>JAMJFZ010000107.1:56440000-58960000 GCA_026225945.1 Cricetomys ansorgei | reverse complement strand
TCCTCTGATGTGAGATCAAGCCGCTCATCTCTGTGCTACTGCCTCTCTTTCTCAGGCCTGACCTCCATCCTGCCATCTTTCAACAGCAAAGCGGTCAGGATGAGTCAGAGACCCAAGCAGGTTTAAGGGCCAACATGGACTTAATCCTCCTTCTCTGTCCCGTGAGGTACATCCTGGCATCCAAACTAGACCAGGGTTCTAAAGCAAAGAGTCTACCCTCTCCTTTATGGTCTCCCCTTCCGCACATCCCCCAAACAATAGCTATCCTAACCCTGAGGAAGAATAAGCATATCCTAAACATGAATTGAATAGAGCTTTCCAAAAGTCTAAAGGGGGGTTAGTTCAATCAGTACTTATCAAAGGGGCTAGGGAGTGAGCTCAATTGGCAAAGTGCTTACCTAGACATGGTGGTGTGTGTCTATAATCCCAGACCTGGTGAGGCAGAGATAGGCAGATCCCTGAAGCTCACTGGCCAGCAAACAGCCTAATCAGCAAGTCCTGAGTCCCAGTGAGAGACCCTTCCTCAAACAATATGGCAGATAGCACTCAAAGTTTCCTTCTGGGATCTACACCCGCACATGCACACACAGGCATACATTCCTGGGGCCTTTCCAGGACACAGTCTTCGTTGTTGTTTTAGTTTTCCATTCCTGTAGCAAAATAGCTAGGAAAATCTACTTAAAAGGAAGAGACATTTATTTGAACTCAACAGTTTGGGAATTTCTGTCTTTGGACAGTTGGCTCCATTGTTTGGGGGCCTGTCGTTAGGCAGAATATGGTGGTAGAAGTGTGTGACAGAGGAATCCTGTTCAACACATGGCAGCTGGGAGGCAAAGAGAAAGACAGTGTCTCCCTGGGGATTTACACTCTAACGGCGCAGCTCCCGTCCATGAGGTTCCACCAATCAAGGTTCCACACACCCCTCTCCCAGTCAGAGTCAGGAGCTGAACCTGTAACACAGAATCTTTAAGGAAGCATCCAAGATCCCGACCAAGGCAACACCACGGACCCTGTCTCTGCCAGTGTTTCATGAAGTCACTGGGCTCTACAGCAGAGGGTCTCAACCTTCCTAATGCTGCGACCCTTTAGCACAGTTCCTCATGTTGTGGTGACCCCACCCCCAACCATAAAATCATTTTCATCGCTACGTCATAAACTGTAATTTTGCTACTGTTATGAATCGTAATGTAAACATCTAATCTGCAGATGGTCTAAGGAGACCCCTGTGAAAGGGTCATTTGACCCCCAGGTTGAGAACCGTTGCTTCACAGAAAGCCCATGCATATCTAAGTTATAGCAGATGAAGAGACGAGGAGGCTGAGATTTCCCAACACTTAGAGATACGATAGCCATTGTAACATCTAACATTGTGGCGTAATGGTGAGGGTATTGATGGACTGCTCTCCCTGCCAGGCCTGTGGAAGTCTAGCACTTACAGTACATGATTCTTGATCGTAACAAACAGCTATGTTACTGCGTTCGTATTCAGAGGAATGACACCAGCGGCGGCTTCATACATCTCATGCCTACAGTGTCTCTCAGTTGCTTCAAGAGGTTGTATTCAAGCAACTGGCACTCCATGATGGTTCGGGACAAAAATCACCTATCATGTACTTCTGAGGATATAGCCCATCCCTGGGCAGCACACAGATATACCTGGGGCTGGAAAAGGAGTGAGGACTTAATCAACAGCCTGGAGGTTTGGCAAAGCTTCCTTTCTCCATCCCATCTGCACACACCCACACATGCTCATGAAATGTCCTCTGTTCGGATGAGACGTTCAGCTACAGTCTCCCATGGAGGGGAAAGGTTTGGTTTAGCAATTCCAGAGTTGATGCTACACAGTATCAATCCAAGGATGGAAAGAGCTCCACCCACCTAGCCCTCTTATCTTCAGTCTCTGTTGTCAAACAGCTACCTTTCCGGTTGGGCTGCCCTAAGGCCTGCCCAGATGAGCTGGCCAAGACCAGGCTGGGTAAGGTACTTCCAGGCAGATCTGGAAGCAGTGCCCTCCTCGGGTGGGAGGTAGTGTGTGTGGGTGTCCACAGGAGCAGAGATCTTCTTTAATGGGGGACCCATTCTGCTCCAAAGCAGGCAGCTGGTCCCTTCAGGCAGCCCAGAGTCAGGAACATTTTGCTTAGAGAAGAGGGCCAATATTCAGATAAGAGAAACAAAGTCCTTATCGAAGCACACACAGTAACCTGTGTATATAACGGTCAAGTTTACAAAATACCTGCCGTCCAGGATGTCACTCTACGGTTCCACAGCAACCCAGTGAGGTAGTGAGGCAAAGGACCTTTCTTGCTTTTCAGATGAATCACAGAGATGAAGCAACTTGTACAAGATCACACAACTGGTTGTTGACCAATTAAGTTGGGCCACCTGAAACTGCCAACACAGAGAGAAAACTATGTGTCTTTTTTTTTTTAACCTTCCAGAGGATAAAGTGAAGCTATGACCTGTAACCCTGACCTGGCAAAGTCCACAGGGGAGGCAGAGCCAGTGCCTTAACATCAGAATATCACACACATGCACGAATGCGCCCAGAGGCAAATCTATAGCTCTATAGCCCCCACCCCTACACTGCAGGGGAGAGTAGTAGCCCTACCTTGCATCTTCTTTACCTTCAATTTTTAAGCCAGGTAGATGGTCAGCTCAGCCAACCAAAGGGGCTGGTAGAGACTCTGCCATCCTTGCCCAGCTGGGAAACAGTGTTGCCACCCTACCGACAGCAGCTAACATCTCTCCCAGCTCCAAGCAGTATTGACCTCCTCTGGGCTGGGACCTCTGCACATCTATCTCTGTCTGACTTCATGCCAGACTCCAGGAATCTTCTCTAAAATGTCTCTATCTCTCGTTATGTCCAAGCGCAAAGCCTCGGATAACTTCCAAGTTCTTTTCCCTTTGTGTTCCCAGAAAGTTCCACCAGTGCATGTTCTCAATTGGATCTCCTTGCTCTAGAGTGCAAGATAGACCCAAATGCTCAAAGAACACAATGGTTACTTAATAACCAAAGCAGGCACGCCCAGCTTTGCAATAGAAGTCTCTTCTCCTGCCTTGTGTGTGGCCCTAGACTCACGTTCCACAGGGATGGAATTGCGTGTGTGTGTCTTTCTCTGACCACCCTGCAGGCAGCACCATGCCTGGCACATAGCAGGGGTTCAGAAAGTACCTGTGTCAGACACTTGGACCTTGGTGTTCTCAGTACTTGTCCATCTTCTAGTGTTCTCCAACCACGGGGAAAGAGAGCAGAAAATAGACAGGCGGGCAAGTGTTTCGGGGGTAACTTCTTCGCTCCATCTGGTGCTCTCTGTTTTTAAACCTGTCGGCAGGTTTTCCATTTTTAAGTCAGTCTGACTCCATCATTCATCCAGCCCTGCTCTCCAACAACTCCTGATAAACGGGATGCAGACTGCAGACACTGAGCGGTTACTTCAGGAAACAGTGCCCAGCCTTTACTGCCCAACAGAGTAGGCGAGTGGCAAGGATTTAAGGGGCAAGATCATAAGACACTGATTGCCTGTCTTCTCACCAGTGCTACAAGTTTCACGGACAGAGGACACAGCCCGGCTCTATATAACCGAAGAGGAAACTCACAGCTGGTAATGAGTGCCTGCTAGCAACCCTGGGCTCTGTCCCCAACACTACACAGAGAGAGAGACAGAGAGGGGGGGGGGGGAGAAGAAAAAAGCATTGACCAAATTCACACTAAGGTAAATGCAGATGCTTTTCTGGCAGATAATTGGTGAAGATTCACCTTCTAAGGAAGAAAAAGATCGAGATATAGATATTTGGGTGAATATTTCCCTCCTGCACTAGGAGCCAGGGGAGACAATTCTGACCCCAGTTCTCCCTGATGACTTTTAGGAAAGTGGTACCCTCTGCTTCTTTGAGTCTAATTTGCAAAGCTATAAAACGAGACGATTCAAGAGCCTTGGAAGATCTTTCAGTTTCTCCTCCAGCCTATTTGGTTGTGTTCTTAACCTAGCACTGTGCAGGTACCTACTATTTATCATGAACGTGCCTGAAAGTTCCCATTGTTCAGAGCAGAATCCAAGAACACCTGCCAAAAAGATTTAGAAACTGAGGTCACCACAACCTTGAGAAACAGAACGTTGACAAACAGGCAGCCTCTAAAGAGGAGCACGGTCCGACCAATGGCGTAAGATGATTCCCCCCGTCAGCGTGTGGCTGGAGTACACTGCATGAACTCGGACGGCCATGATGTCACCAGGCAGTGTGTTTAGAGAGACCATCCTCCATCTGCGCAGCCTGTCCTTGGTCAAAAAATCCCTTCGGCTGCTTTAGAATAAGAGCAGAGGCTCGGTTAGACAAAAGTAATCCTTGTGGCAATGTGTGTGTGGCGGCAGTCACCCTCTGATATGCACGGTGATGGACCATTTCGGTTCTCCTCCCTCGCCACGATCTGGTTTTCTTTTCTCTGAACCTGTGTAAAGTAAACAAGGCAGGAACGATCGTCCTGTTTCATAGCCTTGGGAACTCATCTCGGAGGAACGGCGGCAGCGGCATAGCAGCCCACACAGAAACTGAGTTCTGTTCATGCCCCCACTACACCATTACCGCTCCTCCTACCCCCCATTCTTTATTTTCTACCCTGAAAGCAAAAGTAAAGGGCAGGGGGAGATAAATCCCAGAGGGAAACCTGCAGGCTTGCAAGGCCTAGGCTCCCTAGCCCCAACGAGCTCCGCCTCCTAGCTGCTACCCCACTGCCTGGGAGCAGAACCCAGCTGAACTCCTGCTAGCTGCTGTTTCTGGAGCAACACCCTTATACACAACCCTGAGGGCAGCAAGGTGGCTAGCTCTTCCCGGCTCTGCTGAGCCGAAGCCGTGGTCCACTATGGGATTGCAAAACTGACTTGTGGTCTGACTAATCGAGCAAGGCAGGTAGAAGAACAACACAACCAAGAAGTCAGGCAGAGACCCAGAGAGGGAGAGGGAGAAGGAAGCAGGAGGAAGAAGGAGGAGGGAGGAGAGGAGGGACAGGAGAAAGCTGCTGTAATAACAGGGTAATTGCCCTGTTTAGGATTACACTCTGCCAGCATTTCACTAAACTTTATGACACCCGATGACAAGTTAATAAGCCAGATACCTCACTGTGTGCGTTCAACAGATGCCCCAAGCCTCCTTGTGCAAGGAGGTAACCCTCTGCCACACCCCAGCTCAGGGAAAAAAAGGAAAGACACTACAAGGTGTTGGGGGGAGGGAGCCAAGAAGGTGGGGAAACTGGTTATTTCTGTTGTCAAAATGGCCCCGGCAATAAATCACCATTAATAATACTGTCATCTATCAAAGAGGAGCCCTGGTTGCCAAGGCCTTTGAAGTAGCAGCACCTATAATTTCCCACCTGTAAAAGGTACCTTTGTGTATGTGTCACGCTGGAGCTGACATGGGCGAGAGGCAGAGCAGTTCAGAACTTCCCCACACCCATCCCAGTAGTAATGAGAGCACACGTGCACTGCCCTCTGCTCCCTTGCCCATGCCTGGCCTGACTCCTGACTCTTCACAGGCCTCAAGCTGAGGCCCCTGAAGCTCTGTACCCCAGCCAACTGAGGAGAAGCACAGAGAGTCTGAAGCCAGGCAGATCCAGGAGCCCCAAGCCCCATCAACAGGCTGGCTTCCCCAGGATGAGGGAGTACCGCTCTCCATCTACCCACTGCATGAACCCCCAGGAAGGCAGACCTGGGTGGCTGAGGGCTGCAGAGGGTGGGCTCTCACAATGACTGGGTGAATGGAGAAACCTCTTTCTTAGAGTCCCCAGAAAGGAAACAGGAAGTCTGAGTAATGCTGGTCCTGGTTCCTTCTTGGCTGCTGACATGCTCTTCAGCATGTCTCAGAAGGGAAGGAGAGCCTATATTAGGAGCTGTGACTGATACAACAAAATCCACAGGGTGGCCAATCAAAGGACAAACACCTTCTCACAGAGCTGGGGATTAAAAGTCTGAGGTGAGCCGGGAGCTGGTGGAGCACATCTTTAATCCCAGCACTTAGGAGGCAGAGGCAGAGGCAGGTGGATCTCTGAGTTCAAAGCTAGCCTGGTCTACAGAGTGAGTTCCAGGACATCCATGGCTACACAGAGAAACCCTATCTCAAAACCAAATAAACAAACAAAAGTCCAAGATGAAGGGGTCTAAAACTTGGGGCCTTCTCGGACCTCTCTCATTGGTTTAGAGGTGGTCACCTTCTCCGTGTTCATCCACACATGGATTTCTGTAGGACCCTGTCCTGGCGTCTTACCAAGACATCAGTCACATTAGGCCAAAGCCACTCTAACAACTTCAGTTTACCTTAATAACCTCTGTAGCTACCCGTCTCCAAATAGTCACATTCTAAGGTCCTGGGGTTAGGACTTCAACATACAAACTTGTGGGGGGGGGCAGTTGCTCCCATAACAAAGCCTTAAAGCTGAGCTTTGTCAGGTAACACAGACTCTAAATGCCCCCAGACTGCTCTCAGCATCTGAAATTCTCATCTTCTGAAAGTGAGACAGACTTTCTCTCAGAGAATTGAGGCCAGTCGCCCCAGTCATCCCATGAACCTGGGGTAATTTGTCTCCCAGCAAGCTCACACGAGGGAAGATCCCCTGATCCTGTCTCCCCCTTGGTCTCTCTTTCATGCAACATAGACTGAAAATCCCAATGTGTTTCTGAAGGAAACACTTATTGAGACAAACCCCACCCCATGGCACAACGATCAGGTTGATACAAATGAGGAATCGAGTCTTTCACTCTGTGTTAACCGCTAGCAAGGGCTCAAGCCCATCACCGGACAGGCTTTGGACTGGAGGCTGAAGCTCTGCACCCCTCCCCCACCATACTTTCTTCCTCCTGTCTAGGAGTGTAGATGCCGAGCAGGCAAAGTCGCCTCTGCACATGTCGACCCCGCTCAGCCACTGAGAGTTAAGGATTCAGCTCTATCTTTTTCTGGAAAATACTAAGCTCCTTTTATCCGTCGAACATTGTTCCACAGGTGTAAACATGTCTGAGCATACATGTAATATGTGGACAGCAATGCTTGCATGAGTTTGGTGGTATGAACGAGGTCTGCCTTGAGTTCCCAATGTCTCCCTAAGGTCCCGGGGCTCCCCAGGACACCTCCCCTCTCACAGCTCTCATTTCATCATGAGCTGATGACGGTTATGCTGATTTCTTTCTGTGGGCAGCTCTAAAAGCAAAAGATAACCCCAAAGCCACCCGAGTCCTGAAGCTACTACGAGCTTCTGTCAGAGGAGACTTGGCTCCTCAGAGGCCCCTCTGGGGCCTCCACAGCCTCCTGCAGGCTGTTGCTCCTGAAACCCTCTGAACCTCCCTGTCTCCACTAGTCATGACATTTTGTGACGTCAGTCACATGGGCATCGAGGCATCTACAAAACACTACAGTCAGCGGTGGGTTCTTTGAACAAAGAAATAGGGGGTAAGTCTTCAAGGCTTGGGGTCCTTTCTAGATACTGCAGTAGCAACTGGTTCCTGAGGCCTAGATGCTATCCTATGTCTTAGGTGTAGCAGCCAGCTATCATGCTTTTACCCTCAATTTAGGGAAAGAGAAAGGAACGATGGAAAGAAAGAAATCTTTACCGCCCTTTTAGGTGGCTTTGATAGAAAGAAAGAGAAAAAGAAGAAATCGACACAGCCCTCTCAGGCTGTCCGAAGCTTGGAGAGCAGGAGCTGATAGTGAGCCAGACTAGCATCTTAGCTCACTATTCTCAAACCCAATTTCTTTAACCGATGTTCTTCTAAGCAATAACCAACCAATGTCCCAGTGACCAACCAACAACCAACCAACCCCAGCTCTCCGGACTTCAACCCTAAGCACAAGTTCCCAGAAGTCCAAGCAGCACGCAATCCTAAGGACAAGCTACAGGTGGCAGAACAGCTGAACGTAACCAAATTATAGCCACTGGCAATGAACAATCCAAATTAAATTTATTATCATCCACCGCACCTGGGATGGGAACAAAAACATAGTCCAAACGCCATTTTATGTTTTTAAAGAAACCGAAATAACAAAACTTCTTCCAGGTGTCCCTCTACAGTTGGACCTGTCTTTGTGGTGTGACTCTCCTCCTCATCACCTGCAGTTAAGTGAGCCACTCAACTGCCCAGGTCTAGCTTCTCCTATAAGATGAAAGGGTAGGGCTCAAGGATTCCTTAGACTGTACGAGGCTCTGAATTTCTTTCCCTGACCCCTAACCATTTGTCAGTGTGGGAGAAGACACACAGGACACATGCACACACTCACACACACATGCATACACTCCTGCAACCCTCTCTTGCCTTCTTCTTTCTCTCCAGAAGCAAGGGCTCTGGGCTCCAGAGCAGCTCTAGTGACGAACTGGCTGCCACAGCTCTTGGGAAGACAGCTTGTTGGCAGAAGTGGAAGTGGACAGAGTAAAGGACATTTTTTCTTTGCGATCCAGAAAGCTGTCAACCCTCTTCAGCTGCCCGGGACCTGACTGCCACCAAGAGGGATTAGCGGCTAGGACTGTTCCGATCTCAGCTTTGGACAAACCTCAGAGCAGTTCAGCCCAGAGCTCCAAGGGGTTTGTGGAGTGAATGTGGCCTCTGGCCTCCAGGAATAAAGGAGCCCATGAGGAGATTTGGGGTATCTGTGTCTATAACCGAGGACTTGGGGGCCTAGAGGTCCACTGCCAGGAAAGATGTGAGGATTCCCTCCAAGGTCAGCTGGGGAGGGCTGAGAAGAGGTGGGCCAAGCCTGTGTGGTGCCTGACAGCTGGGGGAGGAGTGAGAAGGGATGGGCCAAGGCGGGTGCCTGACCTACGAGTCACCCATTTTCTAAACATCATCACCCTGTTTCTCTGGACTGTGGTTTATAGAGAAGGGAGGTTGAGCCACCTGGACACTGAGTCAGGAAGGAGGTGGAGGTACACCCAGCAGCCCCGGGATTGTTATCCCCTCCTTGTTGTTGATACTGTTGCTCTGAGTGACAGAGCTGGTTGGCTGCTTGGTTATGTTTTGTCCCTGCCCCCCTTCAGCAGGGACAGAAGGCCAGGAGTCTCTAAGAGCTCACCAACCTCATGGCTCTTCCTCTTGTCTTCAACTTGGTCTCTCAGGACAGCAGGAAATCCACCCGCCCTCGCTGATTGGAAAGAAATCCCCAAGGCCAGGTGCAGTCTGTAATCAACACCCAGAGGCAGGAGGCTCAAGAGTTAAAGGCCAACCTGGGCTACATAGCTAGATCCCATCCTCAAAGAAAGAAAGAGAAAAGGGGGGGAGGAAAGGGTACACCCAGAAACAAAGCCACACACAAGGCCAAGAAGACTGCCTGAGGGTTCAACTCCTAGCCACTGTCCCCAAAAACTATGTGCAGCTCCTGCCATGTGCAGCCAGGGCCCTAGAAAAGCATTCTTTGATCAAATCTAACAGGCATGGTCTCTGCCCTCCGGGATCCAGACTACAGCGAGACATCAGGAGCTCCTGCAAAGAACCCTAATAAACTTGTAGCTACTCACCGTGCCTAACCAGCCAGGCCGTGGCCGACAAGCGCAGGAAGAAATACATATTTGCTGAGCACCAAATTGGGTCTAATGACCCTGGCCTGTCTCACAGGGTCATCTTGAGAAATCGCTGATGTCGGAGGACGGTCGTAAGCAGCTGTTCTCCATCTGCACTCAACAAGGGAAAGGGGCCTTAAATTACAGCAGGAGGGAAGTGAGTGGAACAGTCAGAACAGTTTCCTGGCGCAAAGCACTGCGGTGTGTTATCACGGGGTCTCTGCAGACAGCCCCTTTCCAGTGGGACTTTGAAGGGGAAGGAGGCTGGTGACCTGCCAGGAGAATGCATCAGGAGCTGTATCGTGTCATTGAGCCTTGCATCTGAAGGCAGGGCATTGAACTGTGTGTACACGCCCCAGGCCTTGCTGGGCACTGGATGACCTCTACAATTCCTACCATCAAGAGCACTGCAAGAGCCAAGTGTGGTGGCACACATTTTTAATCCCAGCGCTTGGGAGGCAGAAGCAGGTGGATCTTTACAAGTTCAAGGTCAGCTTGGTCTATATAGCGAGTGTCAGGTCACCCAGGGCTACAAAACTACATAGAAAGGCTCTCTCTCAAAAAACAAAATGTTGGAAAAGAGAATCCCCCAGCCATCAGCAAGGCTATCATCTGGAACCAACCCCTCAACCTTGGCTAGCAATAGTCAGCCATAACAGCAAGAAGAACCAGTGTGGTTCCTAAACCCTCTGGAGACCAAGACAACTATTTACAAGGCAGCAACCAGAAATGCATCTCTATCCCTCCGAGTCAGATGAGCTGCCCTGCAGCACCAGCACAACCCCTGGCTTTCCCAGAGCAAACAGGTCTTAACACTTAGAGTGAAAGAGAAACGCTGTAATAAGAGAACGTTATTACCATGGAAGAATCCACCCATTTTACAGATGGGATGGCTGAGACCTGAACATAGGCAGGGCCTTTACATAGTCACTGTTGTCTGACCTGGAAGTAGAAAATCCTGATGTCACTCACCAGCTCTGTGACTTCAGACAAGTCAGTTAATGAGCTGCAGCCTTCCTGAACTTCAGAAGCATTATGGAAGTTCAACCTCACACGGGGCCCTGCCATCAACTCGGGGCCATAGAGCAGTGACTGCTGCCCCACTCTCCCCATTCTCTACCTCTGGGCTTCCCTGGCTGTCTGCCTACTGCAGGAAGCCATTCCTCTAGCTTCTCAAGTGACCAGAAAGAGCAAAGCTGCTTTCCCATTCCTGCTGGATTTGCAGATCAGGAAATGGGGGGTCACTATCAGACAAGAACACTAGAGAAAAGGGAGAAGGGGATGCTGAGGCTAGCTCTCTTGACCTTCCACAGCTACGGGGTCGTCTGTGACCCCTGGCCAGCATGGAAATGAATAGTGCGCACACCTGAAAACCCAGTGGACAAAGCAGGTCCTTGGTCCCAGGTCCTCAGCAGCCTCCACCTCCACCTGGTTCAAGGGTGATACTCAGAGTCCCAGAAAGCCATTCATTTTTCCCTTTATGGTGTTGAGGATGTGCCCCATCACTGAGATCCAACCCCCTAACCTTTGACTAACCCACACCCTGGCAGAATGCCACCGTCAAGGGATGGAAGGCATCTGTTGGACAGTTTGTCTTCTCAGCCCCACCCTGTGGTTCTCAGTCTGCTGTCTCCTAGAGCAAGATATACAGACATTTGCCGAGTGATTCTCATTCTGTGTCAACAGTCTGCTTTGACGTCTTCCTAGCTCGTGTCAGGCAAGATGTCATCCACCTTTACAGATAGGAAGCCGTGGGTCAGTGATGTCAGCCAATCTGCCCTAGACACACAAGGAGCAAATCAAAAGCAAAACAAAACACCCAGGCTCTGAAGTTCCAAGGTCTCTGCTTTCCTGGGACAGTGCCCCCAATTCCCCGGCACCCCTTTCCCTCTGAGTGCTCCTGATGATGCTTGCCAGTTTTGTTTGGTTTCATATTCTCGTTTCTCTTCGATTCCACAGATCCTTTGCTTGCTTTGCTTGTTTTGGTTTGGTTGTTATCAGTTTCTTTGGCAGTGCTTGAGACAGCTGCTGGGACCTTGTGCACACTAGGCAGGCATTCTACCTCTGAACTGTAGGTCAACCTGGACTTCCAAATTCCCAGGTCTTCTGGAACAGCGAGTGCCCAAACCATCCCCCTACTCGGGATTACTGCCTTTCTGCCTCAGTCCTCAGGTTATGAGGCATGCTTTCAGAAAGGGCCTCTCCAAAGGGCCTTCCCATCCTAGGAGACTTCACTTGCCTTGTTAAACTTCAAGGCACCCTCCCACACGAGTGGGGCCCAGACTCTGATGCCAGGCCTCCTGGAAATACCTCCAGGCAGGTCAACAGTAACACAGAGTGACTGGTGGAATACTTGGGCAATACCTCATCATGTCTTTGTTTCCCTATTTCTAAACTGCAAACATGAACACCTACATCACTAGGCTTTGCCTGGAATTCAACTAGTTAATACAGCGAAGCCTGGCTCATGGTTAGATAGGCGCACTTTGCTGAACAAAAGCAGATGCCCAAGGCTTCAGATTTAAAATCGCAGGTCGGAAACCCAGTCGTAGCTCAGCAAACCCTAAAATGAAAGAAAGTTGCTTCTTCCCAAAGTTACACCGTGCTACCTGAGTGTGAGCACACGGCCTTTGAATACCCGTAAGGACAGGGCGCTCACTGCTCGACAGGGAGATTACCCCAGTATTAAGTAATTTTGATTTAATTGTATTCTTCCTTGAGGAAAAGCCAGCCTGCTACAGTTTCTACCTCCAGGTCTGAGTCCTGAGCCCCGAATGCTGCTCCCTCCCCATGACAGCTGAGCCCCACATACAGTGCACTCTGCCCTGGACAGCCTCAGCTGTGTGGTGTGATTCAAGGCGGTTTCCAAGGTGGCAGGTAATGGAAACCAGTCTGGCACATTCCTCCTGGTGCCTGCACCTACCCTCTCCAAGCCCCAGGGCCAGCATACCAGCAAGCAGTCTTGCTGACTGCTCCCAAGGTTCCCCGGCTCAGCCTGGAGGGTGAGGCCTGATGACAAAGCAAAGCAGAGGGTAAGCTCCATGGCTATCCTCAGAGCGTGTCCTAAGTCGGGGAAGGGAGCTGCCCGAAGTCTGCCCTAACACCATAGGACAGTCTGGAGGGCTGGGTGCAGGTGCTGGAGTGTGTCTGTGGAGGCATGAAGATATCTCCAGTCCCGTTTAAGGACTTACCATTTGGGGTTAAGTATTGCTGCTACCTTCCGCCATTCCTTTATGCAATGAGAAGTTGATGGGAAGAATGATGCGGAAAGCTTGCAAAACTTGACGTGAATGGAGCCAACAGACTTTGATGGGGGAGGGAGAGCATACCTGGAGAGACAGGAGCTTCTGGCAAATGAAAGAAAGGGCATGACCGGTCAAGTCTGCCAGCCAAACTCCCTCTGCCTCTCAACTTGTCTGGAGGGATTGAGGAAAAGATAAATAGTATTTAATGTAGAGCTTGCCATACACCCAGCACTGCCCCTAACGTCAACCTAATTGAATTTGTTGGATCATATTCACACTCTGAGATAGAAGCTGTAATCCTCATTCTCAAATAAAGGATCAGGATTCAGAGACGAGAGCTGTCTGCCTCAAGTCACACAGCTAGAAAGTAAAGTGTCAAGTCGTTTCCACTGTAGGACCAGACCACACTGCATCCTAGTGCTTGCTATACGGGGCCTGAGAGTCTCACCATCAGGCTGGAAGATAGTTTGAATACGTACATCATGCACATGTACACACATGTCTGTAGGTTCACAGAGCCTAGCCAGAAGCCAGGGCCCCAGAGCAGGCTGCAGGAGAACAGACAGCACTGAGGCTAGGAACCTGGGTTTTGACCAGTTCTACACCTGGCTTAGCCTTTCACTAGCTTGGGTTCTTCTCTGAGCTTCAGTTTCTTCCTCTATGAAACGAGGGTACCAATCCCCACCTCGTGGTGTCTGGGCAGTAATGAAGTGAGTCACTATTTGTAAATATAGCTCAAACATAAGGAATCTGCAGAGAGTCTGTCAGGCCAGGAGAGGCCAAGCTGGGGATGAGGAGCTCCAGATGCAGACACACATCTTGCAATTACAGCACTCAGGATGCTGTGGCCTGAGGAGCTTGAAATCAAGGCCAGTCTGGAAAGCATAGTGACACCTTATCTCAAAGGAAGTGTTTTTAAACTAACAGGAGACCTTCTAAATGAGGCTTTTCCCAGCTTTTTCAAGTCAAGACAGCTTGAAAAACAGAAAAAGAACCAGGCTGCAGCCTCCCAGGTTTCCCTTTGGAACAGGAAGCACGCCCTTACAAGGTCTCCGGGGCAGTTCCAGGTTTTCCCAGTTGTTTGGAGATTTTGGGCTAAAGATCCTAGGCTGTTCGTTGCCCCTGCATCACCATGCAGAGGGGTATGGCCAACAGAGCCCAGCCAAGGCACCCTGAGGGCCTCAGAGGTATCCCTAGCATGCCCCACCCCCACCAACCCAGGGTGGAAGTGAGCCCGGGGTCACCGCAGTCCATGCGGAAAAGGAGATGCCAGTCTCCCTTAGTGAGGTGGCAACTCAGTGGCTGCAAGAGAACAAGGGGCAACTTCCCTGTGAAGAAATGATGGGCTGTGTCGTCCATGCCCACGGCTCAAGCTGCTGACCACCGCACACCACCATTTCTGTACCCAAAGTGAGAAACACATCTCCGAAACGGAACAGCTTTTACTCCACCATTAGGCTCAAAGGGGAAGAAATAGACAGACAGATTCGACTGGTCCTTGGCAAATGCCAGGGTTTCCCTCTTGTTAGACGTTTGCAGACCCGCTGGTTTAACAGCAAGCATCTGGGAGGTTGCTTTTGACCCACTGTGAAAAAGAGACTGACAGCCGACACGCAGCAGACTCAGCTGCTGTCACCCGGCACCTGCCATGAACAGGTCCCCAGGGAGACAGGAGGATGAATTAGTGCAGCCCCTACCCAAGGGCTTTGCTGTCAAGTCCACAACAGAGAGTAAACAGATAACCCTAGTAAAGAGGAGTTGTGATCAACACTAGATGAAAGCATCAAGCGAAATGCCACAGAAAGCCGGGAAAAGAAAATTGTGGCCCCGAGGCAAGAAACATGTCTGTGTTTCTAGAAAGTGAGCTGGAATATTCATCAAAAGCCTTTAAAAAAAAAAAAAAGTTCACAACCTTTGACCTAGAAATCCAACTTCTAAGGATCATCTCTGAGGACGTCATCAGAGGCATGCAAGAAGATTTATGTGCAAAGGTTTGCTTATGCTGTGTATAATGGAAGGGCACAGGAAACAAGGCAGGTCGTGAGTGCATCATACAAGAGAGGGGTGTGGAGGGGGAAGCCTTTCAGGCAGAGAAAAGAGAACATACAAAGATGTTTGTGGCACTCCTGAAAGAAGCCAGAACCTGCACTCGCAGGGAAGACATCAGCGAGGAATGAGGAAGCCAGCCGTTATGGCTGTCAGGCCTAGGCTGGGCTCTGGGGTCCACACTAAGATCCTCTGGAAATGGGACAGTATATCTTACCCATATTTCCCAGGAAAGCATGTAGGGGGTGCGCACTCTGTCAGGCAGTTATGTGCTTGTGTTAACGTGTACTTGCTTGTTTAATCTTTTCTACCTTGTGAAGAAGGAACACTTAGCCCCGGAGTGAAGCACAGCTAGTGAAAGACAAAGTCAATCATTCTTCTCAGGAACATGAACCTAGTGCCACAGTTGAGGAGGACTGAGCGGAGCTGTTAGCAGCCATGACCAAGGTCAGGTGGGGGGCCGTGGAAGGACAGAGGGAAGTAGACTGCCCACTGAAAAGGAAGGCCATATCGGTAGGGCTTGGTGATAGATAAGGGTGAGAAGGTGGGGGCGGGGGGAGGAATCAGGAATAGGTCCTAGGCCTCTGGCTTGCACCTCTCAGATCTGTGAAAAGCACTAAACACTTAAATGTAAAAGCTATATGTGCACACAAGACATAAATGCCCTATAAACGTGCATATTAGTCAGAGGATGGAGGAATGTGTAGTAAATCAATGATGGCGCTGTTTGGAATAGGATGAAAGTAGTTTATGTTATTTCTGTTTATGCATATGTGTATTTTCTGCCTTTTTTTGCAACAGGAATGCATTACCTCTGTGATCTAAGTAATGATGTGAGCATCTGTGTGTGTAGTGTGTACAGGACTACCCCTGGGGTGCCGTGTGCTCACAGGTCATCCCCATCCCTACCCAGGCCTTGACTCGAGGCTCATTGTCTGCCTTGGATCATCAGTAAGAAATCACAACCAACTTTCCACAAGCCCCAGGCTCACTTCCACCCTGTTCTTCAGAAGCTGTGAAAGCATGCCACCAGTGAGGCTCCACTCTGGGCCCGGGGGTGGATGTCAGAAGCAAAATTCTCAACAGGAGTCACAAACTTCTGAGAGCACTTGGCTTCCTGAATAGGAGCCAGGAATGCATGTCCAGTAGGACCCAAAAACAAACCCTTCCTAGACAGATGACAGATGAATCCAGCATGGATCCCCTTACCTGGCCACAAAGACTCTTTCTGGGCTTTCTCTACAGGGGGAGCTGCAGGCCAGGCAGGGCCACCCAGGACTAGAGGTCTAGTATAGCTGCCTAGTCGCCTGGGAGGGATAAGGAAACTCCTCCACCCCCCTGCGAACAAGGTAATAGTCACAGCCCAGAGGCTGCGGTAGAGATACCAGGGGCGTAGGCATGCCCTGCGCTCCACTGAGCAGTCAGGAGCCCAACTGGATTGGACCAAGGTCAGGACTTAGGGGCAGCCACGGGGCACTGGGGAGTGAAACGGGAACCCTGTGAACCTGGCCAGCGGTAAGCACTGCTGAGCAGTGGTTCAGAGCGACCCCAGGAAAAGATATATGATCATCTATCTGACAGGCTTCAGAAGGACACCGGCTATCTTCAACACATTTGAGCAGCTCCTCCTGGTTTCTGGAAAGAATGATGACCACCATGGAGTCATCAGACTCTAGCTCCCATTCATCAAAAATGACAATCGTGACAACCGACTCCCAGGGTCATGGGAGGGTCAAACAAACCTGAGTGGGGACCACTAAGGCTGGCACACCGCAAAAGTGTTAACTGTGACATTTCCAGTCATGGTTAAATACGTGAATATAACCACAGCCTCTTAAACAGGCATGTACACACGTGCAACTGCTTGCACACGTATCCTTAGAAGCGCATAAGCTGATGACTACAACCGAGGACAATCTGTCATTTATGAAACGCTTTCACTTGAGCCTTGCGTGTTTGTCACCAATTACTTGTTATGAATCAAAAACAAGCTCATTTTTACTGACCAGTTCTGACTGGTGATAAAAGTAAATCCAGGGTATCTGTGTGTCTCCTGGAGACATATACTAATAAGCAGAGTTTGAAATCCAGGTCAGAGCCAGCTGCTCCTCCACCAGCCACACAGGCTCCCATGATACCTAACACCCATCTGCTCAACCACAGGCTCGGGTTTCTGCATTTCCCAAAAGGCAGCTTTGGAGTCTGACCATCGGTGAGGGGGACCCTACATTAGAAAGCAGATAGGCCAATAGAAAGAGAGCCTTCCTCCAAGGCAAGCATGGTGGGCCATACCTGTAATCCCAGCACTCAGGAGGCTGAGTCAGGAGGGCCTTGAGTTCCAGGTTAGCCTAGGCTGCACACAGCAAGACCTTCTCTCAAAGCAAACGTAAACATTAGGTACACATACCTACTCTCTTTAATCTTTATTATCCCCAGCTTTTGCTGGGGTTGAGATCAGAGCCACTTGCCTGCCTGCCAAGGCTCATCTCCAAGGAGCAGAAACATGTAGTGTCCTAAGGACCGGCAGCCTCAGCAGATCCTGGGTCGAAGCAGGCACAGGAGCTGCCCAGGCTTGTCTAAGTCTGTCCCCAGCCAAGAGACCCAGGTCACCACCATGACAACCTAGCAGAAGGAGGGGAAATGTGTTCCCGGGTACCAGGAGGGGAGCCGAATGCTAAAGCCAGCTCTGGGCTCTCCCAGACCAGATCTGCTCTGAGCCAGCCAGCCCTCCCTTGGCTGAGCCACAGACCGCTGCCAGCTCCAGCCTGGCCATCTGCCAGCCTTCAAGTGTCGCCTTTAGCTTGGGGAACTCAGCAGCTTTGAGATGCTGACCTTCCTGCCAGAGTCATGGCAAACACCTGTCACAGGCTTGAGAGCTAATGACAGGCCTGAGTGAGTGGCATCGAGTTTAGCACCTGCATTAGTGGCATGCCCTTCGAAGGTCAATGGTGCAGATTTACAAAGCCTTGGGGGAACACAAGGGTGGGGGACCAGCACCCTTCAAATCTCCATTATTTGCACTGAAGCTCTCTCAGCCATATGTGTAGTTGAAGTTCTTTGGGGATTTTCTCTTCGGTCCTCTGGGGTAGGAGGAAGAGGAAAAGGAAGAAGCTATATTTGCTTCCGTAGCCCTGTTGACCTGCTCAAGACAGGTGAGCCCTCCTGCTACAACAAGAGAGGGCTGTTGATGTCAGAACAGTGACTCCTAGAAGGTTCTTCCCCCACCAACTGTGAACCATGCCCCCATCCACTGCAGAAGGCCAAGTCTACATCCCTGTGCTTGGCTCCAGGGAGTGGCTTGTTCTGCTGGACACATAGGCAGCTTCTGTCTTCCTTCCTGTCCAGCTCCCAGATCTTTTAATCCTTGCTACAGCATCTCCCTCAGAAAGCCACCTGCCTTATCCAGGAGCTCTGAGATTTCTGTCACATCAGAGTACGAAGAAAACTTAAGCTGCAGACTTTCCAAAAGCACAAATCATAACCAAAATTCAAGTCCAGGACTAGTCGTGAAAGTGCGGGATTGTAGGTAATTAGCGCCTATAACGTGTCCCCCACATACACCCTGAGGGAAACACTCCAAGACCCTTAAGGATGCCTGGAGCGTTGTTTCCCTCCATGTGTCCCTATGAGGGTTTATATATAAACCATATATATAAATAAAAGAATAGCCACAAATCGACTAATAAAATGGAACAATTACAACACCCTGTGATAAAAGTTCCGGGAATATGGAAATCCATGCCCTCTCTCTCTCTCTCTCTCTCCCTCTCCCTCTCCCTCTCTCTCTCCCTTGCCTCTCCCTCTTCCCGTACTTCCTCCTATGACGATGAGATGGCACAATGTTGAAGCTGACCACAGGTAGTTGAACCCTGAAATCACAGAAAGCAAAACCATGGACAAGGGGACCACTGCAGATGTGACGTGCACGAAGGGTCTTTTGAGAGAGCAAAGCACGGTCATTTCCCTCCTGGTCTGCTAACAGTCCAGTCCAGAAGAATCTATGAATGATCCATGCTGTTGCACACACTGAGCTAGGTACTGGGAGTGGTAAACAAACCAAGATATAGCATGGTCGGTGAAGGGTCTCTGTGGTGGTTTGAATAAGAAGGCCCCCCACATAGGCTCATATGATTGAGCGCTCAGTCATCAGGGAGTGACACTACTTCAGAGGGACTAGGGGGAGTGGCCTTGTTGGAGTAGGTGTGTGGTCTTGGAGGAAGTGTGTCACTGGGGGTGAGCTTTGAGGTTTAAGGAGGCCAAGCCAGACCCAGTGTCACTCTCTCTACCTGCTGCCTGCAGATCCAGGTGAAGAATGCTCAACTTCTCCAGCACCATGTCTGCCCACATGACACTGCGCTCCCCACCAATGATGATTATGGAGTAGATCTCTGAAAGCTTAAGCAAGCCCAAATCACATGCTTTCTTTTCTAAGAGTTGCCATGGTCCTGACATCTCTTCACAGCAGTAGAACTGTGACCAAGACAATCGCAGAGTCCCTATTGCAAGATGGAGACAGAGACAGGGAAACTGCCCAGAAACTCACGGGCCAGCTAGTATGATGTATAAAGAAACCACAAGGGAAGAGAACTCCAAGTCCTGAAAGTTGTCCTCTGACCTGCATGCATGAAACCTGAGTGGGTATAAGCACTAAACAATTAAATAAACATTAAAAAAAAAAAAGAATGGCAGGCAAGCTGTGGGGAAGAGGGGTACTCCTTGGAGGGGAGGCACCCAGAGATAAAAAGTTTCAGGGGTTCAGACGTGAGGCATTGGGCTCAGTGAAAGGCCCACAATGATAGCAAAGAACACAGGAACCCTGGAGATGGAAATGTGTGAGCAGGGTGTTCCTGATCACCATCAGTTCTTGGCCCAGGCAGTGAGCAAAAGTCAGGAGGAGCTGATGAAGAGGTAGATGTTCTGCTCCAGGAAAACTTAATGGTGTCGGGGGGAGGGGGTATCCCAACGCTGATTTTATAGGAGGTTGTGCGTGTGATACACAGTGGGTGGTGTTATTATTATAAAAAGATGTCAAGAATAGACCACAGGCCTCCTGGCAGATGCCACAGCCAGATGGAAGGCTGACAGTGTTTCCACCTCGCTTGCTCCCGTGTCCCGGGATCCCCCCTGAGCATCCCCAAGGGGCCTAGGCAGCAAGCACTTCATCAGCAAAGGGGAAAGAGTGAAGGAGAATCAGCAGAGTTTAAAGACTCCTTCCCTCCCACAGGGGCTCAGCATGTCTCCAAAGCTTCCCTTTACATCTCAGAGCAGTGCTCCAGGTGGAGAAAGCCAAGACCGCCCAGCTCAGTTCACACACACACCAAGGGACAAGGGTAATGAGTGTTAATGGCTGCACAAGCAAAGCGCTGAGAATGTACTAATGCTCTCAACTCGTGCAGGCCTCTGTGTTTCATAAATGAGAGGGTTCAGAGAGGTCGAGGGAATTTCCCAAAGTCACATAGCTAGTTAAATGGTGGGAATAGCTCTCAAACCAGGCTTCTTTGGTCCCAAGACTGTACGAGTTGTATTTATCTTCTATGGTCAGATTTAGGTAGACTTAGACCTCAACAGCAAGCCTGGAGTTGAGAGAGAGGAAGATGACTCAACCGAGAAGGCGCGGGAGTGGAGGGAGACTCCAGCTATTTTGCAGCCTCTGCGCCCTTCAAGGGCTGTCAAGGAAGGGACACCCTCCAGTTGTGGCCCTCTCCGAAGACAGATCCCAATAAGGGAGAGCTCCAAGAGAAGACGTGAATTCAGAATGACAAGTCTCCCCCCCCCCCCCCGCCGTGGGACGTGGGTAGCCAGGGAAGAACATGCATCCCTCCATCCATATTTCACAAGAGAGACGATAGCATTTGGACATGTCGTTCCCCAAAACCAGAAACTCAGAGCAATTTGAGATGAACTTTCAGAACGATGAAACAAATGGCCATGTTCGTGTTGCGCACCAAATAAATCACGCCAAAGTGATACTTGTAATTCCCAAAAGTACACAGAGAATTGATTTTACTATGACACTTACCATGATGAACGGGTACAAGCCTGAATGGACCACCTTAAGTGGCTGCTGTTTAACCCCTATTCTCCCAGCCCAATCCTTTCGCCCTGCTAGGTCTCCAGCTGTGAGGAGCCTGAACAGAGCCCTCTTGACACTGGCTTGAGACTGGACCTGCTCTACAGTCCTGCTGAAGCAGGTAGACCAGCAGCTCCCAAGCCAGGTGAGCCAGACCGCGTTCCTACTTGAAACAATGACCCGAAGGATATCAGATGATTGGCTGAGAGAAGGCAAGAAAGACATAGTATCTTTCATCAGTATGGCTTCTGGATGCTGTGTGCTACTGTTTACCCCTAGGTACCCTGACGGGAGGCCCGAGAGGCCTAATTACCCAGAAGCTGGATCAAGGTGTATCTTAGAGATGTCAAAGTGGGCTCTCTTTCCAGCATGTTCTGTTTCCACTGATGCTAATAGGACGTTTCCACCCGTTTTGTGGTTGGAATTCTTTGTTTCAATCATTCATACACACACCCATTCTCTCCCCCTTCAGTGAGTGTCTATTGAGCATCTATTAGGTGCCAGATACTGAGATGAGATATACTAGAGAATAAAATATTATTGACAGACAGGGCAGCAAGGGAGGGGAGGGACAGAAAAATCACACAAATGAAAGAAGAATTGTAACTGTGTTCAGAAAGGCATGCTTCATGCTTGAGAACTTTAGAAAGCTGGCTGCATCAACAAGGGCAGGGCAAGGGGCACCCTGGGAGGTGAAGGCTGAACTGGCAGTTCCCAGGTGAGATGACTCTAAGCAGTCAACAGGGTTAGAGAACCACGGAGGCCAGGGCCTGGTGGTAGCCTACTGAGCTGGAATCCAAAGAAGAGGGGAGAGGACAAGTGTGGTAGGCAGGGAGTTGAGAGGCTAAAGCAACATGTCAGGAGTTCCCTCCATCGTGAAGCTCCCTCCAAATTATCTTAGACAGGGAGAGATCCCTGATCTGTGTTTTGAAGCCCCCTGCAGAGCTCAAGGGCCTCCTCTGGTTCCGCAGAGGCCAAGCTGGTTTTCAGACTGGAAGCCGAGAGAGTTCAAGGCTTCCCGTCCTGCTGGAGCTTTCACCTTCAACGGGCTGTGGCCAATCAATCTTGCTCACTGGCTGCTGTAAGAGGTAAGGAATGAAGACGCAGACGACGCTCCATAAAATAAGCTGCAAACGCCAACTTAGGAGAGAAATTAAAGTTTATGTAATAAAAATAAACAGAGTTAATGTCATCAACAGAAGGTTTTGATCTATTGTCACATGAGCTGTTCCGTCTTGGTGTTTTTTTCTGTCTTGTTTTGTTCTGTTTTTGTCTTTGGTGTCTCGAATGCAGCTGGTATTGAAGTCCCACGCTGCCTCTTTCTAGGTATGCAACCTTGGGCCAAAAGCCTTGGCTCTGTTAAACTGCAGTCCTTTCATGGGTTCTGAAATATTATGACCCCCTGACACGCAGAGATTCTAAAAGTGACCCGCACATTTATATTAGACAGTCCAAGCTCTTCAAATTTATAGTCAGTCCCACTCCAAAAAAACAAATAATTTGATACACTTTCTGATCCCTTCTCAAATGCAGTCTCCCCAGCTCCAGGAAGCTGGCGTAGAGGAGAGATGTACTTTGAAAGGCAATAGCCATCACAACTTGTCCCATATTGGTAAAGATGAGGTGTGATAGGCCATGACTCCAGTCACCCCAAAGTCTACAAGAACAGAATGCAGGGGCCAGGCCATTTTCTTGGAAAATTCCCTTGAGTTTTCCAAGTTATAGGAGAAAAGCACATGAGTCAAACCAGAAGGGAGAGACTTTTCCGCACTATTCTCCTGACCGAAAGAAAGTTTAGTGAGGGACAATTAACAACAACCACCGTGTAACCTCCAGCTCCTAGAAACAAGCCCTTACCACGTGCCTCTGAAATGGTGATTTTTTTTTCAAATTTAAATAGTAAAGGGTGCAAAGAGTTAAAGGTGTGAGTTTCTCTTGCTGTATCCTCCAGGCTAGCTGGATCAGGAGCTTCTAAGCCACTCTCCTACCCCTCTCCCATTTTGCCAAGACAGTACCTGGATACATATTCATAGCACTGCATCCAGACCTTTTCTGTGGGTTTTGGGGATCTAACTCCGGTTGCCAGATGAGCTGTCTCACCGGCCCCCGGCCAATACAATTCAAATCGACACAGTTTGTTAGATGAGTAACGAAGTTTTGGAAAATGGCCACCTCCAGTGTCGGGCTTGATCAGCAGAAAGAGGTCATCGTTTCACGTTTCCCTCCTTGTCACTGAGTTCTCTTGACATGAAAAAGATGGATCTTCATTTAAGGCAGAGGCCAGCAAACATTTTCTGCCAAAGGCCAGATTATAAATACTTTAGGCTATGTGGACCATACAGTCTCCGTTACAAATCTCTTGACTCTACTGTAGCATGAGATCAGCCATAGACAATATGTAAACCGATGCTCGCCTGGCTCTGTTCCGATAAGACTTTGTTTACTGAAACAGGTTCCAGGCAGAAGATGCCCCAAGGGCCAAAGTTTGCTGACTCCTGATTCAATCCATCATCTTTCTTATGTCATCATTTGGCCTTTTGCCTTTTGACAACGAATATCACTTCTGATCATTGATTTGTTAGCCTTATGAACCAGTCACTTCAATAATTCACTCCAAAATTCAACTTTGAAAAATAAATTAACAGAAAATGGTCCTTGACTGTTTACCACTCAATCACTGAGGAAGACCTTGCTCAAACTAACATTTAATTTTAAAAAAGAAAAAGGAGAAGAAGAAAGAGGAAGAGGAGGAGGAGGAAGAGGAAGAGGAGGAGGAGGAAGAGGAGGAGGGGAGGAGGAAGAGGAAGAGGAGGAGGAGAAGATCTAAGCAACAAGCTATCAACCCTCAGAGCAGGAGTGGCTGCCTTTGGCTTCTGTAGGCCTGAGCAGTATGCTTCCATGACACCAAGCTGAGTCTTAACAAACTATCTTCATCTTCAAAAATGATTCCCAGCTGTGAGACATCATCCCGAAGAGTGTGCTAAGACCCTGTCCGAGGACTCAGAAATGGAAGACTGGTGGTGCTTCCTTGATTCTGCCATGAGGACAGGCAGACTTACCAGAAGCCAAACTTGCTCCCCAGCAAGTCAAAGGCTCCAGAAGTTGGTGTGCTACCAATCTCCCTACGTGCTGTTGACCCTGACTAGATTGGGTAGTTCTCTCTCTGTGGAAGCCCACAGGACAGCCCAGAGAAGAGTCAAGCTGACCTTATAAGACCTTAGCTATATCCTGGCTCTACCTCTGATGAACGTTGACAGCCTATTTGAGCCTCAGTGTCCCTCTGTAAATCTGGAATAATAGGAATGTGCATCCTGTCTCCCACATAAAGTTTCTAAGAGAACCAAATGGGGGTCAACTAGGAAAGAGCTTGAAATTGCATCTGCTGAGATCCAGTTTGGCCTTAAAAATAAAGTTAGGGTTCTTTTCCTGCTCTGGCCGGTAGCAAGGAGCGCAGCTGTAGCAGCATGGGTGGCAGGTGTGATCCTACGGAGCTGCTCTGGTTTCCCTGTCCAGAAGAACGAGAAGCAGCACTGCATCAGAGCCTGACCTCAGTGCCTGCAGCTCCTCACAACAGAAAGGGGTTGATTTCAAAACTGTAGGTGTGCAGCCCCACAGCCCACTGCAAATGGGGCCATGGTGGCCCTGAAAAGAGATCCAGCTGTCTGCTACATGAACACTGCCCATCCATAAGGACATACCAGCTATGCTCAAAGGCACCAGACACTTGATCGGGGAGAACAAGGATGCCCTGATCTACAAAGCAGTGGCCTTGAGCAGAGCCAGGGGCCATCCTGTGCAGCCACAGACCTATGGTAAAGAGGTAAAGACCTGCTCCACCGAGAGTTCCTGGGTTGTGTGCATGCTCCCTCAAAATACACTCAACAGAGGGAAGGAGGGAGGGAGGGACAGAGGGATAGAGGGAGAGACGGAGGGAGGGAGGGAGGGAGGGAGGAAGGGAGAGAGGCAGGGAGGGAGGGAGGAAGGGAGAGAGGCAGGGAAGGAGGGAGGGAGAGAGGGAGGGAGGGAGGATGGAAGGAAGGAAGGAAGGAAGGAAGGAAGGAAGGAAGGAAGGAAGGAAGGAAGGAAGGAAGGAAGGAAGGAAAATCAAAGGAGTTTGCATGAATGAGCGACCTTGGCCCAGCCCAGGCCTGGGCTCTGAGCCCCCACTGCTCTCCCTGCACACAGGAGCTCTGGGATGTCATTGAGTCCTGTTACTACAACTGCTATCTCACGTGCAGGAAGAACTGCCGAAGATCAGGTGCCAAGGAGGCTCACCAAGTTAGATTCTCCTCCCAGGAGAGACCCTTGTCTCCACTCACATTCATCTTCACTCATGAACATAATTAGTTACTCTGCCTAAAGATTTTTTTCTCTTATTCTTTTCTGGCAAAAGCTCTAACCTTTTGTAGACTGGCAATATATATTATTCCTATAATCCTTTGCTTTAATCAATTTCAAAAAGCAGTTCCCCAATCCTTATTTCTATTGCATTTTCCTTACAGATATAAAAAAGAAAAGACAGAGAACAAAACCCCTCTTCCCCATAGACCACATTTCTGCAGGCCACTGAGTTGACTATGGATAAATATTTGTGTGCACTAAATATGAGTGGGTGGGAGGACTCTTTTCCTAGAAGCTCTACCAGTATGCCCAGTGCACCTATCCGTCCCTCCTATTCAGAGGCTGCACGCTCAGTCCCTCCTGCAACGGAGCATTGGGAATGCCTGTGATGCTCACTTCTGATGCCTTTCTATGGGCTGCATTGTCATATAGGCATCATATCAGTGGGAATGTGTATACTCCGCCGGACCTCTCCTGAGGCAGAATCAGAATATACTCCTCTGTCCAGTTCTACCCAGCCCCCACCTTGCACTCGGATCCCGCTACTTACTGTCTTCCTCTGACCACAGAACAGCCTTCTCACACAAGGGTTGCTAGCATCAGAGCTCCAAAGCACTCACAAGTGCCCAGAGCAATCACCTGAGGCTCACAAAGACTAGTGATAAAGTGGCTCCCGAGAGGAATAAAGCATCCCTCTTCACCCTCCCCAGCCCAGGCTGCCAAGGCAGCCCCCACTCCCAGGAGGCCCAGCATGAGGCAGACTGCCCCAAGAAAACACCCCTAAGAGGATAACATTTTCAATTTGCAACCTTATTCTGTTCTCCTTCAATATGTGCTGTGTGCTTTCCCTTTGTCGAAAGAGCACAAGCCTTTCATTTTGCCTTTTATTTGTCTTGCTGCCGGTACAGTGGAAACGTATTGGCTTTTCAGTTAGTGATTACACATCATCACATACCCAATTTATAACACCATGCCCCAAAGAACAGATGTAATAAAGTGAGGGCAGGAAGTGGCAACCTTATAAAACAGAGCTGCCGACTCAAAGGGCTTTGCATGTGTGCAGGGAGGAAAACGGTGTCGACGCAGGGCCTGGGAACTTGAATTTTCAAACGGTTGCAGATGTCCTGGACGTGGTTCTAGTGGGTGGGACAGAGTGGAAAACTCCAAAGAGCCACTTTCCTACCCAGAACACCTAAGATCTACAGCCATGGTGCACTGCAGGCTGTGTTGCAACACTGGTTGCCTTTGAATTTGACCTTCAAGAAATTCTATGCCCGTCAGATCAGACTCAACAGAATCCAGAAGCAGCAAGGAATCCTGGGATAGTCAGGCCACCTGCCTCTCTATGCAGGTTCGGGGTCAATCACTGCAAGAGGTCCCCTGAAAGTGGGGTCTTGCATAAAGCCTTTTGATAGCCATCTCCAAACTGACATCCTGAGAACTGGGTGTGCCTTAGAATCCCCACCAAAACTGCAAACCAATCTAGCTCAATGATTCTGAAATATTTCTATGGTTCCATCACCATAGGGAAACAGCTACATCAGCTTCTTCTACTCTTGTTTTCTTTTCATGCAGGCCATTGCTAAGCATTGTGCTCTGTTTGTATGGGTGAGGTAAAGCAGAAAGTCTTAAGTCAAAAGAGGTCATGAGGTCATGACCATGAGGTCCATGAGGTCCCTCCACCCAGGAATAATGGTTCTCCCAATGACACAGTTCTAACAGGGTCTCTTTCCTTCCCTCGTGGTGACCTTGGGTCTGCCCACAGAAAGGCAGAATCCTATTATTATCTGGGCCCAAGCTGGCATGTATCCCTCACCCTCACACCCAGCTCCTTACCTGGAAACTGAGTTAGGAGAGACCAGTGACAAACCCCTCTGTCTCCAGAGTGACCTCTTCACGATCTCTCTCTCAGCTAGAACTCAGGGCAGGCTCCTGGGCTGCCTCTCTCACCGGCCACCACAGTAAATTCATCTGTCCTCTCTCTACCTCCAGCGATGACCCCGAGTCCTTCCCCTCTAGGAGTCCCCACACTCAGTTGAATCGCATCAGCCCTTCCAGGCTCCGCCCACACTGCCTGCTGACCACACATGACCTTGTCGCACATGCACATTCATCCACAGGACCATTTACTCCTGGTCGCAGTCACCCCCATACACACCCCACGCTTAAATGCACACACCCTGCTCACTAATGCACTCTCACTGATAGAACCCAACTCTGGACTTTACAACGATGACCTCAGAATCTAAAATCCATCCTATACTTTCTATCTCTCCATCATCATCTGATTGTTTTGTGTATATTAATCACATGTGTTTCCCCAGACTGCCCCTGACTTTACCCTTTGCTCCAGAGAACTCAGCAAAAGAAGACAAGACCTAAGGCAGGGCTCAATGACATCTTAAAACACACTAAGTAGAGATACTTTGAGGATCACCATGGTCCCTGATTTCCTGACTCCAACACCTGAGTGAGTGAGTGAATGAGTGATCGATACATTGATTGATGGCCTGGTTGATTGCAACAAGAACTCCAATCTACATGACTACAGAGGTCATGCTGTGGCTGCTGCCTAGAGTTGCCTGTTCAGCAGAAGAGGGGATTCTCGGCCCTATGCCCATACACTCCATCTGGTCTCAACATTAGGGAGATACCCAGGAATCTAGCCTCAGACTCTGCTGGGATCCAGAGCAGCTGTACCGCTCTGTCCATGTAGCATCTGAAGTCTCTGTTCTCTGTTGTAAATGTGAACTGGATACATTAGGATCCACTTTGCTGAGTCACTGTAGACATAAAAGAGCACCCGGTAGAGTCTGACATGCTGTAAAGACTTGACACACAAGGGTGATGGTCAATTACAAGGTGCAGTGGATGGAGGTGTTGAGCCCTCCATAGAGGATCAGCTGCAGGAACCACTTTACCTCTTAACTGGTGTCTCTACTGGTTTTGTTTTGAGGTTAATTCCTTTCTCATGGGAAAGACAAAGATTGTAAATCCCACTTGTCTGAGCTGTTCTGGGGTTAGATAAAGTTTTATTCATGCAGAAGCAGTACCTACACCTGTGTGAAGGTAAGGACTTTCCGTTTAAGCCCCTCCCACTTTCCCCCATTCTTTATTAATTAGGTTGCCTCTGAAATTACAGAGGCCGGCTCTCACAGCCTTCCTCTCACAGGAAAATGAAGCCTTGTTGTCTCCACGCCTCCTGAGAGAGTACAGCAGGCTGTGGATGCACTGTGGATGTGGAAGGCAGTTCCAGCCACAGGAAAGCACAGCAGGTCAGTCTAGTGGACCCCTAACTGTAAATATGAGATGCCCTCATCCTAAGCCAGCAGGATGTTAACAGTAGGCAGAAATGGATACTTAAGAAAATTCTGGAACAGATTCAGAATGACCATACTTTGAGAACTTGAGTAAACAATTTATTAACTGACATTTGGATCTTGAACTTTTGCTAATTGTAAAAAAGTATTATAAAAGACATATGAAGGCAGACATGTATGTATCAACTCTACGGATATACAAATATCACTGCTGTGAACGATTTAGCATATTTCTTTCTGGACTTTTTTCTAGGAATATTATAGCATAGTTAGGATCCCTGTATAAAACATTTTACATCTGTTTTCCAGTTAATGTTACACATTATTGTGCAATTAATTTCTCATATCATTAGAAACCTATCAGGTGACATCATTTTTAATGGCTCCATAAATATTCCTTCGCTGGGAAGCCACTAACCTATTTAACTATTCTCTTCTTGAACTCAAAACCAGTTTTTAACCCTGAAAACCTTTGAAGCACCAGGAAGTGGAGTTTGGAAGTCCCTGATCTAGACCAGCAGTAAGTGCTCTGCAGCCCCCTGGCCCTCTGAACACTCTCCACCAGCATCTACCTCAGCTCCACGAGGGCTGTGATTAATTACAGGTTAGGGCATCAGAAAGCTGCCTCCGCGTGTTGCTCTTTGCTAATATACCCAGAATTAACATTTTAATGGCTCAAGAGCAATAAGATTATTCTCCCAGACATTATTCCGGTGAATAAGATGGATGATCTAAATGGTAGCAGAATCCATTTTTACTAGAACTCTATAAAACTTATTGAATGAAATATAACCTCTCTCTCTCTCTCTCTCTCTCTCTCTCTCTCTCTCTCACCTTTGCTCTGGGATGTTTTAGGCTGGACTCATTTGATTGCAGTGATCAGAAATTCACCCACCCAGCTCCATCATGAGTATGGACAGATCAGTCTGGAGGGATCCAGGGAACCCTGGGTCAGCCATGTGAAAGGCAGAAAGCAAGATTTGCCTAACTGCTCCCTCATTTACACATGGTTTCTGTTTCCTTTCCACCATGGCTTCCTGCTATTTTCTCTCTTGAGTGCCCCCATCCTCAGGAAGTACATATCCCCAATGGAGCTCTGTGTTCCAATTTTTATTTTCAGAACAAATGTTTCAAACTAACTCTCACCTTCCTTCTGGTCCCAATTAAGTCTCCAAGATGGAACCTTGTTGCCTTAGGTGAACATTTTGTTTCAGTCCCCATTAAGTCAGTCGGTCAATCAGTCAGTCAATCAGTCAGTCAATCAGTCAGTCAGTCAGTCAGTCAATCAGTCAGTCAGTCAGTCAGTGAGTCAGTCAGACAGTCAATCAGTCAGTCAGTCAGTCAGTCAGTCAGTCAATCAGTCAGTCAGTCAGTCAGACAGTCAATCAATCAGTCAGTCAGTCAGTCAGTCAGTCAGACAGTCAGTCAGTCAGTCAGACAGTCAGACAGTCAGTCAGACAGTCAATCAGTCAGTCAGTCAGACAGTCAGACAGTCAGTCAGTCAGTCAGACAGTCAGTCAGTCAGTCAGTCAGACAGTCATCCAGTTAGTTTGGTTTTGAAATAGTCTTCCTATGTAGTTCAGTCTGGCCTTGAACTCCTGACCCTACCCAGTCTCTAAGCTGCTGCTGCAACAGGCATGCACCATCATGCCCACTAGAGAAATTCTGGTTGTTCTCTGGCAGCTCCACAGCCACTGGTGATTTCCATGTCCACACATGGTTTAATCCATTGTGGCAGAGGAATCCCTTTAATGAATCCTTTTAATGGCACTGTCTATTAAATATATCTTAATAAAGACAAAATTTTTAAAGAACAAAGAATGAACTGTGTGTGTGTGTGTGTGTGTGTGTGTGCGTGCGTGCATGATAGGACTCACAATTCCAGTCTTAGATATGCTGAACAGATATTGTGCAACATAACGTCACGTGGAAACACCAGAAACTAAAAGCCTCTGGGCGCCCATGGACAGTAGAAGGGGACACTGAGGTGTACTCATGCCACGGAGCTCGTGCAGCAGTGCAGATGTAGTTCAGTCCAAAAATAGGCAAAACTCACCTCTGATGTTAGGATGCACGGTATGGTCATTTTATTATGAGGAGGCCTGGACATGCCCGGGAGAAGTAGAAGGGCTTCTAAGGATTCGGTAATGTCATAACTCTTCATCTGAGCCGTGGTTATATGAGAGTGACCACTTTGTGATGGTTCTGGGATGTATATTTGAATGGAGCGTTTTCTGAGATTGTATATTATACATTGATTTTGTATCTTTTTTTAAAAGCAGGGATAACTATACACCACATGACACATATTATTATCCCCAGTACTCCACGCTTATCCCATGTGTGTGTTAACTCTTATGGACTGGAGAGGTGGAACTATTCCTCTGTAGTCACACAGTTAGCTAGTTAATAGTAGATCACATCTCAACTCAGGTTTTAGGAATCCAAAAACAGTCCTTCTTCAACACTCTGCTGTTTCCATCCAGATACCAAAGCCGCAAACATAACCCCTATTCTTGGCAAGACTGACCAAAACCTTCTCCTCAGAGTGAAAAAAGACAAAATTGATATTCAAGACATTTTTAAGCCATGAACTAACTAACCTTGATGTCTCGACAGCTCTCTAGTGGGCATTAGCCAAACTCAGCACTTGGTCCTTTGGCCTTGCCTATATAAGTCATTCTCACACAAGCACCTCATCTTGAAGGCACTAATTCCTGATGCCCCTTCCCGCTCTGCCAGCCTTCCAGACAGCCACTGTGATGCTGACCCCATGTCTAACAATATAGCCTTGGCAGAAAGATGATTAGGAACTGCTGGCCCATTGTTGCTGTGAGGATCTGTGTAGTTTAACTCAGAACAAAAATTAAGGTGTGTACACTGTATCCCATCAAGAGGACAAAGTCATCCTGCTGGACCATAGACAGCTCTCGAGATTGTGGGTGACTATGGGAGGCAGGAGAGAAGATTTGTTTAGAAAGTCTAACATCACAGGACTGTGAAATTGAAAGGGACTTTAAAGTTCAACTTCTAAGGCAAGAGACTAATAAAGACTACAGTTGGAAAGCACTTTACAGGTTGCCAAGTCTGTTCTCAATTCTCAATTGATCTTCCAGGCAATCATTTCAGGTAAGATGTAATTATAAACTCTCTTTGAGAGGCAAGGAAATCAGAACTCAGGCAATTTGTAAAGTTACTAAATGGTGACCTCCTATAATTGGTCCCAGGTTGGTTGAGTCCAAATTCCAATCTTTTCCTGCACCATACTGTACACCACATGCAGCTCTAGAGGGACACCTGAAGATTGTCATCACTGTTTACCCAGAATCCTTAGTGCCAAGACAAGTAGAGTTCTGAGAAACTCAACTGAAGAATATGGCATCCCTAGACCTGAGCTGGTCCCCAACTGAATGTCCCTGGGTTTTATAGAAGTATACTACATTTACAGGCCACCCTCCTCAAGATGCTTCAGGATATAAGGTTTTGCCAGTTCCAATGATTTGTCCAGTGTGACTGTGGCCTGTGTCTGTACGTGAAGATGACGACACTGCAGAGAGAATGGAGAACATGGACTCAGCATAAAAGTGCAGCCTTTGCATCCTCTACCATTCCTCTCCATAGCTCTGCATCTGCTGCCCTCTGGGTACCACATCTACAGCTAACAAAGCAGCCATGCTCTTGGGAAACCACAAAGCACAGTCACGGAAAGGCAAATCCCAGAGTAGGGGAAGTAAGAGCAAGCCTGGGAAGATTCCATAAAAGTCCTGCCTTTGCCACTGAGCACCACAGTGTTTCTGCTATGTTCCTGCCAGCAGGAAACCTCTAGAAAGAGCCTCAAATGACAGTGCACAGTTGTAATGGGATGCTTGGAAGAAGTTTTGTTATTTTGGTTTCTTTAAAAAATGCAAAATGGCGTTTGGACTATGTTTGGTTTATGTTTGGACTATGGCATTTGGTTTATGTTTCCATCTCAGGTGTGGCCGGTGATTATGAGTTTGATCTGAAATGCTCCATGCTGGTGGCTATAATTTGGTTAGATGCCGCTGTTTTGCCATGTGTAGTTTGTCCTTAGGACTGTATGCCACTTGGGTTTCTGGGAACTTTGCTTATAGTATGTAAGGGTTGAAGCCCCTAGAGCTGGGGTGAGTTGTTGGTTGTTGGTTGGTTGGTGGGTTCATCATTGGTTCATTGATTATCACATAGAAGAATATCGGTTGGAGAAATTGGGTTCAAGGATAGTGAGCTGAGACTCTAGTCTGGCTCGCTGTCAGCTCCTGGTCTCCAAGCTTAGGACATCCTAAAGAGCTGTGAAGATTTCTACCTTTCTCTTTCTATCTCTATCAAGGCCACCTGCAAGAGCGATGAAGATTTCTTTCTTTCTATCCTTCCTTTCTCTTTCCCTAGATTGAGGGTAAAAAGATTGCAGTAAACTGCTACACATAGGTGCTGAGCCTCATCCAGAAAACTCTCTGCCCAGTTCTTCCCAGCAGAGGAAACAGGTGGGACCTGATAGAAGACATGTTTGCTTCCATTTACCACCGACCCTACCAGGGTAGGAGCTTCCGTGAGGCATAAAAAGTTGACACAGTGTTTAGAACGTCCTGAACAGGCACTGATTTAAAGACATGTTGCTTTGTAACAGCAAGCTGTCTTGTTCCTGTTGAGCCCCAACCAGCAGCAAGGATGAAGTAGACCTCTTCTGTCTACACAAATGAGGAAGGAAGTCTAACTGCTATAAAGAACTTCCTGTCTGAAGAACTAGTTCTTCCTCCCTGTGTTCTGACTGCTCCATAACAAAGTCTCGCACTTGAGTAAATTGGAAACAAGCAAAGGTTTAAATTCTGCTGCTGCCTGGACTTCCAGAAGCATACCCATTTTGGTGAGCACAGCCCGCTGGCTGGAGACACTTACAGGCTCAGAGCCAAACCCCAAGTAGCCACTTGTTGTCTTTTCCTTTTCTAGTTTCCTGAAGCTCTGTAGATTGCACCCCAGAGGCCCTGCTCTTTCTGAAGGTCACATGAGCTCACACAACAGCCCTGGGTGTGCCTGGTTTAACAGCAAGGGTACAACTGAACCAACGTGTCTGCTCTCTTGGCCAAGAGGACTGGGACAGGCTGGTTTAAGAAGGGATGAATCCAGACAGTGCAGGTTCTGCCCTTTACAAGTTGTTCCCTTGTCTGGGCTGGTGATTCACCTGCCTGCTGCTGCCTCTATAATCCAGAGGAAGGATATGATCCAGGCCTGGGAAAGTGATTTCTGAGCTCAGCACAGAACAGCAGACATCCGTCAGTTGCACACATTGACATTTATTGACTGTCTGTAGACAGAGGCTACAAAGGGAGCTCTGGGGGGCTGCTGAAGACCAGGCTCAAAGGAAGGAATGGAAATACAGCATTGCCTTTTCAGAGCACACTTCAAACTGGAGACCCTATGCATGAGTGTTGACCTAAACAGCATAACCATGCCAGCCACGCAAGATCACGGCTGCCATGTGATAAACATGTTACATAATCAAGGAGGAGGTCCTTTTGTTCAACGGTTCTCAAGCAGACAAGTAACACTCCCTCAATGGACATCTGTAAACTCAGGAGGAAGTGTTTGGGTTGCTCTTCCACCTGGTCATTAGAAGACAGGAGCCAGGAAGGTTATGCCTCTTGGCAGTGTAGAAAATAATCATACACAAAGCACTGTTCCACTCCAAAAGCCGGGGTCCTGTTGAAAACTATATACATACCAACCCTTGCTCAACCTTGGTTGTCGGCTTGTTATTGTCTTTCACCCTGTGAATAAATTTCACGCTTTCATGGGAACATTCAGCCTGGAGGATGAGTTAGCATACATGGGAGTGCACCATGCTAGCTGGAGTGAGAACACTAGAGACAGTGGTCACAGGCATGGCCCTCAGATGGTAAAATCATGCCTGGGTGGGCAGCCATTTGTCCTTCCCTCGTGGCGGTGTTATGAGAATTTAGGGAGATCATGTATATTCAGTTCCGTGCTCAGTAAGAACACTGATTTCTAATCCTGGAGAAATGTTTGCCCAAGAATTGGAATTTTTCCACTGTCAACACAATACAGCAAGGTGAAGTAAAGACTAGGATGTACAAAACTGGGCTTCATGGCTGTACTGTTGGTCAGAGGCACGGCATACACTTAGCATGCTGGAGACCCTGGGTTCAAGACACACATACTCCCAAAACAAAACTACCTTTCATCTACAGAGAGATCACAGGCCAATCAGCTTACCTCTCCACTTCCCTCTTTTCTACACTTGGAAATATTAACAAAAAGCACTGAACCCTTTTCAGGGTGATTGTGAGGATTGACTGAAAGTAGAAGAGGTGTGGCTTCTGTGGTAGTGCAAATAAAGCACCCAGCACATGCCTGGTAGACAAAACCTTCTATACTAAGGATATCCATCTATATGTTTATATTTCCCCTTCAGTCACAATGTCATCTTTCCCTCTGTGAGTAAAAGGATCCAGTGCAATAACATCAAAAGCTGTTCAACCTCACTAATAATAGAACATGCATCTGAGAACATCAAGAGACCAGTATTCATAGAACATTGCAACAATTCAAAAGGTAAATGATCTTCAGTATTGGTGAGGGAAACAGGCTTCCTCAAATACACTGTAAGTGGGAATATTGATACACAATCGCTAGAAGGCAATACAGCAGATGTATCCAAAAGTACACATAGACACAGACACACACACACACACACATACACCCACACACACACACACACACACACACACAGACTGAAGAGATGGCTTAGTGATTAAGAGCACTTGCTGCGTTTGCAACGAATCTGGGTTAGGGTCCCAGTACCTACCTACATGACAGTTCATGACTCTAGGACGTCAGTTTCAGGGTTCCAATGCCCTCTGCTGGTCTCCATGGGTACTGCACTCAGGTAGTGCAGATACAAACAACATAGATACAAGCAAACACTCATACAAATAAAATAGAAATACTTTTAAAATATTTTGAAGTCTTGAGTATTTATGTGTGCACACATGTATATAAATGTGAGAAATAATTAGTGCTTATCAAAAAGTAGTGGAACTCATTCTTTGCAATGAATTAAAATCGAGATAGCCTAAATGTTCCTTAATTTCATGATTAGGTTCATAAATAATACTGCACCCACACAATAGAACACATAAACATCACAAAACATGAGAGCTATGTATGGTCTCAGAAACATGATGTTATATTTTTGTATGATGAACAGCATGTTATCAGATCTTTCTATAGCAGTATCCCATTGTTGCAAAAACACAAATATCTTATTTAGAGAATTCAGAAATCCTAAAGTACATACACCAGACTCTTAAGCTCCTGTGGTTATCTCTTGGGAAGTAAAGGGGTTAAAAAGAGAAATTTTACTTATATTTAATGGTACATTTTAATTAGAGACACATTCTACCTGGATGTCAAAAGGTTAAGTGTTCGAATTCAGCTGAGAAGACAACAAAGCTTGTACACATTTTTAAATAAAATCTTTATCCTTACAACTTTGTATTACAACTATAGTGAGATCTGTGATCATGTATCTAGCTCCTCTCCCCTGTGACATGAGTGAGATCACAGGATGTTATTACCACTAAAGGACAGCTTGATTTCAGAGACACTAAATATAGTAAATGTGTGCATACATCACACACAGGTAATGGAATCTCAGATCAAACTGTAGGTGCCATGTTAAGGGCTGGCATAATGAGGCTGAAATGGCCCCTCTGTTGCCCATTTGCTGCATAGAGAGATGGCCACATACAACCAACGTAACCCAAGGAGCAAGGAATTTGAGACAAGGCCCACACTCCTGATTTTCTTCTTTTAAATTCTCTTTCAGGCTGGGCAGTAGTGGCACACACCTTTGATCCCAGCACTCAGGAGGCAGAGGCAGGCGGATCTCTGTGAGTTGCAGGCCAGCCTGGTCTACAGAGTGAGTTCCAGGACAACCAGAGTTTCAACAGAGAAATCCTGTCTCAAAACAGGGGGGAAAAGAAACCTCTAAATTCAGCCCTGACTCATTGATCACAGATGTTGGGCATGATTTGGACATGTTTCCTCTTTTTCTAATTTGAAGGTGACAAAGTTGACTTCTTTTTCATTCCTCTTCTTACAACATGCTTCTCTTATGAGACTATGTCTTGAAAGAATTCTGACATAAAGAGAATTAAATATTTGGAAATTAAAAACAGTTCTGAAGGGTTGTTTTCTTTAATGTCAGGAATGTTATTACAACAAATAATACTGTAAAAATGAGATTTAATGACATAATCTAATCTAGCTTTTATCTTGTTATGTTTTTAGGCTTCACAGCATGCTTAGTTCCCAAACAGGATATAAAGATATAATGCTTTCCTTTAAGTTGTCAAGCTGACATGCTCTTCTATTGTGCATATTAAAGTCAACTTTCCTTCTGTCTATTTAACTGTTTGAAAGTCTACATTAATTTTCATGCCTAAAATAAACACTCTTCACACTCACTGTTATTGCAAGCCTTCAGTCTTACCATATCACAGATGCATGCTTTAACATCAGCTAACTGATGGAATTTCAGCAAAGACAGACAGCACGAAAGACATTCTCTCCCAGAGCTCCACCAGGAGGCTTACCTCTACTTCAAAGTTCATGCTTAGCTATTAATAAATCTGCCTTCTGTGCCCTGTTCAAAACATGTGTCTTATGATGATTACACAAAACTCAGAAATCAATTGTTGGTCACACGCAAGTTCAGGATTCCCCCTTGAGGTTGAAATTGGCATCAATTACCCAGCCTCCCAAGACCAAGGCCAAAGGTGGAAGAGCAGATGAAAAATTGAGGCCACAGTTGACCTTTGGCACACCTCTTGGGGATATTCTCCCCCTCTTTCTCTCTCTCTCTCTCTCTCTCTCTCTCTCTCTCTCTCTCTCTCTCTCTCTCTCTCTCTCTCTCTCTCTCTCTCTCCCCCTTCCCCCCCGGGTGTTTTGCCTGCATGTATGTCTGTGCACCATCTGCATGGGGTACCTACTAAGACCAGAATATCACATCAGACCTTCTGGAACCACAGTTACAAACAGTTTTAGCCACCACATAGATGTTAGAAAATGGCCTTAGTTCCCCTGCAACAGTAATAAGTGCTCTTAACCACTGAGCCATCCATCCCATCCATCCAGCCTCTCAGATTTTTATTTTCCATGATGTTGTTATTGTTGCTGCTGTTGCTAAAAGCATGTATTTCTTTTAGATTTAAATGTGCATTTCTGTTTATAAATCACATAGGAAAAATAGTACCTGCTTAGGACATATCCTAAGCCATAGCTCTTCCTCCTCTTCCTCATATTCCTTCTCCTCTTCCTGTCTCTCCTCCTCCTGTTTCCTAGTCACCTGGCTGTAAACAGTTTTACTCTAGTACACTCTTGCCCCTCACGATGTTTGGCTTCACCTCAGACCCAAAAACACCAGGATCACGTGACCATGAACTGAGAACTCTGAAACCATGAGCCAAAATAACTGTCTCCCCTTTATAGGTTGGTTATGTCAGGTATTTCATCACAACGATGAGAAGCTAACTAACACACTGCCTGCTACGATTTGGGTGTAAAATGTTTCCCATAGCTCATATGTTTGAGTGCTTGGCTGTCAACTAGCAGTGCCATTTGGGGAGGTTGTGAAGCCTTTAATGGGTGAAGACTCGCTGGAAAAAGTGAGCTGCTGGTGGTAGAGGGAGCACTTAGAATCATAACTCAGCCCCATCTCCAGCCTGACGTCTTTCTCTCTGTTCCCTGATCCACAGAGATGTGAGCGAACAACTTCACACTCCAACTATTGTACCTTCCCCATGGTGACGGACTGTACCCTCTCAAACCACGAGCCAAAACCAACGCTTCCCTGAAGCTGCTTCTCTGGGACTTTTTATCACAACAATGAGAAAAGTAACTAATACTGTGCCCTGCCGTCAGGGACTGGGTGACGATGTTAAAATCATTGCATCGGATCTCCAAGTGCTTCCAAGGTTTTGAATAGCTTCTTATTTGATCACCAAGTGTGGATCAAAGAGTCTTAGAGTCTGCAGTGCCCAATCCCCACCCCCAGGGATCAGCAGGACCCACTGTGCCTCACACTCTGAAGTCCCTAGTGGCATTCGCTGGTCCTCACCTAGGGTCACTCCAAACAAGCCGCGACGTCTTCCACAGGCATCAGTGTCCTAAAGACTTCCTAGGATTCCTTTCACCTTCTGGGTGAAGCCCTACTTTTTGGGTGATGTTAGGCTCTGCTCTGTGTTTTCAGTCTCAGCTCAATCCACTCTGCCTCACAGCGCATGCTCCTGGCATCCCGGGCTCCGCTCAGCCAGGTCCCTTAGCCTACAGTACTCTTATTGATAGAATTCCGACTGCCTTTCGCTGTGAAGCCAGCCTCACCTCTCAGCAAAGACCTTTTCTATCATGCTCCCCAAATTCCTAATGTTTCTGCCTGTGCAAACAGAGTGTTGCCTTCACTAATCTGCCAGCCCCTGAGAATATGGAGCACATCATAGTCATCTGTAATCCCCAGCCTCCTGCACAGTCCTATAAAAGTCTCCTTGTGCAAACAGAAGGATCCGGGAAAATGCTAGAAGAGGAAGCAATTATACACAATTAGTCCCAAATGTGCACAGGATTTTTTTGTTTTGTTTTGTTCTGTTTTTGCATGTGGATTTTGAAGACTTGATAAGAACACTCGCCAGCCTAGAGTTCAAAATGACTAGAATATTGGTTTACAAATGTCATCTTCTAAAGACTTCCAGTTCACAGAGACTGAGGTTACTATGGATTCTAGAAAGAGCTGGGCCGTGTGTCCTTATCACTTTCTGTCATGGACCCTTCTGTTTCTTCATCTAGGTTCTGAGCAGCAGTGGACATGTGCAGGGAAGATGATGCTGCCATAAATAACCTAAGCAAGAAAGTCATGGAGATTGTGTTGGCTTGAGAATGGAGTTAGAACTGCCCCAGGTGCTGACTCTGAGTCTTCAGCAAGCTTTTACCCCAGTTTCCCCCATCTGTGAAGTCAGATTACAAATGGCTGCCCTCCGGTTGACTGTACTGGAGGATGCTGGGGAGGGCTGCGGTCTAACGAACATGAAATGCATGGCGGACACTAATGTTAAATGTTCAGCACAGTGGCTTTCCTTGTGAATGCACTGTCATGTCTGCCTCTCTCCCCACAGATACACTTTGCCTGTCTTTAGACCTGGTGGTATAGCTTAGGAGAACCCTACGGTGTGTATTGTTTTGTGCCTGGATTTACACTGTGCATAACATCTGTGTTTTATTTAGTCAAAACAGCATAGGGAATAATTAAGAAAAGAGAGTTGCAGGCTACATAGACTACAAGCATCTTAGGAAGCTAAAACATATTCTTTCTGGTTTCTATACTTTAAAGTGACGACTAGTTCATAGTAGGACTCAACAAATCTTTGATGGAAGGAAAAAGTGTTAGTCAGGTGAGCATAAACCAATGAGTCATTTTTATCCCTGTCTTAGCTGGGGTTTCTGTTACTGCAACCAAACATCATGACCAAAAAGCAAGTTGGGGAGGAAAGAGTTTTAGGTTTACACTTCTACATTGTAGTCCATCATTGAAGGGAGTCAGAACAGGAACTCAAACAGGGCAGGAACCTGGAGGCAAGAGCTGACACAGAGGCCAAAGTGGAGTGCTGCTTACAACCTTGCTCCCCATGGCTAACTCAGTCTGCTTTCTTATAGAACCCAGGGCCACCAACCCAGGAATGGCCCCACCCACAATGGCTGGGCCCTCCCCCATCGATCACTAATTAAGAAAATGCCCTACAGTTGATTCCTATGGAAGCATCTTCTCAGTTAAGGTTCTCTCCTTTCAGATAACTCTAGTTTGTGTTATCAAGTTATCAGGAGACATCAGCACAGAACCTCTTTGGTTTTTCCCTGAGTCCCTGGGGCCTCCCCACGTGCCTGGTGAACTCTGCCTTCAGTGTTCCCCCTCTGGCTTTGCCACAGGGCCTATTCCTGTTTTCAACTGCTCCCAAGCTGGAGTGACTCGTGGGGAAAAGAGTAGGAATGGAGAAACCTTGGATGCCTCAAAGGGCTAGACAGGGGGAGTTCCCAGGCAAGAGAAGCTGAAAGCAGTGGGGGAGCCAAGAGTCAGATGGGAGACTGTAGCATGCCCTGGGGAATCCTGGCTTAGACAGACCTGGAGGGAGGTCCTTAGGTCTCAAAACTGAGGCCCTTGACCTTCCCCCTCGATGTGCGCCGTGGCCAAGTCATAGCTCAGCCCAGCTGTTGGGTATACTGTCATTCCAGCTGTTACTGAGCGATCGATTCCTGTTGCCAAGATATGGATTTGGTTTTAATAACAGTTAGTGCAAACACTGTAAATTTACTGCTGCGAGAGAGAGTTTTTGAAAACGTCCACTCTGGCTATAATTTTTCAGACTCACCAGCTGTTTGTGCTCAGCTCATACCTGACACGGTGCTTTGAAATAGCAATCACTGTATTTATAAGAAGGCAAGGACTCATAAATATGTCACGAGTGGAATATACAATGCCATATTTCACCATTTTCTATTTTAAAATGGTGAGTTATGGCTGCAGAAATGCACGCCCATTAAAGGTGATATGATGTATTTTCTGCCCTGTTCAGGAGTCCATCCATCATCGAGACAATAAAGAAAACCGCACTTACTTTTTTCCTGTCGTCTGTAATTTATGATCCCCAAAAAGCTGTAACCTTTTGGCAGGCTCTGCAGAAACCACTGCACTGTTAGCAACTAAATAACCTTTTATAAGGTTTTAAATGTGTTGCTACAGTCTCAATGCACTTGCTGTATTGATCCAGAAGATCTTGGGGTTGGGGGGGGTGGAAGGAGAAGATCCATAACAAAATCAATAACAGCATATAGATTGTTGAAAGATGCTTCTAATGATTTTTGCCAGCCATCATCTTTCAGCGTGCCACGCCCTATCTCTTAGGCTCGGTCTTGGCTCAGAATTGATTGACCTTGCTTTTCAGCTTTCCTCTCTTCTTCCCTCCCGCCCTTTCATCTTGCAGCCAGGCCCAGGAGAAGCAGAAATATCGGCCACCACAGGCTATTCACAGCAAAGCTCTGAGAATCCCAGCCACAACTCTCCAGTTGTGCAGAGGAGGCCCAGCAAGCATTGTGACTTGCCCGAGGTCTGATGGTGGCTTAGGGATAGAAGGGAGACTCAGGTGCTGGTCTTCAGCTCAGGTTTTCCAGCTCTGGCATCCCACTTCGGGTGTTGGCCGTAGGAAAGGGTGTGGACAGAGCGAGTGGGTGCATTTCTATAAACCCAAGCAATCTGCCTGTGGCTAAGCTCAGAGCAAAGAGAATGAATGAAAGAAGCTGTCTAAAGGACTTCACCCCTCACTCTGCTCCTGCAGCTAGCTGGAAGGATAGCAATGACCATATTGCTTGCAAGTGGAGAAGGTTCTACCTGTGGCCTGAGTCCCGGCCGTCAGAGCCTCCCATGCACGTAGCAGTCCAACAGGAAAGATAATCCCAGTACTTTCAGGGTTGTACCTCACCCTCTGCCTTGTCTTTTGGAATAATCACCATGCAGCTTCCAGAGGTGGGACTGGATAATCTTTTCAACCACAGTCCCTATGGGCAAGGCCTTCCTGGTGGTTCTCACAAAGGAGAACCACTATGGCAACGATGAGCTTCCTGGCCACCAAGCTTAAGCTGAGCCAAGTTCCCAGAATTTGGAAAAACACCTGTGCAACAACTTCAGCTACATGCACGCACATGTGCATGCATGCGCAGACACACACACACACACACACACACACACACACACACACACACATAGGAGGACATCTGTAATTGAGCCTGGACACTATATTCTTAGGAGTGGTAATTGCAGTTTTAAGAGTCCCATTGGAACAATCAGACAGTAGTTAGCAGGGTGCCTCGGCCCTCCCCTCAGGCCTCTCACCCCAGGTAGCCCTGTGCTGCAGACTCAAGATCAGACCACACTACAACCTGCGGGGCAGATCAGCCAAAGCTTGTGACTCAATAAGGTTTCACTAGTCCATCCCTGCCTTCTCGCTAGAGGTTGTCTGTGCTGCTTTCAGCCATGAGTAGCTCCAACACAGAGCATTAAGCACAAGCGGCCAGAAATACGTATGAGCTTGCCCTTTCCCCACACACTGCAAGGCCCTGACCTTGGCTCTACCCAATGGTGGTGCAGTGGCCTCTGGAGCATGTGATCCATGGCCGCTGCTTGCAAGGGGATTTGTTACTTACCGACACTTTGGTGAGTGTGACCTTGGCTGACTCCTCCGGCAATGCTGAAAGACGCAGAGTCTTATTATTCAGGTTTGCAGAGGAGCATACCCAGAGGAGTGCAACAGTTTGCTCAAGGTTGCACAGAGAAGTGCAGTTTGGAGGAGACCCCAAGCTTCCCTACTCTTTTACCCTGAAACCAAGGAACTGCATATGTGTTCTCCAGAGCTGATGTCACAGCCAGTGACATTGGGAAAATAGCTAGCCTTGTGGACTTTGGTATCTTCAAAATATGAGGAGTCACTAATAGAAAAATGCCAACAGGCTCTCCAACCCACACTCCCAGCACATAGGAAACATTTCCTAGGGCAAAACTCTTTCTTTCACCCACCCTGGCACTTGTCCCACCCACAGATCAGCAATAGGAGATGCTGATGAGGCAGTGGAGTGGGGTGGGAGCCCTCTGAAGCCCCCAAACCCCAACAAACTGAATTGAGCCATGGAGACATTACCAGTACACACAAAGAGCCATGGGCACACGCAGCAGGCACTCTTAGCTCCCTGGTCCTGTAGAAAGCAAGCCACAGTGTGATGGAAAGTCTCACCACCTCATTAATGCTGGGCTATTGGGTAGGGGCAGATTACAACAAGGACAGGGGCAGTTTGCCCTTTGTCGAGTGTCTTGCCACCTCTCTGTGTTGAAGTCAGACCCCCCCCGCCTCTTTCTCCAGCAATCTCCCAGAGCGCCCCCATCATTATTAACATTATAAATAAAAAGAGAGGCAAGTTATTAAATGTAAAATATGCAAAGTTCCTCTCAGAACTCGCTGGGCAGTTCATAAACGTGATGGCTTAATTTTGCTGCGGATCCAGGCAGCTGACGAAGCATCTCAAGCTCTTGGGCTAATTGAAGTTGTTAACGAAGTGGAGGAAAATGATGATGATGATGATGACGATGGCTGGCTGCTTCCGCCTTGGGGGACCAGAAGAGCTGTCCTGGATCAAACTGGAGCCCACGGTCCCCATCATCACTACAGCCCACATTACCAGGGATCTGAAAACTGCCTAAGAGGAAATTGCTTTTCTGTACTTGGCCCGGCTTGAGCTTCCATCCAGACCCCACTTCAACGTCAGGTGACTCCTTCCTTAAAGGTCCATGGATTGAATGTATGGTCTCCAATTCATGGTGGGCTCTTTGGAGGTAAGGCATAGAAGGAATAGAAGGAAGTTAGACCATTGGGGTTTGCTCTTGAAGATTTGGGGGCCCTTACCCTCTCTTGTCCCACTCTTTGCTTCCTGGCTACCATAAGGTAAGTAAGTATCTTCTTCCACCACGCATTTCAACAACTTTGCACTGCCTCCCACAAGCCCAAAACAACAGGTCCATCTATGCAGTGAGACTTCCAAAACCATGAGCCAAAATGACCCTTTCCTGTTTTTAAGTTGATTATTTCTGGTATTTTGTTACAGTAACCCATCACTGACTATGCACCTAGAGAAAAGCATTTTCATGAAGAGTTTTGGATGGGATCTTGAAAGGGTTGATTTTATAGTGATTGAGGAATTCTGGTTCCCCAAAATCTATGCCCTCAAATTTTTGTCCAAGTAGAAACAACCCAAATGTCTATCAATAGATGAACAGACAAATACATTGGATGTTTGAATGTTATTTAGACACAAAGGGAATAAAGAACTCATATGTGCTACCACATGGGTAAGCTTTGAAAATATGATGCTGGGCAAAAAAAAAAAAAAAAAAAAAAAAAAAAAAACAGGGACAAAACATCACATAGTGTATGTATGATTCTACATCCATCAAATGCCCAGAACAGGTCAATGAATAGAGAAAGCAAATGGCTGGTTTCTAGGGTCTAAGAGGAAGAATACTGCTTGACACTATAGGGTCTTATTTGGTAGAAATGGTGAGGATGAAGGTATTTTCAAGCTCTGAATGACGAAGTGCTGGTGAATACTTTACTTTTGGGGTCTTCGGAGATTGCTCAGTGGTGGAGAACATGTCTTAGTTAGTGTTTCTATTGCTGCAATGAGACAAAGCACCAGGACCACAATGCAAGCTGGGGAATAAAGTGTTTGTTTGGCTTCTACTTCCTCTTTGTAGTTCATCTCTGAAGGAAGTCAGGACAGGAACTCAAATAGGACAGGAACCTGGAGGCAGGAACTGAAACAGAGTCCATGGAGGGGTGCTGCCTACTGGCTTGCTCCTAATGCTTGCTCAGCCTGCTTTCTTATAGAACTCAGGACCACCAGCCCAGGGGTGGCACCACCCACAGTGGGCTGGGCCCTTCAGCATCAATCACTAATTAAGAAAATGTCCTACAGCTGGAACTTATGGAGGCATTTTTCTCTATTCAGGTTCCTCCTTTCAGATAATTCTAGCTTGTGTCAAGTTGACATAAGATTATCCAGCCCAGAGCCCTTCCTGCTTTTCCAAAAGTATTCCACTTGGTTCCCAGGGCCCACTTCTGGCAGGAAGCTCACAACAGTAACTATCTGTTACTCTAGTTCCAGATGATCTAACTCTATCTCCTGACCTCTGTGGGCACATATACACATGGGACACACACACACACACACACACACACACACACACACACACACACAGATAAATAATAAAAGTAAAAGGTTTGAGTTTGTATTATATACATGTCACCTCATTTTTTTGTTGTTATTTTTAAGAAATGTTGAGGGGAAAATCCAGCCCTAGGACACATTTTATTTGATGTCTCCACATTTGTGAAGCTTGGCTCCTCTTTGTGAGCTACTGATTTTCCCACCAGGAAGTCCAGTCGAGACCAGCTCTATGATCCTGGCCCCTGTGTGAGGCTTCCCTGTCTTCTACCCCTTCAATCAGTCTAGTGACCAACAAGAGCTTCCTGGGAAGTGAGCAAGCTTGTGGGAAAAGGGTATAGCATGGCAGGAGATCAAAGAGAGTTTGATTCCAAGAGCTTTATTAAAGTCTGGTGCTACTGTTGTCTGGCAGGGAGCTCCTGAAATAAACCCTCTCGATTCTTTCATCCTCCCTAGCTGCCTGATTTCTTCAATAGGCATGGTAATGTCAATCTTGCCTCCTTCATAGGCTTGCTCCAATCATCAAGTGAAATACTTCCTAGTACCACTGTGTCAGTTAGCTTTCTGCCACTATAGAATGCCTGAAGGTATTGTCTTATAAACAGAAAGAGATATTTTGGCTCATGATTTTAAAGGTTCTAGTCCATCTTGGTCCCACTCCCCGGGGAAGGTAATATGTCATGGAAAGAGGTGTGACAGCAAAACTGCTCACTCCTGACCCAGAAAGCCAGAGAGAAGAAGGGCACAGCTCAGGTGACCTACAGACCACCTCCTCTAGGCTCTGCCCTTTAAAGCTTCCACCACTTCCCCCTCTGTAGACTAAGTCCTTCACCGAGGCCCTTAGGAGACATCCAAAATTCAAACTACCACAGTCCTTGCTGGTGATTCCTTAGGGGTTGGAGAGATGGCTCAAAGGTTAAGGGCACATGTTGCTCTTGCAAAGGATCCAGGTTCTGATCCCAGCACGTGCACAACAGCTCACAGTCATCTATAACTCAGTTCTAGGGATCCAACCTCTATGGGAACCAGGCATGCATGTGAGGTATATCTATGCATGCAGGAAGAGACTCGTACCAGTAAAAATAAATTAAACGAATCTAAAAAAAAAAAAAAACTTTTAAAAGCCAATGTGCTGGCCAATGTGCATTTATTAAGGAACTACCAGGTTCTGAGCATTGTTGAGCAATATTCAGGAAGCCACGCAATTAAGCAACTGTTTCAGTAGACAGAAGGTAAGGGGTGAGCCCTGTCCTTCACATAGGACAGCAACGCTACCAATGAACATGATGAGAGAACAGAGCAACAGCCTGCCACGGCCAGGACGCTGCTGGAGGAACCAGTGTGACTTCCATACTCCAAGAACCCAGGCACCTGTGTGGCCAGACTCTACTATCAACTCTGCCCTTCTGGAGATACTCAAATAGTTTCACCTTGGCCTGCTTGCTTTTGAGATGAAAGCCTTAGATTAGAAGTCCTCAAAGGCTTTCTCTAGCTTTAAAAACCCGTTGTGAAATGAAAACATAAAAGCCGGCAATGTATTTTTAATAAATAAGCCTAAGTGTGGATGCTCTTAATGTACAAGGGGCCTTTTCAAAATCAATAAAAACAAAGATGGCTGCCCCAAAAGGGAACCATGGGTTACACACAAAGGATTTCATACAAAGGTTTCTCCACTAAATATTTTATTTTTACCTGAGACCAGCCTAAATCCAAAGCGATAGAACTAGTTCTCACTTTAATCCTGACAGTTACGTTCACAGCCTTTGATAATAAGGCTTTTCATAATATTTATGAGGAAACAGCGGTCCAAACAAAAGGCAGAAAATAAGGATGAAGCTTCCTGGTTCTGAGCTAGCTTTTGTCTAAAACAAGATCTTGCCGTGTAGCCCAAGCTAGCCTTGAACTATTAATCCTCCTGCGTCCACCTCCCGAGTCCTGGAATTACAGACATGTGACTCTACCAAGGTGCTCTTTGCTGTTGTTTGTTTCTTGGTTGATTGGTTGGTTTTTGAGAGGAGGGTAAAGAATAGGTTGGAATAATCAAAAGACTAAAAAGATACACATTGCACATTTGGTGACCATGATATTCCTGAGTGCTGGTTAGTCGTTTTATTTCTTCCTTTATAATTGTGGTATTTCTCTGAATTTCCACAGTGGACACATTGTTTTCTAATTTGGAGGAAACATGTTGTATCTACGATGCATCGTAAGAAACAAATTCAAGGTTTTCACGTTCAGCACCATCAAAAATTTATTCTGGCACCAAAATAATAAAGCCTTCCCTAAAAATGTCAAAATCTGTAGCTAGATATGTCCTAGCCCTAGGGAAGAACCTAGTAAATTTATTATTCTGCTAAATGGGTATAGTATTAAACCAATACCTAACGACTTACTGATATACCCTAGACTAGTGCATCTCTCAGTCCTCCTCAGAGAAGCTTCTTTTCGCAGTAGATGGTGATTAGCACAAAGACAAGGTATAGAGAATAAGAAACTGTACAGCGCTCAGCCTTAAACAGGACTTTGACATCACACTGCTTCTATCCAAGGCTCAGAGGTCATCAGGGGGGAGGGGACAGAAAGAAATGTAAGAGCCAAATGTGGTGGGTAACTAAAGCAAAACAGGCTTCTGGGCACAATGGGGAAGTTGCACTGTGAACTCAATGGTTGTGATGGCATGCACAAGACCTGCACAAGCTCAGCCAGACAAAATCCCAGCAAGGAAAGGGAGGTAGACAAGGAGTCCCATCCTAGCTAAGGAACTTTGCCAATTGATAGTTGCTGGGACAGGATACACCTTCTTGAAGGGTGTGACCCTTGGTGGGTAAACTACTGCCAGTGGAAGGCTACACACTCAAGAATATATGGTCAGCACAAATTGGGTGCAATCAGTTTTTTTTTAAGAAAGGAAGAAAGAAAGAGAAAGAGAGAAAGAAAGAAGAGAAGAAAGAGAGAGGGAGAGAAAGAAAAAAATAGAGGGAGGGATGAAGGAAGGGAGGGAGAAAGAGAGAGAGAAAGGAGAAAATACACAAAGTGGGCAGGGGGAATCTTGGAGGAGTAGGGAGTGAGTAGGATCAAAATACACTGCATGGAATTCTCAAAGAATTGATCCAGATATTTAAAAACAAAAAAAAAACTTTAAAAATGGAAAAAGCTATCAAAAGTGACCTCTCTTTTCTGTGGTTGTGTCTCTATCTCAGCACTTGTCTCAACTGTGGAATGGTCTACCTATATTCTCAACTCCCTGAGGAGTTTCTTGAGGGTAGAAATCTAGCAATACTTAGCCATGGCTCCCAGTACTGTAATAGGCACTTCATAAATGTTTGTCAATAAGTGATAGATATTGAAAGATCATTAGTCTGAAAGAAAAATAGGCAAGAGGAGAGGAAATGTGGGGTGGGTCCTGAATGATGGATGGCAGTCGGCGTTTTTATAAGTACTTTCACTCTTCCATCCAGTGACCTTGCTTGGCTCAAACGCTATGTTAGACACTGAAGATCTAGAACTAAAAATGCCCCAGAGCCCCACCATGAGGAACTCACAGCTTCAGAATTGAAGGACATCATCTAAAGTTTTACCTTTCATTATTTATTATCCACGTTAAATTGTAGTCTAGAAGCATTACATGGAAATTTCCAGAAATAAAGAACTCATAAGTTTTAATTCAAATAATTCTGAACAGTATGACAAAGTCTTACTCCATTCTTCCAGGGCATGAGTCATTCATAAATTCAGTGTATCCACATTGTATATGCTACCCACCTATCAGTTACTTACTAGATATCTGTCTTGGTTATTAGATCAATAGTTGTAGTATTGCAGGGCTTACATATAGAATTAGATATATGAGGTTTCAGGCATCTTTGGAGCATCTTAGAAAGGCATTCCCAAGGAAAAGAGGAAAATACTATGAACCTAGAAAAGAGGAAGAAGTTTAACAACCTGCAGGAGCCAGGAGTAGAATCGGGGCAGAAGAGACAAGGTCATGTGCAGGGCTGGGGGTGGGAAGCAGCATATCTCAGAATGCTTCAAAACCTGCTTTTCCTGTCACCCACTTCCACACTCCATTCATAGGACAAGAAACCACCACATGGAAATGTAACCCCCTTCATCAGGAGAAAAGATCTCAGTGACAATGGCTATACACTCTGCCTGTGGCCATTATCTTGAGCTTCAAAACTCAACTCTGCAGAACTCACATGACCATCTTCCTGGGAAGTAACTTCAACCTTGAGGAAGGATGGTCCTCAAGGGTTTCCAACTCCATGTTGCCTGCATCCCATCACCCTCATGGGGCTAAAAAGGCAGAGAGAGGGAGTGTACGGTTCTACTGAGTTCTACCATCCCACCAGTGCAGGGTTCCCTCACCTGTGAGATGGTAGAACTACCGCCCAAGGAGAATCCTGAACACACAGGACAGACATCTAGTAAGTAACTAATAGGTGGGTAGCATATACAATATGGATACACTGAATTTATGAATGACTCATGCCCTGGAAGAATGGAGTAAGATTTCATCATACTGTTCACAATTATTGGAATTTAAAACTTACGAATTCTTTATTTCTGGAATTTTCATGTAATTCTTTTAGACTGCAGTTTAACATAGATAATAAATAATGAAAGGTAAATCCAGGAAGGGTTTTTTTAATACTTCCTAATCTGTGTTGTTGTGAGTGTGTACGTCTACGTGTTTGTGAGAGCACACACGTGTCAAGACATGAGTATGGAAGTCAGAAGACAACCTCAGGCATCAGTTCATGCCTTCCTCCTTGTTTGAGACAGGGTCTCTCTTGTTTGCCACTGTGCTTCATGCTAGCTGGCCTGTAAGCTTCCAGGATACACTCATCTCTCTGCCTCTGATCTCACCATAAGAGTGCTGGGATCATAGGCATGTGTCATTGCATCTGGCTTTTACATGGGTTCCAAAGATCAGAACTCAGGTCATCAACCTCGTGGGCCAAGCATTTTTATCTGATAAACCATCTCCCAGCCCAGGAAGAGTTTCTTGTTTTGTTTTGTTTGCTTTAATCCTCCAGGAAACATCAGCTTCTGCCTCAGAGTTGGTCCAGCTCTGATCTGGTATTCATTATTTGAACACAAGCAAATGTAAATTAATGTATAGTCATCGCATTGGCTTCTCAGCAAGGTAAGGGAATGTTGACATCAGTCAGAGAGTCAAATGAGGCTCTGAATTATATGGTGTGACTTGAGGTGTTGACATGCTGGCCCTCTGCCTTCCAACCTCCAGGGAAGAAAGCACATGGTTGGGAACAGAGCTCATGACTTCATTACTTTCCAGAACACCACTGGACAGTGAAAAGTCCACACTGAGCAGATCCAAAGTATTGCTTCATCCCTGTCCAGGAAGCATGCCTAATGTGAGTCGGCCATCTTCAGCCGTTGTTGATTGTCCACTGTGGATCTGACACTGAGCTAGGCACCAGAGCAACAGATGACCTCCAAAGACAGAGCAGGCACAGCTGCAACCATGAATCTGACCAGGATTGTGACCATGCCAGCAACAACCAGCCGGCCAAGTTGTCTATGCCATGCACTTGCTTTCGGTCTCCTCATAAGCTTATTTGCTGTCAACCACTGTCCCCATGGACAGCACCAGAACGCCTCTCAGTGTGTAGCATCCTCGTGGGAGTCACTGCTCTTGTTCCCTGGTCTCATCTGAAGTCAACATTGTCAGCACATTACCCCGTTTCATACTCACCCTTCTTATCTTTCAGGTCAGGTCACGATGCCATTGGGTTTGGTTTGGGGTTTTTACAACCTTTCTGACATACCTTTTTCCTTAAAGACCTTGAAGACGCCTTCCCATCTTTCTATTCCTCGGCATAAAAACCCTCACATGATCCAGATCCTTCCAGTCTCTCCAGATCAGTCTCCTCCATGCCTCTCCTCTCTGTCCCTACATTTATAGCAACCCGAGGCACACACAACTTCCTCTACCTGAACTGGTCCCCTGGTGCTCCTTCTCTCCAGCCCACCTAGGCTCCTCCTGGGGAACCCGCACAGCTTGGCTCTTCAGAACCTACTCCTCAACTGCTCCCTGTAGAGGTCTGACTGGCTGGCCCAGATTCCTGTCCCTCCTCTGGCTACCTCGTCTCCCTCCCCTCTGCTGTGTAGACATTGTTTGCATGTGTGTTGCTCACCTGGTTCTAAGCTCCTTGAGGCTAGAGATGGATTTATTCCTCCCTGGATCTCCAGCCACATTCATAGTATCTGAAACTTAATCCAATTTTGAAAAAATACTCATTGGACAACTGCAATGGCCTTTTGTATGTAAAGTGACTTTGTCAGAATAGCACCTTTGACCAACGAAGTCCCTGCCTTAATCTCCTGAATCTGTGAACATGTTCCAATGTACAGCAAAGGGGATTAAGGCTGCATTGACTAAAGTCATGGACTCTGAGACAGGAAGATTATCCTGGATTAGCCAGGTGAGATAATCTATAGTGTGACTCCTACAAACCGGAGAACACGTACTCATGGAGAGATTTAATAATGGAAGGACAGTCACAGGTGCACAGCTGCTAGCTCTGAAGATGGAGGGAGGGACACTAACCAAGAAATGTGGGCAGCCTTCAGAAGCTGGAAACAGCAGCATGGCTTCTCCCTTAGGACCTCCAGAGGGAGAACAGCCCCGCTGACACCTTGATTTAGCCCACTGAAGTCCATGCCGGATGTCAGACTTACATTTACTATTAAGTCACTTACTTGATGACAACTTGTTACTGCAACACTAAAAAAGCTAATGCATCAAGTTACTGCTGGAATGTTATTAAAGCAATGTATGTAAGATGCCCGTGGGGCTCTGCGAGGGAAGCAGACATCCAACTGAGGTGCAGGCCTATCTTCCTGATAACATTGGAGCTATTTTTGTAAGGATTTGGATATTAGGCCTAAAGAGATGGGGTGTTAGGGCCACGGCAGGAGGAGGTCCATAGGCAGAAAACAGCCCAGAGGCTCTAGAGCAGGTAGAGAGTTGGGTGGTGCATTTACCTCGGCGTGCAGGGCGAAAGATAGGCATGGAACACCACAAGATAGCTTGCCCTCATGTGCTAGTTCTGCCAACTCTGTCGGCTTAAGAAAACTATGCTGTCAAGAAGCCTGTCTCATTCCAACTCCCAGCCTCACACCCAGACTCTGATGATCCTCTTGTTTAAACAGACATGAACTCACTGAGGGAAGCACCTCCATTCTGCCTGCCTGGAGCAGGGTTAGCACTTGCAGACTGGCAGGTCATACGAGACTTCCTCACTAGACATCAGAACGCCGCAAGGCAGTGCACCGCGTACGCAAGGCAGTGCACCGCGTACGCAAGGCAGTGCACCGCGTACGCAAGGCAGTGCACCGCGTACGCAAGGCAGTGCACCGCGTAAGACTGGGCTTGACTTATCACGGAGTGTGGAGAGCCTGTTGTAATGCACAAACACAATAGGAAATGATGAGGACACCATTGTTGCCTGTTTGTGATGGGAAAGCTTTAGTGAGGAGGCAGACCTGCAGCCTAAGGGCTTCCCAAGAAGAGGAGAGCCATCCATGCTGGAGCCCAGCTGGACTGTGACACAAAGATGATCACGGTTCGGTGTTGTTGGGATGGAGTCATCAGCCGCCTTTCCCCACCTGACAGTCTGCCAAACATCGTCCCGTTATTGGGAGCCAGGCATGGTGATGCACACCTGTAACTCCAGAGCTAGAGAGGCTGAGGTAGGAGGATCAGAAGTCCAAAGTCCTCAGCTACACAGTAAGTTCAAAACCAGTTTAGGCAATGAAAACTTGTCTTAAAAATAAATAAAGAAAAAGTCCCTGGGTCCCTGGATTCTGTCTCAAAGACAAGGAGGAGCCCAGCCGTGAGTCATAAGGCTGGCTGCTGAGAGGTGGTTGCATCATAAGGACGTGAACAGCTCAGGGAATGATATATGGAACTGCCCAAGAGGCAGAGAACTAAGAACACTGTCTTCCCTTCCTACTCTTCCCTAGGGTTATAAGGGAAGGGTTATGTGATTGTTTTTTAGCAGATAAACTTTGACCCAGGGAAACGATGGTTTATGAAATTCCTGTGGCTTCTAACCTCCTGGTGCGAATACTACATCTCATACACAACTGCTGAGCTCTGAGACCTTGGCAGCATCCACAGGATTTGTGTGTAGGCGTCTTCCTAACCCTTTGCATCAAACATCATAGAGGAGGATGGTGAATGGGAATACAGTCGGGTGTGGAGGCACACCTGTAACCCCAGGGTTCTCCAGGCACAAGGATGGTAAGTTTGAAGCTAACCTAAGCTAACAGCAAGACCCTGTCTCCAGAAGGAAGTAAGAAATGGAGAAGAGGGAAGAAGGAAGAGAGGAAATAAGAAAAGAGGAAAGAAAGAGAGGAGGAAATGAGATAGAGAAGACAAAGTAGAGAAGAAAGAGGGGAGGGAGGAAGGAGAGAAGGGTGCATGGCTCCCTCCATTCTCTGAACCCTATAAAGAATGATTCGGGTCTGTTGTTAAATTCTACCTAGAGCTCTCCATTTTATGCAATATGGTACAAACTTTAATTAGAAATTTCTGTCATTCATGGTACCTGTCCTAGTTAGTATTGTCAACTTGACAAAATCTAGACTCTAGACTCTAGAACAGCAGTTCTCAACCTGTGGTTTGCACCTGGCTCCCTTTTGGGAGTGGAATAACCCTTTAACATGGATCACCTTAGACCATCTGCATATCAGGTATTTACACTATGATTCATAAAAATAGCAAAATTACAGTTATGAAGTAGCAATGAAAATAATTTTATGTTTGTGGTTACTACAACATGAAAAATTATATTAAAGGGTCACAGCATTAGAAGAGTTAAGAACCACTGTCCTGGAGTCTTTTGAGAAGAGAATCTCCCTTGAGGGATTATCCAGATTAGATTGCTCTGTGGACATGTCTGTGGGGTATTCTCTTGATTATTAATTAACATAGGCAGGTCTAGCCCACTATGGGCGGCACCATCCCCTGGGCAGATAGTCCTGGGCTATATAAGAAAACCAGCTAAACATGTGCTGTAAGAAAACTGGCAAGCAGTATCCATCCATGGCCTCTGCTTGAAGCTTTTGCTTGAGTTTCTGCCCTGACTTCTGTCAACAGTGTGACCTGGAAGTGTAAACGAAATCAATCCTTTCCTTTTTCAGTTGATTTTAGTCAGCGTTTAATGGCAAAATCAAACTAGAACAGTGTTCTTTGGGAGAACTGAGGGTTGTAGGGCCTAGTAACACATTCTTCAGGGTGCTAACCCACCAGAGCAATCTTCCTGATTTGGGGCCAGATGCTACATACTCTAGAAGTCTTAGTACAAAGCCCAGATTGTCTCTCTCATCTCTGCTTGGGTGTGGAATTAAGGAGCAAACCAGAGGACCAGAAGGTTCCTTTAGTCCCATGTCCCAGCCTTCCTGGCAGGCAGGCTCCAGAGGGACCCTGAAATAGATACTAGACCTGGATTCTCATAATTTCCAAGGTGGTAGGTCAGTGAGTGAGCAAAGAGATGAACCCAGACTACCTGAGGGAGAGGAAGGCAGGTGCTGCATTTCTTCAGTGTGTGGTGCCCACAGGCTACCCCCCCGACAGAAGAACCAAATGTCATACATACATTTTGGTTAAACCAAAATGCTCAGTTTCTCTCTATTTTTAATTTCTGTCTTGATGAAAATGTCGTGGGATTTGCTGTGATCATTGTCTCTACCACGACAGCATCAGTAGAGTCATGACTTACAGTTCACAGTTCTTCCAGGTGCAGCCGACAGCTGGGGCCCAGCTCCTGCTTCTGAGCTTCCCTACCTGGAAGAATGCAGAGAGGCAGCTCCACAGCCCCAGCCTCCAGGGTTACCGCCACACCCCCACTCCTCCCAGTCCATCAGAGGCAGCAAATCCTGAGGCTGAGCCCATTCTCCTGTCAGCCTCATCCATGCTTTGGAGCCAGGAACCAGCGAGGACAAACATGGGGTTTGCTCATAGGCCTCCAGGTGGTAAACAGACTCGAACACATCCTTGCCCAACCCTGCTAGAGAAAAGGACAAATCTGGGTTCCAACCAGGGACTGGATGGCTAGAGGCAGGAAGAAGGGCTTTTCCAAAGAGGCCCAAGCATGGGGGTGGGGGGGGTGGATGGAGAGGAACCGGAGAAGTCCTGTGTATAATCTTTGAGCCACTAGCCTTTTCCAGATTGCGTTATTACATTAATTCAGAACTTATGCTCACACTTAAAAGATTTCTGTCATATTTTATGAGCACTATGATCTCAGAGTAATTTGCCCTGGAAATATGTCACATTAAATCAGGGACACTAATAAACTTTATTACTTAAACTCCATGTGGATCAGAGCAGGTAGACCAGCCAGCCTCCCGTCATACTTAACATCCACGTCCCTCAATGACGGCCCCTCCTGTAGTGGAAGCAGAAAGGCTGGATAGCATTCTCTCTGCCCCAGCATACACATGCCCATTGGGGCTGCATTAGAAGCCCAGCCCACTGTCCCAAGAGGGAAACTCCTTAGGAAGTTTCCTAAGGATGGGAACTCACTATGACCTCACGGCTTTAACATCTTCCATTCGCACTACAATGGCCCCCAGCCTGGACTTTGTGTAGCTGCTAAGGATCGCTTCACAGATACAGGTGAGATATTAAAAAGTAGCTAACAGCCAGGCATGGTGGCGCAAGATCATAGTTACAGCATGGTTACAGATGCTGCTGCTGGAGAGTTCCGGGCAGTCTGGGCTATATGCAGAGACCCTGCCTTAAAACTGAAAAATAAAAATGGAAAGCACTGGCTGACAAGTTATAAAAGCCAAGTTCTCCTGTTCTGCTACCAGCTGGCATGTGACCCGAGCACAGATCAGCCAGCACTGTGTGATAGAGAGAGCGCACATGTCAGGGTTATTTCCATTTAGCAAATGTTTTGTGGTGAGGTGTTGGGGTTTTTCGGGGGGGCTTTTTGTTTTGTTTTGTTTTGTTTATTTTTTCTTCAAAGCCTAGTGGGATCCAGCCCCATGGAAGGGCACAAGGAATAAAATTAAAAAATACAAATTCAATTAAAATCCCAATAGGGTGATTGAGAAAACTAAGTTAACTTATTATAAAATACGTGTAAATCTATACTGTTCTTTATAGAACATGAAGTACTTTTTTAAGTTCATATAAAAATATCTAAGAATACTTAAGAAGGATTATTAAACACAAAATGTATGTGTATGGGAGAGCTGGAAAGATGGTTCAGCCACTAAAGGCTAGGCAAGACATTAAAATGTGTGTGTGTGTGTGTGTGTGTGTGTGTGTGTGTGTGTAGAGGAAGAGAGACAGAGAGAGAGAGATTTGAGATCGCCAACACCACATTATATATACAAACTTTCAAACAACAACCCCTTGGCTGTGAGAATGAGCAGATGAAGAAAGCTGACAGGAAGCCTGTGTCCTGATCACATGGATTCCCAAGGCGTTTCACCAGTGTGAGCGGAAACACAGACATCTATCTAGTCCCCCTGCTCCAAGAAACTGAAAGTCTTTTCTCTGGGGGAGGGGAGTGACTATTAGGCTAGAGAGATGTTCTACAGCTAAGAGTGCTTACTACCTCTTACAGAAAACCCAAGGTTGATTCCCAACACCCAAATCCAGTGACACACAACCTACTGATTAACTCCAGCCCCAAGGGATGCTTCTTGCCTCTATGGATGGGACACACACACATACACACACACACACACACACACAAATCTTTTTTAAAAAATTAAAATTAAACTAAATAGAGTCTGAAGTCAAGATAGGAGCTCACAGACTGAGGAGTGAGAGAGAGTAAAGCAGAGACTCCAGAGAACACTGACTCTACATTGCAAACTGTGGTTCCTTGCACACCAGCATCTGGGGCGACCCCCACCCCTTGCACAAATCAACAAAAGCAGAACAGGAGACTACATAGCCATTTTCCAGTCCAGAAAGAAGACCCCACATGCCGGCATGAGAGAGACAAAATGGAAAAGCCTCTGGCAACCCATCCTCCCTAGGGAAGCCTACACACAAACATCCTCCACTCAAGCAGGGACAGACAGTGAGGAAATATTTCTCACAGAAGACATAATCAAAAACAAACATGAGGAAAAGTGTTTGGAAGAAAAACAGACAGGGAGATCATATTCTCAGAGAGAAAAGATGATTTCTCACCGTAAAGCAAGAGCAAAATGCTGTTTAAAATGTCGGCTTGAAAGCTAGAAACTGCTATTAGAAACTAAAATTGATAGTCAAATATCGTTGTTCAAGGAGATTAAAATTAAGTTAAGGGAATCTCCTATAAATTAGAAGTTAGTGGCTGTAAAATGAAAGGAGAAATCATTTTAAAATCCAGTGTAAATCCAAAAGTCCAATGTCCAGAATTTCATTTTAAAAAATGAAGAGAAAATGTGAGAAGCAAATTACTGATAGAAAGTTTGGATCTGGGAAACAGATTAGTGATAGAGGACTTGCCTAGCATGCATAAGGCCCTGGGTTCAATCCCTAGTAAAACACACACATACCAAAAGTTATACTTCTCAGAATTACAACGTAGTAAAATCTGGTCTCAAAAAAAAAAAAAACACTCTCAGAATTAGAATTAGCTGACAAGGGAACTTAAGTGCACTAACAAAGTGGATGAAAAGAGAGTTCTGTCCAGGAATACCACTGTGAAAGTTTAGAAAATTATAAAGATATAGTCTCCAGAACTTCCATGAATCAAGGCAGAGGAGAGATGGACACAGCAGGTACAGAGAGAGCAATGGGAATAGAAATGGGGCAATAGATGTCAGATGAGAAATAATATCTTAAAAATACTATCACAAAAATGCTGCCTTTCTATACTAACCATGAATTCTTTGAAACTGAAATTAAGAAAACAAATCCATTTGTAATTCCATCAAAAAGGATAAAACGCTAAGTAATAAATTCAGAGAGCTGAAAACTTGCACACTAAAAGCTACTAAATATTGCTAAATGAAATTAAGAAAGAGGGCTGAGAAGATGGCTCACTGTCCAAGTGGGGAACCTGAGTTGGGTTTCCCAGCACGCAGTTAAAGCTAGAAGAGACACCACATCTCTAATCCCCAACCTAATACAGCAAGATGGGAAGAGAAGACAGAATTACCAGAAGTTCCTGGGCCACCTAGCCTGATACATACAGCAGTGACGTTGTCTCAAATGACGTAGAAGGTTGGGACTGATACCCAAGACAGCCTCTACACACATGTAATACCACACATGTACCTTCACACAAACACACACGCATGCACACACACGGTGGGGGATGGAAAAAGGGAGAAAGGGGGGGATTTTTTTTAATTAAAGACAAAAGCATGTAAACATGCTTTGCTCATGGGCCAAAAGGCAAAGTTTTTAAGTTGTCCATACTATCCAAAGCAACCCACAGACTCCATGCAATCTCTAACAAAACCTCAACAATATCTTCTTTCAGAAACAGGGGAAAAAAAATCATCCTGAATTCCACACGGAATCTCAAAGGATTCTGAACAGTCAGAACAATCTGGGAAAAAAAATCATAGCTCTCACACTTGCAGGTTTTATTGCATATTGCAAAACTTTGGCAATCAAGATTGTGTAGTGCCAACAGAGTAAAAATAACCAGAAATAAGTAGATAGAAAATAGAGAGAAATAACTCCCCGTATGTATGTGTGCATGTACTAGTGTGTGTACACGAATATATATGTACACATATATATGCACATACACACATATGATATATACATATGTGTGTATATATACATATATACATACATATATACACATATGTAAATACACATATACATATATGTACATACATAAACATATATATACATACACACACACACTTATATACATATACTCAAATGATTTTTGACATGAATTCCAAAAGCACACAACAGTCTTTTTAACTAATGGTGCTAGGAAAACAGAATATCCACATGCAGAAGATGAATTTATATACTTATCTTATACAAAATATAAAAATGATCCCCAAGATATTAAAGCCCAATCAGCCATAAGAAGAAAATCAAGGGGCTAGAGAGATGGTTCAGCAATTAAGAGCACTGCCTGCTCTTCCTGAGGACCTCGGTTCAATTCCCACCACCCACATAGTGGCTCACAACCATTTGTAACTGTTACAGATGGGATCCAACACCCTCTTCTGACCTTCAGAGGCACCAGACATGCACATGGTTCACAGACATACACACAGGCAGAACATTCATAAACATAACAATAAAATAAAAATGATTTTTTTTAAAAACACCAAACCTGCTCTTTAATTAAGTTTCTTATAAGAATACAAAGGCAAAGTTCTTTGTGAGATTGGATTTGAAGTGTTTTCTTGGACATGATTTAAAAAAATCACAGGAATGAAAAAATAATAGAAAGTTAGACCGCATCAAAGTTACAAGCCTTATTACACCAAACGACACCATCAACAGAGTGAGCAGGCAGCGCGGGGAAGGCAAGTATTTACAAGTCGTAGGTCCGATAATGGATTGATATTCAGAAGATACAAAGAGCCCCCAAACTCAGCAACAGGAAAAAATAATGTTTAAACAGGTAGCAGGCTGAACATTTCTCTGAAGATCATATTCAAATGGCTCACATGCATAGGAAATAATGTTCATCATACTTGATCGTTAAAAAACACAAAGCAAGACCATGATGAGCAGCTAGTTCACATGACAAGGAAAGCAGAAGAAATAAAGAGAAAGAGACAGAGAGGGACTTGGTGGCATTCTCAGGACCTGCACAGCTCTAAGCCAGATGGGGGTTCCAGCATTGAGAGGCAAAGTGGACACAAGCCCCATCCCTAACCCAGACGCTATCTCCCGTCGATGACCGCTTACAAGGGAACCATCAGTGTCCTCCAAGAGAGTCTCACTAGGTACATGGACCGCTCTAAAGGCCTGGCCCCGTGCCCAGCAGTGGATGGCCAACACAAAATGAACTCATGGCATTTTTGGAAATTTCTTGTCTCATAATGCTTTATCCGAGCGTTATTTTTGTTTTTGTTTTTTTTATATTTTTTTCCTTGTAGATCTTTTGCATATATGTTGTGGTTTCTGGTGTTGTTTTTATGGAATTTCTGTATGTGTGAATGTGTGTGTCTCTGTGTCTATATGTGCTTCTTATACTTTTTCTTTGGCTCTTCTTCCTTCTGTTAATTTGCTCATTTTGTCCTATTCTGGTTTGCTTGTTTTTATTTTATCTTATTTTATGATTTTTTTAGATGCCTGTTTGTATTCTAATGAGAGAGAGAGAAAGGGTATGGATTCGGGTGGATAGAGTTGAGAGAAGTTGGGGGAGGGGAACCATAATCAGAATATATTGTATGAAAAAATCTATTTTCAATAAAAGAGAGAAAAGAGAAAGGGAAAGGAGAGAAGGAAGAGAAAAAAGAGGGAGGGAAGGAGGGAGGCAAAGGGAAGAAGAAGGCTTTGTTCTTTGCTAGTAGAAACGGTGCCGTTAACGTGGACAAGGGCATGATGACTCACTTAAGAAGACTGAACGGAATCAAAATATGACCCATAACTCCGACTCTAGATAATCTCCAAAGGTAGTGAAGGCAGAGACTCAAAAAATTATGTCCTCAAGTTCACAATAGCACTCTTCTCCATGGCCAAGCACTGGAAGTAGCACAAACATCCACTGACAAAAGGATAAACAAAATCTGACGCTGTCTGTTCAGTGGACACTGTTTGAGCATAGAAAGGAGGAAAACATTGTTCCTCGGAATAAGTGGGTGGAGATACATATGCGCACGCGCGCATGCACTCTAAATAAAAGAAGTTAGGTTTAAAGGGCAAATATTATGTTTTTCTTTTTCTAAAGAGACAGATCAGCGGAGACAGAGAGCAGGTCAGCATTCGCCTGGGGTTGGAGGTTAGAGTTGAGACTAAACAGGTGCCAGGAGCCCTTCAGAGTGATAGAAACATCCCTGCAATTGTAATGACAGCTACGTAAGGATACCCTCATGAGCTCATCCACTGTGCTCTTAAAAATGGGGGGACTTGGTGGTATACGCATTGTGCCACCATAGTTGTCATTGCTGCTGCTGCTGCTGTTGCTTCAGAGTAGTCGATGGATTCCCTTTTCCAGCACTTACTGTGTTACCCCAGGGCTCTGCTCTGAGATCTTGAGAATGATGAGCAAGAAGGGCTGGTGAGGGGGAAGCAGGCAAAAAAAAAAGTAAAAGCAGACTGTCCACAAAGACCCAGCAGAAAGAGCTGCAGAAGTGAAAGCTCTCCTTCACCATTCAAGAAGAAGCCGAGCCTCGCTGGAACTCTGTCTCTCCCACAACAGGAGCTGAGCAGTGACAACCTGCCCTAGGCTGAGTTCTCAGCCTTCCACTTGGGACATCACAACACCAGCACAAGGTGAAGCCGGCCCTGGGGAGAGGAACCACACTTCTCCTTACTGTCTACGGACTATTTATGATCTGTGGGGAAAGGGGGAAACATTACCAAGAGTGGGGGAGCGAGGCAGGAGGTGGCTGAAGATATGTGACTACGTGCAGAGCGCCCTCACCGATTCCAGCATACACATGGTTAAACTCACGGACAAGCCTGAGGGGAGACAAAAATATAAAGTTCCATCACAATTATATTACACATTTTCAATTATAGGGAGAAGATAAGAAGGCAATACAATCAAATGCTAGCCTCGGATGGTTGTTAATTTTTAACTGAGAAATAAGTGCTACTCAAAAGGAACGCTGTTTCACATGGCTCGGCCCACATACAAATTAGTGGGCAAAATCTGTAGAAGGAAAGAGAGATGCTGAAGTCCAGCTTTTACATGATGGGAGAGACTTTTACAGAAGCAAGATTGTTAAAGGATAAAAGCAATCTAGAGGCTATGTGTGGAGATGCACACCTGTGACTCCAGTACTCAGGAAGCTTTGGGGAGGGGGCTTGAGGTCAGCCTGGTCTACAGTGGAGAGAGAGAGAGAGGGTGGAAGGAAGGAGGGAAGGAAGGAGGGAGGGAGGGAGGGAGGGAAGGAAGGAGGGAGGGAGGGAGGGAGGGAGGGAGGGAGGGAAGGAAGGAAGGAAGGAAGGAAGGAAGGAAGGAAGGAAGGAAGGAAGGAAGGAAGGAAGGAAGGAAGGAAGAAGGTAGATAAGTAGAGTCGTTTAGAACACTGATCTCAAAGTCTGTGTTGCTGTTAAAAGTACCATCAGAAAACAAGAAAATAAACTGAAAAGATTCCAACAACTTTTCCCAAGTTCCTTGGTTTGAAACCTGGTTCCTCTCCCAGCACAGCATGGCGGTGCTGTTCGTCCTTGCTCAGTGTGTGAGATGAAGCCTGAGACAGCAGAAGCTAGCTTCTGTGTTCAGATGGGAAACTTCAACCACACAGGTCCCCAAAGACCATTCCTTTGCTCACATTTCCTGAGTGGCCAGTTCCTATCAGATTAGCCAAATATTTACAGAATTGCCACTTTCCCATTATCTCTCACAGACAAAACAAAGGGCATAGTCACTCTGTGTGGAAAAGGTTCACTGAAGTTGAACAGCATGCCGCCAATGTTACTCACAGGCCATCGGCTCCATGTGCTCCCCCCACAGGGGTGTGGGTTTGAACCCTCGGCCACAGCTGCTGTGCTGCTCTGGGAAGCACTGGAACCTTTGAAGCCCATGGTCTAGCTGGCTGACACATGCCCCTAGGGACAGGCCTTTGAGGGCTACGGCTAGGCTCCACTTCCAGTACGTGCTCTAGCAAGTCCTGCATCTGTGGGCTGGACAGGACCGCTTCAGCCACCGCGCCCTCCACCTTCCTCCCCTCCTCTATGTAGCTTCTGCTGGTATTTTGTCACAGAGGCCAGAAAAGTCGCTACTTCAGAAAAAAATCCCCACTCTACCAGACTGTTGTAAGAATTAAGCGCTATAATGTCTGTTAAAGCACTGGTCAGCAGATTCTTGCCACTAGATTCTATTCCTCAGCTCACCTGTTGTTTCCACTGATACATGCTCATTCACACATACATATACACACATATATGTATACACACATATGCACACATATACACATATACACACATATATGTATACACATACACATACATACACACATACACACACCTATGTATACACACATACACACACATACACACATATATGTATACACACATATGCACACATATACACATATACACACATATATATACACACACATACACACCTATGTATACACACATACACACACATACACACATATATGTATACACACATATGCACACATATATGTATACACACATACACACACATACACACTCATACACATACACACACACATACACACATATATGTATACACACATACACACACACATACACATATATACACATATATGTATACACATACACACACACATACACATTCTCTCTCTCTCCTTTTCTCTCTCTCTCCCCATTTTCACAGTTCACCCGATGTTCTCTGTTGTGCACAAACATACACACTCTCTTCATTCCACACCTCATCCATTGCTCTCCACCTTGTACAGACACACGTACAAAACTTCATAAATCACACTCTGGGGAGCTGCACTGACACAGCCCAAGGAAAAACTGAAAGGAATTGTCTTCAGAAAGGACACAGCCTAAGCAGTGCTGGAGAGACGGCAGTGGCTAAGAGCGGTAAAACTCCGACATACAACCGGAGTTTGGTTCCAGCACCCAGCGAATGGGATCCAACACCCTCTGCGGGCCTCCACTGATACCTGTACTCATATACACACACCCTCACACACAGACGTACACGCTGGTTTGAATGAAAATGGCCCCCATGGCCCATAGGAGTTCCACCGTTAGGAGGTGTGGCCTTGTTGGAAGAAGTGTGCCACTGGGGGGTGGGCTTTGAGGTTTCAGAAGCTCAAATCAGGTCCAGGCTCCCTCCTTCTCTCTCTCTCCCTCTCCCTCTCCCTCTCTCTCTCTCTCTCCCCCTCTCTCTCTCCCACCCCTACCTCGGATCTGATGTAGAACTCACGGCTACCTCTCCAGAACCATGTCTGCCTGCGTGCTGCCATGCTTCCCACCATGAAACCACTGAACGGTAAGCAGGCCCCAATTAAACGTTTTCCTTCATAATAGTTGCCATGGTCATTGTGTCTCTTCACAGCAATAGAAACCCTAAGACACGTGCACATATACATAATAAAAAATATAAAGAAACAACCCAGATGTACACTGGGAGCTTGTAAAAGGCAGTTATGCCCGCAGGATAAGAGCAGGTTCTGACAAGCAGCAAGGGGACACTCATTTTCCTCTATTGCCCTGTACCTGTCACAACAGGATAAAACGCCAGAGCACTCAGACCAGGCTAGGACTGTGCTGAGCGACGGGCAGAGCCTGGTGAACCTGGTTGATGATCAGGTCAAGGTTAAAGGCCTATAAGAAGATGGCCCTGCCCATTCACAGATATTTCCTGCTGTGTGGAGGGGCTTTGGCAGGGGCTGGGTGGAGCCAAGATTAAACACAACCTGTCTCCACAGTCATAAAAAGCGTCCACACTTTAGACTTTTTAAGAGCAAGGCCAGGTGTCCTTTTCACATCGTACCGATGCCTGAGGAGGGTTGCAAATACCAGGGCTCTGCTGCATGTCTTGGGGAAAACATTCAGTTGCTATAACAAAAGTGGAAATAATAGCAGCTTCAACATGATCACTCATTTCTTTCTCACAAGAATTCAAATATAAATAAGCCAGAGCAACTGAGCCGCTCCATGATGTCAGGAACCCAGGTTCCCAGCTGACGGTGTCCGGATGAATAAAGCACACAACCCAGACTGCAGGAGTCCGGTACCGACTAACGTAACCACCTTTGCAGAGTGACACTTGGACTATAAACATAAAAAGGAACCCAGGTTCCCGACAGCCCGAATATGAGGCCTCCGCTTTGTAATCAAAGACAGCTGTTGTTGTGTCTGAATTAAATATACATCCAGCCAGAAGACGGGGAATGAGCCAAGTCATACCTAAAAAGTTGGCCCCATTCTGTTTCTCAGAATAGCCAGTATATGGAACTGAGATGCCTATGGACAGGTGAATGGATAGAAACATCTCATTTTTGTGGAATATTGGTCATCCATTAAAAAATGAATTAATCCTGTCACTTGCTGCAAAGTGGGTGTAACTGGAAGATATTAAGTAAAATAAATCAGGTGCGGATATTGTGTGGTCTCACTTGTATGGGGGGGGCTCACTGCTGTCCCAATACTACTCACACATTCTAGCTGCCTGCAGGTGGCTGTGCTTCTCCTCTGAAGACGGCGTGTCGTGTCCCCACAGCTCTCAAAGGTCTACATCTGTCCCCACAGCTGTGCCTTAATGAAAGCAGGAGCTGGCTACTCCCAGGAGTCTTTCTCTCCACCCTGTCCTCAGTAGCTGACAGCTGCTACCCTAGAAAACGGGACCAAATCATGACTTTCACAGAACCTAGGCACTTGGCTTCATGGGCCTTTTTTTCTACAATGAAAACAAAAAAGATTAGTTGATCTTCTGATAAATGTTTAGGTATTAAAAAGCATATTTCGTGCCATCATCAGTTGAAAGATAAATACATTCACATGATATGTTTTTAAAAAAAATCTATCTAGACAGTTTCCCTCTCATTGTTCTAAAGAGCAGAAACGTTTTATAGGAACTTAAAAGTATTCTAGACATTGGGGCACTGTGCTGTGAGGTCAGTACAGATGCTGACTCCCCCAAGGATGGTGAGAGGAAAGGGAGAAGCCAGCCTTCAAGGCTGACTACAGGACACCTCTTCTACCCCAAGACGCCCTGTTCTTCCTATGGGCAATCCCTATGTGCTCATGACCAAGAAGATGCAAGGCTCTAAACCACAGTTAGGTCAGAAGAAGTAGCCTTCTAAAGGAAAGGACTTTCTCACATAGATGCCCAAGAAATAAGAGCAAAATTCCACAATGAGATTGCATGAAATTGAAAGGGCTCTGAACACAGATTGAAACAACAGAGCAAAGAGACAAGTGAGGGTATGAAAGGAAATGTTCACCAGCTACACACTTGACAAGAGATTAATAGCTAGACTAAATGAAGGACTCAGAAAGCTAAACATCAAAAGATCAAGTCATCTGATCAATAAACAGGCAAATGAATTGAACAGTCTTAAAAGAAAGAATACAAACAGGCAGTGGATATGTGGAAAGGTTTTCAATATCTTTAGCCATCTGAGAAAAGCAAATAGAAATTATATTACGATCCTATCTCACCCCAGTCAGAACAGGGATCATCAAGAATATAACAGCAATGAATGCTGGCAAGAATGGAAGGGGAAAGGAACTCTTCCACTGGCACTGTGGAAGTCAGTATAGAGGTTCCTCAAAAATAAATATAAACAAAAGTAGGTCTACTATCCTAGTTTGCCCTCTGTTGCTGTGATATCATGAGCAAAGGCAGCTTGGAGTGGGGGAAGGTTATTTGGCTTACCTTTCCAGATCATAGTCCATCACTGAGGGAAGACAGGGCAGGAACTCAAGCAGAAGCAGAAACAGAACCATGGAGGAACTGCTTACTGGCTGCCTAGGCTTACATTCAACTCCCTTTCTTAGTCATCCAAGGCCTACCTGCCTAGGGATGACTCTCTTACATCAAAATAGACATCAAGAAACTGCCCACAGACATGCCCACAGACAAATCAGATGAAGGCAATTCTTCAGTTGCGTTTCCCTCTTCTAGGTGTACCAAGTTGACAGCCAGGATCCGCCATCATATCTACCATCTGACCCAACTATACTATTCCTGCGAATGTAGCTGAAAGAATCTAGTCAATATATCGCAGAAATACCTGTACATCCACGTTTATTGCAGCAACAATCACAATCTCCAAGTTCTAGAATCAGTCTCAATGTTCACTAACTGAATAGATAAAGAAAATGTGGGGTGCTTAGGAATGGAATCCTTTATTTAAAAAAAAAAAAAAATTTTTTGGCCATAAATAAAAAGTTAAATTAAGTCATTCGAAAGGAAATGAAGGAAACTAGAGATCGTCATGTTAAGTGAAATAAGCCAGACTCAGAAAAGCAGATATCACATGGTTTTTCTTCTATCCAGAGAGTGGAGAGGAAACTACGTGGGAAGAGGAAGCAAACCAGTGGAAGGTGAGAGAAAGGATAGCACTGAAGGTGCATGCAAGACAAGAATGTGATACACAGGATGGAACGATCACTGTGAGACACACCGTTTTGTTCGATGAATGCTTGCCATTGAAAAATTACAAGTAGATAATTCTTTTAGGGTAAGCATCCCTTACCACAAATGCATTCCTACCACTATTGTCAAACACGATGTAATTTGACAAAAATAGCTGCCCACACAACATGGCTGAAACCACACCTCCATTAAAGAGCAAGAGCAGCCCAAACCCTATTCTTCACTACTATGAGCTGTCCGATGCTTTGCCACACATCTGACTAATCCAAAACTACACTTTGTTCTAAACTGGTCTCCCATATTTTACAACCCACATATATTTCAAATCTAATATTTGCTGATATGTTTCACTTTGGCTCATAGGCTGATTTGTAAGGCACACTCACTAGAGTAACTCGCTCATCCTACTTTTCCCAGAACAGCCTGATTCAGGCACTGAAACTCTTGGTCCCTCCAGTCTCAGGCATACCTGGACATTGGTCAACCTTTAACCTTTAATGATATCTAAATTTCTTCAACCTCTACAGAATTTTATGCCTAGATCAACAAGATACAAATCACTGAGAAAATCCTTATTTTTAAAGATGCCTTCTCTGTAGAAAACTATTTTAGGCTGTGATCGTAGTTCTAGGAAGTGTAAGGAGAGGGCAACCATACGGCTCAGAAAAGACACGTGTGGCACTCAATGTGGCCACGCCAGGTCCTTGGGGTCAAGTGAGTCAGTGCTGTGGCTTGGATAAGTGTCCCTGAAGACTCATGGGTAAAGGCTGGATCCCCAGACCATTCCTCTGAAAGGGGGTAAAAACTTTAAGACCTAGTGTGAGGGCCTTAGGTCACTGGGGACATGCCCTTAGAGGAACTGTGGGACCCAGCTGCTTTCTTCTGCTGTTCCCTGGCTATTATATCAGTGGTTTTTGTCCTACCAAGCACTTCAGCCATGATGCACTGCCTCGCCGTAGCCGCAAAGAAACAGCATCAATCAGTCATGGACTGAAACTCCAACACCATGAGCCAAAATAAACCTTTTCTCTCTATAAATGATTATCTCAGGTATTTGTCACAGTGACAGGAGCTGACTAATGCAGTCAGCTCCCTCTCTTCTGGACTCCCTGGAATCTCTTTCCCATGAATATTTTAGATGAAGTAACAAAGGAGAAAAGAGATTTGGGCAGTGATCCTCAAACCACAGTGCACTTAAGAAGACTCTGAGGAACTTGCTAAAAAGTATACAGTTCTGGGCCATCTCTCTAGAAAGTTTGGTTTGGGAAAATCCTCGTGAACAAGGACCCAGGATGATCCTGATACAAGTAGTTAGTGACCCATGCTCTTTAAAACTCTGGGCTGTAAGGAACGCTGTAGAAATGTCTTCCCCCCCTTGTAAAAGTAAAGCAGAATCAGTACCTGCCAAGAAAGAACCAGAACCCATAGTAACTGTCCTAGACAGTAAAGAGACACTATGATCACGGCACCTCTCATAAGGGAAAGCATTTAACTGGGGCTTGCTTACAGATTCAGAGGTTTAGTCCATTGCCATCATGACAGGAAGCGTGGCAGCATGCAGGCAGACATCATGCTGGAGACGCAGCCTCTGAGTTCTACATCCAGATCTGCAGGCAGAAGGAAGACAGAGATCCTGGACCTGCCTTGGAATTTTGAAACCTCAAAGTCCACCCCTACTGACACACTTACTCCATAAGGCCACACCTTCTAATCCTTTCAAATAGTGCCACTTCCCGAGCATTCAAATATATGAGCCTGTGAAGGCCATTCTCATTCAAACCACGACAGCAATAAAGCAAAAGGTGCTCAGCTTTAGCACTTCTTTTTTCCCCCTGAGACAGGGTCTCTCTGTGTAGCCTTGTCTGTCCTGGGACTTGCTCTGTAGACTAGGCTCAGATGGCCATGAACTAACAGAGATCCACCGGCCTCTGCCTCCTAAGTGCTGAAATTAAAGGTGTGTGCCACCACCCAGCAAGCTTTAGGACTTCATTATCTAAAGAGCTTCTTGTACACCTTAAGGTTGCTGAACTATCTAGAGCAAAGCATATCTGATGTCACCAAGGTAGCCATACTCTCTCTTTGAACACAAGCAGCTATCAGATATAACGAGATAACAGCCCCTAAAGTGATTAGCATATAATAGACAGTAAGTGTTAGTGCTTTATGTGCCCTGGGGTGTGTTTAACATAAATCAGTAGTACTGTTTTGACCATGTTAACTCCAAAATGGCCATAACAAAGATGCCCAACAAACAGATGCAGGAAGCTCTATTACAGAAGACACTCAGGGGCCAGGTTAGGAAAGAATAAATAGATTTAGAGAATCTACTCCATATAGTCTCCTGGGCATCAATAAAATTAAGCCATGCCAGGGGCCAGCATGGATCAGGACTTAATAACCAAGTCAAAGTCACAAGCCCCACAGCCTTGCTAAACACCCTCCATAAACCTGAAACTGGTAGAGTTTAGGATATCAGTAAATAGAAATTGGAGCAAAGGCCCCGTGTGGGAGGCCTTGATCTCTCAAGTGTAAACCCTAATTCTGGACACCCCTCATTCATGGTGTAAACTCTAATTACAGACACCCCTCATTGCGGGCCCGAGACAGAGCCAAGTGAGGCCTGCCCTCAGACAGGCCTCTACAGCCCAGACATAAACAAGAAAATGTCCCCATATTCAGCATCTCCATAGGAAAATGCACTTGAAGCTCAAACCACAAAATATGAGCAAGTCAAAAACCAGAACCCTGACCCTTCCACTCCAACCCTACTCTAGAAAAAGAGAAAAAAATCCCTCGGATGGTGGTAGAGAGAGTAGGACACTCTGAATGGAGCTTGGAAGTCACTACAATTGGCAACAGAAAAATCACTTAAACGTGTGAAGGATTCGGGGTGTGCCAAAATCGGTGTTTCAGGGTGTGTAGAGGCGCGTTGTCCCTTCCATCATGCGTCAGGATACGAAGACTTGAATGGAGAAAGCTAAGAGCAGAAGCAGCAAGACCCGCCCCCCAGCTTCACACTCTCCCCATGGGTAATTTCTTCTATCTTCTGAGCTCCCATAAAATTTAACTGGCACATCTCTAACGACCTGAAGGCCTGTTTTATAGTTGCTTTCACGTAGATAAGCCATAGAGAGAAACTGGCTGAACTCTCAAGGCTCCTGGTAGATGTATGTGCACATGTGTATTCATACATGTACACATCTTTCTACACACAATATTTCATACACCTCACAGAACCTAACATGGCAATGCTCATATGGGTGGTAAATTTTTACATAGGTTTAGCAACATATGGCCAGGAGCTTTGCAAAATGCTGACAGATCAGACCATGTCCTGTGAATGAACCTCTCACTTGGACTAAAAAAACAAAAAAGATGGTTGATGACGAATCTCTATCCCCCTCTTGGAATGGGTTCCATGGAGATCCCCTCGGCCTATGTGCACATCGTCTGTCACTGCATCTGTAGGTCAGCATAATTCATTGGCAACCTTAAGCCATGCATCACTGAGGAAAACGGGGGGAGGGGAGAGTGCATGCGTGCAGGTACTGGTACACACGTGTGTACCTGCATGTGAAGCCAGAGGACAAGCTTGGGCTTTACTTAAGGCACTTTCCACCTGTTGTCTTGAGTCCTGGTCTTTCACTGGCCTAGAACTCACCCCATTAATTACACTGCCTGACAAGAAAGCCACAGAAATCTATCTATCTGCCTTCCTCAAGCTCCCTTTGGCTGGGATCACAAGTATGTGCCAACATGTCTGACTGCCTTCATGTGAGTTCTAGAAAACACAATCAGGTCCTCGTGCTTGCAAGGCAAGTACCTTCCCAACTGAAATATCTTACCAACAAAGGAAAATGTTCTGTTGTGTGTGCATTTCCCTGGAGCAGACTGCTCCATAATGTTATCCTCCCGCAAGGAACACCAGCGCATTCCTGCTTGCTTGTATGTTAGAGTAAACCTTGTCCTTATCTAACCATCCTACTCCTGACTAGAATTACCTCTTCCTTTCCTTCTTTGAGTAAAACCCTCCACTGTAAGGGCTGAGCCTTGGGAAACATCAGTGCCTTTAAAACTTGCACAGGGACACAAGCTTGCCACAGTGAATAGCAAAATTGCAAAGACTCGGGAGCCCCTGAGCCACCCAGAGCCACCCTTGTAACCAAAGCGTTCCCACATAGTGCTGACAAGAAAACAAACTGCCTTTCATTGAGCATCTAATATTGTCTGTGTTTGTCCTAGGATCTAAAACACATATATATGACATAGAATCCTTATAAGAAACTAGCGAGGACGGCACTTGCATGACCATCCTGCAGAAAATGAAAGAACTTCCCCAAGGCCACTGTAAAAATCTACAGCATCGAGGTCAAGATTCAAACCCAGATCCATCTGAATGCATTGTGTATTCTCTGCTCTTCACAGTTTCCTCTGCAGAGGCCCAGCCTCCAACAAAACAGCCAGTGGCTGGTGATGAATATGTATTTGGGAGCTAGAATTGTTTCCTATGAGACTGTAAGCACACACAGACACTAACTTCCCGTGTTTTTATTCTGATCTCATTTATGGATTCTTGGGAAAGACTATATACATCTGCTCTTATGTTACCTCCGATGTTGCCTCACTCCAGAGGGAATCGGTGATTCTGTTCAGCTCTCGGCTTTTGTGTACCCAGTGTGAGGTCAACTACTCACTCATATGGCCAAAGAGATGATAAACACAGCACTGAAATCCTCTTGGGTTTCATTATGATATAGAATAAGACCACAGGAGCAGTTGTGGTGCACAAGCCTTTAATCTCAGCACTTGGGAGGCAGAGGCAGGTGGATCTCTGAGTTCGAGGCCAGCCTGGTTTGAAGAGCAAGTTTCAGGACAGCCAGGGCTACACAGAGAAACCCTATCTCAAAGAACAAAAAAAAAATGATTGATAGATAGATAGATAGATAGATAGATAGATAGAATAAAAAATTAAAAATAAAAAAAATAGTAAGACCACAGAACACTGTGTTTACTTACACCATTGAGATAGTCCATTGCAAGTATGTCTAAGAACAGTACACTGACTTACTAGCTAAGCACAAAATAATTGCAGAGTTAGTTACTTAAAACACTTGAACCATTTATCAGCAACTCCAGCAATTGTGGACTCAGAGGCTAGACCAGTCCTGAACTGAGGTAAGACCTGATTGATGCTTTCAGAGTCTCATACCTTGCAGCACCAAAGGAAGCTGTAGACCCAAGGAGGAGTTCAAATCCTGGTTTGACTTAGCATTCAATTCCTGGTTAGGTCCACAGGTATCTGAGAGTGCCAAATCTTCCAGAAGTTGCAGTAATGGTTGAGAAACCAAGGTGAGGATCAGATCTGAGTCTAGGTAAGGCCTTGGGCATGTGGAAAGTTCCCCCAACTCACAAGGAAAGCAGAGGACAAAGGTCAGAAGTCCTAGTTAATCTAGTTCAATATCTGACCTCCAAAGAAAAACCTGAAATGTAGCCCTTGGCCCTAAATGCCAGCCTCAAAGAGGAAAGTACAAATCAATTCTACTAGAACATAGTTCTCCTCTGAACACTGCAAACACCACCAGTGAAAGGGAAAAGAAAAAACAGCGGCGAGAAAATTTAAAATACAGCATTCCAAAGAAAGGAAAACTCAACCAGTAAGCGAACTCCAGATATGTCAGCCCTCGCACACAGACACAGAAACAACACGGAAAAAGCTGAGACAACACGTCTCTTCAACAAATTGTTAACAATCTTGTAATGAGCATGCACGTCTAGTGAAATGACTCGGAAGAACTACCAGGCAAACGTTCAAAAGAATTATTATAAGCGTGTTCAAATAATCCAAATAAGACCTGAGTATTCGCCAAGGGAACAAAGCAAAGCAATGACTAAAGCGCAGTCAATACGAGAAATGAAAAAAGGTAAAGTTGCTGCAGGAAACCCAAACTGAGATGGCGTTTGAAATGAGACTCTCAATAGTCAAAATAAAAACCGCAGTGCAAAGCCTCTGCGATAGGACGGGCCGTGCGAGAAAGCAGAGCATCGGGGTGAAGGCAAGGTAGAGGAATTGGATCACTCAGGAAAGGACCATTATGTATTTTTAAAGAAATATTCACAGAAAGTGGGACACCACGAACAGCTCTGGGGCGCCATGAAAGGACTTAACCTTTGATTATGGACGTAAAAGAAGAACAAACACCGTAGTGAAGACATAGAGGATATTATCAACAAAATCATAGAGGAAAAGTTCCCAAACCTAGAGAACGAGATACCCACCCAGGTACCAGATGCCTACAAAACTCCAAAAGAAAACAAACTCTCACAACACATTATGGGTAAAATATTAAAGATACAGGACTTTTTAAAAGAATATTAAAAGTTGCAAGAAAGAAAGAGCAAGTCATTTATAAAGGTGGGCCCATTAGAATAACACCTAACTACTCAAAAGAAACTTTTAAAGATCCAAGAGCCTAGAAAGATGTAGTATAAGTTCTAAAAGATTTTAACTGATGACCCAACATATTACATCCAACAACACTCCCTCTTAAGACTGAAGGATAAATGAAAACTTTACATGATAAAAACACTAAATATTTAAAAAATATATAACCATTAAGCCATCTCTTCAGAAGATACCAGAAGGACCTTCAGCCTGAAACAGGGATAAGTACACTCAAGAGGTCACAGGGAATAAACAATTTCAGAAAAGCTGACCAAATCTGTGGTGTGATCAAACACCACAAAAACAAAAGAAACATGAATCAATATACATTGTTTGACTGCAATTCTTAATATTAATGATCTCAATTCTCCAATAAAGAGGCACATACTAGGAGGTTAGATTAGAAGACAGGATCCATGTTTTGATTGGCTTCAACACACAACCCTCCTTATCAAAGAAGATACCGTCTCAGGGTCAAAGGGTGGAAAGGATAGTCCAAGAAAATGGAACCAAGAAACAATCAGGCATTGCTATTCCAATCTCTGACAAAATACACTTCAATCCAAAATCAGTCAGAAGACATAGGAGGGTCATTTGACACTCTTTAGAGGAACATTCCACCAAGAGGGCATTATAATCCCAAACCTATACCCACTAAACACAGATGCACCCAATTTCAAAAAAGAAACACTATCCCATCTAAAACTTGAGATTAACCCCAACACAGTGACCATGCGTGACTTCAATACCTAATTCTCTCCAATAAACACATCATTTGGACAAAAAATAAACAAGGAAACACTGGAGGTAAATAACATCATAAATCAAATAGAACTAATGGACATCTACATAACAGTCCATTAAAACACTAAAGAACATGCTTCTTCTCAGCAGTCCATGTAATTTTCTCCAAAATCAACCATATATGAGGCCACAAAGCTAATCTCAATAAATACAGAAAAATTTAATTAATATCCTGCGTTCTCTCTGACTACAAAGGAATAGAAAGTACACAAATTCATGGAAACTAAACAACCCACTACCGAATAGTAATTGGATCAGGGAAGAAATCAAGAAGGAAATTTAAGATTTCCTGGAAATGAGTGAAAATGAAAACACAACATACCAAAATCTGTGGGGCACAATGAAGACAGTCATAAAAGGAAAGATTATTGCACTAAGTGCCTACATTAAAAAATAAAAAGGTTTGAGTTCTATTTTTTTTTAATTTGTAAAGATTTATGTGTGTGAGTATTTTGTCTGCATGCCTGTTGCCATGGAGGCCAGAAGAGGGTGTTGAGTCCCCTGAAGCTGAAGTTACAGACAGCTGTGAACTGCAGTGTGGGTAATCAAACCCAGGTCCTTTAGAAGAATAACCAATGCTCTTAACCACTGAGCCATCCTTCCATCCGCTCACATCAAAAATTCTGAGAGGCCTCAATTTAATTACTTAATGTTGTTCCTGAGGGCTTTGGAAAACAAGAACAAATAACACCCAAAATAATACCCAAAAGCAGTAAATTATCATCAAAATCGGGACTGAAACTAATGAAATAGAAATGGAAAAAATAACACAACCAAAAATGAAATTAAGAGACTGTGAGCATTCACAAGACCTGCACAGGTTCAAGACAGATCAAGTCCTAGCACTGAGAAGGGGAAGGGAACAAGAGGTCCCACCCCTAACCAAGAAGCCATCTACAGTGGGTTCCTGCTGGCAAAGGAAAACCTAGTTTTCTCCAAAGGAGTTCACTGGGTGTATCAAACAAATCCCAGGGTAGGTCCCATGCCCAAGAGTATTTGGCCAACACAAAATGAACTCAATGGACTTTTTGTCTCATTTTGCTTTCTTTGACCTTTTTTTTTTTTTTTTTGTCTTATTGGTCTTTCCCTTTGATTGTTTGTTTTGCTTTGATTTTTGTTTTCATGTTTTTGTGGTGGCAGGGTTGTGTTTCTTGTTTTTTGTTGTGTTTCTTTTTATTTTGTTGTTTGTTGGAAGATAGAGAAAAAGCATAAAGCTGAATCAGTAGGGAGGTAGGGAGGTTCTGGGAGGAGTTGGGGGAGGGTAAAAAGCATAATCAAAATGTATTGCATGAAATCTTTTCAATTAAAAAATTAAAAGGATTTTTAAAATATTTGACACCACACTCCAGTAAATGGCCCCACACCCAGAATTATATAGACAGCATGTATGAGAGTCAATTTGAAAATAGAAAGAAGACTGACGTTGGTGGGTTAGGGAGATAGGATTGGATCTGGGAGGAATTAAGAGGAGGAGCTGGAGTAAATATAATCAAAATGCATTGTATTTTCTTAAAGAGACAGTATGAGTGGCCTTAAAAAAATGATTCTTGGACCAAGTGTAGCGGTATATGTCTATAATCACAGCCCTAGAGAAACTGAGCCTGGATAGTAAGCTTAAGGCCAGCCTGTACTATATTAGGATCCTGCCTAAAAAGAAAAAGATTCTAACAAACTGCATGACCATCATCAAGACAGAGGAAGAAATACAGTTTTGGTCCATTCACCCCGTGTAAAGTAGTAAAGCAGCAAAAATACATGAATCACAGCTACTTGTAACAATACAAATGAAGCTTAGAAATACAGTGTTCAATGGAAAAGAAACCTCAGAAATCCACCTACTATATGTGATTGTTCTAAAAAAAACACTCACAAATTCTTTAACACTCCATCCTTCTTCCTGACAGGGAGCAAGAGTCAATGACTCACTTCTGTACGAGCATAGTAAAAAGTGGTTGATGACTTCTCAGAGTAACCTTGGAAGACAGTCACATGGGGAAGAACTTAGCCTTCCTGACAGTACCCAGGAAGAATTTTCCAGCACTGTGTGGGAGCCTAGAGGGAAAGCCTCCAGCTCCAGTTCAGCCATCAGATGATCCTGATAGCTTGACTTCACCTCATGAAAGATCCTAAGCTAGAACTATATAACATTAAGTTAATTCCAGGCTTGAATCAACAAAAAGTTGTGAGATAAGTATTTATTGACTTAAGCCTCTAAGTTTGGTACCTTGTTATCCAGACATACGAAACAAATACAATAATATGAAACAGTTTTTATAAATCTCAAAGCAAGAAAAATGCTTATATAAAACATCCAGGTGATAGACAAAAACTTTTATCTATTTGTTTGTTTATTTGTGTATTTATTTTGTTTTTTGTTGTTGTTGTTTTTTTTTTCAGAGAGGGTCCACTATGTGGCTCTGGCTGTCCTGTAAACCAGGCTATCATCAAACTCACAGAGATCGGCCAGCCTCTGCCTCTGCCTCTGCCTCCTTAGTGCTGGGATTAAAGACATGTACCACCACTCAAGGCTAACAAAAAATATTTATTTAATTAAAGGAATATTAGACAAACCCTTCCACCGATAACGACATAACGGTTAAATTTAATATATAAGACAATAGTGTATAAGCATCGGCAAACAACAAAGTTTGGCAGAACTGATGGGGCCAAGCGCTCAGAAAGAACAAATTTGAGATAAGCCCTGCTTTTGAATCTGGCCTTTCCTCTAGGTCCCTGTCATGGCACGATGTGGCCGAAAGCAGACTGAAGGCAAAGCTAGGAAGTCAGAGGTTAGAGTTCATTCAATGTCATCAGCAGAAAGCAATCTAGTAAAACTTGGGAATTTGAGTTGAGATCCCAGAAAAAAATATTTGTCCAGAAATGAGTTACACTCAACTGAGAACTATCCCTGAGACATGAGACTAGGAACAATTAACTATGCATTCCCCCTAACAAAGCTCCTAGGCACCCTTGGTGGCATCAGGATGACTTGACTACATTCTAACTCCCTGGCACAAGAAAACTGAGTCACTGTTTTGTCCTTTACAGGACTAGGGGCTGAACCCAGGGCCTCATGCATTCTAAGCAAGCTCCCTAACACGGTGCACACACCAGTGTTTAATATTTAGAAAGAACCAAATACACATCATCCAGAGACTACAATTTTTTTTTTTTTGTACACAGTGCCTGAGTCCAACTAAAAATTACCAGATCTGCTAATAAGTGTGATCAAATGACTGAAAACTGAGAGAGGGGGTAAAAACAGATAAGAAGAAATGGCGAAGACATTATTGAAACTTTCCAACAGACTTTAAACAATTATTGATACGTTTAAGAAAATTAAGGAGGGATAACTTTACAACAGAACTGTGGTCGGCTTTTTTTTTTTTCAGATGTGAAATGGAAGTCCTACCGCATTGACCGAGGTTAAGGATGGAATAGAGCAATTCAAAGTAAATTAGACATCCGGGATTTATTTTTTAACACGGGAAGTTTATTTTAAAGCATAAGAGATACAGAGACATGGTAAAGTCATCTAACATATTTGCGATTGAGTCTCAGATGGAGGAGAAAGAAAGGCTGTAACAAAGCAACTTTTTAAGAAATTCTGGCTAGAAAGATTCCAAAAAAAATGATGAAAGACAGAATAAAATAATTCCGCAGAATGGAAAAAACAACTATAAGCCCATGTAAAGTAAACATAAAAATATTATAGCAGTATATATTGTGGGAAAAATCTACTAAAAACGAAAACCAAGAGGGAAATTATAAAAGCAGCTGCAGGAGGAAGCAAATTGTCTCAAAAGAGTAATAGTTAAAACTGAAAATCAGCAACTGAGGAAGCCAGGATCCTTACAGAGAATTGTTGACGTCGACTAAGAAAATAATTGCCAACTTAAAATCCTGTGCTCCGCAAAGACGTCCCTCAAAACCGAAGGCACTGCGAAGACATTTTCAAGAAACAAAAACAGAACTTAGCATATCCACGTAAGAGAACGCCAGAAGCATTTGGGAAGGCAGATGATCCCAAATGTAAACACAGAAATGGGAGAAGGACTAAGCAGTACCAGAAGGGAAAATTTATAAGCAAATTAATGTTTACTGCATAAAATAATATAGTATCTTATGAAGATCAAAATACACAGGATGAGATATATGCTTAAAATGGCATTAAAGAGTAAGGGAAGGGTAAATGGAGTGCGTGTGTTGTGAGGGCCTGCCACTGTTCAGGACGTGATCTAAGTCCTACTTAAAGTAGTTTGTAACAAAACAAAGACAGACATGGGGATCTGTGGGGTGATTATTATGTTCACTTCAGCAACACATACACAAAAACAATACAGAATAGTCCAGTCTCTGTGCACAGATGACATACAGATTACAGAGTAGTCATAGAAAATAATTGAAAATGTACAAAAAAAACCCCAAAAAACCAAAACCAAACAAACAGGCAACTCGAGTTGGGAAAGGGAGCAATCTGCGTAACTGTCCCGAAGAAGGAAAAATAAGAGCAAAATTAAGAAAAATCATTTGGAATAAATAAAAGGTATAAGATGATGGATTTAAATTATAATCTCCACCGTTACTTTGAATATAAATGAACCAAAGACTTTAGTTTCAAAGCAAAGACTGAGCCAGTGAAATGGCTCAGTGCATGAAGGTTCTTGCCGCCAAGACTGACAACCTCAGCTCAGTCCCCAAGACCCTCGTGATAGAAAGAAGTGAACAGACTCCCACAAGTTGTCTTCTGACCTCCACACACATGCTGTAGACATGCATTACCCACACACGTGCACGCACACAAATAGGCACACAAACACACACATACACATACACAATTAATTTTTAAAAATTCAATAAAATTTTTAAAAAGATTATAAAGCTAGACAAAATTATTTTAAAAAATCTATTTGGTGCTTATCAGCAACACCTTACTATAAGGAGAGCTGTGGATTAGATTATAAAACATAGCCACAAACCCTTTGGCATATCTACCATTGAGAGTTGGCGTTCATCTACCTCCACTAGTCTGGGCAGGTTTGTGGTTCCTCCAACCCACAAAGTATGACAGAAGCAACACTGAGTTTTGGGACAAGACTCTAAGAAGTTTGCTGAGTGTGCTTTGTTTGATAAAACAGTCACTCTTAGCACCTGAGCCATTGTTTAAGAAGTCTGGCAAACCCAAGCCCATAATATGGACAGATCATACGTAGGCATTGCAGTCAGTAGTATTATCTGGGCCTCATACCATGTCATCCAACTCCAGGTACCAGATGTGAATAAAGAAGTCTTCAGACAGTTATTCTAGCTCCAAATCATTAGAGTCTTTCCAATCAAGGCTTCAGATGACATAAAACAGCAATAAGAGGCCCCTATTATGTTGTGTCCAACTCATTGCCCCCACAAAAACCTATAAGTATAACAAAATGCTTGTTGGGGCAATGTGTTATATAACAACAGATAACTGGAAAAGGTTCAAATTAAAAGGGTGGGAAATGATACACCAAAGAAGCCTCAGTCAGAAGGAAGCTGGTGGAACTAGGCATATCAAACAGGGTAAACCAAACAGACAATATAACCCTGTGATGCTTCCTAATAACAAAGTAGTCAACTCAAGAGAAAAATAGAGCAGTAGCAGGGCAGGGGTGGCACATGCCTCGAAGTCCAGCACTCTGGAGGCTGAGGCAGGCAGATCTTAGTGAGTTCAAGGCCAGTCTGGTCTACAGAGCAAGTTCCAGGATAGCCAGGGCTACAGAGAGAAGGAAGGAAGGAAGGGAGGAAGGAAGGAGGGGAGGGAGGGAGGGAGGAAGAATAGAGCGAGTCTAAATTTGTATAGACCTAGTAACTTAGTCTCGAAATATACAAAGCAAAAGCTAACAGAACTTAGGGGGAAAACATACAAGTACAGCTGGATATTTTTCACAATATTTAAGTAAAATTTAAAGAATTGAAATAATTCAGTGTGAGAATAGGATTGCGTTTCAGTTGGTAGAATACTTGCTTAGCTTGCACAAAGCATTGGACGCAATTCTTGACAGTGAATAAACCGGTCATGGTGCTGTACACACACACGCATATACACACGCGCACACACAAAGGGGGAGATTACAAAATACATGTTTTATTGTGTAGTTCTGGGATGTCAAACCTGCTGGGTAAATATGCTACAACTGTGCTACATCCAAAGCTCAGAAATGACAGTGAAAATAGTATCTCAGACACATTCCATGAATCTTATTCAACCATAAAGAAAAATAAAATTTTCAAGAAAATTTGATAGAATTGGAAAATATTGTATTAAGGAGCTTACCAGATAGGCTGTCTCATACACTAATCTTGGCTTAGAATTCCTGTATACATGCGTTTCTATGGGAGTCGGTGCACGTAGAGGTCAGGAAACTAGACAGAGGTCCAGGGGAGTGAAAAAGGTCTCATGAGTATGCAGGGAGGGTAGAAAACACGCGATAGGAACATGGAAGGTGGAATGCTGGGAACTGTGAGTGGAGAGGAAGCCAGAGGAAGGAGGAGAGAGTGGGGAGGACGTGGGAAAAGGCCTAAGCGTGGCTGGCAAGGTCGCCAGGTGATAAAGGTGCTTGCTGACAAGGCTGACACCTGACATCAGTCCTCAGGAGCCTGCTTGGTAAAAAGGGAGAAGAGACTCCTGAAAGTTGTCCTCTGACCTCCACATATACGCCACGATACACGCATGCCCACATACGTGTGTATAGGTGCACGAAATAGGTAAAATACAATTTTTGAAATGCAAACAAAAAGCCATAAGGAAACCTGTTGCGTGGTAAGCAATTGTTAATTAATTAGCTAATTAAAAAATAAAATTTGCAGGTCTGATGGTGCACATCTTTAATCCCAACACTTGGGAGGCAGAGGTAAGCAGATCTCTGTGAGTTTGAGGCCACCTTGGTCTAACAGAGCAAGTTTTAGGACAGCCGGGGCTACATAGAGAGATACTATCTCAAAAAGCCAAAAAATAATAAAATAAAATAAAATTCGGAAGAAAAAAAATTATTTGGGTGTACGGTGATTTGAATATAAATGGCTCACAGATTTGAATGCTTAGTCATCGGTGAGAGACACTATTTGAAAAGGATGGGGAGGTGTGATCTTGTTGGAGGAGGTGTGTCACTGGGGGTGGGCTTTAGGGTTTCAAAAGCCCACTCTAAGCCTAGAGTCTCTCTTTTGACCTGCGGATCAGGATGTAGCCCTCAGCTACTGCTCCAGCGCCATGGGCGCCCTCACGCTCCCCGCCATGATGATAATGGACTAAACCTTTTGAAACTGTAAGCAAGCCCCAATTAAATGCTTTCTCTTATAAGTGGTCATGATGTCTCTTCACAGCAACAGAACAGTGACGAAGACCATGGACAAACAAGATGACATAGTAGGTAAAGGGACTGGCTGTGCAAACCTGGCGACCTCAGTTTTATCCCTGAAACCCATGTAAAGGCAGAAGGAAAGAACTGGCCCCATAATAGTTGTCCTCTGATCTCCACAAGTGTGCTTTGGCATGTTCACACATACACACCCTACATACACACATATCGCACACACACAATAGTATTAAATAACTTAATTTAAAATTTAAAAAACGTTTAAATGGAGGTAGCCAGTGTGGGTGAATAAAGCTCCTCCCAGAAGCTTTACGTTATTAAGTAAAAACCCTTGTGCCAGAGGAGGGTGATTCCCTATAAGTTATTGATCAAGAAATCTCCTGGGGCCCCCAAAACAATACATGCATGAAAAAACAAAGGGAACAAGCTAGAAGAAATAAGGTGTCAACAGGAGTGAGAGGGGAATACGAGAGGAGATGAAGGGGAACAGGATAGGTTCGAGACACATTATGCATGCACGCATGCAAATGTCATAATGAAACCCATAATTATCTTTAACTAATATATTCTAAGAAAAAAAATATGGGGCTGGGGGTATGGCTCAGTAGGTAAAATGCTTACTACTCAGACCTGACCACCTCAGTTCCAATCTCCAGAACACACATAAAAATCTGGACACAGTAGTGCATATGTGTGTGATCCCAGCATGTCCCTACCAGGAGATGGGAGACAATGACGGGAGAAACAACAGAAGCTCATCAGACAGCGAGCCTGGCTCACGCAGCAATGAACACCTTGAGAGATCTTGTCTCAAACAAGAGGAAAGTGAGGACTGACTCCCAGGGCGTACACACATAAACCTACATATACACACCCACATCACACACACAAACATAAAATAATTCTATTAAAACATATGTAAGAAATGCATAGCCTATTATACCTACCAAAACAAAATCACAAAAAAATTAACTAAACTGCACTTTAAATATTTATGTATTATATTGCATATATATTGCATAACCATAGATTTATAAACATAGACTTGTACTGAACTCAACTTGGTTCATAGAAGCTTCTTTTCATGACAGACAGTAGCTAATAAAGAGAGACACAGCTGGTCAAAGTGCCCAGTTCAAATAAATCTAAGAGCTTGGGATGGGTCAAGTATGTATTAGTTTTCTATCGTCCAAGGTTCCAGAAACGTTGCAGAAGAGTGGGTAGAGAGAACATAAGAGCCTGTGGACTGGGAGGGATGGTGTAAAATGCTGGCTTCTAGACATGGCATGGCTGTTGCATGCATTAACTTATGGCAAATGCGGTTACCTGCAAGGCAGTTGAGAAAAGATAATACTTTGAGGCCAGCCTGGGTTATGCAGCAAGACTTTGTTTCAAAACAAAGAGAAAAGAAAGAACTGAATACAAATGTATACCAAAGGATGTGGACAAGAAAGCAGCAGTTTTACTGATAATAGCCAGAAAAGGAACACAACACAAATGTTCATTAACAGTAGAATAAATTTATAAGTTGTGAGTCATTCATACAATTGAATACTTACCCTACCATGAAAAAGAATGGACCAGAGATGCATATAACAACACAGATAACCTTGTAAACATAATGTGGACTACGGCAGACAGGTCTGGCAATGTAGCTCTCAGTTAGCAGAGTACTTGCCTATATGCAAGAAGCCCTGGGTTTGGTCACCAGCACCACATAAAATTGGGTGTTGTGGTTCATGCATGCTAGCCCAGCGTTTGGGAGACCAAGGCAGGAGAATCGGAAGTCCAAGGTCATCCTGGGCTGCACTTCAATTTGAAGAAACAGCTGGGATACATGAGACCCTGTCTCAAAAAAAAATTTTTTTCAGACAGAAACAAGAATACATACTTAATAATTATAATTCCCCAACTAATCTATGGTGATATAAGTCAGAATAGTGTCACCTTAAGCAGAGGGAAAGAGAGAAGTTGGTGAAGGGTAGGGGGAGAATTTGGAGTATACACAATATTCTGAGTCTCATCCAGGTGTTGCTTCATAATTGTACAATTACATAACCTGTACACTTAAGATTCACACATGTTATTATGCATGGTACTTACTTTTAACTTTTCCTAAAAGACAAAAAAAAAAAAAAAGTATAAATACAGGATAATAGTTATTTCTAGAGGAGAATCACACGGACAATGCATAAACCTTTTTATATTACATTAAATGTTAATAAACACATAATTTTAGTTTAAAAAAGAACATTTAAATGTTTACAAGTACTGAGAGACTTAAAATCAAAATTAGGGGCTAGAGAGATGGCTCAGGTTTTGAGAGTGCTGGCTGCACTTCCAGGGGTCCTAGGTCTGATTCTCAGCACCCACGTGACAGATCATAACCTCCTGTAGCTCCAGTTCTAGAAGATCTGACACCCGCTTCTAGCCTCCGTGAGTACTAGGCACACAGGGACACAGATGTACATTCAGCAAACCATCCATACGCATAAAAAAAAACAAATAAATAAATAAATTTAAAATAAAATTAATGTCAATGACCACAGATATGAAAATGCCAGAGGACACTTGCATTGGGCTAGTGCCTTCCTAGCATACCACCACTCAGAGATAAACAGCAATCCTAATGGGCATTGTTGAGCACACACTATCTGTAGCACTGTTGTGAATGATTTACATGCATTTAATTGTCATATAACCCTATGAGGCCAGGGCTGTTATCACCCCAATTTAACAGATGGGGAAACACACACAGGGAGTTCAAGCGATTTGCCCATGGCCTCACAGCAGGCACACAGTGGAGTCAGCCTTTGAAGCCTAGTTTTGAATTGCAGCCTGGTTTCAGAGCCTCTGCCTGACTCTACCTCTCACAAGGAGCACAAGTCCCATGTCTGGGAGTTTTCAGCCATAACTCGGACCTCTGGGGAGGCCTGGAATAGAGTTCCTGGTGTTAAATACTCCTCCTTGGTAGAGAAGGGTATTGTGGTGTGGCTGTAATTACAATGGCAATGAATTATATTGTCATTACAGCCAGTAACAACAGACATTAAGCCCACACAGTACTATATTATAGAGCATATTAAAAACCTGACATGATCCAACAGCAAATACAGTGCTTAATTCTAGACCTTCACTAAGAAGAACCTGAATAAATTATCTTCGCTCCGAATTTCCTCTCCCTCCTTTTCCCAGCATATGGTGCCTACCGCTCGATGCACAGAGTTAGATTTCATTAGCTGTGACTTTCTCCCAGGAGGAAAGAATTTCTTTCCAATTCTTCTGTGACTCCTTGTGCAAATGACTTAGACACTGAGATACTTTGCAAATATCTGCCTAATGAGTACACACATGACAAAGAAGAATCAAACACACAGGCTCTTGGCAAAGATTCTCATATATCCCTCGGACTTGCACATAGTAGTCGCCGCTGTGTTCTGGTGATTTAGAATGGGACCTTTAGGTTATAAATGTTCGCCAAATATAAAATTCTGGTTAGATGACATGGGAGCTGTGCCCCTCAGAAGAGGCAGAGCAGGCAGATAACGACGCCCAGAACAACACACAGAATCACATCATATTGGTGTGATTCCTCCTCACCTCTGGGAAAAGCCTCAACATGTCTATCAACATCGATAACAAAGAGGCTGTACACCGCTGGGTCCTGATGACAGGACAAATTAGTTCACATTGGCATGATGGGCAGCCGGCTCCTGAGAGAACACTGGAGAGAAAGGCCACACACGCCGTTGGGGTGGTGGTCTGTGTTGTGACTTGGATTTTAAATCCCTTACAAAGGCCCATGTACAAAGGGTTGGCCACCAGTCCATGGCACTCTTTGGAGGTGGCAGACTTTTTAAGAGATGAGGCCTGGTAGAAGGGAATTAAGTCACTAAAGGCATGCCCTTGAAGGATGTATCAGAACCGGTCTTCTCTCACCTGTCTCTGTTTCACAGGCATCAAGGCTCAGGATTTGCCTTGTCACAAAGGCCCAAACAACGGGGCCAGATGACTGTGAGCAGAAACCTCTGAAACTATGAACCAAATTAATCTTTTCCCCTTAAAAGTTGGTTGTCTGGGGCTGTTCTGACCCAGCAGCTGCAAGCTGATGAATTCAGACCGCTGCAGGATTTGTCGTGAGCAACTCTTGCAGAGAGAAGCCAGGAACAAAAATGGATACAATCCGCAAGGCCGGGTAAGCAGAGCTCCCTGCTTACGTGAGCCAAGGAGCTTCCCCGCCGGGTCCTCTGTTTCAGTTCACTTTCTTTAAGGAGTTACTCCTAGAGAAGTAGACAAGCAAGAGGTCGCCATTTTTAAAAGCCGACTCTCACCGGGGCATCTCTGAGGCAACCTTTTGAGAAGACACCAGTAGCTCCCTTCCCCACGAAGTCTGCCTTGTCTATGCAGGCAATATGGTTGACTTCCTTCCTCACACCCCCTTCACCTCTTGCCCCTCTTTCAAACTGTACCATGTCCCTTTCTTCCCACCCACATTTTTCTTTAGTCTGCAATGTGGAAAGCCAAGTGCTTGATCCCAGGTGCAGAAAGAAATCTACGAACCAGCACATAGACCCTAGGAGAACTAACTCCTCCAGAACAAAGTGTGTCTTAGGGACTTGGGCAGCCCATCTGAACTTGTGGCTGAAGTCCAATGTGTCCTGTTGGTACCACCTTGGGTTCTGACCATGCCGGTTCTGATGCCTGACACGAGGATGGTATATCAACACCCTGAACTCTTTTCTGCTTCCTCTCCATCTTTCTTTCCCATGACCAAGTGACCCATGGGGAGAAGTGAGGAAAACCACCTTGGTTCTGAATCCACTCTCTGACTCGGGACTCAGAACCTAAGGTCTAAGAATTTCATCCAGAGACCTTGTCTTCCGGAAGTAGGTCTGTAGGTGTCCATAACATTCTGAGCAAGTTTTCCACAGCACCTGCTTCACCCTCTTCTGGTATTTCTGTTGTGGTAACCCTCTTTTATCTCCATCTCCCTCGTGTCTTATGTCTCTCCCTGTCTTTTAGAGACCCTTCTGTCACCACCCCTCGTGCCTCCTCTGCCCTCTCTCCAGGGGCCCTGGGAAATGCCTGAGAGCCTGGTGTGTTGTACCAGGGCTTTCATCCCGATCCAGGTGGCTGGAATCCAGTACAGGATTTACACCACCCTGACCCTGAGCCGTCAAGAAGGAACAGCCAGATTAATGGGGTGGGCGGGCTGGGGTAATAATCGTTTGTTTGATGTGACAAGCCTGATAGGCGTTGATTTACTTACAGACTGATGGGCTTTTAATTGAGCACCTCCATCCCAGTCACTTCAAAGGCAGGGGAAGTTGACGAGGGGCCCCTTTCACGCGGGGCTTCTAGTGACTGACAGGCCCCCTCTGCCAGCGCTGCTCTGGGCCAGGATTGGCCCGGGCAGCTTTTACTGGACCCTCTGGCAAAGTAACACATTTTCTGTGTAACTCAGAAATGGCCTTTTGTCTGCTGCCAGAGAAGGCAGGCCCTGCTCGGAAGGCCCTGCATCTTCCAGAAAGGCTAGAGGAGTGGATGATGTGTTGGTCTAGGGAAAGGTCCCCCCAGGGGCACCCTCAGTGTGCGAATGGCTACTTTGTTCTCCTCTGGTTGCCAAGGCAGACTGACGCTGCTTTCTCCTCCTTCCCCTACTTCCTCCCTCTTATTAAGCACTTCTTTTTTTCTTTCTGCTTCCCAGGCCCCTTCCTTCCCCTCCTCCTTCTCGTCCCACTTCCTCCTTCCTTCTCCTTCAGAGGGAATGCCAGAAAAGGTGGGGCCCACTTCTTATGTCCCTCTTAACACCAGTGCCTCCTCTTGGACATGCATTTCCAGTTATCAGGCTGCAGGCTGCTAGGCCCTTCGGACCAGATGGTCTTAGATGCCAAGACCAGCCTGCCATCGTGAACCCCTTCTTCCTGTAGGAAACACTGCCTACTTCCTGAAGGCAGTCCTCCCACTCATGGCTTACCTGTGGTCAACCTTTGCCTAAAATGAAATGGAAATATTCTAGAAATAAGCAATTCATTAGTTTTAAATAGTGTTTGTTTACTATATGTTACTGCAGTTCTATTTTATTATCCATGGTTGTTCATCTCTTGTACAGCTAGTTTATATTAAACCATAGCAAGCATACATATGTGATGAATCTGAAGTCTCAGGCATCCACTGGGGGTGCTGGACTCAGGCTCATGGGATTACTGTCCCTTCTGGTTTCATCTAGAAGATCATTCAAATAATGCAGATTTTACTCACTTTAACATTTTAGCACTAACTCATCAGGGAAATGTCGTAAGAATGTATTTGCCTTGGTGTAGTTTGGTTTGACTTATGAATTCCTGATTTATTGGCTGCTAAACTTGCCTTATTGCCAGAGAAGGCAAGGTCAGAGGCACATCTGCCCATCGGCTTGTTCCTAGGCTAAGACCCACTGCAGGGCAGAATCTGAGAACCTGAGAAGAAGAGCATTCTGGGGCAACCCGGAATCTCTTCACTGGGTCATCCAGGGACAAGGGAGGCACTGGCCAGGGGGAGCTTTGAGTTCTGTCTGTGGGCTGCTCCTCAAACTGGACAAGAGGCATAACCAGTGTTCATCTCTGTTCCCCTCTAGGAATTTGTCTAGGCTCACAAAGCTGGTACTTGCCCAGGGACAGAGAGAGAAAGAATGATAACAACTCACATTCACACAGCATTACTTCATTTGGAAAATTGCTTTCACATCTGTTATCTTAACTGATCTATTAACAACTATGGGAGGTAAATCACTGGGAAGTTACGATGCCCATTAGCAAAATGAGGAAACTGAGACTCAACGGATAATTTGCTCCTAAGCTGCACAATTGGTTCTCAAACTCAGGTATCTTCCCCTCCAGTTGGCTCCCTCACCCACTCCACTCGTATCGGGAAGGCTATTTTCTCCCCCTTTGAGGGGCCCTTCAGATCACACCCAGGGCCATGATGCGCTAAGCAAGTGCTCTGCCACTGAGCTACATCCTGACCTACCTTGCTCCTAAGCTGCATTTTCTTCCTTCAAATGGCAGTGTGTGCATTTCCCTTCCCCATTTCTCTGCAGGCTTTCCTGTGTCTCTGCCCTTCTAGCTCGTGCATATAGAGACCTTAGGAGGCCAAGCCTCTCACTTTGTCTCTGCCCTAAGGCCTACTTTTCAACCTCGCTTGAGAGCACCTACCCACAGCCTTCCTCTGTAATCTATATGATAAATGGCCATAGGCAGAAAACCTATGCTTACATTCAGTGTCTGCTAAGGTTGCTCAGCTAAAATCCCAACCAAAAGCTGGCTCAGAGTCAGGAAATCATCTCCCCTCTCTCTCTCTCTCTCTCTCTCTCTCTCTCTCTCATACACACACACACACACACATACACACACACACGTGCGTGCAGGCGCCTGCTGGAAGGGCATTTCCTACACAGAGCTGGGCTCTTGGGAGAAAGCTGGGAGACATGAATCATCTTTCCCTTCTCTGCCCCATGACTTGAGTACCTTTGCATTGATACACTCAACACTCTGAGATTATAATGTTCTCTCTCTGGTTCTCTCACTGGGCAAAGCACTTACCTTCTCCCAACATTCTCCTACTATAGATGTAGATTCACTAAATGGAGACACTGATTCAGGTTCAAGGAGCAGTTTATTGGTTAATTCAATTGCTGGTTCTTAGTCCTGGAGTGTTTCAGCCCCTGTACAATCTATTCGTAAGCCTAGAACTAGAAGGCTTCTGCCTCAGCCTCTGTACAATCTAGAACATTTAAACCTCCATATAATCTAATCAACCTTCAAGACTTACTGCTGACTGAGCCACTCTGACTAGTTCCTTCTGAACTCGGGGCTGTACTCTGCTGACTCTTGAAACTTCTCTGACTGAAATGCTCTGCTTGGCTTCAAACTGACTCACTCTTCCCATCTGATACTGAATTCTTCTGCTGAGCTGCCTCTGTGTCTCTGTGTCTCTCCCCTAGCCTGCCTGCTTCAGACTCACTGCTGCATATTGCCTCGGTCAGCCTTTCTGCCTTATTCCACTTCATTGTCTCTGTCTTGTTTCCCATTTACCTCCTTCACACTGCTCACCTCATGTTGCCTGCTGTAACTGACTCTGCTCTGAGCTGAGAGCCTGCCTTTCTATCATGAGAGTTGGGCATGTCCTCACTCTGACTCATTCAGCTAATTCTTCCTCTGATTAGTCACTTTGCCTTCCCTTTACTCTGGCTCATCTCAGACATCACTTCCTGTGTGACAATGGCTCCTTCTGAACTTCTGCTTTCAGTGTCTGCTTCCATACTGTTTCTGTCTTAGGGATTAAAGGTGTGGACCACCACTGCCTTCTGAATACTGGGATTAAAGGTGTGTACCAACATTCTTAACAATCTTTCTACATTCCATCCAGACCACACAGGCCCTTGAATGTGATTCCTTCATATAGACCCTTGGAATACAGACCTTTCCTAGCTTTTACAGAGGCCTATTCCTCTATACTCTACTTCCCAACAGAGAAAGATTCGTTGTAGTGTTTGTTGCTGAAATAATTGATTGAAGACCAGGAGTGTAGCAGTAGGATCAAATAGCTCCACTGCTTGCTAACTACAGCCCTGAGATAAGCCATTTATATTTGCTATGCCACAATCTTCTTACCTGTCAAATAGAACAAAACCAGCACTTGCTTTATAGAGCTCCTGTAAGACTTGAGTATATCTGTTGCAGAAGTTTATTTTTAGCGATATATAAAATAATTATTTTATACACTATTGGATAAGGTGCTATCTGGGGCAATCTGTATTATTTGCAGGTGTTAGATTTCTGTGGAGGATGTTTGATTGCTAATTATCTGCTTGTGCTATCAGTAGAATACCTGAGGAGTTCTGAAAGAATAAAAACACCTAAGCTCAGATGCTCAGGGTTCCACTGTCCAGTTTGGCACTTGCCATGGCAGTGGTTTCCTCTGCTGAGGTCTGGGAGGGCATGCACATATGAGAACTCTTCCCTGTCTTCTTTGGTAAGCCACCACAATGGTGTACTATTACAAATGGCACCTGCAACATGGGGTACAACATCATTCCAGCTAGCCCAACATGGAGACAAGGAAGAATGAAAAAGAAACTCCAGACCTTACAGAGTCCATTTTGTTTTGTTTTGCTTCTTTTTCTGCAAACCTGTCCAGATACTAGTAGGTAAGTCGGTCCTGACAAGACACATCTGCTTAATGAGAACTCTACCTCACAAGGGAAACCTTTCCTGCAGACAAGGACTAATTGTTTTTCCTGCAAACCAGACTCTATCTTAAAATCTGGAAAGTGTTTCCTCAGGGTAGCACACAGAAACCGTCTTCCAGAACTGACAAGGTTGTATCTCATGCTGGCAGCCAAATTTGGTACTGTAAGAGTTACCCTGGTTTTGAAGGCATGAAAGAGTCATGGAGAGCAGCTGACACTTGGCGCTGTAAGAGGACAGGAGAGACCATTGGTGAAGGTGTAGCCTCAGTGGAAGTTGAAGGCCCAGATTGAAAGGGTCACGTAAAGAAGTTGAGGCTTGGCACCATGAAGAGAGCCCAGGAGAAGCTATTGGTAAAAGTGCAACCCAGAGGCATCAAGGGACCCCAGTGTTCTGAAGATGCCAGTGCCATGGGACAACTACCAAGAACAGCAGCAGCAGTGGAGTGAAGCCAGCCAGAGCCTGGAGGACAAGCTGTGTGTGCTTCAGAGGGCACAGCCAGATCCAAGCGCCTTTGGAGGAACGCAGAAGACAGTGAGTGAATTCCAGATAATTGGACATTGATGTTTTTCTGCTGTCCAAAGACATTATGAAAAACTTGATAGACGTTTGGTTTCATTTGGTCCTGTACACTAGCAATTCTTGTGATTGTTCCTCTTGTAAATAGTTTTGCTGTTGTAGTGTTAAATTGTGTTGTAGAGATAATAAGCAATCTTTTGTTTGGCTTATACAGAAAAGGGGAATTATTGCAGAACTTTTTTAGTTATATATAAAATAATTGTTTTACGCAATGTTGGGTGAAGGCCTATCTAGGGCATTTTGTATTGTTTGCAGGTGATGGATTTCTGTGGGAGATGTTTGATTGCTTATGATCTGCACCTGAGGAGTTCTAAATCAATAAAACACCTGAACTCAGACGCTCAGGGTTCCACTGCCGTACTGTTGAGTACGGCATTGGCCATGATGGTAGTTCCCTCTGCTGAGGTCTGGCAGGGTTTGCACCTATGAAAAATGCCTCCTTGTCATCCTTGGTGAGCCCCCACAGCAGCCTACAGCTACATATGTCAATAACCTAGTTCATCTAACCCACAATGCACTGTTATTTTAGATCCAATAAGAAAGAGAAATGCTGTCAAATAATCTCTGACACTATGCTTTCATTAAATCGGTGTTGGAGATGTTAAAATTTGAAATATGCATCTCAGAATTGATTGACTATAGCTAGGTAAAATATTCAGAACTGTAGCAGGCACACAGTGTGTGCGGTGGGAAGAGTGCTGTTGTGGCTAATTAACTGCATTCTCTCAAGAGTACTATGATGAGTGAGATAGTCCTTTTTTTACAGATGAGGAAACAGAAATCAGGAGGAGATGCAGTGATTTGACCAAGCTCCCATAACCAGTGAGTCCTCAGTAGGCATTTAAACCTGCCTTGAGGTGCAATAATCTATAGTTATTATAAGAGCTGGCAGCCGCCCACCAAGTTACCAGGGAGTTCAGAGCTGCGTTTTGTTCTCAATTGCATTAGCTTTCTTTAATCTAAGTTTTTCCTCCCCTCTGGTATAATTACTCTCCTTCTCCCTCCCCCTCCTCCTCTGTACTTGGCTCTGATCTTTTTACTTTTCTGTTAATGGCTTCAGATTTTACAGTATCTGCATTTTGAATTGTAAGCGACCTCAAATCTTTTAAGGAGGTAGGAGGGTTATAAATAAATATAAAGATTAAGATCAGCTTTTAAAGATGACATACATCAAAGGAAGAAATGGAACTATGCCTACAGTGTCACGCAGGAATGCGGAGCATACATGGGTACACTCCTGAGGAATGGCCTAGCATGTCCCTGTGGCCACAGCATACCCTTAGGCTTTCTCCTCCTATCACTGAGAGCCCTAGGTGGTAACCGTCCTGATAAAATGCAGAAAGTCCCCTTGTCCCTCAATCTGTCTGCACACTAGAGGATCACAGTGAATTTGTTTGGGTCTGTCAGAATAGGATCAGGGCCTTTCTAAAACTTCTCTTTCCTGTTGTTATAATCCAGGTGATAATTTTACAGACCACAGAGCATATGTGGCCCAATTAGTGTCTTTTCTTAGCCGGTGACAGAGAAAGGGCTTGCAAAAAAAAATTCTTGGTACCAAAGCTCAAGGGTACAGTAGTTATAAAGGCAAAACCCACAGTGACATCATTGTCAGGTGTAGGCCAGGGAAACCCAGTAACACTTGTTCTGGTAGAAGACATCAGTTGTTTGAGTCATACATCTGGGCAATGGTCAGAGTCAGGGAAAGCCTTGAATGTGTTGCCATGGTGGGCATAACTGCTTGTGGGGTTGCGAGGCATCCAAATAGTGCCTGAACAGACAGAAAAATGGAGTCAGGGCAAGATGAGGACAAGATGGCAGTACTCGGGACTCTTCACCACAAGTGCTGAGACAGATCTGTGTGAGTAAAGCTACAACTGAAGGTTGGATGGGGAAGGGATCCAGACAGCTGCTCTGGGGAGCTTTGTCAAAAGACAGAGAGAAAAGCATGCCACCACTTGGTACCCAGGAACAGAGCCTACCGCTCTGCTGGGGCTCCACACAGAGCCCCAGGCTGGGGTCCGCAGCACAGAGCAAGCGGTATCAGCCTGAGAGGAAAATGAATGTTTGGCACTTCATTCATGTATATGTCGTTCATCTCTACTGCTCCCAAGAAAGCAACCACACACCAAATCCCTTCTGATGCTGTTTAAATCTGAGCCCTCTGTGAGATAATCTCTTAATGGAATATTGGAGAAGTCAGATGTATATCAGCAGCCCTTTTATCTCACCCGCAGTTCATAAACCACGGGATGCATTGTACACGTTTCTACCTACACCAACGGTTGTAGGTGATTTTCTGAGTGGGTGGTGCTGTTTTTTTTTAAGTTGGATATGTTTTTCAATATCTAAATCTATTTTTGACTGTAGATTGGAAAGCAGAAATATAAATTTTAGAGATCAGAGCCGAGAAAATAGATGTACTTTGAGATAATTCAAAATTAAAACCCGTATCCCTCTGAAAACCCTTTTTGTCATCTGTAACTGGTTTTTAAAAAAAAATACCTATTGTTATTACACACTCATAAATAACCTGATTTTGGCATATGCTTTCATACCAAACAAAAATGAATAAATTAAACTTGATTTACAACCCTTTTCATTTTTATTAGCACCGCTCTGAAGAGTTTATGTAAGGGACGTGCCAACACAGTTTTGCCAAATGTTTTAAGGCGTTGGTATTGATATTATATAAATTAAGGTGTTTTAATTTGCATTCTTTAATTAACTAAATACTGGCAGAAAAATAAAACACAAGGGCAGCCCTGACTTATTGCTGCTATTAAACTGCTGACATCTCCAAAAAGATGTGTTAAGTAATCCAATTCACGAGGGGGTGTGAGGGGGATATTAACACGCTCCTACTTGGCACAAAGTGCTGGGGTATAAGAAATGAATCTCCTGCTTTGCTTGCAGAGACAAATGGGGGAGGGGATGCTAAGGTCTGAGTCTGTGTCCGCAAGGAAGAAGCTGGCCAACTGCTTGAATTACCCATGCTGCCCAGCTCTGAGCGAAGGTCACCAAAGCATGGTTCCCAAGCACACTGTGTTAACTACTGCCTTTGCCATCCAAGGCTTAATCTTGGTTCCTCTGGGACTAGATGAACTAATCTAATTAGTCAAATGTGTCCTGGATCAACCTGATCACACCACAAATCAGGAAAGAAACAACTGGGATCTCTTGGTCGGGCAGCAGCTTCTGGTTCATCCCCGACCCACAAGAAGAGTTCTAACGGGTACTAGGAGTGCTCCAATTCTTCCCCAATCCCTGGGTCCTATCACCTCCTCTAGGGACTTTTTATTTTTTTATTTCATCATCACAGTGGAGACACTAACTTTTGTTTCTGTTTTGTTTTGTTTTGTTTCCTTCTGAATACATTTTTCCTTTCCTTATAACTTCCTTGGGCATTCTGGGTTTTTCTATTTCTTTCACCTGGAGAGGTAAAAATGCATAGCTAGAAAGGGCTCTTCTGTAACAAAACCCCTGCCCCCGATTTTCAGGAAAAGAAAGGCTATAGGGAGAAAAAAAAGTCCCTTTGGTTGGTCGTAGGAAAGCTATTTTTCTGTAAGCAGTCTGAAAAGGCTGTATTTCTCTGCCCTAGCACACAGGGTCCTCAATGAGCCATCTGTTTACTGTTCCCTTGCCATCCTGAGGGGTTCTGCCTTGCGTTCTTGGCCTAGTCTGGGAAGCATCATGTGGAAGGCTGCGTTCTGAAGGTCCCAGGACTCTGCTGAGCTGACTCCTGTGTTCACTTGGAGATTGGCTGGGCTTCACCACACACACACATACACACACACACATACACGATGCTGCCCTACAGTCTACTGCTTACTGTGTTCTCTCCTTTGAAAGGTCCAAACAAGAGGCAGTTCATGCAAGCCAGCAGCTAATTGCCCAGGTCTCTGGGAACTGCCATTATGCAGAGTCCTCACTCCAGCTCCTTCCTGGATGATTTTCTTTATCTGCTCAAGAAATAAAGGATGAATTCCAACTTCAGTAAGGAAAACCCTGCTCTTCTTTGCCAGCATCCCATCCCCCTTCCTTCTCCAAAAAAAAAAAAAAAAAAAAGAAAGAAAGAAAGAAAAAAATCGCACTTTCTCGTCGTTTCCCATCTTGCAGCTCTGTCAGTTGTTTTAAAACAACTGTTTTAAAACATGTCTCTTGTCATAAATAAAATCATCATTATGCATTTTGACTGCAGCGGTGAAAAAAAATCAGAGCATAGATAAGAGGACAGACCTGTGAGAGCCCTTCAACTCTGGTGTTGCATGGGGGGAAAAAGGGCCCCATTCTACCCAGCTTTTAACTACTGTGGCTGTTCTAGCCTGGCTGTTAGGGTGGTTTAGATATGGTTTATTGTCTTTAGATATGGTTTATTGTTTATTGCTGGGAATTGGGACCTCAATCTGATAATGATAAGTGATGGGACCTTTAAGAGGCAGGATCTGATACAAGGTCATTGGAAGTGTATGACTGATGTAGTTCTCATGGGTTCCCAGTCTTTCTTGGCTTCCAGTGTAACCATATACTCTCTCCTTCTCACGGGTATCATCGCCATGATGTCATACAGCAAGGCAAGTAGGTAGAGAAAAGTCCCAGAGCCACCATACCATTTAACCTTTTGATCTTTATACTAAGGGCTAAATGAACCTCTTTTTGGTATAAGTTACCTACCATCCAATATTTCATATAATATTTCATATTATAGACCAACAGCTGTTTGTAGATTTGTTTAATTTTTAATTATTTGCACATTGATTTCTTTAAGGAAATCGATGAGAAAAACAAAGACAGTTTACCATAAAGCAGTGTGTTAACTACCAATATTAGATCTTCACCGGCACCTGAAGACACCTGAAGGAAGTTCTTTATCATAAAAAACAGACAGACAAGAGAGATGTCCTTAGTAGGAGTTAGAATCCTTGTTGGAACTTGAACTTGGACACACTGGAGTTAAATTTATCCAGAGACCCTGGCCATTCCTGACCCTTCATCCCAGCATCATGAAGTGACAGTCACTAGCAAAGTATGAGCTTTGGCCCAGTGACTCAAGGAGAACCCAGACGTGGGACTGAAGGTAAAGAGAAAAAATTGAGTTCAGTTGATCTTCCTACTTCCACTTCTCATGAACCCACGGACACACAAAAACACACACTGAATGTAAATAATGAATCTAAATGTCCACCATTAGGTAACTAGCTAAATAAACTCAGACATCATGTAACAGTGTTATGAAAGAAACTGGGAAAAGTAAATAGGACACAGATACTCATTGTAAGATCTCTAAAATATGTTGTTTTTTTTTAAGTTCAGGATAGTTTGGGTACTGTGTCCCATTTGTATATAAAATGGGGGCGAATAGTTACATATTTGCTAATGTATGAGCAACCTCCAGAAAGGAACACAGCAAACTCATGACTGCGACACACTGGGGAGAGATATAAGGTCTAAAGAGAGGGCATCTACTCTCCATCCCACAGCTTGGATGTGTGCCACGGGACAGCACGTCATCGTGAGTAATGTCATTGTTACACCACTTTAAAAAGTAGTGTATTACATACATACCTGATCTGCATGGCCTCTCTATTTTGACATAGGTTTGGTTGGGACCCTGCTCCTTGGATCCTTTTCCAGGAAGAGACTGGAAGAGAAGGCCTCAAAATAAATACTCCTTGAATTTTTATGACATCTTGCAATTTGTTTTTATTGGACACTAGTAGTAATAATCACGACAGTATTTAAGAAACCCTATTTTGGTTAATGTTTTTTTTTTAAGTCAAGGTCTTTCTCCATAGCCCAGGCCAGCCTCAAACTCAAGACACCCTGGCTTGAGCCTCCTGAATGCCAGGATTTCAAGTGTGCACCGGTGGGCCTGGCATTCATTTTTTTGGTACGTTTGCATAATTGTGTTTGGGGCTGCGTGTCTTAGATGGCTTAGGAAGGGGCATATTGAACAAATTTGGAGGAAAGAATATACAAATATCATTACCTTCATGGCCAAACCTCATGAGAAAGGTCAAACGCAAAAGTATCAGTTCTGCCCAACTAAGATGTTCCCTGAGGCCACGGTTCCCGTTGGCTCCAGTTGCTGATAACTCGGCACACCGGGGAGGGGGGGGGGCAGAGTACAGGAGACGCAGAGGGGTTAGGCAGAGTCCCTGCTTGCACTGCAGAATCCTTTCACTCTTCTTAATGATTCCCCTTATACTTAAGTGAAAGATATCCAACCACCCCTAGAATATCTGCACCACCAGTATTCAATAAATGTTTAGTAGAAATCTAAATTTATCTTTGAGTTACCAGGTACATGTCTATAGTCCCAGTACTTAGAAGGCTGAGGGAGGAGGATCATGTAGTCCAGGGCCAGCCTGGACTACATAAAAAAAAAAAAATCCAGGCCAGCCTGAACTATATGGCAAGATGCTGCCCCCAAAGGGGAGGAAACGCTTGGGCACTTAAGAGATAGTGGTACTGTTCCCATCACTGTGACAAAGAAACAGAGTGAAAGATTTATTTTGAAAATCGATTTTGAAGCTTTATGGTTTCAAAGGTTTCAGTGCATGATGGCCTGGTCCCTTCACTCTGGGCTTGAAGGAACACCAGACATCATGGCAGAAAACATGTAGCAGAGCAAAGCCACTGTTCTCGTGGTGGCCAGGAAGTGGAGTGAGCAAGGAATGGAGTAGGGACAAGGTACCCCCTTTTAGGGTGGGTCCCCAGAAACCTGCACTCTCCAACTAAGCCCAGTCTCCTAGTCTTCTTCACCTTCTAAAAAAGCCGTGAAATTATTAATTCATCAACTGATTAAAACAACATTGATTAGGGATGGAGAAATGGCTCAGGGGTGAAAAAAACTTGCTGCTCTTCCAGAGAACCCCAGTTAAGTTCCCAGCACCCACACTGGGTCACTCACAACCACCTGTCACCCCCAGTTCCAAGGGATCTGACATCCCCTTCTGGCCTCCGTGGGCACCCGAACACATATGCACATACACACACGGTAACTAACACACACATAAATAAAAGGCTTAAAATGTTTCAAGTCATAGTCCTCATGATCAAGTCTCTTCCCCAAAGGCTCACCTCCGAATATTACCTTGGGGACCATGCCTTCAACACATGAATGTTCGGGGACATTCATATTCAAACCACGACAGACATTAAGCAGGAGTTAAGATCAGGCCTCCTCCTCTTTTCTGTTGTTTAATCTATAAGAGCTCATGATGCTCAAGGGAAAGGTCTGTGATCCCTTTCCTGGAATGCTGACTGTGCAAAATGGGCGCCTGGGCCCTCACACAACTGTCTGCCTTTTCCCTCTGGGGATGGGCTCAGGCCCACACCTACCAAGTGGTCAATAAATAGTCACTGAGAGGATGATTCATTGAATTAATCAATCCAATCCAATTAAATGGATGAATGAATGCTTCCTTGGCTCCTGTCTCGGCCTCAGTTTCCTCTTGACCATGTTTCTCATTTCTCAAGGCGAAGGGAAATCCCAGTGCAGGGGTAAGCAACCCTCTAGTAAATTATGAAAGTAATTTGTCTTCAGTGTGTCCTGCTGGGTTTTTCCCCCACCTTGAGAAAATCCCTCCCCCTTCAGGTCTGCCTTTACAAGCCGTCTAGGAGCCACCTACCTGCACTGTAATATCAGCTCTACCACTTCCTGGCTGTGTAACCTGGTAAATTGCTTAACCTCTCTGGGTCTGAGTGCCTCACCTATGGAATAGACTCAACAGTAGTACCCACCTGATTGATTTGTTTCAAGAGAGAAATGAATTAGTACCTGTGAGGGGCCAGAACAGCGTCTGCAATCCAATAAGTGCTCAATAAACACTGCCTATATGCAACCTTCACTTTCTGCTATCTTAATTGAAGTGCTGTTAGCAAAGGTGAGATACCTCCCAGCAATATTTGCAGCTTAAGAAAGAAGTTTCAGGGCTGATGATCTGAGCAATCATCTAGCCTGTGTGAGACCCTAAGTCTGATCCCCAACATCAGGGAGTGGGGGGTTTCTAGGAAACATATAGATCTAAACGGATAAAAGTAATCAAGGGTGAATGCCCAGGCTGATGTATGAGGACAGAGCAAGCAAGGAAGGCAGACTTCAAAAGCACACCTACCCTACCACATCCTCCTAACCGGGCCTGTGTGGCTCCCTGGGGCTGATGGGAGATAAGGGGAAACACTTCTTCAAAGAGCCCTGCTCAAAGGCCTGAATCAAAAGAGCAGGCTTGAAGATAAGCTGTGGTCTACATTTCCTTCTGTCCCTCTTCCCGCCCCGCATCTCTAAAGGAAATTCCTGGGGGAGGAAAAGGAGTGAATTCCTCCTCCTTTTATCAGGGGTTGCCACCCACCCACCCACCCCCCAATCCACAGAGCAACAGAGGTGATAGAAGTTAATAGACCAACAACGGGAAGGAGTTTAGCAGAACTTACTGCATGCTCCACTCCCTCCGCTGTTTGCTATGTGACTTTCAAACTCTAGGTTCGGCTCTTAAACCTATGCCTTCATCTGTCGCAAGGGATGATAAAAAAAAAAAAAAAAAAACTGCCCAAAATAACTCTGAAATTTGCTGTAAGCAGAGGAACATAAAAACTCACTTGAGAGGCCGGAGCTATGACTCAGTGGGCAAAGGCACTTGTAACCATGCCTAGCCAGCCACCTGAGTTTTGTATCCAGGGTCCACAGGGCAGGAGAAGAAGAAAGCCAACCCCTATAAGGTGTCCTCTGACCTCCACCCACACACTCCTGGTGTGCACACAACACACACACACATACACACACACACACACTCAATGGACTTAAGAGGCTAAGACAGGAACATTGTGAGTTCAAGGCCAGTATGGAATATATAGCAAGATCCTGCCTCCAAACATTGCATTTGGAGTTGTTGTTTTTTTTTTAAATCCTTTCTTGTGGTTATATAGTAAACATTTTGTAAACTCCAGTTGTCTATCCTAAATTTTTATAAATATGGTGAGATGAGATGAGGTATAAATACGTGGCTCTGTATATGTGAAACTCACATAAGCATTTAGGGCTGGGGTTACAGCTCAGACCGCTTACCTCATGTAAGCAATGCCCTAGTTTTGATTCCTAGCACCACAAGGAAAAGAGTAAGAGAAGAGAGGAGGGGGGACTTGGAGGAGGTGAAAGAAAAGGATGAGGAGGTGGGTGGAGAGAAAGGGAGGGGCAGTAGAGAGGAGAGAGATTACTGGGCACTTCCTGCACTGGACCTTGGGCACCTGCTTAACTCTTCCAGGGATCCCATGTCTTTTTCTGTGATTAGGGATAGCCTACTTCCAGGGGTTCTGCAGGGGTGAAGGGAAACAGTGTACGCAAAGTGCCTAGAACAGTGTCAGCCATTACTGCCTTGATGGGCAAACACTGTTAGGCGGTAAGAACAAAGATCAGCAGTTCTCAACTTGTGGGCCCTGCAAACAAAGATCAGCAGTTCTCAACCTGTGGGCCCTGCAAACGACCCTTTTCGCAGGGATCGCCTCAGACCGTCTGCATATCAGATATTTACATTACAATTCATAACAGTAACAAAATTGTAATTATGAAGTAGGAAAGAAAATAATTTTATGGTTGGGGGAAGGGGCGTCACCACAACAGGAAGAACTGCATTAAAGGGTCACAATGTTAGGAAGGCCTAGAACCACTGATACAGAGGGTGAGAAAAACAGAAGCTTCCACAGTCCTGTGGGAGGTAAAACAAAATGCAGATAAAGGCAGATGCTCTGGGACACCTGTAAGGACAGAACTGTGAGGTCACAGAGAGGGAGCCCTCTTCATCTCTGCGGCAGTCTCCCTGTAGGGCTGGCTGGCCAGGCTCTTGGCAGTTTGCTGCCACCAATCCTTAGTGACCCTGTCATGCCCCAGGCAGTGTCTGAAGCCTGGGGTGGGGCAGCGAAGGAAATGCCTCCACAGCCCTGAGCACACTGTGCTAACTCAGGGCTTCTGGCCAAGGCAGTAATTGCCAGCTGCTGAAAGATATTAAACGCAGGGAAGGAAAACCAAGTTCTCTACAAGACAGGCTTTGCAGAGTTCTTACAGCTTGTAAAAAAAAAAAAATGTAAATAGTTACCCAGTGAGATATTATTTCATGTTGTTGCCATTAGGGTTTGAGTGTTATACAGAGAGGTGATCATTCAGGCAATTCCGCCCCAGCAAGGAGTGAAAACTACCCATTAACCCCTCACAACAAATCTGCCACCTCTAGCTCTCTACCTGACTCAGGCATTTTTTCCTGGGTGGCAAATTTTATGTAAATTGAAGTTGTGAAAAAATCTATAAATATTCACAATTTTCTAAAGGTTTTTTTTTCCCCAGATACCTTTTTTTTTTTTTTTTAAGATGCATTGGACTGGAGTCTAGGGGGGAGGGTCTGTAGCCATTTCCATGAAATTCTCAGTCTAGGCCAGTGGGTTCTCAACTTTTGGGTCGTGACCCCTTGGGGGGGGGCTCAAATGACCCTCTCAGGGGAGTCACCTAAGACCATCTGCATATCAGATATTTACATTACAATTCATAACAGTAGCAAAATTACAGTTATGGAGTAGCAACAAAAATAATTTTATAGTTACAGGTCACTACAACACGTGGAACTGTATTAAAGTGTCACAGCATTAGGAAGGTTGAGAACCACTGATCTAGGCTGAAATCTTCAGGATCCAGCTGCTGATGTCTCAACCAAGCTGCAGACATAGCTGTGGCATAGCCATGGTTTACCTGGGATTCTCTTTAGACCAACATTCCACAAGAGAGGCCTGGGATGGCCTCTCTTAGATTTTATGCATAGGGGGAAGGGTAAGATGCCCAGGGTCACCATGGCAGCATATTTTCAAGGCCTGGCTCCCAGTGATCTAACTCCCTATAACTGCTTTGCCTCTTCTCAGTATCCAATTACTTCAAGTAACTTTCCTCACTCTCTTTCAGCTAGCTGGGCTGCTTACATCATCCAGTATTATAAAGAGCATAGTATAAAGTCAAGCATACTTGTAATTTCTGCTAGAGACATCATGAGTTCTAGCCCAGGCTGAGCTACCTAGTGAGATTCTGTGTGATCGAAGTTAAAAAAGAAAGAAAGAAAGAAAGAAAGAAAGAAAGAAAGAAAGAAAGAAAGAAAAAGAAAGAAAAGAAAGAACGGACTAGCATACATATCGTTCTTTACTACAGTGTCATAGCCTCAAGTAGCCTTAACCCTGTCCTACTTAACCGTGGTTACTCATTCCCAGGGCAACCAGTGAAGGGCTGGCAGATAAGGTCCCACACATCTGCCATACTTTTGCAAGAGAAGGAACTTGTGCTACGTGCCCCATACAGCAACATTTTATGTGGGCTTTTCAACCGCAGTCCTAACACAATGCTCTACCCGCAGCTGGCCCTCAGTAAACACGGTCCAGTTGATTAATGAGTCATATTCTCTCCCAGGTGGCAAGCCATTCCTTTGAAAACTGAACTTCCTTTCAGGCGGCTGGGGCCTCGTGTAGGGCTCTGTATAGGGTAACAATTTCGCTAAGTAAATGTCAAATAGTGATTTTAATAATCATCTGCAAGTGTTTTAATTAGGCCTTTGGCCTATTTTAGTGTGGTTTTTTTTTTTCATTTTCTCAGAAGGAAACTGAATCGATCCAGTCAAAGAAACCCCACTGCCTTCACCAGCACCCCAAAGTGTTTCCCTACCTGTGTGTATGCTGTGAAGTATGTCCTACCCACTGCCCAGGAGGGAGAAGCAGGCCTGGCCTGGACAGCACGCTGTCTGGCACCGCCATCCCTGCCCATGCTAACTGCTGTTAAGCTCAGGGAATGAGGTTTCTTAAAAGGACAATGTATTGTTTCATAGGAAAACTGCCTGCCTCCGACCTGAGTCTGGACACCCTGTCTGTACCCCTTCTCTCTTCCCTTTGTTCATTTGATATCTTCTTACTCTCCAAATAAAAAGTAAATACTCCACGGTCCTCTCTGCTGCCTCCTGCCCCCTCTTTCCCACCCACATTCCCAAGTGTCTACTCTCTTTCCCTCCAGCCTATTTCCCATTAATCATTTCTAACACACATCTGCTCGGGTCCTAGAAGGATTTCTTGGCTCACCCTTGCAGCTGGACTAGTTACAATAATCAAGGAGACTTTCATCTCTTAGTGTCTCCTAACTCTCCCTTCTTCCTAGTTCTTCTTCCAAGGTTCCTACAAAAACAAGATCCTCTATAATCTACCTTTTTTCTGTTCTTTTCTCTCAAAGGCCAAAGGACAGCGTAGGTTAAAATAGCCCTGCAATGGGTTTTGTTTGTTTGAGACTGGGTCTCATTCTGTAGCACAACCTGGTAGGGAACTCACTAGGTAGGCCGGGCTGACCTCAAACTCATGATGTGACCCACCTGCTCCCAGCCTCCTGAGTGCTGGATCTATAAGCATGAACCACCACGCCCAGCTTGCAGCAGAACTTTAAAGGTAAGTGTTGGCGGCCACCACACAGGGCCAGAATGCAAAGGGTGCCATGAGCAGAGCTAGTGGGGTGAGAAGTCAAACTTTGTACCCTAAAATAAAAATAAGTGAGATCACCTCCTCCCTCCCACTCCCGGAGCCATCTTGCTGCCACATGGAGGGGATCATCAGAGTCAAGGCTTCTCTGGCCAGTCGTTTTCAACTAATTCATGAGAGTTAATGATGAGGGAGGGGCCAGCTGGGTAATTTCTAAGAGATCTATACACACCGTTCACCAAACAGTGTGGATCCAGGATGTGCTTGAGGTTAGTGCTTACCTGGTATGGCCTTGTCTTTATGTACTGACAAAGGACATGACTGTTCTATGAGTCATTATTATTTCTTGCGCTTTGAAGATCCCATTGAAATCTCCTGAGCCCAGTATTGGGTTCTCGTATTGTCCTGAGTCTTTGGTACCAGAGTCAGAGAAAAGACTGAGTGGGTTAGCACCACTCAGTCAGAACCAGATAGTCCTGGGCAATACAGCTACAAAGACAGACCTTGAGGATCAGAATGACAACTCAGGACTGGAAACGTGCCACTCAGAAGAAACGGTGACACCAGTGCGCCTCCTCTGGCCGCAGAGGGCACACAGACGGGATCACTCCCGAACTGGGACACAAAGGACTAGTCTCACCTGATAGAGGGTCGGGGAACTTTTAGGTAAGGTCTGTGACTGTGTAAAATCTCTGCCAAGTGTGAAATACATACTTTTTCCAGAAGGCTCGGGGGAATCCGAGAGAGTACTGTTATTACTAGTAAAAAGTTTTTATTTAGAATTTCCCTAGGGGAAAACCAGTGGAGCAGTCTCTGGAGTTTGTGTCGCTTTGTCTACTGGCCTCTTCTGGGTCGCTACCCCCACCACCACCCGTCGCCAAATAGCAGGTAGTCACAGCACAGCGAGGAAGCGCTTCAAACAGGACAAGAACCCTGAAACACACCTAAACCGGATCTATAATTCAGTGCACCCCCGGGCGTTCCAGGCACTCCGATGCGGCGCTCCTAGGCCGGGACACCCGAGCTTCACCTAGACTCTCTCACTCGGGAAGGGAGTCCTATAATTTGCAGGCTGACTGGACAAGCTCAAAGTAGCTGGAACCGCTCACGCAGCGCTCAGGGAATAGTGTGGATGCCTCCGAGGCTCCGGAGCTTCCAAGTGAACACATCCGGGAGAGGCCAATTAGGGGAAAGGGAACCAGCCTAGGCAGAGTGAAGAAGGGGCCCGGCTCCCCAGGCATGGCCCGCCCCCAGGCGGCCTCCGAGAAAGGCTCGGATCGTAGGACCCAAGCAGGCGCCTTTCGCTCCTACTCCGGTCCCCACCCTAGACACTGGCTCTAGACCTAGCCAGGATGCACACACACACACACACACACACGCACACACACACAAGTGGGAAGCAGCCGGCAACAGGAGAGCCAGCGCCGGAGAGAATGCAGAGTCTGCGTCCAGAAGTCCCATCCCTGGTGTGACCCGATGGCGAGGGCACCCGGCGGAACCCGGAAAGGGGAGCAGTCCCAGCGAGCGGCGGAGGCCGGGAGGCAGCCGGTGAGGGCCCTTTAAGACTATCCCCGCCCACCGACGGCGCCCGCCTCCGCCCGCCGCTCTCCCCGCCCCGGGGCCAGGGAGAGAGCTGCGATTGGGCGGGCGCGGCGATCCCTTTGAAGTGTGGCTGCGGATCGCGGCTATTTGACGTGCAGCTCGCGGAAGGCGAAGGTTTTTGTGTTGCTCGCCTGGGCTAGCGGCGCGGCGGCGGCGGCGGCGGCGGCGGCGGCGGCGGCGGAGGTGGAGGAGGGGAGGCGGCACCGAGGCGCAGCGACTGCTGCACGGCGTTCGACGCAGCGGAGCGAGCCCACCCGCCCCGGGAGCTCGACTCCCGGAGCTTCCCCTCCCTCCCCGCCCCCCCAGTGGCGCTGCCTCCTCCAAATGAGCGATTCGCCCGCTGGATCTAACCCAAGGACACCCGAAAGCAGCGGCGGCAGCGGCGGCGGCGGGAAGAGGCCGGCGGTGCCGGCGGTCGTGTCCCTCCTGCCCCCGGCGGACCCCCTGCGCCAGGCGAACCGGCTCCCTATCAGGGTCCTGAAGATGCTGAGCGCTCACACCGGCCACCTCCTGCACCCGGAGTACCTGCAACCGCTGTCCTCCACTCCCGTCAGCCCCATTGAGGTCAGTCTCCGGGCGCTGCCCACCCAGAGCTGAGCCCACTCGGCCACCCATGCTGGGCCCGCTCCCTGCCCCCCGTAGCTCAAGAGCGACGCGACGCCCGAGGTTGGCCACGCTGGTGGACCTCACGAGGAGGGACGGAGGGCAGGAACCAGACCCCTCCGGGTTCTCCCTAGACTCCCGGGTGGAAGATTTTTTTTGTCCACTTGCCCTTCGGAGCTGCGTGTTTTCGGTCGGGCTGGATTTGCTCTCACGGTGCCCAGAGCCATTTACTTTCCCTCTGACCCCCAGAGTCCTGTCTACAGACGGCTCCTGGGCCTCCCTCGCCCCCCACCCCGACCCGTCCTCTCAGAAGCCACCCGGGTCCTTTCACATCTTCCCCGGCCTGTTGGGGCACACTGCAGAAAACACGGGCGCTCGCGATCCCGGGTCTTTCTTCGTGCCACTTCTCAGGGTGTCCTCCCATGGAGGGAAGGAGAGAGGGAGGGTGGGAAGGGGAGAGGGAGGGGCTACTCACATGGCCAACTGCAGCTTTGCCTTCCGAAGGCAGCTCTCCCCGCTCCTACCCCGAGCGCCATCACCAGAAACCCGTCCCAAACGAAGTTCTCCCAAACTAAACGCTTAAGTTTTTCCCTTGGCCAAAAGGAGGGGGAGATTAGATGGAAAGGGGCGAATCGCCACCCCTACTCCAAAGGAGTCACCCTTAACTCGGAGGGCCGGTGCTGGGCCGTTTCTCCTGCGCGCCAGCGCCCGTGGCACACTCCGGGACTAACCCTCGACGCCAGTGCCACCCTGTCCGGCTGCCCGGACAGAACCAGGCCCTGTCCCCGCCCCCACCCTTCGCCAGCTCGCCACCGCGCTGCTGGTGCTCTGCCTACGTCTCTACTCGCTTAGTGGGTTCCTGCGCGCTTAGTGGGTCTCCTAATCTCACCCCTTACCCCTCCCCCCGCCACTGTCTCCTGCAGCTGGACGCCAAGAAGAGTCCACTGGCGCTGCTAGCCCAGACCTGCTCGCAGATCGGCAAACCCGACCCGCCGCCCTCGTCCAAGCTCAACTCGGTAGCGGCGGCAGCCAACGGGCTGGGGCCCGAGAAGGACCCGGGCCGCTCCGCCCCCGGCGCCGCCTCCGCGGCCGCGGCGCTCAAGCAGCTGGGGGACTCCCCGGCGGAGGACAAGTCCAGCTTCAAACCCTACTCCAAGGGCTCCGGCGGCGGCGACTCCCGCAAGGACGGCGGCTCCTCGTCGGTGTCCTCCACCTCCTCTTCCTCTTCCTCGCCCCCCGGAGACAAGGCGGGCTTCAGGGTCCCCAGCGCCGCCTGCCCTCCCTTCCCCCCGCATGGGGCGCCGGTCTCCACCTCGTCAAACTCGTCCTCGCCGGGCGGCTCCCGCGGAGGATCCCCGCACCACTCAGACTGCAAGAACGGCGGCGGGGCCGGCGGCGGCGGCGGGGAACTGGACAAGAAAGACCAGGAAGCCAAACCCAGCCCGGAACCAGCCGCAGGGAGCCGAGGCGGCGGCGGGGACTCGGCTCACGGCGGCCCGGAGGCCGTGGCATCGGGGCGCAAGTCGGAGCCGCCCTCTGCTCTGGTGGGGGCCGGCCACGTGGCTCCAGTGTCACCCTACAAACCGGGCCACTCGGTGTTCCCGCTACCGCCCTCCAGCATCGGCTACCACGGCTCCATCGTGGGCGCCTACGCCGGCTACCCGTCTCAGTTCGTGCCTGGACTGGATCCTAGCAAGTCTGGCTTAGTGGGAGGCCAGCTGTCCGGGGGCCTGGGCCTGCCCCCGGGCAAACCCCCCAGCTCCAGCCCGCTCACCGGGGCCTCCCCGCCCTCCTTCCTGCAGGGATTATGCCGCGACCCCTACTGCCTGGGAGGCTACCACAGCGCCTCGCACCTCGGCGGCTCTAGCTGCTCCACTTGCAGCGCGCACGACCCGGCCGGGCCCAGCCTTAAGGCCAGTGGCTACCCGTTAGTGTACCCCGGGCACCCCTTGCAGCCCGCCGCGCTCTCCTCCAGCGCCGCCCAGGCCGCGCTCCCGGGCCATCCTCTCTACACCTATGGCTTCATGCTGCAGAACGAACCGCTGCCACACAGCTGCAACTGGGTGGCGGCCAGCGGGCCCTGCGACAAGCGCTTTGCCACTTCCGAGGAGCTGCTCAGCCATCTACGGACTCACACAGCCCTGCCCGGCGCAGAGAAACTTCTGGCCGCCTACCCCGGGGCCTCCAGCCTGGGCAGCGCCGCCGCAGCAGCTGCAGCCGCAGCCTCTTGCCATCTGCACCTCCCCCCGCCCGCCGCCCCAGGCAGCCCGGGGTCGCTGTCATTGCGGAGTCCACACACTTTGGGGCTAAGCCGATACCACCCCTATGGCAAGAGCCACTTGTCTACAGCTGGGGGGCTGGCGGTGCCGTCCCTCCCCACAGCCGGACCCTACTACTCGCCATATGCGCTGTATGGACAGAGACTAGCCTCCGCCTCGGCTCTTGGATACCAGTAACTACAGCTCTGGCCCCTCCCAGCCCTCCCCCACCCACCCCTTCCTCCCACTGCCCTCGACGCTGCAACCTCCACTACTGCTTACCCCTACCAGGATCCAGCCCAGCCCCTCCCCACCGGACTGTGTATTTATTTACTATAATGTTAGCTTACAAGCTGGGAATATAAGTGCATTAATGGCCCACATGAGTCAAATGGTATGCAAAAAGTCTGTCTCCCCAAATAATAATATTAACCACCCAGATAACGACACGATCCCCTTCCCTGCCTTTCTTTTTTATTTTCTTTTTCTTAGGTCTAAGTTTTAAGCGTTTGGGTTTTTTTGTTTTGTTTTGTTTTTTGACTTGTTTGGTTCTAAGGAAAGAAGGGAGAGCTGGGGTTCTACACTTTCAGTTTTCCCATCTTGGGAAGTCTCTTGCATGAGTCCTAACTGTTAAACCTGCATTTCTTCCCACTGCTAAACCTTACCCTTTTCCTTCCATCGCCTCTTCTTTCTTTCCATGTGAGATTTTAATTTTTTTTTTTCCTTTGTAAAAAAAAAAAAAATTGTAACGATTTTTTTGGGGGGTCCGAAGGGACAACCTTGGTGGCTGGAGGTCTTGAGCTTTGTTGAACCAGAACTCTGCTGTGCGAGCCTCCCCCTGTAACCCTGCTTTTCCCACGTGAGCACTTGGTTCTAGGCCCTGGCCCCTCAAATCAAATCACAGCCTTGGTCCTCCAGGGCCCTCGGTTTGGAGAGCCCCAGGTGCCAACAGCAGGCTTCCCTGCAGTGGCCATTCCAGGCACCACCACCAGGCTTCCCCTTCAGTGACCCCAATGGCCTCCAACAGAGCCTGCTCCCCCATCCCATCTTCCTGGCCCTTCAGGGACCCACACCTGGCCCTGCATTCAGATTGCCAGCTGGTGAGGACCTGGCCCAACCAGTCAAACGTCTTACAAGGCCCCGCTGGCACGAAATTGCTCTTTTCTGTTTTTGTGAAGTACTTTATCGTCTTTATTTTTTCTCTCCCTTGTTGGGACTGTGACCCCTCCACCCCCACCCCTTCCCCTGGCGATAGGGGCGGGGCCGAGGATCCTTAACGGATCCCTCCAAAGCAGACTAGTCCTAAATCAGCTGACCAGACAATATTAGTAGCTCTGTTGGGGGCAGGCTGGGGACTCAGGGAGCCCTAGGATCACAGCACTCCCTTCGTCCTGTCCCGGACCTGAGCCGGCAGTCCCCAAAGCTGGCGGTGGGTTTCCATGGGTTCCTGCGGTGGCTAGGATTAAAGACTCAACCCGGGTCTTCTCCCCGACACCTTCCCTCCCTCCCGGTCTTACGCAGCAGCGCCGGGGCTGCGGGGCCTCTTGTGGGGTGAACAGAGCTCTCCCTTGCTAAGACTATTTTGTTAATAAATGGAATACTTGGCTATATTCACACCGTGGTGTTTCTCTCTTGCCTCACCCACAGTCCCACTTCCAGACAGCTAAGCCGATGCCCTTGTCTTGTTTTTTGCTTTAAAAGCTTTAGGATTTCCTCCTGAGACTGCGGTTCCAAGACGAGTTTAACGCCTCGCCTCTAGGAGGGGACTTTGCACCAACGTATTACAGATTACATAAAACCACCTTTACATTTTTCCATTTGGTTATTTAGCTCCCAGGGTTACTTCAAAGGCCTTTGCATTCCCTGAGGGCAGGGTGGAGCGAGGGCGTGTGGAAAGTAGATCTTCCTCTGGGCGGGAATTCGAGGGCTATGGCTGAGAAAGGGAACCCGGAAGGAGGGCTGAAGCTGATTCCCCAGCAACGGCATCCCAAGCTGGGCAGGAGGACCAGCAGAGACGATGTGCCTCTGGCGCCATCTCGTGGCCATAAGCGGCGCTACACTCTGAGGCCCCAACTGGTTCTAGTTTGACCTTCCCAGTTCCCAAGACTGAGGATTTGTACTTAAGAGCTTGCTGGTGGGTAGTGGTAACTCTTTACATGACCAAAGAGTAAACGCTTGCTCAGAGGACTATTTCGTGAAGCTTGGGGGCTCCTCACCCAACTCTGAGTTATCGACTTAGGTCCTTACGACTCTGCAAAACTCAGAACCAGGTTTGGGTTTTGCTGAGAATTCTCGGCGGTGATACAGGATCTTGGTTCTGATACCTGGAACCCAGACCCTGAGTGAGACCTGGCTCTTCTTACCCAATCTCGCTCGACTCACCTGTGTCCTCTCGCAGTGGAGAGTGGGTGCTGTGTACTAGTGTGTTGGCCCGGTACTTGCCTACTGCGTGGAATAGCGTTGGCCCGCAGTGAGTGTCCAGTATGCCCTTGGCAGTCACCAACTGCCTAGTGCCAGTGTGGATTGGCTCTTCTCAAATGACATCCACAGCTGTGGGCAGACTCTGGGCCGCCAGCCCCACGCACACAGTCCCTGGATGCGCCATGTGGGTGCCGTGGAGCTTCAGGTCGGTTGAAGCTGCTGCTCTTTGCCCTATCTGTAAACAGGTAGTTCCTACCCTCCAGACTCTCTGCTTCTAAGCTTGGTAGGCAGGAGTCATCTGTTCAAGGTGTGTGGGGCGGGGATAGTCTCCATCTACATCAGCGACTCTCATCCTTCCTAATGCTGGAACCCTTTATACAACTCCTCTTCTAGTGGTAATCCACCTGTCATCAAATTACTTTCATTGATACTTCATAACTGTAATTTTGCTACTGACTGGTGTCTCAGTTCCTAAGACCATTGGAAATGTGTGTTTGCGACCACCGGTTGGGAACCGCTGAATTCTAGATGTGTCCAGTGTTCACAAACTGAACCTCTGGGTGGAGGCTCTGAGGATGGCTGCATGGCCCTCGGCTCTTCAGTACAAAGCGCTCACATGTATGTGTCCCCAAATCCTTGTATCTAGACAAAATTCTTCTGTCAGTTAAGTGAACATCAAGTTGGTTGTTGTTCTTGTTTTGACTCAGGGCCAATGCTGGCTGCTCAATGACTGCCTGTTCCAGGGGAAGTAGCCTGGGCTGCTGGCGGCGCCGGACACAAGGAGAACATGAGTCCAAGGCCAACTGCAAAAGGCAGCGAGAGTCACCTGAGACCAGCCTAGGTGGGCCTGGGAAACAGCGTTGTTCAGTGGTCCACTCCCTACACACCTGAAATGCTGAGACTCCTGGCATTATTTTTCCCCTCTGTTGTCTTATTTGCTATTTTTATTGTTTCTTTCCTGGCTTCCTTTTCCACCTAAGTCTCCCCCCACCTTTTCTTTTTTCTGCAGACACCTTTCTGATTCTTTTCCAAAACCTGTTAAAACTGATGGGAAGGGCTCCTAAACTTTTTTCTTTCTTCCTCCATAGGGGCACAGGAACTCCTCTGGTTAGGAAGAGAGATGGAAAAAGATTCTTATCTCCTACTGCTAATAAGTTCCTCTCTATACTAAAAGAAAACTTTGCTAATAACTTCTTGGCCTACACCTCCGGAGTGAAACGTCATATTGGAAAACTATTGAGCTTGGGACTTAGGAAAGGCACACTGAACCTGGTTGAACTAACTTGTCCCAAACTACCATGGTGACCAAAGGGCTGGTAATAAGGCTCCGTGCCCTTAGACAGCTCCCCACTCATAAACTGGAACGTTTCCTAAGCGATTGCCTATTTTAATTAACTGGTGGGAAGTTTGTTACTTTCAATAGCTTAATTCCCATTAATTGCCATCTTAATAGAGGGACTCTCCCCCAACGGCTGCCTATTTGAACACTTGATACATCTGGCAACTCTCACCTTGTGGTTCTCTACCTCCTTTTCTCCAAATACCTCCTCCTCTTCTTTCCCCTAACCTCTCCAGGCTCCAGAAATGGGACCTGTGTTCCCAGGGCACCAGGGAGGAAGCCACGAAGCTGGAATCTGAGTCGCTGGATGTTCCTGGCTCCGAATTCTATTTCCACACCTCTCACGAGGTTATTTCAGTGGCCTTGTGGGCAGCAGAGAGGAAGAGGAGGAGGGGAAAGGCTCGCCCTCGGATATAGGCCTGACTCAGACAGAGCTGGGTGTGTTTTTAACCTTCCCAATCATCCTCTGTCTTCTACGAAATCCACCATTCACCAGCCGTGGCCAGCTGTGGTCACCGTGCCCTGAGCTTCCTACTGTATTTGTACAAGAGCTAACTCCCTTCTGATGCATGTCCAGGTTGAGTAGAATCCATCTTGCAATAATCCCGAGGCCTGCACTTTATTAATCATTCTGTAGGAGAAAGCTGCACTCCAGTTTTCTGTTTGATTTGATTTCATTCATCCCGTCTTTTTGCAAAATGGATGGTTGAGTGCATCCGATAATGTATGGTTTAATTTGGAGCACTATGGGTTTGAATTACCATTTTCATAATGTGCTGCGCATTAATGTGTTACATCATTTATAAAGAGGAATGTGCTAGATTTCAAACTTTCTCCTCAAAGCCAAAGTCACCTGAAGGAAACAAAGCTCAGATCACATCCACTCATCTTCTTCCTCCCAGAGTGCTTCCTGCTTCCTCCACGGGGTCACATGGCCAGAGCTCATAAAACCAACGTAAGGTTTTTCATTCACGTAATGCAGGTGGGTGTGGGGCTTGGGGGGCAACTTGCACATGGCTGCCCTGAGCTGTCCGGGCCAGTACAAAGCGCCCCCTCATTATTGCCTAACAACAGCTTTGCAGCCAACCAGCTTCATTTTTGAGACCTCCAGTGGATGGCTCTCAGGGACCCTAATCCCAGCGCTCCCTCTCCGATGGCTGTAATAACACCAGCTGTCTGTTACTCAAACTCTGAGTGAGGAGGAAAAAGCACTGATTATCCAAATACAGTCATTAAAGGGGAAATGTGTTTTTAGGACTGTCAGAGTGATTAATGAGGGCTAGCCGTCTTTGCAAATGCACTTGTTTAGTCTAACTGGCAGCTTCTATTTTCCTATTGATTTATTGCAGCCGTTGCCGGGCCTTGGTGTGTGCGAAGTCAGGGCACTTCACAACTGCGCCCTGTTTAAACAGGAAAAGCATGCACCATTTTGCCCAGGAGGGAGGAGACAGACTAAAGTCTCTCTCTTCAGTGCAGCCTCCAGGGGCGCAACAAAGAAGACATTAAAACCTGCAACCAAAGAAGGAAGGAAATGGCCTCCCCTTGGTCTTCCCCGTCCCTTTGCTCCAAGGTCAGTGGAGACACACCAGGCCCTTGGACAAAGCCTGCCCTATTGTAGCCCTTCAGCATCCCGCATTTCCCTGCCAGTGGCCAGAATCCAGCTGTCAGTCACTGGGTCAAAGGACAGGAAAGGCCCCCAGCAGAGAAAGAGGGAGAGAGGGAGCTGATGTGGCCAGGAAGGAAAAAAAAAAAAACAGTAGTCACGAAGCCCCTATAGTCCACTGATGGAGACCAGCAGTCGACTTTTAAAGAGAGGTAAAGGACCACCAAAGTCATACCTCCATCTTTGTATCTGTGCATTTCCTGTTCTGGTAAATAAGGTTACATTTTGGTAAATGTAGCGACCCAAACGGAAACGGCATCTTGAGAAGTCTCACAATTTGGGGCTTGTCCTTGCAGGTGGTGGTTCATGGTCCCAGAAAGTACTTTACAGGCTCCGTGTCTGTGCCCGGCACAACGCGGGGTACCACGTGATACCAAAGGCAACTCGGGAAACCTCTTGCCCACCACGGGACGGAACACTATTTAACTGTAGCTCTGCTCATCTGACACAGTATGGTGCTGCTGTGCTGATGAGACCAGCACGCTGCAGGAGAGGGTGCGGCCGTGGAAGGAGCGGTGCTGGGAACCGATGCTCCCCATTCCCACTGGGCCTGCCCTCTTCTGAAGGCTACAGGTTAGTTGAGGCTTTCCATAGTAGTGAGTGAGAGGACGAAGTGACTCTGTTTCATTTTCTAACTCCATCTTGTCTTCCCTGAGTGCTGACCTGGGTCTGCCCTTAGTTCTCAAAGAGTTCCGAGGCCGGCTACGCGCCAATCAGAACGGTGCTAGACTAGAACTAAGTTCCTGAAATAGTTGCTTAATCACGTCCCTCGTGTCACCCACATAACTCACATGGGTGGGTGATAAGCCAATCCAGTAAGGACCTGTGTCCAGGTCCTGACCAATCAGAAAGATCCCCTAATGACTTCCTGTTCCACTTAAAAGACTTGCGTGCCTGCATTTTTGGGCTCACCATCTTCTCGTGGTGGTGACCCCAGCATGCGGTCTGTGTTCCGCAGTAGTAAAACTGCTGTAGGTATCTCTCAGTGTCTTCTTGAGCAATTTCAGACCTGACAGTGAGCGGGATGGATTTGAGCCCCTAGGTCAATCAATTTGCTTTCTACTGCCAGAGCAAAGCAAAAAACAGGTTTTAGGGCTGGAGAGAAGGTTCCATGGTTAAGAGCACTTGCCGTTCTTCCAGAAGACCCCAGTTTGGTTCACAACTACCTGTAACTCCTGCTCCAAGGGGTTTGATGCCCTCTTCTGGCCACCACAGGCACTTGCAGTCCTGTGGCATTCACTTACACAGTCATACACTTAAATAAAAATAAAACCTTTTTTTTAAAGAAACTGGTTTTAGCCAACAGTGTAAGCTATAGGGCTGGTGATGCATGATGGTAAGCCCAGCACGAAAGCTATCCTGGGCTACAAAACAAAGCCCTACCTCAAGAAAAAGAACTACATCTGAATTACCACCCACCCATCCACTCTTCATTGATCAGCTTGCACCTTCCACGCACCAGTCCAGAGGTGGAAAGAGTTTATACTTTTTCCTGAATGAAGACCTTCCAAAAGCTTTCCTAGGGTGAGGGCACATCGCCTGCATTATAAGCAAACTTCCTATAACAGGAAAAGTTGTCACTGGATTTTGAGTCGCAGATGAACTAGGAACAAGACAAAAATAAATTGAACCTACAGCATAGGAGAAAAGAAAGTGACCACACTCTAGAAACTTCAGGATGGAGACAAATGGGATCATGTGCTCCTAGTGTAAACTAGGAGAGTATTATGGGAAGCCCAGCCTGCCTAGTTGTTATACAGCTAGCACAAGGAGCACTGAGCTAGGAGTCAGGAAACATAGCTGTCCTTCTCCTTCTAAAATCCAATTGTGTGACAGAATCCATCACTTTGTACTAAATTTAAAATAATAATTAATAATAATAATAGGCTGGTGTTGAAGAGTTGCTTAGCAGATGGCTTAGCTCAGGAGCTTGACTGCTCTTCCAGATGACTGAGGTTGGGTTCCCAGCACCCACGTGATGGTTCACAATCATCTGTTAGCTCCAGTTCTAGGGGACCCAGCACCCCCTTCCCCAGGCATGCACGTGGTGGTGCATAGGCATGCATGTAGACAAAACACCCGTACACATAAAATAAATAAATAATTTTTTAACTATGAAAACACACCTTCTAGCCAGGAGTGGTGCTGCACACTGGTAATCCCAGCACTTGGAGACAGAGGCAGGAAGACCTTGGGTTTAAGATCACCCTGAAGTACACAACAAGCTCCATTAATTATATTCAACAAAACCCAATTGCTCTGCTGTCTACTGAGTCTATTTCTTTTTTAATCTCTGAAATAAAACTCTTAGGTTATATAATTGTTTGTTCCTTACTGGAATATTCTATATTTTTAAGGCAGGATCTTGCTATGATATCTGGGCTGGCCTAGACATCCTCCTGCCTCAGCCACCAGAGTACATGAGACTATAGACACTTACCACTAACACACAGTGCCTATGGGTTTATGGAACATTTAAAGAGCAAAGCATCACTCCGTCAGAATAAATTCCCTATCAGAGCAGTCAATGCGGATGATCTGTGATCCGTGATCCAGTGATCTAGCAGCAGGCATGGGGGAGGGAGGGTGCACATGAAAAATGGGATTCTTCACCCCCAAAACTGACTCCTCCAAAGTGAATTGCTACTGTGTTTTATTTTATCGAAACAATAAGTACAGGCTGATGAAAGTATGTCAGAAACTGCATGCATGGTGCAGGTGGGGTAGAAATTATTTTAAGTAATTTTGAGAATCCTGAGGTTAAACCAAGATCTTCAAACAGAATTCAATTTTTCATAGCTTACAGCTAATTGCTTTCGGAGAATGGGACTAGCTAGAGAAAAAAATGAGAGGCAAACAAACCTCAAACCGCACTGGTGACCTTTGCTCTGAGTGGGCAGTGGGTATCTCTGCACGGTTCAGAACATATCATGAAGTAGTTTTTGGAGTTTAAATCAGAGCCAGATTTGAGAATAGGAACAGCAGTTAGAAAGTGCTATTGCACGTCCCTCTACATCCTGTTTGCTCTCCAGGGTGTGGACATGTGTGTGCGCGCACACACGCGCACTATATACAAATCTGTGCTCCATCCTCACAGGAAATGGCATGGCTCTGCTTTTCCAGTGACTTCACACATATGGAACTCTATGTCAGGCGTGTCTGGGGAATTCAAGAAGCATCACTCTGTGTTCATCGTAACAGTTCAGTATAATAAGATATGCTTAGTACCTGATTCCTCCTTCTTTGTGTGTGCTGGGGCTGGTACCCAGAGCCTGACACATACTAAGCAACTGCTCTATCCCCTGAGCCATACCCCCCAGTCCCAGCTACTTAATTCTTTGACAAACCACCCTTTCCATTTTATGATAGAACTGAGATTTAAAGAAGTTAATTACCTAAGATTTCATAGTTAGGGGCTGTGGAAAGCTGGGTATAGAAGCCCCCACCTGTAGTACCAAGTTTTTAGGACACTTAGGAAGATGGACTGTGCCAGAATCAGCAATGTGCTTCCAGACTAGGTAATGTAATGAGAACCCATCTCCAATAAAAACAATCAAAAAAGCTGTCTAGCAGGAGTGCATCTGTGCTCCTGACTTTAAAACACTTTAAAACAGCTCCAGACTTAATATCTTGGAGATCTCCTGACTTGATGATCTGGAGGTTACTTGCCCATCCAAAAAGAGGTGTGGGAGTTGTGTATGTGTTAGAAGAGTCTTAGACCACAAGGCTGGTCAGGACAGTAGGTTCGACTCAGTCAGAAAACACTCAAAGTGACCACCACATGCTAAGTATGACCAGCAGGGATTGAACCCAAGATGCCACACATGCTAAGCAATGTTAGACAAGCTCTCTACCTCTGAGACAGACTCCTCTCCCAAAATATTCTTAAAAGCAATTCATGGATTTTGAACATGTACAGATTTACATCTTGCCACCCATCATTCCTTAAACGACACAGTATAACAACTACTTACAGAGCATTGCAGCCTATTGGGTGTCATGAGTAACCCACAAGTGATTTAAAATGTAAGTGTAGCTAAGTAATATGCAAATCCTGTGCCATTTTATATAAGAGACTTGAGCACCCATGGATTCGGGCACCTGAGGCAGGCTGTGGAGCCAAACTACCTTGACACCAAGAAGTGCCAGTCCTACAATTTGTCCCAGGACTCAACAAATATGGAAGAACTAGTCTTATTTCAAGGAACTTATGGTTGACTATAGTGTTGGGACACATTCTAATTAATACATGATGTACTAAGACATCAACCTGTGGGTCATGACCCCATTAGGGGTCAAAAGACCCTTTCACAAGGGTCACCTAAGATCATTTGCATATCAGAAATTTACATTATAATTCATAACAGTATCAAAATTACAGTTATGGAGTAGCAACAAAAATAATTTTATGGTTGGTGGGGCACATGCCACGATAGTGAGGTCTGGCAGGGTTTGAAAATGCCTCCAAGCCCTCCTTGCTGAGCCACACCATGAGTGTACAACAAGTGGTACACCACCATAGAGTGGGACATCATGCCAGCTTCATCCAACATGGGACAGGAAGAGAAAGAAACTCCAGACCTCACAGAGTCAGGTAATGTGCACTAGGGCAGTTCCCAAGGGACAGACATTATATATATTTGCAAATAAAGTAGAAGTCTCCTGAAGGAAGAAAAGAGTGAAAAAGGAAATAAGCCTCAAAAGTGATAGAAACAGAGAGGCCTCTAGAGAAAGAGAGAGCTAGGTACAGATAAAGGATACTGAAAAAATTGAGAAGTCCTTTTGGTAAAGATGAGAACCTTCACATGGTCCATCAAAGATTAGAGAGCAAGTTTTAACGACTTTTCCTGATCATGGAGTGGACCCCAGCACAGAGATATGGTGCAGCTATGTGCTGTGAGCTTTGGAATCTAGTCACGTTCTCTCCTGCTGCTGGCAGCAGCCAGGGCATGGGAAACAGAAACAAGAGCGTATTATTCTACAAGCTGAGTTTTCTGATGGCGCACGCGTGTGCGTGTGCGTGTGTGTGTAGCCCAAGTGGGTCTTGTGTTTGAGGCCTATGAAGAAGGTTGTATGTTTCCCCATAGCACTGGTGAAAAAGAATGCCTAACCACTAGGATGTTTCAACCAGAGATTCTTCCTGCTGGCCCAGGGTCCCCTGCTGTGGAAGCTGGGGAGAGGAGGCCCTTGGCGCCTAGAAGCCCCTTATTTAAACTGAACAGTTTTTTTCTTTTTTCTGCAAACCTGACTACGAGCAGCCCAGATACTGGTGAGGCAGTCCTGACAAGACACATCTGCTATGATGGTAAGAACTCCACCTGATGAGGGAACCCTTCCTAAAGACAAGGTTCACCTGTGATGCTGCTGAGATTAAACACTAGCTAAAAAAATCAGGACTAACGGTTGCTGCATTATGAAGAAGTCTTGAATGGTCTACCAAATTTTGAACTCAAACATGAACTGACCAGTTATTTTTCTGCAAACCAGGTTCTATCTTAAAATCTTGAAAGTGTTTCCTCAGGGTCAGCACACAGAAACTGTCTTCCAGAACTGGCTGAGGTTGTATCTCTTGCTAGCAGCCAAACTTGGTACTGTAAGAGTCACCCAGGTGGCTCTATCTTTCAAGGCATGAAAGGGTCATAGAGAGCTACTGAGGCTACCATGAAGAAAGCCCAGGAGAGGTCGTTGCTAAAAGTGCTGCCCCAATAGCATTTGAAGGCCCAGGATTGAAGGAGTCATGCAGAGAAGTTGAGGCTCAGCACCATAAAGAAAGGCCAGAAGAGGCTATTGGTAAAAGTGCAGCCCATTGGCAGCAAAGGACCCTAGCAGTTATGAAGATGCCGGTACTATGGGATGACCACCAAGAATATCAATAGCAGTAGAATGGAGCCACCCAGAACCTGGAGGACAAGTTGTGTGTACTTCAGAGGGCAGAGCCAGAGAATTGACCCAAGCCCTGTGAAGGAACCCAGAAGATCATAGATGAATTGCAGATAACTGGACATTGATAATGGTTTTCTGTTGTCCAAAGACGATGTAAAAGATTTGATAGATATTTGGTTTCATTTGGTCCTGGGCATCCTAGTAGGCTTCATGATTGTTCCTCTTGTAAATAATTCTGCTGGTGTAGTGTTAAATTGTTTTGTAGAGATAAAGCAATTTTGTATTGTCTCACACAGAAAGGAATAAATGATACAGAAGTTTCTTTTTAATTATATTTAAAATGGTTGTTTCGTGCACTGTTGGGCAAAGGACTGCCTAGACTTTAGCATTTGTATTGTCTGCAGGTGTTGGCTTTATGTAAATTCCTCATGATCTGCACCTGCTCTCAAGAGACGACCTGAGGAGCTTAGGTATCAATAAAAACCCCTGAGATGAAACATTCAGGGTTCCACTGTCAAGTATGGTGCTTGCCATGATAGTGGTTCCTTCTGCTGAGGTCAGGCAGGGATTGCTCCTATAAATATGCCTCCTTGGCTTATTTGCTGAGCACCCATAGCAAGTATACAGCTATGCTGTTGTGACAGCCAGTATTGACTAGATTCCATGGCGACAACTGATTAATGCTCAAACCCCAATGCCTTAACACAATGGAGATCTTTCTCTCTAACTCACAATCCATATCCAATATGGGCTGACAAGGATCCCATCAATCACACTTCAACCAGACAGCAGTGGTAAGACACTCCTTTCAAGTCGTTGTTTTATGTGATTGTAGTGGGCAGCTAAGCAAACCAGAGGTCTGTGGACAGCAAGCAGAAAGGGAGGATTGCAAACACTCTCAATGTCTCTTGGCATGAGCCATGAATTCAGGGAAGGCCTAAAGCCTCTCTCAAAAGGGCTCACCTGATTAGACCAGGCCCACCCCAGATCATCTCTCTTTTGATCAACTTAAAGTCATCTTGTTAGGGAACTCTGATCACATATGCAAAACTGTTTCACAGAGGCATTTAGATTGGTATTTGATTGACTAACAGGACTATAGCTCAATCAAGCCAACGTACAGAAAGCATCATACCATGTTATCTAATTAATCAGACCCACTGGCTAACAGGGACAACAGCAGGGGATCTTGGATGAATTGTTGCATGCTTCAAGGCAAAGGCCCTGGTTGCCTCTTCTTCTAAACCTCTAATTGCAAGAATAATATGAGATTCTCCCAGTGCCCAGAGAGGAGGACTAGAGGTGAGCCCGGCGGGTCCTGAATAGGTGCCATCCCTCCTGCCACCCTCAAGCTGGTTGTCCACGAGGAAAACTCAGTCAGTGAAGAGATGCAGGTGCCCTGCAGCTGCTGAAGGCCATACCATGGGTGCAGCAGCAATTCAGCTCAGCTCACCTCCACCTGTGTCCTCGGATCCTACCTTACCAAGAGGCTCTCCAAACCCTACTCAGTCCTGTTTCCCTGGGCAAAGTTGATGCTGAAGTCTTAGGGAACCTGAGAATTTGATGGAACGGAGAATTTGATACCAGCACCAAGAAGGTAGAAGTAGAAGGGTTGTGAGTTTGAGGCCAGCCTGGGCTACATAAGGAGTTCTAAGCCATTCCAGAGTGAGATTTTTGTCTCCAAAAATGAAGAGGGGGAGGAAACAGAGGGGGAAAGAAACTCTAAGAAACACCAGCACCCCCAGGGATGAAACGCTCTGGAGGGGAAGCTGGCATCACTTAGGACAAAGCAGGAGGTTCAAAGCTACACAGAGATCAAGACCTGCATTCTCCAGAGAGCTGAGGTCTCTACCTTGCAAAGAACCACAGATTTGAGCACCTGAGGTGGCATAAAAGCAAGCCTCCCTAACAAAAAGGCTAGGGACCTTTGATGTGTTTTAGGATAACAATGGCCTCACAGTGTCAATTACAGGAAGCTAAGGGTTGACACAAAGAGATAATGATCAATGGTCTCTAACATCAATGGTCACCAACAAGTGCTGTCAACAGAATGTGCTCCAAGTTCAAATGAAGAATTCCGGGCCAGAGGGACCAGACTTGAGCCCTTTCTCCACTGGCTTTAACTGAATGCTTACTGGGTACCAGTTAGCGGTCTGCGCATGCGCTTTCATCGGCAACTCCTTTCAGCAAGTCTTAACACATTTTGCCAAAAGTCACAATGAAAGACAGAGGGTTAGACCAAGTCATCTGATTACAATGCCTGTGTTCCCACCTGCAGGGTCACATACTGTGGTCCAGGTTGGAGCTCATATCAGCCATGGCAGAGAGCGGGGCTCCATGGTGACCTATGAGACCCAACCTGATCTGCACCCATGAAGGCACCACGTGGAAGGCAGCAAGGGGAGCCTACCCTCCAAAGACCAAGGTCAAAAAGGAGCCTGCAAGGACCCTGCTCTGATGCTGAACACAGACATGTGTCCTGCTAATACCAACTACAAAAGACTTCTAGAGCCCAGTGTCCACACTCCAAATCCCAGCCTTCTGGAAGCTGAGGCCTGCCTGGGCACCTTAGTTAAACCCCCTCAGAAAGGTGGGGGAGGTTCCCCCATAGAGAACTCATGGAGTGTGTTACATGATATCGGAGCATAGAAGATGCTTCTGATACAGCCTGTGCGCAAACTGCCTATGATAGTAGGAAGAACAACACAAACACACACTAATAATCAAGTATAATAATGGCAGGCAAAGGGGATTCCCCCCAAAGTGCAAGACCTTTAGAGCAAGCTCCAAGCCCCCAGAGGAGGATGAAGGAGCTTGCTGAGTTAGCCTGACCGAGACCCAAAGCAGGACTGCACAGGTGTGCTGCGGATGTCCTTGATGCTCATACTGACCAGCAAGCTCGCAGAACAGAAAGACATCTAAAGTCAGCAGTTCCTTCTGCTTCTGGGCCACCTGCAGAGGTGCAGCCAACCAGCAAGCAGGCCAAGAGAGGGACAGAGGCTCTGTGCAGGGAAGGAGCATGACCAACGATCTTCAGCAGGAGAAAAGGAAACTCTTCCTTTGAGGTTTTGGATTTGAAATGAGTGCTGCACTGCTCAGTCAACTTTCCAAGTCTCAGCTGCCCACCCTGGACTCTTGTCCTCACAGGGACCACTTCCTTTAGAGCATCGCCTACATACATACACCTACATACATACACCTACAAGATGGGACTTTCACCCACATGTCCTGACAGTCACCTGTCTCCCCTTGACTCAGTTCCTCCCCTCCAGACTGTTGGGGGGGGAGCTCATAGCATATTTCTTTGCACCCTTGTACCTCTCTGTAACTCTTCCCCTCGTGCCCCTCCCCCCAGAGCCATTCCTCCCCCAAGACACACTCACATGCGTGCCCCCTCTCACCCTCACCCCCCTCCCCTCCATTTGTTTCAATGAACAGCCCCTTTTATCTATTCTGTAGGTACAAATGAAGCTGTCAAATTTGATCAGGCGCTTGATATGACAGGCTGTGGGAGTCAGGACCCCTTGAACAGAGTGGGCCTTGTCTGTCACAGCCCGCCTGACACTTCCCATAATGCCCAGACTGATGAGATTCTGAGTAGGGCCCAGCACATTTTCAACTCTATTTTGGGTGAAAACCCTTCTTGAAAGGTCTTGAAAGGAGCTGGCAGTTCCGCCGCCCGGATGATTAATGAGGGCTGGCTCCACTGGATGGGTTTCTCCTGGTGCCAACAGCCGTCCTCCCAACAGGCCAGAACGTGTTGCCTCTGACTCCCCCAGTGCCTCCCCGCAGGCATCACCCCCAAAAGTCCCTTCCCATCAGCCTTCAGGGTGCCCCCTCCATCCTTCACGTCTTCCACCCACCGCCATCTCTGCCAGTCCTCCCCACTGTCTAATGGGAGCCACCCCCACACATGGAAAAAGTTAGCCTCTCAGCTGAGGGGCCAACTGTCTTCCTGGACATCTCTGCAGGGTAGGGGTGTGCGAGGGACAGCTGGACAGCGACTGTGGAGGCCTGGGACCCATGGACTCCTTGTGTGTATGTCATGCGCCACCCGGGCAGGGTGGGCCTTTCCGCTTCCCCTTCAGGAATCTCAAGGGACAAAGGCCCTGAAAGATTAAAACATCAGATTCCTTGTTTGTTTTTCTTACCTTTGGGTGTTTCTCAAATGGGACACTACTGTCTTTCAGGTTAGGAAGGCACCTGTGGAGGGTAGAAGGTTTAGTATCTTGGTTCCAAGACAGCCTGGTAAGAACCACCATGGAGATAATTCAAAGTGCATCCCACAGCTCCAAATGCCCCTCTAACACTACTAAGAACCACCATACTGCAGAAAGCCCTTCTGGCCCAGGTGCCTGAAAAGCCAGGCTCTTTGTGCAGCCTCCATGAGCTCCTATACCCTTCAAGTCCTGCCCTTCCCACCCCACCCTGCTGCAAATTGCAGGAGTAATTCGTTCTCTCCCCCCACTCCTCTCTCCCTCCCTCCCTCCCTCCCTCCTTCCTTTCCTCTCTCGTCCCCTTCTCCCAGTCTTTCTCCCTCCCTCCCTCATTCTGTTAGCCAGCAGTACCCAGGTGTTCTTTTCAGGCCTTCAAACTCAGAACCCTTGAGGAACAAGCAGACTGGAGGTAGTTGGGGTTAGGAATTTGACTTGCCTTTCTTTGCTTGCTTCCTGTTTTTCCTTTCTTTTGCTTTGACAGGAGCTCCCTAAATAGGCCAGGCTGGCCTCAAACTTGCAATCCTCCCATTTCCCAAGTGCTAGGATTACAGGTCTGCACCACCAGACAGGTGCAGCTTCTTTTCTCTCTGAGGCAGAATCTAGCTATGTTGTTCAGGGGCCAGCCTCATGACTGAGTTCACAGGTGCACACCACTAGCCCCAACTGGGAATTTGTTCTGTCCTTTGTAGAGCACTCGTAGATTTCTTTTGCAAACTAGGTTTGAGATCTGGGAAGAATTGGGTCTCTGTTAACTAGAGGGTCCCTTTTTCCACTTCTTCCTTTCCTGTGAGAAGAGAGAAAGAAATTTCAGAATAGTCCCAGGTTACTGAGTAAATGCCTAACCAACTTTGAGAGCCCCTCAATCCACACTAGGCGCCATTGAGAAGCACCACCGCATTACCAGTCACCGAATTGGCTCTGAGGAGACAACAGTCCGTCAAAACACGCAGCTCCCACCTTCATGTAACTGACAGGTGAAGCCCATACAAACCAATATATGATTGTGAATTATAGGGTAGTGGTGAGGGAAAAGTCAAGCATTGTAAACGGCACACATGGAATCCTGATTGAGAACAAAGGTCCAAAAAGACCTCCTTGGGACATGACACTGAAACTAAGACCTGGCTAAAACATGGCTACATGAGGTTGGTCAGGTGAAAAATGTGTCAGGCTGGAGAAAGTCACGAGTGGCTGTCAGCTAACTTCCTTTGTCGGGGGGGGGGGGTCCTGTCCTCTCCATACTTCACGGAGGGACAAAAGCTCAGAAATTCAACCAAGCCTTGGCAGAACCACTCCAGCGATAAGCTGGGAAGAGAAAGGAAATCCAGAAATGGAGAGGAAGACTGCCTTCACAACACCCTGAGCAGGGCAGGACCTTCGCACCCAAGGCTGGAGAGTGAGGTGTGCAGACGGGGGACCCTCACCATGCTGCAGGGCTCATGGGGAGGCGCTTGGCAGCCCTAGCTCCTGGAGCTAAGTGTACAGCGAACGTTACTGAGGAAGACAAAAATCAACAAGTAATTCCACACATCAGTACAGAATAATTACAAGACCCTTGCCAGAAGTGTGTAGTTGGAAGGAAACGTAATCTTCCGTCTTCCGGAAAGATATTTTTTTCAAGGAAGTATAGAAGAGTGTGTTTCTTAGTTTTGGAAAACTCCTAGTTGGTTTTCTTATATGCAACAAATACCTGAGTTAATCAACTTTTTAAGAAACTGTGAAAAGTTTGAAGCTGAGGAGATGGTTCGGGAGCTAAGGGAATTTGCAGCTCTGGCGGAGGACCCAGGTTTGATGCACAGACCCACAAAGTGACTCGCAACCATCTGTAACTCCAGTTCTAGGGGACCCAACACCCTCTTCTGGCCTCCGCAAGTACCAGGTACACACATGACACCCACATGCATGCATGCAGGCAAGAGACTCATACACACAAACTAAAAATAAGTAAAATATTTTCAAAGCATTTTAAAGGAAAAGTGAAGCAGGGTTTGGCGGCTTGTACCTGTAGTTCAAGTCCTCAGGAAGCAGTTGAGACAATCATGAACCATGTAGTGAGTTTTAGACAGCCTTGGCTACAGAGACTGTATCTGAAAAAGAAACAAACGAAGACAAAAGGTTATTTTGACTCGCAGTTTCAATTCATAGCATGTGCCCTGTCCCTCTGGGGTCTGTGGCTAAGCAGCACATCATGGAGGGACACACAGTAGAGAAAATAACTCAGTTCATGATCAGGAGACAGAAGGGGTGGAGATGGGGGAGAGTAGTAAGAGGAATGGGAAGGGAATGGAGAAGGGAGGGATTAGGGAGAGGGAGAAGAATGGACCAGAATCCCACAATCTTCCTCCAAGGTTTATTTCCAGTGACCTTAAACTCTCCACTGGGCCCCTTAAGGTTCCACCAGCCCCCAATATCACAAAGCTGGGAACCAAACCTTTAATACATGGGCCTCTGAGGAAAGTCCCACAACCAAATTATTAAGTGAGACTTCATTGGCCCAGTATCTAATAAGGCCAAACCCTTATTTGAGTGTACAAATTCTCATGTCCCCAGTGTACCTACATCCCCCACCACCACCCTTCACGTGCACCAACAGGACAACTCGCTGCTCACTGTACATGAAGCTCTTGGTGACTGATGCCTTCTTCCAAAGAGACCCACGGATCTCAGTGCTGTCCATTTTTTCCAAGAGCTCTTACTACTTTTGTTTTCTTGTTGGAAACATTCTCAACTTCTCTTTATCTCCTCTGTAATTATCATGTGTATCCCTCTCATCTATCCCAGAAACTCCTTAAAGGCAAGAAGGGGACTATTTTCATCCTCATGTCCCTTCGACTAGGACAGCGCCTAGCACCTGGTAGGTAGTCAGTCAGTGCTTGCTGTGTCCCATTAGCTGAAATCACTCCAGGGATAACATTTGTCAGTGTCTTTGAACTGAAGTTGTTAGGTGGACAGGGAGGAGCCCTGGGGATGAAACTCAAAAGAGCAACAAAGAAAGAGGAGAGAAAGAATGCATGTCTGCTACCAGGACCCAGTGGTTGGTTTTTCTGGAAGGGTTCTTTTCTCTAGTCAATCTCCCATGTCCAGGTGTCACTCTGGGGGCTCCAGCCTCAGCAGCATGCTTTGGAAGCACGCAGGGAAGACGAACTGAACAGTACGGCAGCGACCCTCTTCCATACAATAATGGCTAACATGTTCGTTCGAGTCATTGCTCAGAGAAAGAATGAGGCCATGAAAAAGTACCATAGATGCCAGACAGGATGATACTTGTCTGTAATCCCAGCCCTCAGCAGGCTGAGAAAGGAAGACCAAAGCTTCTAGGCCAGCCTGGTATACACAGCAAGTTCAATGCCCACCTGGATTACATAGTGAGACTGTATCCAAAAAAATAAACAGAGAAATAGAAATGTGCCCATAAACATGGAGGGGGAGAAGACAGTCCTGCTAGTGCACCTATGTCCAATAAACAGGATGAAAATCACACCTAGGTAAACAGAGTCAGGGTCTGAAAGCAAAGGGATGTGAGGCCATTGAAGGGTAAGGCCATGCCAGGCCACAGACACGGTCCCAAGAGAAGCAGTTCCAGGATCAGTGCCCTGGGGCTGGAGGGCAGGTACTTCCTTTTAAATTTTTAAATTTAAATTATGTATTGTGTGTTTATATGTATATAGGTGTGTCTGTGTGTGTGTATAGGTGTATATGTGTGTATGTGTGTGCATGTGACTGCGTGTGTGTGTGTGTGTGTGTGTGTGTGTGTGTGTGTAGGTACCTAGCACAGGAGGAGGTCAGAGGACAGTTTGGGGGATTTGGTTCTCCTCTTCTACCACATGAGTCCAGAGTACAGAACTCAGGTCATCAGGCTTGGTGGCAAGCACCTTTTAACCACTGAGCCATCTCAATGGCCCATAGATATTTCTTGAATACAAAACGTTTTTTTTTTTAAATCTCTAAATGAATGAATGAGACTGTGAAAAAATGCTAAAAATAGACCTCAAAAAGAAAATGAGCCGTTGGCCTTTGGATTCTGCACAAGGGACCTGGAAGGCACATTGAGATGCTGCCTGACCCGTTAAGAAGCAGTGGATGGAGTACGTCTTCCGGCAAACCCGTGTCTGAAGCTTGGGAAGGACGCACTTCACAAATGTCCCCAGTGGTCTCTGGAACAGAACCAAGCTCCCTCCTGTCTTTCAGGATCTCTTCAGGAAAAAAAATCATTTTCCTGCCCGTGAGGCCAGAGTAGAAAAACAAGGCTATATAAAACGTGCCTGTGAGGGAAAGAGTAAGCCAAAAATAATACGCCCACCTCTTCTGTATTTTCCCCCCTAGGACCTCAGTGTCTTTTCCCACTGTGGAGCGCGGAGGTGGGGGGGGTGACGGGGCAAGTCAAGCCTAGTGACCCTATGGCCCTTGCCAGACCAGAGGCCCTCACAGGCAGGGAGTCAAAAATAAAACTTTGCTGAGGCTGATTACCAAGAAGAGAACTAGGTACACGGAGCACATGTGAGCGGCTCCTCGTTTCCAATTCAGGACTGTCAGATGGTGATTAATGACTAACAGCCACGGAGCAGCCTTGATTGCCAAGTGCCGTATTGTTAAGCCTGACATTTAATGAGGCCGGACACAACTCCAGCACAGTTCCACACCATCATCTGCAAATAGTGCTCGACGGACTTAATTGGTTAAGTATTTGTGTGTGTGTGTGTGTGTGTGTGTGTGTGTGTGTGTGTGCGTGCACAGCAGGGGAGGCAAGCTGTTCAAGTGTGAATTGCCTTCTGTGGACAGTGTGTTTCTTTTACTGCGCAGGGCTGGGTTATCACTGCAAGGGTTGGTGTAAGGGCCACAGCATTGAATCTGCTCACCTATACGCTATAGCCTCTGCCCGTGATGGGATGAAACCTGCCCACCCAACTGTATTAGTGCCCTGCTGTGGGTTCCTCCTCACCACACCACTCTCCCTGCCACTGTCTCCGAGGGGCAGCTGGCATGTTTGTGAAGTTAAAACACATGAAAGGAAATTGAAAGAAGAAGTTGTCTAGAAGTGGGCCAAATTCCAAGGCTCCTGAGAAGCCACTTTTCACTGGACTCAGATCAATGGTGCCTTGGCCTGCCTCACTGGGCGGTTCCTCCTTTGCCAAAAGAAAACTATGTCACCCCCATTCCGGAACTCAGGGCTCTCTTGGGAGATGGACTGAATCCATCTTATTGTTCTAGAAACAACATCCCTGGCAATAGGGGCTGAGAGACAGACCTGGCATAGATTCTTTAGGCCAATTGAACAAGGTGACATGGGGCTTAGGAGAGAAGATGTTGGCTCCAAAGGACAGACTGCTGGCTCTCCCTCCAGTCTCGTGTCTTACAGGAAGAGATGAAAGCTGAAAGTGAGTGGCAGGCAAGGAACTAGCAATCTAGTGGGGGGTGGTAACAAACGGACACGCAGAACAGCCCAGATGATGAATGCTAAGGAGCACTTGAGCAGGAAGATGGTAAGTGCCACAAGGGTGTTCATCGAGGCCAGCAGGTAGGGGCTGAAAAAAATCCAGGAAAACAGAATGCTGGTAAAGGGATCTGAAAGCTGGGGAGCGCTGCGAGAGCATTGAGAAGGCTGGCATCCCATGATGACTTTGGGAACTTTAATCCCTAGTAGTTCATCTCCATTAACTACCTTAAAGGCTTGAATACCTCCCCCACCACCACCATCACACACACACCTGTAGAAAATCTGCAGCATCCAGATGTCCTGGGAGCCTGTTGCAACGCAGATTCTAGGATAGCATTCTAGACCCACAATTCCACAGCTGTAATTTCTCTTGAGCCCCTAAGTAAAGGTGTATACATTGTAGATGAGAGGAACTGTTCTCAGAGCACTGGCCAAGATGCTGCATGGATCAGAACGCCTGGTCGAAGGCCATATTATCTGGCAGTCCCCTAATAGGGACCCACTGTTCTTCTACATTAAAACAAACAAACAAAATCAACAACAACCACCTCTGGCTGTGCAGTGGTGGTACACACTTTTAATTCCAGCACTTGAGAGGCAGAAGCAGGCCAATCTCTGAGTTCAAGGCCACCCTGGTCTACAGAGTGAGATCCAGGACAGCCAGGGCTACACAGAGAAACCCTGTCTTGCCTGTACTCCTAGCCTTGGGAGGCTGAGGCAAGAGGAATGCCAGTTCAAGAACAACCTAGGCTATATGTGAGGGGAGAGGAGGAGGAGGGGGAAGAAGGGAATAAGTAGAGGAGGGAAGGGAGGGTGAGAGCAAGAGTTGGAGAGGAAGTGAGACTTAGTCCTGGTCCCCTGGCTAGGGTAAGAATGCATGAGAAGCTTTATATGGGACTGTTAGCCTGTACACCAGAGGGCTCGGGTCAGGAGCAGGGGCAGGGGACTTTTCTCCCGTTCTAGACCAATGGCTGGAGCCTCAGAACTCCATGCTGAGGAGGCCTGGTGTAATTACTGCCAGCTAATGTTCAGCCCGTTAGGCATTCCTAGCTTCCCTGATTGCCCTGCTCCAGCCCCTCTGACTGTGAGAGGGCTGTGTGCCTCAGAATTAACAGTTAGCAACTGTGACTTGCCTAGGGGTACCCCTGCTTTGGCTCAGCCTTCCTACCTCAGCCTCTCCTCCAAAGAAGCCACCCCACACACACTCTTAAGGCCTTGGCTTGTCTCCCTGTGGTATATAATGTTCCTATGATGTCCATCCTACAACCCAGCCCCTTTCTGAATGGCAGGCTAAAAAGAAACCCAGATCCCTGGGTTCTAGTTCTGGCTCTGTGCTCCACGTGAGCCAGGGCAAAGGATGCCCCTTCCCTGGCCTCCAGCATTCTCCCTGCAGAATGTTAGGATTTGGTTGAAAGGTCCATCACAGACCCACGGTCTGCTGGCAGGATCTGGGGAGACTTCCAGTTTCTTTAGGAAGTGGGCCCTAGGAGGTCACAAGGAAAGCTACAGCCTGGGGCCCCATGCTGGCCAGTCTCTGCTTCCTGTGAGTGCTCAGCTACCATGTGACAAGTTTGGCCACGCGCTCCCGCAACGCTCTGCCTGCCAGGATGAACTGAAATCCTCAGCCAAAATAAGTTTCTCTTCCCTTAAGTTGTTTCCGTTTGGGTCACAGCTATGCGAAAGTAGCTAGTGTTGATACGCAGTATAAGAGATCGCGTGGAATGATTGATTTGCAATATCGTCTTAGCACTGACACTGTGATTTTATTCAAGAATGGTTTTAAGTACTCCTAACTAAAATAAGGGATGTTAAAATTCACTAAAACATCTTTTTTTTTTTTAATGATTTATTTTTATCTTATGTGCTGGGTGCTTTGCCTGCATGTGTGTCTGTTGTTGTATCCCTGCATTCGGAGTTACAACAGTTGCGAGCTGCTATGTGGGTGCTGGGAATTGAACCCAGGTCCCCTGGGTGCTCTTAGCTGCTGTGCCATCTCTCCAGCCCCCCTTTAAGCGTCTTTAAAAAATATTAGCACCTGGACCTAGGGAGACTCCTCTCTCTGGAGTCCCCACCAGCATGCGTCGGGAATGCTACTGTTTTCATGGTTCCATTTTCCCCACCAGATGAAAAGTGACATGAGGGCAAAGATGGAAGTTTCTATTTCTTTAAGTCCCTTTCAGTGACTGACACCACAGAAGCCACTCAGGAACGTTGTTTGCAGCAGCAGACTGATTGCCCTCGTGGCTGCTTATTCATTTAAATGGAGCTATTAGAAGCTTAACAGAAAAGTAGTCAGCTTTGCTGCTTAAGAAAACAAAGTAAAAACACTCTCATATTTATATATATAATATGTATTATATGTGTATACATATATATCATATACTGATATATATACCATATATTTGTATGTATACATATATACTTGATATGCATAGCACATATATCAAAATATATGATACATATATCATATATCAATATATACCAATGTATCAATACATATCTCTGGAAGAAGACAAAATTAGCCTCCAAAATTAGCTGGAGTTGAGCCAAGCTGTGTCTGCTTCCCTGGCATTACAACACTTGGGACTGACACTAGGGAAATACAAGCTCATAACCAGCAGGAGCACATAGTGAGATCCTGCCTAACAACAACAACAAAAAAAAAAACCATTGTGTCATGGGTCAGTAGCTAGCAGTGCTTGCCTGCCATTAACTGGCAAGCTAAGTTTGATTCCCACCTAGGAAAGTGGAAGATGAGAACCAACTCCACAAAGTTGTTCTCTGACCTACACAACACACAAAATCACACACACACACAATACACTGTTGTTGTTTTTTTTTAATTATCTTTCAAACCCATAGATCGGTGTTACTCTCACCCTTGGCCAGAGAAGAGTCTTTGTGCAATGTCTGGGAATATGTAGCCTTGAGTGCTCAGCCCTGAAGAAGACATCTGTATCAACCCCTCACCCCCACCCCAAAAGACTCAGGAAGCATCGCAAAAGAGGAGAATGGGGAGTGGTGCTGTGAAGCTCTGTCTTCTAGATCTGACATGGCCAGTGTTCTCTGGGAACTCACTGCACTATAGTTAGCTGCACGAAGTCAAGTCAACAAGAACTGCCAACCCTCCTGCATGCAGAACCAACTGGACAGAGACTTACAGAAAGAAAAGGAGAGCAACGAAAAGTGGGAGAGGGACGTGTCGGGAAGCACCTGCAGGGAGTTGGGAGGGAAGGGTGGGGGAGGGGGAATGTGATCAAAACACACTTTATATCCGCATGAGACTGTGAAATAATAAATAAAAGATATTAAAAATATGTTGGCACGCAAAGACAACTTTAAAGATTTAGTTAGACATTCTAATGGAATTCCTAATACTTCCTTGCAAACTAACACCACACTAACATGCCCACAGCTTAATTCCATTCCCCGGGCTCTTACTGTGTTATGTGCCAAGCCCTAGCTCAGCCGTAAGAGAAACACAGAAGCGAGAAGGTCACACGGCAGTTTGTTTGTCTGAGACAAGGTCTCACTCTGAAGTCCAGTCTGGTCTCCACTACACGACATAGCTGAGGCCAGCCTTGAACTCTCTATCCTCCTACCTTCCACCTCCCAAGTGCTGCCATTCCAGGTGCGCACAGCAGGACTTAGATACCAAAATACAGCCCTTTCAAAATGGCCACTTTGAAGGATGTGTGCTTTTTGCACTGTGATGGCTTGCTCAAATCCATCTCTAAAAGCTTGTGACTTTCTGCACTGACAACGACAAATCTCTATGTACTGATGTGGGTGGGGGAGGGGGGGCGGTCAGTCAGTGTTCAATCACAGTGATAAAATACCTGGGATAGATTAGCCTGTGGAGAAGAGAGCTTTATTTTGGCTCTGTTGCTTGGACCTGTGCTGCATAGAATATCACAGCAGGGATGATTGGCAAGTGGCAGCCTGGTTAATTCACGGCGGCTGTGAAACAGAGAGAAAGGGGCTAGGTTCTTGGTGTCCCCTCAAAGACCTACCCCCAGTGACCTAAGTCCTTCCTACTAGGTCCCACCTTTAATGTTTCAGCCCCACAGGCTGGAAACCAAGCCCTCAACACACGAGCCCTTAGGGAACAGGCCAGGTCCAAACCATAGCAAGGGGAACAACTGTTGAAACCAACCCTGAACTTTGAGATTTATCTAGTCAGGCCAAACATCTAAATGAGGGGCCAGAGAGGTGGCTCAATGGTTAAGTGCACCATGTCAAACAGCTCACGACTACCTGAAGTTCCAGTTTCAGGGGATTCAACTCCTTCTTCTGGATGCCACCGGGTACCTGCATATACATGGCACAATTACACTCACAGAGATGTACTCACACACACACACACACATATACACACACAAAATAAACCTTTAAGAAAAATCTAAGCGGCGTGTGTCTTATAATGAAGCCCTGATGAAGATGTGATTCACACCTGTAACCTAAATACTGAGGAGACTGAGGCAGGAGCGTTCCCAAGAGTTCTAGACCAGCCAATGAGCTCCAGGTTAAGTCTGAGCCACAAAATAAAACCACACCTCAAAGGGGGAAAAAAGAGAATATGAGTCCTTCAGAAGTTGCATTTCATTGAGTTGCCTAAGTCCTGCATGTTTGCAAACAAAAAAAAAGATAGGACTGGGATGTAAGTCAGCGGTAGAGCACGTGGCTAGCATGCATGAGTCCCCGGCAACAGTCCCTAACAGCCCGTGCACTCGTGTGTACACACACACACACACACACAGACAATCAGCTTCTGTCTTTGTCTTGGTCTATACTTCCAAACCCTTATCATCTCTCCTCAATTTAACAAAGAGATCTTTAAATCCTACAATTTAGAGCATGCCACTCACTGGTTAGAAACCTCAGAGTAAATGCCAAAGTCCCCAGAGTGGCTTCTGAGGCCATGTATGATCCAACACCCTGCCCCTTCTCTAACTTATCTCACCATGGCGACTTGTGGCTTGGCTACCAGCCACGTGGTCTCCCTGCTCTTCCTCAAATGTCCTGGGCAAGCTCACACTCCGGGCCTTTACTCTAGGTGTCCCCTTCTGGAAAACTTCTCCTCTGAATATCCACTTTCTTTTAGGTCTTTCTAGTCTGACTTTCTATTCACTACCTCCAGTAAAGACTCCTTCTGCTTCATACATTTCATTAATTACTATGTAGCCACGCGTGCACACCCTCACCTACCTGCTCACGTTACACTACATAATCTAGTTTAGCTGTCGTGTTACTGTTGTGTGCGTCTCCCTCTAAGAATCTATGCTCAGAAGGGCCAGTATCTTCATCCATTTAGTAGACTCATAAAAGCCTAGAACTGGCACACATAATGGGCACTTAATAAATATACGCCAAATTGGGCTGGATTGGATTAAATCAGATTAATTCGCATTGTATTGAATTATGTAACACAGGGTATGGTCCCTGCTTTTCAGTTTTTACACAGCTGACTAAAAGACCTAGAGAGTACCGAGCCCTGTGGGGGCTCCTGAACAGCCTTCAACACTTGACTAGAGAGATGCCCAGTGCCGCTGTGGGCACTAGGAGGAAATAGTTCCGGATGAAGGAGGAGAAAGAACTTAGGCTATCCTCTACCTCATCGATCATACTGTCTCCCTGTGCCTAGCGCATGCCCCAACATTCCAGCCCTGCTCACTTGCCGTGGGCTGTGCACCCCTGCCTCTTTCTGCCCCCTTACCCTACTCACCCACCCGTACTCAGCGCAAACATTCCTGGTTTGCTCACTGATTCTTCTCTCAGCTCTGTAGCATCTACACCTTTCCAGACCAAGCCTTAAGGTAAAGGACACATGGAAGAACAGAGTACGTTGGGCTGGAAAGATGGCTCAGAAATTAAGAGTACATATCGGTCTTTCAGAGGACCCGAGTTCTAATCCCAACTCCTACTGCCTGTAACTCCTGCTCCAAAGGAATTTGACTCCAGCCTCTGCAGCCACTGCAGACCCCACACACAGACTCACACATATATACATAAAATAATACATAATATTATACAGAAAAATAATAAAAGAAATCTCTTTAAGGTAGATATGTGCATCATTTTCCTTCCTAAGAACCACACTTTTTGTTTCTCCTTTCGTGGAAATAAAAACAAGCCTGCTGAAGGCAGTGGCATCGCTGAGTTAAAGGGCAACGAAAAGGAGGAGGTATTTCAGCGCGTGCGCACTAGGGAGGTGAGGCAAGAGAAGGAAGAAGATGGGCGGGGAGGGGGAAGAGAATTAAAATACGTATTGGGGAGTAGAAACATGGTCCAGGCAATACTATATTTTTGTAGTGTACTGTGATGTGTAGCTGCGGTTAAGAACAGCCATGCGATGAGAGACGGTGTGAAAACGTAAGGGGTCGGAGATATGAGTGCGAGGGGCTGGGAAATGGGCTGAAGTACTGCAGTCTACCTCACCTTCCCCTCCATTTTATTCTCTGCGGGTCCACTGTGGACCCGTCTTCTTCCTAATACTCTGAGGAGTAGCAAGAAGTCAGGTCACGAGGAGAGCAGACGACACCACCAAATGTAGCCAAGGCCCAGCCAGGTCAGTGTGAAACTCCAGGCCGCAGAAAGGTGTGGGGAAGTGCAGGGCTATTTCCAGCCACTGGAAAGTGTGTGTCGCAGTTGCTCCCCTCCCTGGCATTAGCAGCCAGCTTACTCTCCAGTGTCTGCCAGCAGAGCCAGAGCATGGTAGGTAGCTGCATGAGGCCACTGTTTCAGAACTTCTTGGCTAATCCTCACAACCCTCTTCCCTCTACCTGCTATGTTACTGAGCAGAAGTTCAATGTTCTCCTTCCAGGCGGCAGCTTGGTCCAAGTGCTCTGATGACCTGCAAGGAAGCCTAAAAACCGGGCAGTCTCCTAGACAGCCCGCAAGGATTCTCTGCACTCGGCTTTGCTCCTCTGTTCCTCTTCCCTGTGCATATAACCCAGAAGGACAGAGTGGGCAGCGAAGCTGCTGTGCTTGTGAGTTGACTTCAGGGGCCCCTACACACCTCCATCACACCCCTCTTCCCTCTCACACAGCAGACATCACATTTCACCATATGCCCTTCTAGGAATGAGGCTGGGCACAAAGGGGCCTCTGGGAACGGAAAGGATGTGATGGAAAAGACGGAGATCAAATGTTTTCCTGAGAACAGACTCTGCTTATTCGGGAATGGCAGTAGTGGGGGCCAAGAAAGGAACATAAAGGTAAGTGCGCTGGCAATTCGGTGCCTGAGGAAGAAGAAGTGTGCCAGGGAACCAGGGGAGGGTGTGGAAAGGTGGCCTGGAGGACTGATGACAAACTTCTAGGTCCCATGACTGCCAAGGCTAAGCCCTGCATCCCACAGGGGACAGGGCAGGCTCTGGAGGCTCTGAGGACCCCCTCTCCACTTTCTGGTTCCCCTTTGATCCCCATGTGCAGAATCACTGCCAGGCTTCCAGGCTCTGACCATCCTGTGGTCGCTCTACACTGAAAGGGGCCCTGGAAAAGCCACAGGAGAAGAGACCAGAGCATAGCAGGGAACCACACACATCTACCCAGAGGTAATGCTAAACTCTAGTGGGCCAGGGGGGTGGGGTGGGGAGAAGGGGTGAAGTTTTTCCACTTCCATTCGCAACTGTCAGGCGGGTGATTAATGACCAACAGGTTTAGAATCGCCTTTATTGCCAGATCAGTATTGTTGCCCGTGACAGCTAATGAGGTTGGACAGGCTTCTCCACACTGAGCTTTATGGAGCCTGCTCCCTCCCCTGCAGAGCTCACAAGCCTTGCCAGCTTTTGTGCACAGGAATGTTCAAGCCCTACTCCCCCCCTCCTTCATTCCTCCAACACCACCTCCCCCAACTCCCCAACCACCATCTCACCCAGAACCTCACCCATCTACAAAGGAAGCTGGGTAGTGGGTGCTGGTTTGCCCTGCCAGAGATACCCATCTGTGACCTAAGTCCCCAAGGCCTCTTCTCACACACACAGAGCTTGAGCAGTAGGACTCAAAAAGAAGAAAAAGCAACACAGGCAGGCATCACAGCCTAGGGGATTGAGGCAAGCAAGGGATTGTCTGCAGGCTGGCTCTGGACAGCTGGGTCCATCACCCTTGACAACACTCCAGTCAGCTGTCAATCTCAAGACCAATTTCACATACTCACCGTGTCAGCCTGCAATATGTTAAGGGGGTAAGGATGTAGAAACAAGCAGAGAGAAAGCTTAAAATCATTAATGAAGAATCTAAAAGCCTGGGGCCTCCCTTAGTAGTTGGGCACTGGCTCAGTAGCATGGACAAGTCCTTGAATGCCACCCCATGAACTGAAGGGGGAAAAAAAATTATTTTAACCCTCCCCTTAACCTAGATTCACAAAGCCAGGTATAAGTTCAGAGATCAAGATGGTCCTTGTCTGAGGGTTAAGATGTTAAGGAAACATTAGCTTTGTTTTCTTCCCTCTTATAAATAATATTTACCTTTGTGCTGGTCCACATCTTGATACGGTTAAGCACATGCTTGCCTGTGGTTTAATATTTGAAGGAGTTGGAGCAATGTAATAAGCAAACAGCTTAGAAGGCCCAGAAAGACCCCCTCAGCTTAAAAATCTATTACTTTTCAGTGTGATATAAATGCATTTTGCTTCTGCTTAGAGCAATTTCCTAGTTTGCTCTTATTAAACCGGGAGACGGCTTAGCAAAGTTCTTGATTTATGAAACACATACTAGATTCATTAAAACCTTAAAAGATTTAATACATTTTATCAGGACATTAAATCTGTGCAGGCTTTTTAAATCAAATACCTGCCATATTTCATTCCCCACGCCCTGTACACTTACTTAAGAACACTGAAATGTGGACTGACAAGCATTATGGGTATTTCAGGCCTGATTTCGAAGTGCATTAAAGTCTTCCCTCTCAGGATTTACTGCCCAGCCCAAGCTTGGTCTTCCCAAGAACAAGTAAGTCCCCTCTTTGGAATTTGGTTCAGTAGGATGGACTGAGATACCTATTTCCAACATCACACAAATGTTCCATCTCTCCCATCCCTTAGACAGTGGTTTCTGTCCTCCTGGGTTCTATAGAAACTCGCCCTCCCCACCAACCATCTTCCTCTAGAACTCACGGACCCTGTAGCTTTGTATCTTCAGCATGTCCCAAAGGCCAATTGCCATCCTGTGGTGCTGTGGGGGTGGGGAAACCTTTAGGACATGGGGCCTTGTGAAAGTTAATTTGCTAGAGAAGTGCTCTCAGAGTAGGTACTAGAGCCCTGGTCCCTTCCTCTCCTCTCTGGCTCCTTCCCAGCCAGCCTGAGGTACAAAGATCTCCTCTAGCCACCCATCCGGCCAAGGCAGACTGTACCTACCAAAACAAAGGCGATGCGGCCTCACCGTCACAGACTGAAACCTCTGATGCCACGAACTGAAATACGCCTTTGCTCTTTTGAGTTCTCTATCTGAGGTGTTTTGATGACAGTGACGGGACGCTAACACACTCCTTCCATGGACCCATGCCCACATCTCAGCCATCCTCGACTCCTGTGACATAGCCCACGCAAAGCTACATCAGTACAACATATCGTACTTGAGAAGCCTGCAAGAGGCTGCCTCCTTGCTGTTGATGCCCCACTTTTAAAACCTCTCACACTGGTGTTTCTCAGCTGGGACACTTCTGCGGCAATACATAGAGGTGGATACGAACATTCGACAACACCTGAGACACGTTTGTTGTCACAGCTGGGTAAGGCAGAGTGCTACTGGCCCCTAGGGATGGACACCAGAGCTACTGCTCGTCATCTTACACTGCACAGGAGAGCTCCCTACTCCACGCTGCTCAATAGCGGGTGGGGAGAGAAGAGGAATCAACCAGCCTAAAATGCCAACAGTGTGGAGACTGAGAAAGTCTGCCATAGGATCACAGTGGGTGTATTCATCAGTTTTCCATCGCTGTATCAAAAATACCTGAGATGATCAACTTATAAAGAGAAAAAAATTATTTATTTGAACTCACGGTCTCAGAGGTTTCTACCCATGGTCACTAACTCCATGGATCCTGAGCCTCTGATAAGGCCAAACATCCTGGCAGCAAACAAGTGCATGGTGGAGCAAAGCTGCTCAGTTCACTGTGGTGGTCAGGAAGCAGCGGGTACTAATAGCAAAGTCCCTCCTTGCAAAACCGTTCATCTATGAACCGATCAGTGAGCTAAGCCATTGATTATATCAGAGCCTACGTGATCCATTCATCTCCCAAAGGCCTCCATCTCTAAACACACGAACTTGGGAGGATGTGAAAGAGTCAAAGCCTGGCAGCAGGTATCAGGGACTCTTCCCGCTTCTTAATGCGCTTTCATCACTTGTTAAAGAACCTACAAGCTCTTTTCCTACACAACACCATTCGAAAATAACCAAACAGTTCCGGAGGGGACTGGAAACTACATTCAATGACCAATGGATGAAGTAGAGTACAGACTCAAAATGCATCCTCCCTCAGAGGTCTAGGACTGGATTTTTACTAGGAAGAGGTTGTGAGGGGTGCGGTACCCATGTTGTTCTCAGAGATTTTTATGGAGAAAGGAAGAGATTTCTAGGAACCAGGCAACCACTTCTTTTCTTACCCAATTTTGGACGTGGTCAAATCTCTTAGACCAATGGCTGTGTTTTGTCATAGTTATACTGAAACTACAGTCCACGCAAGACCGTCTGAATCACCAGCAAGGCACCTGAATCGGATGGAAGTGGTCTGGATGCACCTGAGCAGTGGGAGTATGTGATAACTTGCTGGTCGTTGGTGGGAGTGTGTGGCTATTAGCACCTGGCTCTAACGTTTTCAAGCGAGCAGTATAGTTGACGCAACAGGCCATCAGTAGTCTCAGGATTCAGTCTAGCGTCCCAGTCAAATCCTTGCTTCTAGCTAGTGTTCGTTTCAATGAATGTTTGTTGAATTCAACCAGATTTCTATCCTGATAGCATGACATGCTCCCAAGTTACAAGGATATGGGCGAAAGTATTGGATTTACAGTCGGTGGTCCTCCTCAAGGCCTTGCAGTATGCCTAAAAAGCTTCAGGCATAGAGGAATGTTAGGAAGAGCCTTGAAAGACAAATAAGAGTTGGTGTAGCAACTTTACATACACACACACACACACACACATGAATATATCACAAAAGCTAGAGGTATAGGGAGGAGGATCACATAAAAAAAGTATATATTATAAGATAAAAGATTTGAACTTTTTTCTGTGGGGAACCTCTTATTGCACGTTTATGCAAAGTCCTGGGCTGGATTATCAGCACAGCACTACAAAAAACAGCATGAGGCACACTGTGGAAGATGTGATCCTCGAGAGATAAGAGACAAGTGGATTCGGGAAATCTGTTGTACAGATGATTACAAGTATCCAAGTGACGAAGCCATGGGCTGAATAGAACCAAGAATAATTAGAACTCTGTGACTAATTAGATGGAGCAGATTAAGACAGAGGCTGATAGGTTTGGGATGTGGCTCGGTAGTAGAATGGTGGCGGAGCATCCACAAAACTCTGGTTTCAAGAATACATACTGTATGGATCCATTTCTATAAAACTTTAGAAAATACAAACTAAGAAAGAAAATCTGTGATTGGCTGGGAGGACAGGGCCACCAAAGAGAAAACTGGAGGGAAAGATAGAGAGGGCACATATAGAACATATAGAGGGCACTTATAGAAGAACTATAAGCATGTGCATCTTCCTCATCTCAACGGTGGCGCTGTTGCACAGGCGTTCACATACCAAAGCTGAAATAATATACTTTACGGACAGCTTGTTTTGTGTGAATGATACCCCATCAGGGCCGTAAAAATGTATCCAAGAGTGATCTTTAGGCAAGTCCTAATTCATTTTTTCTATGATACCCTGTGATCCCCTTTTATCATAAGTAACTTGAAGAAAAGTCACAGCCCCATGCAGGCAAATAATCTGTTTGTTCTTGGAAAGCACCCATCGTGAGTTTTCTAACTAAGGGAGGCGGAGAACAAAATAGCCCAAGTAAGCTTCTTAATAATAAGCATTTTGCAGTGCTGGGATGGAACCCGGGACCTTGGGCATGCTAAGCAAATACTCTAACACACACACCCCAAGCATCTAGATTTTCAGCAATGTTCACCCAAATCTTGATCCTGAGGTCAAACATTCAGAAAGATGACTTCTGCTCTGTCTTTTAGAGCCTACAGAATGAAACACCTAAATCCAACAAAACCTTTTTCTAGCAACTTCCATTTTAGGGATATAATAGAACTGAAGCAAAGACTGTAAGTAAGGGTTGCCTTGTTCCTTTCAGGTTCAGGTGGTCATTAATTTCTTGAAATGAGCTCTAGGCTCAGCAGTGGAGGCACATGCCTTTAATCCCAGCACTTGGGAGGCAGAGAAAGGCAGATCTCTATGAGTCTGAAGCCAGCCTGATCTACAGAGTGAGTTCCAGGATAGCCAGAGTTACAACAGAGAAACCCTGTCTCCAAAAACAAACAAACAAAACATATGAGCTCTAGTTGTAAATGAAGACGCTGACTCTTTCTTAGGAGGGATACTCTCACTAGTACCTAGAATGATAAGTGGACCAACCAGGCAGCACAGGGAGATGGGAGATGAAGACTGCTGAAAACAGTATTGCACTCTTACACTATCTGTTACTGTTTTGATCTTCAGCGTCATCCAAAGGCTAATGTATTGATGGAACTAATCTCCAGCAGGTCTAGTAAAGATCAAGAACAACCTCTAAGATGTAAGTCTGAACAACTTAGGCAGAGGGCGACAGCCTCTGAGATGGACTGAACCCTGACTACATGGTCTTCAGGTAATGTATTGAGGAAAGGCACCACCCACAGATACAAAGGTCTTATTTGCATTAATCAACAGAATCCTATAGTCCAGATCCCCCAACATCTGGCTGGCTGACCTTGATGCCCTCAGGCAAAAGTCAAGACCAAGAGACATGGGTGTTCTCATATTTCTTTGTAATACACTGCAGGAGGAACCACAGAAATCCCTTTCATTGGTAATAAAACAAACAGATGCCTTTAACATAAAGGTTGAAGAGGGCAAGATAATCTGAACATCAATTGCCTTACTCTCAAACTAATACTCTTTCTGCATTCCAGAAAGCCATGGACCATCTACACCCAGCTCACAGGCTATGGAAGGTGACCTTTTCCCAGCAGCTCATGCTTGCCAAACATACCAAATGTTTTAAAGTTAATTTCAATGCAGAGAGAGTACATGTAGCTTTACAATACCTGAGAATAAGTTCAACTATCCCAATACACTGGTGTGTTGAAGGCTTTGTGGTTAACCTGTGGCTTTGTCAAGTGCTTGAAACTTCAGTAAATGAGGCCTAGTAAAAGGAAGTTGGGTTACTGGAGACATACCCTTGAAAGAGATGGGCCAGCACCTTTGTGCCTCCTCCACTACTCTTCCCCCATGCTATCCTGAGCTACAACAGTCCCAAAGCCACAAAGCCAAGTGACCATGAACTAAGACTAAAAGCCAGAGTAAACCCATCAGGTCATTGATCTCAGGGGTTTTGTTAAGGTGTACATTCCTGAAAGGCTACATGAAAAATAACTGGTATTTCTCCTGAGTCTATATACATACACATGTGGATGTTTTAAACTGAAACATTTCTCTTCTCATTTTCTATAAAGATAAACTAGAGTTGGCAAAATGGCTCAGTGGGTAAAGGCATTTGTTGTACAAGCCTGGTGATTGAGTTCAATCCCTGGGACTCCTGTAAAGACGGAAGGAGAGAAGTGACTCCACAAAGTTGTCTTTTGACCTCAGCTCCTGCCTCCAGGGTCCTGCCCTGTTTGAGTTCCTGCCCTGACTTCCTTCAGTGAGGAACAGTGATTTTTGAAACATAAGACAAATAATTTCTTCCTTCCTCAAGTTGCTTTGGTCATGGTGTTTCATCAGAGCAGAACTCTGATTAGGACAGTGATCACAGTCAGTCCCTTAACTTCTTTAAGTTAAGCTTCCTCTAGCATGGAGTCTTTAGACTAACTTTAAGATTATGTAAAATAAGAAAGCCTAAGTCATCAGGCCTTACATAGAGACAATACTGAAAAATGCTTCATGAAATCTGCTTGATAAATCTTGTTGCAGCATAATTGCCAAGACCCTTATCTCTTCTTCTGTTAAAACGTTTCATTTTTTTAAAAAATGTTTTACATTTATTCATTCATTGTGTATTTGAGGGAGAGTGTGTGCCATAACACACATGTAGAGGGCAGATTGCAGCTTACAGGAATTGGTTCTCTCCTGTCACCGTGTGTGTTTCACGAATTGAGCTCTGGTTGTCAGGCTTGGTGGCAGGCACCCTAACCTACTAAGCCATCTCTCCAGCCCCAGACGTTTACTTATTTATGATTTATTACTTTATTTATTATGTTAATATATATGTTAATATGTTATCAATAATATATTGTATATAATGTGTTGATATATTTAATTAATTTTATTTTATTTATTTTAGTTTAATTAATATGCTATTTAATTAATGTAATAATATATTAATATATTAGTGATATGTTAATAAATATATTTATTTTTATTATGTTTTATTTATACTTACTATATATAAAGTGATTATTTATTACTTAATCCCACGTACCTTCCAGCTTATCCTTCCCTCCTCCTCTGTCATATAAATAATCTGAGCCCACAAGCATGCAAGAACATAATGAAAAAACCTACCACTTAAAAATCTGTATTTTAGGAACAAGGTGCTGTGTCTTGTTTTTCTTTAATCCCCCCAGTGGTATTAATAGGTCTGTGCTGTTATTACTTCCATTTTATGGATGAAAACACTGACATGCAGATAGGATTAATCACTTTTCCAAGGTAACACAGCTAATGAAAGGTGGGAGTCATGATTTAAAGCTAGACATTAAAGCCGCTGAGTGCGTGAGCTGAACCACTTTGGAGACACAAGCTTGAAGAGAATGCATTTTAAGGACTTTGTTGAAGAATATCAAACTAACCTGCTTGGTAACTAGGGACACTGAGTCTCTCCTCCTCTTCTTCTTCTTCTTCTTCTTCTCCTCCTCCTCCTCCTCCTCCTCCTTCTTCTTTCTCTCTGGACTTTCAAGACAGGCTTTCTCTGTTGTAACTCTAGCTGTTCTGGAACTTGCTCTGTAGACCAGGCTGGCTTCTCAAACTCTGAGATTCTCCTGCCTCCCTGCTAAGATTAAAGGTGAGCTACCAAGCTAGGACATTGATTTTCTTAAGAAAGGGTTTTTTTGGAGCTGCTGGGTCATCTACTGCCCCACCCCCCACCTTCAGACAGAGCCACTAATCCCCCAGTTGATCCCAGAGTTTAAAAGGAAAATCTTAAATCACAAATGATATTTTATGCTGGAGACTGAGCCCATTAGGTTGATAAACCTCAGTATTTTCATTTTTCATGTATATTGACTCAACTATACTTTTTAAGGCAGGGTCCCCTGTGTAGCCCAGTTTGACCTGTACTCCCAGGACTCCTGCCTCACCCTACTGGGTGCTGGGATTACAGGTGAGTGTCATCATGCCAGACTCACTAAACTATTTAAACATTTAGCATATCTAGCAAATAAGGATGTAACTTTCTGATAGGATCAAGAAATTGGCCACCTACGTCTATCTGTGCTGGGACCGAGGGTAGAGCAACTGAGAAGAGAGACCTTGTGGTGGTAGGCACAGGTTCCTGGACAACGTCATGTAACCCATTTGAAGTCAGTTTTTGTTAACATGAACCATCACCTTAAGAATGTTAACAAACTGGCCGGGTGGTGGTGGCCCACGCCTTTGATCCCAGTCTGATCTCTGTGAGTTCTAGGCTGGCCTCGACTACAGATTAAGTTCCAGGACAGCCAGAGAAACCCAGTCTCAAAAGAAAAAAAAAAAAAAAGACTATTTACAAGCTCGCCTCAAGGCATCCTCTGTAAACCTTATGTAACTTATTTGGAGTTTTATGACTTGGTGACTTTATGGTTTTGTTTGGTCTCATAGCTCCTAAGTGAAGAGTTTACATCTTAACAAGACAAGAGCTCTAGACATATCAATGGTTTTGAATGAGGGAGCATTCTTTGCAAACAAGAACTAGCAGGGGAAAGTCCTCAGCACTAAAGGTCTTTAATGCTGACCTGTAATTGCAACCTTGGATGATGAGCCATACCGTGGATGGTTTTAAATCCTCAGTAGAAGTCATAAGGACTACTGCCTTTTCTTTGTTTTGCTTTTTTGTTTTTGTTTTTTCATTTTTTGGAAATATTCTGACACCTTTTTTTAATGCTGTGAGACATGATTAACATATTTACTATCTGTTGTGAGAAATTTTCCCTGGAATAAAATTAAATAGCACCTATTTATGTATTATAGATTTTCCATACCTGCATTAGTTGTGTGTGTGTGTGTGTGTGTGTGTGTGTGTGTGCGCACGCGCGTGCGTGTGCACGTGCGTGTATTAGTTTTTCCCCCAAGGCCCTGTGTAATTGGGGCCTAATTGTATACAACTGGGGCCTAATTGTATACAACTGGGGCTTAATTGTATACAACTGGCTGGGATGGCCTCGTCCTTGCCTTTCTTCTGTGAAAATAATAACATTTAACAAATCCAGCTGTGATCATCTTAGGCAGACACAGCTGAAGGCGTGAAGGTGACAGTTTTTAAACTGAGAAGATGCTGTGTAACATCATCTTAATAAATGGAAGTTGGATCTAAATTAAATAGGGAAATATAATAAAATAATTTATCTGTGAGGAAACTGAGATGAGAATGTTTTTGTCTGAAGTGGGTGGGTCAAATCCCATCTCCAGAGCTAGCTATTTTTAAGCGTATGACAACTTGTCAATATCATCTAAGTGGGAAAGGCATTTCCTAATGAGATTGAACCAGTAGTTTATATTGGACGGGATACTCAGAGTCCACTGGCAACTAGCTGGACCCGAAGAATCTGTCCTCCTTTTACTCTGCATAGAGTTGTCCAAAGGAACCTTCTCTGTTGGGGCTGATGGAGATCTTAGTCACAGATGATCTTGATGACAACAGGGTCACCTCTCCCTTCTTACTCCTTAGACGATATCTATTAGGGGCTCCTTCATGGAAGGGTCAACCTGCTGTGCAAAGGACATGCATTTAGAAGCTACTTCTTCAAATGTCCTTTTCTTTCCTTTGGACAGGTTGAAAGGTTTAATTATAGTGCATCCCATAGTTGCTCAGGAAGGAGACAGGATGCTTTCACAGTTCAGACATGAAGTTCATTTCCTTATACTCCTCCTGGTCTTGGGATGTTGTTCGAGTCACTCATCCAATGGGAGTGAAAGGCAACTACCTTGGTGGTATGGCTCACTGATTTCTTCACAGGTTGCCTGCTTCTTTTAGAGAAGTGGTTTTCAACCTTCCTAATCTGCAACCCTTTAATTCCTCATATCGTGGTGACCCCTGATCAAAAAATTATTTTTGTTGCAATTTTCTAACTGTAATTTTACTACAGTTATGAATCATTATGCAAATATCTGCATATGCAGATGGTCTCAGGTGACCTATGTGAAAGGATCCTTCAAGCTCCAAAACCCCTTCTGTGAAAGGGTGGCGACCCACAGGTTGAGAACCACAGGTCTAGTGTAGTGAAATGCTTTGCCAGGAGGTTTTTTGTGCTGTGATGCCTTCCTTATGATTACATGTTGCTTGGACTTGGAAACAACAGTTGGGTAGACCCAGGAGAAGAGTGCACACCATGTTGGAGTAGAGACAGGGGAAGAGTGAGCACAAAAGCTGATGTCAGGGAAAGCAGGCAGAAGTAGGCTCAGATAAAGGCAGATAGTTCTAGAGAATAAGAAAGATGGTAGACAGTTCCTGGAAAGACTCAGAAACAGATAAAGACAGCCGGAAGGGGCTGTAAAGGTTTCTCTTTCCTTTCCTTTTCCTTCTTAACCCTTTGAGCTAACTGAGGTTTTTTTGTTGTTGTTGTTTTGTTTTGTTTTTCTTTGTTGGTGGTGGTGTTTTGCTTTCAAAAAAAAAAAAAGCTTACAAGTTAGATCTTTCTAAGAAACTGCCAGAGAAGTTGAACTAGAGGGGGGTAGAGTTCCATTAGGAGTCCAGTTACCAGTGAAAAAGTAACAGTCACAAAAAGCTTGGATACAGAACTTAGAGACGGCTGCAGCCTTTCAAACCCCAGACCCAAACGGCAGAAAACAGCAACATAAATCCCTTTTAAAGAAAACCCTTTACAGTCTAGAGAAAGCATCTTGAACTCTCCATTCTTTCCCCTACCTCCACTGCCCCGGATGCACCTTCATTCTCTTCTCCAACTTGCTCCTCGGTTCATTTTAGAACCTGCTGCCTTGCAGGTGGCACGCCAGGCACAGTACATCTGCCTGTGGCTTGGCCACGAGTCTACATTTTCAATATCTTCCTCAGCATTCAGAAATGAAAATTTGGTGACATCAGTGGGGACAACAACAGAATAAGTGACTGCTTCAGGAATGAGACCCCCAGACTCCCATACTGCGAACCAAACGGCAAGCAAGGCCTGTGATACACAAAAGTACAGCCGAGGAGGAGACTGAGGAGCTTCAACAATACAAGTTCAAACTACCAGAACGTGATCCCAGAATGCTTAAAAAACAAAAAGTGAGTCCGTCTTGCTCAAGAAAGCACCTGCAAAACCACCACCTACTCAGCCTCTTGGTTTTGATTTGGAAATCAATAAGTGAACGGAGGCATGAGAGTCAAAGAAGAAATCAGAGGATGGATACTTTGAATTGCCCTCCAGATCTCGCCCTACCAAGACCTTGGAAGGCGTTGTGGGTGTTTCATAAAAGAAGGTACCTCTCTTCACTGTGCGAAAGTCACCAGCTATTGCACCAAAGAACAGCACGGTCACCAGAGAAGGGGACGGGGACCTGGCTCGTGGGAAGCCGAAACGGCAGAAAGCAGCAGCTTGCTTCCAGCCTCGTCACTCACCATCTTCTTCCAGGAGCTCTTTGCTCCCTAGAAAAGTGTGGGGGTGGGAGGTGATCAGTTGTTGTTTAGGACATTTTCAACTATCCACTGAGAACAAAGCCAAGGAGCAGCAGAAATTCCAAAAGAAAAAGACTGAAATGGAAGTCCATTTCAGCGTTTGTAGGAAGACAGGCAACAGGAAGAGGAGGAGCTAGCCAGGCTGTGGAAAGAACTAGGGCACAAAAGCAAATACAATACATAAGTCTGTGCACAGTGTGTGTTCAGTGCCTGTGGTAGCCAGAAGAGGGCATCGAAGACCTTGAAACTGGAGTTACATATGTTAGCGAGCTGCCTTGTGGGCACTGGGGATCAGACCAGGGTCCTCTGTGAGAGCAACTAGTGCTCTGAATTTCTGAGCCATCTCTTCATCCCTTCTATTTGATGTTTTTAAATCAGGCTAACCACCTTTCTTTAGAAATCACATCTTATTTGGGAAGGGTGCAATTTGAGTGGAAGGTCCAAGAACTTTCCAAATTAAGGCTAACCCAAAGGAAAGTGCTGTGCAACTTCTTTTGTAAGAGCGAAAGTTACGTTTTAAATTTTAATTACTGTGCCTAAGAGATCTATAGAACATAACTTCCCGGAGTGCTAGGTGGGGCTCTTCAAGTGAGGTACAGCGAGACAGAAACTTGTAATCTCCTTACCTGAGGACAGACAACCTCCTGGAATGTTGCTTAGTCAAGATCCCATTAAGTTAATCCTACCACGCAGATGTGCTCCAAAAGCACTGGATCACTTGTAGGCGGAAGCTAACCCAGACAGGAAGTATGTCAGCATAGATGCTTGCCACTGATTGGACCTGGTGGGCAGTACGTAGCCTGTGAGTTCTGCCTTTTTAAGCAACTGTGCCACGTGACTTGGTACCATTCTGTGGGAACTTCCGAGGTGGCAGGACCCCTCCATGGGAACTTCTAAACGGTCCTGGTCAGAGTCCATCTTCCTGGCCAATATTTGATTTACTTAATTAAAAAATTCAAATTAAAAACTTCAAATCTCCCAAACTAGTGGGATTTATACTTTCTGTCAAAATACCCTCCCGTATTTCATTAAGTTCTTCTCCAGATGCCATGCAGTCATAAATGTTATATCTTTAGTCAGAGTCTCTTCTTCCCCAGGTGAGCTTTTGAATCATCTGGCAAATTCTTCCTTCCACAAGACACTGCTCACGTAAGACCTTTTCCAGAAATCTTTACCTAAGGCCCAGTAAGATGGTTCAGGGGGGTGAGGAGAAAATTTTCCTTTACAAGTCTGACAACAGTTTGATCTCCTGGACTCATGGTGGAAGGGGAGAGAAGAGGGAACCTCTGACCACTTGCCATTTCATTGCAGGCATTTTGTCGAGGTCCTGTAAGATAGTTGATCAAAACATGACAAATTTAGGCCAGCTGTTTGGGTTGTCAAGGGGATATCAGGGCCAGATCGACATCTGACTTGAGCCCCAATTGTTGGAAGAAAAAAAAATTTTTTTAAAAGCAAGCCAAAGTACTGTCTTTGGGAACAGAGAAACTATTGCCCATGTTTGTAGGTCTAAAAATGGACCAAAGCCAGTTTCCTGTTCTGGAATGCTCTCCAGAGACAGAAGTTTCACTGGAATGAAATTCTCAAGAGTTTCCAGAGAGAAAACCGAAAGTCTCCTGAAGCAGAGTCAAATTCCCAGGACACTGCTGCAAACAAATGGGCCCTTACCACATGCATGCTGAGCGGGAGAATGGCTGGTGTTGGGTGTAGTTCCAGAAATAGCAAAGACAGACCTCTTGGGTACTGAAAGTCAGAGGTTAAGAGCAAGAAAGCTTAGCAATTCTGCCAAGGACTTGAGACTAAAACCCCTGCTCCACACACATACCAATGAAGCTGCTAGGAACTGTGGCCTCAAACCGGGTGAAGTCTCCTGAAAAGGACCCGCTGTTTAGCCTTGGTGAGCTCTGAGGATGGAGTGGTGCTTGGAAGGGGAAACAAAGTTGAGAGACTGGAGACAGGGGCTAGGGTGAAAGTGAAGAAGGGCCCTGTACATAGCTTCCAGGCAATAACACCCTGGAAGCCATTCCTGGGTCTTGGTATCAATACGGAAGAATATGTAAGACTTTCTTGTAAGGAGAAACAAAAGATGAGAATTTGGATGATCAGAAACAACCGAAGCAAGCTTGGTTTAACGCCAGAGCCGTCCCTTCTGAAGTTCTGACCACAGCCTGGACTTGGCAGAGAACTCAGTCACTCAGTGACCAGAGTTCAAGAGAATGCAGGTTACACACTTCAAGCTGAAATAGAGAAGGGAAGGGGTTCATTAGGGGCAGACTGGGGAGTTAGCTGGTTCCCTTAGACAAGCTGGTTTTGAAACTACAGGGTCTGTTTAATCCTTTTGCAAACACCTAGTGTCTGGGATCGGGGTAGCTGCTTTTCTTCTGCTGTCCTGGAACATCTGGTTTTCCTGAACTTTGAACTCGGTTTCAGTGCTTTGGCTTTTTGGGACAGGGCAAAGAGGTTCCTTTATTTTCCTTTTCCTGAGTCCTAAAATCGTCTAACACTGATAAACTGGCCACCCAGTGTATGGAAACACTTTTTTCATTTATTAAAAGCTGGAATTAAAGTGGGCATTTTCTGGCCTGCAAGCAAAATTATTTCAGTGGCTGGTTTAGAAATCCCCCAGTAAGGAAGCAGCCTGGGGATAAAGTGTGGCCACAAAGCCCTTGGTTCTATCCCCAGGACAAAATGGGAGAAGAGGCCCAATATGAACATCCCAGTGTCATGCTACTGCAAGGGTGAGGGACACGTGAGTCCAGTTCTCTACCTGGTTCACTGTCCCGGCTGCAGAGGGTGGACATAAGTCCCTGTGGCAGGTGTTAACCAAGACCTAGCTGTTAAGGAAATGCAAAGGAAGTTTTCAGTGACTGTTGGCCTCACCCCTCACAGAATCCAGATTCCGTTCATTACAATAGGGACAGTAATTCTTTGTTAATTACTTTATGTTGCTGTGGGGACCTCAAGGCCAAACAAATCTCTCAGAAGAGTATAAAGAGCAATTCAGAGTCGGACTGTTGACTAGCGACGTCATAATCTGCACGTTTGGACGTTTTTTTCATTTGGCTGGTGCGGCAGGAAAGCAGCGAGCACAGGATGAGAACGGGGCAACGCTCGTCCCTGCTCCAGAAGAAGAAATCCAGTTCGATCTAAAGCGAAGGAGAATCTCTAGCAACCTCCGAAGTCAGAACCTCGGAAAGTGATACCAGGGTCGTGGTGTCGGGAGCCCACTCTCCCAGTGCAGGGCACCCCAAAGACTGGTAACCCCAGGTCTGTCTACAGCCGCCGAGCCGGCTCGCGGGTGCCCCCTGGCGGCACCGCCGAACACTGTCGCTCACAGAGCGAGGGGCGGGGGCGAAAGAGCGAGCCGGGGGTTAGGGGCGGGGTCTTTTTTTTGCGCGGACTGATGGCGTCATCGAAGCGACTGTCCCGGAAGGAAGTAGCGTGTTGAGGGGTGTGGCGGTTTCTGCGGTTGCACGGGGGGTTCGGACGTGTACGGAGCGCCTGGAGGGACAGCCTGGTACGCGGCCCCCGCCCCTCAGTGCACGTTCGGCCTTGCTGCGGCTCGGGGCTGGGGCTGTCCCGCTGGGCTCCGGAGCTCCGGCCCCCGCAGCCCCTCAGCCTCAGCCCGCCCACCCGGGAGCAAGGAGAACCCCATTCTGTCCAATCCCCTGCCCTCCGGTCCTCAAGCGGAGGCTCTCAGATGAGCCTGTCTCGCGAAGGAGGGCGGGGAACGGGCGCGAGGTGGGGCGGGGTGGTAGTGAGGGCATTTGCAGAGAGGACGCTACTGCTGCTCGGTAGCTGGAGGCCGCCACGGTAAAAATAAGTTAGACTTGAGAGGTGGAATCCGCGCCCTGTGCTGATGAACCGGTCCGTCACCATAGTTTTTCCAGATCGTTCAGTGTTCCAGAGATGAGTTTCTAGATGTAACTCTGGCGCGTATCGGTTCCTGGACGTTTTGGACCCTCCGGGAGTCCAGAGTTTCCCAGCCTGAGGCACTCACAGTTTCCCATAACCAGCAAGCTTGGGGCAAAGGATATGGGAGAATGTGGTTACGATTTTGTTAAGAGACCTGTCCCGTTTACGTCCAAAGGAATAACTGGGGAGGCGGATGGCAGGCCAAAGAATCCTATCACGGAGCTCAATTGCTTTCTGCCTCTTTCTCTCTGGGGTCCCAGGGGAATGACTGATGGTTTCCTTCGAAATGGCAGGCAATTAGAAGGAGGAGGCTCTGACCAGAAATACACAGCCACAGCTGCCTGTCATTTGACATCCTCTGTAATTTGGGCCAACACACTGCAGCTGCCTCTCTTCCCTTACTAGTATAAGTGGCTCCAGTGACAACACAGTAATGAGAAGTGAGGAGAAGGCTGTGTTTTGAACCCTGCCCAGTTGGCACTGAATCTCCCTTAGGTACGACAGGATCTGGAGCTAGTGCCTCTTCTCCGCAGTGGGAATTATACTCCCACAATTAAGGAACGGAATGCTGCCTGAGAACAAGGATGAAATGAATTGTAGATCTGGCTAGCATAGTGTTTCTACTACAGCAGGCTGCCTGTGACTCACTCTCCGTGAGCTACAGCTAGGTAAGCTACTCTCAGTGGCCTCTCCCCCGTTGTCAGGCCACACATTGTCCCTTATCTTATCTCTAGGATACAAGTTCACTGATGGCTCAGTTGGGAGCAGTTGTGGCTGTGGCTTCCAGTTTCTTTTGTGCGTCTCTCTTCTCAGCTGTGCACAAGATAGAAGAGGGACATATTGGAGTATATTACAGGTAAGGCAGAGGCAGGTGGCTCCTTTCCCTTGTCACTGGCTATCAGATCCTGCAGACATCTCTATATTTTATTAAATCGGGAAGTCTTTTTCAGGTGGAGCTTCTAAGTCAGTGGCCATGGGTTAAGGGTGCATGTGAGTATTCATGTACATTTTAAATTGTCTTTAGTATTTAAGGTGCTGCTGATAAGCGTATTTTAGGGTTTAAAGACAAAAATCTCAAGTCATCAGTGCTCTTCCAAGTTCATTGCTAAGATACTGTTTTCTCTTGCATCCCTAGAAAAATCTTGCGTCCATACTGCCAGGCTACTCAGTTGACAGAATCCCAGTTCTTGGTGGCAACTTGAGAAGTGCACTCTGCTATCTTGAGAGTCTGTTTTAAAGTGAATATTTCAAGAAAGTTTAAAGGCTCCACAGGTTGATTTACATCCATCACGGCAGCTTTAGGAGAGTGACTCTTTAATCTCGAGTTACTTTCTTTCCATTAGCTTCTGTGACCAAGGTTTCCATTTTAGGTCTTAGGAGGGGGAATTTGCTTGACTGACTGACTGGTTTGTGGTGCTGAGGATCAAACTCAGAGCCTTATGCATGCTGGACAATTTCTCTGCCACTGAACTATACCCCCAGCCCTTGGTCTAAGCTTTTATGACACACACGCCCCTTTTTGAGACAGGGTGTACATATATACATATGTGTGTGTGTGTGTATTTTTTTTAACCTGGAATACTCTATGTAGACTAGGTTGCCTTGAACTCAGAGATCCACCTGCCTCTGCTTCCTGAGTGCTAGGATTAAAAACATGCATCAACATGTTCAGCTTGACCCCTCCTTTTATGTGGTCTTATAATGTTTACTTATGGACTGCCAATAGCAAGCTTAAAATGCTCATTGAGTTAGAGTTGTAGTTCACTGGAAGAGGTTCCGACAAACATACTCAGGACTCTGAGATAATAATAATAATAAAGGTTTAAACTTTTCTTGAGTTCCCTCCTCCTCTTTAATAATTTATCTCTACCATCTGCTTTCATGTACCTGAAAAGCTTTTGTCATTTATATACAACTTGATTAGAATAGAAATATATGTGTCAAAATATATAATATGTACTGAAGTGACTTTAAAATTATTCTTGAACCAACTATGCTGGCTCAACACCCGTAATTCTACCACTTGGATAAGGGCTGAGGCAAGTTTACTATGAGTTTTAGGTCAGCCTAGGCTACGTAGCAAATACTGGGCAAATCAGGACTATATATGAAGATCTGTCTCAAAAATGGTGAGATATTGTATGTGAGTCCCAGATGCTTATGGATGGTCAAGTAAAGCCAAGCCAATTGTGCTTTTGCTTTCAGCTAGACTAAAACTTGGTTAAGATCCTTTTCCCTTCCTCTATTAATTAAACTCAACTTGCCATCTCTATCATGAAGTCTGTCACCTCCTATGAAAGTATATTTAAGGAGCAGGGTGTAGCTTATAACGGTAGAGTACTTTACTAGAATGTGTGATGCCCTAGGTTCAACCTTAGCACTGCCAAAGAAATTGTTCTTTTAATTGTCAGTGTCACTGGGCTCATTGATAACTGTATTACTAGGTCTACCACTCTGGTGACTACTGCAGACTCAGCAGCTATGACAGACTGTGCTCTTATTCTGTGTGTAGCCAGGGTTTCTGCTGTCTTTGTTTTACTTAGTCTGTGTACTTCTCTGATGAAAAAAGTATGTCCAGTGGTTTTATGTTTTCCCATCAGGCCTCCTAGAATGTTTAAGGCGAGTCTGAAAGAAGAAAAGGAAAGGGGGGTGGACATGTCACTTTCATGTGTCACTCTACATTAGACTGTTGTAGGAGTAGAGCCATAGTTGACCCGTAAATCTTGTCTAAGGGATCTCTGCTGGGATACTGAACCTGCCTTTCTCCCTCCTGCAGAGGTGGTGCCCTGCTGACCTCCACCAGTGGCCCTGGTTTCCATCTCATGCTCCCTTTCATCACATCCTATAAGTCTGTACAGGTATTCAAGGCTCGTGTGGTGTGGTGGATCACTACACATTTATCTTCCTGACTAATGCACAATTAGAGGTTATTTAGCTGTTAGATAAATAAAATGCCTTTTCAGAGACTGACTTAAGGATCTCTCTCTCTCTCTCTCTCTCTCTCTCTCTCTCTCTCTTTCATACAACACACAGAAAGAGAGAGAGAGGCAGACTTATATTACTTGATCACTAAAATAGCTGAATGGAGCCATTGCCTTGCCTTGGCCTATCAGCCCCAAGTGGAAATTTTTCCTCACTTTTGAGGTGGGGCTAAAGAAGAATTTGTTATAAATGTTTAGGAAAAAAGTCAAGTGCGTGTGTATATTAAATCACAGGTTACTGTGACAGATGGAAATAAAACATGAATTTTGCTTGTACTTGTTTGAACTTCAGAACTGTGAACATAATTGCATTGCACGAGGAGGGAAATCAGCTGGGTAAGGGCCAGTGCCATCTGAAATAGTAAGATTAGTTGTAGCAGACTTCCTCCTGGCTAAGGTAGACTAAGCATCTGTAAAGTATATCCATCTAAGAAAACTCAGACTTGAAGAATAACTTTGAAGCCAACCCAGTAAAGGACCGGGAAATGTCACACCGAGATGGAAATGGAGACTGGCGTACACCAAGCTCTGAGCTCAATTCCCAGCACAAAAGAGGGGGTAGGGGGAGAAGAGGAAGAGGGAGAGAGAGAGAGAGAGAGAGAAAAGAAATGAAATTAACCCAGCAGAATACCTACCTTCCTTTGGGACCTTCTTCCCATTACCTTGCTGTGTGGATGTCACGGTACTTTGGGTCATTTTTTTATAATGTGAGTCTCACAGTAATGCTAAGCAGGTACTGTGTTCAGTTATAGGTCAAAAAGTAATCTGCTTCAGCACTAGAAATTGGAAAAGTGTAAATACACTCTTCAGGCTCCAAACTCAATGTCATTTTCTTTATTATCCTGCCCAGTCATATGTGCTTTACATACATCAACAGCAGAGTAGGTGCTTATGCTTGCTTTCAAATCCCAGCCTGTAAAGGGGGTTTAGGTGAGACAGTCACGTTTAGCAAGGGTGAAGCTCAATCCAAACAAGCAGTCAGTTACAAAGATAAAAGCTTGGGCTATTCTAACTACTGGGTTGGTCTCTTTGACTCTGACCATTTTACATTATTTGATGTGTTCTCTTTCTCCAGACCACGCTCCAAACAGATGAAGTGAAGAACGTACCGTGTGGGACCAGGTAAGTTACCCAGAGTAAAGCTGGTAAGGCCCAGCAAGTAAGAGGAAGGACTGACTGAGGAAGCTTCCTGACTGACTGAGGGCTGCAGTGAGAGACAGTGGCGTGGAGAGTATGTGAGGAAAAGGCAGTGCCAGACTAAAGTGACAGTGAAGCCAGGATGAGACAAATTTCCCGGCACCCCGTGCACTCTGAAAACCTGTTTATCCTCTTTATTTTCCATGTAGTCAGTTGCTTTGATCAAAAGATTCTAATGATTCAAAAGATAGCATCTTCCTGATGCTGCAAAGGTCTTGCTGTTTCCTTGTGGAGGTGTTAAACTCTGTACGTCTCCTACTGGGAGGGGTGCGGCACCTCAGTTCCATGAGCACTGTACTCCTGTTCTTCCAGTTATGTGTTTTAAACCCTCTCCTTAGGAGATCACCAGATTGTAGAGCTCACTGGTAACTTCTTTGTCTCTTCTCCCTCCAATAGTGGTGGTGTGATGATCTACTTTGACAGAATTGAGGTGGTGAACTTCCTGGTCCCAAATGCAGGTATGTCTTCCAGCTTGTCCATACACGCATGCACATACCATCTGTCTGGGTACACAAGAATTGAGAAGTGCAGAATCTGAGAGTTTTGAGAAGTTTGAAGTCTTGGCTTTTGCTTATGCTGAGCTGTCTCCTTCTCCTCAGTGTATGATATAGTGAAGAACTACACTGCAGACTATGACAAGGCCCTCATCTTCAACAAGATCCATCATGAGCTCAACCAGTTCTGCAGCGTGCATACACTTCAGGAAGTCTACATCGAGTTGTTTGGTAAGAATGTGGTCACTGGCAGTGCCAACCCCCTATCAGGTGTGCCTGGCTTCAGCAGCCCTGCTGCTACTGAACCACAGAATGGGGAGTACACAGGAGCCAGTCTCTAAGAGCATCTCAGATAATATGGAGAACAATCAAGCATACCTGTAATCTGAGCACTCAGGAGGCTGGGGCAGGAAGAAAGCAAGTTCAAGGCCAGCCTGGGCTACAAAGTACAAGTTTTTCTAAATAAATTACCCCCAAAAAAGAAAAAAAAAAAAGGTGTTAAGAACAGTGGGAAGATCCTTGGCGTGCTCAAACACAAACATTGGAATAAGAGTGAAGTAAAGCTGTCACTCCAGCCTGTGCAGAGAACTGGGACAGAGCCATGTCCTCACTGCCCTGGAGTACTGTTCTACACTGACACAGTGGCTTCTAGAAGAATCTTAAAAGGCTATGTAGCCTAACACACTCATTTTACAATAAGTGTACTGGGGCCGAGAGCAAGAAAGTGAGAGAGTTGTTGCTACTAGATAACAGTTGCAAATAGATCCTCTCCTCCCTGCCATCTGAGTGTTCTTCCCACTGAGTGCAGGGCAAGCAGGGATGTGTAGTGAGAAAGGTGGAAGGGTGCTAGGGCAAGTGGCCCACTACTCAGCTGCACCGTCATCACAGAGTCCTTAGAAGTAAAAGGACAGAATGTCAGAGTTGGCCATGATCCCGATCAACCAGCTGTCTGAGCATGGTGGCGCAAGCCTGTACTCTCAGCAGAGGAGGCAGAGGCAGGACAGCTCAGTGACTGTGAGGCCAGCCTGGTCTACACAGTAAGTCCCAGGTCAGCCAAGGCCACACAGTAAGACCTTGGCTCAAGATTAAGAATAAGAATAATAAATCAAATGACTAATTTTTTTATACTTTTACACTGAGATTTAAGAAATTACTCAGATCACTTTCAGTTTTTCTACAGTAGAAAATGAACCTAATTCACTTTAAGAGTTTATATTCTTTTGTTGGTTTTCGATCCATTATGTTTTTTTAAAAGTGAAAATTTTACTGTATTTTTATGTCACACTAATAGAATTTAATGAAATACTAATTTTCCAGCCACTAGTTTAGGACTTGTACCATACATGAATATTTCAAGGCATTTGAAACAAAAGATAAAGGTTCTCCAATATCCCTGGAAGGAAATTAACATCGATTATTTTGTATCTGAGAACTTCTTGCTGTCCAAACAGATACACTTATTACTTATTAAACTGTTGCTTTTGTACAGTGGAGCTAGGAAAATGTATTTGTCTTAAAACTTTTGCTTTATTGTATAGGTTGGTGTCCTAGTTTGCTTTCTAGTGCTGTGACAAAGCACCATGGTCAAAAGCTGTTTGAGGAGGAGAAGTTTTATTTGGCTTACACTTTCACACCAAGATCCATCATTGAGGGACATCAGACAGGAACTCAAAGCAGGAACCTGGAGGCAGGAACTGGAGGAGAGACATGGAGGAGTGCTGCTTACTGGCTTGCCCCCCGTGCTTCACTCAGCGTGCATTTTTATAACGGCCCAGGACCATGTGCCAGGAGTGACATGGTGCACCTTGTCTGGGCCCTCCCACATCAATCATGAATCAAGTGCTCCATAGCATGACTATCAGCCTGAAGGAAGCAGTTCTGTAGTGAAGGTTCCCTTTTTCCTAGTCTCTATTTTGTGTCATGTTGACAAAAAGAAACCAGGGTGGTATTTATTTCTTCTTGTACTCTTAAACCCATATCAGATGGGAGATCTGGCTTTATGCCTTTTCACCCTCAATAATAAGAGGCTTGTGAGAACATATCTACATATAAACACATCACAAGTCCTTACCATCTGATAGGACAGGTGAGAGTGTAGTTTTAACATCCTAACAATCAAAGCATAGTAATTAAGCAAGCCCCCCACCCCCACCCCTGTGTGTGTGTGTGTGTGTGTGTGTGTGTGTGTGTTGCTAGATGGAATCCAGGACCCACCTTATGCATGCCCAGCAAGTACTCTATAACTTTGCCACTCCCCACCCCACCCCAAACCAAAAGGTTCATAGTTTGGTTGCAAACTAGCTTCCATAGGCCTCAGTTTGAGCATCTGTAAAAGAAAGGAGACTTGCTGTTCCTCCGAAGCTATTGCTCGGCAGCAGCTGACTAAAGCAGGTGGCAGCTAACAATAGCAATAGTGGTTCTGTTCACATATCCCAGCCTGGTTCTGTTGACTTTGTCCAGGATCTCAGTGAGATCTCACTGGTAGAAGGCAAGGAAGAGAAGGCCCAGGCCAGAAAGGAGCTTTACACAGAGTTGCTGTTCACAGTGTGGGTTGGTGATAGGCTAGCCTTTCCCTCACTTGACTGTGAAACAACTCTCATTTGAATTCCCTACTAGGAACTAGAACCAAAGCAAATACAGCATATCAGGAGACATGAGCTGGATGTGGAGATAGCCCAGTAAAGCGCTTGCTTCATAAGTATAAGGATCTGAGATTGAACCCAAAGTGTGTATAGTGTTATAACACAGGGAAGATGAGATGGGAATCCCTGGGCCTCACTGGCCAGCTGGCCTAGCCTAATTGGTGAGCTCAAGGCCTGTAAGAGATCCTGTCTCAAAGGAAGTAGATAGTGTTCCTGAGGATGGCACCCATGGTGGTCCCCTGATCTCATACACATACACATGCACTCAGACCCACATGAACACACAGCACACATTAGAAAAAAACACATGGGCTGATTTTCAGAATAGTAAATTTCATCTTCCCCTTGTGATATTGACAGAATTCATAATGAAAACAATATGAGGCTCTCCCTGATATCAGGCCAGGGTTTTTGTTTTGTTTTCTTTTTTATTTGTTGGTGTGTCTGTCTGTGTGAGTGAGTGGGTGTCATGTGTGTTGGGGGGAGGGGGGCGTGTCTACAGAGGCCAGAGAGGACATCAGATCCTTTGGAGCTGGAGTTGACGGTGGTTATAAGTGGAGCGTGGGGCTGGTAACTGAACTTGAGTCCTCTGGAAGAGCAGCAAGTGGTGTCTGTTTTTGCTTCACGGTCTTACTCTATTGCTCAGGCTGGCTCGGAAGTCACTGTGTAACATAGACTGGTCTCAAATTTATGGTACTGCTGCCTCAGCCTCCTTGATGCTGGAGTTACATGAGTCCCCCATACCTCCAAAGTTAATTCTTGATTTGATATCTATAATACTGCAGCAAGCACTCTTAACCACTGAGCCATCTCTCATCCCCTTGTTTTGTGTTTTAACTAATAAAATCACTAGATTTAATATGCCTACCTTTTGGTGACAGGACCTCATTGTGTAGCTCAGGCTAGCCCTATGGTTCTACTCCTTGAGTGTCTCAGGTGCAGGGTTACAGACACATGCTTCCCTGCCCAGCTTTATCTGCTGCTTCATGAAACCCTGACAAAGCCATTCTGCTTTCCCCCTCCAGGGAATCCATGGGCTTGCCTTCTCTTGGTGCTAGTGGAAAGGCTGCTCAAGGAATGTTTTAAAGTTATATTTTGTTTCTTAAGTTCAGGCAACCTGGAAGGTATGCTTGATGTTTTAAGCAATGATGATTTTATTTTGAGTGAAAAGTGAAAGGTTCATCTTAATTTCACTTCCATGGAAGACTGCTCTACGGTCTTACCTTAGGTTTGTGGCTTCTGTACACTTATTTTGGAAAGACTAGTCAGTGAACTAGTGTTTTGGGTTGTGCTTTCCCCACATTCTCCTCTCCTCATCCAGACAGTTTAACAGCTCCATTTGTTTCCTTTTGATTACAGATCAAATTGATGAGAATCTCAAATTGGCTTTGCAACAGGACCTGACCTCCATGGCCCCTGGGCTCGTTATCCAAGTAAGCATTGCCTCAGTAGGAGAGCTCTTGTGTGTGACACTGCACGCTCTCTCCCAAGGGATGCTCTTACCACAGGGACACCAAGAGTCCGCTGGAGCGTTTGTCCCTGACCATTTTCAGTTTCCCATCAGTTGTTATTTGTGCCCTTCTTCAGGCTGTTCGGGTGACAAAGCCCAATATACCCGAGGCAATCCGCAGGAACTATGAGTTGATGTGAGTATGCCCTGTGCCCAAGCTGACCACCATGAGTGCCCCTCAACCCATCTTTTCCCTCCCTGAGCATTTGTTAGTCTGTTGTGCTGTAAGGCTGGGCACTCGGGGTCACAGAGGCGCCCTGGAGAGCAGTAATGCTTTTAAAAGGTGAGAGAATCATAGCAGAAGTGGGGATAAGAGGGACAGATAAGTTTGCTAGCAGGTCTATTTTTAGTAGAATATGTTTCTGTTTTATTTTGCTCTGAAAGAGGGTCTTTTTAAGTATCCAGGCTAGCCTCAAGCCCCTATGCTTAGTCTGTCCTTCTGCCCCAGCTTCCTGCATAGCTGGGACTACAAGCATACACCCAGGTACTGGGACAGCAACAACGTCCTAGTGTGCTTTTCCTTAGCTAAAGCGTTAGGTTCCTCCAGGGAGTGGAGATCCCCAGAACTTCCCAGTGCTGCCTCACAGCTGTGTGCATTTCCCTTCCAGGGAGAGTGAGAAGACAAAGCTTCTCATTGCAGCCCAGAAACAGAAGGTGGTGGAAAAGGAGGCGGAAACAGAGAGGAAGAAAGCCCTCATTGGTCTGCACATGGTTCTCTAATCCCCTTTCCGAGAAGGGTTGGGGGCGGTGGGATGATGTAAAGAAGGCCAGGGCATGGTTAAGATTTCCAAATTGCTTCCAGTGAGCTTGGGTGGCATTCATATCCCCAGGAGCTAAGAGGAAGTTGTCCGATCATGGACACAAGTAGTGAGTCTTGAGTGTTTCTGTATCTCTGAAATGAAAGGAGCCCATAATTCTGAATAGAAGTGACTACCATTTACTGAGAACTTCCTATGTGAAGTATCCCAATTTCACATCACCACCAGAGGAAAGTACTGTCATTTGCTTGAACTTTTTTGTTTGATTGGTTTATTAAATTTTATTTATTTGTGTGTGTGTGTGTGTGAGAGAGAGAGAGAGAGACAGACAGAGAGACAGACAGACAGACAGAGACAGACGGGGGGGGGGGGGGGGAGCGGGGATGTGCCTATAAGTAGGAGCTCATATGCCATGGCACACTTGTGGAGGTCAGAGAACAACTCTCAGGAGTGGTTCACTCCTTTCATTGTGTACTTAGGTTGCCAGTCTTGCCTGGCAAGCACTTTTATCCATTCAGCCATCTTGAGGTGCTTGCTATGTTTTACTAAACTCAGATACTTGAAAACATGTCCAAGGTCTTGTGGCAAGTAAGAGAAGGCAGTCTTAGTCTTTGAAAGGCCAAGTTGGGAGAGTTAGGTTGTACCCCTGACGTCCCAGAGCACACTTTTCTTCTGGATTGGCACCTTCAGTTCCTAGTTCATGCCGATGCTGTGCTCCTGTGCACACTGGGACGTCATCTCTGCTCGGGTACGCCAATTGCAGCTGCCCTCTGTGGATATGGCTCTATTCAAGCATACCTGTTCGGGTATTAGGGCACTCAGATCGGGGGAAAGGTACAGTCAATCAAGGTTTCATTGTGTGTAAGTGTATGGGCACACGCATCCCATGATGCTTATGTGGAAGCTAGTTGACAGCCTGTGGGAATCAGTTCTCTCCTCCCACCTTATGGGTCCTGAGATTGAACTTGCATCGTCAGGCTCAGCAGCAGGCACCTTTACCCACTGGGCCTTCTCACCACCCTAGTCACTTCTGACATGTCAGCACCAAACTGTTTCTCCACTTCATTTATTCAGAGGCAGAAAAAGTGGCTCAGGTTGCAGAAATCACCTATGGGCAGAAGGTGATGGAAAAGGAGACGGAGAAGAAGATTTCAGAAATTGAAGGTGAGTAAACAGCAGCTCTCCCCTGCCTTGATACAAAAGTCATCTGGAGCCCAGCATGTTGACACACACCTGTCATCATTCTATCTCAGAGTTTTGAGTTTGCCCTCCAGGTCCAGGCAGGCATTAGGTTAGCCTTGGTGAAGACTCTGCTGGCTTTCTGTCTGCCACTCACCCTCTGTTCCCCTCCTAAGCCCTCGCTTCCCCACTGCCCTCACCTCACTTCATGTAGTGCCTTCAGGACTGAAGTAGATCCTCGCAGATGCTTCAGACCACAGTGTTCTATGTAATTATGTCCTCATTGTGGAGCCCACAGGCTGTGCAGGGACCACAGAGGAGCTGATTAGATTGTCACAGACCTATGGTTTCTCATCAGGGAGCTCTTAGTAAAGCAGTGCTTTCATTTCCTATAAATACTTGTCATGGGTGAGAGAGGCACAGCAGCTACAGGAGTTTATTGCTCTTGCACAGGAACTGAGTTCAGTTCCCAGTGCCCACATTGTGCAGGTCACAACCACCTATAAATCCCACTCCAGAAGGATTTGACACCTCTGGGTTCCATGAGCACCTGAGCTTATATTACATAATCACACACAGATACCCATAATTAAAAATAAATAAATGTTTTGTAAAACGGGTCATGCTGGGGTACAGTAAGACACCCCAAAGTATAGCTCACAGTCTTAACACATTTGCCTAGTATGCTCAAGGCCCTGTGTTCAACAGCCACACTGAGAAAAGTAAGTACTTAAATTTTCCTGGCATGGTGACACCTGTAATCCCACTACTTAGGAGGTGGGACTGGGAAGATTTAGAGTTCTAAGCCAGCCTGGATTGTGTAGCAAAACTGTTTCAGAAAACCAGCAGCAGGCCAGCAAGATGGATCAGTAGGTAAACTCACCACTGCACAACCTGACAACTGGGGTTTGATCATGGCAGAAAGAGAACTGATTTCCCCAAGTTGCCCTCTGATCTCCACACATGTGCCATGGCGGGTATGTCCCGACCTCTCTCCCAATAAATAAATGTAATAATAAAAACATTTTAATTTTTTAAAAGGGGGTGAAGGGAGGAAATAACAATCACAAAACAGCATCCCCAAAGAGTGGCCTTTGTCCCTGTTACAAATGTGACTGGAATGAGGCTGGCACTTCCCCAAGGCATGGGGCTAACTGCTGAGCTGTACTGCATCGCTGAGCAGGAGGGTGCACTGCTGCACGATGAGATAAAGCAGGTCTAAACCCAAACAGTATCCTCCGGACCAGCAATCATAATTCCAGAATTAGCCAGCCTAATCACTGCTAGAAACTTTAGGGAAATGAAGCTGGAAAGGGATCTGAGCTATTTTACATTTGTGATATTCGGTCTTAAGGTAGACCCATGACAAACACGGCAGTGCATATCTGTAATCCCAGTACTGAAGAGGCTGAGGCAGGAGGATGCCATAGTAGACATTTCCTTTTTATATTAAACTGAAACTCTTGCTACACTGTCTTAAAGATCTTAGATTACTTTCTTTTAGAGAAATGGTTTCCCTGCACTAACAGGAAAGCTACAACAGTCCAATGCTAGCCTGAGCTTCAAGGGGAGACCATTTCAAAAACAAAACACACACACAAAAGTGATCTCTCCAAGGTCATAGAAACCAGAATATGTTTTTGTTGGTTTTTTGTTTTTTTCAGTGCCAGGTGTGGAACCTGGGGCTTTGTATATGCTGGGCAAGTACTATACCACTGACCTGTAATTGCCAGCCCCCAGAGCACAGGCTTCTGCACCTTCCCATGGTTTTGTATTTAATCCAGTTCCCTCCACCCTTCACCCCCTAGATGCTGCATTTCTGGCCCGGGAGAAAGCAAAGGCTGATGCTGAGTGCTACACTGCTCTGAAAATAGCAGAAGCAAATAAGGTAAAGACAGATCCCATATTGGGGATACATTTGGGTTTGTTGCTCACTGCCCAGAGCCCTCACAACAGAGCTGAGAGCCCTGTGCTGTGTGAGACAGGCACATCGCTAAGTTGGGAAGCCCTAGAAGTTTCGTATTTGTGTTAAACATGGAAACTCTTGAAACTGTTGCTACTCTGCTATAAGATCTTAGATTACTTTCTCTTAGAAAAATGGTTTCTGTGTAAGAGGAAGGCCATGAAAAGTAGAAGGAGCATATCTGCTTGACAGGGACCTCTCCAAATTAAAGTTAAAAGGGTGCCACCAAATTTCTTTCTAATTTCATCTCTCCTAAGCTTTCTTTACTTCTCTCCCAGCTCAAGCTGACTCCAGAATATCTGCAGCTGATGAAGTACAAGGCCATTTCTTCAAACAGCAAGATTTACTTTGGCAAAGACATCCCCAACATGTTTATGGACTCTGCAGGTGGTCTGGGCAAGAATTTTGAGGGACTGTCTGACAAGCTGGGCCTTGGCTTGGAAGATGAGCCCCTAGAGGCAACCACGCAGGATAATTGAAAAAAAAAAAAATGTATACAACCTCTGATTGTGACGCTTAGAGAGATCTTTATTTTTTAAGATGAAACAGAATGTTCCTCCTTTCCACACACTACCTTCTTTGACTCTTCAAGTTGTTGTGGTAAAAAAAGGAAGAAATGGACATAAATCTGCCCCCTTCTGGGAAGGAAGAGCAGGTGGAGAATTGTTTTTATTTTTGGTTTTATTTTTTAATTCAGGTAAGTAGATTATATGACTTCTGATAAGGTGTGTACACCATTGATTTGACCTCTGACCTGCAGGCACCAACTTTGTCCCTTTGAAGCTGGCTTAACTGAGGATACTATCAATAGGCAGTGGGAGATGTGTGGCTGCTGCCTCCTGCTGGTTTGATTTCCTTCATTTGGGAAACCACACTCCACAGTCCTCTCCCTTACCTCTAATGCAGGCAGTGTCTACATGTGGGGCTCACAACTGAACGGCATCTGCTGTGGAATTTCAGCTACAGAGAGCATTGGCCTGCTGGGCTTTTTTGACAGTGGGTGGGTTATTCTAGAGTTAAGCTGTGTTGAGCCCTCCTTAGGAAGAACCTGGTGCTAGGTTTTGCAAGATTTTCTATACATAGTACTCTTGCCCTAATGTTTTCTGACTACATCTCATCACAGCAGGGCTCAGACACCACCACACTATCCTTTTTCATAATTTTTACCTGATCTGTGATTTACTTTCTTATTGAATAATCTATCCATTAGTTCCACTCAGCATTAAGATGGGAATAAACAAGTGTCATACTGGCTGATGAAGTAGATTCCTCATACCCATCATACCCATGTAATACTATTTGAAGCTAATTGTGCATATACTTTTGAGACCAAATGTCTTTATCATTGTGGAGATTCTTCATTGAAGAGCTCTTGACACTATGGGAGGAGGAAGGGCCAGCCAGTAGACATCCAAGTAGTAGTGCCTATGCCCTATGCTGGGGGTTTGTCTGACACTCTGATGCCGCTTGGGAGTCAACTCCAGAGCAGCTACCATAGATGCAAGTCAGAATTCATGCCATGCCCCGTGGGCTGCATTGAATTCCTATGTTTTGTTTTTCGTTGCTAGTTAGGAAAACAATGAGTCACCCTAGGAGATTCAGGATGGGAAGAACAAATATGAAAGAAAGTTATTTCGTAGATCCTGAAATTGGGCTCCGGACAGGCTCCAACTTGTATGGCCTGTGGGTGCTGCACAGAATGTCTTTGTGGAGGGCAACTATGCAGAGTTAATATGTAGACATGGCGGTACCTGAATAGCCGTGACCAGCTCCAGCTTAGGGCTCAGCCGTATTAGCTGCTTCCCCACACCATCCTTCCCAACACACTTAGATACTTCCTGTATCTTCTGGGTAAGTACTATAAATGATATTTCTGGCATCAATCCCCACCTCATTTTTGCTTCTGTAAGTCAGGCAATTTGCTTCTAAGTGGCACCAGGCTAGTCAGGTATTTGGGTAGCATTCAGCCTGCCTAGAAAGAGGCAAAGTGTTAATTCTGCTTACTTCCCGTGTTGCCCTTCTCCTCACACTGAGATTCTCAAGCCACTGGTCCTCGTCACACTTTGTACAGACTACAAAGCGTTCCTGGAAAGGAACTCAAAAGTTCTTGGAAAAGTGGGTTTTTCCCCAAGACCAACTCATCTTCCTCCCATTTGCTGCTCTTAATCACTTGTTGAGAGCATTATGCTGTCCCCAGGATTCCCGCTTCACCTGAGCCTCAGAAAACACTACTTCTCTGGAGTCAGGACAGGAGTAAGGCAGTCTCTGCTACTAACATTCTGATAGCTTATCCCTTGGTCACAAAGAGCCTCAATAAAGTCCTGCTGCAACTGCTGCCTCCCACCCCCCAATGTCACTTCTTTAAACAAAACATATAAATGTTTCCATGTCATTAACATAAGTTCAGTAGTTGTTGGTATCTGTCACAGCAGTAAAATCATGGAACTCGGCTGTCTTTTTAGCATGGGATTCCTAGCCCATCTGTCTGCGAGACTTTGGTTTTCGTAATACTAGAAAATCTGATCATAAAGCATTTGAATTATAAACATAAAATGTGATAAGCCTGCCATTTTGTAGGCAGTGAAGTCATGGCTGCTATTTATAAGTAGAACTTCTATCAAAATAAGTAACTTTGTAAAATTCAGTTTTTGTAGGATTTTACCAAGGCACAGCCACCTTGTTAGAATGCTTCTCACTAAACTTTGCAGAAGCAATTCATATTCAGTACAGTTTTTAATCACTTTTCAATATATGGTCAGAATGTAAGGACGCCTAAGACTAATAATTTTTATATAACAAAGAATAGATATGGAGGGACTAATATGAATACTGAATTGAGGGAACTACTGAATAAGGCTGGACAATACAGTGATCCAAAAAAGGGAGGTGTTTTATAAATGGTCTCTGGTTCTGTTTGTATCTTGTGAAAGTAAGATTCTCTGACCTGGACTGTTGTAAGTTGGAGTTTGATAACTGTACCTTGACAAATAGCTACTCTGTCTGTAAACTTCACCTATTTTGTTGTCTTCAGTGGGATTCTAGCCACTGTTTGTTTCCTTATAAAAAGCTGTAATAGGCAATAATGTGTTTGTACTTCTTTCTCTTTTTTTTCCTCTACTTTTGTGTAAACTGGTGATTGAATAGTCAAAGCAATTTTTTAATGTGCCCCAGGGACATTAATGAGTCTTTATAACTGAGAAATTATTCTTGTTATATTAATCATACCATAAATGATACTACTAGATTAATTACCATGGGTTAATAGCTCCAGGAATTGTTTCAGACAACACAGAAGGTCTCATGTGAATATACGTACATCTTTGATTTAATTTCTGTCTTGCTAAATAAAATGTCTTTGTCTTTACCTTTTTATAAAGTAAAATTTACCAATAGCTAATTCTAGGATTGGTGATAGAAATAAAACTTCCCAGTTACGTTTCCCCAGAAAAATATATCCAGGTGATAAATTCTTGCCAGCATGGTGGTGCATGCTTTTAGCCCCAGCACACAAGGAGAAGCAGGAGGATCTGTGTGAGGCCAGCCTGGTTTACAGCATAGTGAGACCCTGTTGAAAACAAACAGAATTCACACATTGCTGCATTTCTCCAAAAGATAACCCAAAACTCATGTGATTATCAGTTTAAGTAGGTAACTCCCAGAATGGGCTCTGGCCAACTCCTTGCCCAGTGTCAGCAGATAAATGTGAATGTCAATTCATTTACAACAACTGTATCCCATCCCAAATATTGCACAATACCTACTTTTATACTTTTTATAGTATGTACTCTTTATCTGAAATTCACATTTAACTGGGCATTTTCTTTTAAATAACAAGTTTGCATAGTTTTAATGTGTATAGTGTAGAGTTCATGTATGCATGATGTCTGTGGACCACATGCATATCTGGTGCCTATGGAGGCCAGAAGAGGGCGTTGGATTCCCTGGACTGGAGTTACAGGCAGTTGTGAGCTGCCATGTGGGTGCTGGGAATCAAACAGGGTCCTCCTGAAGAGCAACCAGTGAGTGCTCTTACCCTCTGAACCATCTTTCCAGTCCCTGGTAATATTTTTCATTGTTTTCTTAGATCAAACTCTGTTTTATTTCTTTTTGAAAGTGGTTCTTTCACAGTTTGTACTTTGGCCATATCTCCCCCCCCACACATCATCCTCTCTTAGCCTCTTCCCCCCACCTTCCTACTTTTTTTAAAAAAATTAGGGTTGTTTTCATGAGCATCAGTGGGGAGTTAATTGGGCTAGGGCAACTTACTAGTAGCAACAACACTGAGGATCTGACTGTCCCTCCCCCAGTAACCACAACAGCCTCAAGCTCCCCAGACTGGTAGGGCCTCCTGTGCTCCTTCCTCATCATGATGGAATGTTGATAGACCCAGTCTTGTACAGGTAACCACTGTTGCTGTTGCTAATGGGTGCAAGAGCCATGACAGCCAGAAGATAACAGCATTTCACAGCACTCTTCTCTATCCTCTGGCTCTTAGGTATTTCCCATCCCACTCTTCCAAGATGTTTTTTGAGTCTTGGAGGGTACGATACACCCTTACTAAAGTTCAATAGTCACTTATTTTGAGCACTTTGACCAGTATGACTATATTAATCATAACCTAGCACAATTTTCAAAAGCAGCTTCTCTGACCAAGGTTAGAATCAATACTAATTTATGGATATATATATTTAGAAGGCAGTTTGATTCCATGTCCATATACAAAACAATAGTAATAGGTTCTCCACTAGGGCCTATGACTCTCCATCCCTGGGCTTTTGGCCAGGCTTACAGTACTAGGCATGAATCCTTCCTGGGAAGTGAGCCTCGAATCCAGTCAGAAAGCAGTTGATTGCACCCATATAATCATAGCACCACTGCACGTCTTTCCTGGCCGGTTGATATTGTAGCTCATGGAGTTGGATGCTAAGTACCACTGACAGCTTTCTCCCCAGGAGCCTGCATAGCTAGCACCTTCTAGTATTATCAAAGTTAACCAGCAAGGAGGAAGCTTCCAGCCTAGCTCCAGACAGATCTCTCTCTGTCCTGTAACCAAAGTGTATGGTATTCTCAGCAGTGGGGTCTCATCACCTAGTTCTGGAGGGCAACCAAGAACAGTAGCAATTGCCTGTATTGTTGGTCTCCCTGATCTCTTAAGGAGATGTCCCAGATTTTGGAATTTTCACTTAATAACCTAAACAGCATTATTCACCCATGTCCTATGTTTTTGTTATATTTCAGTTAGGCTTGCTCAGGGATTTTGTTCTGTTTTTAGTGTTTTGGGACAGGGCCTCACTCTGTAAACCAGATTGCCTTACCTTCCCACGTGGTAGGATATAAGTATGAGCCACAAAGCCCTACTTTTTGGAGTTTTTAATGGTGTTCCTAATCTCTGTGTTGACTTGAGAGAATGATACAAAAGGAATATGAATTTACCAACTTAAGAATATAGTAACTGAAATTGAATTGCCAATTCATAACCTTAAAACTTGTAGGTATGTGGTTTGGGACTTACTTTCTAATTCTACCTAAAACCTTGTGCATGCTAGGCAAGTATGCTCTGCCAGTAAACTACAATCCCAGCCCTTAGAGGTTTCTGTTTAAGATTTATTTTTTATTTATTTATGTGTCTCTGTGGGTGTATAATAGGTTCTCACTGCGTAGCTCAGTTCTGGTCTTAAACTCATTATGTAGGTCAAGCTGACCTTGAATTGATGGTCTTCCCACCAAGTACTAGGGAGAGTATGCACACAGCATGCACCACTGTGCTCAACTTGAATTAGTGCTTTAACTTCTCTAAACTTCAGTGTCTGTTATAAAATGGATTGAGTAAACTATAAGAGATAATGCATAGGAAATGTTTTTAGCTCTGTTTATAACTTCAAAAGGAACTTATTGCCAGGCAGTGGTACACACCTTTAATCCCAGCACTGGGGTGGGGTGGAGTGTGGTGGAGTGTGGAGGAGGCAGAAGCAGGCGGACCTCTCTGAGTTCAAGACCAGCCTGGTCTACATAGTGAGTTCCAGGACAGCCAGAGTTACAACATATTTTTTTGAAACAGCCTATCTCTTAAATCTCATGTTCATCCCATCCTTCATGCATCCTTTTATCTTGTCCCATTTGTTGTTCTTGTTAACTTGTTCTTCCCAACTGTAGCTCTATAGCAAACATCATATTAGACTCATTCTGTAACAGGTTATTCTGGTCCCTTTCAATTTTTTTTTCTTTTTCGCTTTGGTAACGGCAGCAATACATCAAGTCTAAAGACATTTTACTTGGATATAATTACTCCTAATGTCAAGGCTGGAGAGAGCATTTGTTGCTCTTCCAGAGGTTCAGATCCTAGCACCCACATGTCTGTTCACAGTTGTAAACTCCAGTTCCATGGGATCTGATGCCCTCTTCTGACCTCTCTGGGCACTTCACACACTTGGTGCACACAAGCTTACATACAGGTAAAACATCCATACACATAAAAATATCTAAGTCTTTAAAAAGTGGAGGTTAACGAGTCGGAGCAGTGGTTAAGAGCACCTGTTGCTCTTGCAAATGACCAGGGTTCAGTTCCCAGCACCAACAAGGTGGCTCACAATCCGTAACTTTAGACGCAGTGGATCAATACTCTCTTCCGGCCACCGCAGACACCATGTTGTACATATGGACATGAGGCAAAACAGTCAATACACATAAAGTATAAGTAACTTTTTTTGTTTTTTCGAGATAAGGTTTTTCTTGTGTAGCCTTGGCTGTCCTGGAACTCGCTCTGTAGACCAGGCTGGTCTTGAACTCACAAAGGTCCGCCTGCCTCTGCCTCCCAAGTGCTGGGATTTAAAGGCATGCGCCACCACAGCCCAGAAGAAAATAAACGTTTTATTAAAGAAAAAGAAAAAGAAAAAAACAGAAAAGTTACTCTTAATGCCTTTGTTTATAAATAACCCGGCCCCGCCCTACAGGGCTCTCTCACTTCTGGGCACCCGAGCACTGAGTCCGGGTAGCCTCCGACCTTCCCAAGATGGCGCCCTCCTTCTCGGCCGCCAGCCTCCATGGGGGGGGGGGGGCGATGGCTGGATGGTGAGCGGTGATTGGGCCTCGCAGGGAGGGGGCGGGACCGGAAGGTGGACTCCTTGGGTCGCGGCTCCGCGCCTGGGCACACTCCGGGGAATGTGGAGAGCAGGCAGCATGTCTGCGGAGCTGGGAGTCGGGATCGCGCTGCGGTCCGTGAACGAGCGCGTCCAGCAAAGTGTGGCGCGGCGGCCGCGGGTGAGGACGGGCTGAGGGGGGCACCGCGTGGGGCCAAGTGTCACGGTGACGCAGAAGGGGCTCCCGCGGGGGCGGGGGCTGCAGGGGCTCCCGGGGTCTCCTTGGCAGTGTGGCCTTGAGGCTCGGGGCTTCCTGGAGGTTGGCTTGGTTGGAGAGAAGGTGCTCACTTAGGGAAAGTGACTCGAGTCCAGGTGTCTTGCTCGCCATTTGCTATTTCTCGTGGCCTCGGTACTAGAGCTCTCAGAGGACTAGGTCCACCCGTGATCACGAGCGGCGACCCTTGGTCAAGGTGCGAGTCCACTGACAAGGTTTTACCTCCACTGAGCGGGAGGGGCTGGCAGGTGCCCAGTCACGAGCACTTATTTTTATCCTTACTGGTTGTCTTGTCACCTATTGGATTTCTTATTAAACCAGAGTCATGCTTTTCTCCATGCAAACTAAGCTACGTTATGTGAAGTGAGACACCCTCCCCCGCCAAAAAAAAAAAAAAAAAGAAACGCAAAGACCTGTCTAATCTAGTGTTTATGGTCTCAGATTTTAAAAGCATGCCTGAAGACAGAAGCATGCTGAATCACATACTCTCTTTTCTTAACTGATGTCTAGACGTTACCTTGAACAAGTCCTGTAACTACCCTAGCCTTGGTTTCCTTATTGCTGAGAGAATGAGATGATCCTGGTACCAGTGTTCTGTTTCTCCAAAGAAAGATCTTTGGGGATTTCCCCTACTGCACCCCACTCTGGGAGGTTCTCTGGGAGTTAGGCATGCTTGTACCACTTTGCTCTCTGGAAGCCTTCAGTTCATCAACATCATGCTAGGAATTAGACACAGCCCCGAAGACACTAGTGACCCAGTCCCTCAGAAGGAAACAATAGGAGACTGTGGTCATTGGTGTGACTTCTGCAAGCCTTTTAGAATACTGTGGTTTTGTGAAAGTCTCAGAAATTGGTGGGGAACAAGGAGACAGCTGTGTGAGGATTTGTCTGTAGCTGAAAGCAGGGAAACCTTGTATTTTATGTAACAGATATGGGGAGAATTTGGATGAATCTAATCCTGAGTACAGAACAGTTTGGTTGGTTGATTCATAGATTGAACAATACATTGTATTTCTTTATCCCAACTGAGCCTCTTTCAAAGTGAATGGAAGCATTATTAATAATCACATCAGAGCCAAAATGAGTTTCTATACTGTTTATCTTGTGGTGTCAAAAACCAGAAAGCCAGACATTACTGTCAGTCACCTCCCTCTATCCCTCTCTATTTTATATTTTGAGATCCTGAACCTGGAGCTAGCTAGCCAGCAAGCCTCAGGAATCCACCTGTCTCTGTCCCCCAGCACTGGGGTTACAGACAAGTGGCACCACGCCTACCTCTTATATGAACGTTGGGGGTCCAAACTCAGGCCCTCATGCTTGCATGATTGTCATTTCACCCATCTTTTCTGCCCCAGATCCTTAAGCCTCCAGCATTGGTTTATGTGAGAATCATCTAGAACACTTGTTCAAAAGGCAGAATGGTAGCTCTGTGGTGGAACTCACCTGATGTTCCCAGAGTTGTCTACCCAACACCACAAAAACAGAAGGATGGGGAAATGGATCTTACCAGTTCAGAGTTGAGATCCATGCCCATCTATTTTAGATACAAGGTGTATCATACTGTGACCCTATTTCCACTCACCCACTCATGTGGCTCCTTTCTTGGCAGGATCTCCCAGCCGTCCAACCCCGGCTAGTAGCTGTCAGCAAAACTAAACCTGCGGACATGGTGGTTGAGGCCTATGGTCATGGGCAGCGCACTTTCGGAGAGAACTATGTAAGACCCCTTTTAGGAAGATCCTTTGGAAGAGTTGTGACTACCGGGCGTCTGACTTGTTCTGTTCTTGCTCTTTAGGTTCAGGAGCTCCTAGAAAAAGCATCAAATCCTAAGGTTCGTAGACTTGGGAACTACTGCTGTTGGATATAAATCTTAGCTCTTAGTTGAAAAGGTTGCTGGTGGAGTTTTAGAACAGGAAGCTGGGCTGGGGATAGAAAACTTCCACATTTTGCCTTGAGCTCCGAATAATTCTCAGCTACCTTTTCTGTCTTTATCAAGACTTATATATTCTCTTTCGTGGTGGTCTGTGAATGCTGACTTTAGGAGCTGGCTGAAATCTTTGGAGATTTGAAAGCATAAATCAGAGGGTACGGGATACAGCTCAGTGGTAGAGTATTTGGGCCGAAAACATAAATGGGAGACTGGCTGAAGAGTGGTGGCAGTCTGTCACTCAAAGGAGAGCTTGGGAGTAAAGGGCACTTGAGCTGGCGAGGCGTCCGTGAAATCCATGTCAAATGGTTCCCTTTTCCTCTTCAGATTCTGTCTTCATGTCCTGAGATCAAATGGCACTTCATAGGCCATTTACAGAAACAAAACGTCAACAAACTGATGGGTAAGACAGAACTCCTAATACAAAGACAGGCCTCCTCTGTGATTCCTGTGGCTTATACCACCTTCGGAATGAGCAGCTTCTAGAACATTCCCAGCTCACCGTTTGTGTTAAGAATGAAGCCTGAGGATTAGGGTCAGGGAGTGGCTCAGGAATAGAGCGCTTGCCTGGCACTCACAAGGCCTTACATCACTCCCCAGCGCCATAAAAACAAGTACTAACCACAGACACATTTAATCACGTAACGTGAGGATATCAAGTAACTGTACTTACTGCATTTTCCTTTTTTTGGGGGGAGGGGAAATAGGATAAGGTGGATTGTGTGTACGGCAGTCAGAGGACAACATGGGAGAGCGATTCTCTCTCTGTTATGTGGGTCCCAGGTGGTTAGACTAGGCAGAGGCCCCTTTACACACGCAATCATCTTGCCTGTCCTAGTGTTTGTTTTTCTTAACAGCATTGTCGGAGTACAACTGCAAAAAGCGTATCAAACTACAATTAATTACACATATTAAAAGTGATAAATTTGCCCGGCTTGGTGGCGCACGCCTTTAATCTCAGTGCTTGGTGGAGAGACAGGAGAATCTCTGTGAGTTCGAAGGCCAGCCTGGTCTACAGAGCAGGTTCTGGTTAGGGCTACACAGAGGAAACCCTGTCTCAAAAAAACAACCAAAAAAAAGTGTCAATTTCAGCATAGGATTATAGCTGTTAAACTATAATAATAAAAATAGTGGGCATCTGTCACCCCAGAAGTTATCTCCTATGATCTTGCTCAAATGCTACTTATTTTGCTGCTGTAAATTCCATGATTTAGAGTTGTGTAAATGGAATTTTAAGAAATGCACCTGACTTCTTTTAATCCTCATCAAGCATTTGACAGTTATCATGTTTATATGGTTCCTTCTTCTTATTCAGTAGTATTCCACTGTGTAAGCATCACAGTTTTTCCATTCTCGTTGATAAATATTTAGGTTAGTTTTGGGGTATTACAGATAAGCTGTTATGTTAGGTATGGTAGCGCAACCCAGAACTCAGGATTAATAAGAAACAAACAAATACAGTATAAACAAATGGTGATGCCCGCCTTTAATCCCAGCACTCGGGAGGCAGAGACAGGCAGATATTTGTGAGTTCAAGGCCAGCCTGGCCTACAGAGTGTGCTCCAGGACTGCAGCCAGAGTTCCACAGGGAAACCCTGTCTCGAAAACAAACAAACAAGCAAACTTGGGAAGAAAGAGCTTATTTGGCTTATACTTCCACAGCACTGACAGAAGTCAGGGCAGAAACCTGGAGGCAGGAACTGAAGCAGATACCATGGAGGAATGTTGCTTACAGGCTTGCTTCCATGGCTTGCTCAGCCTGCTGTTCTACAGAACCCCAGACCACCTGCCTTGGGGTGGCACCACTCACAAAGAGCTGTGTCCTCCACTCAATCATTAATCAAGAAACGCCTACAGGCCAATCTTATGGAAGCACTTTCTCAGGTGAAGTCTCTCTTCCCAGATGATCCTGGCTCGTGTCAAGTTGACAAAACAAACAGAAAACCTAATCAGTACAACTGACTTGCCATCCTAAGTAATTTCCTTGTCAGTACCTAATGCCTAATTTGTCAGCTCTATCAGTGCCTGTCATCTGATATATTGTAATTTGGGTGAAGGGGTGTTTGTTTTTGCTAGAAATTTGAGTCTTTAGATACATGGAAGAAATGACCTAATGTCCTCATCTATTCTTTCATTTCCTCAGTTTTGGCTCAGTTTCAGCTAATTTAACTTCTCATTATACTTGTTTGTTTTTGTTTTGCAGGACAAGGTTTCTCTGTGTAGCCCTGGCTGCCCAGAGAACTCTGTAGATCAGGCTGGCCTTGAATTCAGAGACCTGCCTCTGCCTCCCAGTGCTGGGAGGCACTGCCCAGCTTTAGGTCTTGCTCTTAACGTCAGTTGGTGTATAACCAGGCCAGAGCTGAATTTAGAATTATTTTCACAATCAAAGCATAGTGTCTCCACCCCGACTAGGATCCTGCATCCTTTGTGAACCTCGGGTGTCTTCTCCCAACCTGTCAGCGTCTTTAGTAACTTCACGTATTCTCTCATCAGTGCCCAGCTGAACACGCTAGCCCAGCGGTTCCCAACCTGTGGGTTTCAATCCCTTTGGGGGTTGAACGACCCTCTCACAGGGGTCACCTAAGACCATCTGTATATCAGATATTTACATTACGATTCATAACAGTAGCAAAGTCACAGTTAAGAAGTAGCAACAAAAATAATTTTATGGCTGGGGATTCACCACAGCATGAGGAGCTATTAAAGGATGACAGCGTTGGGAAGGGTGAGAGCCGCTGGTCTAGCTCATTAAGATCACCAGTTCACTGAGTGAGGCTCCATTCCCACTCCTTTCCGGTGCCCTGTTGGGGAAAAAAATTGTGGCAGTTGTGGGGCTCACATCATTGGCTTCCCACTCTCAGAGACCACCATCTTTTACTTCACGATACTTGGTTCTTATAAATGTTACTTCATAGATATGATTTTCCCCCCATTGGGCTATTCTAAAAGATAAAAGGAAGGCTGACCGGGTGGCCCAGTGAATAAAACACTCATAAGATTGATCTTCCAATTCTACCGGGGACGTGGCAGAGAGCTTGCCTCGCAGACACAAGGCTCTGTGCTCAGTCTTTACCATGGAAAAGGCAAAGAGAAGAGGAGGGATGGAAGGCAAGGAGAGTAGTTAGCCAACTACTACCTGGAAGATTTCTGCGCTCCGTACGTGCAAGTACGCTGGTGGGGCTGCATCTCTGTCCTTTATGGCAGTGTCATAGTTCATCTTTATAGAAGGTGGCTTTGACGACTTCACTGTCAGACTGAGCATCCAGTAGGAACCATGCTGTGGCCTCCTCAAGTAAGAAGACCCATCCCAGAAAGTTTAAGAGCATAATGCTATCCTTCCAGGGTAGCATTTTGGCTTCTGCTCCCTGTCATTTGAACTGAGACGTAGTTAGATCAGGCCTACCATTCAGAATCTCAACAACCAGCTTCTTGAGCTGTCTCCATACAGATGCAGCCTGACTGTGGTATGCTAGTGTTTTCCCTTATCCTTCCAGGTGAGATGGGGCTTCCTGCCTTTGAACTTCATATCTAATAAACTCTCTATTGGCCAGTCACAAGATTTCACTTTCCTGGGATACTTTTCCCTCTACCAGATGAAAGGTTTATTGTATATTTCGTGGGCAGCTGGGAAAATGAAGACTGCTACCTTCCCTCTTTCTCGTTACAGCTGTCCCCAACCTCTTTATGCTGGAAACCATAGACTCGGTGAAGTTGGCAGACAAGGTGAACAGTTCCTGGCAGAAGAAAGGTTCTGCTGAACCTCTAAAGGTCATGGTCCAGATTAACACCAGTGGAGAAGAGAGTAAGTGACCAGACCTGAACCGTAGGTGTTTGGCCCGTACATGGCTGAAGCTCAGGTAGAGTGTAAGCATCTGACAAGATTGTGGAGAGAAGCTCCAGTCTTTTAGTAAGCTGCTGTGTCACTAACCATTGTGACGATCCTATGAAATTTTTTAATATATTATGGCTTAGTAGGTATTGATTTTGAGGAATTTTATAACCTTGATGTCCTGGAAATCCCCAAAGATCATCATCAATTCCCTCCTAAAAGGGATTGAGGCTTGTATGCATAATACTTCTTAGGTCACGGGGAAATTACCCAATTCTTCATTGAGCTGAACACCAGTGAGCGTCTATCATAGGGCCAGTGTAGCAGTGAATTACAGAGGACCATGGACTTTATCAGACAGAAGTGTGCTGGAGCTGCACCACTTTCAGTCTGTTACCTGACCTCTCCGTACCTGAGTTTCCTTAGGTGGCAGTGGCATCGGGAGTTCTCACAGTCGAGGGCGTGGTGAGGATTCAGTGCAGTGGTGGAACCATGGACATTTCCCTCGCTTGCTTTCTGTTAAGAGTGAATGCCAGGCATTTGCTGACAGCCATCTTCTAAGCTCTGACGTGTAGCAGATCTTGGCATGAAGGAACTCAGTATAGGCATCTGTTTTCCAGATGTGCCTTGGAGTCAGGCTGCCTGGGCTCAAATCTCAGGTTCACAGTTCTAGTCATGTGACCTTAGGCAAAGATTTAGCCTCCCTGCCTCGGTTTCCTCTGAAGACTGGTACTAGTAAGAATACTTAAAGTTACTGTATGAAATGAAAAGTCTTAGGGCTGGCACAGAGTTCAATAGGTTTTAATGGCTACGATCGTTACGTGCATTTTTCCCTGACTCTGGCTACATTGCATGTGAGTGGGTACAGAACAGAAGCTGAGGTCTCACATCTTGAACCACAAGCATGGAGCAGAGGAGAACTGGGAGTGATACATGGCTTCGAAACCTCACAGCTGGCATCCATGACACATCTCCAGCAAGGCTGCATCTCCTGGACATAGCCAAACAGTCCCAGCAACTGGGAATGAGGCATTCCAACATGAGCCTCTGGGGGACATTCTCATTCAGACCACAGCATACAAGACTCGTTCTTTTCCATCTCCCCCAGCCGTTCTCAGCTAAAACCCTGTGGGGTGTGGCTTAGTGGTAGAGCCTTGAGTGTACAGAACTGTGGGGTCAGTCTCTGGCACTGAAAAAAATAAAGTGGAATCCTGAGATGGAGTCAAGAGAATCTAATCGTGAGAAACAGAACCTGAGTCGAAGAGGAGCAAACATGGAGGACCTCCATAAGGTGTCACTCTTCAGGGTTAGGGTCAGCTACCTCATCAGATTTTCATGTGAGAGTCACCCTGTTATCAAGAAGGGATGAAAATGGAGCCTTCTCTGGCTATCTAAGACATGTTGGAATGCACATCGTCTGTTTCTTTTTGTGAAGGTAAACATGGCCTCGCGCCTTCGGAAGCCATAGCCGTGGTGGAACACATAAAGGCCAGTTGTCCCAGCCTGGAGTTCGTGGGGCTCATGACCATAGGAAGCTTCGGGCATGATCTTAGTCAAGGACCAAACCCAGACTTCCAGGTACTGGAATCGGGGTGGTGCTCTTGTACCAGTAAGCATCACGGGGCTGTGGGTGTGGCCCACCAGCAGGGTATGTCTAGCCTTTGCTTGATCCCAGCACTGGTGGGTGCAGTAGCATCCCACCAGGCTGCAGGTTGTGGTACTTCAGGGACCTCTCAGAACATAGCCTGTCAGGTGCGACATCACAGCCTCTAATGAACTCTTCTCGTAAGAAGGAAGACTAGGCTCCCAGATACACACACACCTTCCTTAACTCAGTTTTAACTTGGCTAAAACAATTTTTAGAGCAAGCTTTTTCCTTCCTTCCTAGTGACGCAATTTGCATTTTTATTGTTTTGTTTTCAGGGTGCTGTTGGGTTTGTGTTTGTTTTTATTCCCAGTGCTAGGGATGGAACCTGAGAGCTGGAGCATGCTATGAAAGCATTCTGCCACTGAGCCATCACTGGCTTTATTAGTTTTTGAAAGTTGGGGATGTGGCTAAAACACTTAATAGCAGTGGTTCTCAACCTTCCTACTTCTGCCACCCAGTTCCTCATGTTGTGCTAAGCCCCAACCATAAAATTATTTTCATTGCTACTTCATGACTATAATTTTGCTAGTTATAAATTGTACTGTAAATATCTGGTGGGCATAAAGAGTTGTTCAAACTGCCCCCCACAGGGGTCATAACCCACAGGTTGAGAACCACTGTTTTATAGCAACTTCTGGTGATTATTACATCTCAAAATCATGAGGAATGGAATCATCAGAAATATTTTAGTTTGGTAACTTTCCTTTTGTTTTCATTTCGATGGGTTTTTGTTTTTGCTCTGTTTTGTTTGTTTTGGTTTAGTTTGGCTTGGCTTGCTTTGTTTTGGAGACAAGTTTACCACCCTGTGTAGCCCAGGCTGGCCTTGAACTCAGGATTCTCCTGCCTGTTCCCAAGTATTAATAGGCAAGCACCACTATGCCCAGCAGACTTGACCACCTTTTGACATTGTTGGACACAAGAATAAATTGGTAACGCTTGTGTTTTGGCCAGATGTTAGTGTCCCTGCGGCAGGAGCTGTGTGAAAAGCTGAGCATTCCTGTGGACCAGGTAGAGCTGAGCATGGGCATGTCCGTGGACTTCCAGCATGCTGTAAGTGTCCTTACCAGGAGGCCCTGGGTAGTCCCTGGAGTGCGTTTTTGATTGGGCGGGGGAGGGGGGTCCTTTTAAATTCCTCATCCTAGTAACAGAGAAGTCATAATGACTCAACTGTTCTAACATTTCCCCCTCCCCGACACTGTTCCTTTTCTGAAGTGAAATTTGTAGAAATTACAACCAAATACTTAAAACTCAACACAATTCACAAGTAATCTAGGAAAAAGCGTAACTAAGGGTTTGATGTATGTGTTATACCCTGGGTTTGGTGTCCCAACACCAAAACAGAAATTCTAAACTGATCTTTAAAGGCATTTCATACATAAATGCTAGGGCACTAGCGATGTGACAATAAGTAGAAACCAAAACAAAGTACCATGTTAGTACTCATGTGCATGAGTTTCTAAGACCGTAAATAATAGCTGGGCGCGTGGCACTCTTCCAGTCCCAGCACTTGGAAACAGTTTTTCCAGTCAAGCGGATTGCTGTTGCGTTTCAAGCCAGCCTGGTCTACACTACAAGTTCCATGTAAGCCAAGGCCACATAGTGAGACCCTGCCTTAAAAATAAATAGTAACAAAGTTCTAAAAAAAAACCAAAGTATAAAATTGCATTTTTGGACTATCACATATATTAAAACAGTGTAAAAATTCTTTGTAAATAAAATGGAGCTTGAGTCTGTGCCTGGGTTTTTTCCATTTGGCTGACAGTGGCCCTTTGACCATGGGCTACAGGGCTGCTCTTGGCTATGCAGCTGTATCCCACACACCTCCATCTCTGCCATCCCTTGTCTCCACACTGCTAAGTGTCGTTAACTCCCCAACTGCTGTGCAAGCCGAGATCGTTACCTTTCTCCTGAGCACAGCCTGGAGAAGTGGCCCTGTCCCGGGACACCAGAGCACTTAGCAGCTTGGTTGCTCCTTATCTAGCCTCTGGGCGGCCAAAAAAGAGGTGCAGCCTCAGCACCAGCTACATCTTAGTGTCTGAAACTCTCTTCCTCCATGATTTCTTCTTTCCGGCAGATTGAAGTCGGATCTACAAATGTCCGGGTAGGGAGCACCATTTTCGGAGAGCGGGATTACTCAAAGAAACCTGCCCTAGACTAGACGACAACAGACCTGAAGGCCTCAGTGCCACCGGCACAAGAACAGTGAGGCCGGGACAGCTAAAGAGATCAACTATGCACCAAACATAGGTTTTCATTTTGGTGTTCCGCATGTTCCCAATCGCACTCTTCTGCGGCCTGTATAGAGCGCTGGGGATTACCTATGTTGATGGAAACCACCTGTGCGTAGCCTCTGCGGTAGGAAGCTGGACCAGCGGTGGCTTAGGCTTGAATTTGAGAAGTTCTGAGACTGCAGCACTTGATACCGAATCAGTAGCCAGGAGCTGAGATCAACTGAACACTGCCCAGGAGCACTCAACCCCCAGGAATGCCTTTCCTGGGGTACCTTTTGGGTTACCGTTGTCTATAATCAAGAACATCATGGGGATCCCATTCGCCGACCCACTTTAACAACGGCCTACAGTTGTCCCTACGAGTCCCGACTAAACAGAATCATGTCACCACTCTGGAAGCCTGTGATTTCTGCTCCGGGTTTCCACCCAGGACAGTAGGTGTCTGTGGCACCCACCTGAAGCCCCAGGGTAACTTGTAAATAGCACTTGAGCCTTTGGGACATCCTGCTGCAAAGGTGGGACTTGGAGCCTTTTCCTCGGGGTCCGCAGTGATGGAGAGTGAGTGACAGGATGTCCTCCCCATCGGAATATAATCCCTTTCTGGTTATGAGCAAAGACCGTCCCACCTGGAGACAAAAGCCCTTCAGAGCCAATTCCAGGGCACGGCTTCAACAAGGCCAATTTGCTTTTTCTTCTCCGGGGAAGTACTTCCCAGGCGTACTTAGAGCCACATCCGACACACACACTGAATTTATAAGGCAGAATTTTGAAGCTCTTGATTGTTCATAATGTAGCAAGATCTTCAGAAACTAGAAGCGGCTGGGCTTTAGTAGCACCTGCCTGTAACTCCATCATTTGGGAGGTCCAGGCGAGAAGATCAGGAGTTCAAGGGCAAAGGTTAAATGATACCCTATCTTAAATAAATAAAGAAACTAGAAAGCACAATTCTCCAGTAATCAACAAAGCTTTGGTGTGGGCTGCTTGTCTTCTGATAGCTTTTCCTCTTGTTTACTCCAGCCCTCATCTTTTTTTTTTTTTTTAATAACTTCAGAACCTGCTGCTGTTGAATGTAATCTCATGAAACTCACACCACTCTGATTCTTATACTGTTTCCGGTCAAAAGCTAGTGTGGTATTTCAGACTCTGTTAAATAAAAAATGTGAGCTTGAATTATACCACCTGTGCCAACTACAAAGCAATTAAAAGATTTATTTTTATGATCTGGTGTAATAAGTGAATGTAAGCAAGGGGGCACTGGAGCAGCTGCTCCTTGTCTGGCATCATGCCAGCCTTGCTCTGGAGAGGCCTCTCCTTAGGTCTCAGGTGCCACCAAAGCTACACCGTATATGCAAGAGGGCTTTGAACATCAAGAGCAAGAAAATGTCTTCCCAGAGCTTAGTGACACGCCTGTAACCACAGCACACCGGAGGCAGCAAGCTCGAGCCCAGGTAGGGCTACATAGCCAACTCCTGTCTCAAAAAAAAAAAAGTGTTGGCATGTCAGGAATTGGGAAGGAGCCTAACTCTTGCTGCATGAAACTCTCTTGACTGCCTCTAGATGGCAACATTGGCTGGCCTGAGGAGCACACATACTTGGCTCCTGGGTCAGTTTATCCTAGTTGGAACTCTCTTTATGGGTAGACATGGAGACCAGTGTGGACATGATTCTCCCGGGTGACATACTTTTGGGAATCCCACTTATATAGTGACTTGACCAAGGAGTCTGAAGGAGACTGGAAGCTCTGGAAAAAGAATTAAGCGATAAGAGATCTCCTTGGCTTGTGCCTAGAGATTAAGAACAAAGGGGAGAAGCCAGGGAGGCTTTAGTCCAGATGAAGGGAGGGAGCCCAGACTGTCTACCCAATGTGTCCACAGCAGGATGGCTCTCTTGAGAAAATTTGGACAGGCTATCAGACTGTCTTTTGTTTCATGTGAGGCAGCTGGTTAGGTTACTCCCAGATTTTTATAGCAACAGTGACAGCATCAGGGCAAATTTAGGGTCAGATCCACCCAAGCTTAATTAGCCATCTCTCCCTGACAGTGCTGCCCATGGGGTGTGTGTGTGTGTGTGTGTGTGTGTGTGTGTGTGTCCTGATTAGTCAGGGTTCCCTAAAGAACAGAACTAATAGAATGAACATACACATATAAGGGATTTATTGGATTGGCTTACAGGCTGTGGTCCAAGTAGTCTAATAATGGATATCTTCTGCTGGAAAAGCCAACGATCCAGTAATTTCTCAATCCTCGAGACTAGATAGCTCAGCAGTCCAGGTGCCAAAGTCCCAGGGAGGTCCTAGAGAGCCGCCAGCTTTCAATCCACATTGGGATCCACAAAAGTAGGCTCTAACAGCTGCAAAGGCATGAGTCGGGAGAAACCAACTTGCCAGTGAGATTGAAGGCAAGCAGACAGAGCATAAGCATCCTTCTTCCACGTCCTTTCATGTGGGCTGCCACCAGAAGGTTTAGGGTGGGACTTCTGACCTCAGAAGATCCAGACTTAAGTTCGTCTTCCCCACCTCCAATATGCAACCAAGAAGAATCCCTCACAGGTGTGCCCAGCTGCTCGGGTTCTAGTTACTTCCAAATAGCGTCAAGTTGACAACCAAGATTAGCCATGACAAATTCTGAAGCCAGCATCAGGTTTGAGGGGCTCGGAGGCCCCCGTAACCTATCAAGGATTTGGCGTCTTGGGAATAGACCACACACACAGTCACACAGCTATGGCACTGGTGGTAGAACCCAGGCTCTGGTCCATGCTCTCCCACTCCCGCTGATCCCTTTAATCTTCCCAACCACTGGCTTCTACCTTCATGGGTTTTGTTTTGGTTTTGGTTTTTTTTTTCTCACCATCTTTCTTAAAGCAAACTCTCTATCCGCCTCGCTCCATTTTCTAAACCTTTGTGGCTTGTAAGTCCTCTCCCCTGTATTTTTTTTTCTCTTTAAAAATAAAACATTTAAGCTTTTAAAAAAAATTATGGGTATGAGTGTTTTGTTTGAATGTGTGTATGTGCACCACATGTGTGCCTGGTGCTCACAGAGGTCAGAAGAGGGTGTCGATCACTGGATTTACAGATGCTTGTGAGTCACCATGTGGATGCTGGGAAGTGGACCCGGGTCCTCTGAAAGAGTCACCAACGCTCTTAACTGCTGAGCCATCTGTCCAGTCCCCACTCCTCTTAAAAATATTTATTTTATGTGTGTAGGTGTTTTTGCCTGAGTGTGTGTCTGTGCACTGCATTTGTGCAGTGCCTGTGGAGGCCGGAAGAGACTATCAGAGCCCTTTGAACTGGAGTTACAGATGTTCACTAACTACCTTGTGGGTGCTGGGATTCAAACCCAGGTCCTCTGCAAGAACAGCCAATGTTCTTAACTGCTGAGCCAGCTCTCCAGCTCCTCTTTTTTTTAATCTACACATGTGCGCACTGTTGTGTGTGAGCGGGGGCGTGCCCTTGCCACTGCACATGTGTGGAAATAGGAGGACAAGCTCGGAACATGGCGTCCAGTCCTCGCCTTGCTTGAGGCCGGGTCACTTTGTTGTTCAGAGCTGTGTGTGCCAGGCCAGCTGGCCCACAGACTTCCAGGGATTTTCCAGTCTCTACATCCCATCTGGCAGTGGGAGCACTGGGATTACACGTGTATGCCACTGTGCTGGGCTTTGCATGGGTTCCGGGAATTTCAACTCAGGTCTTCATGCTTGCGTGGTAAGCACTTTCTCAACTGAGCTACCTCCCCAGCCCTGTATTCTCTCATGTCAGCTCATCAGATATTTAGGTTATCTGTACGTATACCCTTTTGGATCCAACAGTGAGGCTGGGAGTGGGGACACACACAAATACCTTGTCTAAGGTCAGAAAAAAATGGTGGCGGGGTAAGAAGTAAATTCAAGACAGGTATGGCTTTCAGTGACTTTTATTATTATTATTATTATTATTATTACTATTATTACTATTATTACTATTATTACTATTAAGTTATAAGACTGGCACCCTGGAGTTTTTCTGCAGGCAGTCTACCACCAAGTCACACTTAGCCCGTAGTGTCAGCTTTAATCAGTGATAGGCAGTGTGTTAGACCTACAGCTTTCACTTCAGCAAGCCATATTATTGTGAAGTCCATTGTGCCAGTTGAGAGCTGATGCACAATACAGAACAAACTCGGAGAAGGAAGGAGAATTAAGCCTCGCCATGAGAGGAATCAGCCTCCCATCGTGCCATTTCCTGGCTCACACATTCCTCCTCCAGAACAGTTCTCACACAGGCTCCAGGGCCCCGAGTATAAGGACACTGTCCCCGCCCAACCCTGAGGCTCCAAGCAGCAGTGATTTCTGTTACCCAAGGCTAGACAGGGAAAGAATGATGTCCAATGGGACATCCACTCTGTGCTTTGGGAAGCAAGTAGGACTTGTACTTCCCACCAAAGCTTTGGGAGAAAGGGCAGTTCCTGAAAGGGGGCTGCGTGGGATGTTGCCAAGATGCAGTTGGAAACGGTTTGCTCTGAGGACTGTGACTGTCTTTACCGTGAAATCCGTTGGATGTTCTTACATCATCCGCATGACTAAGAGCCAAGGGATCCAAGCCACCACCATCCTCCCAAATGTTTGACTAAACCTGCCTTTTCTGGAGGAGCAGGAGAAAAGGGGCTTTGGGGTTTTGTTTTGGGCCATGCCGGGGAGTCTAACTCAGACCCTAGCACGTGCTGAGCAAGGACGCTGCCACTGAACCACACTCTCAGCTCAAGAAAATGGTGCTCTTTCCCAACTGCTTTGTACCAACTTGTGTATACCATGGTTCTATGCCGATGGGTACACATATATTTTTAATATTTATAATTATAATGTGTGTGCATAATACGTGTGAACACAGGTGTGTATATGGAGAGCAGAGGCCGACTTGCTGAAGTCGGTGCCCTCCTTCCACCCTGATTTGGGGATGGAACTCAGGTCATCCTGTTTGCTGTGCAAACACTTCTTCCCACTCAGCCATCTCACCAGCCCTTGAGAAGGCTCCTTAAACAAGGTCCCTAAACTTAAGTTCTCCTTTAATGACTTAAATGTCCCCGGGGCGGGGTGGAGTGGGGGGCTCAGAACTAACACTTTCTTCCCTATAACGTATTGCACAGGTCAACTGAGCAGCATTCGGTCGGAACAAGAGCGGTTCAGCCCCTTTTTTGAAATTTAATTTCTACAAGTTTGAACTCTGAGCTGCCTGAGCAGCAGATGGCATGCTTTGGGTACTGACGTGCCTCTCAACTGTTAATGAGCTAGGCAACCCTGTGCCAGGTGCTTGCTAGATTTGCCCCCATCACCATCTAACAGTGGCCTTGTTCTGCAGCCTCGGAGCTCAGCTTGACTGGGCTGCCAATTTCCAAAATAAAATCAACGTGTGACCTTATTCAGCAGATGTACCAAAGAAACAAGTGCAGGCCAGGGCCAATTTTGAAGCCAAAAAGGGAAAGATGAGAAGTGGGAGAGAGAGAGAGAGAAAGAGGAGGGGAGAGAAACTTGGCTGGGCATGAAAGGTGTCTTGTCCGTCTGTTCCCCGTTAGGCGTAATTCGCTCGCAATCTGCAGCCTCAACATAATTCTCTTGACCAGAAATTCTCCCCAGAGATAGTGTCGGAAGGAAAAACAAACTGCATTGCATCTTCTGACAGCAAATTCACTTAAAAACCTGTCTGGGGGGAAGGGAGAAGAGAGGCCACATCAGCATACCAAGGGAGGGCACGCTCCACAGCTGGCTACATGGAGAGAGCTAACATCTGCCCCAAGACTGGACAGGACAGGAAGAAGAGCCCAGGGAGGGAGGATGAGCAGGGGCAGGACTGCCCTAGGAAGCTTCGCCGCCAAGTCTTTCTACCATGCTGTCCTCTCTGATGCCCCAGGATCTGCCTTATATGGCTTTTCTGAGCTGGGACTCAACATAAAATCCCCATGAGGGCTGAGACTGTAGCTCAATGACAGAGTGCTTCACCTAGCATCACAAGACTCTGTGTTCCATTCCCAGCAATGCAAAGCAAACAAAGTAAAGAAGCACTGTGGAGCTAGGCTTCTTCTCTCCCTGAAACATGGAGACTCAGAACTGTTTGGAAGAAAGGGATGTCCACCTGTAATAACCCCACTTTCTCTTTCCAACAGTACCAGCAGCCAAAGGCCATGAACTCAGCTCTCCCTGGAAGCTGCTGCCAGTTCCCCAGGCAGCTAAGGCCTCTTATCCCTGAGCCCCTTTGACTTGCCTTTGAGCTAAGCAGCCACACACTAGGGAAGCAGGTCCCACTCCATCCATAGGAGCCCAGGGGAAGGTACTGGAGCAGAGAGGCAGTACAGGGCAGGGCAGGGCAGGGCCACCTTCTATGCTCAAGTTTCTAGGGCTGGCATCCTGTCATAGGAGAGGCCCTTTTTAAAGGAAGAAAAACTAATCAGCAGAAAGAAGCAATACTCTCCCCCTGCCTTTAGGACTTGTTTATTACCAGGATATCTGATTTCAGCAAAGGAAGCCAGCTCCGAAGCAAGGTTTTTATTGGCCACAAGCAAGAGGAATTCAGGGTTTGCTTTTGATTTGGCTCCCCACCCCACCCCCCAACCCGAAGCACTGAAGGGTGCTGCTTTGATGGAACAGCTTGGCTGGGGGTGGCGGAGAACAGCGACTCAACAGAAAGTTCCCTTGAGTGGAGATGGAGGGTTCAAAAGGCAGCTTGGCCTGTAAAGATTTCAGAGACACGAGGCCTGCATCTGGAGCCTAGTGAAAGGCCTGCTCCTCTTCCCTGTTGAGTGGGGAATGCCGGAGGCCTGTCTTCTTTGGATGAAATCACTGTGTTCCCAGACTACCCAACAGCGAGGCCTCTGCAGTTGGGCCTGGGCTTGATGGTTTCAATGTGCTGGGAAGATAAAGCCAGAGATTGGAGACAGCCTCTGCCAACTGCACTCCCCAACTGGAATGGTCTAGGAGTTCAGGGAAGAGAGGTTCCTGCTGGGACTCCCCAGGCTATAGAGAGCTGCTGTGCAGGCTCCAGAGTACCAGACAGGCCCATCTCATGCCAGCCCTGCATTGCCATCTTGCTTCCAAAGTGTTCATAGGAGACACTGCCCACACTGGAGGAAAATGGAAAATGCCTCACCACTTTGGGGTCCCTGGATAAACCTAGACATCTCTCCCTTCTTCGATCCCACTCCCTGATCCCCTCCTCTTCCCCCAGGGCTCTCTGAGTCTGCCTTTCTTTCTGATACCCCTTGCTTCCCTTCTCCCACAGCCCACCAGAGACAGCTGAGTTCTGAATGGCCAGTGCAAACACATGGCTCTGATACTGCTTCACCACTATGACCAGTGCCTTTGAATGAAGCAGGAGCTGGTCCCCACCGTGAGGCGGCTGCTGCTGTGGGCAGACTGGAACTTGGGCCTCGGACTGAGCTTATGGCGGGCAGCCCCTTGGGAACCATATGGTAGGGGATGGGTCTGCCTGCAACTGGCTCCCTTCCATTGGGAGTGGCAGGTCTACAGGGACAGCCATCCTTTCCCTCTTGGGGTATGCCTGGTACCCCTTCATGATCTCTGTGTGTGCCTCCTTATGTCTGTCAGTAGGCAATCACTTATCTTGGAGATTCAGTAAGTGCCCTGCTCTGGTGTTTGCTGTCTGCAGCATGGCAGTACTCACCTATGAGGCTCAGGGCCACCTTGGCAGCCAGTGGGCCATTTAGCCCTCTAAGCTGAGGTCTAGAGACTGGGTACAGGGTGGGGAAAGGAGAACAGGGCTTTCACTGTGTCCACTTCAAGGAGCCCAGTTATCAAAAGGACTCTGTATAGTAAGTTTGAGGACATTCTCCAAGAGGAGCTGCAGGAATAGCAAAGACAGCCCGTGCCAAGTGGGGAGTTGCTTATACACACATGCGCAGTGTGTGCTCAAACACACACACACAGCCATCAGCACACACCATACCATATATGCAAACAACCACAAGCACACTATAGCACATACACACATATACACTTATAGTCATGGATATATGTGCACTCACAGACAAGCACACACACACACACACACACACACACACACACACATATATATATCCATAAACAAGCACACAGCATATATATCCACAAATACATATAGTCAGACTCCATATACACACACTTACATATGCTATCACACATATGCAGCCACAGATACACAGTTGAGGTTCCCACAACATGGGAACACACGTGATGTGCACACAGCTACGTGCATGTACAAGCACAGTCACAGGCACATACAAGTTGCAACGGTTGCTCTCTGGTGTCAATACGTTTTGAGTTTGAACAGCAAATCTGTCCCTTACCAAATAACCTTAGGCCAAACTCGTACTGACAAGAGGAATGAGGAGTGGGGTCCAGTGCTCTTATCTCTAAATAGGGTCTGATATCTCAAGCAACAGGACTTTGCCGTGAAGATGATACGATCTTAGCACTGGAAGGCAAGGAGCCACCCTGCTGGCTCAGCGGCTCTGTCCTCCCTCCTTGGGATCTGCAAAAAGTAATAGAAGGAGAGCACTGATGGGCAGAACAGATAATGGCCTCGGGAATATGGCTGCCTGCCTGCCTGCCTGCCTTCATAAATGAAACCTGAAATCATAAGGCCAAGAGAGAAGGCAACCTAAGCCCCACATTCTGAACAGTCTCCCAGCAGGGGTCACTCATGGATGACCATTGACATAACTAGTTGAGACGAGGGGGTGGAAAGGCTCAGAGTCTCCTTAGCTGCTGCCCAAATATGGGCATCCAAGCCTTCCCTTTGGCCCCTCCAGCTTAAAGCAAAAAGACGTAACTCCTGGGACACAGGGCTGGTGGTGTAGCTCAGGGGCAGAGCACTTGTCCAGCACAAAGCATCTGTCCTTGTTTAGCACTGCAAAATAAAATCAACAAAAAGCTTTCCTACTGAGACATATAAACAGCCTGGTGCAAACACATTATGGGCCTCCAGACTCCAGTAAACACCCAAGTCTTCTATTGTGGTACCCAGACTTGGGAGTGAAGTGCCATCAGGTTCCACATGAACATGGATTTTCACACCAAATTGAAAATCCAAGCTCTCAGTCTGCCAACCAGCTTGGACCATGTATTCATGGAGGTGTTTGTCTGAGCCCCATGCATGAGGGGTTTCTGCCTTCCTGTTTGGGCCATGGTGTTGACAAACAGCTGTATTGGCCCAGAGAAACTGGTATGCAAGTTATGGAGGGATCTCCTCAGCTCTGAGAGGTATAGCCTGGTCTACCATCAGACAGTGTCCTGGTTAGTTTTATGTCAACTTGATACAAGCTAAAGTCATCTGAGAGGAGGGAACCTCAACTGAGAAAAATGCCATAAGATGGAACTGCAGGCATTTTCGTAATTAGTGATTGATGGGAAGGGCCCAGTTCATTGTGGGTGGGAGCCCTGGGCTGGTAGTCCTGAGGACTATAAAAAAGTAGGCTGAGCAAGCCATGAGGAGTAAGTGAGCTGTCCTCCTCCATGCCCTCTTTATCAGCTCCTGCCTCCAGTTCCTGTCTCCAGTTCCTGTCCTGCTTCAGTTCCTGTCCTGACTTCCTGTAGTGATGAACAGTGACCTGACATATAAATCAAGTAAACTCCAAGAGGCTCATGGCATTTTATCAAAGCAATAGTAAGACAAACCCTTTTCTCGCCAAGTTGCTTTTGGTTATGGTGTTTCATTATAGCAGTAGAAAAGAAACTGACACAGATATCTAGATCTCTCAAGCACTAAACTAAACCTTGTCCCTTTAGTGGCTATTTCAACAAAGGGCAGAGAAGAATGAAAAGCAGGGACAATACAGAGTGTCCATCTCTGTGGAGCAAGATGGGGAGGGGACTGTTGCTTTCAACGATAAGCTCTTCTACACTAGGTCAATTCAAATCTTGTGGTGGGAGCGGGAAGCAGGCTTAGCTCCAGACAAGCTTTTCAGATTCGCATCAACCCCAACCTCAGCTCTCAGCACACACTTTGAAAAGAGAAATCCACCTCTCAGATTGGAGAGATGGCTCAGTGGTTGAGAGCACTGGCTGCTCTTTCAGAGGACCAGGGTTCAGTTCCAGCACCTACAGGGCAGCTTACACCTGTTTGTAATTCCAGTTCCAGGGGATCTGACACCCTCACACAGACATATAGGCAAAACACCAATGAATATTAAATATATATACTCCTCACTCTTCCCAGCCCAGTGTCCCAGGATACCTTCAGGCATTCTAGGCTTGTTCTGTGTTCTCTCCCCAACCTCCTGTTTGAGATAAGGCCTACAGATTGTCCTAGAAAGGCTGAACAAATCTCCATTCACCCCAGAGAGGGCACAGATGGTTCATTCCAAGTTTAACAGTGAACCAATGAGTTTATTGGAGAAGCTTGTGCAGCTGCATCACCAAAAAGCCTACCCCAGAGTGTGGGTAATAACTCAGGAAAGCTGTATCCATAGCGCTCCTTGACTGACTCGCAGGCTAGAGTTATCTAAGAAGAGAAAACAAACGAGAAAAAGCCTTGTAAGATTGGTCTATAGGAAAGCCCGTAAGCTATTTTCTTTAAAACAATTTTTTTGTTTATTTTTATATTATGTACACCGGTATTTTGCTTGCCTGTATAAATATGAGGGTGTTGGATTCCCTGGAACAGAAGTTACAGACAGTTGTGAGCTGCCATGTGGATGCTGGGAATTGAATCCGGGTCCTCTGGAAGAGCAGACAGTGCTCTTAACCACTGAGCCATCTCTCCAGCCCTGAGTATGTTCTTAATTGGTGATTGATGTGTGATGGTTCAGTCCGTTGTGGAGGGGGTGCCACACTTGGGCAGGTGGTCCCAGGTGGTATTGGGGAGCAGCACTCCTCCAAACTGCTTCAGTTTCCGTCTCCAGGTTCCTGCCTGACTTCCTCAGTGATGGACAGGTGCCTGGACGTGTAAGATGAAAGAAACCCTTTCCTCCCCAAGTTGCTTTTGCTTATGGTATTTTACCCCAGCAGTGGAAATCCAAACTGAGAGACCCAGCAATTATTTACCACTTAACATGATCTCAAGGAATGGCTTACTGAGTCTTGGAATTTTCTGAGCTTCTGGTGCTTTGTAAGTTTTGTGAGCTTTCTGAGTCTAAGTTTTCTTTCTCCCTCTAAAAGGAAATATTTCAATTCTCAAGAAGTAGATGCACAACCCACTGAACCACCTTAAAAAAAATCGATATACATAAAATAGGTTAGCCTAGAAATTATGATCCTCCTCCAGCCTTCTGAGTTGTTTTTTGTCATTTTTGTTTTGTTGTGGTGTGTGTGTGTGTGTGTGTGTGTGTGTGTGTGTGTGTGGTATGTGTAGGGAGGTGTAAAATACAAGGCCTCACATTCCAGACAAACACTCTAACCTGATCCAAACCCCCAGCTCTCATTTTACTTAGTGTTGACTCTGAACTCTGCCTGGTGTGAGGCTCTTAGAAGCAACTCTGGGGCAAGGACACCAGCCTTTATGTGTGCACACACTCAACGCCAAAGTGCAAGGCAGCACACAGTGTGAGGAGATCAGCTAGAGATTCTGCAAACACTGCTCAGCCCTGTTCAAAGCAGAGACCATTCCCCCAGAGGAGGATGAACCTCCCCACACCGGTGCATGCAAACACTTGCACACTGGTGCATGCAAACACTTGCACGCACAGACAGACACAGACACACATGCACACATACTCATACACGCACACACTCAGCCTCTAAGTTTTGGTGACAGAGTAACAGCCCCTAGTAGTGAGGAGTGTTCAATAACGCCCTGTGCCTGCAACTTTGTCCTTGTTAGTTACTTTTCTTAATGCTGTGAGCAAATAAATACCCAATCCACAGTAACTTAAAGGAGGAAGGTTTACTTTGACGCACCGTTCAGGAAGCAGGGAAGGTGTGGCTGCTTGCACACATGTCCATAGACCAGGACGCAGAGAAGGCAGAATGCCAGTACTCAGCTGGCTTTTCCTTTTCCCCTTTTTTTCAGTTCACAACTATGGGATGATGACACTTGGTCCTCCCAGTGAATACTGTCTGGGAACACCCTCACAGACACACCCAAAGCTGTGCTTCATTAGTGCCTTGAGTGTTTTTAAATTAACACATTTATTATATCTTTTGTTAAAAATAATACCTCTATTAATTCTTTGAGAATTTTGAACACGTACACCGCTCCCAACTCCTCTATAACCATCCTTTCCACTCTCCCGATCCTTCCCACCCTATTTGAGTTTTCTTCTTCTTTTTATGCCCATTAAGTACAGTTTCTGTCGTCTAGTTAATCTTGGAAGTGGGGCCTGCCCTGGCTGTGATTGACCTACTAGGGTCACAGCATTAAAAATAAATTAAATTAAATTAAAAAATAACCTGATTCTCTCCCTCCTGGCAGTTATCAAGTGCCAATAGCTCCTCTGCATCTGGTATGGGATTTCCTGTCCACTCCATCCCCTTGATGCTGGTATTTTGTCCGGCTTCAGCCTCTGTACGTAGGTCTCTCGCACGCTGTCACCACTGCTGTAAGTTCATATGTGCAACTGCACTGTTGTGTTCAGAAAACAGTTTCCTTGTGTTACCTTTCACTGTGGCTCTAATAGTCTTTCTGCCCCCTCTTCCTTGAAGATCCCTGAGTCTTGGGGATGGGATGTGATACGTATGTCCCTTTCAGGGCTGAGCTTACTACAGTCTCTTATTCTCTATTTGTTGACCAGCTGAGAGTCTCTATGTTAATTGCTATCTACTGCAAGAAGCAGCTTCTCTGGTGGGCGTTGAGAGATGCTCTGATCTATGGGTATAGCAATATGTCAATAGGAGCCATTTTATTACTACATCCATTTAGCAAAATGATAGTATTGGTTTCTCCCCTAGGGCCTATGACCAATCTAGATACAGATTCTTCGCCCCTCTAGCAATGCCAGGTGAAACCAGGCATGATGGCATATGCCTTTCATCCTCAGGAGGCCAAGGCAAATGGATCTCTGAGTTTGAGACCATCTTCATCTACATAGTGAGGTCCAAGACAACCAGAGCTACACAGAGAAATCCTGTCTCAAAAATAAAATAAAATGACGCCAGATGGTTATTCCTGTAACATCTATGCCTTTTTTGCACCAGCGGACATACCTTGTCAGGTCAGTCGTTAGTGTAGTTTCAGGCCTCACAGCCGGGTGAAACCGATGATTTCTATTCTCCTCTGGGAATGCGCATGGCACATTCCAGCTCCGTGTCAGCTAGCCAGTCGAAACGAAAATTTCAAGTAAGTACCAGTTTGGTTTCTCCATGTTCAGTGACACAAATGTTCCTTATTGATCCTCCTTCCATGAGTAGCCAAGAGCAAGGGAAAGGGACAGCAACCAGTTAGCACAGAGAGGGGTCCTTCCCATAACATTCTATTTACACACAGAACTAAACAGACAAGCACAAAGTCACTATTTTGGCTAGAAATTAGCAGCATGAGATGGGAGAGAAGGGGTGTGGTTAAAAAAAAAATACAGGCTTCCCTCAGACTTGGTTGGGGGGTAGAGGTGGAACTTGGTATGTTTCAACCTAGAGGAACCAGAAGGTCAAAAGCAGTTTGCGAAAGCAAGGACCGTCAGAGATGAACAGTCCTTAGACTATGGGGAGCATTTGGCAGCTGGGGTGAAGGGACCGCCCTCCCCGTTCTGGAATCCCCTCCAGCCTCTTGGTTTAGCAGGAAAGGGACAGCCTGCAACACCCAAGAGCAGGCGTAGGGCTGCTAGATGCTCCAGGCAGGGGGGCAGGCGTGGAGCTGCTAGATGTTCCAGGCAGAGGGCCGGAGGCAAGGCGGCTCACAGATGCCTGCCCTCCAGGGAGATGACAGTGTTACCCCTAGTTTTTCTGCCATGATGTCCTTCACCCTCCCCATTGGAGCTTGCTTGCACTTCACGCTTGATCCCTGTCAGCTTCTTCCTGATGGCCTCTGTAGAGCCGACCATAGATAACTTTGCTCTTCAGGGTGCACTCTCAGAAGCCCAGGAGATGAGCACGAGGTCCCCTCTCTTGCTCTCCCTGATCTCATCGATTCATCCCAGAGAGCATTACAGCAGCCCTTGCCTGGCAGCGTCTTGACAAAGGAGTTGGTCATCTATAGTTTGCCGGTATCACCTACCGGGTTGCCCTTGTCCTCTTCCAGGGTCATAGGTTCCTTGACCTCACTCAGCATTGTCTTCTTGCATTTCAGTTTCTCTGCCACTATATCCCACCCCTACCTCTCCGCCTTGTTTTGGATGAGTATGGAAGAAGCAGGGAGGAGAGACATTCTTCCTGTTACCCAGGCTGGCCTGGAACTCACGATCCTCCTGTCTCAGCCTCTCTAAGGCTGATATTATAAATTACAGCACACCAACTGGCCTCAGGGACTTGTTCCTTTCCTTTGTTTTCTTTCTTTCTTTCCCTTGTTTGTTTGCTTGCCTGTAGCCCAGGCTAACCTTGAACTCCTAACCCTCCGCACCTCCACCTTCCAAAGGCTGGAATTAAAGGCAGGTGCCACCAGGCCTGGCTCCCACCTGATCTGGGTGTCAATCGAAGTCCCCGGTGTGTTTCTGATAACTGGATATAAATTTGGGTCCCCAACTGGGATTTGATTCCTTTGCTGGAGCTGCTCAGAGACCTCAGGGAAGTGTTTGTTCATGTTTGCTGATTTGGTGAAGAGATGCTGGGCGAGGTATCAGAGAGGGGCAGAAAGCTGTGTCCTGTATGCTCAAACACGTGGAGGCGTGACAAAGCCAGCCCTTTTAGGTTTTACAGTATCATTGTCATACAGACATAGTTGACCAAGTCATTAGCTACCAAGTTAACTTTCCACTCACTTCCCAGGATATTGGTGGATAGGACACGAAGTTCCAGCCCACTAGTCCTCACCCTGGTCTTTTCTCTGCCCAACCCCCTCTAGCAGCTGTCTACCCTCATTAGCATACAAAAAGACTCTTAATTTAGAGACTCCAAGGATTTTAAGAGTTTATGCCAGGAAATGGGACAAGACCAAATATTTATACCATGGTGTCATGAGCTCCACTTTCACCGCACACGCCTTGTTTCCCCTCTCTCTCCTCCCCACCCCACATACATATATTTCTCGGTTTCAAATTCCCTCTCTTCTCATGCAGAACAGAATTCAAAGTACTTTCCCTATCTGGATGTGTCCCCAAAGACACTGTGGCCAGCTCTTACTTCTCTGCCTGCTCTGTCTTGTTTCTCTCTGTCTTGCCCCTTCCACCCACACTCGCCCCCAGTGTGCCTTGAACACACCCTGCCTCCTGCACTAGCTGCTTCTTCTGAAGGCAATGCTCTGACACCCCAGATCCGTACAACCTGCTCCGTCCTTCCTCCAGAACTCAGCTCAAGGGCACTTTTCTAGACAGGCCTTCCCCATATTCACCATCCCTTATCCAGCTTGATTTCATGCTCTTGATCTCTTCAACTACTAGACTGTGCATATTGTGTTAGTGACTTGCATATTGTAACATTAGCTCCACATCACTAGACATTCTTTGAATCACCGTTGTATCTTCAGGGCCTGCAACAGTATCTGGTGCACCATAGATGCTCAATCAATATTGTTTAAGTATGAGATTACAGCCTCAGTAACGCTTTATTGATCACACGAAAACTCTGTGATTATTTATTTATTATTTTTTTATATTTATATTTATTTATTTATTATTTATTATTTATTTGGGCATTAAGATAGTCTGGAGGACATAGAAATAAATGAAAGACTTCCCAGGCTGGAGGACTGTTGTGTGATACCGTTTCTGGAGAGATGTGAACCAAAGTTCACTCACCCTAGCTAGGGAACTGACAACAGATCGAAGTACAGACACCACTGAAGTCCAACTTGGTAAGCCAGTGAGCTTTACGGGGGTTATTTACAGGAGTATGGGTGAGGGGTTCCTTACAGGAGCAGAAATGACTCAAAAACAAAAATGACTCAAAACTGCATCACCAAGACCCAAACCTAGCACAGGTGACAACTCACAAAAGCTGGAAACCAAGAGAGCACAACCTTCAGGCAGCTCAGCAGGTTAGATAGAGTGTCCTTTGCAGGTAGTTCAGTGGTCTGGAAGTGGCTCTCAGCAGTCCTTACATATGTACTTGGGATGGGGGTGCCCCTCTACCCTACCCACTCACCACCCCACACACCCTTTCCCCCCACCCCAGCTAGTGAATCTGGTCAGTTTCAGGGACTTCCTGAAGCTATCTTGAGCTATTTACTCCCAAATTTAATGGGTTTACCTGCAGGACTGTTCCACCTCCCCTTAGAACATCCTGTTGTTTCACCTCCCTGTAAATATCCTTCTTAATGAGCTTCTCCTCTTCGACGAGACAGTCACACAACACACAGTCTGTTTCGTTTACACAGTTTAGTTGTAAGATGTATTGTTAGCATGTGCAAGGCCCTAGGTTTCATTCCTAGAAACAGCAATAGTAAAAGGAGCACATCTCAAAAGGAACATTACTAAATGGCTAAATGTGTAAATCTGGAAAAAAATCAAACCAAAACTAAATCCCAAAAATCAATCAATCAATGAATCAAGCAAACGAACACACAAAGTCATTTGCTGGGTCTGGTGACATAGGCCTAGAACTCCAGATAATCTAAAGGCTGCTATAGGAGAAGACTGGCAAATTCAAAGGCTGCCTAGGCTACAGAGCTAGTTCAAGGCCAGCCTGAACAAACTTAATGAGACCTGTTTCAAAATAGAGTAGAAAGAGGACTTAGGGATGTGGCTTAGTGGCAAAGTGCTTGCCTAGCATGTACAAGGCCCGGGGTTCAATCCCTAGTACTGATGGGGGGAATGTCAACTAAGCCACCACTATGGTGCTGCAGACCTGTAAAGCCAGCAATCAGGAGCTAGAAGCAAGAGGGCCCCTGTAAGACTGAGGAGGCATCATGGTCTACATAGCAAGACCTTGCTTCAAAACAAACAAACACCCACTCAAGAAATTCCTAGCATTTTAGAACCTCTGCGAGGAACCAGGAACGAAAACTAAATATATGCCAGGCATGCCTGTACCTCACCCTACCTGTAACACCAGAGGTCCCAGCAGCAGATGGGGCAGGGCTGGAGCTGAAGGAACTCCAGTTTAAGACTGACTTGAGCTGATAGTGAATTTGCTTTGACACCAGCTTGTTGTACATAGCAAGGCCATGTCTCTCTCTCTCTCTCTCTCTCTCTCTCTCTCTTACACACACACACACACACAAAACCAAATAGAAGTAAATAAGTAAGATCAAATGTATATTTGTAACCTGTCACACAAATACAAGGCTTATCATCACATTTCCGCAGAGTAAAAATAATCATTAGGTAACATCTACAGGAGACCTAGCCAGGAATGTGGCTCAGGGGAATTCTGTTTACCTCAAATGCACAAGAGCCTGGGTTAGCTTGACACAAGAAAAGCTGTTGTTTTTGGAAGCTGTTGGTGTGGACTGAACTCCTGCAGGAGGTCCAACAGAACACACCAAAATGGAGTCGCCTGTGTTGAAGTTCCATGGCCGCACACTAAATTAAGCTCTTGTATATAACTTTCTGAGAAGGCAAGAGGTAACAGCCAAGGCTGGGGGAGGCTGGCTTCGGGCAGTTTTCACACCCGCTGGGCTTGTTTCCCTCTCACCTCTCCTGCTGAGCCTCGTGTAGCAGCCCCAATATTACTATCACGTTTTTTTATCTTATTTATGTATTATTACTGTCTGTATGTGTGTGCAAGCGAGTGCAGGCATGTTTCCATCATGGCACACATATGGAGGTCAGAAGGCAACTTTCCCAGTCTCTGCTCCCACTGTGGGATTGAATTCAAGCGCCAGGGCTGTAGAGCAGGCTCTTTTACCCACTGAGCCATCTTGCCAGCCCCTTCATGTCTTTTTTTTTTTAAATAATTTACGTAATGTACATTGGTGTGAGGGTGTCGGATCCCCTGAAACTGGAGTTACAGACAGCTGTGAGCTGCCATGTGGGTGCTGGGAATGGAACCCAGATCCTCTGGAAGAGCAGACAGTGCTCTTAACCGCCGAGCCATCTCCCTAGCCCGCTTTTTATCTTTTAAAACCTGATTCTACATGTGAAAGAAAGCACACTACATCTTTTTTCTGTGCCTGACTTACTTTGCTTATATGACATTCTCCAATTCTTTCTGTTTTTCTGCAAATGACTTACATTTCTTCTTCTTTATGGTTGAGTATGTATATGTAGATACATATATGTATATATATCACATTTGCTTTTTTTAAGATTATAATATAATTATAATCTTATTATATTATACAACTATTATTAATTATAATATTAATATATACTGTAATAATATATTCTATGTTATATAATTATATATTATATGTAATGTATTAATATAATATTAATATAGAATAATAATATATTATACTCATAATATAATTACATTTCCCCTTTCCCTTTTCCTCCCTCCAAACCCTCCCATGTACCCCTGTCCCTCTCTTCAAATGCATGAGTTCTTTTTTTAAAATTATTGGGGTGTGTGTGTGTGTGTGTGTGTGTGTGAGTGTGTGTGTGTGTGTGTGTTACTAAACACATGAATACAACCTGATCAGTATGACTAATGTTACTTGTATGTACGTGTTCAGGTCTGACCATGTGGTACTGGATAACCAATTGCTGTGTCTTCCCTGGGGAAGACCAGTTCAACACCCCCGCCCTGCTCTCAGCATTCCTTAGTTGCTTGTTGCTCTCTGTCTAGGGTTGAGGCCTCTTGAGCGCCCCCCTTCCATGTTAGCATGTTTATTGGTGTATTCCTTGCTCAGGTCACATTTAGGGGACCGTGTTGGTGAGATTTCATGGGCGTAGCTTCTGACACTTCTGGGAGACGCAGTCTTACAACAAACTCTCTTATTCTCCTTACTCTTACAATCTTTCCGACCCCCCAACACGTTTTCTTTATCCACGAAACTGGTTCTCAACCTGTGGGTGGCGATCACCACGACATGAGGAACTGTATTACAGGGTCGCAGCCTTAGGAAGGTCGAGAACCACTGCTAATGTATTGATAGGCACCTAATCTGATCCATAAGGTGGCTCCTGCGATAGTGCTACAGTAAGCACGGGCAGACAGACAGCTGTAGTCTCGCCGCCGTGATTCGTTCTGCTATGTATCCAGAGCGGTATAGCCGGACTGTGTGATGGTTCTGTTTTTACTCTCTTTTCTTTTCTTTTGAGGAAACTCCATATTGATTTGTGCCAGTTTACATTCTCACAGATGGTGTTTGAGCTGGCTGTCCTGAAACTCATATGTAGACCATTCTGGTCTCATATTCACAGAGATCCATCTGTCTCTGCCTCTCAAGTGCTAGGATTACTGGCATGCACACTCCTGTCTCTTTTTTTCTTTTTTACAACAAGGACTCATGTAACCCAGGCACCTATAAACTCTACGTTGCCAACAATGTCTTTGAACTCTTGATTCCTCATCCTCCTACCTCTACCTCCAGAGTACTGGGATTATAGGTGTATACCACTATGCTTGGTTTATGGGGTGCTAAGGATTGAAACCAAGGTCTCATGCATGCTAGGCTAGCAGTCTACCGAGTTAAATCCCAGTCCTCTTGGTTCTTTCTTGATGATAGCCATTCTGACTGAAGTGAGAGAGAGTCTCGATAAATGGGGGTTTGCTGTTGTTGATTTTGAAGCACAGCCTCACTACATAGCATAGGCTGGTCTCAGGCAATCCAGGATGCCTCAGCTTTCCAAATTGCATGTGTATAACACATGCTCAACCTCTAATCAGTATAGTTTTCATTTACATTCCCTTGTTGTGTTAGCTCCCCTCCTTGGGAGGTAGCTAAGCCATTGGCCAAGCTTTTGGCCAGTGGCTCAGCTCTGAGGAGGACAGGTCAGGGCAGTTGGTCCACAGGTCCAAGCAGGTCTTCATCAGAGGCTGAGAGCTGACAGGAGACAGACTTCCTGGGAGACGGATTTCAATGAATGCAGCTCAGTTTATTGAAACAAGGGGAATCACATTTATAGGGTAGAGACAGATGGGTCATTGGTTAAGGCAGTGATACCAGGATAACTCCATTTGCATGTGTGTGTGTGGTGGGGCTCACATCCAGACCTGGCTGATCATATTGTCAGTGGCTGGGGCCAAAGTCTTGAGGAAACCTCCTTTGCATGGGCAGTGATCTCACAGGGGCCAGAGGAAGAGACCTTATAAGGAAAGGCCATCCAGCAGCGGTCAGATAAGCATCAGCCAGGCCACATTCCTTGGAGAGGCAGGATCTTCCCAGTGCGGTGCTCTGAAAGCATGGCAGCATAAGAACTAGCTGGGATTTGTCAGGGTATGAGAAGGGGAGCATCTGAAGGCCTTCCACTCTCAGGATGAGAATTCTGGGGTTCAAAGGATGTTTCAACCCCCCCCCCCAGCTCTAAGACAACCCCACATTGATGGTTAAGGATGTTGGACATTTTACAATGTATCTAATGACCATTTGTGCTTCTTTAGAGCACTGTCCAGTCCTTTACTTCTTTATTAATTGGATTATTTGATCTTCTGATTTGTGTGTTTAATTTTTTGAGTTCTTTATAAATTCTGGATATTATTCCCTTATCAGATGAACAACATGCAGAGATTTTCCTCCATTCTGTAGACTGTCTCTTCATTCTGGTAGTCAGTTCTTTTGCTGTGCAGAGCTTTATAATTTGATGAAGTTCTGTCAATTCTTGTGTTCTCTTGAGCTGTTAGAGTCCTGAAGGTCCTTATGCTTATAACTTTTCTTCTCTCTCTCTCTCCCTCTCTCTCCCTCTCCCTCCCTCTCCTTCTCTCTCTCTCTCTCTCTCTGTCTCCCTCTCTTTTGTTTTTCAGGTCAAAGTTTCTGTGTTGTAACTGGCTATCTGGCTATCCTGGAACTCACTATGTAGACCAGACTGCCCACGAACTCAGAGAGATTCACCTCTGCCTTCCAAGTGCTGGGATTAAAAGCGTGTGCCACTACTGCCTGGCTGCTTATAACTTTTTAAAAAGAGTTATTGTTAGTAAGTGTGTGTGTGTGTGTGTGTGTGTGTGTGTGTGTGTGTCTGTGTGTGTTTGCCTGCCCCAGGAGACCAGAAGAGGATGTCACATCTCTTGGAGCCGGCTTTATAGGTATGTGAGCAGCCCAACATGAGTGCTGAGAACCAAACTCTGACTCTTCAAGAGCCAGTACCCTTAAACTCGAGCCTTCTCTCTAGCCTGTCCTGCTTATATGTGGAAGTATTTCTTTCTAAAAGTGTCAAAGTTTTACATCTTACATTTGGGTCTTATATCAAAAAGTCTTTGCTCCACTTTGAGCTGATTTTTTGTATACATTGAGAGACAAGAATCTAGTTTCATTTATCTACACGTGGTATCCAGTTTTCCTGGTACCATTTCTTAAAGCTTTGTCTTTCTCCCAGTGTTTACATTTGACTCCTTTGGCTAAATTCAAATGCATGTTGTTCTATGGGGTATTTTTTTCTGTTTTTGTTGTCTTATTCTAACCCATTAGTCTATCTGTATGTTTTCATGTCAAGAAAAATAACTTTGAAATTAACCTTTTTTTTTTCTTCCAGACAGGATTTTTCTGTTGCAACTGTCTGTCCTGGAACTCACTCTGTAGAGCAGGCTGGCCTCAAACTCACAGGGATCTACCTGCCTCTGCCTCTTGAGTGCTGGGACTGAAGGTGTGTGACACCACCTTTTTCTTTTTAGCTTCTGCTTTCCAGAGCATCCTCTGCCTGGCTCACTGGCACACTCATCTTTTAGAATGAAGTGTTGCCTGACTCTAGAACCATAAACACACATAAAAGAAAACAGGAATTTTAAAAAAAGATAAACAAAAGCCAATTAAACCCCTTAATTGTGCTATAATTATGTTTTTTTTTTTCAACTGTTTGTTTTGAGACAGCATCTCATGTAGCCCAGGACGGCCACCTACCCAAGAATGAATGACCTTGAACCCCTGTTCCTCCTGCCTCTACCTCTGGAGTATTGGGATTACCGCTTATAAGTTTCTGTGTAGCCATTGATTCGAGACCAAAAGGCAGATTATTCCTTGTCTAATTCAATCACCAGTCCTTAGTCCTGGAGACCTGGAGCATTTTGGCTTCAGTACAACCTAGTTTTAAGCCTAGAACTAGATAGAAGGCTTCAGCTTCCGCCTCCATACAATCTAGAATGTTTAAGCCTCTGATACTGCTGACCGAGCCTCTCTAACTAGCTCCTTCTGAACTCAAAGCCGTAATGGACTCAATTCTTTCTTCTGGTTCAACTTAACTTACTCGTGCTGTTCTGGGTTCGAGCTGACTGGTTCAAACTGACTCATTCTTCCCATGTAAGCTTGATAATGACTTCTGCCTCTGTGCCTCTGTCTCAGACTCTTCTCTTTGCCTCTATGTCTTGTCCCTCTCTGAGCTCTCACTGTTCCATACTGCCTCAGTCAGCGCCTCAACTTCTTTGCTTTATTCTCAGTCAGATAGCTTCATTGTCTCTGTGCCTTGTCCTTTCTCTGCCTCTCTGAGCTGAGAACCCTCTTTTATATTATAAGAGTTGGGCTTGTCCTCACTCTGCTATCTCTTCCTCTGACTCCTCACTTTCCCTGTCCTTCACTCTGATTCATCTCAGATGTCACTTCCTATCTGATACTGACTCCTGAGCTCTGGACTTCCTGTCTCCCAAGTGCTGGGATTAAAGGTGTGTACCACCACTGCCTTCTGAATGTTGGTATTAAAGGTGTGTACCAACATTCTTTCTATCCTAGAGTAGTCATGCTGCTGTATTAGAACATTAAGTACACCTCTACATTTCTGGAAAACCAACTTAAGCTTTGTGCATGCTAAACAAGCACACCACCAAGTGACCTACAGCCCCAGATTCATTTGCAGAGGAGAAAGTACAACAGAGACGCAAGACCAGAATCCAGCTTCAACTTTAGCTTTCAGTCCCCCTGTTCCTGTGCGTAGAATTTCCCATCCTTTGACATGCTACCTTGAGTGAGTCTGACTTGAAAAGAGGCAGAGTGTAGGCTTTTCTCTGGGAAAGTGTGAATTATACGTGGGTGTTTCATATGTGGCAGATTTTGACTGCCAATGAGAAGTGCTCACTGGTGTGAGCTACCTGGGTACCTCCTGGCTGCCTGGATTTATTTCTTCTAGTTAAGGCATGAGCCATGTCACAAACTCTCAATTTGAGTGTTCTAACATGCCAGGCAGGTACAGGGCAGTGTAGTGGGCTCAAACAACTGCCCTATAGAACCTTCTGGAAGTCGAGCTGGGCAGCATCAGCTGTGTCTCACTGTGGCTCAGGGCTAATTGGAAGCAATGGTCCAATGCCACATTATATATCAAGGTGATGACCTGCCATTATCTCCCATATGGTATTGACAGGATTCTGCCTGCCCCTGAAAGACAGCAAAACACAGAAGAGGTCTAGAAAACCCCAAAGAGAAGTAGGAATGACCTGGATTCAGTCTTCAGGCAGCGCTCAGAGAAGGCAAAGGCTGGGTTACTGGGGAAATGGCACTGTAGTGGGCTTAGAGTCCTCTGTGTGCTTGTGAGCTTTGTGTGTTCTTTTATCTCCCCCCCCAACACACTTTGGAGCATGCTAACTACATGTTAGCATTGGGATAAACCCCCAGCCCCAAAATTATAATTTTATTTTATTCATTTCATTTTCACCTTTTCCATCCTTTTAAGTATCTCATTTTTGTATGTGTTTACTTGTTTTATTTCTTTATTTATTTCTGCGGATGCTAAACATATACTCTGCCACTGAGCTATACCATTTGGCTCCCTTCATGGGGCTTGCTTGCCTGTTTTTAAGTTGTTTTTTTTTTGTATGTGTGTGTTTTGCTTATTTGTTTGCTTGTTTAGATTTACTTATTTATTATTGGTTTATGTGTATGAATGTTTTGCCTGAATGTTTTACTTGTCTGCCTGTCTGGTATCTTTATATGGCAGAAGGGGGCATAGGATCTTCTGGAATTCCTGTCTGGTATCTTTATATGGCAGAAGGGGGCATAGGATCTTCTGGAATTGGAGTCACAGAGGGTTGTAAGCAGCAATGTGGGTCCTGGAAACTGAACCTACATCCTCTACAAGAGCAACATTTGCCAATCTCTTCAGACACTGTTCTTGAGAATTTTGAGACAAAATCTTTGTTTCAGCTAGAGTTCTCCTGCTATAGAAGACATCATGACCAAAAGCACAGGAAGGAAAGGATTTATTTAGTTTATATGTCCATATCACAGCCCATCATTGTAGGAAGTCAGGGCAGGGACTCAAGCAGGGTGGGAACCTGGAGACAGGAGCTGATACAGAGGACATGGAGGGGTGCTGCTTACTGACTTGCTCCCCATGGCTTGCTCAGCCTGCTTTCTTACAGAACCCAGGACCACCAGCCCAGGAGTGGTACCACCCATAGTGGGTTGGGCCCTCTCATATCAATCATTAATCAAGAAAATGCCTGATAGACTGACTCATCTACAGGCAGTCTTACGGAGGCGGTTCCTCAATTTAGATTCCTCTTCTTGGATACCTCTAGTTTGTGTTAAGTTGACCAAAAACAAAAACAACAACAGAAAAATAAAAACAAACAAACAAACAAAAAACAAAAACAAACCTCATACAGACAAGTACTCAAACCCACAGGGGAAGTGAAACACTAGAGGGAACCTTGAAATGTTGTTCCTCCAGAAGATTATAGAGAAGGGCAGCTAAAAAAATCTAGGCTTTCTCGGTGTGGTGCTGCACCCCTGTAATCCAGCATTCAGGAGGTAGAGGCAGGAGGATCAGAAGTTTAAGGTCAGGGTAGAAAGATGACTCAGCAGTTAAAAGCATTTGCTGCTCTTATTGAGAACCTGAGTTTGATTCCTAGAATCCACAGTGAGTAGTTCACAACCACCTATAACCCAAGCTCCAGTAGGATCCAACACTTCTGGTTTCCACACTCATGGACACACACACACACACACACACACACACACACACGTACACACGCAACCACATTTTAAAACATTAAAAACAAACAACGAGCCAGGTGGTGGTGGTGCACACCTTTATTCCCAGCACTCAGGAGGCAGAGGCAGAGGCAGGCTGATCTCCGTGAGTTCAAGGCCAACCTGGTCTACAGAATGAGTACCAGGACAGCCAGAGTTACAACAGAGAAACCCTGTCTTGAAAAACAAAACAAAACAAACAAATAAAAAACAACAACAAGAAACACCATGGAAATTCAAGATCTCCAGCCACATACTGATTTGAGACCAGTCTATCATACATGAGACCCTGTCATAAAAAAAAAAAAAAATTGTTTTTGACTAGGTGTGGTAGTAAACATTTTTAGCCCCAGCATTCAGGAGGAAAAGGCAGGTGGATCTCTGTGAGTTCAAGGCCAGACTGGCCTATATTGCAAATTTCAAGCCAGCTAGAGATACACAGTGATAACCTACCTAAAAAAATAAAAGATGGCAGACCCTGGGCTGGAGTCCCCAGGTTCCATCCCCATCATGGGAATCAAGTGTGGATGTTCTTGGCTATTCAAATCCTAGTCTTTGTCATTAACTATGGAAGTTTGGGAGCCTCTTTATCCTTTAGTTTCCAATCTGTTGAAACAATTGTCCTTAGGGGCTAGAGAGATGGCTCAGTGGTTAAGAGCACTTGCTGAGCATTCCTGAGATCCAGAATTTGGATCCCAGCACCCATGTTTCAACACGTCCCCGCAGGCCCACAGCCCAAGCCGCAGGGTGGGTGGAAATAGGAGGATATATGGCGCTTGCTACCTTCCTGCCAGCTAAGAAAATCAGCCTCAGATTCATGGAAAGACTCCACCTCAAGCACTAGGCAGAGAATGAGAGAGGAGGGTGCCAGTCCTAAGTTGCTTTGTATTGCTGTGATAAACACCATGATCCAAAGCAGCCTGGGAAGAAAAGATCTTATTTCACCTTATACAGTCCATCGTGAAGGGAAGTCAGGAACAGAACTCAATGAAAGGACCCAAGGCGGGAACAGAAGCAAAGGCTGTGGCTGCAAGCTGCTTACATGTGGCTTGCTCAGCTTGCTTCCTCATAGCACCGAGGACCACCTACCCAGGGATGCCACCTGCCCCTCAGTAGGCTGACCCTTCCACACAAATCATTAGTAGTAGTTCTTAAAAATGCCCCACAGAACGTGCCTGCAGGCCCATCTGATGAAGGTATTTTCCTAACTGAAGTTTGTCTTCCCAGATGAGTCTAGCTTGTGTCAACTTGACAAAAAAAAAAAATCTAACCAGGACAATGTACATCCCCCTCTTCTGGGCTCCACAAGCACACACACCCCCTACACACACGTATGTCACACAGACACACACATCCACATACATAGATAAATAGATGATAGATGATAGATAGATGATAAATACACAGATTAGATATTTGAAAACAAAGAAAAATTCAATTGTCCTCCCTTTGCTGTGAAGACTCTTATGTTTTTGGTTGTGAGCCTAGCCTTTAATGGCTGAGCCATCTCTCCAGTCCAGCTGTGAGGACTGAAGAGCCAAATCTCGTCTCCTCTTCTTCCTTGGAGATAAACTCATAGTATAATCTGGTCAATAAGTCAAGGTCCTCCTGCCTGGGTCTTCTACGTGCTGTGGTCACAGTCATGTGCCGCCATGCTAAACTCAGAACTTTTTAGATATAGTATTTGTACATGTGTATGCCGAACAGTGCAACAATTTAGTTTATGTAGTCAATATGTAATTGTCAAATTAGTATAATAAGCAGTTTCCCAAGCTGGGTATGATACATGCCTGTAATCTCAGCACATGGGAGATGGAGGCAGGGGGATCCGGAATTCAAGTTCATTCGAGGCCAGCCTGGGCTACATAAGATCCTGTCTCAAAACACTAAAAGTAGAAACTAAAAGTGCTTCTGTTCTCCTTACACACTTAGTAGTAATGATTCCTCCATGGTGATGCTTTTATAGCTATTCTGAAATGTGTCATCTAGGCTGAGCATGTAGCTCAACAGACAAGTTCCTGCCCACTATACTCAGGCTTGAGTTTGATTCCCTAGCAGCACAAAGAAAGAAAATACAGAACTCTGTCATAGACTATTATAAGCAACAGTTGTCCTGCTGAGCTACAGAAAACCAGAATCAACCAAAGTGCCTATCGGTGGATAAATGGGACATGTACACATCACAGAATATTAATTGGTCTTAAAGAGAAAACAAAATTACATCATTTGCAGCAGCATGGTCATTATGCTAGTGAAAGAAGCCAGGCACAGAAGTTAGGAAAATCCCACCAACTTCTTTTAATAGTAAGGCAGTGGGCGTGGTGACACATGGCTCCACTCAAAATGTGGAGACTAGAGAATTTTGAGTTTCAAAGCCAGCCTAGGCTACATATAAAGTGTCAGTCTATCTGGGGCTACACAGCAAGAGCTTATCAAAAAGAAAGAAGAGCAAGAGGAAGAGAAAGAGAGAAAGAAAGAAAAGGGGAGGGGGGAGTGAGTTAGTGTATGTGAACGCCCAGACATTTATGGAATTCTCTTTAGTAGAAACAGGTGGGTTACACATCTGCTCTTGCTAAGTCCCTGTATGCTATTATCTTGCACTTAATCCTAACTTTCACTGAAAGGTCTATTAAGTGTAGTTAAGGAGAATGGTGTGTGATTCAGTGGTAGAGCATTTGTATAGAATTTGTGAGGCCTGGGTTCAATATATATATATCTCCTGAGGCTGACTAGTGTACAAATGAAACTGGCACAATACTGAGAGGAGATGCACCATGGTGTGCATTGAGCACTATATCTATTAAACACACACACACACACACACACACACACACACACACACACACACACACACATAATTTATTTATCTACATTTTTGATCTAGGAATTCAGATATCCCAGGCTGGCCTCAAATTTAATATGTAGCCAAGGCCAGCAAAGGCCAATTCTTGATCCTTCTGCCAATATCACATATTTTTCGCTAGATTCCCAAGAATGGGTATGAAATGTGAGTTTTCCTTCCATCTCAAAAAAGAAGCCTCAAAACAAGAAGTTTCTTTCAGGGTGTGTGTTGTGTGTGTGTGTGTGTGAGAGATAGAGAGAGAGAGAGAGAGGTTCTCGGTTGAAACAGTGCTTGTTTGCTTAACACGCACGAAGCTGTGGGTACCATCTATCCCCAACACTGCATAACTGGGCAAGGAAGCATACTCCTGTAATCCTGGAAGACCAGACGTTCAAAATCATCCTTGGCTGTACAGTGGATTCTAGGCCATGAGTATACATAAACCCCTGGTTGTGTTGTGTTGTTTTCCTTTAAGACACAGTCACATAATATTGAACATCCTACCTCAGCTTGCCCAGCAGTGGAGACTTAGGTGAGTACCAGGTAGCAGCCTTCTAACACAGAAAGATCATACTTGCACCAAGACCAGGCAGGAGAAAAAGATTTGAGCAATTCAGGGGCCACTTAGAAAGGATTTCAAAGAGAAGTGCCCATCCCTACTCTTTGAGAGATTTCTTTCTCTGGAAGAGAGAAATGAGGATGTAGCCCACACTCTGTTCACTGTGCAGAAGTGAAAATGATGCCCATCATAGCAAGATTATTGTGTAAACATCCCCACCTGGCATCTCATGCCCACCACAGTCACCTCCCCTCAATACCCTGGCAATGTCATCTGTAATTTGTGAGCGTCAGGGTCCCTGGGACAAGAGGCTCTCCTTCTGAGACTTTCACAGAGAAGCTGTGACTCAATCAGAGGCCTCACAGCTTTTCTCCAAGGATCTCTGACCTGTGCAGATTAGATAGGGAGTATGGTCTATGTGCCTGGTCTCTGCCCATCTCTGGCCCCTTTCCTGAGGAATGCAGGCTCCCCTGGGCCTGCCTAAGGCTCCTGCTGGGAGAGTCCACTCCACTTCTCATTTCCTCCATTAACAATCACTATTTATTTGTCTTTCAGAGTTCAAGGAAACAGAGCCTGCGACAGGGATTGCACACAAGGGTGGTGAGCAGTTCTGTCCCAATCCTGAAGCTGGCCAGCTACCCAGAAGCAAAAGCTCTGTTAAGGGACAAAGAAGTCGTCTTTCGTGGGGAAACTGAGACCCTGGCCTTCTTTTCAGTGGCCATTGCAGTACATCTGTCACCCTCGGGCACCGATTATTGCTCGTTGTTACTGATGCTTTTTGAGATGGTGTCCACCGACGCTTTCATTCTCCTTCCCAGTAGTCAAGGTCAGATCCCACCCAAGACTGGCCCTTCTGTCCTCCTACTCATGCCACAGTTTACATTCGTATACAACAGGACAAGTAGAACCCAATAGATTACACACCCCTATGTGTTATGTGCTGTGTCCAAAGTCAAACAGCTAATAAATGGCAGCCTTGAGTCTGGACACCTAAACTGGGATGCCCTGATTCATGATACAGTGCTATGCCTGGCTTCCCAACCACCCTCACCCAAACACACACACACACACACCACACACACACACACACACACACACACACCACACACATACACATACACATACACACATTTGTGCGCTAACAGGAGGCTAACTCTGGCAGCGTCTGTCTTAGCCTTTGACCTCTCCTTGGCCTAATGACATGCACCTCCTGCTGGGCAAGGTCACTGCTCACAGGGTGAGGTCTATGGCCTTCTTGTCTCAGGCTTGTGTCCTCCCGCTGTGGCCTCAATGGAAGTTTGAGGGTGGGAACAGGACTGTGAGAAGTCAACTTTAGATCGGCCCATCCTGTCAGGGGCCAAGACAAGTCTTAGATCCCGAGCAACCTCCAACATGGAGCACCAGACATCTCAGGCCAAGTCAGAAGAACTTCAACAAAAGTCCTAGGAACAAGGCTGGAGGAAAGAGGGTTTTGTGTAAAGGGATGGTTAGCTTAGAGGTCTGAGCTGGGTCATAGAGAGAAAAGGTCCTAGCCAGTAGAAAGAGTCGGGGGTGGGGTGGGGTGGGCACCTTGTTTCAGGGTGGATGCAGTGGATGTCGGGGTGGGTGACTGTTCAAGACCGGTTCTGGGCTTGCACTTGAAGGAGGGCAGCCGCCGGGCTGCGTATCGGGCGGCGCTAGGGCCTCGCAGAGTGACGAGGCGGTGAGGGGGGCGGGCGGGGGCTGGCGGCAGGAGAGGCGCGGCGCCGAGCTGCCCCCATCCATGGCACGGAGCTGCGGCGGCGGCGGCTGGAGCCCGGCGCGATCCGCTAGGTCTCAGCCGCGCGCAGAGCGAGACAGCGACGCGCAGGGGCCAGGCTCCCACCGGCCCGGGGCGCTGCGCTGAGACTCGGGGCCGCGTCGCCCAGGGCCACCCGCGCCGCGCTGTCAGCGGCGCCCGAGTCCTGCCCAGCCCCGGCACACTCAAGACATGCCCCCGGGGCGCGGCGGCGGGGACCCCGAGGCTTGCCTCCGCCCAGGGCCCCCCGCCCCGCCCTCGGGCGTCCCGGGCTCCCGCTGAGCACGCCTCCCGCAAGCCCGGGTCCCTCGGGCCGGCGCGCCGTCCGGCCCCTGCGCTGTAGGTCCCCGCGGGGCGATGGGTTGATGGGCGCCGGAGGACGCAGGATGCCGGTGCCGCCCGCGCGCTTGCTGCTGCCGCTGCTGCCGTGTCTTCTGCTCCTGGCTCCTGGAACTCGGGGTGCACCCGGCTGCCCCGTCCCCATCCGCGGCTGCAAGTGCTCCGGGGAACGGCCCAAAGGACTAAGTGGTGGCGCCCACAACCCGGCTCGAAGGAGGGTGGTGTGCGGCGGCGGGGGGACCTCCCCGAACCTCCGGACCCCGGCCTTCTGCCAAACGGCACCATCACCCTGTGAGTACCCTGTCCCAGGTCAGGACATCAAGTGGGACCTAAACCGGAGGGGCTCGCGAGGGGAGGAGGGTTGGTGTTGCCACTTGAGAGACTGGAGAACGTCTGAGTCTTGAGGTAGGGGAAGGATCGGAACTTCGTGAACCCCAGTGTGCCCCAGAAAGAGAGAGAGAGAGAGAGAGAGAGGCACCGCGGAAGCCCGCTCACCTGCACAGGTGGAGTGCGAGGGGGACCCTGGAGAGACGTACATGTTCCTTGTCCCAGATGGACTAGTATTGCAGCCTTAGAGGCCCTGAGCTGGGTGGGAGTGACTGATGGGCGCCAGGAACCCTTGAGGTGGCTATGGTCCCCACCACCACTGAGGCTTCGGCAGAGCCTGGACTCAGCTGGCTAGCTTGGCTCCTCTAACCCGGACAACTCAGTGCGCGGTGCCCCGCCCCGGGCCTGCAGAGCTCTGATCTCAGCCGGGCCTCAGAGGGCAAGGGGAGAATGAGCTCTGCTAAGCCTGTCCTTGGAATGCCGGCGCTTCTGGTCTGAATAAACACCCCCACCCGCGTCCCAATTCCTCTTGGGATCTCTCCGGTTGCTCACATTTGGAAAATGAACTCGGTTGAGCCCCGGGTCCTGGCCTATTCCTTCACACACGTACACCCTGGAAATTGCACAGGCTTTGGCTGTTTATCGATTGACTTATTGCGCAACGATTTGGTAGAAAAGTCCGGCTGAAGGGAGACACGTGCCTCCCGGGAGGCCCCTTTCCAGGGCTCTCCTTTCAACTGGGGCCTGAATTCAGCCCTTGCTTTACTGGCCACTAGTAGCTGTGCTCCTTAACCCGAGTCTCAAGTTCCGGCAACCGCAGGAGGAGAGCCCCGGCACCCAGCAGTTTCCTGTGCTGGCCATGTGCTCCAAGCTCCACGCACGACGTGGAGTTGAGGGTCGCGCCCTAGCGGCGGCTTCTTGCTTTCTTGTTCAGGATCTAGCCTAAAACCCATTACCCTTTCCCTGTCATCCTGACCCCAGAAGCAAAGGTTTCTCCAACCACCCCTAGCCCAGAGCTGGGACTGGCTTCATCCATTCGATTGTGCCCAGAACAATACAGTAAGTCCTCTGGTGGGTTCAGAGGCTGCCGGCTTCCTGACAGGACACAACTGGTCAGCCTGTGATGTTGGCCATCTGGGCCTGCATTTTCTCCAGCTGGGGTGTGTGCGTGCACGCTCTTGTGTGCCTTGCACACAAGACAGCGTTCTTCCACCTCGATGCAAGCTCTGGGGGAATGACAGTGTCTGCTAAGGCATTCCTGGCTGTTCACAGTAGGTCTGAGTATCCCCTAATGCTTCAGGGTCCTGGAAGGCTTGGGCATTCCCCAGGCTACTTAGTTCTGGAGGACAAAAATGCTTTGCTGTGAGAAATAGCTGGGCCAATGTTTGTGACACATAGCTGCACAGTGATGGTTTGCTGGGGGTGGAGGTTGATTGGTATAAGCACACATGCTTTTTAGGCTGGGCACAGCACAGGTGTGGGAGCTGTCTCTTGTATGTCTGTTGGTGGGGATTAGGGAATCCTAACATGGTCAAGGCAGAAGGAAGGGAGAAAAAAATAGAAAGGTGGTTTTGCAGTACATCTTAGAATGATTTGGCAACTAATGCTTTCCAGCCATGGCTAATTCCCATCGACGCCACTCAGAGGAGTGAGGCCAGTTCTTGGTGAGAATATATCATGACAAACTAGCTGCAGATTCAACTTCACTCACTCTCCTGACCCAGCCTCGAGACCTTCCCTGAGGAAAGGCTCCTCCTTTCTCTCAAGCCATTCATTTAGCTGACTTGCAATACCTTCCAAAGAGACTGGTTCCCAGCCTGGCGGGACAATGGAAGCCCACTCATCTACCAGTCTGGAGTGTAGTGGAATCTGAATCTCCCTCCAGATGTTTTTCTCAGTTTTCTACATTTATGGTCCTGACCCCCACCTCCACCCCTCAGCAAGCAACCTCTGAAGAAAAAAGACCCATGATCTTCTCAGCAGAAGGTAGGTGGGCATTCCTAGAGACTCAGCCCAGACATACTGTTGCACCCCAGGGAGTACCCCAGAGATGAGAAAGAAGGGCTGGGAAGGGGCATGCCAAAAGCATGGAAACCCCCTTCTAAGTGGGGAGTTTTGCTAGGTGCAGGGCTGGTGTTCATAATACCAGGAGGATGTCTCCTGTATCTAGCAAAACAAAACATTAATTTCACCCTCGCTAACACCTCTGTGTTCTTTTTTCCACATAGATTTTCCCTTTCATATACACACACACACACACACTTTTTTTTTTTTTCCCTTAGCTTGTCACCAAGTTGAGCAGCAGGACTTGAACCAGCTGTTTTTTCACTGTGGCTGTGCCTCCCTCCCGGACATTTGCTACATTCCCGCTGTGGACCTTCTTTTCCCCTCCAGAGTGGGTCTCCAGCTGCCAGTCACAGGAACCCTCAAGATAGATGCCTGGCAGATACTTAGGGCTAGAACTCAAAGTACCAGATAAGGTCCCTGTCTGCTAAGGGGGGCCTCCCTCGGACAGCCCTGTTTACCGCGTTGAAAATCCTTCCTCCACCTCCACTCCGTTATCTCCGAGTCTGCCTGCTGTTTTTGTAGACTGCAAGCCCCCTCTCCCCCACCCTTTGCTTTGTTTCCCCCATGGTGGACTTTCATGTGCAGTTTTCCAGGAAAGCAGAACTCTTGGCTTCCTTCCTGATCCATTTCTCACCCCACCCCCCAGCCTCACAGCCCAGTGTGCAGGGCAGCTGTGGGTACAAATACCCAGAGTAGGAGCCTTTACGAGCCTTCTCTCTGAGGGAAAAGGTCCTAGGGTGGGTGGCTTATGGTGGGGAGGGTTTTTCTGTGTGTGGGCAGCGGCTGGAGGCCTGCTTTCTAGTCCTTAGCTCTGAGAGTTAAGAGGGGGAGGAAGCTTGGGAATAAGGGATTCCAGGAAAGACTGATAATAGATAACTGCAGAAGGAAATCTCCTCAGGAGGACCTCAGAGGACACAAGCCAGTGCCATAAATTCCTACTTCATCTGTACTGAAAAGGATCTTAGAGAGCAGCAAGCCCAGGCCCACATTTTAAGGCTTTGTAGCTGATGTTGGCGAGATTAGAGGGACCTCTAGGTGGGATCAGTGTGGGATTAGCTAGGGTCTCAATGTTTCTACCAGATGAGGATCTTGCTATTTGGGATCCAGTGGACACAGATGCTGTTTTTAAAATCCACCCCCCCCCCCAGCAGGACCAAAGCCCTTTTAACCTGGGAACATTTCAGGCTGAGTGAGAAGGGACAGGCATGGTTACATAAGTCACTGTTCATTCCTTCAGAATAGGCAACCTGCTCAGTCTACCACAGATGCTCCCTACAGGGCAGAGGGGGTTATCTGCTCAGATGTGCCCAGCACTAGCTGGGTGCTCATGTTGGGAGTTTGATGGTCCTGGGTAGGGAGAGGTAGGGGGAAACTCCTTACGGACCCTGTGCAATGCTTCTGCCTCAGGGATGTGCAAAGATCTTGTGCAAAGATCTCCCTGGGGACTCTCAGCTCTGGCCTGGGATCCAGGCAATGCAACCACCAGGATCTAGTTAGGAGAGTATGGGGCAAAGTGTGCCAACCACCAAGCACACAGCCTGAGGGCAGTGGAAAGATGCTGGCTAGAGGGGCGGGCCCAGCCTGCCTCCCCACCCCCTTCTCTTCTACCCTCTTTCCCCCATATGGTTCTCATAAGGTCTGGGCTCTGAGACAGCGGCCAGAGGAAGTGGCTGTGTACAGAGAGCTTTTGTGAGCAGGGGAGGGGGAGGGGGAGAGTGGAAAGAAAGAAGGAAAGAAAGGAGAGAAGAGGCCAGAGATGAGGAGATGAGGGAGATCTGAGTCTCTCGCACACTCCTGAACTCTCCAGGGTAAAGGTCTTAGCCTCACCTCATGAGCTCCAGGACCCCTTGTCTGTCCCAAGTGAGGAGCCAGGAGGAATCCCAGGGCCTCCCTGACTCCTCCCATCTATTTCTGGAGGGCTTGTATGTGGCCAGCCCAGGTGCCAGAGATTTTGACTGCTCCTGTTCTGTGGCCTTGAGAACCCCTATCCTCCAGACTCCTGGTGCCAGATTTTAGGGTGCAATGCATAGTCCTGTTTCAGGAGAGCCTTGTCAGGAGAGAAGAAACCCCAGGATTTGGATCATAACCCATTGTTTACTGCACTGAAGAAATTGGGACCCCTTAGGCTGGGGTCCCAAAGTCATACATATACTTCAGCCCCAAATGGTATCAGGACCTGTTTGGAAGAGTGGTCACTAGAATGGGTTGTCTGCCTGGATTGATTAAGACACGTGCATGGACTCTTTGAACTCGAAGGAAGTCTCTTTCTGTGGGCTCTTGTGGAGTTGACAAAGGCTGTGACAACCTAGTCATTGGTGGTGAGCCTGAGAATCCCCTACTCAAAGTGCTGGCAAACCAGTCTTTATGAACCTACTGTAGGTTAACTTTTATATTTGGAGTCATGGTTTTAAATCGAGAGACTGATTTTAAGTTTATCCCACACGAGTATCATTGGGATAAGACCTTCTTATGCTTCTTCTAAGTTGACCCAGGTCTTTCCACTCAGTTTAGCCTGTCTGCTTCCTTACCAACGTCTGGAGAGGGTAGGGGAGCCCCCCCACTGTTACACAGCTCCTCTAGAAACATTAACTCTCCCTAAGGAAGAGGCTGCACAGGGAGGAGAGGGGAGAAAAGAGAAGGGAAATGGCCCTGGGCCGGGAGACCTGACTGAAAATCCGGTGACCATCAGGAAGGGCTGCCGAGAGGGGCTGTTTATTTTCATTCCCCCTGCCTGGCTGCTGTGTTCTATTTAGGGCTCAGACACTGACAGGACGGAGTTGCCTCCTCCCCTTCCTCCCTCCTCTAAGGGGCCTCCATCCTTCCCAAACTCCAGAACATTCCTTTGCTTTCAGGACTGGACCACGGGGCGGGGGGGGGGGGCAAAGTGGGGAGAGCAGAGAAACTGGAGTGAGCTGACACTGAGGGCCAACTCCCCCAGCCCTTGCCTCCATCCATACATATCGCCCCCCCCCCACCAACCTTGCCCGGGAGTCAGAGAAGACAGAATGGGGCACAAAAGGCATGCAGGATGGATGGGGCCAGGTGAGGGCACGCTAGGGGGTGACCCGAGGAGGGAGTTGTAGCCAGAGTAGAGGAGCTAGACATCTCCCAGCTGGAAAGGAGGGGAATGGATGCCCCCTCTCACCCCAGGCCCCACAGCCACCAGGGCCCCTGCCTTGTCGGGAGCTCCAAACCTGTGCTTTAGACTGGAGGAGACACCAGCCCCAGTGTGGGGAAGGCTGATAAGGGGTAGGGACTCCTGTGCAGAAGCCTGCCCCTCCCAAGCTCATAAAACTCTCCTTTGACAACCACATCTAGTGCCTAGGGCTTCCGACTCCATGTCGCCTCTGCAGGTGATTGCAGAGAAATCAGGACAGAGAGATGGAACTGTGAAGCTTCCAGGGCCTCTGGGAGACTTCATGCCCCTCAAGGTAACAGACCCCAGGTAGCATAACCCAGGAGCATGGAGCACTAGAGTTTGAACGATTGAAGCGTCTCCAAAAAATAGCTCCCCCTTCCTGTACTCGAGTTGGGTTGCTGAGACAGAAAAAATTAGACGGAAGGAAATAAAAAAAAAAATGTTATTTTTTTTTTGAGACAAGGTCTCACCATGTAGCACTGGCTGGCATAGCCCTGGCTGGCCTAAACTGGCCATGTAGACAAGGCTGGCCTCAAACTCATAGAGACCTTCCTGCCTCTGCCTCTTCAGTGTTGACATTAAATGCTTTAATAGCTGGATGTGGTGTATCAACCACACTTGTAATCTCAGTACCAAGTAGGTAGGAGGATTACCAGTTCAAGGCCAGTCTAGGGTATAGAGTAAGACCCTATCTCAAAAACCTCAAACCAGAGAGCTGGAAAGCTGGCTCTCAGTAAAAAGCATTTGCTGCTCTTGCAGAGGACCTGAGTTTGATTCCCAGCACTCATATTCCTCAGCTCACAAACACCTGTAACTCCAGCTCTGGAGGAGCTCACATCTTCTGGTTTCCATGGTGTCAGGCATGGTGCACATACATGTAGGTAAGGCACTCATAATAATATATATATATATATATTTCAGATACGGTCTTTCTATGTAGCCCTGGCTGTCCTGGAACTCACTATGTAGACCATGCTGGCTTTAAACTGCCTCTGCTGAAATTAAAGATGTGTGTCAAAAAACAAACAAACAAACAAACAAAAACAAAAATAAAAAACCTCAAACCAAACCAAACCGGAACAAGAGAAGAGCCAGATGAGGAGATGTGTGAAGAGATTCAGAGTTACCCACCCACCGGGTATCCTGAGCCCAATCCCACTCTGGGATGGACAGCATATCAGGATATCAGGCAGACAGACTGCACATGCACTGGAGTTAGGTGTCCTGGGGTCAGGGCAGATCCATCCACTCTGTCTTTTATCATTCAGGGAAAGGGGCTTCCCCTAGTACAAGTGAGTTAGGGAACCACTGTGCAAACGATGCCACTGAGCATGTGAAGACAGCCAGGAAGTATAAAATCTTTAGTCTCTAAATTGAGTCTTCAGGTCTTCCATCACCTTTCCTGAGCCACTGTACAGCTCTCTGTTGCACCTGTAGATGGGGGGAGCAGTGGCTGCATGTAACTGAGGAAAGGATGTTCTGTCCTAGAGATGGGGGTGGGTGGCACTGTGGGATAGGAATGGGAAGAAGAAGGACACTGCTCCCTGACTTGGGACATCTGGTTCTGCATTGAATCCCTTGTCCATTGGGGATCAGATCCCCTTTTGGGAGTTCCACCTGCCCCACCCCTACCCCTCCACCCCACCTCCATTCACTCAGCCAGTGTCTACTTTCATTCAACCCTCTGAAGGAGGTGAGAGACCTTTTTGTTCCAGGGACCTCAAAAGCCTTAGAGACTGAGAAGATTCAGATTCGCAATGCTGGGCAGATCTGAGCTCCAAATTAACACTAGCGAGGAAAGAGTAAGGGACTGACTTATGTGTAAGTATGAACGATTGATCAGCCAGTGTGTCGTGCTGCTCCTCAGAGACAGGAGGATCAAGCCCAGCCTGGGCTGCATAGTGAGCCCTGTCTCAGGAAATCAATAGAAAGGGTAATAACGAATCAATCCTTTGGGATTTATTTATTTGTTTACTCACAGAATACCAAACCCAAGACCTTTTACACCCCAGCTCTGACTGCGTTTTGAAGGAGGAGTACTTTCTTCTCCGGGAGCTTGGATCACGCTGACAGGATTTTATGTCATGACAGTAGTCAGTAGTCTCTCTCCCCCCTCCCCTCTGGATGCTTCTCCCTCCACCGCACAAGTTTAACAAGGGCTGAGTGTTTTGATGGGCTTAGGGAATGAACTGGTGAAAGTCTAGGTGTGGGTGGTTACAGCAGACAGTATTCCTTGTGCTCCAGCCAGAGTTTCTGGGACCACAAAATGTCCACCAAGACACCTTCCTAACCTTCCACAAACACCTGTAGGCTTTGTAAGTTTCTGCCTATGGATTCAGTCCTAAAGCTCAAAACCACTCCTTTCCCATCTAAGCCCAAATACCTTGGTTTTGCCCACTTCTTTCCAAACTGGGTGCCCTTGTTGAGTTGGTTAGGGGAAGGAGACAAGACCTATAGGGAAAGTTTAGTTAGAAGAAAGAGGATAAGCAGAAGTCAGCTTCTCCTTTGGTCTTGTCCTCGATCCATGGCTGTCTTTGGCTTGCTCTGTGTCCAGGTTAAGGTTTAGGGGCAATGTCTGGACAGGGCTCTCTAAGACTGAAGAAGTAAGAGCTACCTGGCTCGTCTATTGCCTGAAGTCATCCAGGACTGCCTGGGCAGGCTTCCAGCCAAGCAATGCAGTGCTAAAGAAGCTCAGGAACGGACAGGGCACCTTGCATGTCCTAGACAAGAAGGGCAACCTCAGAAAGAAAGGAAGCCACACAAGGGCAGCCATTGGCCTATATCTTTCACGAAACGTAATAGTTGTTGCTTGTTGATAAAGAACAGCATTTGGTAGTGATGCAAATTTAACATTTGTTAACTTGCGATTCGTAGCATTTATTTATTAATGGTGGGGACCAAATGCAGGGCCTTGCGCATACTGTACAAGCGCCTCGTCACTGAGTTACACACCCAGCCTAGCGTTTGTGGCCTAGAGGTGATGATTATATTTTGAGATTCAGGCACTTACTTTATCGGGCCCTGGAAATACTCAGAGGCTCGGCGCTCTATCCTATAGGACAATCTGGGAGCTCAGGTTTCTCCTGGATGGTTCAATGTAGCTAGTCAGCAAGCAGACAGCCTCCCTCCCTGCCACTGCTCAGCTCTCTGTTGCCACACATCAGCCACAAGGATTGGAACTAGGGCCTTCCCAGACTCTACAAAGCTGGTGAAGACCCCTGGTACACTGGGCCCTAGGGAGTGTGGATCATCCCCATCCAGAGTCTGTTGAATCTGAGAAAGGAGTCTGACACATTCAAATGACTTTCTCGGGCACGTGAGAACCTTTTGGTGCCGGCCGGCACATGTTGGTTCCACGCTCCATAGAACAGGGCCCACATGAGTCCCATAGGGTCACTTTTGATGTGGGAGTGGTATCTGGTGAGTTCCTGTGGCTACCCAGAGGCCACAAGGGCTTTCATAGATGCCAACCACTCGTTCCACTGGCCTCCACTGGCGGTTTACTCTGTTTTACTCTCCTCCCTAAAATAGGCCCCCAACCCGGAGAGGATTCTGGAATGGCCGTGGTATACCCCGTATTTGGCCAGATTTCAAACTCTGGAGTAGAGAAGGGGGACCCCGGGGACTGGCCCTCCTTCCCATCAGAAGTTTGAGCTGAGAGCAGGAGGGGTAGGTGGGGCCAGAAGCTAAAGATGCTTTCTTCGCCAGGTCCCTGTGGGGCCTGTAGGGTTAGTGCGGTTGCAAGAGACTCGCCAGGCTGGCTCCCATCGAGGCAGTAGTATGAGAGAGAAGTACAGTCCAGGATGGATCTGACTGGGGAGTTTAAAGAAAGCCCAAGCTGGCACTGTATGTAAAACAGCTGGATGGAGCTGTGGGGGCCAGAGAGCCCTCCTCCACCAGGACTGCTTCCCAGTTTTCTTCCCACGAGGCAGTCAACAATGGTGGGAACATTTTTCTTACTGTTGGATGGAGCTCTGTGTGTGTGTGTGTGTGTGTGTCTGTGTGTCTGTGTTCCTCTACCCTGCTATCAGCTCTGCAATTTCCAGTTTTTCACCTGCCTATAACATCTCCAGACTTGAGAGTATGGTATGCACATGACCCTGGGTACCATCCACTGCACCAGTGAAAAATAAATTCCTAGATCCACATACTTGAGAATAACAAGCAAACAAAAACAAACCCCACAAACATTCTCTGGATGATGCAGGCTTAAAGTAAAACTCCCTGGCCCTCTCAGGGTAGTTAAAGCAAAAGATCCAAAGGTATTTTGGGACTCGGAACATATGGACATCTGCTGGAGTCTGTCAAAAGTGGGCACTGTTGCCTAGAGGGGAGCCGGAAAAGGATGAAGAGCTGTTTGCCTGATGCCTGCCTTTGCGTGTGTGGAGATCAGGATCATTGTGTCTACATCTAGAAAAAATGGGTTTTGAGTCTTTTGGGGGCTGGCATTTGTGCCAGACAAGCCAGAATTGTGAGTTGAGGCTGTCTCCACCATAGCTCTGCCTTCTCCTAGCACGGAGGCTTTTAGAGAAGGGGCCAGATGAGAGGTCTCTGCAGAATAGGTGGGATGTGGTCGGCAGATGGCCAGGCCAAGAGATGTGCTGTTTTGTTCCTGAATTTCACCCTGGACTGCCTCATGGGCTGGTCCCCATCTTTTACCACGCTCCCAAACCCTACAATGTTAGACTCGCATACTTACAGTGTGGCTGGTCTGACTTGAGATGTGCTGGTGGCGCACAATACACTCCAGGTTCCAAAGATTTGTTACACACAAAGAAATACAATATCTAATTAATAATGTTGTAAATAGATTGTACATTGAAATGACAAGGCTTTGGGTATATTGGGTTAAATGAGATTTTATTAAAATTAATTTTATGCTTTAGAAAATGTAACTGCTAGAAGATTTAAGATTATACATGTGTGGTTCACATTGTATTTCTGTGAACCCACTCTAAGTTAAAGGTTTGAGATATACAAAAGGGGTTAGGACTGATGACTGAAGGGTCTGGAAATGTGGGAAGCCCATTACCACTTATGAGCCCCTCTGGATGGGATTCTTTACCTGGGATCTCAGGTTCTCATTTTGGAAATTTGGGAGTATGAAATTTTCTTAGAACTCTTAATTTTGGTTCAATCATCTTTCAAAAATTCTTGTACATAAAATATTTAATTGTTTATTAGAAAACATTTTCAGCCTGGTACAGTCTCATGCCTGGAATCCTAGCATCTGATAGAGTCACAAAGATCATGAGTTCCAGGACAGTTTAGACTACAAAGCAAATACCCTGTATCAAAACAGGAGAAAAAGCAGAGGCTGGAGAGATGGCTCAGTGGTTAAGAGCATGCACTGCTCTTCCAGAGGACCACAGTTCAATTCCTGGCACTCACATTAGATGGCTCACAAACTACCTGTAACTTCAGCTCCAGAGCAACCCCTCCGGCCTGCATAGCCACCTGCACACACATGCACATACCCACACACAGATACACATACACATAATTAAAGATAATAAAGCAAAGACAGTAGGGAAGCAGGGCTGGCAAGACAGCCCAGAGGGTAAGGGCACTTACCGCCACCCCTGACAACTTGGATTCTGATCCCAGACCCCACATGGTAGAATGAGAAAACCAACTTCTGCACGCTGACCTCTAGCATGAGCACCTGATGCGTACATGCACACACATACAATAATGTTGGTTTTGTTTTTTTTTTTTAAGGAGGAAGCAAGGGCAGGAGGGAAGAAGAGGGAGAGAGAGGAAAAAGGAGGAAAAACAGAAAAGAGGGAGTGAGAGCACTCTGTTAGTACAGGACTTCCTCCTACATTTATTTCTGTGGGTGTGGGTGTGGAGGTCAGAGAGCAACTTGCAGGAGCCGTTCTCTCCTTCCTCTGTGCTGATCCTGAGGATCAAACTCAGGCCATCAGGCTTGGCCGCAAGTGCCTCTAACCCCCTGAACCATCTTGCTGGCCCCTCGTGTAGGATTAAGAAAAAAAAGTTTTAAAGATTTATTTGTTTACTTATCTATTTTGAGACAGTCTTACTATGTAGCCCTGGATGGTTTAGAACTCACAGAGATCCACCAGTCTCTGCCTCCCAAGTGCTGGGATTAAGGGTGTGTTCTTCCACCTGGATTAAAGATAATACTTCTTTTTTTTTTTAACGTGCCTTTTTTAAGATTAAAAAAATAGATTTTATGGCCGTGTTTTGCCTGTGTGTATGTATATGTACCATGTATGTACCTGCTGCCCACAGAGCCAGAAGAAGGTATTGGATCCTCTTGCAACTGGAGTTTCGGATGGCTGTGAGCTGCCATATGGATGCTGGGAACTAAACCCAGGTTTTTGGCAAAAGCAGAAAGTACTCTTAACTGCTGAGCCATCTCTCCAGCCCAAGATCTACTTTCATCTGTTTGTCTGTCTGTCTGCCTGCCTGCCTATCTATCTATCTATCTATCTATCTATCTATCATGCCGGATTATGTATCCCCTCAGTGGCCTGAAACTCACTATGTAGACTGGGGTGGTCTCAAACTCACAAAGATCTGCCTGCCTCTGCCTCTTGAGTGCTGGGATTAATGTCAGTGTTTTTCCCACTGAAATCCTCAATCCTCAGGCATTCCCCAAAACTCAGAAGAAAGAGATAAGGCATCTACCTCTTTCTTTGATTCAGACCTCCCCACCCTTTGCCTCCATCCTAGCTAGTGAGGAGCCTGGGATGCTGCCCAGTGCTGGAGCACTTCCCTGACAGTCAGGTCCTGGGGTCCTTCACAGATTCACTGGGTTACTCACTCACTTCCTCCCTTGAGGCTTGGGGACGATCTCTTCGATGGCTCCTCTGCATTTGTTTCCTGGCCCCTTTCCTCTGTGGACATCAGAGCACAGAGGCTGTCTACCTCAGAGACATCTTAAGGCTTGTACTTTGGGCCTTCCTGTGAGTTTTTCACTAGTAAGAACAGAGTAAAGAAGGGACAACTCTTTTCTTCAGCTCAGGGCTGTCGGGAGTTTGGGTAGAGGTCACATTAAAGCTTTCTACTAAGCAGTTAACTGGAGGGTTAAGCCCTTTGGCTGGTCTGCAACTCCCACTTCCCAACAAGAAGTCCGGGAGAGAAAGGCTAAGTGGGTGGGCAAAGATGAGACTGGGGGCCTCTCCTCCCTAGAATATAAACAGTAAATATATGCAAAAGTCAGAGCAAGCATTGCAAAGGGAGAGACCTAGCCTTCTGTCATATCCAGGGCTCCATCAGGCTGGGGAGGGTTAGGGTAAGGTTGGTCGTACAGCCCCTAGGGAGACCTTGATGGCCCAGAGTGGTCACCTTCCTGTAGAGTCCTTGGCTCCAAGGAGAGTGTTGGAAAGTCTTCTTCCACTGGAGCTTCCTCCTCCTCCCTTTCCTTCTCTTCTGTGCTTTGATTTGCTTTTGTTTGCTTGTTTGTTTGTTTCTGAGACTAAGTCCCAGGTAGCCCAGGCTGGCCTCAAACTTACTATGTAGCTGAGGATAACCTTAAGCTCTTGCTCTTTTTGCTTCTACTTCCCAGGTGTTGGGATGAGGCCAGTTTTCCCCATCACTCTGCTCTGGATTTTGGACAGAGGTGTGGGGCAGGGGTTGCTTCTGCGAGAACTGTGGTGGGCATGGCAGGGGGCTCAGTGGGGTTGACACTGAGGCTCCAAAATGGTCTTCACAACTTAACAGATCCGATCTGTAGGACCTTCACTGCTTCATTGGGTGAAATCCATGACTGGAGGCTCTCTCTGTGGCTGGAGAAGCTCATCAGCTTCCCCCTACAACCTCCTCGAGTGGCCGGTGGGGTGCCTGCTGCATAGCCCTAGGTGGTGGCATTTACATAACACATTATGGCCGTCCGGGGGAGCTGGGTAACCACTCCATTGCACTTTGCACTGTCTAGCTTCTAACAGCGTGTATCTCTGTTCCTCCTGTCCCTTCAGGCTCTTGAGCAACAACAAGATCACTGTGCTCCGCAATGGATCCTTCTTGGGACTGTCCCTGCTGGAGAAGTTGTAAGTGCCAGAAATTCTCGGGCAAGGTGTCCTGGCTGTGGGGCATGATAGCGAAGGGTAGGAGGAATACCCTAGGGAGGATGAGGGACTTGGGTTGCTGGAACCTGCAGAGCCAGGTCCAGTATAGGACTTGGTAGATGATAGAGCCTGTTGGTCTTGGAGTAGGAGCAACTGGCTTTTTAGTAGGGGCTTTTCACTGTTCTAGGCAGGGCTGGGGCAAAGAAAAACTCATTAAGGCTCTTTAATGAGCAATTAGCTGAGAGAGCAGAGGGAGCCTTTTAGCCAGCCTCCTCCTCCCAGCTGGGGGCCCAGCATGAAATGGCTGAGGGAGACTTAATGTGACTGAGCCCTCTTTCCTTCTTCCAGAAAAACAAATCAACAAACAAAGCCCGGAGGGGCAGAGTCCTAGACTGAGGGTGGGGAGCTCAGTCATTCCTGAGTCTCCCCCCTCCCTTCCCCCTGCGGGTTTAAAGCTTGGAGCAGCCCTCCCTACTCTCTCCGGGATGCCTGCTAGCCCCAACCCCATGCTGATGACCCCTGGGGCTGCTTGGGGGCAGATTGTGGGACAAAGTTACTGAGCAGGAGCTGAGGGCCACAGGAGATTAGGGGAATGAGAATGCAGAAGGCTGAGGGCTTGAGGAAGGAGAGATAGGGCCTAGGCAGGACGGGACACCGACTCAGCGACATGACTGAGTCACTTAATCCTCCAGATGAGGACTTGCATCAGCCCACCACCATGCTTCCAGAACCCAGCCTGTGCCTGTCTTCTCTCCTGGGGACTGATTCTTGCTTTCTTTTGCACCCATCCCCACCTCTTCAGTCTCTAATCTCCCTCTCCGAGGCATTTATGCAGTAGGGCCCATGGGTTCTTCTTGCACCATTTTGTTCCAAAGCCTTGGATCGGTGTGGTGGAAAATGTAAAAGGAGAAAGTGTGGCTTCAGTGTGGTAGAGACCACAGATGTCTCTCCATGTGACCATAGAAGAGTTTGGGGCTTCTTTCAGACATGTTCAAAGGAGACATCATCAAGATAGACAGTTCAAGGACAACAGATACAGAGATGTAGTGTCCACTGAACCATGTTCAACTTCCTTTCTTCCATGTTCAACTTCCTTTCTTTTCTTTTTTTGGTTTTGTGAGACAGGGTTTCTCTGTTGTAATTCTGGCTGTCCTGGAACTCACTCTGTAGATGAGGCTAGCCTCCAACTCAGAGCTCAGAGATCCACCTCACTGCTGGGATTAAAGGTGTGCACATGCTCAGCTTTCTTAAAAGGTGGCCTCCTTTCCACCCTTTTCACATCCACTATGAAAGATTTTGCCAAGTCCATCCAAGAGGGAGACTTGGTGGTCTTAGTGGCCAAGTTGGAATGGGATCAGAAAATGCTGACGGGGGCAGGCTGGGGATAGGAGCAAGTCCTGGGAGGAGGCGAGAGTGGTGTGGTGGAGGGCCATATCTGTGCTCCAGGGTCCTCTGGCTCTGCAGCTCATAGCTGGGATAGTGACAAAAGATTATCTTCAAGCTCTCCTGAGGGTCAAAGAATTTCTTCCCCAGCTGGTGCCATTATATCTCCAGTCTGCATCTCTCAGCTTCTAATAGTATCTTCTGTTGGGATTCCTCCCTCCCTCCCTCCCTTCCTTCCTTCCCTTCTTTCTTTCTTTCCAGTTTAGCCCAGACTAACTTTGGGCTCTGAAGCGTCTTGCTTCAGCCCCTAAATTCTGGGATTACAGGTGAGGGAACATGTTCATTCTTCCATATGTGACTGAGCATTTGGAAATGGATCTTGGTCTTGGTCTCAAGAGGGCAGGACATCAAACATTTTTTCAGGAGTCTTTTGGGAGGAAGGCAAACGTATACTTCCTCCCACCCCCACCCCACCGACTCCCATAGTTGAGCACTTCTCTGACTCTTCCATCTGTCTTCTTGCTTCATATTGCTTGCTTCATATTTCTCAAGAGACACATGGGCTCCTTCCCACCCATACAGAGTACCAAATTGGGCTCCTCCAGCACTACTGACAGGAAGCCTGTATAGTGGGCCTTTCAAAGCATGGGAGAGGATGTCTTGATTGCCAGGCCATTGATTGGGTATAGGAGGAGGGTGCTACGAGAAATGACAGGAGGGCAAGAATTCCCAGCTCTGAGGCCTCAAATATGGCCCAGCTAGTCAAGAAGAGTATACATACAAAACCTTGGTTTCAGTCCCCGACACCTGTGAATTAGGTGTGGTGTCAAATGCCTATAATCCCTGAACTCCTGAAGATCAGGAGTTCAAGGTCCATCCTCTGATACAATGAGTTTGAGGCCAGCCTTGATGATATGAAACTTTATCTTAAAATAAACACACATACACACACACTGTGTATAGTGGCACATGCCTTTAATTCTTAGGAGGCAGAGGCAGGCAGATCTCTCTGAATTAGAGGCCAGCGTGGTCTACGTAATGAGTTAGGCCAGCAAGGGCAAGCATGGTGAAAACCTTTCTTAAAAATATTTATTTTTTAAAAAATAATAAAAATAAAAACAAATAAAATTCCCAGTCTGAGCTGGGACCTCTGCTGCTATGAATCACTCTATTCACGTGACAGCTATTTATGGAGCCCCTCCATATGTTGGGTCCCGATTCCAGTGATGGGGTTATAGCCAGCAGGCCTAGTACCTGCCATCAATGCCATTTACCTATCTCTACTGACAGGACCCAGGAAAAAGCAAATGGATATGTTATGTGTTGGGAGACAAATTTGCAAAGAAATTCTTTGAGACCAGAAGTTCTGGGCCAGGATGAGCAACTCAGTAAGACCTCATCTCAAAACACACATGCACACACCTAAAGCTCGGTTGGTAGATTGCTTGCCTAGCATACATGAAATTTTGGGCTCTCCAGTGCCACATAAAACTGGCATGGTAGTATATACCCAAATACCCAGTGCTGTGGAGGTGGAGGTGGGAGGATCAGAAGTTCCAGCTACCTGGGGGTACATTCTGAGTTCAAGGCCTGTCTAGGATATATTCATCTCTGTCTCAAAAAAAAGAAGGAAAAAAAAATGCCTCTAAAGGTTTTGATGCTGGATTGCATCTCAAAAGAGGAGGTGAATGACTACAGAATGGGTAGAGAATAGGGGGATGAGGGGATGTAATGGGGTGTGTATGTAGATTGAAGTGATCAATAATGGGTACCAAGTGTGGGGTACCTGTTGTAAAAATAGGGAGGGCACAGAATTGAGGCCAGTCATAGATTGAGTGTCCCGTTCCCCTGGGATTTGTGTAGTGCCCTCAGTGTTGCCTGGGGAGACCAGAACTTCAGTGAGGTGGACAAAGGGCCTTTGGGGCAAAGGGCTGTGCTGTGCACAGTGGGGTGGGGAGGGCACCTGCAGGGCTTGGGAACTCAGGCACTCTAGCATGCTGATACTACTTGCTATGTACTAGGTACTGTAGATGAGTGTGAATTCTAAGCAATCAGGTTGACATGATTGTGGTGACTGTCAAGTCCAAACTCCTAGGCCACGCTAGGAAGTCAAACAGGAAAAGATGCTCCTGTCTTGAGACAGAATTTCCTCTCCATAATTTTTTTTCTCCCGAGCCTTCATCTGATTGCAGGAAATCCATTAGGTAGCTAGGTCTGTAGGTGCACACCATGATACCCAGCTGGGTGAGTATATGATTAATCATTGTGCTAGGGTAGGGAGAGGGCCCATAAGTAATTCAGGCCCTGTGCTCCAGTCCTGGAGATGGTAAGTCATGGGTCAGATAAGGCCTGGGAATTTTACCCAGCAGGAAGGCGATTCTCATGCTCATCTGAGTTTGGGAGCCAGCACCAGATGACCCCTAGACTGTGGGCCTATTCATTACAACTATGACACTGTAGCCTGGTGTCCAGGCTGATGCCCAGGAAACACCACTTTCTCTGTCCAGTGGGACTCAGACATCTAGGCATGGGCAGCTGAAGCCATATTGTTTCATGATCACCCCAGGGCCCAGCATGCCAAAAGCACTTTTTCCCTACGCACCGTCCCCGCAACACCTGACCAAGCCTGTTTGTGACCCAAAGGAAAGACATTTGGGGCAAGGTAGGTAGATGGGAGAAACTGAGGAAAGCATAAGCCAGGTGTGGTAGCTATGGGAGCTATATGATGGGAGGCTTGTAGTTCCAGCGCTGGGGAAGTAGAGTCAGGAATGTTGTTGCAAGTACAAGACTGGCCTAGAATTCATTGTGTGGACCAGGCTAGCCAGAGTTTTTTTGTTTTGTTTCTTTTGTGTGACCTTACTCCGGTATAGAGAGGCCTGGGATCAAATCCTACTCTTTCCATTTGTTTCTGGGTGCTTCCACAAGCCTTTTGTAACCCACGTGGAGAACGGGGCCAGGAGTTCTCTGGGAGGTTGTTACGGGAATAGATGAATTCATCTGTAGAGCGCTGCAGAGAACACAGGCTTTCTCCGTGGAGGCAGCGCCCTTCCACTCTGAAGCGCTCTACATCGAAACATGCTGGCTGGGCCTCCTGTTGTTTGTAGTTGACCAGACTTCCCAGCCTCATTCGGGCAGTAATGCACCTGAAATGTGATGATGTGTCTGTTTTGTTTGTTTTAATGCTTTACATTTATGCCATGGTATGTGTGTGGAGATCAGAGGACGTCTTTATTTGAGTTTGCCCTTTCTTTCCACCGCATAGGCTCTGAGGATAAAATGCAAGTTGGCAAGCTTAGTGGCAAGTACCCTCACCTGCAGAGCCATTTTACAGGCCCTGGATTTTTGTTTGTTGAGAGCCTGGAACTCCAAGTGTAATCCAAGGTGCCTTCCTTTGCCCGCTGGAGTGCTGAGATTATATGTACAATCAGTTGTGTATCACGAGGCCCAGCTTTTATTGTTTGTGATGGCGGAGATCGTACTTGGGGCCTTGTGCATGCTAGACAAGCAGTGTGCCACAGAGCCACGCCCACCCCCCCGTGTGTGGGACTCATTCCTTTGGTACCTTGTGTGTTTCTCTGTCAGATCCCTCACCAAGCACATGCAATGAGGAACGGGTTGCTAGAAAATTCTTCAGGGCAATATGAGATGCCTCCATGCCCACCCATGAGACCACAAGACAGACATACCCCAGAAGAGGTCAAAGGAGAGGAACTTAGTATGCATGGGGTGTGAAAGTCCCTGTGGATACAGGGGTACCCTCCCGGGCCCTCCAAGACTTGTGTGAAGCTGGAGCAAAGGGCCCAAGGAGGGGAGCTTGCTCAGTCCTGGATGATTTGTCATTGCCTAATGAGATTAATGAGCCCTGGGGGCTGGTATGCAGCGGGTGCTGGGGCCCTCATTAGAAGCAGATGCTCATGGGAGTGGGCTGCTCACTGGCCAGGTGGTTTCCATTAATCTGTGGGCGGGGCCAGGGTGAGGCCTGGGGCTCTGTCTCTCCTTTCCATTCTCATTCCCACCAACGCTAGTGAGGAATGACACATAGAAGCTGTCCTGGGCTCCAGTACAGCTGAAGCCATGAGGGAAGGCTAAGAAGTTCAGGGACAGCCCTCTTGTTTGCCTTGGTCGACATCAGTGCCTGGCACCATGTATGTGCTCAATAAATACCTGCAGAATGGCAACAGAGGCAGAAGCCCTGGAAGGTGGGAAGGTGAATGTCTGGACCATAGTGGATTTTCTTGGCCACAGAACCCCTTTTCTCCCCTCCAGCAACCTCTCTACCTGCAGGGGTGTTCTGGCAATTTTGCAGCCAGCCTGCACTTTCTAGTTGAACTCTGGAACCCTTGCAGGACTCAGGGCAAGTTGCTGTGTGGCCAACAAACCTATAATTTGGTTTTCAGACTTACGAGCAGGGAGGTCTGTGCCCTAGGAGGAGCCAGTTCTGTGCTGTGCTACTCTGTCTGAATGTGTGTGTGCACGCACGCGCATGTGCCTGCACACACGCTTGTGCACACACATCACACACAATTGTGTCAGCTTGCTATTAACAACTCTAACATGATGTAATTTGTATCGCCCATTTAAAGTGCACAATCCAATGGGCTTTGATATATTTCAGAAAATTGTGTAGTCATCACTCTAATCTAATTTTAGAACATTTTCATCATCCACAAAAGAAACCTTGAATCATTAGCTGTCACTCCCCATTCCTCCAGCCCTAAGCAACCACTAATCTCCTTCCATTATGGACATTTCATATAAATAGAATTACATAATATGTAATCTTTTATAACTAGATTCTTTCACCCACTGTAACATTTTCCAAGTCCATACATGCTTTAACATGTACCAGCACCCCGTTCCTCTTTGTGGGCAAATAATAAATAGCTCATTGAGTGGTCATACTCTATTTTAAGTCTTTTATTTATCTGCACATTGATGAATATTTAGATACTTTCCTCTTTTAGGCTATTATGATTGAATTCCTTTCAGAACTTTCACCCAGTGGGATGTTTTGGTTTTGTTTTCTTTTGGTTTCTGCTTGTTTTTGTTCGTTTGTTTTGAGACAGGTCTGGACATATATCCTAAGCTGGTCTCAAACTCGCAACGCTCCTGCTTCAGCCCCCTAAGTGTGCAGTCGAAGGTGTGCACCCCTGCCTCGGCCAGTCTTGGTCTTCTCTTCCTGCTATACTAATGCACTCAGGTTCTGGATCTTCTGTTTTCCCAAGGGCACAGGGCATGACTGACCAAGAAGTCTCCCTTCACTTCTGCTCCCAGGGGTCCCTACCTTCATGCTGACACCCCAGGGGGAGAAGGGTGTGCCTAGAGCCAAGGGAGCTAGGGTATGATCAAGGTTGGGCAAAAGGCAATGGGGATGAGGTCGCTCCATCAATGCAGTGCCTCTTCCCTGGGTTCGGTACACAGCAGAGCTCTGTGGAAGCAGACAGGAAGTCGTAGAACCCATATTCTACAGCCTTGTGTCCGTAGACATGTTACTTTGGTTTGTGACCTCAGCTGATGAATAGAGGATCAGTTTAGATTAACTGGAACAAGGGTCTTTTTCTTTTTTTAAACAGGATCTCACTGCGTAGATCAGGCTAGCTTCAAACTCGTAGATATCTATTTGCTTGTGCCTCCTGAGTGCTGGGATTAAAGGCATGCACCACCATACCTGGACTGTTTCGTTTTAGTTGTGGAATGGAACTCCCGGCCTAGCACACATGAGACAAGTGATCTCTAGCTAAGCTCTAGCCTCAGCTCTTTGGAGCAAGGGTTCTTAGCTGGATTCTACAGCCCTCCAAGACTGTGTGCCCGATGTTCTGTGTAGCACATTCTTCTGGGGTGGGAGTCCAGGCCTTCATCAGCTTTTCCCAGGAATATACTAAACAGGAAGGGTTCAGAACAGCCATTCGGTAAGCGCCTTGAATTTCTAATATATGCAGGTCGTAGGGTGGCATTTCCTTCTGTCCCTGGAGAGGTACAGCCCTGAGCCACCTCCCTTATTCAGGGGTCAGGAGTCATGGGCTGACCTTAGGCCCACTAGACTGTTGGGGTTCAGCCCAGGGAGCAGCTCCTGGTCTGTGTCCCCAAGACCTGGTGTCCCAGGACTGGCCCACCCCCCTAGGAAACTAACTCAGAGAGACCATCATGTCAACCCTGAGCCACACTTGAGGAGAGGGAGAAGAATGTCTGTCCCTGAGTAGGCTGCCCCAGAGAGAGGCCTCCAGTGGCTCAGCTGCAGGAAACAGGGCAGGGAGAGGGACTGAGGCCCCAGGGCTGCCTTGCTCCCATCTGCAGAGCATCAGTGGGGCAGGCGGGTGGGGTTCACTGGTGGGGGGGGGCGGGGGAGGAAATGAGAATAAACACAAGTGAGCAGAGAGGGAAGGGGTGGGGGGCTGCCGCCTCAGCCCCTTGGCAGCCCATGAAGGGAAGTGACACAATGAGGAATGTGTTTCCCGCTGCCCGCCCCTGCATGGGGGTGGGAGGCAGATCCCTGAGAATGGCCAGACCCCAGCAGAGGCCAGGGGGCACATGCTGGATCAACAGAGGAGGGTGGGATGGAAGGGTGGAGTCTGACACTCGAAAGGGGGATACACAGGAAGGGCAGTCCTGGGCAGGGGGATTTACTCTGTCCTCCTGACTTGAAAGCAGGGAATCTAGGGCCAGGCCAGGCCCTTCTACATTCTCTGCATGTGCCCAGCATTGGGGAACCTTCCCAGAACCCTAGCTTTATCTGGGAAGCTGAGCCCCAATGCTGGCTTTCTCTTTCTCCTTAAGGGGACCCACCTTCACCCAAGACTTTGGTGTAAGAGGGAGCAGAGATACAAACTGCCTGGCTAAATAGAAATGTCCTCTCTGCCTCTTGACTCTCAGTGTTTCTTTCCCCAACAGGGACTGCACAAACAGGCCCCCTGGTGGGACAGGACAGCACCTCCCTATCCTGGACACCCATTTCCTCTGATCCAGCAGGGACCTAGCTCAGTTAACCCTCTCCTGTCCATAATTCAGAGCTGCCCCCAAGGCTTTTAGTATGTAGACTCAAGTTGCCTTGCCTCTGTTTGAAACTGGCTGGGATGGCAGAGCTTTAAAAACCAGTTTGACCCCAGATATCTTTGTCAGAGTTTTGTCTTCTTCCCCCAGAAGTGGGCCAACTTCACTCACTTCTTCCTAGTTTCCTGGACTCTTAAGTAGGAGCAGAGAACATGACCCTGAGTGCTCTCTGCAGCCTCAGTTCTGATCTGTGTTAGCCGAGAAAAGATTGAGTTTGGTGGAGCCTTGGGTAAGTGGGTCAGGGCCATGATCTGTAGCCCTCTAGAGCCATGCACAGCAATAATGGATGGTGTGGAAGACAAGTGGGTCAGTATTCAGTTTGGCCCTTAGTCTAGAGGCCTGTAAGGTATGTATTGGGCTGGTGCCATTAGATAGGCACTGGCCCGTCCTCCTGATTGGGAACTAGCTGCAGCCTCTGGGAGCAGGCAGCGCAAGAGGTGAACTCCTGCCTCGGTGATTGAGTTGTCAGAGGCTGCCGTGAGACTTACCTGTGGTATGCTCCTCCATGTGGAGTGGGATGGCCCCCCAGGATGGTCCATCCTGCTGTGACCTGCTGGCCTGGAGGCAGCTTCCTTGCCACTTCCTGGGTAGATAAGATATCCTCTTAGGAGGCATTGAAGACATTGCATGGGTTTTATTAGCCCTGGGCCTCATCTGGACCCACGATTGGCAACCTTAGCTTGGAGCTGCACAAGGGCACAGTGCATCGCTCATACAACAGCCTCTCTGCCTGTTTCCTCCCTGGCTCCAGAGAGCGATCTGTAGGAATGCAATAGCTGTAAAATTCCCTCTGGTGGCTAGGTATAGCTATTTTCAGAGGCTTCCCAGAACATTCCTGTAAGGGCCTAGAGTGACTCAGGTGAAGGAGCATGGGAAGCCAAGTCTCCTGACTCCTAATGCAAAGCTTTCTCCACCCTTTGTCCGTTTCTCCGTCCAAACCCCTTCCCATCATGTCTCTTACCTCCTGTACCATCTCAGATATGTTGACATGGAACACAGCTCTTGTCCCAAAGGGAATTAAGAGGTAGTTCATTCTGAGCCACACGTGAGTGACTGTGACCTAGGAATGGCTTCAGCGTGCTCTGAATTACATAGCCCATAATGGAAGAGGCAGAAGAGGCGACATAAGCTTTATAGTCCTAGAGCAAAGAAATCCTCAAACAAATGCATTCACCAAATTAGCAAAAACAGTAGGTAGGCATTACAGCAAAGTGGAGAAATGAGCTGTTCTGGGTCTCATCAGGTACAGTCTACAACATTCTTAGCTTTGGGATTGAGGAAGCTAGTTATCTGCTAAGTTACAAAGGTCTTAGCTGATAGACAAGAGGATACAAAGGTAAGGGGTAAGTGGCTATTAAGGGAACTAAAGATAGCCCAAGATAACTGTGACTCTCCGGAACACAACAACTCTCCAGCCATAAGGCAAGTGAATCATGAACTAGTCCACAGGATTGTCAACACAGATGCGTTCTTTCTCAGCGGACTTTTGCTTACAAACATTTCTCTGGCCAGAACTCCTTATTGATGGCCAGGGAGGCTGAAGGGGACCTGTTGGGTGGCTATGGAGGAAAGCCAAGTCTTAGAAGGAAATCAAGGGCCACAGAAAGCCAGCACCTATGGTGACAGGACGCCCCACCCGAGGAGCAGGGTAGCCTTCAGACAGAAGTGTGAAGGCCTCCCCACTGCCTCCCACAGGGACCTGAGGAACAATGTCATCAGCACTGTGCAGCCTGGAGCCTTCTTAGGTCTGAGAGAGCTGAAACGCTTGTGAGTGGCATGTCCTGCTCAGCCTGCCCCCAGCCCTCTCCTTGCCTGCAAAGAATTTCCCAGATACCATGAGCAACAACCCCTAGTACCCACCCTGCCCTGCCCGTTCTCAGAAACCCTGCTTTGTCCCTTCTCAGACACCAAGCCTCTACTCAGTACATTGGCTGGGGCCAAATGTGGGGGTGTTTCCAGCTTGCTGTGGCATCCGGCCCAAGCCTACTGCCCATGTAACCTCTAGCTGCATGTCTCAGAAGTGAGTCTTCATCCTGATGTATAGTGGACTTGCTGAGTGTGTGTCTCTCTCTAGAGATCTCTCCAACAACCGGATTGGGTGTCTCACCTCTGAAACATTTCAAGGCCTCCCTAGACTTCTCAGACTGTGAGTGATGGGCCTCTCAGACAGAGAGAAGTGGGGAGGTGGAGGGCTTGGGAGAAGAAGGCTGGGCTAGACCCTGGGGTGCTTACATATTCTTCCACTGCTTTATTCTCCTTGCCTTAGGATGTCATTGCTGTCTTTCCTTCCCTCTGCAGAAACATATCTGGAAACATCTTCTCCAGTCTGCAACCTGGGGTCTTCGATGAGCTGCCAGCCCTTAAGGTTGTGTGAGTATCTTTCCTAGCACAGGAGCAGCCCCTTGGTTCCTTCCCCTGCCCAGAAGGGAGACACCTAGACCCAAGGGATTCTGAAACCCAAACCTTAGCCCCTCCCTCTTATCCTTAAAGAAACTCCCAGATGCTATGAGCAACCACCCTGCCTACCTGCTACCCCACACTGTCTTTTCTCAAACTCCTAATCTCCACTCAGCACATTGACTGGGGCCAGATGTGTGGTGGCCATTCTAGCCCTGAGGGGCATGCACCATGGGTAGCCTACTGAGTAGGCAAACTGCCACAAATGCCCCCAAATTAACCATGTCCCGGGCAGTGGGGCACACATGTACCCGATTGTCTTCTCCAACCCTCCTTACCTACTTAGTTTCACCCCCACCCCATGAGCCCACACTCTTCCTTGTACCTGCTCTGCAGAGACTTTGGCACTGAGTTTCTGACCTGTGACTGTCACCTGCGCTGGCTGCTGCCCTGGGCCCAGAATCGCTCCCTGCAGCTATCCGAGCGCACACTCTGTGCCTACCCCAGTGCCCTACACGCCCAGGCCCTGAGCAGCTTCCAGGAGTCCCAGCTCCGCTGTGGTGAGAAACCTTTCCCAGGCCCCAAAGAGTGGCTCCCTCACCCACAGCTTGCTAGCTCAAGGCTCTCTGGGCCCTGTGCATGATTATATGACGGACGTGTTTTCCAGGCCTTCCTCTTCCCATGGGGTGGCCCTCCACCAGCATGCCTAAGCCTCTTCTAGGGCTGCTTGTTTATATTTTCCTCTGGTCTCCCCTCTTGGGTAACACCATTGTATACTCCTCTGTCTTCCTCTTAACTGGTAGGATCCTTCCTGACCCCTTTCATTCCCAACCAGAGATCACTAAAGCCAGAGGGTCTGGGCCTGCCCTGTGGGATCACACTTGCACCGTGTGCTGGCCTTTAAGTACATGAGCTAACAAATTGCGGCGTTACTGAAGCCACTTTCAGACACAGGCTCACGTGTGCATGGATTCTAGCCTCATCGCTGATGTCTCATCCACAGAGGGGGCCCTGGAGCTGCACACGCATTACCTCATCCCATCCCTGCGCCAAGTGGTGTTCCAGGGTGACCGTCTGCCCTTCCAGTGCTCTGCCAGCTACCTGGGCAATGATACCCGCATCCACTGGTACCACAATGGGGTACCCATGGAAGGTGATGAGCAGGCGGGCATCGTCCTTGCAGAAAACCTCATCCACGACTGCACCTTCATCACCAGGTACAGGCTCTGCTGGACCTTTAGTCCAGGGTGTAGACAAGTTCCCATTCCCCTCCAGACATGCTCCTGGGAGTGAGTGTGTGAGTGTGTGTGTGTGTGTGTGTGTGTGTGTGTGTGTAGAGAGAGAGAGCTAAGATGCAATCATAAATGGTCTGAATAGAGGTTAGAATTAAAGCCTCCCTAAAAAAAAAAAAAGATATTAAATGCTTGGTAAAATGAGGCAAGCTGGCATTTGACATTTGTTAGTGTTTCTACAGTGCCCACAGTGCCCCTGTAATCATAAGGAAAGGAGTATGTATGCACATGTATCATTAAAGGAAGAACCTGAGCTGGTATGCTAGACAGGGAATAGGCAGATGGGCTTCCCCGGGGGGCATGGAGGGGAGGGCTGGGCTGGGCCTGAGAGTGCTCACTAGTGTCTGAGTTTGTTTCCTATTTTGCTGTGATAAACACCATGTCCAAAAGCAACTTGTAGAGGAGCAGAAAGGAAGTCAGGGCAGGAACTCAAACAGGGAAGGAACCTGGAGGCAGGAACTGAAGCAGAGACCATGGAGGAGCAGTTTACTGACTTGCTCCCCATGCTTAGCCTGCTTTCTTAAATGCCCCTGGACCACCTGCTCACAATGGGCTGGGCTCTCCCACATGAAACATTAATCAAGAAAATGCTCCCACAGACTTGCCCACGGGCCACTGATAGAGGCATCGTCTCAGCTGAGGTTTCATCCTCTCAGTTTGACCCTAGCTTGTGTCAAGTTGACAAAAAACCTAACCAGCATACCGAGTCAGTTCTCCTGACCCTCCCCTGCAGCGAGCTGACCCTGTCTCACATCGGCGTGTGGGCCTCGGGGGAGTGGGAATGCTCCGTGTCCACAATCCAGGGCAACGCCAGCAAGAAGGTAGAAATAGTAGTGCTGGAGACCTCTGCCTCCTACTGCCCTGCCGAACGTGTGACCAACAACCGTGGGGACTTCAGGTTGGCTGCTTCGTTTTGTAGATAGCTGCCCCTGCCCCCAACTCTGCACCTCCACCTTCTAGAGCACAAGTGACTAAGGGCTCCCGTTTGCTTTCTTCCTCTAGTCCCGAGTACGCCCTCCTGTCAGTTAGCCCACAGTCTTGCTGTTACATCCCAAAATGGTGACCGTCTTTCAATTGCTTCCTCCCCTTTAGTGTGCAAAAACTTCCTACCAGCAGTGTCACATTTTAATGATGTATGGGGTCCTCTCTGTATGAAGGGCAAATATTATTCTTCATACTGTAGAGTCGAGAATACCAAAGCCCAGAAAAGATCAGTAACTGTCCAATAAATGGCAGAACTTGTCTGTGAACGCAGAACTCTGCGTTGCACTCCATATATTGCCTGCAGTAAGCATTGTCAGACCAGACTGAGAGAAAGCGGAACTTGGGAACCCCTTGAAGGCTGCCATGACACCCTTTAACTGAACCCTTCACTAAGCCCCAGAGGTCTGGTGTCATAGTCCTGGGTTGGGGCTTAGAGGGGGAGGGCATTCGTCTTCAGGAGCCTTGGTAATAGCAGTTTCCTACCTCTACCTCTAGGTGGCCCCGAACCTTGGCTGGCATCACGGCATATCAGTCCTGCTTACAGTATCCCTTCACCTCTGTGCCCTTGAGTGGGGGAGCCCCAGGTACCCGAGCCTCACGCAGGTGTGACCGAGCTGGCCGCTGGGAGTCAGGGGACTATTCCCACTGTTTGTACACCAATGACATCACTCGGGTGCTCTACACCTTTGTGCTGGTGAGGCACCCCCAACTTTGATTCCCGGAATTGGCTGGGGTGGCACCTGATACATTATAGGGGAGGCGTCATATCTGTTTTCACGTGTGCATTAAGAGCAGGTACAGCTGCCAGGCATGGCGGGGCAGGGCTTTAATCCCAGCACTCAGGAAGCAGAGGCAGGTGGGTCTCTGTGAGCTCAAGACCAGCCTGGTCTATGTAGTAAGTTCCAGGACCGCTAGGGTTACATAATGAGACCCTGTCTCAAGGAAGGAAAGGAAAAAGAAAGAAAAAGAGTGGGTACAGCAAAGTCCGTGAGCAGACACCTTCTCCCTTGGTGCTGTCCTCCAGCTTGTCTTTTCCAGAGGGCAGGCCTATACCTGAACCATTCTATCTTCTCTATCCACCATCACATTGATTTGCACCCTCATCATCTGTAGGCTAGTGGTTCTTGGCTTGAATAGTCTCGAGTTGTGATGATCAGGGACTCATGTGCACTTTTGATCAGGATGGTCTCAATAGACGGTCTTGGCTCCTTTCCTGCGCTGTGGCCCTAGGTCCTAGGGGCCAGTCCTGGGATGGAAAGAGGAAGCCAGGCTGATCTTCTTTTCCCTCAATGCCCCCAGATGCCCATCAATGCCTCCAACGCATTGACCCTGGCCCACCAGCTGCGAGTGTACACTGCCGAGGCTGCCAGCTTTTCAGACATGATGGACGTAGTCTATGTGGCTCAGATGATCCAGAAGTTTTTGGGTTATGTAGATCAGATCAAAGAGGTGAGACTCAACTTATTCTCCAGACGCCCTGGAAGCCATCCTCCTGTTCTTGCAGGCCACACACACACACATGCATGCCCTGGGTCCCAAGTACCACTCCTGCCCTGACTGCCCTGCCTCCTCCATCCCTCAGCTGGTGGAAGTGATGGTGGACATGGCCAGCAACCTGATGCTGGTGGATGAGCACCTCTTGTGGCTGGCACAGAGAGAAGACAAGGCCTGCAGTGGCATTGTGGGTGCCCTGGAGCGCATAGGAGGAGCTGCCCTCAGCCCCCATGCTCAACACATCTCTGTGGTACTGTAGGTTGGCGTGGGAGGGACTCTCTAGGGGCTGGCCCTGGGGAAGGGAGGTGCTGAGAGTGGACTGGGGCCAGTTTTTGTGATCCATAGAAAGGAAGCGCTTCCCTCTCCCTGGGACACATCAAGCAGGCTCCAGTAGCATGGTGGCAAGCATAGCTCAGCTGTGAACTGTGGCACTGTGAACTCAGGGCAGTGCAAAGGAGAGGGTGGCTGTGATGGGGACACTGCGTGAGCCTTTCTGTTTGGAAACTGAGTTGGGGGTTACCCGGATGGAAGTAAATAGCACACTGGGAATGAGTGCCAGGGGTTGGGGGAAAATGGAGGCTCTGTATTGGGGTGGGCAGCACTTCCAATGGAATGAGGAGGGTTGGAAGTTCACTGGGGGATGGTAGTGGTGGTAACATTTCTAAACTGTAGAATGAACAACCGAGCATCTTTGTAGAAGATACTGTGCTAGATACTGGGGAACACGTAGGGGTGTAGACATAGACTGTGCTTGACAACTGAGGTGGGGTGATAGAATCACCAGGTAGAGATAGGGAGAGCAACAGTATCTCCAAGGAAAGAGAAGGCCTGACACTGGGGTGTGGTGGGGGTGTGGAGGGGTGCATAAGGGTGGCTCCATGACACTTGTAAGACTTCCCATGCTTTGAAAGACAATGTGAAATAAAGACTAAGGGGCACAGCTGGAGCAGATCTCAAGAGAGTCGATGTGTGGTCTTGGGCAGAAGACCACCATATCTCAAACACTGGGTGACAAGCTCCCTGTCCCTAGAACTCAAGGAATGTGGCACTGGAGGCCTACCTCATCAAGCCTCACAGCTATGTGGGCCTGACCTGCACAGCCTTCCAGAGGAGGGAGGGAGGAGTGTCGGTTGCACAGCCAGGGGGCCCTGGCCAGAATGTCCCTCTGGAGCCTGAGCCCCTCGCTGATCAGCAGCTGCGCTTCCGCTGTACCACTGGGAGGCCCAACATTTCTCTGTCATCCTTTCATATCAAGGTGGGCACCGGGGGAAGGGAAGTGGGTGGGTGGTGGGGGGACCAGAAGCTGAGGAGGGTGGTGCTGAGATACAGGTGTCTGGTGGTGGAGGTGGGTATGAGAGGGGAGGGAAAGGTGGGAGGAATGACAAGGCAGGAGACAGGAAGGGGCTGGGAGACATCAAAGCCCAGGGATGCTGAGTATCTCTGAGGACCTCCTATGTCCCCTCAGAATAGCGTGGCCCTGGCTTCCATCCAGCTGCCCCCCAGCCTGTTCTCAACCCTTCCGGCTGCCCTGGCTCCCCCAGTCCCTCCAGATTGCACCCTGCAACTGCTGGTCTTCAGAAATGGCCGTCTTTTCCGCAGCCACGGCAACACTTCCCGTCCTGGAGCAGCTGGGCCTGGCAAGAGACGTGGTGTGGCCACCCCAGTCATATTTGCGGGAACCAGTAAGGGACTGACTTCCTACATGTCTGTCTTGCCCCCTTCCACAATTCGTGGCTCCCCACTGCCCTGATACAGTTGGCAGAGGATAGCAGAAGCCTTGCCATTTCTCAAGGACGGTGAGAGTGGAGATGGCCTGTAAAGAAAGGAACGGTGGAAAACAGGCTCAGGAAGACATGGTTTTATATCCCAGACACAGCACAATTTTATAACCTAAGCATATGACGTATCAGAAAACCTATAAGCACAAAGCCTCAATCCCTTCCCTCCACGACACACTGCAGACTTCTTGCACTGCCACAGATGGGCCCCAGGCTGGCAAGCAATGCTGCATGGGCACATCCTGGATGCTCAGCACTACCTTTGGTGTTATAATGAGGAAAACATGAAGGTCATGCCTGCCTTGTCTCCCTGAGTAATGGAATACTTGAATAACACCCCAGAGCTGCTCCAGCCAGAGGCTCCTCAGTGCTAGACCAGCAGCGCTGGTGAGACGTGTCAGCTGCGGCGTTGTGGTTAGAGGTGGGACCGACACAATAAACTCCAAGAGGTAGTCAGAACTTCCAGACACAGTATATAGGGTAGGGACTGGAGCAGAAGGGATAACTGTGAAAGGGAAGGATACACTGTCTTGTTTGCTGTCTGGTCCTAAGGAACTGAATGGATCATTGTAACCCGGTTCTTAATTGGTCTGTCCCATCAGGAATAGCTCCCCCCACACACACACAAACCTGCCCATATTTGTCTGAGTCCCTCTTTACTTCCCCCTTCCAAACTCTGGGCTTGCTCAGCAGGCAACCTCCAGCTACAGGGGGATACACAGTGCCATCAGGTTTGGCTTCTGAAAACACCACTCACTGTACACATCAGAGCCCCTTCAAGCATCATTGATTTATCATAATATCTGCCTTGTTCTACATCCCTTGCAGGGTCCCGTGTACCCTGAAGGTGTTGCCATCGCTACCTTGGGATCCCTTCCTGTCCCTAACATGGGCTCTTTCCGGTCTGGGTGGGAACGCTGGTTAAGTACCTAGCACGTGCCAGTTTCTGCTGGACTGAGACATGCTTGAGCACAGACAGTTGCATTCTGGCCCTCGAGAGTGCACAGTTCCACCAGCAGACACTGAACAAGTCATTGGAAGTGAGCAGCAGTGCAAGGTGCCTGGACCATGTAGTTAGAATGTTCATCAAAACCTAGTTAGGGACCAGGGAGGCCTTCCTTGAAAACTCAAGTTTCTCTGAGACCTGAATTGATCATCTGAGGAAGCGTCACTCAAGGTTATCAGCCAGATGGGATGATAAATGTATGGAGAAATATGGGGGTGGGGGCTGTATGAGCCACATCGCAGGCACATTCTCCCACACAGCTCTGCTTAGTTCCTTTCTCAGGCTTCCTTCTGCCCCTCTCTGTCCCTCTTTCCTGACGCCAACTGTTCCTTCCAAGGATCCCCTCCCGTCGTGTCCACATTGCATCCAGTGTCACATCTCACTGGGCACCTAGTGTGGGGTGGCCCACCCCCCATGGTTTCACCTCTCTCTTCCTCCCTCCCTGGCTGTGTCTCCCCAGGTAGACTGAAATCCGCACCTATCTAGCTCTGTCAGCCGTACCCGCGCATGCTCTGACCCCTGCAACAGTGACTCTGCTTCGCCACTCTCTGCAGCCTTGCTGACATATGTCCACTGTTCCTGCAGGTGGCTGTGGCGTGGGAAACTTGACTGAGCCGGTGGCTGTTTCACTGCGGCACTGGGCTGAAGGAGCTGACCCCATGGCAGCCTGGTGGAACCAGGAGGGGCCTGGGGGCTGGAGTTCGGAAGGCTGCAAACTCCGTGTCAGCCAGCCCAATGTCAGCTCCCTGTACTGCCAGCACTTGGGCAACGTCGCCGTGCTTATGGTGTGTATGCTGGGGGAGGGGCGTGCTGAGATGCAGGGAGGCAAGGGAACACGTGTGGGAGGTAGGGATTGTGGTACTTGGTCACCTGGAGCCACAAGACAATACAGAAGGGACAGCTTCTTGTGCTCTTCTTGATGCCAGAGTTCATGGGAAGTGACCCTCTAGCCTCTTCCACACCTCTCCATCTTTTAAGAGAATTCTGGAACCATCTAGTTCGACCTGCAGGTCCTACATGTTTAGTATGTCTTTGTTATTTTGGTTCATTGGATTGGTTTTTGAGATAGGATTTCTTGTAGCCCATCTATATAACCGAGAATGGCCTGGATTTGCTGGCCTTCTGGCCTCCACCAACACCAGGCATCACCATGCCTATTTGGACCTGTATTTTTCTAGTTGAAAAGCAACCTGGAAACATGTCCAGTCATCCTTCCCTCATCCCCTTCCTCACCCATCTTCTGCTGATCCCGAGCAAGCACACAGCAGTATCTCAAACAGCCTCCTTCCTTATCTTTTTAAAAAAGGATTTATTTCTTTTTATTTATATGCATTGGTGCTTATGCAGTACGCATGTCTGTGTGAGGGTGTCAGGTCCCCTGGAACTGAAGTTATAGATGGTTATGAGCCACCCTGTGGGTGCTGGGAAGTGAACCCCCGTCCTCTGGAAGAGCAGCCACCGCTCTTAACTACTGAGTCACCTCTTCAGCCCCTTTCTCTCTGAGTTTTCAACTGGGTATCAGAAAAGAAGCCCCCAGGAAGGAGGCCACTGGTGTTCCCTGAGGCCAGCTTCTTGAGTTGACCATCTTGCTACTTGTATTCTACCAACCAAATTCAGATGGCAGGGGTCAGGCAGGGAAAATGGCTTAGGAACAGACAGGACCTGCTTAGTCCTTTTTGCCCCATCTTTCCCAGGAGCTGAGTGCATTCCCGAGGGAGGCAGGAGGCTCTGGTGCTGGTTTGCATCCTGTTGTGTACCCCTGCACAGCTCTGCTGCTACTGTGTCTTTTCTCCACCATCATCACCTACATCCTCAACCACAGGTGAGAGCTGCTCCGGGGAGGAAGAAGTTGGGGGGAGGAGGTGTCTCACCACAAGTCTGGCAGATGTTTCTTCTTCAAGCAGGTCCACACGACCTGGCCAGGCTCTGGGTTGGAGAACACATTTTGTGGGGGGGGGGCGGGGGGGCGGGATTAAGAACTTCTTTCCTGAGGCCTGGAACACATTTATACACATGCTCATAGGTAATTTTCTTCTTGGCTCTCCCAGTGGTCTTGAGACCCTGTAGGGGGTCGGACAGCTCATTAATAAAGACTCTTTCTGGGGCAGCTCCATCCACGTATCCCGGAAGGGTTGGCACATGCTGCTGAACCTGTGTTTCCACATGGCCATGACCTGTGCTGTCTTTGTAGGGGGCATCACTCTCACCAACTACCAAATGGTTTGCCAAGCGGTAAGGAGGGGATGGGGAGTCTAGATTGAGTGGCTTCAGAGGAGTAGGGGGCAAGTAGCAAGAAAAATAAGGTTCATGGGAATAGCCTCCGGTTCCTCTCCTCTGTGCTGGCTTTGTAAGGCTGGAGAGGGGTGGTGTGGAGAGTAATAGGAATGGTCAGGCTAGCTCTGGGATCACTGGATATGGGGCTTCAAAGTGGAGAGTGGGGATCACATGGAGGAGAAGTCATATACCAGCCAGACAGCTATGCCTGGGTCCTGGAGAATCCCTGGAGTAGGAGAGAGCCCTGGATGGAAGCAGAGAGGACCCCCAGCAAGGACCAGTATGATAGAGTCCCTGGGTGGGATGCTGGAGACTTGGGATTAGTGGGAACATGTGAGGCCATTGACGTTCCAGGCTGTAGCCCAGTCAGCAGCTCAGGTCCCAAGCCTCAGTGCCTTGACCTTGTAGGTGGGCATCACTCTGCACTATTCTTCGCTGTCCACACTGCTCTGGATGGGGGTGAAGGCTCGAGTCCTTCACAAAGAGCTCACTTGGAAGGCGCCACCTCCAGAAGAAGGGGATGCAACCCTTCCTGGTCCTCGCCCCATGCTCCGGTAAGTGCCTTCAACTATCAGCTATGGGAAGGGCCTCAAGACCCAAGACAGGTGTAGCAGAGCTGGGGTGGCTGGGACATGAGTCTAAGATCCTTCTCCAAAGGAAAGAGGCAAGCTTCTCAGGCATGACAAGGATAGGGAAGAGGTGACATCAGAGAGCATTGGGCAGGGATCCTAAAAACTTTGATGGCACCCCTCACCAGCACTGCTTAGGGTTGGAGAGAACAATTTTGGTCCTTCTCCCTTAGCACAGTTCTTGGCCGAATTCTGGGGAAGCTGCCCTACCTTCAGGGACCTTCATTCCTGCTCCACCCCACCTCCTCAAATCACACAGATTTAAAGGGGACAGAGGAAATAACGAGACATCAATTCAAGGGTTCTGAGCACCTGGTTCCATTACCTCCAGAGCTCCATTTCTCTGACCTTCAAACCCCCCCCCCCAGGTTCTATTTGATTGCTGGAGGGATCCCCCTCATAATCTGCGGCATCACCGCTGCGGTCAACATCCACAACTACCGGGACCACAGTCCCTAGTGAGCACCACTCCCTCCTGCCTCATCATCACCATCTGCCCGCCCCAACCCTCACACCAGCCCCATGCCTGCTGCTCCACCCAGCCGGAGAGCCCCTGCATGCTGACTGAGCCAGGTCCCGCCTCACCTCTCTACTTCCCACACCCTACCTCATCAACCACCCAGCCTGTGCCCTACCTCCAGGGCTCCCCAAACGCTTCATCCACTATCTCTGTCTCCCCCTAGTTGCTGGCTGATGTGGCGTCCAAGCCTTGGTGCCTTCTACATACCGGTGGCATTGATTCTGCCCATCACCTGGATCTACTTCTTGTGTGCGGGCCTGCACTTACGAGGTCATGTGGCCCAGAATCCGAAGCAGGGTAACAGTAGGCTCTCTCTGGAGCCAGGCGAAGACCTGAGGGGTTCCACCAGGCTCAGGAGCAGTGGCGGTCTCCTGAGTGACTCTGGTTCCCTTTTGGCCACAGTCAGCACAAGGGTAGGGACACCTGCTCCCCCAGAGGATGGTGATGGCGTGTATTCTCCCGGAGTCCAGCTGGGGGCGCTGATGACCACGCATTTCCTGTACCTGGCTATGTGGGCCTGTGGCGCCTTGGCAGTGTCTCAGCGCTGGCTGCCCCGAGTGGTGTGTAGCTGCCTGTATGGGGTGGCAGCTTCAGCTCTGGGCCTCTTTGTCTTCACGCACCACTGTGCCAGGCGGAGGGATGTTCGGGCTTCCTGGCGCGCCTGCTGTCCTCCCGCTTCGCCATCGGCTTCCCACGCCCCACCCCGGGCCCTGCCGGCGGCGGCGGAGGATGGATCCCCAGAGCTGGGGGAGCGGCCGGCCTCTCTCAAGTCCTCCCCGAGTGGCAGCAGTGGTCGCGCGCCGCCGCCCCCCTGCAAACTCACCAATCTGCAGGTGGCCCAGAGTCAGGTGTGCGAGGCAGGCGTGGCTGCCCGCGGGGATGGAGAGCCAGAGCCCACGGGCTTTCGTGGCAGCCTAGCTCCCCGGCACCATAACAACCTGCATCACGGGCGCCGAGTACACAAGAGTCGGGCCAAGGGGCACCGAGCCGGAGAGACTGGCAGCAAGAGCCGGCTCAAGGCGCTGCGTGCGGGCGCGTCCCCGGGAGCTCCCGAGCTGCTGTCCAGTGAGAGCGGCAGCTTGCACAACAGCCCTTCCGACAGCTACCCGGGCAGCAGCCGCAACAGCCCTGGCGACGGCCTGCCACTCGAAGGCGAGCCCATGCTCACGCTGTCGGAGGGCAGCGACACAAGCGCAGCGCCGGTCCCCGAGACGGGGCGCCCGGGGCAGCGCCGCAGTGCCAGCCGTGACAACCTCAAGGGCAGTGGCAGTGCCCTGGAGAGGGAGAGCAAGCGCCGCTCGTACCCGCTCAACACCACCGGTCTTAACGGCGCCCCCAAGGGAGCCAAGTATGAGGATACCAGTGTGGCAGGTGCGGAGGCCATAGCGGGAGGCTGCATGAAGACCGGCCTCTGGAAAAGCGAGACCACCGTCTAGGGCAGAGGTGGGCCAGATTTAGGATGGGCTGGCCACACCAGCTATTCCCGAATCCTGGGTGGTCGAAGCGATCTACCGATGTGTTAAGTGTGACGTGCCCGTGCTGATGGCTGCCCCTGGGCTCGCCATCTTTAGGTACCCAGGCTGAGGAAGGGAGAGGCAGAGATGCTTGCCACATGTCTGGTGGACAATGCCAGACATCAGCTCAGACTAGTTTTGATGACCAAGTTCTTGGTGCCCTCCCAGGGTAGAGGTAAAAGTCCCATCAGTCTGTGGGATGGAGTGGAAGAGCCCAGCCCAGGTAGGCTCAGGAAACGAGAGAGAAACCTGGGCACTGCATTCTCATTAGCCTCTCAAGGATCTTGGCAGATCCCAGGCCTCTTCCCTCCCCCTGGTTTAGGCTTGGGGAACTGTCTTAGCAGGTGAGCCAGGTGCCCTGCCAGGGGGAGTAACAGGTGCTGCTTTTTCAGATTAACTATGCAAAAGGGGTGGGAGGAGTAGGGCGATGTGGTAGGTAGCTCTTGAGATCAGAGTCCCTTAGGAGAGGGGCAGGGGGGAAAGGTGCACAATTAGGGAGACATAATCCCTAGGGAGTGGTACACAGGCAGAGCTCAGAACAAAACCTGAACCCTACACACCTGAGGAAACGATGCTGCCAGGTGCCTGAAGACTCAAAGGGAGGGAGCTGGTGCTTGGGTCTAGGCACAACCTATGCAATGGTCTGAAGAGTGGCCCCACTTAGCTGCTCCAATTCCCACCGCTTGCTCTCAGCCGTCCAACGCGAAGGGACTGAGGGAAAATGCCTCCATGAGGCTTCTATGGCAAAGCCATGCCAATAATCCAATTTCTAACTTAGAAACCTAAGACGCCAAAACATCTTCCAACTCACTGAAGCCCAAGCAAACTCTGAGGCAGCGCCTGGGTCCAGGTTGCTCAAGAACCTATGCTCTCACTACTTGCTAAAAACTCCAGGCACCGCTTTGCCCAACTTAATATGCCTTTTACTACAGAACCACACGGAAGTAGAGAATCCTTGGGCCTGGTGAGGGACAGGGAACACAGGTTTGGTCAGGTGAGAGAACACAGAAGTGGGGAGAATCCATCCTTCTTAAGATGGGTCCCATTATTTATGCTTGCTGCACAGACAGTATTAGAGGAAAATGCTTTGTATTACTCTTCCACATATGCTGGCTGCTGTTTACATACCCTGCCAAAGCCTTAGCACTGGAGAGCTTTTTGCAATATGCCGGGGAGTGGGGAGGGAGGGAATGAAGTGCCAAAGAAAATGTGTTTTTAAAGTTCTGGTTTTATACAATAGAATGTTTTCTAGCAGATGCCTCTTTGTTTTAATATATTAAAATCTTGCAAAGCTCTCTGAGCAATATGAGCGATAGCTGCAGTCCACCCATGGTATTTTTCTTTAATGTAGAGGATCTTTGAAATACACAAAACTACTAGCATCTAGACCAGACAGACTAGAATCTTCTGCTCCTGCTTGTGTAACAGTTGATACCACTAGGAATGCCAGCTCTTTCACAACAGCAATGCATTTACTTTACACCACAGCAGAAGGGAGCTGGGCATATTCTTCAGCGGTCTTAGGAAGAATCCATCCGCAGACTGTAGACAGCCAACTTGCCCCCCTGCACTGACACGACTTTCCCACACATAGACATTCCCTTGCCTTCCAACTTCTCTAGGACCTTAGGTCCAAAGGCTTCCTCCTTGGTTCCTTTAAGTAAGAAAGGAATATCCGAGGGTCGTACACATTTACTTCCAACAGGACAGGCCTACTAATAAATTGCAGTCAGAACTGAATACACATAAGGAGTGTATCAGGGAGGATTAGGGACACGCTTGGCTACCTGGCTAGCGGCTTGAGCTCTCTGGAAGTCTCTAATTTCCTGAGGGGTGCGCAAATATTGCTCTATTTCACTATCTGAAATGTTCTCATCTCCAGTCACTATGGCAATGGGGGGTGTGGGATGTGTCCGTTTGGGGGGCTTCAGCATGCAGGGTGGGAGAAGAAGGGCAGGACTGGCAGGGCGTTTCCCTTTGGGCAAACCCAACGTGCTACTCCCCACCTCTTCCTGCTGTCCTTGTCCCTGCTCTTGTTGCCTCTGGGTCTCTATTTCTGCCGTTCCGTCTCGAAAGGCCATGCGGATCAGCATGTGGCGGTGTTGGAGAAGATCACCAATGTGTTTCACCACAGTGCGCTTATCAAGTCTTAGAACCTGCAGCCAGGCCAGCTGGCCAGCCATCTGAAGCAGCACAGCCAGGAGCTCCTGCAGTCGAGAGGCAGCTGGGTAGGGCAGATCCACATTTGCCAGTTTACAAAACTGGGCAAGAGAACAGGTCAGTCGGTCTGAAGGCCGCAGAGACTGCCATGCCAGGAAGGTGGCTGCAGTGATGATAGGCAAGGGATGGCGTCCAGTCACTAGCCACGTCTCATTTGCCAGCTCCACCAGCAGCAAGGCGCGAGACAGCATCTTGTCCTTGTCTTCCACATATTTGTCTGGCATGGACGGGGAAGGCTGGAACAGTCTGAAGCTGAAACAACCAGAATGAGGGTCAAGTGAATGATAGGGTACTCCCCCACGGTGAGAAGGGTAGCCCACCCAAGATGGAGGGGAAGCTGTTTTGTCCTAGAGACACTGGGGAGAGAGGTGCTGAGAAAAGGGGGCAGACTTGCCAGGTGAAGGGCACTGACACAGTTGACACCTTCCTATCTACATAATTCCGTGTCCTCATTTCTCTACAAAAGCGTACCATTATACGCAACTATGTTTCAACCATTGTTGTGCCCCCACATCCCCCCTTTATGATGGTCTCATCATGGAGTCCAGGCTGGCCTAGAACTGATCCTCTTGCTTCAGCCTCCCAGGTGCTGGGATTAAGGATGTGTGATACTATACTTTGGTCAGCCATTTTGTGGTTTTTAAAGTATACTAGTTTAAAAAAAAAAAATTTATTTATATAAAAATAAAAAGGGCACAAGCCAAGGAAGGGTAGTGGTGCACACCTGGAATCCCCACACCAGGAAGATGGAGGCAAGATGACCAGGAGTGCAAGGGAGCCTGGGCTCTGTGCGACCCTGTCTAAAACAATTAAAACCCCACTAAAACCTTAGCTTCTAACCTTGTCCTGCCATTCACTAGTATCTTTGCACTCCATATAGTGCATATGGTGCACATGGCCCCTGCCATGCAATTCCAAGGATCGCCATTCATAAAGCAGGAGTGTCAAGGCTTTAGCCCTGTGTCAAGGCTAAGGGATTTTTTTTTTTTTTTTAAACATTATCTCAGTCCTGCAATAAAAAGGGGATTTGAAAATTACAGCATTCTGGACATGTACAAATGGTATTAACCTTATTAGTAGTAAGCACAGAATAGGAAGGAGAGAGGCCCTCACATCCTTTGAGATGGGCTCTGGTGAAAGCCACAGGTCAAAGAAAGCACCCATCAGTACATGCAGACCCAGTGTTTCCTCCTAGACAAGTACCTGCTGCAGTAAGATTTCACCAAGTCTTCAAGACACAGAGATGGCACTTCCAGCCCCAAAAGCTTCATTATCTGCATGTAGGTCCCAGAAAAGACATCCAGATCTGCATACAACAGGGTGCAGATGGTTCCCATTGTGAGGGGCCAGTTATGTTGCCGGCAGGTGATTAAAACACAGCATCCAACTAACACTTCCTTCTTCTGGAGCCTCGAAGCTCGGATGCCAGACAGCTGATAGGCCTTCTGATAGTAAGCGACTGCTGTATCCTCAAACGTTGATGGCAACTTCAGAATTCGACACAGGTCTCTCACTCGACGAAGATCTAGGAAAACACGCAGCAAGCAGAGAGGTCAAAGAAAATAGTGTATACCTATTGCAAGTTCTTCTAGGGCTTACTTTAGTTCTTTTGAACTTGCCATTTATACCAGATGCACAAATAATATGCCCTTCTGTCCTAACAGGACACTAGGTGTGGCCATAGGTTTTGTGTTGCTGGAGCTAGACCTGAGCTCCTCAAGCAAGCTGGGCAAAGCTGGGCAAGCTCGTTGTTGCTGAGCTGTATGTAGTCTTAGCCCTTTAGAAGTATGGTCCTTCCAAAGGTACAGAACATTTGTGGAAAGATCACATTCAATCCACCACCTTTATATGAGCTACTATAACTTACGGACAAGGCAAGGTTTCTTTCTTTTGTTGCACTAGGGATTGCCCTACACATGATAGGCACAAACTCTATCACCAACCTGCCCCTAGTGCCAAAGTCATGCTTTTTACCCAGGTTCCTTGAAGCTATCTTAAGCCCTATGCAGGCCCAAACCTTCGTTTACCTCTATTTCTCTTTCTTTTCTTTCTTTCTTTCTCTTCCTTCCTTCCTTCCTTCTTTTTTTTTTTTTTTTTTTTTTTTTTTTTTTGAGACAGGGTTTCTCTGTTTTAACTCTGGCTGTCCTAACACTGAACACACTCTGTAGACCAGGCTGGCTTTGAACTCACAGAGATCCATCTGCCTCTGCTTCCCGAGTGCTGGGATTAAAGGTGTGCCACCACCTCCAGGCATTCTCCTGCCTCTTCCTCCTGAGTTTGGAATTGTAGGCATACACGCCCTCAGTTCTCCTCTCCATGTCTAATAAACTATTCTAGTCTACCTTACCTTAGTAATGCTGAAAACAAGAACACATACAAATGAACTAGGTCATCAAGTCGATTGTCTTAAAGCCACTGTGTCTTCAAAGGTTGATTCTCTGGGTTAGAAAAATGGTTCAGCGGTTAAAAGTACTTGCTATTCTTGCAGAGGATCTGGGGTTCAATTTCTAGCATCCACATGGCAGCTCACAACCACCTCTAACTCCAGTTCCAGGTAATCCACACCCTCCTCTGATTCCATAAACACAGGCACGACATGGTACACATACATGCAGTCAGAACACTCATATACATTGTATTACGATTAAAAAAAAAAAGAGTAACATAAAAAGCAAAGCTGAAACTTAAGGGGAAAAAGATTGATTCTCACCTCGTTGCTGGCTGCGACTAACTTGTTCGTTTTCTCCTGTGCTTCGAGAATATGTTACTTCTGTAAAATAAACAACATACAACACAGCTGACCTCTATTCATCATCATCTTGCCCTGACTACATAAGGCCAGGGAGATTTCGAATTATTGTTTTATCTACTTTCCATCTCAGAGAAGGCACCCATCCATGTAGAAGTAAAGGCTCATCTGCCCACCCACCCACGAATTAGAGTTTCTCTGTATATCCCTGGCTGCCTTAGAACTCACTCTGTGTAGACCAAGCTGTCCTCAAACTAACAGAGATCCGCTTGCTCACCACCGCCCGGCTTCATCTGGGTTTTTATGTCTTCAAATAGTACCAAACCCACAGAGACAGACGAGTTAGAACTAAACTAGAGCAGCGTCAGCGGTCCAACTTTCCAGTTATTCCTATGGTACATTTAATTTGGAGGGCTGCACTGGTCAAGGACTAGAGCAACGGAGTGGGGGAAAAGGAGCATTTTTGTGCCAATTAGTGCAAAACCAAAAAACAAAACAAAACCTATTCTGGGATAACGGTACGTGTTGTATTCCCAAATAATTCACCAGCAATCCTTCAACACTGACCAGGTCTGACAAGATGAGTGAAACCTTTTCGTTCCATTTATTCATCAGCCTCTATACTCACTAAATGCCAGGAATCGTAGTAGGTACCGAGAAAACATGAATAGTACGCTGCTTCAGCTAATTTGTTTACTTTCGTCCAGCTTCTCCCACATTTAACTGAGCACATGTCCAAAGAGGGGCGGTTTATGAAGAAGAATCTGGGATTAACCACTCCGTCGCCCCAGGCTGCCCCCAGGGCCCGAGGACAGGCACCGGTACCTTTGAGGTTGCCCTCGTCGCTGAAGGTAGTAGTAAGGACCCCTTCGGTGACCACGCAGCCGCAGTCGGAGCACACCAGCTGGCTCTGAGAATAATGCGAGTCTTCCACGAGCTCAGAGGAGCCGCAGCCCGGGCAGCGGCTTCCGGTCGGCATCTCACCATCTGTCAAGTGCCACGGTACCGCCGGGTCACGCACGCCTCAGAACATGTAACTGCGGCAGCAGGAACGTGGAGGGATCCTAATTCCGGTTGCACCTTCCTCTTCCGGTCAGCTGGACAACCGGCTAACGGTTTGCCCCGCCCCATGGCTGTACGCCACTTCCGACCTCTTCTGCAGACTCGGGTAGAAACAACAGTTGGGAAGGGAGGTTCCTGCGCTAAACTGTGTCTCAGGCGCTCAGTTGTCTTGAAGTCGGGCCACGTTGGGAGTTGACACATACAGCTGATAAGGACCTGCTGTCTGCGAAACACAATTTTTCATATTATTTAATTTATTATTTTGAGACTATCTTTGACCTAGGATACTTACTGATCCTTCTGTCTCCACCTACCGCTGACTGGGATTACTGTCTTGTGCCACCATGCCTGATCTGATCTCCTTAAAAGTCAAGTGAAATCAGTTTCTCCCTTCTAGTAAGGAATGTTAAGTTTGACCATAGTAGAAAACAGATCACTCTGCAGTGAGAGAGAAGCAAATTGCGTTCTACTTTATGGAACTGCCTCCCCGTACAATGTGCCTTCTTGCCTTCTCTCTTTCAAAGTCTTTCTTTGTTTTTGTTTTTTCTTTTTCCAATTATAAAATGAGGAAATTGAGCAAGATATGGTGGTACACACCTATAATCCTAGCACTCGGGAGATGGAGACAAGAGGTCAGGAGTTTGAGGTCAACCTACTCTATATAACAAGTTGGAGACCAGTCTGGGCTACATGAGACCCTGTCTCAAAAAAAAAAAAAAAAAATCAAAATATCTGGGTATGCTGGTTTACTCCTTTAATCCTAACATTCTGGAGACAAGAGAGTTTGAGGCCAGTCTGGTCTACATATTGAATTCAGCTGAGCCAGAGCATAGTGAGAAGCTATCTCTAAATGAATGAATGAATGAATGAATGAATAAATGAAACAATAAACTGTTGTATTAAAATCTTGAATGGTAGACTTAGATGTCTCCAAAGAGTAACATGCAAAAACAGTTCTCACCTCAAGGAGGTTAAGCAAAAGTTTCTGCCAGAGCCAAAAAAGGAGGATGAGAGCCCAGGAACAGATTCAAGTTTCTCCAAATAACAAGTTGTGTTATATAAGTGGTTACATGGGATTGTATTAGTTTTAGAATAAAGAGAGCTGTATCAAAATGTTCACCAAATGTAATCATGGGGCCACAGGTAGACATGTTACAGGATAGTGGGAAAACCTGATGGTTTTCAGAAGCTACCTGATGACATTCTAGAGTCTGGATTGGTAGAAGCTGGTAGTTAGCTAAGAATACATTTTAAGTTGTGTTTATTTGTTTTGTTTCTGTTTTTGTATACAGGGCTCATTATGTGGTTTGACTGTCCTGGAATTCACTATGTATACCAGGCTATATTCGGACTCAAAGTAATCTGCTTTCCTTTCTCTATTCTTTTATTGCTGGGATTTAAAGCATATGCCACCACATCTGGCCTACAATTTTTTTTTTTGAAGGAAAGAAAATACACTCTCAGGTAGGCATGTTTTCTCTCTCCCCTTATCCTGCCCCTCTCTTTTCCCAATTTCAGTCCACCTCAGGTACCTTTGGATGAAATTATATGGAGTAGTGAGGCTTTTGGCAAACTGGAGGATGCATATTTAAAACCTTGAACTTGGAGCTGTCATGGTGGTACACACTTTTAATCCTAGCACCCAGGAGGCAGAGGCAGGCAGATCTCTGTGAGTTCAAGGACAACTTGATGTACATAGTGAGTTCTAGGCCAGCTTGGGCTAGAGAGACCCTCTCTAAAAAATTTTTTAAGGAAGAAAAGGGAAAAACAATCTTGACCTTTAAGATGCGAGTAACACATACTCAAGTGTAAGCCCAGCACTTGGGAAACGGAAGTAGGAGGGTCAAGAGTTAAAAACAAACCTGATCTACATGAAAGCTTGTCTCAAAACTCAACCAAAATAAACAAACAAAAAAATAAACAAAATAGAACCTTGAGTTTTAATATCCCCTAAGGCTCCAGACTTCTTAGTTTCATGTGGATCAAAGAATCCTGAGTGAAATATTGCTTCCAGTGACACCATTATAGAAACAAAATTACAAATATTGTCGGTCTGGTCAATTTCTTCTTGATTGCAAATTTCTGAGGCTGTCTTATCTTGGAGAGGACTAATACTGGGTTAAGAAAAAAAGTCCAATTGCTGTAAATAGCTCACTAGGTGGACATGGGAGAAGCAATAAGTAGGTGGAATTCCTCAGATCATGTTTTTAGACCCTTTTAATTGAGTGTGAGTCGCTGTGAGGTTTGTAACACAGCCCTGGCTGGGTTACTCTCAGCTTACCTAACTGCCACTCTGTGCCTAGGCCAGTTTCATTCTGGGGTGACTCTCAGGGTCACCCTAAGCCTGGAAGTTTCATTAGGTTTTGGAGCCGTTCTGACTGGATTTTTCCCCCCATTGCCTGAGCTCTTAGTGTACACTCATTCTCCAATGCTCACTGACAAGACAGCCACAGTGCACAGTATCGGCAGGACTTTCCTTGGTCTTAGTCACCTTTCCCTTGTTTACACACACACACACACACACACACACACACACACACACACGTGCTCTACACTCACACACATACACTCACTCACACACACACTTACATGACTGTACTGGGCTGAAGAGTAATATGCCCAATTTCACTCCTTTTTTTTTTTAATTAAATGTATTCCTTTTTCTCTTGCATAATACATCCTGATCCAATCTCCCCTCCCCCCACTCCTTCCAGCTTTCCTCTATTTCCCCTCTTCCCCAGGTCCACCCCACCACCCCCCAGAACCCACCCGTTTCCTCTTAGAGGAGAGCAGGCCTCTCAGGGTTACCACTTGAACGGGTATGCCCAGTTTTTTGAACATCCAAGACCAAAGGCATCTGATAGCTGCTTTTTCTTTTCTTTACCTCTTCTTTTGAAAAGAATTTTTTTTTTAAAGACAGACCCTTATAGCCTAGGCTGACCTCAAATTCATCGTCTGCCTCAGCTGGGATTATCAGTGTGCCACCCCTCCCAGCTGACGTGTGATAGATAAGTAGTCATGAGACCCACTTTGCTGCAGTCAGCAGGAATACCAGTCATCCATCCAGACCTTCTCTTCTGGGAAGTTATGGATTATCTGGTCTTATGCAAAGTCTCTGAGGGCAATAAATTTTGTGGACTCTATTTCCCCAGTTTGAGTTATTTTCACAGTTTTACTCTAGTCAAAGAGTATTATCTCCTTGCCCTGACAATGATTCTAGAATAGGGTTTGACAAACTTTTTCTGTAAAAGGCCAGATAGCAAATATTTTGGTTCTCAAGACAAATTGGACTGTGCTGAAACCATTTGGCCTTGCTATCATAAAGTGAAAATAGTCGGAGACTTAAGTAGCCATGTGCATAAATGAGTATGGCTCTACCTAGAATCTCCATCTACGGACACTAAAGTTTATGGCATTTTCATGTAATTTCTGCCTGATGGTGTACTATCATTTTGATTTTTCTTTAAACCATCGTATAAATGTACAAGTCCCTCTTGTACATTATGGCAGCCAAGCCATAGCCTGCTGACTGCCCCCTTTTAAACCTCAAAGTCAGGGAGGTTAGGAGGTTTCAAACTCCTGCCGCAGGAGTCTCGGACTCTTCCAGGTAGCGGTGACTATGGTACAAGCCACCACACCCAGCTGAATCCTCACTTCCATGCTCAGATGTGACATAGGAAGCTAAAGGTCTCATGTCTAAGTCTGTCTCGTTTATTTAATAGTCAGTATCTGCCTCAAACAACACTAGAAGTAGTAGTTTGTGGTGAAGATACAGCCTGAAGGGCACACTTGACATGGCAGGACAAAAGTAGCTTCCAGGAGCTGTCTCCTTCCACAGCCGGGTTTCAGGACTCAGCCAGGTTCCCAGGATTGTGTGGCAAGTACTTCTAAGACAACTTGCTGGCCAGCCAGCATTTAATTCAAGACTTTGGAAAACATTTGATATTGAAAAACAAAACAGTGAGTTCTTTATGCTGTAGGGCACCTACTTGTGAGAGGAAAAATCCTGATGTAAGTCAAAATGACAGCATCAAGGGACTCTTGAGGCTAAGATGGGCGCATGTCTGCTCAGCCCTTGGACCTTGGGGGTTAACTTCTTTCAGCTCCGAATTCCAAATTTGGGAAAGTTTCCTTATGCTGTTTGTATACTCTATAACCATTTCCCTTGTTTCTACCTACCTACCTACCTACTTATAACAAATGCTTTCTGTTGATAATAAATAGCCAAATTAAAGGGACTTAAAAGATAAGACACCGTGTCCTTCTTTGAACTGGAACTTGAAAACACACTAGGCTGACTCTTAAGTGCTGAGCTTGGTAGCAGTATCGGGAACCAAACTGAAAGAATTCCAAACCAGGGAAGAGAAACAGATCACACAATGCTAGTCAGTTATGAAAACTTTGCCCTCTTAGAGATTCTAGAATCCCCATCCTGTCCCTCAAGAGGGCTGTGAATTTTATTGAGAAGCTATTTGGGAGCTGGGTTATTATGACTCCATGGGTAGTGCTTGCCTAGAATGTATGAAATCCTGGGTTTAATTCCTAGTACCACAAAAAAACTCCCCAAATAAGAGGAAACTATGAATGAATATGAATGTTTTCAAATTCCTTAACATAGATACTCCATCAGTTCCTATGGAAGCTTCTGGCTCCAGCTGAGAGCTTCATGGGCTCTGCAAACTGATTTCATCTCTGTGAGAGAAACAGTATCTGCTCACTTCCCAGAGTCTATGGAGCAAGATCTATGAGCCCCACAGCACACCTGTGAGGCCAGCAGCTGCTCCCCTCGCTCAGAAAAGCTTAGCCTCCATGGAAAGGTGAGCTGAGTAAGGTGAACTCAGGAGACTCTTGATCTGCCTGCCCTGAGAGCTTCCAGTAGATCAGCTGAGCTGACTCACCCAGGATCTTCTCAGATCGGGCACGTCTGAACCCATGGCAAAGACTCCCCCTCCTCTGGAAGAATTCTGTGTAGGGGGCAGGAAATGCCTCTTTGTCCATGGGCTCAAAGGAGAAGGTGTAGCTTTAGCACTTGGGTAGGCAGTCACATGATGTCAAAGCCATGGTCACACAGAAGATGAGGTGCACCCAGGACAGAGATGCTTCATCCTTTCCACAGGGGGTTCAGACACCCTTTGGCACTGATCACAGTAGTAGTTGCAGGGCTCAACATGAGAGACTATCATTGGATATCACCACCCTGGGAAGTTTTTCAACAAGACAGAAGAAACTTTATCACACTTGAAGTACAGACACAAATCTCTCAAAGGTCGTATCATTTTATTTAGTGTTAGGAAATAGGGTGTTTTGTGAGACAAGGTCTCATGTATCCCAGTCTGACTTAAAACTCCCAAGCTGCTGAGGATGAAGTTGGACTTTTGATCATCTTGCCTCCACCTTCCAAGTGCTAGCTGGGATTACAGGTGTACATCACAATGTTCAGTAGTACCGGTGTGTGTGTGTATCAAACCTAGTGATCTGCACATGTAAGGTAAGCCCTGTACCAACTGAGCTACATCCCTAACCCTTTTGTTATTTCTTAAAAGCAATACCAAGATCAAAATCCCCAAAGTAGAGTAGCAGGGAACTGTAATTATGTAATTAAAAAACACCAGATGAGCCTTCAGTTGGGGGAAGGGCTGTTAATTAAGTAGCTCATGAAGTAGGTAGGAGAATCCGGAGATGGAGCTGGTGTGGGTTCAAGTTTCCCATCTAAGGCAACTGATTGTTTTTCAGTCTTGATGTATCTTTAATTAGTACCCCCCCCCCCCACACCGCATCCCACAAAAGCTGGGAGTGGTAGCATTCTCTAATATTCCCAGCACTTGGAAGGTGGAGGCAGGAGGATCAGGAGTTAAAAGGTCATGAGTAGCCATAAATCCAGTTCAAGGTTAACCTGGGCTACAAGAGAACCTGTCTCAAAACAAACAAACAAACAAACAAACCCCACAAAGACAAAACCACCACAAATGGGTGGGGAGGTCTGACTGACTCAGTGGCAGAGCATGGGATTCTCATGCACAAGACATGGGGTTTAACCCCCCAAACCAAAAATGTAAAGGGAAAGAAAGGTCAACTGGGAGAAGAACCCAGGGATGAAGAACCCTGGCCTCAATACAGTACATGGCAAGTGTCACCATCGAGGACCTGCCTCTTGATGCCCTGTAAACTGAGAAGCTGGAGGCACACAGCTCATCCATCATGCGTGTGCACAGCTGTGGAGCACGGCACCGGACAGGGTTGCTCGCTCCTTTCTTCTGTTGCAGAAGTAAGGGTAACGTACTGGAGTAAGACAGGGAGGCCAGAGCATGTACCAAAGCCAAGAATAAAATGATATGAAACAAATGGGCCAAGGGCTGACTGTTTTTCAGGAAGCTGACCTCCAAACGGAGTCTGCTGGTATTTCAATCCAGTACCCCCTCATGCTCTGTCTGGGCTTTCTGTAGGTAGCCAGGCAAGGTCAAGGAAAGAGCCCTCTTTCTCCTGCAGAACACAGGCCCCTCATGTTGGCACTTGTGGCAGCTACAGGCACAGGCCAGTGGCCAGCCTTATGTACCAACTGGTTGGAGTAGCTTCTGTGCTCTCCAAGTCACCAACCTCTGCCAGTGGCTCAATGCAGGCTCAGCCCTCCTTGGTATCTTCTCTCAGCCTGCAACTGCATATTCAAGAATAGTTACTCATCAGGCATGGCCACCATGTACTCGGGGAGGTATAGCAATGTTAGAAATGCCGTGTTTTCCAGCTCGGGCAGAACCCAGTGAAGCTCTTGAAGTAAATTGTCCTTCATTCCCCAGAGTCCCCAGTGGCATTTCAGAGCACAGGAACTCACTCCATCTAGATGGTCCTCTTTAGAGCTGACTCAGTTACATACCAAAGGCCCTACTAGCAGCAGAGACTGCCAGATCCTTTGTGAACAAGGCAGTTCCCCAGGCTGGCTCTTAGGAGAGCCTCTGGTGCACTTAGGTTATCACAGTAAAAATGCATTCATATTAAGTAAAAAACAGGACACAGAACAGACATATACATGTACATTTTCAGAGTTCAGGTGGATATAGTTTTCTTTATAGGCATGTTCATGAATTTCACAACATTAATAAAAAACAAAACCACAATTGAGAGGTGGTCCCTAGAACTGTAGGAGAGATTAAACAGGTGTGGATCACTAACAGCTACTTAGATAAATCAAGTTACAATCTTGCCCTTCAGATTAAAGTGCTCCAGCATACCCAATGCTCCTTACCTTCAGGATGATAAGGATACACAGAGAGAGATTCTTCATTGATAACTACCACTACCTCCACTCTGTTCATTCCACTGGCCTGTGATTCCCTAGCAGAGATGTTAATAATTGATGAGATTCTATTATAACCAGGAAGGAAAAAAAAAAAAAAAAAGAAACACTCTAATTCCAGGATGAGGTGACCAGCAGTGAAATGCCTTCTATTAGTGAAAAAGAAGCTGAGTTTAAAAAAAATATGTATTAATCTAGTTTTAAAAATACAGCAGTCTACCAATATTTGGAGAGCTGAGGCAAGAGGGATGAAAGTTTGAAACCAGTGAGATCCCGTCTTGAAATAGCAGCAACAACAAAACTCCCCCAAATCAGGAAGCAGCCATCGAAAAGCCAATGTCACTTTGTAGCATTTCACAATTTTCACTTACAACTGAAGTGCTGGGGAGGGCAAGTGCCCTGCCACTGAGCTGTCGCCCAGCCCTACCCCAAGGTTCCTTCATCACGAGGAGTTGGTGGACTCTGTATACTCCCTTCCAGGAATGCTGCCAAGAAAGGCAGCAAGGCAAGCAAATGCAAGCACAGAAATGGCCAAAGGACCCTAAGTTCAATCACTCTCTGCCTCACAGAACTGTGGTAGTAAGAGTCTGGCTCACTCAGTCCTCTCTCCAGGCAATGGAAAGGCCAATCCAGCAGCAGGAACTCTGCTATCATGGGAAGAGGGGCTTTGACCATCTTCCCCTACTTAAGTGAAAAATGACTCTTTTTGCTTTGTTTTCTTATGTGTGCTGCTGATTTGCCTGCGTGTATGTCTGCGTGAGGGTGTTGGATCCCCTGGGACTGGAGTTACAGACAACCGTGAGCCGCCATGTGAGTGCAGGGAATTGAACCCTGGTCCTCTGGAAGAGCAGCCAGTGCTCTTAATAGCTGAGCCATCTCTCCAGCTCAAAAAGTGACTCTAATTCTTTTAATCTTCATGTCAGGAGATGGCCCTATGGATCTAAAGAGCTAAAGAGCACAATGTGTGTGTGTGTATGAAGGACCAAGGTTTAAGGTAGCTTTTCATTTTATGTTTTTAAGACAAGGTCCATCACTGAACCTGGAGTGTTGTTTCTGCTAGAATGGCTGGCAGGGGAGCCCTGGAGCTTCCTGGTACCCTACCCCCTACACACACCACTCCTCCTGGCTCTTTCACACAGGTGATGAGAATCCAAATGCAGATCCTCACACTTGTAATGCAGGCACTTTGCTCACTGAGATTTCTCCCCAACCCTAAAAAGCATATTTTTAAGGGTAGATAGAGAGGGTAGTGGGAATTGGAAGAGGCAGTATGTTCAAAATCTAAGACGCATGCTCAGAGGCTTTCCATAAATGGCTGTGCTCCAGTCAGAAGGAACCAAACACAGTGGTAATCCCAGCACTTGGGAAGTGGAGGCAGGAGGATCAGAAGTTCAAGGCTAGTCTCAGGTATACGGTGAGTTTAAGAGCAGCCCCGGCTATAGGGCACCCTATTTTTAAAAACATAGTAACACCCCCTCCCCCAAACAGAAAACCCTACCAAAACAACCCTTGAGTTTAAGAAGCTCACGCGATATAAAAACTTCGCATCTGCCACATCTGAGCTGCTCAAAAGCCAAGAGAGGAGGTGAAGCAGCACTCATCACAGCGGCTTTCTCTTCTCACCCTAAGGCTTCGTGGAGGGTACACATGTGAAGCTCTCACTATCAAAAGTTGGCAAATCCAGTGTTAAAATACATTAGTTCCGCTGGTGTTCCCTGAATCGATGGCTCAGGATCAAATCTTCTATTTACAACTTAGTTAAAGGCACAGTGGCATTTAAAAAGAAAATGCTGGGAATGTACAATAAAGGATTCATCGTAATAATTAACCTAGTTTCAACTAAGAGAATTAACTCTTGACAGACAATGCACACAGTGGGCTATGGGAGCCTGTGAGCTGGTTACTAGGCAGACCACGCCCTTGGCAGGCGGTGGTGACAGAAACAAGCTCACAAAACATCTCTATTTTCTTCTGGTGGTTCACATCTTTCCAGCTTTTTTGCCGATCTGAGCCGGCACTCGGAGGATGTTGGGGGTCTCCTCCATGACTCTGACTAGCAGGTTGTCGATGTAATCTTCCAGCTCCCGCACCTGAAACTCCTTCTTGCTGATGGTTTCCTTCTGTTTGAGGACCAACTGGATCAGCTCATCATGGGTCAGCTGTGCATAGGCAAAGGCAGGATCCGAGGGCTGGTATTTCTTTGAAGAGGGGAGGGAAAGGGAAAAAGTTACAAGTCAGCAAACAAATCAGACATCTGCAAGGAGTGCATCAGACAATGTCGGCAGTCATCTGAGTGTCCTGGAAACCCATTTTGTTATTTTCCCTTTTTAAGACAGTGTCTCAGCTGGGTGGTGGGTCTGCATGCCTTTGATCCCAGCACTTGGGAAGCAGAGGCAGGTGGATCTCTGTGAGATCCAGGGCAGCCTGGTCTACAGAGTTAGATCCAGGACAGCCAGAGTTACAACAGAGAAACCCTGACTTGAGAAAAAAACAAAAAAAAACCCCAAAAAACCCCAAAACAACAACAACAACAACAAAAAAACCCAACAACCACCAAACCAACCAACCTACCAAACAAAAAGAGACAGTGTCTCATTATGTAGTCTTGGCTGACCTGAAGAAACGAATTATGTAGAAGACTGGCCTGACAGAGCTCTGCCTCAGTTCTCCAAATCTCTCTCTGTCTCTCTCTCTCACACACACACGGTGCACAGACATACATGTAGGCAAAACAATCATATACATAAAATAAAATTAAAAAAAAGAAAGGAATGTAATGAGGCCTTGGTGGGGAGGGGGGAAAAGAGGGGAGAAGAGGAAGAAGAAAGCAGCACCAGGTAGTAACAGTGGCCTAACAGTAGGCTCAAGTGTGTTCACACACCTGAGCCCAGCTGCTTGGGAGGCTGAGGTAGATGGACCAATTGATGTCGTAAGTTTGAAATCAGCCTTGAAAACCCAGAGAGTCATCAATGTTGAGCTGGGACAAGCCCTAAGGCAGAGCAGAAGGAAAGTACGGTGTATGCGCACGTGCGCACATACAGGCACGCACGCGCGCGCGCACACACACACACACACACACATACACACACACCCCTCTGGCCAATACAGCAGGGTACCAGTCAGCCTAGCCAGTCTGCTACCCCTAACCCCCCCCTTGAGACCCTACCTAAACATACTCTATAATCTCAAAACATGTATGGCTAAAGCCAAGTGCCACCAAGCCATGGACCTCAGAGGCCACCTGAGTACACGGTGGCTTGTCCCAAAGATTGACTTCCCATTTCTGATGGGAACATGGATCGGAACAGTTGTTTTTAATGAGCATTTATCATCTGGGACAAGGAGACTCTTAACTGCAAGCCCAAGAGTTCTGAGCCAGAAGGAAATGAGAGATAAAAGATTCAGTAAGAAGTAACAAATCACTTCAAGGTCTTAGGAGGGAGTAAGAGGAAAGACCTGGGAATCTGCAGATAAGCAGATTTACAAGCCGAAGGAAATGAGACTCTGAAGCAGATCAAGGTGATTTTTGCCCAAAGAACTCCAGGCAGTAACAGGTTTTTATTTTTGCTAGAGGGCCTGCAAAAGCCTAGCATCTCTAAGCAGAGCCAGAAATGGAACCGACGCTAATAACAGCACAGAAACCCCTGTCCCACCCAGGGATCAAACTGGCTAAGGAGACGTTCAAAGGAATCCCCCTCTCTCAAAAATTTGACCACTGTGCTGTCTTGGAAACACACACTGCTGCTTTCATACAAAGAGCAAGCTTGAACCCAGTGAGGTAACACATGAATAATTGAGATGCTGGGCTACTTCTCCAACCAAGGCTATTGTTTGTTCTCCACAAACTAACAGTAACGCCCTACTGCTGAAGAGAACACCTATATATCTCACTGAACACAGAGAAGTCGAGCTGGTGCCTAACTAAAGCCTTCACACCTACTGACTAGTGCTCATGGTACTGAAATGTACTCTGCATAGTACCAGAGAAGAAAGGTAAGACCAACTCAGCGGCAAAGCCTTTGATCTACAACAGTGCTTGCCTGTGTGATATGCTGATACAACAGTAGCACAGAAAGCTGGGTGTGTGGTACATGACTCTAATCCCAGCACTCTGGAAGAAGCAGATGGATCTGCGAGTTCGAGGCCAGCCAGGGCTATGTAGAGAGAACCTGTCTAAAAAAAGGGAGGGTGGTGCAACAGAAGTTTTGGGGGTAACCATCCACTCTCTGATTAGATTGGATTGGATTTAAGGCCCATCTCATGAGATGGAACCCATCTTGACACTGCTCCTGTGGCCAAGAACCTTAGAACAGATAGGCCACGGACCTAAGGGAAAACCAAACACTACTGTTCTGCTAAAGGAGCGTAGCAATAAAATGCTCCTAATGACATTGTGCTATACTCATAGATCAGTGTCTCACTCGGCCACTGTGGGAGAAGTGTCCTCCTGCAGGGGATGGGGACTAATACAAAGACCCACAACCGGACGATACGTAGAGAGTGAGAGACCTCGGAGCACTCGGTCCTAAATGAGAGGGCTCCATCAAATCTCTGTCCTCAGGGAACTCTGTGGAAGAGGAGGCAGAAAGACTGTCAGAGCCAGAGGGAATGGAGGACACCAAGAAAAGAAGGCCTTCTAGGCAAGACAGAGCTGACGTACATACGAACTCACAGAGACGCAGCACGCACAGGGTCGGCACAGGTTCAAGACACAGTGCTGACAGGGGGAAGGGACGAGAGCTCCCATCCCTAACCCAGACGCTATCACAAACTGACAACCTCTTGCAAAGGAAAAATTAGTTTCTCTAATAAAGTCTCCCTGGGTTTACAAACCACGCTTAAGAGCAGGGTCCACGCCCAGCAGGAGGCGGCCAACACAAAACAAAGTCAATGGTTTTTTTGAGGATTTTTTTTGTCTCATATTCCTTTGGATGGGCTTCTTTTTTCTTCTTTATTTTCTTTTATCTTATTGGTCTCTTGCCAGTATATTGTTTCCAATTTTGTGTTTTTTATGGGTTTTGATTGTGTGTGTGTGTGTGTATGTGCTTTTAATTCTGGTCTTAGTTCTGTTTATGTGCTCCTGTTTGTTTAGCTGTGGAGGTGGATGGATGGGGACGATCTAGAAGAAGATAAGAGAGGAGAAACCATGATCAATATATACTATATGAAAAACATTATTTAAAAGAAACATCACGAGCTATTGAAGAAGATACCTGACCTTCAACCTCTGGCTCAACACACATGTGCACACGCCAGCACAAACACACAGAAACAAGCATATAATTCACACACGAGAAAATTAGAATTAAAAAGGAATGATACATACAACTTACTTTTCCATGGATCGGGGAAAAAAAGAAAAAGACACACACACACACACACACACACAGTTGAATACAGAGGAAGAGTAGGAGGGACAGGAAGGAACAGGAGGAGATAGAGCAGACTGGGTCAGATGTGAACAACTGTCGAATCTGGATGATCTGAATCATCCAGGTCTACAGGAATTCTTTGTTCTGTTTTTGCAACTTTTTAAACATTGGAAACTATTTTGAAATGTGATGACAACGCCCTGTACATCTGTATCAAGAATTTTATGTTTGTGACTAAAGATAAAAGGAAAGATGGGGAAAGGACATTTTCCTTTCATTAAAGAGAAGCGCCAGCAGGGTATGAAGGCACCTGCCTGTAATCCCAGCACTCAGGGGGCTGAGGCTGGAGGATGGCCATGAGTTTAGGGCAGCCTGGGCTACACAGTGAGCTCTAGGCCAGCTGGGCTACAGGAACCCTGTCTTTAAAAAAACAAAACAAAATAAATACCACCGTAATAAGTACCATCATACTAAACAGACAGTGCCAGTGACAATCACGTTGCTAGAGACTCAGAAGAATTCAGGAAGAAATAAATAATTCTAAGAAAATGTCATCTATTCAATGGGAAAGTCTGGGGGCTCTCAGAGGTTACCCAGACTCCAGAAACATTAGATCTGAGTAAGTCATCCCCAGAATTGCCTGCAGCACAAATATTTTAACTTTCACTGTTGTTTGTTTTGAGATAGCATCTTGCTATGTTGCCCAGGCTGGCTGGTGTCAAGACTAATGAGCTCAAGTAGTGCCCCCATCAGTCCCTGTGCGGCTGCAATGACTGAGGCCAGCTCCAATGGAGGCTCTATACATGCAAGCTTTGCAGCTCCCAACAAACATGCCAACCTCTCACAACACACACCTTCATAATGGCTTCGTTGATCAGGTTCTCGCTGATGATGGTGGCAGTCCCCAAGCTAGAGTTTGCAATCTTGGTGGCTGTTGTGTTCATTGGCTTCACGGGATGAAGCCTAGAAAGACAAGAAAGGGATCCTTAAACTTTCAGTGACCACAGAGCTGAGAACTACCCCTCTCAAAGACGGCTGTCAGCAAGACAGGCAAGGAGGAGGGCAAGTGTCTCTGGCTCAAGATCTAGTGGATGCCTTAGCTCCTGTGGAATTCAAAGCAAGCAGGACATAGAGTCAGCAAAACACATCCCTGGCCAGGGGTCCGGAGTCCCTGAGTCCCCCAGTCTGGTTATGAACACAAGAACACTAACACTATCTCTTAGACTGGCACATAGTTCTATGGCAGGGTACTTGGCTCAGCATGCACAAGGCCTCAGGTTCCATCCCCAACACTGCAAAAAAAAAAAATTAATTAAAACAAATACAGTGACATTAACAATAAAGAGGAAAGACAGTTTCTCATCCTCAGAGGTAGCTAGAGACTAGGGCTCCACTGAGGGGCTCTGTGGAACCTTCTGGGCTTCCACAGTAGGAAGAATGCAGATCACGCCTGTGAGCAGTTCTCAGAGGAGGTTTTCAGCATCACTTTGTTCTACCATTTGGTCTCAGCTGGCTTCTGGGACCCTGGAGACACAAGCCCCCTATACTTCCAGAGCTAGCAAGCGCCATCGGACTGTAGACACATTCCTAAGCTATCTTTGAAGATTACTCTGTCTTTGCTATACATGCTGCTGGATCTTGAGTTATTCCAAGCACATAGCGCACAGCCCTTGTGTGACAAGCCTGGCCAGCAAAGCAGGTAGGTTCTGCCATCAGGACATCCATTTGGTTTGGAGGCATGGTCTCTGCAGGTAAAAGCAAGGAGAGGGCATCTTCCCCATGAACAAAGACAATCTCCCCCAGCATCTCTCACCTGTGCTTGGCTGCAGCAGTTCCAGCACTTGGCTGAGCTGCGACTGGATGTGTCTCTGAGGGTGTGACCCGGGCTTGTAGAAGTGGTTTCCTCTTGCCAAAATTTTCAACTTTACCAGGGGAGCTTTCTGTTGCTGCTTTGTGTTGAGATTCTGCTACACCGGTGTGGTGACTGTCGGAATATGGAGAGCTGGGGAAAGAGCGTGTGGCAGGAGAGGTCTCAGAGAGGGAGGGACTGGGCACAGGAGAATCCTGGGACATGCAGAGAGGTGAACCTGGCCTCTCATTTCCCTTCGGTGTCTCTTTCTCGACAGCACCAGGGTCAGGTAGCTGTTTGTTCGCACTTGAGCTCTTGCCTAGACATGGCTTAGGGATTCCTGATGCCATCTGCTCGGAGGGATCTGCTTTGGGAGTTTCCGGCCTGAAGTCGCGCACATTCTCCATGGGCACTGACCCGTGTGCTCTGCCACTTGGCCCCTCAGCTTTCTCTAGACAGGAAGGTGATTCGTGCAAGAGTGAAACTCCTGCTTCTAGATCATCTGGCTTTGCTTCCTTCCTGCCATCCCCAGCCTCGTCTACTCTTTCATCGTCTGATGCCACTTCAGCGATGGAAGGAAGAGACAGGTTCAGATCAGCCATGATGGGAGATTTCGCATCAGAGGCAGATGGAAGGTCATTTAGGGGGTCGGACAGCAGGCCTTCATGGTCGCTGGATTTGCTCTGATACGGGGTCATAAGGCTGTCGTTCTCCTCAGCCCTCAAGAGTTGGGGACCTCTTGTCGGCCTGGCCTCACTTGTGGGGCCTTCTGAGAGACTCTCGCTTTCGGAAGGGACGACAGGCTGAGATTCTGTGGTCTCAGGTTCCTCTCCTGTGCCTTCTGTGTGGGGAGACTCGGGGGACTCTGCACTGGGCCTGCTTCCAGCAGCAAGCCCTTCGTGTGTCAGCTGCTGGGGCTCACTTTCATCCTCGTCTTCAAGCCCAGGGAGTTTCTCTGTTTCTTCTTCCACAAAGAGCTGTTCAGAAAAGGACACATGCTTCTTGACTTTCTTCTTCTGGTCCCCACTGGCATTTGGATGCATCTCTTCATGTTTCTGTGCTCTGCTATCAAACAGGGAGGCTGCCTCTTCTTCTTGAGGAGGGGGTGTTGCCTCTCTGACTGCAGAAGTCACTCCACCATCACTAACAGTCTCTACAAAAGACACAGACTGATGCTCAGAGTCTGTGTTTCCCCCCGTGTGAGATCTCTCAGCAGAGTCTGCAATTCTGCCACTGCTGAGGAAAAGCACAGACGGTGCTTCCTGGGCCTGTTCGGGTGAGGGGGCCCAGGGTTGCTCTGGGAAGGGACTCTTCACAAGGTCTCCATGCTGCCCCATGAGATTCTCTCCTGACTCATCCTCATTGCTGGTTCCCTTCCCTGCGCCTGCTTCCCTGGTCTTGCCTTCTGAAGACTCTTTGGTTCCTTTCCACAACGGGATGGGAAGTTGTTTGCGAAGTGATCCTGAGGCAGAAGAACCAGTGTTCGCAGCTGGTGTTAAACTCTCCTTTGGAGAGACTGCTTTATGGAGTAAAGAAGGTTCTTCAGAATCGGCCTCACCCTTGCCTGTGGGGGGCCAGTGTTCAATCGGAGTGGATGTGGAGATAGGGGCTGCTAGGGGAGATGAGAGAGAGGAGGAGACAGAAGGACTTTCAGAAGACTGCGTCTCTGAGCCACACCTCAAGTCAGGAAAGACAGGTGCCTGAACGGCGCTGGAAGGAAGAGAAGGAAAGAGAGTAGAGTCAGGGGAGGGAAGCCTGGCTTTGGGTTGAGCCTCTGGAGATGCTTCCAGTCTGCAAAAAGGAAAAAAAAAGTCTGCAGGTCAGCTGCAGATGAATTTCAAGAAACATGAAAATCATCATTAAGGAGGGACAGGTTTTTAACATCCGGACAGTATCTACAAGGTGAAAGCAACAGCAATTCTTGACATACAAATGAAGCACATTGTTTTTCCTTGATGCTGGGGAATCAAAGCCAGGGCCTTATACATGCTAAATAAATATTCCACAACAGAGACATACTCTCCCCATAGAAGGAGACATTCTTTTGCCCCAAGCACACCTGTCACACAAAGGTCTGTTGTAATGCAAATGGAAAGAATCAGCTTGAGCAACAGATAGCCTACAGTTCCTTTTAGTGATATAATACTTAGTGTATAGGGGACTTGATTTTTGACAGGGCACAAAGCAGAGTAATGAAAGGCTTAACGTAAGGTAACAAGTATGGATTTTGAAAAGTACATCTGTGTGCTGAATCTCCCCAAAAGTTTGTCTCCCTGCCCCCATACCACAGAAATGTTCATGCAGGGGTCACTCAGAAGAGCAGGAGCTCCTGTAGGCTTAGGCAGGCTCTTATGATTAGGCACAGAGGAAACAAGAGAGGTCACAGGTACACTAAAGGGTGACTGAGGGTCTCTCACACCAGCAAAATGATGCCAAGTACTGGGAGGAAAGGCAACAAGACAGGGCAGCAGGTGCCCCTTTCACTGTAGTCTGGTTAGCTCACTGAGGACAACCTCCACCCACGTACAGCAGGGCTGTGGCTTTAGGCTGGGAAACACCCCTGCCCTTTGTGCTCGGCAAGCCAGGTCAGCAGAGGTGACTGGCTCAAATGACTTAAGACTAGTAAACCCCTGCACACACACATCCTGAGACGGACCAGGTCTGCTCTGGTGGAGACTCTGCTCAGTACCAGGAGTGGCAGAGAAAGGTCCCATGTGTGAAAAACTAAGACTTACCTAGGCTTCACAGCTTTGGTCTGGGGAGTCCTTGTAGCAGGAACTGGTGGCTTCGGTTCAGGCGTGGACACCACGCCGCCTTCTGGATCTGAGATCTGTACGTTTTCAAAGGGGTTCAGGGAGTTGCCCCCTCGGGAGGAAACGGGTACAGCTTCTTTCTCAGATCTTCTTACAAGGTCTTCTTCCCTCAGCTGGGCTTCCTCAAGTGTGGCTTTCTTTTCCTTCTCTTTCTCTGAGACAGTGGGATGAGGTTCGCCGCCTTCACTCCCTTTAGACACATCTTTCTTTCCGGTCACCAGAGAAAGCAAAGAGGACTTCTTGCTTTCCTGCTTCTTGCTGTCTTTGATTTCCTTCGTAGCCTCCATGTTTGCTGGAGACGTGCTCTCCCTACTGTCCCCACCCGTCAGAGGTCGGTAGGATGGCAAAGACATGGACTTCATAGAGTCCTTGGTGGAAGAGTCAGATGGTCTCCTGTCAGAGGACACGGCACCTCCTTCCCCTAGTTCCTTAGGAGAGCGGGCAGCAAGGTTCTCAGTGGATGAGAACAAGTGCTTCTTCCTGAGGCCCTGTGGGGATGGGGAATTAGAAGGGCTGCTGTCTCTGACCTCACTCTTGGCCTCTGGCTGCTCCATGTAAACATGGCTCCCGTTGATACAGACGTTAGACCGGGAAAGCGAGTCATTCTTGGACCGAAGGCCCCCAAGGAAGGAGAGCCCTTCTTTCTTAGGAAGGCTGAAGTTGGTCTGGTTTAGTTGTGTGTGGTCTGTACTGGATGTTCTCTTATGAGACATGACTGAAAAAAACAAACAAATAACAAAAGGAGTAAGTGCTATCCTCTCTCTCTCTCTCTCTCTCTCTCTCTCACACACACACACACACACACACACAGACACACTGAGGCTGAGGATATAGCTCAGGGTTAAAGCATTTGTCTTTCGTTCACAAGGCTCTGGGGTTCGATTTCTAGAAATTAAAAAAAAAAAAGAAATTAAATGAGTGAGTGTAGAAGAATGTTTAATGCTTTAATCCATCACCATACCCTGCTCTAGAGAAGAAAGAATGTTGGTGCACACTTTTAATCCCAGTATTCAGAAGGCAGTGGTGGTGCACACCTTTAATCCCTAAGACAGAAACAGAGTGTGGAAGTAGGCAGGAAGCAGAGCTCAGAAGTCAGTATCAGATTGGAAGTAACATCCGTGAAGAATAGGCAAAGTGACTAATCAGAGGAAGAGTTAGCAGAGTGTGTCAGAGTGAGGACACACCAACTTTTCTATCTCATGATAGAAAAGCAGGCTCTCAGCTCAGAGCAGAGTCAGTTTCAGAGGCAGTGTGAGGTGAGCAGTCTAAAGCAGGCAGATGGGAGAGAAGACACAGAGACAATGAAGTGGTTTGACCGAGGATAAGGCAGAGAGGCTGACTGAGGCAGTATGAAGTAGTGAGTTACAGAAGCAAGCAGCTGGAGGAGAGACAGAGTTACAGAGGCAGCTCGGCAGAAGTCAGTATCAGACTGGAAGAGTGAGTCAGTTTGAAGCCGAGCAGAGCAGTTTAGTCTGAGGCAGAGAGTCAGCCAGAGTCTTCGAGAGTCTGAAGAGTTTGATCAGAAACGGTAAGCCAGCTCAGAAGAACAATTTGAACTAGCAGCTTGGAGAAGAGTTTGAGTCAGAGCAGTGAGTAAGTTGAGTTTAACTAGCTCTGAGAGTCAGAGTGGCTCAGTAGGCGGTGAGTCTCAGAGGTTTAAACATTTTAGATGATTGTATGGAGGCTCTAGCCTAGAACCAGTGATTGAACTAGACAAAAGAATAAAAAGCCTTTGCCCCAACCAATGTCTACATCTGGCATCTACATCAACATCTGGCACCCACCCTGAATCAATGGCTACAAGTGAGGTACTTGGGGCATAGCTCAGCGATGGAGTTCTTGATTTTCATGTACAGTGCCGTCAGTTCGATCCTCAGCATCACAAAGATAGGAAGAGAGAACACTTGGGGGTGGGGAGTGGTCAGTAGTTGTAACGGGTGGGGGTGTCTATCAACCTATCAACAACTGCACACATTTTCAACTATCACAACTGAAAGGAAGGTGCCACTGACATTAGTAGGCAGAGCCCAGGACCGCTGTCTAAGCACCCTACATGCACAAGACAGTTCCCCACAACAAAGAATTTTCAGCCCCAATAGCCAACATTGCTGAATTTGCGAACTTCTATGTTAAACCACTGGAAAAGGCAATGTTCTCAATCAAGTAACAGAATCTGGCCGCTAACGGGGATTCAGTAATTGAAGCTGAAGTTCAAAACATACAGTTCAGAGTTAAGGAGACTGGACTCCTTAGCCTCCATTGGGAATGTATCACGTGGGAGTTAAGCTCATGATAGAAGCTCAGCAGACGTCTGATAAATTAATGAAGTATCAGACACACAACAAGGTCCTATAGTTTTATTCTTTCACACAGAACAGGTGCTGGGGAAGAGGCCGGTGTTAGAGTACTTGCCCTGCATACTCCAGGCCATGGGCCAATTCCCCAGGACTGTGAGAAAAACAGTCAGCAGCAAATAAAATCAAATACACTTATTCTGTGAGCTCCAATCCCTTGGAAATCCCTTGTACATTCTAAAGGAACAAAGCTTTAGTGAAGTCATCGTGACAAAGATGACCCTTCATCACTGTAGTAACTAAGATCCGAAGATCTGCCTCTCCCTTCTCAGAGCAAAGTGGGATAAATTGGGGAAGCGGGGGAGTAAGCAAAGATAGGAACTCACCGTCCGAGGTGGAGGAAGACTCATCCTCATTGTCTTCATTGTCCCACCGGGACTGGAAGTCTCCAGGACGAAGCAGCACTTTATCTGACTTTGAAGTAGGCAGGGCAAACATGGACTGGGAAAGCGGCGTCTTCTGCAGATTTGACTTGGAAAACAAAGTCTTGATCTTTGACTTCTTTTTCTTGTCTTTTGAGAAAGACTCCTCATCACTGTCGACTGAGGGTGTGGTGCTGGGTACGATGGCTGACACGGTGTCTGACGTGCTGTCCTTATGCTTCCCTTTGATCTTGTCCTTCAGTTTCCCAAACGGACTCCGAGACTTGTCTTTCATGGATAGGTCGAACATGCTGGCAGTCATGTTGTTTCTCATGAATTGGATATCGACCTCAATTTCTCCTCGTTCTTTGTCCTTCTTTCCTGGTTTGGACTTCAAAGTGTACCATCTAAAGGAGAAAAAGGAGAGAGGTTACCTTGGGATGGAAGCAGCTCCAACATGGCCCCTGATCCCATGAGTGACCTCTCCTCTCTGGTGCTCTAGCTTTTTGTACAAATGCACATCTACATTGTCTCAGTGAGGGGTAGCAAGTGGGGGAGAGGATAATGTATAACTTTGCTTTTATTTTTGTAGTACAAGGGATTAGACAAGGGCCTCAGGCAGAACACACAAGTGTTCTGCCAGCAAGCTATACTCCTAGGCCTGTACTTTTATTTTCTGAGAAGGTATTTTGCCTATATGCTAGACAAAGGTAGTCCAATGTTCTCAGTGTAGGAATTTAATTACTAGGGATTAAACCAGGGCCTTGAGCACACTACACAAATATTCCACCACTGAGCTCTGTCCTCAACCCTTACAATCATGTGCATCATGATCCAATAATGAGTTATTTCTAAAAATAAAAAAAAACTTGGCACAGTGATGCACGCCTGGTTATTAAGGAGTGAGAGAAGTTTGAGATCAACTTAGAAAATAACACGACCCTATCTCAGTCAGATATGGTAACATATGCCTTTAATCCCAGTACCTGGGAGGCAGAGGAAGGCAAACTTGTGAGTTTTAGGCTAGCCTGGTCTACCTATCCAGCTCCAGGCAAGCCAGGGATAAATAATGAGACCATATCTCAAAAAAAAAAAAAAAAAACAAAAACAAAACAAGCAAACAAAAAACCCCAACTAACCAACTTGACAACTAAAAAACAAAAAACAAACAAAAAACAGGAAGTAACAGAGACCCACAAAGGACAATATGCTGAGAGTAAGAGATTTAGAACACTCAGAATACTAGGTCCAAACAGGAAGTCTCCAAATCTCTCCCCTCAGAGCTCAGGGAACTCTGTGGAAGAGGAGACAGGAAGACTGCAAAAGCCAGAGGGAATGGAGAACACCAAGGAAAGAAGGCCTTCTAGACAAAATAGGACTGACTCACGTATGAACTCACAGAGACTGTGACGCACGCACTAGGCCTGCACCGGTTCAAGCTAGATGGGCCCCAGGGCTAAGATGGAGAAATGGACACAAGCCCTGATTCCTAATGCAAAAGCTACATCCAACTGACAACAACTTGGAAAGGAAAATTAATTTTCTCCAGTGGAGTCTCCCTGGGTATACAAACCACACTTAAGGGAGGCCTGTGCCCAGCAGTAGATACAAGAGTATGTCTGTAGACTTTTGTCTCATATTGCTCAGACATTTTTTTTACCTTACTGATCTTTTGGTTGTATATTACGGCTTCCAATTTTGTGTTTAATGAATTTTGCTTGTGTGTGTGTATCTATGTGTATTTTTCTTTCTTCTTTTTTTAAAAATTCTGTATAATTGTTTTATCTGCTTGTTTGTTTTCTAAACAGAGAGAGAAAGAAGACGTGGAGTTGGGTTGGTGGGAGGCTCTGCTAGAAGCTGGGGGAGAATATATATACACACACACACACACACACACACACACACATATATAATTAGAATATATATTTTATGGAAAATGTATTTTCAATAAAAGACAGAATAACACCCTAATCCCTTCCCTCAAAAAGCAAGACCCCTCCATCTCAAAATAAATAAAGAGAATTCTACCAAGTTAGTCCCAATGTCATATTTTCCTTCATTAAAGGGCGGTCAAGTTATTATACAAATTTACACATAAATATCAGATGGCTCAGTGGTTAAGAGCACTGGCTGCTCTTTAAAAGGATCCTGGTTCAATTCCCAGCACTCACATGGTGGCTCACAACCATCTGCAACTCCAGTTCCAGGGGATATGACACCCTCTCCCTGCCTCCACAGGCACTGTATGCATATGATACATAGAAATACAATCAGGCAAAACACCAATACATATAAAATTTTAAAAAAAATTAAAGCTTATTGAAAGGAATGAAGCCTGGCAGAGAGAAATGGAATATACACAACTCAGTTTCAAAAGAAAGAGAGGAATTTTTAAAAAGCCACAAATGACAAATATTATGTATGATTCCACCTAAATGAGAAACCCAGAGTAGTCAAATTCACTGAGAAAGAAGGTGGAATGGTGGCTGAAGGGGCAGGGATGGAAGGAACAGGGAGGTAATGCCTGCCGGGTACTACACACTAGTTCAGACTGGAAAAATAAAAAAAGACTCTGGTTGCACAACAATGTACATGGATGCACAACTGTACACTTGAAGCGGCTAAAGTGGTAAAATTTTAGGCTGGGAACGTGGATCAATGGAGGAGCACTTGCCCAGCACGTGAGATGCCCTGGGTTCAGTCTCCAGCAGCATAAAATAAATAAACAAACACATAAATCAACAGCTAAGTTTTACATGTTGTCACAAGTTGAAATAGTGAAAGAAACTGACCATAAGGCATTCACATCTGACTAAGCTATCAGGAAAAAAAAAGTTTCGAACACCATTCAAGGATTTCATATGGTCCTTTGCAAGCTACCTCAAGCTATAGCGAAGGCAGAGTGCCAGACCTACTCTGACTGCAAACTTCAGAAAGGGGACTCTCCTTGACATTCATCTTCCTTCTGGAAACTTGATCTCTGGTGAAGCAGGAGCCGAACTCACTGCACTGCCATTAAGGGACAAACAACTCCAAACACCTGGCCTTTAGGGAGCCAGCTGTAGGTTGTCTCACAAACAGAGTTGTTTTTTGCTTTTTTTTTTCAGTGACCTACTTAAAAGGCTCAAGGGCTAGACTTTTAGGGGATGCGGTTTTGTCCAAATGAGCACAACTTCCTCTCACCTTCAATTGCAGCTCGGCAAAGGCCAATCTCCCCCCTGCTCATGCTGTATACAAGAAAGTAGAGCCCTCACCCTCATGCAGCCCTGCAGCATGTGCTGCATCCGGTGCACTTGAGCCTCACGGGGCAGTGGGGAGTGGATATGCACTCTCTACAGGTGAGGGAAACTTAGAAACTGGTGAAGGTCCCTGTTTTCTCAGAGCTCCTTAATGTTCTCCTGACCAAGAGGCTTGCTCTAAGCTGATTCTCCTGATGCATTTTCAAATTCTTTCTGAGGAGCGGTTAAACTACCTCCCTCCACTCCCCCCCACCCCCGTGTGTGTGTGTGTGTGTGTGTGTGTGTGTTGTATGTGTGTACAGTGGGGTGCTAGGGATGAAATGCAAGGCCTCATTCACGGTAGGCAAATGTGTACTGCAGAGCTAAAGTCCATACACTTTCCATTTAAGTATCCCAAAATAAAAGGAGAGAGGGGAAACGCCAACACAGCCTGCCCACCAGTCATAACCTGTAAGAGGACCACCTAAGATCCAGCACAACAAAGTGCTGGAAGAACTTGAAATGCCCTAACAAATGCAGCTGAGACCCAGCAAAAGGATGGGAGATGCCCGCCTGGACCGGCAAGGAGAGATCTTTCATGGTTTTTAAGCCACAGAGGTGAAGGAGTGGTCAGGAGCAAAAGCCACCGCCAGAGGGAGGATGCAGGTCTTTTTAGCACAATCTCCCAGCGAGCCTAGCATTTTTCCAGTACACTGATCTAGGGCCCGGATGGGTCTGGAATATTTTGCATACTTGTTAAGAGGTTGAGAGGATTATTTGTGTTTTCCCGCCCGCCCCTGATAGTCACGTGGTAAACAGGGTCGCCTTGGTGATGAAAGATGTTTGGCTTTTGTAACATTACTTGTAGGCACCTGAAAAAGAGAAGTGGCTGAAAACTTAATGTAATGACCACAGCAGGAGCTGCAGGCACCTGTGGCTCAGGAAGAAGGGATTGGGGGCGGGTGCTTCTCCCCCAGTCTTTAATGGCAGGCAAACACATTCAAGACCTTCAGAGAATGCTACCTGACCATTCCTGGGACCGGGCTTCCCTTTCTGAAGGTTATCTGGGCCAAGGTGCTTATTTTAAGCATACTTGTAGCCAAACCCAGAATGCTCCCTGGGGCCTGATATTACCTGCTGCTCAAGCACTGGAGTGGGACCGGCCTCAGAAACCTCACCAATTGTTCATGTTGCTTATTTTCATAAACAAACCTGAAGTCGGCCAGCATGTAGCAGAGGCTGCATGATCCAGGGCTCAGTTAGGAGTGTGAAAAGCAGACTTGGAATCACAGGCCACAAGCATCCCAGCAAACACTACAGCAAGGAAAGAAACGGGAAGGCTTCTGCCAATCAATCAAGAGATGGCTGACATCACCCTAACCAGACAGCCACAGTGAAAGAGCCCGGGAGCAGACAAGATAACTAAAGAGACACTTGTGTCTCGAATATTAACATTTCCTAGGGAGTCTCACACTGAGGAAAGGAAAAGGGGTGAAGCTTGGTGTCAGCTAGAGGAGGAAACTGTCTCCCAGGAATTGTTTTCACAGAGTTCTGGCAACGTATAGTATGACTATCTTACAGGGTACACTGGAGATGGGTAATGCTGTTGTGTGCGTGTGTGCGTGTGCGCGTGCGCGTGTGTAGTGACACCATGACAGAACTGCTTAGTAACGCATACCGTTTGCCCTGTATTTAAACCCACCTCAAGTCAGATTTGGGGGCTGCTGGACCTCTTTCCACTGTGGCCATGTTGAATACAGCCTTTTCTGCTTTTCAATATTACTTGTCTCTTTAATGACACACTGAGGCTGGTGGGCAAACTGATCTGCCAGAGCCCAGGCTCTGAGCCCGAAAACTCCATTAACAAAGTTCACAAATGGCTCACCCTCTGGAATCCCAAATCGGATTATGGCTATGAGCTTCCATGCTGTGATCAACTCCATTTTTCAGTGTTTTTATCTGATTTTTAATTCACTGGATTCCTGTCCCCCAGAGAAGCAGTTAATAAACAATCTGGTCCAGCACGGCCACATAGCATAAGGAAGCAATGCAGGTGGTTCCAGCACTACATTTCACATAGGCCCAGAATGCTTCCATTATCTTGGGATCAGGGTTGGGCTCATTTTTCCGTCCAAAGGGCAGAGCACAGCAAGAGAATTATAATCCCAGGCAGCAAGTTTACTTTTCAGCCCATGATTATGAAAAAAGTCTTTCACCTATCAAAAAAAAAAAAAAAAAAAAAATCAAAGGATCCCTTCTAAAAGCATATAATTTATTATATGCTTTGTCATGTATAATCGTATTCATAAAATTAATATGTTTATTAATTATATTTTACTATCATAATTAAAATGTAGTCCTTTGAATATTAAAAGTCTCTGCATCCGTACACAGTGATGGGGAGTTCACAGAAACTTTTTCGGGGATTGTTGTGCAAGCCTGTGTGGGTGTGTGGTATCTGGATTAATCCTAAAGGCAAGAGCTTTATGCCTAGCCCTTCAAGATAATATTTGTAAGTAATAACGGGTATAGGATGAAAATTCCAATCTATAGGAAATGGCCGAGAACAAGAAGCTGCTCCCCTCCTTGTCCATCCCTTCCCCCGTGCTCTCCTAGAAATAATGATCAGTTTTCTGCTCTCCCAAGTGACAGTCAGTTTGGGTTCCTACAAGTAAAAAATATGTTATACAAATAACCTACCTTGTGGTGTTTATGTAGTGGGTTCCTTTTTTTTGGGGGGGGGGGCGGGGGTGAGAGTTCCAAGATAATGCAACAGCTAAAATTATATAAAACATTGTTTTGTCTCCTACATACTTGCAATGATGTCTAAAGGCAAAAGAATCACATTTATAATCCTAGTGCTTGGGAGACAGAAGCAGGAGGCTCATGAGAGGCTGGCCTTGAGTACACAGTGAGACAAATCTCATCTTTGTTTTGGGGTGGGCTGAGGAAGAGGAGGATGAACTGTGAAATGTTGAGGAAGGTCTTTCTCCACAGGTGAGGGAAATCCTGAGTTCTCCCAGCATACCCTTACAGACATAAAGCTTGCCCTGGTGGGTAAAGGGTTGCTGGGAGGACCTCAGAAACAATCATTCCATGGCTGACTTGAACATGCTTTTCACATTCCAGAAGGTGGCCACATACTGAGAAATCATGGTCTTCAAGATCTCATGTAAACATATTTATATGCTTGTACTGTACAGCGGTGAAGAGGCCCGCGGCTGGCCTCCAGTCGGGAAGGAGCGTGGGCATCAAATATCACAAAGCATCAGCTGCATGGGGACAAGGACTGCCTGCTCTCCTTTTCTTAAAAAAAAAAAAAAATTCTGAACATTATCTATCCATCTATCTTCTATCTATCTATCTATCTATCTATCTATCTATCTATCTACTTATGTGTGTGTGTGTGTGTGCATGCGCGTGCACATGCACACTCTATGTATGTGAGCAATCATGCCATGGAGAACACACCTGTGGGAGTCAGTCGGAGTGGCTCCTGGGTACTGAAGGGTTTGGCAGTTAAGTGCCTTTACTCACTGAGCCTCGCCTCTGGTTCTGCTGCCGACTTCTAACTTTAAAGATCGGGACAACTGCTGTTAACTTCCTCACTGCACGCAAAAATATTCCACATAAAAAGGTACTCCCACGAAAGTACAAATTCCATCACAAACGATACTCGAGACTTAAGACTCTACAGACTACAAAGCCACCTTTTCTTGAAAAACTAATAAACACAGCATCTACTTTGAACCCCAGAAGGGTCCAGGGAAGGGAAGGCCAAGAGGACCACCAGCTCTACCATTCTAGATGAGTCAGAGTTTATTTCAGGGTCTCTGGGTCTAGCTTAGACTTCAGAATCAGCACTGCTACCTGCTTCCCTTTTCAGGCCAAGTCTCAGTTACAGGCTGTAGCACAGGACAGAGCCATCCCCGTAGAAACCCAGCATCAAAACCCTGAGGATGAATGGGTCTTCCAGGAGGAAGGCACGGGAACAGAACAGCACCCTACAGGGTGCTTGGAAGCAGGACACAGTTGGCCTTTTCCTAGACAGAGACATTTGTTTTAGGAAGTGGCTCAGAAATTGTCTTCCCCAGGGATTATAAACAGGGCAGAACGCCACACTGTGGACAGCTGAGGTTCAAAAAGTCTCGGCCCCGGATAGCATGCATGGCAGCAGTGTGGAGCAATAGAGATGTTTGTGACCTGTATCAGGTTGGCAGTGTGTACTCTGCAGCGCTAGGCAGTTTAGCAAGTTTTGCTGTGGAATGAGATAGAGTAGGTGGCACCAGGGCCTAACTTTGACCTTCCACCCCTGAACCCTTCCTGCTGCCCACTGTCAGAGGCTGGGAGAACTAGTCCATCCTGAGAGCAGTGGATGGCTCCTGCTGTTTTTTTTGTTTTGTTTTTTGTTTTTAACCCCCACCTCTAAAATAGCCATTTGTTTTAGTAGCAGGAGCCATCGAACTAGGTCCTAGGAGCTGGTAAGTGACATAAAGACACAGGAAAAGCAGGAGAGATGGCTTAGCAGATGAGGCGGCTGTGGCTGACCCTGATGACCAGAGTTGGGTCCCTGGGACTCATGTGGTGGACGGAGAGAAGGAAATTGACTCAAGTTGTCCTCTAACCTTTGCACACACGTGCGCGCGCGCACACACACACACACACACACACTACACATACACACACACACACACACACACACAGAGTAAATAAAGAAATGTAAAAAATGCTTTTGTTACTTTCTTATATCATCTGGTCTTTAGAAATTCTCTTAGAAAGTGATCAAGGCACCAGGGCATGATCAAGCACACTTGAATCCAGCAGTTAGGAGACTTGAGGCAGGAGGATTTGAGAGAGTTTGAAACCAGCCTGAGCTATATAGCAAGACCCTGTCTCAAAAACAAAAGCAAAACCAAAAATCACCCCCTTACACACACACATACAAAAATAAGACATGTTACAAGAAAAAGAAAAGTCATTAACACACTTTTAAAGGTGGTCTCGATCCCATGCTAATCCAACGACTACTGTTTTATATATTTCCTTTAAGCCACCCCTTGGCCCCCCCACCCCCCCAATGTACAGCTTAATAGTTTCAAGCTGAGAGACCTAGGGCAACTTGCCTAACCTTTCTCTGGTTCCATCCCCACTCTGAGACAAGGCTAAGGGTACCTGCCTTAGAAGGATGTCATAATGTTAACATGTAAGTGTCTAGAACAAGCTGCTGTAAGTTGTAGCTATAATTGTTACTTAGCTGGAACCAGAATGTATGGGCAATCTTACTTGTAGCATACGGCATATGTCGTAGAATCTTCATACCACCAATTCAGACGGCTACGGGACACTCCACCACCTGAGTACCTTACAGTTGACCCAATCAGAAGGCTCCTGACATGAACACGAAGAGGATGCCAACAGTTCTGTTACCAAATAAGTTAATGGACTAGCATTCGAAAGTGTAGGAAAACAATCACCCACGCAGTTGGTCTTATTCCAGGGTTTTGTTTACGGTTTTAAATGGGAGAACTTAAAAATACCGTGATCAAAGTGTATGTTCTAGAACTTGTTGGGAGATGTAAAGACCATCGCCAAGGCCTTTATGGATTTTCTACCAGTGGGTGAAACAGAAACGAGAGGCTCCTGAGCTTAGCAAGTTTGGTTGGCTTCAGCATATGGATCCGGTTATTTTTAGGGGGACAGCAATAATCTAAGCACCCATATTAAAGTATTTTCTAAAAACTATAAAATTTAACTCACTTTTTTCAACAGATAAGCCTACCATTCCTACAATTATCTCCCTATACAGTTCATATTTCAGAAAGCCACAAATGGTACTGTTCTATGATGAGACCTGGAATCTCAGCTTTTGCCTAGATACTGCCACCAACGCATCACATTTGGCCTGCCAAAGGAATTGTATCTCTAACAATGATGGATCCCTCACCAAAAAAAAAGCCCATAGTCTGATCCTTGGCCAAGATGAAAGAAAAACTTCTGTGACCAACATCAAAGAACATTCAGCCCGCTCCTCACCCCGTAAACAGATGAATGTACTCCCCTCAACAAGCTCCTGGCAAGAGAGCAGAGAAATCTGTGATTTATCTTGTAATCATCCTAAGTTCAAAGCAGGAAAAAAACATACCCAAGACATTTTTTTAATCACATCTTAATAACAAATGATTAGTAAAAATGAAAAGTTCCATTCTGCAGGTCACATTCACTGACCATGAGAGAGTAAGAGGTCATAGCCCTAAGGAAATACCCTAGGACTTAGCCTGCAGTGGCTGCCCTTCAAATCAGACATCATTCTTGGTTATGATAACAAGAAGCCATTTTAGACCAGGCGTTCTACAAGTGCTAATTCTTCTGGAGGTTAGCTATGTCCTTGATCACAGAAGAGCTCTCAAAAAATGAAATGCACGGCAGCCCTATCTCCAGCAGTACTTCTCTGGTGTTGCTTGTAAACGCCTTCCCCTTGGGTAGCTCAGAGGCAAGCATTTACGGGAGATAATTACAGCTGCCTTTTCTTTCCACAGCACATTCTTCGTGTCCCCCAGGGACACCCTGAACCAGGGGTTCTCAACCCCTGTGGGGGTGGAATGACCCTTTCACAGGGGTCACCTAAGACCATCTGCATATTTATATTACAATTCATAACAGTAGCAAAATTACAGTTATGAAGTAACAACAAAAATAATTTTACGGTCTCCACAGCATGAGGAACTGTATCAAAGGGTCGCAGCGCTAGGAAGGTTGAGAACTGCTGAATCTGGACACTCTGACTCCTGGTTTTTCTCTACCAGATTATCAACATACTTTTCTCCCTTCAGGACAAGGGGCTCTCCTGGCAGGGTGCGGAGGTGTTCACCTGTACTTCTAGCATTCAGGAGGCAGAACGGAGGCAGTACTCAGGAGGACGCTGGAGAGTTCGGGGTCAGACTGGACTACATGTTTCAAACAAACCCACCATTAAACAAACAAATAAAAACTCTGAATGCAAACGACTATTACCATTCAGGAATCTCAGCTATTCACTCAGTAAGCCACTCATTCACTCTCAACAATGGGCAAGGGCCATTCCAGGGCATACAACAAACAAGACAGAGAGTGGTCAAGTGAAGGCAGGCATCTCAGGCATGGTCTCTTGGGGGCATGAACTCTGTCTGACTCAGGGCACCATGTGGGGAGAAAGACCCACTTACCAATACAAGGGCTGGGCTGGGTGTCAGTTGTGCTGTAGTTCAAAGGCCCTGGGGTTTAGAGGCCTGCAGTAGATCCAGAACCAAAGGCCAGGCTGGGCATTGTTTTAAGGTGAAGATAAGACCTCAAATGGCCTCCTACCACTCATTCTCTCCCCACCTCAGTCCTGAGCTCCCTAATCCATCTGGAGCTAAGCCGGAGCTAGCTGTCCCTCCAAGAGGGGAGGGAGTGAAGCAGCATTTTCCCAGGACATGGTGTTGTAATGGATAGTTAGGCAGGTGCATGCTGGAGTTGATGGTATTTTTAGTTTTAACAGGCAAACATACTGCTTATAATATAATTATTACGCTTCTAAGTTAATAGCTGCAATTCCCATGACCTGTCAGATACTACTTATAAGACTCTTTCTCAGATGGTAGAGGTCTTTGGATAGAAGGGATTTGGCGAGATGGAAAAGGACCAAGGTTTTCCATCGCCTGCAGCTATGAAGTAGATGGTTCACTTATTTTTTTCGTGCAGGGATGTTCTCCCCACTGTCCTGTTACAGTAGGCTTTCCTTTCCTGAGTCCTATATTCCTTGAAACCGTGACATCATCACCTTCGCAGAGCACAGCACTGAGGTTACACCAGCCACACAACTACGAAACTTAGCCTGCACTTGAGACAATCGGCATTTGTAGACATATACATACATCCACACCCATTTTCAACGGCATGCCCAAGTCACTCATTTCAACACAAGCAGCACTACCCGAAGTTGTCTTTGTCATGGTGACCTCACCCTGGTATCAGGGTGACTGTTGGGCTAAGAAAGCAGAACTATTTCCTGGTTCACTTTCAACTATAGCTCCTTTTATTTCACTTGCTTCATCTTATCACTTCCTCTGCCTTACTCCCTTCCACAGCCAACCTGTGACAGGCCAGATCAACTGAACCTATAAAATATCCCCGAAAGGACCCACTATTTCCCATCTCCATAACCACGGCCCCAGTCGGCGGCACCGCCACGCTGCCTCGACTATTGCAACAGTCAGCCTCCCATTCGGTCTGTGGGATCCAGACCAGGCCATGTTCGAATCCCTTTTCACTCAAGATCTTTGACAAACCGGATCACACTATCCTTCTGCTTGTATTTCTTGGCTCCCGACTCCTTTCACGTTAAGCCATCCCTTTCTCTTTAGTCTTACTCTACCAACCCTCCAGCTTCCCAGGTACTCCTGCCTCAGGGCCTTTACGCAGCACACCCTGGATCTCTCTGTCCTTTAGGTATCTGTCTCAGAGGCCATCTGATTCATTAGCATTCATAGCTAGGGATGCAGTTTGGTGGTACAGCACAGGACTAGCATGCATAAAGCCCTGGTTTTAATCCCTAGCACCATACACATAAAACAAGGTTTACCTATTATTATTTTATGAGACAGGCTCTTGCTATACACAGCTCAGGCTAGCTCTGAATTCTTGGGCTCAAGCGATCCACCTGCCCTCAGCCTCCTGAGTAGCTGGGACTTTATGTGCCATCACGCCCTGCTTTGCAACCTCCTTCACGACATCCTCTTCTTGATCATTTTTAGAAAAATAATTTCTTTTTAGATTAATTACTTAGTTCATGCATATGGCTGCTGTGCCTGCATGTATGTAAGTGCACTATATGGCATCAGGTCCCCTTGAACTGGAATTGTAGACAGCTGTGAGCTGCCACGTGGGTGCTGGGAACAGAACCCAGGTCCTCTGGAAGACCGACCAACCGAATGGCGTGCTTAACTGCCGAAACTTCTTTCTAGCCCTGATCATTTCTATTTTATAAATCTCTTTTTCTAAGATTTATTTTTTATTTTGATTTTATGAGAGCCAGAGTGGTTTTTTTGTTTTTTGCCTGAGTGGATGCCTGCTCACCACATGCACACAATGCCCTTAGAGACCAGAAGAGTCAGGAAACTCTGGAACTGGATCGACTGATAACTGTGAGTCACCACGAGTGCCGGGAATCAAACCCAAGTCTTCTCAAAGAGAAGCCAGAGCTCTTCACTGCCAGGAACCTGTCCAGTGCCCATCTTTTCTTTTTGACAGCTTGTTCTTTTCCTCCCCAGGATTTAGGACCTACATTATTTCTTTCTTTGTGTTCCTTTGCTGAAGATCTACTTCCCAACAAGGCTCTGAACTTCTTGAAAGCATGCGTCGTGTCTCTCTGGCACTTTATACCCAGCATCTAGCACACGGCAGTATTAAAAAGAAATTATGTGGCTGAGTATTTATGGCCTAGTTGGTACAGTGCTTGTCTTGCAAGCTTAAGGACTTTAGTTTGGATGACCAGCACAATGTAAAGGCCAGGCACAGCAGTATCTAAGAGAGGCAGGATCCTGCAGCTTATTGGCCAGCCCACTTAGGCAAATCAGTGAGATCCAGGGTGGTCCAGAAACCCAGTCTCAAATAATAAGGTGGACGGAAATGGGGAGACTGTTCAATGGTAAAGCACTTGCCTCACGAGCCTGAGAATCGACATTCTGGTCCCCAGCATCCATGTAAATGTCAGGCAAGTGTGCTGGTCCACCTGTAATCCCAGTGCTCAGAAGACCCGATGTCAACTCTGGCCTCTACAGGTACTCACACATATGCATGCACACTCATACACAGTATTTTAGAGGGTTGGGAATGGAGCTCAGTGGTTTAAAGTGCTTCCCTGGCATACATAGGCCCTGGGTGCAATTCCTAGGGAGGATAAATGTATTTACTCAAAGAACAGATGAACTTTAGAAATGTGAAGGAGGGTGGAGCAGGTGGAACTTCCTGCATGCTAGCTGAATGTCTGGCAAGTGAAATCACAAGTAATACTACCACCCAGAGACAACTCTGATGGGTTCTCCTCCTCTGGTCATTTCATTTCATAGCCAAGATGAAGAGGGCTGTTTATCAGAAGACCCACAGAGAGTCCACGCTAAGCCAGGAGCTCGGTTTTCTACACTGAGGTAGGAGGGGCCTGTGCTGCCTGAGGGATGAACTGTTCCCAGGAAGGCCTAACATTATCTTTTAGGCAAATTACAAGAAAGAAAGAAAGAAAAAATTACAGTAACAACATTGCTTGAGAGACAGGCGGTGGTGGAGCACGCCTTTCATTTCAGCGCTTAAAGAGGCAGGCGGGTCTCTCTGAGTTCAAGGCCAGCCTAGTCTACAGAGTGAGTTCCAGAGTTACAACAGAGAAACTTTGTCTTGGAGGAAAAAAAAAAAAGGACGAGACAAAGAGAGAAAGAAAGGAAGAAGAAACAACATTGCTTGAATTTTCTACCCTGCTATAAAACAAACAAACAAAAATTTGAATGTGCGTAAGAAGCCTACAGGTCCAAGCACTCCTCCAATTGCTAACTTAAGGACCTCTCTAGTCGGATAAGCCATTTCTCTACGCTTAAGTCTCCCAGAAAAACAACTATTCAACTCTTATTTCTAATAATCCGAATCTGCCCACTGGTAACTTCAGCATCTTACTCTTCTTACAGATTTCCAAAATATCTAATCCCTACAATTTCTAAACGTTTTCATAGCCAGGCATGTGAGTCTCAAGAGATACAAGGAATGAACCCTCTACCATTCCCTCCCTGTCTTAACATTTTGAGGATTACTGCAATACTAAGTTTCACGGTGCTTACTTGCAGTAGTGGCCCTCCGGCTCGCAGGCTGAATAAATATATTAATCTACCCCTAAGAGACTATTTCCCAAAACTTGTTGCTCTTAGGATCTTAAGAAGGTTTGTGTTGTCTGTTTTTTTGTTTTTTTGTTTTAAACAATCTACTACCTGAGACTAGAAAGCTGGGCTGAGAGTCTTACATGCTGTTTACTTGAACATACTTCCGACTCATGTCTGTCGTCGCCATGGACTTAACTGACCCCCATTTAACTAACACCCACTGAAACCTCGGGTTTTTAACATATACAAGAGTAGTATCAATTCCTTTCTCTTATTTTTTTTCTACCTGAAGGCCACACATTCCCTGCTATTGTACATATTAGGCTGCTTGGTCCTTTAAGCGTGTGTGTCATCGCACTAAGCTGGAAGTCGGAAAATTCTGAATTGCGACAAAAAGCACATTCTTTTGACAGCAAATAAATTTGCTAGATGGGGGCTAATCGAGAGTACAGTTAACGAACTTGGCACTTAATGCGAGAATGGGCCTCACATTTTAGTGTTGGAACCTGTGAGGAAAAAATCAGTTCAGCAACTGTTTTGCTAGACACACACACAGTGGACCAAGATTTTAGCTTGTGTTTTGTTTCTGACTTTTAACACCTAAAGTGGAATCAAACCATCAATAACTAGTTCAAATGGATTTTCTAGCCAAACCTGTTTCTTTCTGCTACCTGGGGCACCTTCGGGTTATACCGGGTACCAGACAGGCTTGATTTAACTGGGTTCCCCCATTCCTTCCCCCACCTCTGGCAGTTAGGAAAGCCCCCAGAAAGTGGTAGATGGAAACTTTGCAGTTTCACCTACTTGTTGAAAAAGCAAAGACATTCCACGGCAGTTATAAAAACCCATGAAGTAAGCACAATTTCCCTGCCAGTCAATATTGTGACGGAGTGGTAACCAGCTCGTGCAACAGAAACAAGAGTGACCATGTAGGTTTAGGATTACCTCACAGAAAATGAGGAAAACTAATACAGAGATGAAAGAGAGCTTAAGGGGGTTTCCATCCCTCACACAGCAGTGCAGGACCTTTTGAACCTTTACAGCGGCTTCACTAATCCAGGAAGCAGCAACCCCTTACAAACAGCAATTAAGGTTGGCAGCATGCTCCATTTATAAATAGGGAAACTGGGGTGTTTAGAGTCAGAGCAACCCAACTATGAGTCAGGACCAAGTGGACATCAGACCCAGGACTCTGGAACCCCACCCCACCCCATCTCTGGCAGGCAGATGCAATCTGTCTTGTAAGGAAATGAAGTATATAAGAAACATACTAAATTGAGACGAGAACATCTCTTCATCTTGGAATGCAGCAAGATCAAGGAGAGACAAGAGTCAACAACCCAAGCCCCTCGAATGTCATTTAATTAGATGGAAAATAAGGATGGCTTCAGCTTCCTCTCCACTGACACGGTATGGCTCCTAAGTTTATGTTTCAGGATACTCCTCCAGTTTCACATCAAGGCGCTCTCTCTCTCTCTCTCTCTTTTTTTTAATCTGAGTTCAGAAATACCTCTTCGTCTGTGGCCACAAAAACGAATTGAAGATTTCAACTGCAAAAATGCTCGCTGAAACCGAATCCACCCTAACCTTGAAACTATAATCCCTCTGGCTTCTCCTGCCCCATCCCAAGGAAAAGTTAAAACACTCTGTGTACCTAAAGTGCAAGAAGCGAATGGGTGTGCTTCATAAACTGTAGGGTTTAGGTGGTAACATGATTGACATTTATAAGGTCAAGCAAAGTAACCAGCTAGGCGAATCCAAGCTCTCTTTGGTACATGAGATAAACATAATCAAATGTTTCCAAACACCAGGGAACAAGAACAAAAAAGTCTGTAAGACTTTTGTAAGTCTGTAAAGTGAACTGGGGCTTGCCCACCTTTTCCGGCAGGATTAAGATGTCGGAACCTTCAACTGAGGAGCAACAGGTGGACGGACTAGTGAGAAGCCGCCTAGCAGGTACTTGCCAGCAATCCTCCATCACTGGGGTATGGGGGCTTTCACTCCCTTTCGTTATCCCTGCTCCCTGGTCCAAGGATTCTCAGCTCAAAGCGTCAAGCTCAACAAAATACCTAGGGGGCCTTCCACATAAATTAAAGCGTGTACCGGGCTCACACTACCCAACCTAATACTATGTCTCCAGCCCGCATCTTGTTTCAATTCATCAAAAATTCATCTAGTGCTTATGGTGTGCTGTGAGTTCCGAGGAGCCCCGAGGGTTCAAAAGCCCCCTTACTGGGAGAGCTGGGATGTGACGGCCCGAAAAGACGCCGGGCTAGGTGAGACTGCTGGACGAGGGGAGCCACAGGCCCCTTTCCCACTGCGCGGTGGCCGCCACGCCTGCCAAGCAGGCGCTTCGCTGCCCGGGCGCCCTTCCTCCCCGCGCCCCGCGCCCACTCACTGCGTCTTCCTGCGGCTCTGGTCCCGGTGCAGCTCCCGCAGGTCCACCTCGGCGCGGCCCAGGAACTTATCGAGACCGAGCAGCGCGCGGTGCAGGACGGTGAGCTGCAGGGTGGCGGCGGCGGCGGCGGGCGCGGCCCCCGAGGACAGCAGCGGCGGCAGCTCGAAGGTGGCCTCCTCGCGCCACACGGGCGCGCCCAGGCTGCGCTCCGACACCGACGTGGCGTACTTCTCCTTGCCCACCTGGATCACCGCGTACGCGTCGCTCGTGCCCCCGGGACCCTTGGCCCGCAGGCCCCGCGCCTGAAGCACCGTCACCTGCACGTGTGTGGGGGACCACATGGTCCCCGGGCCCCGGCCCGCTGAGGCCGCCAGGGACATGGTGGTGGACGCCGCAGACCGTTGGGAGGCTAAGAGGTAGCCACTGCCTTCGGTCTGCACCGCCCACCCGGCTCCCGGGCCGCTTTAAGGCTTCCGGCCACGCCCTCGCCACGCCCCCGCGCCCGCGCGCCACCTGCCCGTGGGGGGCGGGCCTCTCCGGCGCCCGGAGCCCAGCAGTCCAGAAGAAGGCGGGGACCTGTAGGTCACGTGGGCTCGCGCTGCCTGAGGATTTTGGATCAGAGAGGTAAAGATGCTGGGTGAGGTCCTCAGCTGCCTGAGTCCCTAGGAGGGAACAGGAGCTAGGTGGAAGCTCTACCTTGGAAATCATGCTTAATCCCCAAGTCTGCACAGCCCAGACAGCAGATGTGTGACCTTGTGTAGATTATTAAAACTTTGCCTCAGTTACTTCGTGTGTAAAGCAAGGCAACAGTCGCTCCTTGGATTGCTGTAAAGAAAGAAATACATTTCAGTTTTCAGCGCAGTTGCGTGCACGCGTGGAAAGGACTCCATAAGTGGTACCTATGCTCCTGATTAGGAAGGCTACCCCAAGTACTGCTCATCAGGCTCCTGGTCCCCGGGGTACTGCTCTGCAGGAAGGCAGGCGCCAGGGAAGGTAAGGATGATGTGAGAGCCTGAAAAGGACAACGGGGAACGGGGAACGGGGAACGGGAAGGTAAGTGAGGGACCAGCCTGTGTTACTCTGCCCTCCCCAAATAAGGTGAAGTTAGATTAGGAAGAGCAAGAAGGGGGAACTGGAAACGAGATTGCCAAACCAAACCCCTCAGTTCTCCATTTCTTCCTACTTAGGGCTCCCTCTCTGGCCTCCCACCCAGGGGCTCCATTCTCGTTTCCAGTGTCTTGGTGACTTCCCTGTGTGTTTCAGGTCATCCTTCAAATGCCAAAGTCTCCTGTGGAAAGTCTTCAGACTAGAAAAGTAACTCTGAAGAATTTTAGGTTTTACTACGAAAGAAAAGTTCAGTAAAGAGATGTGACACATCCACGGACCTGCATTAAACCGTGTAATAGAACCCTGGTGTCCTGGCTCTCATACTAGAATTTACTGCACCTCCTGGTGCAGTAACATTCTCTACATTCTCAGGATCCCAGGCCTGGATTGCTACCTCCCAGGTCGGCCAAGGTCTCCAGGCTTCCCTCCCATCTTCCTGTCAGTTGCTTTCCTAACTTCGGGAATCCCTGCAGTGTTGCATCACCACTGGCTGCCTTGACTTCTCACTTAGAGACCTGAAGGCGTTCCTCATTGGGCTCCACCCCTTCATTTTCCTTGACTTCTGGGTAAACAAGCCTACAGGCCAGACAGTTTCTCTCCCTCCAGGCCTGAACTGCCTCCATTGTCCTTTTGACCGTCTTTGCTGTCCCTAAGTAGTCCCCACTGCGTCACGCAGCTTTCTCCAAGGTTTGAGCTGATGTAGCTGCTTTGAAGACAGAATTCAACAGCTCTCTTCAACGACTCAACAGTCTTTAGGGGTGGAGTGGAGAAAATCAGACCTGTGAGGTGGCCAGGCCATGCAGATTATCAACACCAGGCTTTGGAGTTTATGTTAGACCTGGGGAGCCAGCCTCTGGAGGAGCTGTGAGCAGCGACATCCTTAAACTGTGCCCAGTTGCCACACAGCTGTGACAGTGAAGAGCATGCAGGTAACTGCCATTTATCTTCATTTATTCCCCCCTGGGAATGACTGCCCCCTGTACCATCTGCCTGCACCTTGCCCATTCTTCCTGTCTATACTCAGTTGGCTGTTACAGCTTCTCCAGTGTCCCCCCAACTAGACGAAGTCTAGATCTGAGGTACAAAATTGGCTTTGGGAAGAGGCCTCCCCCCCTATATATATACACACACTAGAGATGGCTCAGCCGTTAAGAGCACTTGTGCTCTTCCAGATGACCCAGGTTCGATTCCCAGCACCAACCAGCATGGTGGCTCATAACTGTCTATAGTTCCAGAGGATCTGACAGACTCTTCTGGCTTCTGCAGGCACCAGGCATGCATGTGATACACAGACATATATGCAAGCAAAACACCCATACACACACACACATGCAAATAATATTTAAAATCACACACACACACACACACATACACACACACATACACACACACACACACACACACACACACACACACACACACACGGTATCTGCATGCAGAACAAACTGACCTCAGACTTCTCTTGTTACTGTCTCTGCCCTCTGAGGGCTGAGATGACAGACATGGCCATGACACTCAGCTCCCACATTCACATTTTTTGCGTGTGCTGCTTCCACAAGGAAGAGAGCAAGGATTGAACCAGAGCTGAGCAGTCCCGCAGGGTGAGCAGGAGGCAGCGTTTCTTAGCTCATGGAAGGGATCAAGAGAGGGAGGTGGAGCGGGAAAGGTGAACTCATGAGTATTGTGACCTCATGTGTTTGGGTTTCTGTCCTACAGGCACTCTGGCTGAGCACAGGTGGCAGGATGACAAGGGTGGTATCACCTCAGCACTAGCACACAGCAAGGCCCATTTTCTGTGACAGTGGACTCCCAGCAGGGGTCAACAGACACCCAGGGCCTGGCTTAGGGAAGGTAGCAGATGTTGTCAATAAAGAGGGCTCAAGGTGTTTCCCAGCCAGTTACAGACCTGCAAACCATCTTTCCCCCACCTACAGTTCTTGGGGCCACTGCACACTGTCCCCAACACTCGGTGACTGAGCGAGAATCTGTTCCCATTTTGACAACGCTGCAACTTGACTAGGGATACGCAGGCACCATGACATGGGCTGCAAGGCTGACATTCTGGGGCTCTGGCTGGCTGCCCATGAACTACACCACCGCTTCTAGGCACTGGCTGTCCCAGAGGCAGGGTCACTGGGAGTGTTTGTAAATACCTCGGGTGGCCAGGGTGGAGTGAGAGAACTGCTCTGCCTCCCACCCAGCCCCGCCCACTCCTGGGTTCAACTGAAAGAGGAAACGAGTTTCAGTCAACCCTGAGCACACAGACAAGGTGCCTGGCAGGTTAGACTGGACAGGCAGGGCAACTGTCCTGCAAAAGCAGCACTGCGCAGCCAGCAGCAGGAAGGCTCCAGGGGCCTCGCCACAGGCTGTGGCCAGGATGGGCAGGTAGCTCTGATCGGGAATGCAGATCTGTATGTGGCTGGCCCGAGGCTTCCTGGTACGTGCTGGGGGAGGGGAGACGAGCTATGGAAGCCAAGGGACACTGCAACTGCCTTCCTAATCGCCAGCCACTGCCACCGAAGGTTAAACTCAAAAGTGATCTCTGGGAATTTTAGGTGGGTGATGTGGCAGTCCAGAGGAGGGGCTGGAAGAGTCTGGTAATAATGGCTGCCTGTCTTCATCCTTTGCCGCAGGTTCCAGGGTGTGGTAGTGACAAATGTCCACACGCGCAGTGATTCATTCACCCAGCTCTTGGTAAATAGCCATCTAGCCTCTTGTGTCCAGCTTCCTTAGTACCTGCCCACTGGGTTGGCTGAGATGTGCTGGTTGTTTTTTTTGTCAACTTGACAAAATGTAGATATATTTGGAAAGAGGGACTCTCAATTTAGAAAATACCTCCATGGGACTGGCCTGTAGGTGTGTCTGTGAAACATTTCCTTGGTTAATGATTGATATGGGAGGGCCCAGCCTACTGTGGATGGTGCTATCCCTCAGCAGGTGGCTCTGGGTTATATAAGAAAGGAGGCTGAGTGAGCCATGGGAAGCAGCAAGCCAGTAAGCAGCAGTCCTCCATGGTTTCTGCTTCAGTTCCTGCCTTGAGTTCCTGTCCTGACTTTCCTCGGTGACTGACTCTGAGCTGTAAGATGAAATAAACCCTTTCCCCCCTGAGTTGCTTTTAGGCATAGTGTTTATCCCACTAACCGAAAGCAGACTATGACAAGGAAGGAACAAGAGTTTTTGGCTGATTCAGTGAGGGATGAGGAAATGCAGGTCTCCAACATCAGGGTCTCTTTCCATCGCCGTGTGTGGTAGAGCCTTTGTCTGACATTCATAAGGCCCTGGGTTCAGTGCACAGTACTGTCAAGTAGGAGAAACAAAACCCCCCAAATTTTAAGATAAAAAACTGGCAGAGTGGGTGGAGATAATGTCCACAGGTCTCTTCTGCAACCTTGATGTTCTTGCCCTTGTTTAACAAGGCTGTGTCCTAGGTCACGTGACGGTATGGTCGAGACCTTTCAGAGAGAGCTCTAGATGCCACTGTGAGTCCAAGGCCGTAGAACTCATGTGCCCTGCTTCTACCCTTTCTGGACGTGCCTTCCCAGCATCTCCTCTTTCCTTGTTTGTCTCTTGGCTCTTTGAGTGAACAATTGTTCTATTGTTTGTAAACAGGAAGTAGGCACCTCACCTCTGGATCACCCTTTCTTGCTAGCTAAATCTTCCAAGTCCTTGTGAGTAGAAGACAGCTAAGTAGACCAGACATAAATGACCCTCAAACCTTTCAGCATTTGGCTGTTAAATCTCTGCTACTGCCGTAGCACTACCCTGTATAAATGCTTTGTTTTTTTTTTGTTTTTAATGCAAGGTTTACTTATTTGTTCTTATTACAAAAGTAAAGTGAGGCGGATATCAGGAGTAGAACATCTGACTGCAGACGAGAAAGGAAGGATTGCATTTTTCTAGCCGCAAGTCCCGCTTGACTTTTCTAGAGCCATTCGTGGCATACAGGGAAGGCAGACGTTTTGCCACCACCTCGTCTTGAGTTGTCCTATTAGAAGAAGCCACCCCTTAGGGGCTTGCTCCCTTTTGAGCCTTTTCTATATCAACCACTAGCTAGGACCCCTGGGGCGTAGTCGTCACAAGGTGGAGCTGGCCAAGGGTGCAGGTGCAATTGCCCTACCTCCTGTGTACTTCTCTTCCTTTGGGCGCCACTGGTACAAGTATGTTGACTTTTAACCTGAGGATAACACTCAGCCGAATGGTCCTTCATATGAGTCCACTTTGGCGAAATCCTACCCCTTTACCCATGCTAGGATGTACACCACTCCTCCTGGGTGTGTACTTTATTCCTGGAATGACATTCTCTCAAATACCCCCACTTCAAGTGGAAGCATGCTTTCATCAGTGAGACCCAGTGATACTAAAGTTTTCTGGAACAATCAGGATATCTGGAAAAGAATTTCTCCTTATACTGGGGAGAAGGGTGTAAAGCAGGGGAGGGGGTGTAATGCAAGAGTAGAGGCTTCCCACCATGTGCAGTCTTGGGCTCCTTCTGCAGCATGAGGGTAGGGGGCGGGAGTGAAGCAGAGGGAGGCTACACAGGCAAAAGGAGAAAGCCAGGAGAAGGAGGCAGAGATTCAGGTGATAGATTGCTGAGGTTTGGACCTGGAGGGTCTCCTATGGTGTATTTTGTTTTCTCCCAAATGAAACATTCCCTCCTAGATGGAGAAGAGTCAGCGAAGTACAGCAACTTACAAGGCTCAAGACACTCAGAGAATCAAGAGATCCACAAGGCCCCTCATTAAGGTGACAAAAGCAGGAACCAGTTCCTGGGGAGAGGAGAGTCTCCTGCGGAACTCCTGGGGTGCAGCTGTCCTGAGTGCAGAGGCTTTTTGTGATCCTGTCTCCTCTGTCACTCACCCTCCTGCCCAGCCGTGCTCCTGCGAGCCACCAACTCACTAGTTCACCACAGCTAGGTCTGATCAAGCCCTTTCTCCGGTGCTCTACCTAGGGTTTATTCATGCCTCCCCAGTCACATAACATCCCCCAAGCTTATCCATTAAAATCTTAGTCCCCAGCCCAGTAACTGTTGTGAGTGGTATAGCCTGAAAGACAGTGGTTCTCAACCTGTGGGTCACGATCCCTTTGGGGGCCAAACAACCCTTTCACAAAGGTCACCTAAGACCATCTGGATATCAGATATTTACATTACGATTCACAACAGTAGCAAGCTTATACTTATGAAGTAGCAATGAAAATAATTTTATGGTTGTGGGGGTCACTGCAGCATGAGGAACTGAATTAAAGGGTCGCAGCATTAGGAAGGTTGAGAACCATGCTTTAAGAGGTAAGAGGGTTGTGGTGGCGCATACCTTTACTCCCAGCAATCAGGAGGCAGAGGCAGGCAGAGCTCTATGAGTTTGAGGCCAGCCTTGTCTACAGAATGAGTTCTAGGACAGCCAGAATTGCAACAGAAAAATCCTGTCTCCAAAAACCATAAAAAACAACAAACAAACAAAAAGTGGCAAGGTTTAATAGGAGAGTGTGGATCATTGGGGGGCTATATCTTGGAGGGGCTATTAGGGCCCCAGTCTCTTCTGATTTCTCTCTTTTGTATCTCACCATGAGATGAGGGCTTCCTTTGCCACACACTGCTACCTTGTTGTGCTGCTTCACTACAGGTCCAAAAGCAATGGACTAACCAATTAAGAAACATCCAAAACTGTGAGCCAAAACAAGTCTGTCTTCTAATTAAGCTAATTATTTCAAGTCTTTTGTTGCAGTAATGGAAATCTGACATGTGTACCTACAAGCTGGAAGCTGAAAGTGGCAAGGAATAAAATCTTGCCCAGAGTCCCTAGAATGAGCTCAGCACTGCTGATACCTTGGCTTCAGAATTCTGACCTCCAGAACACCAAGGGGGTCGGGGGAGGATAAATGTCTACGTTTGTAGGTTACCACGTTTTTATAGTGTGTTTTTATAGCAGCCGAAGGAAACGAATATGGGGTTTTTAGGAATAAAATTACTATACACCTTCCTGTGACTTTTGGTGAAATACATAGGTGAACACTCACACCCAAGAATGGAATGGCTAGGTCACTGGGTAAGCGTATGTTTGCCACTAAGAGCGATTACCAAACAGTTTCCCAAAGAGGCTACGCCAATTCATACTCCTACTGATGTTTGAAAGACCCAGTTTTTCCACAGTTGTGTTCACCTTTACTTTGCTGTATTTTTAAGAAGTAGTTCCCTTCTGGGGGGCTGGGCAGTGGTTTTAATTTATAATTCCCCAATACCCAGTGGTCTTCCTCCCTCCCTTCCTTCCTTCCTCCCTCCCTCCCTCCCTCCCTCCCTCCCTTCCTTCCTTCCTTCCTTCCTTCCTTCCTTCCTCTGCCATATAGGCAAACTCTTTGTGATATACTTGTGCATGTCTTTTATCTACTTTTTTCTGCTATTTTTTTTTTCTGTCTCAGCTGACAAGAGGCTGATGCAGGAGGATCATGAATTTGAGGCAACAGTACTACATAGTAAGTACATACAAGGCCAGGCTAGGCAATAGAAGATCCTGTTTAAAAGAAAAGCAAGGCAAGGCATTCTAATACACGTATCTTCTGTGACTCTGAAGCGCCTAAGTTTAATGCAATGCAGTGAGGTACCAGTCTTCTTTCGTGGTTAGCGTTTTGCGCCGTGTCTACAACAGTCTTCGTCGTCTCAAAGTCATGAATATGCTGTCTTTTATTATGAAATACTTCTTTCCCTACTTCTTCCCCACTTCGATTAGCAAGCCACTGGGAATTTTTTTTCCCTCAAATTCTCTTCTTTTTTCTTCAATTTTAAAAATTAAATTTGTTTACTAAGTATGTATGCATGTGTGACCACGTGTGTGCCAAGGCATGCATGTAGACATTTGGGAGCCGGTTCTCTCCTTGTACCCTGTGAGTCCTAGACAGCAAACATAGGTTATCAGGCTTGGCAGCAAGTAGCTACACCTGCTGAGCCCTCTCACTGGCCGCTGGCTTTAATTTCCCTATGCGTCTGAGGATGACCTTGAATTTCACCTCTTCCTGCCTCTACCCCCCTAGTGCTGGGACCACAGGCATGTTCCACCAAGGCTAATTTATCTGGTACTGGGAACTGAACCCATGGCTTCCTGCATGCTATGCAAATAACTGACTGAGCTACAGTCTAGCCTGGAATTAATCTTTGTGTATTGTTAAAGGTTAATTCTTAAAGATTAAGTCATGGGTCCGGGAATGTGCCTGGAGAGCGGAGTGCACATTCAAGGCCTTGAGCATGGTCTCCAGCACCACGATAAAGCAAAGACCTTGGCTCCTAATTTTAGTGTATGTGTATTTATGTGAACTGAGTGTGTGTGGAGGCCGGAAAACTAGGAAGGGGCTCATGAGAGGCGGGGAAAAGGGACTCTGAGGCAAAGGGGTAACGCGGGTAATAGAATGCAAGTGATTTGAACGAGGAAGAAACAAACTCGGGTGTGAGGGTTTACACTGTGATGGAGGCCAAGGAGACAGTAAGAGGAGAGAGAGAGAGTGTGGAGAAGGTCAACTATAACTAAGTATGAATATAAATGCTGTCAGGAAGCTTGCTACTCTAAGAGCTAATTAAAAATTAAATAAAAAATAAAGACTAAGTTATGACTCAAGCAGATATAAAAATGGTCATTAAAATTTTATTTAAGTTATTAAGCTGTTACAGCTTGCTCAGAGGTGAGGCATCAAAACAGACACATTTGTAAGTAAGGAATATTTTAATAAATGGGAAATTGAAGGAAAACTGGTTTCCCCGTGGTGGAGCAGGGACAGTGTCTCAGCTAGACAATTGGTTTTCACAAATGTTGCATTGTTAGACGTTGTCTACAGCTTACCGTGCTTTAAAATAGCTGCTATTGAATCAAACCCAGATGCCCCAGAGTGTGTGTTGCAGATAATGTAGATTTCCACTAAAGCACAAAAATTTCTCTACCATATAATGTTATGGAGTCAGGAATCACTTTTTAATGCGTGAGTATCCAGGCTAGCCAGGGCTGTGGATTTCAGTCTCAGCCTTTGCCCATGAGCTCTTCAATATCTGTTTCAGAACACTCTTCTGTCCACTACCGTGTGTGTGTGTGTGTGTGTGTGTGTGTGTGTGTGTTTGTGAATATGTATGATGTATGTAAGGAAGGGGAGTCTGAGATCCTGCAGGTGAGAACAGCTCAGGTCTGTGAAAATCTGCATTTTTATAGAGACAACAACAGAGCCAAGGGTCTTGGGAATCTTGGCGTACAAACACCGTGTTGCCTTTAGTTTAGCCTTGGAAGGGGTATGTGTGAGAATCCTAAGACAGTCTCACTAACTTGAGGAAGGTGATTGCTTAGGAGAGGGACACCTGCAATGGAAAATAAAATGAAAAATAAACAAACAAAAATCTGGAGCCATACTTGGATCAGTGGTTCTATGGTATTTTATGTTTACAAATTGCTTGTAATGCAGCACATGCACGCGCATTTGTGTGTGTGTGTCTGTCTGTCTGTGTCTGTGTGTGTGCATTTGCATATGTCCGAGTGGTTGGAGGATTAAACCCAGGGGCTTTCCCATGCTATGCAAGCACTCTACCCCTGAGCCACTTCCTAATTCTTATAACTTTCTTTTAGGAAAGTCACTTACAGTGTTCTGGCCTTATGAATGTATAAACTCTCTTTTGGGGGATTTGGGGAAAGATCACAAATCAATAATGGCATACTCATCAAGGAGCTCCTCATCAGGAATCCCAGCAGCCAGAGGTTAGGGGGCCAGGGGTTCTCCCATCTTGCTCCAGAAAGTAGTCATTTTTTTCCACCAGTGCTCTTGTGTTCTGGCTGCCCAGGGATGACAGTTTCTTGTACATGTATAAGCCAGGATCAAGCATGTAATAAAGCGGTTCTCAGCCTGTGGGTCATGACCTTTTTGGAGGGTTGAACAACTCTTTCACAGGAGTTACCTAAGATCTAATATCTGCATGTCAGATACTTACATTACAATTCATACCAGTAGCAAAATTACAATTATGAAGAAACAAATGAAAATAATTTTATGGTTGGGCATCATTACAGCACGAGGAACTGTATTAAAGGGTCACAGCATTAGGAAGGTTGAGAAGCACTGAATTCTAATCCTTTAGAGCTATGGTTTTCTTTCTGTTTATTTGTTCCCTGCCCTGTTCCACAAAAGAATTCAAGGCTGTCTCCAACACAGGTGCATGAAGGTAAGCTGTATAAACCAGAGTACCGTGAGAACGGCTGGCAAAGCAGAGGCAAACAAGGTAGACTAGAGACCAGTGTGCCGTGACCTCTGAAGGCTTCAGAGTCCTTGCTGCTTTAGAACTTGCCGGAGTTGTGGAACCACTGCTGTGGTTTCATCCCCCAGACCCTGTCTTCAGTGGAAGCAAGGCCCAGAGAGATAATCAAGGACTGGCCCATGGGACTTAAGATACCTCTCACTTCAAGGTTCTGACCCTCATGAAGGTACTACATGCCACCTGCTACTTGCTCCTGCCTTCTGAATCTGTCCCTGTTCTATTCTTTGCTGAATAGAATACAGTTTTGTTTTGTTTTTTTTTTTTTTTTTAAAAGACTGGAAGTTAAAAATACATCTAAGGGACCAGCCAGGTGGCTAAATGGGCAAAGGCTGCCAAACCTGGTGACCAGAGTCAATCTCTGGTACCCACATGATGGAAGGACAGTGCCAACTCCTCAAGTTGTCCCATGACTCCCAGTGCATGCTCTGGCATACTCACGCCTCATTCCTACACAATAAATAAATAGGCAGGAGATATGGATCATCAGTTAAGAGCACTTGCTGCTCTTCCAGAGGACCTGTTTGATTTCTAGCACTCATATGGTACAGTTCACAACCACCTATAACTTCAGCTCTAGGGAATCCAATATTACATCCAGGCTATAGGCCACCAGTTCTCAAGTTCAAAGTTACCCCCTATAACTCTAGATCCAGGGATCCAATGCCCTCTTCTGGCCTCTACAGGCACCTGCACCCACATGCACAAAGCCATACACATACACAAAGATAAATAATAAATCTTTAAAATAAATAAATATAATTTAATTTTAAAATATGTCTAAGGTGGGGCTGGGGAGATGTCTCAGTAGTTAAGAGTACTTGCTTCTTTTATAGAGGATCCAGCTGCAGTTTCCAGCACACACTGACAACTTACAGCTTTGTATTCAGGGGATCTGATGCCCTCTTCTGGCCTCCAAAGGCACTAGGCACATATGCGGTGTACATGTGCACAGACAAAACACTCATACACATAAAATAAAAATTTAAAACAAACCAGGCTATTGAGATAGTTCAGCAGATAAACATGTTAACTGCCAAAACAGATGAGATGGGCTCAATTCTCAGGACCCACAATAATTGATGAACAGATTTATGGTGTGAGGATAGGACTGACTTCTGCAAGTTGTCCCCGTTCACACACAAGTGTGGGGGCACGTGTGAACGTCCCCAAGCAAATGTGCTGAAAGTGCTTTAAAAATAATAGATATTTTTAGCAAATATAAAACTATCTAAGATAATGTTTTACTGCAGAGATCCAGCTTTCTTTCTTTTCCTTTCCTTTTCTTTCTTTCTTCCTTCCTTCCTTCCTTCCTTCCTTCCTCTTCTTCTTCTCCTTCTCCTTCTTCTTCTTCGTTTTGCCAGTTTTGGGGATCAAACTCAGGGTCTCTGTGTAACAGCTCTGGCTGTCCTGGAACTCTCTTTGTAGATCAGGCTGGCCTCAAACTCACAGATAATCCTGGCCTCAAATTCAGCTTTCTGATGAAAGGTAGCAAACCCAACATGGATTAGCAGAGCTACTGAAGGTGCTATGTGTGAAGAGCAAGCATGACATGCCTCTGAGTTTCTTCATCTCTCCAGAAAGACTTCAAGCTGCCTCCACCCAGGACTTCAGCAGAACTGCATTCCAGAGGCATTTGAAATTGGAACCTAGTAGGACAGTCTCAGCCTCTCTCCCTCTCTCCCTTTCCCTCTTCCCCCTCCCCTTCTCATGATCACAGATCCAGGGGCCCACTGAAGAGCTCCAAAAAGCTTGAAGAGGAAGAAAGGTCCTATCCCCAGCACCGTGTTCTTCTGGCAGTCATAAAAGGAGATGGTTATTGGCTGTAGGTGGCCAGTTCTCAAATTCAAAGCACAGGTTTCATGCAGGTGCCCAAGTTTGCTAAACATCGCCACCTGCTGTCCAAAAGTTGATGACCAGAAAAACCCTCCTAGACCCAGTCAGTACAGGGGGAAAAAAAAGGAAGACAGGAAAACAGAAAACGTACCAATTTCCCATGGCTTTGTATTCATGCCACCAGCTAAACCACAATGATCTTCCCACTGTCTACTTACTACTGATCAGTTCTGCTATTGATGTAGTGACTGACTGTAAAAGATCTGTAGGGTTTGTTTGTTTTGTTCTATTTATTTATTTTTTTAAGGCTTTTTTGAAACAAGGTTTCTCTGTGTAGTTAGTCTTGGCTGTCCTGGAACTTGCTCTGTGGATCAGGCTGGCCTCAAACTCACATATCTTCCCGCCTCTGCCTCCCAGTGCTGGGATCAAGTTATGTGCCTCCACCGGCAGGAGGATTTATTGCCTCCTTCTTCTCCCTTTCTCTTTGAGATAGAGTCTCCTGTAGCCTAAGGTGGCCTTGAACTTTATGTGTAGCTCAGGAGCTTTTTTATCCTTTAAACTTCTGAGTGCTGGGATTACAGATATGTGTCCCTACACCCCTTTTAAAAAAGTGTGTGTGTGTGTGTGTGTGTGTGTGTGTGTGTGTGTGAGATGCCAGGGATGGAACCCAGGAGTCTGTGCCTGCGAGGCAAGCACTGTGACAACTACATCCCAAGCCCATACCTAGGAACTTATTCCAAAGTTATGGAAAACTCTGGGCTGTTGAGGTGGCTCAGCAAGTAAAGGTGCCTTCTGCTGCCCAGCCTGATGGTCTAAGTTTGATGTTATGTCCCATATACCGGAAGAGAGAATCGACTCTGGCAAGTTGTCCTCTAACCTCCGCATGTGCACCATGGCATGAATGTATACACACACGCCAAACAAACAAACAAATTATTTCTTGAGACAGAGTCTCACGATGTAGCCAAAGTTGCAGTAAAACACAAGGCCATTCATGATATCACGTGTCTGCATTCCAAGTCCTCTGGAGGTTTGGGCAGTAGGATCTTACGTTTGAGGTCAGCTGGACACACAATGAATTCCAACACAGCCTAAGTTACACAGTAAAGACACCGTCTCAAAGCAAAAAGTATTTTAGTGAAATGCATATAAAATTTACTTTGTTTTTGAGATAGGGTTTTATTATGTATGTAATTCAGGCTCTTTTAGAACTCCTTATACAGACCAGGCTGGCCTCAAACTAAAGGTGTTCCTTTTGACTCTGCCTCTCCAGTGCTGGGATTAAAGGCATATAATAACATACACAGCAAAATCTGGATTTTAAGCCTGCAGTTCAGTAGTGACATACACTCACATTATCGTTAGCCAATCTTCAGAGCGCTTTTTGTGATAGTCCTAGAAACATTCCAGGGCCCCCCTCTCTCTTTTTCTTACTGTGAGTTACCCCTGCGAGCTCTACATTGCCACCAGTGCTTTTCCTAATTGTGATTCACTGGAACTGTGAAGCTTCTGGAAGCTCCAAACCTCCTGCTTCACAGTTTCTCTACTGCCTGAGGATTGTATTTAAGCTGTGACTGCTTGCTTGCTGTGTTCTCAGCTTTCTGCAGGCAGTGGTTTCTTCCCAGTATTGGTACCTCCTGCTCAAGTGAAGGGGCAGGGGAAGGGAGTAGAGACTTGTTTTCCTGTTGCTGTGACTTCTGGAATGACTGTGTAGATGTAGATTCAGAGCAAAAGGCAGTATATTCATTGCTAATTCAATCCCAGGTCCTAGAGGGTTCCAGCCTCAGTACAATCTAATCTTCAAGATGCAAGCTCGGACCTAGAATGTTTCAGCCTCCAAGACTTACTGCTGACTGATTCACTCTGACTAGCTCCTTCTGAACTCAGAACTGTTCTGAACTCAACTGACTCTTCTGGTTGGCTGATTCAACTCACTTGCTGTTCTGGCTCACACTCTTCTCCAAGCTGACTGGTTCAAACTGACCTTCTGAGTTAGATGACTATGTCTGACTCAACTCTTTGGACTCTGGCTGACTCCCACTGACTCTCTGACTGAACTGCTGTGCTCAGCTTCAAACTGACTCTGTTAGCTGACTCTTTCTCCCAAATTTGACTGCTTGGGAAGGTATGAGGATTGCATCTACTCAGTCAGGTTTCCTCAGATGCTGAGGAGATACCAGATGGGACTCATGGTGCTCAAGAGCCCCTGACATTGCATGTATGTTTTATGTGCATGTGGGAATATGTATTTTTCTAGGGACATAGGCTCTTATCTTAGGCCAGAAAGGCTAAGAGTCACCAGCCCTCCTGGTGTGGCTTTCATATGTCTGGCATTCCTTTCTGGATGAACCAAGGGCTGTGAGTGACATGGTGTCTTATAGTACCACTACTTTGTGTGTGCATGTTTGTGGACTGAATGAGGAAATCTAGCAGTACAAAGGACATCACAAAGGTGAAATCTGGGCAAAGAACTAGGAAGATGGAAATATATATATCAAGTGGATCATAGTCTGCAAGCATACCAGGGCAAGGGGTGGTGCACATCCATAGTCTTACTACCTTGCAGGCTGAGGAAGATTGTGAGGAAGATTGTGGCTATGTAGCAAGACCCTATTTCACAAAATAAGCAGGATTGTAGTGAATGAAGAACACAAATTTAGAATCTGACCTAAATATATTGCCTGTATTATGTGTGTGTGTGGGGTGAGTCTCTAGAATGGCAGTTCTCAACCTGTGAGCCATGACTCCTTTGGTGGGGGATGTTGAATGACCCTTTCACTGGGGTCACCTAGGACCATCTGCATATTAGATATTTCCATTATGATTCATAACAGTAGGGAAATTACAGTTATGAAGTGACAAAAAGAATAATTTTATGGTTGGGGTCACTACAACATAAGCAACTGTATAAAGGGTTGCAGCGTTAGGAAGGCTGAGAACCGCTGCTCTAGAGGAAAAGAACTGATAGAATGGATATATATTACAAAGGGGATTTATTAGCATGGTTAACATGATATGGGCTAGGGAATCCAGCAATGACTGCCTGCACACTGAGAAGTCAAGAGCCCCGGTAGCTACAGGCTAGGGCCTTAGCAGTCCCAGTCTAGTGCTGAAGGAGACTTCTGGGGGAGCAACTGGTCTTCAGTCCACATTGGAAGTGCAAAGAAGCTGGATTTCCTTGTCAGCAAAGGAGGGAGGCTGCAGTGGCAACAGCAAGGTAGATGCAGTCACCAGTAAAGAGAACGGCCCACAGGCAAAAGTAACAGTGCTCTTCCCCCGCACTCTGTTGGAGCCGGGCTGCCAACAGAAGGTGCTGCCCATGATGGGGGAGGATCTTCTCTGCTCAGTTAATCCTCCCAGAAAATACCTTCACAGATCAGATACAGTCAAATCCATAGCCCAGATTAACTATAGGATTACACAAGGCCTTCAGGAGGCTTGAGAACTTATAAACAAACCATAAGGGGAGGAATTTGCTACATTCTTGGCCTCCAGGGACACTGGGGAAAGGGACAGGGAGGCATCATAGGGAGGCTACTAAGTATGCTGTGTGGAGCCAATTCACTTCTCTGTGGCCTGGGTCAGATTTGGAGCAATTCAGGGATGTGCTGGCCTTGTCTGGAAGAACCCAGGCTGCTGGCAGAAGGCCCACTGCCTCTCAGTGCTCTGCATCTACTTGTGTCCTGAGAGTCAGAACCTGGGGGCAGGGTTGGGGAGTAGACAGGTGCTGCTGGGCAGAGGTAACTCAGAATTTGATGGAAACAGTGGGAGAATGTAGACCAGGTAGAGGCAGCCTAGGAGATGGTAAGGTTCACCTGATAGGCTCTGCAGGGCATCTAAATGGACATCCTCACCCATCTCAGTATGACTTTGGGGTAATAGCTTCAGGACAGGTAGGTACTTTCAGATCAGAGTCATCTGAAGACTAATATCTAGCTGGCCATGGTGGCAACACACATCTGCAATCCTAGGACTTTGGAGGCTGAGGCTGGAGGATCAGGAGTTTGATGCCAGCGTGGATTACATGGAGAGACCATTATTCAAAGTGAAATGAAGAGAAGGAGGGAGGGCAGATGGATGGCTCTCTTCCAGCCATTTCATTTCTCATCTGAGTACTTTTCCTCAGTGCCCTGCTTGCAACCACCCTACCATAACCTCAGACACTGACCATCCTGGAGCACATAGGAAGTGCCCAGTGCCCTTTGGAAATATGGTTGTCACCAGTAAAGTAGAGTCAAGTTGAGACTGCCTCCAGCCCAGGCCATAGAATTTGACATTTCTGTAGTCACTAACTGTGACTGCCCCTGAAGTTCCGGTGGCAGGCAAGTCATTTTATACAGGTTTCTTAGTTCTGTGAAATGCTGGGGAGTCCATTCCCACTCCACTGTGTTCAATTCTGACCAGCCTGATGGGATGCAGCTCTTCCCCAATTAGGTGTCCCCAGGGCAGTAGGCTCAGGTCATGGAAACCCTGAGCCCTGTAGCCTTGCTTGGTACAGGTCATGTGAGGTACAGAGCCCAAGAGGTTGAAAATGAGCAGGTAATATTGTGGAAAGTAATGGGGTTAGTGTATTAGTCAGGGTTCTCAAAAGGAACAGAAATGATAGAATGAATATATATATATTCATTCATTCACACAAATGAAAAGTACAGGACCCTGATTGAGCAAGATGGTAAAATGGCAATAATAATGGTCATATTTTAGTGAATTACTAGAGCATTAAATGAAATGATGGACTTAAACCTCTTAGAACCATACAACTCTGGAGTGTAGTAACCTCTACAGCACAATATCTAACAGTACAAACTTATTAACAGATAGTGACTATTATTATCTTCTGGGGTTTATTGACAATCTGTGGAACCCAAGCCTGTCTGTATCTAGTGTCTTAGGCTGGGCTGCTCATGTAGATCGGCAATTATTTCAAAAAGTGAAAATGTTTCCCTTCCCATTTTAACTCCACTCCATAATGCAGCGATTAAAATGATAACATTGTCCACTTGCAGCCATTCCTAACAAGCCACTTATTTTTAGCCCCTTCATGTTATCTGTGGCTTACACGCATGTAATGTACATATATACATAAAACCTCCATTTATAAGAATTTGTATATAAGAAGAATGAGTGGGAAGTTGAGAGGTCAGTGTGGTACAGTTCCTGATGAGAGCAGAGGACAGGATGGGGAGGCTGCTGGTTGTGAGATCAACACTTTGGGTGGAGCATTTATCCATAAGGCTAATTACTAGGCTACAGGTGTGTGGGTTGGTGGTTAGATGGAGTGTAGGAAGAAATTATGTTAAGGTGGGGCTGTTGGTTCACTCTTGAAACATAGGTCCTACTGTAGGTAGGTTTTATGTATATATGTACATTTTATATGTGTATATGTATATTTTCAAATATCAAATTTTTTCTTGAGAAAGGGTCATGTTTACATATAGTTTAGTTTGGCCTTGAACTTGTAATCCTCATGCCTCAACCTCCCAAGTGTTAGAAGTACAGATGTATACCATCATACCTGGCAAAAATTGAAGTACAGATTGACATGTAATAAACTACACATGTTTAAAGCCAGTGATCTGATGAATATATATATATATATATATATATATATATATATATATATATATATATATATATATTTCATCACCACCATCAAATTAGTGAACATTTCTGTCACTTCTCTCCAAAGGCTTTTTTGGTAACCATTAGTGATCCCTTCCTGTTCCCTGCTCCTAAAGTCCCCTCACCATCCTAGACAACCAATCTTTTTACTCATTTAAAAGTACCATATTATGCTGGGTTGAGTGGTGCATGCATGAGTGGTGGGAGACAGAGACAGACAGATCTCTGTGGGTTTGAGGCCAGACTGGTATATACAGCAGTTCCTTGCCAGCTAAGGCTACAGAAAACAAACAAACAAACAAAAATATGTTGTAAAAAAATTATTGTGCTCATTTTGTTATTGCTGAGTTTGTAGTTATTAACATATTCTAGATACAAGTCCTTTATCAAATATATAATTTGCAAATATTCCTATTCTGTGGCTTTTCCTTTTCTTCTTTTAACAATGATGTCAAAAAGCAACCTTCTGGGATCTATAGAGATGTCAAAGTAGTTAAGATCATGTACTGCTCTTGCAGAAGGCTCCTGTTTATTTCCCAGCAGTCACTTCGAGTGGCTTACAACATGTAACTCTAGCTCCAGGGAGATGTGCATCTCTGGCCTCCACTACACCCAAAGTCATTTGCAAGAACCCACACACTTCCTCTCTAGCTCTCTTCCTCCCTCCCTCCCTGCTTTCCAATCTAACCTTGGTAGCATAATTTGTTGTGTTGCTCCTATATATGTATAAGAAGTCAGTTATTCATAAACAGGAATGTTTACTTTTGAACACTGTTCTGTTTCATTGATCTGCTTGTTTTTAAGGTCACAAGACCTTAATTATTGTAACTTCATAACACTTGATATTAGGTAACATTAGCCATTGTTGTTTGAATGTTGTTTTGCAGGGGTCCAGCCCTCCACAAGTAGGATACGTTCTGGGAACACTCCACGAAAAGACAATGGACCGTTATGGAAACGACACAGATACAGACACCTAAGGGGAAAACTGGCACACATCAACTAGGGAGAGAGAGCTCAGAAAGCCAAACCTCTCTGTGGCTTAAGTAGTTCCTTTTGTTTATTTAACAGTTTGCAGGTGTCAAGCACATTTCAAAGAACTTGCTTGATTACATTGTAGTCAGGAACGACCTTCACATCTGCAGCTGCAGGCTTAATCTCTAAAGTTGTTTTTACTCAGAGGACTTTTAACATAATGGTTCATTAATGGTTTGCTGGATTTCGTGCTAAACAAATCCATAGTTACAAGACATCTCAGGCAGATGGGCAAAAAGTTACAGAGGCGACAGGAAAGAAGTTTATAGGTTTTAAGCTTCCTCTCTGTTTACATTTTATTTACCCTAATTATAATCATAAATTCCTTTGGTTTAACAGAACTAGTTCTCTTATCTTTTTGACTATTACTAATTTGGGAGGTTTCCTGCATCTTTGAGTTAGTATAGACTCAGGCAGTTTCAGTCTTGAACAGCCTTTTAAGCTTTGGGAATATTTACACCTATCCTAGGTTTGTATTTCATTATAGCTTTAGACAGGCTTACTATTTCTTCATTATCAAAGGGCAGGCATTCTCAGGGGTGATTATGTATGTGTCCTTGTTTTCCAGGTGTGCTAACTTTCTTATCCAGGCTCTTTGGCCTTTGTTTTCTGGAGAATCAGGACTTGAAGGTCAGTGAGATTGTTATAATTATGTTTAGAGTTGAAATCACCATGTAATGTGTCCCTTTCCCAGTTAGTAAGAACTAGTTTAAGGATTAATTTGGGTTTTAGTAATAAGTAATGTAGACACCAATATTGATGAGCCTGTCCACAGCTGTACAGTAAAATATGGGAAGGGGGCAGAATAGCTGGTGGGCCACGACCTTCTGGCTTTTCTGTGGCAGGATCCTTGTCATGCAGCCAGCATTTATTGCCAAGATATTATGGTCCCCAGCAGGGTTTGAATTGTGGTTTGAATGAGACATATTTAGGACAACATATTTGAATTTTGGTTCCTAGCTGGTGGATTATTTAGGAAGGATAGGAAGTATGACCTTGTTGAAGAAGGTGTATCTCTGGGTGTGGACTTTGAGGTTTCAAAAGTCTACGCTAGGCTCTATGTCTCTCTCTTTTCCTCCTGCCTGATCCTGTGGATCAGGGTGTAAATGCTCAGCTACTGCTCCAGCCCCACCTCTACCTGCTGCTGCCGTTGTTCCCACGATGCTCATGGACTAACCCTCTGAAACCGTAAACAAGCCCGCGATCAAATGCTCTCTTCTAGGAGTTGCCTTGTCCCTGGAGTCCTTACCCAGCAATAGAACAGTACCTAAGATGGCCATTCAACTTTGATCTCTTTCAAAATCATTTTAGCGATGCAATTTTAAGCATGGATACATGAACTTTACATCAGCTTTTTTGATTTCTCAAACACGATTGACAAAATATTAGGAAACTACTTGACACAACTTAGCTCATGGTTTTTTGTTTTTGTTTGTTTGTTTGTTTGTTTTGCCCCCTGGAGGAAGTACCAGGTGAATGTAGGCAATTGCATTCACTAAAATAACACACGCACCTCTCTCAGTATCTACTGACTTCTGTTCACTATGTTACATGTCTTCAAGCTGAACTATGTCCTGTAAGGGTTGTTCTTGTACTCCCACTGCCCCCAGTCTCCTGGGAATGGAATTTAGGTCTCCTTGTATGCTTGTCGTGTGTCTGTACTGTAGCCCTCTTTACTGAGGCCGGCACCATGCTTCATAAGTCAATGAAAAGGTGAGCATAGCTGTGAATAATTAATTTGGGATTTATTTTTCAAAGGCTACATAAAACTTTGGTTCCCATCAGGGGTAGTTTCCAGAAGATGTCTGTCTCATCTCTGTGTCAGTATCACAGCTTCGTGGATGCTCTGCGTGATGTAGTCGATGTTCTTGGCATTGATGCAAGTGAAGTTGATCCTGCCACTCTTGGGGATGTAGATATGCTTCTTCTTGACCATGTACTCCACCTGTTGGTCTGTGACAGCCCCAGGACTCAGAACTCCTCTCAAGCCCAGGCGGAATTACATAGGATGAGAAGTGTCAGCATCTGTGGGGTCCTATGGAGGTCTCTAAAACAGCCCCACTTCTCCAAGGCCGTGAGGAGAGCCTACAGCAGAGCTGCCGATTGATCATCTAGTCAGTGCAACTCAGCCTTAAGACACAGGTCCCTGGTCAGGAAGGGGGGAGTTGCCCCATTCTGGAACTTACGGTTGAGTCCCAGATAACCATGGGTCCCACTCTGTTGAGTGATGTGATTCCAGGACCCAGGGGTCCCCAGGAGCCGGAGCTTCTCCTTAACCTTCTCCTTGATCAGCATCATGTTCTCCACAACGCCTTGTAGACTCTGCTTCCTGCCAAGGACAGAGCAAGCAATGGGACTTCCAGGCCTCCTTGCTCTCCAATGTGTCTTCCCCTCTTCCTACCTTTCCCCAGCCCTGACCCATGTTGGGAAGCACACAGATGGACCCTGGGCTCTGTGGTGCCTATGATGGGAAGGAGGTTTGTGTCTGCTGTAGTTTGTTAAAAGCTGTGTCATTACTGGTTGGAAGTGGCACCTTTAAGAAATGAGGCCTTGTGGGAGGAAGTTAGGTCATCGGGAGCTATTAGAGGTCCTGCTCCTTTATTTCATTTGCTTTCTAGACATCATAAGGTTACCCCAAACTCTCTCTACCCCAATGTGCTACCTTCCCAAATGGAGTGAACATAAATTCTTTTTTTTTTTTGGTTTGGGAGGGGGGTATTAATCATCTCAAGTATTTTGTTACAGTTACAGGAAGTGGAGTAACACAGGTCCTATATTAATTTAAGCATGTAAAGTGGACGCTCAGATTTTACCAGCTTAGTTTTATTTTATCTGTTTGCAGGACAGAGGACAACTTGCAGGAGTAAGGTTCTCTCTTTTCACCATGTGGGGTCCTGGGAATCATTAGCCTAGGCAGCAAGTACTTTTCTGAGCAGTCTTGCAGGCCCAGATATCTATCCCCCAACTCCCTCTCCATGTGTGTGTGTGTGTGTGTGTGTGTGTGTGTGTGTACAAAGCAATGGGTTTCATCTTAATAAAGACTAGACATGTTCATATAACTTCTGACTTATCTCCAAAATCAAAATAAAGGTGCTATTGTCCATTCCTGCAAGGTAGGGAAACCCTTGACACAGCTAGAGCCACGGCACACAGAAGGCCTTCTGTAGAATCTGGTGAATGTGTGGATGGATGAGTGGGATTAAGAGGTCACATAGGAGAAAAAGAAGCACCCAAGGGACTTGTGTGCGCCAATCAGTCTGTAGGAATGGAGTAGCCCTAGCCACCCTCCCCTGCCCAGATCCCCCCCCCTTACCATTCTCCAAACAGTGCAGGGTTACAGAGGATGGAGGTGATTATTCGAGCACCTGTGGCAGGAGGGTTTTGCCACAGGGCCTGGACATAGTTCATCAGCTGGGAGAGGACGCACAGCAGATGCTGGTTGCTGAGGGTTGCCACAACTAAGATCCCAACTCCTTCATCTGCAGCATTGAGAAGATGGCCCCACCCTCAGTCTCCTTCCTCAGGATCTCTCCTTACCTCTCCCTCCAACCTTGTAGGAGAAAGGATTAAACCATGGAGCCACCAACTCAGCCCAGCCAGGGTGGTATTAGCTCCCCCCACCCAAAGATGTCCAAGCTGAGCCTTCCAGAAAGAGAATCCAGAGATGGAGTCTGAGAGTCTTATATTCTGAGAGAGAACATAAGAAACCCATTACTTTTTAAGCGTGCACACACACACACACACACACACACACACACACACACACAAACCCCAAAACATCACTTGCGTGATGGGTATGGCATCAATTTTGTCCCTGTTTCTTTTATCCTTCTGTCAATACCATACCATAAATGCCAAAATTCTTGGACAGAGATTGGCTGCAGAAGAACTCGAAGCCTACAGACACAAAGTACTGTAAGAGTCTGGTATCTTCTTCCAAGTTACCAGTGGATAAACCTTGACAGGGAATGTCAAAGAATGGGAATATCTGCTTGCTCTGCAAGAGGAAGGAGAAACAAACCATATGAGGCTGATTGGGGGAGTAGCTCTGAAAGGAGGGGAATCCTGGCAGGAAGCTGGGCTGACCTGAATGATGGACATCAACTTCATCCATTGAGTTTGTGTCAATCTGCAGTCAACGATGTTCCCAATCACAAGGATGCTGCCACCCGGCATACTCTGCAGGAAGACAGTCTCACCAAAGTGCCACCGCATGGAGGTGACGCCAGGCATTCGGAGGAGACACTTAGGTTTGTCCTCACTAAAAAGCCTGGCAAACCTAAGCGCAGTTAGGGCCTCAAGAGAGGGGGAAGATGAGGTGTAAACCAGGTCTGGGGAAAGATTCTACCTCTATCACTTTGAAGAAAGTGATGGAGTCTGAGCGCAGCTCCTTGGGGTTCCAAACGGAGTATTCATAAACTGTGAAGCCCATGTCCTGGAAGATGAGTCCATATTGTTCTGTGGGAATACAGACCCCCACCAGCTGGGGTCGGTGGAAATGGAGAAATGGAGGCAGAGAGATACTGGAGAGTGGGGTAAGGGTTACTGATTGATGGTAGAAGAGCAAGGGAAAGAAATGGGCATGGCTTGGCATAGACACCATTTTTCTTCTGACAGAAAGTGAGGGCAAGGGTGGAGGTTACGCATGAGACAGGAAGTGGGGACTGGGTATAGGGTCTTCTGCTGTCCCTGCCCTGGGAAAGAAACACTCACCCTTTTGACATGAGACGATGCAAACGGTTTTTGAATCCTTACGCCATGTCTTGAGGAACTGGGCCCCAATCTGGAAGGCCCCACTGTCACCAACAGTGTGCACACCCCCTACCTGTCATCAAGCAATACGTGAAAGGAGCACTTTAAAGGAGCAGTGGTAACGCTAGCGCAGCCCAGACTCAGATTTTTGTATTATTTTTGGTGTTGGGCTTGAACTGAGGGCCTTACACATGCTGAACATTCTGGCCCTCTTCCTTTCTTTTTTCTTTTATATTTATAGTTTTCAAATCAGCAGTGTGAGTGGGTACAACTAAGTGACTGAATAAGATTTAGTTCGGGTTCCAGCTCAGCCCCTCAGTGAAAAAGCTATGGACTTTCAGCATCTTGGGGATTGCCTTTGCCAAGGTGGAGGCCCCTGCATGGTCCCTTGTGAGTGTTAAGGTCATGCATTCCTGGATCTCCTCTTTGTGTCTCACCCTTTTCTCTGCAATGGCTTGGCTGTGCTTTCCAAAGAGGAGTTCCAAGGAGGCTTGGATGAATGATTTCATGCCCATTATGGGCAAGTACTCGTAGTTCAGAGACGGGTCTTGTGCGATCTGCAGGCGGGTCTTGCGCACCACAAGAGAAACCCAGGGTTGGCCTTCGTTGTTCATGCAGACTGTGGAGAAACCTCAAGGGAGCTTTGGATGCCTGACCTCTAGGTCTCTGAGGTTGGCGCTGCAGCAGCCCACAAACCACAAGTCTGGTCTGTGTTTCTTGAGGCTTAAACAGGTAGCCTTTGGAGGCTGACTCCCCGCCCCGCCCCCACTTTCTTGCTTCCTTCTTTTCATGAAACAGTGTGCTGTTAGTGACTGTGTTTAAAAACAAAACACCACCACCAGCAACAAAAAACACAGCTAAGTTAGACACAGTGGCCCATACTTGTCATCTCAGCACTGGGGGGGGGGGGGGGCGCAGGAGGATCATTTGCAGGCCAGCCTGGACCATAGTGAGTTTCAGCAAGATATAGCGAGATATAGCCTCAAAAAAACATAAACGCAAAAAACAAAACAACAGAAGAGCCACTGAAACCTATGCGTTTTAAAGGTTACAATTTACATACAAAATAAATTAGGCATTCATGAAGTTAAGCAGAGTGCACCATGGCTTTCATGATGTCAGGGGCTGATGCCATAGAAGGGCTCTCCCTCTCTTTCTCTCCCTCTCTCTCTCTCTCTCTCTGTATGTGTGTGTGTGTCTCTCTCTGTCTCTCTGTCTTCTCTTGTCCTCTTCATAGTATCCAGTCTTCCAGACTGGCCTTGAGCTTGCCATGTGGCCAGGAATGACCTTGAGCATCTGCTCCTCCATCTCTTAGGCGCTGGGATTACAGCCATGTGCCATACCCGGTTTATTCGTTAGGGACTGCATTCAGGGATTCAGGAATTCTAGGCAAGGACTCTACCAGCTGAGCCAAACCTAACCCCCTACCCCGCCCCAGGCTTAATTTCTTGATTCAAGAATGAGAGCGGTTGCAGGGGAGAGGGTTCAGTGATTAGAAGGACATACTGCTCTTGAAGAGAACTCAAGTTCAGTTCTCAGCATCTGTGTCAGGCAGCTCCTAACCACCTGTAAATCCAGCTCTGGTGGGAGTCCAATGCCTCTGGCATGTGCATTCATGCACACACACACACACACACACACTTTCTCTCTCTCTCTCATACACACACATACAATTTTTAAAAAATCTTAAAAAACAAAACCAACCAAGCAAAAACCAAACAGGAATGAGAGAGAAGCAAGGTATGGTGATATCTCCAGTGTGTGGCAGTAGAGGCAGGACCAGAATTTGCTCAAGGCCATTTTTAGAGAGAGAGAAAGAAAGAGTTCAAGGCTGGCCTGATTTACATGGAATGTCTAAAACAAACAGACAAACAAACAACCAGAGAGAACTGGGAGGAGCAAGGGAGGATGGTGTGGCAGATAAAGAAAAGATGAGAGGAGGTAGAAGACTTGGCTCCTCCCAAATTCCCACAGAGGGCACAGGGCTCAGGGCTCAGGGCTCAGGGCTCAGGGCTCAGGGGTCAGGGCTCAGGGCTCAGGGCTCAGGGCTCAGGGCACAGGGCTCAGGGCACAGGGCTCAGGGCTCAGGGTCAGGGCTCAGGGCTCAGGGCTCAGGGCTCAGGGCTCAGGGCTCAGGGCACAGGGCTCAGGGCTCAGGGCTCAGGGCACAGGGCTCAGGGCTCAGGGCAGCTTGGGATTCTCAATGCTCTTCTGTGCTCTGGGCAGTCCTGTTAATAAGCTAAAGCCTTTCCAACTGCAGAGACTACTTTGCATTCCTCTTATGGGGACACTGCCCACTATACATAGGCAGTCTAAATTTAGAAAGTCTTAAACTCTGAAAGGACCAGCTCCTACCTCTGTAGGCCAGAAACATCTTGCTACAATACTCATCTTGCCTGTAGATCTTTAGTAAGCTGCCTTCTAGCTTCCTGGCTGGGGGTACGTCCCTGAACAAAGAAAGACTGGGCATGGTTGAACTTGTACAGAGTCAACAACTGCGAATCTGCTCCAGGCCTCTTTCTTCTAGAACCGTGGCATCTCTGATGAAGAGACTATGGAAGTCGGGTTGTCAGAGCAACAGAACCTCAGGACTCCCAGTCTCTGTGGTGGCAAGGTTCAGAGGTCACAGGAACATTCCATGGCACTGGAGGAGAGTCCCCTGGGAGAGAAGGAGGCAGGGAGGAGTGAAAGAGGAATGGGATTCCCAGGCACTCCCTCCTCCCCCAACTCACTGTCTACTATAGCTCCAAGCCATCCAACTGAAATAACAAGTCATTCTCCCGAAAACAGGAAAAGGCTGGCAGCCAGCCAGTTAGGTAGGGCTCTCCCCAACAGAAGCAGACAACCCACAGCACAACAATGCCAATCAAAGGATCCATTTTCTACTTCTATTTTGCAAAGGGGTTGGCTAAGAGCTCACAGCATCCTGCAATGCAATTGGAGAAAATTAAAAATTCTTTTCAGTGCTGAGCATTAAACTCAGGGTCTGAAACATTCTGCAGAGAGATTTAAAAGCAGTAAAAGGCTGCTCTGTTTGCTTCGATGGCTATTTTATCTTTTTTTTAGGAAGCAAAATCTGAGTTTATTAAGAAACAGTCTTTATATGCACTTAAGCATGGGCATTAGGGAGGGGGAGGCTTAAGAAAAAGGGTCGACTTTCGTCAGAGAAGCAAAGCCGCTTTTTGCAGCAGCCAGCAGTGACCGCAGAGACACAACTTGGTCAATGTGTTGAGAATAAATGACTTTTGAATACTCATAAATAAAATGACTGTATCACCCATTGCAAGGCTCAGAGGGAAACATCCTGGAGATGAGGGAAAGCATATAAGAGCTAGAAGAAGGGGCAGGGAAGGTTGGGATGACTGACTCCCAGGCGTGACAAGGCAGTTGCACGCCTAAACTCACAACAGCTGTCACAACCTGCACAAGATAGGGCTTTATCCTGGTTAGGGTTTTTTTTTTTTTCAATTTGATACAAGTCCTCTGGGAAGAGGGAAATGCCTGAGAAAATGCCTTTATGAGATTGGCCTGTAGGCAGGTCTGTGGGGCATTTTCTTGATTAATGCCTGATGTGGGTGGGGCTGGCCCACTTTGGGCGGTGCCATTACTGGGCTGGTGGTTCTGGGTTGTAGAAGATAGAAGGTAGAGCAAGCTTTTTTTTTTTTCTTTCTTTCTTTTTTTTTTTTTTTAAACAAAACAGTAAACCAGTAAGCAGCGTTCCTCCTGGTTTCTGCTTCAGTTCCTACCTTCAGGGAGAATCTCAAGCCCTGCTTGAGCTTCAGTGACAGACTGTGATTTGGACATGTGATGGGAAAAACAACCACAAAAAAAAACCAAAAACAAAACTAAGTTGCTTTGGTCATGGTCTTTTTCGCAGCAATAGCAAACTAGGACATTCCCAGTCCGTACCTTGTCACGGAACGGGGAGACGATTATGAAGCCTTGTTTCTCCTGCAGATCTGTGCAGAGTTAATGGTGAGGGGAGGAGAGACATTTTCTTGCCAGTATGGCCACTGTAAGATGCCCACGCTTTTGTACATAAACCCTCACCCATGCTCCTGTAAACCACCCAATTGGAACTCACTGAAATACACACATACACACACGCGCACACACGCACACACGCACACACACGCACACATGCACGCACACGACCTGAAAGTTGAAGGGCTAGTTGGGAAAAGATAGTATGAATGAGAAGGACAAGAAGAGTTAAAAGGGGTGAACTTGCTCAAATTGCATTCTGTACATATGTGAAAATGATACAGTGAGGCCCACTGTTGTATAGGATTAATTATGTTAATAAAAACGTTTAAAGAAAGGACAGTATTACATGCCCTAGAGAGGCTTCTGAAGAGAGGGTCAACCGTAGTTATGTTATATTGAGTAGTACAGCAGACAGCTCAGTAAGCCAGTCCTATTTTTCTCAGTAACCTGGAGCCCAGATTTCTGTGTTTGGCAACCCAGCAAGTGTAGACATTGTTGGCGAAGGGGAAGGACTCGGCTTCTACAGAGTCACCCTTGCACCTTGCTTTCTTCTTGTTTTTAAAAGGCTGTCTAACAGATTGCTGTGGCCATGGTTGGCACCAGATGTGCTTTCCAGCCAATGGGCCCAGGATTGTGGATGGAGCCAGCTCACCTGGACACCCACCAGTGGAAGGTTGTCAACGACTACAGGATTTAAGCATACAAATGGTCAGCCCTTTGGCTTTAGGGTCTCTCTGTGGCTCATTATACTCCAGAGACCATCCCCCAAGACATGCCAAGGTTACACCTGGCCTGGGCCACACCCTTGCTTTTCTCCGCCCCTTTATAGCCTGTTTCTTCACTGCCTTTTAGCTTCTTTCTTGAAGGTACTCCTTCTCCAAATCTTGCCTCAGGAATCTGTTTCAGGCTGTTCTTCCAGGGAGCCTGCCAAGAGGCAAATGGTTGTAAAAGTAATTAGTAGGATTACAGAAACACCTAAGCACAAAAGGTTGAAAGCAGGGACATAGGTTTACTTCATCCAGGCCTCCTGGAGACACCCCTCCTTCTTTTTATAGCACTTATGTTTTAGGATAATCGACATCAACATTTACGTGTAAATCGCATAACACTTTCTTCATTCAACATTTTAGCTGTGAGAACCTTAAAACGTTCATTGATAAAACGTACAGGTAATGGGGGCAGGAGAGATGGTGCAGCAGTTAAGAGCACTCATTGCTCTCACAGAGGACCAAGGTTTGAATCCCAGCACCTACATGGTGGGAATCTACAGTCATCCATAACTCCAGTTCCAGGGGATTTGGCGCCTTATTCTGACTTCCATGAGCACTATGCACGTGCATAAGGGCACATACATAAAAGCAGGCAAAAATACTGAAATACATAAAATTCAATAATAAAACCAAACCAAACCAAACCAAACCAACCAACCAAACAAACAAAGGACAAATGAGCTTGAAGTGGTGACTAAGAAGGAGAGAAAATGTAACTGTTCTCCAACAGCAGGCTGGGGTGTGTTTGACTATAGTTTAGGTGTTTACTGGGTTCCATCTTTGTTTTCCGTGGTTCTCTTGGCTGTGCGATCCTGGGTGTTTCAGCTTTGTTCTCTAGCTAGCCCTGGGGAGCAGAATCAAACACAGAGCATGTGTGAAATGATACATACTTTTGGGTCTCCTCTGCAGCTTTATTTGCAACACCAATATAAAAACTAAATCCAATGATAGAAACATGTTTATACAAATAGCAAATAGCTATATAATGAAATTCTACGCAGCTGTAATAGGTAGACCTAAACGTATTGAGGCGGGAAAACCCTAAAACACATTAAATAAAAACCAGAGAAGTAGCTGGGCAGTGGTGGAACAGGCAGAGGCAAGTGGGTCTCTGAGTTTGAGGCCAGCCTGGTCTACAGAGAGAGTTTCAGGACAGCTCTGGTGCTGTCATGGAAGTCTCGCAGCTAAGTGGGTCGTGGGTGCTTAGGACCCCAAGCTCTCATTCTAAGGAGCTGGCAGGAATCTGGCCCCTCCCCTCTGCAGACCATAAGCCACAGCAAAACTCCGCCCACTTCCGAAGGCAGGTGTGATTTGGCAGTTGTTTATCTAGAGTTGCAACTAAACCCCTGTTCCCCAGAACATGCCCAAAGCACCCCAGGATGCAAATGGGGCTATTCCAGTACCCCTGTCTTAACCAATGGCTCCCGTCCCTGGGTACCAAAGACCCTCCCTTGCCTTTACCCTATAAATATAATCACCCTTGCATTAATAAACTGAGAGATGTTCCTCTGACAATGCTTCCCGAGAGTCCTGGTCTCACTCTTGCTTACAGGTCTCTGATCAAGGGCCAGATGGGTACACGGTAAGAACTACGCCACTCCCCCCACAGCTTCCCACCCGGGAGCCACCATGCTGGTGAGGGCCCACGACACAGCAGAGCCACCTGGAGTGGACCAGAAGGCCGAGAGCAGGATGTGCTTATTTATTTTACAGCAGATAGCCAGAGTTAAAACAGAGAAACCCTGTCTTGAAAAACCAAACCAAACCAACCAACAAACCAACCAAACAAAGGCTGACGTCCTTTCACTGTGTATCGCTTTGTGTTTGCTTTTCTCCTCACAGAACTGGATGCAGGAAGGCCTCCATCACAGAGCTACATCGCCAGCACTTTTTATTCTATTTTGAGACCGGGATCTTGATAAGTTACCCGGGCTGGCCTTGAACTTTCATCCTCTTGCCTCAGCTTTTGGATAGCTGGGATTATAGGTGTTCACCACCATGGTCTGCTCCACTTTCACCTTTTAATTGTATGTGTATTGTTGCCTCACCTGCATGAATGTCTGTGTCCTACATGTGTACAGTGCCCATGGAGACCAGAAGAGGGCGGTGGATCCCATGAAACTGGAGTTATAGAAGGTTGTGGGCTGCCATGTGAGTGCAGCTGGTGCCCTTAACCACTGAGCCATTTCTCTGGGTCCCCAGCTCTACCTTTTGAATGTTAAGTTATGCATGTAGATTTCCCATCCAAAAGCCTCATCCAAATGTTGTAGAATGTTGAGTCATGAGAGTTCTGAAGGAAAACAAGCACATTGCTTGCAGGGGTGCTCACACATTTGGAAAGAATCCCCATTTACAATGAAGAACTGATTTACCCCTAATCAAGATATATGAAGGTACTACACAGGACCTAGGATCCTTCAAAACCACTGGAGGAATGCTGTTGAATTCACTCATCCAGGCCCTGACCAAGGAGCTTTCTATCCTCTTAAGGCTTCTGAAATCCCCTATCCCTCGGTTGAAACTCCAGCCCCTTTCCCTCACTGCCATTGACAAACTCAGGCCCGGTGGGACAGGTCAAACCTCACAGCAGAGGTAAGAGGGTGCTAGTTGCTGTTTGCTCTCATAGCGAACAGAGCATGGCCCTTCACAGCCCTCCCCTCCTGCATTGGTAGACCAGGGTTCTGCCCCAACCCCCTCCAGAGGGCCAGCTGCCAGTGGCCATTCTTGTGGCCAGACCACTCCCCTGACTATATCCCATAAAGCCTGCATGAAATGAAACCGCTCCGAGACCCCTGCTTCTCCCGAGGTTGTGTACTCAACGACTCACCGGGATCTACCAGAGACAGGATAGAACCACTGTAAGAACCACGCCATCCATGCCATGTTCCGGCGTGGCTTTCCAGCGTGGCTTTCCAGCGTGACTCAGTTGCTGGCGGCTTTGGCCACTCCACTGGGCTTGGGAAAGCTGCGGCTGGGAATGCACGCGTAGGTGAGATGTCTTTTACAACACCCACCATCACTTGCAATCTGATACCGGGCAAGACAGTTTCTCAAGATAAAATAGCCTTTACTGGACATACAACTCCAGGAGGAAGACACTGCAGGCTTGTGCATAGTCCCAGAAATTGCATTTAATGTTCCACTCCCCACACCTCCTATAAAACTCCAAGTACCCCCTCTCTTTTCACAGGCACCCCTTTACTGCTGGAGAGTGTCTGTCCCTTGCTGTTTTGAAATAACCAATCCCTTTGAATGAGGTCAGACTGGTCTCCTTCTACCTTCTGTCTCTGTACACTGCCTCAGAAATCTACCATCAACTGCTGGGGTCTGGAATCATCTGGAAGCCTTTCTTGCCTTTCTTTGGAAGCTGAAGCTGAAGCAGGCACAGGTGCAGGAGGTAGGGAACATAGGAGGAATGTAGCTTCTCGAATGACTGCTGGAGAGAGACGTCTTCCCACGGCCTTGGCACGACTACCTGGTACAGTAGAACCTAATTCAGAAACCCACTTCCGCAACGATCTTGATTATCTTAACCTTTGAAATATTTGTGAGAGTTCAGAAAACAAAGCCTTGCTATCTCAGTGACAGGACAGCTGGTAAGCTTTGTTTTTTATTTTCTTTCCCATTTTCCTTTTCGTTCTGTATTTTAAGACCAGATATTGCTATGTGTTCCAGGGCTAGAACTGCCAGATCTCCTGTCTCCACCTCTCCAATGCTGGTACTAGTACCATGCCTGCTCCGGAGGGGAAATTTTTTTTCCTAAACCAAAAAAATTTTAAGAGATAATTTTTATTAATGCTCAAGTGGCCTCGTATTTAGCACGCTGTGAATTTGGAACCTGGCTGAATATTAAAGGATAAACACAATCAGATAACTGATTTTGCTTTTTTGTTTGTTTGATGCCCTGTCTGTGGTACTGTAAGACAATGTGTCATTTCATACCAGAAGGCTGGGCATGCTAATACAAATATAGTAAAAATGTGGGTTGGGTTGGGTTGGGCATGGTGGCATAAGCCTGTAATTGGGTTGCAAGAAACTGTGTTTCAAAACAAAACATATACACAGGCCCGGGTAGGTAGCTCAGAGGTAGTGCTTGCTTAGCACGAATGAAGTTCCATTCCCAGCACAGCATAGACCAGATGTGGTGGCTAAATACCTGTTACTCTAGCTCTCAGAAGGTGAAGGCGGAAGGCATTTTAAAATGCATGGTGGTTTTTTGCTACATAGACTTAGAGGACAGCCTGGGATCCACGAGATGCTGTTTCAATACAAAGCAAAACGACAGTTCTTGTTGCTTGGACTGTAAAGAAATCAAATGAGATTTTCCTATATTACAGTGTGAAGGGAAAGGGCACAGGGAGACTCATTCAAAAGGTGCAAGAGGCTGCGCACCCAGAAACTGACTCTTGCTCCCAACTTACTACTTTTTTTACTCCCTCCTCCCTTCCTCTCTCCCTCCCTCTCTTCTCTTCCTCACAAAGTAGACCAGGTTGGCCTCAAACTCAGAGAACTCCCACCTCTGTCGCTTTCGTGCTGGGATAAAAGGCGTGCACCACCACACCTGGCTATGCGTGTTTTTTGTTTTTGTTATGCATGTTTTCCCTGTATGTAGCTGTGAGAACCACGTGCCTGATGCAGGGGCCCCCAGAAGAGAACGTGGAAGCCAGAAGAGGGCGTAGACGTTGAGAGGTGCCCTGTGGAAGGTGGGAGCTGAACTCCCCAAAGCTCCGCTGCTGAGCCACAAGTGTTTGCTCGGCTCGCAGCAGGTCCGCCCCAGTGCCGCCCCGGGGAGCCTGGCCGCTGCGGCTCGGGGGCTAGAGCCGCTGTGAGCTTCGGGTCCTCGGCGGTCTAGACGCGCCTGCGGCAGCAGGGGACACAGGCGAAGACACGGGTGACCTGCGTGGACGCGGACAGAGGCGGCGCCGGGCTGCTGCGCTTGGAAGCTGCGGAGGCGGTAGGGATGCTACAGTCCACCTTTTTCACACTCCCCCTCCGCTGCCCCCTCCAGCAACCCTCCCACCCCAACCCGTCGTTTCCTCTTGAGGCTTGAACTCTGAGGGTAAAAAGCCCCAGAAAAGGAAAGAGTGGAAGAAAGGGAGATTTGTGGCTGCGTAGCTTCTCTGCCGCCCGTCTTGTAGGATTCTAGGCTTGGAGTGGAGTCTTCAAAGCCCCTGGGGTGGGGGGTGGGCCCGGCACCTGCCCAACTTTTTTTTTTTTTTAGACAGGGTTTCTCTGTTATAACTCTGGTTGTCCTGGAGCTCACTCTGTAGACCAGGTTGGTCTCGAACTCACAGAGATCCATCTACCTTTGCTTCCTAAGTGCTGGGATTAAAGGCGTGGGCCACCACAGCCCTGTAAAACTTTTTTTTTTTAATTAAAAAAAAATTCATTCAAGTCTGTTGGTGATGGCGCTCACCTTTAATCCCAGCACTCAGGAGTTAGAGGCAGGTGGATCTCTGTGAGTTCGAGGCCAGCCTGGTCTACAGAGTGAGTTCCAGGATAGCCAGAATTACAACAGAGAAAACCCGTCTCTAAAAGCAAAATCTTCGTGGCTGAATAAAACTCCACTGTGGGCATTACAAAATCTTGAATGCACATATCTATGGTAGTGATGGTAGGGTGTAGCTCTGCAGCCCAGACTAGCCTGAAACTCAGTATGTAGCTCAGGTTCGAATAAGTAGAAATCCTTCCTCTACCTCCCAGCTATAGGATTAAAGTGTGAGCTGCCAGAGCCAGCACATATGGCTCATATATATTAATAATAACATATATTATGTATTATTAATATATTGTAGTTGTAAGCTGCTGTGGGTTCAGCAAAGACGACAGGGAGGCCCGTTCATAGGTTGGAAATCCTGCCAGACCTAAGCAGAGGGAACCAAGGTCATGGCCAATGCCAGACTCTACAGTGGAACCCTGAGCTCTGAGCTCAGGTGTTTTATTGGTTCAGAGCTCCTTAGGTATTCTCCTGATAGCAATGCAGATCATTAGCAACTAAATAACCACCACAGAAATCCAACACCTGCAAACAATACAAAACACCAAGACCCAGGCTAGCCCCTCCTCACCTAACAGTGCATAAAACATTTATTTTATATATAACTAAAAATAAACTTCTGCAACAATATATATTTTAATTTTTTTAAAAAAAGTTTTAGTTTGTTTATTTACATGAGTCCTCTGTCTGCATGTACACCTGCAGGCCAGGAGAGGGCATCTGATCCCATTATAAATGGTTGTGAGCCACCATGTGGTTGCTAGGAATTTAACTTAGGATCTCTGGAAGAGCAGTCAGTGCTCTTAACTGCTGAGCCATCTCTCCAGCACCATATGTATATATATAAATGGCTGCCCTTTCCACGCATTACATCCTTACTCTTCTGAAGAAGAAAGCGCATCTCTCCTTTTAGCTTCAGGAATAAAGAAAGTTCCCTGCTCTGAAGCTCATGAACTCCCTTGGTGCTTCAGGGACACTCTGTTAGTTTAAACCAGCAGCCCTAGTGCTGGGGGTAGTGTCTGGAGCCAAATTTGAGTGACCAAGGCCTCGGAAACACAAAGCTAGATTAGCCCAGGTTCCATGGTCCCATATGGAAACAGTTCATGACGTTTTATAGTAACAGAACAAAGAAAGTCATAAATCAAGGCAATTTAAAAATACCTTGTTGGGTACATCAGAGCAGCTGTTACACCAAGATGGGGGAAGTTCTCCTGTAGGTCTCAGATGCTTGCTGATGACTATTTTAGCCTTTGGGTTGGTGGAAGCTAATGGTCTGTTAAGTTAATAGATTCTAAGAGATCTTTGTCAGTCACAAGTGTAGGTTCTGACACAGAGCTAGGCAAGGAATGCCTGTTTAGGATGCTAAAGCTAGGGTAATGTCTGGATCTACAACATTTCAATGTTAACACATCACTGTAGTTCTAATCAGACTAGCCTTTGCAGACACAGCTTCTTTCCAGGAATTCTCATTCACAGAAGGAAGGCCGGCTTGTGTCAGCAACTCTGTGTGGTACTTGGTTAGCCAGTAATTGGCGATGGCATGTAGGAACCTATCTTCTTTTTCTATTGCTGTGACAAAACACTATGACCAAGGCAATTATAAAAGAAAGCATTTAATCAGGCTTATGGCTTCCACGCGGGTAGAGTAAAGACATGACAGCAGGAACAGTTGAGAGCTCACATCTTGACCCACAAGTAGGAGACAGATGGAGAGAGGTAAGGTTGGGACTTTTGAAACCTTAAAGCCCACCCACCCCCCAGTGACACACCTCCTCCAACAATGCCATACCTCTCAATCCTTCCGAAACAGTCCCACCAACTAGGGATGACATTCAAACTTATGAACCTATGGGGTCCATTCTCATTCAAACCACCACATAGCCCAAAGTTCCATCTCTGGCCAGACAGAATACAAATGTGAGTATATTAGGTAGAACAATCTGTCCTTAGTAGCTCAGGGCTATTGGTCCCTGTTAGCCTTCTCTAGCTGTGTGTGGGTATTCCTTATGTGTTGCTTCTGCATGACCTTGGGAATGATACAGTTAAGGTCATTCAGTCCTTTTCCTCTCATTAATACGTTTCTCAGGATGTCATCTGAGTTCAGTATTTTCTTGTGGCTGCAGGCACTGGCAACCAAGTTGGCAACTGTGTGATTAGAGTGGCTGGCAAGGGTCCATTCTCTTATGCCCCTATAAGCACCACCCTTTGCCTACCAGCAGTCATCACATGCTCGTGCTCTCAGCTTCTCTGTGATCCCTTGCTTCTTCTGGGGCTTGTGGTAGAAGAACTGGAGGGGAAGCAGAATTCAGCAAGAAGGGCAAGTGAAGACTGGATTAACTCAGTTAAGAAGTGAGAAAAACCAGAGCTCAGATAGTGGCTGATGGGTAAAATTGCCAGATGTCCTCCATAAAAATACCAGGCACCAGCCCAAGCTTGGGGGAAGGGTGTTGTCTTGGTAGACAGCAGTGGTATTGAAAATATTTGCTTAATTAAACAATATCTTATATGCTGATATAATCCACTTATTTTGTTCAACTTCTACACCTCTTTTTACATTATTTTTTACTTTTATTGAAAATAGATTCTTAGCTGGGTGTGGTGGCACATGCCTTTAATCCCAGTACTCAGAAGGCAGAGGCAGGTGGATCTCTGAGTTTGTCCAAGTTAGGGTTATTATTGCTGTGATGAAACACCATGACCAAAAGCAATGTGGGGAGCAAAGGGTTTATTTGGCTTACATGTCCCAGTCCCAGTCCATTGAGGCAGGAACTCAAATAGGGCAGGAACTTGGAGGCAGGAGCTGATGTAGAGGCCATTGAGGATTGTTCTTGATCAGCATTTTTTTCTTATAGAACCCAGGACCACCAGCCAGGGGATGGCACTACGCACAATGGGCTGGATTCTCCCGCATAAATCTCAAATTAAGAAAATGCCCTACAGCCCACTCTTATGGAGACATTTTATCAAATGAGGTTCACTCTTTCCAGACACTCTAGCTTGTATCAAGTTGATGTAACATTAGCCAGCACACAGGTGTAGCTAGAGATCTTGAGATTATCCTAGATTAGGATGGGTCCCAAATGCAATGAATAACAAGTGTCTTTATAAAATTTAAAGGAGAGGACACAGGGACATAAGGGAAGCCATGTGAAGATGGAATGGAGCTAGACATAAGAGTGGCAGGACAGAACTGCAGGGATGTCAAGCACTGTCCAGCTCCTTGGAAGCGAGTGAGGGTGTGGAGACTCCCCCTGAATGTCGCCTCCCCCTGAATGTCGCCAGTAGGATCCAGCTCTGCAAATCTTGGCTCCAGAGTTCTGGCCTCCAGGATCATGGGGGATGCGTTACTAATCCACTAAGGTAATGGTAACTTTTTTTTTCGTTTTTAAAACAGGGTCTTTCTATGTAGGCCAGGGTGCTCTGAAACTTACTGTGTAGCCTAGGTTGGCTTTATATTTGCAATCCTCCTGAGTTAGCCTCTCAAATTCTGGGAATTTGAAATTCAGGAAAATTTCTTTTGCAGCCTCAGATAACTAATACAGTCACAATTTCTCCATGAGAATCTCTGCGAAGGAGCAGAGTTGGTGGTCTCTAAGTTAAAAAAAAAAAACAAAAAACCAAAAACTCAGATGTCAGATCCTGTATAGCAGAAGTGGTTGAAGGGGTTCAAGAGCAAGACTGTTTATGCCTAGATTAACACAAGCTCCAAAATTAAGGGGCTGGTAAGGTCACGCTCTCTCTGAAAGCTCTGGAAGGGGTCCTTCCTTACCTCTCCAGCTTTTAGTGGTTGCCAGCAGTCCTTGGTATTGTCATAGAATTCAGAGAGATGTCTGTGGACCTCTCCAAAGAAGGTTTAACCTGTATCTTATGGTCTTCTTTACCCCTTTGTACTATTATTTTTCTTTGGGTCAGACAAATAAGGCTAAAATAACCATGGCTTAAACAATATAGACATTTTTCTGTCATTTAAAAGCCTTAAACACAAGCAGTCTAGCTAAAATGGGGCTCTCACTGCTAAATGTCCAGGTTCCTTCTGTCTGGTTCTGCCATCTGTAATGATTGGATACTATCTTACGACTCAAGATGGCCACTTCAGGTCTCACCATCACACCTGAATTCTAGACCCGTTGGAAGTTACTTTAATGGCGGATGTAGAAGTGGTACACTTCCATTGGCTAGAACACCGTCACTTTGTGATGCCTAGCTGAGTGAGGCTGTAAAACGCTTGTTGTCAATTTCCCCTGTAAAACCAGGATCCAGGTAAAACCTAAGGTTTCCATTGTCAAAAGAAGGATGGAGAATGGATAACAACTACTGTATGCAGGTGAACAACAATAGTGTCCATCTGTGTACAACAAGCAAAAGATCTAACTGCTTCAACAGCTTCTCAAATCTGAGCTCATGAGGTAGATGGAAAAAGCCCGGAAGTGGAAGTGTAGGTACAGATACCAGCCCCGCCCCCTTGGTTAGTGATAAGATAAAACAGCTTTAGCACTCTGAGTTCAAAGCAGCAGAGATACAATAAATGTAGAGGTGTGGGAAGGCCAGCAGTAGCATCCTCCCCTGCTCTGTTAGAGGTTGAATTGTGCCCCCCTGAAAGATATATTGAAGGCTTAACTCTCGAATTTTTAAAGGTGCCCTTATTTGGAAATGAGGCATTTGCAGATGTACTCAAGATAAAATGAGGTCATACCGGATGTCCTAACCCAGTGATTGATGTCCCTATAAGAGCAAATTGGGCAGAGACAGACAAAAGGAGAAGGCTGTATAAAGCAAGAGCCTGAGGTTGGAATGTTCCATCTTCAAGCCCAACAATACCAAGGACTGCTGGCAACCACTAGAAGCTAGAGAGGTAAGGAACCCCTTCCAGAGCTCCCAGAGAGATCATGACCTTTCCAGTACCTTGATTTTAGACTTCACATTTCCAGAATTGTGAAAGAATAAATTTTTACAGTGTCATGACACTTAGTTCTTAGCACTTTGTGGCCGTGCTCCTAACAAATATATTCCCCTTCTTTCTCTTTCTCTTTGCTAGTATCTAATCTCATGAACATCTACTGTAATGGACCACCAGGTTCTGACATCTGGAAGTGCTCTCTGTTCTCCCTGTACCTTTCACCTAGCCCTACCATTTATCTTATTGGCAAAGCTGTGTGCAATGACAGGAGATCCAACCATGATCAAATGCCAGGCCTAAGCCAGACCAGAGTATGAACATGGAAAGAGTCACAGGGGGATAATTAGTGGCAGATCTATAAAGTCCAGGAAATTAATCTGAGATGAGTCCAATTCTCAGAAGAAAGACAAGGCATGACATTCCATAATGACCAAAGACAAGTCCCACCAAGTTGCTTGAGAGCAGAGCTATAGCAATCTAAAGCAGTACTTGTTCTAGCTCCAGTCTCATAACACCACTGCATGCTGGATCAGCTGCTTTCATATGTAGGATCCTGCTTGCTCTTCCAAACCAATCTTCATGGGTTCATATACAGCAGTGACACCTCCACTTGAACTGTATGGTAAGTAAATAAATGGTTGAGGGCGCTAAGTAACTTGTTCTGTGTCACTCTGCATCGGGACGCTTGGAAGACGTTTTTGTTATTTTGGTTTCTTTAAAAACGCAAAAGTGGCATTTGGACTTAGGTTCATGTTCCCACCCTAGGTGTGGTGGTTGATTATGAGTTGGATTTGGAATGCTTGATGCTGGTGGCTATAATTTGGTTAGGGGTAGTTGTTTTGGCATGGTTGTTTTGGCATGTGTAGCTTGTTCTTGGGATTGTGTGCTACTTGGGTTTATGGGAACTTTTGCTTAGAGTATAAAAGGTCTGAAGCCCCGAGAGCTGGGGTGGGTGTTGGTTGGTGGTTCATTGGTTGCTTTGCCCACTGTTAGTGTGTTGATAGAAGAACATCGGTTGGAGAGATTGAGTTTGCAGACAGTTTGCAGATAGGGCTTGCTGAGATGGTAGTCTGACTCACTGTCAGTTAGTCCCCTCCCTGCTTAGGAGAGCCTAAAAATAAAAAGGCTGTGAAAATTTCTACCTTTCTCTCGTTCTCTATCAAGGCCGCCTGCAAAAATGGTGGAACTTTCTTTCTATCCTTCCTTTCCCTTCCCCTAAATTGAGGGTAAAGTTTGTAGACACGGGAACCATTCGTCGTTGTAAGCTGCTGTGGCAGGTTACCAAGAGAGACAAGGAGGCATGTTCATTGGTGGAAATATTTTCAGACCTCAGCGGAGGGAACCACCATCATGGCAAGGGCCATACTGGACAATGGAACTCCAAGCATCTGAGCTCAGGGGTTTTTATTGATTCAGAACTCCTCAGGTGTTCTATTGATAGCATGTGCAGATCCTGAGCAATCAAACATCCCCCACATAAATCCAACACCTGCAGACAATGCACAACACCAAGACCTAGGTAGGCCCTCAGCCAACAGTTTGGCCCTGAGTCAATTATGTATGTTTTATACATAATTAAAAACAAACTTCCACAACATCACTCAACACATTCTTGGCAGTATGTGTCAGGAAGATAAAGGTAACTTTGTGTTGGTCAGGGAGGTCCCAAAGATTCCCCAAACAATACAAGCTATTTGCATTGCCTTTATTGCTCACCACACTAGATGGTTAGATCCTACTGCTGAAGACATCACATACTCTGGTTGCAGGATACAGAGAAATGGAGCTGGGACTGAGCTGGAAGTTTGTTCCTGGTGGCTACCATTCCTAGTATCAGCAGATGCTATGCAGGCTTCTGGGTAAAGAATCCATTAAAAGTCTTACCTAGCTGAAAATCCTATGAACCACAACACTAACCTATCAGATAAGATGTGCCCACTGATGCAACAGTGGGCATGACTGTTATAGAAGTAACCAACCACTTTATGGTTGGATCTGAGGCCTGTTCCATAGGAGGGAAATCCATGCCCAGTACAATAAACCTGCTCAAAAGCCCACAGCTTGGGAGAAGAACCTACTACTGTTGTTTTACTAAATAGATAGGACACCAAACTGCCTTCTAAATAGTTATGTTTATGACTATACATTAGTGCTGTTCTCACCCTTGGTTAGAGAAGTTTCTTTTTTGCAATAGGCAGGCAAATTAAAGCAGAGACACATAACCTGTCAAAGTGTTGACCATAAGTGATTGTTGAATACTTAGCCATAAGCAGGACATCTATTACACACCCAAACCACCCTACCCCCACTTTCACCGCCCACCAAAAAGCTCAGAGACTACTGCAGAAAAAGGAACAGAAAGAATGTAAGAGGCAGTCAGGCATAGTTGTACACCTTTAATCTCAGCACTTGAGGGCAGAGGCAGGTGGATTGCTTTGAGTTTAAGGCCAGTCCGGTCTACATAGTGAGTTCCAGAACAGCCAGAGCTTTATATAGAAAGATCATGTCATATATATATATATATATATATATATATATATATATATATACACACACACACACACACACACACACACACACACACACACATGAATGAAAGAACATAAGAAGCGTGAGATGTGGAGTTCTATGAAACACTGTCTTTTGGATATGACATGGCCATGACACTCATGAACTCACAGCAGCTGTGGTGACCTGCACAAGATGAAACCCACTGACAGTCCAGCATGAAATACAGGAGCCACAAGGAATCATACTGCAGGCTAAAGGGTCAGGGGAAAAAAGATTCTGCTCCTGGCCTGTTCCTGAGCCTGAGACTTGGACACACCCATCACTCCAGCTTAGCACCAATGGCCAATGTTTTCAATTACTGAATACTTCCAGCAGCATGGTACTTTTCCACCAACAAACTGCACAAATCTCCAGAAACTCTATAAGAGCTCTCCCCAACCCTTAAGCTAAGCCCTCTGTTGTCTCTTCCCATGCAGAGGCAGCTGCTATTTTGTTTTTCTCCCCAATAAATATCTTGTATGTGTGAGTTTTGTTGAATAAAGTGATTTTGTGGTATTCCCTGGCCCCCCAACTGCCAAGATGCCCTTGTGTTGGAAAAACCCTTATATGTACTATTATATTAACTATTTACAAACCAACCAACCAATAAACAACTCCCAAAATCCCAAAAAAACAACATCCCTAGAAGGCACATAATTCAGTGTATACATATACATACATATACATATGCATATGCATATACATATACATATATAGTTTTAATGAATTTTTCTCATCTGGGTTGACAATGCTCCCAGAAAGAGCCAAAGATCACCTAAGAAAACCAGACAGGGGAAGCCCTCTTTTGAGTTGTTGGCCAGGGCCGCTAAGAGATTCTTAAAACGTACAGTCTATTGCTCTACCCTTGGTCACCCTTGTCTTACTAGTTGCAGTTCTATTGCTGTGAAGAAACATCATGACCAAAGCGACTTATAAAGGAAACATTTAACTGGGGACTCGCCTATGGTTTCAGAGGGTTAGCCAGAGATCATCATGGTGGAGAGCTGTTGTAAATCAGTTTCCTCTGAAATCAAAACATTTTCTTGAAGGGAAGTTCCTTAAGCAGGAAGGTAAACAAGTCAAAGTAACTTCAGGAAGTCCTTGAAACTGAAGATTCTTTAGGTCCCTTCTTCCCAAGATATAAACAAGCCATGATGCTGAGAGTCACTCTCAGAAAAATCAAGCTGCAAAGAAGACTCTGGGACCAGACCAGCTGTTTGGAAGAATCAGAAACTAGCAGAAGAGGTGTAGATCAAGTGGGTCACTTGGAAAAGGACACTCTCCAACCTGCTGAGCTGCTCATAGACTGCGCACTATGCTCCAAGTTTCCAGTTTTTGTGAGCTGTCACCCATGCTGGCATGGGTCTTGGTGATGAAGCTTTGAGTCATTTCTGCTTCTGTAAGAAAGCCCTCACCCGTATTCCTGTAAGTAACTCCGATAAAACTCATGGATGGACCAGGTTGGACGTTGGTGGTATCTGTACTTTGGTCTTTTTGTACTTTCCCTCTCTGAGGTGAGTATGCATGTGTGTGGTGTCCACCCAAAGTCCTGTCACACAACAGGAGCATAGCAACAAGCAGACAGACACAGTACTGGACCAGTAGCTGAGAGGTTAAATCCTGATGTGTAGGCAAGAGACACAGAGTGAGACTGGGCCCAGTGTGGTCTTTTGAAACCTCAAAGCCCATCCCCAGTGACACACCTTCTCCAACAAGACCACACCTCCTACTCCCTTCTAAGCAGTCCACCACTTGGAAACAAACATTCAAATATATGACCTTATGGAGGCCATTCCCATTCAAATCATCATACCCCTGGAGGTGGAAGGTTAAGTCCTTGTTGCTGAAGGCACTGTGCACATCAGACACAGGACTGGGAGATCTCTGAGCTGGAGAATACTGTCTCCCTGAGGACTAGCTTTTTTTTTGGTACTGAAGGTGTTATGCAAGCTTGCAAAAGAGGGAGGCAACCATCCATCTTACCCAGCTGTGATGCCTATGAACCACATTAATGACCAGTAGAGAGTGATAACTCAATGGGTGCAGTAGTGGCACACATACTTATCTGTAACCAACAGCTAATTGGACTTAAGACCCTCTCAACAAGTGGGATACCATTCCTGGTACTAGAAACCTAGCTGACTACTCAGTTCTTGTGAAGTCATGGTTATTGGAGAAGAATCTACAACCCCTAATTCACTAAACCAGCATAACCCCTAACAACAGTAGATAAACATTTGTCCTTCTATCAGAGATGACGGCAGTCTTCACCCCTCATCCAAGAAACTTCTGTTTGCAACAGCTGGAGACTACTATAGAAAACCATAACCAATCAAAATGCAAAGTTGTGGATCCCAGCCCCAGTGGATATATTTATAAATACTTTCACACACAAGGGAACATCACAGAAGAGGGGCTGGAAAGATCTTAAGAGCTAGGGGATCAGGGAGTTTCCTGTGAGATTACATCTCCTAGCAATATCAGAAACTGTACCCACAAAGTCTCACCAACATGACTGTTCAAACAAGGATGACACCAACGAACATGCCAAAGTGGATGGGGAAAAGCTCTACACAAAGAACGATAGGTAACTGAGTAAAGCTGGGAGTGGGAGAAGTGGTCCTTCCCAAGGAAGAGCACACCAACTGGTTTTCCAGTGCCAAACGACCAGCCCTGAAAACATACATACAAGTAACATTATACACGCAGAACGGGTAATATTTAGGAATATGCATGCAATAGCAATTAATGAAAAAGAGGCCATGAATTTGAAGGAGAGTCGGGAAGAGTATATGGGAGGGTTTGGAGGGACGAAAGGAGAGGGAGATATGTTGTAATTAAATTATAGTATCAAAAATAAAAAAACAAGAGTCCTCATTCCACTCCTGTTGTATCTTATATTGCCACTAGGGGGCGGCTAACATTTCTAATGTCAGCCCAGCAAGGCTAAGGCTGGGAACGTCATTCTAACACAGGGCATGGTAGTGCACACCACTAATCCCTGGACTAGTGTGGCTGGGGTGGGAAGATGGTGAGTTCCATCACAGACTGACCTAGACCCTCAAAGAAAGATGATTCCTGCCATCCTCACTCCTCCTCAAAAGGGTTTACTTTCTTTGGTCGGGTGAGGAGCTGTCTCTACTCCACAGATTTGAGGAATGAAGAACCATTGGAATTAATTTAGTAACTGCCTATGAGAACTACAGCCTGTGTGCAACCATCACTAGCTAGAGAAGCCTACCATGGGAAGAGTCCCAGAAAAGCTTATTACCACATCCTCCTCCTCTAATTCAGCTTGTTTCTTTGCAGTTCCACCTCAGAGGTCACCTGCCCAACTCAACCCCCTTTTCTTTGTCATTTCTGCCCCACGCTGTCTCTTTCTCCCAGACTCTTGGAGAGCAGGGCTTCTAGAACTCTCCAGTTCTCACTGGTCTGTAAGTCTTCATAACTTTAGGTTCATAGCATGGCTGTTTGTCTCCCCTGGTTCAGGCGCTTAGGCTTTGTGCTGGCAAAAGCAGTTTGACTCCTGCTCAAGGATGTAAATCTCCTTCAGTTTGACATCTGGCTGGAGAAAGGACCAGAAAGGCTGTCTCTGTGGCTGTCAGACCCACTGGTGACAATCTGCAGATGGAATCCACAGCCCGGTTCAAGTCTAAACACTCCAAAGGAGGCTGACGGTCGGCACATGGGTATGTGTCCAGCAAGACCCAAGCAGTATGAACTCCTGGACACTCTTCAAGGACAATTCTATAAACCAAAGGCCTCCCTTCTAAATCATCCTCTCCTCTCCCTGGGCAACTTTTCACAGAGATGTTGGAAAATATCCAGAGATGGGGAGAAGAGGGCCTCATCCTCAGGCTCAACCAAGACTTCCTTCCTGACTTAGGGCCATAGTTCAAAAGCAGAACCCCTGCCAAGAATCCATCTACATTCAGACACCAGTGATCCTACATGCATTGGGTTGGAAAGGAGAAAGTCATCTTTGGTATGCAAACACCCTGAGAAATAAAACCTGAGCTCCAGGAGAAAAGGGAGCTGCATAGTCCAGGTTCAGCTCAAAGGGAACACCCATATGTGGAAATGCATGTAGCTTATCCTGTGGGCATTTGAGGTTTTATATCTAGGGCCTCCAAACCCAGCCAATGCACTGCATGCTATGTCACAGGCATGCCGAACATTTGGTGATTAACTGGCTGTCCTGGAAATCAGCCTGATCATGGGCATTGCTCATGGTGTTAAAGAAGAGCCCGCACAATACTCCAGTGACGGGACGGCCATAGAACTTTTTTTTCCCCACGAGAAACATGTCAGATTAGAACTGTCAAAACTGAAATGAGGAAAAAATAATGAACAGACAATTGTGACTCTACTTTTGCTTCTAGAGGATAACTAAGATTTCTGCAACCCAGGAGGGAAGTACGGAGATAAAAGGTAAAAGCATGCACATGTGTATATACGTTGTATATGCACGGCTACTATTATAACATGAGACACGCTACCCCCTCCCAAACCAGTGGCCTTTACCTCTAGATACAGACACACAAAGCACAGAGCCAAAGTGTTTGCGGATGTAATAGACCTCATTAACCCACAGTAGTTTGTGGTATGGGGGGATTCTTGATCCTGGACACAGCAAGCCCCATCCTCTACCAAGTCAGATGAGTCATGCATGACTGTGCTACTTCTTGCAACTGGGTTCCAGAAGTTTCTGAAAGGGCAGGGAGGAAGGGGAATCAAAGACTTGGCAGTCCCATTTACACAGACAGACTCTTTGGTTTTGTCTGATGGGTATTAGAAAGAAATGGGTAAGGATTACTCTTAATTTTCTGCCCCTGTCAGAAAGCAGCTCTGGGCAGGGAAGCCAGCTAGTGGATTATGAAAAGGAAACAAACTGAGAGAAAAAGAGAGCAAGGGACAGACCACATTCAGTAATATTTATTAATTTGATTTTTAAAGGGAACAGGGACCCATTCCGATGGTTCACCTTCCTATGAAGTTCTCCCAAACCTTGAAGAAGTCCTGACTGTGAGGTAGATCAGAGCTGATTTGTGTCTAATGTGAGAGATGGTCTAAGATGGTGCTTAGAGAGTCATAGTGAGGAGCCAGGAGCAAAACCTCAAATTTTGTTATTGTTTTTTTCCCCCTGGCTTTCTGTCCTCAAACTCACTAGAGACAGAGTGCAGAGAATCACAAGCCACTCATCCGGGTCAGGAAAGCAGAGGAAGGAGGTAGGCAGGGGTGTTTTCTTTGCCCTAAGCAGGGAGCCCACACACAAGCAAGGTGATGGGTACCCTTCCAAGGCCACAGGGCTGCTCCCAGGGCAGCTTTGGCATCCCAGCAGCTGAGGTAGTAGTGAAGTTCAAGGTGGGTCTTACATCAAAATTTCTCTCAGGGGGGGGGGCAGGAAGGAAGGAAGGAAGGAAGAAAGGAAGAAAGGATATGAATAGTGAAACCTATATGTTCTCCACATCTCGTGGTCCAGTGAGCAGGCTCTGGAAAGTTGAAATATTCAGCTGGGAACTCACTCTCAACAGAGATCGGGGCTTTATAAAAACATCTGCATCCATGGAGTCGTTTCTTGTCTTTCTGGCTAGAAAAGCTCCCCAGAAGTCCTGAAAAGTGGAGATAATATTTCTTGGGGTAACCGGTCAGGTGGGTGAGAGTCAAGCACCAGAGGGAAGGAGACAGTGTCCCAGGAACCCTGAAGAGCATATTTACTTAACAAAGGTATAGGCGCCAACCAGCAACTCCCCCCTTCCCACCCTACAACTCCAATTCTGTCCTTGAGGGGGTGGGGAATGCAGTTCAAATTCCAACTCACTGGTTCCTTGCTGGATCTCAGCGGGTCCTTCACGTAGGAGATGGACGCTCACCTTCATAGCCACCAAACCTTTGAGAGAAACTGGAACTGAAGCCCAGGGTTTGGGAAGTCCACTACTGTCTAAGGAAGTCCCAGACTGGTGTACAGATATCTAGGATCCGGGGGCGGGGGGGGCTGAGGAATTGAACTAGAAAACCCAAACTAGAGGCGACCAGGGAGGTCAGAAACCTGGTACCAGAGCCCCAATTGCTTGTGGAGCTCACCTGGTCCTAGGGTGGGACACCATCCCGCTCTTTGCCTCAGCCCTTGGGATTGGATCCAAGAAAGGAAAGGACCCTGTGTCCCATTTTAGTTCCCACTCCCCCTTCGGTCCATCTCCCTCCCCCAACCCCTAAACTCAAAAGTAGTGACAGAGGGCGTCCCCACCCGGAGCCCCTGGTCTCCTACCTGTTGAGCGGCGGGCTCTGCCTGGGCTCGGCGGGGCTGGCTCCGGCCGCTGTGGCTCCGGCAGGACCGGCAGGGAAGGTGACAGCGCTCCGCTCCTCCCGCCCGCGGCCGCCGCCGCCGCCGCCGCACAGAAGACGGCGGAAGGCGTCGCGGAAGTCCGGGCTGCGACAGTAGATGAGCGGGTTGAAGGCGGAGTTGGCGTAGCCCAGCCAGTTCAGGGCGATGAAAACCCCGCTGGGGACTAGAGAGGGGCCCGCGAGGGCGCGCAGCACGTTCGCCAGGAAGAAAGGCAGCCAGCACAGAGAGAAGATGCCCATGATGAGCCCCAAGGTGCGCAGGGCGCGGTGTTCCCGGAGCGGCAGGAGGCGGGCGGGCCTGCGGCCGCAGGCGGTGCCAATGTCCGGGGCCGTGTCCGTCCCGCCGGCGACCGGGGACCGGGAGCGCGGCGGAGCCCGCGGAGACTCCTCGGGCGGGAAGCGGCCCAGCTCCCGGCGCAGCAGACGCAGTTGGCGCTTAGCCACGACGAACACTCGCGCGTAGACGAAGAGCATCACGAGAAGCGGGAGGTAGAAGGACACGGAGGAGGAGAGCAGCGCGTAGGGCATGTTGGAGGCGAAGGAGCAGCAGCGCGGGTTGGAGTGGCACTTCTGCGCCTCGGCGTCCGCCCCTACTCGCCACCACTGGCTCATGATGGGCGCAAAGGACACGGCGGCGGACACGAGCCACACCAGGACCACTGCCGCCCGGGCGCGGCGCTTAGTGACCAGGGTGCCGTAACGCAGAGGATTGGTGACAGCTAGGTAGCGGTCCACAGCCAGGGCGCACAGGGTCTCGATGCTGGCGGTTACACAGAGCACGTCCACCGACGTCCACAGCTCGCAACCAGTTGCGCCCAAGGGCCAGTGGCCAGTCAGCGCCAAAGTGGCCCCTGGTGGCATTACGAGGAGTCCCACTACCAAGTCAGCCGTGGCCAGCGAAGTCACGAACACGTTGGTTATGGTCTGGAGTCTTGGTGTGCGGGCGATGGCCACGATTACCAGCAGGTTGCCTCCCACAGTGGCCAGCGCCAACAACGCCCCGGCCAATGCCGCCGCCCATGGCACCCCTGGCAACCCACTCGTGTTGGCTGTATTGGGGTCCAATGTGGGGGCGTCTGACCACAAAGCTAGAGAGCCGTTCCTGTGAGTCCACGGAGCCATCCCGTGTCGCGCTTAGGGTGGGAAGGGTCCCCCCAGACCCCCTGCCTCAGGGAAGGGGGCAGTAGGACTGGGGAGCGACTTCTCCTGCCTGGGCCATCTTCCCTAGTTGCTGGGGTAAGTCTGTCAGCTTCCCTCCATCTCACCCCCCACACCCTAGATGCCAGGAGGAGTGGCTGCTTTTAAAGGCACAGCGTCCAATAGTCTGGAGAGGAGAGGCCTCTGGTGGGAATTGGAGGGTGTAGAGGGAAGTCCTGCCACAGCGCTCTCTCAACACTGGTTTCCTGGAGCTCAGCACCTCCTTCCTGGAAGGGCCTCTAACACCCTTGCGAAGATAGCCCCTCTTCTGCTTGGATGTCCTCCCTAAGGTACCTTACTGCTTGAGATGGGATCTCCATATGTTTCTCAGAATGCTCCGGACCTCCAGATCCTTCTGCCTCAAGCTCCCCAGTGCTGGGATTACAGGTCTGGGCGGCACCACTCCCAACTCTAAGGCCTCTTATGTGAAGCAATGGCAGGTGGCTGATGTCCTTTCCCTCCCAGCTGGTGGGCTGTCCCCTCCCCTTCAGTTTCCCTGCCCCTGTTTCTGCCCACCTTTTCAGTTCTTTTTTTCTTTTCTTCAGGAGTCACTTTCGTCTGACTTGGCGTCATGCAGCCTGGGATGCTGAGAGCTTCTGGTTTCCATCTCCCTCTGACTGCTCCTTTCGCACACATTTCTCCCAAAAAAGTTCTAGATAAAAAAGACACATTAAAAATGAAGAATGGGGGCTGGGGGTGTCGCTCAGTGGTAGAGCGTATACTGAGCATACCTGAGGCCCAGCATTGAAAGGGGGGTGGACACACACACACACAGATAGATAGATAGAGACTGGGCTTGAGGCTAAAGTTTGTCTAGCACCACCCCCAGTCCTCCAAAAAATTTTTTTCTGTCCGCTTCGCTGGGATAAATGGTTTCCATCAACTTCTTGGAGATTTACTCATAAGAAACTAGGATCGAGGAATTCAGTTGTGTGCATGTGAATGTGTGGGTGCATCAGGTATCTATCTCCCTCTATTATTTTCTACTCTATTGTCTTGAGGCAGAGTAGCTCAGTCTGCCAGAAAGCTTTCCATCTGGCTAGGATGGCTGATCCTGAGCTTTCCACCATCACCTGTCTCTGCTTCCCAAGGCTGAGGGTTATGGGCATGTGAGTCCATGCTCAACTCTTCATTTGGCTTCAGGGGATTTGAACTCTGGTCCTCATGCTTGCAGAGCAAGCATTCTTACCTACGGAGGCATCTCCCTCGGCCCTCACATTGCATTTCTGGAGTGTATAGAAGCATGAGCCTGGTATGCAATGCCTCTGAAATCTCTTACACAGCCCCAGCAGTACCTTTCCTTAAGAGACCAGGGCCTCTCTGCTTCCTCCCCTCACCCAGACATCCAGCACCTAACTCCACTAGCTGGTTTCCCAGTCTCTTCACCAGTTTTTCTCAAATTGGGTGTGGGGGTAAAAGGCTTAGAAATCAGCCTCTGGGGTAAGGGAAGATGGTATATTGACCTGGGTTAGATGATTCCCAGGATCTGTGAATAAAGAAGCCTGCAGTGATGGCCTGCACATGTAGTCCCAGAGTTAGGGATGTTTGTCAAGATTAACCCTTGAGTTGTCTTGCTTCCTCTCCTGAAACAATGGAACAAAAGAGAAAAAAATACAGTGGAGAATGCCTCCAGGGTGACCTCCTGGCATGCTCTTTTGAACAGCCCTGTATCTCAAAAGAACACTGTACAGTCACTGGTCTCAGAAATCCCTCTGGGAGGCTGAGCTGGGGGCTGGAAGTCAGAAAGGTTGGAAGGGGACGAGAGAACCTAAAATTATCCCTGAGGAAAAAGGACCAGCTGGGCTCCCAGCGACCCAGCAGCTTACTGACCCATGAACAGGACTGTCGGGGGCTCTCAAGCAAATGCTTTCCCTGTCCCATGGAGTAGGCCATGTAGCCTGCATAGCTCCCCTCTGCTACCCCTGCCCCTGCCCCAAGCTTGCCAGGGTGGTGCACACTGCACTTGGCTGTGGCTTCGAGCTGACCATCAGGGTGATTGCGCCCAAGTAGAGTTTTGCAACACCCCAGAGTGCTGCCAGTTATCGCAAAGGGGTGTCATAAGATTCTCGACAAGCAATCTCTAAAACAAATACATGTCATTTGGCAATTTTTTTTTCAGTACTTCAGAGTAGGTGGGGGGAGCAAGGGCTGTCTCAAGACATACTCAAATGCTATCACTGCTTCAGTGAACGACCTTGTTGGATGAAGAAAGTGTGCAAAAATGTTTACATATTTGAAAATGACCAAGCGTCCCCAAACCATAAGAGCATACCTATGTGTGGCGAACAATTAGTCCAGTAACCAAATATTGTGAGAATAAATGTGCCAGGCCTCCTTCTCAAAGGCCTGTGAGCGAGCAGACCATGTGCGAGTACATCACATCCATCTACAGCAGGTTCTCTTCCTCTCCTGCCTCAGGCTGCTCACATTAATTTGCCATTTGGGTCTTTGAGATTATTCTTTTTCTGCGATTTTTATTTCAAGTTTTTAGCAGATTATGTAGCCACATTATTCAACTATCAAAATATAGAAAATGTATAGAACAGAAAGAAAGTTGCAGCTGGGTGGTGGTGACACACATACCTTTAATCCCAGTGCTTGGGAGGCAGAGACAGCCAGATCTTTGTGAGTTCAAGCCTGGTCTACAGAGTGAGTTCCAGGACAGCCAGAGTTACAGCAGAAATCTTGTCTCGAAAACCAAAAACAAAAAACAAAACCAACCAAACAAAAAACCCCAAGAAACTCTTTTAGCCATTGTTTTTCACACAATTATACTTCATCCTGTATTTTTGAATTTTAGCATAATTATATGAAGCTAACTTACATAGCTATGGATCCTTCTAGATCAACACACAAAAGACACACATTTTTTTTGTATGAATACACAACATAAAACTAGCTCTCTACTAATGGACACCTGATTTACTTCCTGTATTTATTAATAGATGATGTTGCAGTGTATAATTAGTACCTCAGTCCTTTCATAGCTGTATAAAATGTACTTGTAGATGTTTCTATGAACAGAACTGTTATATCTATATAAGGCATACACATTTGTAGTTTTGGAAGTCATTGCTAAATTTCTCTCCCCAGACAATATGACTATTTCTACTCTCACTATCACTTTTGGTGGCCAACTGGTGGTTGCAAGTCTGTGGCCTGCCACTCTGGGAAGCCATCCTAATGGCTGGGCCTCCGGGAATTAACATTGCCTATTCTGTAGAGGTCGTCCAACTCTGGATAGACACATACATTGCCCAGAGAGAGCACTGCTCAGGCCCTCAGCCCCCCATGACCTTTGTCTTATTCCAGTCAGTGAGTGTGGGCTCTTACATGCTGAGGGTGGACCCCCCCCATGTCACTGGCTATGGGCAAGCAGCTCAAAGGGTGCAAGTTCTATGGCTGGAAGAATAGTAATCTGGGGTAAATAGAGCTGGCAAGAGGCAGCAGCCAGTGATGGACAGAAGTTCTAAAAACCGGAAGTTTTATCCGTCCTGGCGATCTGGAGCTTGTTGTCCCATGGACATCAAGACTGGGTATTCGTACATGTGTTTACATGACACAGCAGGAAGGAACCAGGGAGGCTTTATACCTTATACCTTGTTTAAGATCACATGTGTTAGAGGTGGGCATATATAGTACACATGTGTGTGTTTTCTATTTTTGGTGCTGGAGACTGAATCCAAGCCCTTACTCCCATTAAGCAGTTCCTTTAACACTAAGATATGTTGCCTGCCACAAAAATGTGACTACATTCTACCAGTCATAATCAACCCATTTTATTTTAAATTTCTTAGAAGCAGGTGGGGGGGTGGTGGCTTGTAATTCTAGCACTAGGGAGGCTAAACAAGAAGACTCTAAGTTGTGTGCTAGCCTGGGTTACAGAGTGATACTCTACCTAAAAAGCCAAAGTAAATAGAGAAGTTCTTAGAAGGGAGCAAGACTGAGAGGGCATTTGACCCGTCTCTCTTCTCCCTAGCCTGCACTGACCACTCTTTTGCATCGTTTTGATGAATGCGCATATGGCTTTTGAACAGTGGTTTCCATTCTTAGGAAACAAAAGGTACATACTGAAGGGATGACCTAGGACCAGGACTTTCTACGAGAGGGGAAATGGGTTGACAGAGGGTTCCCCCCCCCTCAGTGCCTTATGTTTTATTTTTAATTGAACTTAATTTTGCATGTTGGAGACGGAACCCAGGGACTCATGAGCATGCTAAGTAGGAGGCCTATTGCTCAGCTCTGTTTCTTCTTTTTTGGTTCTTGTTCAGCAGTGGAAGAAGGGACCAAGAGCTGGTCCTTCTAGGGCTGGAGAGATTGCTCAGTGGTTAAAGGTACTTGTTCTTCTTCCAAAGGACCTGGGTTCAGTTCCCAGCACCCACACCAGTTATCTCACAGCTGCAAGTAATTTCAGCTCTAGGGGACCCAGCACCCTCATCTGGCTTCCATGCACAGATACATATAGATATACACATATATAATCAAACAAAAATGAGCTGGTCCTTCAATTTCTGAATAGGCAGACAGATCCTTTTGTCTCTGAAGAATCACTAAACCCCATGACTATCAGAGAAGTTCCTCCCAAGGCCTGGGAAAAGTCACAACCTTAGCTAAAGCTCAGATAGGAATCTTCAGGTCTCTGTCCAATAAGCATCCTCTCCTCAAAGGCAGTAGGGAACCAAACCAGTGTGGGAGAAGAGCTCAAAGAAGGGTGCCTATCTCCTATAGAGAAATGTTCCATCACCTTTCCAGCCATGGCTTGGCTTCTGGGCAGGGGAGGCAGCAAGAGGGCAGATCTGCCATGCCATTGGGTCTCCTGTCCAGTCTCTCCCTCTTCCTCAGGAGGGAAGGCTCAAACAAGGCCAGAACTTCTCTGGTTAAGAAGAGGCTGGAAGCTCAGAAGGAAGCTGCTTGGCTGTACCGCTCCTATTCGACTGCATTTCCCTCCCTCCCCATGGAGCCCCATTAGGGGAAGATGGTGGGCTGAGCTTGGAGAAGGGGTAGAAGGCAAGATAATGAGGAAGGTTCCTCCTCCCATAAGGGCAGGGTGAACCTTCCTGGGCAGCAAAGGCTCATCAGTAAAGATGCTCAACATCAGATTGCCCGCAGGAGATGTTGGGGCAGAGGGAGAGAGATATTTCCTGTTTTCAAAGAGGCCACTGGTATGGGGAAAATGCCACCATCCCCAAGAGGAGAGGATACAGGGCATCCTGTTTTCTAGTTGGGAGGGGACACTCTTCTGGAAATAGAAAATGGAAGGAAGAAGGATTGCCTTGTGTTTGTCTTTCAACCCAAATCATTACGAAAAGGTCTTTCTGGTGGGGATGCAGTCACCTGGACTTCCAGCTTCCTGTCATCATTCCTACAGTGTTCCCAGGCACCCACCCGTATACTCCTTAGGCATACTGACAGAGAAGTGGCCAGGACCTGGCCCCTGCCCCTGGGCAGGAGACCCTGCCAGCCTCACAGAAGAAGCTGGGCTTTTACTTTGTTCTGCCAAAGGAGTCCTACTTGTCTTGGTAGGAATCTTTGGGAAGGGTAGCTTTGTCTTATGGTGGAGAAGGGAAAGAAACTATTTCCAAGAGTCACCAAGGGAACATATTTGAAGAGATCTGCTGTACCTTGACCCAATTCTCCATGAACACATAGGCTTTCCTGCTTCCAGAATGACAGTTCGTTTAACCTCTGGCTTCCCAATCGTGGGCATCAAGTAAAAAGGAGATAGCACTAACAAGGATCACATATCCTGCCTCTCTCCCATTCAAGCTTGCCCTCACTGTCTCTAAGAAACATTGTTTTGTGGCTGCATTGCGAGCTATTGGCAGCAGAAGGCTGTGGGGGTAGTAGTTTCCTTGCATAAACAGTTCAGATTTACTGAGGGGACTTGTGCCGGGTCAGAGGGGAATGGGATGACAGTGCTGTGAAGGAAACCAATCCTTCCAGGTCTGAGCCAAGCAACTTTCTCGTATTACTCTATGGACAGGGCCTTGGGAATGTATGGACGGTTACGAAGATACAGGCAGAAGGCTGGATGCATAAAGTAAGTCATCAATACTAGCCTCTCTTTCCTGAAGTTTGGTTGCTCCCTGGTTCCCTGAAGGAGACAAAAGGGCAGATCTAGTAGTGAAATATAGCATTGGAGAATGGTAGGATGAGTAGCTTGGGTAGCAGCCCAGGGGTAGAGCTTAGCCTAGGGGTTGCAAAGTCTGGGTTCAAACATTAATACTCCAAGTCAAAACAAAACAGAACTAAATCAAACACAAGACTGGGAAAGGAAAAAGTAGAATTCTGAGCGGCAAATCAGAGAAGACTAGGCTTCCCCAGAGCATCAAGGGTAGCCTTGCTTATAGGGGCAGTCTATCTGCTAGCCCAAATCCTAGGAGGGGTGGGGAGAGGAGAGGCAGAGAGGAAGAGAATGTAAACCATGCTGGGAATGTCAATTCTAACCAGAGATGCAGGACAGTGGGAGGCACTGGGGGACTGGTTCCCTCAAATGATCTTTTCTCTTTGCTGCTAGCTAGACCCTATTGCAATTTCTAAATGATGTCATGGACACGGAAGGCCAAGGGCTCCTCTGGCTCCTGGGAGCCCCATTGATACCACAGCGTATCAAGATGAAATGGTATTAAGGAGAAAAGTCCTAGATAGGGCTGTGTAGTGTTCCTCCATCCTCAGGAAGGAGAAGGAAGAGCCAACAAACTACTGGAATCTATTTCATGTGGTGGCAAAGTTAGGGTTTGGAGACAAGAAGAAGCCATTGTTCTAGGGACCAAAGAGGGTTGATGACATTCTCTTTGGTTGGCCATACTTTCAGCAGAGGTACCCACTGAGAGAGAAGCCGCCATGAGTATGCTCCCCCATTCAAGCACGCACACAGATAAGCACAACTGTGCCCAGAGCACAAACACTCCCCATATAAATCCCATAACAGAGGGGTGGTATATGCACACTCAGCAAAAACTCAGATGTGTGCTCTTACAGACTCACTGTTGTCGTAATCACTAGCACAACCATGTACACCCAAACCAAGCTCACACAATCGCAGGTTAGAGCCCACACCCCACTGCACAAGGCTAGAAACTACCCCGCATGAGCATGCCTTGTCTGTTGAGCTGGGAACGAAATGCCAAAGCTCATGGCTGCGAAAATCTCTAACCCTGTGTAGAAGCAGAAGGTCAGGGGTCAGCACACTTGGCTGCATCTCTCACCACTCATCTTTCAGTAGTGGTGCTGACTACACAGGACTTCAGGTCTTGAGTCTGTCGTGGGAAAGTCCGTTTAAAGCATGAAAAGTGGCTTAAATTAAACCCAGAACAAGTACTGCTTGCTCAGAGGGAATAAGCCACTGGCTGGCTCTGTTGTGTTGTCATTCATTTCAGGGAAACTCCTCAAGTGAAAGCCCTCCCCTCCCCTCCAGTCCCTCCCCTCCCTCCCCTTCTTTCCTTTCCCCTCTCCTCTCCTCTCCTCTCCTTCACTTCTTTCTTTCTCTCTTTCTTTCTTTCTTTCTTTCTTTCTTTCTTTCTTTCTTTCTTTCTTTCTTTCTTTCTTTCTTTCTTTCTTCTTTCTTTATTTTTCAGAGTATGGTTGAGAAAGAAAGCCTCCAGATTGTGCCAATTGTGTATTCATCAGTCTGAATAGACAGGAAGCAACCATGTGCTGGGCATCAGGTAGAGATGCTAAGAGGGACCAGACTCTAGTCTAGGTGAAAGAAGGTGAAAGAAGCTAGTTCCTACAACGCAAGGGCAGAGGAGAGAACGAGCATCTAGAGGGGCAGGATTCCAAGGAAGGAGAAATCACTGGTTCAGTAAATGCCACAAAGAAGGACTTGCAGAGGAAGGGTAACAAGTGACAAGACTTGACAGAGCACAGGAAAGGAATCACATTCCAAGTAGTGGGAGTGGCATAAACAAAAACGGGTAAGGTCACAGGTTGCTGCAGCTTCTGTAAGTTGCCCTGTGTAATGCCAGCACCTTGGGAAGGGTGCCCACTGATACTGAACACTCAAGGGATGCATGCCTGACCCCCATCCATTCAGTCTTCCTTACATTCAAATGCAAACGTAAGGCTCGTTACATTTTGGTACCCACATCTCATTTAGAATCTTAACAGAAGTAATGGCTTAGGGGCTAGGAACGGCTCAGATGGATAACGTGCTTGTTGTGTGAGCGTGAGGACCAGAATTTGAATCCTTAACACCTGTGCACACACAAGGCACAGCAAGGGTGCAGCAGTTCTCCTGTAATCCCAGTGCTGGGGAGGGAGGGACAGGGAATCTGAAGAGCAAGCTGGCTAACTAAACTAGTGAAATTGTTGAGCTCTGGATTCAAGAGACTGCTTCTTGATATATCCGATGCAAAGCAATTAAGGAAGACACCTGGCATTAGCCCTTGGTCTCCACATGCATGTACATGTGTGCGCAGCTACAGAGATTGAACACATATACATCTGTACATACCACAAATGCATACACACACCAAGAAGTAATGTCTTTTCTCAGGTTTTTTCTTTCTCTCTGTTTGTCTCTGTCTCTGTCTCTGACTCTCTCTTCAAGTGTGGCCTTATCTGGCCTGGAACTTGATGTGATCCTCCTGCTCTTATCTCCTCAGTGCTGGAATTAGCATCAGATTATATTATCTCTTCCTTGGAGGGTATTGTGTGTTCAAGGGCCCTCGCTCTGTCTCTTTGCTTCCTGGTCAGAAAGCAAGCAGTTTTGCTTCTCCACAGGCTCCCTGCCATGATGTGTTACTTCACCAGGGAATTAATAAACTATGGATTGACATTTCTGAAACTATAATCCCTAATAACCCTTTTCTATCTACAAGTTGGTTGTCTCAGGTATCTGCCGCAGCACAGAAACCGAACATAGTAGGTTACATTTCTGGATAGAAGATTTTACAAGAACTCTTCCTGAGAAGTATTTGCCTGAAGGGAAAATACATGCAGACTCTAGCTGATTTGGGAGGACAATGGGGGAAAGTCCTTGTAAAGCCAAGTATATGATCTATTATTTGGAGCAATGGGCCCCTAGATAAAGGAAGCCTGTCTGGGCCAATGTCCTGTGTGGTAAACGTAAGTTGAGGTACAATTAAGTGGCCCAGCTTCCTGCATGAAACTTTGAAACAAGGACTATGTTTGGTAAATGAAGGGAATGCAAGGCTGATAGTACTGTAACCAGGCAGGTCACAGCAGTGATTTCATTTCAGGGTGAAATAATAGACGTCTGCTGAGTGGTACAGAGCGGTGGCTAGTAAGGGTTCTTCAGACAAATGCAAACAGTAGAAGACATATAGTAAATACACATAATGTGTTAATAATATAGTAATAAAGGGAATGTATAAACTATGGTACGTATAGTGTACATTGGATACTATATACTACATTTGAAGGAGAGACATGTAAACATAGAGATTTATAATAAGAATTAGCTGATGTAATTACGGAGTCCAAGAAGTCTCATCGCTTCTCATCTTCAAGTTGGTGTGGTGTAATTCAGAATGAGTCTCAAGATGCTCCCCTCCACCCCCCACAGAACCAGGAGTCCCACTATCTGAAGTCAGAGGAAAGTGATACCCCAGCTCAAGAAAAAATACAGTTTGATTCTTCTCTACCATTTTGGTTTACTCTGGCCCTCATTAGATTGGATGATGTCCCACCGCTACATTGATGAAGGCAGATTTTCTTCACTTAATCAGATGATCAAATGCTAGTATCTATCGGAAACTGCCTCCCTAGTCAGATATAATGTTTTACCAGGTATCTGGTGTCCTAGTTACTTTTCTATTGCTGTGACAAAGCATCATGACCAAGTCAACTTATAAATGAGAGTATTTAATTTGGGGGCTCATGGTTCAAGAGGGTTAGAGTCCATGACCATCATGGTTAGGGAGATTGGCAGCAGGAAGGCAGGCAGGCAGGCATGGTGCTGGAACTGTAGCTGAGAGCTTACATCTGATCCATAAGCACAAGGAGAGAGAGAGAGAGGAGAGAGGAAAGAGAGAGAGAGTGAGAGAGTCTGTGTGAGAGAGAGAGAGAGAGAGAGAAGAAGGAGGAGGAGGAGGAGGAGGAAGAGGAGGAGGGGGAGAGGAGAGGAAGGGGGAGGGAGTGAGAGAACTAACTGGGAATCGCATAGACTATTGAAACCTCAAAGTTCACCCTGAAGTGACACACCTCTTTCAACAAGGTCATACCACTTAATGTTTCCCAAACAGTCCCACCAACTGGGGACCCAGAATTCAAATGAACTTATTGGGAGCCATTCTCATTCAAAGTACCGTATTCAGGCATCCTTCAGCCTAGGTACATAATAGTAACACATGAAGTTAGACATCAAAACAAACGGTCTTGCACCCTGCTTTTCTGTGTTGAAGATTAGAGGGGCTACTGACTAGTCTCAGATCTTATGGTGTATACTGATCTCCCAGGTTCTTGACTGTTGGTTGCGTTCCTTTCTATTACTATTTATTGTTATTTATCTATTACTATTACTGAGCTTCAGACCCAGAGAACTGAACTTTAAAATTGCATCATGGTACATTTGCATTCCCTGGAATGTTTTTTTTTAATCACTAGTATCTTTCCTTGAAATAATGGACACATGGAATGATCATCAAAGGACAAAGACTCAAACAGGCACTTCTCCAAAGAAGAAGTATAAATGACCAACATACATGTGAAGACATGCTCAATTTCACTAGTTATCAAGGGAAGAGAAATCAAAACCAGCCCGAGGCATGACTGTACCTACGAGGTTGACTAAAATTAAAAACGAAAAGAACAAGTACTGAAGGCTGTTGAGAGTCGGGGACCCTCCCGCAATTGCTGGCAGGGCTGTAAAATGCTGCAGTCACTCTGGAAAACACTATTCACAAACAGTGAAAGACTGAATTTTGGCTTGACTTTGCAGGACCATTCCAAGCTGAAGAACCCAGAGAAGTGGAAACAGGGACCCAAGAAGAAACCTGTCCACCATGTTGACTGCAGCCCCAAAGCACAAAGTGCGGTGGATGCCAACAAAGGGATTTCTAGCTCTAAAATGAGCGAGGCATTGCTACAACATGGATGAATCCTGAAAATATTAGGCTGGGCAAAATAAGTCAGACAAGACTAGACAGACACTGTGTGAGCACACTTACACGAAGTATTTAGAATAGGCAAACTCACAGAGACAGAAAGTAGGTAAGAGTTAAACAGGGGCTGAAGGGAGGGAGAAGAGGGAGGTATTGCCTAACCCTAATGGGAGCAGAATTTCTATTTGGGGTCATGAAAAAACATTTAAAAATAAATAGTAACGATGATTGCACAATAGCGTGTTTGTAATTAATGCCCCTGAGTTGTACATTTAAAAATTGTCGAAACAGCCAGTGTGGTAGTGGAGGCCTGCAGTACTGTCTTGGGACGTTGAGGCAGGCGGGCCGTGAGTTCCTGAGTAGCCTGGGAGATGTCGTGAGACTCTGTCTCAAAAATTATTTAAAATAAAAATTTAAATACATAAGAAATAAAAAATAGAGTGGCTAAAATGAGATTATGTTTGCCATAACTGAAGAACTTTTTTTAACGCAAATGGTATAAAAGGGGAAGGAGAAACAAGGGGGCAAGAATAATTAAATGAGAAGGGAAGTGGGGGGCAGGGCAGAGGAGCGAGCATTGGGGAGGGGTGACGAACACTTTGGAGCTTCCTAAAATATAAACACCATGCATATATAAAAAAGAGTTTAAATTGAGTTGCCCTTTAATGTGGGCACAATGGCCCCCTACAGAGACCATAGGCTAGCAAATACGTGAAAAGCCCAGCACTGATTGTCACTTACCTGTCTTGGAGTTTGTCCATGAGGCTCCATAGACCTCCCCATATTCACGCTACTTCAATTACTCTTGGTCGTCCTCCAGAACTCGACAGTAAGCCCTTATTGCTGATGATACCACATACTTGAGACATGGAACATGTAGATATCAAGCTGGTACTGGCATGGAAGCTTCATTCTACTGGCTAGCTTTCACAGTGCTGGAAGGTTCTAGGAATGAAGTACTCCTCAATCTTACCCAGCTATGAACCCTCCAAACTCCAATGACGACTGGTCAATATCTGCCCACTGCTCCAGTAGGGGCACAAATATTATGAGAATAACTTCAGAAGATACAGAATCAATAGAATGAATGTTTATGTGAAAAGGAGACTCATTAGATTGGCTTCCAGGATGTGGTCTGACCTGTCCAGCCATAGTTGTCCCACACCAGGAGACAACTAGGAGACTAGGAGAGGTCAAGAATCCAGACTGATCAGTCCATGAGGTTGAATGTCTCAGTGGTTCAATCTTCTGCTGATGACCTGGATGGTTGCTAGAGAGCTGTGAGTCTTTGGTCTACATCAGAAACCCAAGGAAGTTGGTTCTAATATCGGTAAAGGAATGACTGCCCCAGGAACAGGACAGATTAACTTGCCAGCGACAGTGATGGTAAGCAGGCCAAAAGCAGTTTTCTTCTTCCATGCCTTTTTATGTGGGCTCCCACCAGAAGGTTCTGGCCACATTTAGTGTGGGTCCTCCTGCTTGTGGTCATTTGAATGAGAATGGCCCCCATTGGCTCATATATTTGAAACTTCAGTCACCATCTTATTATTCCTGTAAGAATAATAAGATGTAAAGAGCCACCCAGCTCCCCCAGTCTGGGTGAGTAGAAAGTAGGATTTCTGCGGAACAGGAAAAAAGCAGGTGCTGGGTGAAAAGATGGGTAAAGGCAATCTTGGTGGTGTAACAATAGAGGTGGGTATGTAGCTTGCTGTTACTATTCCTGCAAGGCTTGAAGCTCCTAAGCCCACTGCACATCCCAGGGGCTAACCTTTTTAGATCACTTCTGTGTTTGTTGATAGCACATCTTTCTGTAGACCGCTGGGGAACCTGCCTGGGGTTGCTTATAGTTTGGATGTGAAATGTGTCCCCAGAGCCATTGTGTTGAGAACTTGGTCTCTAGCCTGTGGCGCTACCAGGATGGTCTAGAGCAGCAGTTCTCAACCTGTGGGTCTTGGCCCCTTTGGTGGTCGAACGACCCTTTCACAGGGGTCGCCTAAGACTATCTGCAGATCAGATATTTACATTGCAATTCATAACAGTAGCAAAATCACAGTTATGAAGTAGCAACAAAAATAATTTTATGGTTGAGGGGTCACCACAATGTGAGGAACTGTGTTAAAGGGCCGCAGCATTAGGCAGGTTGAGAACCACTGCTCTAGAACCTTGAAGAGGGAGGACTTTTTGGAAGAAGTTAGGTCCCTGGGGAGAAACCCTTGAAGGGGATATTAGGACCTGGCTCCTTCCTGGTTTTTTTTTTTTTTAAAGTTTCCTGAACACCATGAGGTGAACAGGCCTCCCCCACCACATGCTTCTACCGTGATATACTGCCTCACTACAGACCTAAATCAACACAGCCCACGACCATGGCTGTCTTCTGAGACACTAAGAGGGGATAAACTTTTCATTCTCACAAGTTTGTTTCTCTTTTGTCACAGCCACTAAAAGCTAGCACAGAGGCGAATCCGTCTTGCCAAGAAAACTCAGACCGATGCTGGAGGCTTCTGGGAGAGTCCTCGGTTTCCCATGTGGCAGATCAGATGTGCCCAACTCGCGGGGAGTTCCAAGAGGCCCACAGTTCTGAGTATCCCACATGGAGTTCTGGAAGCAGCTGGCAGACATCTGACTTCTGCCATTGGGTACAGACAAGAGTGGGTCTGACCTTAGGAATGCTGCAACTTCAAGCGGACAATTGCCATTTCTTGGCTTGCTTCCAAAAATCCCTCATGTCTATAATCCTTTCTACCCCTACACCCCAATGGGGAGAGATCCCAACAGTCACACCGCCTATCCCAACTTCTTCCCATATTTCATGCAAGGAGACCACTGTGTCCAACCCTTCCTTTACTGGAAGAGATCTTCCCCGAGGGCCACTGTCCTCTCTACTTGCAGGCCTGAGCATAACAAGGATGTGGTAAAGCAGAGCCTGGCATCTGGGAGAGGTCAGCTGGAGGATGCAAGGTCAGCTGCCTGATGTTAGCAACTGCTTAATGTTTGTCAGTAGCCTTTTGTAGAGGGCAAGTGTGTGTGTAGATACTGTGGAGGGATACCCAGGGAGTCTACAGGGCAACAGGGAGTGAAGGGCAGGAGATATGGGAACAAAGGAAAGACCTTTGATGTGATGGCCACTCAGCTCCCATGCCACAGGGGGCGGGGGCACAAGGCAGCCACTATTTCTGTGGGGGTTTGCATGGCCAATTACTTACTGATCATTTAGGGCTAATGTTCGCTTGTTTTGGTTTGTTTGTCACACACACACTCACATCAATCCCTAGATTAGAATGCGATGCCAGTGTGATGATGCCATTTGAGACCAACACAGTGTCTAACGACTCTTCCTGGGGAGACACGCACAAACTCCAAGGGAGGTATCAACGACAGATCGCAGAAACAGTTCCACCCATGATTTGCTTGGAGAACCAAAGAGTTTCTTGGATTACTTACAGGAGCACGGGTGGAACAGAGAGGTGCAGAAGAGTGTTGGTTATTTATTTATTTTTGTCAACTTGACATACTCTTGAGTCATCTGGGAGGAGGGAAGCTCAACCGAAGAACTGCTTCCATCAGATTGGCCTGCAGGCACGTCTGTGAGGGAATTCTCTTGTTTGTTGATTGATATGGGGAAGCCCAGACAATTGCAGGTGATCCAACCCTGGACAAATTGTCCTAGGACGTGTAAGAAGGTAGCTGAACTGTAGTCCCGAGAGAAAGCCAGCAAGCAGCGTCCCACAGCCTCTGCCTTAGTTCTTGCTGGCAGGGTCCAGGCCTGAGCTCCTGCCCGGGATTCCTTAGATGATGAATGGCAACTTGTAAAAGATAACAAACCCTTTCTTCCCCAAGTTGCATTTGGTTAGCCTGTTTAATCACAGCAACAGAACCTAGGACAGGGAGGAAGTGGGAAAAGGCTGGATCCTAGTGTGCCTTTCAAGGCAGGCCTCCAGTGACCTAAGACCTCTCCTTAGACCCCATCTCTTAAAGAGCCCATAACTTCCCAATAATGCCATGGGCTGGGCACCAAAAGTCTTTAACATGTGGGCCTTTAAGATCCAAACTACAGCCAGGTGGTATCAGAAGGAGGAGGAGGAGGAGGAAGAGGAGGAGGAGGAGGAGGAGGAGGAGGAGGAGGAGGAGGAGGAAAACCACAAGTTAAAGTCTGCAAACTATAAATGTCCTTATCATTTAAAAAAAATCATGCTTGAAGTTATTAGTCACAGTTACTCAGCATGCTGTTGCAAAGAAGTGTTTCAGTCATTAAAAACCCATTTTTGCCACAATGAATGCTTAAAATTTTTCATTCGAATAAATGGAAAACCATCTTGGGATGCTTACCTCAAGACAAACTACAAATATCTTCAAGATGATATTTTGATATCAAAATGATATTAAAAAATGCTTCAAAAGCACTCCTCAGATTTCCAACTCCAGTTCCAATATTGTTGACTGCAACACACGTCTCTCTCCTGGGCTATTTCCAAACATACCTGGTCTGCAGCTATCCCTGGCCTGTATACCAAGACTCTGGCATCTCCAACATCTTGGGATCTCCAGTGAAATCCAAGATTCATCTTCACAGCTTCTCTGGGCCTCTATGCACGGACACCCCTGACACACACCTGGCTTCTGTTCATACCTCTGCCAATCTATACTTCTTTTTATGTCTTACTTGGCTACATACCCCATCCTGAGACTGAAGTCTGGGGATAGTCACCACTTTGTGTGTGTTGCTTGCGGCAGTATCAGGGAAGTGGTTTGCAACAGCTTTGTTTCTCTCCTTGTTCACTAGAACAAGATAGCACAAGCGCAAGCTTGCTGGGCTGGAGTTTACTTAGAATAGGACAGATCAGCCTGATATAACCCCAGTGTGAGTGTGCATGGCCTCGGGCTGAGCTGTTCATCAGAATCCCAGACCTCACTTGCCTTCCTCAGCAAAGCTGAGCTGCTAGCCTGAAAAGCAAGATGAACTCCTTCCTCATCTTCCATTTCTCTCAACTGAATCCTACTGCATTTAGGGAGCTTCAGTGATGTTCAGCCAGGCCCCCATTTGTACCACAGACAGAGGCAGGCTAGGACAGCATGGCAATACCTACTATGAGTTCTGACGAAAAGAAACCCCTAGGTGTGAGTGGGTTTTTAATGCACGGTCATCTTGGTAGTCAGGAGCCAAGGTGTAAGCGTTATAGCTCTGAGGTGGGGAAGGTGTCTCCAATGCCAGTGTTAGAGCTCTGAAGGGAAAGGCAGCTCAGCTTTGCTGAGGAAGGCGAGTAAGGTCTGGGATTCTGATGACAGCTCAGCCCGAGGCCATGCACACTCACACTGGGGTTATATCAGGCTGATCTGTCCTATTCTAAGTAAACTTCAAGCAGTCAGGAGTACCACAAAGTCACACCACACAACAAATCTCACACAAGAGATTTATTGGGAAAGGACAAAGGAGGGTGCCTGCCTCTGCTCTGGTGAGAAACAGCACCAAGCTGAGTAGAAGGCAGGCCTTATATAGGGTTTTGGGGGAGGAGTTTTTCAGAGTGGAAATTTCCAGGGTGTGGACAGGTGGGTTTTCAAGTCCTGACCTTGGATGAGTTCAGGGATTGGTGGGGTATCGATTTTAGTGATTGGTGGGTTTTGAGCTCAGTGATTTGTAGGCTTTTCAAAACCCAGAAGTGAGCTCAGACTTTGCACCCTACAGCAGGGACATATTTCCAAAGCAGCAAGCATGGGAGAGAGCAACCTTCTCAAGATGGCTCTTGTTACAGAGCCAGGCATTTACATTGAGAACTCCATAGGGAGTGCCTTTCTCCTCTGCTTCTTTTCCTGTGTGGATTTTTCTTCACTATGTCTTCCCTTTCTGCTACTCCTCTTTACCATGCTCCATGGGCTTGATGGTGGGTTTCTCTAGCTCTTGGGGCATTTCCTCAGTTTCCCTTCTTGCTAAGGAGTTGTTTGTTTGTTTTTTAGTTGCTTTGAATCCTAGCCACTAAAGATGCTGGAAATTGTTGCTTGCTTCTAGTCTGCTATCTGGCTTCCTTACCAAGGGGACTCCAGTTAGTGAATAGTTAATGCTTTGTAACTGAGTTCAGGAGAGATATTAGTTGACAGTTTTTCTTTTAGTGCCATCTTAGTCTTGTTTGGTATCATGGCAATACTGGCCTTGTAGAATGAATTGGAAGATGTTCTTGTGTTCTGGAAGGAGTTGTACAAATTTGGTGTGTGTATTTCTTTGAGTGTTTGATAGAGTTCTCAAACTAGTGAGAAGCCAGATGTGGTGTCTCACAGCTGGGTACCAGCACTTGGGTTACTGCAAGTCTGAGTTCAGCTTGGTCCACATAGTGAGTTTCAGGCCTCCTGCTTTAAAACAGAACAAATAAAATTCTCCAGTGGAATCATCAGGGCTGGGTGTTTTCTCTCTGGGGAGATCATCTATTTTATTTTAATCACATCTGCCTTGTCCACAAATGTGGGACTGTCTCAGGCATGCCTAGAACTCTGGAATTCTCTTTCTGAGAGCAGCAAGCAGGCGTTTGGCCCCTTCCCTCTGCAGCCGACAAGCCATAAGCTATGCTGCCTGTTTGCAGCTAGGCGACATCCCTTCAAAGGCATGCGACCTGTCAGAATTGTTTATCTGGAGCTGTAGCACTTCTCCCTATATAACCATATAAGGTCTCTTTCTCTGGTCTCCCGGAAAATACCTAGGTCTAGAACCTCAATATGTAAGTGGGACTGTTGTACCTGCACTGTCCTAACCAATGAGCTTCCAGCAATGCCCCTGGATAACAGGGACCCTTCCTCTCCCTATAAATGTAACCTTGCTCCCCAATAATAAAATAAAGCCCATCTGCTGTGGGCTCCTGAGAATTCTGTATATTCTCTCTGCCTCACAGATTCTCCCATCTGAGACCGCATGAACCCACCCTAGCCATATGCCAAACGGCTTTCTATCCCAGAGCAACGCTGTGGGCCAGCAGAGCTACGTTGCAGGGCTGAGAAGCCACTGTGGGTTTTTTCGAAAACTACACACACACCAACTCTCACCAAGGCAGTGACTGAGTTATAGGTTTTGCACTGCAACAGACCCAAGAAGTTATCAGATCTCTTGTATCCCTCTTCATATGTGAGACCTGTGGATGGGGGTCCAAGGTCATAGGCTCTTTAGCAGCAAAAATGGGAAGAGCCTGTCTTGCATGATGCTCAGTCTCAGCCTTCTTTGCTGCTGATGTACATTGTAGTGGCTTAAGAAGAGACGTTCAGTTCTCCAGACATTTGTCTTCATCTCCCTGCTTGTTCTTCAGCAATAGGATGATTGCTCATGCACACCACCTACTTAGGAAGATTCCCAAAGTCCCTTCTAATCCAAAGTGAAAACCAGAAAGAGGAGCAGGCAAAGGCAGAGCTGCTAACTCAGAGCCATGGGGGTGGGGAGGGAGGGTGGGAGGGCACAACTTTGGCAACCAGATCTGCCAAGAAAGAGACCACCTTAAGTTTGATCAGCCTGACCATCTTCCTCTGTTGGACTGATGGGCATGAGGATGAGAAACTAGACCAAGGGATAACAGAAGGATTAGATGCCTCTCCTACTGGTCAAGTTACAAAATGACTTTACTTATTATTTCATTAATTTCTATTTTTATGTGTGTGTGTGCTTCGCCTACATGTATGCCCGTGCAACCCACGTGTGCCCAGTGCCCCTGGAGGCCAGGAAGGAGTGTCAGATTCCCTGGAACTGAAGTTCAGGATGGTCATGAGCCATCATTGTGGGTCCTGGGAATTGAGCCTGCATCCTCAGCAAGAATATCAGGTACTCTTAACCACCAACTGAGCCTTCTCTCCAGCCCCTGAATTGATTTGATTGAAAAGAAATTTATTTTGTCTTGGAGTGATGGTGTATGCCTGTAATCCCAACACTTAGGTAGTGGAGGCAGAAAGATCAGAAATTCCAAGTCATCCTTTCAGATTCATAATGAGTTCAAGGTCAGTCTAGGCTATATAAGACAGGGGTTAAAGAAAGCAAAATGCAGGGCAAGCAGGGAGGCGCTAGAGGGCACCCTGGTCCAGTAGCTGAAGGGCTAAAGCAAACCCTGGGGCACCAGTCCTTTGATGGTGGCCTCTTGGGTTCCTCTTGCACTTCCCACGCTCTGCATAGGCTTCAGAAATTTCCAGCCAAGCCCCTTCCCATCAACCCCCAGGCCTTTCTTTCTTTTTTATTTATTCACAGGCTTTCTCATGTGTATGTGCTAACCTCTGACCCAAGGCTGAGTGAGGGACCAGGCTGTCTTCTAGAAGTACAAGGCCCTCAGGACACTAATACACATAATAAATGTCTCCTTTGCCTTTATTTTATGCCTCAGATAAGGGAGATGACTGGCTTCAGGCTGATGTCCAGGCCTGAGAACCGGAAGGCAGGCTTCTGCATAGCTTTTTACAATCTCTCTTGGTTTACCATGGCTCCGGTCAGGCTACTGTTTTATACAGGCAAGTAGAGTCACTTCTGTATCAAAGTGATCTGTGAAGTCCACAGAAATAGAAAGCGAATTGGAATCCAGGACCCTTCTTTCTATAAACTCATGGAATTAAGCCTGTACCACCCGCTTGGAGATCTATGCCATTACCAACAGTGTTGGTTATGTTAGATGGTACTAAGCCGGAAGGATGAATGCTGGGTTTCAGAGTGAGTCAGATGAAGGGAAGATAACCTTCCAGGGCAGACACACTGGAGCCTTACCAGGGTCCTGAGCAGAGGACCCATGTCATTATCCAGAGAAGGAACTCCCTCCAGCAAAAGTCTTCCAGGCTCTGGTGGAGAAATAAACGTCCAAATTCAGGTGTTCAAATCTTAATCTCCACGGTGAGAGGTATGTTGTTTGAGATGTTGAGAGGTATGATCTTTGGAGAGCAATTAGATTTAGAAGGCCATCAGGTCACCCCACAGTGGAATGTGTGTCATTATAAGATGATAATGACACACCAGAGCTGTATCCTCTCTCAGAAGAGGTAGGACAAAGCAGGAAGGCAGCCATTCAGTAGTCAGCAAGAGAGCCTTCAGTGGGAACCAAATGTGCTGGTACCTTCTACTGGGATGTTCTAGTTTCCAGAATTGGAGGGTGGGAATCAATGTCTCTTTTTCAAGCCTACAGTTGTGGTATTTTGTACTAGTGACACAAGCTTGCTTGTACTGAACTTTCATTTACAGCTTTGTCTCTGGGGTCGCTTTAACTTCACAGTAAAAGCCACTCTCCAGCCTGTTGTGGTGATTCACACCTGTAACCCCAGCACTCAGGAGCAAGACCAGTTCAAGGTCAGCTTCAGTTGCACAGCAAGTTCAAGACCATTCTGGGCTCCATGAGATTCTGTCTCAAAAACCCGAAGCAACAAAACCTGCTCCCAGCTAAACACACCACCTATTTCACCGACTCCCTGGTTATTATTCACTGGTGTGGCACTTAAGTCTATGTCTTCATACTAAGTAAGATATAAAGATATTTGAAGTTGGCTTTTGGGTATTGGCAGACTCAGCCACATTCCAAATTTGTTTTCCTTATGTGTGAAAAGAGGGTAATGTTGACTTCAAAGGTTGTGGTGTAGCTGTAAAGGCTCTCTCAGCTTAAAGACTCTTTCACAGCGCAGGTGCTGGGTAGTAGTTCGGCCAAAGCTCTGTTCCTTTGTCTGTTACATGTGATGTCATAATGCCAAAGTCATGCTTATAGATTACATCATGTTTGAAGAGAAGGCAGAGAGACACAAATTTGGTTGTCAGCGGTAGTAGCGACATCTAAAAGGATTCCCATCAACCTAGAGTAGGTGCTGTGAGACACACAGTGAGCGAACACACACTCCCTGCCCTTCCGAACAGCTCTGTGAAATCATGAAATACATGTTTTTCTTGGTCCAGTTTCCTGACACACGGCTCCTTGAACCCTTGGACTTTTGGGAGTAATGAATTTGTCTTTTGCATGTAAGGTCACTGTTGGCTTGATTGAGGCCCATTCCACAAATGGAATCATGCCTGGTACTGTTAAACGGGGCCCAGAACCTGTGGTTTGGGTAGGTCATAGGCCCTGAGGGAGAACCTACCTTTACTCTTCTGTTAAATGGACATAATGTTAAACTGCCCTTAAATACATAACTTTACACCACTGATTAGTACATCTCTTAGGCCTCATCAGAGAAGCTTCTTGTGGTAGACGGTGATTGACACAGAGGTATACAACTGGTCCAAGTGCAGAGAATAAGAGATTGTGGTCCAGGTGTGGTGGTCCACTTTCAATCCCAGCGCTCTGTGGGCAGAGACAGACAGATCTCTATAGTTCCGGGACAGCCAAGGCTACACAGGGAGACCTTGTCTCAACAAAACAACAACAACAACATAGATGATGATGGTAGATGAGAGAGAGTGCAGAGCACTTGGCCCTAAATGGGGAATCTTCATCACAGTGCTTCCCCCAAGGTTCAGGGATCATCGTGGAGAGAGGGAGGAAAGACAAAAAGAGCCACGGGTGCTGCAACGGCTGTGAATGGTGTTTTTTGGGCAGGACAGGGCCCCGGTGCACATGAGCACACAGTAGCTATGAATTCAGGCACAAGATGTGTACGGGATCAAGCCAGCTCAAATCCCTGTGTGCACAAAGAAAGGCTTAGAAAATCTACTCCTAACCGAGGGGCTACTGGCAACTGATGGATTCAGGGGAGGGAATGTGCCAGGTTTCTTCAGGGATGAGACCCCTGATAGGCTAAGCATCTTCCAGCGGACAGCCTACATCTGGGCGCATACTGGCGGTACTCTGTGAGTTTAAGAAAGAGTGCACACATTTGGGAGGGAAAGTGGTGGTGGGGACATGGGAGGAATTGGAGAGGATCTGGGGGTGGGTTTGATCAAAACACATTAAATGCAAATATGAGATTTTCAACAAAATAAAACACTATTGGTTCAGTGTGTGGAGGTGTCTCTAGATAGCTTTAGGATGGGATCACCCCAAAGGCCAAGGCATGATCAGAAGGTTGAGACTTCGAGCTCCACCTTCAACTTGCAGGGAAGGGGCAGGGGCCAGAGGTTTACTTGATTATCAATGGTTTACAATGTAATCAATCATGCCTATGTAAGGAAGCCCTCATAACCTTCTTAAAGGACAGAAGGGAAGGAGAAGGAGAATCCTGGTAGCTGAATGTCAGGGTGCCTGGAAGGTGGCATGCCCAGATTCTGTGTGACTTCCTGTGGCGATATGAACATCTATTTACAAATGTCAGTCCAAAGAAACGGTTCCACCTACATCTAGCATGGTAAAACCAACGGGTTTCTTAAGGTTACTTACAGGAACATGGCTGACTCAAAGCCAGGTGTATTAACAAAAAGCCCAGCCGGGTACAGTGATGACTCAGGAAAGTTCCATCCCTGGAGCTCCCTGAATAACTCTCCGGCTGCTCCTCCAGAGACTCTCCTCTCCCCACCAGCTACTCACTGATTAGATAACCTTTGGGAGGGGCCCGCCTTTGTCTTGTAACTTTCTGAACTTCTTAGCTTCTGAAACTTCCCTGAACTTCCCGAGACTGGTAGGTTTAATTTACTTATGAGTCTTATGTGCCTTCCTTCTCCCGGCAACAGAGAATATTTCAACCAGGGGCAAAGTGTTACACAACACCAGGAAGGTAGGAAAATCTCTCCCATGCTTGGCTCTGTGCATCTTCCAGTCTGGCTGTTCGTGGCAATCTTTGTAACATTCCTTACAATAAATATAATAAATATAATGTAACCGAGGCTCTTTTCTGAGTTTCAGGAACTGCTATGGCAAATTATTTAAGCCCAAGGAGCAGAGTTGTCGGAATTCAACTGATAACCAGGACACGCAGGGCATAGTTTCTGCTTGTAACTGACATCTGAAATCTTCTGTGGCTACACCCCCCCCTTGGCTGGTTTGACACTGTCTCCAGACAGGTAGTGTCAATAGATCCTGTAGAGTCTGTGCAGTAGGACTGCTCTGCTGGTGTGAGAACACCCCACTTCCACATCTGATGTGGAAGTGTTGGCTTGATCTTGTCAGTGAGCGGGTCTTTCCTCTCCTCTTCTTTCCTTTTCAGAGAGGGTCATATGGCCTGGGCTGCACTTCAGCCATGTTCTGTAGCCCCGGTTAACCTCAGACTCCTGATCCTCCGGCTCCACCTCCCAAGTACTGGGAGAACCAATGTAGGCAACCAAGCCCAGCTTCTTATATCCATTGAAAAATGTTTACACTTACTTATTTTGTGTATGTATGTGCATGCTATGATGTTCATGCAGAGGGAAGAGGACAGCTTGTGGGAATCTGTTCTCTCCTTTCCCCCGTGGATTCTAGGGATCGAGCTCCGGTTGACAACAAGCACCTTCATCTTCTCTGCCGTCTCAAACCTCCTATATCCTTTATATTCAATTATAAGACTTGATATGAATGAGCTCCTGCTCTGATAGGGGCAGAAATCACCATAGCCAAAATAAGTAGGCAAGAAACAGTTAAGCAGGGACTATTGTCAAATACTATAAGATGACAGTGTTTAGAGTCCTCAGAGGTCATGAGGCTCAGGAGGGAAGATGCTCAGAAGACTGGAGAGCTGCTGAACGGAAATACCAAGGCTGGGCTATGGCCCTTACCTCACAGTACTCCTAGCTGTGGTTGTAGGCTTGTTGGCAATCATCTTTACCTTCCAAACCTACCCAAGCACCTTATCCTTAGGGACAGCTATCTTTGTGCAAGGAATTATGGGGCTTCCTATGGGTAACCTAGTGGTCCCAAGCTTAGACATCTCCAGTCTTTTATTTCCTTTGTGGCCACTGGGCTTCCTTCCTAATCTACTCCTTTTAAAAATTGAGACAGGGTCTCAGCTATAGATACAAGTTGAGGATGGCCTTGAACTTCTGACCTTCCTGCCTTCATATCCTGACTACTGGGATCACAAGCTTACAATCCGCAGGCCACCACATCCGGTTTTTATGTGGTGCTTGTGATTTAGCCAGAACTTAATGTATACTAGATGAGTCTTCCACCAGTTGTGCCAAATTCCAAGCCTCCACTTCTCCCTTTCTTTCTCTCTTTCACTTTTTGAGATAGGGTCTCACCCAGTCTGGTCGAGACTGTGCTCTGATTCACTGTAATCACAGCCAGTCTCAGCTTTACAATAGAGTTTTTGTAACTCTATTGTCCCAGTTTTTCCGCCATTAGGACTACGTGAGCCACCTTACTCGGCTCAAGCTTTCTTTTTCGTTTGAGACAGGGTCTTGCTGTGTATCATAGGCTAGAGCCGTAGATCCTTCTGCCTTAGCTGCCAAATTGCTGGGATAACAAGCCCGTAACACTGTACCCAGCTGTAAGCAGGCCCTTGCCTGGAATCTTAGTTCCTGGAAATTTGGGGCCTCTAGCAAAACCAAACAAGGCAAAAGCAAAATCCCCTTCAAAATGCTTCTTCCCCAAAGGGAGGAAGGTGGACACTTTGTTCTCAGGTGTGATGAGACACAGGCCAGCCGGGACGGCAGTGAAAACTGGGTTCTAGTCCTCCCTCAGGTATTAAACAGCTGTGAGGTCTTGAACAAAACCTGTCCTTTCCTGAGCTTTAGTTTTCTGCTGTTTGCGGTTGTCATTGTCTGCTAGTTTTGTTGAGGCGGGAGTCTCATTAAGTAGCCTGGGCTGTCCTGTAACTCCCTGCTGTTTCGCCCTCCACAGGGCTGGGATTATAGGCATTCCCTACCACACGGAGACTGACAAAGATTCTAACCGATTAGATATCCCGGTCCTCCTTGCATTCTTCCTGCCCTCCTTAGTGACCAGAAAGTACAGGTGTAGACCTCATTTCAAGAAATACTGGGGAAACGTCTCTGACCAACTCTAATCCTTCCGAGCCCACCTCCACAGAGGTCCGATTCTTCACATTCCACATCAGATTTATGTTCAGTTCCCAGCCGGCCGGCTGGTTCCCTCTTACTCTCCCACCACTCCTTTCGAGGCCAGGAATGTGCGCACTGTTCAGCCACTGCTCTGACTCCGGCAGCACCGTGAAAGCCCAAGAAACATTAAGAGGGACGATGGATCAGCCAACCCCTACTTTCTTCTCTGAGGAACGGCAAAGGTTCGAGGGTCACGTCCTAATATAGAAAACAGGCCGTCCAGTGCGCTGCGACGTCTGTCACCCCTCCATAGTCCTACCCAGAGCCTCGGGGAGGGACCTCGGAACCCAAGGGGCCAACACTGGGGTTCCCGCATTGGAGAGGGCAGAAGCCGCCTAGGTCAGCAGCCGGGAACCACTTGCAGGCAGCGGACTGGAGCTGGGTGGGGCCGGGCGGACCGCAGGATTCAGGGGGCGTGGAGCCCAGGCGGAAGGGGCGGGCCGGGCACGAGAAGGGCCGGGCCAAGGTGCGGCGGGGCTGCGGGAGGGTCGTGGGCGGCGAGCGGGAGACATGTCGGGGGGCAGCAGCTGCAGCCAGACTCCAAGCCGGGCCATCCCCACTCGCCGCGTAGCCCTCGGCGACGGCGTGCAGCTCCCGCCCGGGGACTACAGCACCACTCCGGGAGGCACGCTCTTCAGCACCACCCCGGGAGGTAGGTGCGGGCTCGGGGTCCCAGGCGGCCTCCGGGGCTGGGGACGTGCTGGGATACCCGAGTCGTACGTGCGACGAGAGCGGCGGCACTCAAGGGTTCGGTGGGTGGACGGACCGGACAGGGGGCGTCGGGAATGCAGGATGGTCACTGTCTGGGTTGCCCGCCTTCTGGGTGTGGTGGAGCGCGGTCTGGAGACGCGGCTGCAAACCGCCTGCATTAGTTTTTTTCCTGGAGAAACAGCCGAGTGCTCCAAGCACACAGATAGGCACTCTGCCAGGATCGCCATGTGCTCAAGGGCCGCTTCTGTGGGTGTCAGGGCAGTTCTGGGGTGGGACAGGGTAGGGGTCTGGGTGGCCCACGGATCAGGGGAAGGCCTGGCCTGGAGATTAAGTTTAGTTGACCTCCCTGAAATAAATGACGCCTGCACACTTTTTGCCTTTCCGGGGCAACCCTCGTTTAGCGTTGGCCACTCGCTCACTAATGGAGGCCGGGCGCTGAGGGTGCTCCTTGCCCCAGAAACGTGTCTCGGCCACCTGTGGCCCTATTTAGAGAGGTGCAGGGGCCTGGCGCCTCGACGATGGTAGTGCATAACAACACATTCCCCTGGGGGGAGGGCACAGCGCTGAGTTCGCGGGAGTGGCGGAGGTTGAGGAAGAGGAAGCTGAGTTGGCGCCGGTGGGGGCCGGCCTCCGGGAACCAGGCTCTCCTAGCTTGTCCCGGAGCCCCAGTATAGGCGCTGATGAAACCTACCCGCCCGTTTGCATGATGAAATCCTCGTGGCTCACTACTTCCCTTCCTCGCGCTGCTCCCACCCACTTGGTGCTTCTCCCCGCCCTGGTCTCCTCCCCCAAGCGACTCCTCTTACAACTCAAAAACAGGAGATTCTGGCAGCTATGCTGAACCTTGGGCTCCTGCAGGCGCGACCAGGCCACTTGCCTGTTTTCTCAGGCAGCTGTCCCTACACTAGGGAGTACAGCCAGATCCCAGAATCAAGGCACCAATCAAGGAAAGGATGGTGGAGATCCGTGTCCAATTTGTGCCGCTCGATCGATCTTCAGAGCCCAGCACCAAGGCCCCCACTGTCTGAGCACGTGTCTGCTATGCATTGTCATGCTTTGCCTAGACTGAGCAAGAACTAGCAACCAGGTGGAGGGGGGAAATATCCCTTTTATTAGAAAAGGCCCAACGAAGTTTTAAGCAGCACTTCTGGCTTCCCTCCACGGTAGTTTTTCGTCCCTTTCTGGATATTTTTTATTTTATTTTTTTAAGTCCATGCTGTTGCAACCTTTGTCTTTTCATAGAACTTTGTGTGAAATGCAAACTTCACAGACAGTTGTCCTTTTAGGCGAAGTGTGAATCTGGGCCTATTTGTTGTAGTTAGGCACCACGGCAGGTCTGAAGGCTCAGGGAAACCTTTTTTACCCCTTTGTTTCTAGATGGACAGGTTAGCTGAGTAGCAAAAGCCAACAGTACTGTTTGTAAGGAACTCTGATCCATTTCTCAGCACAGACTGGGAAGTGTGGAGGTTTGCAAACCCTGCAGTTCCCGTTCTCTTTGAAGAGGAGCGGGCATCAGTGTAGCCTTTGTTTCTTAGCTGAAAGAAAGCCAAGTTCCCCAAAGCCGGCTGGCCCTTGTCAGGGTTTTTTTGTGGGGTACACAGTCCATAGCTTGAGGAAACTCTTGGCTTGTTCTTGCCAAAGCCAGGAAGCCTATTTTTTGGCCAGAGAGTCGGATCTTCTCCAAGAGGGTGTTTGTTCCAAGCCACCTCTGCTAAAGCTTGATTTTTTTGCTCCAGAGTTTGAGTCCAAGGTGGAAGGGGGGGGGCTGAAACCTTTGCCTGACCATTATATGTGTGATTGGCCACATTCTATCCTGTGTACTCTGAAATTCCAGGGGAAAGGGACAGACAGCACCCAGACAGGACAGGTAAATATGTATTTGTCTTTTCAGCTCTTTAGGAGTCTGACAAAGTACATTTCATCCAGGCATAAAGTCAGGCTGGCATTTCTTGAGCCCAGTCTTTTCTACACACCATGGCTTGAGGCTGACTTGTAGGGGCTGGAAGTGCTCCCGGAAGAAATACTGCAGTTAAGTCACTGCAACAGAGACTGGCTTTGGACAGTTGTTGCTAGAAGCAGGGACACAACAGGTGGCTTGAACCATCTCTATTCCTGGGAAACACCCCCCCCCCCCCAATCCAGTGGTCATTAACCCTTTGCTGGCTGATCCACTGCTCTACAGTTAGGTACCCAGGGAACCTAAGACATTTCTGAAGGGAATGTCCTACATTACTATTTGCACCTGTGAATCTTTAAGATCGCCAACAACACCATAAACAACAGAATCTTCTGGTGAACGCTCAGGATGGATGTTTGACCTCTAAACCTATAGAAGTTGTTTGGGTGATCATACCTGGGTGAGGTTAATCAGGCAAGCAGGTAGTATGGCAGGTGTTAATAACAGCGTTTTGTTAAGCCAACAGAAGCAGCGTGTGTTAGTATAGTGGTGCATGCCTTTAATCCCAGCACTTGAGAGGCAGAGGCGGATCTCTGAGTTCGAGGCCAGCCTGGTCTCCAGAGTGAGTTCCAGGACAGCCAGAGTTACAACAGAGAAACCCTGTCTTTAAAAAAAAAAAGTGTCTAGGAAGCTGACCTTGAAGTGGCTGCCAAGTGTTTAGCTGTGGGCCTGGCAGTACTCGGTAGAGGGGGAGGTGGGCTGGGCATTGGTGCTAGTGTCCTTGTGTCCTGAGGCCCTCTTCGTCACATAGAAGAGAGAAATTACTGTTGATATTACTATTAAGGGAGAATGATGGAGCTTGGCCATGGAGGCAGTAATGGAGATAGAATGATCTCCCTTTTGCATTCACCTGAGCTTCCCTTTAAAGTGTTTGCAGCCTTATACATGAGGTTCCAGAACACAGTACTGAATTTAGAGAGGCTTGGGAAAGAGCACCCCAAACTCCCTTTGAGGCCTATCCCTCTTGGTTTTAGAAGCACGTGTTACATCCAGACTTGGAAGACAGTCTGACTTGGAAGGTTGGGATTGCCAGATAGGCAGGCGAAGATACAGCTGAAATGGAATACAAACAGGGGGCTGAAGAGCTAGCTCAGGGCTTAAAATGTGCTTGCGGCTCTTGGACAGGACTGCCCTTCGGCACCTATAGGGTGCTTCTGGATCTCCCAATTACCCTGGCTTCCACCGAAACCTCCCCCCAAATAAAAATGAATGTTTGGAGGATTGGAGGTGAACTGCGGGACAGCTTGACTGCAGGCTGTGCATAAGTATCTAGCGTCACAAAGAAGGGAGGGGGTAGGCAGGTCGAATGGTGTTGGGGAGGGTGAAGATCAAGCGTAAGACCGAATGGACACGTCGGAGTCAGGGGAAGTAGATTTTGGCACAAGCTTTCAGTTATGAGAGGGGTAAATTCCTGGGTTGTATTCACCGGTGGCTATAATTAGCCCTTCAGTGTTTACTAGAAGTTAACTAAGAGTAACTTTAGCCGTATCCTCACTTCCACAAATGCACACATCAGTGACACGTGCTAATTGCTTTAATTGTGGGATTTATTTCACATTTCCTCATGTGATGCCAGATCATTATTTTGTAGACTTTGACTAGGTGCATCTGCCTCCTTCCTTTTCTCTCCTCCTTCTCCTCCTTCTCTTCCTCCTCCATCTTTTCTCTTTTCTTTCTTTCTCCTCTTTAAGGTTGGATCTTACTGTATAGCCCAGGCTGGCCCCAAATTGTTCGATCTTCCTGCCTCAGTCTCCTGAGGGCTGGGATTATAGGCCTGTGCCACCCAGCATGAATGTATGCAGTTTGTATTTGCCGGTTGTATTTCAGAATGCAGTAAGGCAGAAGGGGGCATGATGCTAAGAATCAAAGGCATGTCTCTACAATGAAGTGTCTGGAGAGACATCCTCTGCCCTCCAGCTCTGTAACTCAGTAATGCTGGAGGTCGACCCCGGGGCCACAGAGAACTCGTCTCCCTGATAAATGACAGTTGAATGAGCGCCTCTGTAGATTGTAGTGGTCTTTAGAGATTGCATTGTTTTTTTCAATGTCATCCCAAAGCGGCAGGTATCCGTTATTTGAAAGATGAGTTTGATCCTCCCCCACCATGATAGCAAAAGTCATTTCTGATTTTGGTGAAGGAAGGCAGGTAACGTGGTGTTGTTTTTATGTCATTTATTGGTCTAAAGTACTAGAACATTTTCTTCCAGATGAGCCTTTATTTGGTGTTCACAAAGATGAGTTAGAAGGGAATAGCCATACTAAAAATGAAGATTGCTTAGGACGACAGTTTTTTTCCCCCCCCTTAATGTTCATTTGTGCATATGAATCCCCATATGTTCAGGCAAACAAACAAAAACATCCGTTACTTTCTCAGCCTTTCTCTGCGGTGAATCATAGCCGTGAGTCAACATGCTTGTTCCCCGGGTTAGACAGGATATGTTTCCAGAGCTGTCTTTGTGTTCCCAGGATCTAATGCCAGGTCAGGTGTTGAGAGGGTGACAAGTTGGGCTGGGCGTAGCTTGGTGGCACAGTGCTCTCCTAGCATTTGGAGGCCCTGGGCTGATCTCCAGCACTAGAAACAGATGAAGGGGAAGGGGGCGGGAAGAAAAGGAGCCCGGACTGAAAGCATTCCCCTTAGGACAGCAGCTCTCAACCTGTGGATCTTAACCCCCTTGGGGGTCAAATGACCCTTTCACTGGGGTCATCCAAGACCACCTGCATATCCAATATTTTCTTTACGATTCATAACAGTAGCAAAATATAACAGTTATGAAGTAGAATGAAAATAAGTTTATGGTTGGGGGTCACCACAGCATGAGGAACTGTGTTAAAGGGTCACAGCATTAGAAAGGTTGAAACCACTGACTTAGGATATCGAGGTTCTTTACCCTCAGGCCTGGGTCTCCACTGGAACTCCAGGGTGGAAATGGTTATAGTGGGAAGCCACTAGCCTTTAACAAGCCATCCCCAAATTCAACAACTTAAACCACAGTGTTTAACAGAACATGTCTGTTCTCTGCTGATCTTGGTAGAGTTGACTCATGCTGAGCTGGGTTGCCCTGGGCTGCAAGGTCCAAGGTGGCCTTATCCACTGGCGTTGCTGGTCACTGGTGGGAGTGCTCTCTCGGGGCTCAAATCACTTAGTTTAGCTTGAACTTATGAACACAGCAGATAATAACAAGGCCAACTAGGGCCTAGGCATGTTGTCACATCACTTGAAAAGTATTCTGTTGTTCTTGGGGGCCGTCCAGCTTCAAGTAGGGACAGGAGGAAGAGGCAGCGACTTTCTTTGTTTTGAGACAGGATCTCCTGTAGCCCAGCCAGGATAGCCTCAAGTTAAACTCCTGATCACCCTACCTCTACTTCTCAAGTTCATTAACCACTGTTTTTCCTACCTCCTCTGAGTGTCTTAATTAAGGTTAGGCTTTAGAGACATTCCCTTGCTGGGCTCATACTCACCATCCAACTCACCACTCCCATTTAAACTTGAAAGGCCTGGATTTTCTGGGCACTAGCAATTGGCTTGAGTCAAGCGTGCTCAGCAGTCCAAAATGAGGATTAGAATACAGGAGGCACAGTCATTATAGAGTTTTGGTTTGGCAACATATTATAAGTGAAGGTTAAAAAGCAGGTTTCTGAACGCTGGCTGTGGTGGCATATGCCTGCGATACCAGTATTCTTATAAAGACCTCTCCAAATGCCATATTCTGAGATGCTGGGGCTTAGGCTTCAACATGTAAGCTTGGAGGAATACAGTACCGTCCGTAACAGCTCCCACTCATTCCCACTGGAGCAGCCCTTGCTGTTTCCGGAGATACCAGGACAGGGTGTTGGTGATGACTTGTGACGCCCATACTTTGTGCAGGTGCATTTTGAAGTGTTTGGGGAGAGATCAGCAAAGGGGAAGTGCTTGGCCAACCTTAGAACGAATGATTTCAGCCATTTTGTTCTAAATGTCTGTAAAAGCCTTGTCCTAGTCAGAGCCTCTAAGGAAGAAAGGCAGCTCTTTGCCCCTGACTGATTACCCACAATCGTAAGATACTTGGCCCAAGAGATATCATCATTTGGTTCTTTTTTGTTTTCCTTTTTTCTTTTTTGAGCCCAAGCTGGCCTTGAAAACTCACTGTGTAGCAAAGTGTGATATTGCATTGCTGTCCCTCCTGCCTGCACCTCCCAAGTGCTGGCATTGTACGTGTGCAGCACCACGTCTCACTTCCTGTCCCTTCATAGAAGTCTTTTCTCCATTAAGTCCACTCTGCTTGCCTGGCAAGAAAAGCCCGATATGTGAGTACTTCTCAGCAACCTTGTGTGTGTAGATGTGGTGGGCAAAGAGGGAAGAGGGGAGGGACGCAAGTGTCTGTTTAGACCCAAGTGGGTCCTTATACTTGCCTCCAAGGTGCCCAGAACTTTTGCTCAGAGCTCTTTTTAAAACCACGCAAAGCATTTAGCACGTAGGCTCTTGTTATCTGCCTAAGCACCGGCTTTGGGGTCCTGCGTCTGCTGTGAAAGGCCTTCCCCTCCCTTCCCCTGGACTAAGGGGTGCTGTAGTAGGAATTCTGTACTAGACTCCCCTACAACTCAAGGTTCAAGGAGGGAAGCGTGCTCCTGTTATGGATGCTGTGGAAGGAAGGGGGGCAGCTTGGCTCCGTTTTCAGAAGTCACAGCCAGTAACAGAACGTGGGAACCCTAGAGGAAAGGACAAGAGCTCAAAGCAAGGGTCTCGCTCAGGGAACAAATAATCTTGTTCTGGACACAGATTTAAAAGCCTAAGTAAAAGCCTGATGGCCCCTTTAATGTTCCCAGGTGGAGAACATTGGCAGAGGTTTTTTTTGTTTTTTTTAAAAGAGAGAGTCTCATGTATTCCAGACTAGCCTCAAACTTGCTTTGTGATGAAGGCTGGACTTGAACTCCTGGTCCTCCTGCCTACATCTCCCAAGTGCTGGGATAATGTCTATCTGTCTGTCTGTCTATCACCCATCCGTTTATTTACTTAATTATCTGGCTGTCCTGGAATTCACTATGTAGACCAGGTTGACCTCCAACTCAAAGAGATCCAATCACCTCTGCCTCCGAGTGCTGGAATCAGAGGAATGTGCCACCATACCCGGCTTGTTTCTGTTTATTTTCTTGGTCCCTTAGGGCCTTGTACATATAAGGCAGATATTCTGTCATTGAGCTATCACCCTAGCTCTCAGAAATATTGGCATATGTTATTTAACCTTCATGATAGTCCTTTGAGGTACGAGTTTTTTCTTATCTTCTTCATGTGGCACAGAAAGAGCTGGGACCCTGAAATTGAGGTTTTAATGTAGTGATTCCTGATTTGAGCCCAGGACTTCTAGCTCCAAGTCCCATGCGATTTGCCAACAGTGAGATCCTAAAAATAGATGATGATGGCTCGTGCTTTAAATATAGTGTCAGCGGTCCCAGGGTAACACCCCTGGTTGCCAGGTAGAAAACTAGATCCTTGAGGAACATCTCCTCACTTGTGTGTCCAGGCAAACTGACATCAGTGTTAAACCATGCCTTGGAAATAAAGACTTTTACCTATAGTTTGTGCATACCTGGAATTTAAAGTTCCAAAGGCCTCCAGCCGTACCCTAAGTTCATGATGGTTCCCATGTTCTGTGTGTCTGAGAGATGGAGGCTTGCCCATTTCTGCCCCTTACTGTCCCCACTCTCTCTGGGTTGCTTACCTTCCTTCTGATGTCTCCCCGCTTTGGCCTTGGAGTTGGGTTCTTTTGTGGGTGGGACTGAGCAACTGGTTGGTGCAGCTTGTCACCTTAAACCTTTCCTGGACAGGATAATTGCTAGGGTATTTGCAGGGTTTCCTTGGGTGGGCCACTGTTCTAATCAACACCAGGTCATGTGATTATCAACAGTCCAATTTGAGGTCATTGAGAGGTCACTGAGGTACAGAGAAAGTGGTACGTTGTCCACAGTAGAGCTAGTAAATGAGACAGTTGTGTTTCAAGACTCAGCTAAAAACAGAATGTTAACTCCATATGCAGTTCAAAGTTGAACTTTGAACTCTCACCCCAGCACCCAGTAGGCTCTGGATTCTAGCTACACAACTGAACTGTGACTCACAGTGTGTGTGTGTGTGTGTGTGTGTGTGTGCTCTGCCACCCCTACATTTGTTTGTTTGTTTATTTGTTTTTCTGAGACAGGTTTTTTCTGTTGTAACTCTGGCTGTCCTGGAACTCACTCTGTAGACTGGGCTGGCCTTGAACTCACAGAGATCCTCCTGCCTCTGCCTACTGGGATTAAAGGCACACGTCACCACTGCTCTGCCTTGCACTTTTTTTTTTTTTTTTAAACTTTTCTCATCACTGTGACCAGATCTCTGAGAGAACAACTTAACATAGGAATATTTATTTTGGTTCATGATTTCTGAGTTCAGTCCAGTCCCATGATTCATTGCCCTTGGGCAGAACATCATGGCATGTGGCAGAGGCGAGTCTTTACTATAGGGTGGACAGGAAGCAGGGTAAAGGGAAATAGTGGTACCTTGCTGGCTTCCAGACCATGGGATGGTGCTTCAGACATGGAAGGTGGGTCTGTCCTTCTTAGTTAATCCTCTCTGGGAATATCTTCCCAGGTACTCGCACAGGTGCCCCTCCCCAGGGTCCTAGTTTAGCACCCCCTCTCCCCTCTTTGAGACAGGGTCCCTAGTATGTAGATCTCCTGAAGCTTGCCATGTAGATCAGGCTGGCCTCGAACTCACAGACATCCTCCTGCCTCTGCCTACTGAGTGCTGGGAGTTCTGCCACACCCAGCAATCTGGATTTCTTAAACCTTTTTTGCTTGACCTCTTCTAGCCCGAATTTACACAATTTCAGATATGTAGGTATGTGAAACAGGTATGCAAATCAACCATTTACTGATAAAATCATAACTTTATTTAAAGGCAATGTTTTTGGGGTGTACATATAATTTGGCCTTTTGTTAAGGAAGAAGGCAAGCTTGCATACTGAGATGACCTGCTTGTTTGTGAAGAATGATCTCTTGGCTGAACGTCGTAGGAGGTAAAGCATATCCGACGTTTTTTCGGTTAATCGGTGTTTTGTTTTTATAATCATCTGTGATGTACATTGTGTTGGTAAATTGCCCTGTGCTTTGTGAGCCGACCGATAAGCTGGCTCTGGAAGCAGGGTTGCCCCCTCCCGTTTCAGACCCAAGTGTGTTTATCTCAGTGTCCTCCAAGGCTCCTGGGCTAGATGATCTTGCCCCCCTGTGTGTCAGGAGGGGAGAGAACAGCAAAACAGCCCAAGTGAAAATGTTATTGAGCAGAAGGTGAAACTCTGCTAGCTGGGGTGCTGTTGTTGATCCCATCAAAGTGTCTGCAGTGGGAGAGAGAGGCTGCAAGGTCAGCCTTGAGATGCTCCTCCGTGGAGAGAGCTCACCCGGGAACTCCAGCCGTCTGCCTCAACTTCCCTAGTCAGTTTCTGCTGGATGTTGTGAACATCGATTTAAGGATGTTGCCTCTGCCTGCTGTTTGTTCATCTTTGGAAGCCTCACTGGAGGGGACCTTCTGCTCCGGACTTCTGCTGGATGTATGGCTGGCATGATGTTTGTCTGTCTTGTCTGTCTACTTATCTCTCACTCGCTATTTCTCCTTTCACTTTTGGCTTACTGTGTACTTACTCATTTAAAACCAAAGGCATTCGTTGTCGTTCTCCAGCTAGTAGGAAAAAAAACAAAAAAACATCGCCAATGCCAAGAAGCCACTCGTTTAAATATGTAGGACAAGATGGTAGGGACATGCTTATGGAGCTGTCAGCAATTCTGTCCTGATCCCAAGCCACAGTTCACTGAATTAAAAAAAATTATTTATATATTTATTAGGTGGGGAGGGAATAAGGGTATGGATACAGGTGCAGATATGGGTATGGGGGTGGGTGTGTGCATACCACCGCATGGACGTGGTGGTCTCAAGACAGCTCGTGGGAATTGGCTCTTTCCTACCATGTGGCTTCCTGGTTTTGAACTCAGGCCATCAGACTGGGTGGCAGTTAGGTGCCTTTGCCAGCCCTTAGTTTATTTCCATTGTGCATGGTACACAGCATTATATAATATGCAGTTTATGACATACTCTCCTAAAAAGAAACTGGATACACGGCTGCATTTGAGAAACCAGATTTATTCGCCATCTGCAGGAGATAACTATAAATAGAAATGCAGAGACAGTTCTTAAATTCCAGCTGCGCGCCATTGTCTGCTGGAGGCTTGGAACCTAAGGCTTGAGATTTGTTGAAAAGGAAGTGCTGTTGAGGGGTTAAAAATAGATCCCCGATGCCACGCTGCTGTGTTAGAGGCCACGGGAAGCTGTGGATAAGTTCATCCGCTCACTGTCACCTCGGATGGGTCTCCCATAATGACCCCTTGCCTTGGGAAATGCTCCCTTATGTGGCGTTCCGGCAGCTGCATGGGTGGCGGTAAAGGGTCCTGAGTGTGGTGTACTGATAGAGAATAGCTCATCGGGACTGGCCCTCGCCCTGGGGAATAAGACTAGCTTGTGATAGGACGTTGGGTAGAATGGGAACGGTACTCAGATCAACCCTTAAAGGGGTGATGCAGGTCAGGGTAGTGGAGGAGGGGCAGCCGAAGAGCTCTTTAGAGCAGATGGAGCTATTCCAGAGACCCAGCAGGAACAGGTCTCCTGCTGCTGGAAGTGACCCGGTGTCTTTCTGTTCTGGATGACCGGCCACCTTTTCTGTGGGATGCACTCACCGTGGGTTCAGAGCTCTGAGAAAACAAAGGTGCATCTTGGTGGCCAGCAAGCACTCTGTAAGGGAGGGGCACCCCAAGCGGTGTTGGGGTGGGCAGTGGAGCAGGGCTGTGGCCGGGTTGGCCAGGTCCTTCTGTAAGGCTCACTCCCCCCTTGGACCAGATTGTATAAAGAACCTGTTGCTTCTCTGGCCACACTTCCAGGCAAGGGACTCCAGGTGGCCTGCCAACCTCCTCATTGCTTCTCCTTTACCAGGAACCAGGATCATCTATGACCGGAAATTCCTGATGGAGTGTCGGAACTCACCTGTGGCCAAAACACCCCCAAAAGACCTGCCAACCATTCCTGGGGTCACTACCCCTACCAGTGATGAGCCTCCCATACAAGCCAGTGAGAGCCATCTGCACAGCAGCCCAGAGGATAAGCGGGCAGGTGGTGAGCGGCTGGGACCTGTCCAGGCCCCTCATAGGGAAGAGGATGATGGTCTGTCTTCTAGAAGGAATTCCAAGTTTCAGGGAGGGGACGATGGTGACTGTCCACCCTTCAAGGAGCAGCCATGGGAGCCCAGAGGGTGGAGCATGGGTGGAAAGCAGAACTCTCATGGGTAACTTCGGCTGTCCTGGAACTCACTCTGTAGACCAGGCTAGCCTCAAACTCACAGAGATTCCCCTCCTGTCTCTGCCTCCTGAGTGCTGGGATTAAAGACACGCACCACCACTGCCTGGCTACACAGCACCTTTGATCAGCCTACCTCTGTGTAGTTGTTCCCAAAGCATCACACACATGTGCCACACTTGGAACACAGCAGTGACATTTGTGGGGCAGGAGACAACTCATCAAAGACACGGCTTTTCCTCAAGGAAATTACATGTCTACAAAATAAAAAATAAACCCAAGTTCCTCCTGGAAGGTTACTGGTCCTTTAATAGACTTTCGATGAGAACGGGCAGACAGTGCCTCCTATTGTCTCTGAAGCTTTGACATTTATGTAGCTAGGTCCTTCCTGCCCATTCCCCAAGAAGTAATTAAAACTGTCAGTCACCCTGGAAGCTTTGAGTAAGAGTGTGTGAGTGTGTGAGTGTGTGTGTGTGTGATATGAGTATGTTCTTGTGGCAGTGTGACTAGCTGGGAAGAGCTTCTGAGCTCTCCATCGGGGGACAATGTGCGAGCATGTCTGTATACTCCTAGTCAGGACGACCACCTCTGACTCTCCACTCGGAAGGCAGTGCACCAGGATCAGATAGGGAGCTCCTGACACTCCTGGCCCTATAGGATGGGATTCCTAATTACCCTGGGGACCCAGCAGCCCAGGATGGACAATTGATAGGGCCGTGGTGGGGATGGAGGCCAGTGGCAACAGGAGGATGGATTTGATTGAATGCAGAGAGCAAGCTACATGTGTGGTTCCCCGACACGTGTTCAAGGATGGAGGGGTTCCTTGGTCATTGCACAGTCCCCACACCAAAGTTGACAGGATGAGGTTAGGCTCTACCTGAAATCGCCACCATTAGCCGAAGGGTGTCATTTACCCTTGCTGGCATGATAACCCTGCTCCTTTCTGGTTTCTGCTTTCAAATCCAGATAGTGGCCTGGTAGCTCCATATAGTGTTAGGTTTTTTTGAGAGGCGGGGCACATGGTTTGAACTTTCCTTAACTGGACACAGGAAACACAGCTCTAGCCCTTGGGCCTGGAATTGAAAATTGAATTTACAGAGAGTTCAGCATTGTCACTTCTCTTTGAGGATGCTGGGTCTCTTAGCCTGCTCAACCTCTCTCTTCTTCCTGGCAGTGTGTATACCTCCACCCGACCTATGAGAATAATGAAGACATAGTCTTCGTTTGCCCCAGCCTCTGAGCCTAGAGTGCTTCCATTTGCCCCTTGGTTATTGACCTTCTGTCTTTTCTCTCCACAGGTGAAGAGTCACAGTTTGAGATGGACATTTAAGGGACCAGCCGTAGGACGGAGTCATGCTTCTGGGTTGCTGAGGCCCTTGGGAGGAGAACCACAGCAGCCAGGCCTTGTACCGGGCAGACCTCGGGCGCGGGTCGGCCACCCAGTCCCGCTCCTCACTCAGGGCACCTACTCCGCCTTCCGTTTTGTGAACACCAGCACATACCTCCTTGTGCCTCTGTTGATACTGAGCTGCTACTCCAGGGGAACGACCCTTACCCGCAACCTGCATCTAGTGCCAGGATGTGGACACAGAGAAGCCCTTCAGATGGTCGTCGGGCAATCCTAGCCCCAACTTCTGGAGCACACCTACCCTTTCCTTAGGTTGGGGTACCTGGGAAAGCTGCCCTTCACCTCTTTCCCTGAGAGGAAATAAAAGCCACCTTTACCCTAGGCCCAAGGTTGGGCCCTGTCTGAACTGTTTTCAACTCGGAGTGATGACCTAGTTCTCTCTGTTCAGTGCTTATAATGTGCTTTGCTTTACATTATCTCACTTGATGATCATGCCAATCCTCTAGGTAAGCAGAACAAGCCTTCCTGTCATTTTACAGCTGAGAACTCTGGCTGAAGAGAAGCTAGTCCTCCATGGGACTGGGCTAGAGCTCTGCTGCTCTATAATTCTCGTTTTCAGTAGCAAGTATCACCTCTGTCCAGAGAGGTGGTCACCTCGCCCCCAAGCCTTGGCCAGTTCGGAGCCTTTCCTCCACATGTACCTAGTCTTTGTCAGTCATCTCTTTGTGCTGCCATGGGGGATGCAGAGGCGATAACCTCTGAGTCTTGATGATTTTACTGGAGCGCACCCATTAAGAAAGGTAGCATGAAGCAGATTGCTTAGGATTGGTTATCAGGGGTCCATGCACGGGGAAGCTGGGAGGAAATGGTGCAGCTGGGAAGGAGAATGAGAGGAGTCAGATACCCAGTGTTACAGAGGTCAGATCAGTATGGGGAGCCAAGGTGATTGTAAGGGTGGGGTGTCAAGGATCCCTTCGTGGAGACAGCAGGTACTTTTGTTTGTGAATGCTATTTACCAGTTGTTTGTGAGTCTTGACTGGTAGGCTGAGAGTGGCATGGCTGGTGCCTCTCACTACAGGATCTGCTGAGGGGTAGGTGACCTGTACCAGTGGCTGATGTGCCCTTCATAGGTTCTGGGTTGATAGTGTGTGTTAGCTTACTATTTGCAGAGCAGCAGGCCTCAGGGGCCAAAGCTTTTGCTTGCCTTTTCTACATCCGGTTTGCAGCCCCTTCCAGTGGAGGTATTGGTATGTGGAAGGATACAGCGGTTTGGTGGTGTGTTGATTACATACATATAGCACAGCCTCCTCCTGGGTGTGGAATTACGAGGCCAGGGAGGGGCTACCACTGGAACCAAAGGCAACAGGGAAACTTCACGGTCAAAAGACAATTAAGTCAGCATTTCCTATCTTTTAGCTTCTCAGTGAAAACTTCTCATTTGCCTTGACCTCTCACCAGAGGTCTTGCTCACCAGTCTATGTGATCCAGTGCAGTTCCCATTTTCTCAAGGTTTTTATGCTTTTCTTTGGTAGGAGCCATAAAGCATGTAGAAGTTAGCTTTTCTCACTGAGAAAATTATCCCTCAGAAGAAAACCCAGTCTCTACAGCAGTGGCTCTCAACCTCCTTAATGCTGCGACCCTTTAACACAGTTCCTCATGTGGCGACTCCCAACTACCAAATTATTTTTGTTGGTACTCCGTAAGTGTAATTTTGCTACTGTTTTGAACTGTAATGTAACAGATGGTCTTAGGTTGACCCCTGTGAAAGGGTCTTTTGACCCCCAAAGGGGTCGTGACCCACAAGTCCAGAACCACTGCTCTACAGTGTTAATTGTTGCTGGGTGCTGTGCAGTAGCAAAGCCCTGCAACCTAGCCATTGTTCTCCAGGGAGAAAAACTGTGGAGCAATGAGCCTGCTTAGATTATCTTGACATCCCTATGTGCTGGAACCTTAACGCTTTGTAGAGGTGCTCTCTTAAGAAACCCATCAGTTTGGCATGCCCACTGTCTGCTGTGACCAAAAACCATGGTTGGCATTTGAAGAGCTCCGCAGGAGCTGTAGACAGGTGCTACGAAAAGAGGCTTTAAGGCCCAGTGTGTGTTCTCAAGTTGCAAAACCGAATGGAGATGAGATGTCACTAAGCACTACTCGTGATTATCTGGTTCCTGGAGGCAGTGCCTGTTCTGTGAACCAAAGGGAAGTGAGTCTAAGAATCTTAGGAGGTGGCCCTTGCAGTGATTCAAATCCAGGAGGTCCTTCCTCCTGGACCGCTCAAGGTCCCTGAGAACAAGTTTGCTGGAGTACGTACTGGAGTTAACATGCTTGAGTGAAGAGGCTCAACCAGGTGGTGAGTTGCGAATGGGCTGTGTGGACACAGGAGGCCTGCTGGTGTTTGATGTAGATTCCAGAAGCGAAATGTCTTGGAGGTTTTGAGGCTGGGGTGAACCTCTTGGCAGATTGCTTGCTGTGCAAGCATGGAGGACCTGATCCATGGCACACTGATGTCAGCGCTAGGGAAGAGAAGAGCTTGCTGGCTGTGCAGCTTACCTGAATCAGCATGTTCCGGATTCAGTGAATGATTCTGTCTTAAAAGTAGAGAGTGATTGAGTGTGAGTGACACTCTACATCTGTTTCTGGCTTCCATGTGCCACGTGCACACACAAACACACACATGAATGCACAAATGTTAGAATTGCACAGAGCAAGGAGGACAATGATAATCTTGGGGAATGTACCTGGTTAGCCTGAGGGTAGTGTATGGACCTAAACTGGTAGCTGTCCTAACTTCTAGGGTGCTGTTGGCTCCTTTATCTCCTAGGTTGCCGTGCATTCTAGCTGGTACTACCTTCCCCTTGGTACCTTTCAGCGTGACATTTAGGCAAGTGGGAGAAAGGCCCGAGGACAAGCCAACGAAGAAATCTGCCTTGCCACTTGGAATCTGTCTCAGGAAGGGTGAGACTCAGCAAGTGGACTGCAGCTAATTTCAGCTTTCTTTAAGAAACATGTGCCAAGTCTTCCCTTCATTGATTGTCTTCATCCTTGAGAATCTTAACACCTGAGAAAGCTAATGGAAGGAAGCATGACTAAGTACACACAGGGACAGACAGTGGGAAGGATATGGAGGTTGGTCAAGAATGCATCAGTGTCTTAGTCACTGTTCTGTTGCTGTGAAGAGCAATAGAACAGAGGGTGGCAAATCTTAGAACATTTAGTTGGAGACCTGCTTACAGTTTCAGAAGTTTGTTCTATTGTGGCAGGAAGCATGGTGGTTGACATGGCAGACATGGTGCTGGAGCAGTAGCCGAGGGCTACATCCTGATCTGAGGAGGGTGTGTGTGGGTGAGGGAGTGCCTAGGCCCATGATGGGCTTTTTGAATCCTCATAAATTTACCCTCAGGGACACACTCCCTTCAACAAAACCACACCACTCCACCAAAGCCACACCTCCTAATCCTTCTCAAACAGTTCCACTCCTTGGTGACTAAGCATTCAAATATGGGGGCCTAAGGGGCCATTCTTACCCAAACCACCACAATCTACAAAGGTGTACCTGGAAAGAAGCTATGTGCTTTGTTGAGTAGCATGTGTACATTCAGATAACAATGGGATTCAATAGTTGGATTGAATTTCAACAGCAGAAAAAGCCAGAATAGAATGACTTAAATACATCTGAAAGTATAAGAACTTGGTGGATAATACTTCTTGTTTTATACATGGCCATGGCTGAGGAGTATGGGAATTAGGATTCCAATTCCTGTTGTTTCAGCCTAAAAGTTCGGGTCTCTTCTGCTCCACTTTGAACAGACAAAGCCTGGTCAGTTCAGGTTCTGGACTGTTAGTAGACTGGTTGGAGGTATCAGATCAAAGCTGTCACTGTGATTGGTGTTGAGGAGGGACCTAGAGTTTAGTGGGTCTCAGGATTGGGTTTGAACAGGGATAGCAGGGACTGAAGGTTGTTGAGTGGGGAGTCCCTTATTGTATATGAACCCTTTTGCGGGACTGAAGGGTTAATGCCACGTGTGATTCCTTCTGTGCACTCTCATTGGGAAGTCAAACCTGGCCTCCTGGAGATCAGGCCAGAATTTAGCAAAGCCAAATCCCTCCCCACCCCCCAATAGAGGACAAATACCCTATTGCTACAGGACAAACAAACCCAGGAAGACCCAGCACCCCAGTGAAGGCAGTGTAGACCTTTGTACAATTAACTGGGACAAAGACAGCTCTCACCCATCTGCAGGAGGTTAATTGGTACTAGAAGGGAGGAAATCACTTCCTGAGAGATCAATTTTTCATCACCCACCCTGATCGTTGTCCCCTGCCCCGCCCCCCCGCCCCCCCTTGTGTGTGTGTGTGTGTGTGTGTGTGTGTGTGTGTGTGTGTGTTAGCTGGTAGAGTGCTTACCTAGCTTGCATAAGGCCCTAGGTCTGCCCCCAGCACTGCATAAACTGGGTGCCCTGGTGGTGCACGACTGCAGGTGGAGCAGGTGGATCAGAAGGCTGTATTTGGCTCCTTCTCAATCTGAGGGTAGCTCGGGCTACCTGAGACTTTGTCTTAAAAGTAAAAATAAGATAATGTAAAATTAATAAGAAGAATAAATAAATGATACCACAAAAGGTCAGGGGTCTTTTGCAGGAGGCGTAGTGGAGATGGAGGCAAATTCTTCCCCAGCTGGTTCAGAGGCCACAACACAGAAAGTTGTGTTTTAGACATCTTCCTCAAATTTTCGTTCTGCCTCAATACTTGGCCTAGTGCTGCCCCCTGGTGGGAAGAGCTTATCAAATGAGGCGTACACGCATCTGTGAGATGAGGTTATCTTATTTGGAGTCCATTAGGTGAGAAAGGAAGGTGCTGTAGAACGTTGCTCTGCTACCCACTCTTGGCTTGGGACCATGATCTTGTTTCCTCATTGGACCAAGACGGACCCAGCCTGTGACCAAACTGCCTTCTGATTGCTCCACCACTCAGGCCCCACAGTAGCCAGCCAACTCCTCTCACAGAAACTAGGAACAAAATTTACTTTTGCCTGGCTCTTCCCAACCTGAATAAACCGTTTCCTAGGCATTCCACGTTCACTTCGGAGACAGAAGACTGCTCTCTAGAGAGAATCAGGATCCTGATGGTAAAAACACTTTACTTTGTTCTATAGGATGGTTCATAGTCACACTGCAATTACGAATATAAGTATTGACATCTTCTCTTTTTTTGGGGGGGAACAGAGTCTCACAGCCTAGGCTATCCCTGGAAGTCCTTATCTTGTTACCTCTATTTCCCAATGCTGGGATTGTCTAGCCCAGATTCGCTTTCTGAGCCCTTAAAGAAGAAACCCAGAACCCCGTTCACATCTATTTTCTGGCTTTGGAGTGGAACCCCTTACTCCCTGAGATATTTCTAGCATGCTAGAAAACTCGGGTTCCCCACTGGCATTAATACCCAAACAATCAAAAAGGTTTTAAACCAAGAAAATTATTGCATTTGTGGTACTGTCTTAGAGTTTCTATTGCTGTGATAAAACATCTGGACAAAAGCGACTTTTGGGGAAAACGGTTTATCTCATCTTACAGCATATCTGTCCACCACTGAGGGAAGACAGGGGCAGGAACCTGGAGATAGGAACTGAAGCAGAGGCTGGGGAGGAGTGCTGCTTATTGGCTTGGTCCCCATGACTTGCTCAGCCTGCTTTCTTAGAGCACTCAGGACCGCCCGCCCAGGGGTGGTACTGCCCACAGCAAGCTGAATCGCCTCCACCCCCATCAGTTGTCAATCAAGAAAACGCACCACAGGCTCACTCCACAGGACAATCTGGTGGAAGCGTTTTCTCAGTTGAGGCTCCCTCTGCCAAAAGGACTCTAACTTGTGTCAAGTTGATATAAAAATTAACCAGCACAGGTACAATGTGATGTGATGTTTTGAGTTATATATAGAATGTGTAACAATTAAGTTAACAGTTTCATTACTTGTGTGTTTGTGTCTGTGTGTGTGTCTGTGTGTGTGTGTCTGTGTGTGTGTGTCTGTGTGTGTGTCTGTGTGTGTGTGTGTGTGTGTGGTGAGCACTTATGAAGTTTATTCTCAGCTGAAATAAACAATACACATCTTTGTTCTTCAGTGGGGGAGCATCCAAGGCTTCTACTTACAGGCAAGCACTCTGCCACTGAGCTGTATCCCAGCCCCAGTATTGATTTTTTTTTCAGGTCTAATGAACTCTGACTCATTCTTAACTGACTAACACATTGTGTTAGTGGTGCTGGTATGATTGGGGTAACAGAACATGACTTCCTCCTTCAGAAGCTAGAACTAATAAATCGGATCTGCTTTTTCCAATCCTGCTACCAATTGCTCTCCTAGAGAGACTTTAGTGTGGGCTCCCTGTGTGTGTCTGTCATATCATACGGTCCCTCACCCCTCCCCTTCTCCCCTTCTCCCCTCCCTTGGTTTAGGAGATTCTTAAATCCCAGAAGAACAAGACAGTATTACTTTTGTCTAGAAGACTTGGAAATAGTTGGAGATGCCATCCAATCAAAAATGGATCCCTCTGCAGACAGGATATCCTTGTTGTGACTTGTGTCTTACTTAAGCTTTCTATTGCTGTGATGAAACACTGTGACTGAAAGAAACTTGGGTGGCATGGGTTTATTTCTGCTGACATGTCCAGATCATGGCCCCTTATGGAGGGAAGCCAGGGCAGGAACCCAAGGCAGAGACCACAGAGGAACACAGCCTATGGCTTATTGAGCCTGCTTTCTTATACAAATCAGGATCACCTGCCAGGTTGGCACTGCCAAGGTAGACTAGACCTTCCAAATCAATTATCAATCAAGAAAATGTCCCACAGGCGTAGCATCATGCTATGTGCTGGGGTCCTGGACTGGAGAGAGAAGGGTGGAGGGAGCCAGCCTGGTACCAGCATCCATCTTTGTTTCCTGACTGTATCCAGTCTGACCAGGTGCTGCACATTTCTGTTCCCGTACACCTCCCCTACCATGATGGATTGTTCTAGTTTGCTTTCTGTCACTGTGATAAACACTGACAAAGAGAAAGTAGTTTATTTAGCTGACACTTCCTGACACAGCCCATCACTGAGGAAATGTCAGGGCAGAAACTCAGAAGAGGCAGGAACCATGGAAGAAAGCTGCTGTCTGGCTAACACAGCTAGCTTTCTTAAACAGCCCAGACCTGTGGAGGAAGCAAGGCCTCCCTATGAAACAGCTGCCAGGATTTAAAACAGGGGCAGTAGTCTCACAGATGTGAAAGCTGATACCTAGGACCAGATGACATCATGAGAGCAACCAGCACAGGACATTTCACCAGGATCCTGCTCAAGAGACGAATGGGAGTGAGATGGGGGCTGATGAGGGGTCACAGAGGGTATAAAGTGTGCATTTTGTCCTGAACAAAGAGAGTTTGCTTGTCCACACATCTCCTGGAGTCTGGTCTCTTGATTCCGTGCCGGCTCATCCCCCGGGCAGCAGTGGGGTAGACAGGGCCAGAGGTTCCAGGAAGTAGCTAGGAGTACCCCTAAAAGCTACACAGACCCACCCACTTAGGGATGGTTTAGCCCACAGTGCACTGGGCCCCCTACATCAATTAACAATTAAGAAAATGCTGTATAGACACTCTCTTAGGTCAGTCTGATGGGGCAATCCCCCAGTTGTTATCTGACTCCGCCAGATAACAGTGTCAAGTCAGCAGCCGAAGCTAACGGGATAACTAACTTGATGGGATGGCTGCATCTCTTCAAATCATAAGGGAGAGTAAACCTTTCCAGCACTGGTTTTCAGATATGTTGTCACAACAGTGAGACAAGTAATAAGGCCAAGAGAGGAAGAGGAAGGGGGTGGGAAAAGGTATGAACCTTGAAGACTGCCCCACGAGGCAGCATCATGTAAAGACTGGACCACCTTCTGACTTTGCCATGGCAGGGACCAAGGGCATGTGGGCCCTAGGAGGAAGTGCCAGTTCTAAACTGGCATTTACTCTGCCTTGTCCTCAGCAATTGTAGTAGTATGCTGCTTTCTCAGCTCAACAAGGATGACAAGGAGGAATTTTTCATACATTCAAACCCTGCCAGACCTCAGCAGAGGGAACCGCTGTGATGGCCAGCACCATACTTGACAGTGGAACCCCAAGGGTCTGAGCTCAGCTGTTTTTATTGATTCAGAACATCTCAGGTACAGATCATTAGCAACCCTCCCCCCTCCCCCCCGAAATCCAGCACCTGTAGACAATACAAAATGCCAAGGACTAGGCAGCTCTTTTCTCAAAGGTGCACAAAACAATTATTTTATACACAACTAAAAATAAACTTCCACAACAGCAATTTTCACAGAACATCTGCCACATCCAGTCAAAACCAGTATGATCAAAGGGAAAAGTTAGTCTCCCTCTGACCCTCTTTCTGGTGTCTCATGTTGTTTGGAGGCTCTGAGGTACCTCACGTGACTTAACCCATGCACTTCAAACAATTGTCACCCAAAGAACGGGTAGGCAATATGATGCATCTCCTAGCTTAGCTTAGCTTAGTCCCTCATTGTGGACCACAAGCTGCCAGGATTTATCTTCTGTCTTGCTCATTTCACACCCATCTCTACTACTGCACTAGTGGTTCTTGATCTTTTGTGTGTATCAGAATGAGTTGGAAAGCTGTTAAAATGCACTGCTGGGCCAAACCCCCTGAGGTTCTGATTCCTATTTTGGGTGGGGTCTCAAAGAAGTAAACCACATAACTCCAGGATGTCAGCTTTACCAGGCTAGAGATTAGACAGGCCTTTCTCCAAGAGCAGCCACGTCAATACAACCAAATACAACTACAGTGACTTTGTGTTTTGTGGTTGGCAGAAGTAAGTTTTTCCTACAACTCAGAGGAGGACTCCTTTGCTGTATGAACCCTTCTGGGCTATTGTCCCCAGCAAGGATGCTTGCATCCCTGGCCTTCATGTGGTATGAGCCTCATTCACAGGTGAGAAATACAGGATATTTTGGGTTTGTTTTTTGACTTTTTGAGATAGGAACACACTGGATTTAACAGTATATGCTGGCCTGAAGCTCACTATGTAGACCAGGCTGCTCTGCTACTTGTGGTAAGCCATGTGTCCCTGCCTCTTGAGTGTTGGGATTACGGGTGTATATATCCAACTTGAGAAATGTAATATCATTTACTTGGTAAATACTTATCATCAGTTGGAGTACTCTAGAAGCTGAGATAACTCATTGAATAAAATAGACAAATGACTATCCACATAGTGATTCACACACACACACACACACACACGCACACGCACACACGCGCACGCGCACGCACGCACACACGCACACACACACATGAAAGTAGGAGGGAGATCAGTTGGGAAAAATAAAGAGGCTCAGTAGGAATAGGGCCATAAGAGAATAATTGGAGGGAGAATATATTTAGAATACATTGGTATATGTTATGAAATTTATGAAAAAAAAAAAAAAACCCCAGCGATTAACCTGTGTTATTTCCAGTGGGGAAGGAAAGTGGTTCAGTGGTCTAGCATGTAAGACCCTGGAATTGCATCTTCACACCCAAGACATTTGCTAACTCAGATTCTACTGTTTAGTAGAAAGTCACCAAATCCAGTTCACACAATCAAGGGAAGGCAGGAGTCTCAAAAAAAAAAAAAAAAAAACCCAAAAAACCGCATTAGGCCAAAACAAATTGAGAAACTTCTGCGCAGAAAACAAGACAATGAGCAGATGAAACACATGGCCTACAGAACAGGAGAAACAAAACAAAACAAAACCCCCAAGTCTTCAGTCTGTTCCTCTCACAGAAAGTGAGTATCAGGAGTACACAAAGACAAACAATGGCAGAATAACCCAGTCCTTTGATTCTCTGAATTGAGTGTGGTTTTATTCCTTGACAAGGGGGTATGCAGAGCAAGCAGAAGGAGCTGGAATTGATGGCAAGTCCTAGGAAGTTAGCTCATGGACTCACCAGCTCCCTAGTCCCTGAATGTCTTTCACAGGCCTACTCTCACCCACCCATGTCTGTGCCCTTCCATGGGTGTTTTCCTAGATGTTGCCATTCTTAAAGCCTAGAATGACAGAACAGAACACTCTTCAAGACAGGGTCCCACCTGAGTTATAGCCACCTTCCCTCTGGCCCTGCCTGTTACATCATAAAGAGACAGGTAGCTAGGGAACCTCGCCCAGCATTGTGACTGCGACTGTGAAGAGGGAATTTTAGTCCCAGACCCTTGGGGCAGCAGTTCAGTGTGGATATTGGAGGTTGGAGGAGCTGTACGGAGATGTAACTTGTATTGAAATTGCATTAGAAATAGATAGGAGAAGAGAGCAGAGAGAGAAAGAGTGAGTGAGGGGAGAGAGTGAAGGGAGAGAGTGGAGAGAGAGTGGAGAGAGAGAGAGAGAGAGAGAGAGAGAGAGAGAGAGAGAGAGAGGAAGAGGAGAGAGTGAGCAGAGAGAGTGAGGTAGAAAGTCTGTAGATAGGAGAGTTTATTGACCTCAGTGTAGGACCTAGAAAGGTTGAAGCCCGGAAGACATGAGTTCCCAAAAGCTTGGCTCCTACTTTCTGAAGACTAGGAATCTTCATTATACTGGGTACAATGAAAGATTAATGGGACAAGCCTTTAGGCCTGCTGCTAGGCCTAGTCTGACAGTCCAGGATGTTAAATTCGACAAGGATGCCACGGGCAGTAGGAGAAGTCTGACTAATGTGCAGTATTGCCTGGCACAACTGTATGGCATTTCTCATGGCAAAAAGAAACCCGAGCGCCTTCCACAGCTTGCAGCCGCTGCCAACACCAGCGCCAGCAATGGCCATCCCCTTGACCCTAAAATCTCTCTGTCGGTAGTCTCCAAAAGGATCCTGCAGGCTGACTCTATCAAGGCCCTGGAGCACCGACAGTCATTTCCTGGGCCCACGGATTTGAAGAATAGTCCCGAAGTGACAGCAGCAGGAGAGGCCCAGGTGAAAAAGAGGACAATGCCACTGCTTAGCAGAGCTAGAACACAAATAGGAAACAACCTAATAGGCACCAGGCAGTCCCAGGAACAAGAGTTCCTTGTGAACACAGAAAACCAGAGAGAGAAATGGCAACAGAACTTCGGAAATCTGCAGTTGGACCTACTGGGGAGAGGAGGGGACAAAGAAGGACCCTATCAGCCTCAAGGACCTCATAGATATAGCAAACACATTGCTCCTCTAGAAGAAAATACTTGTTTGCAGGGCAAGAAGATCAAGCCCCATGCTAGACATCTGGCGCAGTCAGAGTGCCTTGTTGCAGTTGGGGAGATGGGGTCTCGAGAACAGCTAAGGCCAGTGTCATCATGCCAAGACAAATTGGAGGACAAGCAAGCCTCCAAAGAAAAGAAAGCACAACCTCGATGCCTATGTGAAAATGCGTTCCTGCAGGGAAAAGCAAGAGTGCTGGACCAGAGTAGGCAGACAGAAATCAAACCCCAGCTCCTAAGCAGGAGGAATAATATCCAGACCTTGGGCATGATGTCCAAACTTCATGATAGAGAAGTCTGTCTGGTCAACGCCAGTGGGAAAGCTCAGCCTTCACCCCAGGAAAACATCAAACAGAATCCATCAGGAAGATTTATAACAAGGCAAAAGTGGCAGCCCAGGGAGGAGGGCTGGGACCCCACAATCCAGGGGACCCCAGTTGTTCTTACAGCTAGGAAACAGTCTTATCTCACTCGGATATCAAGAGACCAGTACGCTGCAAAGAGCAGGTTGACCCTGTCAACAGGCAAATCAAATATCACCTGTTAGTGCTGCTGTGCATCCTTCAAGGTTGGCGCTTCTGTGTGGGTGGATGTGAATGCTTAGACATGTGAAGACGGAGCTGAAGGTCAGGCCGGGCCTTTTGAGGGCAAGGTGGGCTCGGAAGGAAGGGAAGGGAGCTGCCTACTAGGCATCTCAGAACCACCACCACCACCACCTGCCCGGTGAACACCAGTCTTTATGAGGAGAATCAGGGACAGGCATCCTCGCCTTGAAGGTACCCATTTCTTCCAAGTGGGATGACATCACAAAGGCCATTCAACCTCTGGGTAGGAATGGTGGCATTGTACTCATGAGATGGCTTACAAAGGCTTTGATGTTCTCTCTCTACAGGCTGAGGACCAATGAAGCCAAGAGACAAGACCAAAACACTTCATATCATTCCAGAGACCAGCGATGGAACAGAAGTGGGAAAAAGAGGAACAGAAGTCACTTTCTCTGCCCCCACTCTTATGTGAGCGTCTCTGCCTCATCACACCACTCCTGAGACTGAGTGAAAACTGTGAGTCAGATGAGTGTTTCACTTTTATTTTTTCGTATGTTTGTAACACTGAAGCATCACGAACACAGTTTAATTACCGTGTCTTGTACCCATGAAGGGAATCCTGAGTCAGCTTTTGTCCATGACCCTGCCTTGCTTAAGCCCCATAGCATATTCATTTACTATCAAAACGTCTTCATAACGTGCTTTCGTGTTTCTGGAAGAAGTCTGCTTGTCATCATCCTCTGTGATCTTTCCCTCTCCTGGCCCCAGCATCCCATGTCTCTCGCATCCCACACAAGCCCCTTTGGCTTTTTAACACTTGGGCTTCTCTCTCTCCTTCCCTTTATCTTTCAATAGAAATGGACATTGTCTGAGGGTTTCTATTGCTGTGAAGAGACACCACCCCCACAGCAACTCATAAAGGAAAGCATTTAATTGGGTTGGCTTACAGTTCAGAGGCTTAGTTCATTATTGTCGTGGTGGGCAGCAAGATGGTTCAAAGCAGACATGGTGCTTGAGAAGTAGCTGCGAGTCCTACATCTATATCCACAGGCATCAGGGAGACAGACACTGGGCCTGGCTTAAGCCTCTGAAATCTCAAACTCTACCCTAAGTGAGACACTTCATCCATCAAGCCACACCTCTTAACTATTTTCAAGTAGCTCTACTCCGAATGATCAAGCATTCAAACGTAGGAGCCTATGGGGGCCATTCTTATTCAAATCACCATACACGTTTAAGAAAAAGTACTTATTTTATAAAATATGTTCAAGCTGTGAGCTAAAGACATACTGATGTAGATTCCCATCACATTTTTAATCTTTATGCCCATTTCCACTTAACAATGAAGGAGGGCTGATCCATGTTACAATGAAGACCAAAAACTGTCTCATAGTGCCTCCCTCCTTACACCATATTAAAAAGCCCAGGAATACATCAGCCTCAGTGGAGGTTACAAGTCAGGCACAAAGCTTTGGAGGGAACTTTAAAAGATCTTGGCATTATCCTGTGCCCAGCTGGATCCGAGTTTTCACAGTCGAATTAGGAGGGGTAGTGTGTGATGCTTTTCTCACTTAGATTCCCAGGAGCTTCTTGTGGAATGGCATGTACACTTGGGAACGGGATGTGTTCACACAGCTGGATCCAGCCAAGTCTGCATAGTAGGCCTACAGGGACTGCCCTCAAGTGTGGTCATTGATTGGGCAAAGGGCCTGCCATTGTCAGTGTACTCCAGGATGGCGATTTTGTTCTCCTCCCCAACTCTTCCCGAGGTAGTTTTGATAATACTCCATGCTAGATTGTCTATTCAATATTTTACAGGAAGCCTTTGCATTTTCTCTTTTTTTGACCCCAAGTCCACATAATTTTATTGTGCCTAGGTGAGCTTTCCTTTGGGTTTGCATTTTCTTGTAGCCAAAAGCATAATGACAGGTATATAAGCCAATGAAGAGAGTAGATGCAGGAGAGAAAGAGTTCATTTCTAGTTCATCTCATCTTAGATGGTGTATGAAGGGAGATGATTAAAAGAAAGGGGGGGCTGAGAACAGGGGTGTGTGTAAAAGCACAAAGCTAAAGGAACTTGGGGGTGAATGTGTACATAATGTGTGGCGGGAAAATAGAGGGTGACCAGGGTGTCTGTGCAGCTCCTTGATCTATTTGGAGTTGTTTTATGTGTGGTGAGAGATAAAGATCAAGTTTCATTCTTCTAGCTATCAAATGTGATCAGCACCACTTGTTGAAGGTGCTATCTTTTCTTAAGTGTGTATAGTTGGTATTATTGTAAGAAAATCCTGTGGCTATAATAGTGTGTGGTTATATGTGGGTCTTCTTTTCATTTTAAAGTATGGCTTTAGTTTCATGGGTTTTTGTCTGAATCCTCTATTCTATTCCATTGATCAATTTTCTGTGCTAGTGCCATACTGTTTTGATTACTATGGCCTCTGTGGTGTAGATTGAAGTCAGCTCTACTACAGGTATGATGATGACTACAGCAGTATTCTTTTTGCCCAAGAGTTGTTTGGTATATGGGATATTTTGTGGTTACACATGAATTTTTGGATCTTTTCTACTTCTGTGAAGAATGGAGTTTCAACTTTGATTGGGATTGCATTGAATCTGAAGTATTGCTTTTGGTAGGATAGTCATTTTACAGAATACATTTTGTCTATCCATGAACCTGGGAGGTCTTTCCATGTTCTATTGTCTTTCCCTGTTTTCTTCTTCAGCATTTTAAAGCTTTCATCATACAGGTCTTTCACTTCTTTGTTAGGTTTACTCTAAGGTATTTTAAAAGATACTTCAAATGGGATTATTTCCCTAATTTCAATCTCAGTATGTTTGCCATTAGTCTGTAGGAAGGCTACTAATGGTTCTGTTAATACTGTATCCTGCTGCTATGTTGAAAATGTTTTTCAGCTGTATGCATTCTCTGGTGGAGCCAGTCTTTAATGTATAGAATTACATCATCTACAAATAAGGATACTTAAGCTTACTTTTCCATGTGTGTCTCTTTCATCTTCTCTTGCATTATTTCTCTAGGTAAGACTTTAAGCCATACATTGAAAAGGAGTAGCCAGAATTGGATATCATTATTTTGCGCTTGATTTTAGTGGAAAGTGCTTCATGGTTTTTTCCCGATTTGGCATGATGTTGCTCAGAGGCCAGCCTTGCAGAGTGTCCAGTGATCCAAGAAGGATGTGTGGATGAGGCAAATAATGAATCACACTTCTTATAGATGGGGCCAGACTTCTTTATTTAGACTTTTTCCTCCTCCTCTTTCCCTCTATTCAAGATTTTTCCTCTCTATACACTTTAAGCTTTTTCCCTTTTTGCATTTTAGTTGGCAGGTAGCAGTCTTGAAGTTACCAGGAAATGAGTATATGTCATGCTATCCAGCCAACACAGTGAAACAAGTTTGTTATTAACTAGAAAAGTTTGAGTCAGGAGTCTTTTTGCTTTTCTTAAGTAAAAGGAGAATCTGCCACACTGCTCTATGCCCTCAAGGCACACACCAAAGCTCATCAGTAAATATATAATTGAAAAACCTAGAAAAAGATCAAATTAAATGTGGTCAAGGAAGTTCAAGCTTAACAGTGGGCACTGAAACTCATTTGTTATACTTGATCATAGGCCTGTCTCTCATAGACAAGACTTGTGGGCCCTACAAACCAGGCTTCTTTTCTTGGTCTCTAACCCTGACCAAAACAAATCTCTCATCAAAAATATATTTTCTTACTTTTTGTTAGATTACGAGGTTATTAATGTTTCCTAGGTTACTAATTCCAAACTAGCTGACAAAAATACTTTGATCTAATCCTATTAACTATACAGGATAAAGAAGAAATTTTCCCCACTATACATATTCCTTAGTTGTTTTGGAGTTTCAGTTGAATCATTAATTTAACTGAATGGCACTGGCATTTGGAAGATCATCACTGTTATGAACTGTACCACCAGCGAGATAAAGTGACTATGATAGCAATCAGCTAGATAGAGCCCACCACCACTACCAGCAGCAGAAGGGGCCAATCAGAAGACAATCTCCCTAAGGCTTTGCTATTCAGAGGTAAAAACTCATCCATACTTTGTAAAAACGGTGAGCTGTACTTCTGAGGTTCCAATGCCAGCTGCAGTTCCTCTGACAATGTTGGCTATAGGCTTAGTGCACATGACTTTATCATGTTGATATATGTTCAGTATAGCCCAAGACTTTCTAGAGCTTTTAACACCTTTGACAAAGGTGTTTCTTGCACCTATTTAATAATAATAATCATATGATTTCTGTCTCTATATCCATTAATAATTATTGACTTTTATATATTTACCACCCTTGCATCTCTGGAATGAAGCTGGCTTTGTCATGATCAAATGGTCTTTTTGATATGTTCTTGAATTCAGATTTACCAGTACTTGGTTACATTTTTGTATGTATGTTCATCAGGGAGATGTATCTAAAAAATTCTTTTTGTGTATTTGTTTCTTCTCCTGGTTTGGGCATCAATGTAGTGCTGACTTTGTAAAAATGATCTGGAAGCCTTCTTTCCTTTTGTACTTTATGAAATAATTTGAGAAGCATTGGCTGTAATTCTTAAGGTCCTATAAAATTTTGTGGTGAATTCATTTGGACCTGGGCCTTTTTTTTGGTGGGAAATTTAAAAATTGCTGCTTCAATCTCATTGCTTATAGTGGATTTGTTTAAAAAAATAAAATGTCTTCTTGGTTTAATCTTAGGAGGTTACATGTATTTTAGGAATTCAAACAGTTCCTTTATTTTTTATAATTTGGTGGGATATAGATTGTTGAAGTTGTGTCCTTCTGATTATATGAATCTCATTGGCATCTAACCTTATTGACTTAGGTCTTTTCTCATTGGGTTGGAAAAATCTCAAACAAGCCTGAAAAGGTTTAATATTTCTTGCTCTGGGAGGCCACCTCTCTTTCCTTTGCTGTTGAAACTGCTGGTGGAGTCAGGACTGTCCTCATCGAGTGCTAGCAGACATTGCTAACAGACACAGACCTTCATCATTTACTCTTGACAACCAGCTGCTTGAGCTTTTTCAGGTATATGAAGGTGAAAGAGCCATGGCCAAGGATAGGAACCTACTTGGGGAGATGGAACTCACAGGTGTACCTCTTGCACCCCAAGATGTTCCTCAGATTCAAGTCACTTTTGACACTAATGGCAATGATGTTTTTGATGTTTCTATTGCAGAGAACACAGAACAGGAACAAGCACAAGATTCCCTTCACCAATTACAAAAGGCCATTTGAACAAGAAGGATAGTGAGCACAGTGGTCCAGATGGCTGAGCATCACAAAACTCAAGATGAGAAGCAGACACAAAAAGTTCGCAGAATGCACCTGAATCCTGTGTATTCCATGTGAGAACAACAGTTGAAGATGAGAAAACTTTAAGGCAAGATCAATGATGAGAAGAACAGAAAATTCTTGTCAACTGTGATGAGATTATTAGTTGACTGGGTAAAAATCTGACTGCAGAGAAGGAGGAAATTCATTAGCAGTAGTAGGAGGAGGAACAATAGCAGGAGCAGCAGGAGCAGCAGGAACAACATCAGAAGCAGCAGCAGGAGCAGGAGCCAGGAGCCAGGAGCAGGAGCAGAAGCCAGGAGCAGCAGCAGGAGCAGGAAAAGCAACAGCAGCAGGAACAGGAAAAGCAGCAGCGGCAGTGGCAGTGGCAGCAGCCAGGAGCAGTAGCAGGAGCAGGAAAAGCAGCAGCAGGAGCAGGAGCAGGAACAGGAGCAGGAGCAGGAACAGGAGCAGGAGCAGGAGCCAGGACCGGGAGCAGAAGCCAGGAGCAGCAGCAGGAGCAGGAAAAGCAACAGCGGCAGGAGCAGGAAAAGCAGCAGCAGCAGCAGCAGCAGCAGGAGCAGGAGCAGGAGCAGCAGCAGCAGGACCAGGAGAAGCAGCAGCAGGAGCACGAGAAGCAGCAGCAGCAGCAGCAGCAGCAGGAGCAGCAGCAGCAGCAGCAGGAGCATGAGCAGCAGCAGCAGGACCAGGAGAAGCAGCAGCGGAGCACGAGAAGCAGCAGCAGCAGCAGCAGCAGGAGCAGGAGCAGCAGCAGCAGGACCAGGAGAAGCAGCAGCAGGAGCAGGAGAAGCAGCAGCGGAGCACGAGAAGCAGCATCAGCATCAGCAGCAGCAGCAGCAGCAGCAGGAGCAGGAGAAGCAGCAGCAGGACCAGGAGAAGCAGCAGCAGGACCAGGAGAAGCAGCAGCAGGAGTGGCAGCAGCAGGAAAAGCAGCAGCAGGAAGCAGGAGAAGCAGCAGCAGGAGCAGGAGAAGCAGCAGCAAGAGCAGGAGAAGCAGCAGCAGCAGCAGGAGCAGGAGAAGCAGCAGCAAGAGCAGGAGAAGCAGCAGCAGGAGCAGGAGAAGCAGCAGCAGGAGCAGCAGGAACAGGAGAAGCAGCAGCAGGAGCAGGAGAAGCAGCAGCAGGAGTGGCAGCAGCAGGAAAAGCAGCAGCAGGAAGCAGGAGAAGCAGGAGCAAGAGCAGGAGAAGCAGCGGTAGCAGCAGGAGAAGCAGCAGCAGGAGCAGGAGAAGCAGCAGCCGCAGCATGAGAAGCAGCAGCAGCAATAGCAAACTTTGCAGCCCTACCATTACAAGGCTCTATTTGTGTTCTGATGGCATGTCAGGCAGAATGCCAGGGGTTTCCCTGTTGGGGGGAGCTTCTCCTTATGGTGGTACTTTAGGGCCCATCATTGAAGAGGTTGATTAAGTCAATCTAAGTATTTCGATTTATCTTCCACAGTCAAATATTTGGAGGTCCCCAACTGAGAAAGTTCTGGGCAGTTTTAAATTGAGCTGCTATAATAAGTTCCTGAACACTCTCAATACTTGACTATAGATCATGTATGTGTACAGGTAAAAGAAATAGTGCTGTATTCTGTTAGCACTGAACGACAAATGGAAAATGCAGTGTCTTAAATAAAAACGATTTAAACTTTGCATCAAGATGTGGACATTTAATTGCGATCCTGTGGTGATGCAAAATATCTCTTACATTCTAAGAGACTGGAACTTTTTCTGGATCTCACAGCCAAAGTTAGTAATACACTTGGAGGTCACTTAATACTTAAACTGCTATCCTATTGTGTACTCAGCCTGTTTGTTTAGTCTGTCTTTAAGATAGCTATTTAACCACCAACTTTAGTTGCTTTAGGTTTCCCATGTAATCAGCTTTTACAACCTAAGCAAATGCATGGCTATACTTTTAAGTCATGTACTCAGCCACGCCCCTGATCCAGAATGATGCATGTGTGTATGTATGGTATGCTGGAAACAGCAAATATAGGATAGAAACAATCATAAAGTGAACACCCACCATAAATGTTGAAGACAACTTACAGATATTGCTTGATAAACAATGATGTTTGTAGTACTGTTTGTTATCTGGGTCAATTGGGTCATTTGGAGCCGGTGACTTCATCTTTTGTAAAGCTGTTAACAATTTCTCTACAGTATCCTTCATTCCTTCTCAATGTTATGCTTTCTGTCCTGTTTACTAAAAGAGGAGCAAAGGCCTTAGGGACACACACACACACACACACACACACACACACACACACACACAGAGAGAGAGAGAGAGGGATTCACAAGAGCATTCAGGTAGGCATAGATTCAGACTCATACAATAGACAGGAAATGGTAAGGCACAGGGAGAGAGAAGTGTTCAAGACTGGGCTCATTCTTAGTTAAGTTTAATCAGAGGGTAGAGCTTTTTATTTTCCTTATGGAACACTGGACATATTATTGGTGACTGAATTTATGATCAATGCATCCAAACCTGCACACATTGGTGCCTTACATGTTAAGTCTCTACATACTTTCATTTGATTATCTTTATTTTCCTGTCTTATAGATACCATAAGAGACTTTTCCAGAGTCTTCCACTATTTCCATAAGCTGATGGAAATGTCTTTTCAGCACACAGAAAGACGGATCTCAAATCAGTGCCAAAGTGGCTCACACAATAGATGTCTATCAAACCAAATATTGTTCTAATTCATGGAGACTGTTAGGCTAACTGGCCACTGTAAAGACAGAAGTGGATGGGCGGGACGAGAAGATGCATGAGAAACAGCTTCTCCAGAAGACCTTTCTTTATTACGACCAGCAACATTGTACATCTTAGACTCATGTTAGCCACTATCAATCCGAATGACTGGAAAAGCAATAACCTGCCAATTAATAAAAGACCCCACTTAGTTCCTTAATGAGAGATGGGCCCAGGTCTTAGGTAGGTCCATCTTAACAAGGGCCTTGGCCAGAATTTTTTTTTCACATTTTTCAAGTTGGAAGAGAATTCTTTTTTCTCTGATCCAGAAAACTGTTGGAAGGTACGGGTGAGGCTGGGCTACAAGTGTCATGTCATCTGTGGCAAAATACATCTACAGCAGCATGATTACAGCAACATCTGGATGGATGAAGTGCTGGGGGCTGTGAATAGTGCTGGTCTCTCAATCTCTCTGAGCTTGGGTCCTCACTGGACTCCAAGACCCCTCCTTCTCAAAGTCTCTCCCCATGATTCGTATTCTCAGAAAGCATTTGTTTATAAAAAGTAAATTTTAGCTGAGAAAGTGTTGGCGATGGTGGGCTGTAATGTCACCAGGATCACACACTTGTCTTACTGCTTTTGTGTATCATCCGTTTTCTCACAGATGACCTCCAGACTCTTGGATATTGTTGCCTGATTCTTAATGCTGAAATCTAAAGATCAGCCTTTCTTAAGTAACACTCTTCACGTTGTTAATGAGTCTAGAGTAACTTTATGATTCCCCCAAATTGTATGGCTTTATCTATCTTGCCCAGGACAGACTGCTTTGAAACAGGTAAGTGTCATACTGAAGGATGACCTATTTACAACACATCATGTGTGCATCTGTACGGGGCTGGTCTCCCTGAGACATGGTGTCTTTCCTCCCACCCTGCTGGTTACGTCTGAGGCTGTTCTTGAATGGAAGGGCTTTTCTCTTCTACATTTGTCTGGAGTAACAAATTAGCCTGTATTAGATGGGTAGTGAGACTAAACTTTTATACTAGTGTTCAATGAAGAGTTAATATACATAGGGCTTCAGTAGAGGGCTCATGCTAATTGAGGACTGATCTGCGTCTCACATATCAGTTACGGGAAAACGCATTGTATCTCAATGGGGATGGAAAGATGTGTGTGGGATCAGAGTCTCTAGATCTGGCTTCCTTATGTGTAGAAGGTCCATTCTTTAGTGCCCCAGGCCAATTCTGTCCTCCTGCTGCTCTTCACTGACTAGATATTCCCAGTTTTATCCTTAGTGTTCATTAGAGAGATGAGTCTTCACTAGTCCTCTAGGAATTTGTCTCCTTCCGAGTTAAATCCAGCATCACCCCAACCACACTTCCATTGTCAGTGACTATGTAATAGCGGTGTGAAATGAGAAGAGTCCCAAGCATGGAGAATGAAAGGGCAGTGCCAATGCTTTCTGGCTCCAACTTCCTCCCACCTCAGCCTTTCTCAGGGCAGGAATGGCGAAACCACACTGGGCACACTTTGAAAGTTTACCACCATTAAAAGGCCAAATGTCAGAAAAAGCCCACAATTATCTGCTCCAAACTATGTGACCATGAATTTTGGTACAAGGCACTTAGGCCTTGGAATTAACTTAGAGCCACGTAGTATAACACCAGCACCTGGTCCTAATAAGAAATCACTGGAGGGTTAATTTCATTTTCCTTTCTCCCTCTCTTTCCCCATCCCTCTACCTTTTGCCACACTCCGTCCCTTCCTTGCCTTTTTCTTAGGCAGGTTCTTTATTTCTCAGCTGGCCCAAAGCCGGCAAGCCTCTTACCTCAACTTCCCAAGTCTTGGAATTAGCAGACATCTGTGCCTATGCCTGATACTGGCTATTTCTATGATAACTCTTAAATAGAGGAAAAACGGAGCTTAATCTGTCTAGTAACACCTGTTTCAAAAAGAAAAAAGATGTACACATCCTTGGGCACGTAGGAAGGTGGATTGACTGGTGAATAGATACACCAGTGAGCATAGATTTGCCTCAGTCTCATTCAGAAAGCATGGCGAACTCTTCCTGTGTGTGCGACAGGCACACTCAAAGAGGAATTCAAGAGCATGCAGTAAACTCACTGTGCACTTGGAAAAGGAAGTTGGCCAGAAGTGTGTAGGAGAGGACAATGTAAATCACAGCAGAAACCCAGAATATCTCAAGTTGGGCCTGGACCAGGACCTCAGCCAGAGTGGATTGAGGGGCCCAACTTGCACAGGATCAGATTCAAAATTATATTGTTTATAGGACCATGGTATGGGTGGGCTGGGCTGTCAGTTCTCTGTGTTTTCAGGTTCCCGCGTGGTCTGGCCTGATGGCGGCTGATGTCCCCCTGGACTAGGATTGTTCGCTGGCGGGGCGAATGGACCTAGGCCCAAGCGGCAGGAAGGCGCAGGCCTGGAATTGAGGTTCGGGGACCTTTCACTAAGCTGTCCACCCATGCACCTGAGAAATGTTGAGCAGCAAAGAAGGCTCAGGAGACAGCGTCTGATGGACACAAAACTCCCTTATTAGCAGGCTTTTTTCCATTTAAATGTCTTTCAGGGGAAGGCGGGGTTTCTCCCTTGGGTGGAAAAGCCTAATTAGCATGGCAGGGCTGGTGCACCTGAGGCAGGAAAGCAATGGGCCCGCCCTTTGGATGGACAGGTCTACAATACAGGTAAACGGGTCGCCCTTTAGCTTCCGTGAAGCAAGCAAGTTATAACTAATATTTTTGGCTAGGGACCTCCGTGGACTAGGAGAGGCGAAGGCTGCCCCAGTGTCTCAGCCCGCTTCCCCCTTCCAGGGGGCTGGTGATTGTAAGGGTGGGGTGTCAAGGATCCCTTTATGGACACAGCAGGTACTTTTGTTTGTGAATGCTATTTACCAGTTGTTTGTGAGTCTTGACTGGTAGGCTGAGAGTGGCATGGCTGGTGCCTCTCACTACAGGATCTGCTGAGGGGTAGGTGACCTGTACCAGTGGCTGATGTGCCCTTCATAGGTTCTGGGTTGATAGTGTGTGTTAGCTTACTATTTGCAGAGCAGCAGGCCTCAGGGGCCAAAGCTTTTGCTTGCCTTTTCTACATCCGGTTTGCAGCCCCTTCCAGTGGAGGTATTGGTATGTGGAAGGATACAGCGGTTTGGTGGTGTGTTGATTACATACATATAGCACAGCCTCCTCCTGGGTGTGGAATTACGAGGCCAGGGAGGGGCTACCACTGGAACCAAAGGCAACAGGGAAACTTCACGGTCAAAAGACAATTAAGTCAGCATTTCCTATCTTTTAGCTTCTCAGTGAAAACTTCTCATTTGCCTTGACCTCTCACCAGAGGTCTTGCTCACCAGTCTATGTGATCCAGTGCAGTTCCCATTTTCTCAAGGTTTTTATGCTTTTCTTTGGTAGGAGCCATAAAGCATGTAGAAGTTAGCTTTTCTCACTGAGAAAATTATCCCTCAGAAGAAAACCCAGTCTCTACAGCAGTGGCTCTCAACCTCCTTAATGCTGCGACCCTTTAACACAGTTCCTCATGTGGCGACTCCCAACTACCAAATTATTTTTGTTGGTACTCCGTAAGTGTAATTTTGCTACTGTTTTGAACTGTAATGTAACAGATGGTCTTAGGTTGACCCCTGTGAAAGGGTCTTTTGACCCCCAAAGGGGTCGTGACCCACAAGTCCAGAGCCGCTGCTCTACAGCGTTAATTGTTGCTGGGTGCTGTGCAGTAGCAAAGCCCTGCAACCTAGCCATTGTTCTCCAGGGAGAAAAACTGTGGAGCAATGAGCCTGCTTAGATTATCTTGACATCCCTATGTGCTGGAACCTTAACGCTTTGTAGAAGTGCTCTCTTAAGAAACCCATCAGTTTGGCATGCCCACTGTCTGCTGTGACCAAAAACCATGGTTGGCATTTGAAGAGCTCCGCAGGAGCTGTAGACAGGTGCTACGAAAAGAGGCTTTAAGGCCCAGTGTGTGTTCTCAAGTTGCAAAACCGAATGGAGATGAGATGTCACTAAGCACTACTCGTGATTATCTGGTTCCTGGAGGCAGTGCCTGTTCTGTGAACCAAAGGGAAGTGAGTCTAAGAATCTTAGGAGGTGGCCCTTGCAGTGATTCAAATCCAGGAGGTCCTTCCTCCTGGACCGCTCAAGGTCCCTGAGAACAAGTTTGCTGGAGTACGTACTGGAGTTAACATGCTTGAGTGAAGAGGCTCAACCAGGTGGTGAGTTGCGAATGGGCTGTGTGGACACAGGAGGCCTGCTGGTGTTTGATGTAGATTCCAGAAGCGAAATGTCTTGGAGGTTTTGAGGCTGGGGTGAACCTCTTGGCAGATTGCTTGCTGTGCAAGCATGGAGGACCTGATCCATGGCACACTGATGTCAGCGCTAGGGAAGAGAAGAGCTTGCTGGCTGTGCAGCTTACCTGAATCAGCATGTTCCGGATTCAGTGAATGATTCTGTCTTAAAAGTAGAGAGTGATTGAGTGTGAGTGACACTCTACATCTGTTTCTGGCTTCCATGTGCCACGTGCACACACAAACACACACATGAATGCACAAATGTTAGAATTGCACAGAGCAAGGAGGACAATGATAATCTTGGGGAATGTACCTGGTTAGCCTGAGGGTAGTGTATGGACCTAAACTGGTAGCTGTCCTAACTTCTAGGGTGCTGTTGGCTCCTTTATCTCCTAGGTTGCCGTGCATTCTAGCTGGTACTACCTTCCCCTTGGTACCTTTCAGCGTGACATTTAGGCAAGTGGGAGAAAGGCCCGAGGACAAGCCAACGAAGAAATCTGCCTTGCCACTTGGAATCTGTCTCAGGAAGGGTGAGACTCAGCAAGTGGACTGCAGCTAATTTCAGCTTTCTTTAAGAAACATGTGCCAAGTCTTCCCTTCATTGATTGTCTTCATCCTTGAGAATCTTAACACCTGAGAAAGCTAATGGAAGGAAGCATGACTAAGTACACACAGGGACAGACAGTGGGAAGGATATGGAGGTTGGTCAAGAATGCATCAGTGTCTTAGTCACTGTTCTGTTGCTGTGAAGAGCAATAGAACAGAGGGTGGCAAATCTTAGAACATTTAGTTGGAGACCTGCTTACAGTTTCAGAAGTTTGTTCTATTGTGGCAGGAAGCATGGTGGTTGACATGGCAGACATGGTGCTGGAGCAGTAGCCGAGGGCTACATCCTGATCTGAGGAGGGTGTGTGTGGGTGAGGGAGTGCCTAGGCCCATGATGGGCTTTTTGAATCCTCATAAATTTACCCTCAGGGACACACTCCCTTCAACAAAACCACACCACTCCACCAAAGCCACACCTCCTAATCCTTCTCAAACAGTTCCACTCCTTGGTGACTAAGCATTCAAATATGGGGGCCTAAGGGGCCATTCTTACCCAAACCACCACAATCTACAAAGGTGTACCTGGAAAGAAGCTATGTGCTTTGTTGAGTAGCATGTGTACATTCAGATAACAATGGGATTCAATAGTTGGATTGAATTTCAACAGCAGAAAAAGCCAGAATAGAATGACTTAAATACATCTGAAAGTATAAGAACTTGGTGGATAATACTTCTTGTTTTATACATGGCCATGGCTGAGGAGTATGGGAATTAGGATTCCAATTCCTGTTGTTTCAGCCTAAAAGTTCGGGTCTCTTCTGCTCCACTTTGAACAGACAAAGCCTGGTCAGTTCAGGTTCTGGACTGTTAGTAGACTGGTTGGAGGTATCAGATCAAAGCTGTCACTGTGATTGGTGTTGAGGAGGGACCTAGAGTTTAGTGGGTCTCAGGATTGGGTTTGAACAGGGATAGCAGGGACTGAAGGTTGTTGAGTGGGGAGTCCCTTATTGTATATGAACCCTTTTGCGGGACTGAAGGGTTAATGCCACGTGTGATTCCTTCTGTGCACTCTCATTGGGAAGTCAAACCTGGCCTCCTGGAGATCAGGCCAGAATTTAGCAAAGCCAAATCCCTCCCCACCCCCCAATAGAGGACAAATACCCTATTGCTACAGGACAAACAAACCCAGGAAGACCCAGCACCCCAGTGAAGGCAGTGTAGACCTTTGTACAATTAACTGGGACAAAGACAGCTCTCACCCATCTGCAGGAGGTTAATTGGTACTAGAAGGGAGGAAATCACTTCCTGAGAGATCAATTTTTCATCACCCACCCTGATCGTTGTCCCCTGCCCCGCCCCCCCGCCCCCCCTTGTGTGTGTGTGTGTGTGTGTGTGTGTGTGTGTGTGTGTGTGTGTGTGTGTGTAGCTGGTAGAGTGCTTACCTAGCTTGCATAAGGCCCTAGGTCTGCCCCCAGCACTGCATAAACTGGGTGCCCTGGTGGTGCACGACTGCAGGTGGAGCAGGTGGATCAGAAGGCTGTATTTGGCTCCTTCTCAATCTGAGGGTAGCTCGGGCTACCTGAGACTTTGTCTTAAAAGTAAAAATAAGATAATGTAAAATTAATAAGAAGAATAAATAAATGATACCACAAAAGGTCAGGGGTCTTTTGCAGGAGGCGTAGTGGAGATGGAGGCAAATTCTTCCCCAGCTGGTTCAGAGGCCACAACACAGAAAGTTGTGTTTTAGACATCTTCCTCAAATTTTCGTTCTGCCTCAATACTTGGCCTAGTGCTGCCCCCTGGTGGGAAGAGCTTATCAAATGAGGCGTACACGCATCTGTGAGATGAGGTTATCTTATTTGGAGTCCATTAGGTGAGAAAGGAAGGTGCTGTAGAACGTTGCTCTGCTACCCACTCTTGGCTTGGGACCATGATCTTGTTTCCTCATTGGACCAAGACGGACCCAGCCTGTGACCAAACTGCCTTCTGATTGCTCCACCACTCAGGCCCCACAGTAGCCAGCCAACTCCTCTCACAGAAACTAGGAACAAAATTTACTTTTGCCTGGCTCTTCCCAACCTGAATAAACCGTTTCCTAGGCATTCCACGTTCACTTCGGAGACAGAAGACTGCTCTCTAGAGAGAATCAGGATCCTGATGGTAAAAACACTTTACTTTGTTCTATAGGATGGTTCATAGTCACACTGCAATTACGAATATAAGTATTGACATCTTCTCTTTTTTTGGGGGGGGAACAGAGTCTCACAGCCTAGGCTATCCCTGGAAGTCCTTATCTTGTTACCTCTATTTCCCAATGCTGGGATTGTCTAGCCCAGATTCGCTTTCTGAGCCCTTAAAGAAGAAACCCAGAACCCCGTTCACATCTATTTTCTGGCTTTGGAGTGGAACCCCTTACTCCCTGAGATATTTCTAGCATGCTAGAAAACTCGGGTTCCCCACTGGCATTAATACCCAAACAATCAAAAAGGTTTTAAACCAAGAAAATTATTGCATTTGTGGTACTGTCTTAGAGTTTCTATTGCTGTGATAAAACATCTGGACAAAAGCGACTTTTGGGGAAAACGGTTTATCTCATCTTACAGCATATCTGTCCACCACTGAGGGAAGACAGGGGCAGGAACCTGGAGATAGGAACTGAAGCAGAGGCTGGGGAGGAGTGCTGCTTATTGGCTTGGTCCCCATGACTTGCTCAGCCTGCTTTCTTAGAGCACTCAGGACCGCCCGCCCAGGGGTGGTACTGCCCACAGCAAGCTGAATCGCCTCCACCCCCATCAGTTGTCAATCAAGAAAACGCACCACAGGCTCACTCCACAGGACAATCTGGTGGAAGCGTTTTCTCAGTTGAGGCTCCCTCTGCCAAAAGGACTCTAACTTGTGTCAAGTTGATATAAAAATTAACCAGCACAGGTACAATGTGATGTGATGTTTTGAGTTATATATAGAATGTGTAACAATTAAGTTAACAGTTTCATTACTTGTGTGTTTTGTGTCTGTGTGTGTGTCTGTGTGTGTGTGTCTGTGTGTGTGTGTCTGTGTGTGTGTCTGTGTGTGTGTGTGTGTGTGTGGTGAGCACTTATGAAGTTTATTCTCAGCTGAAATAAACAATACACATCTTTGTTCTTCAGTGGGGGAGCATCCAAGGCTTCTACTTACAGGCAAGCACTCTGCCACTGAGCTGTATCCCAGCCCCAGTATTGATTTTTTTTTTCAGGTCTAATGAACTCTGACTCATTCTTAACTGACTAACACATTGTGTTAGTGGTGCTGGTATGATTGGGGTAACAGAAACATGACTTCCTCCTTCAGAAGCTAGAACTAATAAATCGGATCTGCTTTTTCCAATCCTGCTACCAATTGCTCTCCTAGAGAGACTTTAGTGTGGGCTCCCTGTGTGTGTCTGTCATATCATACGGTCCCTCACCCCTCCCCTTCTCCCCTTCTCCCCTCCCTTGGTTTAGGAGATTCTTAAATCCCAGAAGAACAAGACAGTATTACTTTTGTCTAGAAGACTTGGAAATAGTTGGAGATGCCATCCAATCAAAAATGGATCCCTCTGCAGACAGGATATCCTTGTTGTGACTTGTGTCTTACTTAAGCTTTCTATTGCTGTGATGAAACACTGTGACTGAAAGAAACTTGAGTGGCATGGGTTTATTTCTGCTGACATGTCCAGATCATGGCCCCTTATGGAGGGAAGCCAGGGCAGGAACCCAAGGCAGAGACCACAGAGGAACACAGCCTATGGCTGGCCCCTCATGGTTCATTGAGCCTGCTTTCTTATACAAATCAGGATCACCTGCCAGGTTGGCACTGCCAAGGTAGACTACACCTTCCAAGTCAATTATCAATCAAGAAAATGTCCCACAGGCTGGTCTACAAACCAATCTTAGAAAGGCATTTTCTCAGCTGAGATCCCCTCTTCTCAGATACCTTGTATCAAGTTGACAAAACAAAAACAAAAAGAAAAACAACACATTCCCAAACCAAAACACCACCACCACCACCACCACCACCACCACCACCACCACCACCACCACCACCTCTGTGGGTCCTGGGGGCTGGAAAGCAGTAGAAGTCAAGGCCAAGTGCCCCTGCTCCCTGGAAAAAAGGTCGACGAAGGATGAGACGCTGGCAGACTTCTGCTCTCCCAGCCCGGGAAGGTCCCTAGCCAGAATAATATAACTTGCTCGCTTCACAAGAAGCTAAAGGAACATGTTTGTCTGCATTGGGGTGGGTCCCTTGCTTAGGAACACTCCGCCTGCCATGCTAATTAAGGCTTCCCTGCTCGAGGGGAGAAGCCACGCCCTTATGGGAAGAGGTTATTTATCAGGGTAACCCCTTGAATAAGAGGAGTTCAAGTTCGAGTTCAAGTTCGGGTCCAGAAATAAAGGAGTTCGGGTCCACCAGATGCCGACTCGTGTTCGTTCTCAGCAAGCGGGATCAGGAGGCGCCATGCGGTCCTAGGAACCCACGTGAGAAACATCCCCCGGGGCTTCCCGACGGCTCTCAGCTTGGGCATCTTCTCGCTCCTGGCCAGGGTGGGAACCGAGGGGCTTCCCAGCCAGCTCCGGGCCAGGATAGGGCTGTGGCGGAACGTGTCGGGGGAGACTGGAACAAAAAACAACACAACTCCTTCTCACCAGGACAACATACAGCCCAAACTTTCATTTCTTGTCTGTTTTTACTCTTGAGGATTCCAGTCTTTCCCCTCCTTAGATCTTAAACTTGGCTGCTTCCTTCATGTTTCTCTGGGGTTGAGGGCGGGCCACCCCGAGCAGAATACTATCAGCCCACAAGAGGGGTATTGGTGTTTATCGGTCTTCAGATTGGGATGTAGTTAAACAGTTGCCTCTGCAGTCAGTCCCTCGGGTTCTTGGGTCCACCGTGGGGCAGGTCACAGAGGTCTCTTGCTCTTGGGCTTGCATCACAAAAGCTTAAGTTGTAGTTAGTCATTATTACAGTTTATGCAGTAACCAGAACCTTCCTTGGACTTTTCCTTACTTCCTGTCTCTGCTAACACGTGGCCTGTTCCAGGTTGTTTGCTTGTTTCTTGTACTACACAGCTTTGGTGAACTGTAAGCGCCATCATGGCGTCATGTAGCTTCTCATCACTATAACAAATACCCAAGGTATTTAACTTACAAAGAGTAAAAGTTTACTTTGGCTTACAGGTTTAGAGGTTGCATGGCCTTGGTGCTTTGAGCCTCTGGTGAAGCGTAGTGGCAGCATGTGTCTGAGCAAAAGCTCTTCATAGATGAGAAGTTGGGATAATAAATTTTTCTTATCCTCTTCGTTGGACTGAGAGACATCTCTGTGTGTGTCTTTGAGGGGTTTCTAGAGAGTTTTCATGGAAGAGGGGAAATCTACCCTGGATGTGTGCAGCATGCTATGTGCTGGGGTCCTGGACTGGAGAGAGAAGGGAGGAGTGATGAGACCAGCTTACCAGTTCAGACGGTTCTGGATGGCGAGTAGTCTGAATAAACGGGAACACGCACACACTGCATCTTGAGTTCATAAGGGCCGAACTGCCCAAGTAGTTTATTGTCCAATTCTTATACCCTCTCCCACCAGAGACATCCGTGAGGTTGCCAGGGCAATGCTCACAAGGGGGCAAAACCAGGTGTGCTTGCCAGCACGGGGTTAAAATCACGAGGTAGAAGGCACAGGTTCGAGCACAAGGTTACAGATCACAAGGGAAAAAGGCGTATGTGTAATCACTAGGTTACAATCAGTAAGGTAAATCAAAATATATACAAAACATTATTGTTATTTAGCTAGCCATAAAGCCAACCTCCTATTTTATGAGATTAAGGTCTCTTTAAGTAATCTTTGACTTCCTTAAAACGAACTGCCTCTGGGCTAGTCTTTTTACAACTTAGCCTTGCTTAGCAGCTGTCCCAAATGTGAATTAACTTGAAGACACACAGCAGAAGTTAAGCTCAAGATTAGGGGCTCTCCACAATTCCCCCTTCCTTAAAATAAGTAGCATCTGGCTTAGGCTTGGCATAGGCATCATCTGCCCTGACCCGTCATGGGAGATTATGGACGATTTTTCCATAATTCCTTGTCTTAGGTTGGTACAGCAATCCATGCTCACAATACCCGTCATTGAAAACTAAACTACTTATATATATTAATTTACTTGATGGAGCTTTAGGCCATGTAATTCAACCTTCATCTTCCAGAAGGTATTTATAAGGAGTCTCAGTAGCATGGGAGCACAGAGCAGGCCAAGAATTATTAATCCGCCAATTATGCCAACAGTAATAAGCAATTGTTTGAAGGAAGCCAAAGAAGGAACCATATTACTAATAGTCTTTTTGACATTAGATAAAAAATCAGTGGCTGCCTGAGCAGCATCAAAATTGAGAGGTTCCGTATCTTTTAAATATTGAATTTCTTTATGCAATCGTATCAGATCTAATGATAAATTTTCACGATGCCATATCCCTTGTAAATGAGCTTGAATTTTAGCCCAATATCCTTCAGTGTCATTATAAACCTTAGGAGTGACATGACCTGGCCCGCAGGTCAATCAACTGGAAAACCTGGGAGAGGGAGTGAGGATTTCTGGGACAAAAGCACGAAAGGACTGGGACGAGGCAAAGATGTCGAATGAAAGCAAGTCCGTTTATTAAGGATTTTTACATGGTATTTAAAGGGTAGGGAGGGAGGAACTAACTAGGGGAATAACAGGATGTCTAAGGCCAAAAAACAAAAATAGGATGTTTTTGCACTTTGGACAAAAACAGGATACTTTGGGCAAAAACAGGATAAGGGCACAAAAACAGGATAAGGGGATGAAAACAGGATGCCCTATACCTGGAGGATGTAAACCCTAAAAGGAAAAAACATCTTATTCAGGAAAAAACAAGTCAGGGAGAAAAACAACTCTGGGACAAAAACAGGTCTAAGAAAAACAGGTTTTAAGAGAAAAACAATTCTTGTGGCCCGTGGAAAATTATTTACTGCTTATGTAGTTTAACATCATGGCTTTGATAGAGGCTGAAAGGGCTTGGGGAGATCGGCTCCCCACAGGTCTCCCTTTTTTATTTTATTTTAAAAGTGGCTTGGCAATACGCGGGAACCGTGCCTGTCTTAGGATTGGGACACAGACCATGTCCTCTGAGTCTGTCGCTGGAGACAACAGCAGCTTGGCGTTGTTCCTGTCTTAGGCTAGAAGGACAGCAGTTATAACCTTTTTTGGGTCTTAAGCGTCTCTACTCGTCACTGGCTATCCTGCTCAGCTCACTGTATCAGGGCCTGACATTAGTGATGCTACCAGCATCCAAGTCAGCCATCTCAAGCCTATGGTAATGGACCTGTATCGGTTTAGCCTGAATTGCCTCAATTTGTTGTTTAGTAAAAGCCATGAGTTTGTTGAAAATCACTGGGCCCAAAGAGAGGAGGAGAATGAGACCTAATAGTGGTCCCAACAGGCTGGGCAAAAGTGTTGTGAGCCAAGGGGAAGTATTGAACCATGTTTTAAACCATCCTTCCTCCTTTTCACGCTCTTTTTTCCTGCGTTCTAAGCCTTCTCTAACTTTAGCTATAAAATCTTTGATTATGCCAGAGTGGTCTATGTAGAAACAACACTCTTCTTTGAGGGCAGCACAGAGGCTTCCTTGTTGCAGAAGCAACAAGTCTAAACCTCTCCTATTCTGTAGGGTCACCTCAGCTAGGGAGGACAGGGAATTTTCCAGGTGGGAAATAGCATTCTCCAGTCGTTCTAGGTCAGTGTCGATCGAGGCACGCAGTTGTCCATAGTGGTGGTTCTGCAAAATCAGAGAAGAAATACCCGTACCCGCCCCTGTAGCTCCCAATCCCAAGAGAACAGTAAGCGTTATGGTAGTAATAGGCTCTCGTCTCTGTCTGAGTAAGAAGCTGGGGTCTTTTGGTTCCCACAGTTCAGCAAATTGTTCAGCAGTGAAATAAACTAGTCTTGGTATAAGCTGAACCAGAACACAGTAAATATTGCTCTTATTAAACATTTGAACATGGATGCAGGGAGAGAGGCTGTCACTGCAGGCCCACCAGGTATCACTCGAGGGGATAATATAGTCATAGGCTGTAGGGTTTGTAAGGGAAATGGTTTCATTACAAAGGGAAGCATATTGGCTAGGGAACGAACCCAAACAGAGGCCTGTACCAGAGACAGCCTGAAGGGTTAGCTTTGAGGAAGGGATCTGGTTCCGGTGACAGGTAGAGTGGTTCTGAGAGAGGATATATTTTGCCTTAGTGGCTATACCTTCATAATAAGGAGGTTTCGCACTATAACATAGCCAACAGGATTGAGTAAGATCGGGCCTAGAGGCATTTAAGGTGAGGAAAGTATGGTTGAGTAGTTCTCATAGACAGTCTTCTGTAGACTTCTGTATAAAATGAGGTAATGAGCTGTTGAAAGTCTGATTTATGTTTGGGTTTAGGACTAGGTTTGGGCCAATGGCTTTAATTGAGGAGGCTGGTTCTTTCTTGAGGCTTATAGTAAAAATATTCCCTGGGTCCCAACCTATGGCATAAAGCCTGATTCCTCATGTTTTAGAAATTTCCCAATTAGCCTTTTTTCCCTCAGCAGTAAATTTGATTACAAATCGTGGATGGTAGTTTGTGTAACAATTTCCTGGAAGTTGCTTACGTATTACAGCGTTGACAAGAGTCATATTGATTAGGTCATTTTTGACTGGTGGATCCCAAGCAATAAAGCCTGTGGACTCACATCCCCATTTGTAGCAGTAAGTATACTCAGGGCCCCCACATCCTCTTTTGATACTACCATTGGCAGGGCAAACATAAAATGCGCCATTGAAAGTTTCTTCCCATGCCAGGCAATCAAAGAGGCCCTCGCCACTAAACTCAATATCAGGGAAGAATGTCCCTAAAGGTGCCTCTTTGGAAGTGGTGTTGATGATTTTGTCACCGGTTTGAACGATCCAGGTCAGCTTGAAGGGGGTATGTTTGGAAGGGCGTCCACGAAGCTGGCTTGTGCAAGGCACAATAATCAGGAACAGCAGCCAACCACATTTCTTGATGTTGAGTTTTCCTGTAATAGATAAAAGAATATCTTCTCAGGGAGGCTGTTCCTTCCTGGAAGTATTGTTATTATCCATTTGGCGGACTAGTCGCTCAGGTAGCCATCTGGCAGCATCATTAGATTGTGAATATATGCAGACAGACCCACGACCCCAAATTAATACTGGGTCAGGTCCATGCCATTGTCCATCAATGGGATCTTTCCATTTGACTAAGGCATATTTGGTTTGAGTGGCTGGATGCCAAAATCTGTCTGCCGCAGATTTGCCTTCTGTATCTAATGTTAAAAAATTTAAAATTAGTAGGGAATGAGAAAGAAGGTTCCGAGGGGTCCCCTTGGTAGGGTACCATTCCTCCTTTTTTATTTTATTTAAAGTATTCTTTAAGGACAAATGGGCTCGTTCAACGATGCCTTGTCCTTGTGGGTTATAAGGAATTCCTGTGACATTATTTATGCCCAATTGTTGACAAAAATGTCGAAGTTTGGAGTTGACGTATCCAGGGCCATTATCTGTTTTGATGGTTTTCGGTATACCCATAGTTGAGAATGCTAAAAGTAAATGAGCAATAACATGTTTACTAGCTTCACCAGACTGGGGTAAGGCAAAAAGGTATCAACATTAACATGTACATACTTTGTATTGCCAAACTCATGTATATGGGTTACATCCATCTGCCAAATGGAATTAGGTGTCAGGCTTCTGGGATTAACCCCTAGATGAGGGACAGGCAGTAGAGTGATACAGGTCTGACACTGTTTTACAATAGACCTAGCCTGCTCTCTAGTTAACTTAAACATGAGTCTAAGGGTGTTAGCATTGAGGTGATGGAGTGTATGTGCTTGCTGTGCCTTTTGTAAATTGTCTGGGAGTGATACAGTGGCAATGGTTTGGGTCAAGGAATCAGCCCTTTGATTTCCTTCTGCAAGAGGGCCAGGTAAACTACTGTGTGCACGAAGATGTCCTAAATAAAAAGGAAAAGTTCTTTTCCAAATTAAGGTTTGTAACTGTCTAAACAATGAAGTAGCCTTAGACGTGGACTTTATGTATGCAGTTGTTTCCAATAGAGGAACGGAATGAGCGATGTAGGCACTGTCAGTAAACAAGTTAAAGGCTTGGTTGGGAAACGAAGCAAAGGCAGCAATGACAGCCTGAAGTTCTACCAATTGTATGGGATTGAAATGAGTCTGAAAGCGTACAGTCTTGTTAGGACTGACAAAAACAGCTGTACCATTAGATGACCCATCAGTAAATATATTAGGAGCGTGAGAGATGGGTGTGAGGGAAGTAATTTTTGGAAAAATGACTGGGAGAAGTTTTAAGAATTGGATGAGCTTATCAGGAGGGTAATGGTTGTCTAGTGTGCCTGTAAAAGCTGCACATGCTATAGGCCAATAGCTAGTAGATTGAAACAACCAGTCTGAGTTTTAGAATAAGGTTGAATAATTATATCAGGTTCCTTTCCAAAATACCGTTTACCTTGATCTCTTCCTATGATTATTAAATCTGCTACAGCTTGATAATAAGGATATAGGACAGTAGATGGGGTGGCATGCAAATGAACCCACATGATAGGTTTATTTTGCCAAAATAGAGCAGTTGGCGAATAGGCGGTGTGACAAATTATGAAGTATAAAGGAGAATGATAATCAATAGTGGAAATAAACTGTTCTTGAATGGCTTGTTCCACTAAATGTAAGGCTCTCTTTCCTTCTGGGGTTAGTGTCCTGGGTGACTTAGGATTTGAGTCACCTTGTAAGATATCAAATAAAGGTTTTAGATCACCCGTAGTCAATTTTAGGTAAGGGCGAAGCCAATTAATATCTCCAAGTAACTTTTGAAAATCATTAAGCGTTTTAAAATTACTAGTACATAGACATGTTTTTTGAGAGGACACTCTATTTCCCATTAGTTGGAATCCTAAATAGGTATAAGGGTCATTTAATTGTACTTTCTCTGGAGCGATTTGCAATCCCCTGGTGTGGAGGTCCTTTTTTAATTTGGCGAAGCACAATAGCACTTCTTCCCCTCGCTGTCCAGCTATTAGGATGTCATCCATGTAGTGAATAATGTACATGGATGGCCACTTATCACGGGTATCCTGAATAGCAGAGGCTACAAATTTTTGACATAAGGTGGGACTATTAGCCATGCCCTGAGGAAGGACTGTCCACTGAAAGCGCTTCATTGGTTCCCTAAAATTAACAGCTGGTAAACTAAAAGCAAAGCGCTTCTGATCATGAGGGTGTAGAGGGATTGTAAAAAAGCAATCTTTGAGATCTATGATGATCTTGTAATATCCCAAAGGAATGGGCACAGGCGTAGGAAGCCCAGGTTGTAGTGCTCCCATTAAAACCATTGTACGATTGACTTCTCTTAGATCTTGTAAAAGTCTCCATTTGCCTGATTTCTTTTTAATTACAAAAATAGGAGTGTTCCAAGGTGAGTTACTTTCTATAATATGTCCTGCGTCCAATTGTTCCTGCACTAACAACTGAGCCGCCTTAAGCTTTTCGGTAGTCAGAGGCCACTGATCCACCCATACTGGTTCATCCGATTTCCAAGTTATTTGATCAGCATGGGGCACAGGCAAGTTAGTGACCGTTAGGGAAAATTTCCTAGTCCAAGCCTTCCTATGTTAGAGGTGGGTAGGATGGGCTGAGTAATCCCTGTGTTGTCCCTTCCTAAGCCTTTCCCTAGCAGAAAACCTTGCACCAACATTTGGGTGGTGACAACATTACTGGGACTGTACATTATTAATCCCATTTGATTAAGTAAATCTCGTCCCCATAAATTAAGGGGGAGACCCGGGATAACATATGGCTGTATCGTGCCCTGGTTTCCCTCCTCATCTCTCCAAATTAAAACTTTTGCACTTTTTTCTGGATTTTGACTTTGCCCAATACCCCGCAAGTGTGTTAAAGTGGGGGTAAGGGGCCAATGAATAGGCCATGCTTCCTTTTTTATTGTGGTGACATCGGCCCCAGTGTCAATAAGGCCCTGGAATTCTTTTCCATCTAGTGAAAGAGTTAACATAGGCTTGTGGGACGCAATATTTTGAACCCAATAGGTATCAGAGGAGGAAGAACTTTGAACCCCCCGGTCCTGAACTCTGGAGGCACTATCAGTTTTGTGGTGGGGAATCAAAATAAGTTGTGCGACCTGTTGTCCTTTGTCAATAGTGGAAATATTTGATGGGGATGCAACCATGATTTTTATTTCTCCTGTAAAATTATTATCAATAACTCCTGGGAAAACTTGGAGCCCACTTAAGGTGGTATTATTTCTGCCCAAAAGAAGTCCGAAGACATTAGGTGGTAAGGGGCCAAAAACTCCAGTGGGGAGAGCCTGTATTCCCATTTCTGGGGTTAATACTGTGTAGGAGGAGGCACAGAGGTCCAGTCCTATGCTGCCTGGGGTTGCTCTGGTGAGGGCTGAAATGAATTGTTGTTGGAGCGGGATGAACCGGACTGTCCTGAAAACTTGTTTGGGTCTCGGGGCCTGGGGCTGGCCCCGATTGCCGTTTCCTGAATGAGGAGGCAACAAGTTTCCTTGAATATCCGTTTTTGACCTACACTCCTTGGCCCAATGTTTGCCTTTATTACAGCGAGGACACATTCGAGGGGATGGCCCTCTGTTAGAATTTAATCCTTTACAGTCCTTAGCAAAATGCCCAGTCCTTCCACAATTAAAACACTTAGCATCCCTCTTTTGAGCTAAAAACTCGGGGATGGTATATCCCTGCAAGGCAGCGGCCATGGCTAGGCCTTGTTGATAGCTCGTCCCAATGTCTGAGCACAGCCCAATGTAACCTGATAAGTCTGTCTTTTTCTTATACGGTCGTATTGCCGCTTGACAAGCTGAATTAGCATTTTCGTATGCTAATTGTTTTACAAAATCTGTCCCTGCATCAGCATTCCCAAATATTCTCCCTGCAGTAGTTATCAACCTGTGAACGAATTCTGAAAAAGGCTCATCTGGTCCCTGTTTTATGTTTGTCAATGAAGAACTCAAATCACCTTTTACTGGAAGTTTTCTCCAAGCCCTTATTCCAGCATTTAGAATTTGTGCAAAGAGCCCTTGATGGTATTGAGACTGTTCCTGGCTGGTACTGTATCGCCCTTTGCCAAGGAGCATACCTAGGCTCCATCCGTTGTCAGCTTGTGCATTACGCCGGGCAATTTCTTTACAAGTTTCTGTATATTCTGACTTCCAGAGGAGATAGTCTCCCCCGGAGAGAGAGGCTTGGGCCAAGGTTTGCCAATCTATAGGGGTGAGCCATTTATCTCCAATAGACTCAACTATGGCCATTGTATAAGGAGCGGTAGCCCCATATTGTGCCACAGCCAATTTGAGTTCCTTTATTAATTTGAATTCAAACCTTGCATGGTGTCGCCAAACCTGTCCTTGATTATCTACATTCTCTGTGACAGGAAAGGCAGTTGGCTCATCAATTGGAAGTGTTTGGGTAGGGGTTGGTTTAAGCAGAACACCAGAAGGGAGAGAAGGCAATGGAATCTGAACTACTTCTGGAGGATTACTTGTTTTCCCTGTTCTTAATTTTTCAAGCTGGGAGATTAACTCCTGGTGCTCTTCTTCCAATTTTATCTGTTCTTTTAAACGAGAAATTTTATCCAAAACTTCCTTCTTTGGGTCAAGGACTGGGAAAACCACAGGTGCAGAGGGAGCAGAATAGGGAGGAGGCAGAGCCTTGGGAGGTGGCCAATTGAAATTATGACAACGCGCTGCCTCTTCTTCTGAGTCTTCCCCATCTGAGTCAGATAAATTATCAGAGGAAGGGTTTTCTATCATTTTTAAATTTGGATAAATTTTCCTCTTCTGAGGCTCTTTAGGACAGTGCTCTTTTTTAAGAACAGAGGATCTTTTAGCTTTGGCTTTCACTGAAACAGTTTTAGGTTCAGAATGGGCAGATTTATCTTTTTCTTCCTCGGTGTCGCTATGAAGTGATATAAGATCACCTTCCTCTTGACAAATTTTACTATCTCTTAAGGCATCCTTATCAGACGAATTTGAGGTCTGACATTTACAATCTGGTATTTTTGATTTTTCCCCAACCTGAGATTCTGAAAGAATTTTTTCCCCTATCGATACAGCAGCCGCAACGGACTCTGGCCGTGGGCGAATTTTTAAGGTTTCATTGATGAGGCTCCAAAAGGAAAAAGCTGTAACTGGAACCTTTTCTGGACCAAAGGTGTCATAATAGTCCTGTAAGGCATCTCCCACCCTTTTCCACCTTCTCTCATTTATGGTTCCCTCTTGTGGGAACCATGGACAGATGTCTGTCAAAAGTTTAAAGAAATCTAAAAGAGCCTGTTTTTTGATTTTAGTCTCTCGTACTTTAAGTGCCTGTTTAAGGCCTTCAACAAATTTTTCATGCTGGCTTATTTCTTGTCCCATTTTATTCTTCTTACCTGAGATCCTGGCTCCCTTTGAGTGAGTGTCTCTTTCTTCCGAGATCCTGGCTCCCTTTTGAGGAAGCGTCTCTTTCATGTGGCTGCAGCACTTCTTCTATCTTCCTTCACTGGTTCCCTCGTGCCCAGGCCCCACAGTTGGGCGCCAAAATGACCCGGCCCGCAGGTCAATCAACTGGAAAACCTGGGAGAGGGAGTGAGGATTTCTGGGACAAAAGCACGAAAGGACTGGGACGAGGCAAAGATGTCGAATGAAAGCAAGTCCGTTTATTAAGGATTTTTACATGGTATTTAAGGGGTAGGGAGGGAGGAACTAACTAGGGGAATAACAGGATGTCTAAGGCCAAAAAACAAAAATAGGATGTTTTTGCACTTTGGACAAAAACAGGATACTTTGGGCAAAAACAGGATAAGGGCACAAAAACAGGATAAGGGGATGAAAACAGGATGCCCCATACCTGGAGGATGTAAACCCTAAAAGGAAAAAACATCTTATTCAGGAAAAAACAAATCAAGGAGAAAAACAACTCTGGGACAAAAACAGGTTTTAAGAGAAAAACAATTCTTGTGGCCTGTGGAAAATTATTTACTGCTTATGTAGTTTAACATCATGGCTTTGATAGAGGCTGAAAGGGCTTGGGGAGATGGGCCCCCCACAGTGACACAAATCCACTGGTAATTAATATGACATCTAAGCTTGTTCTTTACTCTTGATGCCTCAAGTTCTTCTCCTAAAAACTGGATAGTTTCATAAAGAGCATTAATCTTTTGTTCTAACTTAGTATGTATATCCTCTTTCATCCATAGTGCAAGCGTAGTGTTTTTTGCTAAAGCATTGACATACTGAGCATTGTGGATGGCTTGTGAGAGAGCAACAGCAGCAGTTGCAGCGGTAGCTATAATCGATATTAGAGCTACCGTGCCAGCAACAATTAGTTCAGCTACTCTCTTTCGTCTCATTAAAGCCTTACTAATTCCTCCAGTGCTGCTAATCCCCTATCATCACACCATGGCTGAGATATGTCAACAGGTAACATGACAAAGGCAGGTTAATATAAAACCATAACAGCTAAATGAGGAAAAAACAAGTCAAGATCACGTGCTGCAATGCAATTAGAGAGAGTACAGTTAATGCAGGAGATATCAAACAGTCGTCCTTTAAGATCCACTCGAATATCACCAATCAACAAAACATAAGGGGCTTGTGCACAAGCCATGACAGAGTCCATATTAATAGGAGGACGATTGAAACCCTCCACAGACGTGTCATGGCTAACATCTCTCACGGCAGCAGCCAGTTTCCAAATGAAAGTTTGAGGATGTCCATTGTCAGACCACCACAGTCCAGCAGTTAGGCTTGTTGGTTGTTTGCTAGAGGAGATGTCTCGCTCTCCCCCAGACCAATTAATCACAGTTCTGTTAGTTCCATGAATTGTTGCATCCATGGATATTTTGATCTACACCCAGTCCAAAATATCTTTGATGTATCTGCTCTATATTCAGTAGAGCATTCTGGAATATTATCTAGTCTCTTCTTTTTATGAGAGTCCAAATAACTACTCTCTGATGTCCATTATATTGATATTCCCAGTTCAGAGTCATACATGCGACTTTACGATTAAATTTGGAAAAACAGAGAAGCCATGTCCTAGTCCCGTATAATTAAAAACATATCTGTTTGTCCATAGTTCACGTCCTTTTTCTGGTTCTCCAAGAAGGAGGGTGTCGTTCACTCTCACGATAATTTCTGGTCCTTCCCATTTCATGGGATGCACCAATGGAAGATCAGGCAGGAACGTCCAAAATGTCTCAGCATCACTCGTCAGAGTAGTCATCAGCATCATCAGTAGGAGGATGTAGTCTTTCAGGAAGCCACCTGGCATTTTCAGTATTCTGTGAAGAAACACAGACATAGCCTCCCCCCTATATCAATACCGGGGTGGGCCCATTATGCTTTCCTGTGAGGGGATCTTTCCACCTTACTTGAGCACAGGTAGTTTCTGTGTTTGGATGCCAAAAAGTGCTCAGCTGTAGATAGTCCTTGCATCCACAGTTAAAAAATTTTCATAATAAAGATATCATAAAAATTTAAAATATTATGTGAAGACAGAGGGTATAACTTCCCCTTTCTATATTAATAAGTAATTAAGTTTTCAAAGTCCCATAAACTCTATCCACAATTCCTTGTCCTTGAGGATCACAAGGAATTCCAGTCTTATGCTCAATTGACATTTGTGCACAAAATCATAGAAATGCTTGGCTTGTATAGCCTGAGCTGTTGTCAGTCCCAATAATAGTAGATTGTCCCATTATAGTAAAATATTTTAAACAGTGAGTCATAAGATATGTAGTAGCTTCCCCAGTTTGTGCGGAAGCAATAATAAATTCCGAGACATGCACATACTTACCTTCATGATCATCTATGTCTTCTTTAAAAAACATAACTTCCTTAGTATTTTTAGCCTTTTTTTCTGTTGACACTCTGCAGACTCTCCATTGCCTAAGCTTTCCTTAATCAATCTCCATATATGAAAAATATCAACAGGTACATTCTGTCCATCACCTTTTTCATGGTACTACTGTAATTCCTCACCTAATTTTAGTTAAGTCTGTAATTTCATGGTTCCTTCATTTGTCAGGAAGTCACATGTAGTCCACATCACACATGTGGTAGTCAAGATTATTATCAACCACATGTAATAAGTTTTAATTCAATGTTCTCTTTTTAGATTTACACCAGAAAAACGCATTGCCATCCACACACACACACACACACAGAGAAACTTTTTTGAGACATAGAAAGTCAAGCCCAGAGAAACCTCAGCACTTCTCTGGGGATAACCTGCTGCTTTTTTACAGCCTGTCTGCTTAAGCAGATGTTGGACTTCAGGGATCCAAACTGGGACCCCCAGGGTCCAAACCGGAACGCCACATCCCCACAGAGACTCACAGACGGGATATCGATGCAAATAGCAAGAGGATTTATTCCAGTGCACTGGGACCGTTCTAACACGCAGGATAGAAGCGGCCCCAAGGAGCAAATGGTGAAGCTTTTTATACAGTTGTTGGGCATAAACCGAATTGGTACAAGTTGATTGGTTCCCAAATTGTTTTCTCATTTTGATAGATAGGGGCCAGTTAACCTTTAAGTTGATGATAGCAAGGTCACGGGCACCAGGAAATGTACACTTAGGGTAAAGTCCCTTGCCCAAGGCTATTAGGCCTGTAGCCGCCGCTCATTTTAGGAATGTGGGCTGGGTCACAGTGCTCTTGAATTAAGCCTGACAATAATTGTTTTGTGGTTTCTGGGGTGGGCTAGTTCCTGGAACAGGGAGTTCTGGAATGTCCGGTTAAGAGTTTAGGATTAATGACCAGGGCCTGGGGTCTCCGGCCTCACATTTCCCCCATTTTCTTAAACCCTTTCACAGAAATCTGAAACAGTTCAGCCTGTGCCTTTTAAAAAGGTCTATCTCTGTAGCCATGTGCGCAAATGGTTACAGAGACGACAGGGACAGTGCATAAACCATTGTGGAATTTTGGCTAGTAGCAGAAACTGCCACAAATTTCTCTTCTGAGTTTGCAGCAAGAAACATTTCCAGGTTAACCTGCCCTAGATCATCTTGGCCATCCAGCATTCAGGACAGTGATATTCAAATGAACACAGAACATACATACATTTTCACACATTTAGACACTATCCATACACAAATAAAGAACAGATAGAACAACAAAATCAAGACATTGACACTGGTGATCAACAAGAAAAATAATTAATCAGGCCTGAGAAAAAAGAAATGAATTTTAAGTAAGGGTGCACCCAGAGTAAAAAAAAAAATAAAATAAAACAGAGCTCTCCAAATGATTGTTTCAGAGGATCCATAGCTTCAGTTCCTATGAAAGAAAACATTCTCCCTCCTGGGGGCCAGTGTTAATAGAGTCTTAAAATCTATACTATTAAGTGTGTTTCCTGTGAGCAAAGATTTTTTTTCTTTTCTTTTTCCTTTTTCCGTTTTTTTTAATGTTTATTTTATTTATTTTTATCAACTGCTCGGTAAGCAGAGGCATATAGCCTACAGGTCCCGCTGCTGCCGCCACCGCCACCGCGGCCGCCGCCGCCTGCAGAACTTCCCGCAGCTCCTTCCGCCGCCACCGCTGCCATCCACCTTGGTGGAATCTCATGATTGGAGCAGGAACCCAAACCGGAGAGTGGGATGGGGGTTCACTATCTTTCTCGACCATCTGGGTGTCTCCCAGAAAAATCGGGCTCTTACTTTGATACAGCTGCGTATAATTGACCTTGACTCCTCAATCCTGATGTCTGTCCTTTAATAAATGGGCAAATAACATCTTCCCATTTCCGTTCCCCATTGCGTCACAAAATTATTTAATTTTAGCTTCAATTATACCGAAGCACCGAAGCTTCACTATACCGAGCCTAACGCTCCCTGGTTGTGACGAACTACTCAATACTAAAGACCCCACCACCAGGCGCCAATTCTGATAAGACCAGCTTACCAGATCAGACGGTTCTGGATACACACACTGCATCTTGAGTTCACAGGGGCCGGACTGCCCAAGTAGTTTATTGTCCAATTCTTATACCCTCTCCCACCAGAGACATCCGTGAGGTTGCCAGGGCAACGATCACAAGGGGGCAAAACCAGGTGTGCTTGCAAGCACGGGGTTAAAATCACAGGTAGAAGGCACAGGTTCGATCACAAGGTTACAGATCACAAGGGAAAAAGGCGTATGTGTGATCACTAGGTTACAATCAGTAAGGTAAATCAAAATCCATACAAAACATTATTGTTCTTTAGCTAGCCATAAAGCCAACCTCCTATTTTATGAGATTAAGGTCTCTTTAAGTAATCTCTGACTTCCAAATGAACTGCCTCTGGGCTAGTCGTTTTACAACTTAGCCTTGCTTAGCAGCTGTCCCAAATGTGAATTAACTTGAAGACACACAGCAGAACGTAAGCTCAAGATCAGGGGGCTCTCCACAGAGGAGGGAGCCAGCCTGGTACTAGCATCCATCTTTGTTTCCTGACTGTATCCAGTCTGACCAGGTGCTGCACATTTCTGTTCCCGTACACCTCCTCTACCATGATGGATTGTTCTAGTTTGCTTTCTGTCACTGTGATAAACACTGACAAAGAGAAAGTAGTTTATTTAGCTGACACTTCCTGACACAGCCCATCACTGAGGAAATGTCAGGGCAGAAACTCAGAAGAGGCAGGAACCATGGAAGAAAGCTGCTGTCTGGCTAACACAGCTAGCTTTCTTAAACAGCCCAGACCTGTGGAGGAAGCAAGGCCTCCCTATGAAACAGCTGCCAGGATTTAAAACAGGGGCAGTGGTCGCACAGATGTGAAAGCTGATACCTAGGACCAGATGACATCATGAGAGCAACCAGCACAGGACATTTCACCAGGATCCTGCTCAAGAGACGAATGGGAGTGAGATGGGGGCTGATGAGGGGTCACAGAGGGTATAAAGTGTGCATTTTGTCCTGAACAAAGAGAGTTTGCTTGTCCACACATCTCCTGGAGTCTGGTCTCTTGATTCCGCGCCGGCTCATCCCCCGGGCAGCAGTGGGGTAGACAGGGCCAGAGGTGCCAGGAAGTAGCTAGGAGTACCCCTAAAAGCTACACAGACCCACCCACTTAGGGATGGTTTAGCCCACAGTGCACTGGGCCCCCTACATCAATTAACAATTCAGAAAATGCTGTATAGACACTCTCTTAGGTCAATCTGATGGGGCAATCCCCCAGTTGTTATCTGACTCCGCCAGATAACAGTGTCAAGTCAGCAGCCGAAGCTAATGGGATAACTAACTTGATGGGGTGGCTGCATCTCTTCAAATCATAAGGGAGAGTAAACCTTTCCAGCACTGGTTTTCAGATACGTTGTCACAACAGTGAGACAAGTAATAAGGCCAAGAGAGGAAGAGGAAGGGGGTGGGAAAAGGTATGAACCTTGAAGACTGCCCCACGAGGCAGCATCATGTAAAGACTGGACAACCTTCTGACTTTGCCATTGCAGGGACCAAGGGCATGTGGGCCCTAGGAGGAAGTGCTGTGGGGGTCCCTAGTAAATAAAAAGATAGAAAGAGCAGCTAAGCAGCCAAACTTTAGTCAGGCTTCTAAGAGCACCAAAATTGTGTGTAGGCCCAAGCCAGGAGCACCGTGACCCAAAACAGTTCCCAGAGTTAAAGAAAAACAATTCCTAAGACAAATAAGACGGCCTTGGGCTAAAAGAGTTTCCCCACATAGACAGCCCATGGCCTTGGGCTAAGAGTCTTCCCCCCACCCACATTGACTAAGACCCTAAAGTTTACATTTTCTAGGAGCCTGCAACCTTGCTATATGCCAGCACCAATCAGTTTAAAGGTTAACTGGCCCCTACCTATCAAAATGGGAAAACAATTTGGGGACCAATCAACTTGTCCCAACTCGGTTTGTGCCTAGCAACCGTTTCAACTGTATAAAAAGCTTCACCATTTGCTCCTCATGGCCGCTTCTATCCTGCGTGTTAGAACGGTCCCAGTATACTGGAATAAATCCTCTTGCTATTTGCATCGATATCCTGTCTGTGAGTCTCTGTGGGGGTGCGGCGTTCTGGTTTGGGCCTTGGGGGACCCAGTTTGGATCTCTGAGGTCCAACAGTGCCAGTTCTAAACAGTGGCATTTACTCTGCCTTGTCCTCAGCAATTGTAGTAGTATGCTGCTTTCTCAGCTCAACAAGGATGACAAGGAGGAATTTTTCATACATTCAAACCCTGCCAGACCTCAGCAGAGGGAACCGCTGTGATGGCCAGCACCATGCTTGACAGTGGAACCCCAAGGGTCTGAGCTCAGCTGTTTTTATTGATTCAGAACATCTCAGGTACAGATCATTAGCAACCCTCCCCCCTCCCCCCCGAAATCCAGCACCTGTAGACAATACAAAATGCCAAGGACTAGGCAGCTCTTTTCTCAAAGGTGCACAAAACAATTATTTTATACACAACTAAAAATAAACTTCCACAACAGCAATTTTCACAGAACATCTGCCACATCCAGTCAAAACCAGTATGATCAAAGGGAAAAGTTAGTCTCCCTCTGACCCTCTTTCTGGTGTCTCATGTTGTTTGGAGGCTCTGAGGTACCTCACGTGACTTAACCCATGCACTTCAAACAATTGTCACCCAAAGAACGGATAGGCAATATGATGCATCTCCTAGCTTAGCTTAGCTTAGTCCCTCATTGTGGACCACAAGCTGCCAGGATTTATCTTCTGTCTTGCTCATTTCACACCCATCTCTACTACTGCACTAGTGGTTCTTGATCTTTTGTGTGTATCAGAATGAGTTGGAAAGCTGTTAAAATGCACTGCTGGGCCAAACCCCCTGAGGTTCTGATTCCTATTTTGGGTGGGGTCTCAAAGAAGTAAACCACATAACTCCAGGATGTCAGCTTTACCAGGCTAGAGATTAGACAAGCCTTTCTCCAAGAGCAGCCACGTCAATACAACCAAATACAACTACAGTGACTTTGTGTTTTGTGGTTGGCAGAAGTAAGTTTTTCCTACAACTCAGAGGAGGACTCCTTTGCTGTATGAACCCTTCTGGGCTATTGTCCCCAGCAAGGATGCTTGCATCCCTGGCCTTTATGTGGTACGAGCCTCATTCACAGGTGAGAAATACAGGATATTTTGGGTTTGTTTTTTGACTTTTTGAGATAGGAACACACTGGATTTAACAGTATATGCTGGCCTGAAGCTCACTATGTAGACCAGGCTGCTCTGCTACTTGTGGTAAGCCATGTGTCCCTGCCTCTTGAGTGTTGGGATTACGGGTGTATATATCCAACTTGAGAAATGTAATATCATTTACTTGGTAAATACTTATCATCAGTTGGAGTACTCTAGAAGCTGAGATAACTCATTGAATAAAATAGACAAATGACTATCCACATAGTGATTCACACACACACACACACGCACACGCGCACGCGCACACACGCACGCGCACACACACACGCACACACGCACACACACACGCACGCACGCACACACGCACGCACACACACACACACGCACACACACGCACACGCACACACACCCACACACACGCACACACGCGCACACACGCACACACACGCGCACACACACACGCACACACACACACGCACACACACGCACACACACACGCACACACACGCACACACACACGCACGCACACACACACACACGCACACACGCACACACACGCACACACACACACACACGCACACACGAAAGTAGGAGGGAGATCAGTTGGGAAAAATAAAGAGGCTCAGTAGGAATAGGGCCATAAGAGAATAATTGGAGGGAGAATATATATAGAATACATTGGTATATGTTATGAAATTTATGAAAAAAAAAAAACCCCAGCGATTAACTGTTATTTCCAGTGGGGAAGGAAAGTGGTTCAGTGGTCTAGCATGTAAGACCCTGGAATTGCATCCTCACACCCAAGACCTTTGCTAACTCAGATTCTACTGTTTAGTAGAAAGTCACCAAATCCAGTTCACACAATCAAGGGAAGGCAGGAGTCTCAAAAAAAAAAAAAAAAAACCCAAAAAACCACATTAGGCCAAAACAAATTGAGAAACTTCTTCCCAGAAAACAAGACAATGAGCAGACTAAACAGACGGCCTACAGAACAGGAGAAAGAAAACAAAACAAAACCCCCAAGTCTTCAGTCTGTTCCTCTCACAGAAAGTGAGTATCAGGAGTACACAAAGACAAACAATGGCAGAATAACCCAGTCCTTTGATTCTCTGAATTGAGTGTGGTTTTATTCCTTGACAAGGGGGTATGCAGAGCAAGCAGAAGGAGCTGGAGTTGATGGCAAGTCCTAGGAAGTTAGCTCATGGACTCACCAGCTCCCTAGTCCCTGACTGTCTTTCACAGGCCCACTCTCACCCACCCATGTCTGTGCCCTTCCATGGGTGTTTTCCTAGATGTTGCCATTCTTAAAGCCTAGAATGACAGAACAGAACACTCTTCAAGACAGGGTCCCACCTGAGTTATAGCCACCTTCCCTCTGGCCCTGCCTGTTACATCATAAAGAGACAGGTAGCTAGGGAACCTCGCCCAGCATTGTGACTGCGACTGTGAAGAGGGAATTTTAGTCCCAGACCCTTGGGGCAGCAGTTCAGTGTGGGTATTGGAGGTTGGAGGAGCTGTACGGAGATGTAACTTGTATTGAAATTGCATTAGAAATAGATAGGAGAAGAGAGCGGAGAGAGAAAGAGTGAGTGAGGGGAGAGAGTGAAGGGAGAGAGTGGAGAGAGAGTGGAGAGAGAGTAGAGAGAGAGAGAGAGAGAGAGGGGAAGAGGAGAGAGTGAGCAGAGAGAGTGAGGTAGAAAGTCTGTAGATAGGAGAGTTTATTGACCTCAGTGTAGGACCTAGAAAGGGTGAAGCCCAGAAGACATGAGTTCTCAAAAGATTAGCTCCTACTTTCTGAAGACCAGGAATCTTCATTATACTGGGTACAATGAAAGATTAATGGGACAAGCCTTTAGGCCTGCTGCTAGGCCTATTCTGACAGTCCAGGATGTTAAATTCGACCAGGATGCCACGGGCAGTAGGAGAAGTCTGACTAATGTGCAGTATTGCCTGGCACAACTGTATGGCATTTCTCATGGCAAAAAGAAACCCGAGCGCCTTCCACAGCTTGCAGCCGCTGCCAACACCAGCGCCAGCAATGGCCATCCCCTTGACCCTAAAATCTCTCTGTCGGTAGTCTCCAAAAGGATCCCGCAGGCTGACTCCATCAAGGCCCTGGAGCACCGACAGTCATTTCCTGGGTCCACGGATTTGAAGAATAGTCCCGAAGTGACAGCAGCAGGGGAGGCCCAGGTGAAAAAGAGGACAATGCCACTGCTTAGCAGAGCTAGAACACAAATAGGAAACAACCTAATAGGCACCAGGCAGTCCCAGGAACAAGGGTTCCTTGTGAACACAGAAAACCAGAGAGAGAAATGGCAACAACAGAACTTCGGAAATCTGCAGTTGGACCTACTGGGAAGAGGAGGGGACAAAGAAGGACCCTATCAGCCTCAAGGACCTCAAAGATATAGCAAACACATTGCTTCTCTAGAAGGAAACACTTGTTTGCAGGGCAAGAAGATCAAGCCCCATGCTAGACATCTGGCACAGTCAGAGTGCTCTGATGCAGTTGGGGAGATGGGGTCTCGAGAACAGCTAAGGCCAGTGTCATCATGCCAAGACAAATTAGAGGACAAGCAAGCCTCCAAAGAAAAGAAAGCACAACCTCGATGCCTATGTGAAAATACTTTCCTGCAAGGAAAAGCAAGGGTGCTGGACCAGAGTAGGCAGACAGAAATCAAACCCCAGCTCCTAAGCAGGAGGAATAATATCCAGACCTTGGGCATGATGTCCAAACTTCATGATAGAGAAGTCTGTCTGGTCAACGCCAGTGGGAAAGCTCAGCCTTCACCCCAGGAATACAACAAACAGAATCCATCAGGAAGATTTATCACAATGCAAAAGTGGCAGCCCAGGGAGGAGGGCTGGGACCCCACAATCCAGGGGACCCCAGTTATTCTTGCAGCTAGGAAACAGTCTTATCTCACTCGGATATCAAGAGACCAGTACACTGCAAAGAGCAGGTTGACCCTGTCAACAGGCAAATCAAATATCACCTGTTAGTGCTGCTGTGCATCCTTCAAGGTTGGCGCTTCTGTGTGGGTGGATGTGAATGCTTAGACATGTGAAGACGGAGCTGAAGGTCAGGCCGGGCCTTTTGAGGGCAAGGTGGGCTCGGAAGGAAGGCAAGGGAGCTGCCTACTAGGCATCTCAGAACCACCACCACCACCACCACCTGCCCGGTGAACACCAGTCTTTATGAGGAGAATCAGGGACAGGCATCCTCGCCTTGAAGGTACCCATTTCTTCCAAGTGGGATGACATCACAAAGGCCATTCAACCTCTGGGTAGGAATGGTGGCATTGTACTCATGAGATGGCTTACAAAGGCTTTGATGTTCTCTCTCTACAGGCTGAGGACCAATGAAGCCAAGAGACAAGACCAAAACACTTCATACCATTCCAGAGACCAGCGATGGAACAGAAGTGGGAAAAAGAGGAACAGAAGTCACTTTCTCTGCCCCCACTCTTATGTGAGCGTCTCTGCCTCATCACACCACTCCTGAGACTGAGTGAAAACTGTGAGTCAGATGAGTGTTTCACTTTTATTTTTTCGTATGTTTGTAACACTGAAGCATCACGAACACAGTTTAATTACCGTGTCTTGTACCCATGAAGGGAATCCTGAGTCAGCTTTTGTCCATGACCCTGCCTTGCTTAAGCCCCATAGCATATTCATTTACTATCAAAACGTCTTCATAACGTGCTTTCGTGTTTCTGGAAGAAGTCTGCTTGTCATCATCCTCTGTGATCTTTCCCTCTCCTGGCCCCAGCATCCCATGTCTCTCGCATCCCACACAAGCCCCTTTGGCTTTTTAACACTTGGGCTTCTCTCTCTCCTTCCCTTTATCTTTCAATAGAAATGGACATTGTCTGAGGGTTTCTATTGCTGTGAAGAGACACCACCCCCACAGCAACTCATAAAGGAAAGCATTTAATTGGGTTGGCTTACAGTTCAGAGGCTTAGTTCATTATTGTCGTGGTGGGCAGCAAGATGGTTCAAAGCAGACATGGTGCTTGAGAAGTAGCTGCGAGTCCTACATCTATATCCACAGGCATCAGGGAGACAGACACTGGGCCTGGCTTAAGCCTCTGAAATCTCAAACTCTACCCTAAGTGAGACACTTCATCCATCAAGCCACACCTCTTAACTATTTTCAAGTAGCTCTACTCCGAATGATCAAGCATTCAAACGTAGGAGCCTATGGGGGCCATTCTTATTCAAATCACCATACACGTTTAAGAAAAAGTACTTATTTTATAAAATATGTTCAAGCTGTGAGCTAAAGACATACTGATGTAGATTCCCATCACATTTTTAATCTTTATGCCCATTTCCACTTAACAATGAAGGAGGGCTGATCCATGTTACAATGAAGACCAAAAACTGTCTCATAGTGCCTCCCTCCTTACACCATATTAAAAAGCCCAGGAATACATCAGCCTCAGTGGAGGTTACAAGTCAGGCACAAAGCTTTGGAGGGAACTTTAAAAGATCTTGGCATTATCCTGTGCCCAGCTGGATCCGAGTTTTCACAGTCGAATTAGGAGGGGTAGTGTGTGATGCTTTTCTCACTTAGATTCCCAGGAGCTTCTTGTGGAATGGCATGTACACTTGGGAACGGGATGTGTTCACACAGCTGGATCCAGCCAAGTCTGCATAGTAGGCCTACAGGGACTGCCCTCAAGTGTGGTCATTGATTGGGCAAAGGGCCTGCCATTGTCAGTGTACTCCAGGATGGCGATTTTGTTCTCCTCCCCAACTCTTCCCGAGGTAGTTTTGATAATACTCCATGCTAGATTGTCTATTCAATATTTTACAGGAAGCCTTTGCATTTTCTCTTTTTTTGACCCCAAGTCCACATAATTTTATTGTGCCTAGGTGAGCTTTCCTTTGGGTTTGCATTTTCTTGTAGCCAAAAGCATAATGACAGGTATATAAGCCAATGAAGAGAGTAGATGCAGGAGAGAAAGAGTTCATTTCTAGTTCATCTCATCTTAGATGGTGTATGAAGGGAGATGATTAAAAGAAAGGGGGGGCTGAGAACAGGGGTGTGTGTAAAAGCACAAAGCTAAAGGAACTTGGGGGTGAATGTGTACATAATGTGTGGCGGGAAAATAGAGGGTGACCAGGGTGTCTGTGCAGCTCCTTGATCTATTTGGAGTTGTTTTATGTGTGGTGAGAGATAAAGATCAAGTTTCATTCTTCTAGCTATCAAATGTGATCAGCACCACTTGTTGAAGGTGCTATCTTTTCTTAAGTGTGTATAGTTGGTATTATTGTAAGAAAATCCTGTGGCTATAATAGTGTGTGGTTATATGTGGGTCTTCTTTTCATTTTAAAGTATGGCTTTAGTTTCATGGGTTTTTGTCTGAATCCTCTATTCTATTCCATTGATCAATTTTCTGTGCTAGTGCCATACTGTTTTGATTACTATGGCCTCTGTGGTGTAGATTGAAGTCAGCTCTACTACAGGTATGATGATGACTACAGCAGTATTCTTTTTGCCCAAGAGTTGTTTGGTATATGGGATATTTTGTGGTTACACATGAATTTTTGGATCTTTTCTACTTCTGTGAAGAATGGAGTTTCAACTTTGATTGGGATTGCATTGAATCTGAAGTATTGCTTTTGGTAGGATAGTCATTTTACAGAATACATTTTGTCTATCCATGAACCTGGGAGGTCTTTCCATGTTCTATTGTCTTTCCCTGTTTTCTTCTTCAGCATTTTAAAGCTTTCATCATACAGGTCTTTCACTTCTTTGTTAGGTTTACTCTAAGGTATTTTAAAAGATACTTCAAATGGGATTATTTCCCTAATTTCAATCTCAGTATGTTTGCCATTAGTCTGTAGGAAGGCTACTAATGGTTCTGTTAATACTGTATCCTGCTGCTATGTTGAAAATGTTTTTCAGCTGTATGCATTCTCTGGTGGAGCCAGTCTTTAATGTATAGAATTACATCATCTACAAATAAGGATACTTAAGCTTACTTTTCCATGTGTGTCTCTTTCATCTTCTCTTGCATTATTTCTCTAGGTAAGACTTTAAGCCATACATTGAAAAGGAGTAGCCAGAATTGGATATCATTATTTTGCGCTTGATTTTAGTGGAAAGTGCTTCATGGTTTTTTCCCGATTTGGCATGATGTTGCTCAGAGGCCAGCCTTGCAGAGTGTCCAGTGATCCAAGAAGGATGTGTGGATGAGGCAAATAATGAATCACACTTCTTATAGATGGGGCCAGACTTCTTTATTTAGACTTTTTCCTCCTCCTCTTTCCCTCTATTCAAGATTTTTCCTCTCTATACACTTTAAGCTTTTTCCCTTTTTGCATTTTAGTTGGCAGGTAGCAGTCTTGAAGTTACCAGGAAATGAGTATATGTCATGCTATCCAGCCAACACAGTGAAACAAGTTTGTTATTAACTAGAAAAGTTTGAGTCAGGAGTCTTTTTGCTTTTCTTAAGTAAAAGGAGAATCTGCCACACTGCTCTATGCCCTCAAGGCACACACCAAAGCTCATCAGTAAATATATAATTGAAAAACCTAGAAAAAGATCAAATTAAATGTGGTCAAGGAAGTTCAAGCTTAACAGTGGGCACTGAAACTCATTTGTTATACTTGATCATAGGCCTGTCTCTCATAGACAAGACTTGTGGGCCCTACAAACCAGGCTTCTTTTCTTGGTCTCTAACCCTGACCAAAACAAATCTCTCATCAAAAATATATTTTCTTACTTTTTGTTAGATTACGAGGTTATTAATGTTTCCTAGGTTACTAATTCCAAACTAGCTGACAAAAATACTTTGATCTAATCCTATTAACTATACAGGATAAAGAAGAAATTTTCCCCACTATACATATTCCTTAGTTGTTTTGGAGTTTCAGTTGAATCATTAATTTAACTGAATGGCACTGGCATTTGGAAGATCATCACTGTTATGAACTGTACCACCAGCGAGATAAAGTGACTATGATAGCAATCAGCTAGATAGAGCCCACCACCACTACCAGCAGCAGAAGGGGCCAATCAGAAGACAATCTCCCTAAGGCTTTGCTATTCAGAGGTAAAAACTCATCCATACTTTGTAAAAACGGTGAGCTGTACTTCTGAGGTTCCAATGCCAGCTGCAGTTCCTCTGACAATGTTGGCTATAGGCTTAGTGCACATGACTTTATCATGTTGATATATGTTCAGTATAGCCCAAGACTTTCTAGAGCTTTTAACACCTTTGACAAAGGTGTTTCTTGCACCTATTTAATAATAATAATCATATGATTTCTGTCTCTATATCCATTAATAATTATTGACTTTTATATATTTACCACCCTTGCATCTCTGGAATGAAGCTGGCTTTGTCATGATCAAATGGTCTTTTTGATATGTTCTTGAATTCAGATTTACCAGTACTTGGTTACATTTTTGTATGTATGTTCATCAGGGAGATGTATCTAAAAAATTCTTTTTGTGTATTTGTTTCTTCTCCTGGTTTGGGCATCAATGTAGTGCTGACTTTGTAAAAATGATCTGGAAGCCTTCTTTCCTTTTGTACTTTATGAAATAATTTGAGAAGCATTGGCTGTAATTCTTAAGGTCCTATAAAATTTTGTGGTGAATCCATTTGGACCTGGGCCTTTTTTTTGGTGGGAAATTTAAAAATTGCTGCTTCAATCTCATTGCTTATAGTGGATTTGTTTAAAAAAATAAAATGTCTTCTTGGTTTAATCTTAGGAGGTTACATGTATTTTAGGAATTCAAACAGTTCCTTTATTTTTTATAATTTGGTGGGATATAGATTGTTGAAGTTGTGTCCTTCTGATTATATGAATCTCATTGGCATCTAACCTTATTGACTTAGGTCTTTTCTCATTGGGTTGGAAAAATCTCAAACAAGCCTGAAAAGGTTTAATATTTCTTGCTCTGGGAGGCCACCTCTCTTTCCTTTGCTGTTGAAACTGCTGGTGGAGTCAGGACTGTCCTCATCGAGTGCTAGCAGACATTGCTAACAGACACAGACCTTCATCATTTACTCTTGACAACCAGCTGCTTGAGCTTTTTCAGGTATATGAAGGTGAAAGAGCCATGGCCAAGGATAGGAACCTACTTGGGGAGATGGAACTCACAGGTGTACCTCTTGCACCCCAAGATGTTCCTCAGATTCAAGTCACTTTTGACACTAATGGCAATGATGTTTTTGATGTTTCTATTGCAGAGAACACAGAACAGGAACAAGCACAAGATTCCCTTCACCAATTACAAAAGGCCATTTGAACAAGAAGGATAGTGAGCACAGTGGTCCAGATGGCTGAGCATCACAAAACTCAAGATGAGAAGCAGACACAAAAAGTTCGCAGAATGCACCTGAATCCTGTGTATTCCATGTGAGAACAACAGTTGAAGATGAGAAAACTTTAAGGCAAGATCAATGATGAGAAGAACAGAAAATTCTTGTCAACTGTGATGAGATTATTAGTTGACTGGGTAAAAATCTGACTGCAGAGAAGGAGGAAATTCATTAGCAGTAGTAGGAGGAGGAACAATAGCAGGAGCAGCAGGAGCAGCAGGAACAACATCAGAAGCAGCAGCAGGAGCAGGAGCCAGGAGCCAGGAGCAGGAGCAGAAGCCAGGAGCAGCAGCAGGAGCAGGAAAAGCAACAGCAGCAGGAACAGGAAAAGCAGCAGCGGCAGTGGCAGTGGCAGCAGCCAGGAGCAGTAGCAGGAGCAGGAAAAGCAGCAGCAGGAGCAGGAGCAGGAACAGGAGCAGGAGCAGGAACAGGAGCAGGAGCAGGAGCCAGGACCGGGAGCAGAAGCCAGGAGCAGCAGCAGGAGCAGGAAAAGCAACAGCGGCAGGAGCAGGAAAAGCAGCAGCAGCAGCAGCAGCAGCAGGAGCAGGAGCAGCAGCAGCAGGACCAGGAGAAGCAGCAGCAGGAGCACGAGAAGCAGCAGCAGCAGCAGCAGCAGCAGGAGCAGCAGCAGCAGCAGCAGGAGCATGAGCAGCAGCAGCAGGACCAGGAGAAGCAGCAGCGGAGCACGAGAAGCAGCAGCAGCAGCAGCAGCAGGAGCAGGAGCAGCAGGACCAGGAGAAGCAGCAGCAGGAGCAGGAGAAGCAGCAGCGGAGCACGAGAAGCAGCATCAGCATCAGCAGCAGCAGCAGCAGCAGCAGGAGCAGGAGAAGCAGCAGCAGGACCAGGAGAAGCAGCAGCAGGACCAGGAGAAGCAGCAGCAGGAGTGGCAGCAGCAGGAAAAGCAGCAGCAGGAAGCAGGAGAAGCAGCAGCAGGAGCAGGAGAAGCAGCAGCAAGAGCAGGAGAAGCAGCAGCAGCAGCAGGAGCAGGAGAAGCAGCAGCAAGAGCAGGAGAAGCAGCAGCAGGAGCAGGAGAAGCAGCAGCAGGAGCAGCAGGAACAGGAGAAGCAGCAGCAGGAGCAGGAGAAGCAGCAGCCGCAGCATGAGAAGCAGCAGCAGCAATAGCAAACTTTGCAGCCCTACCATTACAAGGCTCTATTTGTGTTCTGATGGCATGTCAGGCAGAATGCCAGGGGTTTCCCTGTTGGGGGGAGCTTCTCCTTATGGTGGTACTTTAGGGCCCATCATTGAAGAGGTTGATTAAGTCAATCTAAGTATTTCGATTTATCTTCCACAGTCAAATATTTGGAGGTCCCCAACTGAGAAAGTTCTGGGCAGTTTTAAATTGAGCTGCTATAATAAGTTCCTGAACACTCTCAATACTTGACTATAGATCATGTATGTGTACAGGTAAAAGAAATAGTGCTGTATTCTGTTAGCACTGAACGACAAATGGAAAATGCAGTGTCTTAAATAAAAACGATTTAAACTTTGCATCAAGATGTGGACATTTAATTGCGATCCTGTGGTGATGCAAAATATCTCTTACATTCTAAGAGACTGGAACTTTTTCTGGATCTCACAGCCAAAGTTAGTAATACACTTGGAGGTCACTTAATACTTAAACTGCTATCCTATTGTGTACTCAGCCTGTTTGTTTAGTCTGTCTTTAAGATAGCTATTTAACCACCAACTTTAGTTGCTTTAGGTTTCCCATGTAATCAGCTTTTACAACCTAAGCAAATGCATGGCTATACTTTTAAGTCATGTACTCAGCCACGCCCCTGATCCAGAATGATGCATGTGTGTATGTATGGTATGCTGGAAACAGCAAATATAGGATAGAAACAATCATAAAGTGAACACCCACCATAAATGTTGAAGACAACTTACAGATATTGCTTGATAAACAATGATGTTTGTAGTACTGTTTGTTATCTGGGTCAATTGGGTCATTTGGAGCCGGTGACTTCATCTTTTGTAAAGCTGTTAACAATTTCTCTACAGTATCCTTCATTCCTTCTCAATGTTATGCTTTCTGTCCTGTTTACTAAAAGAGGAGCAAAGGCCTTAGGGACACACACACACACACACACACACACACACACACACAGAGAGAGAGAGAGAGAGGGATTCACAAGAGCATTCAGGTAGGCATAGATTCAGACTCATACAATAGACAGGAAATGGTAAGGCACAGGGAGAGAGAAGTGTTCAAGACTGGGCTCATTCTTAGTTAAGTTTAATCAGAGGGTAGAGCTTTTTATTTTCCTTATGGAACACTGGACATATTATTGGTGACTGAATTTATGATCAATGCATCCAAACCTGCACACATTGGTGCCTTACATGTTAAGTCTCTACATACTTTCATTTGATTATCTTTATTTTCCTGTCTTATAGATACCATAAGAGACTTTTCCAGAGTCTTCCACTATTTCCATAAGCTGATGGAAATGTCTTTTCAGCACACAGAAAGACGGATCTCAAATCAGTGCCAAAGTGGCTTACACAATAGATGTCTATCAAACCAAATATTGTTCTAATTCATGGAGACTGTTAGGCTAACTGGCCACTGTAAAGACAGAAGTGGATGGGCGGGACGAGAAGATGCATGAGAAACAGCTTCTCCAGAAGACCTTTCTTTATTACGACCAGCAACATTGTACATCTTAGACTCATGTTAGCCACTATCAATCCGAATGACTGGAAAAGCAATAACCTGCCAATTAATAAAAGACCCCACTTAGTTCCTTAATGAGAGATGGGCCCAGGTCTTAGGTAGGTCCATCTTAACAAGGGCCTTGGCCAGAATTTTTTTTTTCACATTTTTCAAGTTGGAAGAGAATTCTTTTTTCTCTGATCCAGAAAACTGTTGGAAGGTACGGGTGGGGCTGGGCTACAAGTGTCATGTCATCTGTGGCAAAATACATCTACAGCAGCATGATTACAGCAACATCTGGATGGATGAAGTGCTGGGGGCTGTGAATAGTGCTGGTCTCTCAACCTCTCTGAGCTTGGGTCCTCACTGGACTCCAAGACCCCTCCTCCTCAAAGTCTCTCCCCATGATTCGTATTCTCAGAAAGCATTTGTTTATAAAAAATAAATTTTAGCTGAGAAAGTGTTGGCGATGGTGGGCTGTAATGTCACCAGGATCACACACTTGTCTTACTGCTTTTGTGTATCATCCGTTTTCTCACAGATGACCTCCAGACTCTTGGATATTGTTGCCTGATTCTTAATGCTGAAGTCTAAAGATCAGCCTTTCTTAAGTAACACTCTTCACGTTGTTAATGAGTCTAGAGTAACTTTATGATTCCCCCAAATTGTATGGCTTTATCTATCTTGCCCAGGACAGACTGCTTTGAAACAGGTAAGTGTCATACTGAAGGATGACCTATTTACAACACATGTGTGCATCTGTACGGGGCTGGTCTCCCTGAGACATGGTGTCTTTCCTCCCACCCTGCTGGTTACGTCTGAGGCTGTTCTTGAAGAATGGAAGGGCTTTTGTCTTCTACATTTGTCTGGAGTAACAAGCTGGAAGCCTGTATTAGATGGGTAGTGAGACTAAACTTTTATACTAGTGTTCAATGAAGAGTTAATATACATAGGGCTTCAGTAGAGGGCTCATGCTAATTGAGGACTGATCTGCGTCTCACATATCAGTTATGGGAAAACTCACTGTATCTCAATGGGGATGGAAAGATGTGTGTGGGATCAGAGTCTCTAGATCTGGCTTCCTTATGTGTGGAAGGTCCATTCTTTAGTGCCCCAGGCCAATTCTGTCCTCCTGCTGCTCTTCACTGACTAGATATTCCCAGTTTTATCCTTAGTGTTCATTAGAGAGATGAGTCTTCACTAGTCCTCTAGGAATTTGTCTCCTTCCGAGTTAAATCCAGCATCACCCCAACCACACTTCCATTGTCAGTGACTATGTAATAGCGGTGTGAAATGAGAAGAGTCCCAAGCATGGAGAATGAAAGGGCAGTGCCAATGCTTTCTGGCTCCAACTTCCTCCCACCTCAGCCTTTCTCAGGGCAGGAATGGCGAAACCACACTGGGCACACTTTGAAAGTTTACCACCATTAAAAGGCCAAATGTCAGAAAAAGCCCACAATTATCTGCTCCAAACTATGTGACCATGAATTTTGGTACAAGGCACTTAGGCCTTGGAATGAACTTAGAGCCACGTAGTATAACACCAGCACCTGGTCCTAATAAGAAATCACTGGAGGGTGAATTTCATTTTCCTTTCTCCCTCTCTTTCCCCATCCCTCTACCTTTTGCCACACTCTGTCCCTTCCTTGCCTTTTTCTTAGGCAGGTTCTTTATTTCTCAGCTGGCCCAAAGCCGGCAAGCCTCTTACCTCAACTTCCCAAGTCTTGGAATTAGCAGACATCTGTGCCTATGCCTGATACTGGCTATTTCTATGATAACTCTTAAATAGAGGAAAAACGGAGCTTAATCTGTCTAGTAACACCTGTTTCAAAAAGAAAAGAAAAGATGTACACATCCTTGGGCACGTAGGAAGGTGGATTGACTGGTGAATAGATACACCAGTGAGCATAGATTTGCCTCAGTCTCATTCAGAAAGCATGGCGAACTCTTCCTGTGTGTGCGACAGGCACACTCAAAGAGGAATCCAAGAGCAGGCAGTAAACTCACTGTGTACTTGGAAAAGGAAGTTGGCCAGAAGTGTGTAGGAGAGGACAATGTAAATCACAGCAGAAACCCAGAATATCTCAAGTTGGGCCTGGACCAGGACCTCAGCCAGAGTGGATTGAGGGGCCCAACTTGCACAGGATCAGATTCAAAATTATATTGTTTATAGGACCATGGTATGGGTGGGCTGGGCTGTCAGTTCTCTGTGTTTTCAGGTTCCCGCGTGGTCTGGCCTGATGGCGGCTGATGTCCCTCTGGACTAGGATCGTTTGCTGGCGGGGCGAATGGACCTAGGCCCAAGCGGCAGGAAGGCGCAGGCCTGGAATCGAGGTTCGGGGACCTTTCACTAAGCTGTCCACCCATGCACCTGAGAAATGTTGAGCAGCAAAGAAGGCTCAGGAGACAGCGTCTGATGGACACAAAACTCCCTTATTAGCCGGCTTTTTTCCATTTAAATGTCTTTCAGGGGAAAGTGGGGTGTCTCCCTCGGGTGGAAAAGCCTAATTAGCATGGCAGGGCTGGTGCACTTGAGGCGGGAAAGCAATGGGCCCACCCAATGGATGGATGAGTCTACAATACAGGTAAACGGGTCGCCCTTTAGCTTCCGTGAAGCAAGCAAGTTATAACTAATATTTTTGGCTAGGGACCTCCATGGACTAGAAGAGGAGAAGGCTGCCCCAGCATCTCAGCCCGCTTCCCCCTTCCAGGGGGCGTTTGCACTTCTTGGTCTCTACTTCTGCAACTCTCCAGCTCCCAGGAGTCCCACACTGGGCCTTCTACCAACCGAGGCTTAATGTATGCTGCTCACGTGGGTAAGTGAGAATGGCTCACTGCTGCGGATGCATGGCCACAGAAAGGGCGGATGGGCAATGAAGGAGCATGAGGTAGGCAAGAGAAATCTCACCAATGTCTCAGAAGACTTCTTAAGTGCATTTGTCTTCTTCCCCCATCATGTTCCCATTGTGGTTGTTTAAAATCGAACTGCACAGATTTCCTTCATCATATAACTCAACAAACTCATGGTCTACTGTGTCTGTGTCTGTAAAAACCAGATAGTATTGCTTCTATAAAACCAACCAACCAACCAACCGACAAGTTGATGTTAATATTTTGTTATCACAACAGGAAGTTGACTGACTCAAAACCCAGAAGGCAGTCTTGAACTCTCTAAATTCTGAAACTCAAGACCATAGGTCATAGAAGGGGCCCAGTTCACAGGGATGCATTTTTATTTTTAGGATATATCCTGAAGATGGAAAGATTGTGACTTGGTGCCAGAGTGACTGTGGGGCACCTTTTGAAGGATTGATAAGCAGAGATTAGATAACCAGAGAGGATAGATGAGTTTAAAAATGTGTTCATTTTTGCTTGATTCTTGAGTCAGGAGGTATACATGCTCAGAGTGTCTGCTGAATAGGAAAGATGCAGATGCTCTACGGCCTCTGAGAATCCAGGTAAGAGAGGTATTATCCTTGTAGGCCAAGGGCTGGGATGTGCATGGAGATCAGTGTCATAGCTGTCAGCTGGCTTACTGAGCAGCCTTGTGGAATCTCACTCAGAACCCATAGTAAGCTCACTTTTCAGACTCCGAGCATCCCTTTTCTGTCTTTCTGTACTACTGTCAGTGCAAATGATGTATAGTGTGGCTGTGAATGAGGAATTCCTGGACAGAGGATAGTCTTGGGCACATCAGGGCAGAGAGTTATCCTATTGTAACACAGATGCAGAGAATTCTCACCCAATGGGATCACAGAGTCCACTGGATTGTGACTGTGGCTGCAGATAAGGATGACCAGGACCATAAACTTTTTAAACATCCAATCTCCCAGCCTCATACTGAACCAGTTAAGTCAATTCATGTCTTGGTGCACAATCCAGATGTTTAGCACTGTTTGTTTTACTTTAAAATAGTAAGTTTCTTATATTGATGCATTAAAAGTTCAATACTGACCCAGATATACATTTCTAAGAAGTTCAAAATATGTATTAGCAAATTTTATTAATTTCATAAGTGGCAGAATTTTCAAATGATTTAAGCATTTAGAAACACTTGAAGAGCAACAATAGGCAGCGATTTGACCAATCTGGGCAAAGTCACATGCAAACCAGGCAAGTGACTATGAATAGTTTCAGTTAATATTTAGGAAAACAATGCATTTGTTCAATAAGTTAAAATATTAATCTACCCTTACACTCTCTAATCCTTCCAGTAAGTATAACATTTTAGATTTTAAATAGCAAACCCACTTTTTGTATGGCAAGAGATTCTGATGTTTAACTATACTTGAGTCTATGTGAAATAGAAAATCATGAAAATTTATTAACCGTTTACAAATGACCACTTATAGCAAGTTCTCATGATCCCCTGAAAAGAAAAGCAATTATCTACCTCTAATAACACTCAAGATTATACTGCATAATATAATTAACCAGGACAACATTTTGACAAGTGATAAATAATTCATAGGAAATTCACCTATCCAATGTTTCATTATGAAGTTAATTAATTGAGCATTATTAAACAAGTTCAAGCTCCATTATCCTGATATTTCTTGAAGTATTATTCATGATACTACTTAACTAAAAAAGAAAATGCTTTTAAGATTTATTTTTAATTTTTCGTGTACGAGTATTTGCGTGTGTGTGTGTGTGTGTGTGTGTGTATGTGTGCATCACATGTGTGTAGTGCCTCTAGAGGCCACTAGAGGCCATCAGATATCCTGAAACTGATGTTACAGATGGTTATGAACTTCCGTGTCCTTGCTGGGAATTGAACTGTATGTATGTATACCACATTGTGCTTGGAGAGGTCAGGAGAGGGCATTGGATCTGCTGGAACTGGAGTTAGAGATGGTTCTAAGCCATATTGTTTAAAGCTTCTGAATGAAGGACCCTTCCAAGCAGCTGGGATTGGCAGTTCATCTAATCTATCCTGATGAGTAGGAAATATGATGCCACAACAGTTATTTGTACAAAATTACAGGTACTAAGGGGAAGAAGTCAAGGTTTCTGACTCTCAGTGCCTTTCAAACATCATTATTGTAATCACTCCTGCTAGCCATATTACAGGCCAACTCCCCACAAACAGTTATTACCTGTAACCACCTCTGCCTGCCATATTAGTCAGTACAACCAGCCACATCATTATCTGCAACCCCCCACCAACTCTACTAATCAAGAAAACCTGCCATTTATTACCTATAGCCACTCCAGCCAATCCTACTAATTCTGGCAACATGCTACACCTGTAATCACCGTTGCCAGCCCTTCTAACCAGTGAAACCACCATCATTACCTACCTGTAACCTCCCCCTACAGTCCTGCTAGTCAAATGAACCCCCCCTCCACTACCAGTATAAGCCCCAATCAAGCCATCTTTGAGTTTCTAGTGTATACCCACAGTGTTGAAATCCAGAGCCTTTCTCCTAGCTTGCTCCTGACTCTCCATCCTAACCCCCGGCCCCCACAGGGATCCCCCTTTATCCTGTTTTCAGGTTTGGCCTCTGTGTTTGACTCCAGTACTCTCTTACTACAACATCTGGCACTACACCTCCTTGGATTCTGGGGAGCTCCCTTAGCCAGGGGCCACTGTAGCAGTAGGTGTCTAGCCAATCGGTCCTAGAAGGCTTCCTTAACATTTTGTTGAAAATTCAAACTTTGGACCTCACTAAGCTGACTTCTCAGTAGTGGCCTGACTTTCACCTCTACAGGAGGACATGCAAGGAATGGCAGTATAGTCTCATACAGCAGAAAAGAAGCCTCAGGGAGAGAGAAAAATGCATGTGTGTATGTATATGAGAGAGAGAGAAGAAGAAGAAGGAGAAGGAGAAGGAGAAGGAGAAGAAGGAGGAGGAGGAGGAGAAAGGAGAAGGAGAAGGAGAAGGAGAAGGAGAAGAAGAAGGAAGGAGAAGGAGAAGGAGGAGAAGGAGAAGGAGAAGGAGAAAAGGAGAAGGAGAAGGAGAAGGAGAAGGAGAAAAGGAGAAGGAGAAGGAGAAGGAGAAGGAGAAGGAGAAGGAGAAGGAGAAGGAGAAGGAGAAGAAGAAGAAGAAGAAGAAGAAGAAGAAGAAGAAGAAGAAGAAGAAGAAGAAGAAGAAGAAGAAAAAAAGAAGAGAGAAGAAGAAGAGAGAAGAGAGAGAGAGAGAAGGTGAAGAGTGAGCTCAAGACACGCCCTGCTCTACCCGACAACCACGTTCCTGGACCTCTTCCAAGGTCACACTAATCTACTCCAGGGCCTTTTGCAGCCGGCACAGCCACAAGGCTCCTCCTGGACCCTCTGTCTTTGAGGAAGGTTAGTGTGGCTTGGTTCCACTATCATTAGTTGTTTGCACCCCGCCCTTGTGGTGGTTTAACTTGGAAGCAGATATCAGTCATTTGACGGTGGCCTGAAACATGGCTTCTCTTCAGAACCTCATGGTCCAGGTCCAATTGCATTCCATCAACCTCGGGAGGAAAGGATGCAGGGATTTGTATTTCTCGCAAGGTTTGAGCTGACTGGGCAGTTGGGGTATGTCCGGAAAACACCGCCATGTGTGATTAATGTGAAGGGCACCCACACAAGTCATTCAGTGGTACTCACACAGTTCCTGGCCCTGGCTGGTCGCCAGCTCTGAATAGTCATAGCATCAACAGATCCAGCTGGAGAGTCTGCAGCCTGAGGGGTGCAGCTGCTCTAGATTTCCTCCTTGGGAGCGGCCTGTAGAAGGGCGGAGCGGCTGAATGCACCGCTGCCTGCTGGAGCAGAATTTGGAATACAGGTAGAATTCATTATTTTTATTAAAATGTAAGGAAAATTAATATCTAAACTAAAGCACAAGTGCCTTCATAAGGAGCCCGTCAGCGCGGACCTGCAGTACGATAGACAATCCACCAGAGGGCTCCCAAGTCTCACTCCCAACCTTCAGGGTTCCTAATGCCTAGCAGTGCCCAATTTGTGGGAGGACTTACTATGCGCTCTACAATGTGGCCAGGCCTAGAGAGTAAAAATTGTCTTTTCCACCCAGTATAGTGGCATGTGCCTTTAATCATAGCACTCAGGAGGCCATGACAGGCGAATCTCTGTGGGTTTGAGGCCACTCTACATAGCAAGTTCCAGGCCAGCCAGGGCTGCATAGCCCTATCTATAAACAAAGCAAAACAAACAAAACAAAACGAACCGAACCGAACCAAAACGAAACAAAACAAAAGCACAACAAACACTTTTTCATTCCTGGCTCCTCACGGAAATGCTATGCTCGGAGTGGCCTGTTCTCCATCCTCTTAGTAGCCCAGGGTCCATCTAGGGGAAGGAGTTCTGTCATAGCCCTGGGTCTTGCTCCATCCCCACTTTGAGTCATAACTCAGATGTGCGAAAAGCAGAGGAAGAGTGAGAATTCATATAAATAATGAAAAATAAATAAATAAATAAATAAATAATAGAATGACTATTTATTTGTGCTAAAATTGTAACTAAATGGTTTATCCATATTTTGTATTTTTTTGGGTCATTTTCTTTTAATGCAGGTGAGTGCTTAGTCCAGTGCTGGCCCTTAGGACTCCGGGCTCTGGAAACAGTGCAGAGATACTAGTGTTAAGCTCTAGGAGAATCAGTTCTGACCCTGGCTTTGTAGCCATTTAGCTGTGGGACTCTCCATAATGACTCTACCATCCCGAACTTTGGTTTCCTTGCTTGTAGAATGTAGGTAGTGGTGAGGGGCTCAGCTGTCACGTGCAAGCTTTATGTAGCAAAGAGAGCTCCTTCAGACTCCTTTCCTACTCTCAGTTCCTGGCTCTTGATTGCTCCTAATAGTTCCCTTTTCTAGGCTCTCAGCTCTTGACCTCCCTGGGTAAATGTTTTCTTAAACACATTACACCAAGCAAAATATATATACTTGTGCCAGATGATTCTGTTGAGGCCAAGCTGCTCAAGGCCAGCCTTAGGGATTCTCAGTACTGTTAATACAATAATTACACAGTTAATAATTACACAGTCTGCAATCAAGGACATTCATTAAATGGAGTACACAAGGGGATACAGTTTGTACAACTTTGTAAAAAGTTGTTGAAAAAGGGCCAGGGAGCTGGCTCAGTGGGTAAAGGTACTTGTTGCCAAACCCGATGAGCTGAGTTTATACCCGGACATGGTGGAAGGCAAGAACTACTCCCACAAGTTATCTTCAAGCTCTACACGTGTGCTGTATCTTGCAGGTGTATGTGAATGTATGCACATAATAGATATAATGTAATAATTTTAATGAGTGGTTTAAAGAAAATAATACAGCAGAGAGACATATTTGGCCCTAATTCATCCACATTTGGTCACTGATGAAGCCAGTATTTCTGGTTAGCATGGGCCAAGCACCCCAGCTCTGAGGCTACCTGTATTTTGATTCTGTCATCTGCGGTGGAAGATAATTGAATTTGGCTCAGTGATCACCTGGTACTTACATGTATGTAGTTTTCTGAGACACACGTATTCCATGTCTTTAAGGTGACAAATGTGACAGAACTGTATGTCCCGCCAGTAGAGACCTTCCCTCGGGTTGAAGTGCGTTTGGTAATCAGCGCCTCGTTCACGCTCACTCTTCTAGCTCCGGATCGACTCAATTATGCTTTGGAAACACCTGCAACTCTTCCTCACACTTTCTCTTTTCACAGTGATGAAGTTTTTCTTATCAGATTTCGTAGTATAAATAGTAACCGCTCAGTTGAGGAATGTAAGCTAACTAATGATTTGCTTGTGTGTGGACTTGCATGTGCAAGCATGTAAACCCACATGCTTATGTGCACGAGAAGGCAGGAATAAAAATCTTGATGGTGGTTGGATCAAGAGGGTTGATTATAAGAGTTCTTATTAACAACAGGACGATACTATGTTTACAACTTAAAACGTACTCAGCATAACCTACTTTTCCTTTTCTTTTTCCTTTTCTCTTTCTTTTTTTCTTTTCTTTTCCTTTTTTTTTTTTTGAGATAAGATTTCTCTGCTGTAACTCTGGCTGTCCTGGAACTCACTCTGTAGACCTGAACTCACAGAGCTCCGCCTGCCTCTGCCTCCAGAGTGCTGGGATTAAAGGCATGTACTACCACTGTCCGGCTAGGAAACTGTCTCTGTTTTTATCTCACTTCATTTTCCTTTCATCACTGTTAGGAGTATGCCTTTTGTGGAGCCAGTCAACCAGAGCCCTAGAGCACTAGGAGCCAGACAAGAGCCTCTTCTGTCCCCAGACAACATTGGGTCACTGTAGATCAACAGAGTTTTGCCCCAGACTGCAGCGTACTCTCCAACGACAAGAGAGAACTCCTGGATATTTCTGCTCTGTTGGATGCACAAAGCGTTTCCCAGGCAGCTGCCTGCGTTACTGCTGCAGAGCAGTGAGAAGTGTGTGCACACCTGCCTCAGAGTAGGACACTTTTTGAAAGACAGGCTGTGCTTTGTTCACAGTCTGTTTTTTATTCTCACCCATTCTTCAGAAAGGGAGTCAGGCATTTGTGCCTGCAGAGACCTCAAGGCAGAAGCTATACGAAGAAACTTCTCTTCCAGCAGCTGATGCCTACCTCTCTCTAAAGCCCATGCTCTCTGGAAAGATCGTTGAGGTGTTACAGTGGATGGAAAAGAGACTCTCTAAAACAGAAGGCTGAGGAGGGCTTCTTAAGACTTAAAAGCAGAGGCCAGCTCTTCCTTCTGGCAAGCAGGGCCACTTCTAGCATGCCCGGGCAGTGCATAGTCTCAGGGCAGAATCCTATTCCTGAACTTTCTGATCTTTGATAGAGTCCTGGGCATCAGATCAGGCACCAGGGGCTGCTGCTGCCAATCCTGAGGGACCGTGTTGATGGCCACTGACCTATCTATCGAGGTCAAGGCAGACTGTGGAGGCTGCTGCAGGGGCTTGAAAGCCTGCCAGACTCTTTTGTTGTCTTGGAGAAAGAAAGATGGCAATCTTTTAATGTTGACATTGAATTTCCTGTCCTATAATGGAATGACAAGTATACTTATATATGATTCCCCAGCATATATGTTTATATACTTATACTAGACTCTTGCTGTACATCAGGGTAAGTGATGATTTATTTATGGTGACGTAATTATAGTGACATATTATGATTTATTATAGTGACAATTTATCCTGGAGACAGCATGGCTTATTCCCTTCCTATGTTCCTTTAAGGACTAATCTTTAAATACTAGCATGTAATAGGCCATGGAGACCCAAGGGGAAAGATCTCAGGGCTCCCATAGGAGCTTGGGTGCACATAAAAGACAGGCAGGGTGGAATAGACTAAAGGAGGCCTGAGGAGATGGGTGGGAGACCAGAGCTTGGGTCTCATGGCTCACCCCAGAACACCATCTGGGCATCCGAAAGCTGGTAGTAGGACATCCTCACCAACACACTCCTGTCTGTGCATGGGCTAGACACAAGCCCAAAGCAATGGGCCCATTGATCACAGGACTGATATCTGTGTGAACCCCAATCAATCTTTTGTCATTAGTTATTGATCTCAAGTATTTATCACAGTGACAGGAACCTGACTAACATATACTAGTAGAAGATAAGTGAGCTATCACTGAGGAATCTTAAAACCGAGTCCATCTCTGTAAAGTCAAATTCATTTGGTGCCTCAATGCTGCCCCATAATCTGCCACATTTAGGTAACTTGTTTCTCTTTCTGGCCACCTTCTCTTTGTGGCTCCAACTTTATGTTTCCTCATAGATTAGATATGTACCTGCTAGAGCCTGTGTGTGTGTGTGTGTGTGTGTGTGTGTGTGTGTGTGTGTGCGTGTGTGTGTTTGCCGAGGAAAAGGAAGCTGTTCGATTGACCATGAAGAACATAGAACAGGAAGTTTAATGTTACAGGCTTATGATGAAAGCAGAGAGATGATATTCCCACCGGCTTGTCTCCTGCAGCCAGGAGGAGGGAGACCAGCAGGATGAAGGGAACACAGAGATAGCCTAACATTAGGTTTTATGAGTCCCATCAGACACAGAAGGTGGCTGGATATCACCATCACTTGTAAGTAAGCTTTTGGTCCAAACTGAAAAGCTAGTTACTAGTGGGCAGTTATCACTAACCTCCATGACAGAGATCATGAAATGCAAGTATTCTCATTATACAGGTTTACAACCTCAAGAAAATGCTACAGTGGTATTTTAAATGTGTTCAGCCTCATTATTTTCTCTCTGTATGAGAGTGAATTAATAAGTCAGGAGTTAGGACCCAGAGATGTTTTAGCCTCACATAACCTGACAGCTCACTGGGCATCAGTGAAGCGCACTTTAAGAAACCCACACCGAAGGGGAGGTGAGTATTTTCATCTCAGGCAAGCTGGTCCTGATCCCCTTGGGTTCCGTCTAGACTTTGAACCACTTTTATTTTGTTTTTCAACCCTGCTCCTTTCCAGTGGAAATGCGCTGTGGTTAAAAGGAAGAAATCATCTTTCTAAAGCAGACACCATGACAGGCTTTCTGCTGGTCCTTCTGGTTCTCAGTGTCACACTCTCAGGTAAGATCACGGTAAACTAAACTAAAGGAAATCACAGCCTGGGTCATGTTCTTGCTGTAAAAGTCAGATGTTGATCCCTTCAGGATAACCTTTAAAATGTGCCTTGGATAGATAACTCCACGAGATCTCTATAAACAGATCGCTAAAGAAGTCAGAGCTTTGAGTATGATTTAAGGCTTGTTCACTGACTGTGTGTTGCTCTTTTGAACCACTGTGTATTGTGATCCTGATAGACATAAAAGAGGGAAATATTACTGAGTGCATTGAATGTGGCGTCAAGGTTGTTAAAATGCTCACTAGAAATTTACCAAGTGAACATTTTTGTGTCATGCCTACTAACAATTGCTCTGTGTAGGTATTTAATCTTGTACAATATGCCCCATAGACCTGTTAATAACTTAGTAAGTTTTTTGTAAACTAGGAGCTTTTATATATTTCAATATTATACTAAAAATCAAACGTCTGTGAATATTTGTGCGCTGTATGACCCAATGGAAAGAGGAATTGTTGATAAGGAAAGAGAATCAATAGGAATCGAGAATGAAACCACAAAGGCAGGACAGGCAATGAGGAAGGAAGGCACTCCTGAAGGTCCGGGGCGGGGGGGGGGGGGGACAGTGCTCATTTACCAGCTGGTTTCCTGGGATTTGGAATCATTTAATTGCTACAAAACTTAGAAGGATAAAAAAGCCATTAAGCTACAGGGAAGATTTTGAGAAAAGCGTTGTTCCATAAATTTGTCTTTATTTACAAGTAGCATTTGTTTTTGTCACGTTGATTATTACGGTTTTCAGATTGAGAATTGGATATTCAGAACTAAATCCTAGACTTAAAACTCATAGACTGTGAGGTCCCCATGAACACTTTCATACATACCTCCAGAAACCACCTTCTACCAGGCCCGCACTCAAAAGCAAGCAGGGTAGGTTCTAAGTGCAGAGAACACAAAGCCCACTTCCGAACTGCACCAGATCTGTTTGCTTTAAGTCTTAAGTAACGTCTTCCAATCATAAGAATTATAACCAACTTTGGAGTGTTTATCATACGATTAATATTCACAGTTCTGACTTTTTTGCCTTAATTTATTAGAATATTCCTTTTACTTCGAAATAATTGGTTCTCAGAATATCCTTCCCAAGGGTACCACCTAAGCGGTCAGCAAAGATAATTAGCATAAACTTTCTAGGTTCAACTATGCCTCATCCTCTGTGCACAGTAAATATTCGGAATATTTACTGAATATCAGAAGAGAGCCTGGTGTTTTTTTTCCCTACCCTGTGGAGGCTGCAAGAGTGCGGGCATGTATTCTGTGAGCATATGTTTCTCATAGATTATAACAATCAATCTGATGACCTGCAATCAAGCTCACTTTGGAATCTTAGGAGACACTGGGATTTACTTAGCTTTTTGGATGGGCCCTTCCTCTTCCTTAAGTTCCTTAATCTTGCTATTCATCGTAAAAACATTTAATTACACAAACTCATTTCTCAGACGACAATGGGCACCCTTTCGTTTTTATATTTCTGTTTTTGGTAAATAAGAACAGATCTGTATTACTGCGTGGCATCTCTCGTGTAGATTTTTCATATTTGAGTGCTTGTGTGTGTTCCCAAAGAAGCTTACTTGCTTTCCCAGTACTCTTCCTACAGGATGATGTCTGTTTACTTCTCCAGTGAATATTTATTAAGCATCTACTGTATTCTGGAATGCTTCCAGGATGTGTGGATACATGAGAGACTAGAGCAGAGTCATTCTAATAAGCTCTCGTGCTTGGAAGAATCCATTAAATATTCACTACTTGGTTTCACCCTGAGTAGCAGAGCCACACGTTAGCAGAAGTGGCTACCATTTCTGTGGCGTGTATGTTTAGATTTGGTCATAATAATGGAAAGAAAACCCCAAATGCAGCAGGATATGTCAAAAACATTTTATCACTCAATCATAATTGTTGAACTCATTCAATTATTTAAAAATTTTTAGTGATTTCTTTTCTCTCATAGATGTTAACTTTAATGAAATCATAAAGAATCACGGGAAGTTTCATTTGTTTTCTTGTCAGTTATTTCTTCCTTGGAATGAGTGAGTTTGTCATATTCTCCTAAATGGAAAATTGGTATGGGGATGAAAAAGAGCCAGGGCTTGGCAGTCTGAGGATAGGAAAATTGATCAGGAATAAAGACCCCAGATGATAAAGTCTTATTTCCAAGAGAAGTTTTCTTTGTCTGAAGCCGGCATTGGCATCTATGGAGGGTTGTACCAAAGGAGTGGCATGTTGGCATTCTCTTTCATATTTCCTAAACAAGACCAGAAGGCCTCACAATTATTAGTGGGTCACACCTTGAGGCTGCTTCATAGACATCAAGATTCTATAGCCACAGGAGGAGCCACAGTAGTCATCTTACACATGCTTTGCTTAAGATGAAGATTGTATCAGGATCAGATATCAAGCCTCTGACTCTGGGTCTGGTACCCGCTGATGTTCAATATAGATTTGCTGGATTCTTGTTCTAATAATGGAGGAGTTTGGTGAGGGTCATGCCATTCTGATCCAAGAAGAGCATCATTCCTGGAGTGCATGCCCAGCTCCAAGTCCCCTGTGCAGAAACAAGCATCAGCAGGTGTAGAATCCACACCTGCCTCTCAACATGCGTTCTCTGACTCTGTTTGTTCCTTCCTCTTCTGGACCTCTACCTGAGAATTTACCTGTATGGCTTCAAAGAAAATATTGTGCCAAGAAAAAAAAAAGAGAGTTTAAGTAGAGAGATGAGGAACAGGAGAAGATGAGGGAGAGTAGGGATTGAGAAAGCGCCTCAGGTGGCAGATATCTTCTCTTTACATGTTGCATTATACACAGTATGTATTTCATGGGCTGGTTTCAAAGCAAGTAGATAAGGGGAGATATAGGTTTAATTTGAAGCAGGAATACTCCTGTCCTTTCTATGTCTACCTCCAAGGAGCATGATTGCAGTGGTACACCCACTAAAGAAGCCTAGAGCAAACTGAGGAAGCCCAAAGGCCAGGCATCAGCTACAGAAGAAAAAATTTGAATAGATTATAAAACACCAGGATGGAGTGCCCTCCTGAGATCAAACAAATGTTATTTTTGCATTAGCTTTAGAATTTCACACTCTTCCACGTGCTAGGCTGCATTAGACAACAGGATGGTGTTCAGCCTTTTATACCTGTAGCAAAATTCGTGTAGTAGGCAACTTGGGAGCATAAAAAAGTTTATTTTATCTTGCAGTTGGGTTTTCTAGTCCATGAAAAACTTTGGGGTGTGTGCAGATCATACCTGCAGGAGGGTAAAGTCGGAGGGAAAACTGCTTATATTATGAGCCAGAACATGAAAAGAAAGAGGATTCCAGAATCCCACAAGTCTCTCAAATGTACTTTTCAATATCATAAAGATCCCCCCTCTACTTCTTAAAGATTCAAATGCATCTCAATAGCCATCACTCAATGTATGGTCTGTTGCGGGGCACTGAACATCTAGATCACAGCAAACAGTAAAGCACACTGGAAACTGCATGCCGTCACTAAACAACGTCGACAACAGAAATACTAATGAACATGTACTCCTAGCATCAAGCTGTTGAGACCATTTTTATGTAGAAATGAGGGGATCATAGTGGAGATAAGTCAAAGTGGAGATAAAGCGACCTCCTCTCCCCCCAGATAATCACAGGCAGGTGCAATGGTCTGACTTCACAAACTGAAGATCACAAATCGCTATTTACTTCCCAGCTAGTGCTAGGCAAGGAGCTCACTTCCCTATACAACAGCCTCTTCAGCTTAAAATGAAGGGCTCGGATTAGCATGCAGAGTCTCTTCAGGGGTCCTGGCTTCTCTGTCGTTTCCGTTTTCTTTCCTCAGTCACTGACATGAATATAGGAAATGCAGACTTCCTAGAGATGCATTCCAGGCCAGACTCACTCCTCATCCCAGAACTGCTTCTTGACTCCATCCTAGAATGTTGGTTGTATACTACCAATTTAAAGCATGAATCAGTTTGCGAAACAGAATCTATTTTTTTTCCCCCGAAGTCTAGATTACGTGTAGTTTTTTGTGTCCCGGAACAGCAAGCGAGGACCTCTGCCTTGTCTGTCATAGAATGTGGCCATTTGCTAACTCACTTTTTCATTCATCACACATCATCAAAAATTTATCAAGGCTACAGTTTCAAAGAGTCGACCATGCCCATCGTCATTAATATTTTATTTCAAAAGGACAAACCGTTAGCCTGTCTGGGCTCCCTCCTCTGTTCCTGCTACAGTTTCTGAGGCATTTATGCTCTTTTAAAAATTTGTTTGCTTTGGTGAATGTCGCTCTGCTCAAAACGGATTTGTCCCCGTCAGCTCCAGATGCCCTAAGACATTAGGTACTATGAGTTGGTGACATAAGCAACAGGCTTTCGTTTCTCCCAGTCTTGAGGCTGAAGCCCATGCTCAACAGGGCTGAGAGTTTGAGATTGGTGATGCTTTGTGAAGCGTGCTGCCCTCCCTGGGAGAGCAGAGTCACACACTTCTCTTGGGACTAGGTGAAAAGCAAGATCCAGAGCCATCATTTTAGATTTTACTGCACAACATTGAGTCTTATCCCCCTTCGGAAGAACTGTGCAAGTTTTTAGTACAGCTTTCTGGATGGGGCTGAAAAATTCAAAGGCAAGGGCCTTGCTTGTCCTCAGGAAAACCTCATTCATTTTTAGGGATCAGAGTTGTTTGAGCTAGGAAATCTGTGGGGTGTGTGTGTGTGTGTGTGTGTGTGTGTGTGTGTGTAATGCACATTTGCGTATTAGACGGTATTCTATAGTTCTTGGCAATCCTGGGGTTTCTCAATCAACCATTTGCGATAACATCGTAAGTAATTTGTGCTAATTGGGCTAAACTAGTTTAGAGGGACTTCTAAGGAAGTTCAGCCTGTGGCCCAGCAGCTTAGTCAGGTGGTGCCAGTGAGACAGATGAGGGAGACCAACTTCTCCCTGGAGCTCCGGGAAGGTGTTTTGCATAGTTAAAGGACTAAATCATTAATAGCATTGATAATGTCCTTTAACTTCTTCCTACAGTAAGCATCATACAGTAAGCATGATGGCATTCCTGTAAATAAACAAGAACACTGAAAGGCTAGAGCGATGCCTCAGTGGTTAAGAGCACTTACCACTTTCACAGAGGACCCCAGTTGGGTTCCCAGCGCCCACATGTGGCTCACAATCATCTGTAACTGCAGTTCCAGGAGACTGAAACCCTCTTTTGCCCTCTATGGGTACCAGGCATACACATAGTACACATATGCATGTGCAGGCAACACACACACACACACACACACACACCGAACAAAAGATGCTGAAGCACAGGGCAATTTGTCTCTTTAATTGGTAGCTGCTGGAGTTTCCCTTGCTGCCCTGGCTACCTTGAACAAAAGTGCATCAGTTGAACAGCTAGCCAGAGTACTCTATGCCATCTTGAACATTCCACTGATACTTTGAAAACAACTACAGAAGGGTCACAGCTGATTGGCCTGGATCCTAAAGGCACAGTCTCAGCCAGTGTCCTTTGAAACACTCTGAAGATTTTCACTTGGGGGAACTGTGGATGACCCCGCACCCATTTCTTTTTAGGCCCGAGGAGGATCACTTCCCTTGGTGGCCTAGCAAAGGGACTGTTGTGATTGATGTTAAAGAAACAAGGCCGGATTGGTCCAAATCCCACCCCGCCCCGCGAGGCTGTATAAGCCTGCTGATTGGCTCCCTTAGGGAATCAGCTGTGGATCTTCTCCTGAGCTGCCTCCCTTGGTGTTGAATGTTAGGGTCAATTAGAAGTTTCTCTCAAGTGGTCTTCTCTTGCCTCCTTTAATAGTGTAGGCTGACCTGGTAAGATGAATCAAAAAACCCCGGCAGACGGCAGACGGATGACAGAGGTAGTGGAGGTGGCAATGGCAGTTGAGCAGTCAAAAGGTCAAACAGGAAATGCAGAGAGGCAGCCAGCTGCTTAGAGAAGCGGCCCCAGAACCGTTCAAGAGCTCAGTTCCACCATAAGGGAGGAGAGGAGAGAGGCAGCAAGAGAGGGCAGTGAATTGAGACCAAAGAAGGCAGAGAGGAGAAACCGCAGGGCCTGGGTATCAGAAGAGTTCCAGAGAGCTGTTAAATTTGTAGGGTGTAGTGGGTGTCAGACAAGCTTGTGTTTAGGGCTGAAGAATCCCAGCTTCCTAGGGCTCCACAGGAGATTCAGCACTGGCTGTTGTCAAAGGCTGTGGAATCCGGATACCTAGGCATATGTGGAAACCGAGAAGCCCCAACTTCCTAGTCCTACAGAGGAGTTCTATGGAATAAGTCAGGTGCTTTCCAACAATATTGCTGTCTTCAAGAAGGGGAGAGAACGGAACAAGTACATTTTCTCTGTTTTTCTCTTGAGCAATTAAGCTCTGGCCCAAACTGCTCCCAATTCCTCATTCAAAACAGATGTCAAGAAGCTGGCCACTCAGCCAGCATTTTCTCAGCAGTGACTGTGTGCAAGTTCCAGTGTTGGGAGCTGGGGCCTCTGTGTGTAGTGGACAAACTCTCTGTAGTCTAAAACTGCATTATGCAGCAGGGAAAACAGTCCATTACAGATGAGCATGAAGCAAAATTAGGTGCTCCAGTAGAGGATGAAGTGAAGTCAGGACAGAGAGGGAAGGATCCTTCGATGGTGTCACCCAGAGTGGCCTAATTAATGAGATGGCACCTGAGCAACTACTTGATGGAAGGAAGGAGGGAGGCAGGGAAGGAAGGAAGGAAGGAAGGAAGGACTGGCCATGAGATTAGCTAGGGCAAGAACCTTCTAGAGCCAAGGAGTCCTGGCATGTTCTGGAATGAGCACACTGGTCCATGGAACAGAAGAGATCTAAGGATGAGGGCTAGATCGGAGGAGTTGGTCCTTAGTAGGGAGGGCAGAGGGTAGGGAGGCCTTGGTAATGACTGGTGTTTTCTCCTACATTTGATGGAAACCATCGGGAGATGGTTTTTGTGTAGGATGATAAGTATGAATCTATTTGAATTCTTCTACATGCAGACATCCACTCTGACCAGCATTGTTTGTTGAAGTTGCTATCTCTTTTCCAGTGAATATTTCTGACTACTTTTTCAAAAATCAGCTGTCCATAGATGTGCAGATTTATGTCTGGACCTTCTATAGGATTCCATTGATCACCATGTCTTTTGTGTGTGTGTGTGTGTGTGTGTGCCAATATCATGCTTTTAAAAAATGCTATAGGTCTCTTGTAAAATTTGGGGTTGGGGTTGGTGATACTTCCAGCAATTCTTTTATTATTCAGGATTGTTTTAGCGATCCTGAGTTTTTGTGTTTCCAGGAGGCTTTTAGGTCCTTTCATCCACGGATGCCCTAGCAGCTGCCCTGCTGCCTGCTCTTAGATGCTTCTCTGTTTTTTAAATAACAGTTGAAGCACTAAAGGTTCAGAAGATTTTTAAATGAATAAGCCCAAATATGAGGCCATACTGTACCCTATTGCTCATTTTAATGCTTCCCCCCAGCCCGAGACAGTGTTTCTTTGTTGCAACTCTGGCTGTCCTGGAACTCACTCTGTAGACCAGGCTGGCCTTGAACTCATAGAAATCCACCTGCCTCTGCCTTCTGAGTGCTGGGATTAAAGGTGTGTGCCACCACTGCCTGATATTTTAATGGGTTTACACTCATTCATATGGTTTCTTGAGTGGAAGAGAAAGGGTAAGGGATAGCTTCAGATACAGCCCATCTTTTTTGTTATGTTTTAAAAAGTAAATATATATATATATATATGTATATATACATACACACACACACATTTTGATCATATGATCCCACACAGTTGGCTCTTTTGTCCCCCTCCTGCTCCCTCTGCAACTCTACAACTATTCTTGCCAACATAACTTCCACCTACTTTCATGCCTTTTTTCTCCTTAATAACCCTTTAAGTTTAACTAGTGTTGCTTACACATGCGTGGGTGTTGGGTTATTTATTGCACCATGAACAACCAATCAGTAGCTACACCCTTGAAGAAAGATGACCCTCCATTCCCCAGCTGGCGTTAACTCAGGGTGATGAGGGATGATATAGATGCTCCATTTAGTGCCGAGTACTCAATAGTCCATTATTCTCAGTACTTTTTACTAGTCATGATCCTCTGCATTGACTTCTGCCCATTGCAAAAAGGAACATCTCTGAACAAGACAAAGAGTGGCAGTAAAACATGAGTCTTCACATAATTACTTAGGCAGTTTGCTATTATGTCTATTTAGCAAAACACGGTAGTAGGTTCTGTCCTAAGACCTATGGATGGCTAATTAAACTCTGCTTACATCATTTAACTGCTTTTTTCTAGTTCAAAGTTCCAAAGTCTTCCCCATTTCAAAAACAACAACAACAGGTCAGGTCTGTCACAGCAATAGCCTACTCCCTGGTACCAACTTCTCTATTAGTTACTTTATTGCTGTGACAAAACACCATGAACAAGTTGTCTTAGAGAAGAAAGGGTTTAGTTGGGTTTGCGGCTCCAGAAGGGTAAATGTCCATCATCATCGCAGCAGGGAGGTGTGTCAACAGGCATCTTGGCTGAGCAGCAGCTGACAGCTAATATCTTAGACTACAATCAGGAAGCAGAGAGCAAACAGGGAAAGGGACAAGTCTTAGAACTTTCAAAGTCCACCCCCCAGTGACATATTTCTTCCAGCAAGATAACACCTAATCTTCCCAAACAATGCCACCAACTGGGAACCAAGTATTCAAACACCTGAGACTATGTATCTCATTCAAACCATTACTGCCATGTAACTGTGGGAGGCAACAAAGACCAAAGACCAAAGCCTTTACTGTTAGGGGGCTTCTAAGTTTTTTTTTTTTTAATTTTAATTTTTTTACTATACCATGGTCAAAACAACTTCAGGAGGAAGGGGTTTATTTAAGGCCACAGATCTATCAGTAACGGAAGTCAGGGCAGGAACTCACGGCAGGAACCTGGAGGTAGGCACTGAAGCACAGACCATGGGTGAAACTGGCTTGTTTTCCATGGCTTGCTCACCCTGCACAGACATGGTACCACACACTGTGGGCTGAACCCCCCTACATCATCAAACATTAATATAAAATGCCTCCAATAAAATTGCCTACAGGACAATCTGATGGAGGCATTTGCTCAGTTGAGGTTTCCTCTTCTCAGATGACATTAGCTTATGTCAAATTGAGAAAAAAAAAAACTAGCAAACAGAGACTTTCTGGGGACTCCTTTACAAACAACTCATAGGGAGGTATTATACTCCTGGTGCTAAGATTTTCATTTAATAACCCAAGGCTTTTGGGAGCAGCATTATCGATCCATGCAAGGAAACTTTGTTCAAACTCCTTTAAAAAAGAATTATATTTTTAATTAGCTTACAAAGCCATAAGGCTTTTCAAACATTTTTAGTTTCAGTTAACCCTCCCCATAGTCCCTCCCCTTTCTCTTTCCCGTCTCCATCCTTGCTTAAACCTTCCCTCTTTTGCCTTAGGACCTCTTCCCTTATGTCTTCTTGGTCCTTTCTAGTTTCCTGACCTCTCTATAAAGTCCAAAGTCAATACAAAAACTGAAAAATTTGAAGCTGGAATCTATATGTAAGGGAGAGAACATGTCATATTTGTCTCTCTGGGCCTGGGCTACCTCACTTAATATAATTTCTTCCAGTTGCATCCATATTTATATTTTCATTTTTTCTTTACAGTGGAGAAAAATTCCATCGTGTGTATGTACCACATTTTCATTACCCATTCACCAGTTGATGGATATCTGGGCAGATTGCATGTCCTTGGTATTGTGAATAGAGCACCAATAAACATGTCTTCGTAGTAGGGTATAGAATTTTATGCATATATGCCCAGGGGGGCATGAAGTTGGTATATATAGTAGTTCTACTTTTAGTTCTTTTGAGAGACTACTACATCAATTTCCGTTTCAGCCACTCCTATCCCAGCCCACTGTGGGCAGTTATGTGTACACCTTGAATTGAATTAAGAAACTGCCTGTGGAGACCTCATGTACCGACGGGATGTTATCCTCTTGCCTTCCATCCAACTGACAATCTCTGCATTTGACTTAGGTAACTTGGAGAGAGCATTTTGCCCATGATTATTGCACATTGTGTGTATCTCTGTGGGACCAGAGGCCTTCTTGGGTAGAGAAAATTCTACAATTTTAGTTGTTCTAGATTATTAACAGGATGTTGAGCATGCAGAGAGAAGCTGAAAACAGTAGTCAGGACCTAATTGCTTTAGGTTTGCCAGCACGTGCCTGGCTAGAAAGGCGACTCGGACTGCATTTCTACGTCATTACTGCAACTCCGATTTTAAGCCAGCATCATTTTAGAGGCTTCTATATTTGGGAGTGTGTAAGCGCTCTTCCTGAGAGCTGACCAGGGAAGGGCTTCTAACAGAAGACAACATTGGGAAGAAGATAAGAAAACAAAGGATTGTAGTGGGCGCTTAGTAAATATATAATCCTTTCTATGGTTCATCTATTCCATGTGTGAAAAATGAGTTCCTGCTGTGGACCAGGCTCTGTTTTGAATGGGCATACTGTTACCTGTAATCGATGCTGTCTGTGAATGTCAATTTGAAACTTGAGGGGAATTATGAGAACATGTAAATACACACACAACACACACATTATAAAACCATATATATACATCACACATACAAAGGCAACACATTCATAATAAAACTGTACATATACAACACACATCTGAAGGCAACAGACACATATGTATACAATAATACACGTGTATAATATGATTGTACAGACATATGTGTGTGTATACAACATACATACAAGGACAACCTCCATATGCAATAAACATACAATGGGAGTATATATATACAACACACACATGACAGGATACATTTACAACTGACAAGGTAAAGGATACATTCATGATGCCATGAAGGAGCCAGCATGTGGCCAATGCACATTTCTATAAGGAGGTGGCATTTGTGGTGAGACCTGAAGTGGGGAGCTAAGTGGGAGGCTATAGGTGATACTTTGGGGACCTGTGTGTGTACACAGTGATGAGAAGTCTCTGAAAAAGTATAGATTCTGGTTTTGCCAGTGTGGTACAGAGAAGTAGGGTGCAGGTGGAGAGTGGGGTTCAGACCACCTCACTATGGAGCCTCTGCCAATTCAGCCAATGGGCAGCAGATGAAGACTGGGGTGCAGAATACTGAACCAGCTGTTGTGCTGCTCCCTTAATTCAGGTTCCCGGGTGACGCTCACAGACACCGGAGGACTCAGCTCGGTAGCCGGACATGAAGACGCCCTCCTCAGACATTTGTTCCAAGGTTACCAGAAATGGGTTCGCCCTGTATTGAATTCCAGTGACATCATAAAAGTATATTTTGGATTGAAAATATCTCAACTTGTGGATGTGGTGAGTATTCTTCGGCTCTGAGTTCAGAACAATGTACGATCCTTAACTGTTGTGACTCCACATATTTGTCTTTCTCTGTTTCTGACACTGACATTTTACAAATAGGCTATGGTGAGCGAAAATCTGCCCCCCGGAACCAAGGAAGGAACCAAGGAAATGTACCAAGGAAAGAATGGGGGAGGTCAACCCACACCAGCATTGTCAGACTCTTGGGTGGAGAGAGGAGTTAGAACAGAGCTGGCTCTTTTGGGTTTTGAACATAAGGCTAAGGATTCTTCCTAATAAAAATCTAAAAAATTGAAATCTTCTATTTTTGATATTTTTATCTGTCAACTATTAAAATTCTTTATTAGTTCTTTGAGAATTTCATACACATGCTTTGATAGTATTTTCCCCTATCTCTTCTCAGATCCAACTCTCTCTCTGCCTACTCACACTATACCCTTAAAAACAAATGTGCATCATGATTGATTTAAAGAAAACCATCTCTCCACTTCCCAGAAGGTAACAATGGCCAATACTGCCAGAGCTAGGAGTGGGAACTCCTGCCCAGCTCCCATCTTCACACTGGATTTGGTCTGTCTTGGGCTTGTACAGGTTTTAATCACACCACTGCAATTGCTTTCTGTGCGGCTCTCCTGATGTGTCCGGAAGACATTGCTTAACTTTTGACCTTTTGAATTCTTCCTTTCTTAGGATGAGAAGAATCAGCTGATGACAACAAATGTGTGGCTTAAGCAGGTGAGGATCAGTCTGAGGTTGTGTCTGCAGCTAGTCCTGGCACAGACACTGCTTTCCATTTAGATGCTCTAGAGAGTATCCTGAGTTCCTCAGGGAAAGATTTCGGGATGCCTGGGAAGGGTTGTTTGTTTTATCTTTGGTGGTGAGCACAGGAGAGCAGCCCTATTAGTGTGCAGGGATGTGTCTTCCTGTGGTGCTGTTCTTCAGCGGTGGGACAGTGTGCGGCCGGGGTGACACTGGGCAGGTGACGACTGACAATGATTCAATGCTGTTTACTGAGAGTCTGCTAAGTGTCAGGCATCGTGCAAGATGCTGGGAGGGTGGGGAGAACAGCCCTGTCTTCAAGGAGACACCAAGAGGGTTAGATACATAAGGGATAATTACTGCATGATGATGAACATCATAAATAAGTTTATATAAACTTACATACTTATAATATATACTTATATACACATGCCGTGATGACACAAAGGTGCCATTGAGAAGGGGGAAAGTCAAGGAATGACTTTCCAGGAAATGGAAATGGTCCCAGGAAGAACAGATGTTTAACATTGGTGTCAATGTCAAACAGAAGGCCTTCAAACCAGATAGGAGTGAGTTTTGTGAACCACACAATCAGCCTTCCCAATAGTTCCCACGGCTTCACAAAGCTCTCATGGGGAAGCAATGGAAGTTCTTCCCGAGCATTCCAGCATGCCTAAGTAAAAACACTACAGTGCTCAGTTTCCCGCCTTTTGTCTCCAACACTAACCAATGATGTCTCCTCTTACCCACTGACCTTTACGGAGCACAATTCTCACATCCAGAGGAATCCCTCCAGCCGGACCTATTTTTATTCTATCGATTCTATTTTGCGGACCCGTTTGTCTTTCTCCTTTGAACTTCCAGAGAGTAATCAAATCCCCGGGGACCATAAGTATCTTATTAAGTGGCTTGCTGAGACCACGTGAGGAAGGACGATGTCATGCTCCCTCAGGGTCTGCCCCATCACGTTCAAGGTGCAAACGCATTTTCGTCCATTCGCTCATCCACTGTTTCTTCTCAGCCCCTTCCCACACAGGGTTCCACCTCCATCTCCCTAACCCGCCCCACCAGCCACTGTCTAACTCCTCTCCCTTCCCGTTTGAGCTTCAACCTTTATCAACTCAGAAGGCCCATACTATCTCTTTCACAGCACCGCCAGCAGCTTGTCTCAGTCAGTTCCAGGCTGGGAGAGCACAGTGTCGGGGACCAGAGCCGGCTCAGTGCCAGTTAGTGTGACACACTCAGTGACCCAGTGAATTCGTCAAGCGGAGTATGTCCCATTCCCTGCTTCTTTTCACGTCTCTGTCCCCGGCTATGAATCTTGCTGCTAGAGGGCAGAAAGAAAGAACAATCTTTCTGGCTCAGAACTCCTCCCCTGGGGCTTGCTTCAGTTCCACTAGAACAGCAGTTCTGAAATCATTTCACTCTCTACCCCTTTTTTGCCCAAGAAATTTTGTGAGGTCCTTATACATATAAGTATGTAGATAAGCAAAATACACATTTACTAATGATAAAATAGGAAGAAGCATCACAAATCAGTTTCCTAGGAGATAGATATTTATATATATCTATATCTCCATATATTTAATTTCCTGGGATCGATCTATCTATCTATCTATACCTATATATACACATACATAGGGAGGTAGATATACAAATAGATCCCAGGAAAATTTTAAAAATATATTTTGAAATATATATACTTAAAATATATATATATATATATATATATATATATATATATATATATATATATATAACACATACGTATGTGCCTGTATAGTTTTACCATTTCTTAAAAATGAAAGGCAATTTGCACACTAATGAGATGAATGCAATTACTTATTTTAACATTAATAATTAAATCCTAGGCAAGCATTCGACACTGTGGGATGTGGAACATCTTTAGTGTTTCTCAGAGCTGCATGGGGATTTGGTTTTGTCAACACCAGTGGTCAGAACTCTACTTTGTGCAGCTACATACAGAATAGCAGAAGTGAGTTCAGGGACATTTCAGAATTCCTGGAAATTTTGTCCTAATTCCAAGCCAAAATTCAGTTGATTGATTTTATAAAACTCAAGCCAGCAACGTAAGCAACGATTTTACAAACCAAACACTTTCACACAATAAAATCCAAAGACACATTAATTTGGTACTTTTATGCTGAGAAATGATATTAGGAAATAGCAAAATGTTGATTTTTTTTCCATAACTAAACCCTTATGTTTCTGTAGGAACACAAGCAGTATCTGCAGCCAAAACGCTGTAATTGACAGAAGATGGCAGCCTAGAATCTGAGCTGAGGCATTTAGTCAGCGTTCACTGGAGCTGCAGAGCACAATGACAAACCAAGTGTCAAGTGTGCTTGTTGGGTTCAGACCCAAAGCATCCATAAAGTCAGTGATGCAACGTGGGTGAGCTCTGCCCAGAATACCTCAGCTTCACGGTGTATTCCGTTTAGAAGCAAGTTTTGATTGTTGTCCATTTGGAAATTGTTTTTCTAAATTTTCCCAAGTCCCCCACACTTGGTTACAGGACCCCGTGTGGTATCATTAGCTACAGTTGAAGATACACTGCCGTAGATCACCATGTGAAACGAGCTGTTTGTTTTCCATAGCCTGCAACACGGCCTGCAACACGGCAGGCAGGGGCTTTAGGGGCTCGCTCATTTTTTTTTTCTTCCACAGGACAGAGATGGTGGTTGTAAGTGAGGACCTTCTGTCTTTAAGAAGGAAGAAAACTGAGTCAGAGATTTGGTTTCCAGTAGGATTTAGGGGCCAAGTGGAGGAATGCAGGCTGGGCTTATTTACTGAGCTCAGTAACCTTGATTTTCAAGGATGGACTGTGAGTATGGTCAGTCTCCAATCTGCCTGTGCCTCTTGGGCTGTGTGCCTGTGCTCTGCTGTGACTATGATCTACTCGGATTCTTCCTGCACTGGCTCAGGACCACTAAGTTGCAAATGACAGGGCAACCTCCCCCAAACCTATGTTAGCAAACAGAATCTATTGGCTTCATGATTTGCAGAGGTCAGGGGCAGGGCTTTACATCCAGGACACCACCAATCCCCCAAGGCTTTGCTGTTGGTTTTGAGACAGGGTAGCTCCGTGGCCTCAGGCTCATGACTCTCGTGCTTTAGCTTCCCAAGTGTTGGGATTACAGGCTTCGACAACCAGTGTGGTGGTCCGCCAGTGTGACCTCATTTTGAGTCTGATAACTTTTCCCCTTTGTCTCTAAAAATTTTTCTTTGAACATATTGTTGACCATCCATCTTGATTTTGTCTGTTCCTCATCACTGGGACAGAACACAGAATTTGTCTCCATTGGTCTGATACGACACTTGTGTGTGTGTGTGTGTGTGTGTGTGTGTGTGTGTGACAGGTGACAAGGAGTCACTGCCAATAAAACCCTTTTCTGAAGTACAAGTGCATTACATATGTATGGTAAAAATGCTTATTGAGTCAGGGCAAATGGAGGTAGATCACATTCAGATTACCAGACTGCTGAAATGGCTGGTTTTCCATCTGAAGCATGCTGGTTAGAAATGGTAGAATTGTCAAATTTTATCAGCCAGTTTAGATGTCAAAGGGTGGCATATAACTCACGGTATGTAAAAAAAAAGATGGCTCACTTCACTTTGCAAGCGTTAAACTTACACGTCTTTAATTCTGTAAACTTTCCCATAGTGTTTTATTTTAAAAATATTTTAAATTTATATATTCTTTCCCATTCCTCAACTCAAGTCAGATACATAAACTCTTTTTCATCGTAGATACACCCAACACCCCTTTTCAGTTTTAATTTAATTAAGTAGTCTAAAATTTTGTTGCTTTGAAAGACTCTGGTTTCCTAAGTAGTCAAAAGCATTACAGATTCGGCATAAGATATACAAATTTAGTGAATGTTACTTAGAGCAGAGCAGTATTTTTAAGAAAGCTTTATTTGCAGGGCTGGAGAGACGGCTCAATGATTAAATGCACTTGCTACTCTCAAAAGTCAGGCAGGTCTCTTCTAGCCTTCATGGGCACCTGCATGTGTGTGGCATACACTATGTAGACACATAAATAAACATAAACATCTTATAAAAAGGAAAGCTGTATTGCTTTAGTTACAGAGTATCTAATTTTGTCAGTGTATTAAAATTTAACCGCTGAAAGTTTTTTTAAAGATAAATTTACATTTTAAAATTTCTGTCAACATTATCTAAGCCTAGACAATATTACTTTCAGATAAAATACTTCATAACTTTACGAATCTAAATACAGCTTAAATTCTTTTGCTGCCAAATTCATTTTCTGCATATGGGATTGTACACACTAAGCAGAGTTTGTAAGAAAGTGACTCCTCATGAAGACCCATAAACAAAGTATCTTCAACTCTTGCTCTCCATGCTAGTAATTTATGAAAACACATTTGCTAGCAGTCCCAAGTATCTTGCGAAAGAGTTAAATCTAAATTATATTTTGATGGAATGGAATAGATTAAGGTCACCTGTCCACATGGCTAAACATTAAGTCTTAATCTCACAGCAGCAACTAGACTTTTAGGAAACAGAACCCCCTCCCCTAGTTCTAGAGTTAACTCTTACATGTCTGCATTCCAGTGAAGCATTGCTTATAAAAGGACCTTGAATAACTATTTCTTTTTCCAAAAGAGGCAGTGGCACATGAGGGATAAGGAAGTCTTAACATGTGATGCTGAACTGACTGTATAGCTGTCTGCAAGCACAGCCATGCACAGGCATGCACAGGCATGCACAGGCATGCACAGGCTTGCACAGACATGCACAGATGTGCACAGACGTGAACAGCATGGATTTTTTTTTTTTTTTTTTGTGAACAGACTCCTCAAAGGCAAACAAAGGACAAGTAAAGCAAATAAAAAAATGTCACTGTTGCAACATTTCTGAGACTCGGACCCTCTGATGATTCCAAGAGACTCCTAGCAGGAGACAGAGCAGCCACAGGAGGGAGTTGTGTATGATCTTCCAAACAGGGCTATGGAAACAGAGAGAAGCTCAAAGACGTTGAGAAAATATCAAAAATACTTTAATTAGTCTGGCTTTTAAGTCGCCAGTCTTTTAAGCATGCCTTCCCAGTTACACAGCATTTTGCATATTTTAGATTCTAGCTTCCCAAAGGTCAGTCCTTTTTTTTTTTTTTTTAATAGAGAGATAATCACATTTGATGAGATTCTGTTATTTATCAGAAGCTTCACGTTTCTTCTTATAGATACAGTATATATCTTGATCATGTACACGCTTCACTTCCTACTTCAACAATCAGTGCTGAGAACGTGCACAGGAATGAGGCTGTCCACTGGTGCATAAGCAACATGCCAGTGGCCACACCAAAGAAAAGTTCCTCTCCTTCCTTTAGCAATCACCAACTGCCAGTATTTGGGCCAGAAGGGGCCCCACTCCTCTCGAACATTTAAAGGAAATAATAATAGTTATTTAAATAAATATTTAAAGGAAATAATAAATCTATTTATTTAAGCAACACATAGATGAAAATGCCAGCTGTAACTAGTCATGTGTCCTTTGTGCCCCAAACCAAATTCATGTAAGCTGCTTTGCCAAAAAGAATAGGAGATAATACAAAAAGACAGTTTGGGTAAACAGTTTTTTTTTTTTTTTATATCAAACCAAGCATCCATCTCTCTTACTACGTTAACTCTAAAGAAAAGGTATTTAAAATGCGTAATACTTTAAATTTACTCTTTGAGAATTTTTACTTGCATATAGCATATTTTATTCACATTCATTCTCCCATCCTCCCAACTCTTCCAGGATTCCTCCAACTCAGTTTTATGTATTTCGTTTTTTAAATAACCCTTTCGTTTTCTATTATTTGCTGAGTATGACTAGAGCTGCCCATACAGGCAAGGGCGTGGGGTGTCCACTGGAGCGAGGGTGACCTACCAGGAACTATGCTCCTAAAGAAAACAGACCCTCTCTCCCCCTCAGCAGCCACCAATTGTCAATAGCTGCCAGGAGTGGTGGCAGCCTGGGTGCTCCTTCCCGTCTGTACAGGAATATCAACTGACTTGATCCTGTAGACAGCCACAGCTTCAGTGTGCTGAGGAGCACGTGGCCCTGTCGTGTCCAGAAGACACTACTTTGGTTCTGACCTCTGGCTCTTTCAATTTTTCTGTTCCCTATTTTTGTGATTTCCCCTGAGACAGGGGTGGCGTGGCAGGGTTGGAAGAGGTTGATGAAGACAGCGTATCTACCACTGAGTACTCAATGAGTACTTACTCCTAACCCTTTGAACAGTTTGGGGTCTCTGCATTGACCACTACCTACTGGAAACAAAGTTTCTCAGACCAAGGTTGGGAGCCTCCCAGATATATGAGTATGAACGTAAATCCTTCGAAAGCAATTTTCACTTTTTAGGCATCATACATATTTCAGTACTTTGCTATCCAATTAAGGCATCCATCTGCCGATTCCTGATTTTCTAGTGACATAGTGATATCAGTGGGCTTCAGGAAATCTCACACTGGGCAGACCTTTCTCACGCTTGAAGAAAAGTCATAAACATGTGGAGGTCCGGAATATTAGGGACATAATTTAAAATGTTAGTTAGGAGCTTACAAAGTCAGTTTAGATAAACTATAAAAGGAAAGTCTTTTTTCTGTTTTCAGTGTATGAAAGTGACAGCACATCAGGAATGGTCAGCAGGTGCTGGACATTTCACAGTGACAAGCATAAATCATACGTTCCCATGGTCAAGACTGAAATCTCACTGGGCAAATACTTCTGCAATAAACTGAATTAGATCAGTCATCCTTTTTTTGAAAGGTCTCACTGTGTAAATCAGGCTGGCTTTGAGCTCCTGGTGCTCTTGGCTTAGTCCCCCAAGTGCTGTAGAGATGTGTACCTTCCCACACAGCTGTAACTTTTCTCGTTTCTTAAGAGCAAATAGGGTGAAAACACAAACTGTGAATCAATGTCCTTTGTGATGAGCCTCTTGACTGGCTCATACATGGGCATGTGGAGGTTCAGAAACCAGGCAGGCTGAAGTTAAATCCTGAAGCTGTACTGAATTCTAGACAGGACACCAAGGCCTAGCCCTTTTGTAACAAAATGATGGTCTGATAAAAATTTAAAGACCCTGAGCACCAAAGTACTGGATTTTCAGAATAAAAATGCTGTATGCTCATTCCCTGTAGGAATGGACAGACCAAAAATTACGCTGGAATCCTGAAGAATACGGTGGCATCAATTCAATAAAGGTTCCATCGGAATCACTATGGCTTCCTGACATAGTTCTCTTTGAAAAGTAAGTATTTTAGAAGAAAACAGCATTGATTCAGTTAACACAGGGTAAAGTCTGATTTGGCTGGAATGATTAACTTTCTGTTAACAGAGTGATTGTTTCTTTGTAAAGTATTGTTTGACATTGTGGTAGGAAAGGAGTACAGCACAGATAGTAGACTGGCAGGGAAACTCTCCAAACTGAGTGTTCAACCAGCCACTAAAGGATAACTATTTTCACGACAGTGCTGATGGACGTTTCGAAGGCTCCCTCATGACCAAGGCCATTGTGAAATCCAGCGGAACCGTCAGTTGGACTCCTCCCGCCAGCTACAAAAGTTCCTGCACCATGGACGTCACATTTTTCCCTTTTGACAGGCAGAACTGCTCAATGAAGTTTGGATCCTGGACTTACGACGGTACCATGGTTGACCTCATTCTGATCAATGAAAACGTTGACCGGAAAGACTTTTTCGATAATGGAGAGTGGGAGATACTAAATGCGAAGGGGATGAAGGGCAACAGAAGAGAAGGCTTTTATTCTTATCCATTCGTTACCTACTCCTTTGTTCTGAGACGGCTGCCATTATTTTATACCCTCTTTTTGATAATCCCCTGCCTGGGTCTGTCATTTCTCACAGTCCTGGTGTTCTATCTACCTTCCGATGAAGGGGAAAAGCTTTCATTGTCAACCTCAGTTTTGGTCTCTCTGACAGTGTTTCTTTTAGTAATTGAAGAAATAATTCCGTCTTCTTCGAAGGTCATACCTCTCATCGGCGAATACCTTCTCTTCATTATGATTTTTGTTACCCTGTCAATTATTGTCACTGTTTTTGTAATTAATGTTCACCACAGATCTTCTTCAACATACCATCCCATGGCCCCCTGGGTGAAGAGGTTGTTTCTGCAAAGACTTCCGAGATGGCTTTGCATGAAGGACCCCATGGACCGCTTCTCTTTCCCTGACGGAAAGGAGAGTAAAACATCAGTGAGGGGGAAAGTCTCAGGGAAAAAGAAGCAGACCCATGCTAGCGATGGAGAGAGAGTTCTGGTCACTTTCCTGGAAAAGGCTGCTGAATCCATCAGATACATTTCCAGGCATGTGAAGCAGGAACATTTCATTAGTCAGGTGAGTGCACCATGATGTGATACAGCTGTCACTGACAACCATGGTGATGTCCGCTGCCAACAGAATGTGGTCCTCGTTTACAACGGCATTATCAGCTAGCCTCTGTAAACAATGTGAAACAAGCCCAGCAAACCATAGGAATTTTAGTGTTAAATTTTTAGGAAAAGTTCCCCCCAAAAGTTACAATGACTGAAAAGAAGCAGCTGCAGATTCAGTGCTCTTCTTCATAATTCCTCAATTCCATTTAAATGGTTTCAATCACACCTTTAAATAGGTTACCTTGGTCAATGGCAAGTTTCACTTCTTCATGCTATGATGTTTTTAAACCCAGTGTTTAGAAATGTGTTTAGTGACTAAAGAGAATCAAAAATTCAAAAGTAACATAAATTTAGTTCTAACAGATACTTCACTGAGGGAAAAGGATCTGGGTATTTAGTATACATATTATAGAAAAACAAGTATGAATCTGGGTTATTCGGTCCTGGAACCTCAGATATCCGGGAAGCTGAGGATGCCAGGAGTTTGAGATCAACGTGGTTCACATAGTGAGAACTTGTCTCAAAAATATGTCTAGGTCTCAGAGCCACTACCATCCTGGGCACAGATCCTTGTCCCGGGTGATATGTTACTTTTCCAGAACTTCATTTTTCTAGAATCTACCTTAGAGAATGTGACAAGAAAGAAATGACAAAATCTGTACACAGTCTGAAACCAGCCTTTCTCTTTACACTAACGAGAGACAGAGCTTAGCCATTTTACTCTAAAATTCTTGAAAATTAGATCAAGGCTCACAGATTTATGAAAGTGTTTTTGGAAGCATGCTTTACATTTAATCTTGACTTCATAAGTCTAGCCTGATTCATATTCTCTCTCAATTAAAGATTTTGGTTGAAAAAAAAAAGCCGAGAAAAATACCTACTTTTACAGAAGTGCTTCAGCTATTAGGAAAGGAATTTCTGATTTTGTTTCTTTACGTCTTTCATAAATACTAACGTAAATATTTAAGTGAGTTTTTAATATGATCAACACAGATAATTTGGAAAACTCAAAGAGGACTATAATCATTAATAATCCTAATATCTAAGACATTTTACTGTATTTTGCTTGTGTGTTTTATATTACAGTTTTGTTTCTAAACTTGGAAATCTCAGAACAGCCTGCTGATCCTGTCAGTGGGTGGGTCTCCTGCTCTATTCTGTCTTTACCAAGTCCTTGTCCACAGGTACTGCAACTGAAAATATACCCAGTTAGCCAGGTAGTGGTAGTACACACCTTTAATCCTAGCACTCAGGAGGCTGAGGCAGGTGTATTTCTGTGAGTTCAAGGATAGCCTGGTATACGAAGTTCCAAGACAGCCTGAGCTACACAGAGAAACCCTGTCTTGAAAACAAACAAAAAAATGTAACCTAACCCAACCCAACCCAAACCAAAAACCCAGTCACCAATGCATTGATTACAGTACCCAAATGGTTAGCAATACCCTGTATGAGGTCCCAGTTTCCCCTAGCAATCAGATCTATCATTAGGCCCATGGGGATCTGTGGCTAAGTACTGCTGTGAGAGTCCTATCAAGATGGTCCTTTATGTCCCTAAAGTACAGAAGATCCTCTCTTTCCTCCATCCATTTCCCTCTCCTCCCTCTCTTTCAAGATCTGAAATGGTTTCTGCTGAGTGTGTTTTATTTCTGGTGGTCATATTTTGAAACTTTGTGTGAAACTTCTGTGAGCTTGAGACCATTGTAGAAACTGGACCTCTGTCGAGCTCCTATGTTCTCTTACAGATTTTTCTAGTCCACGGCTTGTTCCTTGGACCTGCCCCTCCAGACCTGGTACCAGATCTCCCTCAATGTCCCTGCCTGATGAAAGGCTCCATAAACTCCTTCCTCATAACCAGTCCCAATTGTCATTACCTGTCTTTGTGTTGTGGTAATAGGAGCCACACCCATTTGAGTAGGAGGAAAGTCCTGTGACACTTAACTACAAGTGCTCTAAAGCTATCAATTTGTGATAAGTTTCATAGGTGTATCAGGAAGTGTTGTATGAAAGTCATTTTTTAATGTATGTGTTTGGCCAGCAATATTTCTAAGTATACAAATAATTCTGTAGTTTCTGTTTCACATCCAAAGTGTTGATAAAGTATTCTTAAACTCTCAACATGCAAGCTATTTTCTTAGGGTACAGTAACATCACTGCATAGAATCTAAGCCCATGCCATCAGTGATATGTAGAATCATTTTGAAAACTTAAAAGTGTCCTAGATCCAACATTGCTCTCTTATGTCCCTTAATGAGCTCAGAAGAATTGCGCAGCCTCTTGAATGAAAGGTGCCTTTTTCTCTTTTGCAGGTAGTGCAAGACTGGAAATTTGTGGCTCAAGTTCTCGACCGCATCTTCCTGTGGCTCTTTCTGACAGTTTCAGTTTTGGGCTCCATTCTCATTTTTATTCCAGCCTTGAAGATGTGGCTACATAGTTTCCATTAGGAACAACTCTCCCTATCTCTTTAGAAGACACACATAGAGACCAGTCCCACCTTTGGACTGACAGCTTCTGGCATGTTCACAGAAAGCACATACATGCACCAGTTGTAGTGCCCTAGTCCTGTCGTCTGAGCTTTTCATGATTGGAGAACCCTGAGAAAATGCAGGTTTGCTCTAGTGTGCTGGGTAGCTGCCATTAGAGATGGGTTTGGACAATTCAAAGTGGCCTCTATGTTACATTCTTGTGTGGGGGAGGGGCCAAACTCATCCATCTGCCCATCCCTGAACTCCTCCTCTGCTCATCCCTGAACTCCTTCATCTGCCCATCCCTGAACTCCTCTATCTGCTTATCCCATTGCTGGTTGGTCTGAGCTGCATATTGGGGCCATGTCTTACTTCTCTAGCAGTGAGGGGGAGCACATGTTGACAACAGTTTCAAGAATTACACAGGTGCCATTGTTGTTCTAGCTTACCACTAGTACACAGGTCCAAGACGCCACTTGTCAATGAATGTCCACCAATAGGGTGTTCATTGAAGATGATCTTGATTGAAAAGGACAGATCTCTAAGGCAGGTGTTACTGGAAGCTTCTTCACTTAATTGCAAAGCTTTTCTAATGGTGCAAGTAGGAACTTCGGTGATTTTGCAACTTGCTCTGAGGTAGCATCAAAATAACTTAGAACAGAAAAGCAGCCATCAATTACTAGAAGGGCATTTATTAATACATGTCCTTTTTCTCTTAGAAAACCAAAAGTGCCGACTAGTCTTTGATTATGGTTTTGGGTAGTGTCTCAGCCAGTGTCCTATTGCTGTGAAAGAGATACCGTGACCATAACAACTCTTAATAAAGGAAGTATTCAATTGGGCTCACCTACAGCTTCAGAGGCTTAGTCCATTATCATCACAGTGGAAAGCCTGGCAGCACACAGACAGGTATGGTGCTGGAGAAGTAGCCTTGAGATGTACACCTGGATCTTAGGCAACGGGAAGAGAGAGAGACACACACACACTGAGACTGGCTTGGGCTTTTGAAACCCCAAAGCACGTCTCCAGTGAATACTTCCTTCAACAAAACCACATCTACTTCAAAAAGACCTCCTAATTCCTCTCAAGTAGTTGATCACCAAGTATTAAAATATAAGAGCCTATGGGGGAGCAATCCTATTCAAACCAATACAGATTTAATTGGTTCCCTTTAAATTTTTGCCTTCCTGTCCCTCTCCCTTGTGAGTCCCTCTGTTCTTCACCCCACCTCACGACTCCTGTAGGACTGAGAGGGAATGTTTCTCAGATTGACTTTGCTGTTGCTGTTACCAAATCCCTCCTGGGTTTTGTTAAAGGAGGTTTCCACCCCGCCCCCCCCAAATGATGTAGCCCTGTCTGTTCTGATTTATTTTAGACATGGTTCTTCTAAGTAATTTGTCCCTGAAAAATTTAAACCCAGGTTTAAGGGTTTTATTTCTAGATTCTTGTCATTGCAAAACACAGTAAGAGTTGAGTCCTCTTGGTCCCATTAGTCTATATTTTTTTCTTCCTAAACCTCTGAAGCTTTTCTTTTTATCTTCAGATTTAGATACGTCACATCAAGTCTAACCAGAGAGTGAGTGATATCCATCCAGTTCTTTCCTCCCATCTCCTCTCTGTGTTTGATGACCCATGTCTTCAAATTATGCAGGTTTTCTTTTACTATCCTCTTTTCACCATTTTCTCGCTTTGCCTCTTGAAATTTCTGGTAGAGGCTTTCCCATTGCCAGACCTGTTCTCCATGTTTACTAACTGGTTGGCTCTTCTCTCATACTTTTAAATTCTTTGTATAATATTTTCTTAAGTCTTTGACAGTTTCATACAATGGATTTTGATCATAGTCACCTCCAATTCCTCTCATTTAACTTTCCCCAGATCTTATCTCTACCCTATCCCCTAACTTTGTGTTCTAATTTACTTGTTTTTTTAAATATCACTCTGAGTCCAATTTGTGCTGTCCATATACGCTGGTGTGGGTCCAGCCCTTGGTCACATCTCTGTAGTTGCTCCCTCTCTGGCTGTGAGTGTCAGTATGTGTGAATAAGGGAGGGTGGAAGTGTTGCTGGTGGTTTCCAGTTCATAATGAACACAGCAGAAGTAGCACAGGGGGAACCTCTGCTCTCAGTCTCCCAGGATCATACTTTCACCCCAGGCTCCACAGCCTGCACCAACCCCTCACTGACTATGGTAGATCCAGCCTTTGGTCACACTTTTCTAGAGGGTCTTTCCCAGACTCTTCAAATGATGTTTAAGTGTGTTTGAGGAAGGGATGGTATAAACCCTGGGCTGGAGTTCCCACTGAGCTGAGCCATAGCCAGTTGGAGGCGAATCTCTACTTTAGACTCTTCAGATCTCATTGCACAGGCTACCCTGCTCCCCAGTCTCAGAAGTCTTTATTTAAGGTTATAATTTAATTAAACATTTCTCCCTCCAAAGACTCTCCACGCACTTTCAAATTCATAGCCTATTTTTCACTAGTTTTTATTGCATGAATACATGTATTTGTGTATACATACACATCACTAAATATAACCTGTTAGTCTGTACAATGCTACCTGCATATATGTTTTCAGGGCTGACTGTTTGCACTGAACATTGGTGTGCTCTTCCCTGGGCAGGGCCACCTTTCCATTCCCAGCTTTCCTCAGTTACCTACAGTTCTTTGTGTGCCATTGAGGCTTTTCCCCATCCAGTTTGCATGCTCATTGGTGTCAGCCTTGCTCAGCTCATGCTCAGGCAGTCATGTTGGTGGGACCTTATGAATGTAGCTTCTGATGTTACTAGGAGGCACAATCTCACAGCAAGCTCCCCATCCTCTAGCTCTTACAATCTCTGCCCCCTCTTCGGCAATGTTCCCCGAGTCTTAGGTGTGGGAGTGTTTTGTAGATGTATCTGTTGGGACTGGGCTCCACAACTCTGCATTTTGATTGGTATTGTTTTTCTATAGTGGACTCTGTTGCAAAGAGAAGTTTCCTTAGCGAGGAGTGAAGACTGCAATTATCTGGGAGTATAAAGGCAGATGTTTATAGGCTGCTGTTAGGATTATGCTGGCTTAGTAAATTAGTGGTTATAGATTTTTCCTCCAATAACTGGGATTTCACTAGCACTGAGTGGTTAGCTAGGTTTTCAGTACCAGACATTATTTCCCTCTTGTTGAGTGGGTCTTAAGTCCAATTAGAGAGCCATTGGTTACCACCAAGGTATGTATGTCACTACTAAACCCTTAGGGTTATTGTGCCATGCTGGCCATTGCTATAGTTCCTAGGTGTCATATCTGGATAGGACTGTTGGTTGCCTCCCTCATTTGAAAGCTTGCATGGTGCCTTCTGGATACCAGAAGTTTTTGATTGGATTATCCACATAGTATCCTTTTGTATAGCCGGGCCCAACGTTTCTAGCTCTGTCTATTGTTTTCAAAGTGCACCTTGAAAGAATTATTCCTTACCTGAGAATGTTTCCAAAACAATAGTCATATTTAACAAAAATTAATTGAGGTTCTCCTGTCTCCAAATATTCCGATTTTGTAGTTATCTTGTCTCAAATAGGACCTGCTGCAGGGTTGTATTATTGTGCCTCCCAAGTCCACTTCAGTCTTTTCTTTGGCAATGGTTTCTTGGGAGGACTAACTCTGCTATCACCAAGAATGTTCCACCTTTTCATCTCTCAGTCTGCTGGCTTCAGATGTCTGGATTGTTCTTCTGTCCCTTGAATTTCCTGTTGTCTAATGTGACAACAGCAATTCTGCCTGTACTTCTGATTTTGTATTGTTGGAAAGAATACATCATAGATGATAATGTAAAGTCCACTTTGCACCTTATGAACATTCCTGCTTTGTCACATCATTATTGTTAAGATTAATTACTGATTTCAGTTTGATATCATCATTGTGTCCAGTAGTAAACTGGGTAGCACAGCCTGTGGCCATGATACGCAGCCAACTTATAATACCCATGGCCTTGGGCCCTGTAAAGGTGGTATTTAACTAGGTACACAGACTACTGCAATTTCCAGAGAAAAATGTTTCAATGCAATGCTGAGATGGACCTATTTCTAAAGTTCTATTTCTAAAGCAAGTAGTGATGCTTTAAAATAAGTTCACTTAATTATGATGGTGGCTATTTCTCTTTTAATATGGTATGCATTTCTTCTTCATATTAATCTTTGTGTTCAGTATGCCAGTAAAAGACAGTGAAAATAAAAGTAGAATTATACCTTTGGCTCATGGTTTTATGGTTTTATCATTGAACAACAGCCTGAGAGCAGCTGATATGGATCATCAAGGCTCTGGGCAGGGCTGTATATTGCAAGAAATCAGTTCAGTCCACTGCAGAGTCAGACAGTCCCACCAGAGCACTCAAAGATGGCCTCTGCCCATGGCAGCAAGGGAGATTCAGACAGTACTTAATATTATAGTATCTGAAGATATTCAAAAGAATGTGAAACAGTGTGATGATCAACTCATGTAACTTCTCATCCCTATGAGAAGTTCTGTATTGTGGTTTGAATGTGAAATGGCCCCTAGGGTCATGTATTTGAATACTTGGCTCCCAGCTAAAGTGGGCCTTGAAGTATGGCCTCGATAAAAGAAATGGCTTTCTAAGGGGAAGGCTTGAGGTTTCTTATCCAAACCCACTTCCTGGTCTCTCTGCTTCCTGGTCATACATTCCTGCTGCCATGGCTTCTCTGACATGATGGACTGCAGTCTCCCAACTGACAGCAAAAACAAACCTTTTATTCATTAAGTTGATTCTTCTCAATAAACATTCACAGCAATCAAAGAAGTAACTAATACAGGTTATAGTCAGTCTGACTTACAGATGAAAATACTCTTCAGCTTTAAAATCACCCTCAGGGGTCACAAAGGATTGGGTGAGGATCTCTTTGCTTTAGCCCAACAGGACAAATACTTCTGCTGCAAAGCAGTGTGTGAGAGTGTGTCTGCTCATCCTTCTAGCACTATGTCTCAAATAAAAACTTGAAAGAGAGTTTTGGTTCTCATAGGGGTGTCAGTCATATGGTTATTCTACAGGGAAAACTGTGTGCATCAACCTGTTTCGTAGACTATAGGAGCTTAGTGTCTTTAGTTCCCAGGTCTCGAGGGATAATGACATCTCAACTCATTAGGGCAGGCACAAATGGCCTTTTCGATATTTGTAAAGATTTATTTTTATTTAAGTGTGTGTATGAATATATGTCACATATGTGACTGCCTATGGAGGCCTGGAGCTGTAGCTACAGTTAGCTGTGAGATACCTGACTAGGAATCTGTTGGATTTCTTCATATCTGCTCCCCTCCCCAGGATGGTGCTTAGCCGTTGGCCAGCCGCTAAACTTCAAAGAGGAAAGCGCACATGGGCGGGTCCATGTGTCATCTCTGATGTGTCATCTCTTGGATGAGAGTCCCTGAGAGCCGGCCAGGAAGCAGAGAATTCCCAGGAGGCAGAAGTTGCTGTATGAGGCTTAGTTTATTGAGGGAATGGTGGTCATGCTTATAGGTAAAAAGGGTCCTTGGCACCCTGGGATGTCAGGGAAGGCCCATTGGTTAGGGCAGCACAGGTACTACAGCCCCTTTGCATGTGGGGGGCTCAAAACCTAGACCTAGGTGGTCGTATTGTCATTGGCTGAGGCCAAAGCTCTGGGAGAACCTCTTTTTCATAGATAGGAGTCTCACAGGGACCAGAGGGAGAGAACTTATAATGTCATATAGGGAGAGTGAGCCCAGTCTGGGGCCTGCAGCTTCAGGTAAACATTAGCCAGGTTGCATACTTTTGAGGGGGTGGTGCCAAGCTGTAAAAGCAGGCAGCATAGCTGTGGCTTGTCAGAGCAAGGAGGGAAGAACAACTGAGAGTGAATTCTCATTCTCTTAGAGCGAGAATTCTCGGGTTCAAAGCATGCTTCCACCCCCTCTTAGCTCTAGGACAGTCCCATAGGAATAGAACTCTGGTCCTCTGGAAGAATAGCAACTCTTAACCCCCAAAGCCATCTCTCCAGCCCCCGCTTTAGACATTTCTAAACACCAACTGGAAAGTAAATGTGTGGTGTGTGTGTGTGTATGAGAGAGACAGAGACAGAGACAGAGACAGAGACAGAGACGGGGGGAGGGGATCCGAGAACTAGGGAGGTAACTCAGAGGTTAAAACAATGCACAAGCAAGAGGACTAGAGTTTGGATTCCTAGGACACAGGTAAATGTCAGGTGGGCATGGCAGCTTGCCTGTGATTTTAGCCTTAGAGAGCAGATGTGGGCCATCCTCGGAACCAGGTGGTAGACTAGCCATATCAGCGAACTTTGGATTTGACTGAGAGGCCCTGTCTCAATGAATAAGGTAGATGGTGATCAAGGAATTTTCTAAAGGTTAAAAACCTTAAATGTGTATTTAGTAATTTATTTCATGCTCCTTTACAGACTTTCAGCCCATGATTTATTTTGTTCCTCTGAAGAAATGCTGTGGCTTTCTTTGTTTCCACTTTTAAAAGGTGTTGCTAGTTTGTTTAGTAAGGAATCTTCTGATAATTGCTAGGCAGTGTCTAAGAAGCAAGGTCAGAAAGTCCGAAGTATTATCAAGCACTGAAGAGTGCAAGCATGAAGGCATTCAGTTGGGTTTCCTCTGACCTCTGCCTGAGATCACTCTTACCCTTCTTTCTTACAATGCAGTTCACAAGATGTGCATGCTAATATTTGGTGGTGAATATGTTTGCGCAGCATATAAGGGACTTTTACTGCACAGTGAAACAAATATTCCAATTAAAAAAAAAAGGGCAACCCCACAGGCCACATGGTTGGCCACCCAGAGCTGCAAGAGGATGGAAGCACCACACAAGGCATCTACGTGGTGTAGCTAGAACACTGTTATAGCATAGGCCAAGATGGCCTCCGACCAGCAGAGGAGTTTTTGGAAGGCTTGTAGCCTACTCAGCATTTTTTTTTTTTTAAATATCATCCAGTATGAGCCAGAGCACGTCAAACCACCCATTATGAAGCTTCTGTCTGTTGAGCCTCATCTTGTAAGAGGACAAAGTCTCTATCTCTCAAGGATGACCATCCATCATCCAGGTCCTGCCAAATGCTGCTGATATTGTTTTGAGAAAACAGGATCGGAAGATAAAATTGGGCCATACAAGTATTGAGTGGAACTCGACACAGTTCCCAATATTCTCCCACTCAGAAAAGAAATTGCTCCAAATGGCACAAGATTAAAATTTCTTATAGATTTTATTTTGTCTCCATGCAGTGAGATATGAAGGAGTTCATGGGAAAAGACTAGACAGATACCTATTTTTGAAACACAAGAGTGGTTTTAGGCTGTCCCAATTTGGTTCTTACATTTGGGTTGCTCTAGAGATATTCTCCACTACCTGGTCTGGTAGGTCTTTGCATGACTTTCTAAAAGGCTATAACTTCAAAATGGAAAGAATCTATTTATGTTACTTTTGTAGGATGTAGCACAGTACTGGTTACCAGTCAAATGTCTTCCCAGAAAAATACTACTGTGGTTTGGATCTACCCAAGGACATGTGTTAAAGACTTATTCTTCAGCACTTTCAGGAAGCAGTGGAACTTTTAGGACGTGAGGCCTGTGGGAGGGAGTTAGGTTATTGGAGTGTACTTTTGAAAGGACTATTGGTACCCAAGACTCTGCTTTTTACTTTGCAGTTATCATTAAGTGTGCATCTGTAGACAATGGGATCTGGCAGACTAAATCCTCTGAAACCATGAGCTAACATAAGTCTCTTCCTTTTATGCTGATTATCTCAGGTGATTTTTCATAATGACAGAAAGCCAATAGTACAACTAATAGTCTGCTAAGAGAGACACTGTCTAGTTTCTCCTTTAACTGTTGCATGTATCAGATAATGCTGTGAGCTCCATTACCGAGATGTGCACAAGAAAGTAGTAGACAGGTATTGTGAATGTCAACAGTGTTCCAGAGTTTCTCTCTAGCCTTACACATCATTGCAGTAACTATCAGAGCCTGCAGATATAGGAGAACCGCTTTTCAGTGTGCACTGATGCTAACTATGGGGCCTGGCTGAGGGGCCATTCATGTTCCTGGAAACAAAGCATGCACATGCACAGGAGCTAGCGTAGGAGCAATGTCAGCTCTGGGTGGTAAAACACGCTAATGAACACCCAGTACAACACTACCACCCTTTCACTTCTTGTTTTGGTTTAAGACTGGGTACTTGGCCTTTTCTTGTGGTAAGCAGTTCAGAAGAAACTCAACACTTAAAAGACTCAAAAGCAAAAGGGAAATACAAATTAAGACTTTCCTGTGTTTCCAAGCAGTGGCTGTAGAAATAGCCCCGCAGTTCCAAACACACAGACCATTATAAATACCCAAAGAAAGACTCTGTCCACCACCATGGCCATGTATTTCCAGTCGTCTTCTACCTGAAATGCAAACAAAAGATCAAGGCTAGCTTTAAAAACCAAGACCGTAGGGGAACATGCTCTGTTTTATGAATAGTTTTTTTCTTCGAAGAATCTTTCTTCAATACTTTCTAAATGAATTATTAGTATTATGTTTGTCTGCCTATGTCTCCTATGTGGTGCCCATGAGAAATTTTGTTTTGTCCAAGAAGGGTAAGTACACATCATTGGTACTTCATAGAGCTGGCTATGAACTGTCCCAAAGACCTTTGTGGCCCCAGTGACACATGTTCTTTCCTGGTTCTAGGGACATTTCCCAAAAGTACCTGCTTGAAAGTCCAACTCTTGAAACTTGTGCACAAAGAGAACCTGGCCCTTTCGGGAGTCTGAGTTTGAAGCAGTGAAGGAACAGGCTGGAGGATATAGGGTATGACTAAGGACCCTCTGAGCAGGAATAAGCAGCCCAGAGATCTCGGTGTGATGCTGAAAGGGAAAGCTTGTTACAGATCTAGAATCTTTCCAGTTCCTAACATCTAACCTTCTGCTATGGTCCCTGTGGGCTGTGTATTGGGGTTCATAACTGGCATGAGAAGTCAACAGTAATTGTGTCTCTTACATACTAGAAGATGCCAGCCTGGAGGTGACCTCACTGGCCATTCCTGTCCTGTGACATGTGTTATGACAGGTATTCTCAGTTACAACAGGCATTTCCAGGGTGATATTGGTGGTGGTGGTGGGGGTGTCCCAATATTATTTCAGTGGGAGATATGAACACAGAGAGCTAGAGTATGAAACAACTCCAGCCACTTTGAAAGAGCTTTTGAAAGCCTCAGCTAGTTAAGGGGTGGATGGAGAGTTGGCATAGTGTCTTTGAGTTCATGCTTTGGAGAAGGAGGAGCCATGCTACTGGCATTAAAGTGTGGGTGACAGGAGCAGAATGTGTGTATGCTGAACACATCTCCAAGACATGTTGGAATAGTGCCTACGTCCACCTCCAGTAGAAGAAGTGTGACTAGAGCTTCAGACTGCTAAGGGGCTCACATCGTCCACCGCTGCAGCTTCAGAACTAACCACAGTTAGTTCTCCTATCCCTTGGGCAGTCTTCCTTTCCACCCTCTCCTTGTCGCTGTTCACTGTGTTGGAGGCTTGCCCTACGAGTCAAGCTTGTCTTGCATGTGTATTGTAAGTAAATGAAGGTTGGAGACTGGTCATAGGGCTACATATCACCGCATTATGACTATCTAAACCCCAACTCAGGTTCCCCAAAGCTGCATGATACCAAGCTGGTCTTAGATGCTGTTGCCTGACTGCACAATAAACATAACTCCCACCGATGACACTAGTCTCTACAGTGCCTGTTGGCCTGCTGGGGGTACAGATGGCTGGAAGAAAAGTGTATACTTTTAATGTTTACCTCCTTTGTTTTGTTGTGGCTCTTCATGTTTTCTGCTATGAACTGAACACTATCAATCACATCTTCCACATCTGGCGAGTACTCTGAGTTCTCTGTTACCCACTTTGCAGGCTGCTGACTTAATCTTCTTTTGCCAGGGACCTTTTCACTTGACTTTCTACAATGACAGCATTCCTTTAGAAGTTTGGGCTCTCTTCGATGAGCAAACTTGACCTTGGCAGGCCTCTTGGGAAGGCTTTTTGGGTCCTTAATACCACCTGCCTCCTTTGTCTTGTCCAGAGGTCTCCTCATCATCAGAATTGAGGGGAAGACCTGAAGGAAAATGGTCTTCACCCACTCGGGCATGGTATGTGTTGCCGGGGTGCGGTAGTGTATGTTCAACACAAACACAGTCACCACAATGGACAGCGTGACAAAGATCATGGTGAACAGTAGGTACTCACCCACCAGTGGGATCACAAGAGATGTGGATGGGATGGTCTCTGTAATCACCAGCAAAAAGACAGTTAGGGAAAGCAGAACTGAGATGCAAAGAGTTACTTTCTCGCCACAGTCAGAAGGAAGGTAAAAGACCAATACAGTGAGAAAGGAAATGAAGAGACAGGGGATGATGAGGTTAATGGTATAAAACATGGGCAGCCTCCTTATATAGAAGGAGTAGGTTATGTCTGTGTAAATCTCTTCACAGCAGTTGTACTTAATGTCATGCTTGTAGCCGGAGGCATCAACAATTTCCCATTCACTGTTTTCCCAAAAATCGTTCATGTCTACTTTAGAGCCAATGATCAGAAGGTCAATTTTAGCTTTGTCATAAGTCCAGGAACCAAACTTCAGGGAACAGTTCTGATGATCGAAAGGGAAAAAGGTGATGTCCATAGGACAGGAACTCTTGAAGATGGCTGGTGGAGTCCAGGTTATCATGCCGTCATACTTAAGAAGAGCTTTAGTCTTGCCTTCCACCTGGAAGTCGCCAACGGCACTGCAAGAAAACCCACACACCGTTAGCAACACTGTGAGTCCCTTTGATGTGGGTCACACGGGCCAATGATTTTGAAAATGGACTGTGCATCCATCCAGACACACGTACTTGTTATACAGAACAATGTCGGGCTTCCAGATCTTGTCTGCTGGAACACGAAGAGTCTCAATGCCGTCGTACTCCATCGGATCCCAACGTAACTTGTAGTCCTTCCAGATCTAAAGGAAAAGAGATCAAGAACTGTTTTTTGGCTGTGGTCGTTGTTTTTCTTTGTTTTAAGTTTTATTAAATTTGTTCTTCAACAATTTCATACAGATACACTGGGGGTTCTGATTACAGTCCCCTCTGCCTCCTTTGAACCTCATCTAACCACTTCCTCCCTGCAAGATCCTTTCAATTAAAAATGGATTAGAATCTCTTTTTGAAAATGCCATCATAACTTTTTCCAAATGTTTATGTTGGTTCAAAAATTTTCTTCATTAAAAAGTAAGATATTTTTGAAGAATTCACTGATTTCTTTCAAAAGCAGGGAATTATATCCATGCACACAGGGAGCTAAATAGCCGAGCTGATTTTAGCACATCTATCACAAGCTAACCGGCTAAGGTTAAGGCTTCATATAGTTCTTCATGGTCTATGTTCAAACTGGACTAGTAACTTCTTTCTGATGGTGAAAACATAATTTGTATGCATGAGGATGGGTTTATTCCAAACACTGTGTATAATATTCAGACTTTTAAGAGCTGAGACAGTATAACTTGTAAAAACCAGCTGATGATTATATAACATGTTCTTCAGACCCCAACCTCTGACCTTCTGGAGCTCTCTTAGAGAAAGTAAGCATCAGTCTTTGGACTTTACCTAGTGATAAGAAGAGACCAGAGAGCAGAAAGTAGAAAAGCCAGAAGGCTCTATGTCCAAGATGCTAGGTTTCGTCCGTGTGCCTCCTGCACTGAGCTGGCTGCAGCCAGAGCTGAGTCTGAGGATTAGGAGATGGCAAGGCAGAGGGTAATCTATACCTATCATAGGCTGGGGTGGTAAAAAGGTAATGTTGGTGTGTTTATACACACACAGACCATAGTTCAACGGGAGACACACACGAGACACACGTACGTGACGCAGCCACAAATTGGTTTCCATGATCTGGTTGACTTCATCCTGGAAGGAAGAAATAATGTTTTCAGCCTTCCATGTGCTTGCTAATACGAGTGGGTCTTGATACAAGAATTATGGCTAAAATAGACAAGTCTAAGTTACTTGTGCTAATGAAGGCAAGCATGAAGAATAGGAGAATTATATGAAAACTAACTACAGCAGAAACATGGCACTTTTACAGTTGTTTCCATTTCTGTTGACTTAGAAATGACACGTGGCTTTAAAATGTCCCTCAGAGCTCACTCAAGTTCCACCTCCTCTGTGGATCCTTCTTGTCACAGCGGCTCGGAAAGGAAACAGGGAGGACGGCAAAGGTTCAGGGACAATGTAAAGAAAGTACTGCAGGCAGTGGCAAGTATTAAAACCCTGCTCACTGTTTTTATAATTGCCCATGGCCTTTCCTCAAAGATTCCTGGGAACTTCCTCTGTGCATTTGCCCTGGGATCCAAAAGGAAACAACAGCTTCAGTTCACTAGCAAGTTTGCCAGCTGAAACTGGCTATTTACTACCTATGCATTCCCTTCCCCAACTGACTTAAACTGCAATTTATAAAAGTTACTTTGTGCCAGGCCTTGTAGTATACCACACCTGTAATCCCAGCACTTGGGAGGACCAAGCCTAGGAATATATGAGAGCTCAAGGCCTACATAGGCTACATACCAAGACTCCATATTAGAACAAACAAACAAAAAAGCAAGCTTCTTTCCTCAGGTCTCTCTTAATAGCTAGAGAAGTCGAAGAGATGGAGAGCTGATCAGGCAGCAGCAAAGTCAGGAGGACGTCTATGACTGAGCTTGAAAAGCCACAGGTGTTTGGCGTAGCGGCAAGTTCACCAGGTGTAGCCATAGATTTGGATTCAAAGATTTATTCTTTGAATAAATAACCTTTATTCAAAGGTTTATTCTTTTCTCTAATTAAATCACTGGTTCTAGTCCTGGAGAGGTGTGGAGAGCCCCCTGATCTTGAGCTTAAGTTCTGCTGTGTGTCTTCAAGTTAATTCACATTTGGGACAGCTGCTAAGCAAGGCTAAGTTGTAAAAAGACTAGCCCAGAGGCAGTTCGTTTTAAGGAAGTCAAAGATTACTTAAAGAGACCTTAATCTCATAAAATAGGAGGTTGGCTTTATGGCTAGCTAAAGAACAATAATGTTTTGTATATATTTTGATTTACCTTACTGATTGTAATCTAGTGATTACACATACGCCTTTTTCCCTTGTGATCTGTAACCTTGTGATCGAACCTGTGCCTTCTACCTCATGATTTTAACCCCGTGCTTGCAAGCACACCTGGTTTTGCCCCTTGTGAGCATTGTCCTGGCAACCTCACGGATGTCTCTGGTGGGAGAGGGTATAAGAATTGGACAATAAACTACTTGGGCAGTTCGACACCTGTGAACTCAAGATACAGTGTGTGCGTGTTTCCGTTTATTCAGACTACTCGCGATCCAGAATCGTCTGATCTGGTAAGCTGGTCTTAACAGAGAGGTGGAGTGTTTCAGCCTCCTTACAATCTAGTCTTAAGCTTAGAACTGGAAGGCTTCAACCTCCATACGATATAGAATATTTAAGCCTCCACTGCTGATTGAGCCACCCCAACCAACTCCTTCTGAGCTCTGAATCCTCTGACTCAACTCAGTCCTGTTCTGGCTCAAATTCTTCTTCATGCCACTGTCTCAAATGGACCTAAGCCAGCTGACTATTTCTGACAGAACTCTTCTGACTCTGGCAGATTCTGGCTGACTTTCTGACTGCCTCAGACTGAACTGTTCTGCTTGACTTCAAACTGACTCACTCTTCCTATCTGATACTGACTCCTTCTGACAAGCTGCCCCCAGGTCTCTGTGTTTCTGCCTGAGTTCTCATTGCTCTATATTGTCTCAGTCAGTTTCTCTGATCCTCAGTCAGACTGCTTAATTGTCTCTGTGTCTTGTCCCTCATCTGCCTGCTTCAGACTGCTCACCTCATACTGCTTGCTGTAACTGACTGCTTCTGAGCTGAGAGCCTGCTTTTATATAGTGAGAGTCTGGCATGCCCTCACTCTGCTAACTCTTCTTCTGATTAGTCACTTTGCCTGCTCTTCACTGACTCATTTCAGATGTCACTTCTTGTGTGACACTGACTCTTACTGAGCTCTGCTTCTTGTGTCTACTTCGACACTCTGTTTCTGTCTTAGGGATTATAGGTGTGGACCACCACTGCCTTATGAATGCTAGGATTAAAGATGTGTACCAACATTCTTAACATTCTTTCTTCATTCTATCCAGACCACACAGACCTCTAAATGTGACCCTTTCACATAGACCCCTGGAATAAAGACTCATTTAGCTTTCACATAGGCCTATTCCTCTTCAGTTTGTTGCATGTTTTCTTTGCTCCTCTACCTCTTTCAATCACTTCTTGCCAAGAATATGAATATGAAGAGAGGAAATAGAGCAGTTGTCTCAGAACATAAAGTAACACAATGAAACAAGCGACATGCTCATTATATAGAATGAGCCTTGTCACTGTTGTAAAAATCTGTCTATGCTTTCAGTGTCATGGCTCACATGAGCAGCATCCCCTGGAGTGGAACAGTATGAAACTTCAGAATTAAATATAGTGGTCCAATACTAACACCCAGATGATACCTGGTGTTGCCCTCCTGGACTAGGAACCTTTAGATTTCTATTGCACATAAAGACATAAACTCATTTTATTAAAGTTCTCCATGTGCCACGTGCACATTACATTATATTAGCAGCCACATGTCAATCAATGTAAAAATCCCCCTTTGTCTGCAACCTGCTGCCATTCTAAGAAAAGTGTCCTGAGAGAACACAGCACTAAGGGTGTGAAGTGAAGGATACTTCACAGTGTGAAGTGGGGAGGTGAAGAGAGGTGGCCCTTCCAGACTGCAGGTGACACTCAGTTCAGTTATCCACTTCCAGTAGCCCAGTCCACAGCAGGTAGTGGATCCTGACCAGTATAAAAACAAGAAGGGGTCAGAACAGATACAAAATCGGTGTTTTTTAAAGGACTGAGCTGGCCTACCCAGGTCAGAAGAAACATCTGTCATTTAAAACATGAATCAGTATTTACCAGACTATGCAGATGTCCAATTTAAAGTTAAGATTAGGTTGGATCAGCAAAGTCCACTGGACAGTGTGGACGTCTGGAGCTGTCTGCCTATGTGTTGTAGTTAGGTCTTTCCCTAAGTATACCTGGAGAAGACACCGCCGATTCACCTACAGGACACACACTGTAGGGCAGGAGGACTCCTTCTCTCTCCCTGGGCTGGGCTAGAAGGTGACAGGCTTTATCTATGTGTATGACAGTCTCGGGGACCGTCTCTAATGCTCTCTCTGGTGACACTCCAGGCTTCCCTTAATTTACTTGTCTACCTATTAGCGCAATTTGGCCTGAAGCCCAGGCTTGGAGCTAACACCCCTGCTTGACTTAGAGAACCAGACCCTTCCACCTCCTGTCCCTGGGAAGAGGGAAAGAAGATCTCTCAGAAAGAAAACAACAACAACAGTGTGCTGCACATGGTAAACTGAGCTCCCTTCCACTTGCCCTCCCTTCCACTTGCCCTCCCTTCCACTTGCCCTCCCTTCCACTTGCCCTCCCTTCCACTTGCCTTCATGTCTTTCTTCCATAATCTGACTTGGGAAGGACTTCTAAAAATCACACAGAGTCAGAGCAAGGATAGCAGAACCGCAGGGTCTTCAAAGACCCTTCACATGCAATCTTCCATTTGTTCTTACGTAATACGATACAGTTCTGTGCTCCTCGGATGCACAAAGCACAAGAAAGCTGGGAACTCAGCGTTCTGGGGACACATCAGGAGTCCGAGACACTCACCACATTGGCCAGCTGTGTGATTGCCAATTCAAAATGCACCGTGACGGGATCAGAAACATTCTCCACTGGCCGGATGAAGCGGTTGTAGCGAGCGAACAGTGTGTGGAAGAGCTGTTCTTCAGACGCGCAGCCTGTACAGCCTGTGTGGCCAGACAGAGGAAAGCGTCAGGGAAGTGCTGTTGGAGGGTCTTGGCTGGCTCCTCTCCTGGTCCCGGGGCTAGTGTATCAGTCAGAGTCCCATCACGGTACCTGGTGGTACCAGATCCACTCTTGCCAGCACTGGAGCAACTCAACCCCACCGCCTTTAGCCTTGCTAGCTCTGTCTCAACATCGAGATGAAACAACTAACTACACAGGCATCTCAGAACTAGTGCAATGTCTGCAGCTGGACGCTGACAAGAAAGCCGGTGTTGTTAAGGGCACCATAAATGGCATGGACATAAAGCCGAAGGAGGGAAATTCTGTGTCACCAAACACAACTCACAGCACAAGCTGTGACCACCAGACTAGAAGCTCTGCAGGAATTCTGGAGGTCTGCGTGTCAATTACTGGCAAGGCACCAGTTGAACTGCTGAAACTCTCACCAAGCAAATACTACATCTAACTGTTGCCTAGGTCCTCAAAAGACACGTCCTTAAAAAGACATCTTGGAATCACATACTTTTAGGTTTGTGAGAATGCAAAAATTTTAAAGTAAATTCACTTAAAATCAATAAGAAGTAATTGAAAATTGGTTCTCAGAACCCCCTTTAGCCATTAAATTCTAGATAATAGTGCCACCTGTGTCTCCCATTCTCTAAGAAAACTTTAGTTTCTTGCCGCCAGTGTATACAACTCAATTCCTCAATGCCCCAACTGAAACACACCCCTATGGTTTGTTTTGTACAATGCAGATTTGACTCCACAAATAGTATTCCATGAATTCCCCCAAAGGTTTGTCTTTTTCTAGAGAGAAAGAGAGAATATGAAAGGGTTTGTACATTTGACCAGGCAAAATAAACAGAGAATAACTTCTATGTTACTTGGTGTAAGCCGCTTCATGCGTCTGTTTGGAAGCACGGAAAGCTGGGATAAGAGCAGGAGAGAAAAGAACATATTACTTGTCATTCTTGCAGATATAACTAGTCACGAAGAAAGCATTTCTTCAGAAGACAGTGAGAAAGCCACCTGGCTCCCATTACCATTTTAATCCTCGGAGACTCTTTGTCTGAGCTCTCCATCAGCACCCCGTGAAAGCTAGTAGCATGGGAGAATGAGATCTGTTGGGGTGGCAGCTGTTTCTGAGTCAACTTTTAAAATGTGCAAGCTTACTCTTAGTACAGACAGTGAGATGAGTCTCCCAAATGAGGACAACTACTTACAGTGGAAGGGCCACAGGCTGAGTCTTAAGTAACCAGCTAACAAATAAATCACTGTTTGAAAGATACATTATATATAACCACAAATAAACAAGTAGAGTATATTGCTAACATATACTGCTAGCATAAATGGTGACCAAAACAGATGATTCTGTACGCTAACTGGGAAAGCATATTTTTGTTAGGAAAGTAGAATATAGTTTACAGTATACTTAAATATTTTTACTATGCTATTCTCCAGTTCTCATCTATTAGGTTAAATCTAATTAAGACAGAGTAAATGCATGCAACTAAAACCATTCCGGGACATAGGCTGAAGTAACCTACCTTTATAGGAAGCTAAGAATCCACATAACCACAGACACAAACCCAAGTGAAGGGATCCTCGGTGCTGGCAGGGCAGCATGATAAAAGCACCTGAGCTCCGGTTTCAACACAAAGGGCTGCCAAGCTGGAGCATCAGACCTTTAAAGCCTCAGAAGCTGATAGCGATCCACACCAATCTTCTGTGAAATGAAAACACCGAACACCACACGGTTGCTCCCAGCGTCACAGGCTGAAGCAGATGTGAAGGGCAAGGAAATCCAACACTGCTGCATCCGATGGGCTGTCACACTTCCCGTCACCCTAGGTCTCTGTGCAAGGAAGAAAAAGACAGGCAGGGTGAGGCACTAGGCAGACAGTGCCTTCAGAGACCTGCCCCCTCACTCACTGTTCTCCAGGGGGTTAAGCACATATTTACTTGCCTCCCATTATAGAAGATATATTCACTGAATTCGCTGCTTAATTGAGGCTTACCAGTTAGGAATCTGTCTAAAACAGTGGCTCTCAACCTGGGGGTTGAACGACCCCTTTTCACAGAGGTCACCTAAGACCATTTGCATATCAGATTCATAGCAGTAGCAAAATCACAGTGATGAAGTAGCAATGAAAATAATTTTATGATTGAGGGGTCACCACCACATGAAGAACTGTATTAAAGGGTCACAGCGTTAGGAAGGTTAAGAACCACTGATCTAAAGTAATAACCCTAATTCCTGTCTTCATGGGGACAGTTTAGAGGTCACGTTTGTGTCTGCTTTAGTCTTCTAATGCCAGCTCTCCATGTGACTTGCTCTTCTGAGTGCTGTGACCCCTGACTGGGAGAGGGATCAGATGTCAGAGAATGAGGGGAACAGCCATCCACCATCTCTTTTCCTGTTTGATTACCTTTGATTGGGTTTCTGTTATTTTCCTTTCTGTTTTTTTTTTTTTTTTTGTTTTTGTTTTTCCTACGCAGCTGTGCTACCAACAGGGTTCTGATTAACTGGACATTTGGATTAAGTTTCAGCATTGCTTAAAGAGGAACCAGAGAGTAAAACAGCATATCTCATGTTCCCAGTCAAGGAGCTTAGGACCTTACCGCAAATGCAGGACAGTTCGCACACTGACAGTGTCAGAGGGCCAATCCCCCTCCAAGTCATCTTCGCCTCCCAGCTCCCAGCAACAGAAGAGGGACTCATATGTGTTTAGCACACACTTAGCCGGGGCGTCAGGCTGGCTCCTTCAGATCTGTCCTTCTACATGTTATGCCAGTTCACCCCTCAGCAGCTAGCCTTCTGTCTTTTCCTAAAGTATCCCAGAGTTTCCAGAGAACTTGAGGTGATATAAAGTAACACATAACTACACTGTGCTGTGATGACCATCACAGCCAAGTGGGCTGCTTCCCAAAGTGGCCATTTTAGCTCCGTGCTCTCATAATTCCACTGGACACACACTGGAATCTCAAGAGAACAGTGCTTTCATGTTGAGCGTCTGGGCCTCTGTGAGCTCACAGCCGGTCAGCACAGGGCTGCTGCAGAGGAGGGGTCCTAGGTAGGCACCTTGAGCAGCACCTGCTGTCTTCAGTAGGCAAGCTAAATCTGCATGGCAGACACAGAGAAGGGACCTGGGGACCTTTCTGTAGTGCCGGGGGTCAAGCCCAGAACCTCAGGCATCCTAGACACCCTCTGATGTTGGAGCCTCATCCAAGCCACTAAGGTGCCAGAGCAGACACAAGAGAGAGCAATGCACAGGAAAGAACATGGAGTTTGTGGATTTCCCCCTGTCCTATTGAGGGGGGGGGTGTTCCTGCCTTCCATCTCACCCTGTCCTCCAAGGAAAAAACATCATTTTCCTGAAAACTAACTACAGAATTATCTATTGCTGAGAAAAGGAGAAAAAACACATGAATCATAATACCTTCCAGTTAGTAACTTCGTTCCTTAAGCTTCACAGAGCCCAGGATATCTATGAGCCTGTGCACCGGAACAGCATCCAGTGATAGGTTTGTCTGTTGACCCCTATCCGAGAAGCTTCCCCGCCACTCACTGCACAACATTGCTTCTGCAACTCCAGGCAAGACTGCGATGGTTGGCAAGAGCCTCTGTCTTACAACATCATCCCCATCTTTATCAGCATCGCCAGTAACATCTTAATTAAAAAAATGAAGGAACTGAGCTAGACAGATGCCTCCTCAGTTAAGAGTGCCTGCTGCTCTTCCAGACAGCCAAAGACATGGTCAGCAGGTAACTCCAGCTCTAAGGACCTGACCCTGACACCCTCTTCTGTCCTCAGTGGACATCTGTATATACAGATATATATATATCTGAAAGAGAGAGAGAGAGAGAGAGAGAGAGAGAGAGAGAGAGAGAGAGAGAGAGAGAGAGAAAGGAAGAGAGGGAGAGAGATAGAAGTCATAAAAATAATTATTAAAAGGAATTACGTATTTCCCCTGCTGTGGCTGGATGTTACTTCATATTCATCTTCTAGGAACCAGCTCTTGTTCAGTAACGTTGTTGAAGCAGTCAGGATGAGACTGGTACATCTCTGGTGCAGGAAAGCCTGGATAGCAATGCAGCAACTGAGCTTCCCTTCCCTTTTTTTACCTTCTTCCTCTTTTTGCCTTCCTTGTTCCTTCTTAACACTTCTAAAATAAATGGTTCAACAGCTTACCAAATGCTTTTCTGAACTCCAGCAACTTATCCTTGTCACCGACCTTTCAAGTGGGCAGCAAGGAACTTGGGTTCATGGTTAAACCTATTTCTAACAGGTTCTAATACACAGGTGCATAATTCCCTGGGAGTCGCAGAACCGTGAAATGCCAAGCCTGGGAACAGGGTAGCCGTAGCTGGTTTCATACATTTCTGAGGTCATTGTCCTCAGTCTCATTACGTCATCCCTATTTAGAACATTCTGAAGACCACGGATGCTGTCGAGTCAGTAGAGCACCTGCCCAGCATGCCCCAGGCCCTGGGCACAATCTGTAGCACTGTACAAACTGGATGAGGCAGAACTTACTTCTAAGCCCAGAACTCTGGAGGTGGAAGCAGGAGTGTCAGAAGTTCAAGGTGATCCTTAGCTACATAATGAATATCAGTCAAGCCTTGGATGAGTGTAAATGAAGCCCTGCCTTGCTAAACAACAAACGAACACAATAAATGAATGAAACATTCTTAGCTGGGAGTTGTGATGCACGCGTGCAACCTCAGCACCCAGGAGGCTGAGGGAAGATGGTCTTTCATTTGAATCTGGCCAGAGCTACTCAGAGAAGAGAGTCCTGGACAAGGGCTGGGGATGTAGTCAATGTTAAAAATGCATGTTAGGAAATGCAAGGCCCTGGGTTGCATCCCCAGTGAAGCAAAGGAGGAGGGGGAAAAAAAGCATAGATTAGAATACATCCTTAGAGGGAATGCACAAGGAAATTGGGAAGTAAGTGCCTCAGAATAATTGTTTTGTGAGTTTCTTGTTTTTCTCATAAAAGCTAAGTTTTAATTGGAAGCGTTTTCTAAGTTGGAACGTAACATTTGTTAACAGGGTACTTTTATTATAAAATGGGTTTAAAGGTTTTTCTTCCTTTAAGGCAAAATGCATTGCATTGTTCCCCCCTAAAAATAAAGGAGACATTTTGTCATGGTTATATAAACTGGGTGTGTTCTTTTTTGAAGTTTGAGGGTTTTTTTTTTCTTCACAGGTTTAAACTGTACGAATGAACATTTGGTGACCTCTGTCCAACTGTCAATTCTCTTTAAACTCAAAATAAGAAAACAAGCAGTCTGTAAAGACGTGTACACAAAAAGCCCAATATGTGCGTATCGTTTATGGTCCGTGGCAGCAAAACGCTATCAACAACGCAACGATCTCAGGTGCTGTTTAAAATACCTTCCGAAGTTGAGCTTCGCATGTTCTGTGCTCCTCAGTAGTAGTTTGCCTCAGCCACACTCAGCACCTCTACCACATGCAGGAAAAACAAACGTCAATAGATGGAGTATTCAAACACATGTCAATTTGGGGGAATAGAGGAGACTTCAAATTGCTAATTATTAATCAGAGAGGGAGCTCACACTGTCCCTATCATGCACATCTTTGATCCACCAAATCTTAAGATGGAGGGAGAGCATGAGGAACAGGGGTGGGGTAAAGGAGAGCCATCACATTGACGAGAATGGTCAACATTGATCCTGGGCACTGCTGAGCACTTCCTGTGTGCCAGTCACTAGAGGAGTCCTCCTCTCCCTTCTCCTCTTCCTCCTCCTCCTCCTTTTCTCTCTCACTCTTTCTCTCTCCCTCCATAACTCTCGTTTCCTTCCTTCCTTCTTTCCTTCTTTCCTTCCTTCTTTCCTTCCTTCTTTCTTTCCTTCCTTCCTTCCTTCCTTCCTTCCTTCCTTCCTTCCTTCCTTCCTTCCTTCCTTCCTTCCTTCCTTCTGTTTTTTTAAGACAGAAATCCTCCGTGTAACAGTGCTGGCTGTCCTGGAACTCATTTTGTAGACCAGGCTGGCCCAATGAATGGGCTTAAAGACACTGCCACCATGCCTGGCCAGAATAGTCCTTTTCATTCTATTAATCCTTCAGCTACATTGTGAGAGACAAGACTCCATTTTGGAAGTGAAGAGAGTGACAATCCAGGAGGTTAAGTAACTTCCCTAAGCTCCATCATAGCTGCCAAGTGGCTAAGCTAGAATTCCCATCAGGATCCATCTGGATCCAAGCAAATCCTTTCAAACCCCTCAAAAGGCTTTTAGAACCATGAATACTTTATAAAATGACTGTGCTTTAGGTTGTTTCAGAGATGGGTCACGGTCAGCACCAATTCCATTTTCCTTCCCCTTGGATCCTGTGCACAGAGCTGTGGAAGTCAGGGCTGATGAGAAAATGGAGCTGCACCCTGCACCCAAGGCCAGGCAAGAAACCCCAGTTAGGTGTGTCTGGTCCCAGGTGGGTAGACTCCTGACTCTGGGAGAACTGTGGGTACAGCACAGCTGAGGCTTTGTGGTTTCCTCCTTGCACCACTGGGGATGGAGCCCAAGAAGCATCCTCCTGCTGAGCCACACCCAGCTGTGAGCATGTTTTTGTTAGCCCTGCCATGGGCACCAGGCAGTCACTTCCAATGAAGGTCAGAGTCTAGTGAAAATGATGCCCAAGACAGGGCTCTGGGAATTCTGCAACCCCCTCCAGACTCTTGGCTTCTCTCTTTGTGGAGTAATGATCTGGGGTCTTCAACAGAGAAACAAATGTGCTAAAACTGTAAGGCCCCTGACAGGAAGCTTCATTCCATTTCAGCTTCATTACCATTGTCCTAGAGCCCAGAACTTAGTGAAATGCAGTCAGTCCCACTGCAGGGGCCCCAGCTGTGTGACTGGAAATGAGAGACCCATACCAAGCCCTATTGATTTCCTAGGGACCCTGCAGTAAAGCACCACAAATTTGGTGAGCTAATACCACAAAATGTTATTCTTTCAAGGCTCTGAGGCTAAAAGCCCAGAATGCAGGTGTTGGCAAAGCCAGGCTCCCATGGAGGCTCCTACAGAGAATCTTCCCTTGTCCTTCCCTGCTCTTGATGACTCCAGGCGCGCCTTGCCTTACAGCCTCCTAATCAGATCTCTGTGTCTGCAGCTACAGGGCTTTGTCTGCGTCCCTGCCTCTGCCTCCTCTGTGTCTTCCAAGGAAGATATTGATTGAACTGGGAGCCCTGTTCTCAGAAGTGCTGCTGCTGTTATAGATCTGAGGTGTGACTCGGGCTGTGCATTTTTAAAGCTGTGGCTGATCCTGTTGCTCATAGGCAGCTCTGACCAGCTGAGGAGACTCAGACTTCCAGGGAACTGGAGGAAGGTTTGCATGTGGCTCATGTATAGCGTGGCTCTGTGATATTGTAGACTTGGACATTTCTGGGACATGCGTGTCTCTGCAAATTTGTGTATCCTAAAACTAAACTGTGAGAGGGATGCTGAAGTTGCTATGGGGTGCTATGTTTGTATAAAACAGCCCAGTAAGCACTGGGTGAGTCCTACAGTGTTGATGGTGTAGTGGTAAATGATAAAACACAGTCAGAGAAGATACACACTTAGTTTTTAAAGCACCCATTGAACATTCACAAAAAGTGACATTTTGTTAAGACAAAAAGTTCCAACAAGCAATAAATAGTCTATATCACAAAAAACCCCACCACTGTCCAAAAGCAGTCAAATCAAAGCTCAACTCCAGGACTTTCCAAACTTTACCTTCCTTGCAAATATTAAAGTGCTTTACTGGTTCCCTATTTTTGAGGTGAAGGGAAATAAACCTAATAATGCACAGGAATTCAGTGTAGTGTGCATACAACTGAAGATAAGTTCAATCACTGGGTCCTAACTGCACCAGGTCTAAGCCCAAAGTAATGCTCAGTGCGACCTCCTCCCAAAACTTCCTTGTTGCTAAGAGTCTGTCTGTGCCCCAGGCTCCTCTACTGCACTGATGAGCATGGCCATCCTCCCAGTGCCAAAGCTTCTCTCCAGCTTGGGGCAACTGAAGAGAACTGGGCATGGGTGCAGACAGTGCTGCAGGTGGGGACAGGAGGAAGGAAATGGTGCAGTGTGTTTAAAGGACAGAAGCAGAAGGAAAGTCCATCCACCTAGAGTTCTGTTCCCCCAAAAGTATACTTCATGAGGAAAGGCAGAGTAATTACTTCCTGAAAGCAAGATGTCCACCAACAGCAAACCTATGCTATAGCCAGTGATGAACAGTCAGCTATTCCAGCCAATAGACAAGTTACAGACCAGTGAGACCTGTCACAGGAAAACAAGATGGATGGAACCTGAAGAATGAGCGATACCAGAAGTTGTCTGGTTTTCATTTATAGAAATGTATACACATACACACACACACACACACACACACACACACACACACACACACACAGAGACACACACACACACACACACAGACACACACACACACACACACGCACACACACAGACACACACACAGACACACACACACACACACACACAGACACACACATACACACACACACACACAGACACAGACACAGACACACACACACACACACACACACACAGACACACACACAGACACACACACACACAGACACACACACACCCTGTCTGCCCATCTCCTCCTTTTCCTAGTTTTAAATCTTATTTTATCATAGAAATTAATTGTTGGAAATGCTCACAGAATATTTTATTCAGAATAGTGTGTCCTTATTGCTGTGGTTGCTTCTTTGTCAACTTGACAGAAGTTAGAGTTATGTGGAAAGATGAATTCTAATTGAGAAAGTCTGAATAAATGTGCATAAAACTGATGATAATTTTGGGTCATTTTCTTAATTAATGATTTATTTTTCAATGGGCCCTGCCCACTGTGTGGCTGGTACTAGGTGTATAAAAAGGCAATATGAGCAAGCCATGGATAGCAAGCCAGTAAGCAGCACTCCTCCATGGCCTCTGCTCCAGTTCCTGCTTTGGGTTCCTGCCCTGAGTTCCCTGGGTGATGGACTGTAAACTGTACGATTAAATATACCCTTTCTTCCAAGTTGCATTTTGGCTATGGGGTTTTATCACAGCAATAAAAACCCCAAGAAAGCACTAATCCTAGTACTCAGGAGGCAGAGGCGGGCCATTCTCAAATTTGAGATAAAACTAAGCTACACACTGAGATCCTGTGAGAACATAAACATGAAACTTTATGACTTTTGTTTGCTACTCTTTTATTGAGGATTTTCATATGAAAATGACATTGGGTTTTAGTTTTCTTTTTCAAGTGCCTGAGGGATGGCCAGATGCCTGTGTGAAGTCCGAGTACCTATGGAAGTTCTGGGTGCCTGTGGGATCCCCTGGTGCCTGCATGATGTCTGGGTGCCTATTCCAAATCCAGGTCCATGTGTGGCATCTGGGTACTTGTGGTGTCCAGGTGCCTGTGATGTCAGAGTGTCTGCAACTTTAGGTTGAAATGGATCATGCTTGATCTCAGGCTGGTGTGTGCCTGGTGAATGTGCATAATCGGAGTGGCCTGCTACTCCCAGGAACCATGGTGATGCATGTGATCCATGCTCCTGCCAAACAGGCTGGATTCAATTTAATTGTTATTTTTTTGTTTGTTTTTTTGTCTTTGTTTGTTTGTTTTTGAGGGCACAGGGGTGGTTGAGATGTATTGTTTGAAACTCAGATAATTAATAAGAGGATTATGGGAAAATTGGTGCTTAATTTCTAAACAATTGGCAAGCTATCTGATCCTGCCCTGTTAGAGGATTTTAATTCCAAACAATCTCCCCACTACCTTCTCTTCATTCTCTCCCTTTCTCCTTGTTATTTACGCTTTCCTAGAGATGAGGTTCTTCATGTTGCTCAGCATGACTTCAGACACTTGGGCTCAAGCGTCCTCCTGCCTCAGCCTTCTGAGTAGCTAGAACTGCAAGCCATGCCTGACACCATTTTCTGTACTTCCTAGGGGTTGATGTAATCCACCTAGCAGATTTTCACTTCATTTATTTCATCTAACTTTGGCAAACAGGTATTCAAATATTCCTTCACAATCACTGCCATTTCTGTGAGAGCAGCACGGACTCCTCCCTTGTTTATATTGTTTCGTTCTTTTCTTAATTTTTTTTTACTTGTCTCCTTTATGTGATGTCAATCTAGTTAAATGCTTGCCAGTGTTGAATTGATGTTTTCAAAACAGCAGCTTTTGGCTTCTCAGTTTCCCTTTGGATTTTGACTCCGTCACCCTCTCTGCTTTAATCCTGATTTATTTCTGTCCCCTGTTTGGGGTTTCCCGTGTTCTGCAGCAGAGGATTAAGTTCTTACTGTGAGAACAGTTTTCCAATCTGTGTGCTCACAGCTCCACTCTTCCCTGTGCCAGTTTCCTCGCATCCGTAAGGCTTCGTAAGTCCTGATTATTTTTTACCACAGAGCATTTTCTATTTTCCCTGTGATTTTTATTTGCTCCATCAATTGTGCAAGAATGTGTTTTTAATTTCCATATGTTCAGGAACTTTCCATCTTCTGTTACTTGTTTCAAAGTTTACTGCACTGTGATGAGGGAGTATGTATTGTACAATTTCCTCCTCACCACATATATCCCATCCCTTTAATGCCCTCTCACATGGTCCAACTGGAAGTGTTCCATCCACTCTTACAAAAGTATGTCCTACTGTCCTATGGATACCCACAGAATTTGGCTGGTTTATTATGCTGTTCCAGTGTATTATTTATTATTATTATTATTATATACATTTTTTTGAGACGGGATTTCTCTGTTGTAACTCTGGCTGTCCTGGAACTCACTCTGTAAACCAGGTTGGCTTTGAACTCACAGAGACCTGCTTGCCTCTGCCTCTTCCTCCTGAGTGCATGCACCACCAACCACCCAGCCTTCCAGTGGATTCCTGCCTTTCAACCTTGTTCTTCCAGACATTGCTAATACTGAGGCATTGACCTCTGCAGCTATCTCTGCTGTTTCTACTGTGTTTCTTGTGTTTGCTTCTGACAGACTTGTCTCATGCGGCTGCTGGTCTGGCACTTCATCCACACATGCTTATAACCATTGTAGTCTCTGATGCACTGTTTGCTTCATAGCTCTTAAATGTTTACTTATGCTTCGTATTATTATTTTTTAGTGTTGATATTGCTATAGATAGTACAAGATGCTTTGTATTTTTAAGATCTTTTTGCTAAACCAAATCTGTCTCCATCCCTGTACCAGTGTATCTCCTATAGAGAGTTAACAGGTGAGGACAGGCTTTGAAGCTGGTTGAACCACATCTTCCTTTGGCTGGATGATTTGCATCATCCACACTCAGTGCTGCCATCGACACAGGCGGATTCATGTCTGTCTTCTTTGCTTTGCATATTCTCTGTGTCTTCACCCTGTTTGCATCTCTGCTACTGCATCTCCTCTGCATCTCTGTTACTGTGCTGCTTTGTGTTAAGTGAATTTTTCCACTGTAAAATTTTAGTGCCTTTAACACGTGGCCTTCTGATGACACTCCAGATCTCAGCTACTACCACCCTCCGAGGCACTTAGCTTTGTCCCGGGCATAGCAAACAGCCTGTTATATCCAAGACTGTCATCCTATCTCATGCACAACTTCCTCTGAAGGAACCCAGCTTGTCAGTCATGTGGTTGATATGGAGTTGCTCTTCCCACTGCGAGTGGAGGACGAATGCTGGACTTTCAGGGAGTTGATGATCTTAGGAGTTGTTAAGGAGGGTACTTGGATCTGAAGAATGAGACAAATTGTCATTCTTAATAAAGGTCACTCAGGAGATAATGCTGTAGCTCCTCATAGTGTGACCACAAGTTTACAAAATCTATGTAATGAAACCCATAATGTGTTATTTCCCACTTGAAACACTTGAAGTCATGGAGAGTTTTGAAAACAGACCCCTTGGAAACTTGATTAAAATGCTACATTCCCTGACTCAGATTGAACTAAAAAAACCTGTTTTTATTGCTGGCCTTGGAAGGAAGAAAATTCTTAGGTGCAGAAATAAAACATGGCAAACACATACCTACCTTGTAAGCAGCAGCTAGGTGGGTAAGGAAGATGCCCTCAGGGCACTGCAGATTCCTGGCTTGCGGGGAGATAGGCCAAATCAATCTGGCCTGCTTCCTCACATATAGGCAAGGCTGAGTTTTAGATCACGGTGGGCCTGTCTTCAGGGTGCCTCTCTGGCAATGCGATTTCTTACTAACATGCAGGATGCCGTGCATCTGGGGGCCTTTGTCAGAGCTTCGGCAATGTCAGTCATTGCCTTTGAGTTCTCTTTACAAGGATGTAAATAAATCTGCCTTTTATACAGTGAGGGTGTCTCAGACCTTTCACTGATAGGGAGACCATGTGGGGATCTCTGAGCTCTCCACAGCCAGCAGAGTGGCTATCCAAAGGAGACAAGATCATTTCAGCACAACTCAGTACTGTCATTTGTTTAAAGTTCTGGAGTCTCACCACAAGTAGTTTATTTTAGGCATATTCAAGCACAGCAGAATTTGGTGAAAACTTTATCAGTGATAATTAACTTAATCCCACGTGTACAACAAAGCATATATAAATCTCCTTGAGGAACAGAGTGAGCTAAATACAGAGGAGACATGATTACATCGAAGCTCTTTGTAAAGTTCATAGAGATGGGTTCTGCAGATTGACTGGAAAAAGTAAATTTATGGTAAGGGTTTTGGAGAAGTCCAGTGCAGAAAAGTCTCTAGCTACACAGTAAGAGAAAAGGTCACCAGCCTTTTAAACAAGACTGCTCCCTGCCTTCTGGGTGGATAATAGGTTATACATTCCTTTCTTTGAGGGAACAAACCTGTGTGTTTACCATTCCAGGTTTTCCTAGTGCTTATCTGTGAGCACAAAGACCTCCATGCCTCTTACAAAACCCAACTGACTAATGTGGTCACCCTCAGAATTCAGAATAAGGGCTTGGAAATTCCATTTCCTAACACCATTCAAATGAAAAGAGCATGTCTTAAAGGCATTGGTCATTCTGATTTTTTTTTCTCTAGCAGTGACCCAGGTGTCTGAGTGATTGATTTATTATCTAAGATCAAGATATGGAGACAACAATTGGGTTCTAAGACAGTGAAGCTGCAAATAGAAAACAAAGTTTGAACAACTTAGACAAGACCTGGCTTCCTGGAGGAAGAAATCCAGCAAACCAATCCAGTTTACACTGCCTGACTTTGCTGGGCTGGCCTATCGTGACTACTTCTTTGTGTGAAGAGGCTTTTTAAATGCTAGGGTGCTAGAAGGGAGGATTGTGGTGGCTATGAAGCTAAACATCAAATCGAATCATATCAAGGCCTTGGGGCTTACAATTGTGTTTATATAACAATGGTAAAATTGCAAGGATGGAAAGGTCAGGCCGCTTTGCTTACTGGAGCGTTATAGCCACATCCCAGGAACTTTTATGGAAATCCCACTTGTATTCTGCAAGGCAAAGAGAGAGCTTGTGGAAAATTTAATCAAAGGATTTGAATCTGAAATTAAAATTGGATGTAAGTCTTGATTTTATGTGAGGTATGTAGGAGAAAGTAAACTTATTAGATTGTATTATAAGCCTAGAAGCTAATCAAGGAATACACACGGGAAGGCATATTTTCTTATGGTTTTGTCTGCTAACAAAATGCCATCTTTAAGAATTGCTGGGATTAGACCCAGAAAGGCAAACATCAATGCTCTTTCTCATATGAGGTTCCTAGTTCCAAATCTTCACATGTCAGTACATAATCTGGAGTAACTGCAGAACCAGGAAAGTAAAAAGGCACCATGGTGGAGGTGGCAGGAGGAGCAGCAGGGAGGGGATGGCAGGGTACACATGTTCTGAAGGGGGACATGGAAGGAGGAGGGCCAGGGGAGATACATGAGGAAGAAGTGGGCTAAAATAACAGTAAGGATGTCTGAAAATGTCACGAGAAATCACACTAGTAACTATCTACCAAGATGTCTATAATACACACGAGTCATCTTATAAATATACTTATACAGTTTAAATGAAAAAAATTCCCCAAAGAGGTATAGACTGTCTAACAAAAATCCCAGCACTCATTTGAGTTGTTGAGTAAGACACTTCCAAAACTTTATAGACTATTGCTGTTGCCCTTAGTTGGTGTCCCTAGAGGTGGAAAGTAAGTCCTTACTGATCACACAGTTTTTGCAGTAGACAAAAACCAGTACAGAAAACCACAACTAAGCAAAATGCAGAGTTGTGGAGCCCAGTTCCCAATGATACATCTGTAACGCAGCTCCTGCACCCAAGACTCTGGCATATATTGAGCGATGTAACTCAGGTACAAAAAGACAAACTCTGTCTGTTTTCTCTTGGATGTGAATCACAGATTTAAGTCTTTTATGTGTTTAATTTGGAGTACAGTTGAAAGCCTGAAAGGGGCATTTGGTTTAGGGAAGGGGATAACAGATTGTAGGTAAAAGGAAACTAGAAAGGGGTAGAATTTGGAGGGTGGAACGTCTTAAGCTGTGAAAAGGACTGGAGTGTGGGCAAACCAGGGGTTTGGAGAGGGCTGACTCAAAGGACCATGAAATCCTAGGCTACTGTCTCAGAACTCAACTGGAGGAATAGTAGAATATATGAGATATGAAAGAGGAGAGGGTATACCTCTGGTGTAGTATAAGCTGGAATAGGTGTGGGGCATGAGGAAGAAAAAGGAGTAGAGGGTGAATTAGCCAAAACTAAGCATGTATAATTTTTTGATGGAAATCCTTGGTTAGTAATCTATTCTTAAAATACAACTTGAAAAAAAGAGTTCAAAAAGAATTACCCACATGAGTGGGTTATTAATTGTACTATTAGGCATGGGATGCCTTTCAATGAATTATTGGTCAGGAAGACCTTAGAGGTCTCTAAATTAACACAAACTATTAATGAAGAGACCACACACTTTGGATATGGGACATAAGAGACACCAATCTCCAACTCTTTCTTCTAACTAGTTTTCAGAATTCCAGAAGGTCCTGTGCAGGCTGTAGGGGGTCAACAGTTTGGGTACAGTGATGGATCCTGTGTGCTACAATACGGACCTGATAGGCAAGACATGTCCACTGGTGTGATCATGATATGACTGTTATGTGAGTAACCGACTGTTTTCTAATTTGAACTAAGGGAATTTGGTCCTACTTGTCAAAAGCCCGTAGCTGAGAATGTCATAGGATCTAGGTTAGAACTTACTTATCACTATTTTCCTAAATGGTCATGCTTCCGAATTGCACTTTACAAATGATTTATTTATTTTTATTTTATGTGAACTGATGCTTTTGCTTGCATGTATGTCTGTGAAAGGGTGTTGGATTCCCAGGAACTAGAGTTACAGACAGTTGTGAGTTTCCATATGAGTGTTGGGAATTGAACTTGGGTCCTCTGGAAGAGCAGCCAATGCTCTTAACTGCTGAGCTGCCTTCCATCCCCTCAAATTTCCATTAAATATTCTTTTTCATACCCATAAACCTGGACTATTTTTTAAAAGTTAGCTGCATTGGAAGCCTTCCCTTGATAAGAATTGCAGATGCAAACACTTTCAGGGCAGTCAGAGACAGACACAATCAGACACTGTGCAGGTAGCAAGGGTAGATTACAGTTAGTAGGGCTTAGTGGATTCCAGGAACACCTAGGGAAGAGAGTCCATGATCTGTTAATGACATGGATTATAAAGAGGTGACCAGAGATTTTATAGAATTAGAGGGAATTAAAGTCAATGGGTGTGGGCTGAGATGAGTCAGAAAAGTGAAGAGTTGCAAGATGCATCTTTGGAACTTGGCCCATGTAAATCATCCGGGATTACTGCCTGACCCCACAACACTTACCCAGGGTGGGGTTCCTTCTCTCAACAGAAGATTTGAGGGGCAGGGAGGCTGGTACAAACAGTAATTCTTTGGGCAACCTTAAGCTTTCTCAGGCAGGCACTTTAAAGAGCATTTGTATCACCTTACAGATGTGACTATGTGCCTGTAAGAGCTATGGTAGGAATTTTCACAAGTCATTTCATGCCAAGATTGAGGACTAGGCAGGATGAGAGGGGGATCTGAGAAGCTTGGTTACTGTGTGTTAGAGGCCAAGAAAAGCCCAGATGTAGCCTTGGTATGTACAGAGGCACATGTGTTTGTGGAGGGGGAGGTAGGGGAGGGAGATCTCTGGGAAAAAGAGCCTTCAGTGAGAGCTCAAGTTTGGGTTTGGGATTGTCACTGCTGGAGCTGAAATCCAGGTACCACACAAGCTGTGAACATGGTCTACCATGGAGCCACATCCCAGTGCCATGAAAAGTGTTTCCCAGAAGTATTACAGTAGTGGCACCGAAGATTCAGTTTTCCGGCTGAAAAAATACATGTGTTGCAGGAAAGAAGGCAGCATTCTTGTGAGCACTGGAGACTAGAGCACAAATGTGAATGAACAAGGAAAATAGTGCTTTAGCTTGGGCACTGTATATGAGGAAGTGCTATGTCATCAAGGATGTCAAAGAAGGCATCATGTGTGATTAGGGAACTCTTTTTTTTTTTTTTTTTTTAAGATAAAGCTAGACTTTTCCTGCCATCTACTGGCTGCCAGTTACAATGAAAAAATTTTTGTTTGTTTTTGTTTTTTCCGAGACAGGATTTCTCTCTGTAGCCCGGTTTGTCCTGGAACTCATTTTGTAGACTAGGCTGACCTTGAACTCAGAGATCCACCTGACTCTGTCTCCCAAGTGCTGGCATTAAAGATGTGTACCATCTCTGCCTGGCATAAAATTTAATGACAGTATAAAGACTTATGCCACAAACAATCATTTCCATATGTTATAATCTTTAAAATAATTTTATTTATTCATTGATTATTTCATTCATGCATTTGATCGAATTCACTTGCCTTTCCCCTCTAAGTCTGGATTCTTCCCTCACACAAATTTTGATTTAATTTAATTTCTGTCCTATTGCTGTGAAGAGACACCATGACCAAAGCAACTCTTAAAATGAAAGCATTTAATGGGGGACTTTCTTACAGTTTTAGTTTTAGAGGGTGAGTCCACCATGGTCATCATGTCAGGAAGAAGACAGGCACAACACTGGAGCAGTAGCTGAGAGCTTTACATCTTGATCCACAGGCAGCAGGAAGAGAGAGAACAAGACTGGGCCTGGTGTGGGCTTTGGAAACCTCAAAATCCACTCTCAATGACACACTTCCTCCAAGAAGGCTACTCTTCCTAATTCTTTCCAAACAGTTCCACTTACTGAATCCCAAGCATTCAAACATGGAGCCATTTTCATTCAAACCATCACCACCTCCCAACTTCATGCCCCCCCCTTTAAATAACACAGGACCATCCAATTAATACTGCTTATATATGCACAGGTGCAGGACTAATCAGTGGAGCAAGATCAACCTACCTGGGGCCGTACTCCTAAAGAAAACTGACTTTCCCTTCCTTCTAGTTAGTCATCAACTGTTATTAGAATCTCAGCTAAAGGTGAGGATTCATGTGTCCCTCTCACTCATGCTTCAGTACTGACTGGCTTGATCTTGTTTCAGCCTTGTGCAGATAATCACAGCTTCTGTGAACCCTTGACTGCCATGGTATTGCTGTGTTCTGAAGATACTGTTTCGTTCCTGTCTTCACCCATCTCTCTCTCTGATGATCCTTTGATCATTTTGTGCCCTGTTCTGCAATCTTCCCCAAGTCTTTGGGGGAAGAGAGTTTGGTAGAGATGACTTATTTATGGTGGATTACTACACAGATACTTATTCTCCGTTTTTTGATCAGTTGTGAGTTTATGTATTAACTGCTGTCAGTTGCACAAAGAAACTACTGATGGGAACTGAGAGCTGCCTGGAATTATGGCTCTAGAGACAGATATTCGGAAAGTAGCATGATACTATGTCCATTTAGGAAAATAATGATAGTAGATGGGAGAGGTTGGCCAAGTTACCTCTCCTGATTAATGCTGGAAGAGATGAAGAGGGAAACAAGGGGACTCAAACAGGAAACCAGGGGACTCAAGCCAGGGAAACACTAGAGGGCAATTTTCACAACAAGGCTCATTTTTATTAGTGCGCCTCCTTTGATATATAAAGGTTCAAGGTTATGTAAAGCACAACAACATCATTTGTCTTCAGAAAAACATCCGAAGTATGGAACATTACATACTCTAACAGTTCTCTAGAAATTGAGGAAGATCCCAGGTGTTCCTATATTCCTTCTCACAGATGTTGGCATTCCAAATTCCCTTCTTGAGAAATATCCATGCCCATGCCACAGTTCATTATCTTCTCCCATAACCTTTAATTCAAATCCCAACAGCAGAGTCATTCCTGGGACCTACGAACCCCCCAAGCACAAGTTATTGGCTATCTTTACTGTATCAGGCATGGGTTTCCTCCTGTGGAGTAGACCTTAAGTTTAATCAGAAAGTTGTTGGTTGCCTCCACAAGACTCATGCCACTATTGCACCCGTGGGCACATCTTGCCACGGTTGTCATTGTTATAGCTCCTAGAGTTCATAGCCGGGTAAGACTATTGTTAATCCCAGCAGCTACACAGCACCTTTTAATACTATGAAATCCAGCCATAAAGAGACACCTTCCAAGTCAGTACCAAGTTTATTTCTCTGTGTCCTGTGACCAAAGTTGTGTGGTGTCTTAAGCATTTGGGCCTTACCATCAAGTTCTGGTGGACAATCAGGAGCAAGGACTTTGTTTTGTTTTGGAGGTTTATGGAAGCTCCTTGCTGCTTAGTTTATTTTCTTTTTTTGGTCAATGTGATAGAAGCTAGAGCCATATGGGAAGAGGGGGTAACTTTTTTCATTCCATCTGAGAAGAATGACCTCTAGACTGGTCTGTGGGCAAGCTGTGGGGAATGCCACTGATTAATGATTGATAGTGCAACTCCTGGACAGGTGGTCTAGGGTGGTATAAGAAACTAAGCTGAGACACCATGGGGAGCAAGCCATGAAACAGAATTCCCCCATGGCCTGTGCTCAGTTCCTGCCTCCAGGTTCCTGATTCAAGCTCCTGCCCTTACTTCCCTTTTTGATGCACTGAGATTGTAATACAGAAGTCAAATAAATCCTTTCTTCCCCAAGTTGCTTTTGGTCATCATCTCACAGCAATAGAAAATAAACTAAAACATCCCCTGACCAACTAGTGGGAACTATCCTATACCTGGTTCTAGGCTTTTTAATGGGCAATCTGTGGTTTCTGGGAGGAGCATTATCCCCCATGTAGTACCTCTCAATTAAATCCATATATGTATACATATTATCTATCTATCTATCTATCTATCTATCTATCTATCTATCTACACACACACACACACAATGGTTTCTCAGCTCTGTCCTAGATATGTGCCAAAACATGCTATATATCTTTTTCTTCCCTCATACAACTTATACAATTCACTCTGACTCCCTCCCCCCTCCCTCTATCCCCAACTTCCCCAGGCCCCTTTCTCCCAGATCTACTCTGCCATCACCACCCACAAACATCTCTCCTGCTTCTCCCCAAAAAAGAACAGACCCCCCCAGGGTTACCATTCAATCAAGACATGGCATAGCAAGATGGAACAAGACCAGAACCCAATCCCTACACCAAGGATGGGTCAGCAACCCAGAAGGAGCAAAATAAAAGAGCAGATAAAAGGATCCGAGACTCCTCCATTTCAGCTTGTAGGAGTTTTTCAAGGACAGCCATAGAATGTATTTAGGGGATCCTAACATGCATTTTCAAATATAACTAACGTCCCCCAAACAGAGCGATAGTGAACGTTCCAAATGATGAAGAGTCCAGCGTCTTAGGCACTTTGTGTTGCTGTGATCAAACACCCTGCAAAAGCAACCAAGGAAGCAAGGATTTATCTTGGCTCACAGTTTCCGGGTATAATCCATCATGATGTAGCCAATCACGTCCAAAGTCAGGAAGTAGAGACCATTAATGCTATTGCTCAAGTAACTTCTTTCTTTAACGCCACCCAGGGTCCTATCCCAGGGAATGGTGCTGTTATCTAGAAGGGTGGGTAATCCCATCTGAACTCACACAATCGTGATTATGCCCACAGGTCAATAAATCAGGTTTGCCTAGAAGTTTGTTTCTTAAGTGATTCTACACCTTGTCAAATTGATAATATTCACCATCACAGCTACGTACTATGGTCTGGTTGAGACACACTGTACATATGGTGAAAATATCTCACCATATTTAAATACCACACATATGTATGTACAATTGTTATATGCTAGATTTTTTAAACTTCACAAAAAGAAAATAACAGGATGAAACTTTAAATAAACCACACAATTTTTGTTCTGTATATATTACAATAAAGAAAAAAAAGAGCCATAATTAATCTCAAGACTTCTTAAACACAACGTTTTTATAGCAGACATTTAGGATGGTGAGAAAGTAGGGCCTTCCATGTGTTTTCTTTGATTGGCTTTTAGGCATCTAAAATGATCTTAGCTTTAGTCTAATAAATTTACTTTCTCCAAATATTCATATTAACTTCAAACTTATGATTATGTACAATTTTAATTTCAGACCCAATTATCATTTGATTAAATTTGCCACAAGCTCTCTCTCTGCCTTGCAGAATACAAGTGGGATTTCCATACGAGTTAGTTCCTGGGATGTGGCTATAAGGCTCCAGTAAGCAAAGCGGCCTGACCTTTCCATCCTTGCAATTTTACCATTGTTATATAAACATGGCCTTAAGCCTCGAGGCCTTGATATGACTTGGTTTAATGTTTAGTTCGAGAGCTACCGTAATCCTGTCTTCTGGCTTCCTGGCATTTAAAAAGCTCTTCACACAAAGAAGTAGTCACAATAGGTCAGTCCAGCAAAGTCAGGCAGTGTAAACTGGATTGGTTTGCTGGATTTCTTCCTCCAGGAAGCCAGGTCTTGTCTAAGTTGTTCAAACTTTGTTTTCTATTGCAGCTTCACTGTCTTAGAACCCAATTGTTGTCTCCATATCTTGATCTTAGATAATAAATCAATCACTCAGACACCTGGGTCACTGCTAGAGAAATCAATTTCAGAATTATGACCATTGCCCTTAAGATGTGGTCTTTTTGTTTGAGTTGTATTAGGCAATGGAATTTCCCAGCCCTAATTCTGAATTCTGAGGATGGCCTCATTAGTCAGTTGGGTATCACTGTTAATGAGCTATGCTAGGTACCCTAACGATATAAAAAGCAGATTTATTCAGTTCATTGCAGGGAGGACTCAAAGGTGATGAATGACATTGTCTAAGCTGTGGCAAAGGTCCTCAGCTGCCGTGGCATCACACATCTGTACACAAGCATGTCAATAAGAAATCACATTGGTAGACAGGAAGCAGGGGAGACTGGGGGCCAGAGTACCTTCAGAAGACAGATCCCCAATGATCTCAAACTCTGAGTTGCCTATATGTGAGGAAGCAGGAGACTGGCAGTATTTGTCTCATCTCACTGGGGTCAGGCATCTGTAGGTGTCCTCAGGGCAATGCCATGTTCCTTACTTACCTACATTCTGCTTTCAGAGTGTGTGTTTGCCATGTTTTAATTAACTCTTTTTGCATCTGAGAATTTTCTGTCTTGGCAGGACAGCAATGCAATGATATATATATATATATATATATATATATATATATATATGTATATGTATTTATAATTTATATATATAAATTTTATTTATTTATTTTGCATTGAATATATATATACATATATGTAATGTAAATATATATATCTTTTATATATTTTTAAATTTAGGTAGGAAATGTTAAGTTTTAATTGTTTTCAAAGCTCTCCATGACTTTGTGTTTCAAGTGGGAAATAACACATTATGGGTTTCATTACATAGATTTTGTAAACTTGTGGTCACACTATGAGGAGCTACAGCATTATCTCCTGAGTGACCTTTATTAAGAATGACAATTTGTCTCATTCCTCAGATCCAAGTACCCTCCTTAACAATCTCCTAAGATCATCAACTCCCTGAAAGTCCAGCATTCGTCCTCCACTCGCAGTGGGAAGAGCAACTCCATATCAACCACATGACTGACAAGCTGGGTTCCTGCAGAGGAAGTTGTGCCTGAGATAGGATGACAGTCTTGGATATAACAGGCTGTTTGCTATGCCCGGGACAAAGCTAAGTGCCTCGGAGGGTGGTAGTAGCTGAGATCTGGAGTGTCATCAGAAGGCCACGTGTTAAAGGCACTAAAATTTTACAGTGGAAAAATTCACTTAACACAAAGCAGCACAGTAACAGAGATGCAGAGGAGATGCAGTAGCAGAGATGCAAACAGGGTGAAGACACAGAGAAGATGCAAAGCAAAGAAGACAGACATGAATCCGCCTGTGTCGATGGCAACACTGAGTGTGGATGATGCAAATCATCCAGCCAAAGGAAGATGTGGTTCAACCAGCTTCAAAGCCTGTCCTCACCTGTGAACTCTCTATAGGAGATACACTGGTACAGGGATGGAGACAGATTTGGTTTAGCAAAAAGATCTTAAAAATACAAAGCATCTTGTACTATCTATAGCAATATCAACACTAAAAAATAATAATACGAAGCATAAGTAAACATTTAAGAGCTATGAAGCAAACAGTGCATCAGAGACTACAATGGTTATAAGCATGTGTGGATGAAGTGCCAGACCAGCAGCCGCATGAGACAAGTCTGTCAGAAGCAAACACAAGAAACGCAGTAGAAACAGCAGAAATAGCTGGGGAGGTCAATGCCTCAGTATTAACAACGTCTGGGAGAACAAGGTTGAAAGCCAGGAATCCACTGGAACAGCACAGTAAGTCAGCCAGATTCTGTGGATGTCCACAGGACAGTAGAAGACACTTTTGCAGAAGTGGATGGAACATTCTCCTGGTTATCAAAGGCCATTAAAGGGATGGGATAAATTTGGTGGGGAGGAAATTGTACAATACATACTCCCTCATTACAAGTGAAATGAAATTCAAACGAGCAACAGAAGATGGAAAGTTCCTGAACATATGGAAATTAAGAACACATTCTTGCACAATTGATGGAGCAAATAAAAATCACAGGGAAAATAGAAAATGCTCTGTGGTAAAAATAATCAGGACTTACGAAGCCTTACGGATGCAGAGGAAGCTGGCACAGGGAAGAGTGGAGCTGTGAGCACACAGATTGGAAAACTGTTCTCACAGTAAGAACTTAATCCTCTGCTGCAGAACACGGGAAACCCCAAACAGGGGACAGAAATAAATCAGGATTAAAGCAGAGAGGGTGACGGAGTCAAAATCCAAAGGGAAACTGAGAAGTCAAAAGCTAGTGTTTTGAAAACATCAATTCAACACTGGCAAACGTTTAACAAGATTGACACCAAATAAAGGGGAAAAGTTAAAAAAAAAAAGGAAAAGGAAAGAATGAAACTATATGAATCAGGAACAGAAGAGAGAGGAGTCAGTGCTGCTCTTAGAGAAATGACAGTGATTGTGAAGGAATATTTGAATACTTGTTTGTCAAAGTTAGATGAAAAGAGTGAAGTGAAATTTTCCTAGATGGTTTACATCATCCCCTGGGAAATACCAAAGAGGGAGTCAGATGTGGCTTGCAGTTCTAGCTACTCAGGAACCTAAGGCAGGAGGATGCTTGAGCTCAAGTGTCTGAGGTCATGCTGAGCAACATGAAGGACCCCATCTCTAGAAAAGCTTAAAGAACAAGGAGGCAGGGAGAGAATGAAGAGAAGGTAATGGGGAAATTGTTTGGAATTGATATCCATCCTCCAATAAATAAGAATGCAGGATAGATAGCTCGTCGGTTGTTTAAAAATTAATCGTCAATATTTATCAAATTCTTCTAAAAGAAGACAATCTCTCCCAACTTTACTATCATATTACTATCCCTGTAATACTAAGGTCAGCAAAAGACAACACAGCAAAGCAAAACTAAAGACCAATGTCACTTACGGATGAAAACCTTCAATAAAGCAGTAGCAAACAAAAGTCATGTTTGTGCTCTCACAGGATCTCAGTGTGTAGCTCAGTTTTATCTCAGATTTGAGAATGACCTGCCTCTGCCTCTTGAGTACTAGGATTAATGCTGTCTTGGGGTTTCTATTTCTGTGATAAAGCCCCATAGCCAAAATGCAACTTGGAAGAAAGGGTATATTTAATCGTACAGTTTATAGTCCATCACCCAGGGAACTCAGGGCAGGAACCCAAGGCAGGAACTGGAGCAGAGGCCATGGAGGAGTGCTGCTTACTGGCTTGCTATCCATGGCTTGCTCATATTGCCTTTTTATACACTAGTACCAGCCACACAGTGGGCAGGGCCCATTGAACATTAATCATTAATTAAGAAAATGGCCTAAATTATCTTCAGGTGTATGCATATTTATTCAGACATTTTCTCAATTAGAATTCATCTTTCCATATAACTCTAACTTCTGTCAAGTTGACAAAGAACCAACCACAGCAATAAGAACACACTAATGTGAATGGAATATTCTGTGAGGATTTCCAACTATCTTTTATGAGAAATTAAGATTTGTCCCCTATTGGGGAAGTTTATTTCTAGTTATGTTTATAACAATTGTTTTGTACACGGTTTGGGGAAGGGCTGTCCAAGTCTTGGCAGTTTTTACTATCTGCAGGTGTTGGCGTTATGTAAATCAAAGATTAAGACGGTTGCTTCCTCTTGATCTGATCTGCATCTAATCACTGCTCTCTGACAGAACCAATGTGGAAGAGCAAAGTTGTTGTGGAGGAATTCTTGTAGTCCCTCTCCCACAGTCTCTGGCAAAACAAGTAGAGAACACTCCTCTTAGGCCTTAAGTTCCCCCCACCATAAGGGTAACATAACTCTGCTGCTAAAGGATTGTGGGATTCCCTTGGGCCTTAAGTTCCAGACCACAAAGGTGGCATAGCTAGGCTGATAAAGGATTGTGGAATGCTCAATGCACAAGGTAACAGGTTTCCTTCATTATGCAGAGGCCTTTGGATGAGGGGGCAGAGTTTTTGTATCGATGAAACACCTGAGGAATTTTGCATCAGTAAAACATCTGAGATCAGATGATCGGGGCTCCATTGTCCAATGTGATGCTTGCCATGTCAGATGGTTCCCTCTGCTGAGGTTTGGCAGGGTTTTCATCTATGAAAGCGTCTCCTTGTCTTCTTTGAATGACCGACACGATAGAGTACTGTAGTACTGTAGTACTGAGTACTGTACTCAGTAGAGTACAGATTTAAAACTATGCAATGAGAAAGAGAGAGAGAGAGAGTGTGTGTGTGTGTGTGTGTGTGTGCACACACATTTGTTGATGTGAAAGCCAGAGGACAACCTCTGGTATCTGTCATCCTTCAGATTCCACCCGCTATCTTTTTGAGTGAGGGTCTCACTGGCCTGTGACATGTCTATCGGCTGGGCTGCCTGACTCTGTTCATTACTGACTGTAGCATACAGTCAGTATGCTGTTGATGGACTTCCTGCTTTCTGGAAGTAATTACTCTGCCTTTCCTCATTGCTGAGGAGCAGCCTCGGAGGGGTCAGGGCCTGCAGAGGTTGGATGCAAGAGCAGCGAGGGAGGAATCAGATGTGGGACACAACTTTGCTTTTCTTCATGAGAGGGTCAGAGAGGAAGAACATCTCAGTATGGCTTGACCTGCTCTGACAACCTGTGCCTCTCACAGGCTTTATTTATACACAAAATCATTTCTTTAAGACTTTAATCATTGATTACACAGCCCACTTAGAATACAATTTTTCTGAAGTCTTCCTTGATTACATAAGTATATTGAAATAAGAGAAACAAAGTGAGCAAACAGCAATTTCATCAAAGCTAAACTTTAACATCATGATATGATCAGTTTTCCTTTAATTCAATATCTTCTTCCTTAAAATTGGAATTGTACAGTCTTGCAGTTACACAAATGCTAGACAGAAGTGACTCGATCTGAATTAAATTTTGTTTAAGTTCGACGTAAAGTGCATAGATCAGAAATTTCCCACTATCTGTTACATCAAACCTATCTTCTTGTTGAAGTTCAGTCTCTCAGACTCTAGTTTAACTGTCCCTTTCTTTTCTCGGTTTTTCTTTGATATTTAACATACGACCACCACTCTTTCCTGTGATCTTTAAAACACTGTGCAGGCTTTTACTTAGGCTTAGGTGGTCTATTCTTTGTTTTTCTAAAAAGTCTTGGTCTAACAAGCTTGTTCAGAAAAGCAAACAGTTTGCTGAGCTGGAATGTTTCTTCTGTGTCTCTCTCATGAACTCTTGTTTCAGTGCTGTTCCTATCTTTATTAGAATCCTGTAAAGAATAGAAGAACATCAGGATTCCTAAAACTGCTTACTGTTGCCTTCGGGAAGGCACTGAGGTCCGTCATCAGCCGTGTGATTAAAACCTCTTTCTAGTCATACCAGGTCCTTGTTTCTAAAGCTGGGCACAAAAACCCAGCGAGTCAATTACACCTGTCAGCTTCCAGAATTTCACCAAGTTTCTTTAATAATTTTCCAGATCTTGTATCTTATGCTTACTAATATCATTTACCAATAACCTAAATAGATATCCAAGTAATAGATTCTATAAGAGACTCAATTGTCTGTGTGGCTATTCTTTCCAGGGGATCCATTTTTATTTTTACTAATATCAGTTTCTCGTTACAACAGCCAAGCTCTAGCTTTCAGAGGGAGGCCTTTAACAGTAAAGCACAGCGGATGTCCACGATGGGTAGTAAAGGGTCAGTCCAAGCCGTTTAAGCACCGAGCTTTGTCAGGCAGCGCTTGCTTGGCATCACCAAGCGTATTTTCGGTGGGACAGAACTCTAGGTGGATGGACTTTCCTTCTGCTTCTGTCCTTTAAACACACTGCACCGTTTCCTTCCTCCTGTCCCCACCTGCAGCACTGTCTGCACCCATGCCCAGTTCTCTTCGGTTGCCCCAAGCTGGAGAGAAGCTTTGGCACTGGGAGGATGGCCATGCTCATCAGTGCAGTAGAGGAGCCTGGGGCACAGACAGACTCTTAGCAACAAGGAAGTTTTGGGAGGAGGTCGCACTGAGCATTACTTTGGGCTTAGACCTGGTGCAGTTAGGACCCAGTGATTGAAATTATCTTCAGTTGTATGCACACTACACTGAATTCCTGTGCATTATTAGGTTTATTTCCCTTCACCTCAAAAATAGGGAACCAGTAAAGCACTTTAATATTTGCAAGGAAGGTAAAGTTTGGAAAGTCCTGGAGTTGAGCTTTGATTTGACTGCTTTTGGACAGTGGTGGGGTTTTTTGTGATATAGACTATTTATTGCTTGTTGGAACTTTTTGTCTTAACAAAATGTCACTTTTTGTGAATGTTCAATGGGTGCTTTAAAAACTAAGTGTGTATCTTCTCTGACTGTGTTTTATCATTTACCACTACACCATCAACACTGTAGGACTCACCCAGTGCTTACTGGGCTGTTTTATACAAACATAGCACCCCATAGCAACTTCAGCATCCCTCTCACAGTTTAGTTTTAGGATACACAAATTTGCAGAGACACGCATGTCCCAGAAATGTCCAAGTCTACAATATCACAGAGCCACGCTATACATGAGCCACATGCAAACCTTCCTCCAGTTCCCTGGAAGTCTGAGTCTCCTCAGCTGGTCAGAGCTGCCTATGAGCAACAGGATCAGCCACAGCTTTAAAAATGCACAGCCCGAGTCACACCTCAGATCTATAACAGCAGCAGCACTTCTGAGAACAGGGCTCCCAGTTCAATCAATATCTTCCTTGGAAGACACAGAGGAGACAGAGGCAGGGACGCAGACAAAGCCCTGCAGCTGCAGACACAGAGATCTGATTAGGAGGCTGTAAGGCAAGGCGCGCCTGGAGTCATCAAGAGCAGGGAAGGACAAGGGAAGATTCTCTGTAGGAGCCTCCATGGGAGCCTGGCTTTGCCAACACCTGCATTCTGGGCTTTTAGCCTCAGAGCCTTGAAAGAATAACATTTTGTGGTATTAGCTCACCAAATTTGTGGTGCTTTACTGCAGGGTCCCTAGGAAATCAATAGGGCTTGGTATGGGTCTCTCATTTCCAGTCACACAGCTGGGGCCCCTGCAGTGGGACTGACTGCATTTCACTAAGTTCTGGGCTCTAGGACAATGGTAATGAAGCTGAAATGGAATGAAGCTTCCTGTCAGGGGCCTTACAGTTTTAGCACATTGGTTTCTCTGTTGAAGACCCCAGATCATTACTCCACAAAGAGAGAAGCCAAGAGTCTGGAGGGGGTTGCAGAATTCCCAGAGCCCTGTCTTGGGCATCATTTTCACTAGACTCTGACCTTCATTGGAAGTGACTGCCTGGTGCCCATGGCAGGGCTAACAAAAACATGCTCACAGCTGGGTGTGGCTCAGCAGGAGGATGCCTCTTGGGCTCCATCCCCAGTGGTGCAAGGAGGAAACCACAAAGCCTCAGCTGTGCTGTACCCACAGTTCTCCCAGAGTCAGGAGTCTACCCACCTGGGACCAGACACACCTAACTGGGGTTTCTTGCCTGGCCTTGGGTGCAGGGTGCAGCTCCATTTTCTCATCAGCCCTGACTTCCACAGCTCTGTGCACAGGATCCAAGGGGAAGGAAAATGGAATTGGTGCTGACCGTGACCCATCTCTGAAACAACCTAAAGCGCAGTCATTTTATAAAGTATTCATGGTTCTAAAAGCCTTTTGAGGGGTTTGAAAGGATTTGCTTGGATCCAGATGGATCCTGATGGGAATTCTAGCTTAGCCACTTGGCAGCTATTATGGAGCTTAGGGAAGTTACTTAACCTCCTGGATTGTACTGTCCTAGCTTCCAAAATGGAGTTTTGCATCAAAATGTGCCTGGGGGATTAACAGAGAGAAAGAAAAGGACCGCTCTGGTCACTGGTACACAGGAAACACCTAACTGGACTTAAGATTATCATCAATGTTTACCATTCTCATCAATGTGGCAACTCTTTGCTTTATTCCATCCCGGTTCCTCAGTCTTTCCGCTTTTCTCAAGGAATGGCATGGTAGGGACAATTTGAGCTCCTTCTATGATTAGCCGTTAGCAATTTTAGTGTTTCTTCTGTGCCTTCAAATCAGGACTATTTTCATTACTTGATCTACCGATTTCTGCTAAGAATGGGTGGGAGGTGAATTATTATGGTGGGGCACAGACTTTCAACATAAACGTGCATCAAAAAGCATTTAACATAATATTATAGATGGTGATATGCTGTTGCGGATCCACAGAGTATGCATTTTTAAAAGGCTTTTGCAATATGCATTTTTTATAGACACTGTTTTCTGGTCCTGGATTTAAACTGAATTGACAGTTGGTCAGAGGTCTGGAGAATGTTCATTCATGCATTTTCGTGTCAAAAAATTCCCTTAGCATTTGAGAAAGTAGACACCTAATCTTACATAATCATGTCATGTTTTAGGGCAGACTGAGGTAACGCATTATGCAAGCAGGAAAAAAAAACACCTTAAAATCTTACAATTATTTTTATAATAAAAATTTCATGTTAATAGATGTTACTTTCCAACCCAGAAAAACTTACCAATTAATTGTGTGTATGTTTGTGTGTGTATATATCACAAGAAAATTCAGAAAATTTGTTCTAAGAAGATGCAATTCTGGCCTTGCAATTTACTAGGTATTTTACCATTGACTACATCTCCAGCCCTTGTCCCAGACTCTCTGGATAGCCCTGGCTAGATTCAAACACAAGATCCTCCTTCCTCAGTCTTCTGAGTGCCGAGGTTGCAAGTGTGCGTCGCAACTCCCAGCTAAGAATGTTTCATTCATTTGTTTTACTTGCTTTTTATGTAGTGAGGTTGGGCTTTGTGTAGGCTCATTTATGGCATATGTCAAATTCTCTGTGTAGCTAAGGATCACCTTGAAGTTCGGATACTCCTGCTTCCACCTCCAGAGTTCTGGGATTAGAGGTAAGTACCACCTCACCCAGTTTATACAGTGCTACAGATTGTGCCTAGGGCCCGGTGCGTGCTAGGCAAGTGCTCCACCCACTCAACAACATCCTTGATCTTCAGAATGTTTTTAATAAGGCTGACGTAATGAGATTGAGGACAATGACTTCAGAAATGTATGAAACCAGTATGGCTACCCTGCTCCCAGCTTCGCATGGTTTCTTTCATGGTTCTGTGACTCCCAGGAAATTATGCACCTAATTCTGTTTTCTTTTCACTTGTGTATTGAAAATAGGTTTAGCTATGAATCCAAGTACGGGTCTGTGCTTCCTGGGTCCCCTCCCAGGGATAGCCAAGCTATTGCACATCATCCCAGCCATGAGGAGGGAAGTGTAGGCAGGAACCATCCAGTGTTTGAGGGTCTTGGGTGGAGGCTTGAGAGATGAGAGACAGACTTCTCAGGAGTCAGTGTCAGTGATCATCTCAGTTTATTGAAGCAAAGAGGATCTATATTATATATATATGGTAGGGGGAGAGGGGAAAATGCCTTGTGTGGTGGTATATTATTGGCCAGGGCAGCAATACTAGGAGAGCTCTATTTGCATGTGAGGGGCTCACAAACAGATATGGGTGGTTGAGTGTTATTGGTGGCAGGGGCCAAAGTCTTAAAGAAGCCTTCTTTGCATAAGCAGAGATCTCACAGGGTCCAAGGGAAGAGACCTTATAAGGTCACATAGGGAGAAAGGAAGTCCAGCCCGAGGTTCTCCAGTTACAGTGGTTAGATAAACATTAAACAGGCCACATATCTTGGAGAGGCAGGATTTTATCAGGTGCTGTGTGTCACAAGGCATGGAAGTAGATGTTGGTGCTAGCCTGGGTCTGTCAGAGTAAGAAAGGAGGAGCAGCCAAATGCCTTCAGCTTTCAGGGTGAGAAATCTGTGGTTCAAACCACAGTTCAAGCCCCTCTTATGTCTGGGCCAGCCCCTCACCCAAGTTCCTTGCTGCCCACTTGAAAGGTCAGAGACTCAAGTACAAGTTGCTGGAGTGCAGAAAAGCATTTGGTAAGCCACTGAACCATACGTTATTTTGGAAGTGTTAAGAAGGAACAAGGAAGGCAAAGAGAGGAAGGAGGTAAAAAAGGGAAAGGAAGCCCAGTTGTTTCGTTGTTAGTCAGGCTTTCCTGCCCAGAGCTGCACCATTCTCATCCTGACTGCTTCAACACATTACTGAACAAGAGCTGGTTCCTAGATGATAAATATGAAGTAACATCCAGTCACAGCAGGGGAAACGTGTAAGTCCTTTTATAGTTATTTTTACAAGTCTCCCCCCTTTCTCCCCTCTTCTCTTTCCCTTTTTCCACATCTCCCTCTCTCTCTGTCTCCATCTCTCATGTGTATGTGTGCCATCAGTGTACAGATATTGAAGAGGGGAAGTGGATACAAGCCTCCATCTCTAACCCAGAAGCTATCTCCAATTGATAACTGTTCACAAAGGAAAAAAATACCAGGGTTCTCCAATGGCGTCTCACTGGGTATACAAAGCACACTTAAGGGCAAGTCCCATGGCCAACACAAAACAAACCCAATGGCAGTTTTGGAAGTTCTTTGTCTCTTAATGCTTTGTCGGGGCTCCCCCCACTTGTAGGTCCTTCCTGTATGTATTATGATTTCAAGTTTTGTGTTTTTATGGGTTCTCTGTGCAAATGTGTGCATCTCTACACCTGTATGTATTTCCTGTGTTTTTTCCTCTGATTCTTTTTCTTCTGTTTGTTTGTTTTTGTCTTATTCTTATTTGTTTGTGTTTATTTCATCTTATTTTATTATGATTATTTTTGTTAGGTGCCTGTTTTTGTTCTAATGAAAGAAAAAAAGAAAGGGTGTGGATTTGGGTAGATGAAGAAATGGTGCAGATCTGCAAGGAGTTGGGGGAGGAGAAACTGGAACCAGAATAGATACTTCGTGTTTCTCAAAAAAAAAAAAGGAACATTGTACCTACACCAGAGCATAACATAACATACAGACTTCTTAAGGAGGCACGAGCATTGAAAACATTCTTTCTAGTTTCTGCTCCTAAACTACAGTCAAAACTGGAAAGTCCTATGGGTTCCTTAGTTGAAAGTCCTTAAAGAGGAACTTTGTAGGACTTATGATATCTAAAAAGGAGGTAGTTGTTCTGAGGGGTGTGTGTGTGTGAGAGGTGGGGAGAATGAGAGAGGAGAGAGAGAGAGAGACAGAGATCTGGATATCATCCTGCTAGAAGCTATCCTCTCTTGGAAGGTGCTCTGATACTGTTTTTCTCATTTTTCATCCTTCCTACTCTGGCAGCTTGGACGTGGGTCTGTGTAAGGAAATGCTTATCTATTTTGGCCTTTCCTAGGCACAGGTCTCTCTTGATCGTGTGCTGTGGTCTCTGGAGCTCCTGAAGGATTGGACTCTAGTGGGAATGAGCACAGTATGGGCGGAGGTCAGCTGAATAGGGGTGGACGCAGTTAGGACTCTTGGGGAGACCTGGAAGGGAAGGACTAGATAAAGTAAGAGATAAAGTGGAAGAGAAAAAGAAAAGAGATAAAGTCTGAAGAGTTGAAGATGTAGAATTGTAGCTGAGAAGCCTAGCAGCGGCTACAGGAAAAACAGAGATGAGGCGGGGAGGGAAGAGGAAAAGAGGAAGAAGGGGAGGAAAAGGAGAAAGGCCATGACTAGTAAGAACTACAATAATGAGGAGGGGGAGGTGCCTTGTAGTGAGGCTCAGGCAGAGGCTGGGATGTTGGTACCCAGACAGCCACTAATGTCCTATTTTAACCTGTGACACATGTGCTTCAGAAAAGATAAGGGTTCTAAATGGCGCATTAGAATTCCAAATAATCCTTCATTCATTGCAGATGACTTAGCGAGATAAGGGTCAAGAGAACATAAGCTTAAAGCAGGGTCAAAGGGTAGAGGTAGAAGAAGGATGTATGTATAAATGCATTTTTATTTAATTTAAAAGGTGTCTACTGATTTCTCTTCAAGAGTTCATTTGAGGACAAATTCCTACCATCTCTGAAGTCACGAGATCACCATCCTGTTACTGTATGTCATAGTTAACCTTTGTCAACTTAACACAAGCCTAGACACGCCTGGGAAGAGGGAATCTGAGTTAAAGAATTACCTTCCCCAGATTGGTCTGTGGGAGTGTCTGTGGGGGCATTTCCGGGACTGTTGATTGGTGTGGGAGGGTCCAGATCACTGTGGATGGTGTAGTCCCTAGGCTGATGGGCCTGGGCCGGATAAGAATGGAAGAGGAACAAGCTAGAGGGAGCAAGCCAATAAGCAGTATTCCTCTGGGATCTCTGATTTACTTCTTACTTGGCTTCCCTTGTTGTGAGCCAAAGAAATCTTGTCCGTCCCATGTTGCTTTAGCCCTGTTATATCATAGCAACAGAGAGGCAAGCTAGGACACTGCAACTACTAGATTGTGTAGGTTGGAAGAACCGGGTTGAATGATCAGGAAATCAACTGAGAGACTCATGCTTTCAACCAAACCATGTGCAAAGATGGCTTTCCTACTGGCACAGTCTGAAATGTTGTGAACATTCACCCAATGAATGTTCCGTTGACATTTGGACTGCAGGTCCGTTTCCCAGCTCAGATTGGACAAGCAGGGCCTTGCACATGCCTACTTAGCATTTTTACCCATAGTCTCAGAGATGTCACGGGTATCAGAGTCGTGCTTTTGCTCACTTGAGCAAATTAGCACGTGCACATTGTGTTTAGAAGTGTTGCTTGGCAACCGTACTCTGCCAACTGTACAAGGCCCTGGTTGGCAGACGTTTAAGCCCTGAGCTCCTCCATGCAGATGTTGCCAGCAAATCTTGGTTTTTACTAAGACCTAATACTACGCTGGGAGACCAGAAAAGATGAGAGGTTGGGAAGGGACCTGAGGCCAAACGCCTCTGCCATGAAGAAGATCTTTGGGGCTAAGCAAAAGACGCCCTTGAGTTTCTGCGATGGCCCACAAATGACTGTCTCTGAGTTTTTCTTTGGCGATTGTCCAAACTATCCGAAATACCATACAGCATACAGACCCGTGGGGCAGATTCACCGGGTTGCAGCTGAGGGCGATGCAGCCCGGATGGAGATTCTCATCACCCTGGGACAGTGCAGTGTGTTTGACAGAGACCGCAAGAACAGGTGACAGGGGGAGAGCAACTGTACCTTCTGGGCAGGCCAGCGTGGGAGAGAAAGACATTCTCGCCTGCCTGTGTTTCTGGGCTCTGCATCCGAACCCCGCACACCTGAGGTCCTAAGGCTTTCTGAGCTGCAAAACAGGAACTTTTAACTGCTTCCCAGTCTCCCTTCGAGCTGGCAACCTGAGCTCTGCCAAAGTACTGAGGTCCCTGTGGCTGGAGAAGTATGGTTTTCACCGAGACCTAGTATTGGTTGGGGTCTGGCGGTTGAGTGAGGCATGTGGTCTGTTCAGGGCACGCACGCGGATCTTTGGTGCTGTGTTCCAGGGGAGGTGCACATGGAAATCTTCCGTGGTGGTGCTGAAAAAAAGGCACATACTTCTGACCAGCTCCTCTCCCCAATTCTTTCTCCACAATTCCCTCCTCTTTCCTCCCCCTGTCCTCTTCCTCCTCCTTCGCGTCTCCTCTCCTAGGGTTTCTCATAACAGTGTCCTACGTTCTACTGTGTGATTTTTTGAAGCAGAGTTAGAGTTTGTTAGGGAGAAAGTTAAACAGATGTAAATGCAGGAATTAATAGAGGCATGTAGGAAGGAACACTACATACCCTAGATAGGGAGGGTCAGTCAAGGCCTCTCTAGAATTCCAAGCTATCCTTTTTATTCTTAATTTTATGAATCAGGAAATTGAGGCATAGTAAGTAACAGCTTAGAGTAGGGGGTTTTTAATTCAAAGGCGATGCTTTTTAATTTTTCTTGCAAGAAATTTTTTTCTTATAATATGTTCTGATGAAGCTTTTCCCTCTCCCAACTCCTTCCAGATCTTTCCCATCTCCCCACCCACCCAACCACACTCCCCTTTTCTCTCTTTAAAAAAACAAGCAAATATCCACCCCCCCCCACTAAGAAACTCTCACACAAAATCCCCATAAAACTAAAAGGTAGAAACCAAAACATACAAGCAAAAGACCAATATTACAAAAATAAAAAGGTGGTCAAACAAAGCAAAACGAGACAAAAAGTCTATAAAAATACTGCTGAGTTCGTTTTGTATTGAGCCATACTTTTTCTGTTGTAAAAAGCTGCTCTGGGCTGATTCAAACAATCAGCTTAATAGCAGAGCATTTCCCTCACAGAGAGAAAGGGGGGGGGGAGTTGATGATTTGTTTAGAAGGCAGAAGAATGACATGATATTTACTGTTATAATTACATTCATCAGTAATTGTGGATTTTGAGACAATGCTCTAAACGCCACAAAAATTCCATTTCCACAGGACAGCCTTGCATTTTGCCTGTGTCTATGGCCGGCTACCGGTGGTGACTGTTCTAGTGAATAATAACTGCGAGATCGATGCCTTTGACAAGAACCACACCACACCTCTGATGAAGGTGGGTGGCAGCCATCCGTTTCAATATGAACTGGATGGGTTGAAGGTGCTTTTGAGGGGAAGGACTCTACCTCCATTTACGTGTAGCTCACTGGTGAAAGCTGCGGGGTGTCGATCTTGAATTCCTCGAGCTGATGATCCGCTTCTGGTTCTAAAATGCAGTCCGTACAATGCTGGAAACAGAAGTGCGCGGCTGTTCTCCTGGAGCACGGCGCGAACCCCAACCTTAAAGACAGCAGTGGCAACTCCGCTTTACACTACGCTGTGTACAACGGGCACGAAGAGATGGCTGCTCTACTGCTTGGTTACAATGCTGATATCGAACAAAAAACGAAGGTAGAGTCCATCGCATTTTAATCTCAGTCTCTAAAATGTACATGTCAGCAGAATATTCCACCTGAGCGTTTACTGAATGAAAATATTTTGAAAGAACTTAATTATAGAACTGTGAGTTCGACACCCATATTTGCAAAGAAATATTTGATGTGCAACTTTCTTTCTTTCCTTCTTTCTTCCTTTCTTTCTTTTTCTTTCTTTCTTTCTTTCTTTCTTTCTTTCTTTCTTTCTTTCTTTCTTTCTTTCTTTCTTTCTTTCTTTCTTTCTTTCTTTCCTTTTCTTATGTTTAATGTGAAATATCTGAGAAAACACTGAATTTGTTAAAAGTAAACTTCCTCATTTTTTTTTTCACCTTTCTCCCCTGACTTTTGCAAAGTGACCTGCATAGACAGCACAATTTACTTTGGAAATGGCTTTATCTTAAAACTCAAAGACAACAAAAGCACTCATGTAAAATGGAAAGCATGATGCTTTTGGTGAGTTATTGTCAAGTGATCTAAAGCTAAAGACGAAAAGGTACAGAGAAAAATTGATCAGAAATGTGCATCTGGAAATTAGTTACCCGAGGGAATAAAGCAAGAGTAATTAAAAAAAAAAAGCAGTTAATGTGTGCTGACACAGTTTTTCTCTGTGTTGAAGGTAGTAATTCATAGCTTGATCAAGAAAGCTATTTAATTACAAACATGTCTAAAGATCAGTTTAAGGTGGACTCTGGGGAAATGAGACTGGTAGTGACTAAGCGATAATTATGTGGAAAACTAGAGGAAACATCAACCACCAGCATCCACTTAGACATCCACTTAGGTAAAAACTAAACTCTGCTCTCAAATCTACAATTATTTGTTGTGGGGGGGTATTTAAATTAGCTTTTTTTTTGTATATTGAAATTACATTGCATCCTAAGTTGTATGTTCCCTGTTTTTAGTGACTGAATCCTTATTATTACTCAGATGACCAAATGAGGAAGAGAATTATCCATGTCCACATAGATGAGACTGAAGTTCTGTTTATGTGGCTTTAGTTCTCAGCTGTAGTTGTATGTAGTTTGAGTCAGTACATCTTATAGCAGCGGTTCTCAACCTGTGGGTCTCAACCTTTTTGGGGTGAAACGCTCCTTCCACAGGGGTTGCCTAAGATCATCTGCATATCAGATATATTGCAATTCACAACAGTAGCAAAATTGCGGTTATAAATTAGCAATGAGAGTAATTTTATGGTTGGGGGTCATCAACAAAACAAAAACAAAAACAAAACCCTAAATAGATGACTGAAATATAGGTATTCCTGAATTCTACAACCCTGACATCTCTAGAGGAACTAGAATTAGATTAGATACTACTTTCTACCAATCATGTCTTTTCCAACAATGTTAGCTTAACTTTCCTTTTCCTTTTGTGTTTGAGAAGCTAAAAGGAGAATTATCAAGTAGTTTCATTTCCTTTCTTGTGAAATAATACTCTGACAAAAAAGCAGTTCACAATTCTAGGTCCATAATTTCTGGGAAGTCACAGCATCAGGAGCTTGAGACAGCTGGGCCCCTAACATCTATGGTCAGAGGCAGAGAGAGATGCAAATGCATGTGTGCTCACTTGCTCACTTGTGCAAAGCATGGATTCTTTACTCTTCTGCAGTTCAGGAGCCTCTGCCTAGGGAATGGCGCCACCACAGTAGGCTGGGTCTTTCCACATTAATTAACTTAAGACAATCTGCCATAGACATGTGCACAGGTCAACCCAATGCAGATAATCTATGTGATTATCTACATTGAGATACTCTGAGTGATTCTAGGTAGTGTCAACTCGACAACCAAAGCTAAGTGTCACAATCAGTAATGACTGCTGGCTTACAGAACAAAGTACTTTTCTTTAGCCATCAATAATAATTCAGTACTCTTAGAAGGTCCTCAAGAATTCAGTAAGTAGAGACTCTTTTTTAAAGGTTTCATACCATCACATTATTCAAGTTAACAGATCCTGAAATATCAATTACCAGCAGGGTTTTCTCTATCAGAAGATAGGAAAACATGAATTTTCTTGTCACTTGAAGAGCAGGTGTCGCAGATAGCTACTGTGTCGGTCCACAAAGAAGACAAGGAGACACTTCATAGATACAAACCCTGCAAGACCTCAGGAGAGGGAACCAGCTGTCATGGCAGTGCCATTCTGGACAGCGGAACCATGATCGTCTGATCTCAGGTGTTTTTTATTGATACAGAGCTCTGCAGGTGTTCTATAGATACACTCTGTCCTCTCATCCAAAGGCCTATTTGCATAGTGAAGGAAACCTGTAGCTTATGCTCATCCCACAATTCTTTAGCAGCCTAGCTATGCCACCTTTATGGTGTGGAACTTAAGGCCCAAGGGGATCCCACAACCTTTTAAGAGCCAAGCTATGTCATCTTTATGGTGGGGGAACTCAAGGCATAAGGGAAGTGTTTTCTCCTTGTTGCCTGAGACTGTGGAAGAGGGACTACAAGAATTCTTCCACAGCAGCTTTGCTCTGTGGAAGTCACCTCCACAATAACTCTGCCAGAGAGCAGTGATCAGGTGCAGATCATGAGAAAGCAACCATCTTAATCACAGGTTTACATAAAGCCAAAACCTGCAGATGATAAAAACTACAGAGGCTTAGTCATCCCTTCCCCTGAGGTACAAAACAATTATTATAAACATAACTAGAAACAAACTTCTCCAACAAACATATGTCTGTTTGGCAGCCAATCTCAGTGCAGGTGTTAAGTTGATAAAGCCGTGGTATCTGGTATCATCAGACCATCAAACTGGCAGTTGTAAACACACACACACACACACACACCAAAGTTCATAGGAATCATTTAACTTTGGCTTCTATGTGATTATTTCATAAACACTGGAAGAATTGAATATAAGTGGAACATGAATTATCAAGGGCGGGAAGAACTAAGCTTTCTTTTTATAACATTTTGGGATGTATCTAAAACATACTTGCTTTGTATACACCCACTGGAAAACATACCCACAACAACAGTGAAAGTCTAGGGGTAAGTACTCAGAGTGGCTTTGGCTACAGGTTTCCTCCACAACTTGAGCCCACTGTTAAGCCTCAGGAGACTTCTGGAAACGTTTGACCTTCCCATGTCTTCTAAAGAATTAAGTCCCATCTCCCCTGAACCATGTACTGTTGGGTGCCCATACACAAGACAGTCATGTCTGAGGCCCAAGTGTAATTTAAAATCTTGATGTAGAAATGAAAATTTGGCCATCGATTTGCTAACTCATGACCATATTTTGCCCCTGTGTGATGGATTTTGATTTATTGTTGTAAAGAAGATGTAGCCCCTGCCATCAAAAAGCTTTGGGTTTATATGAGAGCAATCACATGGCTTCAAATAATGAATGCAAATAATAGAAGCAAGTGTTTGAAGCAACAATGTAGGTTTGAAATGGACACTGGAGACACAAAGGTTCACTTGACTGCTTTAGGCAGGAGAGGAACATTTCAAAGAAAGAGAGCAGAACATGCAAAAGCAGCAATGTTAGAAGGAAGGGATCCTCTGTTCGCATGTTCTTACGCTTTTATCGCGTGTTTATATCCATACAGTCTTTTATAAGAGTTTTAGGTCAGTTGAGAAACTTGCAACTTTTTGAATTATCAATTGGCTTTGTTGTTTTACAGGATGGCTTCACACCACTTTTACTGGCGCTCAGAGAAAAGAGGGTAGAGGTGGCAGAGTTTTTAGTAAAAAGTGGAGCAAATATACATGTTGTAGATGATCTGAAAAGGTAAAGTCATTTAACTTAAAAAGAAGTAAAACCTTAGTGGTATTCTAGACTGGTAACAATCACTCAACTCAGAAACAAGGCTAATGGGAAGAAGAGAATTCACATTCAGGGATACAGAGAAGACATAGACATAGCCATCAGTTCAGTCTGTTAGGGAAGAAAAGCAATTGTTTGAAGAGAGCAATGTGAATAATAATAATAATAATAATAATAATAATAAATATGAGTCATATTGCCTTATAGTTATTGTTATTTGTAATCTGACTTTGTTGGTCATATGATCATAGGAATTTATGAGTTATATGTGTTTCATAATTTCATTTGTTTTTAAAATGTATGAACTTGCAGTGTAATTTTTTGATTCATGGTAAAACTGTTAATTATCTTACAGTATTTTTTATTTTTATGATTTACTTTTTAGTTATTAATTTTATTTAAAATACTTTTAACAACACTTTAAGAATTTAGTACAATATATTTTGATCATGTTCACCCCAACCACTCCCCTTGACTCTTGCTTGTCCTTCATCCACCTCCGCACTCCAACTTTTGTGTCTTTTAAAAAAATTAATAACACATCTATCCAATTTGTGCTGTAGTAGTATCCTTGTGTGTTCAGCAAGGATGACACAGAGGTATATTCACAAGTGCAAACTCTGTCAGGCCTCAGCAAAGGAAACCACTGTCATGGCCAGTGTCATACTCAAAGCAGAACCCCGAGTGTCTCAGCTCAGGTGCTCCTATTTGATTCAGAACTCCTCAGGTGTTCTATTGATAGCACGTGCAGATCATTACCAATCAGCATCCCCCACACTAATCCAACACCTAAAAACAATACAAAATGCCAAGACCTAGGCTAGCCCCTCACCCAACAGTGCATAAAAACATTTTGAACATAACTGAAAATAAACTCCCTCAACACACAGATTTCTGCATGTGGTGCCATCCACTGGAGCCTGGTTGACTTGGGAGGAGTCATCCCATTAAAGCAAACTGACCCTCCCTCCCTAGAAACTGTGCACTATGGTCCTTAACCAGGAGTAGGGACTCCTGGGCCCCCTCCCCACCCTACCCTAGAAGGTTGACTGGCTGGATTTTGCGCAGGCAACCACAGCTGCTGCGAACTCCTGAGCGCAGCCATCCTGCGGCAGTCAGAAGACGCTGTTTTGCTCTGGTCTAACCCAAGCTCTGGTTCTCACAACCTCCATACCACTCTTCCCAGTGGTCCCTGAGCCTTGGGAAAGGGATGTAATATAGACGTCCCACTTACGGCTGGGGCCTCCACCGTCACTTACTCTACACTGGGACCAGTTGCAAGTTTCTGTACCAACCACCGTTTACCTCACAAGAAAGCAAATGAGGTCCCAGAGATCTTACAGGGTTTTCACATTTCCTTCTTTTATACGTTTCCTTTAAGATACGTTAAACTAAGTAGGAGTTGAAAATTATAATATGTGGGATGACTCTTTAAATTGATTTTTTTGGTAAGAATACTGATGTGATGTTATCTAAGTGACTATTAATCACCATTATGAAATATTAATTTTCCCCCTTTACCCTCCCTGATTTGTTTTAATCTGTTTATATTTATTTGGGAGGGAGATAAAAAGGGGTGATAAAATAGTGTAAATTAGATTAAGTTTTTCTTTTCTTTTCATTTTTCGAGATAGAGTTTTTTTTGGTTGTCCTGGATCTCACTCTGTAGACCAGGCTGGCCTTGAACTCACAGAGATCTGCCTGCCTCTGCCTTAAAGGCGTGTGCCACCACTACCCTGCTTTAATTGGATAAACTTTAATGAAGATAAGTCATTAGTGAATGGTAAAAGTGGAAGTCTTTAGATTCATTCAAAGCTGGATTTGATTCCCAGGTTTCCCAGTTACTAGGTATGCGATTTTCAGAATGATGCTCACAGCCGATTGTATTCCCTGGTATGAAACAGAGGATAACACCTTGATAAACCGTTATAGGATCATTTACATAGCACTTAGTTCAGAGTATAGCACATGGTCATCAGCACCATTAATTGAAAGCACTATCAAAATTATGATTATTATTTTCATATACTACTGTTCAAATCATGCACACAGCTTTGAATTATTTCATCTTCATCTGATTAAGAACTGTAATATATCCCATTAGGCTAGGGAAATATCAACTCTTCCTTAATTACTTCAGATGTATGAACTTAGTATAGCTATTTTCTTTTAAAGGCCGTGAAGTCAGGAATTGTGCTCCAAAGAAGAACAGCAGGAAAAGAGATTTCCTTCTTTATCCTGGGATTTAGCCTCACAAAGAGGAGCAATTGTGGTTCCACGATGCTATGTCTGTTAGCAAATGGCCAATTCTACATGGACAGGCAGGATAGTAACTTGGCAAGACACATATATGTAGATTTAACTAATTTCATAACAGTGACTCTAAATATCTGCTATTTTAGAAACACTTTGATATATGCTATACGATGTGGATCAAGAGATATGGCCACACTACTCCTTAAGGAAGGTATTGACTTCTTCTACAAGGATGTCTTTGAATGGACAGCATTACGCTATGCTATTGAAGGCCACTGCACTTTGTAAGTACTTACGTTAACACGTTAATTAAAATTATATCGAAGCTCAAAAACAAATACGACTATTGAGATGATGTTGTGCTGTGCAGGTGGTTTTGGGATAGCAGTGACTTAGTTCACTCTGTCAGCCAGGAATCAAGCAGAAGTCAGGAACAGCACTGGGGTCGGAATGTTTAGGCTCAGGACTCGTTTTGGTAAATGCTGAACGTTGTTGTCCCGGCATCTCACACGTGCTAGGCAAGTCTTCTATCATTTTGCTGTATCTCCAGTTAAGAGACTTCAACCTTATAGGTCTCAGTATTTCTCCTGTTATCCCCCAATATAACCCTTACAAATGAGGTACAAGCAATATCTACCACATTCTTGATATATTTTCAATTCGCTATTTGGATCTTGAAATTCTAAACTTAGCAGAAAATCGTGATGCTTTCCTGTGGGAGCTGTCTTGTGTACCCTACTCCTTGACTTTCCAGTAGCTGAAGGGATTCCTAAATTCCACAGAAGCCAGTTCTCTTAGAAAAATCTGATATTTCTGTTGGTTCCATAATTATTAGAATACTCCCTGGAGTTCAATGGCAGTGAATTTTTACTACCACGTTGTCTGTACTGAGCCAGACCTCTGAATCCTTATGGTAATACACACGTACACCTGAATGTTACAATGTCCTAAGTTCACATGTACCTAGGCTTTTAAACTCAGCTGTTATTCTCAAAGAAACATTGTTAGCAGTCTGACCCTTCCCATGCCTTCAGAATCTCATATAGAACTTACAGGTTAGCTTAGACCTTTGTGGTCAATTCACGTAGTAAAATTTGTGTGTGTTTTTTATGCTGAGAAATATAAACTACATATAAATTCAAATCATGTTCCAGAAAAATCACAAATGTCCTCTACTGATTAATACTACATCTGTACCAAAGGCTCCATCATAGCTTTTGTATACCTTTTTTGGTGTTGGGATGCCCCATATCAACCTGTTTAGGGTTGCTGTTGACTTTCTTGGCCACGCAACTGCCACCCTTCCCCTCATGTGTGTATCTGCTCTTCCCTCCCTCTGTCTGTGTTGGACCTAAGAAAAAGATTGCATTAGATCTTATTAGTATCTATGTGTACAAGAGTGTTTTATTTTCTGGGTCATTTGTAGGTAAATATGACTTAAATAAGCAGGAGAGGACAAGGAGAAGAGCATAACCAGGTCTTTGAATGGATTCCCTTTGTGTCCTGGGAATGACTGATTATCTTAGTAATAGTGAGCAGTCATTTAATTAAGGAGGTAATGTAAAGTACTTTGCTTCAAACCATTAAACAACTCATTTTCTCTGATTTACAAGCCACAAAACAGAACAGCTAATAACTAAAACAAGGGCCTAACCTTTCCTAGACAGCTGTAATATTTTGAATTTTAGACAATGCAGAGAAATACACATTAGGCTTTATTTGGGGGTTAAAAAGAGTTCAGCATCTGGAAATACTTTATTGCTTTGTTATTTCTTTGCACATGTTTTAATACTATCAAATAAAATCTTAAAAGAAACCTGCTGAACTCAAGCAGTAAAATCTTTATGTTTTTCTTTTAGAATAACAGTTAACGTCTGTGGGGAAACAGCTAGTGCAATAGCCAAGAGCTGTTAGTTGTGTAGCAAGGATGTCTTGGTTCTCTCCTGCCTGTCAAGTTAATCCAGTCCATACACTAAGCCTCATTTCTCTCATTTCATGACCCTTCCACTCAAGTTTTTTTCTTCTTTCATTGTAGGCTTAATTAAAAGATTTAGAGCTCACAAATTTCAAATGCACAGTAAAAAAATCTCTACTATTTTCTGTGATGTTCTTTATTTAGAGACAGGGTCTCATGTATTCCAGCTGGTCTTGAGTTTTCTGTGTCTGAGGGTGATGTTGGACCTCCTGATCTTTCTGCCTCCACCTCCCAAATGCTGTGATTACAGGTGTGTGCCACCATGCCTGGTTAGATGTGGTACTAGAAATGGAACCCAAGGCTTCATGTGTGCTAGACAAACACTCTGCCAATGGAGCTACTCCCCTAACGCCTGGCGAATTCTTAAGAATTAAATATACTAAAAATGTTTTTAGTTAGTGTTAAGATAGTAATTTTATTTATTATTTTTCACCTGACAGTAGAGAGATACTTTTGGATTTTGAAGAAAAGATACACAACAACAAAAAAGATAACAAACCAGGTAAGATTTATAATGAATTGCTCTTTGCAATTGTCCTACCATACACAAAAATGTCAAACTAAGAAAGTGTTCATTCAGCAAGAGCGGAGAATTTCATTTCTATTTTCTTAAGTTCTTTCTGAATAGTCTACAGATCAGAATGACCTCAGACATTAATTGCATGAAAGTTACAATTGGAAGAGAGGCCCTGTCTCAAAAAAATCACAGGGAGAGTGATTGATATTTAACATTGACCTCTGGACTCCACATGTATGTGCACATATGTACACAGTCTCTACCCCAATGAGCATGTACAAACACACACAGAGACACACAGATACACACACACCAGAAGTAATCAAACCTTTTTTTTTTTTTGTGGAACTAGGAATTGAACCCAAGGCCTCTTGCATTTAATGAAATGCTCTGTAATTAGTTTTATCTCCAGCCTTTCTCTTCTTTTGTATTTGTTCACCATCAGAAGTTATGATGAGAAATATTTTATGTGTAAAAAAAGCATTATATATGTATATATATTTCTTTTTTTAAAAAATTAAAACAATATTTTATGTTTGTGAGCATGCTGTGGGCAGTTCATGGAGGCCAGAGGAAAACTTTGTGGTCTTAGTTCTTCCCTTCCACCCTTATGTAGGCTCTAGTGATTGACTACCAGGTGTGCCTGGTAAGTGACATTACCTCATGAGCCATCTCGCTGCCTCCCAAAAGCTTTTGTAAAAATGATTTTATTTATATATATTTATTTATATATGTATGAGCATTTTGCCTGTGTGTAAGCACGCCTTGTATGAAGTGCTGGGAATAGGTCCTCTGCAAGAGCAGGAAGTGCTTTTTAGCCACTAAGCCATCTCTTCACCCCCACCTCCCAACCTTTGTTCTTATGGCCATCTGCCATCTAATAAGAGAGTTTGTGAGAAATGACGTCATGCTGTGTTGGTAGCAGTGACTCTGTTCTGTTCAGTTCGAGTAGACTCTGAACAATCTCATGAGGCTGTACTTTTATGAAGAATGTCTTCCCAGGCAACATGCTGCTATCTCAGTTCCTGTGAGCTTTTCTACATTAGGTGCAGTTTGGAGTGGATAACTTTTTGAGGAAGATCTAATAATTTTTTCACCGGAGGAAGAATGTTAGATGAATTTGAGCTTTGTTTCACAGATAAGAACAAGAAAGTAGCTTTTGCTGAGAAAGCATATTGGTATCTTTCTTTAAAAAGTAGCAAGCTGGCGACTCTTGAGCTCTTCATTAGCAATAAGAAAGTCTTTGCAAGGCCCTTATTCCTGGTCTACTTTTGTGATTTTGAACCCTTCCCCCGCAGGGTGCAATGCCTGTAGATAAGTGTCTCATCCTAAACTGAAAAATCAACTGAATTACTTGGAAAAAAAAATCTCTATTCTAAGAAAGTAAACATATTCTCTTAGTAGATGAGATTGGGAGTGTACAGGGTGGTGTGGCCATAATATTCTCTTATTAATGTTCTTCTGTTGACCGTCCCGATCTATCAGGCTGTTTGCTTGGCACTATCAGTTTATAATACAATGATACCATTTTGAGTTACCTTCATAGTAGTTCATTGGGATTATGGTCATCATACACAACATTTTACTGTTCATAAATTTCATAATTTTTTCCTTCCTCCTTGAGTCCCATTGATACAAACAGGAGGGAGGATTCTTGTGCACGGATTGCTCCATCAGCAGTACTATTCGTGTCTACTTTAGGATAGTCTCACGGTATGTTTCCAAATGAATGCTTTCTAGCAAAGCTTCTGGGCCATGGACTTTTAACATTTGACATTTTCCTTTCACCTGTTCAAAACACATTTTCTATCTTTCTTTGGTAGAACAAATGGATTCTGGAGATGACTCATCCGCCAGGTAAGCTGTACATGTTAATAAAATCTGTACGTTCACAAATGAGAAACAAGTTCAGTGTTCTACTCTGGGAGACACCAAGCTGTATGTTTAAAATACTGCTGTTTATTATAAGTCTCACAATAGACATTCAAAGTATATGCTATTATAACTGTTTTTCTCCAAGGAGGCAGCTGTAACAGAGTCCGACAGCCAGGATCTGACCGCCATCCTCCTTGGCTCTCCCGTTCATTCTCTTGCCCATCCACAGGTTGGCAAGGACCCGTGTAGCCAGAAGCTCTAGAGAAGCTCTATGTTAGATCAATTCCAAAAGTCAAGTTTATATAGAAACTCCTTTAGGGTTTTCTGAAAAGTGTAGCTGTGGCCCAACAATTTACCTGAAAAATTTGATAATCACCATGCTAGCCAGTACCTTGCCTTGAGTACCAGCAGTTGTCAGGAACACCTTACTTACCTGTTCTTAGGACCACGGGAACAACTCCAGGAGAAGATTTTCTTTTCTGGAGATGAAGGATATGAGAAGAATATATGTGTGCAGAGCATGTGACACATGTTATTTTTAACACCTTAGAGGAGATTCGAAAATTGGTTTCTCTACTTACTGACTTTTCATTTTGTTTCTCCTTTAAGCTTCTATACATACTTAGTCCAATGACATTTTTATTTTATATACTCTTGTTTTTTTCTGTGTGTGTGTGAAAATAACCTTTTCTTTGGAAATCAACTTTTCTGTTTCCCTTCTTTATTCCTCTTCTTCTGTTTTTAAAATTACTGTCATCTAAGTATTCTGTTTTTCTGCAGAGAAGATTAAAAAGCACAAGAAATTTCAGAATTTTAAGGAATCAAAGAACTAACAAAATACACTCTTGGACTTCATCCAGATGGAGAACTTAAAGGTCAAAGATCTTAGTGTGACTTCTCTGGATGGAAAAAAAATGGCACAGATGATATTTAGACTCATGTGCCTTAGTATTAAGGTGAACTGTCATTCTTATGTTTTATTCAGTAGATGGGAAGTGAGTCCAATAATTCCACAGGTAGAGGATAAGAATAAAATAAAAACAGAGGATAAACATGGTGTTAACAGGCAGAGGACACATTTAGATAAAAGGATCCTGGGCTCAGTAGGATACAGGTTTTAGAGAAAAGACTAGAATGCAGACATTGGGATTAATTTGATAAGAATAAGACAGGGATTAAGCACACAAGACTTTGTGAGTTCATATACAGGCATATTGAAACGGGGATTCATGACAATCTTGATAAACATGCTGCTTGTTTGTTGAACTGTCGGAATTGAAAAATGTCAATGTCTCTGTTGAAATTCCTAACTATAATTTGAGCCCTTGGGGAAAGCCTCTATAGCAGCTAGGAATATGGTGCTGCTTCCATCACCTCAGCTTACCAGAGGGGCCTTAGAGTCTGACAAGAGCCAAGTGAGGAACCAAGTGGACCTTCGGATTAGCTGAACAGATCGACTTGCATGATGGGTAGAAAAGTTTTAGGGTCCCCTGGCATTGCAGTCACTGAGGCTCTATTAGGTAGTTAGTAAAATGTGTGTGGACAGTTGAAGTTTAGCTTGGTGCTTTGTATACGTTTTTACTTAAGATTTTCCTGGTCTGGAGATCTTAATTTTGGAAATTGTCATTGAGTCCTGCAGAGGCAGATGTGGAGGTCACCAGAAAGAAATGTTTTTAGAGGAGTTGGAGGAACAGGAGTCATGAACAGGATGCTGGTTTTACCGAAGTCTCCCTTGTCGAGTGTCTGGGTACTTTTGAAAGTTTTCAAGTGCTTGATAGTTGATGTGAACCTAAAAAATGCTGGGCAATGCTGGAAAATAATCTGAACTTAAAAATTTTAAAATATTTTAATCTCTTTGGGAAGGACATTCCAATAACCACACATATACACAACTGATTTTTGTTTGACTCTTGTATAGCTTTAAAACATTTAAGATGTTTCAAGAGACTTTGATGTTTTTGAGGGGAAGAGGATGAATGGATTCTTTTCAGTGGCTGTTATCCAAGCTGAGAGACCATGCCTGCCACTTTTTACATAGCTTGGCCTTAGTCTTCTTCGACCCGGGAAAGACATGGAGAGAGGGTGGTGCCTCTCTTCTCCTATTTAAGACTGTCAGGTTCATCTCAGCTATTCTAGAACAATGATATGAGGCATTAGTTAACTTTTCAGTTCTGTATTCATTGAGGGCAATTTCTTGTGAAGATACCATTTTCTCGGTCACTGCCAACAGGCTGTCACTATTTTATATGGAGCACAGCATCAGTCTTCACTGGGTGACACATAACTTGGGAGAGACAGGTCAAGATAAGTGAAAGCTTCTGTATAGTAAGAAATCCAATCATATTTACAGCAACTAAGAAGCCTCATCTCCTACGCAAGCAGCTGAATTTGTAGAAGGCTTTTCAGAGTTGTGCTCACCCAGTTTTACTGCACACTTTGCTCTGTAGGGTTTCCAGCTATCCCAGTCCAGGGACTTCCTCACCTGCAACCAAGGAAGATGAGTACATCTGTGACTCCAAGGTAAAATGCCCTTTTAACTCTGTGGAGTTAAATTATGTGCCCTAGATTTATTTCTGTTTTACTCTTAATATTTAGCAATGGTCTGTGTGCCATCTCAGTACACGGTAAGTTAAGTCAGAAGAAACAAGATTATGAGTAGCTAAAGACAATTGTCAATTTGGCAAAGAACAAAAAGGACTACTAACTACTTTGAGGCCGTGGGGAAATGGGAGAAAGTACAGAGCCCAGCAGAAGTTGTATTAGGAAGAGGCTTCCAGTAAGAGAGAAAATTTAAAATTTGGTCAATGATTATTTGGATAAACATAACTTACGGTGACTTTTAAATTATATTAACATGACTTTTGTATGACAAAGCAGATCTTTAACAGACTCAATTCATTATTATAGCAACAATTCCATGGTGCTCTTAGTTTTAACACTCTATAGCACAGGACATCTGGTAGTTTATTTTCTAATTTTTTTCATTACATTTTAAATTTATTTCTAAAATTTTTTATGTTTCATGTCTTTTTTTGGACACTTTGAATTTTAGTATCCTATACGCTTCTAGGAGAGACTTTCCTATATTTTTTCCTTTGGTTCTTGGATATATGTAACATTTCTATGTATCTCATGAATAAATGTAGGAAATAGGAAAAAAACCCCTTTTATGAAATGTAAAAATCTGCTACTATACAAGAGAAAAAATTCTGTTCTCATTCTGAGACCCAAGTGTTGAGTACATTTGGTTTAACTCAAGGACAATAAAATGATATTATTTTAGTGTCAAGAATATACTGGATTTCAGTTACAAGAGGCACACATATTTCCAACTTGGACTATAGCAAACTTATGTAGTATAAGTACATAAGTAAGTAACTCACTTATGAGTACATCCTCTAGGAAGACACCGACTTGGAGCGTGAAGCCTTTCTGATAAGTTTTAAATATTTCGACCTCCAGTACACTTTTGTTATCAAGTATCCACCACGTGCTGTGTAGACGTTGTATGTTGCAGAGGAGGAGTTATGCTATCGGTTTAGGATTGAAAAACAAACAACAAACCCTTCTAAGCCACTGCGGGGGCTTTAGGGTGCCTCTGTGTGCCCAAATGACCCAGTTGTATAATCTTCTATTTATATACAAACTACAACACACAGAGATAGCTTTTCAAGCCGAATATCTTCCAGTTTTATTCATTTACTTGTCACTCGGTCTGTTTTTATGTGATCGGTGTGTGAGAGAGCAAATGTGCATGTGTCACAGTGAGCAAACATGTGGAGGTCAGAGGTCAACTTTGTGGAGTCAGTTCTCTCCTTCCTCTGTGCGTGGATTCTGGAGGGAATAGAGCTCAAACTCAGGTGTTGGACTTCCTAGAAATTGCCGTTACCTGCTGAGCCATCTTGCAGGCCCCAAGCCAAGTATCTTATGCCATTTCAGCCATCTGAAATGTTTAAATGTGTACTGCTTTAATATATCAATAGTGTTTATAATAATGTGTTCACATATGCACACTTTAAGATGGCCCCTTTCTGATGTGGGATCTAAGTGCTAGGTGGCAAAGCTAGGTTCCTCTTGGGAAGTGTGCACATGAGTAAGTATCTTGCCTATGAGTATTTTTCCTGTAGATTTCCATGTCCTGTTTACAGAATCAGTACCCATATAAAGGTAACCACATAAAAAGTCACAAAGTTACACTTGATCTAGAGAGTCATGTGTAAGGTTTGGTATTGAAACACTGGGATTTTAAATACACTCTTTTTTTTTTTTTTAAAAAATAATTGCTTTAAAAATAAAAAAAATCACATATCTTAAATGATTAAGAAAATTTTATGCAACTAATTCTGATATTAATTTTAGCAGAGTGCCCTGGAGAGTACTCCTCCTAACTGTGCTAGCAATTCCTCTGTGGCTACAGACAAAATACTTGAAAACACAGGCAAAAGTACAGTTGAAGGTATGCCCTCTACGTGTAGAAGTGCCATGTTGCAGAATGTCGTTTGTAACTTGAGCATTGGTAAATTCTAACAACCAGATACATTTTCATTTTAATGGATAGCAATGAAAGAGAGCAGTGAACCGCTGATTAGTTGTGTATCGTCTTAGCTTCCTGAAGCACATTAAACTGACACCAACACTCAAAGGCACCAAAGCGGGATGACCATTTCATGATAGGCTTGTAATCAAGGGTCACAAATATATAAGGAAGAGGGAATGCAGCCAGCGAAGGATAAAGAGGCATGGAGAACAGGGAGCAAATGAAGGAAAAATAATCAAACGTGTGATTGGACAGTGGGAAAATAAAGTGATTCTTTAGGAAATAAAAAAGGACAGGGTGTCAGAAATGTGAGAAAAATCTATAAAGTGGTTATCTAGGAACAGAAATGGTTTGAAAAGTAGGAAAACTTCTCCCCATTCTGTCTGTCTCCCTCCCTGTTAGAAAGACATCAATGATTGATGTACCTGGCCATTAGGAGGTAAGTCTGATATACACAGGTGACTGGAAAACAATGTGAGCAGCCATATGTATATAGACTATAACTTCATGCTAAATGTGAGCATAGTTAGCATAAATGTTAGGTTAAATAGTTAGCATAAATGTTAGATAGTATTACATAAGGACAAGAATAAAGTTGGAAAGAAGGGAAATGAGGAACTAGTTGCAGGAAGTTCAACAGAGCCATTGGCAGGCATCATCGGGAGGAACCACAGGCTGGATTAAAAGATCCAAGTTAAAGGGAGGCTGACTTCGTAGAAGCCAGTGGCTCTCACACTTTACAGAAGCAAGGGGGCGCTCTTAGACACAGGCAAGGTGGTTCGGCACATCACTGGCGCTGTCTGCGTTTGCAGCAATTTCTCAGTTTCCACGAATAGTCACCTCAGTAGCAGTTTCATACCACTTTTTTAGCACAGACAGACAGAAGGCTATTGGGTAGCCAACAGTGATGCAGCAAAACCGAGAGAATGACTTTGCTTTTGTTTCTAGTCCTGTTTATAGAAAATGTAGAAGAAATAAAGATAGGAAGAGACAGATAGAAACCATAATCCTGAAATGATACCATTAAGTAGGAAATTCATTGTAATAATAATAAAAAAGAACAAGAAATAGAAATGTATGGAGACCAGGGATGTGGAGATGACTTTTGTAAAAAGGAGGTAGGGCTGAGGATGTGTCCCAGTTAGCTGAGAGCTTGTCTGGCATGCAGGGAGCCCCGTGTCCCCAGCACCTCATAGACTGGGTGTTAAATTCTTATTAGAGAATGTAGGTGGAAGCAGGAGGATCAGAAGTTTAAGGTCATTATCTTCTACATAGTGAGGTCAAGACCAGCCTGGGATATATGAACCTATACACACACACACACACACACACACACACACACACACACACACGGAAAAAATAGAAAAGGAAAAGCAACAGGAAAGGAAAAGGATAAGGAAGTGCCTTTTAGTTTTAGTGGAAAGAGCATGAACAATTCTGGACAATATAAGGATTAATTAGGGAACTTAAGCAATGGCCAAAGATGAGGTCATTGCTGCTCCAGGGAAAAGGGGTGGGTGAAGGGTTGCTAAAATTTAGTAAACTGCAAGAACTCATTCACTTCCCCATAATTTTCAGGCACTAAAAGGTGTATGTTGAATGCATATAGGTTATCAATAATAATATATAAGTTAATATACAAGAATATGTTTTTCAAATTGATAACTATTTTGATTTATTTATTTATAGTTAAAGATTTGTTTTATTATTAATTTATATGTATCTGTGAGGGTGCATGTACCAGTGGAGGCCAGAAGCGGGCAATGAATTCCCCGGAACTGGAGTTACAGATGGTTGTGAGATACCATGTGGGTGCTGGGAAGCGAACTCAGTCCTCTGCAAGAGCAGCTAGTGCTCGTAACCGTGGAGACACCTCTCCAGCCCCTAAAAGTAATTTTAATTCAGAGATGAAATTATTCAACCATGACATCATTTTCACAATTTTTTTTATTTATTTTTTTTACTGTGTTCACATTTGTTCCCCATTAAAATCTCTTGTCCTGCTCTACCCCTCTTGGTACTCTTCTCTGAGAATAATACCTTCTCTACGTTTATGCCGTTTATATATATCGAAGTCTAGATGCTACATAGGCGGGTAAAATGCGTGACATTTGCCTCTCTGAATATGTCCTATACAGTGTACTTTAGCTGTCCACGCACTACCACACCATTCTAATCTGGGAAATGATAAACATACAGATTCATTTGTGTAGTGCCAAAATTGCTATTTTTATTAAATTTTGCACAGATTTTTTTCTGTGAATGTTTATTTATTTTTAAGTTTCTGTTCACGTGTGTGTGTGGGTGTGTGTGTGAATGTTTGCCGTGAGAGTGTCAGCAAGGGCCAGAAGAGGGCACTGGATCCCCTGGAGCTGGAGTTGTAGGCAATTATGAGCCACCCAATATGGGTGCTGGGAACCGCACGTGGGTCCTCTGGAAGTTCAGTAAGTGCTTTTAACCAGTGAGCCACCTCTCCAGACTGATAGGTGTAGTTTTTGTTTGGTATATTTCAGTTGTGTTGTTATCTAGACCTGTAAAAGTCCTCCAAATTTTCAAACCCTAGAGTAATAGTCAGAAAGCTGAGAATGAAAATTTAATTCCATCCTAACTCTTTATGAGCCCGTGACTCACGCTGTATCCACAGGAGTGACTCTGTTTCCCTTTGCTCTTTCAGTATGGGTTGAGGAAGACCTGTCCTTGAAGGTAATAAGCTTTTTATTTTTATCACGAATTGCTAAATATATATTATGTGACATATATAACATTTAAATATTCTGCTTTAAAACCCATTTAGTCTGCCACTGAAGTAAAAGAACCCATTCTAAATGAAGCAGTAGAAGGGATAGAGCTGTTACCACCCATGCCAGGTACATTTTGTAAAGCGAATCATTTTGACAGAAGCAAAGTGTTTGAAATGCTTGCAGACTTTGCCACCCTAATTCTGTTTTCCTTCCAAGCTGATGCTAAAGTTTGACATAAATGATGTGAATGTCATGGTAGCACCTATGTTTTTAAAAGGAGCATTTACGAGGTAAGATCTTTTAAGTGTAAGTCCAACGAGGTGCTTTCCACTTTTGCATTTCATCGTCCCAAACTTTTCCGTGTGGAGTCTCTGTCTTAAAGATTTACAGAGGGCGATCATGATGCTCAGATTTCTCCACAGTTTAAGACAATGCTGTTTTGAGAACTGTGTACTGTGCTGCACACCTGTAACACGGACACTTGCCAGGTCCCAACTAGACTTCCACTTCGCTTTGGAGGTTGTGGACTAGTGTGTGCACATAGCAGGAGACTGGGTCTAAAAATCAAGAAACGCAGTTTCATTTCTCCTAGGGCATCCAGTCCACTTGCTGTCTGGATCTAAGGGACGTTCTGTTTTTTTTTTTGTTTTTGTTTTCGTATCAGTTGAATCAATGCTGTTAATTAGTCATATATCTGATCTGTCACAAGTCATTCATTACAATGTTATATAATTGACTAACTTTCAAAGCCAAGGATACTTATAAAATTGTCCTGGTTGCACTTCACTTTTTTTTTTTTCATTTTTCCTATTCATCATAGTTTGAGTGGGAATGTGATGAACTCCAAGTCTCTTACATGATAAACACATACTCTGTCACCAAGATATTCATCAATCCTTCCTGTTTTTTTATTTATGATCTTGTTACAAGTCAAAATAGGATAAGGTTTATTACATATGCATACATGCATAGATGTGTGTGTGTGTGCATGTGTATGTGGTGAGTTTGTATAGGTCTACGGAGGCCAGAAGGTAGCATCAGATTCGTTGGAGCTGGAGTTACGGGTGGTTGTGAGCAGCTCAACATGTGTCTGGGAACCAAACTCATGCTCTCTACAAGAGCAGTACGCATCCTTAACCATGTCTTCAGCCCCAGATTAGACCATCTAAAACATTCACATTTTATGAAGCTGTGAAATACAATATCTACAAACTTAGTGCAAGCAGCTGATACTGTTTGCATTGTTTGCTTTTTTCACATCCCGTTTAGTACTTTTGTCCAGTCAAGGGTGCAACAGCACGCGGACTGCCTGTTTAGTAAATATTCTCATGTAGTAAAAGTTTGCTGTGTAAACTGATGAACTAAGACCATAACTCATTCTGTAAATAATCCCTCGCTTCATCTGTGCATATCTTATTTTTATTTATTTTTTTGTGTGTGGGAGTGAGTGTGAGCTGCTGCCTTCACTTATCCATATGGCTCTGACACCCATTCCAGACCACATGTACAGTAAGTGACCTGTCATCCATGAAAATTGGAATGAGGTGTCGTTCAACTAGAAACATACAAGTCCAAACACCTGAAAGTTATACACGGGCTCATAATTTGGCTTCTCGTTAACTTTTATTTTTTTCTTCTGTTTCCCTTTTCCCCGACTCTAGTAAACTAAATGGCATATTTCAAGATAAATATGCCTCCCCCTGCCTTTTATCTTGTCACATAATTGACTTTAAGTTTCAAAGTCAAAGATATTTTTATAAGTGTCCTGGTTGCACTCACTTGTCTTTCTTAATTTTTTTTTTCCTGGAAAGTCCTGTGTCTGTCCCACTCCACCACTTAATTTTCAAATCGCCCCCAAAAGCCGTACCTAATATTTTATTTATATTCTGCAAAACCTAATGCCAGCTCCTATCAGAATACAAAAGTAACTATTGTATAAAATCAAGAAAAAAAAACTGATTTCATAATGATGACGTATAAGATTGACAGCTCCACTGCAGGGGCGAATGGAAGAGGAGTTATTTACAGCCGCAGCGAAAAGCCACTGAGGTTCTGTAGTAGACAAAGGATCATCCTATCCAGGGGAGACTCCGTGCGATAGTCTGAGCCTTGGAAGGAGTTGTCTGACAGTGTGTGAATACATTTTCACATGTCAGAAGTTGTATGATCACAGACCAAAACAGAAAAGAAAACAAAACAAAACAAAAAGGAAGTGTATGACTTAGCTATTTCTTATTTTGCGATCCAAATGCTCAGCAGATTATTTACAATGTAACATTATAAGATAAAAATTACTTCATCTATGAATTTATTTGTTGTTTGGGTCCTTGGAAATTTTTGTTCTGGAGGCTTTATTCATTTCAGCTTGAGTGGATGAATGTATGTGCAAATTTTTACTATGTCTGGTGCCCTCTGCTGCTTATGAGTGAATGATAGACACTTTAGACAACTAGAAATGTCCCGCTCTACATATGAATGGAAATTCGTACTTGGAAAGTAATATGCTATTTTTAAGTAATTTAAACACCCTTTTTATTATACAGACTGTTGCTTTGTGTGAATTTTATTCATTTGAATTAAATGCATTTGCCAACAGAACCAGAGTTAGAATTGATGTCAGTGGAAGAAGATATGTCTGATGACACTGAAAATAACCAGCCATTGGTATGAAAATTTAATTTTAAATCTCTTTTATATTATTGTTTTCTTTTGTTTAGTAGTATGGCACAAGCCACATGAAGTCATATTCAGATTACCTGATAGAATCAATAGATCATAACTAAATACTTGATGTTTAGGACATTTTACCTTGTTATAAAATTTGAACATAGCACATTCCAGAATAGTCAGACTCTCAAACAGAAAGACCCTCAAAACGAAAGCAAGATAAAACTTTAGAGTATTCTTAAACTCCACAATAATTTATAGCTAATGTGAGAAAGTTATTTGTTGCTTGAGAGTTTTACACAATGTGTTTCGATAATTCTCACTGCCCCTCTCCCAACTCCTTCCAGAGCCACCCCAATTCCCTACCCAACCAACTTTTTGTATCCCTATTTTAAACCGTGCGTTTATTACAGTCAATAGAGAAGGCAGAAGATCTGAAAGCTACATTCACAAATAGCTTGGAGCGGTTCTATTTGTAGATGGGTATATGTTATAAAACATCTTCTATTTATGTCACCATATAAATGAGACTTTTCAGTCCCTAATAAAATCACCATCCCACTGCAGCCACGCGTGCACTGAAGTTACCTGGAAGCGTGCAAGAGTTTTAAGTTACGCTAAGTTGGAAAAACCATACATTAATTGTTGTTTCTGATGGATTCAGATTAGTTTTGGCTACTTTTTGGAAACCATTTTTTTTCTGTAGAATATCAGTCCCAGTTTCTGCATGCTAGGATAACTTTATGGGAGCTAGAAAAAAGGACAAGAGGCTCTCCTCGAAAGGCCAACCAAACACGTCTGACTGCCTCTCTGTTGCCAGTAACTATGGAAACAAAAGAGAAGTTTCATTATCTTGACCTATCTAGTCTCATATTCTCTTGATAGCTGTTCAGTACAATATTTACCTCCCGTACTTAGGAATTAATGTATCTTCATTTTCAATAGTAGCCTTCACCACTGACAGATACATAGCAATCTGTCACCCCACCCCAAAGCCAGTTTCTCTGCATATTTTCTAGACCCTTAGGAAAGATTTCACAATCATTAATTGTATTCATTGGCCCTTCATTAAAAAAAAAACTCATCAAATACTATACCCAATATTCTTGGATGTGTGGTCATCTGTTGGAGTGTGGTAGACTTTCTAGCAGCTACTTTCAGAGAAAACAGACCATGCTTTGTAGTTTTCAGCCACTATGGCAGCTCAGCAAGGATGACAAGAAGGCATCTGCAAAAGTACAAACCCTGCCAGACCTCAGAACATAGAAACACTATCATGGCAAGTGCCATTCTGGAAAGTTGGAACCCCCAGCGTCTCATCTCAGGGGTTTTTATAAATGCCTAAGCTCTTCAGGTGTTCTATTGAAAGCACGTGCAGATCATGAGCAATCAAACATCTTTTACATAAAGCCAACACCTGCAGACAACACAAATACCAAGACCTAGGCAGCCTTTTGCCCAATAATACACAAAACAACTATCTTAAACATAACTGGAAATAAGCGTCTGCAATAATTCCTCTCCCAGCATTCTAACAACTACTTATAACTCCATGGTTAGGGTTGAGATTCTGTGCCCAACCCCCCTCTCCATGCTGGGGTTAGGTCTGGTTTGGGCTTGCACAGTCTTGTGGGTGCTGGGTCCAGAAGTGCAGCTGTCCTCAGGGTGCCCACAAGACACTATTTCCTTGTAGTCGTCTGAGATAATCCTTGAGCCTCGGAAGCAAGGGTATGTATGGTATATATACTCTATATAGGGATGAGTATTCTGCAGTCACTCCAATTTGATCAGTTATGAATCTCTGTGTTAGTCACCATCTACCATAAATGGAAGCTGCTACCTCATTCAATTCTTCCCACACCCCCTTATACTTCCTTTCATATTCTTGCCTCTTATTTAATTTTTATTGTTATGCATATGCATACACATGTACTGTCTTGCTCCTCTTCTTACTAAGGCTTACTATGCTTTTCGGAATTTCTTCATTATGAAAGAGTTGCACCTACTATTTCCATATTATTATTTCAATACAACACAAATAAAAACATTCTAACAATCATTTACTTAAACGTTTTTCTACCAATAAACATTTTACATAAAAATGCATGGTTTAAGAATTGCTTACCCATACCAAACAGCCTTTTTTTGTTAATACCCAACATGACAAGCTGTGAATTCTCTTTATGGAAAATATCTCCTGCCTCGAAGACAATTTTTATCATTGGAGAAATATTCTGAATGTCAAGTGTTGTATCAGTGTTTTTCTTTTTTCCAACAAAATTTGTCTAAATATGCATTTTTAAGAATTCTCCTTTTTGTGAGAATGCAATAGGCATTTAGAAGTTAATTCTTATTATAATTACCCAGACCAGCCACTATTGTGTACAGTTGTTTCTTCTGGCGTCCCTCGATCTGTTTACATAGTCAGCAGCTATATAATGGAAAATGGTTAAATTGATAAAAAGAGCACGCAAAGTGTTTTATGTCACAATCAAGTGTTTTACTGCCCGTACAACTTTCTTATTTTCTAGTTTAGTTACTTTTGGAGTTGGGAAATCAGATATCTTCTCAGAAGGCAGCTAGGAGATACTTATGTAACTTGTTATTGACACTTATTTTAACAGAGTATCTTGGAGCCTCTTCCACAGATAAATGTTGGCCATCTATCTGGTACAGGTTATCAAGCAGGAAAAATTAATATAAGTGGACATATGAAAGGTAGGAATGGCATTTTATTGAAAAAAATTATGCGATGATTTACTTATTCAAAACAGGTGACTCTACATGATACTAAAATATTACTTATTAAGTATCTAGTAAGAAATAGGAAACTTAAATAATACGTTGAATAACTTCAAATTCTAGCAACATGCCAAATTAATAGTGTCACTAAAAGGTCTGTATTATGAGTCACATTGCAGAGTATTCCAGCACCCAAGGAATTCTAATGCTAAGGAAAAGAATAGAGGGTGTTAGGGTGACTTAGTTAGGGTTACTAGTGTTGCGATAAAACACCATGGCCAAAGCACACTGGGAAGAAAAGGATTTATTTAGCTTGCACTTACACAGCAATATTCATCACTGAAGGAAGTCAGGACAGGAACACAAACAAGGCAAGAACCTGGAGGCAGGAGCTGATGCAGAGGCCATGACAGGGTGCTGCTTCCTTTCTTGCTCTTCATGGCTTGCTCAGCCTGCTTTCTTATAGAACCCAGGACCACCAGCCCAGGGATGGCACCACTCACAGTGTTTAGGACCCCTCTTCATCAATCACTAATTAAGAAAATGCCCTAAGGTTTTCCCACGGCCTGATATCATAGGAGCGTTTTAAAAATTTGAGGCTTCCTCCTCTCTGATGACTCTAGCTTATGTCAAATTGATATAAAATTAGCCAGCACAGAAGGAGAACGAAGAGAAAGAAAGATAGTGAGCACAGGGAGTGATTGATGGAAAAATGAGACATGATACACAGGTGGGAGCATTGAGAATACTTTAGCTAAAGCACAGAACAGTATTATAAATGTTATAAAAGCAATATTCGGGCTTCTAGTACCTAAACACGTCTAAGAAGTGGAATGAAATGTTTTTATACTTGTCTACGTCACTGTAGGTATTAAGTACCCATCAAACAAAGCTATACTTTGTACATCATAGATAAATAAAATCATGTATGGCCAGACATACATGTAAAAGTTTAATGTCATATAATGTACTGAACCTTCATGGGGATAGTTATGTATATGACAGAATTATAGAACTGGAAAGAAAAGAACAGGATTACTAATGGAAAGATTAGGAAACTCACAGAGAAATCAAATGTCCAAAGGTAGTAATTGCTCATGCTGTTTTGACTGGGCGATCTGGAAGAGAAAAGCTTTAGACTCTAGAAAGGTTAAGTTAGGTAAAGTTACTGGGAAGAAGACTCCGTATGTACCAGAAGATTTCAAATTTTAAGACTTACCTTATGCCATCATATTAGAAACACACATTCCCTGGGACCTTGCGTCAGTAATATGATCTCAGGAGATTCAGGCTCCCTCTGCGTTCTGAAGAGAAAAGTACAGATGCATTTTTGATGCACAGAACAACTGAATGATATTTAAGGAACAAAACTGGACGAAAGGAGACCATGTGTTTTGCTTTTACATCTGATTATGTTTCTAGCTGGTGAGAAAGGAGCAAACTGATAAAGAAATAGAAAGTGTAATGCTAACTATGGGGCTCTGTATGGTTCTAGAATTTTACATTTGTAATTCTTAGATACTTTTGGTAAATGGAGAGGAAGGAAGTGGTTTTAATAACCCATAAAAAAAAAATCTATAAAATTGAAAGACTTAAATCTACAACTCTATAGATCATCTTTCAAAGAAAATTGTCTAGTTAGAGAAGAAGAGAGAGACAGTAACCGCGAAACCTTGAAGGCCATTCTAGGGAGACTTTGGAGAACTCACTTCACATGGCATCTGTACATTTACATTGAAAACAGAAGCAACATCATTGTTTCACTGCTGTTGTGTGGGCTAGTGGAAGCAAAGGGAGAGAAAAATGTCAGCTAATCACGTCACATAAATTCCAAGCTCTGAAGGACTACTTTGTACTGATTTTAGGTAGACATGTGAAAATAATTTGAAGACAGTATGGGAAACAAAATCTTACGTTACACGGCTGTTTCATGAAAGATCTCAGAATACTAATGTGGTATGCCAAAATTGTGTATCCTTGGGGATAACGGATGTTAGAGAGTTCACTTCTTTAATATAAAATGTATGAAGTTTAATGAATACTACACTGACTTCACATGTTATAGGTTTCTAATAGCTTATATTTACCCGAGAATTCAGTTTAGGGTTTTCTTTGGATTATTTCACTACTGAAGCCTTGTACATTATGCTCTACGTGTGATAGAAATTCACATAGCTTGTCACCTTGGCGAGTCAAGAAGCATTACGAAATCTATACTAAATGTAAAAATGCAGCCATTGCAGTCAACAACATGAGTGTAGGACAGAGAGACTGTTCACAACTTTACTTTTTAACAGCACATCAACGACGTTCATAGAACTTTGTTTGAGAAGTTACCACTAGAGTTCTTCCTAAGTTATAGCATGGATCAAGGAAGACAACCTACCTCATCTTCAAACGTATAAACGGTTGACAGTGTTTTAGTGAGACATATGATGCCTACCAACAGTTAAATATCCTCTGAGCAACGATCTGCTCCTCTGGTCAGAGGCCGTTTTGTTCTGTGTCAGTCAGCACGCTCACCGCATTGGCGCATGTGCCTATTCTGCTTCTAGTACAGTCACTGGATTCACAGTCTCTTTTGAGAATACTTGCTGATAGCTATTTTCTGATTTTTATTCATGATGTTTCTTCAATATTGCTGTCTCAATCAGAAAAAAAAAAAAGAAAATAAACTAAAAGTTGCCCAAATCCCCAAGTCCACAGTAATCATTTCCAAAAGAAAATGTGAGGATTCAATTTGATAAGAACTTCACGTGACTACGTGGATGACCTGGAGATGGTTACTTACGATTGACTGATGTCCATTTGGCGTTTCAGAGTCTTACGAGGAACACGCTCAGTTGATGGTAATCGCTATCCTATTTTATCCTGGAGGATGAACACCAACACTGGGTGAAGTATACAATATTTATTAAGTGTCCTGTTTCAAAACCCATCCAGACTCCTATTGAAACGAAAGATCCCGAAGGGGCATGGTCAGTGAAGAAAGTACCAGCCTTCAAATCAGGTGAAGTATGCAATAAAATTATCCGAGAAGGAAACATTTTAAGATTTTTCAAGTGCTCACAGTGCTCAAGTAGGTAGCTTACGTGCTACCTACTTAAAATAATTCAGATACATTTAACTATTTAATTGAGCTAAATACTTCAGAGGTCATTGTTGGGAAATAAAGGCATTTCCATGGCTAGAAAATTGCTTTGGAAATGTATGCTTGCAATCAGAGGTTTCTTCTTTCATGTTTCATCCCATAATGCTTGCCTAACTGAATCACTATAATCAGTAGGGATTTATAGAGAGTAATTGTGAAAATCTAAGGTTGTTCTCAAATTCTAAAATGGTAGTTGGGTAGCTGAGTGAATTACCATATGTCTGTTGGTTTACTTAGCAAGCTACAAACAAACAAACAAACAAAAAAACCCAGAAAAACAAGAGCCTCCCCTTTAATCCACAATTTCAAGGACCTTGTAAGTAATGCAATAATAATTTCCATCTATAAATAATGTAAATAATGTTAATTTTAATTATAATTGGGCAGTCTATTGATTATGGACATTTATATGTTTTAAATTAGCTACTTGTTATTTTCATACCATTAATTTATGGTGGAATCAGGTCTATCACAATAAATTATACAATGTGATATGACATAATCTGTGTCTTCCTTTTCCTCCTAACTTTAAGACTGTATTTTATAGACCTCAGTTGTTCTGTAATGGAACCAAGCTCTACATGTAACATAACATACCCATACAGTTGCTTCATAGATGCTATTCACATAATTTACCCAGGAGCCGAATACCCTGTTATGGTGTTATTGCTTGATGATTTAATAGATTAAAAAAATGAGATCACTCAAAACAAAACACCAACCTTCAGCCTAGTAAGGTGTGCACCAGAAAAATGGAAAACACAAGCAACTTAAACAACTCATTTCATACTTTTCTCAATTGGTGAGCATTTATTTATCCAAGGATACAAACCTACTTACATATTTATTTATTTAATAGAATTCGGTCTGCTCTAGGCACTGATAAATTTATAACCTAAATATTTCTGGAAACATTCCAACAGTTATGGTCTCGATAGTGTTTCTTGCCCCCATGGCTTCTTATAAAAAAATTTCCTTCCATTTATGCACATACTGTGCAATTCATCCTTCAACCAAATTGACGATCATTTCCATTGGAAAGGTTAGCATGAAATGAGAATGCCCAACCATCTTAACATTACAGAGAAGTCTTTTATAACTTGTGTTTAACACTGTATTTATAACCCATTCTTCAGTCTTACTTTCCCTGTGAAATTACTAGAAAGAAGTGGTGTCTTTTCTAACAAGCTATTTGCTTTTAGATAGATTCCTATTAAATATTATACTTTTCTCTTGTTACTTCCTTTCATGTACTTGCACTTTCTTGACTGATGTCTGAATAACGTCGTAATTTAAGTACCAACCAGATAGTATGTTTATAAAAACGTCATTCCTATACCCATTATTTACATTCTTTTATATACAGTGCCAGCACCTAATATGAATACAATAAATATTTATTGAATAAAATGAAATAAAGGCTGCCTACACTGGAATGATGTAAAGAGTTGTTCTTCCTAGAATAGATAGAAAGGGATAAACATGTAAATCAATAACTTGCAGGCCTAGTGGTAAAAATGAAGTTGAAAAATAAATCAATAAAATACTCAAGAGGGACCCGAGAAAATAATTATCTGTTTATGTAGAAAAAGAGTCAGAACTCAATGCTTTTTATGGTGAGCTAAGTATTAAAAGACAAGACAAAACTGTTCAAATAGTGGGCAAAAATATATGTCAGATATAAGGAACAGGGTAGCAAGGACAGAGGTGTGGGGAATGAGGACAATTTTGTTTAGAAAATAGTGGATTATTTAAAAGTTAATGTGAGATAAAGAACATACCCTCATACGTTTATTTATTTTTGCGATATTTTGAAATTCACTATTGAGGGCTTGCTTATTTATGTTGAGTAGTTGAACGTGTGCATGAATCTTAAAAATGCTTTTTACGTCTAGAATCTGTAAAACTCTAGTGCAGATCAAATGCTGGTGGTGACGGGAAGCAACACCTTAAGAGCTAAATATTCAGCTAACTGTTAAGCGGGATACAAATTAGTTGAGAAAACCTGAAATGTAATTCTTATAGACACAAATTTTAAGACACCTCCATCTATGATTATAAAGATAATCTTAATAGTTTGCTTAACCAAATATACTTATTAATAGAGCCAGACTTTGAAGTGACATCAGAGGAAGATCCCAACAGATTTGATGACAGGAGAAATATCCAGTCATTGGTATGTAAATACAGAGTTTCTGGTATAAAAAGTTTTATTGTTCAAGAATGTTGCATGCACCAAAAGGAAAGCACAGTTCAGACAACCAAGAATTGATGGATAAAAATTTACTACTTAGTCTTAAAGGAATTTTAAGATGATATATAATATTTTACTATTTTATGGAACATATGGCTAACGTTTATCCTCAGATAAACATTATTTTCCCCATATTTACAACCCTTAGAAGCAAGATATTATAAAATAATACTGTCTGTATCTCTTTTTTATCTTATAAAAATGGTGACTACTTTTGAGTCTTAAGTTTGAACGTGTGTAAGTATTAACACGATAATAGAGATGAATCCAGCATGTAGGAAATCAAATCAGTAAATATTGATAGTATGATCTGTTCTCTTTAGTCGATTTTAGAACATATTTGAACAACTTAATGAAGAGAGTTTCTATAGTATGAGATAATGTTAAATATATTTCCAATATTTGGAAGAACAACCTGCAACAGAAATTCTATGAATAGTGCTTAAGGCATTACTGAAAAAAGATTTTAAGTGTTGAACTAGTTTTATGTAAACTTGACACAAGCTGGAGTTATCTGAAACTGGCTCAATTTCTCAATTGAGAAAATGCCTCCAAATGATCAGGCTGTAAAGCATTTTCTTAATTAATGATTTATTGGGGGAGGGACTATTCCATTGTGGGTAATGCCATCCTTGGGCTGGTGGTCCTGGGGTCTATAAGAAATCAGGCTGAGCAAACCAAGATGAACAAGCCAGTCAACGTCACTCCTCTATAGCCTCTGCATCAGGTTTCTGCCTGGTTTTGTGTTCCTGTCTTGACTTTCTTCTATGATGAACAGTGATATTGAAGTTTAAATCACATAAACCCTCTCCTCCCCAAGTTGCCTTGGTCCTGGTGTTTCATCACAGCAATAGCAATCCTAACTAAGACCATACTAAGTAATTTTTGTTATCGAGGGTCAATTGAGCTAGATATTTAAACACCAAATATCTAAGATATCCCATTATGCCAAACAATACTCAGCGAGCACTTTCAAATCATTACATGTGAATCACATGAGGAAAATTATGTTAATTTACACAGCATTGAAGGAGTTTGTAGTCAGGATGGGGTTATGGGTGGCAGTGCGGTTTTAAAATTAGAGAAGATTTTTCTGAGAGAGAGAGAGAGAGAGAGAGAGAGAGAGAGAGAGAGAGAGAGAGAGAGGGAGACTTCTAATGAAAGGATGGAGACATACCAGCCAAGTGAAATCCACTCTCCTCTCCTCTCCTCTCCTCTCCTCTCCTCTCCCCTCCCCTCCCCTCCCCGCCCCTCCCCTCCCCTCCCCTTCTCTCCCCTCCTCTCCATCCCCTCCCCTCCTCTCCTCTCCATCCCCTCCCTCCCCTACTTCCCAAGATGACAATCTGAGAGAAGAAATCTTCTCTTTAATTGGCTCTTACTTGGCATGACCAGGAAGCAGGGAGTGGGATAAATGTCACGATAATGATTTTACTTTTGCAATAACTACATAGAAATGTGCCAACTAAGTGACTCGCACAGTTCAGCCACTTAAAAATTCAAGGTCATTGTGTTGGAAGTTCTCCTTCATTGGAAATGGTTGTGTACTAATACATAGTATTTGTGCAACATTATTCAGCCATACCATGAAGAAACTTTTTTTTGGCAAATTTGTTTAAATATTTTTAAATTAGCATACAAAGTAAGAGGTTTTATTACGGCACTTTCATTCATAGTTCAGGTTGCTCTTTCTCCTCTCGCCCACTCCCTCTCCAAGTCATATCCTGTCATTCTCAGTAGTCCCCCCTTTCCTCTCTCCTTTCTCATATATTCTATTACCTTTTCCACTCCCTTTCCTTAAAACATTTCCTTGCTAATCTCATGGTCTTCTTCCTAGTTTCATAAACTTTGCGTATACCGCCACAGAATACTCATGTGCAAAAATTAGCAACTTACAAAAGCATATTCAGCATTTGTCTTTTTGAGTATGGGTATCCCCCTTAATATAATAATTTTCAAATAAATTTATTTTCTTGCAAACATCATGACTTAATTTTCTTTGTGGATGAATTAAGTTCCATTTTGTGTATGTACTGCACTCTCATTTCCCTTTCTCCTCTCTGAGGGCTGAATTCCAAACTTCAGTTTAGGTTTCTAGCGATGTGAACGGTCTCTCTTCCTGGATTTTGTGGGGACAGGTGACTGGAGTTCTTAGATATACTTCCCTCGGTGAGACCTGCCTTAGCACGGGCATGTTGGTGTAGTTGGGGTACACCCGGGCTTCTTTGTAAAGAAAGTCTTAGCTGGTTTTATTTCTGTTTTCTATACCTTGCTCACTTCTTTACGAGCAGACTTTTCCTGACTTTCTCCCTTCCTGTGTCACAGCTGTGGCTTCTAATGTGCCATCTCGCCTCTGCTCTACAATTTGTCATTTTTTTAAAACCGTTTTCTCCAATCAGTAAGCAATTGTAACTAACATATCGATTTTTATCCCTTGTTTAAATGAAGAAACTTCAAATTGTGTTCTGATTTTGCCGACAGTAGTTTGTGACCTATTACACCTGATTCTAAAACACTTGTTGACATTTTAAGTACTTTGGATTTTTAACATGTATTACATCAAGTGTATTTATAAGAAGTTGTTTAAGGATTTTTTTTTTGAAAAAATTCTCTTAATTTTGTGGGGAATGCAAAGTAGATTTTGCTATGCAGGAGTAAATTCCTGACCGAAATGTGTGGATCATCTGCTATCGTCTACTTGGCCTTCTGTGCTGCTTACACAGGCAATGGCCGCATGATAGTAAAAGTTAGAATGGATCTGAAGGGCACGTATTAGGTTCTATTTCCAAATATTTTAGTTTTTAATATGTGCTTCTTTTATACTCAATTATACATGACTTTAAGTTGTGAAATTTGGTACCTTCATGAAACTGATTGGGAAGACTCCGCACAACTCACGATCACTACTTATTCTAACAGAGAATCCATGAGGATCTTCCAAAAACATCTGACAATGTAACTGTGACAGCAGACACAAGAAGAGGAAGAAACAATAATGGACAAGTAACAGGTACAGGACGAGTAGGCAGTGCATTTTATGAAAAAGTCATTTGGTGTGATGGTTATTTGTGAGAAGAGGCTGGTATTTGCTACTAACCATAGAGAATCAGCAGTCAGTGTGGGATAAGGGAAAATGATAATGTGTTATCAAGCTTCAGGGACAATATGAGAGTCTTAAGGGAGATGAATTATGACTTATATTTCTAGGCATCCTAATAACAAAGATATGTTAATAAGCTATAAAGAAGTGAGGAAAAAAGAGAGGAATGGTGAATGAGAAAAATAGTGGAGATGAGGCATAAATAACGTATGTCAGGTATATAAAGTACAGGGCTAGTGTCCTAGTTTTCCTCCAGTTACTGTGACTAAAGTACTCTAAACAAAATAAAATAAGGGAGGTAGAGTTTATTTTAACTCACTGTTCCAGGGTATACAGTTCATTCTGGAAGGGAAGTGAAGGCATCAGGAGTTTGAAGTAGCTGCTTACATTATGATGACAGTCGGAAGTGAGTAATGAACACATGTATTCTAGTGTTTAGCTTTTCTTCACTTAGACATCTGAGAGCTTCCCCTGCCTAGGGAATGACGCCACTCACAGTGGTGGATCTCTATACCTCAATTAACATAATAAACATAATCCCCTATAGGCATGCAATGTCCACATGCCATTGTAAATGTATAAAATCTTTTGTTGAGGGAAACCCTCCCAGGCAATTCTAGGTTGTGTCAAATCAACAATTAAATTGAGAAAATTAAAAAAATAACAAAACTTCAGCAAGGACAAATAATGCATTTGAATTGTGAGGAAAATGTAACTTGAGTGCCTAGAATCCAAGATTGTCCAAAACTAGAACAAAATATCCCACTCTTCCTGTATCCTTCACTGGTGGAAACCCATTACAGATTTAAACAATTGGTTTTTCAAATCTGTGTCTTATTACCAAAGAGCAATATAGCTCTAACAATTTATCCACTGTAAATACATATTTGTGTCATTGGAAGCACCACTGCTTCATAAGGTAGATGAAATTAGAGGATTAGAAATGAGAAATTCATGGGATTATATAAATAGTCCATTATAAAGTTTGTGACTGTTTATAAAATCTCAGGATGGGGGAGGTGAAAATGTAGATGCACAGACAGAGTAGATTCCCAAAAAATATGTGAAGGCATTTGGAATGAAACTCTGTGCTGACCACTACTTTTCAGACTTTGGTGAGTTGTCTCCTTTGACCTTGTTAAAGGTAAATTCTGATACATCATAAATGGGGTTTTCCATTTGCGATGAATTCTCAGTTGGTTCAGATGCTGCAGGAAGTCATGTAAGTATGTAGGGATCATTGGAAGTATAATGTACCCAAAATAAGGTGTACATTTTGTTCTTACTTTTGAGTTTGTTACTATCCTAAAAGAAATAAACAAATAATTAATAATAATAATTATAATACAATAAACAGAATAATTATGCATGATTTCTAAGATATTAAGTCTTGGGGTTCTGTATGATTATAAAATATAATAATTAATAGATATTGATAAATAAAGATGAAAGAAGTGGTCATAAAATAATCCATAAATTAGAATAAAATGGGAGTGATCAGGATCTACACGTGTTTGTTAAGAGGGATTGTGTGGATAAGAGAGAGATCGCCTAGTGAAAGTTCATGCTGAGGAGACTTGGAAGAGCTCACTGTAGCTGCTATCAGTGTATTCTCATTCAAACTGTGCTGCACTATTGTGCTCTGGCACATGTTATTGGAAGCAGGAGGTGGTTATAGCCACCTGGAGGCAGGAGTGGAAGCAGGGGCCATGGAGGAACACACTTCTTACTGGCTTGCTCCTGATAGCTTGTCCAGCTTGTTTTCTTATACAACCCAGGATCATCTGTCCAGGGATGGCACCATCCACAGTGGGCTGGACCCTCCCTTACCAATCACCAATTAAGGAAATGCACAACAGACATGCTCACAGACCCATCTTATGGAGGTTCCCTCTTCCAAGGTGTCATTTATATTGTTGACAAAAAACAAAAGAAACAATCCCAACCACCCCAGCTCAGAAATCTTTTTTTAAATTGTTTACTGTTCCATGCTGCAATAGCTTTGGCAGTTGACGTGAACTCAGGGTCATGATTTCATTCTCTGATTAGGGATCACTTTTTCTTCATTTATTAGCATGTTCATATTATTATATGTGTCTTTTGTATTTCTGCTATGTTCATTAAACCATAATCTCATTTTAAAAATCCAAGCATGTTTAATTAAAACTGGATTTTTGTTTTTCCTCGGTATATTTTCTCACGTTATGATCCCAACTAAACACAAAACCAAAACAAGCAAACTCGAACCCTGAAAAGCCCAAATATAAAGTTATTTACAAAGGTAGTTAGGGGGACTGAGTTCCATACTAATTCTGCAAGAATGTGGGGTCGATTGACTTATTTACATTTCATTGATTATCTCTTTGGCTTTTTAGAATCTGCAAAGGAGTATCCACCCTTGATGGTAATGTCCTTTATGTTTTTACCTTGAATAATTGACATCACATTAAATGAAATATACAATTATTGTTCAGTTGTTCCTTTAAACCTCTTACAGTCTACCGATGGAATGAATGATTATGTTCCAGATAAGGCAGTAGCGTTGAAGGAATCAGGTATAGTACAATTGGGTAAGTTTTGCCCTATCTTGTAAATTGCCTCTATAAGTACTCTAAATATTTGAAATCCAGACAGTCTTTTTACTCCTATTACTTTCCCCCACAAGATTAGATGACAAGATTTGATCTAAGAGACACAAATGTTATGGTTGACATAGATTTTATAGAAGACAGTTGCAAGTTGGAGGAACTGTTGTGGAGAAGCAACCTGAGCTAGTTGGTTCCACTTTTATGTCTTGACAAGCTCATGAGTTCCTTCAGTATCAGAAGATGTGTTAGGAAAAGGACTAAGTTACCAAAATCATCTGGCACACAGTAGGCTTTTCATTTTTCACATCTCACTCCATACCTTTGTCAAGAAATGCACAACATCTAACTCTCCAGGGAACAATGTTTATAAACTTTTTCACTTACAATGTATTCTTTTTCTGGGCAGTCATAATTTTATAACTCAGAATTTTCTGGAAACTTCCACCTGGCTTAGGGCTACTTCAATTTAAATGTGTGCTGCTGCCTTTTACTAAATTAACTCCCTCACATTGGCATCTCTGCCTCATTTAGAGCGCTCCTTGTCCTCATGAAATGATAACATGGATTAATTAAAAAAATATCAATGCTCAAGCATTGTAACTTTCAGTTACGTATGTTTTCATAATATAACTTCTAACTAAGACTCTACTTTGAGCCATTTTTTTGTCTGCTTACTTCCCTGATGTTTCTATAGTGATGATGATGTCATTCCTGTCACCATATGCTTACACTGGCACATACCCCATTTGCTGTTGTTCCTGTACACACTACTCTTGCTATTTGTTGTCTCAATGTCTACAAATATCACTCTGTGAGATTAGGCATTATGTAAAAAAAATACACCAGCTCTTTTATATTCTTTAACTCCCTACTAATTTTTCAGGATAGTAATGACTGTTGTTTGTGCAAAGATAATGTATGAGGGTACCATTGTATTCCAGGGTCAAAATGAATAAACATATAAAGAAATAATTACCAATGGAAATGATAAAGATACAAAGGAAAAATGAACAAAAGCACCAAGGAAAATGCCATGGAAATCAAAGTATAATTATCTAAACAAAGTGAACTATAATTAAAAAAAGTCTTAGCCCATGACACTCAACCTTCAGAGTAAGAAAGTTAGCTTATAAGAACAGTGGACATAGCGCTTCTGCTGTAAGTTACATTAGCTGTACCTTAGAGTAATGTAAAAATGAGGTTGTCTATAACCAGTTTACCAATGTAAAATTCAAGTTCTGTAACTATACAAAATGAGTAGTGAGAAAGGAAAATGCATAGCTGATTATGAAATGTGACTCCTAATGCAGAAAATTGTGAAAGATGATTATAAGAACTTCCATATAGATTTTCAATTTGGTTTCAAAAGTATGTTCATTGGTGTTTAATGAAGTGATTGCTACTGACTCTTTGTGAAATAAGTATGTTTATCATGCATATGACATACTTGGCCACTGTCTAACTAATGCATGGAAGCTCTTAGTAGTTAAATAAGTCAGTAATTATCCTGCTGAAGAGTAAACCTATTTGAAGATTCTAATTGGAAAATTATAAGTCCAATTGGTTTGGTTACTAATGTTTAATTATTTTTGATATGAAATAATTATGATGGTATTTAAATGTTTTCCTGGTGTATTTTAATTTCATATATGGTCTTGACAGAAGGATCAGCTGTAAAATTGACATCTGAGGAAGAACCAAATACTCAAGATGGCTTTGAAAAGAATCCACTACTGGTATTTAAGTATTTAAATTTGAACTAAAACCTGATGTTTCTCATTATAAAATAATGGAATAATGGGTCAGATGAAGCTACCTTTCAGACTGTCCTCAGAATCAATAGTGACTTTAACATTTAACATTTAATTTAATAAATTTAACATTTAGCACCATTTACTTAGTTATGGAATATAGAATGTTTTTAGAGTATAAAAGAAACTTACAGCTAAACTTGATCCTTGGATATATCTCAAAAATTTTAATTTTACTGTAGTTTTCCATTCTTATGACATACTTAACTATTTATAGAATGGACTAAATTTGAGACTTACAACTAAACACTTTAAAGTTTAAATAATTTCAGAGGCATGACCCCACAATTTGATATATTAGAATGGGCTGTTACTCAAAATAACTAAAAAATTGCAGTTTCCTGTGACCCATCAGTACCACTGAAGTGCAAGTTTCACTTACTCATATTGGTCTCCTGTAGCATCTCCACTGTGGGAGATAACACAGGTGTAAACGATCGGTCCCACTACCTATAAAGAGAAAGTACCTTCCATTAGGGCCAGTAATACTATGCTCCAAATAATATCCTTCAAACTCATTTCAATAAATGGAGTCAGAAACTATGTTAAAAATCTTACCCTGTGACTCCACTGAATACTAGAATGTATCAAGACTGGATTTAATTGTATGACCTTGGATAATTACAATTACTGAGTATCAGCTAAGAACTAGACAGGCCTTCAACATACAAAATCATGACAAAACAAAACAAAATTAGTAAACTCTAACTTCCTCATATAAAGAACACACTTGATGTCAAAATAGAGGGTTTAATGCAGTCAGATTTGGTGGCAGCACTCTGGTAGGATACCTAGGTGGAGGAAGATAATGTGGTTTATTAAAATTTAGGGGTGGAATGACAGAATGGAAAGAAATAAGAATTAAGGGGAGATATTTCTGAATATAGAAGGACACATGGAAAAGGATAATAGGAATAAAAGTTGTCATAGACTTGTCACTCAAGTCTCTCTCCTCCCTCTGTCTACACACACACAGACACATACATACATGTATATGTGTGTATGTATGTACACATATATGTAAAGTCATAAAATAATAAGTTGTTTATGGGTTTTTCAAACATCCTCAGTTTATCTTCCATCTTTCCTCTTTCCTTGTAATACTCTTCTTACTTCACCCCAAGTTAAAGCACTGCCCCAGTTTTCCCTGTTTCCCCTTCCATAGGTCCTGTCTTCTAATATCTCCCTTTCTAGATCTCCTTATCCCTCTGTCCTGCCATGAACCCTTTCTATCATTGGAGTTTGTTCTACCTACCAGGACCACACACTTACAGAAATGTGACTTTCTCTCCCCAAAAGCCATTAACTGTCTATGCCTCTTTAGTTAGGGGAGAGGTCTCATGAACCCATTTCCAGTCCCATCTAGAATGTGGATTGGCTTGATCTTGTGAAGATCTTGTGCAGGCAATTACAACTGCTATGAGTTCTTGAGTATAGCAATTCTGTCACATCCCTAAAACACTATTTTGTTCTGGTCCTCCCCATCTTTGGTCCTCACAATATTTCTGTCCCCATTTTCCATAGTGGTCCCTCAGTCTTGAGGAAGCGGTGTGATGTAGATATAGCATTTGTAGTTGAGCTCTTCATAGTTACCTACTCTTTGTACTTTCACCAGTATAGAGTCTCTGTGTTAATTAGAATCTATTTCACAAAGACAGTTCTCTGTTGAGGTCTAAGATCTGCAGGTAGAGAGACAGAAAATGAGAGAACAATTGATACTATGTCCCCTTTGTAAAATAATAGTAGTAGTAGATCCACCCTTGGGCCTGATAGCTCACACACCAACTACGGGCTCTTACCTAGATGCACAGTATCAGGCATGTGTTCTTCCTGTAGAACAGGTCTTAAATCAAACATAAAGTGGTTGGCTGCCTCAAAACATTCATATCACTATCACAATCATAAACTTATGTACTAATGAAGATCATTATTTCAGTTCACATGGTTCAAAATTTTGAAAGGGTGTTTATGACATTATTTCCAGCTACTTACATAGCAAACTTCCAGTACTATGAAATCTAGGCAGCAGGGAGGAAGTTTATTGTCAATCCCAACTTTATCCATGTTCTGTACCCATTATGTGTAGTGTCTTCAGCATTAGAGTCTTATCATCAATATCTGATGGTCAACCAAGAGCAATGGGAATACTCTATTGGTTTTTTTTTTTGGTGGGTGGAGGAGAGTCCCGGGGACACATCCCAGCAACAACTTGAGATACTCACACTCAGGCACTGGAATATTGGACAACCTATGATTGGGATGAGCATAATCCTCTGTTTTCTCTCTCTCTCTCTCTCTCAAAATCACACACACACACACACACACACACACACACACACACACACACACACACACATCTCTGTATATGTACATGAGAATATGAGATGTTTGTTTGTTTTTTTAAAAACATCTAGGGAAGGAAAGAGTTTCTTACAGTTAACTGATTAATCATCAAGGGAAACTGAGTCAGGAACTAAAGTAAGGACATAGCAGCAAAAATTGAAGCAGAAACCATGAAGAGAAATGCTGTTTATTGACTTATTCTCCATGACTTGCTCAGCTTGCTTTCTTACACAACCTCAAGCCACCTACCCAAGGGTGTCACTGTCCACAGTGGTCTGGGTCCTTCCACATTTAACAATTATTCAAGAAAATGTCCACAGGCATGCCCGAAGGACAATCTGGTGGTGGCAGTTCTTCAGCTGAGGTTCCCTTTTATCAGTGACTCTAGTTCATGTCAAGTTGAGGAAAAAAAAATAACCAGCACAAAACGTCTTTCCATCTTTCTTTCCATCTTGTCTTAAAAGTTTTCACTGTACAAGGCTTTTGCTTCCATATATTAATTCCAAGGTTTTTTGAGACTTCTGTGAATGAGACTGTCTCTCTGATTTCTTTCTTGGTATGTTTGCCATCAGTATATAGAAATGCTGCTGATTTTTGCATGCTAATTTTGTAATTATTTGTAATTTGTTAATCCTCGTACTTTTGTGAATGTGTTTATCACCTTTAAGAGATTTGTTTGATGGGTCTTTATATAAAATTTTTTGAAATATGTTTTTAATTGAAATAGAATTATACCACTTTCATTCCCCCCTTTCTAGCATCTTCCAGCTACCTTCTCTCAAACTCCTCCAGTGATTCCCCATTCCCAAACTGATAATCATTTTTATTTATATTGTTACACATATAAATATGCATGTTTATATGTGTATACACAAATATATATATAATATAATATATATAATCAAAACATGCTCAGTCTTTTTTGATATTTGTAGTACATTTTTCAATGCATATTTATTTTTCTAAATTAAATAATTTAAAATTCAAACATGAATATAACATGATTGGATCTAATACATCCTTCATTGTCTTTGCTCCAATTTCTTCCCCCTCTCTTCTCCTTTAAATAAATTAATTGATTTTAAAATAGAAAACAGATTTTTTTAGAAAATGTTGCTGTGACTGATTACTGATGCTTATTTTAACAGAATGTCCTTAAGAAAATTCAGACAGAGGATGCTGGTTACTTGTCAATGGCTAAAGATCGAAGTGGAGGAAAAACGGTGATGTGCCAGGAAAAAGGTGAGGAATACTGCAATGAAGTCTTGGCGTCTGGGTTTGGGATGATTAAAGGTCTGGGTGCTGATTTCTGGGTTTGTCTTTGTTGGGTGGATCTTTTGTTCCTTGATTTCTATTTTTACTCTAGATTTTTGGAGACTGTGATGTCTGTGTGTTGACCATTTTACTGGTCTGCTCAGCTGGTGTGTTCACAGGAATGCCTGCTGATGTTGGAAGCTGGGATACAGCATTGAATTGGGAGAGGGAGGTGGTGTCTTAACTAAGGTTTCTATTGCTTCAACAAAACACCATGACCAAAAAGCAAGTTGGGGAGGAAAGGGTTTATTTGACTTACATTTCTGTATTGCTGTTCATCATTGAAGGAAGTCAGGACAGGAACTCAAGCAGGGCAGGAACCTGGAGGCAGGAACTGGTGCAGAGGCCACAGAGGAGTGCTGTTTAATGGCTTACTTCCAATGGCTTGCTCTGTCTGCTTTCTTATAGAACCCAGGACCACCAGCCCAGGGATGACACCACCCATCATAGGCTGGGCCCTCTCCCATTAATAACTAATTAAGAAAATGCCTTACAGCTGGATCTTATGGAGTTGTTTTCTTTTTCTTTCTCTCCTCCCTTCCTTCCTTCCTTCCTTCCTTCCTTCCTTTCCTTCCTTCCTTCCTTCCTTTCTTTCTTTCTTTCTTTCTTTCTTTCTTTTTTCTTTCTTTCTTTCTTTCTTTCTTTCTTTCTTTCTTTCTTTCTTTCTTTCTTTCTTTCTTTCTTTCTTTCTTTCTTTCTTTCTTTCTTTCTCCCTTTATCTCTTAGATTTTTTGAGATGGGGTCTCTCTGTTTTGCTCTGGCTGTCCTAGAACTCAGTCTGTAGACAAGGCTGGCTTCAAACTCTCAAGGGATCTGCCTGCCTCTGCCTCCCAAGTGCTGGGATTAAAGGTATGCACCACCACTGCCTGGCTGGAGGCATTTTCTTAATTGAAGTTTCCATCCTTTAAGATAACTCTATTTTGTGTGTCAAGTTGACATATGACTTGCTAGCATAAGAGGTTAGGAGGGGATGGTCTGTGGCATCCACAGGAGATATGTGAGGGCAAGGGGGGGGGAGGAAGGAAAGCTGCAGTTGGTGATCTGTTGTATCACTTAAGACAAGACAGGGATTGGGTCTAAGGGAACAGAAAGAGAGCAGGTCTGTGGGCTGCCTACCAGGTTTGCATGGATTTCCTTGGGAAAGAAAAGGAAAACAGATTTTAGGGGTGGTCTGGGGGTGGGTGGGAACTGGAGGAGGAGAGATCAGATGTGGAGAGATAGGATGGAGGGAGAGAGTATAGGAAGAGAAAGTTGGAATTGGGGGGCATTTCAGGAGTAGTGTGGAAACCTAGTGGGGTGAAAACTTTTGGAATCTATGAAGGTGATCCTAGTGAGGACTCCTAGTAATGAGGAATGCAGAGTTTCAACTGGCCATCTCTTGTAGCCGGGCAAGGCTTCCAGTGGATGGACTGGGTTGCATTCGATTAAGTTGCTGGCCAAGGGGGTCCCATGGAAATCTCCCAGACAACCCAGGCTGACACTAGACAAAGGGCTGCTCTTAGAAAATTGACAGTTTGTCCTCACTGCTGTGGACAATATCCACACAGCTCACTGAATATGGGAAAATCAAGGTATTAGGGACTCAAAGGGCATACCTAAGCATAATAAAGACATTTTACAGCAAATTAACTAAAAGACAATCAGACAATACCAAATGGAACCTTCACCCTAATGTTCTAGTATTTTTGGTGCAGGAAGGTATTCTGCAGGCATGGACACCAACCCAGCCACAAAGCCTTTGACCCGCAATGTATCCTGCCTGCAAAATATGCTAGGGCAATAGTTGCTCAGAACATGTTGGAGTAGTCAACCAAAAAAGACACGCATATCCTAAAAAGGAAATGAAATCTAAATGTCTAAATAACAGCCCACATGTGTGGCCCTTGAGGAGTATCTTCATGCAATGTCCTTCTGCGCATGAACCACCCAAATCAACCAGTTTTGAAAACCATAATACGCGAATCACCTCTTTGAAGTTTTATGTACTGCAAAAATTAAAATATGATGCGGAGAACACGAGCAGCTCTCATATCATTGTTTGAATGCTCCTGAAATGTTTCATTAGAGGCATGTGATGATCTACTCAGCCATCAGCTTTAATAAGGGAAATGCCATCTTATAATCATAATTCCTTCTTCCTGTGACCACATATCAGTTTTCTTTCCATCAGTTAAAACATCTCACATTGGTATATTTACTTTTCCTATTAAGTATTTTCATTTGGGTTGTGTTCCTTTGGATAATTTTAAGCATAATGACAGCAATTGTGTCCATTGGATTTCTTTCACGTTCCTTAGTTTTCTGAAATACAACAGAGTAAAACTCCCATCAAAACAAAATTAGCCATCACAAAAGTTACCCATGATACTTCTTTTTCGTACTAACTCTGTATAAATATATATAGACGTATATATATATTGTGAATATTGTCATATTTTTGTAAAGTTTCCTTGATGCGGGAGTGAAGACTTCACTTATCCTTTGCAAGCAGTTGCCAGTTAGAGACAGATTCCTGACTAGGGCTGGGAGCTTGAGTTAACTTCTCCCTCTCAGTGCTGGGATCCCACTTGGCTGAGACCTGTGCAGGCCCATGCATGCTTTCACAGCCTCTGTGAGTTCATACGTCAGTCCTGTTTTGTCTGGAAGATAGCGTTTCCTTATTGTCATCTATCCCCTCTGACTCTTAACAATCTTTCTACCTCCTGTTCCACATAGTTACCTAAACCCCGAGGGGAGAGATTTGATAAAGATATCCTATTTTGGATTGAGTGTTCGAAGTGTTCAAAGTGTTACACTCTGCATATTGTCCAGCTGTAGGTCTCTGTATTCATTCTTATCTACTGAAAGAGGAAATTTCATGTTGGCTGAACAAGAGACTGATCTATAAGTGTAGCATAATGTCATCAGAAGTCATTTAATTGCTATGCTTCTGTAGCAGAACAGCAGTATTTGCTTTTTAACTTGGTTTGTAATCTATCTTGTCTCAGGTTCTTGGCCACCTGAGCAGCCTTAGGCACAGTTTCCACCCCATGTAGTGAGCCTTAAAGCCAATCACATAGTTGGTTATTCCCACAGTGTTTGTGCCACTATTGCACCAACGTTATATTACTTTGGGTTGTGATCTTATTTAGGGAAACTAAATTGCTCTTCCCTAGCTTGGCCAAATAAATGAAAAAAAAATCTATCAAACCTCAACATTAAAATACCTATTCTAATCCATGAGGATTACTTTCTATAATAATTCTACATGAATGTATATGGCCAATATCAGGTTTACATGGGATTGATTATTACTCTCTCTGATATTTTTAGAGTCTCCTCAAGATTATCCTCAATCAAAGGTAATTATTTTTATATTTTCCCTGCATATTTGACCTCCTGTTGTATGAAATTTGAAGGAGTTACTAAGAACCTTATTTCTAAACCCATTTAGCCTACTGTTGAAGAAAATGATTCTGTTTCAAATGAAGTCCCTGATGCAAAGCATGGGAAATGGTGCCAAGAAGGAGAGCTATGTAACACGACTTTTTATAAACCAAGTAAGTGAAAATGTTTGAGATGTTTAAATTTTTCCCATTTTTACTCCTTTGTTCTTCAAATTTTGTATAAGGATTTGGTATAAATATGCAATGTCATTGCTAGTGTTAATGCTTCAGAATGAGTTACTTAAAGGCTCAAGTTAACGTGTCAGATACCTAGAGGAAGAGTTACAAGCAAACAATGAAATGAAAAGCAATGGCTAATGAAAGATGGTGAACCAGTTTTCTTCAGAAACAAGCACCTTCATGTGTTATCTAATCCTAAATTGTCAGTTCTAAATAAATCTACACATAGACAACACTAAATTGGCTCAGTAGGATACATATATTTGTGTGAATGAGTGTGTGTGACAATAATAATCAAAGAAGTTATAAATTTGAGAGGAAGTGGAAACAGATGAAGTTGGGGCAGGAGAAGAAGGGGCGCAAAGGATCTATGAAATTTTCAAAAATATTAAAAAAATTGAAAACCAGAGGAAAACCCAATGTGCTATGCTAAATATAGTCAACATGCATGTGTAAAAATAGCAATTTTTATGTGCTTTTAATCTACAAGTGAATAACAATGATGATGAATTCAGAAACATTCTTGGATAAGGAATGATTTTCACATCTCTCTGAAAAGTGGTGACTGCTTGTAACTTACACATAAAGTGAAGGACATGGTAAACTCCACAGAACACTAGATTGATTGTGATGTATGTATTTAATTGATGAAGATGCATTCTGTCCCATGCTATAATTGGTTTTGACTGTTGAAATATTATTGTGGTTTCCCGATTTCTTCCTGAAATTGCAGGTACATTTCATTCTCCACCAATTAGTAATGCCACCTTATTGCAGGCACATTTTTTTTTTTTTAAAGAAATATTTACTGAACTCATAATCTTAATTTAAAACATTTCAAATTTAATTGAAATTATGTAGTTTATCAGTTTTTTAGTAGATTTATCTCATGTGTCTTTTCTTCAGGAGCAAAACAAAGAATAAAATTTTCCACAACTCCAAAATTAGCATAATCACTGTAAAAGCTAACCACAAAAGAATGATTCTTATAATAGTTCTTCATGAAAGTGTGGTCAACTTTGTAATGTTTACATATAATTAACTATATGTCTCTGGCTTTTTAGACTACCCTAAAGAATATGTTCAACTGAAGGTAATAAGTTTATATGTTTATCTTGGATTACTAAAATAATACTATTTGAAGCATATAATTATTATTAAATATCTTGTTTCAAAATCCTTACAGCTTCCCCTTCAAGGGAGAGATTCTCTTCCAAGTGAAGCATCAGAAACAAAGCAAGTACAGTCATGGTGTGCAGGTAAATGTCACAGTAAAGGTTTTTGTAGAAAAAAGATTCAAAAACATGAAATCTACAGTCTTTTTTATTTTGACTTCTCTGCTCTCCAATTTGATGGAAGGACTTTATTTAAAGACCAAGTTACCATCATTAAGTCTCATTGTTTCTAAAAAGTCATTTAGCTGCTTAAAATAATATTTTCAAAGTTTTAACTCTAACAGAGATATTTCCTCTTTTGTATCTTGGTATACTAAAATTTCCATTTTGTGTCTTACAGAATAGTTGTGCTAGGTATAAAAGTTCAATGATTTTTATTTTTGCAGAGCTTGAAGACATAGGACTGTTGTTTGCAATAGTATATACCTGTAAAGTCAGCTTCTTGGAAGACCAAAGCAAATCTTTCTTTTGGGACCATACAGTTGGGGTGTGAGCTAAATTACAAGTTATTGCTAATTTCAAATTCAAATTATGTTTTTTTTTTACTTCATCACACTGTTTATTCATTTTTTTCATACAGTTTGTATTTGAATCCATTTGCTTTCCTAGTGCCCTCAATTGTGGCAGCTGAACTGTAGCAGGAAGTAATGTAATACACTGCATGGTGACCTACGTTTTCCAGGTTTTGCCTACATAATATTTTGTTAGAGAAAGTGGTTGAATGTTTTCTAGAATAGTCATTATAAACTCTATTAATGCTCTGCATATTATTGAATTACTGACTCAGTATTTATTATGCAAATTTGATTTCATATGGACCCTAAGGCCTTACATATTTTATTTTTATATCTTTTTTAGATGAACCTTATATATATATATATAAGCAGTGCATTCCTAAAGAACCTCAAAGGAATTTTTAGATATGCAAGAGAAAATGTTAATCATCTTATTTAATTTATTTCACATATTATTTGATACTGGTAATGCACAGTCTAATTACACAGGGATCTGTGTTCACTCTTATACTCATTAAAAAGCTCCATTTTGTTTACTATTTGCTTATGAATTTATTCATGTTGCAAATCTCCAAATAATCAACAAATCATTTGTACCTTTTTACCTATCAAGCTACATCCCTCCATTTTTTACTCATGCCACTAACATTGATTCTGCCCTCACAGTTACAATAACCTAATTTGCAAATGAATATGGAGAATTTTCTTCAAATGTTAATGTGCAAGAATCTTTAAGTTTTATATAAATCTTTGATATTATCTTCCCTAGCTCTTCAATTTTAGCTCCCTTGATGCAACAGAACAGGTGGTGATATTCAATTTGGTTCTTTCCCTCATTTTTACACAGATATGTTTGTCATTTAACAGTCTCCTTTACTACTGATTTTCATGGTCTTCTTCCTTCCTGTCCTCAGTCTTCCTAAGCTCACTCTTTAGGGGTCAAGTCAAGCATTATTTCCTGAAGTCCATCCATTAAACCTTTGCTAATGACTTTTTATATTTCAGGGCAAGCTCTTACTAGAAACTCCATAAATAATTATTGAGTAAAATGAATTAAAGACTTATTGTACACTGATGAAGTTAAAATTGAGCCCTCTAGTCCAGGAGAAAGTGGTTACATATGAAGAAATCACTTGGCAATTCGTGTTATAAGGAAAACGTTGAAAAGTGACACTAATATACTTCAGAAAGCAAATTACATTTTAATAGAAAACTATAACCATAACAGAAGGAAATTTTAAATATTGCACTGAGTCTTAAGTAAAAAAAAGAGCTTGTTAAAACATCAGATTAAAAAAATTCAGATGTAAGGACTAGGGTATTCACAGAATGAGATGTAGAAGAGAATAATACTAGTTGAAGAAAACAGCTAGTTGAACTCTCATATTTACTTGTACATAGTGCAGAATATATTTTAAGATGATTTTGTTTGATTCCACATACTTTTTAGCCTTGTTTCTATAAATATGTTCATTCATGTTTGGTAGAATAGTTGGGGAATGGACTTTGGTGTATGTATGTCTTTAACATTTCTACGGATGATATGTATGTGATACACTGAAGCTGTTTGTAATTACATGGATTTCCTAAGTCAGTAAATGTCCAAATAACAACCATTTTTTTATTTTTTTGTTTATTTATTTTTTTGAGACAGGGTTTCTCTGTTGTAAATCTAGTTGTCCTGAAACTCACTTTGTAGACCAGTCTGGCCTCAAACTCAGAGAGATCTGCCTGCCTCTGCCTTCTGAGTTCTGGGATTAGACGTGTGTGCCACCACTACCTGGCTAATAACTTTAATCTTAACTGGAGTTTTTAAATGGAAAATTAAAAATTCGGTTCATGTTATCTTGAATGTTCTTTAGGCATATAGACTATCAATCAAAAAGTTTTATGAGAGTATTTTAATTAACTGTATGGATTTGTTTGCAGAATCATCCATAAAAATGGTATCAGAAGAAGATAAAAAACATCATGATGACCCTGAAAAGAATCAGAGAATGGTACATAAGTATTTATATTCAAATTTCTTTTAATATAATTATCATTGGTGAATGATTTACCATAGTGCAAATGAAGTTTCTTAAGACTATTCTTGACAATCAATAGATTATAATTTTAAAAATGTATTTAAAAATTTTATTATAATTTATACTTTATGATTCTACAAGAATCTATGCAATATAAAGTACTGTATAATTTATACAACTTAAGCAAAACCTTGTCCTTGGGTTTAATTCCACATTTTTCATTATTTTTGCATTCCAATTTTAGAAGTCCCTTACATATTAAAAAGATTGATCAGTTGTGATATTTTTGACTAAACAGGTAAAATTATGAGTGATATAGTAGTGTCCGCTCCTGAATGCATTTCATATTTATGTATTATCATTCCTAGATGCTCAAAAGTTGAGTTGAACTCACATTTGAAATACCAGTCAGTATATTAGAGCTTAAAGTCCTAATTTTTCCTTTGGTTATCTAGTTATCTTCAGCATCTATTGCAGTAGAAAAGAAGTGAGTGACACTAGTACCTGTTATGAAATTATAGCTTGTAGAATGGGACCTGTGGTGTTCCACTGCAAGCAATGTTGTAAACATTATATATATTTCAATAAATAAAACCATCTAGTATAATAAACATGTTACCCACTGACTTTCTTGGTGTTAGACTCAACATAGTACACAGTATCAGTATGTTGAGTATCAGAACTCAACATAGTACACAGAGCATACATGCATGCTGCTATATGGTTTTGATAATATATACAAAACCATTGAAAGACCCAGACTGCTGTAGTGTAGCCATTAGTATTTGAAGCCTCTTTGAGTACCTTTCAACTGTTTGGACCTTAGATAATATGAGATTATTTAGTATTAATTAAGTACTAGGCTGATAGACACTGGGGGTGATGGTAGAAGATGGTAATCTAAGGTCAAAACAACAAATAATCAGAAAAATAATATAATTGTTTTATATGAAGAGTTAAGTTAAGTGATATGGAAAATGTTTGTATTTAGGTTGGGTATGGTAGTGACAGGTGAAATTTTTTTATTTCAATAATCTCTTCTGGATTGAAGCTGATGACCAAAGGACTAAGAAGAGGCTATAGGGAATGACATCAGAGAACATAAGAAAAAGGACAACAATGGATTGTATCTATTACTCATTTGAGACTCAACCTTCTGGACTAGCCAGGAAGTGTTGAGGAGCATCATCATGGTCATTTTGCAGCTTATAATGAATGGAAAATAAAATGTGTCAATAAGAACCTAGCATGTCTCACACACTTAGAAGAAATGCCTTTATGTCTTTATTTTCAATCAATGCTTTCTGTAGTTTTTGTATTTTCTTCAACGTGAAAGACCTGCAATATATTACCTCATATTGACATGTTATTCAAAAGATCTAAATTGTTTTTTTCATGTTTCTTCACCATTTTATAGGACCATTTTTTTAATAGAAAAAATTTCTCATGAAGTATTTAGGTCTTTAACCTCAAATGGAGCCCTGATGACAACACCTTGTTGGTATTAAATGTCATGTAATTTGAAGCCTCTTGGATTTATTCTTTGGACACTCAAGGCACTTCTGTCATTGGAAATGGTTTAAACATTTAGCACATTGCTATTGAAAATTCCCCTATGGGATTAAAAAAATTCATTATTGTAAGTCCCCACAGTTTCCTGAGGAATAAAAAATATTTAGGTATTCTAAAGCTAATGCCTCATTCAGGTATGCACCTTGGCTATCCTCCTGTCCATGAATATATCTTCCTTGGAGTTCCCTGGCTTATTTACAGTCAGGGATCCTAGGAAAATGCACATAGTCTATATAAGAAGACATATATAAAAAATTCATTATTTTTTCTTACCTTTCAATACTTTCCAGTTGTACTATGAATAACTTCCTTAAAATAGTAAATGAAAAGAAATTTAAAAGCAAACATCTCCAGGTAACTCATTACTGACGCTAATTTTAACAGGTTATGTTCAAACGACCTCAACCAAAGGACATTGCGTATTTATCTATGGCTAGTGATGAACATAAAGAAAATAACACAGAAGAACAAGAGGAAGGTAACAACTTCATTTTACAAAAATTTCATTCGAATTTGATATGGTGGCAAAAGCCTGTAATCCCAGCACTCAGGGGGCAGAGGTGTAAATTTGACACCAGCTTGGTTTTACATAAGGATTCTTCTTAAGGACTCTAATGTCTTTATTGTAACTTCTTTTTTTTTCTCTCTCTCTAACTCACCTGGGCTTCAGCCTTAATCTTCTTAGTGCTCTTCTCTTTTCTGAAATGCACATTTAAAATTTTTATTTGTGCCTCCCTTGTTGATATTTTTCATTAGAGACCTGCATAAGAATAACCACCATGGCACTGATCCAGTTGTACTGTCTTGAAGTTTCCTCTCCCTTCAAATATTAATCCATTACTTTTTAGTATAGCGTCATGCAAATTCTCAGGATACTGGCAGAAAGCAGACAGATTCTTTGCTAAGGTATCACACAAATGGCCTCTAACCCAATCCCTGACAGAGTCCTTATTCCCCTCTAAAACCCCATGAGCCATGCCTCTACTTCCCTTGTTCTTCTCAGCATTACTATCCACTGAGCTTTTACTACAATGTCACATATAGGCTCTGCTTACAATGCTTAGTGGCTTGTCCTGCCTGAATTTCCAAAATCCACTACGTTCTTCCTACAAAACAAAGGACAACCCTAAAAGCCACATAGGTTTACCACAGCAGTGAACTCACTCTCAGTACCAACTTCTGAATTAGTTTCTTTTCTATCACTATGATAGTGTCCTTACACAAAAAACTTAAAGTAGAGAGGGTTTGTTTTTGCTTACGATTCCAGAAGGTTAAAGTAAATCACAGTGAAAGGGATAGGGTAATAGACAAGGAAGGCAGGGCAGAGGGAACAGGGGCCTGAGGATCACATCGCATATACAAACAGGAAGCAGAAAGAGAGACCAGCAAGTAGGCTTCACTTTTAGGTAATGTATAAAAAGATTCATTGCATAACAGTTTACAATACAACAGAAGTAAAGGAAAGCTTAACTGTTTTTCCTATTTCTGAGCTAGAGGGAAAGGGGCATAGTGACGTGCAGACAAGACCTATGGTTCTGTGATTTTGCCTACATATTTCTGGAAGGGTTATTTAATACGTCTAAAAATACAGTCATTTAAATAGAAAGGGATTTTATACTTTAAAAGAACTTAAGAGGAAAGTTTAAAGATCACTAATATACAATATACTGTGACAAGAACTGTGTAGGTTGGCATAAGGTAGAAAGAAAATGTAAACTTTGAATAATAAGGACATGAGAGACTCTGTGCACCTCATTCTAATATTAAAACCAAACTTACAGGTTTTCTTTCTGACCACTATACTTTAACACTTCTTGTGAATTATTCGTAGTTTAGGTTCACATGCCTCCTGAGTAATGAACTGACATACTTAGGAAGTGTAAACTAGACAGGAAAGCCATAGAACTATAGTCCAAAGTAAACCACGTGCGTATGCTGATCTGGAATGTTCTCATAGATAAGTGAATGTCCAACCTTATCAATTCAGAACACTTTAATGATAAATTCTTATGTCTTATGCATTGTAATGGTTTTCAAGGAGTATTTATATCAATGTTCTTGACTAGACTAAGACAGAACGAGCAAAGTAAAATCTTATTAAAATCAAAACTTAAAGTAACTATTTAGAGAGATAAACATGAGGACTACTTTTTCCTTTTAAGGCCAGTCTATCATATTCACGCATACTTGATTACATGTCCTTTTGGCATTATAGATTCTCCTGAACCAGATCTCCAACAGAAGGTAATCACTTTTATATTTGGTCCTGAACTAGTAACTTCGTTGCATGGAATATATGGTTATTGTGTATTTCGTTTCTAAGTCCCTACAGCCTACAGCTGAAAAAGATTCTGCTTCAGATGAAGTATCCTCACTGAAGCTGCCGACATCATCCCTCACAGGTGAAGTTTGCCATAATTTATGAACTGAATAGTTTGAAATATTTGAAACGTTTCCATCTCATTTCTATGTATTTGTCCCTGTAATTTTAGGGAAGGATTTAATGTAAATAATGAAAATATCGCCAACCGTTATTTCCTAGGCTGAAAATATTTAGAAATTGTAAACTATGACATAGGGATTTTGAATTTTAAGTTTCAGTTACAGTCCCATTTCTGCATCCCCATAGTCCTCAGGGATTATCTGTGGTCAGTTATGAAAGACCACCATGTTGCTGGGGTGGGATTACAGTGCTTCACACATGTACTCAGATGCCTGGGTTGCTGTGGCAAGTGCTTCCTATGAAAAAATGAGTGTGGGGTGATCCAGAATTTATATAACATATTCCTGTACATTATAAGTACCAATTGCACTCATTTGTTGAACTTTGAATACAGTCTATTATATCTGTATCTTCTAGTTTCTGTATTAATTAACTCAGTGTCTGCCATAGTAGCATGTCTAAGGCAAGAATTTATATAACACGATAAACTGTATTCCTCTTCCGTGTAGAAACAACTTTCTGTATTACAGAAGACCTCTAGTAATAGGCTATATAAGTTCAAAATCCAAATTCACATACCTATGCTTGCCTTACATTCTTTAAAATTTTGTATTACTTTTAAAATTTAAGTTTATCTGTGTGCTTGTGTTTGCTTATAAGTATGTATGCACACATGTTGTGGGTGCCCATGGAGATTGGAAAGACATTAGATTCCCTGGAACCAGAGTTATAGGTGGTTGTGAGTCACCTGATGTGGACACTAGGGACCACATTCCAGTCTTTAGAAGGATCGGCAAGCCCTGTGAAGCACTGGACCACCTTTCCTGCTACTCTCTTCTTTTCTTACAATGCTTATCTTCAGTGTACTTGTGATTGTTATTTACTACTCATTCATTTATATAGACTATTTTAAATTCCTTCAGGATTGAAACGAAGGCTCTCACACACCATTCTAACACATCCACAGTAGCTTAACTCTACCATATAATATTATTTCTTGATGAGCCTAGTACATATGATGCCCTGGGTACTCTTGGAATGTTCCAAGATTGGTTCCTGAACCAGGAAGTTGTAAAAGAGAAAAAGGACAGATTAAACAAGTAACTCAATCACTTTTATGCCGTTCATTTGTATCTCATTTGATGTTAGTAATGATAAGAGTATAGTTTTATGGGGTCGTATTTATGCTTATGCTCACTCAATGAAATATCTTCTGTCTTATTCCCTAATAGTTTCATAGTTAGGCTACACCTGGAAATAATCCCTGTGTTCAGGGTTGGATCATTTGATTCTTTTTTATTTGTTTTTATTCATATATAATCATTCTTATTAATGTACACTCTACGTGGATTTAGAATAAACTATCTCATGTACAAAAACATACCAACTGAATTTTACCATTAATGGGCATGCATCTTAATATTAAATGACATTTTCATAATTAGAATTTTGTCTGAACCTTTTTTATTTTTTTAAAAATTTTTCTTCTCTCATACAACTTATACAATACATCCCACACCCTCTCCGTCCCTCCATCCACCCTCCAGCTTCCCCAGCTACCCCACATCTATCCCCCATCGCCACCCACAAACATCCCCCCTTTTCCCCAGAAAAGAACCATCCACCCAGGGTTACAGTACAATCAGGGCATGGCATAACAGAATGGAACAGGGCCAGGCACCAATCCTTACATCAAGGGTGGGCCAGGCAGCCAGGCAGGAAAAAAAAGGGTCTCAAGGGTATGCAAAATGGCCAGAGACACCCCTACCCCAGCCTGTAGGAGTTGGACACTAATCTAGACAGCCATGTGATATATTTAGGGGATCCTTCAGGATCCCCTATGGCTTCAGTCTCTGTGGGACCCTGAGAGTGCTGGTCAGTTGATATTGTGGGGCTTGTTTTCCTGGTGTCCTCAACTCCTCTGTCTCCACTATGCCTCCTCTCCCTCTTCCATGGGGTTCCCCAATCTTTGCACAATGTTTGGCCCTGGGCCTCTCCACATGGTTCTCTCTCTCAGCTGCTGAGGGCCTCTCTGGTGAGGACTGGGTTAGGTACCAATCGTTAGAAATTGTCTCCAGGTTACCCAGTCTCTAGTTCCTGTCCTGTCCTGAAGTTTCAGGCAGGGGTTCCCTTCTTTGGCATGGAGTTATGCCTTTCCATTGATCTGACCCTTTTTTAATGGTCATGTTTCTTATAGATAACATCATGTCTAATGTTACTGAATAGCTGGCAATGTCTTCTCAGCTCTCTCTATATTGTAGTGTGGATACATCTTTTATTTTCTCATTAATTTTCTTGCTAAACATTTTATGCACTTGTGCCTTTCTGTCCTCTGTAGGATTCCTCTGTGTGCCTACACCATTGTGTACGTATCCCATCAGCTATTGTTTCTGAGAGGATTTTTCTGAAACATTTGCTTAAACATTGTGAATTTCAGGTGTAGACACTCAATAAATAATTTTTGAGTCAAATGTTGTAAAGACAGATTTTACAAAGCTTAAGTCAAAACTTTGCCCAAAGTTTAGGAGCAATAACAGTGTTTGATATGTGAAGAAATGTTTAATACTTAATTTTAAGGAAAAATGTTGAAAGTCAATAAAGTTCTAAAGTAGCCCCAAGAAAAACAACACATTTTTATCTAGGAAAAGAGAAATACAGTCAGGGTAGACTTTATATATTTTACACCGTGTTTTAGAAGAAGAAAATAATTTTGTCAAAAATTGGACAATATGGTTTCAGATGTTAGCAATGAGGTAAGATTTTCATAGAAAATGGTGTTGAGAATGGTATTGAAAAGTAAGTGTAACAACTAAAGAAAATGACTAGATGATATTTACAGTGTTATTCTGACAAGGTATAGATGAGTATCCAGTATGATTTCTTTGATATTGTGTGTTTTTCAGTGTTGCTTCTGAAAATTTTCTCTTTTATAGTTAATGGAATACGTGCATAGTTCCATGAGATTTGTGTATAACTTGAACCTGACAACTTCTACCCTCTTGTCTATATTATCTACTAAGGCTCTTGGTAGTTACACATATCTTCTTAATTGGTGGTTATCCATTCTAAATTTTATTTTACTATTGAAATTATACTATAATATATTATATGAATATAATATAATATAATAAATTTCTTCTTTCCCTTTACTTCCTCAAAAGTCTCCCAGATTCCCCTCCTCATCTTCCTTTAGTTTCATAGCCTTTTCTCTCACTAATTGTTATTGCATGCATATTGATATACACATATGAATATAACATGTTCAGTCCAAATAATGACACCTGTACATGTGTTTTGGGGGCTGATCATTTGGCAGTGGACAACCAATGGTGTGCTGTTCCCTCAGAAAGACTATCTCTCTGCTCCTAGCTTTCCTTAGTTGCGTGTGGTCCTTTGTGTGGGGCTGAGGCCTCATGGGCTTTTCTCTGTCCAGTTTGGCATGTCCATTGGTATTATCCTTGTTCAGCTTATGTTTAGGCAATCATGTTGCTGAAACTTTATGGCTGTAACTTGGGATGTTACTATGAGATACAATCATACAGAAAAGTTCCTGATCCTCTGCTTTATATAATTTTTCCAACCCTTTTTATGCAATGTTCCCTGAGCCTTAGGTGTGAGAATGTTTTGTAGATGTATCTATTGGGATGGGTCATAAAAGCTATCATTTTTTACAAATTTGCTTTATAGTTTTAAACTAATTATATTACAGCAGAAGCAACTATGAAAGTGGTTCCAGAAGTAGAACAAGAATGGTGTGGTGGCAGAGGTAGCCAAAGACAGGTACATGAACATTTAAAATAAAACATTTAAGACAATTTTTATTGGTAAATAATGTACCAGGAGCCACATGAAAGTACCATTTTCCTTGTTCTGGAGAACCAATGGATTATTATTTAACTTTCAGTTTTAACACTCTCTTAAGTACTTAAGCAGATTCGTGTGTTAAGTTAAAGTATGTATTTAGATTCTTAAAACGCTTTTCATTACTTTTGATGTTTAAAAAATTATACCACATTTGAGACTTATGATTAAATAGTAGAATTTATGAACAGTGTCATAGTGATAACCCCAGAGTTTGATTAATTCTGAAGGGATATCGGTGGTGATAAGATAATAACTGGAACCTCCTGTTTTAAATATATATTTTTCAGTGAAGTGTACTTCCTTCCTTCCTTTCTTCCTTCCTTCTTTTCCTCCCTTCCTTCCTCCCTTCCTTCCTTCCTTCCTTCCTTCCTTCCTATCTTTATTAAAATTGTGCTTACACTCATGATTGTTTTATTTTCAATATAACTAATTTAAAAATAGAAAAAAGTTTTGAAAGTTCATTAGGGAATCTTTATGCAATTTATATTGACACTAATTAAATAATATGTTTAAGCAACCTCAACCAAAGAACACTGCACATTTATCCATGAGTAAAGATGAAAGAGGAGTAAATGTTGTAACTGGCCAGGAGAAAGGTAAGAACTCTATTCTATTTTTAAAAATCCACTCAAGAGGCTCAGGGAGATTTCTCATTTTATAAAAGCATTTTCTACTAAAGCCTCACAACTAGAGTTTGATCCCCAAAACCTGTGCAAAAAGGCCAATGTGGTGGTGCACATCTGCAGCAAAATGGGAGGGAGAGACAGAAGAATCAACCAGTAGTTTGCAGGCCAGCTAACAGTGAGTATACTATATAGCTGAAAGAAAAAGAGAGGCACTGGCTCACTGAGGTGGAAGGTGAGAAGCAACTGGGACCTCTGACCTCCTCAGACTTCCACATGTGTTAATTAAACACACACGTGCACGCGCGCGCGTACACACACACACACACACACACACACACACACACACACCTGACAATGCTTATTGAAGACACAGGTAATCTTAAATAAGTAACCTATTACATATTTAAGTTATAACATTTTAAATGGGAGGACTGGCATAAACACTCAGTTGGTAATGTTCTGCCATTTTAAGTGTGAAGATATGAGTTTGAAACCCTGAACCCACATAAAAATGCCAGGCATGGTCATATGTGCTTGTAGGAAGGCAGAGACAGGAGATTACCTGGAGCTCACTCACCAGCCAGTGTAGGTTAATTTCTGAGCCCCAGGACATGAGAGCCTCTGCTCTGAAAGAAGTGCATGGTATTGTTGAGGATAATACCCTTCCTCTAATGCATAGGCATACAATTGCTTGTACACATGCACACGCAGGTGTGCATAAACACGAACACATACATATACAAGAACACACGATAAATATATTAAATGGCAGTAATTTTTATACCTCACCAAATCTGAAAAGAAAATTTAAGTTGAGAATAATATTGGAGATGAGTTCATTATTAGGCGATTCTCAGTCGATGAATATTAGAAAGTGAGAAGTAGTAGAGGGGCTGAAATGAAGATTGAAGACATTAGAGAGCATAGGAAGTACATGAAGGAACATCAAGCAGTTTTGTCTAAGTAAGGGCTGTGAAAATAAAATACTCATAGACTGGAAGGATATTAGCCATGCGGGAAGATGGATCTTGGTGGCAAAGATGGACATGAGTTCAGCTTCAAACATCAGTGTCCATGTACCTTAGAATTGCACTTTCATAGCATCAAGCTTCCCAGGGGTAAAGATTTCACACTGTTACTCCTGCCCAACACGATATTTACAGCCTTTTCCCATGTACTGCCAAGCATTCTGATTCTACCAAACAGCAGTTTGTGTACTCCTCAATCATCACCATCTTTAGACTGATATTTGTGCCATTCAATCCTTCTTTGCTATACCTTCTCATACCCAGCATCTTCCCTTAATATTTTTCAGCTTTATCTCTGAAAGTCAAATTAGGCTTTCTTCTGAGGGACTCTCTCTGACACATTTGCCCACACATTTTAATTTCTGGTGCCAGATCCTAATACCTCAGAAATAATTTTGAAACAAATTGTTACTCCCACAATACAACAAATCAATGCAATAAAAAAAGCACATCAGGTTTATACTGACTGTTGCACTGATTAGTAATTAATAGCTGGTTAGTAACTGCCAATTATTTTGTGAAAATTCAATCTATTTTTACTTGACAGTCCCAGTTCATTATTACACATTCCTTATGGATTTGTGTGTTGTGTTTTAAATTCTCATCCTTTATGAGAAATACTTATTCAAAAATGTAGGGTATTGTAATCAGAGTGGAAAAGAAAATGCAGTCTTCACAATAATCCACATGCATGAGCAAGAAAGGAATTTTTTTGCATAATTATTCTTAATGTTAATATACAAGTTAATCAAATTGGAAAGCTTTCTTTAACAAAAAAATGACTTGTGTATTTCCCTGGATTTTATGACCGTATTCTGTTTCCTGAATTAATAATATGAGGAAAATTGATCCTTATTTTGGAATGTTTGAGTGAAGATATGCGCAGTGCCATGCTACTGTTCATTTTGACATCTAGGTTAGATAATACCATCTAAAGACCTTTCTTCAGAAAGGTCACCTTTTCCCCACCAATTAAGAATGAAACACAGGTACTGTTATCAGAGTCTTTTATTTTTTTAAACTAAAAATAGAGTCTTCTCTCATACATCCCGACCACAGTTTTCCTCCCTCCACTCCTCCCAGCTTCCTCCCACAGCTCCTCTCCTCCAGATCAACTCTGCTCCTGCTTCTCTTCTAGAAAAGAGAAGGTCTCCAAGAGGCAACAACCCAAACATTACAAAACAAGACATGATAAGTCAAGTAAAAGCCCTCATAGCAAGGCTGGACAAGGCAACCCAATAGGAGGAAAAGACAGAGGGCATGGAGGACCCCACGAGTCTCTTCTAGTTAGATGTGTTCATGAGGATCATAATCCCACTTTAAAAGTTTTATTTAATTAAAATTAAAGCCACATTTTGTACTTGATTTTTTATTTTGTTGTTGATCTGATCAGACCATATAACAGAACAAGCAAAGTGAAGATAAACCAAAGCCTAGTCTTACAAGAAATATTCCCCATGATAACTAAGATGATTATATCCAGAATTAATTCTGCATGAAATTTTGATTGACCTTGTTATGTTAATGTACAATTAATTGTATGTCTCTGGTTTTTTAGTCTTTCCTACTGAATATCCTGAATTAGAGGTAATAATGTTTACATTTTGTTCTGTATCCTTAACTTCCTAATATATGACGAACTGCAACGTCATTAAACATCTTGTTTTAAACCCACGCAGGCTGCCATTGAAAAGCAAGAGTTTGTGCTAACTGGAGACTCAATAATGAAGCAAGAAAAATTATTCACAGCAGGTAAATTAATCAGTGGTTATTTCTGTGAAACAAGTACTAATGAATATTTGAAATGTCCAGTCTTTTATTCCCTACCATACAGTTCTCCAATTTAGTGGAACGATTAAATATAAGAAATGCAAATATCGTTTAAGCATTATTATCTAAAAAAAAAAATGATAGCTAAGATTTGCTTTTCAACACTGTGAACTACCACTCAGGCACTTTGGTGGTTTGCATTCCAATCTTGGAATTCATGAGTTTCATAATGATTAGTTGAGATCGATTATTAAAGATCAAGATACACAAAATATAAGACATCTTCTTGCACATTTCCTCGCAGCTGTCTATGTGTGCACACTCACTTTATTGGGAGGCAGTGGCACGGACTGGGAGTGTCGAGTGATCCTTTGACCTTCACATATTAATTCACAGTGTTTATGACAGAATGCTCAAGACCAAATCCCAGTATGCAGAAGGGAGGTGGGCAGGAAGTCCTACTCCTAGCTGAAGAGCCATTGGTAACTGAAAGCTTCTGAGAGAGATGGAGTCAGTCTTTAAGAGTGCAGCCTCCAGTATGTTGAGCATACTTTAATGGAAGGCCACATATCCAAGAATATATTGGGCAGCACAAATTGGACTTGATTTTTTTTCCAAAAAGAACACATAGTTGGGTTTATAGGGGTAAATCTGGAAGGAGTTGAGGGTGAATATCATGAGAGTACATTGTATGAAATTCTCAAAGAAATAATAAAAAATATAAATAGTTAGTCTAGTAAAAATACATAGTATTTTTAAATCCACTGTGGAAATAATCTATGGGTATTCTCTATGCAATCATTTTTTTTGAATTAATGTACTACTTAAGTCAGTGGCCTTAAGCCAATGATGGTATCTAGACTATAGCAGGACTTTTTTTTTTTAAATGATATAATGCGATAAAACAGATTGCCTTACCTATCCCTAACCAAAAAAATTATTTTATATTTTATAGAACAGTTTCAATTACATCCAAGCACAGTTATTGATAACAGCAAATCCAAATCTATATACACATTGAATTGATATATTTTTGGTGGTTCATTTTTCTTCTGATTCAGCTGGTTTGGGGTTCTTCCTAAGGCCTCACGCACATTGGGAGTGAACCAAAAGCTACTCATCATATAATTTATTAGTGAGAAACATGCATTCATGAGAAATCTTAAATGAAATTCACCAACACAGGTAGACAGGAATAAAGGGTGAAAGCAAGCAGAAATCACTCAGTCACTTCACTTAGTTTGCCCTGTGTTTCACAATATCAGTACCTAGTTGTTCAGGCATCCATGTTTATAGTTACACCTTCTAATGATCTTTTCTAAAGTATTTTTCTGAACTAGTATTGTTAAAAAGTCCCAGCACCTTCCCCGGAGTTCAGAGTTCAGGATTTCATGAGTTTTCAGTTTTGCATTCTACTCGATAATTTTTCATATTGTTTACATGCCATTCGAAAATATTGTCGTTTTCACATCCTGAATTGATGTGCCTTGTTTGCAAAAGTGAAAGTGGACCTTTTCTTCAAATATTAGTGTTCAAACATCTTTTTTTATTGTATTTTTTAAATTAGAAAACAAATATGCATATTGGAATGGATTTGAGGCAAATTGTGCCACAGGCTGATCTTCTTTAAGTTTAAAAAGCAAGTAACAATAAAAGAAAAAGTTTCTGTTATCATACCAGCAGTACAAAAAAAAATGGTGTACAAGTACCTGGATAAGACACTCGTTTTGCATTAGTGTAACTTTTAAGTACATATTGTTGACTATCCACAGTCCACGCAGGGTTACAACTCCACAGTTCAACAACAGCATCCTGACAGTTCCTAAAACTACTTAAGAAAAGCCTAACCCAGATATTCCCTCATTTGCTCAGAGTAAGCCCATGCAACGTATTAATTGATCAGTTTTATAAAGTAAGTTTTAAGGGTAATGACAGTAAGGGAAGGGAAGAAAAGATGGAAGATGAAGTCCTAATTATTATAAGTGCATATTTTTTGATGGTGGGGGAAACCTTTTACAGAAAAGTTACAAAAAAAGACAAACAATTTTGTACAAGAAATTTAATGCATTTTGTACAATCTCTTCACTTTGCTGTCATCATTTGTCCAAACTCTCCATAGTTCACCTGATCATCACCATCAATATCTGCTTCCCTGATCATTTCTTCAATACATGATTATCAATCATCATATATGCATATGTATATATATTCACATATATACATATGTATATATATTCATATATACACATAAATTATACATACATATATACATACATGTATATACATATATACATACACACATATATACACATATATGTATATATCATATGTATATGTGTGTATATATATATATGTGTGGACAAGTGTGGTGAATTCTACTTTTTATATAGGAGACATTTGAAGCTTTTAAAGATGATATTTATTTCCTGAATCAGACAACATCTGGTTGAATATCAAGCCTAATTCAAAATTTTATTGCAGAATAAAAATTCAACATTTATTGTTCACTTTTTTAAGATTTGTATCTATGGTTATATACATGATAGTGTTTATTCACTGCTTTCTTGGATGACTTTAATTACACATATGTATTTGTCAGGAGCCACAACAGTACAACTGAGGTCTGAGGAAGAACAGACAGGATGGTGTGGTGGTGACAGGAAGCAGCGGAAGGTATTCATACTAAGATTCCTCTCACTTCTGAAGGGAGAAGGTCCTGTATATCATTGCCCTAAAGAGAAACGAGACCATCATCTAGTATTTAATTTTAGCATCCCTCCTTAGTTTTGCAATATATAGTGATTTCAGAATCCACACCAACCGCCTCCTAAGCTTTGCCCTTGGATTACTTGCATTATCTTTTTATCATTGCTCAAATTCCAACTACTTACAAAGTAAAAGCATAAATCAATGCTCAGCTATTATATGAAGAAATGGAGATGTGATTTAGAAAGCATATGCAAGGATATCTTTATATATATTTATTTGCTTGTTCGCTTTACAGGACAGGCTTCTTTTATTTATATCTAGTTGCTTTTAAGGAAAGAAATTCTGATGTTCTTAGAAAGCGGTTGCAAAATCTCTGTGAAATGACTTACTGATCCTAATTTTAACAGCCCATCTTTGAACGACTTCAGCTGAAATGGAATGCTCGAGTGTCCGTAGACCCTGAACGATGTGCAGAAAATACGACTGCTGAAGAGAGAGGTGAAGACTTTGTTAATAGTCATTGCAAGGAATGCCTGTTAAAACAGGAAGGCAGAGCTGTTTTTTTTTTTTTTTGCTAATGACAATTGCCCAGCCAATATTCACGAATTAAAAACTAGTGTTAAATGACATTGATCTGTATATCTTCTAAAACCTCTGGCAGAGGTTACATTGAAAGTGTCCCCGAGAGAGCTAATGCTTGATTGGAAGTATTAATGCCTTTATTCAACATGAAAAATATTAGGAAATTGAAAAATGTTTAAGAAGAAGGAACAAAGATTAAAATAGGCAAAATTACAGGGATTAAATGCAAGGAGCGTGTGTGTATAGGGGAGAGTATACAAATAAATTCTTTACAAAATGAAGGATAGCTGTGTTAGAAATGCAGGGGAAATATAAGATAGGAGCATCAAAGAGTATAAGAGCCCAATGCAGAAGAGAAGGCACCATGCATCCTATACTTGATACTGTGAGGGCATTAGGGCTGGGATACTGGGTCTTCTAGATCTAGGTTTTCTTTACAGTCATTACCCTTCTATCCAAGACATCTCTGCCTCTCCTGTCCCTGACTTACACAGTCCTGCACTTTCTTCCTCTCTGCCTTTACACTCACTGACTCACACACTGACAACATTTCTCTGCGTCCTCCAGATCCTAGCGCAGAAGCCTAGTAAAAATTCAAAAATGATTATTGAGTAAAATGAGTGTGATACTTCTTGTACAAAAGATGGTTTAAGCATCTTACCACTTGGCCAGGAACAAAAGAGTTAAATATCTGAAGAAATAATTGACAGCTCCAGTTAAAATGAAACTTCGAAAGGCAGACAAACCTCTAAGGTAGTTAACAGAAAAACATACATATTGACCCGGAGAATGGGAACTATCATCCAGGAAGAATTCAGAAACTGTGCTGAATTTTATAAGAAGAGACAGGCTGCTGAGAAGTAGAGCAAAGCATTTCATATAGGAAGGAGATAAGTGTAATAAGTTGTAATTTAAATTAAGAAAATGCTTGGAACATTCCCTTTCCCTGGTAGTGCATAGTATCTGCATGTGACTCCATGTACCTATCAATTCTGTTTCCAAGTTGTGCTAGTTTCTGTTTACTAGAACCCCTCGTGCATGTATCTTTGATGTGCGTGGTTAATGCCAGCATTGTGCCTCCTCCTCTGTATCTACTTGGTGTCTCTAGATAATTGTATACAGTTTCCAATCCAATAGGTACCTAACGGAATATTAAGGTGAATCGAACTGTTTAATTGTTAAGTTACAAATCTAATTCTTCATCATTTATGTTTTCAATCTTTTTACCACAGCTAAGTAGATTATCATAGATATCTCACCGTTTTGTTTCATTTTAACTGCACATACGAATCTCTTCAGGAGCCACAACAGTTCAAGTGAGGCCGGAGGAAGAGCAAACAGGATGGTCTGGCAGTGACAAGAAGCTGCGGAAGGTACTCAGGACTTCACCCTTTCCTTTAAGGTTCTTCTCACTGTTGAATGTTGAACACAGAATGGGTGAATCAGAAGTCACCTTGTGCTAGTGAATAAAGAGATTATTATCTAACAGTTAATTTTAGAACGCTCTGTCAACTGTGTCCTGAAGAATGTTTTCAGAATCTACAGTAACTCACTCCTCCTAAGCCCTATCCTGAGATTTTTTTCACATTTTCTATTGCTGGAGCTCCATTCCTATAGCATCTAACCCAGTACACAGAGAGATGAAATTTGAACTGTGACTCAGCAGTTTAAAGACTGAACAGTAGAAGAGTGATTCCTCCTGAACCTGTTTAATGTTTTGATGTTCATTTTCTAAGACTGAAATTTCATCCAAAATTTCCCACTAACCATCAATATAGCAGAGGATAAAGTTTTCTTTTTCTTGCTGCCTCCCTGATCTAAGATGTGCAAGAGAATAGTAATGTACACTGGACCCCACTAATAATAAACAGAGCCCATCTTCTAGAATGAGCCCTCTGATATTATGCTCCATATAATAACTAAAAATATTTATTTAATTTATTTATGTGAGTGCTTTATCTGCATGTACACATGCATGCCAGAAGAGGGTATGATCCCATTATAGATGGTTGTGAGCCACCATATGGTCGCTGGGCATTAAACTCAGAACCTCTGGAAGAGCAGTCAGTGCTCTTAACTTCTGAGCCATCTCTCCAGTCCCATATAATAACTTTTAAGGTTATCATTAATTAAAAAATGGACATCAACAAACGTAACGATGTATGACACAATGACTTTGCTTGGTGTTAGAATATATCGAGATGAGCATTCAGCTATGGCTGAAACTAAGAGAACAGATCCTGGAAAGGCTGGCACATGCCTATGATCTAATCTTAGCGCTTAGGTAGGTGGAATGAAAGGGCTATCTCAAAAATTAAACTTAAAAAGGTGTGAATAATGGAGCAAGAGTTATAGTTGCCCTGTCAAACACTTTCTGGTACTTAAACATCATTATAAATATATTACATGCAGCAAAAATATATAAGAAAGAAAAAGTAGCCCTAACAAAGATGAGCAAACGGGGAGTCATTGGCAATGCCATAGCAATGACAATCATATGTATATATATATGTGTATGTTGAAATCTAGTGATTTTGTGATTATTGAAAACACTAGTTTGTGTCGCAAAAGGAAAATAAGATTTATGTGTTTACACACACGCACGCACATACACACACACACACACGTCCAAATCTAGTGATTTTTGTATTTATTGCAAACACTTTTTAGACGTTATGAAGTTAACATCTTATTTAAAGATGCACAGTGAAAGCTCTTCTGTCTATGCTAATGTCTCCTCTGGACTTCTATGGTCATTTACCTTATGAAGGACAATGCAGACATGACGTACAGAGCATATGTAGGGATCTATCAGATACGGGTTTTTGTTTTTCTGCACATGCATCTTTTATTTTCATCTAGTTGATTTTGATATGAAGTCTAGCTGCATCTTGGGAAGGTGTTAGGGAATCCCTGTGCAGCTCCTTACTGATTCTCATTTTAACAGCCCATCTTTGAGCGATTTCAACCAAAGTGGAGTTCTCAAGTGCCCGTGGATCCTGAAAGAAGTGGAGAAAGTCCAGGAGCCACTGAAGAGAGAGGTGAGAACTGTGTTCATAAAAAGTCATTGCAAGGATATCTGTTAAAAGAGGAAGATGGAGACATTCTCTTCACCAAGGAAAATTGCTTGACATCTTTGTCAGTTTAAGGAAAATAGTAAAATTGTAAATGACACTTATCTTTATTTCTTCTTAAGCTCCTAAAGGTGGTTATGTTGTAAGTGTTGGTGAGGGAGCTAAAGTAGGATTAAAATGATCAGAGTTTTTGTTTAAAATGGGGAATACTAGGAAATGGAAGAGTATTTAGGAAAAGGGAACAAAGATTGAAGTGGGAGGAATTACAGGGAATAAACAAAGGAGAATGAGGTAGTTGTACATAGTTGAAAGGATCTTTACAAGATGGAAGACAGTTGTATTAGAAATGTAGGAAGAATATGAAACAAGACAGAAGCACCAAAGAGTCTAAGGGACTAAGAGTAGAGTGAAGAGCCGTCAGGCCTCCACCATTAAGGAGCGTTAAGGGCTGAAATACCAGGTCTTACCGAGCTAGGTCTTCTCTACAGGGGATAAACAAAAGCAGCTGTGGCCAGTTGTACAAGCACACAGTGTCATCATGGATAGTGTGGCTCCTTCCATTCAATTCTTCTCTGCCTCTCTTGCCCTGCCTTCTGCATTCCTCTCGTGCTGTTTTCCCTCTCTACGTTTCTAAATTCACGCTTTAGGAAGGCTCCTATGTCTGACAATTGCTGACACGTTTGTTTATATCCACTGCATTCCAGGGCACGAACCTATAAATGAACTCAATAAATAAGTTTTGGTGCATTCTATACTTTCTATGCTGAAGTTTCTATTCTCTTATCCTGAGATTTGTTCTCTGTATTCAGACTGGTTGTGGCTTTCAGTGATAGTCTCTGTCTGGTACAAAGAGAAGCCTCTTCCACGAGGGTGAGAACTACATTTACCTGTGTGTATGAGGATAGGTTTTTAAAATGCAGTTGGAAGTTATGCTGTCGTAGAGGAGCGATGGCAGTAGGTACTCCTGACTACCTAGCTCGGGGAGTTGGCTAGGTTTCTAAGTACCCGGCATGATTTCCTTCCTGTTGAGCAGGATAGTGCTATTTTTGCCTGATATTGCCAGGCTATTTTCCTCTGAGACCAAATACTCTTTCCATGCCTCCATGCATTGTTTCCCATGTGTCTGCTTTTGTTTCTGTCCAGTCTAACAGTATGTTTGCTGAAGATCTCTACATTAAGCTTTTCTTTCACAATGAGGCTCCGTGATGCAGCAAACCCTACGGCAGCAGTGCCGCACTGGCTGCACCTTGTATAGCACTTGGCAGTTTATCCTTTGAGTCTTTGTTGGGATCTGTGAACCTCAGGTGTTCATCTCTGTTTTTCACTATGTCAGCATTGGCAGCCTATGGCTGGCAAAATTTACATCCTCCCTAGGAGCCAGTAAATGAATCATGAAAAGCTATCAAAACCAAGCAAAACATTTAAATTACAAGAAAACCCCTCATCTTAAATGTTTGATGTTTTCTCTTTAGTCTAATAGAAAAGGGGTGTAGCGATTCCTAGAGGGCTCAGTGGGACCATGAAATTTTATGGGTACCACCATTTTGGCTTGTGTCATGTGATGACATCATCCAAGGTTGTGGAGACATAACCCTGCATTTGCTTTCTCTGTGATGTCATTAGCAAAGACAGTGGCTGTATCATACATTTGCTTCCATTTTGATGAGGTTCCCCCAGCCAAGATGTCAGCAAACCACATGGTTGCTGTCTGCTCAAGGTAAACTCAGTAAAGTGAGCCACGGTAAAGTGAGCCCTTCCCCATCAGAGCATGAGTCCCTGGGGTACCAACCATTTTGCAGGAGAAATGTGGGTCATTACACCTTTTTATTTAAAAAGAAGCTTTAGTCAGGAAGGTTAATATGTGTATAGGAGGAGATGGTACCTGTCTGGTCTAGGCAGGTAGACCAAAAATTAAAAAAAAAAAATTTAATGGTCTCAGCTCATGAAGCTGAGTCCATAATAAGCTGATACACATCTGAGATTACAGACATTTTTCTCTCTCAGAAGAGATTAGAGACAGAGAGAGAGAGAGAGAGAGAGAGAGAGAGAGAGAGAGAGAGAGAGAGAGAGAGGGAGAGGGATCTCCTTTGGTAGTAATTGCCTAGGAATGTTACTAGCCCAGTTCCATGATAGGGAAAGGGTTGAGCTGTTTTGCCCTCTTTCTTCCAGTCACAGAGTCAGAGGTCTATCTGACTGACTCAGGACAGGGGTTTGGAGGACAAACATGCTTAAGTCTGGGGTGAGAAGGACAATTTCCTTCCAGGGCCAGCGTCTTAGCTTAAGGAGTGCAGGACAGTTAGTTAATGAAACTTAGTATGTTCAACTTTGGTAGGGAAGGGGCTTGTCAGCCAGATTAACATCTGAGACAGAGTTCATGGAGTTAGGTTTAGAAGTTTGAGCTCATAAAATCTGTCAAGTGCAAAAGTGAAGGACAGGAGGGGAGATAGAAAAGAGGTTTGAAGTTGGAGGATTGCGGATCATTTGCCATCCTGTCTTACTATGCTGTCTGAGTCAATAAGACTTTGAAAGTTGGTAGTATTTTCTAGTTTGTATTAGGTCCAGACAGACCTCAGTCAACAGGTATACTAACACCTTGAGATTGACTTTCAGACAATCCAAAAGTGTAGAGGAATGGAGATCTTGGACCCTATTACCCTATTTTAGGTAAGGTAAAGTATGAGACTAGTTTCTGGTAATAAGTCTTTATCTACAATCAGAAAGTGGCTAGAAACAAGTGACCAGGGGCTAGAATGGCCATTCCCAGATTCCAGTGACCTGTCAGGCAAACTTGAAGGCAGATAGCTGGAGAATCAGGGGTTCAGATGAGGGTGTCAGTTTAGGGATCCTGTAGACTAAATCTGGACCTTAACCTGGTATGTGTGTTAGCTATTCTGTTGTGTTCAATGGCAAAAGGCTTCTGCTCTGGAGGTCAGAGGGAGGGAGGGAGGGAGGGAGAGAAAGAGAGAGAAAGAGAAAGAGAGGGAAAGAGAGAGAAATAGAAAGAGAGAGAAAGAGAGAGAAGGAGAATCGCAGATGAGGCCACACCCCACAGGTTTCAAGTCTCTACTGGCAGCTCTTATGCCCTTAAACTCAGTGAGCTGCCATGCTCTCAATGGGATGGGCCTCAGAAAAGAAAGGGAGACTGGTAAAGAAAGACAAGAAAGGTCACGGGGCGGGGGGGGGGAGGGAGGCTGGGGTGTGGTACCCAAAACTCAGATGGTTTTGTCACCAAACGTTACATTGGAATTGACAGAGTCTACTCGGAACCAAAGGAAACTGCAGACAATCTTTACAGGAGCGGGATTGTTCTTTAATCAGAACAACCGAGGGCCACCAGTCTCTGTGGAAGTGGAGAATGTGTACATGTAGCACAAGCTACTTGGGGTTTTATAGGGCAGAAGGGAGTTGGGATGGAAGATTCCATCTTCAGGTCAGTTCTGCAGCCTCAGTGCTAGGCACCGATAGAGGTTGGTATGCTGTCTTATCAGATACTTCCTGACAGCTCACAGATGTTATCAGTCAAACCAACTTTCATGTCTGAGCTCTCGGGCGCACCTGATGCTTTTTGGCCCTTAAACTTTTATCCTGGCTGGTGGGGAGGTGTTGGGAAACAATACTCAGGGAAACAGCTGGGAACAAGTGATCTGATGGGGCATGTGTGCAGTGGCTCTAGCTCAGGAAGGGGATCAAGACAAATACATAAGACAGAGGGAGCAGGGTGAAAGAACAATAAGGGTATCTGAAAAAAAGGCATATGATTTCATACTATTGAATATCTACCTTAAAAAACCATGGATGTCTCTCTCTCTCTCTGTGTTTGTGCATGTATATATATGTATATATACATCATATATATATATAAATTTATACATTTTATTAAAATATACATATACATTTCTCATCTGGGCTGACAATGTTACCTCCAAGAGCCAAAGACCTGACAAAACCCCCAAGATCAGGCATGAGGAAGCCTCTATTGAGTTGTTGGTCAGGGTTGTCCAAGAGGTTCCCAAAACATAGAGGAACCCCTGGGCTCTGTGCCCCAAGTGCATGGTGTCTTCAGCAATAGCACTTACCTTCCATCTCTGGAGGACAGCCAAGAACAATGGCAATATTCTGTAATGCTTATGTGATTCCACTTACACATTTTATTTTTTCAAGCTGCATTTGTTTCTTTCATTGGAATCGCCTGTGTGTGCTTACCTTCAACATTGTGTCTCCTCCTAGGTCTCTATTTGGTGTGTGAATCTCTAGATAACTGCACACTTTTCCCAAGCTAGTCGAATATTAAACTGTAACGAATGTTTAATTGTTAAATTAAAAATCCAATCTTTATTATTTCATTTTTTCAACATTTGTATCACCATAGTAGATAGTCATGTTATGTAGATAGTCATGGTTTTTTCACTGTTTCGATGTCTGATCTTAACTACACGCATGTTTCTCTCAGGAGCCACAACACTACAACTGAGGCTGGAGGAGGAGCAGACGGGATGGTCTGGCCGTGACAAGAAGCTGAGGAAGGTACTCAGGACTTTATACTTTCCTAAGATTCTTCTCACTGGTGAATGTTGAACACAGGATGGGTGAGTTATAAGTCAGACTTCCCTAGAGAATAATGAGATGAGGTCTAATGTATAATATCTAATTTTAGAAACTTTTGTCAACCATGCCATGCGTGACATTTTCAGAATCTGCAGCAACTTATTCCTCCTAACCCCTATCCTTGAATTTCTTTCACAACCTTTTCTTTTCCTGGGGTTCCATTTCTGTAGCATCTTACCTAGTATGTACAGAGAGAGCAAATTTGAACTGGAGACTGAGCAGTCTAAAGAATGAGCAGTAGAAGAGCGATCCCACATGGATCTGATTAATGCTTTGATGATCAGTCCCATTGACTGAAAATTCATCCAAGATTTCCTACTAACCCAGCAGCATAGCAGAGAATAAAGTGTTATTTTTCTTTGGGCTCTTGTTACCTTCATTATCCCAGGTATGTGAGTGAATGGAGATATACAGTGGACGCCACAGGTAATAAATAGAATGCTGTCTTCTAGAATGTGGCCTTTGGTGTTCAGCTTCATGTAATAGCTTCTACTGTTATAATTATTTCTGTGAACATCAACATATATGATAAAATATTACACACTGACTTTGCCTGATACATTGAGATTGGGCTATTCATTTAAAGTCTTGCCTATTTCAGTTTGTATATCTAACGTGTGGAAAACAGTAGTAGACACATCGTGTCCAGGCACAGCAATGATGCACAATGCCCTGCCGTGGCCATTTTATCTGCTCTGACCTCACATAATCTCTAGTTACTGAGTATCCATCAGTTAAATGCTCTGCTATCACACACTGGACAAAACAGCGTCAGCTTTTCAATAGGAGATAGCAGGCAAAGGAAAAATCATTACAGTTTCTCTTAGAGAGCAAAGGTTTTAGTTTTGAGACCTTTCAGGAGGGTTCTGTTTGGGTCTGGAATGGAGTAAGAGTAGAAATTGCTCTCCATCCAAGTTCTTTCCTATTGGGACAGCTCTGTTTCCCACTGAAGGGGAAGTAAGACATCATGGGAAATTCTAGTAGGTGCATGTGTGAACATAGAAACCACTAGAAGACATATTTCCATCTGTGTAGTTTTTATATTCTTGCTTTTTTGGGAAGCAATAAAGAAAATAACCACCAACAGTCGTATGTATTTTTACATTGTGTGAACAATAACATGTCGGTTCAGGACTGTCACATACATTCAGGAATGTAGAATTTAAAATTCTTCTATCTCGTTTCTTATGACTATCCTTGTACTTTTTAAAAGTCGCTGAATTGGGAAATCTTTCATGGATATCTTATACCTTCCTTTAACCGTAAGGTAAGAAAGGTTTTTCCATGTGGCCTGTGTAACCTGTTCTTCCTAAAAATTTTAACCTATATTTAATCCCAAGAAGACCAACTATAACAGTGTAGTTTATTCTCAACAGTTTACATTATAAAGGTTCTTCTACTTTGCCATTTCTGTCCATGTAAGTCTTCCCAGTGTCCCATCCTGTCATTACAAGAGAAGAATAAGATTTGTTTAAAAATTGGGTGTTCATGTGATGCTTACATGCTCTAGTTAGGCATTCCAAAGTTAACTTCTTGTTTAAAGGAGAACATTACAGACTCTTCTGTCTATGCTAATGTCTCCTCTGGAGTTCTATGGTCATTTACCTTATGAAGGACAATGCAGACATGACGTACAGAGCATATGTAAGGATCCCATCAGATATGGGTCTTTTCTTTTTCTTTTCTGTACATGCATCTTTTATTTACATCTAGTTGCTTTTGATAAGAAGTTTAGCTGTATCTTGGGAAGGTGTTAGGGAATCCCTGTGCAGCTCCTTACTGATTCTCATTTCAACAGCCCATCTTTGAGCGATTTCAACCAAAGCGGAGTTCTCGAGTGTCCATGGATCCCGAAGAAAGTGGAGAAAATCCAGGAACCACTGAAGAGAGAGGTGAGAACTGTGGTCATAAAAAGTCATTGCAGGGACTTTTAAAAGTCTGTTAAAAGAGGAAGATGGAGACATTCTCATCACCAAGGAAAATTGCCCCAAATATTTATGAATGAAAGTAAGCATTCAATGACATTTATCTTCTTTTTTAAAATATATTTTTGGGACATTACAAATATATTTTATGAAAATGCCTGTGATCTGATGTTATATAATCATAAACTAGGCCATTTGGGGAGGGAATGTGGGCTCCTCTGATGAAACTGACTTCCATATTACTTTTTTGATTTCTACTTTCTTAAATTCACTCTTTAGGAGATACTTCAGATGTACCTGGTATGGCCATCACTGGCATGTTTGTTTATATTGAATGCATTCCAGAGCATTAACCTAGTAAAAGAACTCAAGATATAATTACCGAGTAAAATATTTATGACATTGCTTGCACAAAAGATGATTAAAAAATCATGTCCCTTAGGGCAGAGATAAGAGTTGGATATCTCTTTTCAGCTGTCGATAATTTCCTGTAGCTCTCCATCTAGGGTGGGGTATCTGAAATTCCTCTCATACACTTAGGCATGTCAAATGGCGTAGTCATTGTTCTGGCAACCATATTGTTTAGGTTTTGTGGGCGTGGCTTCCTTGTCATATACAGAAGACACAATTGCACAATAGATTTCCTGCTCCTCTTATAAGCTTTCAGGGCCCTTCTTCTGCCATAATCCCTGAGCCTTGGATATATGAGTTGTGTTGTAGATGTATATATACGTATGACTTTGGGCTTCTCAAAGTTAATTGTTACCTGCATTTTGATCATCTGTGGCCTTCTGTGATGGTCATTGTTTACTGTACAATATTATGCAAAAGCTCCTTTGATGAGGTGTACTTAGAATAAAGTTTGAAATTACATTGGTTTAGAAAAGTGACATTAGTAGGTTGTCTTCCAGGTCCCATAACCTCAGTAGCTTTGAGTAGTTGACTAAGCTTAAAGTATCACGCATAATTTCTCTCCTGTTGAGAGGGCCTTAAGCATAATCAAACAGCTGTTGTTTATGGCCAAAAGATTGGTTTTCTAACTGCTTATCTAATACCCAAGTGGTCAGTCCAAAAATATACGTACAGGTAACACTGAACACATTTAGCAGGTGGTTGTATTTATAAATTCACAGAGAGATAGAGAGAGAGAGAAAGAGAGAGAAAGAGAGAGGGGGGAGAGGGAGAGAGAGAGAGACTTGTAACAAAAATAATTAAAGAAAAATATGACAAGAAGTTAGGATGGGAGGGGTTGGAGGGAGGGTAAGAAGGGTTTGGAAGGGAGGGTAGGGAGGGGGTACCTACTTGTATACAGTAAATGTATGCAAAATAAAAAATAATTTAATAAATTTATAAATAAAGAGAGCTAGATATCCAGTGAAATAATTAATACCTCAAAGAGAAAATAAAGTTTTGAAAAAAGAAGCCCTCTCAGGTAGCTAAGGGAAAATCATGCACATTGAACTATAGAATGCGGATAGAATCAAGGAAGATATCACGATTTGTGCCAAGTCTTCTAAGAAGGGAGACATTTGTAAGAATAGTAGAGAAAAGCATTTCAGATGTAAGGAATAAGGTGTTCATGCAGCGAGATGTAAGAAGTTGTGATTAAGAAAATGCCTAGTAGACCTTTGAAGTTGAGAATAAGTGTGCACGGTGGTTTTATGTGACTCTGTGCACCTACCAACTTTATTCTGAAGTTCTACTAGTTTCTGTTTGCTGGAACCATGTGTGCTTGCATCTTTGACACGTTTGCTCACCATCTACGTCATGCTTCCTCCTGTGTATCTTTTTGGCATATGACACTAGATCGTCAGTTCTCAACCTGTGGGCCACAGCTCCTTTGGAGGTGAAAGACCTTTTCACAGGAGTTGGCAAAGACCATCTGCTTATCACGTTTACATTGTGATTTATAACAGTTGCAAGATTTACAGTTATGAAGTAGCAATGAAAATAATTTTATGGTCAAGGGTCACCACAACATGAGGAACTGTATTACAGGATTGCAGCATTAGGAAGGTTGAGAACCAGTGCTCTAGATAATTGTATATGTTTTCCAAGGCAGCAAATATCTAATTGAATATTAAGCTGAATTGAGTGTTTTAATTGCTAAAGTAAAAATCCAATTCTTCATTACCTCTTTTTCCAAGATTTTATCAACAGTTAAGAAACGATAGTGGTTAGTTCACTGATTTAATGTCTGATTTTAACTGCCCATATGTATCTCTCAGGAGCCACAGCAGTACAGCTGAGGCGGGAGGAGGAACAGACAGGATGGTCTGGTAGTGACAAGAAGCTGTGGAAGGTACTCAGGACTTTACACTTTCCTTTAAGATTCTTCTCACTGGTGAATGTTGAGGTACAAATCACACTGTCCTGTTAAGATGTAAGTCTCACTACAATAAGAGATGAGGTCTAATGTATAATATCTAATTTTAGAACCTTTTGTCAACTCTGTCATGTGTACCATTTTCAGAATCTATGAAAGGTAGTAACTAAGCCTTATCCTTGGATTTCTTTTACAACCTTTTCTTATTGCTGTAGTTCCATTCCTGTAACATCTTACTTAATACACAGAGAGACCAGATTTGAACTGACAACTCAGTGGTTTAAAGTATGAACAGTAGGAGAGTGATCCCTCATGAACCTGATTGATGTTATGATGATCATTCCCAATAAAAGGAAATTCTAACCAGAGGATATATGCATATAAGATCTATGATAATACATTTTTATCAAAATATCTCTTGACTCCATAGAGACTCAACTTTTGCTGGACCTTGCAGCAAAGTTGCTAATATGTCTTGTGATCATTTATAACTATGCTCTCAGCCTGATTAAACTTAATCAGCCTTTACGAGGACAAATTAACCAGTCTTAGATTTCTCGTGCAATCAGCTTTTATAGCCTGAGCTAAATGCACAGCTTTAATCTTAAGCTAAGTACTATCCCAATTCCCCTGGACAGAATAATGTATGTGTATATGTGTGTGTTGTGGTAATCATTTGCTGAAAGCAGCCAACATATTGAAAATAACCTAAAACAATACATATCCCATAAATATTGGAAGCAATATGTGGATATAGTTAATAATAGCCATTTGCTGTTTTGAGTGGTATTCAAGGTTGATAAGGTGACGCCTTCTCTTTAAAGCTCTAGCAAATATTTCTGTAAAAATGTCTTTGTTTCTTTCCCATGTAGTTTGTGCTTTTCAACAAATATAGGACAAAGCCCTTTTTGTTAGGAACAGGTGCCAGTACAGACACACATAGGCACAGACACATACACACAGAGGCACTGACAAACTATAGACAGATAAGGCACACACAACAGAGAGACAGCAGACAGGCCAATAGCAAGCTACACACAGGTTGAAGACATGGGGAGTGAAACAGAGCATTTGAATTTGGGCTCACATTTGGGCAAACTAACCAGAGAGAAAGTCACCGTGTTTTCATTCATTAATGCATCATCAACACAGAGGTCACTAGAATATTTCTCTTCATCACTTGTGTCTTTACATGCCCAGTTGTCTTGGGAACAAATAGAAAATGACCACTAGTCATTTGTATTTCAGTGGCATATGGACCCAAATGTGGCCATCAGTGCATGTCACATTTCAGGAACTTAGTTTTTTGCTTTAAGTGCTCCATCTCTTATTAACGCTTCATACAGCTTTCATTATTCTGTCTTAAATTTTAAAACATGCATGGGATGTATAATTTTCTCATCCCTTTATTTTGTAGAGGAATATTTAATCTTTTAACCCAGAAGCTTGGCTATCCTGAGAAAGGATCACATTCCAGGCCTGTGTGATTCCACTTGAATGTAGCACATGCCTTTGTATAACCCAGCTCAGAAAGCAATAGTGGCATAAGCCTTTAGTCCCAGCTCTCAGAATGTAAAAGGAAGCAGGCAGTTCAGAAGTAGGTCTTGGTTCTCAGTTCATGGCTTTTGGTTCATGGCTCTAAGTTCAGAGTTCAGGTCAGTTCAGAGTTAAGAGAGAAACAGTAGAGTTTGGGAGAATGGATGGATATTGAGTCAGAGCATACTAGTCAACTGAGATGTGGAATGTCAGAGACAGAGTCAAATACCAAGTGAGTACATGTCTTTTATACCAAGTCTGAGAGTGAATCAGGGTAAAGGCTTGGCAGAGTGACATCTGAGATGAGATGAATCTGAGTAAAGAACAGGCAAAGTGATGAATCAGAGAAAGAATTAGCAGAATCAGTCAGAGTGAGAATACACCCAACTCTCACAATATAAAGGCAAGCTCTCAGCTCAAAGATTCAGTAGAGACTCAGTCAGATAAGACACAAGACAGTTGAGCAAAAGGAGTAAGTATCAGACAGGAAGAGTGAGTTTGAGAGAAAGAAGCATCTTATCTCAGGAGTCAGTTTGAAGCTAAATAGAGCAGTTCAGTCAGAGAAGTTACGGGAGTCAGGCAGAGTCAGAAGAATTCAGTCAGAAATAGTAAGATGGCTCAGAAAGAAAGTTTGATCCAGTCAGCTTGGAGAAGAATTTGAGACAACAACCAAATGAGTTGAATTGGTCAACCAGAAGTGTCAGTTGAGTTCAGTACATCTCTGAGTTCAGAAGGAGCTAGTTAGAGAGTGTCAGTCAGCAGTAACTCTCAGAGGCTGAAACATTCCACGATTAGGTTAGCAGATTAGATTGTATGGAGGCTGAAGCCTTCTAGGTCTAAGCTTAAGGTTAGATTGTACAGAAGCTGAAACCCTTTAGGACTAGGGATTGAATTAGCAAAGAATAAACTGTCCTCTACCATGAATCCATGAGAATAATTAGTTAGATCAATGCATACCTCTACATCTACACTAACATTACTTAAGTATAAATTAAGGAAGTTTTCCATATGACCGGCTCTCTGTGCAATCAGATCTTATTAAAAGTTCCAGCCAATATATTTAGAACCCTAATACTATAACAAGGATCAGGGCACTATCAAGCGGAAATGTAGAAAGGCTCTTTTTCTTGTACATTTCCTGTTTTGTAGAAGAAAATATTTCTGTCCATATAAATTATCTCAGTGTTTGATTCTATCCTAGCAAGTAGAGAGTAAGATTGGGTTTTCTATACATTCTCAAAATTCTGGTGGTTTGTGATTGCTGTAAATACTACTTAGGCATTCTGAATTTAACTTCTTGTTCACAGATGCACAGTGTGGACTCTTAATATGATTACAACTCGCCCAGAATTCTATGGTCAATTAGTAAATGAAGGAAAATATAGATGTGTTTAATGAGTATATGTAAAGATTCATTTCAATTTTTAAAAAATTTTCTGTACATGCATCTTCTATTTATAAATAATTGATTTTGAGAAAGAAAATTGTGATGTTTTCCTGGAAAGTGCTTAGAAACCTCTGTGCTGCTCTTTACTCATGCCCATTTTCTCAGTGGCTTCAACCAAAGTGGAGTGCTCGAGTGTCCGTGGATCCTGAAGAAAGCAGGGAACACACAGGAGGTCATGAAGAGAAAGGTGAGAACCTGTTAATAAAAAGTGATTGTAAGGAATGCCCTCTCAAACAGCAAGATTAAGATTCTCTCTTCATCAAAGGAGTCACCCAAAAAATATTTAAGAATTAGGAAGTACTAAGTGGCAGTAGTGCATGTGCGTTCTCAAGATCCTAGAAGGGTTGACATTCCGATGTCAGTGGAGAAACTGCCCTGGGATAAAGAGCATCAGGCTCTTATTTAAAAGGGGAGTTTTAAGAAATGGAGGAGTATGTGAGAAGAGGGAACAAAGATTAAAAAATGAAGGAAATTACAAAGAATCAATACAAGGAAATCATGGCTGTGATTTTATTCAAGATCCTGGAAATAAATTATTTACAAAATGAAAGGCAGTTGTGCTATAAATGTAGGAAGAATGCAAAGTGGAAGAAATGAAGTCTCAGAGATGAAGAGCAGAACCAAAAGTCAATAGGCACCTTGTTTCCCTCAGTGCTGGGAAAGCATTAAAGGTGGAACCACAAAGTCTTAAAGAGGCCCGTTTTCTTTATAGTAGATGATGGTAGGTGGCTATAGATACTGGTACCTGTACAAGTTATTGTCAAGGATAATGACTCCTTTTACCCAACACTTCTCTGCCTCTTGCTCCTGCCTTATACACCTTCATGCTTTCCTGTTCTCACAGGAATCACCCCAGGCAGTATCTGTGTACAAACTTCAGAGAAACATGTGCTTGTTACCAATACATGCCAGGGCATGAATCAATAAGAAATAGTGAATAATTATTAAGCAAAGCAAATAAAATATGGCGTATACAAAAGATGACCTAAAACAGGAGCTGGAGAGATAGCCCAGTGGTTGTGAGCACCTAGGTTCAATTGCCAGCATTTGTAAGATGGTTCACAGTCCTTTGTAACTACATTCTGGGGAATTTGATGCCGTATTCAGAGCTCTGTGGTCACTAGTCGTGGACATGGTGCACAGATATACATTCAGACAAAATACCCATACATATAAAATACTACTACTACTAAAGAAATTATAAAGTTTTTAAAAAAAGGTGGTCTAAACATTGTCATTAATTTGCCAGAAGCAAAATGGTATATATTTAAAGAAATAATTGATTTTAAATGGGAAGGAGACATTTGAAAGGAATGAATCTCAAAGATAGTTCAGAGAAAAGCACACATTGACCTAGAGAATGAGAACTAGAATTTAGGAAGATTTTATAACCTGTTCTGAGTCTTATGAGAAAGAAGAGGCATGTCAAAGTAGTAGAGACACCCATATGTGACATGAGAACGAAGGTGCCTGCATAATGAGTTGTAAGAACTTGAAAAGTAAGAATGTAAATTTTTGAGACATTCCTCTCCCCAGGTAGAGTAGTGTGCAGTGTGGCTTTATACGGTTCCATGTACTTATCAATTCTGCTTCTGTGTGTGTGTTCATTCCTGTTTACTGCGGCAATTATGCATGCATATTTGACACGTGTGCATAACTTTAACATGGTCCCTCCTATTGTATGTCTATTTGGTGTATGAAATTCTTAATAGTTGTATACGTTTCCTAAGCCAGTAAATAAATATCCATTTGAACATTAAACTTAATTGAAATATTTAATCATTAAAGTTCAATTTTTTTTTTGCTCAGTTTTAAAGGTTTTTAAATGAATAGTTATATAGATGGCCATTTTTTCTGACTGTTCACATTGTTCATTTTAACCACTTGTATGAATTTGTTAATAGATTCCACTGTACTATTTAAGTCAGAAGAACAAACAGAATGTCACGGCAGTAAGAAGAAGCCACGGTTGGTATGTGGATATAAAAAAAAATTCTTTTATATTGTTTTCTTTGGTAAATATGGTCATAATTCTGGTCCAGTTACTTTGTGGACTTTGAGAGTCATTAGATGATAATTTAATAAGTAATTCAACACCTTGTAAACTATTTTCCAGTAAAGTATCTTTTAACATCTGCAATGACTAATAACCAACCAACCCTTATTCTTGGTAGCTTTTCATAATGTTTCATTGCTGCTTTTTGCCCAATCCTATAATCTCATTTCATATTTATAAGGTAGATTAAATTTGACTCAGCACAAAAATGTTTAAGTTATTAACAGTATGTGTATCACCACCCCTGGACACAACAAAAGTGAAATCAATGTTATTTCCATTCAATCAAAAAAATTTGAGATTTCCTATCATCAGTCATTATTGCCCTAAATTGAACTTTTGCTTCATTTTTTCAGTGTGTTGTCTTCAATACACACAGGGTATGAGATAGCAGGGCTGAACACAGATCCCCACTCCCCAGGATTGGGATGAAAGTTTCCTGAATCCAGCCTTTATTGCTTGTCCCAAATAATAACATGCTATTGGAACACAGCAGCTGCTGCTTGATTCCTTCATGAGAAGCTTTGGTTACTATGACCTCTGGCTGCTATGACTTTGATAAATTTCCAGTTACTTCATAGAGGAGATTAGGATGTTGTGCTAAATAGTTCAAGAGCAGCAAAATAGATGCCAAACACCATGATTGCTTCACAATAAAAATCAGAGGTGATATCATCACAGAAAAGATTGCTGAGGTTTCTCCTTAGCATGAGGATGAGAGTGAGACTTGAAGTCTACATTCAGTGAAGGCCATTTGTACGTGTGTCTCTTGTGTGTTGATGTATTTCACATATGTGCACGCACAATCTGGTTGTGCATGCATGTACGTGAACAAGGGCACACATACACTACAATATTCATGTTGGTGAGTTAGAGTTTCTTTAGTGTTTTTTGATTGTGAATTCTAGGATAGCTGACACTTGAGTTTCTGTGGACTCACTTTTCTTAGCTTGCCATTTCTTTGTAGAAATACTAGGACTATAAGCAGTACTGCTGTACATTTGACTTCTAAGTGGATTCTTTGGATTTGAGCTCTGCTCCTCAAGCCTGCGTGGCATGTCTTTGTTGTCTGAAGGGCTTTCTTAACATGACTGTTTTGCTACCAAGTGAAGAAGAAGGAAGAATTTGTGGGGAATTATAGAGGGAGGACGTGTGGACAAAAAGAATATTGGATCATGTCTATTCATTTGTGTCTTAGTATCTTGTTATTTTCTGGAGACAAGAAATAATACACACATCATTTTTTAAATTCTTATAACAAATGGAAAACAAAATGTATCAATTATTAACTGCCATGGCTCAGTGATTTAACACAACTTTGGATACATCCTTTTTTAATTTAAAAAATGTATTATTATTGTGTTTATATACTTGGTGTGCATGGACACAAGTGGGGAGGTCACAAGACAATTATGTAGAATTCTTTCCTTCTACCTTTGAGTTCGAGAGTTGACCTCAGATCATCAGAATATGTGGCATGTGTCTTTACTCAATGAGACTTAATACTTTCTTTTCAATTGTTTTATTTATTTTTTAATTAAAGTATAGCATCATTCACTCATTCTCCTCCTCCCTCCAACTCCTCACATTTCTCCACACCTGTTCCCTTCCCTTTCAAATTCATGGCTTCAAATTTGTTTTCTATTTTGTTACTGTTTTACACAAACACACACACACACACACACACACACACACACACACACACACACGTTTTGCTACCAAGTAAATAAGGAGTAAACACAAGAGAGTAACTAGTAGTCCTATCCAGCCTATGATCCACAACAGTGACCAGCATAGCAAGATATTTCTAAGGGTGCAATAATGACACTCATATCTTGGTGGAAACCAACAGCTATGGAACAGAGTTTCAAGCCTCTTCAACAGGTAGGAAATCATGCTAAGTACAGGAACTCTAGCTGACTTCCAAGGGCTAGTGAGGTCATGGGCCCTAGAGGAGACCTTCTACTGCCACTTTACTAGCCCAGCCTAAGTTCTAAGTTTGATCTTATACTTGTCTCCATATGTACAGTAAATGTAGCTCTCACCCTCATTGTATCCTTTGGAAATGCTCATTGGGGAAGACTTTCATATGATTGTAGCAGCGCGCTACAGTCTTACCCTCAATTTAGAAAAGGAGAAAGGAAAGATAGAAATCTTCACTGCTTTTACAAGTGGCCTTAATACAGAAAGAGAGAAAGGTAAAAGTCTTCACAGCCTCTTTTAAAGCTGCCCTAAGCTTGAATCTTTCCAACCTTTGTTCTCACACTAACTAACGACAGCTACCCGACCAACGAACCACCAATACCCACTCCGACTCTCTGGGCTTCAGATCTTTTATGCCCTAAGCCGAAAGTTCCCATAAACCCATGCAGCATGCAATCCCAAAGACAAGCTACAGGTGCCAGAATGACTGAGCCCAACCAAATTATAGCCACCTGCATCAAGCATTCCAAATTGTAAACAATTCTACCACAGCTGGGGTGGGAACGCGAACCTTTAGTGACTAGTCTGTTAAATCAAAAAGCTTCTCTTAACATAAAAATTCCAAATGTTCCACTACATATGATGTCTAATATTTCCATGCTTTTTATTTAACTAAAACTTAAGAAAAAGCTTTCCTCACGACTAGGTCTTTCTTTCCAATCTATTTTCTTAGCAAAATAAATCACCCCAAACATTTCAGAGTTTAATCCCTAAAGGAGAAGGTACACTCAGCTTCACATAGTGAGTAATCTCTACTCCTTCCATGTTTCTTCTTTCAGGACAAAAGTGTTTCTGTCTTTAGAATTCTAAATGCATAATTCAGTTTTATAACAACTGGAGTATGAGAATGTGTTTAAATAGACATCTTCAAAAATGTTCAGCTTTTTGAGGAATGCGGATAATTATAAACATGCCTCCCCTGGTCTTTGTCATTATCAAAATATGATAGTTTTTTACTTATTCTTTATGAATTTCATAAATACATACAATGTGTCTTGATCATATTCACCCCAGAATCTCCCTATAGCTACTCCCTATCGTGTATGTCTTTCAACTTTGTGTAATATTTTTAGTAACTTCATGAGTTCAATTAATACTGACCATATACATATAGGTATGGGACCATTTGATAGTCGTGGTCATTTTTTGTAGTCAGAAATACAAGAAAGGTAAAATTGCTTTTAGAGCATATATGAGGATTTCCTTTGATTTTTTTTAATACTTTAAAAAACATTAAACATTAAAAAGTCTTATGATTTTTAAAAGAGTAAAATTGAGGAGACTTTTTTTTTGGATGCAAATAACTGGGACAAATTTGTTCAGTTCATTGTGGTACCAAATTTGACAGCACATCCTGGAGCGACTTCAACCAAGGTGGAGTGTTCGGGTATGTGTGGAGGCAAAACAAAGAGGAGAGAAGACAGAAGCTGCTCAGATGACACGTAAGAGCTGTGTTTCATGAAACAGGAGGATTGAGAAATTCTCCTCGCTAGTGGGAACTACCCATGAAATATTTGCCTAGTGTCTATTCAGATGCAGGTTGAATTGGGAGGATCGCCGGGAGAGCCTAAATATGATTCCAAGTATTTGAGTCTTTCAAGTGAGATATGTTAGGGAATGAGGACTGTTTAAGATAAAGGAATGAGGCTTGAAAAGATGAAGACAGTGGAGAAACCAAACGAGAAAAATGAGGCAAGAAACAAGAAAAATGTATATGGCGGAGCATGGGAAAACAAATTGTTGAGGGAATGAAATGCTACTCATTATAGAGGTGAGAAGAGGGAAAAGCAAGCCAGTAGTGTTTGATCGTGTTTGAGAGGCAGAGCAAAATAGCCCCATATTTCTAGTCCTCCTCACTTTGGGGAAGGCATTAAAGGGTTGCGTTACCAGGCTACGCAGGACTGCTTTATATTTACAGAAGATAAGCACAAACATGTATGTTCACCCATACAAGCACATGAGTTAATGTCATTAACAAGTGTTGTTACTTCCCAGGATATTTTCACGTAGGCCAAAATAAGAACATGGAATTAGTTATGACATGGTTAGGAATGCCATCAACAGAGAACAGTTGGCAGGAATAATTGTGGCTTTTTTGTATGAGAGAGATTCAAGGAAAAGACCTAGGCCAGATCCACAAATATAAACTCAAGTTGCACAAATCAGGAGGAGACTCCATATTAACCCAAGGCTCTCAAATGCTTTTGAACAGCCTGTTGGGGTTCCTGTACAATGCACACATTCTGATTCAGCAGCTCTGGGATTTTGTGCTTGTAAATTCTCAGGTGATGCAGTTTAGCCCATGTGTTTCTCTTAAAGGAACTGTGTGACACACGAAATCCTCAATGGTTAACAGACATTGTTTCAAATCATGTTTCTATCCAGGTAGAAAGGAGCACAAAAGGGGGAAAACACCTTTTTCAGATTAAGTCATTAAAAGGAAATAAAATGGAAAATGTAAAGGACAACACCAAGGGCTATTTTGAAAATGAGAAGGGGTTATCTGTGGGAGAAGAAGAAAGAGAAATAGAGAGTAGAAACTTGGCACTGATGATGAGGACACTTTAGAGAGAATTTTGAGGACGGCTTTGCTACATTTTCATTGAAATTGGACTGCATCATTTGAGAAAATACATAATAGCAAAAAGTGGTGGAGTTCAGTCACTCATTTCTCTTGTCCATCAATGTGATACATGAAAGAATGGGACTCCCTTAAACTCAACGCTGTGCACTGGAAAACAGCAGCTTGAGTGGTTTTGCCAGGACAGTTAGACCCTTAGTAATTTTAATGTATATTCAAAGACCTTAAATAATTCAGAAAAACTAATGCAATTATGGAAAAATTAGCTGTACATTATTTATTTATATCAAAGTTGTACTTTATCATAAATGTTATCCTGATTTTTAAACATAGAAATTTAGTTATTTCAAAATAATTTTGAAAATTTGGCTTATATCTTATTGTGACAATTGCGCATTAGAGGCAAAAGCATAGGCTTTATGTTGTAACTTAGGTTCTTGTTATACCTTCTATAAGGTGTTTACTAAAAATTTCCATAAGTTAGAAGAAATGAAATTCATTTCTAATAGTATTCCCCACGTACATGCAAAAACAAAACATCTATTATTCTACAAGTAAATATCTGAGATGATTACTTTCATTTTCGTTGAAGACAAATAATTTATCCATTTTATTGAACAACTATGACTGATTTTGCATCCTAAATTACAATGTCATAGCGAAACACCATAAAAGTCTATAGTATATATGTAAAGTAGTCAGTTTCCTTCCACATAAAAGCCTATAGTATATATTTAGTGATCAGTTTCCTTCCACTTAATTTTTAATGCCATATTTGTGTCTGCCTGTCTTCTTAGTAATATTCATTTCCCCACTGGATTTCAGTTCTGTTTCTGTCCTTAGAAAAAACAATGTGAAAATAAACCGAATCCAAGTCTTAAAAGAAATATTTCCAATGATAACTATGCTGATTATTATTTTCTACCCTAATTATGTATGAAATTCTGAGTGAGTTTGCCATGTTAATATATAACTAGTTACATGTCTCTGGCTTTTCAGACTCTCCTGAGAAATATCCCGAATTGAAGGTAATAATGTTTACATTTTATTGTGTATCACTAACTTCCCAATATATGACATATACAAACATCATTAACTATCTTGCTTTCAACCTGTGCAGACCACCGCTGAAAAGCAAGATTCTATTTCATCTGAAGAAGATTCAACAATGAAGCATGAAACATCATTCTTGCCAGGTAAATTTAGAAACAGGAATTTCTCTTTAACAAGTGCTTATGCTTATGAGCATTTGAAACGGTCAGTGAATCCAGATTCTTTAGCTCTTCAAATTTGATGGAAGCATTCTATGTAAATAATTCAAATATCATTTTAACCATCATGTGAGCTTAAGACAGAGTTTCCATAATTCTCAGCTGTAGCTCAGGTGTCTCAACATTTTTTTTTTTTTGCATTAATTTGTTCACCGTCCCATTCTGGAAGCACAATGTTTCGTAAGGTTTACTGGAATTTAATTTTTAAAATCCACATATTTAATAGATTAATGATATTTTCTCGAACATTATTTACATGTGTACGTAGTCAGCTGCTTGATAGGCTGAGGCAAAGATTTCTCATGCGTAAGAGTTTTGAGTGATCCTGAATCGCACAGAAAGAAACTGTGTTTTAAAAACATAGGTGTACTTTCTAGTTCAGGCTGGAAACACTGTGTACTGGGCAAAACTTTTCTGTAATTTCTGTTGTAGTTTATATACTACTAATTTCAGTTCTCCTTGGGCATCATGGTGTCTGGCATATAAGAGGTGTTCATACGATGTAGTAATCTATGTTTTCCCTATGGTGTAGCATTAATAGTCTATTTAACAGAAGGTGTTCAATTATGTTCTAGTGTAATTAGAGCCGGGAGCGAATCCAAACTCACTCACACGGTGTACTTATCATCTCTTCTTTCCATCCGTGTGACTGTTTTCTTCTTATTTCTTTATGATTGTAGCTCTCTGTTGGCCTGCTTATTTATTTACCTAAATTTGTTTGTCCCTAGAGCCCCATGTCCCCACGTGCTGTTCTTACCCCCTAGCAGTGAGCTAAACTCTGCTTCCTGATGTTTTTTGTGAGCCTACTGTATGCAAGAAGCAGATATTTCTGAGAAATCTTCAAAGTATTCTGCCAACATAGGTACACATATGGAAGAAAACATCCAATTATAGACAATCATCATTCATGCAGTTTTTGCATGTTTCGTATGATAACGGTAAAGTCAACATCTAACCCTCCAGGGATCACAATTTATATTTCTACTCAGTAAATGAAATGGTTTTCTGGACTGGTCTTTAGAAAGATTATGGAAACTTACTCAGAGATCAGGACTGCATTTTTTTTTGTGACACTGCTTCCTCCTATTAAATAATTCCTCACCTATTATTTTCCCCTTCACATTTACAGTGATCTATCTAAGCTGAAAAAAAGAATACTAACCACTCTAATAATTTATTTATAATTATTTTAAAGGTGTGCATACAATTAGCATATCAGACTCCTACTCAGTCTTCCATTTTAAAAATTATTCAATTTTACTAATTACAATACAAAATATTGGCTATCATTTCAGTAGTTTAATACATGCATACTGGTACACTTTGTTCTCATTCTCCTCCTCAACACCATCTTCCATTTTTCCTCTTTCTTGGCTGTCTTCTTCTTAACCAAGTATAATAAACCCCTCTATGTTTTGGTCATACATGCCCCATTATTGCCCTCCTTCCTTCTTTCTTCTCTACACCATCCAGCCCCTCCGTCTCATACTCTCCTCTCTATTTTCATACCATATATATATACGTATATATAGATAAATTTATAATTTTATATATAAATATATATCCTTATATATATATGATATATATATATCATATATATATCTCCTACTTATTCTTATATAAAGTTAAATCTAGATTAGCTGTATGAGAGAAAATGTGGCTTATTTCGCTTAACAAAATAATCCTGTTTTTACCATTATTTTCATGTGCGTCATGATTTCTTTGACTTTGCACGTGAACGAACTTCTGTAGGCATGCATACCTATTTCTATTTCCTTTTTTTTGTAGGTATCTAAGCTTGTCTCCCATCTTTACAATTGTGACTAGCGCAGTAATAATCAAGAAGGAGAAAATTATCTCGGTGGTGTGTTGGCTTAGGGACATTGCTAACCCTTTATCTTGAAAGCTTCTCTTTCTTTACCATTTTCATCTGACACCATTCCATCACCTGAAACGCCCTCCATGACTCCCCGTCTATGTTTAGACTGATACTGATACTTCTGCCATATAATACTGTCTTTCTTGCTACTATATTTTATGCTTCTATGATTTCCTTCTCTATCTTCCTAAATTCTCTTTCTAGGCATTACATCAAGCAGTACCTATGAAAACGAATCGCTGTAACCCTTCTTAACCTTTTAAACTGTAGGACCAGAATCCAGTATAAACTCAGTCAGTGACTGTTGGATAGCATAAACAAATACATGACTATTTGTATACAAACGACATAAAGTTATCTACTTCTTTCCAGGAGCAAAAACTTAGATCTGTGAAAAAGAAACAAAAACAAACAAACAAACAAAAATGCTTTACAGTTCAAATGCTAGTGAAACAATTGAACAGTCAACAAAGTTTTTTTTATAACCCTCAGGAGAGCAGCACACATTTCCTCCGGGAGAGAGAAATGTGACCACAGACTTCATATGTTACACTGGCCTGGAAAATGAAGTGTCCTTTTTTATAGCAGCAGATAAAATCATGCCAGATATATAATACAAGGATTCAAAGAACAGAGTGTAAAATGTTGGCAGAAATTAAGTGAAGAGAATGTTTAGCTTGTTTCCTAGAAATAGTCATTGCCGTGAGGTACAAAACAGTGTTGGCTGTGAATTTATTTTATGTGCGATTATGTTATTTTTCTATTGGGTTTCTAAATGTTTCTGTGTTGGGTGGAAGAGTATATGGATGAATGGCAGACACAAGCGTGTATACTGAACACAGCATTCTATTATCTAAATCACATGGTGAAGTCCTCTTCTTCTACAGTGATAATCCACTTACAGAGTTTAAGAACAGATGAATCAAAGGCAGTTACTTGGAAATGCATTACTTCGTGGCAAAGCCATACAGTAAAATTTAAGGAAATAATGATTACAGATGTCAGAGCTTTCGTTGCAGCAGAATCAGGACAGGAAGTCAGTTGGGAGACACATACAGATGACTTCTACTGAATGGAAGTGTTCTGTTTCATAATTTGGACAGTGGATCAGTTAGTGCTTATTGTAGTATTGTTTAAATTATACATGCATTTACTTTGGTATGTGTCACAATGAAATAAAAAAAAAAACACAGACATGAAAACCCCAACTGTGCGATGATATGAAATATACTCGGCAACATCTTGGGTACAAGAACTGTAAATTTAAATAATGATTTGAATTTAATAATTAAAAAAAATTAAATAAGGAATTTGTAGTTACATCTTGATTACTACATGTATTTTGTAACTCAGTGAATGTCAAATTGAAAATTAAGCTTACTTGGAGGTTTTAATAGGGACAGTAAAATTTTAACTTTCAGTATGATTATTTTTGTTATTTATTAATATATTTTAAATTGAAATATAATTATATCACCTCGCCCTGTTCTTTTTCTCCCTCCAACTCGTCCAACCTCATCAATGTTCCCTTCTACTCTATTTTTATTATTTTTACATCTGTATCTTTATCTATATGGATAGATGCACAAATATATAACATAGAAATATAACCTGCCTGTGTTTTTGTTATATAACTCACATAATGTTTTTCTTCTTATTACAAAGACTAATACTGTATAAATACTTTTCATTCTTTAAGTACCTATATTTATATTTTGTCAGAAGCAGAATTACCAGTGAAATCAAAGGAAAAACAAAGAAGTTATAGCTGTGAAACTATTCAGTCGCTTGTATGTAAATATCCTACTTTATTTTTACATTAATATTTTAATAAATAGTTCACCATAGGCTAAATGAATTTAAATATTTTCTATATAATTAATAGACCATAACAAAAAATTAATTTAAAAAATATTTAACTAGAAAAAAATTAACTAGTTGTAAAAATTTGAGCTTAGAATCTACAATAGCTTTTGTGTAGCTAAACATTATTCTTGGGTGTTTTCAATAGGTTTTCTTATTATTCTTTAAGTTTCCTTTACTATATTATATAGTCTTTTATGACATGTGTTTTCTGGTTACCAAAACAATTTAGTTACTATAGTTTCTCTAGATATTTAAAGCTGTAGAAAAGCAAATGAAATTAATATAGTCAAGTACATATTTTAATTTTTCTCCAATTATGGAATATTAATAATAATTATGTACTCTAAAGTTACCAGCTACTACTATTGGTAATTTTTACTCATTCATTCCATTGTCAATTTACGAAGTCATCCAATAAAATTAAAAATAAACTTGACCTAGACTCGATATTTGATTTTCTCTGCTCAGTTTGCTTTAAGTTTGAAGCATATACATCATTTTCAAGAATACACACTTATGAAGTAGAAAAATTTAGATTTTAGATACAAAGTAATTAGGAAATGCTCATGCAAATCACCACTGGCATTAATTTTTCCAGCATACATTTCAACATCTTCAACTGAATGATATTAGTCATTTATCCATGGCTGTGGGTCAAAGAATGAAAAGCATTGTAAATGAAGAAGAGGGAGGTAAGAAGCATATATTATATATAAGTTATTCAGAAGAATGTTACTTAAAGACTAGAGGAGCGGCACATTCTATTAGCTAAAGAAAGTTACCTTTTGGATGCTTAGAGAGGATTGGGATGAAGTGCGCGTTGAGCATACTCCTCATGGCTCTGTAAACCTCTTGAAGTTTCAGTGACATTTTAAGTTTAAAGTGACAGGACAGGATGTGAATTGTGACTACATTTTAAGTATGTTCAAAGATGACGAAGCGTGGAGAGTAGGAAAAGTAGAATATAATGAGTAAATGAAAGGAGAGTTGATGAATGTAGGGAATGGAAAAGTGAAACAGTCTTTTGGTACAGAACTGCAGAGCATTGGATAAGTGTGAGTGTTCATGGCGAGGATGTCTCTATTCGTCTTGTCCTACTCTCCGCTGGGAGGGAGGGTGTCAGGGGATGAAAGTTGTATTGCAGAGCTATATATTTCTTTATTATAGGAGGCTATAAATATATGTCTTTAGCCATACATATTAAACCAATAAATATATTGTCCTGGCTGTCCTGGAACTTGCTCTGTAGACCAGGCTGGGCTTGAACTCAGAGGCCCGCCTGCCTCTGCTCCTAGAGTGAGTGGATTAAAGGCACATAGCCTATACCACCACTGCCCAGTGGTGTTAGCAGATTTTTGTCTCTACATAAAGTTTGCCAACTCTAGCAAATATACATATATATATATAATTTGTTACTCAGAATATTATTTTGCCAGCAGACCCAGACTTAGAAGTGGCATCTGGGGAAGACCAAAACAGGTGTTATGGCGGTGAGAGTAATCAGTCATTGGTATGTAGATATTTAAATCTAAACATTTCCTTCAGTGCTGTTTTCCATTTTAAGTATCGTAGCACAGAACAAGTGGTTCTTCACAATCTTGTAAAATTCTCTGTATAAAAATATAATAATTTCATATCTAATTTTAAATAATTTAATTAGTAGTGGGTCTTAAGATATTCTTAGAGTCTAACAATAACACACAGTAACAATTAATGCTCCATGAGGCCAAAAATTCTTTATCATGTAAGAAGGTTCTTACATGATAAAACAAGGTAAAACCAAATTTGATTCTTATGATTGAAGAGTTTAAATGATCAACAATATCCCTTTTATGACCACTGAGTTGTGTTCATGTTGAAGGGTGGAGTAGCTTAATATTTCTATTCCATTCAATAATGATGATGCTTCGCTCAAGAATTCCAATGTTGAAGATTTAATTATTCTTAATCTTATCCACTCTGCAGTAGAAAGTGGAACATGTTAACATTGGACATGATATAGATTGTTCATATAGATGTGTAATAATATCACCATATATACTTTGAATTCAAATGTAATAATTTTTCTTTTTTAATTTTTGTTAAAAGATTTTTTTTGAGATAAGATTTCTCTGTGTAATCCTGGCTATCCTGGAACTTGTTTTGTAGACCAGGCTGGTCTTGAACTCAGAGATCTGACTATCTCTGCTCCCAGAGTGCATAGATTAAAGGCATGTACCCTACCACCACTGTCCAGCAGTGTTAATGGATTTTGTCTCTACATAGTTTGCCAACTCTACCTATTACACTTGTTATATGATAACTTCTGGTAAACTTGTTCATGGTCTTTTCTTTTCTTTTCTTTTCTTTTCTTTTCTTTTCTTTTCTTTTCTTTTCTTTTCTTTTCTTTTCTCTTCTCTTCTCTTCTCTTCTTTCCATTATCTCTTTCTTTCTTTATCTCTTTCTTCCTTTCTTTCTTTATCTCTTTCTTCCTTTCTTCCTTTCTTCCTTCCTTTCTTTCTTTCTTTCTTTCTTTCTTTCTTTCTTTCTTTCTTTCTTTCTTTCTTTCTTTCTTTCTTTTTCTCTCCTTCTTCCTTCGTTTTTCTTTGCCAAATTTAATCTAAAGGACTGAGACTAAAGTCCACAAATTTTGGTGAGCTGGCTTGTATAATTCTGTGAGCACCTTTATTTTATTTTTTGATAGTTTAGTTTCTAAACAAAAAAAGGGATCAAAAAAATTAAAATGGGGCAAATAATATCTTAGTAGGTAATGGTGGAAAATCTTCATTTGTTACTGATGCTCTAAAATGTGACATTTCTAAATATGGGTTTTAACAAAAGTGCTAGCTAGTAAGGAGGTAAGACGCACTTGTGTCTTTTCATTGAAGGTTGAAGTAAAAACAAAGTATACAAGCAATAGAATAAACAGAGAAAAATACCCCTATGGGGCTGTTGTTGCTGCTGCTTCAGCTGCCACTGCTGCTGCTAATGCTGCTGCTGCTACTACTGCTGCTGCTACTACTGCTGCTGCTACTACTGTTGCTGCTGCTGCTTCTGTTGCTGCTACTGCTGTAGATGAACTGGTCCTACGGAGAAAATCCATAGAAACTAATAACCAGAATTTTCTTATTAAGGAGAATTCAGAGCATAATGGGTAAGAGAATAATAATACTTAATAACAACAACAATAATAATAGTAATAATAATTTTCACATAACAAAATTTATGCTCTTACTATGCATACAAATTAGATTATTAAGGATTTTATTCAAAAGGCAATAATCAGGGTTGCCAAGTTTGAAGAAAAAGATATTTTAATATCTTGTAAATAAACTTGGTAAAGAAATCTTGAGTAATTTTATAGCATGTATAAAAGTTTGTTCAATCTATGCTATAAGCAATATTCAAAGGTGTGTAATACTTCATTCCAATAAGATTTTGTTTATACAAGTTAGATGCAGAACTCAGTGATACCATGATTGAGGCTTGTCTTAGTAAGGTTCCCATTGTCGTTGATGAAACACCATGACCAAAAGCAACTTCTGGAGGAAAGGGTTTATTCGGCTCACAGTTCCATATAAAAGTCCAAAATCAGGCAGGGAAGAAATTCGAACAGGGCAGGAAACTGGAGGCAGGAGCTGATACGGAGGCCATGGATGAATGCGGCTTACTGGTTTGTTCCTTATGGCTTGCTCAGCCTGCTTTTTTTTTTTTTTTTTTTTAATACAAACCAGGAGTACCTGCAGAGAAGTGGCATCACCCACAGTGAAATGGGACCTGCCATATCAACCATTAATCAAGAAAATTTCCACAGACTTGCCTAACGTCTCCCCAGTGGAGGCATTTTCTCAATTGAGGTTCTTTCCAGATAATTCTAGGTTTGTGTCCATTGGACAAAAACCAACAAGCACATACCACTTTTCTCAAAACAGAAGCACCATATATAAAAACTGAACAGCAAAAATGAAAGTAGAATGACTGAATCTAGCCTATAGAGTTGGAACAAATTTGGTATACTGTGCTAAATGCAAAAAGATGTTAAGCAAATCAAGTGTATTTTTAATGATGTCATCACCCCCATTCATTATTGCTGTTATGTACATGTATCTGCTGTCCATGTAGAACTAGACAACCTGTGTGGTCTTGTTCCTGGAGAAAATTGATTCTTTTATTAGTATTCATTGATCTTCTATTTTTTTAAATAACACTTTTATTAATAATCTGAGTTTCATACAATGCATCTCAACAGCACCTTCTTCCCATTCCTTCCTGTTCCCCTGTACCACTCAAAAGAACAAGAACAAGAACAACAACACCCAAATAAAAGAAACTTGAGTTCAGTCAGTGTGGCAGGACAATTGATTACAGGCCTTACCACATATCTTGGAGACAGCAGGTATCTCCAATATTGGGCATTCACCCAGCCTGCACAAGCCTAACATCTAGCATGACTTGAAGTCAGGTCCCACCACCTAAGCCCATAGGCTCAAGGACATTTCCCAGGCACTCAGATACCAAGCAGGCACCCCTATATCCTCCAAGCACCAGAACATCCTGCAGGCCCTCAGATATTCCACAGGCACCCAGACATCCCACAGACACCCAGACATCTGACAAGCACCAGAGCCTCCTGTAGGCACCTGGATAGCCCATGGGAACCAGGGCCACCCATAGACACTAGAACCTCCTCCAGGTAACAGAGAATCCTGCAGGCACCAGGATCTCCCACAGGCAACAGGGACCCCACAGTCACCAGACATCCCACAGGCACCACTGTTTCCTGAAGGCACTAGGACACCTCTCAGGCTCCAGGGAATCCCACAGTCACCCAGGTACCACACAGGCACTGGGCCAACCTGAAGACACTTGGCATCTTGCAGGTCTTAGGACATCCTGTAGGCACCCAGACCTTCTGCAAAGGGACCTGGATATCACACAGGCACTCAGACATTCCTCAGGCACCTGGCCCTCACATTGGCACCCAGTTATCTGACAGTCGCTAGGGCCTCCTGCCGGCACCCAGACATCCCTCGGGTGCAAGGACATCACACAAGCAAGAGGATCTCCCGCAGGCACTGGGACCTCCCACAGACACTCAGGCATTTCTTGATCTAGGGTGAGAACTTGTGGATTTCCTCAGTCCATGGTGGCATGGGCAAGATTGATTATTAAGTTATTTTTATTGATAATAGGACAGAAAAGTGATGTCTGCAGCAAAGGCTGCGTACACTCCAGCATATTTGTGTTGAGAAGTTAAGATGTGGACAAGAGATGAAGAGTTTGAGAATGTGATCACTATGGAGGCCTAAATGTAGTCGATAAGTGCAGTCAATCCCATAGAAAAAAATTATCATGAAAGGACGTAGAGAACATATAATAATTGGAGAAGAATTAGAATTTAGATTATTATTATTACTATTATTATTATTATTATTATTATTATATTTACTGGTAGCTTTTAGATTATTTTTGCATGATGTTAGAAAGCGTGCATTTGAGAGGGATATGGTTATGCAATTCAACTTGCATGTCCAGGCACTTGAAAGCTAGATACATTCCCCTTAAGGATTTCTGACAAGCTGATTCTATCTATATCTTTACATGGTAAGAAGATATTTTTCATTCTGATTTAACTAAGAAATGTAATTAAATTTTCAGAGTATTGTGCATCATACAGTGTGCATCTAGAATTCTGAGATGTGAATTCTCATCAGTAATCGAGGAGCTGTTTGTATCTGAGCAAGTTACTTGGTGTTTCTTTGTCTAGAACTTTGCTTTTTAAAATGCTGAATCCACCCTCCATCTAAGTGAATTAAAGTTAGTTAAAACATTTAAAGTAATTAGAATAATTAGAATAATGCACAGTAATTGCATAGGTGATCCTGGAAATCTACATCTTAGCATTATTTTTAAATTGTTTCTTTAGCTGGGTAGTGGTAGCATATACCATTAATGCCCACACTTGGGAGGTGGATCTCTGGGAGTTTGAGGCCTGCTTGCCCTACAGAGTGAGTTCCAGAACATCCAGGGCTGTTATACAGAAAAACCCTGTCTGGAAAAAAATAGTTTCTTTCATGTAAGGAATTGAGCAATATTTTACAAATACAAATATTTTAGTATTCGAAAAAGTTTAATTAAAAAAAAAAGAATTAAAAGAATTAATATTGTTTATTGCTGTGCATCAAAATGTAATGGTTTTCCTGTATAAACTTAATAAATAGGATAGTTATAAATGGGTATGCTTTCTACAAATAATTAATAGTTTTAGATATTAATATCATTTTACATGTTTATCATTTTCCTGAAGTCAATTTGTCTTTTTGTAGGCCCAGAAAGAAAACATTTAAGGAAAAACATAAGGTACTGTAAAAAGAATCAAAAGGAATTTGTTACATTATATTTTACATAAATGGCAGTGAAACCTTATAAAACTGAAAGTTAAAACTCATTTCAAAATGTAAATTTCAGAAGTATAAAAAGCCCAATACCCATACACATTAGGAATCTCAACACTTAGAAGTCCAAGGCAGGGGAATTCCATGAGCATGAGGCCAGCCACAAGTGCACAGTGAGGCCCAGGCCAGTGTGGGACACACATAAAGACCTTGCATCAAAATATAAAGAAAATAAAAAGGTAAAGAGAACATGGAATAATTTTGTCTAAAACACTTTCTTTGAAGATATGTATAATAAAAGTAGCTATTGATAAAAGTATTTTACTGTTAAATTCTGGAGGCAACTAAGAGCAATGGCAATAGGCTGTAATGTTTTGGGACCTCACTGGCAAGCAACTCCAAAAGAAGAAACCCACAGGCTTTTAACTTCTGGTGTCCAGAAAGCATTTGGTTGTCACGCTATCTGGCAGCTTCATTTTACTGCTCTCTCTATAAGGGAAGCTTCTACAGTGGTAGGTTTCCGAATATCTTATTTGAAAGATCTTCAGTGTTATTCCCCTTCTGATTCCCCTCCTCAAACCCATGTTTATTCTTTCACCCCACTTTAGCCCTTTCTGTTTGATTGTTACTCTGTTAACACTTTGTACCTGTGCTTTCTAGATCTTCTTCCTTAACAGTATCTGGCCATGGCCCCTTAGTCTGCAGGCCTTCCCAATAAAACATACATACCTGACGTTCAAAGCTAACATCCACAGATGAGAGAAAATATCCATTTGTCTTTTGGGGGTCTGAGTTACTTCGCTAAGAATTGTTACCTCCAGCTCCATCCATTTACCTATGAATTTCATAGTGTTATTTGGTCTTAACAGCTGAATGAAATTCCATTGTGAAAGTGTACCACATTTTCAATATCCATTCAGCAGTTGATGGCCTAGGCTGTTTCTCTTTCTTACCTGCTGTACGAAAGCAACAACAAACATGAATGATCAGGTTTCTTTAGAACAGGATGTAGAGTCTTTGCGTGTATTCTGAGAGTTGTATAGCTTGATCTTATGATAGATCTGCTTTTAGCTCCTTGGGAAACCTCCACACTGATTTCCATGGTTGTTGTACCAATTAGTATTCCCAACAGTGATGAACACATGTTCGTATTTCCTCACATCTGCTTGTAGTCGTTTGCTTTATTGACCTTAGGCATGCTAACTTGGGTTAGATGAGATCTCAAGGAAGTTTTAAAATGCATTTTCCTAAAGATACCACTTACTTGAACATAAATGATAAAATCAAGCTGGGATGGATGGATGGAAGCTTCATTCCTATTGATTAGCTTTCATAGGGCTGAAAGTTACTATGCAAGGTACCGGGGGAGAAAAGAATCATCAATCTTACTTAGCTGTGAACCCTTAAGCTACAATGACTAGTTTGGCAAGCTGTGCCCAGTGATGCAATAGTGGCTTTAACACGATAGGAGTAACCAGTCACCTAGGATTTAGAGTCTACCTCATGAGAAGAAACCTATACTAATGCCATTACTGGGCTAAGAACTTACGGTTAGCTGGGCCATTGGGTGCTAGGTCGTAGGGGAGAACCTACTATTAATAACGCCGCTAAATGGATATACTAAACTGACTCCTAATAACTATTGTTATCCTCACAGATCAATGTACCTCTCAACCTTCATCTAAAATGCTTTTCTTTGTAATAGAAGGCGATTAACCCAGTGATCCCAACCAGGCTATTGCGCAGAGAGCAAGAGACAGCAGAATGCTCAACCTTAAAGTGAACACATATATCTCAAACCAGTGCTCTGCAATCATTTCAGAAGAGGGGGCTGAAAAGGGTGTGAGAGCCAGAGATAGTTAACGACTACAAGGAAACATTATTTTCTAGACACAGAAGGGCAGATTCACACATGAACTCATAGTAGTTGAAGCAGCACGCGTAAAACCTGTGTAATCCCAAGCCAGACCAAATCCCAAAATGGAGAGGGGAGGTAGGGTCAGGTGCGCAATCCCACCACTAGCCATGAAGCTACAGGCAACTATTAGCTCCTCGGAGAGCTCTAGAAGGGGGGAGGGAGAGAGGAGGAAGGGAGAGAGGGGAAGAGAGGGAGATTTCACTAAGAGGGTAACTGCTGGTAGTGGAAGAATGCATATCTAAGAATATTTGGCATCACAAATTGATCTTAAGTATTAAAAAACAAGGACACAACGTTGTGGGAGTAGGGAAGGAGGGTGGGTCGCGAAGGAGGGGGGAGGGGGTTGGGAAAAGTTGAGGGAGGGGCCGAATATGATCAAAACACATTATATGAAACTCCTAAAGACTAAGAAAACATACCAATCAAAAAAAGATTTCTCTTCAGCAGTTTCTTGGGCGTTGTGTATATAAAATGGACAATTGCTACTTTTGTACACTGTTTGGTATGAATATCTTGAAGAAGTCTTATTACAGTACTTATCTTTTAGGCCAGAAAAGAAGTAAGAGCTATGGTTGACATAACTCAGTCAGCAGAACCAGTCTCAGAGGAAGGCAAGTGGTTTTAATACAAAAATACTTTAAAAATAATTTTATTAGACTATACATGCAAATAACCACCAGGTCTCTTAGTCTTCGGGGTTTTCTTTATTTTTTCTTTTTTTCATCATTGGGAATAAAGTCCAGATCCTGTGCACAGTAGACAAGTCATCTATCACATTGCTACATCTCTAATTTCTGTATGAACTTTGTAATCAGCTTGCCAATTAACCCTACTGGGAGCTTGGAGGTTTTAAATCTTAATAATGATTCTTTAAATTCCTCAACAAATTTTACCTCTCCATTTACATAAATTGGATTCGATTTTGTCAGAAATACTTTGTGGGTTTTTTTTTTTTTTTGTATATTCGCTTTCCCATATTTTATCAGATGTATCTGCATTTAAGATATTTTAATAAAGTTAAAGTTTTTCTTCCTTCTGTGTAATATACATTAAGAGAATACCACTTTGTGAAGTCCTGACTGAGGGTGGCCTCAGACCCAGGAGTCTCCTACTTTCAGTTCCTGAACACTAAGATTATGCAAACATGCCTCATTTCTCACCTTGGTTGACTCTTGAGTTCACTCTTCTTGAGTCTTGGCCTAAAATCATCCCTCCTTCCCCACCACAGGGGAACTATGGCTTTAGGAATTCATTGTTTTTATTACTTGAAGTCCATTGTCTTGAATATTGCTTAGTTCATTTATTTCATGTTTGTTTCACGTATAACATTAATCAGTTCCCCTTTCCACCTTGATGAGAAGCAGATCCCAGTGTTCTCAGCACCTTTGTAGACTGGCTAGGATCCTTTTTACCATTTGTCCAGCAGCTTCATGCTCGTGCATTATGTTCCAATGTAAGCGTCTTTCCCTCTGAGGGACCTTCTTAAGGTAACTGCAGATAACATTGCCTTATGTGACCACAGGAACCCTTGTTATGTTTATTTATTGTTTTAACCACAGCTATCTGAATTCATAATGGTAATTAATCTTTTCTTTTCCACTGGACTTGACACTAAGAACATATATCTAGCCTGTTCTTTTTATAGAACTTAATGTAATTTTCGTCATATGCATTCAATCTGCATTTGTTCAGAATACAAATGAAAGGAGGTCAAAATGTACAGAGTTTCTTAAACTCTGTACAAATAGAAAAGGTATTCATATATTTTATTTTGTCTCCTCCTCCTATACAGAGTCTGGAAGCTCATTAAAAGTACAGGATTCACTTAATCCATGTAACGCATTAATAGATCTTAAAAAAACGAAGAAACTACTTAGGGAGAAAAATAAAAAAATGGAAGATGAGAATACTGCTCTACGGAAGAAGATATCAGAAGTAAGAGAGGAGAGCTCAAAGTTGGAGGGTGAGCTAGTGGAGCGAGATGACGAATTCTGGAGCCTGTGGTATGGCATCCCCCTCTTAAAGACATATGAGAACTTATAGATTCGGAGAGGGACTCTTGTGATTGTTGTTTTGCCGCCTAGAGTTTTTCAGGAGAAAAATTCTGTGTCTTGTAGATCAAGACTGTTCGGGACACTAAAACAAATCTGTAGTCCTGGATGTCGCTAACGATCAAATATACATTCTTTAAAATACCAACTCTAATGTGTGTGTGGTAGACACCCTCCATGTTGAGGGTTCACTATGTACCACATAGTACTGTGTGAAATCCTTATTGAAAATTTTATTCAAAATTCTGATCTTGAAAGAACTCAGTGTTATCACTTAGATAAACAGTTTTCTCCATTCTTAATTATTTACCTTGAATGATTTCATCAATATAGAATCATATATTTAAAATCTGGGAAGTTTAAACATGTCTTTGATCAATATTTCTAAAAATTTTTCAAGCAAGTTTGTATCCATTCATAATTCTACCAACAGAGCATGGAATGATCATTTTTAATTGCCTGAAAACTTGTTTTTTTTTTTTTTTAAAGAATATCCCTTTTTGTGTGTGTGCTAAGATGAAACTCAGGCCTTATGCATCTAATCAGGACTGAAGGTTACAAAACAAGGGGCTTGTTGTAAGTCACCATGCATCAAATAAAAAGTAAAATGAAAAACAATTGATGATTAAAAGTGATCAGCATCACTTTTATCTATAGATTAAAAAAATTTTTTTTTGTTGTTGTTGTTTTAGGTAGGGTCTCACTATGTGTCCTTGATTGGTCCAGAACTTAGAAACCCACCTGCCTCTGTCTCCAGAGTGGGGGGATTAAAAGCACGTGCTGTTTAAAGTGAGGATACGACCACTCCAAGACATGACCGAGGAGAAGCTTTTATTGTAGACAGGAGGGAGAGTACAGCCGGAGGCACCTGGGAGAGTTCCAGAGCAGGGAGAAAAAGTAATATATTGACCATGGCCAGCAGAGTAAACTGAGCTGTGAGAGGAGGGGTTGGGGAGGAAGAGCGAGAGAGGAGGGCCGAGAGAGATGGTGCAAAGAGAAAGAGGGAGACAAGAGAGCACCTGACTGGAATGACATGATCCTATGGGAATGAGAACCTGGAGGAAGGGAATGATCTGGAGAAGTTTAGGATAGGGGTTGGGGAGTGAAGAGCTGAAAAAAGGAGCCACAGGTACTGAGTGAGCCTGGAAGCCAGCACATGCTTTGGCATGCTAGTAGGCACCACAGGTAACCATGTGCCCATGTTTATATTGGACCTGATACATGCCAACATGCGTATGTGGCTGTTCTCTATTGTGAAAAAGCATGTTGATACTTAATAGTAATTTAACTATTGGTTGTCTTGTTCCAAGTGGGCTTCTTAAGTTTTTCATAAAATATATACTAATCCACAAAGTAAGTTGACATTTAAAAAACAAACACACATTAAAAAAAAGCACAAGTAATGTTAGACTCTGTAGTCTTTTTTTTTTTTAAACTTGAAATTCCTTTTGAGATTGTAATTACATTTATCTCTTCCCTGTCTTCCCTCCACACCCACATGCTCTTGCTTGGTCTCTTTCAAATTCATCGCCTCCTCTTTTCATTAACTGTTAATATATATAATACATTATAAGTAGTAATGTACATATATTATTAAATATAACCTGCTCAAGTCTGTATAATGTTTAATCTAGTCTTAAATTATGGAATTTAAAATATGAGGCTAGAAAATAAAAGTATTTGAAAACATAAGTTTTTTTTTGTGTTTTTGTTTTTCCTTTATTGAAAACTAATTTCTTTCACACAGTTTATCACCATAATAATTAACCTATCAAGATCTATATGAACATTGCATTTTCCAACAGAATTAATTTCTCGACAAGCACACTTTTATCTTCAGGTTCACTTTACTGAAAGAACTCAAGGAGACAAGAAAAATCCATTGCTTTTATGACAATATTAAGAAACACTTAAGTGAAACAGAAAAACAATGCAATGAAAAGCCTGCAGTGACGGAGCTGGCAGCACACCCGAGAGCGCGAGACCCGCAGCCGAAGAATGCCAGGGATGCTTTGAAGGAGGTAAAGTGACCTTAGATAAAATGTACAGATCCTCCCTCAGTTTCACCAACATTACTTACAGTAGCGCTTGGTGACGGCAATATGATCTGTTAAGTGTCTTTCGCCTCTCACAATCATGCGCTTATAGAACACCTGACGTATCAGTAGACGGGGCAATATGGTTGCACATCTATCCTATTCATATATTTTAATATACTAGAATTCTTCAGTTTTTAAAAGTTATTTCTTCTGTTTTCAGGGGGTACAATACAATCTTTCTCCCTTCCCTTCCCTTTCTCCAAACCCTCCCATATGCCCCTTCCCACTCTCCTTCCAATTAACATACAGCTTACAGTTAAGAATAATGTGTTTCAGTCCTAGAGAAATTTCAAGACACTTTTTGTTTTGTTTTGTTTTGTTTTGGGACAGGTTTCTCTGTATAGCACGGGTTGTCCTGGAACTTGCTCTGTAGACCAGGCTGGTCTCGGACTCAGAGATCTGCCTGTCTCTGCTTCCTGAGTGCTGAGGTTAAAGGCATATGCCACCACTTGTGGCTTTCAAGACACTTTTTTTTTTTTGACAAGAGAAAGACGGTATTACTCCAGGCTCTGTGAGCTACAATATTCCTCTTGCAACAACTCAGCTAATTGGGAAGTCTGAACACTAAGGTTGCTGCGGACAGCATGTTCATGAAGGGGTCTAGCTGTGTTCCACAAGACTTCAGCACAGTATTAATTTACGGCTAGATTTATGACAGGATGTTAATAAACCTATTTTCGCTTTCTTTTAGTTGCAAGAATCACAGGATCAACGCACAGAAGCTGTAAAAACTGTCCAGAAGATGAAAGATCACTTACAAAAGTATAGTTCAAAGTAGCATATGACGTAACTTGAGTGTTTATAAAGCAAATAAGAGATTTGACGGGGGAAGTAGGGTGGTTATGATAATGAATACGTCTGTATAAAGCCTGGGAAATGTGCTTTAAGTCACTCGAAACACAATTCAGAGTCTGAGAAGTGGCTCAGTGGTAGAGCACGTCCTCGCACGACTGACAGCTTTGGTTATTTCCTACACAATACAAAAAGAAAAGAGAAGTGTGTAGCTTTTTACACTATACCTAACATTTGCATATTCGTAACAGAGTCGGGCTGGAAAATGATACGATCTCTATGTCACGTACTTCTCAAATATGTCACTATTTATGGAGTTTCTGTTGCAGACAATTTTTTTCAAAAATGATATGGCATTTTATATGGATGTAGGATAATGAGGGAGGAGCTCTGTACAGAGGGAGCAAAAGTTCTGAAGTCAGGGCAGGAGGGAGTAAGGGGCTGTGACAGGTCACCTGTGAAAGCCTGAGGTGAGGATGTAGATCAGGGCAAGAGAAGGGATGAGGATGGTGGCTAGGGGCGAGAATGAACAATGGTGTACATGTCAGAGAAATCCCTTACTCTGTTAGCTAAATAGAAATAAAAATAAAAAATTTGGTGGTATTCAGAAATTGAATCTGTGAGAATAACCATTTTAAACCATGTGTCTTCAGGATGGAAGATGAAAATTCTCAGTTAAAAGGTAAAGTAAAAGAGCAAGCTGAGAAAATTGAAGAGCTTCGTCGATGTCTGCAGAACTCATGTGAAAAGTTGGTGCACAATGCAAAACGGGTTGGTCAATCTCATTAATTTTTTTCATACTCAAAAGACATTTTCTTTCCTAATAATATATGGGAATATCTTAGGGAATATATTAAATATCTTACTGAGAAGATATTTGTTGTATTCCTTTCGACCCTGCTTGTTGCTGCTAGTGCTCAAGTCACTGTGACTTTTCCCAAGGAGCTGATGTGTTAATAAAACCGATGACTTTGGTAGTAGTTGATTGTGTAACAAGGGGTCCTTGGAACAAAGCCTTTATGAGTTCATATACATGTAGATGGAAAATATCCAGGAGAAAACAACTGGTAATCTGTTGGACAATTCCATTATTATAAAAGGAAATAAGACGGTGCGTACATCCTAGGGGTAGAGGTTCCTTGTACTCACCAGCCAGAACAGAGACTCTTACACTTCCCCACTTAGTACAGGATTCACGATAGATCTGCTTCCAATGAAGAATTTTCAGGGGTAAAATGCTTAAAAATCACATCATGTCTTGGCAACTTATTAAAGAAACATCTCACTCAAGTATAATTTGACTTTCTAAATCCTAACGGTTTGGGAAGGGTTGTGGTACAATGTAAATATGGAGGTTCTTCTTCATAGAAGCCAGCTTGGAGGGTTGGAAAGAATTGTGGTCTACGTATTTCATTAAGAGAGCATTGCATTTGTTCCATTAAGAATTGTTTAAATGGTTGTAAAATACTTGCTTCATTTTTTTCTCAAAGGAAAGGAAAATGGAGATTTTTAATGATACTTAGAACAGGCTCAGGACGTGCCCCAATTTGTTTAGTGTGTACTAGGTTCTGTGTTCAATCCCCCATTCCTTCCCCAACCCATCCGCACGCTGGGAAAAAAATTAGTAAACTCAAAGCTGCCTTTTGCCTTTAAATTCAAATCATTGAAGTCAGGTAAAACATTTTAGTTTCTCCTCCTCCTCATTTTTTTTTTCTCCTCCTTCTCCTCCTTTTAGAACTTTGTTTTTTTTTTTTTCTTTTTATTTGAAAAAGATTATTTTCTCTTAGACTATATCCTGATTATAGTTTTCCCTCCATTTCTCTCAGTTTCTTCCCACCTCCCCAACTCCCTTTCAGATCCACTCCCTTTCTGTCTCTCATTAGAAAAGAATAGGCTTCTAAGAGATAACAACCAAACATGACAAAATAAAATTAGTAAGATAAAACAAAAATTATCACATTGAGCCTAGACAAGAGAACCCTCCAGAAGTGAAGAGCCCCAAGAACAGACATAAGAAACAGAGACCTACTCATTCACACACTCATGAGTCCTATAAAAATACCAAGCTGAAAGCTATAATGTATATTCTGGGGTCCTGGGGCAGACCTGTGTCAGCCCTGTGCTTGCTGCTTCAGTCTCTATGATAAAACTCTCTGACTTTGCTCAGTTGATTCTGAGGTTGTTCTCTTGGTGTCCTTCATCCCCTCTAGCTGTTACATGCTTCACGCATCCTCTTTCCTGGGGTTTTTCTGAACTCTGAGGGGAGGGATTTGGCGAAGACACCCCTTTTAGAGCTGAGTGTACCAAGGGCTTTCTCTCTCCATAATGTCTAGCTTCGGGTCTCTGCACCTGTTGCTATCTGTTTCAGGAGGAAGCTTCTCTGATGATATATAAGTGATGATATATATATCATCTCTGATGATATATAATAAGGCACTTATGAGTATAGCAGAATATCATTTGGTGTCATTTTATTGATACTATTTTGGGGTCAATAGTGTCTGCTTCTACCCTAGGTCTCTGGGCTACCTATCTAGTCTCTGGTTCTTGGTCACCCAAGTGACCAAGTGTAGTCAAGCAGTGTCAGGTATGGGTTCAGTCTCATGGAGTAGGCCTTAAGTCAAATCAGACATTTGTTGGCTGCTCCATTGTGTAAATGTGCCATGCTTTCGTTATCCATTCTTCTCTTTGATGATATCTAGGTTGTTTCCAGTTTCTAGTCATTATGCAGCAATGAACATGGTTGAGCAAGTGTCCTTGTGGTAGGATGAAGCATCTTTTGGGTATATGCCCAAGACTGTACAGCTGGATCTTGAGGTAGATCAGTTCACAACTTTATGTGGAACTGTCATATTGATTTCATAGTGACTGTACACATTTGCACTCCCACCAACAAAGGAAGAATGTTACTCTTTCTCCACATCCTTGCCAGCATGAGCTGTCACTTGTGTTATTGATCTTAGCTGTTCTGAGACGTATAAGATGGAATCTCAAAGTAGGTTTCTGAGTTTTATTATTAAACCAAATATTTCTAACTCTTATTCTTGAAAGCTTATATTCCCCCACTGACTGTTCTTTACTTGTGTACAACTCAGGGACTCTTTTAAGAGGTGTATTTCACAGCTTGTAGAAAATTGCAATCACAGGGAGCTTTGTGTAACTTCTTTAGTTGTTCTAATGTCCTTTCTACTACTCCATCTCTTCTTATTAGCAGTGATCACCTTCAATGAATTAATGTTTCTGTTTACTGCATCCAGTTTTAAAGGGCACTAACCTGCAGTGTGCAACTCATTTTTGACTCATTATAAATCCCTCCACCGTTTTTTTTTTTCTCTGATAAACCATCTGGAGAGTCATGGCTTTAAACAGCATTTGTTTACCATTGTTCTCAGGTCCAGATAGGGTTGCAGTAGCTAGATTGTGGTTCTAGAGTATGGCCTTAAAAGCACAACTTCTCTAAATAAGCTATTTACAACCCACATAACCAACACTACTGGACTCTGAACCCCCCTACCGGTCCACAGCTGGATGGAGAATGCACAGCACTGACGGCTGAACTTAAGCAGGGTTGAAATTTTCCTGAGACTTTTCCCTGGCACTGGAGTCATGCTCCAGTTCTCTGATATGGTGCGTCCCTCCTTTCTTGAGAAACAGACTGCTTTTGCACCTGGGAATTTTCCTCCTTGCACTTCCTCCCTGTAGGATTCCCAGGAGTTAACCACAGCTTCTGTTCCAAGTATCTCTCTCCTTAATGTAAACTGGAAAGTGGTGCTTTGGTTGCATTTCTCTTTAGAACTTTGAATCTATTGTGGATTTCATCCGGATTTGTGTCATTCTCAGAGGTACTTGCATAAATCTTTTAAACAAGATTTTATATCATCTTTAATTATATGTATCTGTGTGTGTGTCTGTGTGTGCTATGGGTATGTACAAGTGAGTCTAGTGCCTTTACAGTCCAGAAGAGGGCACCAGATCTCTCAAAGCTAAAGGTACAGGTGATTGTGAGCCACAAGTGTGGTGCTAGGAACCAAACTCAGGTCCCTTGCAAGGGCAGAATGCATTCTCCATAACTGGGCCATTTCTCCAACCCCACAAATCATTTTGGATAATAATTAATCATGTGGATAATAAATAATCATTGTGGGCTAGCAATGAAGCTGTATTAAAATAATACCTTTAAGATATGAGAATCTTAAAAACCATTTAGGGGATGCGAGGCTTTCTGAAGACATAACAAAGGGCCTTACATTTGGAGTTTTGGCTTCCTCTTTAGCCCCTGTGTTCTCAGTGGTACCCTTTATCTGGTCTTACCTCAGAGGGCATTTATTTTAGCATTGTTTGACAATTTGGTATGTGCAGATTCTACACATTAGAAATACATTTATACGGCACACCCTCATTCTCTCACATTTGACAGTCTTTTTCACAGCTCCTTTCTCACGTAAATGTTGCTTCTGGTTGAGATGTAACAGCAATTCTTCTCTGGCCAATGTCTTTGAAGGATGTGAATCTTGGAAACAGTCCCTTCAAAGCCCCATTCTTCTCTCATTTCCTGTGTATGTTGCTCATGTTCTCTTAAACTTAGATTTCTCATTATTAGAAGTTTTGAATTGAGCCCATAGATATTTGAATAGTCTGGTTACACAAGCAGTTATGCAAGAATGATTCAGGGAGAATCACTTAGTTCACTGATAGAGCACTTTCCTGGCAAGATGCTTTCAGTCGCCAGCCAGAACACACACACACACACACACACACACACAAATGCACGACAATGAATGGAAAATAGTGACAATTCAGGTTTATTATGATTAATGCTGATAATAATTTCAAAAATCCTTTAATATTGCATGTATTTTTTTATTTTATGAGTATGAATCTTTGCCTGCATGTATGTGTACATACTACATACATGCATGGTGCCCACAGTAGCCCTAGAGAGCACTGGATTCCCTGAAACTGGACTTAGCAATGATGGTCACCATGTAGGTTCTGGGACCAAACCCAGGTCCTTTATAGGAGCAACAAGTGATCCTAACCATTGAGCCATCTCTCCAGTCCCTGATGATAAATATTTTAAACAACAATTTAAAATTGCCATTTGAATCAGTTACTCAAAGGTAAAAACTATCAAATGTATAGTAACTACTTGAATATTTTCTCTAAATATCTCATTTCAATTTGTTTTAGACAGAGGCAAGAGCTCAAGAAACTTTGGAGGAATTATGCAAGAACAACATTTCCCCAGTGAATCAGACAAGGGTCAGAATCCAAAGTCTGCAGTCTAAACCCTCCAAAATGAAAACCATACAAAACTCAAGTACAAGTGCACAGGAAAGATATGAGCAACAGTGTATAGAGGAACTAAGGATTAGCAACGCATTGTTATATGAACGATACATGTGAGTAAAACCAAAGAATTACAGAAAATGGGGCAACTTTAGCTTTTCCTTAAGATGCAGTGTTCAGTGAAATAGTCTTGAGATTAATGGGTGCAAAAGCAAGGTAGCAAAAATAATTTTGGAAAATAATCTCAGACAGTACAATACTCACCTTTGAAATGGTGTTCCAGGATAGACTTAATATATATGGTTATGAGAGCCAGTTCACTAATATAAGTTTGTTAAATATTATATTGGACTCCTTAAATGTATATGATTAATAAAGCAGAAAAATTTTATGGATACTTGTATTCAGCGAACAAGTTTAGGAGATTAAAATAAAATCCCCTCAAGGACATTTCCAAGCCATTGCTTTCAACTTTGACTTAGATTACTTTCCCCCTTTTGGTTGTACGTGGGATTTTCTCCATTAATATTCTCACATAGTTGCTTGGTATAAGTTTGCTTGTCAGCTTGCCAATAAACAGCAATAGTAAAAATCTGTGCGCTTCTTGGAAGATTCTAACTAAAGTGTGAAATTCTGGGTGCTAGTTGAAGGTTCTAATAAAACCCAGAGGGCTAACCACTCTCTTTTCTTGCATACGTGCCAGAGCTTCCTAAACTAACTTTCCTTGACTGTTACCTTTGGCGCTACCAAAAATTATTGCCCATTGTCCAATGCTTAATTTCACCCATGTTCTGTTCAAATGTTGAGAGCAATGGCTTACAAATGTCCTTGAGGGGATTTTCTTTTAATCTCCTAAACTTGTTCACTAAATACAAGTATCCATAAAATTTTCTGCTTTACTAATTTATGGAGTCCAATATAATATTTAATAAGCTTGTATTACTGAACTTGTTCTCATACCCATTTATGTTAGCATATCCATAATCTCATTTTACTATCCTTTGACTTAAAATATCTCTGCTCCAAACTTAAGGATTGTATAAGTAGTCTCCTCCTAGAGGGAAGTATTTTTTTTTGCCCATGAAGCCACATGTCTTTGATCTCCTGTCTCTACTTCTGACATTGTTTGGTGTACTTGCAGTATTTCCCTAGAAATATATTCAATCCTTTGGAATAACTTGAAACCTATAATTGCAGCATGAGATGCATGCTCCTATTCCAGTGGTTCTCAACCCATGGGTCATGACCCCTTTGGGGGTTGAATGACCCTTTCAGAGGGGTCATCTAAGACCATCTGCTTATAATACATTAACATTATAATTCATAACAGTAGCAAGAAAAAACAGTTATAAAGTAGCAACCAAAATAATTTTATGGTTGGGGATCACGACAAGATGAGGAAACGTATTAAAGGGTCACAGCACTAGGAAGGTGGAGAACCACTGTGACCTCTACACTTCTCAGTGTTAATGTTCTATTTAATGGGAAAATTTTGTGCATCCTTATGATGCCTTTAAAATACAAGAAGACATTTATGGACAGATGAGATACATATTATAGTGTACACCCTTTCAGTCTCTCCAGGAAAAGGAGGCTAAATGAATCCTGTACACAAGTTCACATCGTGGTGGAGCAAGACACATCTCCTCCGAACACATCAGAAACAAAGTTTGCTCTTGAGAGCCCTTGTGTTGCAAGCACTTGTCCTTGCAGATGCTTCTTCCCAAAGGAAGCCTTGGCTCTCCCAGGAAACCCAAGGTCTTCTAGTGACTGCATGAGAAGCTACCCTAGGATGGTTTGTTATATTGTCACTTCTTCTGTTTTTAGATTGGTGGTAGAATCCTCATTTTGATGTTGTGTACCACCAAATTGTTTATTTGTGCATATTTATGTGCATATTAAATAACCATACAATATATGTTAATTACCATAGAAAACAAAAGGTGCGTTTTTCTAAAGTGTCAAGAGTCTATCGTGTTCCACTAGATTAAACAACTGTAACTGGACAATGAGGTTTGAAATGTGGTTTAAAGCTACACTTACATAGTTTCAAAGTGAATGTGACTCTGGGCAGGCTGTGAGGCACTTAAGGACATTTCTGGATGATTACAGCTTGATTAGTCTTTACTGTTCTTGAGTGTTCCCCTGAAGATTCCAAGCTCTGCACACTTATCCTGAGTGAATTACTGGCAGCCAAACACTTCACCACTTATGGATGTTTGTAACTCAAAGTAATTTGAATTAACGCTTTTAATACATGAACTAGATGAAACATAAACAAAATCAACTCGTAGAACTAGATTTTTCTGTTTTCTTAAACAGGAAGATTGTCCTGAATTGTGATTTAACTTACAGCATGTTTGTATCAATTTCTCAAATATATTTATGGCTCCACAGTCCTTGTTAGTATTCCAATAATTTTAAGTAGTATATCTAAGAAAATAACTTTTGAAGTGAAGGTCACTTATGCCTCTGTATTTCACCTTCATTTGAATGACTGGAGGCAAAGATGGTAATGATACCAATAGCTTTTAAGTAAAAGCAAATGCCATTAAGAATTATTTATATTGTCTATGCCTACATTGTTATGTAAAAGTAGACACTGCCCACCACACTTGTCCTAGTATGCAATATATGCCTTAGTTTGATCATCTGATCGAGAAGTAACATAAGAATACCCACTTCAGTAGAATATAAACAAACTGTGGGTAGTTTTTACTGGGTGTCACTTCAGTTGGTGAACACCAGCTTACAGCTTTGATTGTGCTCTCAGCATCTTGTTAATGCACAGGAAAAGACATTTAAACCCATATCCAATGGTATCTAACACTTTCTATGTGCTTCAGACTGCAAATTCCAGGTTTCTTAGAAAGTATTGAAGTTAAAGGGCAACAAACACAATGATTGATTAAGTATGTAAATTATAAGACAGTAGGTAGCTGGTTTTGAAGTAATTTTGTTAGTTATGTGTTGCAGAAGTTTATTTTTAGTTATATATAAAATAATTGTTTTATGCACTGTTGGGTGAGGGGCTGTCTAGGGCATTTAGTATTGGATTTCTGTGGGGGTTGGTTAATTGCTTATGATCTGCACGTGGTATCAGTAGAATACCTGAGGAGTTCTGAAAGAATAAAAACATCTGAGCTGAGAGGCTCAAGGTATCAGTAGAACATCTCAGGATTTCTGAATCAATAAAAACACCTGAGATCAGATGATAGGGGTTCCACTGTCCATTGAGTATTGTGCTGGCCATGACAGTGGATCCCTCTGCTGAGGTCTGTAAGGGTTTGAGTCTATGAAAATGCCACCAAGTGTCTCTTGGTGAGTGACACAGCAGCATACAACTACAAGTGGCATGCAACTTGGGGCATGACATCATACCAGCTAATCCAAAGTGGAGACAGGGAAGAAAAGAAAAACTTCAGACCTCACAGTATCTGGTGAAGTACACTTAGGGAAGCTACCAGAGGATAGAGATTAGGTATTAACTGAAGGATCTTGAAGGAAGAGGAGAGAGAGAAAGGAAACAAAACTCTATGAAGAGAAAATGCTGTGAAATTGATAAATAAATGAGGGGAAAAAAGGCTCCTAGATGAGAGCCACAGAATGGAGGCCCTTAGAGATAAAGAATTCAGCTGGGAGCAGGAAAAAGCAAAGTTCTTACTGCTTTTCCTGATCTGGAGCCAACACTCCCTACTGCTGCTAGTGGTAGTGTACTGTTTCACAAAGTGAGTTTTCTAATAGCTACGTTGTATGTGTGTGAAGCTCAAGATCTTGAGTCTGATGTCTATGAAGAAGGGTATATGTTTACCCATAGCAGTGGTGAAAAAGAATGCCGAATGGCCAGAAAGTTTCAACTGGAGATTCTTCCCACCTGCCCAGGACCCTCTGCTGTAGTAGAAGCCTTGGCTTAGAGCCAAAAAGCAACTTAGTTAAACTGAATAGTTTTATTTTCCTGCAAACCTGTCTAGAAGCGGTAATTCCACCCCATGAGGGAACTCTCCCTGCAGACAATGACTAGTTATTTTTCCAGCAAACCAGACTCTATCTTAAAATCTGCAAAATGTTTCCTCAGGGTCAGCACACAGAAGCTGTCTTTCAGAACTGGTCGAGTTTGTATCTCGTGCTAGTGGCCAAACTTGGTTCTGTAAGAGTCACCCAGCTGGTGTTGGTTTTGAAGACACGAAGGACTCTTTAGAGAGCAGCTGAGACTTGGCACTGTAAGAGGCCAGGAGAGGCCATTGGTAGAAGTGCAGCTGCAGTAGTAGTTAAGGCCCAGATGAAGGATCGTGTAAGAAGTTGAGGCTTTGCACCATGAAGAGAGCCCAGGAGAGGCTATTAGGGAAGGTACAATGGCAAATGAAACCAAGATTGAAGGAGTCACAAAGAGAAGTTGAGGCTTGGAACCATGAGGAGAGTCCTGGAGAAGCTATCAGTGAAAGTGCAGCCCAGTAGCAGCAGAAGATCCCAGTATTCTGGAGATGCCAGTACCATGGGACGATCATCAAGAATAGCAACAGAAGTGGAGGGGAGCCAGCCAGAGCCTGGAGGACAAGCTGTGTGTGCTGCAGAGGGCAGAGCCAGAGAATGAGGAGCCTCAATGACTGTGAGTGAATTCCAGATAATTGGACATTGATAATGTTTTTCTGTTGTCCAAAGGCATTATGAAAAGCTTGATAGATGTTTGGTTTCATTTGGTCCTGTGCATTAGCAACCTTCATGATTGTTCCTCTTGTAAATGGCTTTGCTGGTGTAGTGTAAATTGTGTTGTAGCGATAAAGCAACATTTTTGGATTGGCTTATACAGAAAAGGGGAATTGTTGCAGAAGTTTATTTTTAGTTATGTATAAAATAATTGTTTTATGCATTGTTGGGTGAGGGGTTGTCTAGAGTGTTTTGTATTGTTGTATTGTTTGCAGGTGTTGGATTTCTGTGGGGGTTGTTTAATTGCTAATGATCTGCATGTGCTATCAGTAGAATACCTGAGAAGTTCTGAAAGAATAAAAACACCTGAGCTGAGAGACTCGAGGTTCCACTGTGAGCATGGCAATGGCCATGACGATGGTTCCATCTGTTGAAGTTTGGAAGGGCTTCAACCTACGAAAATGCCTCAGTGTCTCTCTTGCTGGGCCACCGCAGTGGCATACTGCTACAGTTATTATCATATATTAAATACTTATGCAAATTAAAAATTCTCTGTGTGTGTGTGTGCCCCACATCATACATGCCTGGTGGCTCTGGAAGCCAGAAGAGGGTGGGTTCCCTGGAACTAGAGTTAGGAATGGTTGTAAGCTAACATGTGGGTGCAGAGAATTGAAACTGGGTCCTTTGCAAAACCAACAAGTACTCTAAACTACTGAGCTACTTCTCTCTCCACATTCTTCTTTATTATGAATGGCGTAAATATAAATACTATCCTTTGTTCTCATTTGAAAAATCATGGGACACATTGCTTTTGAAGGGTGATAACTGGGTCTATAAATGGTATAGAAACATTTGGGGTGCTACCTTCCCCTAAAGTATTTTTGGGGTAGAAGGCTGATTATTGTTAAGTATGTCTAGATAAACTGATGATTAGTTTACTTTAAATTTAACCTAATACATACATATATGATTTGTATGATTTTCTTGTGGAATATTAGTTAATCAAATCATACTACACTTCATGAGAGATTAAAAACAGTTTTTTTTTTTTTTATCCACACAGGAAGACATTTTTAATAGTCACTGTGAAGTTCCTTTAAAGTATTATCATGTAATTGCTGTTTACCAATTCTTAGAATTAGAGTGCCTTCTGTAGCTGCTAACAGTTTGAAAATTTCTGTTAGGAAAACAATAGCTCACGGTATATCAACATATAAAATGATATAGGAAAGGGTAGGTTTTTGAGGTAAAGAGTCTGACTTTGGGGTAAGAGATAGATGTTGTTAGATGTTGATCAGAACAGATCCTTCAGAACAAGACTTCTATATGATCATATACCGAGAAGAAAATTATCCAAAAAGCAAACAATGACAATCCACTCACTGGAAAGAAAATGAGACATAGTCTGCTGGTCAATACCTTAATGCTGATTTTCTACATCTATCATTAGTTTGGACAGTTACTACACTCGTAGATATACCAATAAGAATCAACACAAAATAGATGAACTTCACCAGCTTAATGGCTTCTGAAGACACTGCTCATGAGGATAGACCTGAGAGAAGTCAACATATAAATAAACATATGACATTAGTTAAGAGCTCAGGTTGCAAATATGGGTTAGGAAACCTGAGATGAAGCTTTGAGAATGAAGGAATGCAGATAATTTAACAAAAGAAATAGAGAAGGATTCAACTAGACATTAAGGGCTGCTTTATGTAGAAATGAAGGAGCACTGGGGAGATGACTCAGTAGGTAAAGTGTCTGTAGGACCCAGTGACAGGGAGGCAGAGATAGGTGAACCAGGTTCAGTGAGAGACCATACCTCAAAAAATATGGTAGAAGGGGGATTGAGAAAGACACTGGATACCAATCTCTAACCTACACACACACACACACACACACACACACACACACACACACACTGAAGTCATGTTAGTGTGACAAAGTAGAACTCATGGAAAAGCAACAGAAATAAAAAAGAAAACAGAAGCACTTCAAATGTCCTTGTTGATGCTCAGATTTTTCCATTGTATGATTGAAGATCTGATGTTAGTGTAAAGGCTGGCATTAGGTTATGGAACACAGGTTTGAGGATATAGTGGGCGATGGCAAAACCATGTGAATCAGGCACAGTTAGGTTTTAATGCACTATGGAGAGGACAAGGGTTAAAGCAAAGCTTACTAGCCACAGGGGAAAACTAGGCACTCCCAGAAAAATGCTTGCAGAGAATGAGTGTATATTTCCCACTGCAAAGTCACACAAGGATTAAAAAAAATATAATGAAAATAAGTCCATGGTTTTCCAAAAAAATTACCTTAGTAAATTATGACTTAAGTAAACTTCCTACTACTATTAAAATGCTTCTAGGGCATATTTACACTAAAGTGTAAAGGCCACCACACTTCAGTTTTTAAAACTAATCCTTATTAGTGAAGTCTTTCACTTTTTAAATAAAAAAAATAATAGCAGTTTTAGTATAATTTCAGTATATTTATTATATAATTTATGTGTTTATTATATAATTTTAGTAACTTAAAGAACAGGAGAAAGTATAAATTAATTTAAATTCTTTTTTTAAGTCTATAAACTCAGTTATAGAAAACCATCACACACTGAAGTTAAGCAGACATATGCACAGCTCAATGAAACAGATATCTTTTTATGCATTTATCTATTTGCCCAAACAAAAAAAGTAATGATAGAATTAACTCTTCAAAAAATGCCATTAAAGAGATTATAAAGTTAATTATTTTAAAACTGTCATGGATTTTTCATGGAAAAAAATATTTATCCATATATATATGGATAAGTGCATAAAAATCTACTTGGTAGTTAAAAATGTAAAATCCAATGTGAAGGTCCACAAGTTCAGAACGGCTTTTCTAAGTGTATTCACTAAGATGTGTAGACTTTGGTTCTGGCTAATTTCATTGTTGTTTTTTTTTTTTAAGCCCTTTATAGTAAAATTTCCTTAAATAAGTAGGAGACTGAAGAAATGGCTCAGTGATTAAGAGCTGGCTGCTCTTCCAGGGGACTCAGGTTTGATTCCCAGCACTCACAAGCATAAATACATAAATGCAGTCTCTGGGGAACCTGATATCCTCTTCTCGCCTTCTTAGGACCTGCATACACACAGTGCACAGACAAAGATGTAGGCAGAACATCCACACACACAAAAACAATTACATTTGAAAAATAAACATATAGACAAATAAAAAGCAAAATAACTTAGTTTTGTGTCTTTTCCTGGTTCTGTTAAGATTATCACATGTATTAGATGTTTCTAAGCACATGAATCATGAACTCATAAATAATAGTTTTAGGAAAGAAGACTGAGTAGAGTTTTAAAGGTATTTTGTATGTTTTATCAAAGACTGAAGAAGAGGAAGAATCAATCAAAGAACCTGTTGAATTAAAACAATCTTTAGAATATAATTTGTATCAGCAAAAGAAGAAAAATAATGAAATAGAAAAGGAGATTATTGGGTAAGATTTTAGTATTTCAAATATTTTCAACCATTCGTATTAATTATTATCTATATTTTACTATCTATGCCTTTAAGAAAACCTAAATATAAATTTATTTTACTTATACTTTTTCATAAAGAATTTGACTTGGGCCTGAAAGATGGTCACTGCGTAAAGGGGCTTACTACCAACCATGACAAGCTGAGTCAGAGCTTGAGAACCACATGGTAGAAGAAGAGAATAATTCCCATGAGGTGTCCACTCACTTACACACACACAAAAACATATGCATACATACACACACATAGATGAACATACACATGCATGCATACACACACATGCACACATGCAAACACATATACAAACACACACATGCACACGCATGCACACACATGCACACTTACGCACAAACACACACATACATGAACTCACACACACATACATACATACACACATACACACATGCACATACACACACATACGTGCACACACACACATAAACACACACATGCACACACATGCACATTCATGCACAAACACACACACCTGCACACACAAACACACACACACACACACACACAAATGTAGATATGAATACAAAGATAACACAACAACTGCATCTTAAATCTTACTTTAGAAACCAACAGACCATCTGAACCTTCTTTATTTTTACTGTTGAGACAAGGTCTCATTTAGCTCACGATCCTCCTATCTCACCTTCCCATGCGCTACAGTCTCAAGTTTGTGCCATCACACTTGCCCTGAATGCTTTTAGAAAATAAAAATATTATGAAGCATGATATTTAGTGATTCTGAAAACCAGTGCACCACCACCTTGGTGTGTGATGTCATCTCCACTCCACCCCACCCATTCTGGAACTTTATTTCTCATGTCATGTTTCGTTTGTTTGTTTTAGAGACAGGGTCTCTCTGTTGTAACTCTGGCTGGCCTTGAACTCACAGAGATCTGCCTGCCTGTGTCTCCAGAGTGCTGGGAATAAAAGTGTGCAGCAGCACCCAGCCTTTCTGATCACCTTTAATAATATAATTATCTGGGTTTAGTTTATATTTTCTTTTTCATTTTTGTAGTTATAGAATACATCATGTGATAAACTCCTTTACCATGGATGTCCTCCATTTGCCCAAGAGGTGTACATGCCATTCAACTTCACACACACACACACACACACACACACACACACTCACGTTAATAGATGATTAAAGAATTTCATAAAAGTATACTTTTTCATTTCTTTAGGTGAACTTTGGGTTGAGGCTAATAATATGTTGTTTTGTATAAGTATGTGGAAATCAGCAATAATATTTGTAGTATTCCTATAAATGCTTATAAAATCAATTATTTGATTGATTATGTATGCATATCTATCTATCTAGTCTTCATACTCTTTACCTATGATAATAATTATATACAATGCTTTCATGAAAAGTTAGATTAAAATTAGTTTATAATTCATAGATACATTCATTTTATATGATTATAACATGCTTAAGAAATCATTAATTATTTGCTGTTAAAATATTATTTATGTTTTTACATTCTTGCAGAACTAAGAAATTATTGAAAATGACAAAAATTGGGTGTGAATTTGGAGAATGCAGTTCTTCTGGAGATTCAAAAACTGGTCATTTTTGAGACATGAGGCGAGTTTAAAGACCAAAGTTCACTTTTTTGAGAAAACACAATTCTCTCAGTGCTTTGAGCAATGAAATGACTATTTGTCAGACCATTGCAATCTCAGTGTATGGACAAACCTTACCTTGTAAAAGGGGCTGTATTCTGTTCAGTTCTTCACTGCCTCTCTTGGAGCAGAGGCACTCCTGGATTTCTTCCTCCAAATAAATCTTTTTTTTTTCCTGCAATCTACTGCTTGGTGTGACTTTCCCATCAGAGGGAAGCAAAGAGGAGCAGGGTGAAGAGTAGGGCGGAGCACTCCAGCTCAGTTGGGGATACTCTCTCCTCAGAGCTGGAACATGAGGAGAGAGGGGACTCCTCCCTTTGGAGCAGAGAGAAGCTGTAACGCCTCAGCTCATTTGGGGATATTCTCCCTTCAGAGCTGCACCATTTCAGAGCTATATAGATCCTGGGTTCCTGACCCCCAGGATATCTTTCCAATGGGGCCACCTTCCTCACTTCAGAGCTGTGTGATTCCTTGACTCCTAACTGCCAAGGCATCTTTCCTCCCAGATCTTTCCTCTTAACATTTCTCTACTGGGGTCATGTTCCCCATCTCAGAGCTGTGTGGTTCCTTGGCTCCCAACTTCCAGGGTCACTTTCCATCTCTGCCCAAGCTGAAAACATTAACAGTGACTCCTTTGCTTTGGATAAAATTGGGGAAACTTTCTCCATCTGGCTTAGTCTCTTTCCCGCTTCCATATATCTCAGAATAACTCACACCTAACTCTAGAGATGAAACCTTCATGACATTTTTGTTGTCCACAACTTTGCTACCATAAATGGTGGCTCAAGTGTACTTGCCTAGGTCCCCCTGCTGCTGGCTTGTTATGACTGTTAGTGCTTACTGTGAACTTGGCGAAACTTTGGCTTATTTAGGAGGACCTTTGGGCATGCCTGCGGATGGCATAGTGTTTACATTGATCAATATAGGAAGGCCTGCTATTGTGGGCATCACCATCCTCTAGACTTACAGACCCAAGTTACCATCTGCCAGCTCTCGAACAAAGGCTGGAATTTGAACTGTTGTGCTGGGCTTTTCACAGGTTTCAGTGTAAAAGTGAGCGAGCATGTGTTTCAAGAACAGTGAGTTCCTTTGCTGCATTTGGGCTACATGCTTGTGGTGTAGGAGGGTCTAGCAGATCTTCCTCATTCTCTGGTTGTAGTTTCTTCCTTTCCACCTTATTCTATGTGTTCATCATTAATATTATATCATTTACCATATTATAGATCTTTCACCAGCCAGAATGAGCACTCACTCCTCTGCGTAGGTAATTAGCTCCTTGTGTCCAGTGCGCATAATACAATATGCACTTGTGAGTTTGAAGTGGAAGTCTCTGAAGTTCTGCCTGCCATAAGCGATATGTTTGCTTTGTCAAGTCTCATAAAAGTATCAATTGTCTCTAATTTTTCTTCCTTCGAAAATTCTGATATACAAATGCTGGCATCTGAGGTTAACTGCTTTTGCTTGATAGAATCTGGGTTCTCTGTTACACCGATTGCCTGCAGTTACTTAAGTGTATTCTCCACAGAATCACTGCTACACAACGTTCTGCACATCTAATATCTCTTGTTCAGACCAACTATCTCTGCCAATGTAAACATAAAGACCTTTGACTGTCGCACGCCGCCTTCGCCGATTAAGGAGACGGGACAAACAGGAGTCTTCTGACAGCAACTTTTATTGACAGCTCTTTTAGTTCACGGATGGGGAAGGACCCCGAGCCCGAAAATCCCTCGGCTTATATAGAGCTCCGGGGGGCATGTGATTCTCTTATTGGCTCATAGAATGTACCTTAATTAGCATCCAACTTACGAGTACTTGTGGCGCGCTCACGCATGCGCATTGTCATTACATGCTTCCGTAAAGAACCAGGAAACAGGGAACCAGCGCCATCTTGCGATGGCGATTACGGCTCCCGACATTTGACAATTTTGGGCACCCTGCTGTTATTCAGTGTTCAAGATTAAGGCTTTAACAAATCCTCAAAGAGCAACATATTGTTCCTTATTGTTTAATTTTTTTTTTTGGTTTGTTTTTTAGCAAGACACATTGCCAAGAAGTTTTCTGTCCTGTACAGTTCTCCTTATGGTTATATGCTGCTTGCATTTCTGGGGACAGTTTAGGAGATAAAGGAGGCGGTTGGCAGTGACAGTTGATTGGATGGTTTGATAGATGACAGTTCAGTTCCCTATGAGCTCCTGTTCTCCAAGCTTCAGACAGTTAAGTACAGCTAAAAAAGGCAGTAAGTTTTTCTCTCTACCTTTGAAAGCCACCTGCAAGATTGGTGAAGAATTCTTTTTATCTTTCCTTTCTCCTTTTAGAGCTAGAGGGTAAAAAAGGCACAGTGGGAATCTGTTACCAGTTAGGAATCGGTTACAAGTTAGGACTCTGCCGCAGAAACGGTTGGGCAAAAGAGAACAGGAGCTCTCAATTACAAGCAGCACTCCGGCGTGGGACAAGAGAACAGCTTTGAGGGCGAGAGAACAGGCTTCATAACTCAGTTGTGTTTTTTTTTTGACAAATACAACAAATATTGCCCAAACTCACACACTGTCTGAGGTCCATCCTCTTCTTCTTGGACACCCCTCCTGTGTGCAGTCACTGCTAGTGCTTGGTCACACTCACACGTTGGCCCCAAAGCTCCAAGTTTAGAAACCACACTTAAAAGAAATGCGGAGACCTAACAGGTCAATGGCATGTTAAACTCATTTTGTTCCTTTTCTTTCCTCCTCCCTGAGTCAGACTCACTAATGCTGATGCTATGAAAATCTCTTCATCTATTTCTCCTAAAAAGAACAACAAAAAAAAGCAACCAACCAAACAAACAAAAAAAACCAATGTGCTCACCAATCCTAACCCCTTTACAGTATTGATAATACTTTAAATAAGCTTTTAAATGGTGTTTTTTTTCCCCATTTCTTTACAGGAAGGAGGTGAGACTTTGTCACATGACTTAGTAGGCACACATCCCACCCCTGCCCCATGGGCACAGGACTCAGTGTGGCAGTCTTGATGTGCTCTAGAGACATCTCCTGGGATCACAACATCTGCACTGAGCATCCAGCTGTCTTCTCTCACTGCAGCCTTGGAAACCAGGAGCAACAGCCCCTGATCTGGGTACCACCTTCCAGCAAAGATGACAGAGCGCTGCCCTCCGCCAGCTAAAACTTTTATTTCTTTTAATTAAAGAGTCAATTTTCATTTCAAAAACTACCGTCTTGCTACTTGATTATTAGTTTTCCTATTTTTTTAAAAATCTTTTTGTCTTCTTTTTGAGATCAAGAGTTTGTTTGTTTTTGTTATTTTGTGTGGTTCTACTTTTTTATGTTTTCTCCTTACAATTCTTGGATCACCTAAGTGAGTATAATGTAACTTTTTTTCACTTAATAAGGCTGCAATGAGTTCATATTTTCATTGTTTTCTACCACATCCTCAGGGAGAAAAGTAGCCATGGAATCATGTTTGCTGTTTTCCAGCTCTCCTTTCTCCAGACTCCTAACCCTAACCCCTGTTGACACATGGCTTCTTACAACCCTAATCCATGATGTTTTCCTCTTATCTCATGCTAGTACTGAAAGTTCTGAGCCCTAACATTAACCTGACCACTTATTAATTGCCCAGTGCCTTCAGGGAAAACCCACTGAGAATGGTGAACTCGTATCAGTGTCTACCTTCTTAGATCTGAGCTTTTGTTACTCTATGATTAGTCAATTTAAAACACCTTTACTCTGATTTTCACTTTTTAAAGGTGTAGAGAACATGCATCCATGAATCAGATCTGTATGGCCTGTGTTAGCTCCTTTTTCACTGTTGTGATAAAGTATCTAAGGAGAATCAACTGACACTTCAAAGGGCTTATTTTTGCTTTCAGTTGAGAGACTGCAGTCCATCACGGCAGGGAAGGCATGGTGGCAGGGGTGTGGGTCAGCTGGCCACATTGCCTCCACCACCAGGAAGCAGAGAGACCAGGAAGTGGGATGAAGATAAGAAATAACAATCTCAGAGACTTCCAGCTAGACCATACCTCAAGGCCCACTTTAGCTGAGAACCAAGTATTCAAACATATGACCTATGGGAGTATTTCATATTCAGAATGTCCTCATGGGGACTGTTTTTAGAAGGTTCTCTGAGTTAATCACTGAGTTTATAATCCATCTCTTTTTTAAAAAAAATCATTTTCTGGATACCTTCAGATACTATAATCTTCTGGCCAGTATGGATATTCCTTTATACCCAGGGTAGAGGCCATCCTTGAGTTCAAGTGCTCTTATGGTCATGTCTGATTATAACAGGGTGAATTGACTGTCTGCAGGGCCAGGTTAAAGAGGAACAGCCATCATCATAATTAAGTGAACTCATTTCAATATGTAATACTACTTACTTCAGAGATAGAACTTTAAGACAATCAAAAGACCCATCTCAGCATTGCATTGAAACAATACTTTCTGAAAATTGCAGTTAGATTCCATCTTTACAGGGCCCAAGGCCATTGGTAAAAGTATTATAAGTCGGCCATATACCATGGCCACAGGCTGTGATACTTAGATTACTACTGAACACGGTGATCATATCAAACTGTCACCATCTGAATTTAGTAATTTATCTCAATAACAATGATGTGACAGCCAGAGAGTATGAATGCTCATAGGGTGAAAAGTGGAATTCACATTACCATCTATGATATATTCCAGACAACAATATAAAATCAGAAGTACAACAGACAGGACTGCTGTTGTCACATTAGACAACAGGAAATTCAAGGGACAAAAGAACAAGACAGACATCTGAAGCAAACAGACTGAGAGGTGAAAAGGTCAGACATTCTTGGTGATAGCAGAGTTAGTCCTCCCAAGAACCCACTGTCAAGGAAGAGACTGAAATGGACTTTGGAGGCACAACAATACAACCCTGCTCCAGGTCCTATTTGAGACAAGCTAACTATGAACTCAGAATATTTCAGAGACAAGAGAACCTTTCTGTTCTAAATGTTCTCATGTAAGGAATAATTCTTTCAAGGTGGGCATTGAAAACAATACACAGAGCTAGGAATGTTGGGGCAGGCTACACAAGAGTATACCATTATAACTATTGTAGGTAAACAATCCAATCAAACATTTCTGGTATCTGGCTTAATTAAGGAAAATATATTAAATGAGCATTGTCTACACACTCAGCAGTATTAGACACATTGGGGACATAATAGCTACATGTAACACCTACATGGATAAGGAACTTAGCCTTACTTAAACAGAACAGTCAGGAACGATCACGTTCTAAACCATATAGTACAAAGAGAAACACCAGAGACAGGGAGGTCATTGGAGCTGTCTTCTATGAAGACCACCTCAAGAGGTGGGGTGAGAGCTGAGATCTGCTGAAGGAGATAACTCAGGAAGCTGTGCTTTGTCTCTTCTTTTCATGCCTTTATGTGCCTAAGGCACACAGAAGGAGACAGAGAAATATCTAGAGAGAGGCCTTGCAATGTCTACTGGTTGGAAGTAGTTGGCTAATTTTGACCACATATTTCCTTGCTGTACATTGGAAATAAAAGTTTCTCCTGGTTTTGTTTCATACTCATTAATTTATTGTGTGTCTGGTGCATATGTTTTGGTGTTCCTATGTATGTAGGAGAGTTACTTCTGTCTCACTGACCCTAAAGTTCTTTGCTTTAACTTCTTTTGTATTTACTCTTCCAGGATCATTGTATAGGTATATTTGTTAGGTTTTTTGTTTTTGTTTTTGTTTTTTTTTGTTTTTTTTTTGGCCTGTTCTTTTGTCAACTTGACACAAACTAGGGTCATCTGGAGAAAGGGAACCTCAACTGAGAAAATGACTACCAAGATTGGTTTAAGGCAAGTCTGTGAGGCAGTTTCTTTTTTAATGATGGATTCAGGAGGACCCCACCCACCGTTACCCTGGGGTGTATAAGAAAGCAAGCTGAGTGAATATGGAGAACAATCAAGTGAGCCCCACTCTTCACAGCCTCTGCTTCAGCTCCTGCCTCCAGGTTCCTGCCTCCAGGTTCTTGCCTTGATTTCCTACCATAACTTCCACTCATGCTGGGCTATGAGCTGTAAGGTGAAACCCTTTATCCCCAGGTTGGTTTTAGTCACAACATTTATTACAGCAATAGAAGTCTAACTAAGATAATATGTAAATATCCTTTTTTAAAAAAAAAAAAAATTGAAACTGTAATGTTAACTCCCACTTTAGCTGCCAGGACATATCAGCCACGTGCACCCACTGAGGTTTAATCTTTTCTGCATTTGATTTGATGCTAGAAAATAGTTCATGCTGGTATTGTTCAAAAACATGAACTAAATTCAGACCCATACACACACATTTTCTAACGTCAATATTTTGGTAGTGTCAGTAGAAGAGGAAGCAGGCTGAATTAGGGCAGAACTCTGATCAGAACACCAGTGTTAATCTTTGCTGGTTGCATAAAGTAGACAAGCCTCTACACTATCTCACTGTGGTCCAGAAGGATACGTCTTACAACCTCAGTGTCCTGATATGATCACCCCAGTGATCCATTTCCCCTTCCTGAGAGACCCATGAGCTGCAACAACATCTATCTGTATGTGCATTTGCTGTACACTGGCTGGGTCCTGTAATGCAGATGACTGTTGGAGGAACAGGGCACTTGGGTGGGGAGTCAGAGCCCAGTTCCTCCATCAGGTGCTCTAAGGAGCTGTGGAATCACTTGCCACCCACTTGTTCTCTTGGGAACCTCTACTGGCTCTGGAGATGAGCTACCTGCCTCTCCTTTCCTAGAGATTAGAGGTAATACCCACATCTCCGAATAGTGTTCTAGCCGAGACTCAAAGCCCTTGGCAAACATCAGCTCTGTGCCACAGCTGTGTGAAGCCAAAGAGCTGTGCTTTTGAAAGAAGCCAGAAAGTCAGGATGTATCAGAGTCAAATATCAAAGATAATCTGTGTCTAAGAAAAGTGAGAAAGTGCTCCAAGTGGAAGTTTCCTAATTTCAAAACATGGAATTTAAAAATACATATCTGAATAATTTTATGCACATGTATATATCATGTTTTTAATATGTATCTTTTCTTGCCAGGGAGTGGTAGTGAGTGCCTTTAATCCCAGCACTCTGGAGGGAGAGGAAGGCCTGAATCTAAGGCTAGCCTGGTCTACAGAAGCAAGTTCTAAGACAGCCAGGGCTACCCAGAGAAACCCTGTCTCAAAAAAAAAAAAACAAAACAAAAAAACCCAAATTACACAAACGTGTGTGCATGCATGTGTGTTTGCACAAGTGTGCGCACATGTGTGCGCATACACACACACACACACACACACACACACACACACTATCATTCAAAAACGCCTAGTGATGATCTCAATCAGGAAGCAAATATTAGTTAAACTGGAATCATGAGATTTTTTTTTTCTGTGTTCTGTATTGAACCCAGGGCTTCTCCCATGCTGAGGAAGGTTCTACCACTGAGTTAGATCACCAACTTGAGACTTTTTATTAGTTTATATATTTTCTTCATATTATTCTTTCTTTAACACAAAGACCAAAACATGATAAGAAGTAAAGATTTACTCCACGTAGAGTAAACCCTTTTTGTTCAGTGTCAGAGCATGTATGACAGTGGTCCCATGATGATTATGAAGCTGAAGGGCTCATGTCCTCTGTTATAGTATAGCCATGGTAACAGTGGTATAAGAGTATCACTCACCTGTCTGGTGAATCTCTCATGAGCCTACTGTGCTGCCAGTTGCATGAAAGCATAACAGACTATTAAGCTGCTGTAGGCACTTGATAATGATAGTAAGTGGTCTGTGACCTGCTGTACTTAACCCTGGATCATCATTGGAGAGTGTACTCTGTAAAAGGCATTTAAAATGTATTTAAAATGTATCAGTTTTTCGTTTAAAGGGTGTGGCTGTGGCTGTGGCTGTTATACGAGTTTGAGTCTGGGCTCTCAAAGGCTGCTGTTACTCTTTCTCACTGACAACTTGACTCCGCCCCTTTGTTCCCAGCTGCTAGATTTCTAACTTATAACGTTTTAAGACCCCAGTTATCTCATAGGGTTAGGAAGAAAAGGAAAGGAAGGAAAGAGAAACCTTTACAGCTCTTTTCTGGCTGTCTTTGTCTAAGTCTGGGGAGCTGAACGAACTCTAACCCACTCTGGTTCAGCTTCTCCCAGCACGGCAATTACTGAGAAAAATCTAAATTGTAACTTTTCTAAAACCCCAGTTAGTCCATTTTATCTGAGCCTTATTTCTGCCTGCTTCCCTATCAGCCTAATTTTTTTGCCTGCTGTTCCTATCAGCTTTGGTGCGCTCTCTTTCTCTGTCCTGCAGCAACTGTCCTTTCAACTGTCAGTTTCTCTCTTATATACCTCCCTCCAAGCTGTTCCCAGAAGTCCAATCGGCGTGCAACACAAGGGGGAGGGGCTTCTCTTTGGCAAAGCTTTACTCTATAGTACTCCGTGTAGACTGAGAGTACTCTAGCTGTCTTGACGGTGTTTACATTTCGCCAGGCCTAGCCGAATGCCAGGCACAATACACAGTACACCGTAGGCTCTTCGTGACAGCTTGTTAAGTCTTGGTATTCACTGTAGATGGTGATTGTTCATATAATAATATCCAGGCAAAAATGCCTAACCTTTGTATAAGTTAAAAATAAATGTGTGGGAGGGTGGGCTTCATTGTCTGTTTCTTTATGAACACGATGGTGCAGAAGATGAGAAGTCATGATATTAAGTCCTTCCTTGTGGTTTTAGCAAGTTACTTAATAAGATATTTATGGTCCCCAGGGATTTGATTACTCTCTGAAAGTTCAAAGAAGAAAGATGAATGAGTCTGCAAAATAAAATCAATAGATTAAAAATAGGTTGAGCTAGAGGAACTCCTCTGGATGTGAGAGTTGTGCTTTGTAAAGGTCAGTGCTTGAGAGGAGATTAGTAGAATGTCTAAGCAAAGGAGAAGAACCATGGGCATAGAGGGTCTGGCAGGAGACACACACAGTCTCTCTGAGCTTATCAGCTGTGCACACTACCGTGGAACTTTTGTTCCAATGTGTGATGCTATTCTTGATGTGGATTAAATTAGACAGCACTGTGCAGTGTGGGAGACAAAAGAGGGGAATAGTCCTTTTGTCTTCATTTTTACAAAGATGTGCTCGGATGTTTGGGAAGAGTTTCTACTGGTTTGCTCAGGTATGAGAGGTTTTTGAAGTCATAGGAATTATTGGAAAGGCTGTCCATGTAGTTCAAAAAATCTATTCCTCTCTGGTTTTCAGGCCTTCTGTTTGTTTTTGACACCCATTAACTTTCCCCCTGTCTCAATGGCACCTTTGTATAACCACAAGGCTTTATACGAACTTATTAATGATGTTCATAGTTTTATAATAACTACGTACATAACTAGCCCTCTGTTCTCTCCTTAAAAACAAGAGTTTGTCTTTTTCTATTCTTTTAGGATCTAGTGAAAGAGCTTTTCCCTTACCTGACTTACAGCAAATAAGGTTGGGTCACTGCCAGTTCCCACCTGTTCAGTGCTACCCCTTCCCTAACCTGAGGAGTAGTGCAACAGAAAGCTGAGTCACTACACGCTGGCAGGGTTGGTTCTCTGTTCTCACAACAGAGGTCGAGCCAGACCCCTTCTAGCCAGTCCCAGGCTTCAGTACCTTGGATAGCAGCTATACCTGGACTGATGATCACCTGCACTGTGTCAAGTGTTTGTTGACATCAGTTGACTCTTTTCAACCCCAGCAAAGGACAATTATAAGAGTTTTAATATATATATTTAATATATATTTTTGCTTTTTGTTAGAAATAATTCTCTGAGGGTTTTCAAACTTTAAGGTGTTCAAAATCTAAGGTTCAAAGTATATAAAGATCCTAAACTTAAGAGCAGCAGCTCAAGGGCATGTGACTCTAAGGCATTCTGTGTATTTTGCCTGAATGAAAATGACCATTAAAATAAGCAGCAATTCACAGAGATATTTTTATCAATTGAGAAACCCAGAGGCTATGAAAGTACAATGTAGAAGAAAGTTATAAGTTACAACTGGACTGAAGACAAGCTGTATATGATTTCCCAGAAATCCCTGGCTTTTGAGCCAGCCCACTAGAATAATTGGGGGTGGTGTGGGGAAGGGTCTTGGGCCATATGGGAGAAATATTTTAGGGCTTTAGGGACCATAGTAAGATGAGTTCACTGCATGGGGGAATTTAAATTTTCCGTTTTCTCAAAAAAATAAATACAGCAGAAGTACATGCTCAAGAGGAAAATGATCAGACATGTTAGGGGGATGTTTGTTATGTCTAAAGTAGCCCCACAAAATGGCAGTGCTGGTGACAATATCCTAAACAGAAGGACTTTGGATTGGTAAACAGAGGCCTAAAGGTAGGTTTCTTTTTATCAGGAGCCTCCCTTAATCCAGGAACATCTCTTCATCTGCCTCCAGAGAGTAACTACCTCCACCAAGGGCATGTAGTTTTGGGTCAATCACTTGAAGACGCTGTTCTTCTGTGATATAAAGTCTGCCTGCTTTCCCATCATTCTCCTCATCTCCTGAGAGATGGCCTTGATGGTTTGATTTCCAATACATCTTTCATTACACCCACGGAGTGGTCCAGTTTGGTGGTTTCACTGCACCCTAATTTGTATTTGGTGCTGAAACTGAGGAGAGGGACAGTGGACCCATTCCAAAGGGCCCTGCACCTCACGTGCAACCAAACCAAACTGCCGATTTTGACCCTCCTTGGTGCAGATCATTTATTTCTGCTAGGTCTTGCCACTGAACATCTGACTCAAAATCCAGAGTCCTCCCTCCAGCTATTTCTCTCCTCCAACCTGCCACCTAATCCAATATGGAGATGGCGTTCTACTATGTAGCCCCCAACTCTCACAACTGTCACAATGTTGTTCAACTTCTTAACTGTCCAGGAAAACAAAGGATATGGAGTTTCCCCTTCAGAGCTCAGTTTTCCATTTTCAGGTCACATATCTAGGCCTTATCTTATCCCCTAACAGTTGTGAACTCACTCTTGGCTGCAGACAGTACCTGTAGTCTCCAATACCTCCAACCGCCAAGGAAGAGATTCTCTCATTCCTTGGCCTGGTTGAGTACCTCAGAACCTGGATTTCCAACTTTGCTTTTCTTATTTGGCCCCTCTATGAAGAAGCTAAAGGCCCACTAACTCAGTCCTCACTCCATCAAACCCTAGCCACTACCTCTATCCCAGGATCACAGGCCACACTGGGATTCTTAAGCATCTGATACCATCTTCAAGGCTCCGAATGCAAGGCCTCATTCAGAGCTAAGTGTCCTGAAGTGAGTTCCTGCACTGGGGTTGAAACAAGGTCTACCTCTCCCTACTCCTTCAATCCCCTGATTCCATTTTATATTCCCCATCTGATTGACAGCTTCAAAATTTGTAGACCTGTTTTCAGCACATCTTTCATGAACCCTGCTTGCAGGATTCTGCCATGTTGTGGTATGTTAGTTGTGGATAATATTTTAGTTAAGATTTGTCTTTTACTTGTTTACACCTCTGTGCCATCCCCAGCTTCCACCCCCCACAGGAGGTTCCTGTTGTTTGTTGATGGAGGGTCTGTGTGAAAACAGGAAGAAAAACACCTGGGGATGGAGGGGTGGAGCAAGGAGGGAGCCTGGAGGAAGAGGTGTAGCAGGAGTAGGAGGAGAACAAGGAGGGGAGCATGGGGTGAGGAAGCCTTTGGGTGAGCGCTCTGCCTAGCTGCTTGGGTACAGAATTCCCTGAGATTTGACATGGTTTGTGATTAATAAAGAGCATTGGAAAATTCAACGATGGACTCTCATTAAGCGAATGAAAGATAAAATTAACACTGCCATATTTTCTTTGGCACTTGGTACATGCTGCATTAGAATTTTGGTGAAGTGTATTGTAGAATATTGAGGTGAACATCTACATGAATACTCTTTGTTCACAGTAAGATAACCTGGGAAACGAAGGCCTGTTTTGACATGCATTATATCTATAGAATTAGTGAAATGCAGTGGCTATAGTTAGATATTTCTCCCAAAATATCTCTGGAAGTCCTGTTGGGTATGTGTGCAGTGACCCATCTTCATGTGCTGACCTCAGAATGCCCACTGTGCCCAAAGTGAGCAAAATCATTCTTGCTATTGCTTGATTTCAAATGATTTTGTCTGAAAATACCTTTGTCTACAATTCTCAAACTGCACTGCACTGCCGTATTGATGGAATGTCCCCTCATAGGTAATTTAATTTAAATGCGAAAAAGAAAAACATCACCCCAAGAAATCTATTTGAGATCTTCTAAAATTACATCATCCCTCAGGTACTTAGCAGATAAACCAATAGGGTTTGTGTTCCATGTAGATACTTCATGGGACAGGCAGAAAACATATGAATCAAGACTTTATTCTGCAAGAGACAGGGACATAGCTTTAACTAACTTATCAAAATCAAGGTTATTAGTCCCTGAGGAGGAATGGACTAGGTACAGCCTTCCTCTGGCTCCCCTAGGGTTTCTTGACTTTATTTTCTTGGGCTGATCATGAACTTTTCCCAAGTGTTTTCAAGGCAGCCACAGAACACACCCTGCCAGTACTGACTTTCCAATACCGGAGGAAGACACCACCCTCCTCAGCTCCAAGGTTCAAGTCCTGAGAGGAAGAAAATCTCTGATACGTACAATGCTACTGATACTTCTGTTTCAGGCTCTGGCATGGTTGGCAAGGAGATTTTGCTGACCCCCTTTTCATTTAAAGTTTTGATATTTTCTTTTGTTCACGTCAATCTCAGTCATAAAAATCTTATCCATCTTAAGTTGTGCTCAGGTCCTCTTACTTATAAATGAATATGAATTTGAAAATCTGTGGCACAGTTAGCAGTAGTGCACCAGTATCAGTTCCCAGTTTTGACATTGCATTATAGGGTTGCAACACATCCCCACTGCCAGGTGCCACTGTGGAAGTTCCTTGTTGGTCTATAATTATTTCAAAAAATAAAAAAGTGAGAATATATGATTTGTTAATTTACTAAACCAATGGGCACTTAGCTCAATTTGAGCACCAGGCAAGTGACCCTGGTGCCTTGTCTGCCCTCGTTTTGACCTCACATGTTCTGCATTGCTGCTGCTCTCAGACGACCAGCTAGCAAAGCCTGTCTCACTGAGGCATAGAAGCTATAGCTTCTCCACAGCCTGGAGATTGTGGCCCAGAAACACATCCAGGATGCCAGGTGCTCTCTCGCTGGAGGACACCTCCTTCTGCCCTGCTGATAAAATAGGGGAAAGTTCAAGATCACGATGAGCTTTTGTCTTTTCTTTTTGTTCTTTGACTTCTTAGCTCAACTTTAAGAAACTCCAGCTGGATTGTTTGGTGGTTTGAACGAAAATGGCCCTAGTTGGCACAGTTAGGAAGTGTGGCCTCGTTGGAGGAAGTGTCATTGGTAGTGGGCGTTGAGGTTTCAAATGCTCAAGCCAGGCCCAGTGCCTCTCTCTCCCTGTTGCCTGCTGATCCATATGTAGAACTCTCAACTACCACTCCAGCACCACGTCTGCTCTTATGCTGCCATGCTTCCCTCAATGATGATAATGTACTAAACCTCCGAAATGCAAGCCAGCCCCAAGTAAATGCTTTCATTTATAAGAGTTGCTGTGGTCCTAGTGTCTCTTCACAGCAATAGGAACTCTGACTAAGACAGATTGCAAATAAATTATTTCACACCCTATTTTAGGTCTGAGTTTGCAGTTAGGGTCTGTAAGTTGAACAGATGCTCAGGTGATTGCTACAGAGGAAAACCTGGGCTTTGTATCAGTTTCTGTATGGATGTGTTAGAATCCTACAGATCAGCATCACCTGGAAACCTCAAGATATGCAAATTCCCAGCTCTATGAAGAGGGATCAAGGCAGGAAACCAGGAGGTGAGCCCGGTCAGGCTTTGCAAAACTTCCAGTGATTTTTCTGCATGCTGATGTTTGAGAGTCACCTACCTGGAATTTAAACAAACAAACAAACAAAAACCCACAAGATGCTCATGGATCCCAGAGACCTGATTCCATTTGGTCTTTTAAGGATCCTTATGTTAACAAAGCTTAAACTCTTCAGGCCATTCTAAGGAGTGGGGTTGGGGAGCAACCTCCCCACGTCTAGTTTGATCATCATCAGCCTTGTTCTTTTCCAATGTAGACGTTCAGGGTTTGTATTCTTTCAAGTGAAGGAAATTATTTGGCTTCTCAGAGATAAGAAAGAAGGAAGGGGAGAAAGCAAAAGAGGAAGAAACAAATGCAGGAAGGATAAAAACCGTAAGTCTGAAATAGCAAAATTTGGGTCTTTAGAGCCAGAGTATACTGGGCTTGAACACAGGCTCTGTTTCTAGTCATATCTAGACAAATGAGTACACTTTGTCACACAACAGCATTTTTAAAAGTTTATTTTTCTTAATAAAGATGGCACCATACAGGATTGGTGAAAGCATTACATTCTAAGGAATGACCCATGTGCAGTGATTAGCAAGTGCTTAACAAGCACCTTGACTGTCCCATCTCTCTGCCCTCAGCACGGAGATGAGGCGCAGGCTGGAGGAGGGGCTCTGGGATCCTTCCCCAAAGATCCTCTCCTGATTCAAGTTTACATAACATCTACCCTCCAGCCGCTGAACCTGTGAACATTTCACAGAACTCTGCTGCCATCCTCTGGCAAGTTTAAGTTTACAACAGCTGACTGCCATTTATGACAGCCCCACTCAGAGCTGTGGGTGTGACAGGGTTTAAGTTAGTGGACACTGAGGGCTGGTAGGTAACAAGAGGAAATGACTCTGCTCTGCCAGAAATAAAAGTTGATGAGGAAGTTGATACCACATTGGAGCTAGGGGATTACCATGTGTTGGACATGCTTCTAATTTATTGCTTAGATTCTATAAACTATATCTTGAGGTGGTTGAAATTTGGCATATTTACAAATATGTCAGCAAAACTTTCCTTTCCCTCTCTCTCTCTCTCTCTCTCTTTCTCTCTCTCTCAGAGTGTGTGTGTGTGTGTGTGTGTGTGTGTGTGCTGTGTTGTATGGCAAACTGAATTGAAAATTCAGTTTAGCAAATGAAGTCTTGGTAACTGTCACAAACCGTGAACGAATGGAAAGAGGTATACACACACAGGACTATGAAATTGAAATGAGTTACTTTCAGCTGTTCTGACATCCTGCATTTGTAGCCTGGTAGTACAAAGTACTGAACTAAATGAAAATGCCACTTTGAATTAATAATTCACAGATGTACAGGAACTTGCAAAAAAGGAAAATGGATGGAGGTAATATTTTTTAAGGCTACAAATTATTTCTTCAAATTGTTAAGTGATACAAGAAACAAAACATAATGAAAGTCTGTAAGTCACAAAAGGAAAATAAGACAATATCTGCCACATTCAGCAGAAGGAGCAATGAAAGCCAGTCAGGGGAGGTGCAAGGATCTATAAACACAGAAGATTTGCTAAAGAACAAAAAAATATATCCTACAATTATATAACACAATAACAAGTTTAAAATTAATTTGTTAGACTTATAGGTAGTAGATTGAACACAGATTTAGAAAAAAAAGAGGTTCAATGATCTGGTATACAGGTCAGAGTAAGCTGCTGTGAATAAAACACAGATGAAAAACAGAGGAGTAAATCTGAAAAGGGTCAGTAAGAAATACAGCTACAATATTAAGGCAGGGAGAGTAGAGCCACAGTCGGAGTCCCAGAAGAAAGAAACTGTGACACACTAATATTGGGAGAAATAATTGAGAATCTTCTAGAAATGGTGAAAGATACCAGTCTAGAGAGTCAGGGAGATTTCTGATAAGCACAATGGATACACAGAGCCCAAACCCATGTATGTCAGCGTAAAACTTGACATAGTTTCATATTGAATTAAATGTGTGTAGGATGAAAGGTTTTCAAAGAAAATAATTCAGCAGACTTCCTAATGACAAGAAAATATTAGAGAAGAATAGAATAGGGCTTTCCTGAGTCTTGTGAAAACAACTGGTAGTTTTCTATAACCGGGAAATTATCCTCCAGGAATGAAAGCAAATTAAATTACGACCATAGTTTGCAATTAGGCTGTCTGCATTTAAGAAAAACACAAAAGGTCTGAGTTTTGTAGAAAAAAGAAAATTGTAATGAGAGGAAGTATCAGACACACAAGAAAAAAAACCCAAAGAAAGATGAGTCAAATAGGTAGGTAAATTAAAGGAAAGCACAAAGAGTTTTGAATTGATTTTTGAATGTTAAGCAAATGAATTTGTTAGTATAACTGACAAGTTTTGAGTCACTTATAACTTTGGAAAAATAAAGAGAAACTAATAAGTCAGGGAAGACTAGGCGGGACAATTGGATAATCATTTACGATCAGAGAATCTAAAGGTATCATCAATAGGAAGAGATACTTAGCTTCAATACGAGAAACGAAATTGCATTAAAACCGTAGTAACATACTTATAAGAAACTGTCCTTGAGTCTAGCTTAAGTCTTAAGGTCTGATCTTTGGAGTCACTTTTAGACACAAGGCAACATCAACTCTTACAAATGCTGGTGGAAGTGCAGGCTCTTAGAACCATCTTGGACAGCTTGAAGCAGTACTGCAGAAAGATATTTGAATGTTACCTTAGAGTTTGATGTTTCATACTGGGTCGTTCGGTTTCCTTTCCTGTTGCTTGGCAAAAAGTTCTGACAAGGGGCTGGGGAGATGGCTCAGTGGTTAAGGGCACTTTGTGCTCTTCCAGAGAACATGGATTCAATTCCCACTCATAACCCGCAAGACAGCTCACAATCCTCTGTAACTCCAGTTCTAGGGAAACCCAATGCCCTCTTCTGGTCTCCACAGGCACCAAGCGCACTCGTACTGCATATTCATACACACAGGCAAAACACTCGTACACAGGAAAATAAAATGCTCCAACCAAAGCAACTTAGGAGGGAGTGGAGAGATCACTCAGTGGTTCAGTGCTCTTATTATTCTTGCACAGGACTGGAGTTTGTTTCTGAGCACCCATATAGGACCTTTCATGATCAACAATGATTCCTAGCTCCTGGGATCTGACATCCTCTTTTCAACCAATCTCCATCCATCTTCATACCCATGTTTCCCTTTCAATCTTACTAACATCACCTAAGTTTTTACCCTTAAATTCCCTGATTTCTTATTTTCAATATATTTCACTTTAACCTAAACAGCACTCTGTTTCACACTTTGCTGTCCTCAACCACTCCAAAATCTTTACCCCCCCACAACCCCATATCCTCTCCATTCAATAAAGAACATTTTTTAACCAAATCAACAATTTGTTAATATTCTTTAAACATCAAAAAACATCCCCCTTCCCATTCCTGTCACTGACTGTATTGAGTCTCACAGTGACACTTTCACAGAGCAGCTCTAGTCATCTATGACTCCCTTGATCAATCCCTACCCTCAACTATACTCGTAAATCATCGCCCATTCCACTCTCTAGAACATACCCCACTCCAGTGACCTCTCTTGCTGTGTACTTTGCTTTTGAACCCTGTGTGTGACAGATCGTGCTCCCCATGGACACAAAAACCACTAACTATTTGTGGTTCATAAGTGTATATATGGGTCTCTAACACTCATATTGGATCACAGTCGATGATACTGTTATCTGCATAGTATTGTTCGTGTCAGGTGAGAATTGTTTTGGTTCTGTCAAAATCTCATGCACCATAGAGTGCTCACTCATCCTAGAGATCATGGTACCTTGTCCACATGTTTATGTACACCACTTCGCTGAGCCCTTTGTAGCTCTGGAGACTTGACATTCCGTGTTGTGGCTTCTGCAGGCACCTAGAACACACACAGAAACACACACATATAAAAATAAAATAAAGTTTAAAAGAAATTTATGAGAGAAAGGGATTATTCTGGTTCGAAGTTCAAGGGTACAGTCCATTACATTGGAGAAATCTAGGATGCAAGTGCAACTGGTTACGTGGCATCCATGGGCCAGAGCAAAGCAATGGATGTTTGCGGCTATGCAGCACCCTTTCCTCCTATACAGCCTGGTATTCCAGATTGGGAATGACACCATTCCCAGTAGACAAGTCTTCCCACCTCAATTTGCATAACCAAGACTCTCCTCCATAGGTGAGCCACTCAGGTGATTCTAGTCTGTCAAGTTGCCATTTAACTCTAGCTACCATGTATATATACACAGAAATTTATACTGCACCATCTTTTCCTTAATAGCCAAAATAAGGGTATAAATGCCACCAACAGTAGAACATATTAATATTGCTGTGTATTCATATAATAGAGTACTACTGTTCAGAGAAATGAAGGCCACATCCATTTCTAAATCTTATTTATCTGCCTATTTGTGGTTCTGTGTGTGTTTGTGTGTGCATGTGTTTGAAGTGAGGGAAGACATGTGTGCCATACCGTATGTGTGAAGATCAAATTTATGGATTCTATTCTCCCTATCAACCTGAGATGAGTTCTGCTGGTTGAACTTAGGTTGCCAGGCTGGTACGCTCCTTCCAGCAATGAACCATTGTGCCAGACCCAAATCTTACAGCTCTAATATCAAGGTGAAATGATCCACTCGAGATAGTAATTGACAAACATGTTGATTAGAGTCTCTTTTACTGATGGTCAGACCAAGAGCAGGTTGTGCCTCTGCCGAATCTCTTGGTGCCCGAGCTCAGGGGTACAGAGGTTTTAAAGGCAAACCCCACAATGACCATATTTTACATCAAAGGTAGATGAGGATCAAAGTCACTTTGAAACATTAATTCCTGGCACCATAGTAATTATTTAAGATGTAACATGATGGTTATTTTTTGATTTAGATTTTCTTTAGTTGTTTTAGTTTAATTATTCTTGTTAATACATCTGGACAATGGTCAAGGCCATGGAAATCTCAAAAGTGCTGCCATGGTGGATGTGACTGTGGGGGGAGGGGGTAGAGAGCTAGGAGCTAGCCGAGAAAACGCAAAATGGAGTCAGAACAAGATGGTGTTACGTTAGCCACTTGAGAGGCACATAAGTTTATATTGTACTCCTAAAATACCCCAAAGGAAGAAAAGTTAAATAACCTAAACAAATGAAGGAGACAAAATAATTGAAAATTAATAGTCAAAGTTGCAGCTACCTCTGTAGTCTGCGGACATGGTGCCATCGAAGGGGTTCCGTGCTGCACCAACACTGGGTTAGTTCTTGATTTAGGTGGTGGTTCACCGATGTGTACACTATGTTCTCATTGAAAGTATATTTTAATTTTGTGTCACTTTTTTTTTCTTGAGTTGCATTTTAGGATAAAAGGTTTTAACAACGGTGGTTAATTATTTGTGCAATTTAAAAATAAATTGAAGTTTTAATCCATTCTTTGTATGTTTGTGCATGAAGCTCTAATGCATTGTAATTAGTAATCCACAAACAGTTCCCAGGAAGTTTTCTTTCAATTTTTTTTTCTGTTGGATTATTTATTGTTGGGGAAACTAAAAAATACAAGATGTCATTCCTATGATATATCTCTAGTCTATATGATGTGCTATTATATATGGTAGACATGTAATAAACAGGTAAATCATTAAGCATTGAAAATGATTTTGAGGGACTGTACATCACAGTACACTATCATAATACATGGCTCAGAATCTTGGAGCCCTATGTGTTAGCTACAGTGATACAGACACTGGCTGCTCCTTTACTTGGAATTCTATAACTCAGTGGTTCTCAACCTGTAAGTTGTGACCCCTTTGAGGGTAGAATGACCCTTTCACAGGGGTGGCCTAAGATCATCTGCATATCAGATATTTATAATTCATAACTGTAGCAAAATTACCGTTATGAAGCAGCAACAAAAATAATTTTATGGTTGGGGGTCACCACAACATGAAGAACTGTATTAAAGAGTCCCAGCATTAGCAAGGTTGAGAACCACGGCTGTAACTTGTTCTGGAACAGTGGGAGGAGAGGATGTGTGGAGTGCTGGATAATGCCCACATGCACTGTCTGATGTTTAATAAATACTGTCTATAACTGAGAGCTCAAAACAATGGTAAAACAACAGCTTAAAATTCAGAGAACTATCAAATGTGAAGGAAACAATGGCAGTTGTGCCTGAGCAGTGGGACTGAGTACAGAGAAAATATTAAAGTAGCATATTCTATGTCAAGCATAAAAGGCCTTTGATGTATGCACGCTATGCATTGCTATTTCCTGGAACGGTAACTTTCTTCTGGCCTACATTAAGTGCTCATTCTCTGGTGACTTTTGGCTTGGGCACTTCTTCTATGTCATCACAGAATTCACATGCGTATGGATGTGTTTGTTTTCACATTTCAGGTAAGTGCAGGTTTATGTAATTTTTATTTAGCTTGATCAATATTGTACTTTCCCAGTCTGAGAGATGGTATTCTTTGTCAACTTTAGAAAATTCTCATATTTTGAAAAATCACTGTGAAAAATGGCACACACACGTCTGTAAGACATGTCCATTCAGTCAAGTTTCACATGTCCACTCATGTCCAGCCATTCAAACAAACAAGAGTCGTGTTGTCGCTGCTCTCTGTTGAATAGTTTCTAAGTCTAATCACTTGGCTATTCTAGAGATCTTGGGAACCTCACAATTTCTATTTACTTATTATATTCTGCTTAATTTGACCATGGACAGTCTTGTGGCATGCAAATAGTTCCTGACTTATAAAAATGAATGTGTGATTTACCTATATGCAGTTTTCCTAGTTAGGTTTCTGTTACTGTGATAAATACTATGACCAAATGCAGACCATGGAGAAAAGGAGTGCATTTGGCTTACATGTTCCAGTTCCATTACTTGTTCAGCCTGAGGTTTTGTACAACTCACGATCACCTCATCCAGGGGAGCCATGGTCCACAGTGAGACACCGTCCCAAATGAATCAGAGATTGAGAAAATGCTGACAGAGGCAACTCCTCAATGGAGCTTCTCTTTACCCAGATATCTCTGGTTTGTATCAAATTGACAAAAGCTAACTAGCACAAAGTTTCAATGCATGTTTTAAACTTTTCTGGTTCAAGTAATTAACAAACAAAAAGAAATGTGATGAGTTTCATTTCAATTATCTATCTTTCACAAATTCTTGCAAGATTTTTTTTGTAGCTTAAAATAACAAAAAGTTTTTATTGTTAATATTCTATTTTTTTTTGGTTGTTGTTATTTTTTTTTTTTGAGACAGAGTTTCTCTGTTGTAACTCTGGCTGTCCTGAAACTCACTCTGTAGACCAGGCTGGCCTCGAACTCACAGAGATCTGCCTGCCTCTGCCTTCCGAGTGCTGGGATTAAAGGCGTGCACCACCATTGCTGTTTATTGTTAATATTCTTTGAGTTGACTCACTTCTCTGTCTGTCTGTCTGTCTGTCTGTCTCTGTTTTTGTCTCTCTCTGTTTTGTTTGTTTTGTGTGTTTTTTTTTTTATTAGCCTCTGTTGCTGCATTTGGCTGAGAGCTTTACTGGGATACGGCATCCAAAGCGTCTTTCATCACATGTTTATTCTCTCAATGGGGCTAGCTAAAACAGCTGGCAGCTGGATGGGAGTTTTTCTTCATCTGAATAATTGATTCTCTTGCATAGTAGTTCCAGGCTCCACCAGGCTGAAAGCAGAAGTTTTCAGGTTCTGAGGCACTTGCCCCAGGGACACACTGTCACTCTCTTATATGCTTAAATGCATCTAAAGGCCATCCCAGATTCAATAAAGGAGAACAGGTTGATTCTGTGTTTGATAGGAGGAAAAGAAAATGTACAGATGTTAGAGAGGAATTGTTAATAACTGTATTTCAAAAGTTACAGTCAGCCCCTTGACCACTAGAGCTCATTCTTTATCTTATACAAAATACTCATGCTCTGTACACACTAAAGTTCCATGTCTTTATGGCACTAGCTCAAAGTCCTGGCCCTTTTCTAGATCAGGTCTAGACCTGTACTGGGTTCCTTGTCGTAACTCCTCATAACCACTAAATATGCGACAGTTCATCCCATCATTTCAGCTAGCATACAATCAGGCTGGAAGTAGAGAATTGCCTTGGACTCTCCCAGACAAGAGTTGACCTCAGTGATGGAGGCCCATGGAGACATGATGTCTGTCTCTCTGTGCTATTTCTGGTCATATATTATTAGGGTCCCTATTCCAGGGGCAGAGAATATTCTTTGCTTATGACCCAGCTCTGTCCTTACAAGCTAATCCACTGTTCTTTTTGATTCTTGCCTCTGCCTTTGGTCCTTCAAGTCTCCCCTGTCCCTCCTCTGTGATAAGTAAATAGCTTTTTCTTGTCTGATTATGGCCTATCTAGATTGGAGGCTCAGAGGCACGGATTTCTTTAGTTTTTCATTTCCCTTTATTCCCATCCCCTTTATTCTATGCTGGAAGGACTGTTGTCAGTAAAAAATTGTTCAAGATGTTTAGCATTTCTTTTTAAGCATTATTCAGATTTATGTCATACCTCAAAGGCACATCCATTATCCCTTGGAGGCATATTTATTTTTGATTTAAGAATGCCAGGCTTCTGTGAAGAGTGTCTTTAACCTGATCTCTTTTGCCTGACAGAGCAGCGGAAGGTCAGCACTGTAAACCTTCCTAAGGTTTAGTCTTACAGCCACATCCCTGACTGGAGCTTGACCTCGATCCCCACAAGGTCACATGTTATAAGGCACAAGGTCACATGTTACAAGGTTGCATTTGAGCTTTTTCCTCCCTGATGCCATTTTTACCCTTTACATTTTCTTTGATAAGCTAGAGAGAATATTTTGGATCTTTTAAATTTCTTGTTTCTGCCTTGAAAACTGTTTCTTGTTTACATCAATTTTCTTATATCAGAATTTATTAAGGTAAATGATACTCAGTAAACTGGGGACTCCTCAGCTAACTTCCCAATGTCATTAGGCTCATTTTCTATCTTTTATGTTCTTACCAGCAGAAGTGTTACCGAAAACCCTTCCATGATGGCATGGTTTGCTCTCCTTGCTCATTGCCTCTGTAACCCTGCCGAAAGCCTCCATGCAAATACTTCAGCCAGTTTCTGCCCCAGTTCCAAGAAAAACTCCTTTAGCTTCAGGTCTGACAGCACTCTACTTAAAACACCATGGGTTTTTCTTCCCATTCATTTTGTTTTATTTGTTTGTTGTTGTATCAGATACTCGTTTCTACAAAACAGGGCATCCTAGAGTCTGATCTAAAATAATATTATACTATTTTCATGATTTTGTGGGCAGATTGTTCTCAGCTATGCAACTCTTCTGTTATATATAATATTGACTGGGGCCATCTCTCCGAGTGTATTCATCTGAGGGTCTGGGAGCTGCACAGTACAAAAGAATGCTTTTCTCCTATGGCAGCGGTTCAGTGGTGCAATATGAATAGCTGTGAACATGAGGCCAAGATAGCTCAGGTGGGAGACTGTTAGACTGAAGAGCAGCTGGGAGCTGGCAGAGCCTTCTCTCCAGGGAGCAGTTTGATGCTTTACATGAGGGCTCAAGACTGCAAGTGAAAGCTGAAGCTATCATTGCCCTTCTAGAGTTGGCCTGGAAGTTTCAGATCTTCTGGGTTCTACATTGACAAACGTGGTCATAGGAAGGCTCAGATTTAAAAGGAGAAAGGTGTTTCTAAATGGAATGGTAGCATGGCTTGCTAGGAAAGAAGGAAATGTTAGTGGTTTTGCAATTGTGGATTATGATAGCTTCTTTGAAAGAATGAAGATCTATTAATGAAATTATAAGACACCGACTAAGAAAGGATGGGTTAGAAAAGTCTCTCTGAGTACTTAGGGATGAGAACAAACTGGTCATATGAAAAGTAGAACTTCAGGGCAAAATATCACAAACAAAAAAAGTGGCCTTCTCTGAGATTTAAGAGAGTCGGGATTTGACTTTGAGTAGGGCTGTGGAAATGAGAATGAGGCGTTAGAAGCAGAATTAGGATTTTGTTATGAAGTAATTGATGGTTATAACGAATGTGGGCTTCAGGGAAACAGAGCATCAAAGACAGGGTGCAGCTTTCTGTTTTCACTAATTGCTTCTGTCAGAGCCCATTTTCCCAAGATGGGAAATCCTGCTATCTTTCTTTGTATGCTTTTTGAGGTGGCAATTGAGACACAAAGTCATAGTTTACTTTAAAAACGTTGTACAAGCAGAACTCAGAAACACCAGAATACAAATGTCAAGTAGATGATGGGTTGTGTGACTATGGGGCGACAGGGACTGCCTAGTGAGTGCTAGCTTGTCAGTTCTGTCCTCCCTGGCAGTCCCTGTCACCACAGCTCCATCCCAGCCCACAGCCGGCTGGGACTCTGCCTAGTCTCCCGCCCTGGCCAGGAGTGGGAAACTAAGGCTGAAAGGGCCGCGGGAATGCGCAGGGAGGCGGGACATGGGTTTCTTGGGCCGGCTGTGGACTCTAATCCCAACGCCAAGAACGAAGGAACGAGACGCAATAATAAGTCTCAGGAGCAGTTTCTGGTAGACACTAAACTCCTTTATTAAAAGGGCTTTCTCTGATTAAATATCTTCCCAGGGAAGGCGGGGGTTTCTTCCTAGGGTGGAGAAGCCTTAATTGGCATGGCAGGGCGGGGGCACCTGGCCTCGTGGTCTTTGCGAAGAAGACAAAGCTGCACAATTCGCCACAGGGCAAGCAGAAAGCTTGCCAATCTGTTTATTGTGAGTAGCCAGCCTCCAAGGCTTGGAAGAGAAGGAGCTCACAGAGCATCCTGCTAGCCCACCTAGGGAGGGCGAGGACCTCTTTTGCTGCTTCCACTTACTCTTTAGCCCCAGAGGCCTACACTAGCTAATATAGGAGCCGTCAGAACCGGCCAAACTCTACATGGACACTTCTGCCATTATGCCCTATTTGAAATGTCATTCTTTATTTTGACACCTGTGTACAGTAAACTCACATCACCCCATAATAATGCAACAACAGATTAAAGTGTGTCAGTCTTTGTGTCCAATGAATTCATCATCGTCTTAGTTATATTCACATTATTAGCTTATTACAAATTTGATTTTTCTTTCTCCTACTTTTCATGTGTACATGCATGCATTCTCATGCAATGTGGATATATGCATGCTTGGGCATGTGTATATGTACATGCATGTAGAGGACTCAGGTTGATGACAGAAATAATCCTCAATCACTCTCCCCTCTTAATCACCGAGGCATAATTTCTCATTCAAACCAGAGCTAGTATGGCTAGTATTACTAGCCAGCAGGTGTTGGGGATCTTCTGTCTCTGCCTTCTGGGGCAAATATTACAGACTGAATACCCTATCTCCCCATATTTATGTGATTTCTGGGGATTAGGACTTTGATTCTGCATGGAAATCACTGTAACTGTAGAGCAGTCTCTCCACATCTACCACTAATTCTTAGTCTTTTTTTCCCCATTTCCCTTTTTTCCTTTCTTTCTTCCTTTCTTCCTCTCTTTCTTCCTTCCTTCCTTTCATTTCTTTCTTTCCTATAAGGATTCAATAATATAATTTCAGAAAAGACAAGCATTGCCGTAATATAGAAACAGATGGATGGCTGTCCGTCAATAATACAAAAGTGAAGCTGAATATGCTAGTGTGTGTTATATGTGGCAAAGTCCAAATTCATAGTGGAATGGAGAAGACATAATGGAAATTACAGTATTCTCAACGGTACAGTGAGTGAGGGCCAAGGCCCAATGTGCAATACTACATGAAATCTAATGTAATTTCCAAACTGGCTACCTTACTTAGTGAATGATGTTTGGACAACCAACTAACCATCGGAGAAAAATAAAGATGTTGGCTCTTTACTTTTCACATACGATCAATCCCAGAGAGCTTGAATCTTAAAAATTACAATATGAAAACTAAGAATCATTTGGTAAATATTAACTTAAATCTAGAACAGAGAAATCTGAGGAAGTCAGAAGAGCAAGAAACCAAAGGGAACGAGTTTGCAGAGGTGAGTACAAACAAATCAAAATCTTCTGTACTGAGGCTAGCTTGCAGTTTGGTTGGCGGAATGCTTGCTTGGAACGAACAATGCTCCTAGTGTTTTGTTTATGTGGTCCCTAATGCGGAAAACCAAGTACGGTCACACACATTTGTACTCCCAGCCCTTGAGAAGTAGAGACAAAAAAAAAAAAAATTCACAAATTCAAGGTCATTCTCAATTACATAGTGAGTTCAAGGTCAGCCCAGGTTCTATAAGATTCTGCCTCAAAACAAAACAAAAGCAACAAATGACACATTCTTTTGTTTTTAAATGAAAACACAAAAATAATACATGGTAAAAGATGGATGCAAATATACTCTACAACAAATGATGCAGAAAGCATGCAAATACATTGCTTGCTTCAAAGAAGATAATGCAAAAGTTGAACCTCCTAAGAAAGAGTAAAAGAAAGAAGGATTTCAAAAAGAAGATAAAGACATGAAATCATTCAAGCTAAAGACTAAGGAAATTACAAAATAAGACTGTAAAACTAAATTGGTGTACTTTAACAATAATATAAGAAGTCATTTTACACTAAATATACATTCTCCGTTCTTTTTCATAAGCTATTGACGTGTATGAGTTTTAATGGACTTGTTTTTATCCTTGCAAATATATACTATTCATGACTAGACATCATCATTCTTAGTGTAATCTCTGTCTTTATGTTGATCTCTTGGTCTCTCTTATTTTAGGTAGTAGTTGATTTAATGCTTTTACAAGCATGTACATAGTAGTTTGTAGTGGATATTAACTATTCTGTTGGATGGTATTTATTCTACCACTTTTCTCTTTAGTAAATGAAAGACTTTGACAATATATCAATTCTTGGACTACGTAGGACAGGCTATAGGCATGTAGAATGTGAACTTAAGAGAATATCTAAAATGGTAGAAGTTATACAGTCATTTACACTTTCCTTTGACTACTTCATAGACCCTGGTGTATCTTTTCTAAGTGTTATTAAAATGTCCCACCATTTTTGGAATATAGCTTGCACATAGTGTCTCAAATGACCAGCAAATGAGACCTCAGGTTTCATCATTCGACAGAAACCCTAAAATTCCAATGCTGTAATGAAAGCAGGGACCATGACAGAGAACTGCATTTTAAAAAGGAAGCCATTTCTCCTTTTTAATCCTAGGATTTGATTAAATTTTAATGGAATGATTCTCAGCTTTCAAAATAATAAAGGCCAGTAGTCAGACACCAACTCTACCATTTTTGGCTCTGTGTCTTTTAATTTGCTTCTTATTCTGACTTTATACTATTCGGGCCTCAGAAAAACTTGAGCCTATGGGGCTGAGGGTGCTAAGAGATGACAATGGACTGGGAATATAAGAACTGCAGAAGAGAACATAATCATGGTCTTTAAGAACTTGAAATAAAAGTCTATAAAAGAAGAGAAGGCTTCCTTTCCCCTTGCTACCTTCCGGAAGTAAGTATAAAATGTAATATATGTGTAATTAAATATCAGTGTGGTGTGTGACCCCTCATTTGAGTGAGAAGGAACAGAAAGTTTGCCACACCAAATCTCAAATGTCCTTCCTCTTAGAAGAATAACCTTAGCCTGAAGGATGACAAAGATGTACGAAGACAGGCTTGCTCAAATTAGTGTAATGGCTAATAAGGAAAACAATGTACTTTAATGACCTTCATCCCCAGAAGCAAGCAGTCTGGGCTGTAGGGAATGAAGTTGGGAAAAATATTAAGGTCTTTCCATTTTCATGTGACAGCTACATTGAATGAAACAACATCAACTCTGAAACCATATTGCTTTGCTTCTTACTATTAACCAAGGTTTTATTGTTTATATATAGCTATATTCAAATGATAGTAAAAATGCTCTTCACCAAACCCCCAGGTGAAGAAAATGATGGAAGTCCATCCTTGTGATATTTTGTCCATCATATCTACAAAGCCAACAGTTTTAGTTGACATTAGTACCATAACTGAATATATGGTCTCAAAATGCAACTTACAGGTCCAGGAAGATAGCTCAATGGGTAAAGGCTCTAGTTGTGCAAACCTGACTTCTGTAGTTCAATTCTTAGGACATAGATAAGAAGCAAGATGTGGTGGTGGGCACGTTGCTCCTGTGTTGAGATGACAGTTGGCGATGGGAGAATGGCCTGGAAGCTCAGGCTTCCAGAGGATGGCAGAAACAACATGGGTGACTGCCTCACAATGGCAGAAATGACACAGGAGACTGTCTCTAAAAGTTGTCCCCTGCTCTCACTCACATGCTCTTGGCTTTGGCTATGGACACACTGAACATATATACATACACACACACACACACACACACACACACACACACACACCCACAGAGCACAGTTTATGAATTTCTTCTATTGTGATGGAGACTACCAAAAGACAATGGGAAAGTCTCTATATGGAATACAAGGGAAGAAGTATATAAACATTGCATGATTCTCCTGAATTCAATTAGTAGCAAAAATAAAAAGTCTCTTGGGCTGCTATAGAGGCTCTGAAAATTGTGGGAAGTGATCAGAAAGCCTGGTTTCAAGAATTGTGATTGTTGCTGCCACCTCACATCAGAGGGCATGTGGCCTGAATCTAGCATTGGGAACACTCTACAGGGAGTAGGGGTGGGAGCCCTCGTTTCTCTTATCCCAAACATATCATTTGTTCTCACTTTCTAACTAGAACAGGATAATGCTTATGGAAAGACACGGGACATTACACTTCTTAAGCTCAAGCATAAGAATAATTGAGTCTAAGGCAAAACAAACTTACAAAGTTAACTCTCCTTTCATGCAAAAATCACTTCAGTGATTAAACAAAATAAATAAAATCACGAAAATAGTTTCTTCTAGTTTTTGAGTCTTCATCGTAAAGAAAACAAAGCTATATTACTTCTTAATATTAAATTAATGATGTAAAATTTATATTTACATATAAATGTGTTATAAATATGTATAACACATAATGTATACTTTATAGAATATATAATCATTGTATATTTAACATTCCATATATGTGCCATATTTATACTGATATATAATTTATAAATGTATGTTTCTGCATAATTTATCTTTTTCCATTTTGAGACACAGGTTATATATTTCCTTTTTCACTTAACAGCAAAGATGTTAAAACATTGGGGTATCTAGATGCAATAGGCCTTTTACTCTGTAGCAAAAATAGAGTAGAAATTATTTACTTGGGTTTACGATCACTTTTCCCAAGTGATGTGCTACCTGCTGGATGCTGATCCTTTCTAAGTTTGATGGGCTGCTTAAGAGTGCAGATTGCTTTAACACCCCCTGATACACACTGCAGAGGAAGACGTTAAATGTCCATATTAACTACCATTGCTGATAGTGGGTACTATTACACTATCTACTGTCTTCTTGAGTCTTCACTTTTCTAAGGCTTGTACACATCATAAGAAAACAAAACAAAACAAAACAAAAACTAAGTTTAAAACCCACAGATTCAAATCTCTCACATATTTGAGATAATTGCCTTGAAGCTAAAATCCCCAGGATCCTTTGCAACATCCCAGCACAGAGGCTTAACAATGTCTTGAATAATTTGTTGTGCATATTTAAACTAAATTGAAAACTTATTAATAGGTGAGTGCAACTAAAACGCAAAAGTATCTTATAAGTTTGGATGGTACAGGTGCTGTTGCCAACAGTCTTATCTAAGAAAGAAGCAAATTCTGCATGTAAGAGCATTCTGTCTCTTGGCACACTAAGGACAGAAGGAAATAGTCTGTACAACAGGCACTACAGTGTGCTTTCTCGAGAGGTAAAGGATTGCTTTGTTTCCATGTGTTTCTTGTCCATACTTCCTTGTCTTTGTTCTTTCTGGTGATCTGTTACTCAGAACCTTCTGTTCCTTGTAAACCGGGTCTAGTGGTTGAATGGTGTTTGTATATGTGGTTGCTCCTAATGCAATCTCAATAGAAGAAGTGCTCTGGCTCTTTAGAGCTTCTCACACGCTATTTGGATCCCCAAGCTTCCCTGCTGGACATTCACATTCAAACTCTGCCTTACTGTTTTATTGCTGTGAAGACACACCATGACCAAAACAACTTTTATAGAAGAAACAAAAGTACTTAATTGGAGGCTTGATTACAGTTTCAGAGGGTTAGTCCATGATCGTCATGGTGGGAAGCAGACAGGCATGGCACTGGAGCAGTAGCTGAGAGCTTTACATCCTGATCCATAGCAGCAGGTGATTAAGGATCCAAATATATGAGCCAATGGAAGCCATTCTTATTCCATTCTCTGATCCCCATAGGCTTAAAGCATTATAATCCTAGGAGACTAGGAAGTGTGGGCTTCTTGGAAGAGGTATGTCACAGCAAGCCCCCAATTAAACATTTTATTTTATCAGAGTTGCCTTGTCATGGTGTCTCCTAACAGCAATAGAACTATATCTAAGAAGTTGATACTAGGGACTTGGATATTGCTGTGACAGCCCTGAACATGCTGTTTGTTGAAGGAATATGGAAGACTTTGGAATTTTGGATTAGTAAAGTGGTTGAGTGCTCTAAGTGGATATTAAAGGGCCATTCTCGTAGGAACATGGAAAACAGTGCTGAGGGCGAAGTGGGCTGTAGGGCCCAGCGCAGGAGGTGGGGAAGAGAATGACATCAGCTGGCCTAGAGACCATTCTTGCAATATTTTGACAACAAATAGCTGCTTTTGTGCCCTTGCCTTAAAAATTTGCTGGAGGCTAAATTGAAGAGTACTCAATAAATGTTATTGGCAGAGGAAATTTCAAGAGAGCCTAGTCTTGACCATGTCATGTGGTGATTAGTGATCACTCTTATGGATATCTACAATGAAAAGGATGAAAGCCAGTAAGCAGCCCTCCTCCAGAGCCTCTGAGCCAGCTCCTGTCTCCAGGTTCCTGTGGGGTTTGAGTTTCTGCCTTGCTCTCTTCACTGGACTTTGATTCAAGATATGTAAGCCAAATAAACCCTTTCCTCCACAGGTTGCTTTGGTCATGGTGTTTCATCACAGCAATAGTGACCAGAAGTAAGACAGACTCTAGGTCTTTTTGTTTTTTATATGAACCGAGGTCCGCTCGAAGGATTTGAAAACCGTCACAGATGTCCTATCTGAGACAAAGACAGAGTGAGGTTTTGAGTTTCAGAGGCTCAGAAGCACAACTGGACACCCCATCACAACACTAGCAGTAGAGGTGGCAAGGTATAGGAGAATCTTATGTGTTTGTCATAGAACTGGTGCTGACTGATAAGCAGTTACATGATTAGCATTATTATCTCCCTCTCTCTCTCTGTATGTGTGTGTGTATAAGGAAGACAGAGAGAGAGAGAGAGAGAGAGAGAGAGAGAGGGAGAGAGGGAGAGAGAGAGAGAGAGAGGGAGAAAGGGTGAAAGGGTGAAAGGGTGTAGGAAGCAGAGAATATTTAGTATTGTCCCTGAGAAGAGAATTCCAGAGCAGCTGGGTAACTTACTCGTAAAGCAGACAAGAATGACTGATATTTTGCTCACTCAGAAGAATCGATAAATCAGATTAGAAGAGCCTGATTCTGGGCACAGAATCAAGGACAGCCAAGAATCAAACCTAAATCAGAGACAGGGACAAATTTGCGAAGCCCTTTTACTGATGTCGGACGAATGAGCAAACAAATTGTGGTTTCTATTTTAAATATATTAAATAACTAACTAACTGTATATTTACATAGATGAATACATATTATATATGAATATACACTTATATATATATGAATAAATATACATACCGAGGACAAGGAGGGGGAGAAGGAAATGGGACATGTGCTTTTTCTTACCTGCAATATGCTGCACTTATTCTCACATTGACTGGTACAGGAAAAGCACACAGCTTTTGATTGTCAGAATGAACCCCATTTACTTAGCTGAATTTTATTGTCGTGCATTTCAGAATAAAAAATTTGTCCTTCTTGCCTCTCCTTACCAAGGGTTCATGAAGTACTTTATCACATACCTGAACATTGGACTTGAATTGCCCATGATGGAGAAAAGGCCCCACACATGTACAACCCAATGGATGCTTGGGAATATTTCCAGGGAAGTATCACAGGTGAGAAATTCAAATATGTGGTTTAATATGCAGCATATGTGGTCTGTAAAACACGCCTGGCTATGGAATGCAGCCAGAAAGCTGCCCTTTCAAAGGCCCCATGGTGTAAAATGAAGTCATTGGCAGCCTCTGTGATGTTTTAGGTAATTAAGTATCACTCCAGTTATTTCTAATATCCAAACCGTTTAGATTTCCACTGTGTTAAAGCAGTGTAGTGTCAGTTTCACTTAAGATGAAGTCTTCACTCCTTTCCAGATCAGATATTGCCTTTTGTGTTGAGGAAGAGTCTATTTCTTCTCTTAACCCTATTTCGGATTTTTATTCATAGTTTTCCAGTAACTAGGCTGCCTCTGGCCTCTTCAGAAAGGAAGGTCATGTGGCCAAGGAAAGAAAGGGAAAGTTGAAGCACGCATGACTCCTTTGCCCCATGGCTCCTTGGACATGGAAGCTGTTTGTTTGCATGGATGGCTCCACTACTGTTTTGAGTTCTTAATGCAAATATTAGATGAATATGTCTCTAAGTCCTCTCATGATCCAAGAATTCTTCAGTTCATGAGTGAGAAGATACACAAATTCCATCTTTATGGGACTCACAATATACAAAATAAAAATACAATGATATGCTAATCACAGAGAATGTTAGAAACAAGTGGTAAGGAGATACAGTTGGACAAGGTAAAGGGATCAGAAATGCACACATGTACCGAGCAAGGATTCCAGACCTCAAAGTATCATTGCTCACTTGTAAGAGTGAGGAAAAACAAACTGGATATTCAGTCATTCTGAAAATCTACTGCTCACATTTCTTTCTGCAAATGACAGTAGGGAGGGTGCAAGAAAAAGGAAAGTAAAGGGAAGATTCAGAAGATAAGATGCATTGTGTAGGAGAAAGTGATGAGGGGGTTAATGTGACTTCCAACATCACAAACATTAAGAAGACACCTTATGAGACAGACAGTGCTACCCTCTTACCACCTGGACAGCCACCATACACAAACAGAGTCACAATGAGAAAGTAAACATTCATCTCAGAAATTTATGGAAGGGGCATTATGGAGAAAAATTATACTAAAGACATCACGAAAGGGAATAATACAAATATAAGGCACAGACTAGTAAATGGGGAAAAGAGGATGCATTTGATTTAACTAGTTGTCTAAGTTAGGGTATCTATTGCTGTGAAAAGAAGTGATGCCCATGGCAATTTTTATAAAGGAAAATGGTTAACTGGGGCTGACTTACAGTTCAGAGGTTTAGTCCTTTGTCATCATGGCAGGAAGCATGGCAGAATGCAGGCAGACATAAAAAGGTAGCCGAGAGTTTTATGTTTAGATTGGCATGTATCAGGAAGATAAAGTGACACTGGGCTTGGCTTGAGCATCTGAAACCTCAAAGACCACCCCCAGTAACATACTTCCTCCAACAAGGCCACTCCTACTCCAACAAGGCCACACCTCTTAATTGTGCCACTCCCTAGGAGCCTATAGGGTGCCATTTTCATTCAAACCACCACACTAGCATTTTATGGTATGCTATTCAAATAAAATTATATTAGGGACTGCTCCAAATAAATAAAAGCAAAAAAGACATAACAACTCAGAAATGTGAATATCAGCCAGTTTTCAGTGATTATTCTGTGCTGAGTGATTTACGTGTATTATAACATAATTCTCTATGATACTGAAAGGAGGTTAAAATAATCTCCTTTATATTCATATTATATGATTGAAATCCAATTTAGAGAAAAAATAACTTGCCCAAGATTATGCACTAGGGAGTAGAGGAGCTTAGTGTTTGAGCTCAACTATGTCAAATGCACAATCACCATGATGCCTGCTCCTCCAGGAGCATGTAAAGCTAAAGTCATGGCTAAGCTCCTAAATTTCATATTGGACATGCTATCCCCTTGACTGTCAGGTCTTTTATTAGTTTGTTCAAGCCACTGATATTTAGATATTCTATTAAATAGAAATTTTAACCAATAAAATAATCTGAAGGATAGTAAAGCAAAGCACCATAAAGGAGAATGATTAAACTCTCCTGGTAGAATAAATTTGATATATTCTCATATTAACACAAGAGCAAAAATCCAGCTATATAATATTTATAAGAGGCACAGATAAAAGTAACAAAGAGAAATAGAAAGAGAGCCAAACTCTAGTGCTCAAATCAGGAATGCATAATATGGAAGGAGGAGAGTTCATGTTTCATGCTGATGAAGAAATGCCACCACTAGGCACTAAAAAAAGAATTATTTCCTGTTGGTTAACTATGCTAACAAGGACATATAATAGGAAACTTTGTGCAGTACTAGTACCATAGATGATATATCATTCAGAGTTTTGAAAATGCAAGATATCCAATAAAGCTAAAAAGCTTAAGTGTAGGGTTTGGACCTCTTTGAATCATCCAGCAAATGATGAAGGATATGGAAAATGCATAGAACACAACTGGTGTCAGTCTAGGGTTAGATAATGCACAACTCTCTCAAGGTCCACTCATCGCTGTAACTGTTGCTCATGTTCAGGACAACAGAGCATTAATCATAAAGTCCACAATGAAGGAATGATAAAACCAATGTCGTCATTGTATCATGCACTTCTTTATGTCAAATTATAAATGGCAGCCACTCAAATGAAGCCCATTTTAAGGAAAACAAAACTATATAATAGTCCGCTAAATAGATCATTATCATCATTTATAAACAAAAAACTATCATCTGTAACAACTTAAAGAATAAATTTGGCATTAATAAAGTACATGAAATCGTAGTAAAAATTAGATTTTTCATAGTCAAGGAAATAATCTGGGGGGAATTTCTTGCAATTGTAGTGAACTCAAGAAGCGGGGAAACCTAGACCAGTCAGGATAGCTGTCCCTTTGTGGAGACTGCATTAAGTTTTAGGATCATGTAGATGGTAGGTATGTGCACTGCCCTGCACCTTTCAGGCGAAGTCTGAGGTAAAGTCCCAGTGGCCCTGATCAACATAGGGATCCCTACACTGAACTGGATGCTAGAACAAGCTCTTGGTAGAGCTGACTGAGGATGAGAAGTGGGGAGTGGCGTGGGGAGGGGCGTGGAGACAGCTGAGCAAAGCTGTTACTAATCAAGGTCTTTTCAAGATTCAGAAATCAGCCAATTCACCAATACAAACAGATGGAAAAGAATGTGGAAACAGAGCCCTGTACAGGTCCACCCCCGCACAGGCAACATAAGATGTGGCAAAGCAACAGTGAGAAAGGCACCATGATGTTTCTGCTGAAGCATGAGCATCCAGAGAAGATAAGGTCTATGTCATATCCCATGAAGTGCAGAAAATCCTTTGGTATCAACCTGTGATGGCTCAGTTACCTGTCCACAGGCGTAGACATTCTCTCATCTCTCATGGGGTGATTTATAGTCTTGAGGTAGGTGATGATTGAGCACATGGAGGAACCTGCATGGATTCAGATGTTGGGAACATTGTTGAGCTTCTCCTCACCAGCATCTATGACAAAGAAATCATGGAGTGCACAGGATGACCAAGGACAGTCATCTCTAGCCTACTGTTAGTTCTATGACTCCCAGGGGAGCCTATGGTCCCATGAGCTTAGAAACAACATGCTTATGGCTTTGTAGGAGCAAGCTTCCCAGGAACTGAGCTGAATGTTATTGCCATTCATGTTTTTTTCCTTGAGTCTAGACCTCTTCTTCCTCTTGCTAAGAGGAAATGCATCCATTTAGGAGCTGCCTTAAGAAACACAAGGTCCAGGTATCCATTTTTCTTAGCTTGGGGATGAAGAAAGAGGAAAAGATCTTTTTTTCAACCAAAGGTGTAGTAGGATATACTAAAGCAATAAGCAAACCCTCCAAGTTGCTATTATACTTTTTAACGTGAAATGTCCCTCACAGGCTCATGTGTTAATATACTCGTTTCCCAGCTGATGGCACTGTCTGAGGAGACTGCACACCCTTTGTGATGTAGGGGACTTTTTGGAACCATTTTTCTTGTTTGTGAATGAACTGTGATGCATCATTTGCTTATTACATTGTTCTGTGTACTAAGGTTAGCAACCAGTGCAGGTGCAGTGGCTGCTGGTAAGGGCATAGTCAATGCCTGAAAGGGTTACACATTCACAGAAAAGATTACAGATTTATAGAAAGGAGTTATGTAGAATGCTAACACATGAAAGCCCAGGTTACTCAAAAAGGCAAAAGCCAGAAATATAGACAAAGATATAAATTGTGGTTGAAATTATCCCAATTAGACATATGTGCCAAAATTTATTCATAATTTATCTAAAAGTTCTAGTTGCAAAGCAACTGGAAACATAGTTACAAAATGTTTAGGCAACACATGAAAACAGCAACAATAACAAAACTCCAAAGGAACAGAATTACTGTTTAGAAAACGACAATATTTAGAATTAAATCCCAAAGAAAATTTCTTCCATAGGTAATGGACATTAAAACATGCAAATCCTCCATCTGCTGCAGAGTTTCAGTGCCCCCTCATGCTCTGGAAGCATCTCTGGGAGGCACCTGGGGTGATTAGTTTTGATTGTGAACTTGACCAATGCAGACTCACCTGGGAAGGAAGTCTCAGAGAGTCATTGTCTCCATTAGGCTGGCCTGTGTGCTTGACTGTCAGGGGGTTTTCTAACTGTGTTAATTGAAGAGGGAAGACCCACCCTGATGTGTGAGGAGCCTGAAAATCACCATCACCTGCAACAGGAGGTAGAATATTAGTGAGTGAGACCTCTGTCGCTGTTACAAAATACCTGACACAAGCAACTGAAGAAGGAAGGATTTATTTCAGTTCATGGTCAGTTGGCTCCATTACTTTGGATCTGAATGTAAAGATAACGCCAAGGCAGCAGAGGTTTTGGAGGAAGGCTGTTCCCAGAATTGGGAATGAGACCTAGTCCTAGGAAACACACCTAGTGGCCTACTTCCTCTTTCTACTTCCTTCTTCCTTCTTCCTTATCACACCCTGTCTCCTGAACTTTCCAGAGCCTCCCAGAGTAGGACCAGCCACTATGTCAGCCACTGACATAGATTCAGACCAAGCCCTGAATCTATGTCAGGGACACATCATACACAAACTGTGACAACATGGAATTATGATTGTAAGTATTTGGCATCTTTATTCAGGTAGTTAGTCTAACTTTCTTTTACTGATAAGTGTGTGTGTGTGTGTGTGTGTGTGTGTGTGTGTGTATGTGTGTGTGCGTGTGTATGTGTGTGTGTGTATGTGTGTGTGCGTGTGTGTGTGTGTGTGTGTGTGTGTGTGTGTGTATGTGTATGTGCGTGTTCTCATAAAGAATTTTGCTTTTGCCAGGCAATGGTGGTACATGCCTTTAATCCAAGCACTTGGGATGCAGAGACAGGTGGATTTATGTGAGTTCCAGGCCATTCTGGTCTACAGAGTGAATTCCAGGACAGTCAGAGCTACAATAGAGAAACCATTTCTAAAATAACCAAGATATAAAAAATTTAGTTTTCAAATGAAATTGCATATTTATTTCAATTTAATTGCATAGAATTTCAATTTAACTCACTTTAATATCTAGTTTTATATGTTTATAATATTTCCTTATTTATGCCAGATATTGGGTTCTACATTTCATTGTATATTTCAAGTAATCAATTGCTTAAAATTGACTTATTTTTTAGCATAGCTTTAGTATGTTATGTTTAGACTTAATTTTCTGTTTAAACTTTTGAGCATGATCTGTTTTTACTATTTTGCACTAAAATAGATATTAAACATTGAGCATTTAACTCAGACCAACTTCTGCATTATAACACAAGAAAAAGACATGTGATGTTTTCATTATGTTTATACTGTAAATATACATTCAGTTTCTCAAGGGAAAATGGTGAGGAGAAAGGAAAGAGGGAGAAAAGAGAGATTTAAGTAATTTGAGCATCAGTTCTTTTTGTTTGTCTGGGTATTTTTATTTCACCATTCATTGCTTGATACTCAGTGAATGCTGCCTGCTTGTTCTTTGAAATTTTGCAGTTGTATTTATAATGCATGTGGAATATTTACAAATGAAATGTAGTCTAGTAGTCTATTGTAAGTTTAAATTATGATTTCAAAGTGTGAAGTCTAATAATTTCTTTCAGTTTCCTGTTATTATTTAAGCTACTTTAATCTCTTTAAGCTGATAATAACTATTATTCTGGATTAATGTGAAACAGGTGAACTAAAACCTTAATATGACCAGTTTGTTTATATATATATATATTGCTCTTTACTCTGTCTATTTTCTTTTTATTTTCCTTTTTGTGAGGCAGAGTATGATTCTATAGCCCAGGCTGGATTTTCTCTAGTCAAACTTTTTAGATTCAAATGTCAGGCTTACAAGTGTGTACCATTAGGCCAGGTTTATTTTCTTTGTGTGTATGTGTGTGTGTGTGCATATGGTTTTTATTAATTTGAAGGTATGTTTTTGGCATGGTAATACGTACTCATGTTGTCATATCTTGTTATGTTTTTCTATTTGCACCCTTACAAAGGTAGTATGTTGAATCATGTCCCTCATCTCCTTCAAAACTTGTGGGGAGTTCTACACCTAGGATACTATGACGTGATATATTTCCATGATTTAAGTCATCCTCACAGTGATTTCAGCAAAAGAGATCAATACTTTAAAAGAACATTTCTTTCATTTTGGGGTATTATAGTATAATCACATCATTCCCCCCTTCTCTTTCTTCCATCCAAGCCCTCTTATATATCTGCGCTTACTTTCTTTCATATTTATGCTCTCTTTTTAAATTAATTGTTGTTGCATACATATATGTCTATACATATATATCCCTAAATGCATACACACACCTGTTCAGTCTGTGTAATGTGACTTAACACGCATGTTTTCGGAACTGACAATTTGGTATTGAATAACTAGTCAGTGTGGTCTATGCTAGGGAAGACTATTTTTTCCCACTCATAGCATTCATTAGTTGTGTGCAGTTCTTTGTGTAGGGTTGAAGTCCGAGGGGCTTTCTCCCATCCATGTTAGCATATCTATCATCATCATCCTTGTGTTTAGGCAGTTACCTTGGTGAGACTTTATGGGTATGGGTTCTGACAATAACATGAGACACAGTCTGATAGCAAACATCCTGGTCCTCTGGCTCTTATAATCTTGCTGACCCCTCTTCTGCAATCATCCCTGGCCTTAGATATAGGTGTTGTTTTATAGATGTACCCATTGGGTCTGGGATCCACCTCTATGCATTTTAATTGGCTATTTTTCTGTAATGTTACCCATCTGTTGCAAAGAGAAGTTTCCTTGATGACGGGTGAGGACTACATTTACCTGTGAGTACAAGGACAAATATTTAGAATGTAGTTAGGGATTCTACTGGTTTAATAACTGGCAGTTGTATATTCTTCTCCAAGATCTATGACTTCACTAGCTCAGGGTAGTTGACTAGGTTTCCAGGCATGATTGCCCTCTTACTGAGTGAGTTTTAAGTCCAATTAGAGAGTTGCTGGTTGCTTCTAAGGTATGTGTGCCACCACTGTGCTCTTAGGGTTATCATATTGTGCTAGACTAGCACTTTTGAAGGAAGGAAAGGAAGGGGCACATTCCCAGATGCCTCATTTCCTGTAACTTTTACGAAAACAGTTGTTCTTACATACTTCCAAGCCAACTTCACGCATTAATTATACTTAATTTAAACATTACCAAGAAAGAGCCACATTTTTGCTAATTGTAAAGAACATAGAATATCTCTAGCTCAGATGAACCCACATCACCATAACATCATTTGATGACAGCATTCCCCAGATTACAAATTCTATTTTCATTGCTTAGAATTAAACTATATCACTGATATAATGATTACTGTATTATTCATGATCACTACGTCCAAGGGAAAACTTCTAAATGTTTCCACAACAGTATGATTTCTCAAGGAGCTTACAGTGTACCAGATGATACAGGCATGTATACATCAATAACAATCTTTTTTTAAAAAAATTCCTAGTCTTTAAGTTTAATTTTAAAAATATTCCATATTTTATATAACATGTGTTGTGGTCATATTCACCCTTCATCACCCTCCCATCACCTTCCACTGCTGCTCACTCACTTCTTCCCAACTAGTTTCCCTCCTACTTTCATCTCTCTCTCCCCCTCTTTCTTTGATCTATTGAGTTTAATTAGAGCTGCTGTTTTGAATGTTGTTGAAGGGGTATTTACTAGACATGGACAACTTACAAGTGGCTACACTACTGAAGAAAATGGCACTCCCTATCTATTAAATGCTGAAACGTATAATTTCATGCTCGTATAGTGTGCTCATGACTTCAATGGCCATGTCTTAGCCATAAGACAAAGTTTTACAACAATGTACTTCATCCTGCGGATCACATATTATTTTCCCCACTCCATCCTCTACAATATTACATGATCCTTGGAGGGAATGATATAAACATTTTACTTAGGGCTGAGCAATCAACGTTTATTTATTTGCAACACTTTCAGTCTCCAAAAAGAAACTTCTTAACTCAAGGCTAAAAGCCACATCAGTCTATGGGTATAAACATGGATATTTTGATGGCAATTTGGTTGTATGTCCATTTAGCAAAACAAAAAGTAAATTATTCTTAGGTCATATGACTTCTCCAGTCATAGTTTTTTAAAAAGGGAGTATACAGTAATAGACAAGTGTTTTAAAAGCTGCAAGAGAGAAGGACTGAGTCACATACCAAGGGAGACCATTAGAGTAACACATCTTAAAACCCTATATTCCACAAAATTGGAAACATCTAAAAGAAACGAGTGAAATTCTAGATGCATAGGAGCTACCAAAGGAAGGTAAGATGAGATTAATAATGTAAACAGATCTGTAACAAGCAATGAGAGGAAAGCAGTAATAAATAAACAGACAAACAAAGAAACAAAACAAAAAGCCATTCCTAACTAAATAAAGCTCACGTCCAGACAGATTCATGGCAGGACTCTACCATGCCTTCAATGAAGAACTGAATTCCAATTATTTCATAAAGTAGAAAAATAAAAAGACCACGTAGAAACCCCATTTAAAAGCTAGCATTATGTTAGTAATAGTTTCCAATCAACGTTCCAAGCTAGAAGAGGAAGCTCTAAGAATAATATGGAGATACAATTCCCTGATGAGATGGTACGTGAATCAAGTTTTAAAATGTTTGAATTACTTATATTACAATAAGAAGTAAATCAGTAAATATCTTTGGAATTAAAGGAGGAGGATTTATCTGATTTATCTAGTTTCAGACTAGATTAGTTCTTTAAACATAATTTCAAAGTATTCATGTTCCAAACATTCATTAACATATAAAAGTAACAAAATGTGCCCAACCTATGATCTAATAGAATATTCCTTCTAGCAAAGAGAATGAGAAAAAAAAAAGAGAATAGTAATTCTACTCCTACAGAATAAAACAATGCAGAATGGTGGAAGGTAAGCCACAGTGTGGGATGGTGGGATTGGAAGTAGCAAGGCCCCCAGGAGAATAGCAGGCACTTACCTGAGTAATTAAATTACATTGAGGATTTATGGTTGTGCTCATTGCTGTTCATCAGTATGCGAACAGTGAGCGTGTTCTTACCAATACTTGCCCCGCAAAGACCTGCACAGAAAGCATCGTTTTTATGTGGTCATGACAATAATGCCTTCCTGAATGGATAGGACCAAGGTTGACTGATGAGAATAGCTTGTATATGCAAGAGAATAAATAATCTGCTTCATTTACTTTTATGGAAGCTTTTGTGGCATGATCCTAAAATCATTCTACTTTATCAATTCAGTAATAAGCTTATCCAATATATTTTAGAATGAATTTTACTGTTTGTGTGTTTTTCTGTGCAGTCTTCTTATTCTGAATTCTGTGTTTTTTTATGAATTATTTTCCTGCTTCTCTCACTCACTGATCAATCAAAATGACATCGGTATAATGATCATAACTGGGAAAAGAATGCTTACACCTGCTATAGAATAAGTTTTCATTTTCCATCAAGACAATAATGAATGATTTGATCATTATTTAAATAATCATTTTTTTTAATAAGGGAGAAAGGAGCAATTTTATCAATTTTATGTTGTTTTTATTTCCTTATCTGATGTCATATTCTTTTGAATTTATGACCCATTCTTACATTACTAGAATGTCTGTGCATATCATATTTGAAATCTATATAAATCCTACTTGGTATGATTAAGTCAATCTTAACCAAGGTATTTCAAAATTAGATGACTTATCCATGATCAGGCAGTGAGGAATAACTGGAGTCGAAGGTAGCATCTGTGGGTCTTGATATAGCTCAGAACAATAGGGAGACATGCTAACTATTAAGGGCTGGCCCCACTGATTCTAGCCAAAATTTTGAACTTTTCAATGAGCTCATTTGATATGGCACCAACATTTCAAGATTACTTTATTCTGTACTCATTTCTTTGGAACGGTAAGAAGAGAAGTCTCATTAAAAGTCTACTTAATACAGTTCACACTTTGATCAATGATTTGCCTGTAATACATGTGACTCAGCTTGAGCATTCTGAAAGGCTGGAAATAAAATTTTAAAAAATCAGCACAACATTAATATGGAACACTCATTTGAATTTCATTTTAAAACTAGAAGCGACTTCTGTGGAGAAATAAACCAGCCATTAGAAACAATAAAATTGTAATTCTGGAGGAAGAATGTGTGTTTATTGAGAAACTATAACTTTCCAAATGATTTTCTAAACTAGTTTATCACTGGGCCTAGATTTGTGAAAGTTTCACATTTGGCCAAGTTTCCCAAAAAGCTTGCAGAGAAATGGAGAACTCTCTGTTCAATGTTAACATAAAAAAATTATTGAGTGAACTCAAATTTTATCAAACCACCCCAAGGTTCTCAAGGAGAATAGCACAGTATGCTGTTTGCACAGATTCCACATTTTGCAGCATTTGCTTAATATTTGAAAATAAACTGTGCATCCACACTGAGGAATTCATGGGAATCACATGAGGTAAGAGATGAGAAAGACCGCAAATATTTGCGGTCACATAAGATGGATGAATTGGGGCAGAAGAAACATTTCCTGGAACACAAGACTAACAGGAGTTTAAAATTATGCAGATTCTTTTACACATACACATAGACACACACACAAGTAGGTGTCAGAGTTTATGTTCACTAAACTAGTAACCCATGAGTAAGAGTCTCAGAATTCTGTTTCTTATAATACTTATGGTAGCGTGTAAAGTAGAAATAATTTTGTATAAACACAACAACAAATTATGAATTTCCATGCTACATATTTTTAAGTACAGAACTCTAAATTCCATAGTAGTAATAATTTTAAAAATTGACTATTACTACAAAGTATGTTATTTTATGTCATTTTAATGAGAAAATTGAAAGCGAATTTTCCATATTAAGTTACGATGCACACATGTAAATGATCTGTTTTATAAAACTTAAGTACTCTTTCTGAGGAATAAATATCTAATATATCCAAAGACCTAATGTACAATATGGAGACTAGTTAGAAAAGTGATAACATATTCATTCAGAACTTTTACTTTAAAACAGATTCTCATGGCTCTGGAGACACACATAGGCACACACAATGTAAGTGTGGAAAGACGAGTGTACTCATTTGTTTGAGTGTAGCCAATCGTTTTATTGTGTATGACTATTTAAAAAATCATATTTTCTGCCAGGCAGTGGTGATACATACATTTAATCCCAGCACTCACTCAGAAGACAGGTGGATCCCTGTGAGTTCAAGGTCAGCCTGGTCTACAGAGTGAGTTCTAGGACAGGCAGAGTTGCAACAGAGAAACCCTTTCTGGAAACAAAACAAAACAGAACAAAAAACAAAAAAAAATTTTCCTTTAATATATAATAAAAAGAAGAATCCTTTGATATATATATATATATATATTTTGATTATTTTTTTAAATAAAAATAATGTACTATAGGTATGATTATTACACAATGTGATTTTACTAGTGCAACCATTGTCTATAACAGCACCCCACCAGTCAGTTTCCCTTATCTCTTCTTTGGGGATCCTCTTATCTCTTGCTTTTTATCCTTGCCCTATCAGTGAAGTCTCATTGCACGACATTTTCTGGGGAGTTGACTAATACCTATTCATTGCAGATAGTACACCAGTGATGGCCCAAAGATACAATACCATCCAAGTCTAGTTTGGTGAACGAATAGGTTTACTGGGGTTTTGTCCAGAAGCATGAGTGAAGGGTTTATGTACATGAGTATTGTGAGTATCTGCATTATTAGAAAGCCCCTCTAGCATGGGTGAAAATGCAAGAACGCTGCTTCCCTGGAGTTCAACTACAGAACAACTACAGAATTGTTTTTTATGGAATCCAGGCAATTAAACTTGTGGGCCTCCGAGTGCCACCGATTGTTTGATGTTTACATAACCTAGGAAAGGGATTTTTGAGTTACAAGAGAGGCCTCTTGTGTGTTTCATGAGCTTCTTCAATTGTACCAGCCTCTCTACTTCCTCCAAGCGGGCAGAGCCACACAGCATACCACTCTTTCCTCTTGAGCTTACAGTTTTACCATCTCATCTTCCATGCTGTTCTTTGAGCCTTGGAGGGGGTGAGAAAAATGCCTGATTGCTTTCACATTCAGCTAAGACCGATAGGAGCAGCGATCTACAGATACAAACACAAAATTTTAAAAGACAATCTGTCAAGCACATAGCCTTCGTTTAATAAAACGATAGCAGAAGCGTCTTCACAAGGGCCTGTGCCCTTCCTAGGAAGTCTTCGCCCTGACTTGTACCAAACTTGTTCCCACGGGCCTTAAATCCACCTGAGAAGTAGTTGGTTGCCTCAGTCGCAGCCGTGCTACTATGACAACAGCAGGCACATCTTACCTAGCATAGTAGTTCTATACCACGCACGCTCAGAACCAAGAAAGACCGTTAGTGACAGTTCTACAGAAACCCGTTTCCACCCTTTTGTCTAGGCAGTAAAATCTGACAAACAGCAAAATGGGCTTTTGCATAAAATTTCCCAGAGAAACTCTAGCTCCATTAAAATCACATTACACTAGTGACCAAGACGGCCTCATTTAACTTTATTTTCTCATCATTTTATTAGTTCTTTGAGAATTTTGTGCAGTACGCTTTGCTCATATTTACCCCCTTCCCTGTGCCTCTTCCCAGATCCACTCCTGCCTCACTGCACCCAAACTTGTGTCCCCCCACCCCTTTTAAAAGTTTGCGTTTTAAATTGATCTAGTCTGGATTTGTGCTGCTCCTATACCCTTGGATATATGGCCTTCCACTTCAGTGAGATCAACTTACTAGGGCCATACTTTTAAAAGCAAGTGCCTCTCCCTCTCCTAGCAGCTGTCATTCCTCAGGTGTGAGACTCTGTGCTCATCTTTTCTCTTTGTTGGGGGGAGGGGAGGTTCCCTGCAGGTATCATATCTGACAGGGAAACAAATCATGAAGAGGAGAGAATTAAAATTCGGTACAGCCAGTCTTGGTCAGTCAGACTGGATAGAAACTTCTAGAGAGTCTGAGCCTGTGGTTTAATTTTCTTACATATTTAAACAGTAAAATTTTGGGGGGAAAGTCTAAAAAAGCTTCAGGGAGTGGTATTTAAATTCAATCAAAAACTGGTTGTTTACTTCTATAACATCAATTCCATTATTGCTCCACTTGCCAGGCCACTAATTTTGTAGCTCACAAAGTTCACAGGTGGATAATATTGGTGATTGGTTTTCTTCTCTAGTAGCATGCATAGCTCCTTCCAGAACTGTAAAAACTAGGCAGTAAGGATAAAGCTTCCAGTTTAGTACCAGCTTAATTTCTCCATGTTGTATGACTCAAATATGTAGTATCTTCAGAGATACAGTTTTACCATCGTGTTCTAGAAGATATTCTAGACACCAAACACCATGAGCTGTATATCTGACAAAGATTTTTCATATTCTGTAAAATGCTACTTCACATGAGAGACAGTTTCTTTTCTTGTACAGAAACTTTTAGTTTCTCAATATACCATTTTATTAATTATTCTTAGTGCCTGAACTGCCAGGGTCCTGTTCAGAAAGTCCTTTCCTGTGTCATTGAGTTCAAGCATGTTCTCTACTTTTTCCTCTAACAGATTCAAAGGATTGGGTCTTATGATGAGGTCCTTGATCCATTTGGAGTTGAGTTTTGTGTTGCATTAGAGATATGAACCCAGTTTTATTCTTCTACATGTACCTATCCAGTTTGATCAATACCTTTTATTGAAGATGCTGTCTTTTCTCTAATTTGCACTATTTCCCTGTTTGTCAAAAATAAGATAGCTATAAAATGTATATGTGGGTCCTCAATTCTATTCCATTTATCAATGCGTCTTTTTATGCAAGTATCATGCTGCTTTTATTACCGTAACTCTGTAGTATAGCGTCAGCTCTTAGATAGTGACTTAGATAGTGAATTTTTCAGAAGTGTCTTGGTTATCCTGGGTCTTCTGAACTTCTGGATTGATTATCTTTAAAAAATTTTTGAAGAATTACAGTGGAGTTTTCATGAGGATTGTGTGGAATCCTAATTAGTTTTGGTAGGATGACCATTTTCTCAATATTAATTAGTTAAGGCCTAGCTGATTCCATTTGTCCTCTGATTCCATTTTGTTCTCTGGGATTTTATAACCTGTGCTTCCTTAACTAATCATACAAAATATTCCTGTGATTTAAGACTGTTTTTTTCCAATCCAACTGACCACAATGACTTTTGGAGAACTTACTGATCATGTCACCATGAGACGTACTGATCACAGACTTACACAAATTGCTGATTGCCGTGTTTCACTTTTGTCACGTGCTCAGTTGCTAGCAAAGACAAATGAGTATGATTGGATCTCTTGACGGTAACCAATAGTGGTCGATTTGAACTTAGGCCCACTCAACAGGAGGGAAATCATGCCTTCTGGAAACCTACTCAACTTTTCAGGGCTAGTGAGGTCAATGATTTTAAAGTACCTTCTACTACTTCTTTATTCAACTGACATAATTCCTAACTGCATTTTAAATACTTATACCCAGAGATAAGTGTAGCTCTCCCTTCTCATAAAAAAAGCTTCCCTTTGCAGCAGATGGAAACCATTATATAAAAAAAAGAAGATAACTGGTCAAAATGAAGAGAACAAATGACTGTGAGGTTATCGGACCCAATGGGTACTCATAAAACACAACTCCAGATCTTAAAAGTCAGAGAACGTCACAGAAGGACTATAAAAATTGTGAGAGCCAGAGGACCAGAAAGTCTGCTGTGAGATTGTGTCTCCTAGCAATGGCAGGGAAACTACACCCATATAACTCAATCTCATGGAACACAGATTTTTAAAAGTATATCTGAATTCTCTGTGTCTGTTATAATGTCTTCTTTTCCATCTTTCCTTTTAACTTGGATTCTCTTTCTTGAAACTAGTTTGATTAAAGTTTTGTCAATCTTGTTAATCTTTTCAAAGAACCAATTTTTAAAAATTGATTCTTTATATTTTTTTTTACTTCTATTCCATCAATTTTAGCCCTGAATTTGAATATCTATTTCCATTTAGTTTGAAGGAGCATTGTGTTGTTTGTTACAGTTTTCCCAAGACTTTAAGGTACATCATTAAGTTATTAAGTTGAGAGCTCCCAAAATTTTTGATATAGGTACTTAGTGCTATAAACTTTCATTTTGGACTGCCTCTATTGTACAGGGCAAGAGGTATGTTCATTCCCATCCAATTCTAAGAACTTTAAAGCTCCTTGATTCCTTTCTTAACCCAATTATCATTCAGTATATGTTGTTTAGTTATTACTAGTTTGTATTCTTTCTGTCATTTCTTTGGCTCTCAATATCCAGCTTTATTCTACTGTGCTCAGACAGAATGTAGGATGTGGTTTTAACTGCTTGTATTTGTTGAAATTTCTTTGAGTTTTAATATGTATTTGATTTTGTTGAAAGCCCATGAGCTGCTGATAAGAATGCTCTTTAGTGTTTTGGTAGAATGTTCTATACATATGTATCAGGCCAATTTGATTAATAATGTCATTTAACTCCAGTGTTTCCCTCTTTAGTTTTTGTCAAGATGAACTGTCTGCTTCTGAGGTGGGGTATTGAAATCACCCACTATCACTATGTTGTGGTCAATCTGTTATTTTGATTCTAATAGTGTTTCTTTTATGAAATTTGGGTATAACTATATTTAGGATTATAATATCCTGCTGTGGAATTTTCACTTTACTGAGTATGAAATGTCTCTCCCTATTTCTTCTGACTAGTTTTGGTTTGAAATGTATTTTGTCAGATAGTAAAATAGTAAAACTATCTTGTTTCTTAGCTATATTTGACTGGAATTTATTTCCACCCTTTTACTGTATAAGAGTATGCCATTGTGGATGGTGAGGTGTGTTTTTTGGAGGCAGTAAAAAATACTGTACCTTGTTTTCTAATACAATCTGTTAGTCTGTGTCTTTTTATTGGCAAATAGAGAGCATTAGTATTTAGAATTATTGTTGAAATGTGTATTAATTTTGTCATTTTTTGACTTTGTGGTGTTTAATATGTTCTCTTTTGATCAACTGTCCTAGAGTTGTTTATTTATTTACCATTAATGCTTTGGTTTGTTTCTCCTTCTCTTCAGATTGAAGTATTTCTTCTATTACCATTTGTAGAGCTGACTCAGTGATCATGACTTCCTTTACTCTGTTTATGATCATGGAAAGGTTTTATTTCTTCTTCAATTTTAATAGATAGTTTTGTTGCATGTAATAATCTGGGCTGACACATACAGTCCCTCAGCATTTGGGAGTATATCTTTCCAAGTCCTTTTGGCATTAAAGGATTCTGTCAAATAACCTGAATCTATACCAATGGGCTTAAAAAACAGGTATTCATATTGCAGTTTTATTCAACCTTAATAAAGGAAGCTTTATGTTACTTACAGGAATATGGATGAACCTGGATATTTTCATACTAGACAAAAGGAGTCAATCTCAGAAAAACAATGTGTTTTTGTATTATTTATCAACCTTTATTATATATGTGTTTATGCTACATATACATACATATAAACATGTAAGCAGACTTGGAACTATTAGGAGAAAGGAAGGAGCTAGCAGAATAGCAGGAGAAAGACAAGTTGGAGGGCAGAGAGAGGACAATAGAGGATAATAGGAGAGGAATATGGCCAAAATATATAACGTACTTGAAAGAAAGTGTCATTAGAAAACCCATCATTTTGTATGATGAATCTACGTCAATCATTTAAAAAGAAACTTTATAGTTAATTCAGGTGTTTAAGTGTTTATAAAGCAGTTTCAGTGACTTTAATCTTTTCCAGTCCCTATCTGGATCCAGGGTCTACAGCAAAGATCCTGGAGAGTTTCTGCCATATTGCTTGTTTCTTATTTTTTATTTTTTATTTTTTTTGAGATTGTAATTTAGTTACAGCATCTCTCCCTTCCCTTTCCTACCTTAAATCTCTGGTATACCAATCTTTGTTCTCCTTTAAATTTACGGTCTCATTTTCATTGTTATTTCACACACACACACACTATATATATACATATACATATATATATATATTCCTAAGTATAACCTGTTAAGTCCGTACAATGCTATTTGTATGTATATTTTCAGGGACGAGCATTTGGCACTGGACTGATATGCACTCCCCTGGGGAGGACTACTTCCTTTTACTCATTCTCCTAGAGTTCTTTATATAGGATTGAGGCCTCACAGGCTTTTTCCATTCTGGCTTGGTACGTTCATTGGTATCATTCTTGTTCAGGTCACATTTGGGTGGTCAGGTTGGTGACACTTTTGGGTATAACTTCTGACACTGGTAGGAGACACATCCCGTAGCAAACTCCTGTATGCTCTGGCTCTTACAGTCTTTCTACCCCCTCTTCTACAATGTTCCCCGAGTCTTAGGTGCAGGAGAGTTTTGTAGATGTACCCATTGCAACTGGGCTCCACTACTCTGAGGTTTGATTTGCTGTGATTTTCTGTAGTGCTCTCTGTCTGTTGCAAAGAGAAATTCCCTTGATGAGGAATGAAGACAACCCCTATCCATGGATATAAAGACAAATGTTTACAGATTGTTCTTAGGGTTTAGGCTGGTTTAGTAAAGTAGTGGTTGTAGATTCTCCCTCAATAGCCATGACTTCACTAGCACTGAGTAGGTAGCTAGGTTTCCAGTACTAGGCATGGTTTCCCTCTTGTTGTGTGGGACTTATGCCCAATTAAAAACTTACCGTTGGCTAATGTTAAGGCATGGGTGCCAAGAGTTCACCTGTAGGTTTATCATGCCATTTCCTCTCTTTTATAATTGTCTTTTCTCTCTTACAGATTTAAATATTCTTTCTTTATTATATGTTTTAATTTTAACTATAATATTTCATGAATCATTTTTCTGGGATTGTCTATTAGGTGCTCTGTAGGCCTTTTGTACCTGGATAAGTACCTCTTCCTCTATGTTTGAGAAATTTTCTTCTATGATTTTGCTGAAGATATTCTCTATGCCTTCCCTATGGTATGCTTCTCTTCTCTTTCTGCCATTCCTATACTTTGGAGGCTAGGTCTCTTCATGGTATCCTAGTAGTACTCCCACATGTTCTCTCTCTCTCTCTCCCTCTCTCTCTCTCTCTTTCTCTCTCTCTCTGTGTTAATTTCTCTTTGATATTCACTGAGTGCCCCAAGGCCTCTACTATTCTTCCATCCCTGCTTTTTTTTTTTTTTAACAGGGACTTAAAAATCAGCACAAATCAATGCCAGGAACTTATTGAATACACACTACAAAAAATTTCTCCAAAAGGTCTATGCATTTAGCAATCAACACCATGAAGACTTACATTTCCTTCTTAGGGACAATATTTAATATGGTATATTTACCACATTAAATACGTGATAATTGAAAAGATGAAATATTGCTTAATTAACCCAATTGTATGCTGTCACAATATTTCCTAATTTCAAACAATTTAGATTTAAACATGAACATCCACTTTTTAAGCATCCAAAATGCTAAATTCCTTCTTTCCCTTATCCCACTATCAAGCTCTTAAACTATCATACCTACTTTGGCAACCATGGCACAGGAGTTGTAAGTAGAATTCTGAAGCTTTGTTTTTATTACGTATGCTTATACATAAAACATGTAATGGCTGATTTCTCTTCTCTTCTCTTCTCTTCTCTTCTCTTCTCTTCTCTTCTCTTCTCTTCTCTTCTCTTCTCTTCTCTTCTCTTCTCTCCTCTCCTCTCCTCTCCTCTCCTCTCCTCTCCTCTCCTCTTCCCCCTACTCTCTCCCCTCCCCTCCCCTCTCCTTTCCCCCCTCCTCTCTCCTCCCCTTCCATTCTCTCCTCTCCTCCCCTCCCCTTCTCATCTCATCTTTCTTCCCTCCTCTCCCTCTCCCTCTCCCTCTCTCTCTCTCTCTCTCTCTCTCTCTCTCTCTCTCTTTTCCTTCTGTGATTGAGTCCTTTACTATGTAATTTTGGGAGGCAACCCAGGTTGACCTTGTATTCCTTGTAGTTCTTTTGTCTTAGTTGCCCAAATGCTGTAATTACAGGCTTCCAAAAACTCATCTGGCTTATTTTCATGTGCTTTAAAGCTTATTTTAGTAGGTTCCTTTTGTAATAATAGGTGTCTTATTACTAACTCCTTTAGACATTTAATTATGGTCTCTGTTATTTAAGTAAACAGGAAAAAAATAGAACGAGAAAATCATTTTAGGATGTCTTTAAGTTCAACCCTACATACAGATTTGTTTTGTTATCTCTTTTCCAACTTAAACTGGCTGGCTAAACTGGTATTCTGCAAAAACATAACCACTCTTGGGCATATGAAGATAATACGGATGTCAGCTAATATCCTTTGGTCCTAACTAATAGTTCAAGAGCCCAATAGAGCTTTTATATGTTTTTCTCATCTTTCTAAATCTATTTGTCAGCATAAGAAATTTGAGTATCATTTACAATATCACTTCAGTTTAGGTTTTCTTAAAAAATTCAAACTCTATTTTCAAGTCTTGAATTCATTATTTCATTCATCACTTCATCTTCTTTTCCCTTTGAGTTGTTTGGCTACAGTTATTATCATCCACTCGAATTCTTTGTCTTGAATTCCTCCAGGTCATTTTCAATATGGCCCATTAATATAAGATATGAATTTGTTGGAGGAGACGTGTTAAATATTTCTTTTCGTATTTTGTTATTTCTGTGTTGGGATTTGAACATCTGAAGTTAGTTTGTTGGCTGAGTTTTTATTTCATTTTTGTTTAAGTCTCATCTCTTCTTTCATCAGGGACATCCACAATGTTCAAGAGGGGGGATAATTCCTAATAGGGTTGGGATGTTAATTTTCTCTCTTTGTCTGGTACTTGGGTTATAGCATCTATCCCAGGTCTTCTGCTTATTTGCTATGGTCTGGTGCCTTTAGTGGTTTGGACAAGGAGCTTAGAAGAAGTTTCCTCTGTCATTGCAGACTGGTTCTGGGTCTTCAGGCCAGATTATAACTAGATGATTTCAGTAATGGAGCTGGCAGAGCTCTGGTGAGTCCTGAAGTAAAGGTATCGTAGAAATATGTGGAGGGTGGAGAGCCTATTTTGTGGAGCAAATGAGAACTGGCAAGTCCAAAAGGAAGGCTGAAAAGGCAGAAAGAGGTGGTCATCTCTGTCATGCATCATGGCTCTTTGGGGGTATCAGAATGGAGGGGACTGGGAAGGGCAACATGGGTAGTCCACTTTGATCTCCATGCCATGTGGTCCATCTAGAGAGTCCCTGATGGGAAGCAACTTGAGATCTGGTGAGTCTCAAAAGAAGGGAAAGGAACTGATAGGAGATGGAGGTCCCTGGCAAGTAGCTGCAGAGCTTTGGGGTGACACTGAAGGAAGAATACTGAGAAGAAGAACACAGGTAGTATGCATGGGTCTTCAAACCACTTGAGTTGGCTTGAGAGTCCATGATGGGGAACTTGGATGAGTCTCTAAGTTAGGGAGAGGGTCCGGGAAGAGGTGGTAGTCTTGTCAAGCAGCCACAGGGCTTGGGACGGTTGGGAAAGAAGTCAGATCCCATGTTTTGATTTCTCTCTTTTCATTTCCTCTTGAATGCATTAGCACTTTAGGGATCCAGTTTGCATACAATTATAAATAATTTATATATGTGAAAGACTTTCCTATTTTTCAAGGATCATGTCTCACCCTGTGTTCAGCAGAACTACAAAATCCCTCTAGCACTTCCAGGGTCCTTTTTGTGTTTTAATTTTTTTCAAAAAAATTTACTATTGTTGTTGTTCTGTGTGTGTGTGTGTGTGTGTGTGTGTGTGTGTGTGTGTGTGTGTTATGGCATATGTGTGAACAACAGATTTTTGAGAATTGGTATTCTCCCTTCCACTGTAGGTTCTAGGGACAAACTCAGATCATCAACCTTGTGTAGCAAGTGGTTTTACCTTCTGAGTTCTCTTGCTGGGCCCAAAGTTCCTTCTTTCTTAACCTTCCAATGAACATAGTACTATCCAGCCCAGTGAACTGAGAAACACTGTTTCCAAAAGTTATGATAGATCTTCTTATATTGTCTCTTAGACACTGTTGTTCATAGGAACCTCAGCTGACAAAAACCAAGTATCCCTAATGACATACATGAGCCAGTTCATTGGAACTAATTTTCACTATGTTGCCTTGAATTTGGCAACATTTGTCTCAAAGAGAGCTGAGTAGTTCCATTATTCAGTTTCTCTACTTCCATGATACTCAGACTGACCCTACTTGTGGGCAATAAGACATATGCAACTAAGACCAAGTCCTCTTGAGTGCTCAGAAGAGTAACCACACTCATGTCCCACAACCTCATAAGGCAGGTTCAAGAGCTTCTTCCTTATTTAAAAGTTTTCTCAGTGCAAGTAGTCATGATGCAGGCTGTCTGGATTATCACAGTTTGGAATTTTTGTTTGTTTTGAGACAGGGTCTCATGATGTAACACTGGCTGCCCTGGAACTCACTATGTAGACTAGACTGGCCTTGAACTCACAAAGGGCCACCTGCCTCCATATAAAGATGTGCTCTACCATACTTAATTTGTTGGTGATAGTTTTTAATACCTACGTTTATATGCTGAATTATGTGTGCTCCTTTTCTCTGTGTTAAATGTCAAGCCTGAAGGTGTTTTCTATCAATTCTACCTTGTTCTCTCCTTTCTCCCTTTCCAATTCTTTCCATAGGTTCTGAATTTGGGGGGTTATTGGAAGGACTCTTTAGCACATGTCTAATTTGCACTCTCTTTCGTACTGCCCCACTAATTTAAGGAATAGATGCCAAAACATTTTTTGAAAAAATTTTCACGCCAAACCAGAGACTAATGCAAAGACTAATATCTGTGTATCTTTTCCCCACTGTAATTTATCCCTTTCCAAAATAAGATTTGTCTGCTAAGAATACCAAGCCTCAGTTGAATGCTTATGATACATAGAGAAGCCACTCAACTGCTACCATTGCCTATTACTTTTGTCAAATACATGTGATGCTTTTAGTGATTACAAAGTAATTTGTAATCAGTCATTTTGGAGTTGTCTTCATACTCATGTGACAGACCTCCTCCATCATGGAGACATGACCTCATACTATGTAAAGGACAATGGCCAGCCTAAGAATACTCTTAAGGAAACATCTGAACACTCAGAGGATGTGGTCTTAGTTGCATAAATCTTATTGCCCACAGAAAGGGGCACACAATTGCCATTAAAGCAACAAAGGATCCCGTCTCGAACCACCATGAATAAAGGCATTCAAATCAGAGTTGTCCATTTAGACATCTATTTTCAGATGTAAACCCACCCTTACAATTCATCATTGGTTCTGTTGGCCCCCATTTAGGTACAAATTACATTACATGACATTTCTTGGGGTAATGTGAGTAAATCACAGATAGCTACCCATAGTAGACTTTGACTGAAGAAGTATTTCACTCAGCTCTAACTTAGCAAATGTATAAGATTTTAGTATTATTTATATAATACTGGGTGAAGGGTAACACCAGATTATGGTGCTTATCTGGCACCTGCATCACTGCAAAGCTTCACCCCAATATGGGTGAGGACTCATGGAATCTGAATTCCTAGAGTTATCAGAGTCACTTAGAGGAAGCTCCACAAAGAGTCTCCTCCCTCACAATTGTTTACTGTTTGTATGATGTGGGAGGGGATCATTTTCAAAACTTTTTCATACTTTTCCGGTCTGATAATTTCTGTGAACTTCCTTAGTTTTAAAAGTTTAGTGAGCTTCCACACTCTAAAGAGCTTCCTTCCTCCTTCCAGGAGGCAATGTCTCATTTCGGAGGAAACAGCTACTTTTAAACCAACAGCAGTAAAGTGTGAGGTATTTGTTTTCTTGATGGTTTTAAAGGTGTGAAAAGACATTATGCTTTCCAGTGTACATGAATGGGTGGTAAACATTGGTGCTCAAGGAGGGCCTGGAGTCCTGTGGTTCTTGTGAAGATGGGATGACAGAAGGTGATGATCCCCAGGGCAATCACATGCTCCTCAGGATCCCTTCTTGACTGTTTTATGTGTCACACTAGTTTCAGGAGACAATTGAGGCATTTTCTGGAAAACTCTGCTACCAGAGTTTTTCTTTTTTGTTCTTCATGTAAGCTTCCTTGTCCTTTCTACAATACTATTTCCACAATGGTAACATTATAATGAATTATGGCATTTGAGTCCCTTAACACCATCCCAGGTCCTTTTGTTGAACTATTATGATCATGTAATGTCCACTGGAACTGGAGTTATGTGAGCCACCATGTGGATATTGGGAATTGAACTTACGTCCTCTACAAGAGCAACAGTGTTTTTAACTGCTGAGCCATCTCTCCAGCACTCATAATGACTAAGGAAGCAATTCATGAAGAGGATGGTATAATTCCTGAATATATGTGCATTAAACGGGGCACACCCAGTTTTATAAAACAAATATTACTAGTTGTATAGTCACAGATTAAGCTGAAGAAAACCATACTGGGTAACTTCAATTCCCCATTCTCACCAAAAGACAGGTTATCTCACCAAAAAAAATAGAGAAGCATGTAAGTTAAATGATATAGATCTAATGAACCTAACAGACATCTATGGTATATTCTATTTAAACACTACAGAATGCACATTCTTTTCAGTATCCCATAAAACTTTCTCTAACATAAATAATATATTAGAATACAAAGAAAGACTTTGCAAATATAGGAAAAGTAAAGTAACTTCTTGCTTTATATCTGGTAACAGTGGAACAGAACTAGAAATCAATTGTGTGAGAGGCTATGGTATAGACATTTAATGATGAATGATTTGTTGAAGAAAATAAAAATAATTCCTAAAATCAAGCGAAAATGAAACATACCATACCCCAATCGTGAGCTATAACAAAAGCAGCTCATTTATTTAGGAGATAAATTTATAGTTATAAGTGCTTATACTAAATATCAGAGAGATCTAAAAATGTATATTAGTGCCTTGGAAAGACAAGAACAAGCCAAACACAAAAACAATAGATGGAAAGGTATAATTAAGATCAGAACACAAATTAATAAAGTAGAAATAAAAAATATAAAATATCAATGAACCATAGAATTGGTTGTTTGAGAGATGAACATGATCGATACCCACACATGTACACACACTCACATACACACCAAATTAATATCATGAGATCATAATTTAATTCAGAGAAACATTAGAAAATATTTTAGAGAGTTGTTTTTCACTAAACAAGAAAATCTAAAAGAAATGAACTTATAGATGCTTAGACATACAAAGATTAAACCAAGACAAAATAAACAATTTAAACAGATTGAAAAAAATGGTATTAAATCAGTAATAAAAGTCCCCAAATAAGAATGTTCTAGTTCTACCTGAATGAACTGCTGAATTTTTTCATAGTTTTAAAGAACAACTGATGCTCACTCTTCTTAAACTTTTTCATAAAATAGAAAAAGAAAGAATATTACCAAAGTCTTTTAAAGTACATTCATACATAATAAATAAAGCTAATATTGCCTTAATGCCAAAATCAGACAGAGACCAAACAGCAAAAAAATTATGGACAAATTTTCCTGATGAATATAGATGAAAAATTTTCAATAAATTATTTGCATACCATATTTAAGAACACATTTAAAAGATTATTCAGATTGATCGAAGTAACTTTATTGCAGAGATTTTAGGATAGATCAACATAATCAGATCAATAAATGCATTCCATAAATGGACTCAAGGACAGAAATTACATGACCATTTCAATAGATGCACAAAAAGCTATTGACCAAACCCAATAGCTTTTCCCAGCAAAAGCTGTGATTAGACTAGGAATAGAAGGAACATATCTCTGCATAATAAAGGCTTTATACAGCAACCTTACACTCAACATTATACTAAATTCAGGAAAAAAATAACAACAAAACAAAAACCTCTAAGCATTTCTACTTAAAGCAAGACACAGACAAGGGCGTCCACTTTTCCTATTCTTATCTGGTACAGGTTTTGAAGTTTTAGCTAAAGCAACGGGTAAAGAGAAGGAAGTAAATGGGATTCAATTGGGAAAGGAGAAAATAAATGTATATCTCTTGTCAGACAATGTGATTCTATTCAAGAGACCTAAGAGACAGCACCAGAAAACTCCTAGCATTGACAGACACTGTCCAGTGGAGCAGGATACAAAGTTAACTTATATAAACCAGTAGCTCTCCTGTAATACTATGGTAAACAGCTGAGAATAAAATCAAGGAAGCAGTCTCATTTATAAGTGCCTTGGAAAATAAAATACCTTGGAATAAACCTGACCAAGAAAACAAAAGACCTCAACAATGAAAACCTTAAGATATTGAAGAAAGAAATGAAGATACTGGAAGGTGGGACGATATCCCAAGCTCTTGGATTGGAAGAAATGGCTCAGGAATGGCTTAAAAAACATTTGTGTTGTTTTTTGACATTAGAATATAATGACATAATTTCCCCTTCCCTTCCTGTCTTAAACCTTCCCATGTACCTCCCTTGGTCTCTTTTAAATTCACAGTCTCTCTCTTTTTTCTTTGTGTCTTCTCCAGGGAAGATTATACCAAATGGTTGTCCAATACCAAACTGTCAGCCCTGCAAGCATGTACATACAAGTGACATTATATATACTGAACAAACTGTATTTATGTATTTAGGAATACACATATACACATATATATCTAACAACAACAACATCATCATCAACAACAACAAAGAATGCCAGGAATGGCTATCTTATAAAAAATAATGTACAGATTCATAACACCTTTTCAAAATCTCCACAATACTCTTCACAGTAATGAAAAAAACCAAAAAAAAAAAAACAAAAAAGCAAAACCTTAAAATTAGTATGGAATCACAAAAGACCCCAGGTAGCCAAAGCAATTCTGCACAAGAATAAGAATGCTGAAGGTATAATTATGCCTGATTTAAATTTATAATACAGAGTCATAGTTAAAATAGCAGCATGGTCCTGCCACAAAAAATAGGTACATGAGTCAGTGGAATAGAATAAAAGATGAAGACATAAACCTACACAGCTACAGACACTGATATTTTTTTAGGGGGAGGATCAAATACAAACACTAGAGAAAACATCTTCAACAACTGGTGCTGGCAAAACTGGATAGCTGTGTATAGAATAAAACAAGCACTCCGTATCTCCCCCGGCACACAGATCAACTCCCATAGGACCACAGACCTGAATGTAAGACCTTAAACTTCTACAGGAAAGAGTGGGGTAAAACATTTCAAGATAGAGGAATAGGTAAGAACTTTTTGCATAGGAATCTATTTAAGAAATGAAGCAGATAATGACAAATGTGACCTTAGGAAATTGAAAAGATTCTGCACAGCAAAGGAAATTGTGCCTCGAGTCAAGAAGCATTCTACAGAGTGGCAGGATGTTTTAGGTAGTTACACATCTGTCAGATGACTAATAGCTACCATATACAAAGAACTCAAAACAAGTTAAACAACAAGAGATGAAACAATCCAATCAGTAATGGGCTAATGAAATTAGACACAGTTTTCAAAAGACGAAATATAAATGGTCAATAAACATATAATAAATGTTCAACTCCACTGCCTATTAGAGGGATTAAAATTAATGCTTCATTGACACTATACCTCACCCCAGTCAGAATGGCAGTCATGGAGGTGACAATAACAAATGAGGACCATGATCAAATGGTCTTCATTCCAGAGATGCAGGGATGGTTCATCATGTAGTAATTGATAAACACAATCCATCACATAAACAGATTGAAAGACAGGATCAACATGATCATCTCATTTGATGCAGAAAAGGACTTTGACAAAATCCAACATCCCTTCATGATAAAGGGTCTTGAGAGACTAGGGATACAAGGGACATATCTCAACATAGTAAAGGCAATATAGACTAAGTCCACAGTCAGCACCCACCCAAACTGATAGAGACTCTTAGCATTTCCACTAAAATCAGGAACAAGACAAGGATGTTCACTTTCTCCATGCCTATTCAATATAGGACTTGAAGTCTTACCTAGAGCAGTAAGGCAGTTTAAGGAGATCAAAGGGATATAAATAAGAAAGGAAGAAGTTCAAGTATCTTTATTTGCAGATGATATGATTTTATACAAAAAAGTTCCTAAAATGCTTCTACAGCTGATAAACACTTTCAGCAAAGTAGCTGGATACAAAATTAACAGACAAGAAGACTTTCTATATACAAATGATAAACAGACTAAAAAAAATCAGGAAAATATAGCTTTCACAATAGCCTCAAAAAACTTGGGATAACTCAAACCAACCAACAAGTGAAAGACTTTTACAATAAAAAATTTAAGACATCGAAACAAGAAATTGAAGAAGATATCAGAAGATGGAAAGACCTTTCCTGCTCCTGGGTCAGTAGGACTAATACTGGAAAACTTTATTTATATATTCTTCCCCATAAGTTTCCTTTTATGTAGTTATTAAGTTATCATGCTTGATTTAATTTGCTTATTTTTGTAGCTTTCGCCATTCAGCGTTTTCAACAGATGCTGTCTGGGCATCTTTGTTCACCTTCCAGAGGTACTCAATGAAGACACAAAAATATTCCATTCAACTAGACAACATGGTATTTTCTTCCTCTAATAATATTCCTCAAAATAATATTCTTACTTCTGTGAATAATTCAAATGTGCAATTGTTTTTAGATTTTGGGTCTTGAAACTTCATTAACTCTAGGAGTGTCAGTAATCCTTGATTACGAAGACTATGCCGGGTTGAAAACAGAGACCAATGTTGCTCTGGGAAACTGCTCACTCCCGGGCAAATTGAATTTGCTGGCCACCCACATACCACCTTTGTGTGTTCCAGCCACATGGCCCCCTTATGGTGGGAACATACGAAGCCTCTTCCTTCTGCAGTCCTTTGTGCTGTGCTGTCTGCTCCCTCTACCTACTGCAGTCATGCTCTGGGACCTGCCACCCTTTGGGCAGGTCCCTTTGGGTGCCCACTTTTCAGGTCTCAGCACTCCTCCTGACCACCCTATGGAAGGAAAACCCCACTGGCTGCCCTGATGGTCTCTCTTATGGTGCGCTGAGCCTTCCGTTTTTTCTGGTTTGGTTGTTTTCGTTTGTTTGATTGGAGGATGGTGCTGGTTCATCTTGAAACGGGACCTCTGGTATCCCAGGCTGGCCTCACACTTGTTATGTAGCCAAAGCTGGTCCTTATCTCTGATCTTCTTGCCTCCTTTCCAGCTCTGGGTTTATAGGTATAGGCTACCACACCCAGCTCAGGCCTTCTCTTTGTCCCACTCCAGAGTACACATAATTATAATTATGTTATTGGCCTGTTATCTATCCTCTCCTCTATGATTGTGAACTCCACAAGCACAATGTGTCCTGCATGTTTTACTCAGCACTAAGCGTCCTGTGTCTAATATTGCACCTGGAACACACTTGACAAATCATACAAACTTTAATTATCATTTGGTGGTTGAATGTGTAAATGACAGAGCCTTGGAAATATGTGTTAAGGTAATGAAATGTGAGCCTACACAGACCCTTACCAAATAGTTCACACTTCTCTATTCCATGTTTTCACTTTTCAGTGCAAACTGATAGGAAGGCAATATCTTTAATTCATGGCAGTATCTCCTGTGTCTCCCATTTGTGTGGATATATCCCACAGTTGTAGGTGTGTGTGTGTGTGTGTGTGTGCCCACATGTGTATTTGTGTTCTTCTGAGACTGGTGGGTGGGAAAGGACAGTGTAGGGCAGGTAGGAACTGAGTTGAATTCAAGTGTCTTTTCTGGATAGCCACGGTCTTCACTGCCATGATCTTAGTATGGTTTCCAAATTGAACACTATGATGATAAAGTGTATTTTTTTTTTTCAGTTCAGATGGATTTTGTTTTTTAACATGCCAATGATTTAATTAGAAAAATTACTTCTCTTGTACAAACCTGTAACTTTTTACCTCCCGGCACACCAAGAGCTCTTGGAAAAATTGTATTTTAAAACAAGTTTGGATTGGTGTTTAATTGAAAAATCTGCTCTTATCGGGAAACATCATATATGAGAGGGAATGTAATAATTTAATGTTTGCGTGTTTGCAATGCTTTTGAAAGCAATAAATTATATCACAACGTCCTTTAGGAGTTTAAGTTCATTTGCTGCTCTTTCCTACTGTGACAATCATTTACTCTTAGAGTCCCAGTGAGCACTGACACCCATCATTCAAACGCAGGTAAACACACACAATAGTAAGATGTTAAAAAGACAGGTTCTGAAGTTAAGGCTGGAGAAGCTTGTGACCTACCGTGACAATGCTTCACACACGCTGGTTCTCAGGTGAGCATCTCCTTGCTGATGCAAAGTATAGATTGCTTTGGAAATGTCACTAAAAACTAAGTGTCAGGAAGAGATGTTCACCTTATGCCACCTTACAGATTTTCTTTCCAGTGTTGGGCATGCTAGGGTTTCATGTATGTTAAGCAAGTTCTACCAATAAGCCACAGTCCTAGTTCCATTATCTTTTCATTTAAACTCTTTCTTTAATTTTCAGAAAGCTGAATGATAGGACCATAATGCCATTTAGAAGGAATATGATATAAACCACATTTATTTACATCTATGGTCCATTAGAACTCAGACATTTTAAAATCTACTAGATCTTCAGAGATGACTCTGTGGATAAAGACCTTGCAACATCAGTGTGAGTACATAGTTTTGGTTACCCAAAATCCACATAAAAGCTATGCAGCCCTGGGGACAGCCGGTAACCAAACATAAGGGACTCCCAGGTCAGGCTGGCTAGCTATACTGGCTAGAGCTGTCAGTGAAAGACCTACCCTCAATAAGCAGAGTAGAGAAAAATCAAGAAAGGCATTCCATATCAGGCCTTTAAACCCACATACATTCACTTGCAAGAATATTCACATGCAGCCACACACATACAGACATCTGTAAGTGCATCACATACACATACACCTGTAAACAGAAGACAAAAATGTAATATAAAAGGCTACTTTTACTTTTGTTTTTTCCTGAACTGTGTTCTTAGTTATTCTAGGTGGACAGACCACAGAAAGACACTTCTTTTGTGTTAGGAATTTTAATCCCAGAGCTGAACTTCTACAAAATAATTCTTTATATGATGATCAATATAATTGTGTTTAAAAGTTGCACGAAAATCTTGTAGAATATTTTTCAGTTTAATGTGTTGGTGTAGTTTGCTTTCTTATCAATAAATAGAAAACTCGAGTTTGAAATCCTTCCCAGTGTTTACATACTATGAACATAAGAGATTGTGTTCGAGTGTATGACTTCATTCCCCAGATAAATTCTCCAGGAAAAAATAGATAAGGAAGGATGCAACCATTCATTTCTGAATGGCTTATGATGGGAAAGTTTTTTATTTTTTAAATTTTTTAAATTTTTCATTTTTTTTTTTTTTTTTTTAGATAACCAACCTGGGACCTGGTTCAATTTCTGTTTAGAAGTCATGGAATTGCTTTTCTCCATAGAGACAATATGGCTACTGTGATCATGGTCCTCAATATTGAGTGCACGGCCTCCTTACCCACAGGTTCTGATCAGAAATGAATTCACCAGTTTGTCAGAGGAGCCGTGCACCCACCTCTCTCTTCCTCTTTCCTCTCTGCCTCCCGTGCATGCATTTTCTCACTAATTGCAAACTGCAGCATTGCTGAATCACTCCTCATTCTGAGTGTTTTCAAACTGTGTATATCCACACGTATCTGAAGTATGTGGAAGTCTTCACTGGGTGAATCATTAAGTGTGAAGGAAAGACTTTCCTCTGTCACTTCAATATTTTGATTTGAGATTCCTAATTAAGTGTCTGGAGTGGGGCTTCCATTCACGGTGGTAAAAATAAAACAAAAGTAACTGCATAAGGGGCTGGAGGGATAGAGGACCTGGGCTTGATAGCAAGCACCCATATAGTGGCTAAAAAACAAGTGTCTGTAACTCCAATCTCTGAAGATCTAACACCCTCTTCTGGCCTTCTCAAGAACTGCTTACTTGTTTAAAAAAAAAAAAATTGCTGTTAAAATAGTAAAATGCATGAGTTTTCTTCAGTTGGCCAGCAGATGGAAGTATTTCATAGGAAATTAGAAGGAGCCAGTGATTTGGTTTTGGTTCCTGTTTGAGTTTTATCCTTAGTTTTGTTTATTTTTTTTAATAATAAAAGAAGATGAAATAACTCACATTGAAAGTGGAAGTGAGAAGCAGAAAGTTAAGAGATGAAAAAGGTGGAGCCAGCCTTATAGCATGTAGGTATTTGCAGGCCTTTACTTCACCCTAAGCCTATTCTGTTCAGGCTTTCTCCTGATATCTTCTGAGAAACACATACTCACATGCATATACATACATACATATATACATATACATATATGCATACATATATACATATGCATCATATACACATATACATCTATATCATATACATATTCATACATATACATATATGTATATAACTATTTCTGCTAGCCCTAAGAATCTCTTCAAGAGAATGAATAACACAACCAGTCTCTTCAACAATCAGGCGAGCTTAACATCAAGCTGGTGGCCATGGGAATGCCTGAGAGAATGCTTACTGCCCACTAGTGAGAGCGGGGTGACGGAGAGGGAGGCAGAGGCATTCTGTAGGCAGCTCCAACTTGGCACAAATTCTGGCCATGGCTCCTGTGCTGTTGTGGGGTGGGTGGTAGGTGGGTGTCTATCCTTAAAAATGCAGCACAGATCACTATGCTTTGTCTCAGGGACTGGTGGTATCATTCCTATAGGAGTTGTGTGATCCTGCTTCCAAAATCCCAATTACACTGAGTTGTATTTGTTTGAGTTTCCGTAGGAGGTCTGTGTGAAACAAGCAAACAAACAAGCAAAAAACCAAAAACCAAAAAACAGTTGTTACCATAGCATGACAATGAAAGCCGTGTTTCTCTATTGTCTTCTTGAGTTGCCTGACCATGGAAGCAGTCCTGAAGACCTCATTCCCCCGACTCCACCTGTCCCCCAAACCCCTCTTCTTACAAGCTTTGCCAGGACATGAAAGGATCCATCTTATTTCTGACTTTGGCTTGAGAAAAGCAAAGTGCTTTTCCAACAATCTCATGAGAGAAACTAATACCCCAGAGCTCTGGAGATACAGAGTAACCGCCACAAAATACAATTATGTTGTCTACACATCCTAAAGAAAGTCTGAGGTACATGCATGAAACAAGCGAAATGTCATGAAATTGCTTGACATCTTCTAAGACAGAGCTCTGTTTACTCATTAACTCCGCTCTTTCTCCACCAAAGGGCAACACTGCCCTCTTTATTGGTATTTCCGACTTTCTTCATCAGTACGGTAATTTTAATTGCATTTGTCTAAAAGCTGCCTTTTCTTTTGTGGAATGCCCTTCATGTAGAGCTCTTTGCATTGATATATTTAATTTATTTTCCCGTCTCGTCCTTGAAGCAAAGGTCTCTGGAATATAACTTACAAGTGTGCTGGAGAGAAGCAACAGTGCACAAAATCACTGGCCATTAATCTGCTCTGCCCCTTGGATTCTCTAGTTCTCCTGAAAAGGGAGGAAGCTGATATCCAGGCAAAGGAATTTGTTCTTCCATCCCTAAAAACTAATTGGAATTGAACATCTTAGCTCATCCAAATACATAATATTTTGGAGGGAGAAAAAGAAAAATACCTCTGATGTCAAATCCTCATCGAGGAGTGTTGTAGTGAGCTTGTTTGGCAAAACGCTTAGTCCTCTCAGTGTTTTTAAATATCTTCCAATCTTACTTCTAGCAAGGCATTGAGCTGATGGCAAGGGAGATAAGAATCAAATCCTACCTGGCCAGGGGAGATAATGAATGGAGAAAGCAGAGCAATTCGGTGACAAGATGTTTGCTTGACAAGAAAGCCAAAATGTATGAAATGGCATCCTCTGAGCACTTAACCCTTTCCTTTCCTACTGCCACTGCCTCTCATCAGGAGAGTCCAACACCCCTCACTCTCCAAGCAACAACATTGCAACTTCTACATCAGAGCAAACCTGTGCTTTGGTTTCTGTGACACTAGAGGTCAGTATTGACTAACTTGAGGACGAAACACCCCCCCCACCCCGCCCCCCATGCCCATTGCCACTCCAACCTCTCCACGCTCCATTTTATTTTAAAGAAAAAGTTCTGTTTCTTTGCCCAGGAGGTTTTGTTTGTTTGTTTGTTTTCGTTGTTTTTTTTTTTCTCCCTCTAGAAACCACGTAGTTTTCAGTTCCTGAGAGAAAAACAGTCCTTTGAATAATGAGATCAAAAGAGAGCTCTCCGCTCCTCCACCAAAACCTTGACTTTCCTCAAGGAGAGTTTGGTGTGTGCAGCAAAGCTCAGTGTGCCTGGGAAGGGCTGTGTAGAGTCCCAGTCCTTCCTGGATCCACACATGTCAGAAATGTGTATGGCAGGTTGATCATTGCCAGGGGCCACCATCTTTTCACTAGGAAGTATAACAGAAGAGCCAAAATAGCAAAGCAGTTTGTTCCTGTCTTTCCACATGTCTTCATTGGAATCAGCTTTACCTGCTGCAAAGCCACCTGAAGAACAAGCTAGATCCAGTTACAGGAAGTCTTACAGAAAGCAAGAGCAGGCAGGAAATTCTCAATAGTTATTCTCTTTTAAAATGTTAATATAAGACAAAGTGCAAAAAGTCCAAGAAACTTAATTACCTTCCCCAAGAAATCTCATGGTGCTAAATTAGGGTGGTCCAGGGCTCTCTTCCTTTGTGTGACCTCTACTCCTTTCTTCAGCCAGAGAACATGTGCTTAGAATATCTATCTATCATCTATCTTCTATTTATCTATCCATCCATCTATCTTTCTACCTACTCACCTACCTACCTACTTATCTATATAACCAAAGGCTATCTGTAAACTAGGCAAGATCTCTAAAACTGAGAACCACCCTCAGCCCCAGACTCTTCTTTGTAAACTTGCACAAGTGATTGACATTTTCCGGGCTTATTTTCACCTCATTGTTGGGGTGAGGCAGCCTCTGCCAGCAGATGCATTCGGATATATATATATATATATATATATATATATATATATATATATATATATATATACACACACACACACACATATATACATATATATACACATACATAAATACATGCATCACCCAGTGACCACCCCCATGACTTCCCTGCTGGGACTGGGGTGGACACAATGATGACACATGACTGTCAGCTATGTCCACCTATGCTTTCCTGTTTGCTGACAGTTTATAGTTTGAAAATCATGTGTTTCCAGCTAATGGGCCATCTCTCTTTTGTACCCCAATAGCACCTTCTCCTTAAAAGACCATTAAGCAAATTGACATCCCAGGCTTGCTTTAATGCTGTCTGGAATAAACTGCTCAAACAAACCATTGCAGGTTATTTAAAAACTCATTCTCCGCAAGGAATCAGGAACTCTGCTGAAGAGTACAAGGGCCTTTGTCCTTAGAGGTAAATCACAGAATGGCTTTGCCATTCATTGAATTTGTAAACAAAGCAACCCATAAAGGGGGTGTAAAATCAAACAAGCAAGTAAACAACAAAACAGAAAGCAAAAGGGAAATAAGTCACCTGCTGTATCTGGTTCATAGAAGATCAAGTGCAGTACAGTAGAATAGCCCCTTGGTAAGTCAATGCTACTAAACCTTCAGCACAGCAGATAGAGATTTCTCTTTTGGGATTAAAACTGTGAGGCACAGAGAAATCCAGGAAATTTCCACATCTCTGGGTTACTAAGGAGTGATTTTTGAGTAGAAGCCCAGTCTAGCAGGTTCCTGTGTCTTAATACTAAGCAAGACTTCACCAATGGGTCCCTTGCAAATTGCTGTCTCTTTCTTGAATGGGGAACTCAGCATCTGAGGCTGCCTCCCCGCAGAGAAGCTGAACCTCCTTCCTTCTTCCAGGCTACATGGTTCATTACCAAGGGGCACTCGATGCTAATGAAGGATCTTTAATAGCCTTATATAACGATCCTGATTGCTTCTACTGCTCTGATTTGGAAATCGTGTTGTATCTAAGGGGACCTCTTCAGTTTAACAAGGCAAAAGGGGGTGGGCTGGAGGAAAAGGAAGGCAGAGCACACAGAAAGGAGAAGGCCAGCCGCCACCCATAATTAACAGCATTTCCTAGTCTGCACGGAGGGAAGCTCTCCTGAGGGGCAGCCTGGCAGGCAGCTGCTCTTCCCTGGGAGACAGACAGGTGTGGACTCTGCAAGGCTGAGCCAAATTTATCTCCAAGTACTTCAGTATGAGCTCTGAACTCAATTAAGAAGGGGATGAGGTGCTGGAGAAGGACAGAGAGTAGACTCCAAAAGGCCTTATACAAAGTCTACACACTTAACTCCTGAAAGAAGCTTTTCACCTATAACAGGTAGAACATGTACCTTTGCTAGAAAAGTGCCCCAAGAAGCCCTTGCTAGGCAAATGACCCATATATGTTCCAGTGTTTTGAGCTATTGTGCTGGATGTTCCTCCTAACTCTGACTCACATTCATCCTTGGAAATATACAAGGAAGAATACTCTTCTTCCTTGATAAACTGCCTCTGCTTATACTACTATCCAAATGTCTCCTTGGATTCATTGTTCCAGGATTGAAGAACCAAGAACTCCAGCAGGTTCTCACCACACCCCAGTATCTGCTGGTATCAGTTGGTGAGTCATCCATTCAGGAAGTGAGATTTAAGTGTCTAATCTCTTAAACTTCTTTTTCCTTCTGGGGCTGCCTGAAAGGAGTCCCTCTACATTGCAGGTATTGCCTGGCAATGTACACTGTAAAATCATTCAGCATTCTCCCTGGTAAAGAGTCCAGAATATTGCCCTTCTCTCTCTGGCTAACAGACCTGACTTCCTTGGCATTCCATTCTCCCTCCCTCCCTCCCTTCATCCATTCATCCTTCCTTCCTTCTTTCCTTTCTTACTCTTTTTTTTATTTGATATTTCTTCCTTCCTTCCTTTTTTTTTGCCTCCTCTTTCCACTTGTGTGAGTCCTGTGGGAATGCCAGGCTTGGACACAGAGTGGGATGGGGCTGTCTGGGTGCTTACTGTTGTTGGATGACAAGGGTACAGATTGCACCTGTTGGTAGTGTGGCACTGGGAACATAGATGTAAAGACATATGCAGACAGCACCTAGTGATATCGGTGGTGTGGCGGCCGAGATCCAGAGTGTATTCCCCCATTAACTCTGCCATGTACCACTGACTCCCTAGGCTCCCCTGATTCTTTCCCCAAGCACTTTTCTTTCTAGTTTTTAATAAACTGCAACTCTGCTTCATACTGGCTCGTCCTGACATTTTTTTCTGTGTCTAATCCAAGAATCTTGTTTCATCTTAATTGAAGTATCTAAAATAATTAAAGAACCCTTGAATTAGCCAAGAGCAACAATATGAGACTATACCTCCATTCCTGACACCATGACACACATAGGGTGATCAGATATGTTGGCCTCCCTATTGCCATCAGTATGCTACTGGAGAAGACTTTGAAAGGGTCTAGGTGAGGATGATCCATCCTTCTTTGTTCTCATGTATTTGGTAAGTTCTTGGGCCTTTCATATGCCCATGGACCTGGTTTATTCTGGTAAACATACAGGGTAGCATCCCTTTAGGAATACATTGTTTATTAGTTGGTATCTCATGGGTAATGTCAGACAGTTGGGGCTGTTTGCACCTGCAAGTTGCAGAAACATACTGCCTCTCTATCTGAATTCAAAAGAGAACCAAAGGCTGCTTGAAAACTTGAGTAGCCTAGAGCAGAGGTCAGCCCAGTAAACACCATTTTATACAATATGGAGTAACTTAGAGCAGAGGGTCTTCCCACCTGCAAATGGATTATTCAAAATCCCACTGAACACCTTCCTGGAGCACAGGGACTCTCAGACCAGGGGCCCGCTGCTTAGGATTACAGCACTTCACCAAGGGCTGATGAATATTGATTGATGGCAGAGAGTCTCCTCACAGGGACTAAAATGAATAAAGAAACCTGTTGACTGCGGTAAGAGGTTACCAAGAAGAGGAGAGAATCCTGCCACATTTGTAAACAGGCACCTGCTGCTTGTCTCATAAACAGAGAAGAGATGTTATCCTGTTTGGGTTCACTCCTCGTCCTTTCCCCTTACCTCTCAAAGACAGAGGGTTAACCTTTCTATTCCTTTTGCATTGTGTATCTTTTTAAACTTATTTATTTATGTATTTATTTATTATTTATTTCATGTATGAGTACTGTGACAACCCCTCTTGGTTGTCAAGTTGAGTACATCTGGAATCAATCGAAACCGAAGTAGCTAGGCAAGCCTGTGAGGGATTTTCTTGATTGGACCATTTGAGGTCAGAACACCCACTCTTTCTGCCAGGTTCATCTATCCTGCCACTGAGGCATTCACTTGTTGCAATTAGAACCCACTTCTTCAGGATTCCAAGGCAGACTGAATACCACCCGAGACTCCTGTCCTTGAGGGCTGAACAACTACCAGGTTCTTGACCTTTCTGTTGGAAGATAGCCATTCTTGGACTCAAACACTGCAATCAATCATTCTATCAGTTCTGTTAGAGCAGTAGCAGTTGTCAATCAGGTCACAATCCCTTTGCGGGGGTCAAATGACCCTTTGGTAGGGGTCACCTCAGACCATCTGCATATCAAAATTTTACATTACAACTCATTACAGTAGCAAAATGACAGCTATGAAATAGGAAAAAAAATTTATGATTGGGGGCTCACCACAACATGAGGAACTGTACTAAAGGGTTGCAGCATTAGGAAGGTTGAGGACCACTGATCTAGAGAACCCTGACTGATATAAGTACTCTAGCTACATCTTTCTAACTCCTCCTGTGTTCCCCCAACTCCTAAAATTCATAGCTTCTTATTCTTTAATTGTGATTTTTACATCTATGTAATGTATAGAGACATGTATATAATGACCATGATTTAGGTAAATTTATCAATATAATCTGCTGAATTTTTTTAGTGTTCTTCGTGTTTAGGATTGGCTACTTGGGATTGAATAACCTATCTAGCGGTTCATCCATGCAGTAGACAAACTCATTCTTTTCCACTAATTAATACAGCCACTAATTTATAGTATCTCTTTATCTAGGTGTGGGGCCTTGTGAGATCTCCACCACCAACACCGGCATGTCAGTTGGTGCCATTGTTCAGGTCTTGCTAAGGCAGCCATATTGTTCAGATTGCATGAGGGCAGCACTTCTGTCCTATATAGAAGACACTGTCTCACAAGAGATGTCCTGGTCCTCTGATTCTTATTAATCTTTCTGCCAGCTCTTATCTTTTAGAAAACCTTCAGTGTGGGGGCTATGTTGTAAATCTGTCAGTTAGGGCTGGGCCCCTCACAGTCAGTTGTCCTCTGCGTTGTAACCAGTTGTGGACTTCTGCAATGGTCTCCATCTGCTGCAAAAGAAAACTTCTTCGATGTGGGGTGAGAGCTATACTTATCTTCAAGTGTAAGAATAAGTGTTGAGAGTGCAGTTAGAAATTATATTGGTTTACGGAAGTGGAAGTAGTTGCTTCTCCTCTAGGCTCCATGGGCTCACCATCCACTGGTAGTTTGTCTATGGTTATGGTACCAGGAATGAATTCTTTCCTATTGAGAAGGCCTTAGGTCCAATTAGACAGTCGTTGGTTACCCACAGGATCTGTGTGCCACTATTGTATGTTTTGGGGTATCTTGCCTTTTTAGTCATCGTGGTTTATAGGCATTACAGTTGGATAGAAATATTCATTATTTTTCTCTCCTGGAAGCTTGTATAGTACCTTCCCTTGCTATGAAAACTATTTCCCAGGAAGGAGGCTTCAAGGTCTGTTCTATTTCAATTCCTCCAAATCTTCTGTCCAAAGTGTGTGGTATCCTTAGCAATAGGGTCTTACCTTCAATTTATAGGAGGTAACAAGGGCAATGACAACAGCCTATATTGATTTTAGGCTCTCTTGTACTTCCCTGACCAACAATTTTAAAGGATGTTTTCCATACCTGGTGTCTTAGTTACGTTTATATTTGTGTGACAAAACACCATGACCAAGACAACTGTTCTGGCTAGTTTTGTGTCAACCCAACACAAGCTAGAGTCATTTTAGAAGAGGGACCTTTAGTTGGTAATATGCTCCCACCTGATTGGCCTGTGGGCAAACCTGTGGTACATTTTCTTCATTGATGATTCATGTGGGTGGGCCCAACTCACTGTGGGCAGTGCCAGCATAGGCTGGTGTGGTTCTAGGTGCTATAAGTAAGCAGGGTAAGCAATCTATAGGGAGCAAGCCAGTAAGAAGCAATCTTCTATGACTTCTGTATCAGTTCCTGCTTACAGGCTTCCGCCTGGAGTTCCTGCTCTGGCTTTGCCCAGTGATATATTGTGGTCTAAGAGTTGTAAGATAAAATACCCCACCTCCTGCCAAAGTTGCTTTTGGTCCTGGTGTTTTATCACAGTGATAGTTGTCTTAGCATTTCTAACTAAGACAATTTAAAAGGTAAGAATTTAAATGGGCTTATAGTTTAAGAGCACTGGAATCAATGATGATTGAGCTAACCCACACCAGTAAGAACACCTGAGAACTCACATCTTGAACTGCAAATAGGAGGCAGAGAAAGCTAATTGGAGAAGGTATGGACATTTGAAATTTCAAAGCCCATCTAGCTCGGACCCAACTGGACACATCTCCTTACATAAGGACATACCTTATAAACCTTCCCAAACAATTCTACCTACTGGGGATCAACTATTTAAACACATGAGTTTATGGATGCCATTATTATTCAAACTACCATACCAGACATACCAGACACTGGGGTTTCTATTACATAGATTATGGACTTGAGGTTATTGTCACCACACATGGCATAACTTTGTCTGTAAATGTATGCATACACATATATAGATGGAATTTTAAGTAAACATAAAATCGTATGATTCTCTATGTTCTTTTCAAATATCCTTAGTGTTATTTATCTCTCCTTGCTCCTTATCCCTCTGAATTCCCCACCCTCCCCTGCCCCTGTCCCAGGTAAGTCCCTCCTCCACTTACCCCTTGCCCCTTCATAGCACCTGTGCCCCATTATTCCTCACACCCCATTTTCTTCTCCTCCTCATGGCCCTTTTTTACTTCCCTGGTATCTGTGGTTAATTCAGGTGACACATTCACATCTAAAGGTGTGGCACTAGGCCCCAGCCACAATAAGAGAGAATGTGCAGTGCTTGTCTTTCCATGTCTGTGTTACATCACCCAGTACAATATTTTCTAGTTCCTCCCATTTACCGCTAACTTTGGGATCACATTTTGCTTGCAGCTAAAATAGAATTCCATTGTGTATATGTAACACATTTTCATTATCCATTCTTCAGTTGGAGGACATTCATGTTGTTTTCACTTTCTAGCTTTGTTGGATAGAGTGGCAATGAACATGTCTGAGCAAGTATTTGTACAATAATGTGATGGTAAGTCTCTTAGGCATATGCCATAGAGTTGTATAGCTGGGTCACATGGTAGATATACTTTTAGCCTTTTGAGAATTCTCCACATAAATTTCAAGAGCAGCTGCACTAGTTTGCAATCCAACCAACAGTGAATAAGTGTTTCTCTTCTCCCACACCAGTATTTACTGTCAGTTGTTTTCTTAATCTTAGCCATTCTGACTAGGGTAAGATGAAATCTCAAAGTAATTTTAATTTGCATCTCCCTAATTGCTAAGGATGTTAAACATTTTTGGAGTTATCTTACAGATCCATAATCAATTTTAAATTGAGTTATGTGTTTACATAACTCTTTATGATTTATTTATATATCTGGAAGTTAATTTTGTGTTAGATGCATAGCTGGTAAAGATTTCCTCTCACTCTCTGGGTTTTCTCCTTTGCTGTATAGAAGCTTTTTAGTTTTATGAGGTTCTTATCAGTTATTGGACAAATGGAGTTCTGGAAAAATGGAGTTCTATTCAGTGTTTTCCTACAACTTTATCTTATGGAGAACTGCCTATATTTTCTTCTATCAATTTTAGTGTTTCACACTTTGTATTGAGGTTGTTTATAAACTTGAAGTTGATTTTCATCCAGGATTATGTATATGGTCAATTTCATTCTTCTGGATATGGCATCTAGTTTTACCAGTTTAATTTGTTGAAGGTGCAGTCCTTTCTCCAGTGTATATTTTTTGGAATTGTTGTGAAATATCAGATAGCTATAGTTACATGCACACATGTTTGAGTCTTCTTTTTTTGTTTTAATTATCTATGTCTGTTTTTATGTTAGTGCCATACTGTTTTTATTACTATAGCTCTTTAGTGTATCTTAAAATACAGGATAGTAATCACTCTAGCATTATTCTTTTTGCTCTTGATTATGTTGACTTGCTTTGGTCTTTTGTAGTTCGATATGACTTTTATAATTCTTTTCTATTTCTATGAATAATGGCATAGGATTTTAATTGTGATTTCATTGAATCTATAAGTTGCTTTTGATAGACTGGCCAGTTTTACAATATTGATGCTACCAACTCACGTGCATGGAGGGCTTTCCATCATCTATTGTCTTCTTCAATTTCTTTTGTCAGAGATTCAAACATTAACTTTTATGTCTTTCAATGACCTCGTTGGGTTTATTCCTATTTATTTTATTTATTTATTTTTTAAGACTAACGTGACTCAGAGTGTTTTTATGATCCCTTTCTCAGTGTGTTTGTTGTTGATGTGTAACAAGGCTACTGTTTTTTTCTAAGTTGCTTTTGTATATGTAATGGCTAGTTTTATGTGAACTTTATGCAAGCTAGAGGAGGAAGCCTTAACTGAGAAAATGTCTTGGTAAGATCAGGCTAGACGCAAGTTTGTGGGGCATTTTTTAAAATTAGAGATTGATGTGGAAAGTACCAGCCTAGTGTGAGTAGTGCCACCCTTGGGCAGGTTTTCCTTGTTGCTATAAGAAAGCAGGCTGAGCAAGCTATGGAGGGGGGAAGTTAGTAAGCAACACTTTTCCATGGTCTTTGCATCAGCTCTTGCCTCCAGGTTCCTGTCCTGGTTGAGCTCCTGTTCTCACTGGTTTTGATGATAAACTATTATATGGAACTGTGGGTGAAATAGATCCTTTTCTTCCCAAGTTACCTTTGGTCATGTTTCATCACAGCAATAATAACTCTAAGACAAGTTCATAACAGCATAGTGGGGTATTTCTGTGACAGACCTGATTATGTTTTTTGAGAGGATTGTTGAAGGACTTTAGGCTAGAAAGGCCATTGAGTATTGTGAATTCATTAGAATGTTCTGTAGCATCTTGGAAGATAAAAATGTTGAGAGCAGTGCAGAAGATGGAGGCCTGGCTTATAAAGTTTCAGAGGGAATCAAAGGCCTCTTGAGTTAAGAATCTTTGGTTCTGGGTAGCAGGGGCTGAGGAATCTGTTGGGATTACCAAGAGAACAGAACCAATAAAGTAAAACCTCTGCTTTACTTGGATAATAGATGATGGTCATCTGGAGCTAAGAAGTTATCAGTGATTAAGATGAGACCAATGTTATTGAGGTTAAATTTTCTGGGAAGTATTTCCTCAGATTCAGTACACAGAAGCTGTGTTCCAGACGTGGTCAAGGCTGTACCTTGCACTGGCAGCTGAACTTGGTAATGTAAGAGTCACCCAGGTGGTACTGGTTTTGTAGGAATGAACGGATATTGAAAAGCAGCTGAGGCTTGGCACTGTGAGAAGCCTGGAGAGACCAAGAGAGATGGTGCCACCTCAGAAGCTGTTGAATCTCCCAAATTGAAGGGGCCATGGAGAGAATTTGAGGCTTGGCACTAACGAAGGGATTCTATTGGTGAAATCGCCGTCCAGTTGCAGCAGAAGACCCCAGCATTTTGGAAATGCCAGTCTGTGGGATGACCACCATGTATAACAACAGGGGTTGAGCCTGCCAAACCTTGGAAGACAAACTGTGTGTGTTGCAGAGGGCAGAGCCAGAGAAGTGGCCCTAGCCCTTTGGATGATCCCAAAAGATCGTGAGTGAATCCCAGATAATGGGACATTGAGTTATTTATACTTTTGGAATTTGGTTTTGCTTTGTTCCGATTGTGACTGCCCTAATTCTTCCCTCTTGAAGTAAGAAAGTATTTAATTTATTTTTGATTTCATAGGAGCCCATAGTTGAGAAGCTATGAATTTTAAAAGAGATTTTGGATTTTTAAAATAGACTGGCTATTTTAAAGAGACTGAATTTTTAAAGACAGTGGGTCCTTAAAAATGTGGAATATTTAATATTTTAATGTTTACAGTAATGTGTGATCTTGGGGATGAATAAGAAAGGAAAGGCTGTGACTTAATAGTGATGTGTTTGTGTGTGAAGTTGACAAAGTATCAGTTGTACTGGCTAGTTTTATTTTAATTGACATCATCTAGAGTCACTGGAGAGGAGGAATTCTCAATTGAGAAAATGCCTCAGTAATATCAGGGTATAGGAAAGCCTGTAGGGCATTTACTTAATTAGTGATTGATGTGGGATGGCCCATCCCATTGTGGGTGGGGTCATCCCTGGACAGGTGCTCCTGGGTACTATAAGGAAGCTGAGCAAGGTATGGGAAGCAAGACAGTAAGTAGCACTCCTCCATGGCCTCTGCATCAGCTCCTGTCTCGAGGTTCCTGTCCTCACTGCTTTTGATGATGAACTATTATGAGAAACTGTGAGTGAAATAAACCCTTTCCTCCCCAAGTTACCTTTGATTACGATGTTTTATCACAGGAGTAATAACACTAACTAGGACAGTATCCTTCTACTTTGCTAATAGTGTCGATCACCTCTAGTTTTCACTGTATTGAAAAAGACTTGGATGGTGAACATCCTTGTCTAGTTTCTAATTTTAATGGCTTTGCTTCAAGATTTTCTCTATTTATATCAATGCTGGCTATGGGTTTGTGAGACATAGCCCTTATTATTATGCAGTATTCTCCCTCAAATACTGTTATTGCTAGGACTTAATCATGAAAACATGTTGGATTTTGTTGAAGGCTTTTTCTGCTATCTATTGATATGATCATGTGATTTTTGTCTTTAAATTCATTTATATGATTTATTACACATATTGATTTATGCGTGTTGAACCATACCTGCATTCACAGGACAAATTCAACTTGATTTCAGTGGATGATCTTTGTTATATATGCCAGTATTTGGTTTGTAAGTATTTTGTTGAAGAATTTTGTATTTATGTTCATAAGTATGTAGGGTTTAGTTTACATTACAGTTAATAGTCCATCATGAAGTCTAGTCAGGCCAGAAACTCAAGGCAGGAACTGAAGCAGAGTCTGTGAAAGAGTGCTTCGGATTGACTTGCTCATCATGGCTTTCTCAGTTTGCTTTCATAGACACTCTAGACCACCTGTGCAGGCACCACACCACCCCCAGTGTGTTGGGCCCTTCCATGTCAATTGTCAATTAAGAGAATGCCTCCACAGACTTACCTGCAGGCCAATCAGATGACAGCATTTACTTAATTGAGGCTCCTTCTTCTTACATAATTGTAGCTTATGTCAGTCAAGTTGACATAAAACTAGCCATTACAGTAGGTTATGTGGAGCTATTTCCATTTTCTGATTTGTTTTTTAAAGATTTGCTTTGTGGGCCAGTCTGTGGTCTAGTTTAGAGAAGCTCCAACAGGCTGCTGGGTAGAATGTATACTGGTGCTTGAATGGAGTATTCTCCAGATTTCTGTTATGTCCATTTGATGTCTGATGCACGTACACTCTGATGTTTCTCAGTTTAATTTTAACCAGATAACCTACTTATTGGATGAGGTGGGTTATTGAAACGACCTACTATTCTTGAGTTGGAGTTAATCTGTCTTCAAGTACTATAGAACACTTTTTATGAGAATTGGGTGCATTTGGGTTTAGTGCATATATGTTTAGGATTATATACCTTCTTAGACAATTATCCCCTTGATTAAAAAAATGTTCTTCCTTATATCTTCTCATTTGTTTTATTTTACAGTCAAATTTTTTTCTAATATTAGGATAGAGACATTTGTTTGCTTTCTGGACCCATTTGCTTAGAATAAATTTTTTGAATCTTTTCACTTTAGAGTGCATGCTATCCTTGAAGATGAGTTTCTTGCTGACAACAGACTAACAGATTGCATTTCTAATCCATTCAGCTAATCTATGCCTTTTGATTCAGGATTTGAGGTCATTAATATTTAATGTTATTATTGAAAGGGCTGTTGTTGCTGTCTTTTTTTTCTTGTTTGAGTTCTTTTGTCTATATGTGTTTTATTCATTATAGCTTCAGTTTTTTTTCTTTCTGTAGTCTACTGGCTGTGCTTACTCCTGTCTTCCAAAGTACTTGGGTTCCAGTGTCCAAAGTATTGCTTCCAGTATTCTCTGGAGAGCTGGTTTAGTAGACATGAAGTCTTTAGAATGTTTATATCATGAAACAATTTTCTTTCTCCTTCAACTACAGCAGATAGTTTTGCTGGGCATTGTAGTCTAGGTTGGTATCTGTGGTCTTTTAGAACTTGAGGTGCATTACTCTAGGCTCCACTGTCTTTTAAGGTTTTAATTGCTAAATCAGATATTATTCTCAGGTGTTTTCTTTCACATGTGACCTGTGGTTTTTCTCTTGCTTCTTTCAAAATCCTTTCTTTGGGCTATATATTTAATACTTTAACTATAATATGCTATTGGAAATTTATTTTCTGGTCCTGCATGTTTGGTGTTCTGTATGTTTCTTGTATCTGTATGGGTGTGTCTTTTCTCCATTTGGAGAAGTTTTATTTTATGGTCAATGCCATTGACCTGTGATTTCTTTTCCTTCCTCTGTGCCTATAATTCAAATGTGTGTGTGTGTGTGTGTGTGTGTTTTGTGATGTTCCACAGTTCTTGCATGTTATTTTCATAATGTTCTTTACTTGTGTTATCTAATTCCTCCATTTTCTCTCCTCAAATCCTGATACTCTATCTTCTGCGTTGTCTATTCTACTGATAAGGTTTCCCCCTGAGTTTTACAATTGGGTTATTGAGTTTCCGATTTTATCTTCATTTCATCTTGAGTCCTAGTCAATATTTCTATCTCTTTACTGAACTCAGTTTTCACATTCTGCACTCTCTTCGTTCAGCTGAATGTGTTTTGTAAGGCCACACTCAGACCTTTGTTGCTGTGCTCTTTTCCTTTAACTTCTCGTTCTTGTCCTCTTTAAATGCCTTAACTTCTTTGGTGAAGTTTATGATTGTTATTCTAAGTTCCATGTCCCTAAGTTCATCTAGGTAATTGTCATTGGAGGACATTTTGTAAGACCAGTGGGTCTTTGTGGGGGAGTACACTGTTTGGCCATTCCTATTGTTCATGCTATTATGATGTGACCAGTATGTCTGGTGTGATATTTTAGCCTGCCGTGGTTGGGGTTGGTGGTGTGGGAACCCTATGACCAGAACTGGCTTTCTCCACTAGTTTTAAAATCAGAGGTACATTAACTCACCATAATTGTGCCATGTGTTTTCATGATCATTGCATTCATGTCTTTTTTTTTTCTTTTTTGTCATTTTGAGTTTAAAAATCCTGGAACAAAATTCAGTATGCCTTTAGGATTCCTGAATAAGAACTGAGTAAGAAAAATCTGTGACCATTTATTTCACATGAACCTTAATGTTCTTGGCATGCCTAATTTAAGGTGTGTGTGTGTGTGTGTGTGTGTGTGTGTGTGTGTGTGTGAGAGAGAGAGAGAGAGAGAGAGAGAGAGAGCGAGAGAGAGAGAGAGAGAGAGAGAGAGAGAGAGAGAGAGAGAGAGGGGAGAGATATTATGTATATAAACATTTTAGGATGACTTTTAGCTTGCAGTTGTAATTTTAAGATATGAGAACTTTTGTTTGGCTCCCTGTCTTTGCATCTTTTGAAAAAAAGGTCATTTTTCCCCCCAAAGTCCTTGTCTTGGTCAATTTGTAACTAAAGGGAATAAAAGGTCATTTAAATCAAGCTCTTGCTGCCTGCTCAGCCTGCTTTGAGTCCTGCAAAAGACAATGACTTATCTCTGCACTTTAACATGATTATGTTCAGAGGAAAGCAGGTAACCAAAGGAAGGGAGACAATAGAAAACCAAAGCCGAAACACCAGACTTTTACCTTGTCTTTGTTGAGGAGAAAGTAGTTTGGGGAGTATTAATGCAGTATGCCTGGGTTTCAGATATGGTTTCTTGTGCTTTTATTGCAGTGTATTTAATTTCTTAAGGAAGAAACAGCATATGAAGTACATTTTTTAATATAGAAAATTAAGAAGAGAAGAAAAATGTTTTAAAGGAGAAAGGGTCATTTTCTTGGAAAGTAAAGGAAAAAAGGGAAGACAAACCAAAATTGTAAGTATGTTGAGGAAATCTGATTAAGTCACAAAAAGAACTATGAAAGTTAAAATGTAAAGTCGTCACATGTATAATTACACTTACAAAGTTACTTAGTAATCCTAGAATCAGATTTGTGAAATATGTATTTCATCAGGTACTTTGATTCAGACATTAGAAGAAACCTACAAATGGATTCATGGGACACCAGGCATATCAAGTAACCTTTTAAATTTGGCTTTTGAAAATTTTAACATCACGAATAAAAGCCTAGATATTCCAAAAGTATCATTATGAAAAATTATAGTAAAATACAAGCTCATTTGATCTCTTTAACCTTGGGGATAGTTTCTGGGCTGAGGATAACATGTAACCTGAAATAATATCATATATATTATACGTATACATATATGTATACATATATATATATACACACACACATACGTGTGTGTGTGTAAATATCAAGTGGCAATGCTTGTCACAGTCGTGGGAAGCAAGAGCATTATCAGAGATTTGCTCTCATTAAAGTTCTAATAAACAGAGCTTTAGGTCTTCGTTTAAGATGAAATAATTGCAAGGGTTGATGGGCCCTCAGCTCTAGTGATAGTTAACTAGAACAGTTGAAGAGCAGTGAAGCTTCTTTTTGAAAGCCTCACTTATGTGATGGCAGACAACCTTTGAAATACCTCCAGAAACTCTTGCAATTATAGGTTAGGGTGTTTCTTTCTAATATTGAGGCTTCATTCTGCTTTAATCACATACTCAAGGACATTTTACTAATGAACTTTTATAGTGTGCATAAGAATGACCAGAAGCCAAAGGAAGAATTGTCAACCCAAACCTTAAAAATTGTCCTATAAATGGACTAATGGCAAGGCATAACAAGTGGAATGCTCCATTACAAGTTAGAGAAATTACTGGACCCACAGCTTACTTTGACAGCTAAATTCTATAACATGTGGATAATACCCAGGATGCTTCTAAATCAAAGCAGCTAAAGTGGTACAAAGAGATAAGCTTTGTCCAAGATCTAAATGTCTTCTGGTGTTTGCTCACCCCTTTTCAGTGTAAATATGGGTCTACTCTGAGAACCCAAAAAATTAATCTCTAAAATTATATCTTTACCTTCTGAGTCTTCACATGTTAAGAATATCTTAAAAAACAATGCTATTTGTGCCTACAAACTGTAAGCATTCTCTTCAAACAAGAAAGAAGGATGTCTTAGCTTCTTACATGCAAAGACAAGCCTCATTTACAATGTTACTTGAAGTCGTAAGCTTACTTAACGTCTGGGGGTTTCTCAACTCCCCTGTTAGTGCTGTCAGTATAACAAATACTTCATGTTCCCAGCATCACTGTTCTCCTTTTGTTCTTCTCCACCACTGAGTTCCTCCTTGGACTTTTTTTCTTTTCTTTTTATACCACATCCTCAGTATCCATCAGACTTATCAGTATGCTTGTTGTTTTACATCCAAGGGATTTATGCTGGTTGTCCAGGAGCCTGCATAAGGATGGTACTTCTGGGGCAACTATGGTCATGGCTTTCTGGGTTCTTTCCACTTTGTGGCCATTGGTTGGTGTAATCATGTCACTCTCGTTTGGATGTTGCATTTTTAAGTTCCTTGTAAACTTTGTCTCTAGGATGCAGCATTTTCAGAGTAAACTCATAATTCACAGACCTGGCCAACTGCTCCCACAGAAGATCCAGGCCCTCCTCTTCAACCAATAGACAGAATAGGAGGAGAGTTCCATTATCACTTAGGCAGGAACTATGGCCAGCAGCAGCAGAATGTAATAGTAAGGAGATGGATGTTCATTTTCTAGTTCCACCAGAGATTTCTGGGACTATGTCTCTGGGAGAGTGATGGGAGTGGAGGCAAGAGAGCAGGGTAGAGAGTGGTCCAAAAGCTTTACATAAAGGCTGAAGAATTACTATATGAAATAAACCTATTGGCAAAGACTATAACTGAGAACCCCCAACCTTCCAACATGTAATAGAGAGAATATGTGTGAGAAATCCCATACCATGCACAGGACCCAGAAATGACTCATACTAGTCATTGGTGCGTAGGCACCAATAATCTACTAACCTTCCTCCAAGGTCTAGTTTGTTTCATTCCTCCATAGCACATTCTTCCTAGATGTCTATTTCAAATTCTTTGTTTCAGGATATACCTGGAAATACTAGCCAGTGCCTACAAAGATCTGATATTTTTGCAGTATCAGGATACAACCAATAATATATTGTTTGCTCGGAGTGCTTGGGGTACATGCCTAGAATTAAGTCAAGCTTTCCATTGACCTTTACCTGGTGAAATTGATTGGTTAGGGTAGGGTTGGTAGCTGGAAGATTATGTTTTTGTGGATTGATATTACATTGATAAATCAACAAGTCAGTGAGCCGAGAGTCGTCAATGTTTTGTTTCTTTTAAGCCATCTTGTAAAACCTCATCATATTGTAAAAGATGACTGAGTCGAGGAGGAGAGATGGAAATGCTGTGCAGCAAACATATAAAGAACACTGAGAGGTACTTTATATGTCCTGGTACCCTCAGGTTACTCCCCTGAAGAGAAGCTCCTATACTGTATTTTAGGAGAAGACAGAAATAGAGACCAGACAGGATTTAGAAGAGGGAGACAAAGTGATTCCAGATAAAAAATGTGGTGAGATTTGGGAACAAATATATGTGCAAAGGATGGATGAAAGTAGAAATATTATCTTTGTCATGTTGGCACTTTCTATCTTATTCAGTATCAGTCATGGACAGCAATGTTATTGGAGAGATTAGGTCAGACCCTGGATCTTGGCAGCCCTGACAGGCTGTGCTCAGCCATTTGTACTCAAAGGGCCAAGTTAAAAAACAAATAAACAAGGAATATGAAAGAAAATTTATTCAATGTGGCCATATGGGATGAAGAACAAAGACATAGTGAGCACCCACAAATTCCCCTGTTGGTATCCTGACACGAGGTTTAGGTTTAAGCAGGTGGCCAGGGGGACACAAAACTAAGCAGTCCTGGACAAGGTGTAGTTCTGCCTATAACTAACTAACATATTGTCATCTGGGATTCTGGCTTCTAATCTGTTTTTCAAGTTTTCAGAACTTCATGGGCTCATTCTCAGGAAATACACACCCTTCTGGGTAGCATCTGGTTCTTTGCCTTTTCTTTTCCATGCATGAGATTCCCAGGAAAATTCTGATCATTGGGGTCCAAAGTCTTTTGAGTATCAAAAGTCTGATAGTCAGAGGAAGGACACATGTGAGTCTTTTAAGAATATCTTGACTTCTAGAGTGGTTGGGTATAGTGGGTGTTCTGACATCTAATTTACTCAAGGATATGAGTTATCTCTCCCGAAACCACAATACACAGAAGGGAAATTGAAGAGTCTCTTCTCTTTTCATAAAGTCTTGGTTATTTCCCTTAAATTATATTGTTTTAATTTCAGAGCTTGATTTTCATAAGGGACATTTGAGATTACAGGCAAATGTCTAAAGAAAAGAAATAAACTACAAGAGGAGAAAATATTATTACTTGACTAATATGGTAGGGAGAAAATTTTCTAACAACAAGAATGGCACCTGAAAGAAATAAAATTACAGAAAGAAAATAGGTCTATTTCTTTTTGGTACGGAAACCACATTCTGCTTTTGTTACTATTTTTTTTTTAATTTCATAAGCTTCATAAAATTAGAACCAAGCAATACATTTCCATTGAAAATAATTGGTATACATTTTGATGACTCACAAATGCCTCATAAATATAAAGGAAATACTAAATGTTACTGGAGAAAGGAAAAAGTACCATAAACTTTCAGTAACAAAGACAAAAACATATATTAGAAAACAACCTCAAAATTCAAATAAAAGATAACCTTGTAATAAGAGCAAAAATACCAACTCACCTACTGTTATCAAAAATGTGATTGTTGCCTAATATTTATTTCTTTGACAAAAATAATCCATTTAAGTGCCTACCATAGGAAATAATCGGAACATAGAGAAACTATTCAAAGGAACCATTTATTTAGCTTGCAATTTAAATTAATTTGAAAACTGCAGATGTTTTGTGGAGGACTATGGGTTGTCCTGATACTTGCGTACATCATGCAGTTTAAAAGAAATTAAGCACATTTATTTTCTCGAATAAATTACGGTTTCTTTTAAATGACTTTACGTCTTCTTCTTTTTTATCATGTGCATCTATACTGTGTATGTGCACACTTTCCCGTGGGATGCACATAGAGGTCGGATAACAACTCTGTGTGATCGGGTCCCTTCACTATTTATGTGGGTCCCAGGCTTCAAACTCAGGTCTCCAGGCTTGCGACTTGAGCCCCCTTAGCTACTGCACCATCTTGCTCCCCTGTGATGATTTATATCCATAACAGAGATAAAATGGAAAATATCAAAGTATTAAACGAAGATTAAAGATTTTCCTGGTGAGTTATCATCTTGCTGTAGATAGTATGGGAAATCATCACCAAAAAATGCTTTTTATTTTCTTTAAAGGCAGAACTGTGAAATGTACAATATTCTCCCCACAGTAATTAAAGCTGTATGATTAGGGAAACACTAGACAGAGTGCAATTGAAGACTACTTGTGTTTCAATGGTAGGAATTCGAGTGCTTTCTAAACCTTGTTTTTTACAGTCTATAACAATACATGCTACCTGATTGTGAATGTTTTAGCTAGAATAACCAGCTGGCTGCAGAGCCTTCATCTATTGATTCACAGAAGAAATAATTCTTGAGAAGCTGTTGCGTGGTCACAAGAGAGTGAGCGAGCATAGTTTTGAATCTCAAGAAACTTTCAAATGAATGACCAAGTACAAAATTACGAATCAGAACAGGTATTATGAATAAATATGAGAAATTTCTCTGAGAGTTCAAAACATAGATCTTGTGTGAGTGGAGAATTAGAGGTTAGATTAGAGGAGACATGAGAGAGGGAGGCAAGGGAGAGACGGACTAAAGGGCATGCTGAGATAGTTATACAGGAGGTGTAAATTTGGTAGGATGTAAATAGTTAACAATAGCTGCTGTATATTTCTAAACAGCTGGAGCAGAGCATGTTGAATGTTCTCCCTGTAAAGAGTTCATAAATATTTAAGGTGACAGGTGTGCTAATTGTTCTGATTTTACCATTTCAAAGTCTATATGTGTATTGAAACATCATATTTTACTGCATACATATTTAATTATATTTGTATAGAGTGAAAATATAAATAAAAATATTCACAACAAAGTAACCTGATCTAAACTGCTTGGAAGTTGTAGTTCTCAACTCTGCTTGTAGGAATCCTTAGGACACGCACGCTCGCGCACACACACACACACACACACACACACACACATGCACACTCACACACCACCTCCCTCTCTTATTAGGCCTAGGTTCTACTCTCATGGGGGTATGATATCCAGCTAGGTGGGTTTGAGAACAACTTGTGTCTGTGAGTACCAGAAGCAAGACTATGAAAAATGTGGCTGGACTCATGCCAGAAAGAACCAGGAAAAGCCTTAGGATGCAGGAGTTTTGTCCTGTCCACCTGATTAGCAGTACAGGGACAACTTTCAGCATTTTGAGTGTAGAATTAAGATTTGTTTTGCACAAATCCTCTCCAATGATCATAAGAGGTGGTGGGGGCAGAAGTAGGAAGGGCCATAATGGAAAATGCTTACTAAAGTCAAGCCAGGAAATATAGAGAGTGGAATTGAAAGAAAGTGCTAAGGACAGAGAATGGTGGATGACTTGAAAGACACCTTCACACAGATATATATGCAGGCAAAACACCAATGCACATAAAATAAAACAAATGAATCATTTTTTTTTTAAAGAAAGTAGATTCATAAGGACTTGTTCACAATTGCACGTGGTAATTCTCATAAGGCACAGTGGTGTTAACTGTAGGAAATCTAATTAAGATTTATTTACTGGACTCAGAGTTAGCAGTTGGTAAGCTTATATCATGGAGAAAAATCTTTAAAATGTTCTATTCAACAAAGTGAATTTATGCTAGAAAGACACAAGAGGGGGAAAGAAAACTTGGCTTGTTCTGTTCAGTGTGTTAACTATTTTGTATCCACGGACAAGGCACACAGGGAGGTCACCAGTTCACACAGGGCCACATCCTAGAGCCTTCTATGGCCTTTGGCCAGAAGGGACCAGGCAGTCTTAATAGTCAGACACACCTAGTCATTCTTAAGTGGGCTGATATTTGTTAGAGAAGGAAAAAACACATCAGAATATCAATTTGTGCTTTCTTCCACATAAGGAGAGTGGAATTTTATCTTTAAGTTATGCCTTTGCAGTTTGTTTTGCCTTCTTATGCATTGTGTTGAATGGTAGAATTCTCATCCTGGTTCCATTGTGAGAACCACTGATGGAATATGATCTGCTTCTACCTATTTTATTAAAACAAAATACTTACTCCAGGATATCATGCTGTCTCAGCTTCTTTTCCTCATACTGGGATGAAAATGGCATGAGAAAAGCAACTTAGTGAAGTGCTTATTTTGGCTCACAGTTCCGAATACAGCCTGTCACCGTAGGGAAGTCAAGGTAACTGGAGCTCAAAGCAGCTGGTCACGTGGCATCCAATGTCATGAAGCAGAGAACAATGAATCTTCTGTTTCACCATTTATATCACCCACGATCCCAGCCAGGGAATGGTGCAGAAGGCAGGGCTTCCCACATTAGTAAATGCAATCAAAACAATCCCTCATGGGCCTGCCAGGAGGCCCATCTCCCAGGTAGCTCTAGAGCAGTGGTTTGCACCCTTCCTCATACTGCAGACCCTTTAATGCAGTTCCTCATGTTGTGCTGATAACCATAAAATAACCATAAAACTATTTTCATTGCTACTTCATAGCTGTGATTTTGTTACTTTTATGAGTCTTAATGTAAATATCCGATATGTAGATGTTCTTAGGTAATCCCTGTGAAAGGGTTATTTGACTCCCAAAGGGGTCATGACCCACAGGTGGAGAACTGCTGCTCTAGCCTCTGTTATGTTCTCAGAAGCAGATTGTGTGGGTAATCATTAGGACATTCCTTCTTTAGCAAATAGCATCTTGTCGTTTAACCAGGTAGTTGTGTCAACCATTTCTAAAGACAGCCTTGCAAACATCTGCTTTGTTCAGGATAAAAAGTAAGGGACTCAATGAAACAGGCAGGAGTACAGGCAGAACTCAGTAAAATTTCAACCTGTTCTGTCTCTACTTAGTTCTATATCTTTTGAGCAGAAATTAAGGTATCATAATATGTCAGTAGTTAGATTATGTTAATTGCATATTGAAATACTAAAAAATATATCATATATTCCTTTTTATTTCTTTAATTGCTCTGTGAAAGTATGCTATATTCATTCTTTTATAAAATTTATACATATATAAATATGTATAAATACATACTTTTGCATTTGTGAACGTATGTGTGTGGTATACCTTAGGCTTGTGGGTGCACATGTGTCCACATATTGGCTAGAGAAGAATTTTGGGTTTCGTTCCTCAGCTACTACCCACTTTGCTGATTGAGACAAGGATTCTCGTTGGCCTGGAGCTTGCTTAGTACAGTCCCAGGATGTGTCTGTTCCTATCCCCCATCACTGTTATCAGCACATGTACCCTCTACTGTATTTGGCTTTATTTATGTAATGAGAGTTCCAGGGAATCAAACTCAAGATATCATGTTTATAAGGCAAGACTGTTCCAGCTCAGGGGATTTTATGTTCTTCAGTTTTTCCTTTCTTGAGAGACATGTAGTTTTCCTAAGTTCTTTATCATCAATAATACATACTTTGATTAACTCTATGGGTGATACTTTAGACTTGTATAGGTTTGGTCTCAATGTAAATTAGTAGAATTAGAATCTTAGGCCCAAATCCAGCTGCATCTGTAATTCCCTCACCATTAAGTTTTGTAACGCAGTGAAAATATACAGGCTTTCTTTTGTAAGTTGTTGTAGTAGTACACTGTTGTTTTGGCTCAGCAAGGACAACAAAGGGGCATATTCATATTTGCAAACCCTTCCAGACATCAGCAGAGGGAACCACTATCCTGGCCAGCACCATAATGGACAGGTTATTATAATTAGTGCTTTTGACCTAGACAAAGCATTTTCTGAATTTGCGAATCAAACATCTATACATAGATGGAAACTTACATAAATATGAAACATGAACATATACATTTATAAAAATTGCATAAGTCAGTAATACCTGTGTGCATTATATTTTTCATCTGATTCTTATTTATTATTGGATTTGGAGTTTCAGATTTTTGTGAGCCATCTGAGGTAGGTGCTGAGATCTGAACTTTGGTCCTCATGAATGAATAGCAATCACGCTTAATTCCCAAGCCATCTCTACAGTCCGATTATTCTTATGAAGACCTAAACAAATCTTGTCTTTCAGATCATGACTTGCATCTCTATTTCTATTACTGTGTTACTTTGGGTCTTAGTCATACCAAAAACAAATAAAAAAGCTATTGATCTTATTGAAAGATGCTACAATAAAGCATTTTATGCCTCATTGTTCTGCTCTGGAAAACTTTAGCAGCCTTAAAGAACCCCTTAAAGATGTCAATAGTGAGAATTGAGGGAAGATAAGTACTAGAGTGTGAACATGTTATCCAGCCCATCCTAAAGGGTGATCTGCTGTCTTAAAGGGCCAGAGTGGGCCAGAGCAGTAGGACTGATATGGGAAATAAAAGAGTATAACATCATAACAGTGAAGAGGACATTCTAACCAAAATATGCAACACTGTATCTGAATTAGCTTTTTTTTTTTTTAAATCAATACAACCAAGTAACTGGCAGAAGCAGCTTAAGGTAGGAGAGACTTATTTTGGTTTGCAGTTTCAGTTCTTTGATTCAGGAAAGTCAAGGTGGGTGCAGAGCAGCAGGAATGGGAGGTGAACATTTTTCATAGCTTCCTGGATCAGAGATTTGGTGAGAACCAGTAGACACCCTCTTTGAGTCTCAATCTCAGAGCCTTCTGCTACTAGGTTATAATCCCAAAGGCTCCACCATCTCTTCAAATAGCCCCGCCGTGGGTGGATCAAGAGCTCAGACATTTCAGCTTCTGGGGGATATTCCACATCTCCGCATTCACATGATAAGAATCCCCAAAGTTCCTGTGCATAGGGGTGACAAATGGACCAATCATTACCAGGAGGGTACAAATGGAGCTGTTTGATGACATTGCTAGACAAGAGGTGTTTCAGATGAGAGAGGACTTATCTGTGCTCATTGGCCATGTTCCCTTCTTCTGGCTTCAAGGAAGCTTACCCTTCCCAGAAGGTGACCTTGAAAAAAAGTCATAGTCTGAAGCTTGTGGGACAGAGAAGGCAAAGCCGAATCAACTCAGGAGTGCTAAGTCAGGATTTCTTTTATACAAGAAAGAAACTTATTTCTCATATATTTTAAAATTAAAAAGTAAAGTTGTGTGTGTATGTGGATGTGTGTCTGCCATGTGTGTTCAGGTGCCTGCAGTGACCAAATTAGGGTCCGGGTCCCTGGAGCTGGTGTTCCAGGTGTTCGTTAGCTGCTTGGTATGGGTCCTGGGAGACGAAATCCTGTCCCTGGAAGAGCAGTGCATGTTAACTGCTGAAACATCTCTCCAGGCCTCAGGTTTTGTTTTGTTTTGTTTTTATCTCAATGCAAATTCTTAATTTTAAATATAGATAAGAGAGTAGCAGTTGTGCAAGGCCACACTGCAACATTGGAAACTAAGGTGTTTGTCAATACTGATTCTTTCCTTATTTAAACCTTCAAAATTCTTTTCATCCTTGATTGGCTTTTGCTTTAACTTTTAGTTTTTAGTTATTGCCTTGGAACTCTTGCTTATGGGAAGATGAAGTACAAATGCTCTACCCCCATCCCCATTCCTGTAGGTAATGAAAATTAGAAGGCAGGCTGGCTAGGAATCTCAGGACCAGAGGAATGGCACTGTGAGTTCTGATTTATAATTAGTACATGGAAATGAAGAAGCAGGAAAACAGCGGAGTCCAGTAGAAGCAGAAAGAAAAGCTGTTCTGGAAAGGCTGTTCTCTCAGGAAAGCAAGACAGAACATTTTCCCGGGAAGCTACTGTGCTTCCATCAATGCTGAAAACAGAATCAGTAGCTGCATGTCATCGAAGTTAGTAAGAGATGAAGTAGGGCGCTCCACGGGTTTTGTGTCTGAGAAACCAAATATAAAACTAGGACTTTAGAAATGGATTTTTGAGTTTTTAAAAGAGTTTCAGATTTGCAGCAAAGGTTAATTTAGGGTACAGATTTCTCATTCGTCGTCTGTTCCCCATGGATAGATCCTCATCGTAAGTATCCCTTAACAGAGTGGTACATTTGTTACGACTATTGAAACTATATTGGTGCATCGTTAACATCCAACATCTATGGATTATGAGAGGGTCACTTGGTTGTAAACATTCAGCAAGTTATGATAATGTATACTGATATGGGTCCATTATTATACTGGTATGCAGTGGAGTTTCACTGTCATAAAAATCAGCCCATGTTCTACTTACTGCTACCCATTATCTCCACCACCCTGGATACACCTGATCCTTTTAAGAATCTTCATAGTCCTGCCTTTTTCATAGTGTCGTGTAACATGCAGTATGTATGCATCTTCCCAAATGGGCTTCTCCATTTACTTTTATACATTTATGTTTTCTGCATATCTTATTATGGCTGACATATCATTTCTTTTGACTTTTAACACATATCATTAACATCTTTCTGTCTGGATACAATTTTGTTTACCCATTTTATGATGAATTTAATATTTCAATAAACTCTCAGAATCCTCTACAACCAGTTTGCACTCCCATCAGCACTGAATGAGCGTTTCCACTGGTCCCGAGTCTCCCACATATTTGGTGTTGTCAACATTCTGCATTTGGGCCATTTTGATAAGTATACAGTTGTATCCCACCATTGCTCACATTTGTAATTCTATAATATAGCCTATAATACCAAGGAGTTTTAAAATGTTTTGTGCGTCCCATAAATTTTATTTGGTGAGGTAACTCTTCTGTTCTTTTGATCATTGCTAGGTTTTGATATCTTGTTGTATTTGAAGAACTCTTTATATATCTTGGATTATAGTTCTTTATAATTTATCTTGCATAAATATTCCTGTCTTGCCCATGGCTTGCCATCCTTTTGATAATGTTTTATATACAAAATTTTCATTTTGATGTAATCTGACATTATTTTTCTTTTCTTCATGGATTATGCCTTTGGTGGTTTAGCTATAAAAACCATCAGTATGCATATAGTCATCTAGGTTTCCCTTTGTGTTACCATCTAGGAAAGTTATAGTTTTGCATTTGAACATAGGTCAATTTAGGTCTCTATGTATGGAGATTGCAAGCACTATGCCTGGATTCTTCCTCCTCCTCCTTCCTCTTCTCCTCCTTTAGTGAATGTCCACTTGATGAAAAGAATATATTTTCTAAATTAGATGGCCTTTGCTCTTTTGAGAAGATTAGTTGACTGCATTAATATGAGATTAGTTTTGGTTCTCCCTTCTGTTCCACTGGGAGTTTTTCTATTGTTTTACCAATAGCACACTGTCTTAATTACAGAAAATCTAAAATAATTTGACTTTATTTTTTCTTCCTATATAATATTATTTTATTGATATTAACAAAATAGGGTGCTGATGGATTAGAATTGTGCTGAATCTATAGAACAAGTTTTAAAAAACCTCACATTTGTTTTTACTTTTTAAAATTTTTTGAGATTGTATTATAATTACATTTCTAAGGTGGAAATGTAATTTCCCCTTCCTGACTGCAAACACTCCTACATATCCCTCCTTGGTCCTTTTCAAATTCATGGCCTCATATTCATTACTTGTTATCACTTGTATATATACATACGCACATACATATATAATCTTAAGTATAACCTGCTCAGTCTGTATGATGTTTTCAGGGCTGACCATTCAGTATTGGCCATACAATTGATGTACTCTTTTCTGGAGAAGACTACTTCTCCCACTCTCAGCATTCCTTAGATTCCTACAGTATTTGTGTGTACGATGGAGGCCTCATGGTCATTTTCCCCATCCATTTTGGTGTGTCTATTGGTGTCCTCCTTATTCAACTCATGTTTAGGCAGTCATGTTAGTAAGACTTTATGGGTATAGCTTCTAATGTTACCAGGAGACACATTCTCACAGCAGACTTCCTGATCTTGTGGCTCTTATAATCTTTCTGCTCACTCCTCTTCAGTGTTCTGTAAGTGTTAGATGTGGGAGTGTTTTGAAGCTGTATCCATTGGGACTGTGCTCCACAACTCTACATTTTGATTGGTTGTGATTTTTTGTAGTGATCTCCATCTGTTACAAAGAGATGTTTCCTTGGTGAGGGGTAAAGACTCTGGTTATTTGTGGATATAAGGACAGATGTTTAGATTATTGTTAGGGAGTATGACTGTTTAGTAAAGAAGTAGTTGGAGATTCTCCCCCAATAGCCATTATTTCACTAGCACTGAGTAGTTAGCTAAGCTTCTAGTATGTGGCATGTTTTCCTTCTTGTTGAGCAAGGTTTAAGTTCAGTTAAAGATCTATTGGTTATTGATTACAGTCAAGGTATGTATATGTACTACTACTGTATAACCTTTGGCTTGTCTTGCCATGCTAGTTTTTGACATGATTCATAAGTGACATAGCTGGTAGGACTGTTGGTCACCTCCCTCTTTTGTAAGCTTGCAGAACCCCTTCTGCTACCATGAAAGCTAATCTCCAAGGAGAAGGCGTTCAGGTCAGTTCCAGCTCAGACCCCTCTGGGTCTTATTCCAAAATGCATAGTATCTTCAGGAATAGGTCCGTACCTTCTATCCCTGGGGGCAAACAACGGAAATAGCAATGTGTATGTTTTTGGAGTCTCTTGGACAATCCTGGCCAACAACTCAAAAGTGGCTTCTCATGTCTGTTTTATATTAGGTGGTCTATGGCTCCTGGAGGGAGCATTGTAAGCTCACATAAGAAAATTTCATTAAATGTATATATGTGTATCTATACACAGAATTGCACGTATTATAGATCTATAAAGCAAATAGTTAATGTGTGAGTCCTTACATCTTTTTCTGACATCCCTATTTTTATTTTATCTGGCTCCCTCCTTCTATAATAATCCCCCCACCTCAAAAAGAGCCCCCTTTCCAATTTCCCTGATCAGATCACATGTGTCCCACTGTTCTCCTCTCTATTGTTCCCCAAATCTCTTATCCTGGAAATGGTCCTGTTTTATATTGCTGGTTTCTGCACTTATTCCAGAGTATGTACTCACATCTGAAGATTGGAGCTAGGAACTTCCAATGAGAAAGAATAGGAGACCTTTGTCTCGTTTTGGGTCTGGGCTAACTTAATAAGATCTTTTCTGATTCCATCCATTTACCTGAAAAGTTGATGATTTCATTTTCTTTACAGCAGAATAATATTCCATAGTGTATGTGTGCCATATTTTCATTCGTTGAAGAACATTTAAGCTGTTTCTATTTCCTAGATATTGTGAATAGAGCAGAAATAAATATGGCTAAGCAAGCGTCTGGGGTAGGATGTGCAGTCCTTTGGGCATATGCCGAGGAGTAATATAGCTGGGTCATATGATAGATTTACTTTAGTTTTTCGAGAATTCTTCACATTGACTTGCATAGTGTCCGTACTAGTTCGTTGTTCCACCAGCAATGAATGAGGGTTCCCCTTTCCCTGTTTCCCCTGCAGTATTTGTTCTCAGCTCTTTTGTTGATCTTTCCCACTCTGATTGTGGTACGATGGGTCTCAAAGTTATTTTGATTTGCATTTTCCCAATTCTTGGGACAGGGAACATTTTTTGAAATATTTCTTAGCCATTTTCTTTCTTCTTTTGAGAACTTTCTGTTTAGGCCCAAGTCCCATTTTTAAATGGGTCATTTGTTTTCTTGATTCTCTGTTTTTGCATTCTTTTGAATATTCTGGACATTAATCCTCTGTCAGATGTGTATACGGCAAATATTCTCTCTCTTTTCTGTGACTTCCTGTTGACATAGTTGATTGTTTCTTTAGATGCACAGACCTTTTTTAGCTTTATGAAGTCCCACTTATCAATTGTTGCCTGGGCAAATGGAATCCTCTTTGGAGAGTCATTTTTTACACCTATCTCAGATAGGATACTGTGTATGTTTTCTTCTAGCAGTTTCAATGTTTCAGGATTCACACGGAGGACTTTGATCCATTTGGAGTTAGATTTTGTGCAAGGTGATAGGTATGGATCTAATTTCATTCTTCTGTGTGTGGACATCCTGTTTTCTCAGCACCATTTGTTGAAGATGCTTTCTTTCTGCAGCCAAATTTTGGCGTCTTTGTTAAATATTGAGTGGCTGAAGGTATCTGGACTCACATTTGGGTCTTTGATTTTGTTTTATTGGTCTACATCTTGTATTTGTCTCAGTACCACATAATCTTTATTAATCTGGCTCTGTAATATATCTTAAGATCTGAAATGTAATCCCTACAGCATTGTTTTTTTTTGTTTGTTTGCTTTGTTTTTTGTTTTTGCTCTGGATTGTTTTAGGTGTCTGGGGTTGTTTGTGGGTCCTTGTGAATTTTAGGATAGTTTTTTTTTTCTATTTCTGTGGAGAATGAGAGAAGGTTTTAGATTAGGATCACATTGGATCTGTAAATAGCTTTTGATAGAATCGTCATTTTCACAATATTACCGACCCACGAGCATAGGATATGTCCTTCTACATTCTAGTGTCTTTCTCTATCTCTTTATTCAGAGGTCTAAAGTTTTCCTGTAGAGGTCCTCTACTTCCTCATTTATGTTTATTCCTAGATAATTAATTTACCTTGAGGCTTTTATGAAGGTACTGTGTCCATGATCTCTATATGCCTGTTGTTGGTATATAGAAAAGCCACTAATTTGTTCAAGTTGATTCTGTGTTTTGCTGTGTTGTTGAATTTGTTTATCATTTTTTGAAGTTTTATGGTAGAGTTCTTGTCATCTCTAATGTGTGCATTTGTATTATGTCATCTTCAAATAGTGATAATTTGCCTTCTTTTCCTATTTGTATCCCTTTAATTTCACTCCCTTGCCTACTGCTCCTGCTAGTATTTCAAGCACAACACTGAAAAGTAGAGGGGAAAGTGGACAGCTCTGTCTCATTCCTTTCTTCAGTTGTATTATTTCAAGCCTTTCTCCATCTTTATTTTGTTGAGGTCTGTTCCCTCTAGTGCTACATTCTTTAGAATTTTTTTTTTTAATATGAAGCCATGTTGAATTTTGTTAAAGGCTTTTTCTTTATTTATTGAGATGACCATGTGATTTTTTTTTTGTCTTTAAATTCACTTATGTGGTTTTGACCTGAATATGTAAAACCAGCCTGCACTTCAGGGATAAAGACAACTTGGTCATGATGTAAATCTTTTTGGTGCATATCTGTATTCTGTTTGGAAGTATTGTATCGAGTATTTTTGAGTCTATGCCCATCAGGGATATTGGCCTATAGTTCCTTCCATCCATCTTCCTTCCTTCCTTCCTTCCTTCCTTCCTTCCTTCCTTCCTTCCTTCCTTCCTTTCCTCCCTCCCCTCCTTCCCTTCCTCTCTCTCTCTCTCTTTCTTTTTTTCTATCTTTTGCTGTATGTCCCTGGATTGGCTATTAGAGTGATACTGGCTTCCAAGAAAGACTTTGAGAATACTACTTCTGTTTCTTTGTTTTTGAATAGTTTAAGAATTATTGGCTGTATATCTTTTTTGAATGTATGGGAGAATTCTGCTGTGAATCCCTCTGACCCTAGGCTTTTTTACTTGGGAGGATTTTAATTATTATTTCACTCTTTCTTGTTATGGATCTGTTTAGGTTGTTAAATTCTTTTTTGGCTGAATCTAGAAATTCATCCATTTATTTTAGGTTTTCCAGCTTAATGGATTAGAGCTATTTAAAGTATTCATTTATAATATTCCAAATTTCTTTGGTTGTAATGTTCTGATGTTTATGTCTGATTCTGTTAATTTGTATCATCTCTTTTCCTTTTAGTTGGTTGGACCAAGAGTCTGTCAATTTTATTTATTTATTTATTTATTTATTTATTTATTTATTTCAAAGATAAAGTAATTAATTCTTTATATCCTTTTTTTTTGTTTCCATTTCATTGATTTCTATTATTTCTTGGTGTTGGCTGGGTATAGATTTGATTTGTTCTTGTTTCTCCAACTTTTTGAGTTCGTCATTATGTCATTTATTTGTGCTCTTTATTAATTTTTTTAACATAGTCAGTTAGGGCTATAAATTTTCCTCACATGACTGATTTCACTGTGTCATAGAGGTTTTGTTGTGTTATATTTTCATTCCATTTAGTTCTAGAAAGTTTTTTATTTCTTTCTTGATTTCTTTTTTGACCATTTTCCCCTTCTTTTATTCAATAATGAGTTGTTTAATCTCCACGAGTTTGTATATTTACTAGAGCATTTTTAGTGGTCAATTTTAAATTTTATTACATTCTGATCAAATACTATACCACAAGTGGTTTCAATATTTTTTAATTTGTAAAGATTTGTTTTGCGTCTCAGGATGTGTTGTATTTTAGAAAAGCTTTCATGTGCTTCTAAGTAGAATGTGTGTTCTTTGGTGTTTGGAGTATAGTTGTCAAATTAGTTTTAGTTTGAAGTCTATTTCATCAGATATTTTGATAGTGACACCTGCTTACTTCCTGGTACCATTTGATTGGAGTACTTTTGTCCATCCTATTACTCTAAGGCTACCTTTAAAGTTAAGATGTATTTCTTGTAGACAATATATAGATGGGTTTTATTTCTTGATCTATTCAGTCAGCCCATGTCTTTTGGTTGGAGAATTGACACCACTGGTATTTAAAGTTATTTTTGAAATATGTATGTCTTAAGTAAATTATCTGATTTATTTAATTGTGTTCATTACAATTGTTTTTGGTGTGATTTTTTTTTAATGTTCTCAGTGGTATTTTGTATGTTAATAGTTAATAGTTAATAATGAGCACAGTCTCTCTGTGCTCATTCCTTTCTTCAGTCCAAAATAATGCTTTGTGCTTGTTGGACACTGTGCTCGAAAGGGAGGTGAACTACCCATCCCACAGGGAAGCTCATCAAGCTCAGGAAGTACACAACACAAGGGCTTTGGGAAGTTCCTGATGTTGACCAGATGCACTAGTCTCCTCCATCACCAAGCATATACAGGTATTAAGGTCTGCTGAAAGATACTTGCAAACAAGCCTGGCTGTCTAGAAGACTCTCCGACAATCTGAGCTCCTTGGAAGAGAGGCTCAGATAAGCTGAACCACCTGGAGGAACAGAGACCAGCCAGACTGCCTGGAAGAGCCTCAGACTACCTAAGCAGCCTAAAGATTGTGTGGCATGCTCTGGGTTTCCAGCTTTTGAGAGCTTTGAGACATTTCTGCTCCTGTAAGCAACCCTTCTCATACTTCTTTAAGTAATTCCAGTAAAACTTGCTGGTTCATCAAGATGGATTTTAGTAGTATCCTTTGGTCTGTCATCAGTTCCCTGTTTGGTGTAAGTAGACATTTGCTCATGTATCTCCAGAAATAGTGTCGCACAGCAGGACCTAATCGAAAAGACTTTCCTAATATGCCATTGATAGGACTTATTTAGAATTTATCTAGACCAGTGATTCTCAACATTCCTAATGGTGCTTTAATACAGTTCCTCATGTTGTGGTGACCCACCACCCCACCATAAAATCATTTTTGTTGCTACTTTATAACTGCAGTTTTGCTATTGTTATGAATCATAATGTAAATATCTGATATGCAGATAGTCTTGGGCAACCCCTGTGAGAGGGTTGTTCGACTCCCCAGAGGGGTCTAGACTCACTCACTACTGATCTAGACCCACAGCTTTGATCTTTTCTGTCCTCAGTGCTAATCCTCAATGCTTAAATAGCCTAACCACCATTGATGCTTCTTCCCAAAACTTAGAATCCTCTGATTCTTTTTTCTACCTGGTACATGATGCAGTGAAATTTTTTCACCAGTTTATTCTGTTTAAAATTTAATAGACTCAGAATTTCAGTTGTTTAAAGAGCTACTGGTTGTCCTATGTTGTGTGATATCTGATTGGTGAGCCCTGAGACTCTCACTTAGGGGGTTGCAGTCTTGAAAAGGTCCATTGGATTCTAAAGCCAAATCACTTTCAATTATCCTAAACTCCAGATGCTATAAACGAAGCACTCATTTATGAAACACAGCCCTAATCTCCTCAGTCCCTCAAGATCTTACACAGAGCTTAATATGGGTGAAAATAATAACATGAGTGATGCAGTAAAATAATCACCAAAGAATGGCAGATGCCAAGCGTACTGGGACCTTTTTTCGGATAAGGACATAAAGTGAATAAAGATATTTCAGATGGAGTTATAGAAGATGCATCAGCAACTGATGGGTGCTACAGTCAGTGTAAGGAATTAGAGTTTTACTCTCTATTCTAATATACTTAGGACATACTTCCTAAGTATCTTAGTAACACAATGGTGCTTCATAGAGGGAATGTGGTAGGAAAGTCTTCAGCTTGAGAACAGATTCAGGAGGAGGCACTGGGAAAGCTTTATAGAAGAGGCATAGTCATAATAATATATTTTAGATATTAATATGAATGAAAGATAGAGAAGCCTTGCTAGGAGAAAAACGAAAAAAGCAATGGCATGTTTTTAACAAAGCCAAAATTTATTTATGTTTCAAGAACATAGGTTATAATTTGAAGTGTTTACTAAATAGAAAGAAAGAAATCCCTTGAGTGTGAGCACCATAAGGAAGAAGGTGAAGTGTCTTATTCACATGTCTTGTCTTCAGAGCCCAGACTAGCACCTGGCATTGTAAACACATAATTATTACTGAATGAATAAATTTTAAAATTACCTAATTGAATCAGATCTGGGGAGGTATTTGCTGGGTCTGTAACTTGAGGACTTAGTAAATCCAGGCATGTTGAGAAAGTCCTGTGTAGTATTATACCTACTGTGGTGGCTCACCCAATAAGACATGAGGCCATAATTCACAGGTGCAATCCCTTTCAGACCTCAGCAGACTTCAGACCATACTGGCCAGTGGAACCCTGAGTGTCCCAGTTCAGGTGTTTTATTGATTCAGAACTCCTTGGGTGTTCTAATATATAGTACATGCAGATCATGAGGAATTTTCATAAAGCCAATACCCGCAGACCATACAAAACACCAAGGCCTAGCCAGCCTTTCCCCTAATAGTGCACAAAACAATTATTTTATACATAATTAAAAATAGGCTTCCACAACAGTCCTGCATGGAGCCTCCTTTAATACAAGCGTCACCAGCTGTCTGGACTAAGGCCAGATTTGTGGAGATATACGTAGAAGTTTGAATGCCTTACTAGAACTCTGTTGTCTATTTTCAGAGACTTAGTTTTAACAAAAGTTGGTTTTGTGAGTCATATGAAATTCTTAACTTTTGGTGTGTACTATTAATAGACACATAAGTTATTTCATACTCCAGGTAGGAAATAGGCTAATCCTTTATCAGGCCAGCAAGATTGAGGTAACTATTGACCCAGAGTGCTTTCTGTTCACTTTGTACCAGATCCCCTGGGAATTCTTATAGTTGGTACTTGCGACCATCTTTAAACACTCAGATTACATTTGGCTTGGGAATGGAGACTGATCTTTAATACATTTAAAAAGTTTTCCAGTGGCTCGACTAGACATGTTTAACTGAGGACCACTTCTTAGTATCTTTATCTCCTGGTATTCCACCTCAGCACAGCACATACCACAGCTACTCACATACTTATTTTACTACTAAGATGTCAGGTTTGTTCACGTTTTCCTGCCATTATTTACAATGAGTAATGTCATTCTTATGCCATCTAGTAAATTCATATGTAGTAACTTTGTGACCTAGAGAAAATATACTTCCTCTGTTACATCCACCCTCTTCTCACAGCCAACTCTCACAGAATCCATTTCTCTGCATTTGATGCTACTGGGCCAAAGTTCACCATTGTCTACAAGTTTGATTGTCATTGTCACTGTCAAACTCATAGACAATGGGTTTGATGAGAGTAAAAAACAGCTCATTTCTTTTGCATATTGATTACTTGATATACAGTAAGCAATTAATAAGTGTGAAATTGAAACAAAAATTTTCAAGAAAAATTGTAGTCTTATCTAGCTATGTGTTGCATCATATTAAAAATAAAAACCAATAGAAAAGAACAAATGAATGAAAATCCCAATATCCATGTGATTATGTCCATATGGATATATGTAGCTCTATCACATGCATATATTTCAACTATATACCTATATCATCTACATCTAGCAAGACATAGACCCGAACAGACAAATTCTTATTTTCTAGCCAGAGAAGTTTGATTTCTGGCCTTCAGTTTCATTATTTTTGAACTAATGGGATTGTTGCAGCAGTTTGTAATCCTCACTGATTTTGAAAATAATTTAGAGCTCATAGGATGTAAGATTTTGAATATCCTAATCAAGTATGAAGAAGACATATAACCTCATGTTCACAAACTATTTACATACTAAATACCTGTTAACCTCCTCAGCGAACCTGTTCGTGGCTAAACCCTTCTCTGAAACACAGAAAATCAAGAAAGGACTGATTCATCACAAAACAATCCTTCAATAAGCATAAATCACAGAAAAAGTGTGTACCAAGTATCAGGAAGCTCACAGCAGAGATGGTGTCATAGCCATCTGTCTACCTCATTATTGATCAGTCATCATTAGAGGCAACAGTATTAGCATGGGCTGTGTTCATGCTAATTGTGGGAGTTTTGACAGGCAGCGTTGATTTATCCTCTACTACTCTACAAAGATGAGGGAGAGGTGAAGAGAAACTGATTGCAGAGTACCACGCTATTTATTCTAGGTGACTAGGCAAACTGCACCTAGGAATAGATAATTCCTACTCTGGGGGATTACATAACTCTTGCAAACCTTCAACACCATGCACTGTCCTTCATTAATGCCAGCTCACCTTCCTTTATACTAATTCAGTAATATAGTAAAGTTCATTTCAATTTACATTTTATTAAGGAAAAGTTTCAATACCTAGAAAAATAGACAGAATAGTGTACCGATCGTGGCCAATATATGTTATCTTGATTTAATAATTTGTTAATATTTACCGTATTTATTTCAGTTTAACCCAGGTTTTTCAAAGAGAATTATATTTAACATGACAGTTTTGCCCTTAATCTCCCCAGGAAACATTTCCAAGAAGTATAGTCTCCAAAGTAACTTCACAATACTATTATTTCACAGTTATTAGTTTAATGTAAATCAATATTAAGTTCATACTAAAATGTTCTCAGTTGTATCCCAATTATACACATGCACACACAAACACTCACATATAATTATTTCCACAGAATGTGTTATGGTCTTGGAGAGCTTAAAAATGAAGACTTATAATAAATTGTAGATAGTATAAAAGACAAAAAAGGAATTGGAAGGATCTGGAAACTTGATAATGTTTGAATCACAAAAAGAACTAAGTGCAGCCCAACAAAGTCAGGTTAATTTTTTTTTGTTTTAAACACACACACACATGCATATACACACTATGTATAAAAAACATTCTAAAGGGACAAACTGAGCATCAGAGCTTGATTTAGGTAAGATACATCTATGAAATTGTCAAGCAAGGTCTTTAAATGCTTATGAGCCTATAAGTGAAAAAAAAATTGAGAGCTAAGAAAAAGTTAAAAGAAAATGCTAGAAATCAAACATCAACCAACTCTATGACAGAAATGAATGTTTTAATCCAAGGGAAAAAAGTCCCTAAGCTTGGTTATGTCAACAAAAACTCATCAAACAAAAATACAAAGGGAAGAGAAATGAGACAGTCAACTACAAAACATCCCAGAGGTACAGGACAAATGAAAGGTGGGACCACCATGTACACATTACGATGCAGCCGAAGAAATAAATGGAGGGAGGGAACATTGTTCAAACCTGGAGACAGACAACATCACACATCTAAGAAGCTCAGAGAAGATCAAACCAGATACACTCCAAAGGAAATGAACCTGTAGGCTTGTCATATTCAGAAGGAAGAGAAAGGAGGGAGAGAGGGAGAGAAATGAGGGAAAGAAGGTTGAAAAGACTTATTGGGAAAATGTTCAACCTACAGATAAATAAAACACTGTATTGTGGGATAAGGATGAGAATTGCAGTGTGATTGTCAGTGTGTGCTGAAAATTTAAAGTATTGAGGAGAATATTCCTATGGTCTTGAATTTTATTTTTAATCAAAAATATCCTTTAGAAGTGAAAATTGAAGACTGTCTCACATCTGGGCATATAGCTCTATGGTAGAGTCCTTACCTAGCATCCCCCAAAGCCCTGGATTTCTTTCCTAGACCCACAGAACAAAACCAAACCAAGATAGGAAAAAACAAGATATCCTAAGATCTTTTTTAGACAAAGAAAACCTTGGTTTGGGGGGGGGGTGTCTGGGGAGGAGTTTTCCCTAGTTGATCAGCTTGTAATATAATGTTAACAGCAGAGTTCTGAGTACTATATACCACTATGAAATTGTCAAAAGAGTAAATTTAAAAAGTTAAGGGGTAAGAAAAAAAAACCCTGCAGAGTGAATGAAAATTGAATCCATATGAAAAAAATATAGATTATTGGAGCAGAGTTAGATAAATGTAAAATAAATCTTTTATTATTTTTTTCTTTCAGTTTGCAACAATGTGCTTAGAATATTGAAATCAACCATTTGGAGGGTGACCACAATGGCAGGAGTGACAGTTTTCTATAACTCTGTAAACTGATGCCTGTACCCCACATAAAACAGAGCAGCGATGCCCTTCTACGAGGAAGTGCTCCAACACTGGGAGCATGAAATTACAGATCGGAAAAAAGCATTTTGTCTTACGCATCCTGCCGTAGCATGAAGCTTAACTTAAAAAGTAGGCTCAATAAGAGATTAAAAATTGCTACATAACAAAATATAAGTTATAAAAATGACTTCAATAAAAGTTACAGATCATATGTTCTCTCTCGTATCTCATTGTACTTTTACCTTTCATTCCTAAAAGACACTCCATGACTCCTCTTTCTAAGTTATGAATTGCAAGCACTGCTACTCTTGTTATCTGGGGGCTGTAACTAACGAAACTCTGAGTCACTTGATGGTGATGGTGTCAAGAAAATGTAGTCCCACTTCTGGTAAACTGAGGTAGAGTGATCATGAGTTTGAGTTCAGTATGCTGAGCTACATAGTAAGCTACATATCTTAATCTATCAAAAAAAGAAACAAAAAGTGCAAACACTGTATTACCAGTAGTTCTGACACCTGGATGGCTACTATGTAACAAGCACGTAGCATATGCAACGTGAACACATTGCACAAAAACGGGATGCAGCCACAAATGGGATGCTCTAAAGCAAGGTGAGGTGTCATTGCATCATTCAGAATGTGTAACTTAAACTCTATGAGTTGTTTCTGGAATTTTCTGCTTACTATTTTTGGACCTCAGCTCACCAAGGGTAATTAAAATCACAGAATGTGAAGACAGTGGATTAGGGACAACTAACCTGGTTTTATGCTTCTGTTTTTTTTTTTGTTGTTGTTGTTTTGTTTCACTTGTTGATTGCTTGGTCTTGAGACAAGGTCTTGATATATAGCCCAGATGACTTCAAATCGTCAATAATATCTAAACTTTAAGATTACAGGTGAGTCCCACCATGCCTGGTTTCTGCAGTGTTTTTGGAGGTCAGCATTGATTTGGAGGTTAACATCAGTGCATGCTATTATAAGCGCAAGGGTAACAACAACAACTTTTGTGGGCATGCTAAAAGGTAAAAACCGAATCTTAGAATGTCATGAAAATCAGTGGTGAGAAGGAAAAAAAATGAAGGAAACAAATCTAAAACATTTGAAAATAGAGTAGGTATTGAGAAAATTATATCAATAGACAATTTACATGTGAGCAGTCTGAATGTACCAATTAATGTACAAGATATTCAGAATCTATCGACAAAATACCCAGTTATGTGCTGTACATGACAAACCTCTGTTAAGTACGATGAGTCAAATGAAGTAACATGGAAAGGCTGGGAAACGATGTACCCTGTCAACATTAAAACAAAGTGGAATATTTATACTAAACTCGTATACATTCACTATCTGTTCTAAGTTAATTTCATGAAGACATACTACCTGGCTTTGTTCAGTCACTGCAAAAGCTGTCTTTTCCTCATTAAATTGCCTTGTTCCTTTCTAACCATCACTTAACTATACTTTTGTGGTTCTATTACGAGCTGTATTTCACTCCGGTGCTCAATACAGTTTACTAGTAACGGAGTGTCTTGACTATTGCTGCCTTGAAATTGTGTTTTGTGAGTCCCGTGACTTAGCTCCTTTTCGTGACCTTGAGTTGGATGGTGAGATTTTATATGAAACGTTGAATCACATAGAAAAGATCATAAGGTTGACTTTATTTTTCAACTGAAAGTAGATTTATTTATTTTTTTCATGCAGTATATTCTGATCATGGTTTTCTTTCCCACACTTCCTCCTAGATCCTCCCCTCTCCCCACCTATCCAACTCTACACCTTCTTTCTCTCTTTAGAACAAATTTAAAAAACTGCAAAGAAAAATCATGAGAAAAACACACACTTTATGCAAAGTCCATAAAAACAAACAAATAAAAACCATAATATACAAGCAAAAGACCAGTAAGATTAAAAAAATGTCCCCCCCAAAACAAACCAATAATATGAGCCAAGAAAAATCTTTAAAAATACCATTGAGTCTTTCTTGTGTTGGCTATCTACTGTTGGGGATTGTAACTGGGCTCCAGACCTTAGTAGACCCTAGGACATTAGCACAACTGACGCCATGATGGAAGTACCGTTCAGGCTGTAAGACTTAGTATGTATACAGCACTATCTGCCAAAACTTTAAAAAGGCCTAATATATCATAGTCCATATAGTTCTGAAAAATTCTCAAAATGTCCTAACCTTGCTTTTTAGCTTCTGTAGTTCCATTTCTGGCTAACTGTTTTCGTTATCTGAAATATGTCATCCCAAAATATGGTTTTTGTGCTTTAAAGCTCATCCAGAGAAAGACTCAGGCCTACCTTGGGATCCCAATACCCAGTATAGTTAGTTGTCAGCTGGTTAACAAAGACTTTATATTGGCTTAAATCCATGTTTGAACAGTTTTCTCCAGTGAATATCCCACAACAGGGATGGGGTCTGCTCTTAAGTGTGCTTTGTATCCCCAGTGAGACTCCATTGAATAAAATGATTTTTCTTTTGCAAGCAGATGTTAATCAGAGATATCTTCTTGGTTAGGGATTGGAGATCATGTCAACTTCCATCTCTCAGCACTGGGACCCATGTGACTTGAACCTGTGCAGGCCTTGTGCATGCTGCTGCAACCTCTGTGAGATCAAATGTGTGTCAGTTCTCTTGTTTCTGGAAGACATGGTTTCCTTGGTGCCATCCATCCCCTATGATTCTGAAAATCTTTCTGCCCCCCTTTCACATGGTTGCATGAGCCCTGAGGGGAGGGGTTTGGTGTATTTTCTCTTTCTCTCTCAAAGATTTGAAGTTTTCATTGTAGAGACAGTTTATCTCCTCAGTTAGGTTGATTTCTAGTTATTTTATTCTAAGCTGTTGTGAATGGAGTGGGCCTATCATTTCTTTATTAATGTGTTTGTTCTGGAAAAGTGGTTGATTCTGATTTTATCAGAAAATATACAATGTACACAATGATGCAGAATGCCTGAAGTGCCAAAAATAACAGTGCAAGAAGGAAAATCCCACATTAATGCAGACATGCCAAAGGATTGCAGAGACCAAATGAAAGAGTCTCCAGTAATCAGAGGAAGGAGTCCCCAGTGACCAAATGAATGACTTTCCAGTGAACAATGTGAGAACAGTTTGGGCAGCAAAATGACAATAGTATTGAACAATGAGACAGAGAGGAAATTAATATTTACGAAGCCATATTTATATGCATAATCAAGATTTATATGCATAAATCAATGAGATAAAGGAAACAAATTTCCCGTGCAGAATTCTTCATGACCCATTTGAATACTTCTGTCCTCTGTGAGGTAGCTAATGACCCTGTACCCCTCAGCACAGGCACAGTCGCTTTCTTCAGAGGCGTTCAGTACGAGGAAGAGAAAGGGACAACTTTTTAGTGAAGAAAACTGATGAGTAGTACTCCAGCCCAGCGATGAGTGCTGTCTGCAGCACCATTATGTAGGGTGTGTGGCACACCTCTGTGATGCTCTTCCCTAAAACCCAGCCAGTATATCATAAAAAAATATGAAGTAAATGAAGTCCCTGGATGGCATCTTGGTATAGAGAAAGGATACTGAAGTCAATTTTTAAAAAAATCTTAATTTGGAAGGGATTTTTGTTAAAGAGTGCATCAGGTATTGATTCATCGGTAAAGCAAACTAGACAATGTGTTATTACCAGAGAACCCTGGCACAGGGAGGGCTAACTCTCTGAATTGCCTTTGCCTAATTTCTCTAAATTAAAATATTTGTGAAAAAAGTTTAATTTTAGGAAAGGATAAATTAATGTCATTTTCAAACTATAACAATTTCTGGATCTGTCTGATTCTTTGCTTATATTGTTGGACATGTTCTATCACTTCTTGTTTTCTTAGGAGGATGTCACTTCTAGAAGTTTTATTAGCCTAGTTTAAATGTGTAGGAAGCAAAAATTATCCACAGACAGTGTGTGCAAGGCGTGCAATGTGTCATGAAGTAGATCTTTGGCTTGCCACCTGCCTCCTGATAATGCTAAATCTGCTGCTTTCAAGGAATGAGAAGAAACAGAAAAAGAAACTACCTAACCAATAAGCTATCTTGAATTAACAATTTCTGGCAGAGGAAGTAAGGGCTAAGCAGATCCTGCAGAGAATTCTAGAATTTGGTTCTTCAAATACATAGTAGGTCAAAGTCAAGGGATCTCTCTTGTCCCAAGCCAAGGCAAGGGGCCCTTTATGTCCCTAACAACCAATGTTGCTGAGTGCTACTGCCTGGGAAGGGCCACACTCCTGAATAAAGAAGATTCATCAGCAGTGGTGGAGGGGTCCTTTTCCCCCATAAATGAATGCAACTGTGTTATTTACATCAGAATGTGAATGTTCTTTGCTGATGCCTACTGGTCCCATAATGGAAAGAGGCAAAGTTTTAGGTGCAGTTCTTCTCTAAGGTCAACCACAATATCTGTAAGGAAAGGTAACACTGAACAGCCAGATGTAATATGTCCACACAGTTTTGGATAGGAAATGGGTACCTACAAGGAGACCTAAATGAAAACAACAGTTATAGTAATACCAAATTCTCCTGATCTAGTTCAGAGATCACTTATGCAAGACAGATGAAAAACAGAAGGCATTGTTAAACTTTTAGTAGCATCATATAACTCCTGGGGTAAACACTGGAGGCATTACTATGATCTTAGAATCAATGCATTTCATTCCTGGAGTAGAATGGAAAAGAAAACTAAATATATCTTTAGATTCAGCAACATATACTTTTAAACGTAGTAGGTCAGGAACTCAGATCTCCATCATGTTTTCCTGCTACTGTGTACCCAATGTGTGTTATAAGTTAATTGGACCTTGTCACTTTAAGAGGTTTCCCACTTGGGTCTCGGGATCAATTTATAGATGTGCACAGCCTTGTCCATACACAGAATACTGATACTGTCCACCAAGAGAGAGAGATAGAGAGTGTGTCACAAATAAGAACTTAACACAAGGGACTGTCAGACTTTCATAGCTACAAAGAGTAGAAATCAGAATTAAAGCTTGACTGTGATCATGTTCCAGCCAGAATGAACTCTAACACACATATTGATTGACCTCTCCCTTAGCTTTGCAAGGTATGTGCTACAGGTTAGAAGTAGCCTGATTTGTCTCTGCTCTCTGTAATCCAGGCACAGTCCCCTGGCTCTTGAACAGCATGCTGGGAGAATCAGAGCATGTCATCAACCATACGGCATAGACACAGACTTGGAGAAAGGCTGGAATCCTCCTCTGTCTTTTACTCCACATGTGTGGATCTAAATGTGAGAGGGGCAGCTCAGAGCCTCTCAGGGTCTACTGCTTTAACATGAGGAATGGGAATCAGTGAAGTTGGGGACATTTCCAGCTTTGGAATGTTCTCCAGGTTTTGAGATCATCTGTCTGTTCTTGGATTATTTAAAAATTAACTTTTAGTAGCACTGGCCAATGTATTCTGCATTTAGCCATGTTTAAAATGAAATCATATTGTTACCTTTATTCCTTTTAAGTTAGTAAAAATAGCATATAACTTGTAGTAAAAAGCTCCTATTTGGGTTAAAAGATAGAAACGAGAGACAAAAGACAAAATTAAAGACTGGAGTTAAGGAGTGGTGGAGTGACAAGGACTAGGGGCGGTGTGATGGCTAATCTTCCTCATCAACTTGACAACATCTGGAATGATGAGAGCCAAGCAGCTGGGCACACCTGTGAGGGATTTACTTGATTGTATCATCTGGGGTCAGAAGACCCACCCTATATCTAGGCCACACCTTCAGGAGTCACCCAGGTAGCCACCCACATGAGAACGGCATGGAAGAAGGAAGCTTTCCCTTTTTGCCTGCTCCCCTCCCTTGCTGACAAGTTCATCTGGCCTGTTGCTGAGACCTTCATTTGCTGGCATTGGAACTTACTTCTTCAGGATTCCAGCATAGACTGAAGAGTAGCAGATCTCTTAGAATCCTCCAGGACTCCAGCATCAGATTGGTAATACTGAGACATCCAGTTTCCTGGAAGGAAAAATGACCAGATCTTTGGCTTTTCCAGAGGAACACAGCCATTGTTAGACCACCTAGGCCACAGCCTTTGAGCCACTCTGTTCATTTAAAGAGCTCCGAATAATCCAGGTAGCATGTCTTTAACCTAACCCCTATGTTTAAAGAAACTGAAGAATGCTTTGCTAGATGTCGCAAGGATCCACAACTGCCATGAAGCTGTACCTTTAAGGAGGGAAAAAGGAGAGCATAGACTCTATGACCAGATCAGAGCAACACCATACAAGGCCAGTTGTCCTCCCATCACCATTATAAACTTCAGGCATCTCTACCTCTAGATGTGACGTCAGACCAAAAATACAAGTAGAAAACTCATACTGAGAAAGACTTCAAAACTGGGAGTGTGGCTATAGCCCAGTGCTAGATCTTTTGCCTGGTACGTATGAAGCCCTGGGTTTTCTCCATAGAACAACACACCAAATAACAAACAGGAGAGAAGAGGAGAGAGGAGAGAGGAGAGGAGAACCACACAGAAGGGAGAGAGGAGAGAAGTTCTATAAATAGAAAATAAAATTTCCATCAGATTCACTGACTTTCCTAATGTAATTTTTTCTTTTATTTCTTACACCTTTTGGAAGTTTCCTAAGCCTTACTTATTTATTTTTTTAAAAACTTAGTATTCTAGGGCTAGCATTATTTGGAAATATGATTTTTGCCATTAGTCACATAATATTTAGTAAATGTCAAGTTTTATTTTATCCCTTACTGGTAAGAAAGATCTTTTTAGAATTTCTTTTAGGATATGTTTCTTCTATTATATCCTTATAAAATACATAATGTTCATGCTCCTACCCAGTACTCTCTATGGTGCAGAGTGAATGATTTTTCTCTTTTAAGCAGGACCTTAAACATCCTATCTAGCATTGACGATGTACACACCTGTTTCTTCCTTCCTTCCTTCCTGCCTTCCTTCCTTCCCTCCTTCCTTTCTTTTTTTTTTTTTTTTTTTGGTTTTTTGAAACAGGGTTTCTCTGTTGTAACTGTGGCTGTCCTGGAACTCACTCTGTAGACCAGGCTGGCCTCCAACTCACAGAGATCCGCCTGTCTCTGCCTCCCGAGTGCTGGGATTAGAGGTGTGGGCCACCACCACACAGCACATCTATGTTTCTTAAGAAAAGTTCATGAGAGACTCTCTAGAAGCTAAATCAACCACCTGAGAAAGTCATGTATGCTAAGAGTTAAGAAAATGAACAAAATCTTTGTCCACTTGAAACGCCAGCCCTTGGCTCCTGGGGGACTCTGGTTAGCACTCTATAATTAGCCCCAGGTTCATTTTGTCATAATACACCTTCCATGTCACTGGGACTTGCGTGTCTCACTACGTTTGCAAGAAATATGAGACTTGTCTTTTAGCACCTTAATATAAAGGATAAATCTGAAGACGATTCACCCAGAACATCACCGCCAGCATGTCTGCTCCTAGGTAAAAAAAAAAAAAAACCCTACAATATAATTCAGTTTTTATGAGCTTGGTGACCAAAATTCCATTTTATGTTTCATTCAAAGAGATGACAAACAATCTTGTCAACAAGTTCATACGAACCAGATCAGGAACTTTATGTAAACTCTGATTATGTAGGCACAGGTTTAAAAAAAAAATTCCATTCTAGGAAACATTTGCCTTATTATTAACAAACAGATTGGCTTTCCAATATGGGTTATAAATATTAAAATAGATAAATTACCCTCTTTTTTATTTACTCCTAGACACCCCCCCCCCCCGCCTCCATGGTCTGGTTACCGTGCAGCTTATAATAAAATTTGCTGCTTCATTCACATTTCTGTATTTTGTTTCGGTTCAAGTCAGTGAATAGAAGACAAATTTACATCATGATAAGCGCCCAGGCAGATGCTATCCATAATGCTAAGTACTTGTCACATTCAGAGATGTGTTTTCTCTTCGGGGAATAGGATTGCTCTTCTCTCTTAACTGCATAGTGGTAATGTATATTGTCTCTCAGCAAAAACTCAGAGGCCCTCATTGGATGATGTGCTCTCTCAGAAGTGTTTCTTGGTTTCTCATGTCTCTCATTGGCTTCATCTCTGCCTTTAGCCTGTGTGGCAGTGAAGTTCAAATTGTGCAGCTGTGGCCTCTTCATTTTTGCCACAATCCACAGGGTCTCCCCATATCAGAGACTTGGCTACCCTTAAAAGAATACCCTAGGGAGGAGGTTGGGTACAGTAAAATGTGGGAAGCCAATAGATAAGAAAAAAAATATAAAGTGTTGTTTTGCAGTCAACCCTTATTTTGTGGCCCCCAAACTCAAGTTTTAAGCCCTGATGACAGTTTTGGCATTTCCAGGGAATGTTCTTAGTCACACTTGGGAGAGGTCTTTACCTTTAACCTACTCTCCACTTTAATTTCTCTCTGTGATTACCAGTGGGGAACAGAAAACTGTTTTGATTTAATAACTTGAATTCTTGAAGGACTTCATGGAGCTAACGAGGATTAGTGTCAGCATTTTGTTCTCCTTTGTGCAGATGCTGACAAATTAATTTTTTTAAGATTCACAGCTAGGTATACCTGGTTGGTATTCAGACAATGCGCATTGCTGGCACTATTGCCTGTCCCTGATTGGAGGGACTCTGATATAATTTGAAAAGTCAGGGGGATCATTGACCTAGAAATTAGGAAACCTTTGGCTCCAAATTTTGACAGTAAAATGCACTTGAGAATAGCTTTTGTGGAATCTGTTGTCTGCAAAATATAATAATATGGAATGCATTGTTCCCTTTAGCTATAAGTCTACGACTTGAAGGCATTAGTTATGCACATAGCAGGAGAACATTTGTGAAAACAACAGTAAACTTTAGGCTGGAGAACTTTATAAGTCCTGGTTCTATATCTACTAGTAAAATGGATATAACCAAGATCTCTGTTTCATTTGTAAAGAAAGTGTGCAAAGATATCACTCCCAAACCATTTTATTAACATAAAAATATAAAGGAATAAAAAGGACACATTTACTTGTAGAGTGGACAGATAAAAAGAGGCAATAGTCTTTTCTTTGGTCTAGGTATTTTCATATAAATGACTGGAAAGCCATTATTCAGAAGAATTATAAATTAGAATATGTGATTCTGAGTTTAAATCTTGCCAAGTGAATGGCAATGAAAGTATAATCTGCCCAAGTTAATGGAATGAAACTAAAGCTGTTCTTAGAAAAAAACAAATGAAGGCTAGCTAGGGCTGATAAGATGGCTCAGTGGGTGAGGGAGATTGCCGAGCATGCCTGGATGACCTGAGTTTGATCATCAGAATCCAGGTAAAGGTGGGAGGACAGACTGGACTCAGGAAAGTTGTCCATTGACTTACACACAGTACCATGGCATCTGCTCCCACATACATGCCATGAATACAAACATGTACCATTAAAATTTATTTAATATTAAAAGATGCAACAAAGACTAAAATAAGTATTTGTGAATCAAAATCCACATGTTAGAAAAAGAGCAATGCGATAATGCTAATGGAAAATAAGAAGAAACAAAGTGAGAGTGAACCTAAGTGAACAGAAATCAATCAATTATACAACAGAAAAATGAGCAATGCATTTATTCTTCAGAAACATTAGTGGACTAGAGTAAACTCCAACAAGAAACATCAGGAGAAAAGAAAGTATCACTTAGAATGGAAGTAAGAAGATGATATCATCATGAAAGCTACATCATGAAAGCTACAACTATTTTAAAATCAGATATTTTGAGACTACAATGTCAACAAATTAAAATTTTAGATTACACGGACAAATAATTCAAAGAATTGGAGGCATACCAACTTTCTCAGAAAGTAAGAAAAGTGAATAAATTATATCATAGAAAGCTTCATTCATGGGATAGCCCAATACTTTTGACATAAATTTCTGATAATCACATGGAAACATTATAGATTAATAGATTATAAACATAAATGTGAAAATTTCATTGCTTTAAACAGTTACATATGAATATTTTATAACAATTTAACAATGATTAAGACTATATGTTTGGCTTAACAGTAAAAAAGTTAATCAATAGGACTCACTATACAATCAGGACAAAAACAAAACCTATAGATTTACTTAAAAAAACATGAGGGGAAAATCCTCACCATCATACTTAATAAACATTAATTATAATAGAAAGCAATGTTTTACCCTAAGAGTGATGTAGGAATAACGTACCCAGTGGCATCCTACAGGTGGAAGAGCTTTTCTGTTTGTTATCAATATGTGATAATGAATACAGATCAGAAAATGAAAGATAAAGGTTTTGAAAAGATCAATTGAATTATAGTTATCTACATGAAACCTTAGTATAAGGTTATATAATAACCTTAGTTATATAATAGCCATAAAGAAATCTAAAACAAAAAAACAAACAAAAACCATAGGAATATGTTAATGATTCAAGAACAACGTGCAGTAATTATTCATGTTTCTGGGTATCATTTTATTTAAGGTTGATTTGAAGGTTACAAAAATGCTGTGAGTCTCAGCCTAAACAACACAGTCGCAGTGATTTAAAAATAGATCTGACAAATGTAGATACGAGATTCCCATCCTGAAACCTGTTTCCTGCGGTAAATTTCAGAAGACTTGAATAAGGAAATGAAGTGACTGTGTCCCCAGACTACGAATTCCGTGTTTTCAGCCCTCACTTCTGTCACAAGTTAATTGTTTCAATAATATGCAGCTGTCTCAAAATTCCAGATAATTTTATTATGGTTTTTTTTTCTTTTTGGAAACAACACTCAGTCTTAAAATTAATACAAAAAGTATAAGGCTCCCAAAAGAACTTACAACAAATTTGTAAAGAGGAAAAACAAAAAATGACTGACATTAACAGTTACGGGGACAGTGTAACAATTTGAAAAGGATGCTGTGAGTATGGGAGAAACCAATAGCCGGATGGAACCCGTTAAGGAAGTCAAAGTCCCAACACACTTTTCACTGGACTTAGGAAAAATAGAATTATAAAGAAATTGGAGTAAAGTGACCTTTTTCAGTTTTCAGTAAAATGTTTAAGGTTAATTAGAAATTCACAGTGAAGAATATGTATGCTGTGTCTCACCATTCACCCCATGCCAACACACACGTCATGCCAAATGCAGTTCTAAATGGGCTGTAGCACTGAATATGAACAACATTGCTAATAGTTTGATAAAACACAAGATTATGACTTTATAATCTCAGAATAGACAAGGATTTTTTTTTAAATCCTTAACCATAAGAGAAATGATTTAAAGAGGAACAAATTAAATTAAACAATTTAACAACTATTGCTAACTCCATAATTGGAAATCAAAAGGATGTCCACAAAATGCAGGAAGATATTTTAATTAAGGGATTCATATTCAAATCAATTTGAAAATATTGAATGGGGGGAAAAGGCAACTGTCTTAAAAGGGCGATTCACAAAAGGGCTATCATCATGGCCAGTGAATGTATTTTAGGTTGCCCAGTTTTCTCAATTCTCCATTGGTGTGGAGTGGATCTTCACTATCTTTACCAAACAAGGGTCACTTCTATTTGTCAATTTAATTGGATTAAGAAAATACCTAGGGCATATGAGTCTTCAAGTGGCTTGTGAAGGTATTTATAGAGAGATTTAACTTAATATGGAAGGCCCACCCTGAATGTGGATGACACCATCTCCAAGGTTGGGGTCCCAGACTGAATAAAACTGGACAAAGGAGGAAACTGGGCTGAGTATTCTCTTTTCTTTGCTCCCAGATTGGTGCCCAAACCTAAACTGCTGCCTTCTCTATGCCTGCAATGCCCTGATGGGCTGTAATCTTCTGCACTGTAAGTCAGAATTAATCTATTTCCCCTTTGGGTGCTTTATGTGAAGTATTGGGTGACAACAATAAAATAAATAAATAAATAAAGGAACTAATGTGCACCACAAATGCTAAAATGAAAAGTCTGAAAACTTCAGGTGTTGGCATGACTGTGGAGAAAGTACAATTTTCATTCATCGTGGGTGGGAGTATAAATTCAAGCAATCATTTTTAGAATCTGGTAATATCTACTAAAACTGAATATGTACATCCCAGGACCTCACAACCCCATTCCTACCTAGCAAATGCACCTGAATGTGGATATTCATAGAGGCCCTATTTGCATTGTCCTCAAGGCAGAAAAAAATCTAAGTGCCCATCAGAAATAAAACAAGAAGATTAATAATCTATGGCACGGTGGCACATGTGTGCAGTGAAATATCAGACATGAACAGTGAGCAAGTGTGCAATAATATCAACAATATGACATGTAACAATCTCACATTCTCAACTGAAAATAGACAGTTGTGAGAGGAATATAGCATATCGTAGTTTTTCTATAAAGTTCAAAGGCAAACAAACAAATATGAGATATCAGTTGTTAGAAGAATAATTAATTTGCAGAAATAATGTTTACTGGGATAGAACATGAGGGAAGTTTCTGGAATTGGAATAATTTTCTATATTTTGGCTGTTAGACACAGATTTATACATATTTAATTCATGAAAATTCATTTAACTAAATAGTTTTTGGTGGATGAATACTTTCTATACATTTTACACTTTAAAAACTTTTAGTTATGGGGCTAGAAAGATGTCTCAGAGGTTAAGAATAGTTGCTGCATACTCAAGGCAGGCAAAGCAGGTAGGCGAACTTCATATCTTCACTTTCCCCTCCTCTAATTCCAGTCCCCCAGTCTCCTCCTCAGCTCTGTAGAAGACTATCTGTTGTGGTCTTTCTTCACTCTCTGCCCCAATTTCCAGGGGGACTAAGCAGATATTGGTGGAATACACTGCTTTCTTCCCTACTGTGGACCTTCTGGACCTTCCCCATGCTTACCCTATTCCTAAATGTCAGCTCTTAATACCTAGAAACACATTTTACCCTGGACCCCCAGTGGCCACACCTAGCAGAATTCTAGAAAAATTCCCTACCAGGCAACACACAGTCACCACACCCTCCTCAGAAACAAAGCAATGGGAATCAAGGGACAAAAGACCTACCCAACAAACACAAGATCACATATAAGTACCTAGAATTACAACCATCCTAAACCCAGATGCACAAATGCCAGAGTAAAAGCACAATCAATAACAATTAGAGCAATACGTTTCTACCAGAGCCTAGTAACCCTACCCAAGTACGCCACAAGAATTGCAGCATAGCCAAAGCTCAAGACAAAGACCTTAAAATAACTTTTATTAATATCATAACAGTCCTTAAAGAGGAAATGAATAAATGCATTAAAGAAATCTATGAAAGACAAACAAACAGTGGAAGGGAATGAATGAAACAGTTTAAAGCCTAGAAGTAGAAGGATAATCAATAAAGAAACCCTAAATGGGAGGAAATCTGGAAATGGAAAATTTAGGTACTCCAATGGGAACCTCAGAGGCAAGTGTCACTATCAGAATACAAGAGACAGAAGAGAGACTCTCAGGCATTGAAGACAAGATAGAAGAGATACATACTTCTGTCAAAGAAAATGTTAAATCACATACAATCCAGGCACAAATGTCCAGTAAATATAGGACACTATGAAAAGATCAAATCTACGAATAATAAGAATAGAGAAAAAAAACCCAGGCCAAAGGCACAGAAAGTATTTTTAACAAAATCATAGAAAAAAATTATTCATAACTTTTAGGAGCTGCCTATCACAGTACAAGAAGCATATAGAACACCAAACAGACTAGGCCAGTAAAGAAATTTCTCTTGTCACTTAGCAACCAACACACTAAAACGTACAGAACAAAGTAGGAATATTATAAACTGTAAGGGAAAAAGTAACATATGAAAGCAGCCGTATTAAAATAACACCTAACTTCTCATTGGATACTCTAAAAGTCAGAAGGCGCTGGATAGACTCTAAGACCCGCAGATGCCAGGCCGTACTACAATCCCCAGCAAAACATTCAATCACAGTATATGAAGAAAATAAGACATTCTGTGATAAAACAAAATTTAAGCATTATCTATCTACCAATCCAGCCCTATAGAAATGCTAGAAGAAAAACTCTAAAGATATTAACAACACCCACAAAACAGAAGGAATAAATAATCCCAGACCAGCAAATCAAAGACGGGACACACACACACACACACACACACACACACACACTCACACACACACACACCCCTTCACCACCACCATCACCACCACAACAAAATAACAGGCATCAACAAACACTGTTCATTAACATCAAGGATAGATTTCACCTCAGGGTAAAAAGATATTCTAAACAAATGGATCAAAGAAGCAAGCTGGTGAACCCATTTACTATCTGAAAAAGTAGACTTCAAACCCAAAGTAATCAGAAGAGATAGGGAAGAATAATGCATACCCATAAAAGGAAAAAAAAAAATCCACAAAGAAGGCATTTCAATTTTTAACATCTATGGACCAAACACAAGGGCACTCATATTAATAAAAGGATCATGGTTACAGTTTAAATCATATATTTACCCCCACACACTGAGAGCGGGAGACTCAATACAACAGTCTGACCAATAGGTCATCTAGATAAAAATTAAACAGAGAAATGCTGGAGCTAACTGACTTTATAAATCAAAGGACCTAACTGATATTTACAGAATATTTTACCTGAACACAAAACAACATACCTTCTTCTCAGCGCATCATGGAACTTTCTTAAAAATTGACCAAGTAAGTGGGGAAAAGGCAATTCTTAACAAATACAAGCAAATTGAGATAACACCCTGCATCTTATTTGGCCATCATGGATTAAAGCTGGATATCAACAACAGGAACAACAGAAAGCTTACAAACTCATGGAAACTGAACAACTCTCCACTGAATAAACAATTGATCAAGATAGAAATTAAGAAAGAAACTAAAAGTTTTCTAGAATAGAATGAAAATGAATGCACAATGTACCTAAACTTAGGGAACACAATGAAGGCAGTTCTAAGAGGCAATTTGATACCAAAGTGCCTATATTTAAAAGAAAATAAAATTGGAGAGGTCTCATATTAGTAACTTAACAGCACACCTGAAAGCTTTAGAACAAAAAGAAGAAATCACATCTAAAATAAGTAGATGGCAAGAAATAGTCAAACACAGGGCTGAAATCAATAAAATAGAAACAAAAAAGTATGAATGATCAATAAAACAAAAAGTTGGTTCTTTGAGAAAATCAATAAGATCGTCAAACCCTAAGCCAAATTAACTACAAAGCAAGAGAGAGAATATCCAAATTAACAAAATTAGAGATGAAAAGGTGGGGGGCATAAGAACAGATGACTAGGAAATCCAGAGACTCTTAAGGACATACTTAAAAACCTGTGCTCTACCAAACTGGAAAATCTAAAAGCAATTTAGACAGACCCATTTCCCCTAGTGAAATAGAAGCAGTCATTAAAAGTCTCCCAACCACAAAAAGCCCAGGGCCAGATAGTTCAAATGCAGAATTCTATCAGACTTTCGAAGAAGAGTCAATGCCAATATTCCACAAATTATTCCCAAAAAATCGAAACAGAAGGAACATTGCCCAGTTTGTTTTATGAGGCCACAGTTAGCCTGACACTCAAACTACATAAAGACTCACCCAATGAAGAAAGAGAATCACAGGCCAATTTCCCTTACAGACATAGATGCAAAAGTTTCAATAAAATAGTTGCAAACCAAATCAAAAAGCACATCAAAAAAGATCATCCACCAAGATCAAGTAGGGTTCATCCTAGAGATTCAGGGCTGGTTTAATGTATGTAAATCAATTAATTAATTCTGTGACTTAACTAGGGTTTTTTTCCCCTCCTAACAACAATATGTACTCTTAATCACATTTTCTTATTTGAAAAATACAGACAAATGAAGAATTGGTTCATAGAGTAAAACAAAAGACATGATTTTTGTTTCCTTTCTAATCGGTATGGTTCAGTGATCAAAGAGGTTCTAGCTGCATGGCAAAAAAGACAGTTTCCATGACCTGAAAGGGCCTGCATTTTGCTTGAATGTTTGTTAATATGAAGACAATGACCTCATCTGATCCAACTTAAAAGATATTTTCTCTTTGAATCTTCATACAGGAGGTTGCTAAAAGGTTGTCAACAACCATCCTTGGTGATGTGGATAAAGGCAGAGTTAGTGCCCCTTCCACACTGTTTCTACTAGTGATCTAGTGATCAGTAGAGTGAATACAGCAAGGAGCTGAGACACAGTTGAGCACAATGTATTTTACTGTCAGATAACAAAGATATGCCCTGCCAACACTCCTGGTGAACATCTTTTCTTTTTTTCCTTCCTGGAGTTCTCACCAGAAGAGACTCTCCCACACTGTGGACAATTCCAAAGCTACTTCCTATAGGCCTTGACTGGATTCCATGCACCCCAAAGCCGACTACTCAGGAATGGTATTGGGGCACAGTGCTGAGAAGAATAAAGAGGATTTCAACTTCTATGCCCACAAGATTGCTACAATTCTCAAAGCAAGCAGATTCTGATTATTAAGCTGATATTGCTTCCTATCTGTTCCCTAAGGAACAGGGAGCTGTCTAGAAACATTAGAGTTTCAGTCAGCATTCAAGATGGACGGAAGAAAGCAGTGGGCCTGAAACTCAAGCTCAGTAATCCTCAGTCACCATGTCCTTTAAGGAGTACCAAAAGCCTTCCTTAGTAGAGACAATTGACTTCACTATCTTAGTGTATCTCACTGATTGTGAAACGAAGCCATGAGAAAATGTATCTTGGTCAGTTAGTCTTAGGGCTTTGCTCCAGATCTTGTCAATTCTGCCATGGAAGAGTGGTGATAAAGGGATGCAATTAACTTAGAGAGTAGAAAGCAGATCTTCGCAGATTATGTCTGATGCCATCAATGACTCAGTGACATCTGTTTCAGTAACAGTAAGGATAACACTGGGAAGCTCTTAGCAGGCGTTCAGGGCTGACCCTATGCCAGACACTGTGCTGCTCTTGTGTTCAAAATGATCTTTTCTTTACAATCTTCCAAATGATGTACTTAAAGGAAATGGCTTATGTGGTATAATTGGAATGGCCTTAAACTGCTCTACTATAAGGGTATCATTAATGAGTTCTGATATATATATATATATATATATATATATATATATATATATATATATATATATATATATATACATCCATATCCATGAAGCCGTAACTGCAATCAAGATAAGAAACATTTCTCACTTCTAAGAGTTCTCATGTTCCCTGTGATTCTTCCTCATCTACCATCCATAACGGATCATTGATCTTTTTCTCACTATGAGTAAATTTGCATTATCTAGAATTTTACTTCAATTTAATTGCTATAGCCAGTCACAGATATGAGTAAAAAATAGAAATTTTGATTTATAAATTACTGAAATTCAGGCTTTCTTTCTGCCACAGTAGAAGAACATATATACTTACACATATGTTATTAACATCTTCATGTGGAGCTAGTAAGACAGACAGACAGACAGACACACACACATATATACACACACATCTAGCTATATAGCTATGTGTATATGTGGCTTTCTCCTTTATTTTGAAAATAGTTGTTCAATATGCTAGAAAGAAATCAGTCTGCCCTAATTTCAGAATTATCATTCATTTATATTCTTCTTTATATCTTGGGTTTTAAGTGAATTTAAAAAGAATTCAGTGTAATTTGTTCTTATAGATCCAAAAAGGCCTGGAAATTAAAAGAATAAATAAGTAACTGACCTGTGAGACAAAAATCCATGGTGCTCTTTGAAAAATTAATTACATCTGATAATTATGCTCTTTGAATACCCAGTCCAACTGCTACTGGCTTCACCATTACTGGCTCCCAGAATATTGTGTTCAGACTGTATCAGAATACACAGCCAATCAAGTTGCTCACTCTGAGGCCAGGTCCCCCGTGAAAGGTAGCTCACAGGAGATAAACTTATTTGGACTAAGAATGGATTGTTAAAGATGGTAGCTATAAAAAATAACATAGGTAAAATAAATGCAGGGAAAAAGCATATATGGGAAAGATGCAAACTGACAGGAGAGGAAGCAAAAATAATGAAAATCCTAAATCCTAAAACCTCAAACAAACAAAGATCAACTATAGAGATTCCACTACTTGTAGAGAACTTTGTTGGTGTACATGTATGCAGCAAAATACCTCAAGGCTGGGAGAAGTCATGCCAAGGCACGGTGAGCCACAGGTTGGCCAGGTGTGTGTGTACATGGATGCCTGTGTGTGTGTGTGTGTGTGGTGTATGTGAAAAGTTTACTGAGTCCTGTGTTGAGAGCAGATGCTGGCCTGGGTAAACAGGGACTAGAGATCTGCTTTTAGCTGTTTCCTTACCACTGTGACAGAATACCTGGGAGAAACAACGTCAGGGGAGAAAGGTTTGTTTTGCTCACAGTTTCACAGATTTTGGTCATCATGGTGGTCAAGATGTGACTGGAGGAATATGACCTGCAGAGGCCATCCTCAGTAGTGACCTCTTCACAAGGCAGTCTGACCCATGAATCCTTCACAACTTCACAGTATAATGGTCGGAGGAGCAAGCATTCAAAAACGAGAGCCTGTGAGGGACATTTAGGACTCAAAGCTAAACAAGCTGATTCCAGAATGTCTCTGGTGCTTCCTATTTGAAGTGCCAAATTAAAAGTTTTTTTCCCCAGCTATTATGCAAAGCCAACTCACTCCTGAACATAAACTTGACTATCAAGTTAATAGGAAAATTAAAATACTGAAGTGTTTAGTCTGTACTCTTTGTCACTGATCTTCTTTGTGCTCCTTCAGTCCTAAGAATTAACAAACAACCCATAATATTAGGGACTTAAAAATAAATTTTACTTCTAATTCTTCCCAATTATGCCTTTTATTAAGTTGTTTGCGTGTAGCTGGGCCTGGATCTGAGGTCTGTGAAGGTGGTGCTTCATTTCAAAGGAAAATGCAAAGCTATTGGCAAACTCAGAGGGGGTTAGTCTATAAATAGCCCAATTTCAATAAACCCAGCTTGATAGTTTTCTCTTTGAACCCCATTATATCCCTTGATGTAACATGCATTTAGGTGTTTTTATTTTTAGTAATCTCTGTGTGTGTTGGTGAATTAAATTTTCAGCCAGTTTCAACCTGAGCCATTAAAATTAGTTTTTTAGGTTTTTTATTTTTTTGTTTTTTTCTGTTGTAGGTTTTCTATTTTGGAGTTTAAGTTGTTGACATAATTGCTGGAGCTTAAGTAAGTTTAGGTGGGATCTTTCTCATGAATTATCCTCTATTGCAAAGTAAATGATGACAATTTTGTTTGCCATTCTGAGTGAATTTTGATTTAAACAAATGCCTTAGGAAAACAAACTGTGTTTATCAATGGCATAATCTCTGCTAAGAGAAACATCTTTAATCACTGTAGTTAAGCTAAAGGAGGTTTATCCCCCAAGGTAGAGATGTTCTGTACAGAAGAGATAGAGTTTATAAGAACAACACCAGGCTCCTATCATTTTCATCTTTTTATTCCTTGAGAAAACAGGGCCATTCGGTAGAAACAAGATACATGTGAATTTGAGGCCTGGTCATAAAAACACACTACTCTTCAAAGATAGCCAGTGTGAGTGGTGTGTCCAACCTGGGGTCAGAAATTTGTAACAGAAGCCCCTTTGTGTATATATACATATATATATATATATATATATATATATATATATATATATATATATATGTACGCACACACACACCCCTCATGCATATACATACCACACACATGCACATATATACACATCACACACATACACACACACACACACACACATATATGTACCACAGACATATGCATATATATGCATACACATACAACACTCCTCTTTGAGGTTAATTTCCCTGACTTTTCTGAATTGAGTCTTTCTAGTAGGAAGGAAAGTTTGGGTACATGTTGGTTTGGTCTAGTAAGGAGCAGATTATATAAGAGATTTCAGATCATCTGATATTTGAGGGAGGACTGTGAAAAAGCCCTGCCTATCATGGGGCTACAGAGCCCAAAGAAGCCAAGTGCAAAGAAAATGAAAGCTTTCCCTAGGTGAAAGGATACACAGCTTCCAGCTTCCTCTGGTGGGAAGCACAGATCATTAACACTGGTAATGTCCTCACTAAATCTGCTTGGAGAAAGTGACAAGTCTAATTTGTTACTGACAGACCAAGGGCTGGGAGTGTGTTTAAAATGCATTGCTTTTGCTCCTTTTGGATTGCTGTGTGGCTCCTTCCAGGTAGGCTAGGTGTTCGGTTAAATACTACCTGCAATTTCATCCATCTGCTTTGAGCATCCCAGAGGAAGAGCTTTGGCTGCTTTAGCTCTCTGCCCCCTTGTCCAGGCCAGGTAACAGCCCAAGGAAGACAAGCCTGGGAGTGCTATGATTTGAATCCCAGAACCTGAGGAGGAACTCTTGAACCAAGTAATTGTCATTAACAATCAATAGCTTTCAGCCTAACAAAGAATTGTGAATGATCTGGGTGAGACTGAATTTGTTCTTCTGACATATGAGTGTGAAGACAGTTCTCATGAACTAGAAAACGTCTTTGAGTCACTCTTTGGATACTTTTTTAGAATGACTTTAAATTGAATGAGGGCAAATTTAGAAACACGATGCAAGGAGGATCTGAGAAATGGGTAAAGTTACTTCGTGAAGAGAAAACGTAAATCAAATCCTATGGGCTGAATTGATAATGCAATCAATATTATGTGGAAGGGGTGATAGAAACCTGATGCCAAGCAAACTTGGAGGAATGAAAATAGGTTTTCAGGACCATTCAAAATATCTAGAGCATTCTCAGGACATAGTTTATGCAAGAAGTCACGAGGGAAGTAGAGAAGAGTAGAACATTGAGTCCACTGTGTGGCTCACTTTTAGCTGGACTTGAGTGTGGAGTCCTAGAAAGCCACTCTGGGATTACAGAGTGGCAACTTCAGAATGGGAAGGTAGTTTCTAAAAATACTAAAATATCAAGTATTTTTTTGAGATATCTGTGGGCCATAATTTAGAGTTAAATTCCTATTTTTGTTTATTGCACACTTATTTTCCATTTAGTCTAACTGCAGTGGTTTCTCAATTTTCTTGTAGAAGCTTATCTGTATACTCCCTGATTTACAAGGTCCAGTGGTTTATACATTATGAAAATGGAATATACACTGTAAACAAATAAGCCCCACTTCCATGTACTAGAATGCATGTACTGTCTTATTCAACCTGTCAAATCTCTGAAGCCTTTATTACAGCCTACAGGGTTCAAAGCTAGGCAAGACTATTGGTGACATTTTCCCCCCTCAGGGTTGTGACTAGAACCTTCCAGCACTGTATAAGCTATACAGGACAGCTGAAGCTTCAGTTGAGAACTAGCTTGATTTCTCCATGTCCTCTGACTCTGACATATGGTGTCTTCAACAGTAGGGTCTTACTGTCAAGTTTTGGAGGGTAGCCAAGAGCAGTGCCAAAATGGTTGTGAGAGGTCTATGGGAAGCCACTGACCAACCACTTGAAAAGAGGTAGTGCAAACCAAACACATGACTTTTATTTGATATCCTGTGATGTCTGGGGAGCTATTGTCCCCTCTGTACAGGGTAATTCCTTTTAAACCACTTTTATATGTGTGTACATATACATTTTAGGAGGCTTCCACATTAGTGGGTTTCCATACGGTATTTTCAAAGGTCTCAGTGTTAACTATCTTTCCCATCCCTCACTCTAGATAACTCATCCTGTTCCATAATTCCCTTTTCCATCCATAGCTTTGTGTTCTATTCTCATTTCCTTGGAATCCTCAATGGTCCCTTACTGTTTCCTTGCCTTCTATGTGTACTCCAATTTAAATGCAAGTATCTAAATATTTAAAGAAAACATTCACATATGAAAGAACATTCTGTTTGTCTCTTGAATGAAGGGGATACTTCATTCAGGGTGACTATTTCCAGCTTCTCACTTTTGTTCATTTTAATATTATCTTTAATTAACTAAAATGTAGTGAGAGTGTTTTCCTCATCCAACTTTCTTCTCCATCCAACCTCTCCTACGCCTTTCACTTTCTCTCAATTTCAAATCCATGACCTGCTTTTCTTTTAATTATTGTTGACATATGTATACTATATATATACATATATATTACACATATATGTACCTATATACATACATATGTATGTATACATATATATGTATCTATTTTCACACACACACAATCTGCTGAGTGCATTTAGTGTTGCTTGTGTGCATACATGATTTCAGGGCTGACCACTGGTGTTGGATAACCAATAAAGGGACTCATGTTTGAAGAAGACATTTTTCCTCTCTTAGCTATTGTTAGTTGACTGCTGTTCTTTAGACTTTGTCTAGGGGTGAGGCTCCATCAGCAATTCCTCTTCCATGTTAGCCTGTCTATTAGCTAACTGTCATTCTTCAGGTCTTGATTAGGAAGTCATATTGTTGATGTATCATGAATGCAGCCTCTTTGTCATTTCTAGGAGACACAGTTTTACAGAAGACTTGGTGGTCCTCTGGTTCTTACAAGTTTTTCCCTCCCTCTCTTGATATTTCTGGAGCTTTGTGTGTAAGAATTATGTTGTAGTGAAATCAACAGGGCCAGACACTCTGCCTCGGTTGGTCTCTTCATTTTGACCAGTTATATTTCTAGAAAGAAAGAAAAGAAAAAAAGCTTCTTTGGATGAAGGGTAAGAGCAACTCTCATCTGCAAATTTTATTTTTCACTTTTATCATAGCCAGAAATACATTTTTATAAAGGTATGACCTTAGGGTTTTATGAATTTTCTCAGTGTCAGTTGTAATGTCTTCCTTTTCATTTTTAATTTCATTAATTTGGATTTCCTCTCTGTTTTTAAATTTGGATAAATGTTTTTTCATCTTATTAATCTTTTCTACAAGAGTAGAAGAGATTCTACTCCTATTTCATTGATTTTTTTGTATTATTTTACATTTCTATTTCATTAGTTTCAGCCCTGATTTAGTTACCTCTTTCACTGAGCATTAGGATGTTATTATTCTTTGTTTTGTAAGATTTTCAGGTTTAATAAATTAATTAAATAATTTTTATATATATATATATTTTTTTTTTTCACTCGTGAGTACTGTATTTAATTAATTTCCCCTCTCCAATTTGTCCTTCAAAGTCTCATGTCCCCATCATTCCTTCTCACATTTATGGCCTTTCATTCTTTTGTTATTATTGTTACATATATACACATATAAATTTACTAATACAACCTGCTGAGTTCATTTAGTCACATATTTGTCATATATCTGTGTTTTGGACTGGCTAGTTGGGATTGGATAACCTACCAGGGGCCTCATTCCTGGAGAGGGTTGATTCAGAGTTCATTAACTGTCTGTAGCTCTTTATTTGTGCATGAGGCCTTTTGAGAGTCCCACCACTCACAGTGACATGTCAATTCATGTTGTTATTTTTCAAGCTTTGTTTAGGCAACCCTATTGTTGAGATTTGATGGGGGCACCTTCTTATCATATCTAGGGCATTTGGTGTTATAGGCTCTTAGAACTGCTTTCATTTTGTCTCATAAATTTTGGTATGCTGTGTTTTCATTTTCATTAAATTAAAGGAATTAAAAAAAACCTCTTCTTGATTTCTCCCTTAACCAATTGCTATTTAGTAGTGTGTTGTTTATTCTTTATGAGTTTTCATACTTTGTATTTCTGATCTCTAGCTTCATTTCATTGTGGTCAGAGAGCGAGAAGGTTGTGACTTCAATTTTACTATATTTTTTAAAGCTTTATTTTTGCTCTATATGGTTGTTAATTTTGGTGAATATTCCATGGTATGCTGAGAAGGATGTGTTTTCTTTAGTGTTTGAGTAGAATGTACTCTAGATGTCTCTTAGGTCCATTTGATTTAAATTATGTCATTTAACTGCACCATTTCTCTGTTTAGCTTTTGTTCAGATTGTTTGTCTATTAGTGAGAGTAGGGTATTGAAGTTACCCACTACCATTGTATTGTATCTATGGTTTTAGGTATTAAATACTATTTCATCAGTGAGACTGGGTGCTTCTGTGTTTGGTGCATTGTATTAGTCAGTTCTAGAGAAACCGAATTGCTAGGATGAATACACACACACACACACACACACACACACACACACACACATAACACACACACATATGCATATAATACACACACACACATATATGTATATACATAACACACACATATGCATATAATACACACACATATACATAACACACACACATATGCATATAATACACACACACACACACACACACACACACACGATTTATTAGGTTGGTTTACAAGATATGGTCCAACTAGCCCAACAATGGCTGTTTCCTGATAGAAAGTCCCAGAATCCAATAGTTGTTCAGCCTACGACTCTAAGGGTCTCAGCTTATCTTCATTATATAACAGAATCCCAAAGAAGTAGGCTCTAATACCACTGAAGGAATGAACTTCCCAGTGAAAGTGAGGGCAAGATCACCTACTTCCTTTTTCCATGTCTTTTATATAAGCCACCAACAGACCATGTGGCCCAGAATTAAGGTGGATCTTCCCCTTGAAAGAAGCAGTCAATAAAAAAAGTCCCCAACAGGTGTACCCAGACACTAAGGTTTTAGTAAATTCCAGATATAGTCAAGTTGATAACAAAGAATAGCCATCACAAGCATATATGTTTAAAATTGCAGTATTCTTCCCATAGATTGTTCCTTTAATGTGTATGAAGTGATCCTCGTTTATTCTGACCAGTTTTGTTTTGAAGTCTACTTTGTCAGAGATTAGAATAACTCAACCGGCTTCTTTCTTGATTCTATTTACTTGGAATGTTCTTTTTCACCCTTTTACTCTACGTTTGTGTCTAGCATTGATGGTGAGTTCTGTTTCTTATGGGTAGCAAAAAGATGAATCCTGGCTTCAAATCTGATATGCTGGTCCGTGTCTCCTCATGGGAAAATTAAAACCATTAATATTAAGCTTTATTACTGAACAGTGTTTATTTTTCGTCATTTTGTTTTATTGTTTGAGGCATTTCCTTAGACTTACTTTTGTTCTAAAATTGCCTGTTATTACTTCTTAGGTGCTTTAGCCATATCTTCAGACTGAAATATTTCTAATATCTTCCTTAGAGCTCACAGTCAGTAGAAAGGTCTTATTTTCTCCATTTCATTAACTGCCCTAGGCTGAGTGTTGTCTTCTTTTAGAACTTGGGATATATCTTTCTGAGTGTTTCTGACTTCAATGTATTTCATAGAATAGTCAGGTGTTATTTTGATGGGCCTGTCTTTACAAACAACTTGATATTTTTCTCTTGGAGCCTTTAATGTCTTGTTTTTGTTCTATGCTTTCAGTTTTTAACTATAATAGATTATGGGGAGCTCCTTTTCTGTCCTATCTACTTGGAGTTTTGTAGGGCACTTATGTTTGGATGGGCATCTGTTCTCTAGGTTTGGGATTTTTTTCTATAATTGTTAATGAAAATAACCTCTATGCTCAAAGGTCTCACACGCAGAGGTGGGCAACACATGGCTGTTTGCAGGGCCAAAGTGACCCAAGATCATTTGGTTTTGGACACATAACGTTCCAACTCTCCACAGCCCCTAAGGCCTGATCATAATCACCTATGAAGCAAGTTTGACTCAGGTGTGACTTCTTTCTAGACAGTGGTTCTCGACCTTCCTAAGGCTGCCACCCTTTAATACAGTTCCTCATGCTGTTCTGACCCCCAACCATAAAATTATTTTGTGGCTACTTTGTAGCTGTAGTTTTGCCAAGCTTCTGTTACTAATCCTAACGCAAATGTCTGATATGCAGATGTTTGTAGATGACCCCTGTGACAGGGTCCTTCAAGCCCCAAATTCGTCAAGACCCACAGGTTGAAAACTGCTGGCTTATATGTACAGGCCCTGTTAGAACCTTTAGCTTCTTTTTAGTGGTGGGATGATGAGGACTGAACCCAGAACTTTGTGAATACTGGTGAGCTATGTTCCAACCCTAACCCCCCTTTTCTTTTTTGAGATAGGATCTCTCTGAGCTGCCCACACTGACCATCTAGCCTCCTGATACAGCCTCCTCTGTAGCTTGCTCACAGGCCTATGTCACTAAGCCTGGCAGAACCTTCCTAGAAGCAACTGAGAAATCACAGGCTGGATATGTGCTGGCATCCAATGGGAGAATTTTTTTCTACACATTCACCTGCTCAGCAGTTAAGAGCCCTGGCTGCTCTTGTAGGGGACATGGATTCAGTTCTCAGCTTCCACTCTGGCTCTGCAGCTTCTGCAAGAAATGGAATACTCTAAGCCCTGACAGGCCTTAGTCTGGCTCAAGATTGGTTTTATCCAGGGTTTTTAGGTTCTAGTGAAACTGCTGGTAAATCAAAAGCCTGGTTCATGCAGTAGTGAAAAGCACTGAATATTGATGATATTGGTTTAGTGAAGATAAGGAAGGGGATCCAAATGAGGCTGTGGTGTTAGATTGAAGTCAGAGCTTAAAAGTTCTGGCATATTGCATTATTAGGAGACTGTATAGAATCCTGAGCCGTATTCTTTATTTACATCTTTAGCTTATCCAACCATATTCCCTTGTTATTTTTTTCATTTAGTTTTATTTTTAAAGATGGTACCTTTAGCTTTTGTCGAATGCATCAATTTTCTGAGGGCATAAGACCAGTGGATAGGTTTATCTAATTACTATGCTGGAGAAATCTCCCTGGGCTTGAGTGTTCATGTCAGGATACTTGTAGCCCTCTCATCTCAGTTCTTGATGTCTAGAAGCTTTATGCATATTGCTGTAAGGTTCATGGATAGCCTATACTGTATCTGTATAAATCAGAAAAGGCTGGTGGTCTTTTCCTTCTCACCAAAACTGATAACAGGTCTGCTGATATCTAGATTAGGAGACAAAGACCTTTTAAAGGAAAATAATCCTTCATCTGGATGGACAGTCAGTGGCAGGATACTATGCTACAGGATTTTAGGTTTTATTTTCTGCTGGGCAGAAGATATTCACATAGTTCTCAATATGTTTATACAGCCAAACTTTTAGGCCTGATCACCCACCCAGCTCTATATAAATGATCTCATTGTCTTAGAATATAGTGAAGTTTTTGACCATGCAAGTGTTATTGCCAATGCTGAATTGATGTCACCTATGGCAATATGATAAGGAAAGCTCTGTGGTGGACATTGCAAGGAACAGGTTTTGGATTATTCCAGACTCAGCACTTCTCTCTGCCTCATGGCTTCCTAGAGCACTATGGCTAAAAAAGTGGCCATTTACCACTATTTTAAAAGATTGTGGAGATACACACACACACACACACACACACACACACACACACACAAACTTGGGTATAGTAAGATATCAGAGAAAATGCTTATTTTTCTCAGGACCAGATTCTATCCAAGTACTGAAAATGCTAACCAACATGGAAGCCTGCTTAGCTTATACAGTAGATAACACAGTGTTTATTCAAGTGATGTGGACTAGACCAGATCTTTTATGTAATAAATACTACTGACATCAGTGCTCACTTTCTGTCTTATTTTTGGAGGTTTGAGTATTGGTTCAAGAAAGGACTTTGTAAGTATAGCCTATTTTAAAGCATCAGATGTTGAACTAATCTCCAAATACTGAACAGGTCCCGGTGAAGATTTAAAAGATTTATAAATGATCTTGGCTTTGACATCAACTGCTTACGGGACCCAAAGTCAGCCATACTATTTCTACGCATCTCAAATTACACATCTTTAAAATGAAGGTATTTGAAGAAAATGTGCCCAGTTTCCTGTTTCTATTTTCTGTTAGATGAAGGTGTGACTCCTTTTCCGAAATGCCAAAGTCATCTTCCCAGAGAGAGCTGTTCTCTAAGACCACTCATTAATACTCCTCTCTCCTCTGGGGTATTCTTCTAGGAAAGTGGGGCACTGAGGCTCTTCCAATTAAGCTACCATTTCCCAGGAATAGGTAGCTAGAGTTACAAAAATGGTTGCTTTAAGAAACTTATTTAGATTGCTGATGCTTTGCTTTGAGGTAAAACAAAAGCTACAACTAAAGAGCAGTTATACCCTCTGGGGGTTTGACGAATCTTCATTCCAGTCATTTGCTTCTTATCTGTCATACATCAGTGCTCAAACATCATCTTGACTATCACGGCAAGATGTTCTCACTCAGGGGACTTGAGTACAAGGACTGACATCAGTCTCGCTGGTTCATGTTTACTATTGGTCCTGCCCCCCACCCCACTCTGGCTAAGTAGAGAGATGTTTACTTTAGACAATAAGTATAAATGTAGCTACACCATGTGAGAATCTATTTATATTCACGGCACAAATTGGTGTGACTGTGAATATTAACAGCACTATTCGAGTGGTTTTTCTAAGAACGAGGACATGCACTGAGTACAAGTCATTTAAAGTTCAGTTGTGTGGAAAATATCTAGATAAACCAAAAGTAGAATTTGCATAAATGCAACATTGATTCTTAAATTATTCTACTATTTACCTTCCATTCTGAGCTCTGAAGCCTTCACCAAACAAAAAAAAATGTACTGCAACTTGCTAAGCAAGAGGATTTGAAGAAAAAATAGCTTTAAGTAGTTGGGCAGGAGTCAGAAGTAGATTTACCCACCTTGGGCCTTACAAACCTTGCAACAAAGACAAATGCAGTTCAAGAAGTCAAGGGCAGGTCTCCTGACTTTCTCTTATGCAGAGGCATGTCAGACAAGCATAGTGTCTGTGCTGGTGATGGGGGATCAACCATTCCAAGGTCTCACTCTTGGATCATTAATCTAATTTTTTACTTCTTTAATTTTATCTGTTGTGAGAATGTACCTTTTATGGGGATCATATAGGTGGCCTATTACTGATGAGCATTTGAATACTATTTTAAAATATCAGTTTGTCTGAGATGTGATCTAAGATACAGCCTGATTTTTTTTCTGCTAGGACCAGATAGTATACATTCATGCTCTGCAACCCATATGGTCTTTGACTCACTACTAAACTCCACCAATGCAACGCATAAACAGCCTTACATGAGACATACATGAATTGCTGTGACTGTGTTCCAGAAAAAAAATTTTTTTTAAATATTCATATGAATGCTCTATCTGCACTCCAGAAGAGGGCATCTGATCCCCTTATAGGTGGTTGTGAGCCACAATGTAGTGGCTGGGAATTGAACTCAGGACTTCTGGAAGAGTAGTCAGTACTCTTAACCACTAAAGAGGTAGCAGGTAGTATTTGGCTTGAAAGCACTAGTTATTTAGTCCTGCTATACATCAATTAGCATCTCTCAAGCTTTAGTGTTTTATAATCACTAAGAATCCTTGATAAATCATAGGTAGTTGGTTTCAGCCCCAGAATATCTAATTCAAGAAGTCTGGGGCAGGGTTAGAGAACTTTCACTGAGACAAACCTCCACATGGTGTGTATACCCACTTGGGACAGAGGACTATCCTCTTAGCATCAATCAGATCGCTTCCCCAAAACCGAAGCTTATACATTAATTAACAGAAACATATAGTTTCCAAGAGTCAAGAGCTCCCATGCTCCCTATCCTGATGATAGGCTAACCTTCTAAAACCACATGTAAGCCCCCAATTAAATGATTTCATTTAAAAGATTTGCTTTAGTTGTGTTGTCTCTTTACTGCAATAGGACAGTGATTAGGACATATTTATTTTATTTTATGTGTATGAGTGTTTTGCCTGTATGTATGTGGTGTGTGTGCTATGTATATACCTGGTACCTGTGAAGGTCCAAAGAAGGCATTGGATGCCCTAGAATTGGAGTTATAGATAGTTGTGAACTACCAAGTGGGAGCTGTGGGTGGAACCCAGGTCCTCTACAAGAACAGCAAGTGCTCTTAACCACTGAGCCGTCCCTCCAATCCCATGATTATCATTGTTAACGCTATCTTAAGTATAAAGCAAACCATAATAAGGTATTTAGAAGCAGAGTCACTAGGTATCTTATGGTGTGCCTATTGCTTAGCAATATGAAAAATTATAAAACTTGAAAATTATAAAATAATTATTTGATACAAAATAACAGTAAAGAAGTTAAATGATTTCTTGTTTGTTTCCTTGCCCAGTAACATAGTTTATTTTGTGTTAAATATGAAAACATTAAAATATATATTTTGGTGTCCCTGCTCTGTAGGGTACTCTAGGCTTATATTTTCTTTGCCTGATGGGACTCAGAACTAACCAAGCATAGCATCTCCTGTCTTCAGAGCAGTGACCTTTCTCTTACTCTGGAATAAGAAAGTGAATGATGATCAGATCCAACCAAATGGGATCAAGAAGAAAGGAATGTACAGAACAGAGTGACTACAGCAAGACAGAATTCATGGGTACTGATTGAGCAGCCCTGGAACCCCCAAAAAAGGAACATGTGTAGAGCTTCTTGGGTCTGGGTTGTGCTATGTGAACCCCAAGTTTTCTCACCACTGAGCCATGTTTTAGGAGGTAATTAAATAGGCCTGTAGCCTTTTTCTCTTATAGTGACAGTAAACATAAAACAAACAAACAAACAAACAAACAAACAAACAAACAAAAAAGCAGACATTGTTTCTGCTCAGTACATGCAACAATTCAGCAGCACATTTAAAGTGAATGCAATGGATAGTGTGAGTCCACCTTGAAAAGAAACATCAAACCCAGCAGCCTCCCTTCTCTGTTGGTGCTATGGCATCCTACTGGCCTCTGAAGAGCACCTGTGATTTGGGGTAGAATAGAGTTTTATACCAATAACTTTTAATCTCATCTATATTCCTTCCTTAGTGTCAAAATCAAAGGATATAGGGACCTGTTGTTTTGTTGGATTTGGGGTTGAAGCCACAGCCTTGGAATTTGATGAGGATGGTACTCTGCCAAGGCTTATCAGAGGGACCTGAAAGATAGACACAGAAGTAAAATGTTAGAAGAAGACAAGAAGAAGGGGAAAGGGAAGGGAAAGAGCAAGTAGAAAAGAGGAAGAAGAAGTGGAGGAGGAGGAGGAGGAGGAGGAAGAGGAGAAAGGGGAGGAGACAAAAGAATATGAGACGGCAAGCAAAGAATAAGGAATGAGCAAGTCATTAACTGAATTGTGTTCTCCAAAATTTGTAATTTTAGAATGTGAAAATATTTGAAAATGGAATATTTGAAGTGGAAATTGGGATAACTGAACTCATGAAGGGTCTAATATAATGAATGGTATTAGGAATTAATAATAGAAGGAAATTAAGAAATGATGGAAATTGGGATGAGTAGAATTAAAAGAAGTAGCAGCATAATAATGTTGAACTCCTGAGAAGAGGAGGAAATGAACTTAGTGTGCTGGCTAGCAGGCGTTGTGTCAGGTATTTTTCCTATTGCTGTGACCAAATACTTGGCAGAAGTCACTCTGCAGGGATTTATTTGCCACACAGTTTCATATATACCCCATCATGGTGGAGAATATATGATAGATGGATCAGTGGTGTTTGGGGCTTACAGTGTAGCTTGTTAATATTGGATGGATTAGGAGAACATGGGACTATAACTGGGCTGATCCATAATCCTTAATGGCTTGCTCTGAAACCTGCCTCTGTCTACCAGGAGTCACCTCCCAGAGGCTTTACAACTTTTCACTTTAGCACCACCAGCTGGAGACCAGGTGTTTACACTCCTAAACCTATGAGGGACACCTCAGATTCAAACTGTAGTAGACATGGAATGGAAGGGTATGATAAAAGGACCTGGTGCTAGGTTTTATGCATATGTGATTGAAGTGAAACCTGGTTGGTTGAACATCCTTTCTTGGAGCTTCCACTTTCTTAGACCTGAGATCCACAGAGACCACTATGGTAGAGCAAGCTCAAGCTCAAATAACTCAAATATTCTGGTTAGTTAAACATCCTTTTTTGGAACTTCTACTTTCTTAGACCTCAAGTCCACAGAGACCACTATGGTAGAGCAAACTCGAATAATTTGGAAAAATAAGTATATGAATGAAGCATTCTCAATTGTACATAAGAAACAATTTCAAGCAAAGAATATTGGTAACATGATGCATGATTCATATTGCTAAAAGAACATGTTTACCTCTATGTTGAACAGGTTATTAATAACCTGTTTTATTTTTTATTTATTATTTATTATTAACCTGTTATTTATTAATAACAGGTTATTAATAACCTCTTTTATGCTGGTTCTAATCAGGCTTATTTTCTCTTCACATTGACACTTTGCAAAACAGAAGCAGAGCTGACTGCTAGAGATCTGTCAACAAAACTGTGGAAGGATATCTGGAAAGGGAGGCTGGAAGTCAAGTGCTGAGAATGGGAAAACATGTATTCGAGTTCTTGCAGATGTTCTCAGATCAAATTATGGTGTTAAAAAATTGTATAGTGCGTTCAACGGCACATGTGAAATGAAAAGACAGATCAGTGGCTTTGTAATCTAGATAAAGGAAAGCCTTAGCACTGTGCTTATGTAGGGTGTAATTCACAGGTTCAGAACTGCCAGTGCTCAGGATAATGACAAGGAAGGCACAGCACTTGGCTATTTAAATAATCCACACATAAATTTACATATAAAATATGGATAGCAGACCTTCCTGATTCTTACATTTTACTTCTTTAGAGTTTATGCTAAATATTCTACCTTCCGGTATCTTTTCAATCAACCACTACATGTAGATACACATGGAATGTTCAAATATTTGATAGGCTTGGGTAGAGAAAAAACCCTGATGCACAGCAAGAATGACAATAATTAAGAGTAATGTATTATATATCTCAAAACTGCTAACAAGGGTAGATTTTAAACATTCTCACAGCAAAGAAATGATGGATATGTTAATTAGTCTGGATTGCTCACTCCATGATGCTGAAGTGTATCAAACAACACATTTTACTCCACAAATAAATGCAATTATCATTTGTCAATTAAAATAAAACAAAACAAAAGAAAATTTCTTGGATGAAGGGAAGAAAATGACTAGAAAGTCAAAGAATTCCAGCTTATGAATGATTGGATGATTCTAACAATGCATAGTCTTTGTTCTTTTTTAACTTTTTTTTTTTTTTTTACAGTGCCAGAAAAGTAAGGTTGCAAGCCCCTCATTGTGAGTGCTCTGTTGGAGAATGTAGTATATGATTTCATGATGTAAGGCTTGCAACTCTGAGTTTCCTAGGCTTGTGACATCTCAGGAGAAAGACTTTGGATATTTCAACCAGCATTCTGTTAAAATAAGGAAAATGTAGCTTTGAGTAGACTATATTCTTGCAAGATTTTTGTTTGTATATGTGTGTGTTTGCCTATAAAATTGGAACATTGTAGAATATTCTAAAATTGTTAGAAACCTGTATTTGGGTTTATAATATTCTTCTAATCACTAAACATGTATTCATTACCATTTACTCTGGTGTCTACACCCTGGAAATATTGTAGTAAACAAAGTAGTGGAAGTGGAAGTGCTTGTCCTCATAGAATTTGTATTCTCATGGAGGAGGACAGCATAGAGACAAGAAAAGGAAAAAAAGGAATCAGGATAAATAATTCTCTTGAGAAAAGTAAATGAAGAAAAACAAGCAGTGAAGTGATAGTTTGAAAAAAAACTCATCAATATGCACCTTGCACAACATGATTGTAGTGGTTACTATTAATAGTCAACTTGACATAATCTAGAGTCACCTGAGAGATGGCCTCTAAGCATGCCTGTGGGGGATTGTCTTGTGTTAATTGAATATCTGTCCACTGTGGGTGGCACCATTCTCCAGACGGGGGATCCTGGGCAATAGCTGAGCTGAGCAATAGCAGCAAGCATTTATTGTTCTCTTCATGTGACTGCAGATGTAATGTAAGTAGCTACTTTGACTCTTTGATGTCTTGACTTCCCCACTATGATAGACCATAACCTGGATCTGTGAGTTAAAATAAATCCTTTCTTCCTTATGTTGCTTTTGTCAGAGCATTTTATTACAGAAGCAGGAACAGAAACTTAGATAGTGATGCTTATGTAGAGTGTGAAACAGGAATTGGAATGGGCCATGCAGACAACTGTTGCTAGAACATTTCAGACAGAAGAAACAGTTTTATAAGCTGTTGAAGTGTTCTTGGAGGATTACCACTCATTGTCCTGGTCATCAGGATTGGCTCTGAATAGTTACCAGTTTAAGTGAGTAATAAGAGTACATGACATTTATTGTCTTTACTGTGAAAGGCCAGAATATTCTTTGAAGTTAAAGGGAAATCTTGAAAACAAAGTTTATATTTACAAATGGCTTGAGAAAGTATATAAATTTAATAAATTAGCCTTTTGAAGATGATGAAGGGAAACCTTTTGCTGGATTCATGTAAATTTTAGAGTTTTTGTTTTTTCATGTCAACTTGAACCCATGGACATTGTATGATTATTTGGAGCATAAATTGGGATACTGCTTTCTGACAAAGATATAATATACCTAATTGATGTATTATAGCCAGAAGCAGATCCCTTCTGAAGCAATTAGTAATTTGCTATTTCCAAATCGTAGAAGGCTAGAAATTATATTGATCAAAGATACTGTAAGTATTTTTAGTATACATACAAATTTTAGCCCACGTAGATTGAAAACCCAGCTGGGTTTTCACACCAATTAGTTATCCAATACCAAGTGGCTAGCCCTGGAAATGTACATACAAGTAATATTATACAGACTGAGAAGGTTATATTTAGGGGAATACAAATATAGGAAACTCAGAGTTACAAATCTTACGTCATGAAGTTAAATACTACTGTCTCCAACCGAGCACACACAATGAGGGGCTTGCAATCCTTACTTTTCTGGTGGCGTAAAAAACGTTTTAAAAAAAAGTAAAGACTATGCATTATTAGAATCATTCATATGCTAGAATTCTTTGAATTGCTAGTCATCTTCTTTTATCCAAGAAATGTTCTTTTGTTTTATTTTAATTGACAAATGATATTTCCATTTATACATACATCCATATATACATATAACAATGAAGTAAAAAGAGGCAGACATTTGAAAGAGAGTGAAGAGGGGGTTAAGGGAGGGTTTAAAGGGAGGAAAGGGAAGGTGGGAATTATGTAATTGTATCATCATCTAAGAAATAAAAGAAATAATAAAAAAAGTAAGCCTTGTTAATTATTTAAGATTTCTTCTTTGCCATGTATCCCTTATGATAAGTTAAGAAAGGAGATGAGAGGTTCAAATGGGAATGGAAAGGAGCAGAAAGGCCTCTGATTTATACAAATGATGAAATAAAAACCTCTGATATATCCTAAATTTGATTACAGAAGCAGGAGTAGAGAGGAGGAAAGAGATGAAGAGATAAGAGTTGGTAACCAGTAGATAGTGACTGGGCTTAAGGAGCACTGAAGGCTCCAGTATTTAAACCTCACACTGAATCCTGTTACTGCTGATCGTATGAATCAACATCATATCCTGTTCACACATAAGCTTTTGTGGTTATTAGTTCTATGCAATCAAGAAACAAAGATACTTCCCTTTATGTATTGTCACCTTACCCCAAAGATTTCTCTATATCCTGTTGTCCACATCCACCTGTATATAGCCAATGCAGGCTACAATAATTTTCTTTTTGGAAATTTACGAAAAATGTTCTTAGCTCTGAGCCTGTAGACACAGTGCAACTGCTATATCTCTCTGGCTCCTGGGATTTCCTAAACCTAGTTCCTCCCTATTCTGATTAGTGTTTGCCATGATTCAATAAACGCTTCACTTCAATCATTCCTTGGTCTCCCAGGCTTTGATTTAGCACATATGTAGTTGCCTCATGGTTCCTGTACATTAAAATACATTAAAGTATGATTTAATTTGCAATTTCCAACTTAGATATCACTTATGAAATACTGTTGCATATGGGGAAAAACGCCTCCAGTGCTGTAACGATGCACATAAATTTACTGAGGCAATCAGGTTCCTTTCATAGGATGGAAATCAGATTAGTCCTGAAGCTACATGAGATTGTAGCAGGACATAAGCCACAGCAAATAGCTGATGCCTTTAGAAAAGGTTCTGAGCTCCCTACCTTAAGAAAACTGTGATTTGACCACTATGCTTTTTGAAATGCTTAAAAGTCAGGGCCAATGATGGACCTGCTTTGCAAAATGTCCCATCAGGTAAGTATGCAGTAATCCTGCTTTTTTAGCAGTTCCTGCATTTTTAAGAAAAGCACTTCAGTTTTCAATCAGGGGTGCCTTTGCAGAGGCATTATGGGACAAAAAGTTCTGAAATCTCACACAGGGAATTAAGGCACTCTCACACGATTATGTTACTTTCCTCTCTTGGCCCATCTGTCTTCCTGTGTCCATTCAGTATTATTGTTATCATAAAGGGTTTGTAAAGTGTTGAGAACCATGGCTAGCATAACACAATAGCTCTAATATATTAGGATCATCATTTTTATTATATTTCAATAGTAAAATAGTTTGAAAACTTAATTTTAATAAAATTTGTTGATTACCTAAATATCTAATATGATATTCAGAGCTCAGAGACCAATTAGACCAGAGTTCTTTATCCCTCACTGGATCATTTGATGGAAGAAGCTCTTTATATTCTTGGAACTTCAACTTTCTCATCTGCAGAATGAAGGATACCAATGCCTTTCTTGCTGGACTGTAATAAAGTGAAAATATTAAGTTCTTCCTTCTAGCAAGAAATATAATTACCCATGGATATTTAATATATTGGATTCTTATTGGATATATATATATATATATATATATATATATATATATATATATATCCTCTAGGGTATATGTAAAGGACATCTTGGTGGCATAAAAATTTAAACAAACAATATTTTTAGAAGTAAAATTCTAGAAATCACTTAGTTCAATGCTTTTATTTATTATGCAGGGAGATAAACTAAAAAAAAAAAAAAACAGAAAAAGGAATATATGCTTCCAAAATTTGGTTAATGTGTGACATATCAGAGACCACAGAATTCTGACAAGCAGATGTGAGCTTTTATAATTTTCTTTTGTGGACCAACAAGATGGTTCATTGAGCAAGGACACTTGGCATGCAAGTACACAACTTGGATTCAATTCACACATAAAGGTTGAAGGAGAGTATCAATAGTCAGAAGTTGATATCCAACCTCCACGATGTACACAGTTTTCTTCCATAGCTACTCCTGAATACATCAGTTAATGCAACTAAGACATACAGTTGCCTGCCATTTAATCAACACGTCATAGATATTTACCTTTCAATTCTACATGTTTTCACACCTTATTTCTTTACTTCCCATATCTTTCGGTTAAGGACATTAGGTTTCCTCAATGACACGAATCTTAGTTTTCAGGGAAATGCCTCTTCATGTGTCCCCCTACTTGATTGGGGCTAGGGTAGAGGGGAATTTGAGGAGGGTGCAATAGGTCAGGGAAACATCTGGAAAGACATGCCACCCAAAGTCCATTTTTTCTAAATCAGGGAGACTAAAGTATTGATGCTTCATTTATTGTTTTGAAAATATTATGGATTTTCTTTTTAAATCTTACAGTAGAGGTAACTTATTAGTATTTCCAGAATTAAGAGAAAAAATTATTATAAATTGATGTCCAAGGTATTTGTACTTACTGCATAGTTCTGAAATAAGTGGTAAATGTGGACATGAAAACACACACACACACACACACACACACACACACACACACACACACACCATCCTAAAGGGAATAAGTTATTCTGGAACAAAATATGAGTGACCATGGCCTGAGAACACAAATTCAGTTTACCCAAAACTCTACCATGTTCTAAGGTAGCAACAGTTTCATGAAGTTTTGTGATAGTAAGAAAGTGAAAGTCACAAATCAAGGCATTTGAACATATTTGAAGATGCATCTGGAAGGTAAAAAGCGTAAAACAAGATTGCCCTATAGTCTTCAGATGCTGTTTGGCGACATCATTATCCTTTGTGCTGGTAGAAGCTAAAGGTATATTTGTTCATTTCAAAAGGATTTTCTTAATACATTTAAGGATAGTTTTTAATCACAGAAATTCTAATCAGTTGATCAGTCTTGTAGAATCATTAATATCAATATGCCTTTCATTCTTGGTAACTTCATTTTACATGAGATAGAATAACACAATCAGTTCATTGAATAGCTATATGTTTTCTACAGCACCTGCACATATATTTACAGAATATTCCTGCCTGCAACCAGTAACTATGCAGTTCAATTAATTCAGTGAAAAGAGAAAAAGGAAACATCAACTATCTTGATCATCCCCAGTACTCTTCTCCAGGAAGCTGAGCCTATTTTATCTTGAAACTTCTTTCTCAGTAGACAATATTATACTTCAGTTGAAATTAGTTTTCTGCGGTAATCAAAAATCTGATATGAATGCCAGTTACGTGAAATTCTCTGCTTTGCAAATCTACTTATTTTACAAGTCTTTTGAAGACAGTACATTTGAATTATGAATTCTATAAAATAGTGAATATTCAAATTACTGGTGTACTTTCAGCATAACAATACAAAAGTGACCCTACTACATTGTAAGCAATGCTATCAAAAAGCTTATGCATGGCAGATATAGCAGATACACGTGTAATCCCAGTGTTTGAAGGCCTGAGGAAGTCAGATAGTGAGTTCCATTCCAGCCTGAGCTACATAGTGAGATTCTGCCTCAAACTATTATTTTTTAAAGCTTGTACTTATAACACATTCACTCACCATCTTTGCATAACTGTCATATGCCTGTCACTGTGTCTTTCATTAGGTCTAGGAATATTTACAAGTGTATTTTCACCAAAACTGAGAGGAGAAAACATGAAGACATTTGTCCATCATTCAATTATTACAAAGTAGGAAACAGTATAGACTAGGAATTGTATTTTTCCCATATTGCTTACAGATAGAAAAGAAAATGGAATGAATTCTGAAGGAATTTGTTGACGATGTTCATATATTAGGCATTTTTATTTTTGCTCTTCCTTCTTTAGCTAGAGGAAAGTAAATTACTCCTTTTTTCCCCAATTGAATGTGAAGGCAAGATACCAGAAAATATTTTCCTTAAGAAGGTTTATTAAGCTGGGCAATATTTGTTTGTGGAAAAACATAATAAGCTCCATTTCTGCAGTCCTTTAAAGAGAAAAATGGATAGATGATGGTGAGTTATTATAAATAACTTGCAGTGAAAGTAAGCCTAGATCTTTGTTCTGTAAGAAGCCAGTCCATTCCAAGAGCCTAATAGATGCTGAATTATAAGTAACATTCTTACATCGCCCCTGGGGGAGGACTCTCAGTTCTAATAAGACTTTTCTAACTCTAATTCCCTTGATTTGCGGCAGTGTAGGTAATAGTTATGAATTCAACACGACATATAAATGCAAAGTGTTTTGTGGATTCGATATGCCAAGATGAGATTTCATTGTTTGAAGAGTTATAATGAAGACTGATTAGCACTTCTGAAATGGATATCAAAGACGGTCCATAGGATATCATATAGAGCAAGCATCGTGTTACTTTTAAACCAAGTTAATTTTAAGGTGAGATAGATTGGGAAGCATGATGAAATAGAAATAAGAAAGATCATTATGTCAAGAAATGAAATCTGCTGGAGAATTTATGGTGGAGCAGGAGCAGAAAGGAATAGAACTCACGAATTAGGTAAAAGTTCAGTATATATCAAATTGGTCATTTGGCACTAATACATATCTGCTTTAGACAATATACAAAAGAGCTTAATGTGTATAGATGGTGGCATGGTGTGGAGGCTGAGGGAGGGCTTCAGAAAAATTGAAATAGAGGTGATGTTAATGCATTTTTTGGATTAATGTGGTCACAACATAAGTGATGCAAAGAGAGAGTAGGTCATAAATTGCTTCGAGGGAATCGGAGGGCAATAGGGGGCCCAGGCAGACTCTCTGAATAATAGTTTCAGAGCATCTGCTATGCAATATGGTTTGAACTTTTTGAAGCCCCTCTGTATAACTCACTTGTCACTTGGCTTGAGGAACAGATGACAGATCTGCCAGGAACATTCAGGAAGGCCTTTCCTCACCAGGAAAGGGAATAAGCCAGCTGTTCTTGTGTTGATATTTTAACAAAGGCGTCGGTCTAAACATTATGAATTTACAAAGGTATTAATGTTTCATAAACAGTATTCTGAGAAAAAAATATTCTCTGCTCCTAGTAAGGGCCCTGTAGGCACAGGATGAAACCTGGCAGAAGGATTTCCTTAGATAGTACAAAGTCATTTTAAAGATTAGAGAGCACCTTGTTCTATTCCCCCTGTTATGCTTCATTATCTTTCCTCTGAGCTGCCCTTCACCTCATGAAATGAATTCAGAAGTTTGACCTTTGCAGACTGTGTGGAAGGATAATTTTGCTAAGGTACCAGATGGGAGAAAATTCAGCATTTGTGAGGTTGGAGGTGGTACCTTGACTCTCTAGTCTTAAACCAGAGTTCACCCCCAAGCCACCCACTACCATCAAAGTGAGAGGAGGTAGGGAACTGTCATCTATATAGGGGAGCTATTTATACTTAAAGTTATCTAAAACTCCTGTAAAAATCTCTCCATTTTCGCAGTACATCAAGTAGATCTTTTTTCAAAGTAACATCTGGTTATATTAATAATTTATTTTATTTATTAGTCTTTAAGCTGTATTTAAATTTTTATTTTATATACGGATGTTGTGTCCTGCATGTATGTATGTACATATGAATGTACACCGTGTGCGTACAGTACCCAAAGAAGTCCAAAGAGGCATTAGATTTCCTAGACCTGCAGTAGTCAGTGCTCTTAATTGCTGAGCCATCTCTTCAGCCCTACTAATCTCTTTTGAGGAACTGGTTACCCATATCCACAAAGTTCTCTCTTTCCATTCAGATTAAGTCCTGCTTAGCTTCTCCTCATGACTTAGCTCAATATTTACCTCTTCTAGGAAAACTTTCTGTAAATCAGTGTCAGTGATTGCATTTTCTATGTAGTTTCAATACTGTCTTCTTTCCTAGCTTCTGTATGTAGCGTTGGTACAGTGATTTATTGCTATTATTGTTAGTGATCACTTTTCTCTCAATGCTGTAAGACTATTAAATAAAAAACAATAGCTTATTGATCTCTGAATCCTGAAGACCTAGCTCAGCCCCTACTCATGGAATATATTATTATTTCTTGAATAATATTCTTGTTGAATGACCCTTCTCTTAACCAAAAGCTTAAGGCTTATATTTGGAAACTTTAGGTTATTTTTAGTATTTCTTTTCTACCATGCAGTCTCTCCAATCAGAATCCAAATGTCCAATGTAAATGTCATCTATTTACATTTATATGTGTTGATTTGAGAAATATTTAAATCTCATCTTGCTTTATGTAATTCCTGTGACAAGTGCTTTAAAAGATGGTAAATAATCCCCTGAATTCTGGGAACCAATTTCCCCACTGTTTGCCTCTTCCCATTTCTTTTTGTACATTTCAAATGCCAACTACCACAAGTCCTTACTTTAAGACATATTCTCCTTTGTTATTTGGAGATGATCCATGTGTTCTCTCACTGGGGATTTGTCATTGAATGCTAAACACACTGTTAAGGGATATGACAGAGGTCTGTCATTTTAAAGATTATAGCTCTGCACTGGAGTTAGAAAAAGCATACTGACAATGGTGATGCAGTGTGATGATTCTAACATGAGGAAAGCAACGGTGCTTGGGGAGTACATGAGTACTAAGTCTGTCAGGACTTAGGGAATTAGCAGACACTTTCTTGAGAAAGTAACCTATACAGAATTCTGAACCATTCAAGCTAAAGATAAGAGAAGCACATGGCAAGGCTACAGAAACGAAGACTGTTTAAACCCAGACTTTGGTAGGATATAAGAATCTGGGTCTCAGAAGTTAGCAGGAGTTAGATTGTGACATGTCTTGGAAGCTAGTAAGGCACTTGTATTTACCAAAGTGACAAACAGCTACAGGATCATAGAAGTGGAACTAATAATTAATATTTCAGAAAGGTTGATTGGTCTGAAGCCTGGTAAATGAGTCAGGGAAGAGGTCCTAATGCTGGAAAAACAGGAACCAGCTGGCACTAAGAGTATAAGTGGATGCAGAGAAAGTAGAAAGGTATTAGAAATACTTGGGAGTCAGTATGGTTCCCTTATCACTGATTAAATATGGGGTGTAGAGAGATGGGGGAAGTAGTTGAGTATTTTGGAGTGTACAAAAATGCGCAGGTTTCTATACTGGGCAAATATGCAGACAGTGACACTATTGATTATGGTAACTGAAAACGAAGGACCAGATTATATGGAAGATGATGAAATGGCATTTCGTCACTTTTCAAGGAAATGTCTGTGATTAATACCAGTGAGAATTTGTGCATCTACAGCCCAGGGGTCGACACAGTGAAGGGCGTTAGTACTTTGATAGAGATGAAATCAGGGGAGCGAATGAGCTGTCCTGAGAAGACAGGCAATCTCAGGGCAGAACTGATGAGATGCGGACAAAAGGCACAAAGGAGACAGATGAGCTGTAGAAGCACAGCCACAGGGATCCAAGTTCCAGAGTCTAAAAGGTTAGTGTGTTTGGAAAGAAGAATGTGGCCACCACTGTCCTCTGCTGCAAATACTGTGGTGATTTCTGAGAGATGAACATCTAATGGAATTACAAGGTGGACTTGGCTTTAGTGGGTGGTACACAGTAAGTCAGATGATAATGCACTAAATTATGATTCAAAGTGAGGAACTGAAGATGGGAAGAGGAAATTTTGAGAACTTGAGTAAAGAATTAAAGTTTAGGAGCCAAATTCTGTTTTCACAAGTTTCGTGGTTGAGAGACTCTCCCAGTTCTAATGCCATTGCTTCTTCCTCTTCATCAACCCTCAAATTTTTATGGCTATTTCAACCCATGATTTTCAAAAACTACAAGTTCGCCCAGCTTAGAATGGGATTAGAAGCTCTACACAAGGCCCCACAGGCACCATTTCAGATGCATTCAAATGTGCTTTTAGTAACGACTGTTTTTTTTTATTCTCATGCATAATTCTAATATATTAAAAGTAGTTTGACTCTGAGCTGCTGTGATTTAAATAAGTATGGAGATCCTGGGGCTCAAAACTCACATTCCCTAACTGAGTTTCTGAGGTAGCCCTACACAAGAGCCCTGTGGATTCAGAGAATTGCATTTGAAATCACCTCTAACTCATAGGTTGTTTGGAACAAAATACACTCACTGACTCTTGAACTCTTGATTTTTAGGTTTTATCCACTGTCTCTTGAAAGTTTCTGAGAAATGTCTCTTGTCATCAAATGTTCTAATGTTCTGGGGTGGAATAAAATATTGAATTTTTAAGATGGTTGAGATGGTGGTGTATACTAACTTACAGCCAAAAAAAAAAAAAAAAACTTAAATAATGCCCTGGTATCAGATATACCATATTGGTATGTAGCTACATTTTACCCTAGATTTCTGTGCTCTGCTCTGTCATGACTGTTACTCTGATAACCCTGGAAGGCCAGGGCAGGAAATGGTAGAAGAATGAAGTGAGGTCACTGTAATACTCCTTGTTGACTATGGAATACATCACCTCCCAGCTTCTTCTCAAATGCTGAAGCGTGCCAGCAGCTGGAATTTTAATAGAATCCCCATACTGACAGTATAAGCTATGCGGGATCTTACAGAAATGGCAGCAGCATTAATAATAGAAAATAACAGATATTTATGCCATGCAGAGTAGATAAAAGAGCTGTTCAAAGTGAATGGAGCCAAGCATTCAGGATGCCTTCCTGTCTGTAACTGCTGGCTGGCAAGAGAGAAAGTCAATGCACCAGTGAATAGCGCAGGCATGAATAAACAGAGACGAGAAACCAGTACACACTGGAATAAGAGCATATGCAACAACCTTAAGGAGTTTAAACTCTTTTTGGCAAGCACAGGAAAGCCCTGGAGGGAAAAAAGTCTTCTCAGAAGCTTTACTATGTAGGCACCATTCTCCTCTTACCACAGATAGAGAAGTGATGTGTAAGAGTAATTGAATGGCATGCCTGAAGTCACAGAGCTGGTACAGGCAGAAGCTGGGGATTTTCCTCCCAAAAGTACTCTCATTACAATAGTGAGATTAGAGTTCAGCTCATCACAAATGTGCCTAACCACTTACTGTGAGGACACAGGCTTGTAGACTTACTTTTCTGTGAGCTACGCAAATATATTATGCTTTCTCTTAGTGGTTGGTGGAAACTTGGATTCACTTGAGGTGTGTTTTATTTATATTTTCTTTTGCTTTTTAATGAAAGATGATTCATAAATTTGAATGTCATCATTGGATAGGAGCTGTGCAAATCTCTGCATTTTTCAAGTTTTTGTTCATGTGCCACAATAATTACAATTTAATAACTTTGAAACTCTTAAGCAGTCATATAAGAGTGATGGGCACATGGTAACATTTGTGCACAACCAGTATGATGCTTTTGACATGCCCAAGCCCAAGCAAAGGATTTCAGTTACATTGCCCATGGCTTTTTAGGTCAGTGTGTTTGAAAATATCCTGAAGGACTCTTAGAAAATCCAGCTGATTAATATTTTGCTCAGACTTCAGTTGTGCACATGTTTTTTTTGTTTTGTTTTGTTTTGTTTTGTTTTTTTTCCTTTCAGAAAATGGGGGCTCAGATGAAACTATTCTAAGATCAACTTTTGAAGATTCAAAATTCAAATATGAGTAATCCACTGGAATGCCTGGTTCTGGGCTCATGACAAATTTGGGTTACTCTCCTTTTCACATATTTCTTCACAAAAACTTTTAAAAGTGGTTGCCCCCTAAAAAGCCACTCCCTATGGCTGTTTAACTAGACTTGTCAGGGCGAAGAATCTTACGTGTCCACAGAAGCTAATTGGAATTCCTACCTAGATGTTTTTAGTTACAGGTGAGGGGGAGCACAGCATCTCTCTCAGCGGCCATCACCACTGTCCAAGGTGCTGATACATTTCACTTGGGCAGTTGTGAATGTCAAAGCAAAACCCCAGGAGACTGATATAATGTCGCTCAGCCAAGAGACCACCTGCTCTAGTCTAAACTGCAACATCCTTCTTATTACCATAATCTGTGTAGCAAGCTACTTAAGTTGAAGCTGTGAATGCTATCCAACCAAGAAGGCGTTCTTTTCCCTTAAGTGGTTTTCAATCGTCTTCTACAATATCCTCAGCATTTCTGATTGCTATTGCTGGGAGTAGTGTGAAGAATGAGACTACTATAGCATGTAGTGAGTAGAAACCAGAGCACTGCTAAATGTAATGAACAGTGCAAGCAAGGCCCCACCACAATGAATCATCTAATCAAGAATGTCAGTGGTGCCACATTTAAGAAACTTTTTCATAAATCCAAAAAAAAGAAAAAAAAAAAGAAAAAAAAAGAGAAAGGAACCTTCTGATTTCTCTTTCTTGCTACAAGAAGTCAGAAGACTTTCTAAAGAACTTTAAGAGTTTGAACAATGAATCGGACAGATTGAATTCGATTCCTTCTTTTGTCAAGGATATAAACAGATTCAATTCTCCTAACGCACTCTCAAAACACAAACCAATTCTGTGTCCCTAAAGTGAAGATGCTCCCCAACAGCAAGAAGTTAACTCTTCAATTAATACCATCTGGGTGTCCTCCAAGCCATTTCAGTTCTGACGCTATGGGGAAATAGAGGTGCATCCTGCAGGTTGAGACTTCGATCCTAGGACAGTTCCTTGCCTTGTGTACTTCAGGTACCAATTTTGGGCTCAGTTTGCCTTACCTATTATTCTGATAAGCTGGTTATAAATGAAGGCTTCCCCATTTCCTTCTAAGGTTTAATTAAGCTGCTAAGGAAACTCACTGACTATGGAAATACCTATGCTTAATGATTTATTACAGAAGCTATGTTCAAGGACACTGATGAACAGTGAATAAGGCAAAGTGAGACAAGAGGTACAAGGAGATTTCACTTTCTTTATGTGAAGGGTCTGATGCTGTTCATAAACTCTGAAGTTCTTTAATGTTATCCTTTAGGGTTCAGAGAGTACTGTAGTGGAACATTTGAAGGAAGTTTTTGTTGTTTTGGTTTCTTTAAAAATGCAAAATGGCATTTTGACTAGGTTATATTCTCATCCCAGGTGTGGTAGATGTTTGTATGAGTTGGATTTGGAATGCTTGATGCAAGTGGCTATAATTTGGTTAGGTGTAGTCATTCTGGCTTGTGAAGCTTGTTCTTGGGATTGTATGCCTCTTGGATTTATGGGAACTTTGGCTTAGGTATAAAAGGTTTGAAGCCCTCAGAGCCACGGTGGGTGTTAGTTGGTGGTTTGTTGGTTTGGTTGTCCATTGTTAGTGTGTTGATTCTTACTTAAAAGAGCAAAGGTTGGAGAGATTGAGTTTACAGATCATGAGCTGAGACACTAGTCTGACTCACTGTCAGTTAATCCTCTCCAAGTTTAGGACAGCCTAAAAAAGGCTGCGAAGATTTCTACCTTTCTCTCATTCTATATCAAAGCTGCCTGCAAAAGCAGTGAAAATTTCTTTCTATCCTTCATTTCTCTTTCCCTAAATTAAAAGATTGTAGTTAACAACTACAGAATGCTTCATCTTCATAGAGATCAATCACTGGAAAACTTGATCAAATCACTGGAGAATTTCATTTTCAGCCTTTATCCTTCTGTGGGGTGTGGGCAGTAGACCATCAAGTCTAATCTTCTACTCCTTGCCTTAGTATTTCTGGTCACCAATCCTCATCCTGAATTGATGTTGGGACTACTAGTCACAAGCCAATTCATTAACATACACAATCATTTTGAATATTCCAAGGATATTAGGAATTACAAACAAGAAAGAGGGACAATTATATATTTCAAATATTCTTCCAAGTTTGCCATATGTGATTTCCATGGGCTTACACAAGTTATAACCCTGTAGTTTTCTTAGCTGAAAAATTAACTATAGTATTGCTGGGTGTGGTATGAAGAATTATCAAATGTATGAAAATACTTTGTAGAGATGCTAACATGACATGCAAGTTATGGTGCTGACTAGGTTATAGTGAGTGCTTCAACAACTTCCTCTACATGCACTCAAACCAGAAGAGGTAAGTCTTGATACAGCAAGAGAACACATTTTAGAGTGTTTTCTAGATGAACTCATGTTTCCATGCATGCTTCCATGAGTCTTTTCTGCTATAAATGGGAAATACAAGGGAAACTCCAGGCATGAGTAGTACAACTGGTCCCAACATTCCTTCATTCATCTGTCACACATAACTGGGGTTTTGGTAAGAGGAAAAAATAGTAAGAATGAGTTAATTGACAGTGAAGTTTGAGCAATGATGATTAAGAGTTGACTTTTGATAAAGGATTCAAGAGGTAGATTTAGTATGAGAGAACTAAGCCATGAACAGGTATTGGTTGTGTTGACAGCTCCTGTTCCCAAGGGAATAAGAGATAGTTCATTTTAAAACAATTTGAGTGACTACAGCCCAAGAATATATGATATGATACTATATATATGATACTAATGGAAATGTTCTACTCTAGGACAGGTCATATGAACTTTTATGGTCATAGAACAAGAAGAGTTACAAGTAAATGCATTTAACTAATATGAGTGGGGACATTAACTTGAAAGGAATATAGAGAGCAGGAAAAGTTCTTCTTAAGTTTTAAATGTTATTTAATTATTTACCATAGGGTTGATGGAACCTAGTGAGTTAGAAGGTTTAGAAATATATTCTAAACTTTACTTAGTAGTCCCAAAGATGTTAGGTTAGGTACAGAAGCTGAGTTTGGCTATATGAGGAGTGAGAATTGATATTCTTGGTAATTATAACTTCCAAGTCCTAACATTTAAATACACAAGTCTCAAGGCACTTATCACTACTCAATTAAAAAGAAATAAAAATCAACTATAGCCTTTAAACCAATCAACAAGGTAAAGCAATGACAATAAATACATTTAGCCCTTCCATCATGGATCAAAGATAACAAAGGCTAAATGGTAAACTCATGATACTAAATTTGATTGGAAAGTTTCGATATCAAACATCTATCTTTTGGGGCCATACTGAGTTGCCTTTGACTGGGTAGGGATCTGAAGAGTTTATCCAGATAGAAAGAATTGCCTGACTAATCAGTTACACAGAGGCAATATATCATGATGAATCAGTTATGGGTGGGAAGATAAGGCTGTAGACATAAGGGGACTGGATAGTATTGGGGCATGGATATGACTTAGTCACCACTCTTCTTGCATCTATAGCCTCCACTCAAATCACCCCATGATGAACTTAAGTATCCTAGAGCTAAGCTTAGTATCCTGTGAGAAAATAGAAGAGAAAGCATTGGGCTTACCTTGTGGAGTGATTGAGATCACTGCTCAAGGAGAGGTATGACAGACAGAAAACCATTTTCTGGGAGATGTAGAAAGCCAAGCATAAGGACTGAAAGGATAATGCAGAAGATGTAGAATAAATAATGAGGGAGTAAGAGACTCATTTGAGACATTTGAGTGATGGGTGGGTATAGATGCATCAGGGGATGATATTACAGAAAATTTGCATCAGGATTAAAGGATCTGACCCCAACTCTGCAGTGAGGGTGAGTCCAAGGGCAGGTTTGATGTGGAAATAGTATGGGAAGATATGTTTTTCAGTAATCTCAGTCTGCAGTTTCTAAGAATGTCTGAAAGGCAAGAAGATTAGTGGAAAAGGAAGCTAGTTTGGCATAGATCAGTTGCTACAGTCCCAGGGAAGAGAGAGAAAGGATGAAGGTGACATTGTCAGACAGTAAAATTCACCTGACTTTGTCACTGGCAGTAAGGTTGTAGGAGGAGCTGGTGAAGAAGACAAAAAATAGAGATGATAGAGGCATACTCTACTATATTTATTAGAAAGGCTCCAAGAGCAAAGGGCACAGATTTCACCATTAGCTGCATCGCCTGATATTTCAGACAAGTTACTGATATGGTTTCAGACAAGCCATATCAGTATGGTGTCTCATGATAAAAACAATATAATCCAAATAAAACTCATAAGGCATGTTATAAGGGTGTTGTGTAAACATTACATTATTTCATCTTTCTCCTCCTCTTTCTTTCTGTTGCTATACTTATTCATTTCATCATACACTTCAACATTATCAGCATCACCATTACTTCAAAATGATTCTGGCTCAAATAGGAGGGTGCTGACACATTCTTGATGCATGTAAACTCATGTACAAAGTATCCCTATGTAAAAACTGACTCTGTTACCCATAGCCAAAAATAAATAGAACTATCCCATACAGTGCTGGTGAACCAAACTTGGGAGATGATGTGGTTTTCCACATACCATTTTTCCTGGGATTTTTACAGGTAACACTTCATATATGTTAAATTTCTTTTATGAGATCGTATTAGAAGCTATCTTCTGCATAAAATTTATTCTACTCTGTATTAACTTTGGCTTTACCTTGGAAACTCCCTTTTATCCATATTTTTTCAGCTTAAAGATTTCTTCCTCAAAATAACACTCAGTGCACAACTGTCATGTTGAAAGTATTCATGTTTCTTTCATTGTCTAGTAAGCTGAATGGTGTTGGAAGCAAGGTGATTAGACAAATACTCATGTTGGGAGGCAAAACTCCAAACAGTGCTTCCTTGCCACAAAAGTGGAGATGATGCAGACTTACATAATGCCGATTATTAACCCAGACTCCAGCCTCAAATGATATTTGAATATTAGTTGTAACAGTTGTTATTTCAGGCAACTTAACATCAGTTTTGTTCATTTTTAAACTGAGAATTATATTTAGCAATGGAAGTTTTGGAATGCAGGGGTTATTGTGGGGTGGGTTGTATTAATGCCAGCAGCATCTGAACTTTCTTTTATCCATCACTAGCTCTAAGACTTCAAGGGTCTTATGGTGATAACTCAAAACATTAATAGATACATGGAAATAATATGTTGGCTAAATGCAAAGCTCTCCACAAGCACGATCTACTATTGTGATGCTTGTTGTAATTGCTCTTTCAGAGGCTTCAGTGGGAGGCATAAAGGATGGAACATAGGCAACTGTGATACATATAACACGTATGTAGCCATCTGTTCTGGTTATGTTCAGTTCAGTGCAATAAACTCTTCCCCAAATGGATGTCACCGCTTCCTTAATAGACCTAAACTTGATCTCTTGGGAGTTTTCCACCATCTTGTGATAAAGGACACAGTCGTCAGATGTGTGATTGGTCTGCTGGATGAGCAGACCATCTGAGTGGAAATATGTGGTTTAGTGCTGCACACCTATGAGTTTCTCTTGTCTACCTCATGCTTTCCAGCTGTGGTATGCTATAAGAAAATTCTGATTTTTGAATACCGAGAAGACCAGAACATGTTTACCACATAGGCTGCATGCATCAAAAATGTTTTGACCACTCCTTTGGAAAGGCTCATTGGAACTCTCTGTTAGATCATGGGCTAGCAGCTTTAAGTCTAGATCTGCCTGGAGCTTGTGACACTGAATTGACAAGCCCCTGCTGCTTTGGTCTCCATTTACTAAGGATGTAATAGCAACTTGTAAACAATTTTGCTTTCTTATTTCTGCCAGTATGTGCTTATATGGACACTGGAATTGAATTATTACCAATGTTACACCTCCTGGGAAAAGTGCTCTCTCCCTTCCTCAATTTCCCTTTCTTTCTGGCCAGTGCACACATGTACACACACACATACACACACACACACACACACACACACACACACACACACACACACACACTTTTTTCCTCTCCTTCTCTTAGTCTCTCTCCTACTCCCACTGATAGTCTTTCTCCTATTCTGCTATGCTGTCCATGAAAGCTATGTCTTCTACTCTTATGATAAGATAATAGTGACTTCTCAGGACCCTTCATGTTGCCTGTACTATGATGTACTTCCCCCATAATGCTCTATAGCTCATCGTCCCATCATGGCCACTACAGTATCAGAATTCTTTCCTAATAAAGCTCAATTTTAAGGATGATTTTATGTCAGCTCGTGTTATGAATGAACCTCGTTTTGTTTTTGTTTTTTTTTTCTCCTGAATATCCTAAAACTCCACTAATAACTTTTCAAAACAGAAAAGCAGGGATAATCAGTGCACATATAACTCGGAGTACAACCTTTGGCATTCCTCATTTGCAGTACATCTTTCTTTGAAGCAGGTGCTTCTCATTGACCTGGAGTTTGCCTTCTCACCTAGGCTAGGATTATGTGGCACTTTTATTTAAACTGAAGATTATATGATGGAGGGAAACTCCTTAAAACTCAAGAAGTTCTAAAGGGACGTTAAGATGTAGGAAGTGAAAACTCATTAGCCTTAGGAAGTTCCTGAAACTGACCAGATGAACAAGACCCTTGCCTCCCCACTGTTCCACAGTAGTAAAACTGCTGAGGAGTCTCAGACTAGGCAAGCTGTCTGGAAGAGAATCTATGCCCTGTTGAGCTATCTCTAAGTCCTACAGAGAGCTCCAAGGTGCCAGCTCCTGTGAGTGGTCACTTATGGTGGGGTAGGCTTTTACCAAAACAGCTGCCTTTGGGTTGTCTCTACTGTAGGCAACCTCACATCCCTACTCTCATAAGTAAACCCAATCAAATCATTGATTCACCAAGTTGAACTTTGGTGGTAAAAAAAAAAAATTTGATTTTTGGTTAGTTCCTTTTTAGGAGTTTAAACATTTGTATTGTGTCTTCTTAGGAAAAGTATTACACAACAGCTGGCTAGTCTGCAACACCCAGCAATCTGTTCTTTCCACTTCTGAAACTTTGGAACTAGAAGCATACAAAACCACATCCTGGTGACTGTTTTGTCTGCATGTATGTCAGTGAACCATGTGTGTATTTGGAGCCACAGATCTCAGAAGAGTACATCAGATCTCCTGGAACTAGAGCTGCAAAGCTTGTCAGCTACCATATGGGTTTTGGCAAACAAACCTGGGTCCTCTGTAAGAACAGCCAGTGCTCTTACCCACTTAGACATCTCTCCAGCTTTGTTTTTCATGTGTGTTCTGTGGATTGAAGTCAGCTTCATTCTCAAAAGGCTAGCACTTGACTGAGTGAGCCATCCCCCAGTCCTTGTTTACTTTTGTAAATTGAAGAAGAATTAAAGCACATGATTCAGACAGCTCAGATGTTTTTCAGATTAAGAACTTGTATCAATTTCATGAATAGTAAACACCAATTATTCTTTGTTGATGATTCTTTCTCACCAAGTTCGGAAGAATTGCATTAATACTAAACCAAGTGATTAATTGAAACAACGCTGGGAACCTTCTTTTCAGCCTAGATGCGATTAATCAGAGCCATTTGTAGTTTTAATAGCATTGAAGTTCTTCTTCACTGTTATGATTTTGCTTTTCTTTGAGAGTCTGCAATAACGCAGAGAATGGGCTCAGAAATTTAAATTAACCTTTACCTGGCTCATCTATAAACAGTGCTCCTGGAGAATACATTGTGTCATTGAATGTGGGACTAGCCTTAAAGTTACAGGTTTCTGAAACTGCTCACAGTGATTTCAACAGCGGGACAGATATTTGAGCCATAAGCAACACATTTTTGAACAATAGTAGAACATTATCCTAATTAAATGGGTCTTAAGAGCTTCCGACCAATGGGCAAAACATTGAAGAGCAAATACTATATAAGTCTTAAGTATAATACAATAAAATTTGTGTTGGAAGCTATCACCTATCATTCACTTGAAACACTGTCTCAAAAAAGTGTTTATTTTATGGTTTAAAAATGCTGATTTTTCTTCCATCCCCTGGAGTACTTGGGAATGTTTGGAGAAGGGGAAATAAAGAGAGTTTTGAAACACGTACACACATACACACACACACACACACACACACACACACACACACACACATATACATGCACATATAACACACACGCAGGCACACACAAACAACACACACAGATACACAGTTGCACACTACACACACACACACACACACACACACACACATACACACACACACCCTGAGCCAGTTACTGTAATGCTTGTTCTCTCATTTCCCAATATTTGCAAAGCCCGAGACGACAGACTGTGGTTGGTTGCAGATGCTGTGCAGCTGTACCTTGTACCTCCTCCAATTATTGAAAAAGAGAAGCAAAGTTCTGCTATCAAAAGACACTTTGAAGCTATCACAGTGTGCCTCCTAAAACTTAAAAGATAGAAGTAAAAGAGACTGATGACACAGTAGGGCATTTTAGGAGATAAAACTCAGGCATATCAACTAAGTGGTAGAGTACGGTAGACGCAGGAGGAGCCCCGCTGCATGCTGGGGTCTGTAGCCCCACTGCATGTTGGGATCTGTAGTCCCACTACATGCTGAGATCTGTAGTGCTATTTGCACTATTTGCAACTTCACAGCGCCAAGCTGCTGCATTTGACATGACAATCTACTGTATGTGGAATCCAGTTGCACTCTGTGATTAAAATGTTGTCTTTTTTTGATTTCTAAAGCAAAGTTGTGTTCCTCTTTAGTTTCATGCAATGACACAAAGAATCTTTCTCTTTTTGTATATATAGGTTACATATATTAATATGCTATGCTTTGAATCTAGAATATTCCTTGAAAGTTCATTTGTTAAAGGTCTGGTCCCCAGCTTGGTGTTTCTCAGTGGTAGTGGAACCTTATGAAGTGAGTTTTAAAGTCATGTGGACAGGTCTTCAAAGGGAATTGGGGCCTTGGTCTCTAGAGCCCCTGTTCTCATTGCATGTGACCATGGTGTGAGATATTTGCTCTATCCTGCATCTCTGCCATGATATAACACCTTACCACAGACCCAAAATAACAAGATTAATCAGTATGGACTGCAACTTTGAAAACCACTAGCCTAAATAAACATTTCGGTATCTCAGTTATTTGTTACAATATTTAAAATCTGAATGGCACTTCTCACAGCTGTTGTGGCTCACCAAACATGACAAGAAAGCATATTCATATCTGCAAACCCTGCCAGACCCCAGCAGAGGGAACCACTGTCATGGCCAGTGCCATACTCACAGTGGAACCCTGAGTGTCTGAGCTCAGGTGTATTTATTCTTTTAGAACTCAAGTATTCTACTGATCACACATGCAGATCATTAGCAATTAAAAAGCCGCCACAGAAATTCAACACCTGCAAGCAATACAAAATGCCCTAGACAGCCCCTCACCCAACAGTGCATAAAGCAATTATTTTATATATAACTAAAAATAAACTTCTGCAACATATCTCATACCCTGAGAAATAAGCCAGCAAATCACACTGACAATTGACAAACAGTATATCATTAGGAGGAGTTTGATTACCATGTTTCTTTATCGGGGTATTAAAGAAGCTCTTTTCCTAGGCCCATGACCGATGTAGTCTCAGATTCAGTCACTTTTGCACATGCAACAAGGCTGATGTACATATGAAGTCACAGAGGCTGTGGCAGCACACACAAGTTCTGCACAGGTTCAAACCAGATGGGGTTCTAACTCTGAGGGAGAAGTTAAAAGGGCTCCACCCCTAATCAAGAAGCTACTTGTAATTGATAACCACTCAAAAAGGGAAAAATTCATTTTCTCTAATGTACTGTCACTGGTTATATCAGCCATACTCAGGATTTCCATTTTTGCGTTTTTGTGGGGATTTTGCCTCTTGTTTGTTATTTTGTTTATTTTTTAAGAAAAATTATTTGAAAGAGAGAGAGAGAGAAATAGAGCACAAAAAGTTGGGTGGGTAGGGAGGTGGGGAGGATGTGGCCAGAGTTAGGGGATAAAACATAATCAAGACATATAAAAAACTTTGACTAAAAATAATTATAAAGAAAAAGAAATTAGCAACCATTAACAAGGATAATACAAGGACTTCAGTCTGCCGTGCAGTACACTTCATTTTGGAGCTGAGGCCGTTTACTCTCTCTGTTCCCCTTCCTTTTGTTCCTTGGGATATTTTCCCACCAGTTGAGGAGAACACTAGGTTTTCTTATGTTCTCCCTGATTCTGATATTTTGTTCATAGGTAAGGAGTTGATCATTGGTCATAAGATAGTGAGATTAATACTATAGGATGGATTAAGAACTGCACATAATGATACATGAGAAACATTTAGCATAGTTCCTAGCATATAAGAGTACTTCATTAAAGAAATATCTATAGAAATATTTGAGTCAAACAGAATTTTGGACCAGTTCATGAACATTGATGAGTCATCAGATGTCTGACCTGTATTCAGTACAGAGAACTCTGAATGGTGAATTGGAAGCCAGGTAAAAGTGCATCCGGGAAGCAGGTGTCACCTGAGTGCAGCAGGCAGGCGCTATATTTAACTAGAGCATGTCCTTTGTCCAAATTTCTCAGATTCTCATTAAAGAGGGCAGGGCTTTTTTTTTTTTTCCTTTCTTTCAGACACCAAAGTAGAAACTGATCCATGTGGTACCAGTGATAAATGAAGAAGGGAAATTAATTCCCTAGTAATATATGCTGGAGACTTTCCATGACCCACATATGACCATCCTCCTGGAGAATGTTTCCTTTTGTGTCTGTAAAAAAATGCTGCATTGTTATGAAAAGGTATAATTTCCATTTCCGCGTTCTTCCATTGAAAGAATGTGGCACCTGGGACTGAACTTCATTGAATACATACCTGGATAATGCTTTATGTTCTTGACAGAAAATCCTCAAATCTCAGTGGTTTAAAACAAATGATTAATTTTTTTCTTATTTTCTTCAACTCTAGGTCAAGGTTCTTATTCAGTGATCTGAGCTCCTTAAAACAGTTCAAGGTCTTGGAGTACATCACTAAGGTCTTTCTGTTGGAGACTTGTTTCCCAGCCTGCTGGGAGATGGGAAACCTTTAGGAGGCAGGGTCTGAAGAAGCAGATCACTGCAGACATGCCCTTGAAGGAGATACTGGAACCTCAGACGCTTATCTCCCTCCATGATTCCTGGCTATGAACAATTCCTTAGCCATACACTTCCCACCACGATGAATTATCTCACTACAGGCTTGGAACAATGAGGCTATGCTAGAATTGTTTGAAGCCAAGAGGCTAAAACAAAACAAAACAAACAAAACTAAACAAAATAAAACAAAAACTTTTTCACTATTAAGTTTATTTCCTCAGGTTTTATTATGGTAACAGAAAGCTGACTTATGCAAACAGTGATTCAGGGACTCTATTTCCTTCCTCATTGAGCAAAGGACTCCAAAATTCAGTGACAAGTGAATGGAAAGGCAGAGAGCTCTGATGGAGCCCAGATCTGCAAGCAGATACCAATTTGCTAATATCTCATATCATACAAGTACATACCCAGGGGTCTGGGAAATGCAGCGTAACTGTGCAACCATGGGGATGTGGAGTCCGTTTTGATGTCTGTCCACAAAGACCTAGGACAAGACTTGCTGCCAAAAAGCCTGGAGACAGCTGGAGCTCTAGTGAGCATCCTGCACATACAGTGTTCTGGTTTCAGTGTCCCCCAGGATTCCTTGTGGCACCTAAATTCCATAAATATCATGTTTATGGTATTTTGAGGTAGGGTGTCTGAAAAACCAGGTCAGTACAGATGGGGTCACCATGATGGGATTCATGACAAAAGGGAGAAAGATATGAGATGATAACATGTTTGATTAGTCTTGCTGTGTTGAGAGCCTCCATTGTGTTGCTGTCAACAAGAAAGCCCTCACAAATGTCGGTACTTGATACCAGCCTTCCACCTGTAACTATGAACTACGTGAACCTGTATTCAGAAGTTATAAAACCAGTAGCATTTAACATAAAGTATATCCAAATATATATATATATATATATAATTCAGATTATAGCTTACCTATTAAGAATGCACACACACACACACACAGATACACACACAGATGAATAAATGAAATGAAGCTTCTGGAAAATAGTTGGAGTCAGAAAAGTCATATTCATGCTTTAGAGTAGAGCATCCTGTGTATGAAAATTATTTACTCTAAGTATCAAAATTATAATCAATGCCTTTTTGGATGGGGAAGAGGTGTGGTCTCCAAATGGGCTGCAGTAATCATAGAGAGAAAAGGCAGCACAGGACACAATGATTCAAATACTGTTGCTGTAGGAAACATTTCCTTGTAGAAACACTGCACTGTGTTTCTTTCATGTTGGTGAATGTGATAAATGTTTCCTCCAGTCACTCACTCACTGTGCTTGATCAGCTTTTGGTGGAGTATTTCATTCAGTGAAATATTCAGTATCGAAGGCTCCCCTTAGACAACTTCGTCTTCCTTTGATAACTTTTTGGAACTCATGTACCCTTATTTATACTTTTAATAAACCTCGGCATTTAACACATTGGGAAAAGCGATGTCTTATGTTTTTAATCTGCATCTCCAGAGAAACAAAGAATATTTCTCAATTTATTTAAGCTTTCCTTTATGCTACTTAATGTGGCTTTGACATTATTTTTATATTTATTCACATTTATTTGCTAATACATTTAGACATGTCTCTTAATCTTTAAAAGTTTGTTGTTTTTTTCCTTGAGGGATTATGATAAATACTATTGTTATTTGCAGGGAATTGAGTATTACATGAGATAATATACACAAAAGCATGTAGACTAGTGTCTGGCATAGCCATAGTTATTAATAAATTGAGGAAGTTGTATTAGCAGCTAGACTTATCTTAATTTTGTTTACTTCATCATTCAAAAGTTTTACCTGGAGTTTCTAGGTATATAAGGAAGTTCTATATTAATTGGATTTATGATTTACTAGATTATATTTCTATTAGTATAGTAGGTGACTGTGTTGACTAGTTTTATATCAACTTCACACAAGCTAGACCCTGGAGAAGAGGGATCCTCAGCTGAGAAAAAATTCAGGTTGTAGGCAAGCCTACAGAGCATTTTCTTAATGATTGATATCAGAGAGTCCAGCCCATTGTGGGTGGTGCCTCCCTTGGTAGATGGTCTTAGGTTCCATAAGAAATTAGGCTGAGCAGGCCATGGAGAGCAGGCCAAGAAATAGCACCCCTCCATGGCTTCTGCATGAGCTCTTGTGTCCAGGTACTATCCCTGCTTGAGTTCCTGTCCTGATTTCTTTCACTGATGGACTATGATATGGAAGTGTGGGCAAATAAACCCATTCCTCCCCTTGCTTTTTGTTCATGGTATATCATCATAGTAATACTAACCTTAACTAAGACAAGATGTGCCAGGATTGTGGGGTACTGTGAGAGATTTGACTATGTATTTTGAGGAAGATTGTGGAAGGATTTTCGAATTGAGTGTTGAGAGCTCAGTGAGCTGTTTTGTAGAAGCTTGGAAGATAAGAATGTTGAAAACAGTCCAGGATGTGGTAGAGCATGCCTTTAATCCCAACACTCGGGAGGCAGGTTGATATCTGTGAGTTTGAGGCCAGCCTGGTTCTACAATGAAGGCCTTGCTTGTGAAATTTCAGTAGGAAGTTTAAAGACTATGGGACGAGGCTGTTTGCTGTTTTAAATTAAGATTTTGTGGTTTGGCTTAGCTGCAGCTGAAGAATCAGTTGTGGTTAAGAAAATGCTAGAATTAGTAAGGTAAAATCTTTGCTTTGCTGGAATGCTAAATGTTTGTCATCTGGAGCTGAAAATTTAGTGATGATTAAGAAGAGACCAGCATCATTGAGATGAAGTCTTCTAGAAAATTGTTCCTGAGAGTCAGCACACAGGAGCTATGTTCCAGACATGGCCAAGGTTGAACCTTGTGGTGGTGGCCAAATTTGGTAGTGTAAAAGTCACCCAGATGGTGTTGGTTTTGAAGGTGTGTGAAGGAGACGTGGAGAGCAGCTGCGACTTAGCACTGTGTGGCAGGGTTGGAGTCCCTGAAAAGAGCCCAGCAGAGGCTACTGATGAAAGTGCAGCCCAGTTGCACAAGATACCAGCATTTTGGAGATGCCAGTACCATGGGATGACCACCAAGAACAGCAGCAGCAGTGGAATGGAGCCAGTCAGAGCCTAGAAGACAAGCTGTGTTTGTGCTGCGAAGGGTGGAGCTGGAGAAGTGACACAAACACTTTTGGGGAACCCAAAAGATGTGAGTAAATCACAGATAATGAGAAATTGAGTTATTTACACTTTTGGAGTTTGGTCTTGCTTTGTTCAAATTCTGACTGCGCCTTGGTTCTTCCTTCTTGGAGTAAGAAAGTATTTAGCATGACTCTGATTTTTTATAGGAACCCATGATTGAGAGATTTTGAACTTTCAAGAGTTTTGGATTTTAAAAAAAACTGGATATTTAAAAAGGACTGAACTTTTAATGTATTTGAATTTGAAAAGACTGTGCGACTTCTACAGTTATGTTTTAATGTTAGATCTGGGGATGAATAAGAAAGGAAAGGTTGCGGCTTAATAGCAATGTGTTTGTGTGTAAAGCTGACAAGGGGTCATTTGTGCTGGCTAATTTTATGTTAACTTGACACAAGCTGGAGTCATTGGAGAAGGAGTCTCAATTGAGAAAGAGACTTATGTCTCCATAAGATTGGGCTGTAGTCAAAACTGTGGGGCATTTTAAAAAATTAGTGATTGATGTGGGAGGGCCCAGCCAATTGTGGGTAGGTGGTCCTGGGTTCTATAAGAAAGCAGCCTGAGAAAGTCATGGTAGCAAGCTAGTATGTAGCACCTCTCCATGGCTTCTATATCAGCTCTTGCCTCCAGGTTCTGTCCCTGCTTGAGTTCCTGTTCTGATTTCCTTCAGTGATGGACTGTGATGTGGAAGTGTAATCCAAGTAAACCCTTTTCTTCCCAGCTTGATTTTTGATTGCGGTGTTTCATCACAGCTATATTAACACTGACTAAGACAGTGATTGGCTTAGTGTTTGAAACAGGCTGGATAGCATCATGAACATCTGTGATTATGTTTCTAACACTCAGACTTTATTTAATCCTTCCAGTATCACATTGGCTTAAACTTTCAGAATAGCATAATCTAATGGCAAGAATAACATCTGTGCCTTTATTAATCTTGGGTTACAGAATATGACAGGTACTATTGATATGGTCCTTCTGGGGATCCATGATACTTCCAATAAGAGAGTAAAGTTTAGGGTGGGGATGTAGTTCAGTGGTTGAGCATTTACCTACATGTACATATATTATAACTCTGAGTTTGAACCTTAGAGTTGAAAAAGAAAACAAAAGACACTCTCTTCTTTTTATGTGGAATTACTTTTTTAATTTTGAAAAATATGACTGCTTTACTCTAAGTTATTTTTGAGGCATATAATGTGTAGTGTCATGTTTTTACAAATTTGATCCAATTCTATTTTGACAAACCAATAGATTTCTTAAAGGATTTTTGCATAGATGGGATAAGACTTACTTGGTTTTAATATATTGTTACAATAAATTTCTGAGCTTCATTTTTCAATATTAATCTAGAGCAACTAGATGTATATACATAAGAATGATTTAAATTTCAATATTTGTCAGACTTTGAAATTGAACTTTAAGAAATTCATTATATTTTGGGATTCCTTGTTTATATTCTCAAAGAATTCTATGGTAGAGGATGTTTGTTAACAGTTGAAATATCACCTAAATCTCTCTGTAATTGGCACATTTTCTGAGAGTCACTACCCACCATCATTTTCACTTTCTTCTTGGGTCATTATTTCATTCATGTCTTCATTTTGATCTTTAATAATGTTAATGTTTTCTTAGACAGACATCTTTTTCCTGCAGAATTTTCTTCTAAAAGGGGGCAAGTAGGAAGACACGGTGTTTCTGCTTATGATGCCTTCTGAATGTGAGCCCCGTTTCACGGCTCATAAAACAAAGCAGTTGGCTAGGACACCTTCTGTAGTTCATTCTGGTTCCTACCATCTATGTCTGGGGCTGTTTGAAGTGAAACATTTCAATTCAAAGAAAAAATAATTAAAGACATCTTTCTTTTGATATTTCCCCTCCACCTTTTCAGTGTAATCACCATCATCATGGCTCTTACCTCCTCCTCTGAGAAACTCACAATTGATTTCTGTCTACAAAATATGCCCTTAATACCAGAGGCAATGTGCACAGCATTGCTATAGGGATGTGTTCTGTTCCTGCCTGTCAGGATGTACCTCTGTTTTTATAGTTCCCAAATTCCAAAATTTACATGCTCTATCAAGTCTACACTGCCGATCTTTTCTTACTGTCATGCTCCACATGACATTTGTACTCTGTCTCCTTGTACTTGCATATGGTGTGTGCCATGCTGCACAGTCATCTCGCCAAGTGGACTCCCTGGTCAGCTGGGTGACGGTGTTGGTAGTGAGAGTGGATGAACCCACAGGGAAAGTTCATTCCTGAAATTCATGCAGACTCCGATGACTGCCTCCTTTCCTGAAAACCATTACAATTGGAAACAAAGCAGCCTCAGAGACTAGAGACTTTTGTTTCTCATTTAAAGCTTCCCTTAATCTGCTATTCTATTGCTGGCCAATCACCTGTACAGATATCTTCTATGTAGCAATCAATAAGCAGACATGATATGAAATGACAATATATATTTTATATTCTTAAGTATGAAGAATGATTCACGGATTAAGCCAAGGTTAGAAAAGAATGTGGTCAACGTTCTGTCAAGTACTAGAGCTGGACAGAGCAATGAATAGCCAAGGCATCAGTGTCTTTCTTGATGCAAGTTACATGTCTATTCTGATTATTCAGCTCTCCATGGACAGAAATCCAAGATTTATTCTTTCAAGTCAGACTGAGTTTTCAAGGCCAACAGTGGAAATGATTTTCACACAGGGATCTCCTGATCATCACTGGTATTATTCATTTCTTCCCTCCTTGTCTTTGTTCTTGCTTTGTTTCTTCATAATCATCATGAGTATCACTATGAACACATAGTGGGTTCAGAATTCTTCCTGATTGTTCATAAAAGTGGGAGACAGGCTATCATATTAAAAAGAGGGCTATCTCAAAACATAGATCACAAATGGAACATCTTACTGAAATTGCTTAGTTATTAAACAAAAACAAAAACAAACTGACAAATAAAAAACTCTCCATAAGATGTCTCCATATGACCACAGTCTTTCTGTGATGTCTAATTTAGTTGCCAACTTGATACACCTGGGTAGAGGGTCCCTCAGTTGAAGACCTGCCTCCATCAGATTGGCCTGAGCTCATGTCTGTAGAGCATTATCTTAATTACTAATTGGTGTAAGAGTTCCCAGCCCGATCTTGGTGTAAATCCCTATACAGGTGAGTGTGGGCCATCTAAGAAAGGCAGCAGAGCAAGCCAGAGGGAGCAATCCAGCAAGCTGTGTCCCTCTGTGTTTTATGCTTCAAGCTCCTGCTTTGAGCTACTGCCTTGGCTTCTCATGATGATAGATTGAAACCTGTGAGCCAAATAAACTATTTCATCTCCAAGTTGCTTTTGGCCATGGTGTGTACCACAGCAACAGAAGGAAACCTGACCTCAGTGGTCAGGAATAAAGTATTTGGAGGAAGGATTAAGAGTTTGGAAACTGAGATTAAAAAAAAACAGTAAGAATCTAACATGCCTACAGATTTGTATAATAAAACTGATTCCTGACTGTGGCTGACTATCAAGACTAGACCCTCTTTTTCGCCCATCACTTCTTCCTTTTTCCTGGGCTGCTGAGTCTTGTTACTCTGACTGCCTGGCTGTTCCCAGAGGGCAAAAACTTCCTTCAGTCTTCCATTGTACTTATTCTTTGTTCAAAATCTGTGTCCTTAGGATCTTGATTCTGACTGTCCTAGTTACTTTCCATTGTTGTGATAAACAGCATGACCAAAAGCAACCTGAGGAGAAAGAGGTTTCTTTCATCTCACAGCACATCATAAAGAGAAGTCAGGGCAGGGAATGAAGAGAAGGCCATGGAGGAATGCTGCTCATTACCTTCTCCCATGACTTGCTCAGCTTGCTTTCTTATACAACAAATGGCCACTTGCTGAGGGTATCACTGCCCACAGTGGGCTGGGCCCTTCCGCATCAGTCATCAATGAAGAGAAGGACTAGATACTTGCCTACAGGCCACTCCATGTGCAAAATTTCCCCCAAAAGCAATAAAAATGATGTTAAAACCTTACCATGTTATGCATGTGGTGCTGAGTATTTTTACCTTAATCTGACTAAATCCAAGTTGCAATCCATGGCAACATTACTTAGAAAATTATATTTTTGTTTATTATTTACACAAAATTCCTCCAAATATTAATTAACTATTTCCTAGTCTAGCTTCTTCTTTAAAAATCATCTCTTTCCATTACTCTAAAATGTATTTTAACTAAACTGGATTCTGTAAGGGGCTTTAAAAATGTTCTGTGTAGTGTTTTTCTGTAGTGTTCAAATTGTACCCATCTTACATCTTAAGCCATTCCCTTATCATAAGGAAATTTCCATTTTCCTTTGATTGAATATAAGTACCTTACTCTGAGTTCTTGGAGAAATTTGCCTGCATTTTTTTTTTAACTGAAGCTTTCTGTTTTGGTTTATTTTTTTTTCCTTCTCTTTCATTCTACTACAAAACCAAGGCTCCATTTTATTCGTCTCCATAAGTCTCTGCAGAACAACTTACCTGTGGCTACTTTTCATTATTGAGGACCTGCGGATTTGCCAATAGACTGTGTAAGGCTGGATTAACAATAAATCAATACTTGGCGTAGAAACTACTATTAATTCCATTGTATGGATGAAGGTAGGAAACTCATCAAAAATCACTGTGAGGGAGGAAGAAATCCACCTCAGTTTTATCAGTAGATTTGATGATGAGGCCAGAGAAGAGATGATCATAGTGAAAATCATATTACTCTTACATTGAGAATATCATCAGAATGTGGGGGACAATGTTTGGACATTTCAGGTATTAATTTTGGGATTTGTACATTTAGGGTATTAATTTTGGGATTTCTAGTGTTCTTTTCTCATAAGTAGTTGGGTTTATTCCTGGATTTAACACATTTGTGTGCTGTTTGGTATTTTTGATGTATTATCCAAATTTGCAAATTGATCTGAAAAAACAGGGTTTGTATGGTGTTCAGTTGAGGTGCCTGAATGCTTTAGTCTAGTCAACAATACTTGAGCAAGACAATCAAGGGTCCAGGGAATGGTTAACCAGGAAGTCTGGGCAGCCAGTGAGTAAATAACATTTATGAGCATACTCTGGGAACATCACCACAAAAGCCCTTTAATGAGAACAGAGACTATTTGTTCTTGTCCATTAAACACTTTCTGTAATGTATGTTTATAGTTGGTTTATATAGCACCTAGCTTTTGTTTTCATAGGCCAGAATGCACATTCCTCATATATAATGTTATATGGACCACCTGGAAGGGAAAATGGGTTCATCAGAGTATTAGTATTTTGTAAATCTGGAATCCATGCTAATCTTTTGAAGGTATTTAGTACATTTATAATAGCTATTTTGTCATGTTGCCTAATGAGAATTATATTAAATCTAAATTTTTCACTAATGTACAATCTGGGGAAGTGATGTTTTTCCTCTCTGGAATAAAATAGAGCATGGTAGTTTAGACAAAGTTTTTCCCAATTAAAACTTCTGAGTTTATGCTGGCCGTTCTGAGATATGAAGATTCAAAACTATTCAGCATATAAACATCTGTATAAGCTGTGGAGCGAACTTTCTTCTACGGAAAATTTCCAAGTACCAGGAAGAGATAGTGAGTATGTGAAACAATGTTGTTGGTGCTTAAATTATGAATAGTAATTCAATTAGATGCCATTTTCAAGACAGAGGTCTTGAGGATATTTGATGACATGAAGAAAGGCAAGCCTAGTCAATTGTATTGTTTTACTAGGAAGATTGATGATGCTGCTGGACAAGAATGCAAACTTCTGTGGCTTCTACATGGCCATTATTCTTTTATTCTGTGACTCTCAATGTCTGCCTTCACCAAAAACAAACAAAGAAACAACAACAACTACAAAAACCCAAGTGTTAGAAAGCGTAAGTCACTAGCCCATGGTGCTACTGGGAGATGATGGTGTACAGGGGAAAGATAAGTCACTAGGACTGGCCTTTGGGTAATTAATGAGATCTTAGCCTCTTTCTGTCTGTTTGATTCTTGGCTACTTTAACATGAGTATCCTTGTACCACTACACACCTCAATTATGAGGCTCTCCTCACACATTCCTAAGAACAATGGCACTAACTCAACATTCATTAAGGCATCTGAAGCCAAAAATCCAAATAATCAATCCACTTTAACATGTTCTCAAGAATTTAGAATGTGTTGAAGTAGAAGCAAAATCAAATTCAACTTACATCATATAAAATGTTTAGAAATTCATTTAAAATGCAATTTACCTTCTTCCAAAATTATTTATTTAAAATGGGTATGTATGTTTATATACAAAGGTATATGTATGTAGGTATATAGCTTAGTATGCAAACACACTTTAAATATTTCTCAACATATTTTGGATATAATGGGATAAAGAAAGCCATTATTATTATCTGAGCCACGGTGGAACAGTGGATACAAGTGAACTTTGAGAAGGAATGGAATAGTGTTCTTTAGGGAGGGTGGAGAGGTAAACACAGAAGAAGGTGGGATGATGGTAAAGGACAATGTCAGGATACAAGTTAGAGGTGAAATGGAAAGAGAGCACTCTTTATGGAGGGGGACTTAAGATCTGCTCAACAAGAAGGAAACCATGTCTGGTCCTAGAAACCCAGCTAATTCCTAAGTGCTAGTAAAATAATGGTTATTGGAGGAATGTCTATAACCACTACTTCGCTAAATGAGCATAGCCCCTAACAACAATATGTAAACAGGTGTCCTTATACCCAAAGGTATATATTTTTAATTAATCCCTATTCACGTGGATGCTAAGCTTGTTTGCAGCAGTTTGATTAGATTCAGAGTGTCCTGGTTGGCTTTCCAATACTGTGATAAAAGTTCTCAACAAAATCAATTTGAGGAGGAAAAGATTTATTGAACTTACACATCCTGATCACGGTCCATCACTCAGGGAAGACGGGGCAGGCACTCAAGATATAAAACTGAAGGCAGGGACTAAAGTAGAGACCATGGAGGAAAGGTACTTACTGGGTTGTTCTCCATAGCCTGCTCAGTCAACTTTCTTATACAACTCAGAACCGTCTATTGGAGTGACACCCAATGTCATGAGCTGGAGCCTCTCGCAACAATCCTTAGCTAAGAAAAGCTTCCTCCACCCAAGATATAGCTACTTTTCAATAGGGTTTAGTGTTTTCCCAATCACTCTATAAATTGTGTCAGCTTGATAAAATGCTAAAGAGAATACAAAGTGTCTAGTGAGATACTCACCTACCACAGCAGAGACCCTTTCTCATTAAGCCCCTTATTGTGGATGGGTCTCTTTTACTGACTCTCAATTTTTGTTTGACTAAGTTTTTATTTCTCTAGAAGTACCCAAGACTGTAATTGTTGAACCATATAGTACTCGTACAGTTAGTGTTTTAAGAACATATCAAACAGTCTTCCAGAGTGGTTGGACTATTTTATATCCACATGAGCAATGTATAGAGTTTCTAATGCACACTTGTTGACTTTCAGAATTTATATATACATATATATGTGTATATGTTCATTTATGCTTATAATTCTGAGAGTTATGATGTTATTTCATTGTGACTTTACTTTTCATTAACATGTATTTATAATTAAATATTATCCATCCTACATGTATTGATTTTAGGGATGTAGATATTATATAAATTTATATTTACTTAATTGTGGATTTATCAAAAATTACCTGAACACAAGCATATGTGTAAGTTCTCCATTCTGTTTCATTGACTATTTTCCACCAAAATAAATGCTATCAATTTGCCTTCATATTGTGTAGTCATTTCTCTCCATCTTCCTGTGTCAAGGTTATTTAGCTATTTTAAGTCCCTAAATTTAGCAATTTAATTATAGAATGGCCTATGCCTACAAAACACCTTGCTATGACTTTGATAAGAATAGCTTCACACCATTTCAAACTGCTTTAGGGGAACTTTCCATGTTGAATCTTCAAAACTATAAAAATGGGATATGTCTGCTTTTGTGAGGTTTTATTTTCAGTTCTTCTCTTCAGCAGTTCCTGATTCCCCAGCCCACAGACCCTCTGCTTACTTGCTTGGTCTGTACCTAAGTGATTTAATTCCCTTGAGCATGATTATATATTGAACTATGATCATGATCTTAATCTTGCTATCTGTGAATTGTTAGAACATGGATTTGTGATTGATTTATGTATGTTGATCCTGTGACCTACAGTAATGTGGTTATTACTTTTAGGACTTTTATAGCATCCTCAGTTTTAAAATTGGCATGCAGAGTAATGAGTTTCATTAAGGCATCTTTATATGTACTTTGATTTGGTTGTTCTTCCCTCCCCTTCTCTCCACCAACCTCCCATCCCTGACATGTGCCCTTCATACCACATGTACTCTGTATCTTCTTCTCTATCTCTGATACAGTTCTAGTTTCATGATACAAAAATGAAAATAAAAATGGGCTCCCACACATGAAAGATAACGTAGTATTTTTCACATTCCTTGGTTGCCCCAGACAAATTTCCAGACTTTTCCACTTTAATATATATTCATAATTTCATTCTTTTTTGCTGAGGCTGAGTAAAATTCTGCTGTATATATGTAACACATTTTCATTATCATTCATCTGTTGATAGACATCTGTTGTCATTTTTTACTAGAGTAATAAAAAATCTCAATATAGTTTTAGTTTACATTTCTTTTATGGCTTAGAAAGTTGTACAGTTTTAAAGAACATTATCTGTGTGTGTGTGTGTACATGTATATACAATGTGTGCTTGTGTGTGTGTGTGAGAGAGTAATGAGAGGCAATTTACAGAACTCAGTTCTCCACATGGGTTCTGGGCACCTGATTCAGGTAATCAAGCTCTAATTGCCCTTTCTTGCTTAACCACCTCCCTGGCTATGCACACTGAAAAATATTTATTAGTAGTTTGTGCTCCTTCCTTTTGAGAACTGTCGTAGCCTATTTATTTATCGACAGGGAGGATTATGCTGCCTACATTTTTCAGATTTTTATATATTCTAAATATTAATGTTTTGTCTGATATATACCTGCTGAAGACATTCTTCCCCAGACTGTAGGTTTTTTCACTCTGCTCACAGTTTCTTTTGCTGCCCAGAAGCTTTTTATTTTCATGTAACCTCACTGAATAATTCTTTGGGTTATTTGCCATGTTGTTAGTTTTACCCAGTAAGTTCTTGCTTATGCTGATATCGTAAACTGTCTTTACTTAGCTGATTAATTGTTTACGGTTTTAAATTAAAGTCTTTGATCCATTTCAGACTGATTTTTGGCAGATGAGAGATAGGAATCTAATTACATTCTCCTGCAGAGTGATATCCAGCTTTGCAAGTATTATGTGTTGAACAGGCTTTCTTTCTTCCAGAGTATGTTCTTGAACTCTTTATACACAAATAGATATCCATCACCATATGAGCTTCTTTGTGGGTCTTAATATTTGTTCTACTAGCTTAAATGTGAATCTCTTTGCATCATCACCATGATGACTTTGCCACTATGGCTGTGTAGTATAATTTGAGGTCAGACAGGGTACTTCAGCAGAGGTCTTTCTCTAAGGATGCTTTAGTGATCAATGATCTTTGTTTTCATATTAATTTAAAGATTAATATTTCTTGTTCTTTGAAAAATGGCATTGGAAATTTGATGTGGATTGTGTTGAGTTGTAGATTCTTTGGGAAATACAATAATTGTGTGTGTGTGTGTGTGTGTGTGTGTGTATTGAGATAGGGTTTGACACTGTATCATATTAGCTGACTTTGAATTCCCTGTATAGACTGGTTGGCTTCAAACTCAGAATTTGCTTTGCCTTTGTAACATGCCATGCTAGTATTAAATGTGTGAGCTATGTGTGCCACCTTTGAGTGGTTCCAATATTGATCTCGCTAGTCTAGGAGCATGGAAGATCTTTCCAACATCTAGTATCTTGTTCAGTTTATTTTCTTCAGTGTTTAAAGTTTTCATCACAGAGGTCTTTTCACTCTCTTCAGTAGGCTTATTTATAAGCAATCTGTTTTGTTGAAACTATTGTAACTAGGATAGATTTCCTAATTTCCATTTTTTTTTCAGTTACTGATCTTTGTGTGCTGATTTTGAATCTTGCACATTTATGCAGAATATGTTTCATTTCTAAAGGTTTTCTTGTGCAGTTTGTGGAATCTTTTAAATAGAACCACATTGTCTGAAAATAGAGAATTTTTAACTTCTTTCATTCCCATTTGTATTTCTAATCTTATATCTTCTGTTGTCTTATTCCTCTATGATTTTGAGCCCTGTACCAAATAAAAGTGAATAGGCATTTTTGTATTTTCCCGTATTTTAGAGGAAGTGCTCTCAGTTTTCTGCATTTAGTTTAATGTTGGCTGTATGTCATATAGCTTTTATTATTTTTCTTTAAAATTCTAGTTTCTTCAGAATTTTTGTCATGCTGATATTGGAGTGCTTTCTTCTTTCAGTATCTGATCAAGAAGTTAACATAAAAAATCTATTGCTTTCTTGAAATGTGATGATTCTATGATTCAGAGCTTTCATCACATCTTGCCCAAAAGAATGAGTTTGGGGACTTTGGAAGGTAGATAGGGGCGTAATATTTCAGTTAGTAGAGACAGAGACTTGAAAGAAGCAATTGCATTAATTACAGCTTTTATTTCTTCAACTGATTAAAGTCAAGTGTTAATTGAGGTCAATAATGTGGGTTCAATTTCTCTAAAGGCCAGATGGTTTTGCTTCGTTAGGGGGCATTAGGTTGTTACACTGGTTCCCTAGCTACCTATCTCACTAATGTGCATCATTGATCCTGTAGGAGAGGAAAACAAAGCCAAGTCTCCTCTTTGTGAGCAAAAGGTCATCATCATTACAGAATCTAGCATTCACAGATTCCTGGGGTTGAAAGGAATGGTGTGACCTTCAGAAAAGAATAAGTTTCATCATAATTATGATACTTTTAAAAATTACTTTTGAGTATTAATAATTCTGTATCTCTTCTTTAGGTGGGAAATTACTTATGATTGGAAATACAAGTTAACGTTTGGTCAGAAAATCAGAATAACTCTGACTATGAAGAATGGATGACTAATATAGTCTATAGACTATATAATATAAGGCATTATAAATTACATTGTGTTGAGCCTGGAGCCAGGGCTGATGGTAGTTAAGAAAGAGATGGGTGGATGCTGAAGAGAGCAAGAATGAGAGGAGCCAGCAAAGTGAGTTAGATCCTGCATCTCCTACTCACTACCTCTAAGCCTGCAACTTCTTTAGTGTGAAGAGCCTCCTACAGAAGAAATGGCTTGGTGGATGAAGTCTATTTTGAGGACTCAGTTTAATTTTGGGGGCCTGGCTGCAGCCTTAGAACAAGACCAGGTAACAACAGACATGAGCTGCCACAGGTTTTGGCTCTACACTAAAATGGAGAGTTTGTTGGCTATTGTAGGTCAATCTTTTTCCATTTCTCCAGATCTCATATAAAGTGCCCATGCTGAACTAATGCTGGGAAATATCGTTTTGGCCTAGCTAAATTGATACAGCACAAATCTACATGGAAGAGATTTTAATTCTGAGTCTTATCCACAGAGTACTATAAATTCTATATTTATTTGTGTACATACATAATATGTATATGTGTTAAATGGATATCATTTGTAGGATATGATTTTTTGGCCATGTACTGCCTAATAACATTTCATGGATGATGGACCACATATGAGAATGAGTGACATCATACCTAGGGTCTATATAAATATACATTATGTTTGTACAAGGACAAAAATCACCCAAGAAATAATTTCTGAGCATGCGTCCATGTCATTGAGTAATATATGACTATATATGGATATACACACACATGTGCTCACACACACACACACACAGACACACACACAAACACACCCCCACACACGAGCCTATTCTAAGAAAAAAAAATTCCCAATCATCTGACAGTTGAATCTCTTACCTGGGACAGGTGAGTAATTGGTGAATTCCTTTCATTTAAATAAAACAGGAATCAGCAAATAATAATCTGGTAGCCATCTTATGGAAAAGTCACTTTCCTGTATCATTTTACTTAGGAGCAGCTGCTATGTGGTGCATGCTGACTTCCAAAACTCATGTATTTGAAGTTTGATTGCCAATACAGTGGAATTTGGTGTGGACGTGGGTGTTCTTTCCCTGCATGGACAGATTAAGGCCTTTATCATTTCTGAATCAGATATCCTGAAAGCAAGTTTGTTATCGGTCAAGTCACTCTTCCTGCTCTGACTCTCTCTCTCTCTCTCTCTCTCTCTCCCTTGCCCTTTTCCCTCTGTCCTGTTGTGACACTGAGGGTTCAAAGGCTTTCTTGAGATGTTTGCTGTTATGCCCTTTGACTTCCTAGGGGTGTCATAACAACACAGAATGGAGTAAGAGACCAACTCCAATAAGAAGAGAGATCATTTTTCTCTCAGTGCACGCCAGCTACAAAAATCAGTCCAGTAAGACTCAGAATTGTAAACAAACTCTTCTAGCTTATATCTGACCAATTAAGTCAGGGTGTCTGCACCCAGGTTAGCCCTATGTCCACACATTTGACAGGTCATCCTTAACTCTGTCAACTTCTCGGTGTAATTGAGCCTCCAAATGTTTGCTAAGGTTAGTTAGGTCAGCCAAAATGTCAATGGTCACACACTCTCTGCTTTCCTAATGGATCTCTGTCACTGTTACTGTCATTACCTTCCTTTCATTTCCATCTCATTATAAATGCAGCGCGGTCCCTCGTTTAGGGGTTTGAGTTTCTTTCTGTAAAGAGAAAACTTTATGAATAAGGCGCAGGTGAAGTCTCAGGAGCATTCCTCCTGGGAGGTGACATTCCACTTTGAGCTAAGCTAACAACAGTAAATAAAGGTTATTTCTGGCAATAGGGCAAAAATTAGAAATAAAAAAAAAATGGTCTTGAGTTAGCTGTTGCAGAGGCTGTTTACTGTGTTTCCACAGGCTGCTGCACACTCAGAGCTGCTTTGTGAGCAAGGAGGAAGGAAGGTCGACGCAGCTCAGTGTGTGCCTTTTGAGTTGCATGCATGCTGCCACTTATGCAGGGTTTCTTCATCAGTCAGGTCTCTTCCACTTTCATTCTTTTAGCACCCCAGTTCCAACTGCCACAATGCCCTGTCTTCCACAAAACCACAGTAGAAAAACGTCCAACACATTTGTGACAATCTGCATAACCCATAACAATAAAAATTAGTTTCCTATGAAGTTAAATGGTACAGTGTCACCAGACTTTCAAGGATGCTGTCTTTAATCCAAAGAATCACAAAGCAATCTACTTGGTATTAGTTATACTTTTTTGGAGGAAGCTGCGATGGTTTTTTGTTTGCATTTAATTGCCTCTCTTTAGTATGTTTGAGTTGCACTTCATTCCTGATCGAAAGGTCCCTCGTAATATTTGATTTAGCTTTCCAGATTAACCCAGGGAATTGATTACTCCTGGATCCATCCATACTAAGACAAGCAAACCCTGATAGTGTGCATGTCAGAGTTGATGTCATGTTCTAGAAACACTCAGTTTTCTTGGGCAGAATGCTGTTGGTGTAAATGGATCCATCTGTTTTGTTCTGCCTCGGCCACACACAGCACTTTCTCTCATTTTGTATTTAATGGTCAACATGGAGGATGCTTAGGAAATGATTCTTTCTCTGCCATGTGTAGCAGAGCTTGAGTCCTGCTCTTCTATCGTGGTGACAGTGTTATTTATACTTAATTAGAAATGCCACATTTGCATATCACTTCTGGGAGCTTTTTTGTTTGTTTTCTTCAAAGTTACCAGGTTGAAGCTTGAGGCCAGGTGTTACTTCTGATCACTGGGAAAATCATACCATGGGTCTTGAATTCAAATCATTTTGCTGATTAGAGAGATGAGGACATCACACTTAATAATAAAGGTTTTCTTCTGTCTTGTTCTTTAAAGTCACGATGGAATTGCAGTCCATTTCCAACTATTTGAACTTTCCAAATGCTCTTCTTTGCCTGGTATGTCTTCCCAGGTCATTTCTTTTTCTTTAAAAAATATTTTTAAAACATAGGGCACATTCCCTGTTACTGGTAGCCCTGGGAGGACTGCTCTTTTCTAAGGGGAAATAAGAGTGGGGTGGAGGGTGATCTGGGGGAGAGGAGAGGTAGAGGGGGAGCTGGGAGGGAAGGAGAGAGAGAGGACAGGCATTGGGATATACTATATGGTAGAAGAAAGATAAAGAGAAGAAAATATTTTAAAGATGCGTTTGTTTTATTACTTTGTGTGTATGAGCCTTTTGCCTATGTGTATGAGTGTATACTATGTGCATGCTTGGCACAAAAAGGGTAAAAAAAAAGATACCTTGAGACTGGAGTTGCAGATGGTTGTGAGCCTCCGTGTGGGTACTAGGAAGTGAACCCAGGTCCTTTGCGAGAGCAACACATGCTCTCAAAAGCTGAGCCAACTCTCCAGTCCTGTTCTTCTCCAGAAGGATTTTGCTGCCTCATTTCCCCTGTCCAACAAACAGTAGATGAAATTTTCATAGAAATGAGGTTCTCTAATTTAAAAGCACAATGTCAAACTCATTCCAAAAGTTTAATACTCTTTTACAATACTGTTTATAATACTGAATTAATGATGAGATATCAGTTTTCTGATATTTGCTAAAGAACTACGATCTCCCACATTGAGGAAAGAATATTACAGAATTTAATTTCCATTTAAGGAAATGGTTATGAATGAAACACCAATAACAATGAAAACAATAATAAGTGGAACAGTGACTTAAGAATATTTCAGAAAACGAAAAGGGTGGAGAGCCCATGTATTTTATTTGCTCAGTTTAGTATGTGTTAGAATTTTTTTTAAATAGTAAAAACCTCACTTCAAAAACAAAACTTTAAGTGTACACCCATGATCTCAGTATTTAGGAAGCTGAGATGAAAGGAATATGATGTTGAGACCAGTCTGGGCTATACCTCTGAGTGCTAATCCACTGGGGATATATCCTTGTCCAAGGCCATATCCAGCACTAAAACAGCAATTAAATACAATCATTTGCATCCACTTACAACCTCAAATTTCTTCTATTATAAGAATGTCCAAATCACAGCAAGGTTGTCTGATGACCAAAGTCTTGTCTGTACTGACCAATTAATGTCCATATTATCTGTTGTCCTGGCCAGGCTAGTTCTCTTATTCTGTACATTTTTAGGGAACATTAATGGTATCCTTCCTGATGTTATTATTACTCCTCGTCTGCTCTTTCATAAAATTTGTAGAGAAAGGAAATCTACGTCATCAGTTTGGTAGTGCCTCACTTGTATGTGGTCCTTTTATTTTCAAATGTTTCTTGTCTTTTTGAATTTTGCTATTCATGCTTTTCTTAGGATCCCACTCATAAAATCATCCATTGGTGCACTCTTCTCTTAGGAGAGGCATGTCATTTTCTTTACAAAAGTGCTTAGCTTCCTACTTCCCAGTAACAATGTAAAACCTTATCAAAACAGCTTAGAGAATTCTCTGTATACTGGCTATTAGTTTAATAAATGGAGAAATACAAATGCACTTTTTGTTGCTATATGAATTTGCTACAAATTTAGTGACTTAATATAATACTTACTATGTCACAAATATCTAGAGGTCAGAAATTTACTCGGTTTAGCTCAGTTTTCTACTTACATCATTTAACTATGCTGGCTAGGCTTTTGTCAAGTTCATACAAACTGGGGTCATCTCAGAAGAGGGAGAACCCCTATTGAAAAAAGTCTTCTATCAGATTGGGTTGTAGGCAAGTCTGTAAGGGCATTTTCTCTATTAATGACATATTTTCGAGATCCCAGATCACTGTGTGTGTGTGTGTGTGTGTGTGTGTGTGTGTGTGTGTGTTCTATCCTGGTCCTGGGTGGTATAAGAAAGCAAGCTTAGCAAGCCAGTAAGCAGTGCTCCTTTATGGACTCTGTTTCAGTTCTGGCCCTGACTTCACTTAGTGGTAGACTGTAACCTGAGTTGTAAGAAGAAATAAACCCTTTCCTTTTTCTAACTTGCTTTTAGTCAGTGTGTTATCATAGCAATAGAAAGCCAAACTGAGACAGTGGCTAAACTCAAGTTGTTGGCATTCTCACCTTGAGCTTAAGATTATATTATGGATTTAAAAACATTACATTTATTTATTTATGAAGAGGGAATACACATATGTCACGGAGTGTGTATAGAGGTCAGATGACAACTTGTAGGAGACAGTTCTCTCCTTGTACCCTGTAGATTCCAGAGATTGAACTCACATTGAATTTAGATCAAACTCAGGTTGTGAGGTTTGGTGAAAAGTGCCTTTACCTGATGAACCATCTCACTAGCCCAGGGTTTTATTTATATCTTATTAGGCTATTAGGAGAATTCAGTTCCATGTGGTTATAAGATTGACATCCAATGATTTTGCTGGCTGTTACGGGGAGATCATTGTCATCTATTTGGAGATATCTATAGGTTTATGACATGTACTCCTCCACAACATGCTAGTTTTCTCTTTCAAGGTTAGTAGGGGATAGCTTCTAGTGTAAATGTCTATTCTATGTGTCTTGAGCTGTAGATACAAATGTATATAATTCATGTTAGCTTAAAGGACTCTTGATATTAGACCAGGCCTTTTACATATGTCCTTTCTCATTAATTTACTGTCAGCTGATGAGTAAGCTCAATTGCGTCTGTGGAATCCCTTTTTCTATGTAAGGTGACATAATTATAAGCACGACATACTCCCAAATCAAGGGGAGAGCCCTACACAAGGGCTGCATACTAAAGCCAGGGCAGGCATACCAGGGCCACCTTAGAATTTGGCTTACTTTGTGAAAGTGTAGGATATGTAAGTTAGTCCTTGAAGCATAGTTTTCTTGTTAATGTGACAAACAAAATGACCGAATGTGAATTGAGCCCCACTCTTCTGCTCTTTGTGAAACACAGTGCAACTTCTGGACGGAGAGATGAAATCAGAACCTGAGAACCTGATTAGGCCAGCTCTAAGGTTCATGTTCATGTCTGTTCCCCTGTGACCTCCTGAAGGCTGTGGAGCTTTGATTCCTACGTTACTTCCACTTAGCAAGAGTTAACGGGAAGAAAAGCATGAAGGGCACAGTGATTTTGACTGCTTCCATCTTGACACATATTTGCCAGCCTAAATCCTTACTATTCAGAGTTACGAAGAACAGTCCAGTGAATCATTTTCTCCACTAAAAACCAAGTTCTTTTTGTGCTCAGAGTCTGCTGCATCCACAGCATCAGTTTCCTGTCTTGCCTGTATAGTTATTGAGAAGGAAGTCAGAGTAGGTGGACACATACATAGTCGAGGGGGATTCAATCTGTCATCCATAGGATGATCTAAAGAGCTCATCAGGAGCCACTTGATGGAGAAAGCTTGGAGAGGAGAGCAGGAGGCCAGTGAGACAGGGAAACTGCTCAACCTCCTGGCCTTATCTTCATGCCTTTCAAGGAGCTGGAGAACTCACCTAGCATTTGTTCAGCTGATCTGTGCTGTCCAAAAATCAGCATCTTCTCCACTTAGAGACAAAAGGCATCTCCCTGTATCATGTTTTTATCTGACAGTCTCCTGTCAGACATTTGCAAAGCTCATCAGACACACCGACAGGAGCCTTTGACAGAACAAGGGTGACATTTCAAAGAAAGAATGATGACAGGATGCCTAACAGCCCACTGCAGAAATATGCACCTTTGAAAGGTACAGAGGAAATTTCAGAGCATCAGCCTGATATTTCACCGTGTAGCGCTATGCACCAAGTTCTTTCATGTCGCTCGACATGAGTCAAATTATGTAGAAGTTGCAAATGCCAAGTCACAGACAGATGAATTTAAAATTCTTATTTTACAGTTTCAAATTAGTGTGGACACTTCCCTTCAAGAAGGGCATTTGTTTCACTTGAATTCTTGGCACAAATATTGCTCTTTTATGAACAAATTGCTGCTGCAAAACTGATGTTCCCCACAGGTAGAAGGAGGCATTGCTTTTACATTTCCAGTAACTAAATGAATATGTATTTTTTGATAGGCACTTTAGAAATTCCTTCCTTGCAGAGTGTAAGAAACTATAGTTACCACTATTTGAAATACTAAGCCTTAAGTACCAAGAAATAGCTTGCCCTTTCCATAATGCAGGCTCGAGCAGCGAAGTCAGATGCTGTTAGTTTCTGGATTGACAGCTGGGAGGAATTTGACAGTGTGATTGAACATGATGAAGGCAGACCCAACCCCCTTGGCTGATTGCCTATTCTAGAGTATAACTCTGACAGGGAGGTTCCTACATGGTGCTGGTGCCATCATTTTGTAGACGCCTGGTTGCACATTTTACTATACCTACTTCCTACCTTAGTAGATTCACATACACAGGAAATGAGCAGACTGTACACTGTATACTTCCTTTTGAAAAGCAGGATGGGGGTTTTAGGTTCAATCCCAGGGTCCAGAGACAATCTTTGGAAACCTTGCACTTTCCTTGCAAAATGGATCATGATGAATATATAATGTCCCATTATATAGCTCTTCTCTAGTGTTTGTATTTGATAAGTGCACACGAAGCCCTATTAGATCAGTGCTCCTATAATACTCTCTGTTTTCTCTGCTCCAAACATGGCAGCTTATTGGTGTGTTCCAGGTATGCCCAGAATAGACTTTTGCCTGGGATTTTACTTTTGCTGTTCCTGTATTCTGTCACGTTGTTTCCCATTCCCTCTTGAGAGTCCCCAACTATTATCCCTTACAAGACTCCCCTCTGACCCTTCATTTTTGAAAATAAGACATATATCTAACATATTACATATTGTATATTTAAAAATGTAAGTACGCATGCATACATGCATTTGATTTTATTATTCAATGCTCTGTCTCAGGTGAAGTATACTGCCTGGCACATAATAGGTGCTGAACATATATTTTAACTGAACATGTTAAATATTTTTATGCAGTTAATGAGTTACTTTTTTAATGTAAAGGTTAAAAAGGATGATTGAGATCATTGTAGTCCTTTTTATATGGGAGAAAAATTAGATTTTAAAGATGTTGATCGTCTCACAGCTCACATGTGGTCAGCTAGAGCATGCTGACCAGAATCCCATACACTTGACATTACATTGGTCCTCCATAGACCTCAAAAAGTCTATGGAATCATTTAATTTTTGTGTTTGAAAACTATGAAACCCATCAAAGATTCTCTACACACTTTCCATTTCCTTTTTTCTTCTGTCTATTCTTCTCTCTTACTATTCTCTTATCCTCTCCCTTCATTTTTTTAATGAGAACACCAGCCAGAACTGGTTATTGGAATTCATTTACTTTCTTTACTTTGATTTCAACAGGCATTGACTAAGGTATATTCCTAGTGGAGTCCCTTAAGTCACTGGTTTAAAGGAAGGAGAAACCTGGAATATTGTGATGTGATGAGAGATAAGATTGTGAGGATATGATGAGGTGAGCACTATGGCTAGCTGAGGTAGCCTCTCATTATTTGTCCTTTAGAAGGCTAAATTGTCATACTCAGTACTACTTTCATCTTTGTTGTATTTTGTCTTTCTACTGAGTCTCAAAGAGACTAAGAACATTCCTTGGTACCTGCCATTGCCAAGAGAGGGGATCAGGTCAACCTTTCCATAGCCTCAGATATGAGTTCACTATTCTCAATTGGGTTGTGTCCTTCTTCATGCTGATGTCTCATGTTAGTGCCAGCTTTAACTCTGTAATATACCTGAGGAATATTCAACATCTATTATCATCTTATCAATCTGTAACTATTAATAACATATCAAATGAAGGTCAGAGTCAGATATACTGATAGGAGACTGGAGTCACAAGTAAAATATCTCTGGCCTCCATAGGCTCATGGCCATATCATAATGCAAATTGCACTTAATCCGACTTTAAGAGCCTCCACAATCTTTAAAAGACTCAACACTGTTCAACTGTCCAGTATCTCGGTACCCTACATGTATCTTAAGGTTGTTTGGGTTGGTGTTCTTACATATATATAAATATAAATATAAATATAAATATAAATATAAATATAAATATAAATATAAATATAAATATAAATATAAATATAAATATAAATATAAATATAAATATATATATATATATATATATATCTCCTCAACTTTGGAGTGTGTATATGAGGGGTCTCTGACCCTTTCCCTGCTGAGTTGCCTCATCCAGCCTAGATGTAGGAGCTTGTGCCAGGCTTTATTCCATATTGTGCCATTTGATTGGTAACTTTGGCAGGCCTGCTCATTTCTGAGGGGAGGCAGAGGTGGTGGTGGTGGAAGGTGAATCGAGGGAGAGAGGAGATAGAAGAGAGGGAGAAGTAGAGAGGAGGGCTGGGGTCAGAATGTACAAGAAAAGAAAAACAAATTTAATAATAGTAATAATAATAATAATAGTATAGATGAAAATTAAATACAAAAAAGTCCAGTCTCTTAGGAAATTTAAGACTACTAACTGTGAGCCCCATTAAATAAAAACTTAATTACACACTTCTAACATACAGGGGCATGTAATATCCATTCTCCTTCTAAAAGGGAGGCAAGCAAGTATAGTGAAGAAATACCTGAGCAAAGAAAGTCTAAAAATAAGTAGGGGAAATAACAAATCCTGTAACTTTAGTGTCCCTTGTCTGGGCCTTCAGTTTCAAGGGGCTTAGATGACTTCACCTCTTTACTTTTGTTGCCTACAACATACATCTCTCTCTTTGTCTGGTTACACTTCCTATATGCAGTTCTCCGTGGCATATGACGCATAGCTCTAGCATTGTCCTGTAATCTATATTCAACCCAAGTTTCACTTTCATAACTTCACATGGTGGCATCTCAGATCTTTCTAATAATGATTCCAGCACCACCACACAGTTCTTGGCTGCATCAACTCTCTGAAACCAAGGAAAAAGAACCCCTGATGCCCCGACCCTTATATTTAAACCTCCATAACTAGTGGAAAGCACTCACAAGTTTGTCCGCTGGGATGGATCCCTTTTCCTTTTGACAACACTACCAGGGGCTTTCCTTATGTTAAAGCATTTGTTTCCTAGGAACAAGCAACCCTTTAGGCTTTCTCTTTTCACAAGCTGGAAACTTTGGATGAAGACTTTCCTAAAGCGTATTCTTCCTAACACTCAAGTGAAGAGCAGAAGGCTTCTCCTTAATGTTATCAATTTTCTTAAAAAATCACAGTCTCTATATCTGCACATGCCTTGTATGTGACCTAAGTTTCCTAGTGGTCTCTTTCTCTCCAGATTGTCTATTTTGTATTTCATTCTATCCCATTTGTTTTGTGCATTGCAGATCTACATATCAGTGGTAACCATACCACAGACTCAATGTTATGTAGTCCAATGTTTCTTTGTCTTCCACCAAAGTCATCATCCATTACCTTTTAATTTGGCTGCATGAATGTTCTTAAGACATGGGCAGAAAACAGCCAGATTCTTTGCCAAAATAACATGAGAATAGCTTCTATCCCAAATGCTGATCCAGCCTTTGCTTTTCTCTAGAGGTCAAAGTCAGACAGACATTGGCTCCACAGTTCACATTACTTTCAGTGGTACTGTCTTCCAGATGTCCACTAGAATGGCCAGTGTTTATAGCCTCCAACTGCTTTTCTAGTCCAAAGTTCCCTAGTCTTCTACATTCCTCAAAAAAAGTAGTCATGTTCTTTGCAGCAACCCCCAAATCTTTTTAGCATCTCCTAGATTAGTTTTTGTTGCTATGGTAAAATGTCCAGACTAAAAGCAACTTAAGGCAGAGGTAGTTCATTTGGTTTACAATTCTATAGACAGAGTCTATAGCGGTGGGGAGGCCTGGCAGCAGGCAGAGCAGGAAGTTCAGAGATCATGTCTCCACCACAGAAAGAAATCAAAGAGAGTGAACTGGAATCTGGAAAAAAAACTATACTCTCTCAAAGCCTGTCCCCTGTGGTATATTTCCTTCAGAAAGTTTTCAAAGCCTATTCCCAAACATTTTCAAATATCACGATCAACTGAGAACCAAGTTTTCAAATGCATGAGCCTTTGGGGACATTTCTTATTCAAACCACCACAGGTGTCCTGCTAATCAGATTTTATACATTTGGGTTTTCTTACATTGCATATGTTCAAAGTTGTTCCGTTCAGTTCAGTTAAGATCACATACATATAAGCTCATAGGTATTTTCTCAGTTTAAAAGCTCAGTTTAGGCTTATAAAACAAGACCAGGAAAAACGAATGTCTAATTGAAATATTCAGGTGGAAAAACAGCTATATTTTACAGGATTAAAGAATAACTTGGAGCATCCTATCAAAGGAAGTCTTCAAGGTTCTTATTTCTCCAAACACAAAGAAAATGTTCTTAGAAGTTGGATTTGACATTTAAAATAAACATAACTAGAACATCATTGGAGCAAACAGTACAGAATAAGGTAGAGCTGGTCCTGAATTATAACTACATTTATGAATTAAAATAATTGATTGAATTAATGTTTCCAGAATGTGAAGAAAAGCAGCCCACCACAAAACACGGCTAAGGAAATAGGGAGCTGAGATCTTGATTTCTTTTTTTTTTTTTAACGGGTCTTTTCAGTCTTTGTTAACTTATCTGTATCATATTCTTTTTGTTTTTTTCCTTTCTATCTGTGACTCAACCCTTTGCACTTTGCTTTCTGAGAGGTGGTCATTTTTTGACTTCCAACTGACACTTTTAAGATACTGTAAGGATTAAGCCACCAGGCGCTCAACTATGCTAAGAATGAACTATCTTGCTACTACTGTCTCACCATTATCCCACTCTCAAAGAATATGCAATTTGAGTTTTGATGGAAGAATGAAGATATCTCATATTGTGCATTCTTAAGGACTGCTGAACAGAATGAATCACCCAGGATCCATAAACATCTGTAGTGCCCACTAGATACAACAGTCTACACAGCCACAGGCACTCTGTGCGAAAATAACTATGCTCCGAAAAATAGGCTTTTATTGCATAGCTGATACTGTGATGATGTATAACTTGGAGATATAGTCCAAAATTGGTGGATTCTTCCTTTGCTTGGCAGTAATGTGTCTCCTTTTCCGCTCTGACTTGCCTGATGTATTATCTAGTCTCAGCACTAATTACCAATGTACAAAATGATGTCAATGGCCATGTATTCTTCCTCCAATTTAAAAATGAGCTTTTTCCCCTCCAATATATCAAATGTCCACCAAGATGTTTAACAGTCATTTTTCAACTAACATGTCTAAAATCAAAGTATTTTCCACTTCTCCAAAGAGATGATTTTGCCATGGTTATCTCTGCTAAACAGTCTTTTATCAACAGCTTTAAGACAGAACCATCTTTAATTCCTCTTCTTGATCAAAATTCACAAAAAACCTTTGCCATCAAAATTTTATAGAACCTAGCTAATAATTTCAGCTTCATGTTTCCCTCCCAGCTCAAGCTATCACCTTTCACTAGGATTGGTGCAAGAGCTTCCTTAGCAGGTTTATACTTTTAATCTTCCTAGATGTTTAACTCTAGCTACAGTCTGTTCTCAGGCAGCAAATGCAGTAGTCTTTTTCATAGCACATACAGGATTCTTTCCCTTTTCTGTGACCTCTATAGTATCTTCTGATCTCACTCACAGTAAAAGGCCAAAGTCACAGAATGACCTGAAGGAGTCTTGGTGAGTTGACTCACCTGGAACCTCCCTGATTTCCCTGCTTCCATTCTATGTCCTTCTTATTCTGTTCTGGTCAAGCCAACTGTTTCTAGAGCATGCTAAGCCTATTCTCCCTTACCAACTAAATGCTTTCTTTTACAGGTTGTCTTGGTCATGGTGTCTCTTTATGGGAACAGAAAAGTAACTGAGAGGGGTATGTTTATATTTCTTGCTTTGGCTGAAATTCTTTTCCCATGGATAATTGGCTCCATCTCTCAGTCCCTTCAAAGTTCTGCTAAGTAATATTTAACCAGTGAGTCCTATCCTGGCAATTCTATGTGAAACAGACATTGTTGAACATCCCCTCCCCCGACTCACCTCTCCCAGTCCACTTTTGCTTGTTTTTGCTTTCCATCTCTCTATAGCTCCATCCTCATTGGTTCCACTTTTATTGCTTTTCTTCTTCTTTTTATTTATTTATTTTTTGCTGTGCTTATTTGACTATGGAGTAAATGTTCCATGATGACAGAAACATTTCTGTTGCCTGGTTTGAGAACTATGCATTTCTATGCATTTTAAGGCATTGAAAAATAGTACTGTATTGGAGCTGAACAACTATGTTTTTTTGTTTGGTTTGTTTACTAACATGTTATTAAATAACTAAAAGCTCATGCCCTCTTGAGCTCTGCACTAACCCACCCACATTCACACCTACAAGCTTCCAGACTGTTAAGTACAAATCAGAGACATCTGTCCCCAGTGAGCAAAAGCAGCTTTGCTGTAGCCCATCTGGAGTACTATAGTGACCATGGAAAGCATTACGTATCGTATCTTCTCTACCAGTGAATGAAGACGTGTATACATATTAGGGATATTTGTGTTCATGTGTCCAGAGAGGGTTCAAATGTTGGTCTCATGAAGATCTCTTTTTGACACAGAAATTTGATTTTTCAGCATAGAAGCAGTTCCCTTTTGTTTCAGACTGAAAGGAGGTATCATGAAAGAGCATCATAGAAAGTGAGTCAAGACTACCCTGAGCATGGTCATTTTGACTTACAAGGCCTGGTGGGCCCTCATGTCTTGTATTTATTTCAGTCAGGATCCTTCCTTAATCTTTGCTGTGGACCAGGCGCTTCCAAGCACACTCTGCACTTTCATGCCTGTGACTGGTACCTGATATTCCCTTTACCTAAAATGCCTTTTATACTCAACTTCAAATATTGTCAGTTTTTTTTCATACTATTGAATACAATTCAATATTACCTTTTACAAACAGCTTACTCTATTTCCCCTAATATGAAAAAGAAAGTACCATTTTTGCCCCTGTAAATTTTAGATTACCAGTGTCTCTGTAATCCCCATGTGTATACATTATAAAATTGATATCGTAAATTATAAATGTGTTTTCATATCCCTTGTAAATTTGCAAGGTTGTGGCTATTACAGACCATTTACACCTTTAACTTGACATTCAGTGACAAATCCTGCCATCTTTGGTGTCCCTGCAATTCAGTCCTTTCATTTGTGCTGATTTCCCTCCTCCCACAGTGGGGCTCACCTCTTCCACTTGAAACTTGCTTCTTTGGCAAGGATTTGGAAGATTTCTGACATTAGTCTGAGCCAGAGAAAACTGTCTTCTGTAGCATCAGAGCTGTAGCAAGGCTTTTGTTTTTGGTTGATTTGTTTTAAAAAGGAAAGAAAAAAGACCTAGTTTAACAATAGGACAGTGATGGACCACAGAAGGATTTTGTTCATTGACAATTGAGGGAGAAAATGTACTGTAATTACCAGGAGCCCAGGGGAAAATTAGATGGTGGAAATGGTGTTTCAAGTGATTAAAGGATTTTTTAAAATCATCATATCTTTTTCAGGATTTGGAAGAGCTTAAGTGCATTGAGCAAGTTTTCATGAGGAGTTTCTTGGGGAATGACTATTGGGGCTACAGTCTCAAATGTTATTTTTAGATGTGTCCCCTGCTCTGTATTCTTTGTGACCCTTTGTCCTAACGCCTACCATCCTTTGTTGTAATTGCTTGTTCAGTGCATATCTTCAATGCCAAACTGTAAACCCACAGCAGAAAAGTAATCAAGCCTGCCTTGTCAATCATTGTATTCCCAAGGCCAGCAATTATCTGCAGATTGGATAAATGGCTGTGTGTGGTAACGGTGTGGGGCGGGTTAGTTGGTATTTGGGGAATTAGTCTGTTCTTTCCAAATGAATGCTTAACAAGAAACATGATCTCCAAGTAAGGTTTTATCAGAACTAGTCTTTCTCCCCTGTAACATAGACAGCAAAGATGCTACACTTTAAAACTCTGTTCCTTACATGTATTGCTGTATTAGAGTAAACAAATATCTATATGAAATGATGCCCAAACTAAAATCACCGGTAACCTGAGCTGATAGAGCTTACAATGTGGATCAGGGAAGACTGAACCCATATAGGCATTTAATTAAATGTTAATCAATTACATTTTTCCTAATAGCCTCCTAAAAACCATGAGGGACAATAAAAACATCTAAGATATTTTTGGAAAGCTCAATAATACAAGCCAATAACATAGTGAATAATTGATTTGTTGATTGACTTGAAAGAATAGTGAACAGATGCTGATGGAGTAAGTATCTGGAATTATTGCTTGCTAGAGTATGAATTGATTAAACAAATATTGAATGAGCACCTATTAGGATAGACATAGTAATAAATGATTTTTATTTATTAAATTAATTTGATCTTCCCAGAGAGCCAATTAGTTTTGATTTTACAGATGAAAAAAAATTAAAGATTAATTTATGTTGAATAATTTGTGAAAGATTATATAGTCAACAATTGGAAGAGCTGCAGTCTAGATTTGCTTCTGCAGTCCAAGTGGGTTTCCTTGAGAGAAGGAAAGAACATTTATGGAGAGAGAGAGTTGGAGAATGTTTGAGGAAGAGGAATTTATGTGGTACAAGTAGTGATGGTGGAAGATAGAAATTGGTGCTGAAATACGCAAAAAGAGATTTAGGGTTATATGTGAGAGTCTCTATTCATTGGTTATTTGTAAGAATAGGATGTTCCTTGAAGAGTTCTCTAGACTGAAGATTCTTGCTTCAGTGTTGGTGATAGGATAATAGCTAAGAGATAAGAAATGCTAAAAGTTCTGGGGAAGAATAGATAAAATCCAGAGACATCTTTAATTTGGTTAAAGAAGCACCCCATATTCTACATGGCCACTAACATCACAAGGTAGAAGAGGACCTTCATCTTCCCTGTCAAAATTAAATACATCACCCTGACAGATAATTAGGCTGCAAAAGACTGTGTGAAAACTTGATCTTATGAACAGATGAGTTCTCTTTCTAGAATTCATACCTGGCTTGTGATATTGAACCCAAAGGGCCCATCAAAATGAAGTTATATGAAGAAGACAACATGAACATATGGGCAATTTAATTTTCTCAGAGGAATTGTGGGTCCTGATAAACTATGTGTAGTCTTAATGTCTTCCTCAATTTGAGTGTACTTTCTGAAAATGTGGGAAAGAATTGAATATAGAGTCCAGATCAATTTCAATGGCAGGTGGTGTTGCGAAGTATGATTAATGAATTCATGAGTTGGTTCTTGCAAAACACAAGAATGGCTTAAATTCATCTAGTCTGTTTAAGAGCACAGTTGTTTAAAACACAAAGAGAACCACTTAGGACATTTTCCTTCTTCACTTTCTTGTCTTCTACTACTCTTTCTTTGCAATTTTATGTACATTTATAGAGTATCTTTTAGATAATTATGAACCATTCTGTAGCAATTGTATATTTTATGTCAGTTAGCCTTTTTCTTTATTGATAGGTGAGTAGGTAATTTATTTTATTATGCAATTCAAATAATGTCACAGTACATGCCACCATATGTAGAGGAACACTTAGAAGGAGTTTTTGTTATTTTGGTTTTTTTAAAAGCACAAAATGGCATTTGGATTAGGTTTGTGTTCCCACCCCAGCTGTACTAGAGTTGTTTATGAGTTGGATTTGGAATGCTTGATGCAGATGGCTATGATTTGGTTGGATGCAGTTGTTCTGGTACCTGAAGCTCATTTTAGGGATTGTGTGCCACATGAGTTATGGAAACTTTTGGGTTAGGGTAAAAAAATTCTGAATCTCTGAGAGTCAATGTGGGTATTGGTGGTTCCTTGGTTGGGTTATTGTCAATAGAATGTTAATTCTTAAATGAACAGAGGTTGGAGAGATTGAGTTTACAGACCATGAGCTGAGACACTAATCTGACTCATTGCTAGCTAGTCTTCTTCAAGCTTAGGACAGCCTAAAAGAGGCTGTTAAGATTTCTACCTTTCTCTCATTCTATATCAAGGCCACTTGCAAAAGTAGTGAAGATTTCTTTCTATCCTTCCTTTCTCTTCCCTAAACTGAGGGTTAAAGATTGTAGCGTACTGCTACAACTATGCTTCTCTCTGTTTTTATGCATCGATATGCATCTACACAGAAACATAATTTTCTTGGGGATTCGCACAAATGAAGGCATTCATTGACATTGTAAATTTTTATGGATCAAGACAAGTTTACTTTCAAGTTGGTTTCAGTTATACACATTCCTTAAAATGATCATGATAGTGCTTCTCTTTTTCTTTTTTTAAATTGAGTTTTTAATCTTTTTATTTTTTTTCCAATACAAGGGTGCAAAATTATATCAAAATTTGAAATTATATCACTATGTGTAGCAAACATTACTTCAATGGGTTAGTGTTTTTTCCTGTTTCAGTTTTGTCCTTCCATAAGAATTGATTGAATGCCAGATCTACCATTTCCTTGCCATTAAAAATAGCTTTAGTTTTTAGAAGCACTTTTGATTCAAAAGTAAATGAGAAAAACTTTGTAGAGCTTCTATGTATTTCCTACCCCCCCCATGCCATACACACACTATCATCTGTTATAGATATGATACACTGTACCACAGTGGTACATGTAGTACACTTGATGAGGTCCAATGACTACCATGATGACCAAAAACCACACTCCTGTTACACTCCTGTTCAGTCTTATACTTCTTAAACATTTGAGAGGATTCGTAATGAAATAACCATTACAATACTCTCCAGGATCCGAGAGTCTTTTGATTCATCTCAGTATCCTTTGTTCCCTGTTTATTCTCTTCTCTCTAACCTGTCTTTTGACAGTTTCTGTGATTTCATCTGTTCTAGCATGTCATGTAGTTATAATCATACAATATTAAGGCTTTTTAAAGTTTCTTCTTTCACTTAGCAATATGTGATTGTGGCTTTTCCATTTCTTTTCATGGCTTGATGACTCATTCCTTTTCAGCATTTGATTGTATTCCATGGCCAGATATGACAGTTTACTTACCCATTCATTTATAAGGGAGATCTTGGTTGCTTCTAGAGATTTTGATTGTATAGATAAACCCGTTGTATATGCCTTTCTGGGAAATACCAATAATAAGGTTATAGGTCACACCCTAAGTGCATCTTTCTTAGTTAGGTAAGAAACTGCCAGAATATCTTCCAAGTGGCCTAGTACCTTTTTTGATTCTTACTAGCAATGAACATGAGTTTCTCTTGTCCATATTTCCACTGGCATCTGGTATCCTGAGTTTGGCTATTGTAGCACGTGAGCGGTGTTTTAGTAAATTATAGTTTTATTAACGGGAATTTGATGTATTAGGCGGCATGTATCTTTATATGGTTACTTTCTGTCCATGTGACTTGATTAATCAGTTGCCTCTTAGGCTTTTGGTCTTTGTTGTAACAATATATAACTATATTAATTTTGAGAATTAGTTTTAAGTTACAAGCCGTCTCTGAATCACATTCTATCTTAACTAGATAGTGAAAAAAGCTTGTTATTTTTAAATGTTCCATAATTCCTCTCAACTGATATTGCCATCTTTACCTTTTCTAATTATTTAAATTTAAAATGTGAACAAATTGATTACTGAGTTAAAACTGTCAAATAAATAGAATACTTTGTAAGTAATGCTTAGAAATTGGAAACATTTTGCTGATTATTAAGTAGAAAGTTTAGGAAAATGCTTTAATCAAACAAACCTGGACACAACATAAACTGAAAGTTCACCAACTGATATATTGCCATGAACCTCTTGACTCTCAGTGAAAAGGCTTTGAGTTTCTCACACTTACGTATGACATTAGCTCCAGCTTTATATCTTTAAATACATTCTATATCAAGCTGAGGAAGTTCACCTCTAGTCCTGCTTTGCTGAAGATTTTTAAGCATAAAGGACAACTGGATTTTGTTAAATATTTTTCAATGTCAATTGGCTCGATGAAGTAAGTTTTTCTCTTTAGACTGCTGACCCCATTCATTAGAATTTGAATGTTGCTTGAGCATTATGTTCTTGGTAGAAATTGACTTGGTTGTATTAGGAAATCTTTTCATATGTTGCTTTGTTAAAGAGTTTTTGCATCTATATGTATGATTTATTGATTTTTCAGTGTCCTCATTCTTTAATGTCTGAATAATTTTGATACTATTATGATGCTGACCTTATAGAAAAGGATAAACAATGTTTTCCCCTCTGTTTTCTGAAAAAAACAATTACAGAAAACTGATATAGTTTCTTCCTTAATATGAAATGGGTTCTACCTATTTGGCCTGGGTGCTTTCTGTTTTGAAAGATAATAATTATTCATGATTTTATTTTCTTTGTCATTATATTTTATTTTATTACATGGATGGGTATTTCTCTCTGTGTATGTCTGTGTACCACTTAGATACTTGCTGCCAATAGAGGTCAAGAAGAGGACATCAGATACCCTGGACCTTGAGTTACAGAGGGCTGTAAACTGCAATGTGGGTGCTGGTAATTGAACCTCGGTCCTCCGGAAGAGCAGCCACTTCTTTTAACTGCAGAATCATCTCCCCAGCCCTTCTTTGCTTTTTTAACCCACTAGAAGATCTTGCTTAGTTTTGAACACATAAAAATAGTCATACTATGCTATGTATGTCACACTACGTCATTTCCTAAGGAAATTTGTTTTTTCAAATTTAACTCAGTTTCTGAGCAGTATCTCCTTGGTTATATGTAGCCATGGTTCACTCCCTTTTTGTTATATACAACTTGTGAGAATATAGCCATATTTATCTACATGGGTCCTTGAGTTGTTTCCAATCTTCTGTCACTTGTGAAGTAGTTTTCGTGCCAGTCTCAATATGTCCTGATCCACAGCCTCTTATCTAGACTTCTGAAATTAATTGTTAATTTATTAGATAAAGATTAGAATAGTCCTAGTGAAAATAATAGTCTAGTGAAAAGCAGGAGACAATGCCATGCGTTCCCTCTGACCTGTGTTCCTGTAAAGTACTAACAAATGAGAAAACTTCTTCCTTCCTTCCTTCTTCCTCCCTCCCTTTCTCCCTTCCTCCTTCCTTCCTCTATTCCTCCTTTTTCCTTCCCTCCCTCCTTCCCTTTCTCTCTCCCTCTCTCCACTGTCTGTCTTTATCTCTTTCTGCTTTCATTTATTGTTGTATTGTCCAGGAAATGGCTCATGTCAAAGAACTCCTCTTCTCTATATGCCTCAGATATAAATAACAAATTTCATTTATTTTTTTTTTTAGAGACAGGGTTTCTCTGTTGTAACTCTGGCTGTCCTGCAACTCACTCTGTAGACTAGACTGGTCTTGAACTCACAGAGATCCACCTGCCTCTGTCTCCCAAGTGTTGGGATTAAAGGCATGCACCATCACTGCCTGGCCAAATTTCATTTTTTAAAACACAAGTCCAAAAACAAACATTTCTTTTTTAAGTAAAAAAAATAATTAACTGTATACCTACTGTTTGTCCTAGAGAAAATATTTGACGGTTTGAATGCCTAACTCAACTCACACCTCTCTCTTTCTTCCAGACTCTTAGCTTTGACCTTTGGCCTTGTCAGCACTGAAGTATGGAGCCATCCATAGTGGCTCCTTTAACAACGCTGACCTTTTAAAAAAAGATATTTCCTTCTCACGTGTCCTTTATTCTACTGGTTCATTCCATTCCTGCAGGCTGAATTTTTTGCAGTTACGTTTACTTTTCAATAATGAGACATCTAGATGCTAGATACAAGGATGCTCACTACAGAACCCCACCCCCTTCAAAAGTCTTTCGAAATAACATTTCCCTTTGCTAAAATCTGGGTGCTTTTGCTTTAAAAAAAACACACATATATATATTTAACAAGGAAGAGTTGGGATAAATAAAAATAATAATATGCACAAAGTTCTACCTTACTGTAATCAGAACAATCATAGGTAAATTGAGATATGTCACTTAAAGACAAAGATAAAAGGGAATTAAAAACAAGACTGGAAAATAGTTGAAAATGAAGGAATCTGAAGTGTTTCAAGCAATCGAAACTGAAGGAAAGTGGAATGGCATCATCACAGCTCACTAAATAACATTTAAGAAAGAGGAACATCAAAGGTGGATATCATGTACTTCTACCGATGCAGCACAGCTACCTATGCCCATGCGCCCCAGGAAGGAAACAGTTCTCAGGTCCAAGAGACACTGGCTTGCAGCAGCGGTCAGGGAGACAATAGATACCGCTAATTTAACAACTCTTCTAGAATTTAAGACATTAAGCAAGTAGAAAAAGGACTTTGAAGACTAAGGGATTATGAATAACAATCTATATTTAACAAAGACAGTATTTCCTTTAAGCACACACACACACTGACAGAAAGTAATGGTGTCATATAGACAGAGCACCCAAAGTAAAATCTGATAGCTTAAAAAGAATAAAATGCAAAGTCTTACTTGATAAAGTCTAGCAAGTTTGAAATCGAAATAAGTTATTAAATAATGTTTAGGTTTAAAAGGAGAAGAATTAAAGAAAATTATTCCCAGTAAGTGATAATGAACATGTTAAAAGTCAAATTGCAGGGTGCAGCAGAAGCTGTGTGCTTAAGAGCAGTGCAGAGCTACAGAGATGATGATTAAGAGAAAAAGAATCACTGAATTTAGACCAACCAAAGAAACAAGAATGAAGAAAATAAGAGAAGATACAATAAAAATGATAGAATAAACAACAAATATAATTAACACATAGAAAGATGATTCTTCCACAAGATCATTAAACACATTTGTGGGATGACTGAGCAAGAAGAATAAGACAAAATATGTCCAAGGAGAATGAACCACAGGGGAACCCATACCACAGGAATCTGTAGAAGAGACAGCTATGGAGAGTTTTTAAAGTATGTCAGGACTTTCCACAAGTGTGTTTGCTTTCCCCATTGCTGAACACCAGATAGAAACAATGGAAGGGAAGAAATTTTGGTTTGGGTTCATGATTCCAGAAACTTAGTCCATCGAGTGCCGGGATGGCAGAGCAACGCAGAGATGTGAGCATGTTTCAGCAGCACCTGTCAGGGAGCTCCATCAGGAAGGCGAGTTCCTGAGAGAATGAAACCTGGTGTCATCAAGGGCTCATTCCTGGTGACCTCTGCCTGTCAGCTAGACCCTACCTCCCAAGGCTTTCCTAGAACCGCTGACTAGGGACCAGCTGATCAACACACATGAGCTGTGAGAGGCTTTTCACACTCAAACCATGACAATAAGCAATCAATCTGAAGTCTATTGGAAAATGGTATGTTACTTAAAGATATGTGAGATTTAAAAAGATAAGAGTGGGCCAAGGGCAGCTCAAGTGACCAAAGTGCTTGGTGCACACACACGAAGACCTGGATCCAGATCTTCAGCATCCGTGCAAACGCCAGGGAGAAAGGGCGTAGTGGGTGTATATAACCTCAATGCTGGGATGCAGAGATAGGCCAATTCCAGAGGCCCAGTGGCCAATCAGTCTAGCTAAAATCATGAGTTTCAGATTTTCAAAAATAAGAGGGAATCACTTGAGGAAGAAATCCTAGCTCAGTTCCCCACATGTGCTCACAAGACCCTCCACACCACACACACACATACACACACACACACACACACACACACACACAAACACTTAAATCAGGCCGATCACTGAAACAGTGCTGAGTGTGAGCCTCTGGATCTTCCTTCCATCTTCTTTACCATGGGGATTCTAGTAAGTTGTTTGAATAAAAACAGCAAATAAAAACAAGTGACACAGTGTTGACTCCTGCAACACTAAATGGCAGTGCAGGGATGTCCAACGGTAAGACTGAAAACATGTCAGACAGAAGCTGAGATGGCTGAGGTTGGATTAAACACAGAAGTGGGCAGAAATCTTCTTGGAGGAGGGGAAACACTGGGGAGCAAGACTGTCAAATAGCACAGTGATTTAAGTCCTTTTTAACAGTATACTTTGAGAAAAAGAAATTGTTCATCTAGGCAAAGAAACAAAAATCCTCTTTTTTTTGTGAACTAATTTAATTTGGGGACAATGAAGTTAAGCATTTCCCCCCCCTGGCTTTCAGCATTGCATCCTAAAGGCAATTTCCATGATATTAATAGAACAGAATTACTGAAACCAAGGCAGTTTCTTTTGCTTAACACTGAAATACCTGGGGGAAATCCGAACAAATAAGAAAAGAGAGATAAGAATGACTTTAAAAATTTCCTATTGTCAAAAGACAATTGCTTCTGTATGCAAGAGTGAGCCTGGAAAAGAAAGACACTGTTGTGACAGTATCTTTCTGGAAATTGGTTAATAGATTAAACGTAATAAATTTCAGGTCAAATTAAAGGAAACCCAGTCTAGTGGCACAGCATGGTGTCAGTAAGAAATTTCTCATTTGGCACCTTCACTCAAACTGGGAAAGGCACGGCACCAGCCTCCATGCCAGGCCTCTGGGCACAGCTGGCCCATGTCACTAGTTTGCACCCACTCTGAATAGCAAGCTTGTGAAAGCAAAGCGTAGTCTCCTGTGCCTAGTTCTTTTGGTTTTGAAGACTTTTCTTTGTCGGGTAATACAGCTATTTAACCTACTAGGGAAAGGGAAACACAGACTGGACTGAGGTTTGTTTCATTATTAACGTTGGAGACAAGGATTATCTTTTCTTTACTAGTCCTAAACTTATGGATGGAATATATAAAAAAAGACACACCCCAATGACTCCACTCACTCCCACGATTTAATGTTTTTGTGTGACAGGAAACTCTCATAAGAAGATGAATTTCCAAAGTAACAATTAAAATTGTGTGCCTTCGGGCAAAGTCTGATGAAGAAGGGGTGGTCATGGTGAAATATAGCTGGGCAAAATCAAAGGTATGAAACTGTGTGGGGACCGTAGTCTGTTTCTTCAGATTCTTTTTTCCCTGTTTTCAGAGAATGAGATAGTTTTTATCTAGAAATAGGAGCAGGCACTCCATGAAGGGCCTTTGACTCACTTCAAGAGGTCAGAAAATCCTAGGTTTGATCACCTCTTTCTGGAGAGAAGTCTCCGGGGAAGGTGAAAACGGTGAGCCTGCTCCCATTGTTTTCTCAGATTCCTGATGCTCTGATGCCCGCCGGCCCTGAGAGGGTCTGTGGATGCCCCGGGGCTTGCAGGATATCTATCAGAGTGCCTGAGGTGCCAGGGAAATGTCTGGGTGCCTGCTGGATATCTGGGTGCCTGTAGGATTGGGCAGTGAGGCCCAGATTCAGGTTGAACCTTGTCATGCTTAGACTCAGGTATGGGCCCTGTGAACGTCCATGGTTAGAGCAGCCTGCTGTCTCTAGGATCCCTGGTGATGTCCGTGATCCATGCTCCTGCCACACTATAATTTTCTTTTCTTTCTTTCTTTTTTTCTCCCTCCCTCCCTCCCCTCCCTCCTTTCTTTCTTCTTTTCTTTCCTTCTTCCTTCCTTCCTTTCTTTCTTTCTTCCTTCCTTCCTTCCTTTCTTCTTCTTCCTTCCTTCTTCTTTTCTTTTTTCTTTTCTTTTCTTTTCTTTTCTTTTCTTTTCTTTTCTTTTCTTTTCTTTTCTTTTCTTTTCTCTTCTCTTCTTTTCTTTTCTCTTTCTTTCTTTCTTTCTTTCTTTCTTTCTTTCTTTCTTTCTTTCTTTCTCTCTCTCTCTCTCTCTCTCTCTCTCTCTCTCTCTCTCTCTTTCTTTCTTTCTTGAGGGCACAGGGCAGGAGGGTGGAACAGGGAGGAATGGTAAGAAGGTGTTGTCAAATTATATTGTATGAAACTCAAATTGTTAATAAAATATTATAAAAAATTAAAAATGACATCATGCCTTATTTGAGAATCCTGTGAGCTGAACCCATCACTCACAGATCTGCACGGATCTCTCCTTTCTTTATATTTTCTTATTTTCCCCAGCCTCACAAATGTCTTCATTTTTTTTTCTCTATATCTAGTTGCTTTGCTACTGACTTCCTTTCAGATATTAAACTTAAAACATCTTTTTGGATTTCTTTAGTATTTATGGCTGTTAGAAGAGATATGTGTGGTTAAAGCTGTAGGCCAGAAGTGTCTAATATATCAAAGATGGTTCAATACTTAATTGGCTAAAGATTAATTACCGCTTTATGCTTAGCATCTGCCTTCTCAGCCATGACTGACCTTAAGAAGCCAGCATACTTAGTCTGGGTTGCTTGCTTTATCGAATGTTACTTCCATTTCTGAAAGATACCACTTCCTTTGTGCTGTATTTGAACTCTATTTGGAAAACTTTGAAATTCTATGTGTTCTAATTTTCCTACTGAAGCCCATATTCATTGTGCTCTGTTATCTGTAGTAAGATACTTTTCTACTTCAGCTTGAATTTTCTCTTTAGCTTCAGACTCTCTGGTATAACTAACAATATCAAATACTAAAAAAATTGTAAGTAAGTGAAATATTTGTAATAAATATCATGGACAAACAATTAATGCATTTAATATGTAAAAGTATCATGCCAATATATTTATTTAACCTCCTAATATAAGTAGGAGAGTGTCTTCATTAGGATTTTATTGCTGTAAAGAGATACATGGCCATAGCAATTCTTACAAAGGAAAATATTTAATTGGGCTTGGCTTACAGTTCAGAGGTTTAGTCCATTGTCATCATGGTAGGAAGCATGGGGCACACAGGCAGACATGGTGCTGGAGGGGCTGGGAGTTATGCATCTAGATCAGCAGGCAGCAGGAAGAGTTAGTCATGGAATCTGGCTTAAGCCTCTGAAATGTCAAAGCCTACTACTTCTAGTGACATTCTTCCTCCAACTGGGCACTCCCTATGAGCCAATGAGGGTCGTTTCCATTCAAACCACCACAGAGTGGATGTATCAATGGGAAATGAAGCCAATTCCAACATCAATCCTTTTTTGCATGAAAGCCTGCTTTCCCTGCCTGGATGATGGGTGGAAAGCAATCCATATTAAGACACTGTAGGTTGTTATTATAGCCAGTTTCAGTGAGAATAAAAAGTGAAAGAAATATCCAGCTAAACATTCATGGAGGAGATGGTGGGGGAGGAAGTGTGTTGACAAGTGTCACTGGAAGAGTTCTCATGTTTTCTCCTAGAACTTTGGACCTCCTTCTCTCAAAGAGAAAAATCAGGTATCACTAAAGAAGGAGATTCTGAAGGTATTCACAGCCATACTGCTTTAGTGTAAAACTCAAACCAATCAGCATACTTTACCTAAAGACTTTAAATACAAATTAGATTAAAAAAAAAATCTTTGTGTACTTCTTTCACTTGTAGTATTCATTATTCTTCTCATGCTTGTAACAAAATATGTGACAAGAGCAACTTAAGAGAGGAGAGTTTATCTTGGCTCACAGTTTGAGAGGGGTCAGTCCACCATAGTGGCAAAGGTTTTGCTTCTGGGTTGATCAGGAAGCAAAGAGAAAGGTGAATCCCAGTGCTTAGCTTTCTTTCTTTCCTTTCTCTTTTTATTCAGCCCATGGTGTGGTACCATCTACATTCAGGGTGGGGCTTATGCTCTCAGTTCTCTCTGGAAATACCCACACCTGAGTAATCCTCACTAAACCCTACTGAGTTTTAGCCAATCAATTTGACAATCCACATTAATTATAATGCATGTCTTTAAAGCTTAGATTTTTTTCCCACAGAGTCAAGTGTGTGTGCGTGTGTGTGTGTGTGAAATCAAGTATAAGTTAATTGTTTAAGCCAGTATATGAAGTGTTCCAGAATATTGGGTAGGAAGTACATGCACGCACACACACACACACACAATATCTGAAAACTTTGAAAAATAAGCAGTGGGAAAACAACAACAACAACAAAAAAAAAACCACTTCAGTCAGCATCTATATTCTATTAAGGCAATTAATCAAACACATACTTTGTCAACTTCCCCTTGGTTTATTTTACTTTATGACTCTATTATTATTTCATCAACACAATAAAATGGATTAATCTCCATCACATAGAAATCGCTTGGGTGACAGAGTAAAGGAACTTAGCTGCCTGCGCAAATCTTCTGGCTCCAATCAATCATCATGCAGATTGAATTATTCTTAACTGTGATGCATTCATTAGTCCTTATTGGAAACATTTTAATGCATTGTAGGATTTCCTGTACTGTCAGAATACAGATCTGTCACCCAGCGTGAACTTATTCAGCAACCCAGATGCCATGCATTAGTGCCCTCCTCTCATAGAATATAAAAGTTTCACAAAATTGGTAATGAAATAAGCTATATCTTGGCATGCAATCTTGGAACTGACTTGGGAAAGGCACACTTGTAGATTTAGAAGAATTTTTAAAATCTGAAACTAATACCAGAGGAAAGCTCAGGGTTATTAAGAAGATAATATACAACGTGGGTGAAGCACATAGTTGGTGATGACTCCACGGAAACAATACTTTCCCAGAGACCACATGACTTATGCATATGTAGACTTACAGAGACTGTGACAGCACATGCAAGACCTACACACGTCTAAGCCAGATAAGTTCTGAGCATGTGGGAAGGAATTGGACACAAAATGTCACCCCTTGCCAAGAAGTTATTCACAACTGATAGACGCTGGGAGAGAGAAAATCAGTTTGTTGTTTTCTTCCAATGGAGTGACACTGGGTATGCCAGCCACACTCTGGGACTGACTTCATGCTCAGGAGTAATTGACCCACAGAAAACATAATGCATGCCTTTTGTGTTGTTGTTATTGTTCTTAAGAGGCAGAAGGAATATGAATTTGGGTGGGAAGGCAAGAGAGAGGTTCTGGGAGGAGTTGAGAGAGCAAAAAGAGAATGATCCAAATATATTGTATGAAAATTAAAAAAAAAAACAGCAAAAGAGGGTGTATGGTTTCACATGGATTCATGGAGGATTTCATTCATTTCTCAGGACTTCACCTCAGACAAATGAGTTCTTTTCTTCCAACAGGATTCAGATTGAAAGTCATCATGTCAGTTACAGATACTCATGGAAACATCTATACTAAAATGTACATGCTGAGCATTGATTGGGATATGAACAAAACGTTAGGCTTCAAGGGTCTAGAGAACATCAACACCTATAGTGCCTGCTGACAATGTACTTTAGTTAAGAGATTCTCTTTTTAAATTTCGTTTTATGTGTGCATGGCTGTTTTCCCTCCATGTACATCTGTGTACCATATATGTACCTACTGCCTGTGGAGGCCAGCAGAGAGTGCCAAGTCCACAGGAACTAGAGTTACAGGCATTTGTGAACCACCATATTGGTGTTTGGACTTGAATTCTGGTCCTCTAGAAGAGCATCAGCTGTTCTTAACTGCTGAGCCATCAATCTAGCCCCAGTCGAGGAAATTCCTTGGAAAATCAAGTATAAGTTAGTTGTTTAAGCCAGTATATGAAGTGTTCCAGAATATTAGGTAGGACATACATCATTAGGTATAAAAAAGAAGGAACGTAGTGTGTGGGCTTGAGAGATTCTTCAGATACATGAGATGGGTTAAATGCAGCACATATGCCCAGGAGTTATGATGAAAATCACTGCAATCTTAAGGAGAGTGTTGTGGGGGGTTTATAAGTGGTTTTATACTTTCTCCTCTCTGGTATGATTAAATGTTAAACATGGACATTCTACCATGTTTAACACAAACTTGTATAAAAATCTTAGCTTCAAGAAACATGATATTTTCCTTAGATTTTCTTTTAAATGACCCTGCTTTGTCCTAGGAATAACTCTGGACCATTTGACAGGTCTCTGTGTGACCTTGGATCAATTACCTTATTTCAGTGAGCTTCATCTTTCTCATATGACTAAGAGGGGAGAGAGCTAGATGTTCTTTCAGATCCCTTGTTATTTGTGAACATCTTTTCAAAGAGTTTTCCCCTTTCTTTGGGTTCAGAACAGGAATCAGGAAGCTCTGCTTGGCTCCTTCCTTGGTTCATGGGTCTGCCTTTACCCTCCCAAACCTTTGTTTGCACAGGAAGTCCACCCATGCTGCCAGCACAGAGTATGAGGTATAGGGAAATGGCCTATTCTGGTTTGATTAATCATCCAATGGTAAATCGCTGAGAGACAGTCAATAGCAGCAAAGTTAGGTGTGATATGCAAAGCTCATTGGGAAACACCAGCATTTAGTTTTTTGTTTTTTTGTTGTTGTTGTTTTTGTTTGTTTTATTTCCCTCAAAATTAACTTAGTCCTCTGCAGAAAAGAGCCATCCAAAAGTGGCTGTGAGCAAAATTCCTCTGAAGTGAAGTGCTTTCCTATAAAACAGCCTTTGGAAGACCAGTAACTGACTTTAGGACTCAGAGAGTGAGAATGCACGGATGGCACATTGTGGAGGTTCTCAAAACTAAAGGCATGTGACTGCCCCTAAGAATGAAGTCTGCGGAACACTTCATGGACAGTCAAGTCAAGGCTGGAATGTGCCTGAGCACTGAAGCTGATGAGCAGAGAATCCCACACTGTCAGGACCACAGAAATCAGCACTGTGCCTGTCACCAAATAAAAAATATTAAAGGGTTGCTTTAGAAAGAAAACTATGTACATATACATACACCCACATGTATCTGAATATATATATATATATATATATATATATACATATATATATATATATGTGCATGTATGTATATATCTATATCTGTATATGAGTGTATAGATACATATATATAGACACACACATACCCCCAGATGTATCTGAATATATATATATATATATATATATACATGCATGCATACATATATACATACATGTGTATATGTGTATATATATACATATATGTGTATGTATATATCTATGTCTATATCTGTATATGTATGTGTATATGTATGTTATATATACACGCACATATATAGACACACATATATCCCATGTGTAGTAAAAGCAAGTACCCAATTTCCCTGAAGTGGGTATCACTTTGATTATATTGTCTCTACAGAAGAGCTCTTTAATAATTTTTGAGTCTCTGGTAATGGAATAATCTCTCATTCTAAATGTTGTTTTCATGATAAGCCTGGGTGAATTAGGGTAAATATCATTAACCAAATCCTGTTTTCAAGTGTTTTATACACATTATGAAAATACTTAAAACCTACTGAAATGTTTATACTTATCTCAATGTCAGAAGGAGAAATATAAGACTCAAGAAGGCAGAGTCTCCTTGCTCAAGTTACACACTCATCAGGAAGTGTGACCTATCTCTTCATGATTAGAGTGCCAGGCATTAAGTAAGTGCAACAACGGCCACAGTAATACAGGACTGAACTTTAGAAGCTGAGGAGATGATGTGTTGTGCCAATGAAAGTGAAAGAAGTCTGCTTAGAGACGTATGCCCTTTCAGCAAGTTGCCATATTTGCAAATAATCCCCTGTACCTTCATTACCTGCCAAGGATGTGTGACACAGACACTGATAGGAATGTTCGATAGTATGACACTTACGTGTGAGTAGGCATAGACCAGTGAAATAAAGACTCCACAAATAGACTATATAACATGCATGAATTTTGTATATGATAAATGCACCCTCTTGTTTCAAATGAAAAAGGACAAAATTATTAATTAATAGCAACTGAAAAAATGAATGATAATTTGGATAAAGATAAGACATAAGAAAAAGTTTTAAGTAGCTTGGAAATCTAAACAATCTAAAAGTAACAACTAAGACCATACTAAGACTATAAGTACTATTATAAAAATGGGTGTTTTCTTTTTAATATCATAGAAAAAAATCTACTTAAATATGATCAGAAATATAAAGAAAATAAAAAGCCTGGTGAATGTGATCGTGTAGTACTATATTTTAAAGAGAGATTCTAAGCCCCACCATCCACAAACTGAAAAGTGCCCTGGGAAATGGGGAGAAAATATTTGAACTCACACCATTATAGCATTCACCCAACGACATATATTTATAGAACTCTTGTACAAGAAAGCAAAAGGACCAAAAACTTGATAGAAAAATAAGAGAATATGTTAATAGACAATTCACAAAATAAGAAGTAATTAGCCCCATTACGTGGGTATATACTACATAATACCTATAATTATATAAAAGCAAATCAAAATTATATTTAAAGTATCAAAACTTTGGCAAAACTTTTTTAAAAATCCAATAATATATACCGCTATGTGGTCTTTGGGAACAAGCTCTGTTACACATTGTTGTGGAAATGTAAAACAGAGCAAACCAAATTATGGTGAATATGTGGAAAAAGTGGCTCCCTCCTACATGACTTGCCAGAGTATAAAATAGTATACCCACTTGGAGAAGCATTTTGATGGTTTCTTTAAACTTTTAATCACTCTTGTGCTCCTGGGATTCTTCCAGATAAATAAATCTTTCCTTCTTTTCCTCCATTTATAAATGCACACTCATGCATACATACAAATGAGAAAGAGCAAAAGAACAAAAAAATTATACATATACACATTTATAGATATACATACATGCATATATAAATGTGTGTACATTATATATACATATATACACACATATAGAGAGAAAGAAAAATAATCTAGTTGATGCCACCAAGTTTCTGAAACTCCTATGTAAGCTAAAAGCTGGAGGAATCTTTTGTTCAGTGTTTAGTTTTTGATTGCTGTTGTTGACACAAAGTGCATTACTCTTGTTTTGGTTCTCAAGAGGTGATGAATGCACGGGAACTCAAAGTTGACCTTAGTATGGAGGCTGGTTGCCAAAGGAAATGACTAACCCTAGAGCTTGAAACTTACAATATTTTGCTAATTTCATGTGACACAGTTCTTCAAATTCCAGTCAATGTTAGACATGCATAGTGATATAAGACTATCAAAGGAATGGACAGGAAAACTGTGGGTGATCTGATTGTCTGTATACAACAGCTTAAGGAGTCTACAAAGTAAATACAAACAAAGAACCAATAATGAATTCAGCTATATTACAGGGAACATAATGAACATACAAAAGCAAATCAATAAGAGGTCAATATGCTAGCACTAAGTTGTGAACAAACTGGCTGAAAGCTCACTGTACTTTAAAAGCTCAAGAAACAAAATAAGTGAAAATTAAAGTAATTGAGTCTGTAATTTGTATGCTAGCAATCTACAGTGTTGATGAGTGAAGCAAAAGATACATGTTGGAAGTCTCAATGTTATGAAGCTTTCTATTCTCCCCAAACTAATATCCAAGTTTACTATAACGTCTATCAAAACATTAACAAAGTACTTAGTAGATCCAAACTGGAATATTCTAGATTTCATATGAAATTCCCAAAATAATAAGATAGATAAAGCTATTTTGAAAGAACCAGTAGCAAAAATTATGCTCCTTGGTGAGGGATAGACAGAGTCATCAAAGACGTAAAATGGAGGACTCAGGACTAGCTCCACACTAAAATATACAACTAACTGATTTTTAACTAATGTGAAAAGCAATTTAATGAAAAAAAATTCTTCCCTAGCTTAGAGAGAATGAGAAAAAAGTGATATCAATCCAGTATTACACCATAGACAACCTGCTAACCCCAAATGAATCTGGGCTTCAGATAAATACATATTTTTGTACTCACAGTGTTCTGGAGGCTGAGACAGGTAGATTGTGAATTCAAGCTATATAGTGAATAAAAGTCCAGACTGGACTATACAGCTAGATCCTGCAGGATAATATACGTATTATATGTGTGTGTGTGTGTGTGTGTGTATGTATGTATGTATATATGTATATGTATGTACATACATACATATATATGTATATATATTTGTAGTAGTATCTAGAATATGTAAGCAAGTCTCAAAATGCACAAGTAAAATAATTTTAATAGAACGTGTGCAAAAGACATGAGCAGACATCTTACTGAAAAGAATGTACTCATGAAAAGTAATCCTAAGAGGACTTGGTGCACAGTTCAGTTGTAAAGCATTTTTCCTGACAAATTTGTGAGGCTGTAGGTGAGAGCATCAATGTTGCAAAACAACTAAACAAAAAACAAAATCAGAAAGTGAAAACCAACACATAAAGAGATGAAAATCATCCATAGATATAATTCAATTTTATTTATTTGTTTTTGTGAGTGTCACACATATGGACGTTTGAGGACAACTTTGTAATATTTGTCCTCTTCTTCCACTTTGGCCTGGTTTCAGGGGATTGTATTTAGGTTGTCAGACTTATAGAGCAAACACCTTTACCTGCTCGGCCTTCTCACCGGCCCCATAAAGCAACTTAAAACTACAAAAAGATGTTGTCACATCTCTATCACTAAAGTAGAAAAATAGTAGTTATAGAAAATGCTGGCGAATAGATGGAAGCACAGGCTCTCTCCTAGCACATGTGTCAGAATGTGGGATGGTATAGGCGCTTTAAGAAGTAGTTTGGCAGAAGTGCTCTTTCACTTTGGGGTACTTCTTTCATATATATAAAAAATGGATGCACAGAGCAGAGCTTGTAAGAGGACATTTATGACAGTTTGATTCTTTAAAGCCTAAGGGAAACATTGAGTTGACAAAATCATGAGCACTGCAAGCACATTAATGTTGGTTAAGATGAAGATGAGAAGGAGGGTGTGCATATTTAGGGCAGACAAATGCAGGGATGCTTTGAATCACAAAATGTTCTTTGTCCTGACTGAATCAAATGCCAGCATCCTGGTGGTGGCATCTGTATTTTGTAGACACTGGGAATTGCATGAGACTAAGGTTGTTCAGGGTAACTACGCATGCAGTCTAAGAAAAAAACCAACCAAACTGAACCAAAACACTTTTGTCTTGCATCTAATTCTAAACTAGAAACAAATATAGTGATTGGAAATCAGTAAAGTTAGAACATTGTAGGTTAGATGATTTTAATATCCATTTCCTGATTTTCAAAACTACCCATTTAAATGTCTTTGAATTACAGATAGATTAATTGATGAGAACAAATAGACTTGTTTTATGTTGCTGGTGGAGTCTGGTGCTTTCATTTTTGTTGTTCTCAGTCTGACAGGCATACTGGCAGAGAAGCTGACCATGGAGGTCAGTTCCATCTGTGGAGTGGTCATTTGAGCTTTTATCTTCATTTGGTTATATATATTATTTTATTTTATTATATATTTGTGTGTGTATATATATCTATATCTATATATATCACAAACAATCATATATTCAGAAACAAGTTAGTCATACAAGCTTGTAAACATTTTGAACTGCAAGGATGGCTACCATGTGCATCCTTTCCTAATTGTTCTAATGACCGTCTTTTCTTTCAAAGGGGAAACTTCCAACCAAGCATGTGGCTGCTGTGAGGGGAGAGGGCTATGGCTCCTCAGGATACCCTGGCCTGATAGTAGGAGAATTGGATCCCCATCACCTGTCATCTCTATGCTTTGGCTTCATCTGTTTTCCCACTCTGCATCTCAGTTCCAAGGCAACAGCACCCAGAGCCATTCCATCTTTCCAGCAGCAGTCGGAGCAGCATAAATATTAGTGATAATTGCACGGCACAGTGATTGTGAATAGCTGTGTTTATTCCTTACAATAACAGCTGTCCTAGGAACAATTGATTTCCCTTCTGGTCATGCCCAGGTTTCCCGTGAGAAAGCTTTAAAATGGTTATTATTATTATTAGTTTAAGCTTTAGGGAGAAGAGGGAAGATGAAAAGAATGGTGATTACTTTGGAGTTGTCAGCACTGGTTCTGCATTAGTGGGAGGAGCAAGGACATCCACCTCACTGCATGTAAAAGGAATGACTTCACCAACTAGAAAATCAGCTTGATTCAGAGTATAGGAAAAGCCACAAGTATGCCAAGTATGGCTTACACAAGTTTCCTTAAAACCGAGATGATCAAGTGCAGGAGATTCTTACTTGTGCACTAACTCCCTTTTGCATGAGTCTTTTCAGCCCTCTGCAATATATTTTTGAAGTCTTTATGATGTAGCTATCTAAGTAGCATATCCATTTAATGTATGCTAATGGGTAGGAATATGAAGCAGGAAATTGTCTCAGTCAGACCATTGCAGAAGTCAGAGTTGGACTTGGAATTTAAGATTAAGTTGCCACAACTGCTATTCTTACCATCCAATTAAAAAGCTACACTGAAATTTTAGGGGTAGTTCCCCCCTTCCACCACATCTTCTTCTTTCTCATGGTTGATTCCCATGTTCACTGTACATACTGTATCATCCTGGCTTCAGTACTCGAATAATACCTTTCTGTCCAGAGGCAAATTTACATGTTTTAAAGGTCCAAATTTTACTTTAGTTACTTTCTAAACAAGAGTATACAATTCACAAATTAACTGACTATGGTTAAATCTTATCATCAAAGTAAATCTTTGAGTTTTCGGTGGTACATACATGGATGTATAATGCAAGCTGATCATGTTCTTATTTTCCTTGGGTTCTTTGAGACTAAAGATGCCATGAAGGCAAATGCTCACCCCTTTGCCTCTGGTCCATCTCTATATCTCTTCTCTCTAGCTCAGCAGCTAGTGAAACACTTGCAACACTGAGCTGAGGTTTAGTTCTTATTTCTGTTTTCTGTTTTCTGTTTTGTAGCCTAGGCTACACTAGGACTTGCCATTCCCCTGCATCAGCCTTCTAAATGCTTGCCATAATTATAGGCATGCTTCGCTGTACCTAGTTCATTCTCAATAAATGTTGAATTAGTAAGTGAATGGATAATCTCTATATCATCCTCATTTGTTTCATGATTACTGATCCTGACTTTCTTGGCTGTTATATCAGTTGTGCAGAATTGTATACCCCAGGAAGAAAAAGTTTTGACTTCTTCGTCAATTATCGATCACTGTATTTCACACTAGGCATTTGTTATCTCAGGGTTTCTCAGTGTTAAGACACTCTGTGGTCTTTCTGAGGGGCCTTGTTGGGAAGAAGGGGCTAAGTGGGAAGGGGAAAGACAAAGGAAAAGATAATGAGAGGGATAGATCAAAGTTTTATACATATACATATATATATATATATATATATATATATATAAAATGTGTGTGTGTATGTGTGTGTGTGTGTGTGTGTGTGTGAAAGCATACATGTTAAACTGTGAATGAATAAATAATTTTTTAAAAGTGAATCTGTACATTGCAAGCTTAGGATTTTATTTTATGCCAAGGGTCAGAGAAGTTGGAAAAAGCTGTAATTTTGCTAAAGCTCAAATGGAGCTCGAGGTTCCATCCCCCAGTTCATGTGGCTCTTAGTAGGTCAGTTCATGCTTCTGCTTCTGTTTGTCTACACTTTAGATCTATACCACATAGCTATTGTAAATCTCGCAGCATGCCTTTTCCTGTGGTAAGTAATCTGGAAAAGAGAGAGGACTTTGGTAAGCACTAAGGCACACAAAATAGTAGCATCAATCTTTTATTACAGAATCTTGAAATTCTCAGTCTTATGTTTTGGTCATAAAGACTGATGACAAAACAAAGGATAAGGCAGGCACTACAGAAGAATATCAAGTGTCTGGAAGCAGGGCCATCATGGAAATCTATCTACCATCAAGTAATGATGAAACATTTCAGACTGTTCTCTACTTCCAGGACATGTGGCATGTTGTCATTACATTTTTTTTGGGGGGGGATGAGAATGATATTCTTTTAAAGGAACAGAACCATCCTAGGTTTGAGAACCTCTGTAGTCAGCTTTATATGTAACTCAAAATATCTATCACTAATCTTAAACATGAGATTGGGGAGTGTCAAGAACAATTAATAAATAAGTAAACAACAAAATGAGTTTAATATTGGGCAGGGGGTATGGATCAATGGTTAAGAATGCTTACTGCTCCTGTAGAAGACATGAATTCACTTTCTAGTACCCATCTGGGATGATTCACAATGGCCTGTCACTCCAACTCCAGGGACCTGATACTCTCTTCTGGATTCTGGAGGCACTGCACTAATACATACACACACACAATTAAAATATAAAAATAAAATCTTTTTAGAAATCAGTATGATAATGAGATGAGGGAGGGAGTTAAAAATAACAACCAAATGAGGAAGGCATACTCATCAACTACCCAAGCTTTTTTCTTCCTTTGAGCACAGATACCTTCCACTTCCAGCACAAGTTGAGAAGACTAGCTTGGCAGTGCAAAACAGGTGCCGAGGGTGGCTGATACATTAGTAGGGTGAGGATATAATTTATTGTCCAAGCTAGGACACTATTTAGAGCAAAAAAGAGTGCTATTAACAGCTACATAAAGGTAACAGGCATAAATTGAGGTGGTCTGAGACAATCTTAAGCATATATTCACCCTGTGAATTAGAGCCATTTATTTTGGCTACTTTTACTGTGAGGAGCTTAGGATAGTGAGTTTTGTAAACAATCCCTTGAAGCTTGCTTTTTAAGCTTTCCACATGACTATCTTATCCCAGAAAAACAAAAGAACACAGAACTAAGCAAGCAACACAGCATGCTGTCTCCTGACAAAGGACAGCCTCTTGAGGGAGGATTGATTTCTAAAAATGTTGTCTAAGAATTCAGTCTGCTCTCAAGGAAATTACCCATCATTAGGGATTTGAGCAAATTCTTTACTACAATTTTCCTTATACGAGTTGCACATAGAAGGTCTGTTTAATTTTGCAAAATTTCTTTTCATATTCATCTAATTAAAATATCTTTTGAGTCCATCATGTTGTGTTCAAGTTAATTGAATAGAACAAAATTTAATGGCTCTCTATTAGATTTTCCTGGTTAATGTCACAGGCATCTATTGATTTTTTTTTTAATTAGAGTTTTTTTGTTAATGGATTTTCACAAATTAAACTCTGCCTAATAACCAGCATTTCTCTGGAAGTTCTCAGGATACTTGCTGGGAATTTGGCAAGACCCCATAAGGACATTTTGGGGACTGTGCCTTTTCAATGTCAGTTTCCTAAGGAAGTCTAAAATGAAATTAGAATCCCTGCTGATAAACTTTGTTACCCGGTGGCTTTTTCCTTCTCTTACAAATTATCACAAACACTTACAAAGAAAATGTATAAACAGTAGCATCCACTTGCACCCACACAGAGACTATTAGGCTTCACACATGGAAGCCCAACGAAGTTGTCACAACTTTGGGTAGAAAGTCACACTTTTCATTGGCTAAACTGATAATAAGAGACTCATTGTCCAGCTGAGAATTTATCAGGACTATAATTTAAAATCATGCTTTCCTCTTTTCTTCAGTTTCTGAAAAGCAAAAGGAAAGAAACTACAGCTATTGCTGAAGGACTTGAATTAGTCATAGAGAAGGCTTGCTTTCATTTTTCGTCCTTGGCTGGATGCACCGGAGTTCAGGTTTGGAGTTAGAGGCTTAAGGTCATGAAGGAGTTATATCTTATTCTTCCTGTAACTGGCTTCATCTCAGCAAAACATGTAAAATTCATTCTGAATGTGAGGTTCTTTTGGTCCAATAGAGAACTGAAGGATGGTCAGAGGTAAAGCTGAGTCTTTAGGATCAACGTCTGGGCTTGAAGAAGAGAAGGTAAAACCTTGGGGAAAGGAGAAAGGAAAGAGGTACCTTTGTGGAATGATTAGCTGTGGAGTCCTCAGAGAAACACCCATCCTCAGTTGCCATGTCGCACAACAGGAAATGATAAAGGTCTCCTGAGACATCACATCCTCACAGGACCGCCTCGTGGCAGAACATTAGTCATCACAGGTGGCAATCAACTGGTCCCCTTCATTAGGTAACCAGTTATCACTTTATCCGGACTACATAGTTGTAGTCATTTTACCTTCATCCAAGGAGAAAAATCCTCACTGAATTCCTTCCATTTCTTTGAATCATCTTCAAGGAACAAAACAAAATAAAGCCCACACTTTCTCACATCTTGCCAGTAGAGATAGAAATACTTCCATTTGTGCCTTTCAGTCTAAATACTCCCTCTCTATTTATCTACTTGATGTTTCACGTCCTGGACCTCTAAAAAATTTACCTGAAAAGTTGTAGGGAGCCAAGGATGCCCTGAGTCTGTAAAGGGTGAGTGAAGTCTTCAATGAACTTGTATTGTTGCCACAGCCATGCTAAAGATCTTAACGCCTCAGACACATGGGAAATTAGCAAAGCCTTCCATGCAGTTCAGGATCATAGGGATGAGACTATGTCCTCTTGTCTTCATGTTGGCAGTGTATGTGAAAACTAGCAACTGCAGCTTCTTCCCCCCAGATGTTTACTGAGAGTGCTCACTTACAAAGGCCTCTTACTGAGACTAGGTAACCCCTCCCAATGTGCTGTTCATAATAAGCAGCTGAGATTGGGGTTGTTACTAAACGTGAAGTGGCTCCATCCAAATATGAACGGCCTGCGTGACCCCAGCTTTTCTGTATATGTGTCCACCTTTCTTCAGTGTCTGTCCTTTCTTCATTATCTCTCTTTCCCTAGTCAAGTCAAGGCACCAAGACGTGTAGGACAATGCAGAAAACACTACTAAAGGTCACCTCAGATCTCTACATCTGAATCCTGGAAATGTTTTCAATAAGAATGAAATTCAGTGCTTAACTATATATTCTCCTTCATTATCTTTTAAATTATTTCCTGTAACTATAAGGGAAATAATGCTTTAGAAGTACATTTATTCAATTGTCTCTTATGTTTTCTGATATTGGTCTCTCCATCAATCTATAACTTCCCAAAACATTCATCTTACCCCTTCCTTTCCAGAAGTATCCTCCAGGATTGCCCCAGCTGAAACACATCTTAAACCAGTCACCATTTCTTTGACTATATGTGCCAGTAAATATTCTATGTATTTATTTATTATTTAAACCATAAGTCTGTTAATGTAGGTGCCTATATTAATGTCCTATTACTGATGAGAACATTGATGAACATATAGGTATCTACATAGCCTCTAAAAAGTCACAAATCAAGTAGAGGGTAGTGTGACCTTACTTTAGAGCTCATGGTTTAGTTACTCTACCACGTGTAAGAGATATTTCCATTATGTTATTGATATCCAGATTGAATTCTGTAACAAATTACAGGTCTGAGATTCACTTTATATTAGCAGGTGAGGTCTTGTTTAGTAGGCCATGAATCAAACTGAAGGATGAAATGCCAAGTATTCTGTAGAGTTTGAAGAGGAAAGCCATTTTGTTAGCAGTGACATGGGGAGGGTATTTGTTTTCATACATAGAATAATCTAATACAGAGGTCCAAATTTTACATCCTTCCTTTTTTACCAGAAAAATTATGAAAGAATATAAAAACGTGAAAGAGTTAAGATGCTATTAATCTTTCTTTTGTCTGAACTGAACTGATATCTAGAGAGATTTAAGCAGTATCAATAAAGAATGGAGAAAAAAGTCTAGTGTTCTACTTCTGTAGCCATATCTTGGAGTCTTCCATGACCATAAGAAAATGAATGCCTTTAATACTGAGCTTATATCCCATATAATATAGAAATGACAGTTTGGGGGCATGGAGAGAATATAGCAGCAGTGACTCATGTTTCAGGCTCCTTACAGCATAGAGTTAGCATATGAGGGTTTTGAAGATCCTGTATACTCTTAGAGCAGATGTGGAGAAATTGAGAGCAATGATGGATTACACAGCTTGATTCAGGAAAAGATTCATTTCTGAGTAAGCCCTCAAGAGAAAGGCCAGCCACAATGACACTGACACTCTTCAGAGGCTTATAGACCACTTCAGGCATCACTGGTACTAGAGAAGAAAAATAAAATGACCTGATAACTTCACATGGGGACCAACAAATAATGTAGAGGAAACCTAGGTGATGTAGAGATATTTTTATGCTCCTCAACTTCCATGAAAAGTGAATTCCCCTCCAATGTCAAGATACCATTTAGATGAAATAAAATAGGACAAATTCTAAGGACCAAACAATTATCCAAAAATCATCATCCACAGTTACTTCTAAATCAGTTACATTTGGGAAAATGACTGCATAGAACAGCAGTTCTCAATCTGTGGTTCACAACCCTTCTGAGGTTCAAACAGCCCTTTCACAGGGGTTGCCTAAGATCATCTGCATGTCAGAAACTTACATTACAATTCATAACAGTGGCAAAGTTACAATTATGAAGTAGCAACTAAAATAATTTTATGGTTGGCGGTCACCACAACATGAGGTGCAGTGTTAAAGGGGTACAGTGTTAGGAAGATTGAGAACCATCTGGCATAGAACATGGAAGAAAACTGGAGGGAGAATTTATGTGTTTCAGAAAAGATAACAAAATTATTATCTGGCAAACTAAAACCCCAGAAGGGTGGATTTGTCCCAAAAAAGTCACTCGTGTAAAATAAAAATACCAATATCCTATTATTGTTACACCTAACTTATTTTTTTGAGCAAATACGGAATTACAGTATGTAACTACATGAATTGGTTTGTTCTCAACAAGCTAAAATCCTCGGACTCGAGAGCTGTGATGGTGATTTTTGCATATACTTCAGGTTTGACTCACATCTGAGCACAACAGGTGCCTAAGAATATTTATTGAATGCCGTCTTGGGTCTCAAAGAAAGGGAATGTACCTGTGTAGAATTTTCTCCCGGTCAATTAAAGGAAAGGCAATTTCACACTGTATGGGATTCTTTTTGGATCCATTTCCTTCTCTCACAGCTGTTTTTCTGCTGAGGACTGGTTGGGGAATCAGGACTCGACTCCCTGCAGCCTCCTCTGACTGTGTTTAACCCAGGGAGCAGCGTGAAAACAAGACAGGCCAATTAGTAGTGCATCTAATTTTTGTAATTTCCAAAGCCTTCCATCACAGCGAGGCTATTACAGGAAAATTAACCTGTAGCAGCTGAAATCATTCAGTGTGGAGTTTAGCCAAGGGCGGAAAACAAAACTGAGATGTACGCAGAAAGAACAGAGAGCTCTCCCACTCAGATGACTGAGAAAAGTCAGCCAAAATGTGAAAACCTTGTCCTTCCATTGAGTTTCTCAATGCCTTGGCAGACAGACAGCTGGGGAAGACATAAGCAAGAGAGGTAATATGATGGAATTGGTTTGGAACCACTGTTTGTTACTCAGTAGCCTTGGGTGAATGGGCATGGAGTACAGAAAATCAGATAAAGTGAGACTGAAAACATCTCTAAAACAAAGAGTCTGGTACAGGAAGGATCATAATTGAATATTTTAGTGGGTGAATAAATATTTGAGGCTGATGTCTGATGATACAATTGGTACATTCTTAGAGTCAAGGGTAATAAGATTTTTCTTTAATAAATCAGGCCTCATGTCAAATGTTAATGAGATACACTGAGTTACTAGTCTGTTTAAATAACATTAATTAATTAATTAATAAGTGTGTGTGTGTGTGTGTGTGTGTGTGTGTGTGTGTGTGTGTACCATAGCGTATGTGTTGGGATCTAAGAACAACTTTCAGGAGTTGGTTCTCACCTCCTACCATGTAAGCCCTAGGGATCTAAGTTATATTATCAGACTTGGTGGCCAGCATCTCTACTCACCAAGTCATCTGTGGCCTGAGTCATTATACTTTATCAAGGAAAAAGTAGTATTTAATGAAATTGTTTTGCAAATCTGTGATATCTATTTTCTTAAAGACAGCCCATTGTGCTCATTAGGTAACAGTGAAATCTCAGTATTAAGTAGCACCTACTGTACCCTAGACTAAGGCAAGAAACCCTTCTGATGAGTCCTTGTGACAAACATGGAGAGTATTCCACTCCCCTGTGAATAGCCTTCAACACATCTGAGTTGTAGGGAAATGGCTGTGAGTGCAGTGTAAAGTTTTGGACCACTTGTTTCTGGTAATAAAGTTGGTTAGGAACCTCATGTCACTCTAACAGCATTTAAAAGAAAGCTGAATGTAGAGCTATTGTGCTTAGTAACAGATCAAACAAAATGTCTATCTTTTATAGTAAAGGCGTCTACAGGATAATAAGTGTTTTTCATCATTCTTGTCAGGTCCCCTTTCTCCTTATGTAGCCCTGTCAGTGAAACCCAGAGGCTAAAGACAATCTTTTGTTTTGGGGATATAGCCAGCGATTAACTAAGAGTCATCACAAACACAAGCATGTAAAGATATCTGGAAGAATTCATTCTGGGTTCACAGTCATGTGTGGACATAGCACACAAAACAACTTAGTGTATTCACAATTCCGTTCTAGAACTCATGAAGCAGGATGTTTGAAAGTACAGATTTCCAACCTCAATGGGCAAACAAAGGTGCTGAAGTCATGGTATTTTTTTCAGCACCAGAAAGTGAACTCAGACTCTGCTGCATCCTGGGTAAATAAATGTTCTATTGAGCTCCAACTACAGCTGGAACAGCTTATGAACAAAGTGGATTTAGATGCAGAGGGTCCATTACAGGGCTGGGTTAAGCATTGCAGCCATACTTGAAGGCCGTGCCGATGGTGCTGGCTCACGCTCCACAGCTAACCAGGAATGAGACAGTGCTGTGCTCACTCAGAATCCAAAATAAATCTGGAGACAGCTCAGTCTCTGCATACCCTTCCATGCTATCTGTGTAAGCAGCATAAATGTCAACTAAAGTGCACTCAACACAACCTACAAACAGTTGTGGTTCTGCATAGGAGTGGGAGTAAAAAACTAAACACCCTTTACCAAATGGTGCAGAATTCTGGGCTCCCGATTTAGGCCTACATCAGCTGGAGGTTTGATGCTCAGGAACATGGTTTTGCCTTTAAAAAGGCATTGGCAGAATGATACTGAGATGGGTTGTCATCAGAAGCCTGCATGAGAACTGTCGTAAGTGACTTCTTCTAAGAGCAGCAAACAATCATCACTTTCCATTTTGCCTCTACTCAAAGCATTCACACAACTTGTGTATTTTAGACTGTGAGCTTTGACGTTACTTAATAATAGAATAGACAACAAGTACTTCAACATTGAAGTGTGTGCAAAAGGACCTGCTCACTCAACAGGTTCAATAGCTGAGCTATGAACAAGTGATCAAGACCTGGACATTGTAAATTAGGCCTGGAGATTCTTTGCTGAAGGAATTACAGCATGAATCACTTCATGAAAACAATTTTAGTTAGCAGATCCAGAGAGCTGAAACTTATAAAACAGACAGTAGAAGACTATACTTTTGTTGTGTGTTGGCTATAGATGATGATGATGATGATGATGATGATGCAGCAAAGACAAACAGTCTGAAGAAAAAGTAAATTGAGCTCAATGCTATTCAGAAATAAACTCTGTGATGCACAAGAAATTTCATATTCTATAATTAGATGATTGTACCTCATATCTGCAAGTTTACCTAAATAACAGATTATGGGGCTGGGATTGTAGCTCAGTAGTAGAACACTTGCTTACAGTGTGAAAGGCCGTAGGTTTGATGGCCAGTACTCTAAAAGAGAAATAATAACAAAACAAGAAAAAAAGAGATGACAAAAGCAATAAAAGCATGGTTTTAGACAAAATCATTGTCTGAAGCTTTCGACTTGGGAAGAGATGATCTATCAGCAACCAGATGGACAACAGGTGCTCTGTGTTGTTCCTTAGTGATTGGAAAACTGTGTGGAGAAAGCTCACGGAGCTAAAAAGGATAAAAATGAGAAGAATAAGAATAAAATAATAATAAGAAGAAGAAGTAGAAGAGGAGGAGGAAAAGGAGAGAGGAAAAAGAGGAGAAGGAGGAGGAGGACGAGGAGGAGGAGGACGAGGAGGAGGAAGAAGAAGAGGAGGAAGAGGAAGAGGAGGAGGAGGAGGAAGGGGAGGAGGAGCAAGAGGAGGAGGAGCAAGAGGAGGAGGATCGGGGAAGAGAAGAAAGAAGAGGAGGAAGAGGAACAGGGGGAGGAGAAGGAGGAGGAGGAGAAGAAAGAGGAGGAGGAGGAAGAGGTAGGCCTGGTGGTCCATACCTACACATCTGTAATACTAAGGCAGGAAGGTCACCGCTGCAAGGCAGGCTTGGGCTAAATAGTAAGAATCTGAGTACAGGGCAGGGCAGCAGTGGCAGCGGGCTGGGATGGGGTGGGGTGGAGTGGGGGTGGGGGGTGCGGCAGGAGTATTCTGAAACAATAAATTTAAAATATGATTAACAAGAGATACTGGAGAAAAACAAATTTAAAAATATATCACATTACTCCCAAAGTTTAAAGAGAGATACAGCCTCCATAGAATCAGAGATAATAAAGTGTGAGATGGATGTTTCATATGAAAGGGAGGCTTGCAGAGAAGTACTGCAATTTTGAAAAAAAGGAAACTGAAAGAGAACTTTTAAAAACTACAGCTATAATAGCAGATTTAGTGTCACCCTCAAAGAGCCTATTTGCACATATCAGGAATTGAATCAGTGTTATGGAGGGCAAACTTGAAAATATTTCGGAATTCGCTGAAAAAAATAAAAATGAAAATGAAACTGAGGTGATTTATGTTGACAAGAAAGAATAACAGCCTCGCAATGAGACAGCTGATGTTTGTGAGGAAGGGAACAAATCAGATGAGAGCAGTAAGTCAAAGTGGGATAGACGAAATCTCCCTGGTGCTGAGTCAAACCACAGTCCTGCATATCAAAAACATCCAGAGGTACATGTGCCAATATTAATAGATTACCTCCCACATTTAACCTAGAAATTTATTTTTGCTTCAAAGCACAAAGAAGCCTCCACGCTGTACTTACTGTTTTCGCAGTTGAACAAAGGGTTTCAAAACGGAAACCAGTAGCCAGGCTCCTCTGCTCAGGTTCTGGGAGTGTGGAGTTTGGAAGTGAGCTTAGAGCAGGTGTGTGAAGACACGGAATGGCAGGCATTTCTTCGGTCCCTCATCCACTGTGAGAAGATTCTTTAGTGGCAACCACTGCAGAGTGAGGAGAGGGGACCTGAAGTTTGGAGCAGGAAGGCAGGGCTGGTCAGTGACTTCTCTGGGAGGATCAAGGGGCACAGGGTTCATGCAATATGAAAGGAAGAGAGGAATGGCGTTTTGTGTTGGGTTGTTTCTTGTCATGCAGGTGCTGAGAGGCTTTCTCTATCACTGCTATTTGCTGGGAATGCACGGCTCACATAAAACTAAGTAGCCCAAGCTTAGTTCTTCTCACATTTGACAGCCAGAAAGTGAAAGACTGAAAGCTGGGATCACCTGAAGGCCTCATTAGTAATACACCTGGTGTTTTGGTCAGGAAACTTGAGGGAAATGGACAGCAGGCTAGACTCTGGGCTGTTGGTGGAGCATGGCTTCCTCACAACATGGCACCCTCAGGATGGTCAAACTTGAGCTTTTTTTAACATTAAACTTGAGGTGCTAGGTGTGGGTTTTCTTAGTCATGAAATAGCCATTTTGGGTGAACTACCGTTGAGTCCCCAAGAAGTCATGAGCATACTCGGACTCTGAGAGGAGCAGGTATCCAACTCAAATGAAAAGTGTCAAAGAATTTGTGATCTTCTGAAAAAGACCTAAAATAGTAATCTCATTATGAGTAATTATCAAAGCTCCCTGATGAAAGATGAGATTGAATCTCCACAAACTCACCACAAATGGAAAGCATACTTTAATGACCTAAACTTAGTAGCACAGTACACCGTTGCTTCCTTCTCTGTCTTCATGGGTCTGAGTGGGAGTCTCACTCATTGATACTGCCCAGAATTACTAGAAAGTCTCACACTGCCTGTTGATAGCATGGATAAAGGTCATTTCATGATTTGAAGTTTGCTTTCTGCTGAATATATATCTCCTTCATACAATTATAAAAGATGAAAAAACCATAAGTTGAAACATTTCATGGAAGATCTATATATTCTGACAGGATGGAAAATATTCCTCTCTCACTAGAAATTCCAGATCTTTGTGAACTTATAACACCAAGTCAAGGACTAGGATAAGACATCTACGTAAAATCCAAGTGTTCATAAAGCTTCTCAAGTGTGATATGTGCTTTCTTTTTTATAGGAGATCTGTGAACTCAGGGTACAAATTTTTCCTGACATACCTAGTAAACACACAGTGTTGGGGTGGGTGTGAGATACTGTGGATAGTCTCCTTAAAAATAAGACAAAGGCAGCTCACACAGCATCATTGTTCTATAGCAATTCAACATTAACCTGTGTATGAATTAATCATTCCCTTATATATCTGGGATCTGCTATAATCTTTGAGAGTTGCATTTATTAAGGTTCTCCTAAGAAACGGGACATGCACACACTTCATGGGAGGGAGAGAGGGAGGGAGCGAGAGGGAGGGAGAGAAAAAGAGAAGGAAAAAGAGAAGGGAGAGGATGAAGGAGAGGGAGAAGAGGAAGGGAGAGGGGCTAGAGAGAGAGGAAAGGGAGAAAGATTACTTGAAGGAATTACTATATGTGATTATGGGGAGTGGAAAGTGTAATATCTACAGGACAGGACAGCATTCTGGAGAAAGGATCCTATGTCGTGGTTTTGAGTCCTCAGGCAATCAATCTAAAGAGAGAACTTACTGTTTTAGAGGTACTTAAGAATATGTTTTTTTGTTTTTTTTGTTTGTTTTGGCTTGGTTTTTCTCTTGAGAATATCAATTGATTAGAAAAGTACTCATCAAAACTGTAGAGATTAATACTCTTCCTGCACAGACATTTGAATTCTGTGTTCATCACATCCAAAAGAAATATCACATCGGCTTCTAGACTGGTACTTGGCTGAGAACCGGACCCCATCTAGTTGATATAAAATTAATTAACACATTGTTTTGTTTCTGACCTAAGTCATCTTTTCTCCAAGGAAAAGAAAGTTTACATATGAATTGTGTGAAAGGAAAGATGACATGTTTTCAGTTCTATTTTTAATTAATTAATTAATCAAATTATTTAATTATTTATTTATTTTGGTTTTTCAAGACAGGGTTAGTCTGTTGTAACTCTGGCTGTCCTGGATCTCACCCTGTAGACCAGGCTGGCCTTGAACTCACAGTGATCAACCTGCCTCTGCCTCCTGAGTGCTGGGACTAAAGGTGTGAACCACGACCACCTAGCTGTTTTCAGTTTTATATTGCTTGCTGTTACCTCTGTCTCCATGGGGTTTTCCCCTCCTTGTCATGTAAAGACTATTAAATATATGCCCTGCACTATTCTATGTGTGCTGCACAAATCAACTGATTCTACACTCAAAATAACAGTCTGCATGAATTGTATTACTATCATTAGGGTAGAAAACAAGGGAAATAGGGAGTGACCAGTAACATCACACAGCCCCATTCAGTAGAGCTTGGGTTTTTACAGACTCTTGGAAACTACACAGTATTTGATATATGTGAGTAAATGTTCCTCTAAGGGGCCTGCTCACCTTCTCTCAGTCAACAGTGACAGAATACTAATGTTTTCAAAGAATTTCTAAAATAAATGTGCAATGTATGAGGCAGAGGCAGTTGCCTTGGTTATGAAGCAGACATCTATCAACTCTAGTTACAGCTTTTGGAAATGCCTTAGAAGTGAAAGCTGGGTGAGCTATGGGTTGTCTTTATGAGGTGGAGCCCAGGAAGGCAGGGTGCAAAGATGGGAAGCCTCAAATAGCTGGATGCAAAGAGAGGTGGAGCACAGCAGGGTCCACTCTATGTCCTTCTGAGAATTTCTGGCAGTTTTGAGCTGTTGTCATAAGTTGCTTTATTAGTGTGTTTTCATATCTAGGTTTCTGGACATTTCCCCACATTGTCAGTGTTATTTAACAAAGAAATTGCAAACCAGAAAGGAGAAAATATTGGCCTTTAAACAGGATTCATGTCTTTGGACTATCTCTCTTGTCTGTCCTTCTTCCCCTTTGATTTTTCTGTTCATCCTTTTGATTATTCCCTATTTTATTTATTTTAGTAAAATTAGAAAGGCCTACTTATTTTAGTGCTCTTCTTATTCCCACAAACTGGCACTTGAGCATGAAAAAGTCAAGCAGAAAAGAGCAAAAAGACAAGGAAGGAAACACATGTATGGAGGAAAGTCACAAATGTCTTCAGACCAGGACCAGATTCCAGGGCTTCCCCATATTCTCACTGCATGGTTGGTTTGCCTGAGATGGGGGCAGACCTGATCTTGCTAGCTAGTCATCTGTCTGGATGTATGTGATGACATCCTACCATTACTGATTCAGATCCAGATTGTGTGTATGAAAGAAAATGTTTAGGAGTAGTCTGCCAGAGAAAGAAAGGGGGGGTCCTACTAAAATCCAGCTTCTTGGAGAGGGGATAGTAGAAGTCAGAGAGCAAGAATGTATGAATGAGATCAAAGATACAAGAAAGAATTAAAAATTTAGGAGGATATAAGTCTGGCCCAGGAACCATCAGTGTTGAAAACATTCTCAGAGACATCTGCAAAGTCCTCCCATTCCTCAGCATTGCTTCTTGTTATGTTTATATGAACTGGAGGCCAAATCAGCATGTATGTGATAAGATGTACTGTGGAACGCTGAGGTTCAACCATTTGGAATGGGCCATGCTGGAATACTTGGTAAAGCAATGACTAAATGCCCCCCTGCACACTGGTGCCTAATTATCTCAGGAACACAGATCAGCTCATTGCATCTATATGCAAATTTTTGTATTTGAGATTTTTATTGAATTTGATTAAGTCAAAGGATGGAGCTTCCTACCTTGGTAGGTTGTTGCTGATTAACTGCAGAAGCACAGTTGGGGAACAACTGGACATCTTCCTTCTGGATTTAATTAGAATTCTCCTGCTGCCCAGATGTGTTGATTTTTCAAACATTTTATTCCTTCTCCTTGGCCATGGAGCTCATTGCACTGATGAGGAGATGAAGATAAGAACAATTAGAAGAGGAGAATACAGTAACTCAGCGATGTCAGGTCAAAGCAATTTCCCAGAAGACTGTTGAGTTTAGATGTGGGGCAGTGTGTCAGTGAGTTTCAAATGTGCAGATTTTACAGCATTACTATCTATATCTATATCTATATCTATATCTATATCTATATCTATCTCTATATATATACTGTTTCATGAATTTACTCTTTCCTTTATTACTATACTTCATTTTCCATTCTAGTCTGCAGTGTTTTATTCTCTTTTCTACCCTTTAAAAATTTGCAGATGCTGGTTGAAAACCAGTTAGAACTCAATTACAAGTCTTGATCCTCAATTTAAATTTTAGAAAAAGAAAGAAAATTCTCTTAGAAGTTGTTCTGGTTCCTGGTATTTCTGAGCTTCATTAAAACTCTGCATGAGTGATGGAAACAGTTCTCTAACAATACCTGCAGCCCCAAGTGCTAATTAGAAAGGGTCATGCTGGAATCAGATAACACAGCAGGACAGAGACAGCAGCAAGAGTGTGCAGTGGAATTTGCTGAGGAGGCAAGCTTGGTAGCAGAAAGTGATCCCTGGCAAATGCGTTATGTCTAAAATGACACCAGCTTCCGAGGGTACTCAACTCCACACATGTAACTGATGGCTGTGCTTGTACAGTTCCTGGGCACTAATCCCCTGTATCACCCTGCCCGGGCCCTGAGACCAGTGGGGTTCTTGGGAGGATAAATGACCTCATGTTCCATGCCAGCCATGGCTATTAATTTTTTCACCACCAGACTGAGTTAGGCACCATTACCTTTCATGACATTCTTTTATTGTAGTCAAACATGCTTTACAGATTCTGGCTTGTCATCCAATACGTGCACATACTGTTTGTCAGGAATGGTCCTCACTTAATCCAGAGCTCTATCTATAATATTTCTCTCTATATAATCTATATATAGATAGATAATAGAGAGATAATATATAATTGTTATATATCTATGTAGTATAGATACGTTATATATAGATTAGTATATATAGATTATATATAGATATATTGTCTATCCATCTATCTATCTGTAATAATGTTAAATTTGTTAAGTAATGTTAAAAATGTTAAGTAAATGTTAATCTATCTAGATAACAATAACAAACAGGAAAATGATAAACTCACGGAGAGAAGAAAGGGTGGTGAGGAAGTAAAGGGAGAGAGGAAGGGAGTTGTAGCACAGAAAAGCATTGGATGCCTCCTCACTAGAACACAAAGTCACAGCGTATTATCTTATTGTTGCTAATTATTGTTGCCCCATTAGAAGAGGTGGTATTAGATCTTATCTGTATGAGAGGGGCCTTTGGAAGGCTGGCCTACATTTCCGGATGCTGTAACATGAGTGGGTGGAAAGGACTCAAAGTCGTGTCTGCCAGAGCATGCCCTTCCCAGTATTCACACAGGCAAATCACACTTTGAACCACAGAAAGCCTCTCCAGGGAAGACCAGCTGCACTTGTTGTACTCCCATACTCAGAATGCCTCTCCACAGAGCACTGGAAACCCAAGGAGGCATCTAAAAGTGAACAGGAGCCGAAGCCAGTTGCATGCACGAGACCTTTCCTAGATTACCTGCCAGGTCAGGAAGCATTCCCATTTGAACTAAGATGGAGATGAATAAAAAAACAATACAGAAAGGTTGAGAGGAAGTGGAATTGGAGAGAGAAAGACTTAATTAGATACACCACACGAGGAGGAAAGCGTATGATGCCTGCTTGCAGATAATGAGGCTACAGGCTTGATTACAAATCCACACTTCCCTCTGCTTCTTCCCCTCCCTTCCCCTGCTCTCTTTGCAATCACTATTCAGGCCGCGTCCACACTTGACAGATTTGGACTTTGTTCTTCATTGGCTCAGACACGACCTCTTTTCACAGGATTTATCTCCGTGAGCTCTCTATGAAATCAACTTGGTATTTTATGATTGTTACTTAGTGTTTTTGTGTAAGGAAGTTACGGATTTATAATTGAAAACAAGGAGAAACCAATTTTTTTTTTCCTTACTGAGGTTTGGGAAATGCTCCTTGGCAGAAGAACCCTCTGCCAGGTGCTAATTGCATTCCTATTGTATTTTGGCTCCTTGTTTCCTACTCTAGGGAGGGGAAGAGAGGTGGGGGGCATTTGAAGATAATTGAACAAGGTGAAAATGAATGCTCATTAAATTCCAGAATACAGGAAGACTCATTTCATAGGAGAGGGCTGTAAATATGACTTTTAATGAAGTTATGACATGGTGGCCAATAAAAGTCATTTACTCTGCAGTATTACAGTTAATTATACACAGCTGGAGCCATTTATGGCTTGTCCCTTGTTAACTTTGCTTGCCTGCATGTTAACCCTTCCAGCATGGAAACAGCCAGGAAGCAGGCAGTTTTGCACATAAAGGGACATTAAAGAGCTGTCCCATGTGACCATAGGGCCAAAGATAATCATCAGCAGCTCACACACCCTCAGCTCCTCCATTCCAGAGAGCACAAGGGAAAAGAGAAAGAAACTCCTCCTCCTCCCCCTCCTCCTCCTCTTGCTCCTCTTGCTCCTCTTCCTCTTCTTCCTCCTCCTTCTCTTCCTCCTCTTCCTCCTCCTCCTCTTCCTCGTCCTCTCTGTCTCTGTCTCTCTCCCTTACTCCCCTCTCCATCCCTCCCCTCTCTCTATTGGAAAAATATCTACATTTCTTTTGGGAAAATTGATGGATCAGATCTAAGCATTTTAATTTTGGTGTTAGGAATGTTTTAAATGCATTTCACAGCAGCTAAAGCGATGATGGAAAAGTGAAACTGACACTGTCCTCAGCAGCTCAACAGCACGGACAAAGAGCCTGTCCCCAGTGCAAGCTGGCATTGACTTCTCTCCTGAAGATCCTGCATTTTGAGGTGCATCCACAGGTTAATAGCGGTTTCAAACTGCAAAGGCATCCCATTTGGTTGTATGAGGAGACAGGAGAGAAGCACTGTGTAAAAGTTTTGTTTCCCAGATGTGCCAGCACAACAAAGTAAAGACCTTGCTTTTATTATTCCTCAAAGTAATTCCAACCACAGCTATAGGTTCTCACCTTCATTCTAGAAACCTTGTTATCCTGAAAGCTGCCTTGTGCTATTCTTTGTTCTAGGGTAGAAGCGGGTGGCCTTACTCACTACCAAAATTGTTCTATAGTCCATTAGGTTGAGATTTGTGTTAACTAATTTTCTGTCCATGAGCATTCAGCTTTCAAAGTCATTAGGTACAGTGTTCAAGAGAGGCATCTGTGTCATCCATTTTTTTTCCTCTGGCAAAAATATCTGAGAGAAATAAGTGAGGGGAAAGGGTAATTTTGATTCATGGTCTGAGAGGTCCCAGTGTATAATCATTTTGGCTCAGTGGCTAATGCTCTTACGTTGGTGTAGAACCTCGTGGCAGGGAACATGTGTTTAAATAAAGCAGATAACCTTGGAAAGCCAAGAAGCAGATAAAAAGGAAGGGGCTAGGGACACTGTATAACCCTCAGTCACAGTCCCAGCCACCTCCTTCTAACTGGCTCCTTCTGAATAGTCCATAATATTATGAACTGAACAATGAGTTAGTCCATTGATAAGGTTAGAGCCCTTGTCATGGAAGAACATCTTAATGGCGCTAGCTCTGAGCATGGCTGTCTAGGAAATAAGCACATAGTAAATGAGCCTCTAGGGATCTTCTGGCCCCAAGCTATATCAGTACTCTGTAAGCATTTTCTTTGGTCCTACTCCAGATCTTAGGATGAGTTGTCATATGTAGGAATGACATAATCTTGCAGAGTCTGTTTTTGAATTATTTTTGGTTTATGAACTCTGTGCTGCATGGTTTTGTTTCTACTTTATGACCAACTAAATTATTTCTGTCATCAATTAATGGCCAACTGGTCTCTCTCCATAGCATTAAGTGCTTACAGGCTGATTCTGTATTGTGTATCTGCATGGTTTTACCACATTTGCATTGATTCTGCTCTTTACAACTATATCTAGGAAACAGTTATTTTATGACACTGCAACCCATTGTCAACACTAGGATTGAGAAAATTGCTCTACGCCATGTCTTACATCACCAATCTTTCCCTTTAGAAGGAGGAGACAGAGTGGGCCAGAACAAAAGGGATCCTCGAATTGCTTGCCTGTGCCTTCCCAAAGGGTCCCAATTATATTTGCTCCCATATAAAGCCTGGTCTCCCCAATATCGCCAATTTCTTCTGTCCATTCATGATGGAAGTCTCTCCTTATTCTGATGGAGGAACAAAAATAATAATAAATGATTTATTTACAGTTATAGTTCTTTCCTATCTGTGACCAGATGAGTTGATCATGTGAATCTTTTCTATTCACATACTCTGTGAATCCCTCTCTCTCTCTCTCTCTCTCTCTCTCTCTCTCTCTCTCTCTCTCACATACACACACACACACACACACACACACACACACACCTGCCATTAAAGGGAACAAAAGAAGGAATGAGCACTTTGGCATGGCAGGGAGAACAGGCAGCCTGGCTTGAATTGCATAGCTACTTGTCAATGAACATGTAAGGTAGGTAATGGGGTGAGGATGCACATGGAATTTATATAGCATATCTGAAGTCTTATTATTTCTCCTGAAGTTCCAGGACATCTGTACATCCGCCTTTTTCTTGAATTTAACCTTGAATGTTGTCAGTGTAATATACCTCAGAACAAATTTGGAAATGTCTATATTAGTAATTAGTACTTGTGCTGGCTAATTTTATGTTAACCTGACACAAACTAGAGTCATTTGGAAAGAGGAAACTTCAACTGAGAAAATGTCTCTACCAGATTTCCCTGAAGGCATTTTCTTCATTGATGATTGATACAGGAGGGCCCAGCTCACAGTGAGCAGTGCCACCCCTAAGCTACTGGTCCTGAATAGAAAAAAGAAACAGGCTGAGCAAGCCATAAGGACTGAGACAGTAAGCATCACTCCTCTTTGGACTGTACATCAGTCCTGCCTCCAGGTTCCTGCCTTGAGTTACTGCCCCAACTTCCCTGGCTGATGAATTTATAAGCTCTAAAGAGAAATAAACCCTTTCCTCCTGAGTTGCTTTTGGTCAAGGTGTTTTATCACAGCAAAAGAAACTATAACTAACACAGTACTGAAATATTCCTACCTGCAGTTCAAACCTAAGAAAAAGGGGCCCCTTTCCACTAGACAGAGAACACACAGAAGATTCCACACTTGTCCAAGACTTCAACACTCTAGTTGACATATAATTTGCACGTTTTTCTGAGCATGACTCTGGAATACCTTTGTCTAACTCTGGAAATTAACAAATTAAAGTCTGTTACATTTGAAGGACAGAGGGAAGAAATGGAATCCTTATTGTTCAATGTGCGAGGCTTTTAAGAGAAACTATCAACTCAGAAAAAGTCAAGCTGTGCTAGCAGTGGAAGATTGTTAGATAAGAAACACAGATGTGTGATGCATACCAGACATCAAGAAAGGGCCAAAAGAATGCCCTCTTTCAATACACTTTTGGTAGATGAAAGCATAATTATTATACCAGGATGTTAGCTTGTGCAATACAGCCCTTGAACTAGATGTGTTTGCTAAGTATAACTTAAAAGTTAGCATCATTATGTCCTCCTAATTTTACCACAAAAATTAAAATAAAAAATATTTATACCAAACTGCATATTCTATATGAAAAGCCATTTTATTTTTCATTTCTGAGACTTCTGTTTTGAATTCACATAGATTATCATAGTTTATATATACCACTCAAGGTTAAGAATTTACATAGCATGCAACTAATTGAATTACAGTAGTGTCTTCCTAAAGGATACTTATTTGTGAACTTCAGACAATACGACAAAGCATCTGGGGTTGTTTCTAATACTTGTTCTGCCTGAATGAATTCAAACATCACTTCCCTAGTGAAATGTCTTTGTGCACCTGTAGCAATTTTGTTCTTTGTAAATGCCAATTCATTGTGGGAAAGTTATTCTCTGATTTTATGTTTTATATTATATCTGTGCTCAAAGTACATATTTATAGGCATGTTGAAATTTATCACACAATGAATGTTTACAAACGATGAACCAATTGAAAATTAGTCAAAGTATTCATTCAGTTTTAACAACAGGTAGTACAATCATTGATTCTCTATTGCTTTGACTGAGAAATGTCCCCGATAGTCTCAGATATTTGAAAACTTGGTTCCCACTTGGTGGCAATGTCTGGGGAGGAGTTGGAAATGTGATCTTAATAGAGAAAGTATCATTGGGGGCAGGGTTTCAAGCTTCTCCCTACTTTCAGGTTTGCTCTGCCTACTTCACGCTTGTGTTTGAAGATATGAGATCTTAGCTTCCTGGTCTTGCTTCCATGCTGGCCAGCTATGATGGATTCTTAAGCCCCTGGAACCCTAAACAAAATAAACTCTTTCTCCCACAAATTGCTTTTGTTCATTTTGTTTTATCATTTATAATGACATTCTGTGTAATCTGTAACTACCACGCAACATACTTTCATTAAAGACCCTTAATTTAACGTGTGTGTGTGTGTGTGTGTGTGTGCATGTAATTTTATTAATTATTAACAGGCTCAGTATTTTTATTGAGGTATACTTTATATACTTTGTAAATGGACCGTTTGTATAGTTTGTATAGTTTAATTACTTTTGGAAATGCATACTCCTACATAATTTTCCCCACAAGCAAGAGGTTGTCTCCACTGACTCCCCCGACCCAAATATTGTACCCCAATGCAGCAATTCTCCAGATTACCCTGACCCTAGGTAACTGATAAAAGGCTTTTGCACTATGGGTTTCTTATTCTTGTATAGAATTTTAAGTATTTGGGTTTATATAAAGTGAACTGTTCTAGATCTGACTTTTGTTACAGAATATAATTGAACTTTGGGGTGTATCTAATTATTTTCTTATTAATGAGTAGTAGTAGTCCTGATGTGGAAGATGGTTCCTTCTGCTTTTGATGGGCATTTCAGTTGTTCACACTTTTGTCTGTTTTGAATAAATACCCAATGGTTATTTAACACAAGCCTGTAAGTCTTATGGTGAGGATTGTTTTATGTTTCTTAGAATGCAATTTGGGGGAGTTTTGTTATTTTCTTTTTAGGAGAAAAATTATAAATATGTAATACAGAAATTAAAATAATTTTTAAGAATTAAGAGAGTGTACTTTTCACAGATCAGTTACCATCCCTTAAACATACCCTCCCTCTTACTTTCTAGAGGGGTTTCTCGTCTTGTTTTATGCTTGCTTTAAACACAATTCCATATATTACTATGGTAATACCAAATGAACATCTGAACTGAACAGAAATTACAGTGGTTTCCTATGAAGTTCCTACCTGTTATAAACATCTCATTGGCATTGGAGTGGTACATTCCCTGTCACATCACATAAAGTCCATGGCTTATTCTTGGTGTTCTTGGCACTAAATGTTCTATGGGTCTTGATGTAGTTTTAAACATTTATTACATTTATTTTTTTTATCTCTGTGTATTGTGGGAGATGCACAAGTAGAAGCCATAAGAACACTTGTGGGAATTGGTTCTTTCAGATAAAACTTAACTCGTCATTCTTTAAGGGAAGCAGCTTTACCTGTTGAGCCATGTCACTGACCTTAACATAATTTTTAATGGCACATACATAATAGTGTCATACAATACTTTCAATCTCCTACTTGTATCCACTGTATTGTTAATTTGTTCTGCAATTTTGAGGGCTAACATATTAGTCAATATTGCAATGTAAGAAGATATTTTAATGGAAAATGGGAAGCCCAGTCTTACCTAGGTGAGTTATATAAAGACTTGGCAATACATTATGATAAAAACATCCTTTACATCCTAAGAGACTGGAAAATTTCCTAGACTTTGCTGCCAAAATTAATGCTACACCTTCAGGTCATGTAAGATATAAGACTGCTATCTTACTGTGTACTAAGCTTGTTTGTTCAACCTGCCTTTAGGGGAACCATATAACAACCAACGTGACTTGCCTTGGATTTCCCATGAAATCAGCTTTTACAATGGAAGGTAATGTGTGGTTGTAATTTTATGTGCTCTTTCATACCCCTAACATAGAGTAATGTATGTATAGTCTGATAATTGTTTGCTAAAACAGCAAATATAAGCTGAAAGCAGTCTTAGAAAATGAATATCCACCATAAACATTAAGCACAACACAGAGATATTTCTTGCTAAACAAACTGTTTACTGGGACAGTTGAGGTTAGCTGAAGCCAGTGACTTAATCACTTATAAAATTCTGTTAATGATTTCTGTTAAGAATCCCTCATTCCTTCCTCATGTGATACTTTCTGTGTTGTTCAGTACAGAGCAAAATCTTTTGCTAAGGACAGTCATATACAGACACTCAGATAGACACAGGGACAGATTCAGAAGACAACCTTCAGCCAGTCACAGATTTGGATTCATACAACAGACAGAGAAGGTGCAAGACACACAGGTAGTGAAGTAGAGATTTCAAAGCTGGGCTCACTCTTGACTAAATGACACAAAGGGAAACTGCTTTGATTTCTTTCACTGGGACACTGAGTGGTGACTTGGAGTTAATCACTCATGTGTTAAAACTATGTGTAGAGGTAAAATATCATTCAGATTAACAGGTTCCATCCAGTGTTTATCTTGCACTTGAAAAAGAAATTTTTTCTCATGGTCAAAACTGGGTGCTAGGACTTGAAGAAGTTTAATTCAAAGAAGTTGTGTGTGTCGGTCTGAAATACCCTTTTCCAGTTGGCAATTGTTTTAATACATGTTTTACTAGAAGAGGAGAGGTTCTTGTCACACGCTGATATTGATGTTCTATTGACTATAGTCATTGTGTATTTTTCCCATCAGACTCTCATTGAGTCAAACATCATGAAGTAGTTATATGCTATTGTCCCACAAAGGGTTCTATAACTTTATTTTCACATTGTTGTTTATTGAGATGAACTAACAGCAACCCTGAGGTTTTAATAGCAAAAAATGATTACTGATTTGCCCACAGGATTCTGTCACAAATGTAAGGTCAGAAGTGACATCTTATAGAAAAACCATAACTTCTCTAACAGTATACCCTAGACATTTTTGACATCTGAGTGCAGTAAATACTCTGATGCTTCAGGATGTTAGATTCATGGACTTACGCTCTCTTGAACAGGCAAGCAAGAGATATGGCTGTTTTGTTGTTTAGTTGGTTAGTGTTTTGAAATAGTATCTCACCCTGTAGAAAAGGCTGGTCTTGATGTTGGTGATCTTTCCACCTCATCCTCCTGCATGCTGGGTTACAGGCATATACAATCACACCCAGTAGACATACAAATGTCACTTCTGTCTACTTCGTACTTGCTGAGCCACTGAACTTTCAGCCTCCAGATGCAGGTGGCAGGTTGATAGGAAGCTTCAAAGAGTAAGAAAGACATTTTTATTGAACAGTTTCTACCAAAGCATTCTCAGGTCAATTCTGGTGTGACTTTGATCCACCTTGCTTTAGTTTCTCTAATTTAATTAAAGAAATGGCTTGGGATAGTGCTGTCATATCTGTTTCCAGTGACCATTAAGGTCAGGAGGAGCTTCCAACAAGGGAAGAATCAAACCAGACCTGCACTAAGCATAAAACTGATCCTGGAAAGCATTTTCTTCCAACCAGGTGTGTCAACATTGTTTGTCCTGTCAGACAAATGTCATTTGTCCTACTAACTATTGAGATAGGCATAGAAATCTAGGGAAATCAAGCTATGTAGACAGAATGTCTGGGATCCTATAATCCTTTGGCACAACTGTCACAGTGTCATTACAAAAAGCAGTGGTACCTCTTCTCACCCCCATGACCCTTGGTAGAGCTCTTCATATTTTTCTATATTACCTCCTGACATTCTTCTGCATCATTTTCCACAGAGCAGCAGAATGAAAGCCAACACCTGAACTCTCCATTCAATGACTAGAAAAGGAAGCTGTTTGCACTAGTCAGACACAGGAGAAAGGTTTGCCATGTGGCATCTGCAGCAAATGCAGGCAGAACCCTGCCACTGATGAAGAACTCAGGTCACCTCGCCAGTGCTTTCTGTTTGTTCTCCCCAATACAGCAGGTCCTGGCAACTTCCTGCTAGAGAGTTGCCTAAGCTGTCAGGCTTACATGTGTGTTGAACCAAAGCGCCTGGCAAATTACATCCTCCAGTTGGCAATCCTTCATTCCTGATTTGATCTGCAGCTACAATATCTCCCAGTCCCCATCGAGGAAATTCTGAGCAGTGACTTCCTTCCTTCCTTCATCTGGAATGCTTCTTTCAAGGATTGAAATAAGTTGAATCTGGACCATTAGTTCATTTTCCTCACTTGCTTTCTCTCTGGCATTTCCAGGTTCTCCCTCTCCCCCTACTCATTCTCCTAACTGTATTTCCTAAGACGATTTAATCAAGCCACTTTAAGACAGTATCTCCCTCTCGCTGCTTCAATTTTATCACCTCAGCTTCCCTAGCATCTCATTTCATTATTCTACCCTGTTCTACCGTCCAGTATTGGCTTCTCCCTGACCGAAGAGATGGTTCAGCTTTTCTGTCCTTTCCAGTATCTTCAAAGCCAAGCATTTCATGTTCAGGGAAAGGCCAGGTTATGCTGGCTTCAGATGATGAGGAATGGAATCTGGATCCAGGTTAGGAGAAGCAACTTCTCCAAGTCTCATTCAGACTTGCCACATACTGGTTTTGTAGAGAACTAAATTACCCCAAAGCTTTCTAAAAATTAGCACCTCTGCACAGGGAAAATTTCCCTTTTTCTTTATTTTGTTTCATACAAGAGGGAGCACAGCCTAGCTTTATATGGTGAAATACCATGTTTACCAGCACGTGTTTAATCTTGGTCCTGGAGAGAAAACAAAACAAAAATGCTACTATAAACTTACATGACCTTCACCAAAGCTTGAGTTGTTCACAACAAATACATCAGTGTCTATTTTGAGCCCATTAAATCCATTACGAGTATGAACGGAGGCATGTGGTAAGAAGTCACTTTGTAGCAGTACTGAACATTCAAAACCTTACAAGAGGGACTATTTAGCGATGAGTTTGAAGAACTATATACATACACTCTGAGGAGTGGAGTGTCTTGGAAACAGCTTCTTTTTTACGTTTTTGGTGCACCAAGAAAGTTAAAGTTAGTCTGAACACCAATTCTCAGGGCATAAAAGTCATATTGATGTCAATATCGAAGACTGGGTTGAAAGGGCACCAACCTTAGCACCTTATCTGAAAATTATAAAGAAGTTTATAAATCCAATCCTGAAGACAATTTATTTCATTTTCAAAAGGCCCACTGCCAGCTCCCAATATTGTCCATAAATATCCCTTACCAAGATAATCAGATTAAGATTTTTACTATATTTTCAGAAGGAATGCACATCCTCTCTTATTATCACTAATAGGATAGGAATTTCAGACTACTGAGCCTTCATCCCACACTCACAGTCTGGAGGAAGAATTCATTAATCAACCCAAATTCAACAGATTAGCATCTTGGCCTTCATGGAAACTAGACATGGCCAAGAGTTATTTCCCAGCTCAAAAGAAGTAAGGGGAAACCATTATGTAAAATTTAAAAGAAGGCTTGCAAGAGGACAACTAATTGGTGGTGTCCCTTGAATTTTTACTTTTTTCCTTTGTGGGTGGATTATAGACACTTGTGTGTGGCCATGATTCAGCCACATGGTAGCAATGGTAAAAGGAAATGTAGAATGTCAGAGACCTCACACTTAATAGGTAGAACACGTGCGCTAGTGCTTACTCAGCAGCACCTACCTAATTTTGTGAAGAAATCAAAACCCCTAGTACGTGTCACCATTTTAAATTCGCTTTACTTTCAATTTTTTTTTTCCACAGCAGAGCATACATATCTTGTCCATAATAGCCAGAAAGTATTTGTTCAACCTTTGCTCTGCTGCTGCGGTTTGAACATTGCTTTTTCTTTAGCACAAACTATTGGGACCTGGCAACCCATGTGGTGATGGAAGGCTTAGTAGAAGGTGTTAGGCTCAAGGAGGCCAAACCCTTGTGAGTGAATGGATGCCTTCGTCCAGGGACCGGTTACAGCAAGATCAGTTTGGTATGGAGCAAGCTTACCCTTCAGTCTCTCCTCCATCTGTGATTACCTGTCCTTCTGATCTCTACCATGAATTCATGAACCAGGAAGCCATCACTAGAAGCTAAACCTGTGCTTTTTAGTCTTCTGAGATCCTGAAACAAGTAGCCAAGTAAACTCTTCTCTGTATGTATTATATAGTCTATAGTCTTAGGTATTGAATAAGAGCAACAGAAAATAGGCTAGTAACCCAAAGTTTAAAAAGTTATGCATTCTTTATCTACCTCTGCTCGTCTTAACATACCATTGGCATTTGTGTGATTCACATTTTACAATGAAAATAATGAATCAAGCGACAGTAGAGCCTTTGAATCTCTACAGCCCATAATATAACACCCACAGCAAGTTGGCTTCTGTGTGTCAACACATTCTGTTGCATAAATGGCATCATGGAAAGAGGGACCAACAGAATTTCACTTCAGAGCAGTATCCTTTTATATAAAGACAGATTTTTTTTTCTAACTAGATTTTAAGGATAAAAGAACGGCAGACCAGAAAGCAACGAGAAATAAGAAAAGGTTAAGCAGATGCAGCAGAAGCAAGAGTGGCTTAAAATAAGAATTTATACCACCCTAAACGTCATGCTTCTGTGCAATATTTTTACTTATTTCTCACTTTCTTCTGATTCCCAGTGCTAAGACATGCGTCTTTCCAGCATTTTATCTTACCAGCCCCATTGCTGTTTGCCTCTGTCTCTAGAATTATCTCTTTACAGTACCCGGTGTCTGCAGTTAGATGATGCTGATGCCATGTGCAGGAAGATTAACCAGAAATACTTCTTTCAGCTGTTGTGGATAATGGGACCAGGGAAAGGCTAATGGCTTAAAGTTCTGTGAGTGTTCCCTCAGATTTGGATTGTGGAAACTATTCTGTGGCTGCTGTGTAGTGCAGGGCAGTCCCATGACTCAACACAGGCAGTTTGATATGCTGTCTGTTCAGAGGAGCCCGGGTTTCTCCGTCTGTTCCTGGTTTTCAGAAACCTGAGGTAAATAAAATAAATAACAGGAGAAAAACTGTAACTATGGAAAACGCCCCTGGTTCTGGAACTGCAGTAAGTCAGCACGAACGTATGAGTTGCCTGGGCTGCCCAGATGCACAAACCCTGCTGCTTCCTCGTTGTGACAAAGAAGGAAGCAACACCCAGAGTATGCTCTGGAGAATTTTTGTTCTATTCTATTTTTATAATATGTTTTGTATTTATTCTTTGAGAATTTTATACATACATACCATGTATTTTGATCATATTCATTACCGTTCCTTCCCTCCAACTTCACCGGACCTCCCAAAGTATCTGCATTTCAAAGTCATGTGCCTCTCTCTCTCTCTCTCCTTCCTTTCCTTCTTTCTTTCCTATTTACTCATTAGTCAATTAGTGTAGTCAAAATATGGGTGTGGAGCTAGAGCATGGGCAACCTGCTAGTGGCCATACCTGCAAAGAAAAATTACTCTTCTTCCACCAGCCATCAACTGCCAGTGCTCTTCAGTCCTTAGGGTCTCACCCCTCCCACATCTATGCTGGAATTTTGACCTGCTTGATCCTGTGTAGGTAACCACAGCTGCTATGAGTTCATGCATACAACATCAATGTCATATCTGGAAGACAGAGCATCAATGTCATATCTAGAAGACAACATTTCACAGCATTCTTCTGCATCTTCCAACTCTCAATTTCTCTCTGCCTCCTTTCCTACAATGTTCCCTGAACTTTGGATGGTGGTGAATACATTGGTCCAGATGCCTCATTTAGGACTGAGCACACATAGTCAGTTATTCTCAGCACGTAGACTGGTTATGAATCCCTGTATTAATAGTTACCTACTGCAAAAAGAAGCTTCTCTGCTCAAGAATAACCACAACACAAATATAGGTATACATATAAATATTTACAAGGTAGTTTGACCATGTGACCGTTTAGCAAAGCAGCATGTTCCCTACTAAGGCCTATAACTTCTCTAACCATGTACTTTTGACTGGGTTAACAGTACTAGGCTTGAATTCCCTTCTGTAGAATTGGCCTAAAATTGAATCAGAAAATAGTTATGCCCATAACAGAGATACCACTATAGCACCAGAAGGCACATCTTGCCAGGAAGCTTGATATATACATATATATATGTATATATATATATATATATATATATAGTTACAAGATCCAGATCTGAGTTAAACCATTGATAGCTTTTCTCCCCTAGTGACCTGCATAGCATCTTCTGGCACTATGAAAACTAGACAGATGAGAGGAACTTTCCACGTCAGTTCTACCTTGAGTTTTCTATGTCCTGCAACTCAAATGTGTGGTGCTTTCAGAAACAGTGTCTCACTCTCTAGGTGGTCAATTAAGACCAATGGCAATGGTCTGTGATCTTGCAGGGGACTCTGTGACCTACCTGACCAATTTTTAAAATTAAAATTAAGCAACTCTTTACTGACTGAATTGTCTCTAAAACCCACCTATCATTTTCCTTTTAATGCTCTTCACAAATTCACATCCAAGGCCTCTTCAAAGTTTCTTCTTTCTTTTTCTTTCTTTCTTTCTTTCCTTCATCAAGAGTTAGGCTATATAACTAAGAAATCCACTTGTCTATAGATGACATAATCACTGTCTCAGAATGCTAGGATTTACTGTGCATGAGAGCTTATGCTTTGTGTCTTTGGTTCCAGAGAGCAAAGTTAAGAAATCAGAGGGAAAGGTGAAACTTTAGACATTAGAGAACTTGCTAATAAATGATGTGTTGATCTGTTAGGGCTTAGGTGAACTATCTTGCAGGACACAAGGGTGCATGTATGTGGAGGGGCAGGAGGAGTGCTTGCTGTGTAGAGCTCTCAAGTGTGAAGGTGTTGGCCTAAGTTTATGAATTATCATTGCACATGTTTTATGTTCTTTCTGATATGTTGCATACCTGCCAGGGAAAAGGTAGAGTTTACCTTTGCTTGTTCCTTTCTTCCTTTCTTCCTGGTGATAGAGAGATGGTAGAAGGTAATTTTTCTGCTGTTAATTGAGAATCCCAGTTTTATACTGAAGTGCCAGTTCTAGCCCCATACTCAGTCTTCAGATACTTAAACTCGAGGTTCTGAATTCCTTGAATATGAGGAACCATGAGTATCTTTTGCACTGAAAGAACTCTGTTTTAAACTCTGTCTTTCTCTCCTGTTCTCTCTGAGTGTAGAATTTATAACATGAGTTGATAAACGACCTTGGGTTCTATGCTAATTTTCTTTTGCTGATAAAACAGACAACCAAAGGCTTCATCATTTATATCTATAGATATTTATTATTTACTGCTTCTGTGCTTTCGAAATCAGACCTGGCCCTTGGTGGGTTGAAAGCAAGCTGCTGACAGGGCTGTGTTTCTTTCGGGGTTCTTTAGGGAAGGGACTGTTTACCTATCTTTTCCAACTTTTTGGTGTTTTTGATCTGCTTCCTTAGTTTTAAAGCCAACAAACATTTAGGAGTTGGAAGAGAAAAAGGAGACTATAATGTTTTATGTTCTTTTAGTATCCTTCTCTCCCTACCTCCTTTCCACCTCATCTCTTTCCCCCAACTCCTTACATACCTATTCCGCAGTCTCCCAGAAACACTCAGATTCCATGGAACAAGTTCTCAGAGAATTTAGGAGGCCAGAGAAATATCATTTGCAAGCATCAAGCAGCTTTTTGAGCAACCAACATCGGCGAAGAAGGGCAGGGAGTTAAATATATAATTTTCAGAAATTCCGAGGGTGAAAGAATTGATGGGAGTCAGAGGCTTAATAATCATATGGGTTGTAGAAAAAGACCCAGTCAAATTGGAGGTTTTATTCTGTTCATAATTCTAGGGAAACTTACCGTATTTAAAAAAAAAAGAACTGTCCACATATCCATGACACAGACCTTTCTTGCTTGTAGAAATTACATGGTATATTAGACCTTAAGCTATTTTAAATTTATCTCTTTGTCTCAACTTCCTACCTCTATATTACCACCTACTAGACGACTCAGACTCTTGGTATCATGGTGGTTTTGAAATGTACACTGAAGAAGCCTTATAGGTGAGAATCACAAAATGAATTCAATTTGCCTTTCTGCTGCCTGCTAAATGAGATGGCCATCTTTAGGAGCAAACAAATGCACTCATAATATATCTTGGACTATATGTTACATTACCAAGTTTCCAGAACTTGGTAATGCCACCTGAGCATACCCAGAAGTATTCCTGTCCAGCCTTAAACTTTTCAAATATTCCATGGTTTTGACCAAGAATGTCTAAAATTTGTATGCCCTCTTCTTAATTTCTGACCTCAGACTGAGCATGCTCAGGAATGAATCTATCCAACAAATGCCTCTGTATATAAATGTGTGTGAGTGTCCCAAATGAAATCTTAACACTTTCTTTACCCAGGAAGGGCATCACTTTAGAAATAGCTCCACGTTTTCCTTATCTGCTGCAGGAAATAAATCTTTCCCCACTCTTTTGTGACTTGCTATTGTACTCATATGAAATCCTGTCATTTACTCATACCCCAATGTCCTTTGGAAGGTGACAGCCACCATTGAATATGTGTAATCCCTTATGTTTTTTGAGTTTGCTTAAGTACATTATACGTCACACATATTTTTACAACATAGCCAATGTTAAAACTTCTGGGAATGAGTCTGCCCATTTCCTTCGGGGATAAAGAATTCACCCCCCCTCCTTCACTTTCATATAGATGGTGTCCCAGGGAGGAAAGCCAGGAACACAATTTTGGAATTCCCCAGCTGCCATCATGCATCACTGATTTTAGACTCAAAGAGCTCTCTCTAAGATAGGTTACAAGCCTTCTCTGTTGATTTGACTGGAAGGACAAGGAACCACTCTTTCTTTCTTTTCAAGGGTAAGAAGGCAACAATCAGCCACCAGCTGTCTCCAACCACCCTCTTCCCCCTTTCTCCCTTTGGTGACCCTCATCCCCTTGCATGCTGGTAAGAAATTTCGAAGTCAACTTACCTCAGCTCTCTACAATTATCTAGTTGTGTGCAGTGGTCTCCCAACTCATTTTGGTAGCTGGTATTCACAATTCATATGGTGCATTAATTATTTTTTGGTACTTTATTGTTGGAAGTATGATGAAGCTTGGAAGTCTACCGTAGTAGTTGGTTTGAGTCTATGGAGTTAACCAGTCACCTACGGATAGAAATGCCTTAATGATATAAGGACAGTTTTTGGCCAAATAGGAGTCCGCCTTTCATCTGGTACTCCTCCCTCTGTTTGTTAGTATCTGTGCATGTCTAAATTTAATTTTAGTTTAGTGCCTTTGGTGATTCACCCCACTTGATACGTTTAATTCCAAGTGTGGCTTGAAAACAACAGAACAAAAATTCCCAAGCACCTGTTCCTAGGCAGAATGGAGAACCCACAAACATGGGAGGCACAGGCAGGGCCGTCTCTGAACATCTTGGTGATTTGGTGTGCTTCCTGTGAACTTACAACATGGAGACTTTTGTAGTGACAATAAAAAGCCTGAAACAGCCTCATATTTCTCTTCTTCCTCAGGCAAAAAGTCCCCAAGCACCCCACCTAATTAACTTCTAACCTGCTGGCTGTGGAGGTATTTTCTCTTCCTTTAACTGCTAATGAAGTCTAGACTCTCAAAGTTTCCTTTTTTACTAGAGCCTTGTACTTATTAATTATGAGCCCCATACTTTCCCTGCTATATTGAACTTTATAAAGTGCACAGGTGAGAATTTACCCTCTTCGTATTTAGAATCAACTCCTAATTTCCTTCTGGAATTTTTTCTGCCTGCTCATACAAACTAATAGAAATTAGTGACAACAATAAAACTAACAATAATTGTGAAAACACATAAGTATATTTTGGGACATGGGGAGATTGAAAGACAAATTTGAGAACATAATACATCGTTTCAGAAAAATATGAAAAATATATGCCCATACATTCCTCACTGTGGAGATATATCGATCTGAATGTTAGAGAAGAGAAATATCAATCCAGTATCAGATACAGGAAAATTATTAATTCAGGTGCACGAGGGACTCATGGCTCATGGTTCACATATTATGAATTTAACTAGTATTAGTGAATCATCTTTTATGGGTCAAGTATGTGCTTGACACCAAACAAACAGAAAATGAGCAAGCCTCTAAGGAAGGTTATTTGCTTTTTAAAACATTCTTACCATGCAGCCCAGGCTGGCCTGGACTTATCATCTTCTTGACTCAGCCTACACAGTGGTAGCACTATAGGGATATGCTAGAATAGTGATATGGGGATCTCCAGCTTTCCTCAGTGATCATATACAGCATCTAAGGTAAGCTGTGTGTCACAGAGTTGTCCAAGCAAAGATCTCCATATATTTAGCTGTGTATGTCACATGGTCATTTTCAGCTTTGAAGATATGTTGTTTTCTTACCAAAGAAGAAGGGCTTTAGTAATGGATGTATTGATGCATAATGAAATACATTCATTTCACAAATACATGAACTAAAATTTAAGACAAACACAGCAAAAACTCAATGGTGTGTAACAGCTTCGTATTTCACTTGGAGATTCTTTCACCTCAGTCCTGCATAAGAATTGCCAAGAAACATAAAGCTGGGCTCCATTCACAGAGATTCTCAGGCTGTACATGTGGTCTGAGGTTTAAATAATGAAGCATTCTTTAAGTTGCATAAATACTTCTGATTAGGCTTTAGAGACAAGAAACATTAAACACCTCCTGTCTGTCTTTAGTGTAGCTTGTGGCACATTAAACAACTACTTCCCCCTTCCTGCTAATTCTGTACTATTATTTCATAGAACATTTAGGGGGTTATAAATGAAGATATTTCAGTGAATCTCATGTAGAAAATACCTGTGTTGTTAGATATTTAGTTTTTTTTTCTTTTGTGTTACTTCAGCAGAGACAAGAGTCCTTTACAATTTTGAGAAGTTTCCTATGCCAAGCAGGTCTGTGTGTTTTTTTTCCCAAATGACTATCACATTATTTCTGTGTTCTGACATACTAAAATGATCTTCCCTCAAGAAAGAGCCACTAAAGACAGGTTATCATGTGTAACCTGCAACACATTTTTTTTTCCTGATTGGCACAATTTATTTCTCATGTTCTTTGAAGTCTGAAAATGAAAGTAGAAAATTAGCTATGAAAACTAGCTATGAAAACATTATTAACAAATAATTTTTAAATATGCCATTTTTAAAAAATTTAACTGTATTCTGGAATTCAGAGTTTTACACTTTTGGGTTGCTTATCTAAAATCCATCCTTCTATCTCCTCCTTAAATTGTGCCATGTTTTTAATTTCATTTACGTTGATCTTGTAAGGCGAAACAAGCCACTGTCTCAGCTACTTTTCCCTTTATACATTACAGGAAATTGGCTCATTAAAGTATAATTTATTTTAAGATATGAAGAGAAAAAAAAAAACATTCATCTAAAAAAATCACAAGAAAATTTAAAACCCAGCAGCTGTAACTCCAAGAACAAGAACTCACTTGAGTGAACTAGGCGGAGTCACCTTTATTTACAGCTGCCTTGAGGGTCAGAATATGATTTTGAAAAGATTAACAGTGTGATTATCATGAAAATGTTAATCGGATTTGAAGGATTTTTGTAACTAGCAAGGGAGTAAACCACTAAGACATTAAGGCTTGGACAAAGAGCATGAAGGAATTGTGTCCCTATGAGCATCTTTAAAGTACAGCGGAGTGAGGATGATGGGAAGGAAGCCGGCATGAGCAGCATTTTACAGGCCCAGCTCCGCAGTCACCATGGTTCTTCCTGTTAGAAACCTCGTATATTTCTATTGAATCACACTCGTGTTGTCAGGAGCTACACTAAGTCTTACTCAATAACTAGTAGTGAGTCAAAGTCACCATAGTCCCCTAGAGTGAATGATCCTTTGGTGACCTGCTAAACAGTACTTCAGTGGAACAATAAAATGACATTCTACTAATCTTTGTACCTGACTCAAACTTTGAATCATATTTTCCTTAGAAGTTAAGCTAACAGTGTCAAAGTGGCATTCCCTGGGAGCCTCAGAGACAAATTTCATGTGGCTTTAATGAGGCCTTACTTCTCCTTCACTGGGTTTGTTCTCATGGATGGCTAAAGAAATGCTAAATTCCCTGTTGAAACCCAAAGTCTAGCATGATGTTTACAATGTGGAAAACTTTGTACTCTCCTCTGGAAATACAAGTTTATTTCTCAGAAAAACCTAAACTCCCATGATCCTCAAAACTAGCCTTATTGCTTTTCTGTACTCTTTAGCATGGCCCATAGCCCATGCTTTTTCCTATTAAGGAGAAGTAGTAGCAATCTTTGAGTAAAACCAGAATGCTTTTTTTTTGGCGACTACTCAAGGAATGCATTTCATAGTCTTCTCTTATGAACTTTCCACAGGTGCTCAGAAGTCCAGGAAATAAGGAATAGTTTTCCCAGTTGTGTGCCAAGGGAAAGGCTTCATTTCCTTCGATACTTCAGCAGCTTTTCAAAAAAGAGGCCATCAATAACATTCTCCGATAGGTTTTCTGCCACAAATGGGAGACGTAATCCCTGTTTTCATATTGTCCAGAAGAAGAGGATGACAAAATGAACCCAGCTGTGGGCATTGTGTTTCCTCAAACATGTAACCCTCTCACACTGCGTGAAACCACGGTGATATTCGGGTCACCTCTACTGAATGCAAATATTATGAAGTTTGGGGACTATTTTGTAGGGGAGTAATAGACTTGAAATCTATTCTCTAGTAGAGGATATGGAAAATAGAGAATCGAGCCTTTTGGATCGGGGGTCAAACCTGAGTCTTAATGTGCCAGTCTGTAGTCATGTTATTACATCTCGTGGCGGCATTGTAATTTTCTCCAATTTGCTAACGAAGACTAATTATCCAAATAATTCAGCCTGACGCTCTCCTCTTGACCACTGCAAAATCTCCCTGCTGTTCCTCACAGCTCTGTTTGGTCCCTATTTCTTCCCCTGTTTTAAACCCCTCACTGTTTTGAGTGCCTTTTATTTAAAGAGAAATTGGATACCTACTGTGTAAATTTCTGCAGGGAGTCTTTTAATGTAGACTGTTGCAATTTTCTCCAGGAATATGCTAATAATTGCAATGGCTAGGGACTTGGACTTTGTTATCTACAGAGGAAGAATTATGTCAGAAAAAAAGAAGAAAACCTCAACTTTCTATACCAGTGAAGAGAAAACAGAGTAAACAAAGTGGGGAAAATGAAGTTATTTGTTAAAATGCAGCCTAGAAATAGATAGGCTCTGACAGGTAGCAACTGTGACCTTTGGCTTTTGTGTACCCTCTGAGAAGAAGCCACATAGAAGGGAGGATAGTGAACTTTGGTCCCACAAGCAGTAAGGCTGAATTCAGCCATCTATAGCCATGGCAAGCAACACCTTGCAATTTCTGGAAGCAGAAATGGGTTCCAGTATCGTCTGTTGCCATGTCTGAATAGCAACTGCACCTTCCTAAACTGCTGATTAGGATTGGCATAAGTATCTGTGTTTTTATGCTTTTTTCTTTTTTTTTTTTGTTAATTGACAAGTTTTAAAGATAAATGTCCTAGTCCTACGTCAGGGGAAGAAATCCTGGAAGTGAATGTATTTATCTCAGAATCAATTTGCAGTGAAATGATGTATTCACACAAAGGAGGAGTCAGTCAGCCAGCCTCGTTACAAGTGAAGCACTTAAAAGAGCTTCTCATTCTCCACTCTGCTCCTGCTGCTGAGCAGGATCTCAGCTGCCACCTTCGGCCTTGGACTGACCTTTTGTAGCAACATTCTGAGCACACAGCCACATCAAAAGCTTGTTTTAAGCAAGATAAAAGGGGGAAAGGGTTTCTTCTCAGAATCTAAAAGACCCATGAGACAAAATAATTGCTTCCACATACTGATCTAAAATTGAGGTGTTGAAAGCGGGCAACCCTGGCAGGACCCAAGAACACTCGGTCCTCTGCTTACTGTTTTGGGTTGGTCTTTGGAAATCTGGTTTTGCTGTTGCTTTAAGTTTTTTTTTTTCTTCTCCCCATGGCCATGGCTTTAAGGAAGTCCGCCAACTAAAATGGAACATGATTTCCTCCTATTAAAATAATAGCAAAGTCTGACATGATGACACATATTTTAATCCCAGAATTTGGGAGGCAGAAGAATGTAGATCTTCAGAATTCCAGGGTATCTTTTTTTCTATAATGAGTTCCAGGACAGCTAGAACTATTCAGGTAGACTCTGTCTTAAAAAACAAAATAAAAAAATTAATAATAATAATAACAATAAACATTCATTTGGGCTTTTTCGATTACTACAGAAAAGGAAATACTTGAAAACATGTAAAAATGAGAGTAATAATAATATTACTATTATGAATGACAGAGACATTATCAGTAACCATTGTCTCTACCTTAATGTTGAGAAAACGCATAGCATTTAAAGATAGTCTCTAGAATAACACAACTAGGGATTTATTATCAGAATTTGAGCCCACAGTACCTGACAGGAGGGTCTAAGTTCTTAAACAATATGACTTGTTCTTTTTGTGGGGTTTCATACATTTTGATTGTTCCATTGATGCTCTCATATTAATTCATTTTTGTCATTGACTAATTGTTCTTCTTCTATATAGTCTCTAGTCTCTAATATTTTGTCTTCCCTGATCAATGCTATCAATCCATGGAGTTTTGTATTTGTCTTACTGAAGTTTTCATTTTCAATTTGGATTTTTTTTGATACTTCTAGCTTGTCAATGAATTTCATCCTCACATCTTACGTTGACCTCCTTTTTTATTCAACTATATGTTTGTATTTTCTAGGAATTATCTCAAGAATTTGTCTTCTTTCGTATCATGGAACATACTTAAAAGCATTCCTTTGAATCCTTATGTTTTGAAATGAGAAAAATCATTGGAAATGATTGCAACGTTCAAAGGGTTCGAGGTTTCAGTAGAGTTAAAATGTTAAGAGAAACTTTCTGCAGTATCAGACACAATGTTTGAAGAAGTGTCAAGTTAATTTGAAAAACATGGTTATTTCATTGTGTTCCTGATACGGTTCAGGTACAGCAATGATAGGAAAATAGGAGGAGAAAAATTCAGTTTATAGTTTTATTAGAGCAAAGGGTGTTAATAATTAAGCTGCAGAATGAGGAGAGAAAGGGAGAGTAAAACATGGAGGAAAGTGAAAGTACACAGCTTAGAGGTATGGGGAATAATAGAAAATATTATACAATAAGCAAATACAAAGGAAAAACAACAGTCACAAAAGCCTCTTCTGGTGTACAACTGATATAAGCACAATCAGACAATTAACGTTCAGAAGTTTACATTAATGAGATAAATCACAAGTTTTCATAACCTTGGTCAGTATTTCGGATGATGCTATCCATTTTTCTTATCCCTTAATTGTTGTTGCTATAGTCTCTGGAGGAGAGGAGGAAGATACTAGTTTAGTGACTGAAACAAGTAAAGGCTCTATAACTCCTGCTGATGGAGATTTTTCTGAGGATTTCACTTTTTGCAAGAGTTCCCTTGGCCTGACACCCTCTCTGCCTGTTGTTTACGATTATCTCAGCTAGCTTGGGAATTGTTCTTTCCACACACAGGTCTTTCTGTGGCTGAAGTCTGGGAGGATCATGGAAGGGCCACAGGCTTGGATTTGCCTTTGTCCAAGGCCATGCCTATATGCACCAAGCTTAGCAGTCCAAATCTCGCATCCCTGTGTTATTCACCTAGACACGAGTGAGAGTTTCCGCTTCTGGAACTGATTCAGCGATACCCATGCTGAACCTCAGCTTCAGTTCACCACATCACACTTCTGCCTCCGTTTCTACAGCCCATTCTGGTCCAATCGTTTCTTTGCTTATGCTCTATCCAGACCCTGGTCATGTCTCCATAGTCTGAATGGTTTCTTTCCAAGTTGGTAACAAAGACATGACTTTTAATCTGCCATTTTAGGACTTTTGTGTGCTCCTTTTCCTGTTATTACAAAGATATGCACATATCTTCCAAAGTATACCTGAGCATATTATCAGGTCATGAAAATTTGTACTCTTTTAACTTGTTAGAGACTGGAATATTATTTCCTAAGATAATAAACATTTTGCATTCTAAATTATATGGAACTGTTTGCCTCCCTTACGTTCTCATCATTCTTTGATGTCGATGGATTTTGTTTTTAATTTCTACTGATATGGTTGGCTGCAAGTGGTCTTTTGTGGCCTTACTTTTTTCACTCCCCCGATTATTAATAAGCTTGGCCATCTTGTGAGGAATGCTTATTGACATACCCTATTCTGTAAACCATAGTCCCAAACCCGCCAGGTCTGTTTTTTCTCAACCCATTTCCCCTCAAGTTACTACAGCACTACTTCTGTTTAAACCTATTGTCTATAACTGCGGCTCTGTCTCTAGGCTCACTATTATATTTTCTTTTCATTTTATGCTTTTCCATAACAGCACTGTATATGTCTTAATATCTAGTAGGGCAAATTTCATCTTGCTCTTTTAATAGAGTCTCTCACTATTTTTGTGCCATTAATCTTCCCCATACATTTTCAAATCAGATTATTAAACTCTTCCCACCTCTGTTGTTATTTTGATTAGAACTGAATTACAATACTGGAACAATTTGATGAGAATTCACATTTCTAGAGTTGTTCTTTTTTCTTATTAATGTGCAGAACTAGTGTGCAGTATAGTTCCTATTTATTAAATGCTTTGAAAAAAAAACTTTCTTCAATATAATTTCCAAAATGCAAATTTTGTACCTGAACTGTTTAATTCCCTGCTAGTTTACCTTCTTTATTTGATGCCAATTTAAGAGACAAGTTTTAGTAATTACTTTCATAAATGCTCCCAATAGCATTATTTCTTTGTAAGTAAGATGGATTTTTCAGAATTGCTTCAAATTCATAGAAAACATGGACAGCACAGGATGTTCTCATAAATATTGTACCCAATTTCCTCTATCATTAGTTTCTTAAATTATAATTTTCTATTGCAATTAATGAACTTATATTGATAAATTATTATTACATTGGAGCTCATACTTTATTAAAATCCCCATAGTTTTTACCCAGTCTGCTTTGTCTGTTTTATGACTGCATTGAGCTACCATATTGTATTTAGTATTTGCCATTTTACAGTCCAACTGGTCCTGAAATATATGAAGAGTTTGCTTATTTGTTGACCTTGACAGTTTTGAAGTGTTTCGTTAGGCATTTTGCAGAAGCATCAACTAAGATTTATCTGTTTTTTCTCTTCTGACAGACAGTGAATTTAGGGGAATACAACCACAAAGTAAAGAAACAGAACCACTTTTATTCCTTTTTTATCAAAACTGTGTTGTTTGGAACTTGACTTAAGTCCCCTGTACAAAGCAGTGCCTGTGAGTGTTAACCACTATAAAGTAACACTTCCCAGCCCCATGCCCATGCTGCACTTGCTGCAATAATATGCATAAAACGATCCATAAGTCCTCCATGGGAGGGAGTTACTGTGTACAATCTGAGCCTGAGGCAAAGAGAGTTATGTTCCTCTGCCTTGAAGGGGAGATAGCTACATGAACTATTTTGAATTCAGAGCAAGTTTGTCTCCCTCCATTTCCTTATTTGCTTGGCTATTTATTTATAGCTACCTTGCTATATTAATGCTTAATGTATGCTTTTAATTAATGTAACACTGCCATCTTCCATTGCAGTGTCTTTGGCTCTTGGGAGCTTGGTTGGCTACCATGTCTTTTTGACACACTCCATCATTGCCAAGTCTTAAACCTTTTGTCTCTGCTTGAGTATTGCTTTAGTAACTGACTGCACAAAAGTACTGATTGATATCCAGCTACTCAGCTAGAATCTTTTAGCAATTCAAATAATTTGTCTTGTTTTCTCCTTAACCATCTTATCTATAAATAATGGTGGAGTGGTGTGTTATCTTTCCTTCAGATTGTTAGAATTCTTCTACCTTTCACTCTGGGGCAGGGGGATTACTTTCACTTGACTAGGACCTCCAGTGTCATTCTAAACTAAAGTTATGATTATGGGCACAGTTGACTTTCTCATTGATATAGGAAACATGTTTATAGTTTTTACCAATAAGAAGTGCTTTATGAAGCTAATTACTATTGCCGGCAGCTAGATCTCCTCAACATGGCAGGGGAAAGTATGAAAGTCAGTGTAAAACTAATCCCTCAAGTGTGATTAAAGCTAGGACAAAAGGGAGCTGGGAGTCCTTGGCTGAGGGCTGCCAGTGCAGGAGATCCTGGTACTTTGGGTTTATTTTTTGCACTACAAAACAAGAGAAGGTGCACAGGTAACTTCAGCAGGTAGAATTCTAGCCTGAGTTTGCAAAGGGGATCATGAGGGTATGTAGTCAACAATTGCATTTGCTGCAAAACAGAGTATGTATTTTGATAATTTCCTATACGTAAATGTTGAGTCCATCTAGGATAACGTATCAGTTGATGAATCTTTTGGGTTTTTCTGCCATAATATTTTGGTGATAACTGGCCTTTGATTATTAAATGGGCTTATATTCTTTGGATAAATACACTTCAGATTTTTCACAACTGTGCTTTTAGAATGAGATCAGTTACTTGTGTTCATTTTCACATTACCTGTTTCAGGGTTTGGTGTCAAGTTTATACAAAGTCTCTGACCTTATGCAAAAGGACTGGGAGTATTTTAAGCTACTGCATCCATTTTGTGCTTTCCTTAGGCCCTGAAGATAGTGACATGCATAATTGCAATGCACTAACATGGCTTATGATATAAGTGATAGATGTCTGGTTGGAACTGAGGTCATCATAAAGGCGTAAGCCCCAATAGCGTTAGTGTGAAAGAACAGATACCATTGCTACTGATTTAAAATGATAAAAAAAAAAAAGAATGTGTGTTAGATACGGTCTTAGGGTTTCTATTGCTGCGAAGAGACACAATGACCTTGACAACTCTTATAAAGGAAAACACATAATTGGGGCTGCCTTACAGATTCAGAGATTTAGTCCATTATCATCATGGCAGGAAGCATGGCAGCACGCAGACTGACACGAAGAGAGAGCCAAGAGTTCTACATCTGGATCACAAGGCAGGAAGAGAGAGAGAGAGGGGGAGGAAGAGACAGAGGGGGGAGAGAGAGAGAGGGAGAGAGAGAGATCCAGTGAGCTTTGCTTGAGCTTTTGAAACCTCAAAGGGGATCTCAAAGCTGATTCCCAGTAACACAGCTTCTCCAACAAGGTCACACCTACTTTAACAAGGCCACGTGACTTAATTCTTTCAAATAATGCCACTCCCTATGAGTTTTTGGGATCATTTTGTTTCACCACAGACGTTAATATTTTTATTAAATAAAATATAAATAAATATAAATAGAATTGTAAATAAAATATAAATAAAAATGTAAATTAAATTAAATATAATTTTATTTAAAATCTCTTTCTTATAAAACTCTAAAATTTTGGAGCTAACGAGATGATTCAACAGTTAAGAATGCTTGCTATGGAATCAGGAGGACCAGAGTTCAGATCCCAGCATCCATAGAACAAGCCAGATATATTAGTCAGGGTTCTCTAAAGGACCAGAACTAATAGAATAAATACATGTATGTGAATTAAATGTATATTCATTAAGAATACACACACAACACACACAACACACACAGACACACAGACACACAGACACACACGCACACACGCATGTATGTATGTGTGTATATATGTATAAATGTATAAAGGACACTTGTTAGATTAGTTTATAGGATGCAGTGTTAGAAACCCCAGAATTGTTGTCTCACACTGGAGAGGCTGAGAATCCAGTAGGTTTTTAGTCCATGAGGCTGAATGTCTCAGAAGTCCCAATCTGGTGCTGAAAGCTTTGAGGATTCCTGGACAGCTGCTTGGTCTTCAGTTTTTGTTTGAATCTAAAAGAAGTTAGATCTAATACTGGTAAAGGAATACTGCAATCACAGCATAGATGAACTTGCAGTGAGAGTGAGGGCAAGCAGATACAAAGCAAAGTTTCTTTAATCCTTGTTGTTTTACCTGGTCTGCTACCATAAGATACTGCCCATGTTTTGTGTGGGTATTCCTGTTTTTAATAATCTGATCAAGGAAAACCCCCACAGGAATACCCAACAGCATTTATCTGGTTCCAGATGCAGTAAGATTGATGACCAAGGCCAACACATCAAGCATCTCTGAAAACACCTGTGACCCCAACTCAGAGAAGGAGTGACAGGAGGATCACTGAGGCTTGTTGATTTCTAGCCTAGCTGAAAGCAAGCCTTAGATTTATAGAGAGATCCTATCCCAAGGAATAGATAGAGCACGACAGAAGAGGACACTAGTCATCTTTTCCTGTCTTCCTTGCTTGTACACAGGCATGTACACCTGAAGGGACATACCCAAAAACAAATGGATTTTTAAAAAAAAATCTAAATTGCTGCACATCATCTTCCAAATTTTTTGTGGGACAGTTTTATTTCCTTGCTTTTTCAAACCTAAACCTATACCATCACTCATTCTATTAAATTATTAAAACATTTAAAATTTTTCTGATGAAGAAGTACATATGCAGCATGCTGAGCCATGCCAAACACTTTCTGGAGGCAGTGTGTGCCGTGTACTCTTTGGCATTAAGTCAGCTGCTGAGCATCCACAGGAGGTGCTGCCATGCAGAAACAGCACTCACAGCTGCAGTACTGTTAGTCAGCACAAGGTGACACTCACCTGCTGTTGTATGCCATCATATTTTGATTTGGACTCACGAATCTGTCCTTTGAACAAATGCCCTGGAGACTCTAAGGTACCTGACTCACCCAGAAGATTCTTAGAAACTCCCCATTGCCCTGAAACAAAGATGTACCTCTCAGAAAATTGTTCTCAAAGGGAGGTACCGAAACAGATCTCAAGAAGGAGAAAAGAATGGTGTCTTACAGAACACGCTGATGGTCTGTGAGCAGCATGACACAAATAAAGTGTATTTTGGTATACTTAGGATTTTTTCTGCTCTAGGTTACGTAACACAAAACACATATGTGTGTTCTCCTTGGCATTGGTTTCTATGAATGCTGAGGAAAAGCTCTACCATGGTTACAGAGATTGAAGGGAGCTAAAAGGCAAAGAGTGACAGGTTTCATTACAATAGGTCTTATAACAATTGTCTAAGTTCCTTTCCTAGCATGGAAAATAACTGAATGACTGGGAGAGACAGATGACCAAGCCATGGAAAAAAAGAAAAATAATAGCTTTACACATTTGGAAATGGAGAAGCCTAAGGCTTGAATTTTGCTAAAAAGACATTGGCTTGGGTGTTTTATAGGGTCCCTGGTTCCTCTCACTTCCTCTATTGGTCCTCTTTAGGTATCTACCTCTATGTCCTCCCACTGTTTCTTCTAGAAGCAGCCATCTCAGGCAGTCCCTTTCTATTTCTTTGTCTATCCATGTCCCTCTAACTTTCTGATTACTACCTATATTATACCATTTCAACCTCAGCTTCAGCTAGTGGCAATTCACTTCTGACTCTAACCACTTGGATGCGGTACAGAAGGACTCAGTCTTGTATATGGCCACATATACCCTTTAGTTTCCAGCCACGAATAGGATCCCAAGACTACACTTCTGAAAAACTGGAGAATAATTTGGGGATTTTCATGATGACCTCAGATTTAATCATTTTCTAAAATGACTCACAATATGACAATTTTATTATTAAGGACATACGCAGGCTGAGGTTTGAGAGAGAGTGCACCACTTCCTTGCCCTGTCCTGTGGTATCCGGGCATGTCATGCCCATTGGTAACTCAGTCTGACACCAAGTAGGAAGTTCTATGTTGAAATGCCATTACATAGCAAATGACCTATTAAATCATTAATTATATGATTGAACACAATTTTCAGGCTCCCTCCTTCTCTGGAGGTACAAGGGTCCCAGGTTCTAATCTTTAAATCACTTTTTTTTTTTTATTCTCTTGGTGACAAGCCCCATCCTGCAGCAATCTAAAAGCCTAACATGAATGGACATAAAAGCTTTTTAGATCCCTGTGGAAATCTAAGAGCTTTTGAAACTGCCACAGACTGGAGGGCAAGGAGCAAATACAGATTATATTATACTATTCAGGGAAATGCAGTGATGTGGGTAAGCAAATGTGTGCTATGCCCCTAAGCAAGAGTGTTCTCCACCTACCTCTGAGGTCTTAAATAAGGGATAAAGCTAATAGAAGGGTCTGTAAAATTCTCCTGGGATCCAAACACCCACAATGTGATATTTGGGAACATCTGACAGTCATCCCAAGGAAGGCTTGCAGAACCCTGAATGCACCCCATTTCTGATCCCCAATTTGCACTTTCTTTTCTCTGTCTTAGAAGTTTTCTGCTTTTGGCTTTTGAGTGCCATAATTGGTTGAAACAGACGGAAAAACTGTATGAGTCCATTAGAACCTTAATCACCTGTTAAAGATGAGAGCAACTGGTGAGAGACAACAGTGTTTAATTTCTTGAGGGGAACTAATTGAAAATCTCTTTTGAATCTATGCCCTAGTAGACTCAGTGAAGATGCTGAACACAGAAAGCTCAACCCTAGACACGAGCCATAGTAATATGCTCACAAATGAGTTCAGAGGAAGAAAGAAGCTGCCTGCTGAAGGAACTAAGGAGTTCAAGTCCAGATCACTGGATTTCTTTCCTCCTAAGCTACAGCCTTGTGTACAGTGAATGTTCAGAATAAGAACTGTATAAATGGAGGGAAAATTATCATAATTGCTTTTGGCATAGAAATATTTTTAGCTAATGTTATTTTAATAACATTAAATGTTAATAACATTAACATTATTTTAATAAGAGTCTCTGTCAAGGGGGAAAAGGCAAATCATCTAAAGCAAAAATTTCTTCTGATGTTCTGTAATTTAATGTTCCATGACTTGTTGTGCCAGACACTTGGAAGCCTCCTAAGCAGTCTGTTTGGGTACCATGACCGTTGTCCAACCCCAGACATAATGGTGATCAACTCTCTGTGCCAGACATTGCACTAAAAGTTTTAGGCAATGAGAAGATGTAAAGTGACAGTCTCTGTCCTTGTTGGGTTACAGTTTGAATGAGGTCATGGGAATCTGAATAGCTAACGACAAATTCAAGGCAGAATGACATCTGGATCCAAAGTGTGTAGGTACGAAAGTCAGAACTCTAGCGACTCTAAGGAGAGATAAGAAATAAGAATTCCTGGGGCATAGCAGTTGAGTACACAGTTACAAAGATGTGTAGAATTATTTGGGATCGAGCAAAGAGTCTGAGCAAAAGAGCAGATTACTAAAAAGTCATAAAATAAAATATGTGAATATCATGAAATTTTACTAACAAGAATAGTTTGAGAAAGGTTTTTAGAACAATGTAGAGAAATTAACAGTGTTGGGAATGCTTTCTATTCATTTCCCAAAACTACCAACGCTTTTTCAAATGGGATCATTAGACCAGCAGCATGAGTAACAGCTGGGAATGCTTTACAGATGTAAACTTCCATACTGCCTTCTGGGACTTATCATGCTACTTCTCTGGGGGAGAAGTACAAGGCACTTTGACAAGCTGGGGCAGATGACTGTGATGCATACCAAACTTTGAGCACTGGGTGGCACTGTTTAGTAGTTATGATCCCTACTTTCTTCCTTCTTTGACCATGTGGCTATCCTAGTGCCTCCTTCTCAAGTTTTCTGACTCTGCCATTCTTGCTTTCAGCTGAAAACTTACTATGCAGAAGGTAAAAAAGTAGTTAGGGACAGCACTTCCATTAAAGCCTGTTATATTCTTTAAGTGTCTTTGCCCTGACCCTTCTGTTTCATGGGCAGAATGGGTCTCTTCCTCAGATACCCCTGCTTGGAATCCATTCCTCCATAAAGTCCCCACTGTGCTGCAGTAGCTGTCTTCTCTTCCAGGCATCTTTCATCTGCCCTTCCTCACTGCAGTCTCTCCTTCAGAGCATGGTGATCCCCAAATAAGCAAATGATGGAATAAATCAAACCCAACAGAAATCTCTCTTAAATATTTTCCCCCCAAACTGCTATTTTCTCCTTTTTGGGCTTTTGATATAAAACCCTATGAGCTTAGGAAAATAAATCTGGTGCCAAAGTTCACCGTTAAATATTTATCATATTTAAACCTACTTGAGCTTTCCATGTTCCCAATTAGTTTTAGTGTTTTCTGTATTTAAGTTAGGCCTGTTATTGATTTCCAGAGTGATACAGGACTCCTGTTGAGTAGTCCAACAATTGCTGTGTCACAATGAGCAGGCCCAGAATTAGGTAGTTGTTTAATCTACAGGACTTAAGTTCTGGAAGTTTCCTGGAGAGCTGCTGATCTTCAGTCTACACTGAAATCACAAAGAAACTAGTTGTTATACTTGTGGAGGAATGCCTTGGCAACAGGATAGATAAACTTGCCAATGGGACTAAGGGCAAGCCGGCCAAATGGGAGTTTTCCTTTTTCCACGTGGTTATATGGTCTGCCATCAGAATATGTGGCCCAGATCTGGGGTAGGTTTTTCTGCTTCAAATGATCTGATTAAGAAGATCCCTCACCAAAGTGCCAGCAGCCAGGATTTTTGTTGATTCCAGATGTAGTCAAGTTGACAAACCAGGTTAATTGTCATATCACACTTGTTATCCCTTATCCTACTAACTTGGATCTTGTTTATCTGTCCTTTAAGGAGCTATGGTTTTACGTGGATCACTGACTAAAGCAGGTATCATGGATGGGCTCATTCTCTGACCACACAGTATTTAATACCAAATGCATAAAATCTTCAACCTCCAGTAAGAGAGACCTAATTTGTTGTTGTTACTTGGACATTTGTATCTCACACACTGGCCTAAAATATTTTTTTACATTTTAATTGATAGCCTATGCTTAATACATAGAGTCAACAATTTGGAAATCATTTCCATGCCATTTGTTCTCCCAAATCCCATATTAATTTTGCACTTATGGCCCATAAATTTAAAGTCATAATTGCTTGTAAGTTATGGTTTATTCAGTTGCATATCTGACAACAGCATTGCAGATTACATTGACTTGAGAGAACACACATACCCACTAACTCACATGTACTCACATATCATCAAGACCAGAAATCAATAAACACCAATGATTTCAGTTACAGAACTTAACTAAATTCCAAATACACATGTATTTAGTGTGTTTATAGACACAAAAGCAATTGAAATATGATTAAAAAGTAATCAAGAAGTCTACTATGTTGACAAATACCTATAATTCCAGCTAGCTGGGATGCTGAGACAGGAGGAGAGCAAGTTCAAGGCTGTTTGTATGATAGTGTGATAACTTAGAGAGATCCTGTTTCAAAATACAAAGTAAAATGAGGATTTTGGCTACTGATCAGAGGTACAGCTCTGGCTCAGAAATCTTGATACTCTACATCCAACTTCTGGTACTATAAAATATATCCAGAAACTGTAAAACTACTAAAATTACAAAGTAATTTTTTAAAAATGAGCTAAATACATAACTCCTATAAATTAAACATATAGTTAAACCCAAAACCTCAAGAGTAGAAGAGAATAGTAGACACGGCTAGAGAGGATATATAAGAAATAGAATAGATTTCTGAATACATTCCCAACACTGAAACATGGATAATAAGGAAAAAAATTAAAGTGATTTAAAGAAATGAAACATACATAAAGGTCCATTACGTTTCTGATTGAACTCTATGAGGAGAAATGAAATAGAATGGGGATCAGTCACTCCCCACCAAAAACCACTAAAATACTTAAGAACTAATTTAAAATTAGAATCTCTGGATTTGACGCGTTTAAAAATATTGAGTAGAAGAAGTAAAAAGAAAATTAAAAACAAAACAAAATGAAGTTAAGCGTGATAGCAGTGCTAAAAAGAAAACGATCTAATTTGAAGAGTAAGCAGGTGTGGAAGATGGGTTGCCTCCCTAGGAGGAACTAGAGTGGTGTGGTTCTCAGTGAAAGCTGACCTAAGCTCAGAGTCTAGGATTTGGTGGACGTCAGCTCTGTCTCTCACCCATCTAGCCTTACCACTTACTTTTCAACTCTCACCTGGCTCTTTCGTGTCATCTACTTCTCTGCCTGCATTAGTTACTGTTCGGTTGCTGAGACAAAAGATCACGACCAAAGTAACCTAGGGAGCAGGAAGGATATTTGAATTTATGACTTCAGAGGAATCGAATGGCTGTCTCATGGAGGGGAGAACATGGAGCCTTAATTACTTTTTAAAGCCTAGTGAAAATAAAGACTCAGCGCTCAGGTTTTGCGGGGAATATGTATCAGTCTACATTTCTGTCAAAGTGATTAAAATTTACAACTCATGCTTTTCTTCATCCTTTTACTCAATGGTGGCGTCTGTGTTGGTGCAGAGGTGAGTTTTTTGGAGGCAGAAAAAAAGACGTAGAAAACTGCTAGATCTATTTGGTTCATGACGTCTGTTAACTCCAGTATTTCCTTGTTTAGTTTTTGTCGGGGTGACCTGTCCATTGGTGAGAGAGGAGTTTTGAAGTCTCCCACTACCAATGTGTAAGGATCAATGTGTGTTTTAACCTTTAGCAATGTTGCTTTTACAAATATGGGCGCCCCTTGGGTTGGGGGCAGAGATGTTAAGAATTGTAACGTTGTCTTGGATTTTTCCTTTGAATTTGAAGTGCCCTTCCCTGTCTCTTTTGATGAATTTTACTTTGAAGTCTTTCTGTTAGGTATTAGAATGACAACACTGGCTTAGTTCTTGGGTTCATTTGCTTGGAGAATCTTTTTCCAAGTCCTTACTCTGAGGTAATGTTTGCCTTTGATATTAAGGTATGTTTTTTCTTATGCAGAAGAAGGATGGATCTTGTTTTCACATCCACTTTATTAGTCTGTGTCTTTTTATTGGTGAATTGGGTTCATTGATGTTGAGAGATATCAAAGACCAATGATTGTTAGGCCCCGTTATTTCGTGGTTGTTGCTGGTTGTGGGGTGTGTGTGTATGTGTGTGTGTGTGTGTGTGTGTGTGTGTGTGTGTGTATGCATGTGCGCCTCCTTTCTCTTGGTTTTGATGGTGTGAGGTTATTTCCTGTGTTTTCATGAGTGTAGTTAAGCTCCTTGCGTGGAGTTTTCCTTCTAGTACCCTCTGTAGGTCTAGATTTGTAGATAAATATTATTTGAATTTGGATTTATCATGGAATATTTTGTTTTCTCCATCTATGGTGATCAAACATTTTGATGGGTATAGTAGTCTGGGCATCTGTGGTCTCTTGGAGTCTATAGCAATCTGTCCAGGCCCTTCTGGCTTTCTGAGTGTCTGTTGAGAAGTTGAGTGTAATTCTAGTTGGTTTGCCTTTATATGTTACTTGCTCTTTTTGTCTTGCAGCTGTTAGTATTCTTTCTTTGTTCTGTATGTTCAGTGTTTTAATTATTATATAGTGGGGGGTGTTTCTGGTCTATTCTATTTGGTGTTTTGTATGCTTCTTGTACTTTTATAGGAATCTCATTTTTTAGGTTTTGAAAGTGTTCTATGATTTTATTGAAAATATCTTCTGGACCTTTGAGCTGGGATTCTTCTCCTTCCTTTATTCCTATTGTTCTTAGATTTGGTCTTTTCATAGTGTCCTAGATAGTGTTAGGAATTTTTTAGATTTGATATTTTCTTTTACTGGAATTTCTTCAAATTGTTCTAATTAGTAGCCATTTCTATGGGCTTAGTAGATTTTTGGACAACAACTTGGATTTTCAGGATTATTTTGTTTTTGTGTGCATCTGGAGTTAGTTTAATAGTCGAGATTTTCTTCCTTTCGTACTTTTTATTTTTAAAATTCAAGTTCCCTTTTGCTTGTTTCAGTGGTGAAGTTTGCAGTGTTTAGGAGAAGACTAAGCCATGGCAGGGTTGAGGTGTCCTTTCCTCCTGGAGAGCTGTTATTTAGGGCCAGAGCTCTGTTGCTAATCTTCCTCTAAGGGATGGTATTGCTCTGTGTCAGATCTAGCCTCTTGCCTGGGTTTTCAGCTTTTGCTTTGAGCTATGGAACATCTCTCCTGACTGTAACCTGAGCTGCCCTCACCCTGGATCCATCGCTTCCTGTGAAACTGCTGCAACATGTGCTGCTCTCCACATCCCAATGGGCCTGACCCAGGCTTAGATCCAGCGCTTATTTGTTATAGTAGTTTTACTTTGTTTTTCTCTGAAAGCCAATGATTTTTGGAGCTTTTAAAAATGCTATAAGTCACTTGTATTTCTTCTTTTGATAGCTCTTTGTTCAGATCTAGAGCTCATTTTTTTAAAAATCGGATTGTGTTTCTCGGTTTTGTTTTGTTTTTTTTTTTTGTTTTTGTTTTTGTTTTTTGTTCTTTGGTATTCTAGAAATTAATTCTCTGTCAGATCTAGCTAGCAAATATATTCTTTCATTCTGTAGGATGCCTCTTCACTTGATTGACAGTTTTTTCCTTTACAGAAGCTTTTTAATATATAATACTTTTATTTATTCTTTGAGACTTTTGTGCATGTATAGGATATATTTTGATCATCCCTAGCCCCTATAACTCAGAAGCTTTTAATTTAATGGAAAAGGGGGACAGAAAGGATTTAAGAGCTGAAGGATAGAAATAAGAACTGAAAAATTCCTTCTCCTAGCTATGACATGGCTGTTGCACCCATAAACTCACAGTGATTGTGGTTACCTGCAGACAACGTACATAAAACTCGGCCATCAGCATTCCATCATGGATAGTGAGAGACAAACTTCTCCCAGAAGAGCTATAGCTTCTTAATGGTTGTCAAGGAATGGAGTCATATTCCTCAGGACTGGAGCCATTGGTCCATTGCCCTTTTTCAAGTAAATAAATTCCATCCATTCTATGCAGTCAATTCTAATTAAATGCAGTGGCTCATACATACAAAATGAGTATGAGAGTAAGAGGGAGTCTTGGGAAGAAGAAGAAGAAGAAGAAGAAGAAGAAGAAGAAGAAGAAGAAGAAGAAGAAGAAGAAGAAGAAGAAGAAGAAGAAGAAGAAGAAGAAGAAGAAGGAGGAGAAGAAGGAGAAGAAGGAGAAGAAGGAGGAGAGGAAGAAGAAGAAGAAGAAGAAGAAGAAGAAGAAGAAGAAGAAGAAGAGAAGGGAGCTGGGAGATAAGAGGATAATTACAAAGTCTTTGACAAAATAACATTCCACATTTATGTGTGAAATTGTAAAAGAATAAATACATTTTTAAAAAAAGGAAAAAAGAAATTCTTTGATGTATAAACAGATGACTATGAATGTCTCTAACCCAAAATATTCCTCCTTGTTCCTACGGCCACTTATAGCAAATGTGATACTAAAGGAAACTCACAATAATCTATTTAAAAATATTATTATTATCATTCCTTTTATTCACATATGAGGAAGGCAGCGTCCTCTAGACAATCTGTCACAGGAAATTATAGTTTGTCACATTTCTTACATGTGCACCACAGGGACAAGTACTGGGTATAGTCAGGAGGAGGCTGGAAGAGATGAGAAAAGGTGGACAAGAACTATTTCATATCATTTGTAGGAATAAGTAGTCAGCCCGGGGTAAACAGGCTTAAGATCATTTGAATGTTTTTGTGGTATGGGGGGTGCTGAGGATGCTTTTCGCAGATATCTGGCTTTGTGATGATCAGGGAAAAGGGTGCAGGCCCTGAGTAGGAAGATGATGGGGAGATAGATGGTAGATCAGTTGATTTCCATGTATAAAGCCGGTGAGGAGTAGGAAGGTGGCTCAGTCAAGAAGGTGCTTCTTACCCAAGCATGGGAATCCGAGTGTGATCTCTAGAACCCACGTTTAATAAAAAGGAAGTCCAGGCATGGTAGTACACGTTTAAGGCAACCAGCACTGCAAAGCATGAAAGAGAATGATTTCTGAGGCTTGATGATCTGCTATCCTAGCCTGAAATTTGTTAATCTTCTAGCCTAGCTTGGTGAGGGTCAGACTGGGGATAGATCTTGTCCATCACATGAAAACTGGCACCCAAAGTTGTCTTGTGGCCTCTGTACCACTCCTACATATAGAAGCACAGATATACCTGCCGACACAACACATGCATACACTCGTATATACACACAGGTACACGCATACACATAAGCACATACAAGCAAATGTAATCATAATAATAACAAAAGAATGGTGTGTCAGGTACTATGTCTAGAAATTGTATAGCTCTGAGGAGCACATCTCTTAACGAACACCAAAGCCTGTAAGTCAAAGCATTGGAAAGAAAAAAAACAAACATCCTTAATGTATAGCACACTGAACTAAAACACTAACAACCCACCCTCCACACACACACCGCTGGAGGAAGTTTCCAGTCTTTGTCAGAAAATAAAGAGAGCAAAGAAATTAGCAGAGTGGCTTGTACCTGCGTGGACAAACTACACATCACTTCTAAAGTTCATTCAAAAATTTACTTTCAAAACAAATTACAGTAATACAGATCCATGAGGGGAAAAGCTTGATAAATATACCTGAAATATGTAGCAACATGGATGAAAAACAGGCAGTAGAAACTGATCAGGCAGTTTAGGGCAGGGACATCAAATGATTCTTGTCCTTAGCCAGAAGCCAAAAATGTCCTTGCTTCTATCCTGTCCAAAAGGTAGAAATTCCAGAAGGGGACTCTAGTTCCTATTCTAGCTTCTTGTTATGAGCGATTTAAAAAAAAAAATTTATACAACACAGCCACTATTTGAAAAGTATGTATGAGAATGCATTCAAAGCTGAGAGGAACCTGGACATTTGGTGGGTGCTCCACTTGGACAACTCCTATCCTCCAGTGCCTGAGTATCTCCATAAATACTGTAAAACATCCCCAGTCTCGTAGTATAATGTTAACCCATTCCTGGAACCTGCTCTTGTTTTATAGGTTTCTCTGATGCTATTTCCTAAGATCTTCCCAATAATCAGTGTGGATTATTTCCTAAAACTTGCCCTTCTATTGTCTATGAGTTTCATTCTTCAAATTTGCAAGATGGGCACTGACTCAGTGGAAGTTTTGTGTGACTGTGAGCTCTGTCATCCTAACTCCTGATGGCAACCCTCCGTCAAATACCCCACTTCTCCGTATCCATTACATCCAGTTCATTAGCCCAGTTGACACTGGATTAAGGAGTTGTGTGCTAAAGAGTGATAGTCAATTCTTTGGCGAAGTGGCCACTCTACTATCTTACAACTTCTGCTTCCTTCAGAGCGTGAAGCTTAGAAAGTCTTATATTCATATTTTTGTTTTTATTTTTTTAAAATAAAAGATAAATGGTCTGGAGATGGTACTCTATATAAAGTGTTTGCATAACATGTGCAAAGCCTTAAATCCAATTCCCAACACCATTTTGAAAAGTAGCCAGGGTGCTTGGGCAACGGTGGTGCATGCCTTTAATCCCAGCACTTGGGAAGGAGGCAGAGGCAGGAAGATCTCTGTGAGTTTAAGGCCAGACTGGTCTACAGAGTGAGTTTCAGGTCAGTCAGAGTTTTGACAGAGAAAACCTGCCTTGAAAAACCAAAATAAATACATAAGTAGATAGATGCTAGATAGATAAATAGATAGATAGATAGATAGATAGATAGATAGATAGATAGATAGATAGATAGATTAGATAGATAGATAAAATAAAATAAAAAATAGCCAAGGATGATGAAACACATCTGTAGTCCAGCACTTGAGAGGCTGAGGCAGAAAGATTGTAAGGTCAAGTCTAGCCTTAGCTACAAAGTGAGACTCTAAAAATCAATCATCAATCAATCAATCAATACTTAGTGGAAGCACTAGAAGTTACTGTCTGGGGAGAAAGCAGTGCAATCATGGTTGTAGATATGATGCTTCCAAATGACCAGGACTTTGATAGATCGCATCCCTTTCCCTTGCAATCCTTTCTGGATCTGCTTCTCCTTTATGATACGCTTTTGGTGTCCCGTGAAGCAGCTATTCATCTAATTCTTTCTGCACACTCACTGCTGCCAAGAAAACACATTGTTCACCCTGCCTTGCATGTGCTGCTTTGAATTATCTTTCCGTTTTACCACTTGCTAGAAAAACTGCATCTCAGCAGTGCCCCAGGTCCCATGGGAAGGACATCCATCAACACAGACCTGGTTTTCCCCTCAGGTGCCTGTCCATTCTGGTGCCACTTATTAAGCCTCATAGATTCCTATTCATCAAAATCATGCCTTTTTCCGAGGTGCACATTCAGCAGAATGCCAGGGAAGGGCAGCCACATGAAGGAATGTGCAAATTAGCTAGGCTATTCTTATTCAAAAGAGTCCCGAATGCAAAGACATGTTTTGGAGTTTTTAAATAAAACTCATTTTGACTTATTACAAACCCTATGCCATTCCTCCATGTCATTAATTGTCCAAGGAAGTAGAAAGGTTAATGGTGAGGAGATGACACTAGACATACCCTAAGGGTGGCCAGAGAAGAATGCATAAACCTTTGTTTATCTATACATGTATCTCCATAGTATGACTAACACATTCAAAGTAAATGTGAATGGATTTGTCTAGACAAGGTAAAGACCCATGTTCCTTTTGCCACTATTATTACTTTTGCATGCATCTGCACATATGTGTGCACATGTTCACATATTTATGTGCATGTGTGTATATGATTGTTAAAAAATAGTGAAAATCATCTTGAAATAAGAACTATAACAGAAATTCACCTTGGAAGCTACTTTGAATTTGTGTACATGTGCACTGTGTTAGGTCACTCAGGAAATTAATTATAATTAGGTTGGAAATTTGTTAAAGAATATATTTTTAAAATAATTAGCTACTCGATGATAAAAACATGCAACCTTGCCCGCAGAGTGGCTGGAGGGGATTGTACATGTGAAAACTTTTGGTCATTAGTAGGAAGCCAGAGACAGAATAAATCTACCAAGTGAGAGGGGAAGGAAAACACTTGGCTTGTTGCAGAGCAAGGAGCAAAGACATGAAGACCCCTCTTGACAGCTGCATGAGATTATGTGCTTTCTGAATCTCCTTGTCGAATTTGCTGATTTTCAGTGAAGACTATTTGAATGTGGAAAGTACAGTGTTATGAGGAGTCTGCCAGAGATGACCACTCAGACACAGTTTATAACCAAAGTCTTTATTACAATAGTCTGGGGCTTTTTTCTGGTGTTCAGAACCCAAGTGCAATGCAGAGTGTTTATGTTAAGGGTTTTAAAGGCAAAAACAACCACATCTTGGTATCTCTCTCAGTAGCTGCAGGAATTGGAGGAGAGTTGTGCAAGCAAGCAGCTTAACAGAAGCTAAAATAAGAAGAGGTCATCTGGAGGGGGCACTTGCATAAGCAGGCAGTTTAACAGAATATATGGTAAGTTAGCTGGGGCATCTTGGCCTTGGGTTCCTAGAATAGAGTTGGGTAGCTTTGCTTGGGATTCTCCATCAAGGAGCTCAAATTCTAGTTAAATATAAAATGGGTTCAGTAAGAATACAAGATGGAATAACCTCTGCACTGTATTGCCCTGTTATATTAGAACTACACAGCTAGGATATGTAAGCTTCATTTAGCGGATCGTGCAAAGACTCACTGGCCTTAGCATTTAGAATAAAGAACAGATTTTTTTTTGAAACCAAACATGTACCAGTGGTAATGGACACAGGAAAGAAAGACTATGTCTTTCTAGAAAATTGAAGAACTGAAAGTTGGTTTTCTTTATGGGCAATATTGACAATTGATTTCTAAACCTAAAGCCTTCTTGGTTCAAAGATTGCTTTAATAAATAAGCTAACAAGCAGTGGCCATGGTTCCTGGCTTCCTTTGGAATGACTAGCTGAAAGAGAAGCACATAAAATTCACCTGGGGTTCACAGTAATTGTTAAGAGCTTCCCAAAGAGATTGGCAGGCTCAGCAAAGGATAGATCTATGCTTTATTCTCCCCTTCATGTAGCCCAACATTCTGCCCCTGGGATTCAGTCGAGTGGTTTGGAGATTATACTCTCTTCATTATGTTCCTATGATGGTACATATACTAATGGCACAGAAAACTAGTCCGAGACCCTTCCTTCAGAGACTCATCTATGACTATATCTCCCTAACTTTTCTCAGTTTGCACATGGATATACTTTGTAGAGGATAGTTTCTCTGTGTGCATGTGTACGTGTGTATGCTGTAATTATGAGGTGATTCAGAGGTGGACATAACATTTGCAAATAAAAGTGACAGAAAAATTTGATTTTTTGACATTTTTTAATGTAGGCTCTGTGGCACAACAGATAACACATTGGACTTCTGGTGTGATAATTTTTAATATTTTTAAGCTGGATTGCATCCATACAAGTTAAATGAGTGCTTCTAGAATGTGCCCCTGTATCCTTTCTTCTAGAACATAAATTCATGCCCTGAGATTATTTTCCTTTCATGTAAAAAATATTAATGCACTTAGAATTCCTTAGCCTGCATTCTATTTCTTGAGAATGAACAAATGCATGAGAGAAAACTGTTGACTTTTCAGGCCTTGAATGCTGAGGACATGTATTGGGACAACCCTTTTCCTTATTTCTTCTGTATTATTGAGAAATTATGTAGGAAGGCAGCACATCTATACTACCTGAGGGCCTTGGCAGGGAAAGGTGTTATAGGACGCCCGGTTCCATTTGTGCATTTGATTTCCCCATCACTATCTCCTCCTTAATATAATGGAACACTCACAAAACATTAGAGCTCACACTTCTGCAAACAATGCAGATAAGAACATAATCCCGGTGTTCTCTTTGGACAGAGTTGGCAGGTGGCTTCTACGTTAATGGCCTCTTGTAGAATATCACTAGTTAAATTGTTCTGTACTCCATGAAGAAAGAAACGGAGCTTCTTGTTTGAAAGGTAGAGATTTCTCTGATTTCTAGCATTTTCCTAATTCAAAACAGTGGTTTCTGAATCTTGGCAGTTTGTTCCACTCTTGGCCTTGAGAGGGTCTGGAGGTCAGGAGTTCCCGCTTCTACTTAGCAGCTAAGAGCCTCTGTGAAGCTCCTCTCTTGAACCACTGCTTCTTGTCTTTTCCATATATTCTTCAGGTTTTGAATGATCTCAGTGCTTCAAGCCAGCAAGAAAATTAAAATGCCACATTTCTATGGATTCTAACTGTAGAGGTGTTTCAGGTTGGATGTTTCCACAGAGATATTTCTACTTCTGTTCCAAAAATTAAGGTGTTAAATCAAGGCACTTTGCTTCTAGAAGGAAAGCTTTCATGGTGATGGTTACAGTTGGAATTTGCTATTTCAGGCCTCGGACTCAGTGAGAATCTCGAAAGGGTTACCAGACTCCTGACAACATTGAGGATGCATATTTACTAGAACACATAGAGGTTCCTCGTTTTTTTTTTTTTTTTGTGAATTTCTTGCTGTGGTGTGTGTGTGTGTGTGTGTGTGTGTGTGCATGTGTGTGTGTGTGTGCATGCGTGCATGTATGTGTGCATGTGCATGTGTGTGTACATGTGTGTATAGTGTAGGTGTGTGTTTAATTTACCTGAAGATGGACTTACTTAAGATGCAGCTATTCGAAAGATAAATTTTCTTATTGATGTTTGTAAAGTTGGGATTCAAGGGCTTGATTACTTTTCTCCTACAGTAGCATGTATAGCATATTCCAGCATTAAGAACACTAGTCAGTAGAGGAGAAACATCTGGTTGAGCACTATCTTGATTTCTCCATGTTCTATGACATAAACATGAGGTGTCCTCAACAATTAGGTCTTAATGTCAGGTTGTAGAAGGTAACCAAAAGCATTGGCACTAGGCTGTAATGGATTAAGAACCCTGTGGGACCCCTTTGCCAATGACTCAAAAAGATGCAATCCATCACTGGTACTGGAGGATTTGTTTGGTAGTATATGGTGTCTAGTTGGGACATTGTGTCTCCTATTATGTGGTAACTGCATTTAAATTCCTTTTATATATGTATATATTTTGTGAAACATAATTGTAGATTTTCCTAATCCCTTCCCATCTCTTTGCTGCTAATAATAGACATGTTCGTTCAGACATAGATGAATACAGATTTGATGCAAACAATATCTGTTTTCTTCAAGCAAGCTCTCATGGACAGTTTTTCTCCCCTACTTCTCTCTCTCACACAAACACACACACACACAAACACTCACAAAGGGCTTGCTCCCAGTCATATAAATTAATTTCAGGGACGCCAATTTTTAATATTTTGCTCAGTATGCAGCCCTGCTAGGAGGTGGGTGTCTGGGTAGATGCAGTACTGTGCACTACCTTCCTGACCACTGCTGGATAGCAACATGTTAGAAACAAAGATAAAAGTGAATACCAAGCAGGAAGCAGAGCAGCAGCATGCATCTGGATTTCTAAATGCGTTCAAGTTCCAAGATGCCATGTTTTGGTGTAGTCTCAAGAGACTTGCTGATGATGTGTTTTCAGCCTGATTATTGAGAGTGGCTGTGTGTTTGGTTTGGTTTTGTACAGGGTTTTGGTTTTACATTGTAGACATTTTTGCTGTTGTCTGAAGGAACTAAAATCTAAAAATTGGAGAAAGTCAACACTAAGGCTTGGAATCAAGAGAAAGGCCAGAAGTTTCCTAGGCAACCCACAAGTCTAAAGATTCGTTTTTGACAGAAAAGCACAAAGTATTGAAACACTGAGAAGCAAATTTGCTTTGTGTCTTTTTCTCCTGAACACCATATATCACCTCCAAATTATAATCTTCTTGCTCAAAACTGGACCACTTTTATATTTAAAGCAGGGTTTGTTAAATGAAAATTACACATGCATGCATTTAGTTCACAAGTCCATGCAGTCCTTACTATAATGGTTATTAGGATAAACAACATTGTGACTTTTTCCCTTTTCTAATTCTCCAAAGGCAGCAAGATTCAACTTTTCTCACAGATGATCCTGAATTTACCTTTTATTCCTGAAGAACATGCTTCTAGTTTTTATATTGTAATTAATCCATTATTATGAAAAATTAGCTTTTGTTTACTAGCCTTATTTGAATTACTTGTACAGCCTGAACTCTCTGTGTGCATGCATATTCTGGCTGGCACATTACAGTGTGGTATAGATCGATATTCATTGTTTAAAATCCAATAGATGTACCACAATTATATGTAATTTCATATAATATGTTTTCCCTCTCTGGACCTAATACTTAGTTAGCGTTTCTTCTTATTTTCTTGATTTCTTTTTCTAATCAATGATTATAGCTGAACCTTTCACCCAGGAGTATAAATCTCTTTACAATATGTTCAACACATTGGACATTTCACCAGTGTCTTAAGTTGGAAGAAATCACTACTAAAGTCTCCTCATCAGCTCTCACATGACAGTCTACAGTCCTCATCTTGAACATACCTTCATCACCATCCTGGTAATTTTCTTCTCTCTCATCATACTGTATTTTCTCTTTGCTGGTACCCCTCCCATTTTCTTTGGGTTTATTATTTTATTCCCCATACTGTTTCAATGTTTTTGTGGTAGCTTCTTGTCAGAGTGCATTGGTAGTAAGTTGTTGAGGAAATGTGCCTGCTGTGTTTTGAGTAAGAATGGCCACCATAGGCTTATATAATCAGGGAATGGTACTATTTGGATGGATTAGAAGGACTGGGAGGTATGGCCTTGTTGAAGGGAGCATGTTACTGGTGGTGGGCTTTGAAGTTTCAAAAGCCCAAGCCAGGCCAAGTCTCACTCTCTTTCAGTCTGCAGACCAAGATGTAGGGCTCAGCTACCTCTCTAGTGCCATGTGTGCTGCCTGATTCCTGTAATGAAGATAATGTACTAAGCCTCAGAAACTCTAAGCAAGCTCCCCAAAAAAATGCTTTCTTTCATAAATAGTTGCCTTGGCCATGTTGTCTATTTACAGCAATAGAACAGTGACCAAGACAGTGCCTAAAAGTGGTTTTGTTCCATCTTTACAATCACTTGCAAGATTCTCTGTATACATATTATTAGGTTGAGAATAATTCAGCAGTGTAAAATTAATAAAGGAAGACTAAAAATATTCAGATTTAATAGTTAACATTGTAATTCCATAAGAAACACCCAAATCCCAGCGATATTCTGTGACTCTTTTGCTCAGTTGTTCTTTTTAGACTCAGAGGTTTGAGTTGACCACAATTTATATAACCTAAAATGACCCAAACCCATCTGATAGGATGGTAATCTAATTTTCAGGTTACTATCAATTATTATGTCACATAACCTATGGTCAAAACTCAATGGGGAGTGAAATTACATTTCTCTTATAAGAGATATTTTAGATGCCATATGTTGTCAAGAGATTTATTTTCCTCAAATAGTTCTGGCCATGAGTAACATTATGACCAAAAGCAACATGGGGAGCACAGGTTTTATTTAGCTTAACTGTTACAGTCTGTCTTCAAGAGGAGTTAAGGCAGGAGCTCAAGTCAGGGACCTGGAGGCAGGAACTGAAGCAGAGAACATGGAGGAAACCTTGCTTACTGGCTTACTCTGCCACCTTCTACAGCCCAGGCCATTTTGCCTAGGAATGGCACAGTAAGCTAGGCCCTTCTTCATCAACTATAAACTAAAAAAAAAGCCTCACAGGTCTATGTGATCTGGCCTGTTCCTTAGGTGATATTCCTTCTGCAGAGGTGACTCTAGGTGTGTGACAAGTCAACAGGGAAGCCGACTATGACAGGGGTAAATGATTGGAAAAAAACATTCCTTGCAAGCAGATGAAGTTAAAATAAAGAATCCCTTTATGTTTTTCTTGAAAGCATATCTTTATTTCTTTTTCTGATTTTCTCCCCATGTGGCATGGAGATTACACGCCAGACAAGCGTTCTATCATTAAGATAGATCCCTACTCACCTTTGTTATTTCATTTTCACATAAGATCTCTCTAAGGTACAGACCTAAATGCACTCTTAAGCCTAGATAAACATTAAAATTGCAATCCTCCTGCTTCAGCTCTCAGGTAGCTGGGATTATGGGCTTTCATCGCAGGATCTGGTTCCTTTGGCTTGTTTTTGGAGAGTTCTTCAAAAAGTAATAAAATGAATGCAGAGCACCTCATATTTAACGTCTCTCACTCACTTGCATTTTTATTGTTGCTGCGGTTTGCTGTCACTATGCCATTGGAATAAGTCTGCAGAGTAGAAACAGTCTGTAGGGCCATTTGGCACAAGCAACTTAAAAACAAAAAACTATTTAGCAATCACTTATGTCCCCTAAGTCAAACGTTGATTTTCATATATTAAATAGGATACTGATGGTTAACTTGCAGGAATCTTTTGAGAGTACAAGAGAATAATATATTCAAAGAGGTATAGCAACGTATCTGATTTATTGCATTACCTTCTTCATAAAAATTAAATATAAGCCTCCCTAGATCATTAATCAATGGGAGTTCAACTTTATAGACTAATAACTAAGTGCTCTCTGTGCTATCCCCAAACATCACTTATCAGAGACAATATTTGTTACCAGTAAGCTAAATGCACGTATTCTTACTTATAATGTGCATGCTTCTTGTTAACTCACATAAGCACAGATTACTAGCAAAGCCGAATAAAAGACTGGCATTAGAATTTTTGGTTGGAACATGGTCCCATACAACTGTCATAAACATTGAGCTCATGTACATTTTCAGATGAATCATCACTGGGGATGAGTGGGACAATTTCTATTGTCTTGTGACACAAAGCATCAGGCTTCTAGTCTACTATGTCCTGCTGTCCTAATGGGAGGCCTGCAGAGGGTCCTGACATTATAGAAGGAAAATTCACTCAAACTTATCTGAGATACAAAATGATTATATAAATATATATATATATATATTATATGTATATATGTATATTATATATACAACATATATGTATATTATATATACACATATATATATTATATGTATATATGTATATTATATACAACATATATGTATATTATATATACACATATATATAATATATATATATGAACAGATCTCTTCATAGAATGCAGTTAGATTTAATTATTGAAATCCATATAAGTCAACATTTTGTCAGATTATCTTCTCCTAAAACTTCTATTTTTAGAAAACTTAAGTTTTGACCTCCGAACATACTTGGGCAGATAGTAAAAGAAGCCCCTCTCATTGTAGACGGTTTCTGGTAATATTGAAGGTAAATAACGCCTTATAGTGTACTCACGGCTCTTTCTGCTCCCTGTACTTTCCCCAAGAGAGCTGTATTTTCTGGGTGGAAATGATGAAGCTGTTATTTACAGTCCATAATCTCCACGAAACGCCTCCAATAGATCTAAACTCTATTCCTTGATTCAGAGATACCTCTCTTTCCATCTCTTAGTTATTTTTTTCTTTTAAGTAATTCATATTGTTTCCTATTTTCTGACATTTATCTCTAACCTTGAAATGATTGTAAATAATACAATACTGAGCTGCATAAAAACCACATTCAAGACGGGATCAAAAATCCATTACCCTCAACATTCTTCTTCCTAATAGAAACAATGCTTACAGTTCTTGGGGGGAAAATTATGTTTGTGAAACCTTAAAATGTATTAGCTTTTGATAAATGAATCTCTGAAGCTTAGGATGGTTATTATTATTTAATCTATCCCATTGAAGATGAATATTTCTTTCTCTTGTTGTTTGTGAAAGAAAAGGCATTACATAGTTCACAAGACTATGGTTTTGAGTACTGTGCTTGTTTTACTTTCCTGGGACTACTGTAACAAATGACCTCAAGACAGAAGGCCTGAAACAACAAAAGTTTATTTTCTCACAGTCCAGGAGGCCAGAAGTCTGAAATCAAGCAGGTATTTGCCCCTTCCCAGAGTTCTGGGTCACTGCAAGTTCTGGTGGCTAGCAGGGTTTCCTGGCATGTTCTGCTCTGTCTCTCCCTTCTCTCTCCTACCTCTTTCCATTTCCTTTCCCCCTTCTCTCCCTTCTACTGTTTCCTCACTTCTGTATCCCCTTTCCTTTCTGTTTTTCTCTTCTGTCTTCTCTCCCTTGTCTCATCTCCTCTCTATCACACCCTATCCCACCCTGTCTCCTTTCTGCTCTTTGCCTTCTTTTTTCTCTGTGCAATCTTTATGTAATATTAGTAGCAGTTTTTCTCAAAACTGCCTTCCTCCTCTCTTGCAAGAATGCATATGATTACATTTAGGTTAACCTGAACAGTCCGGGTTCATTTCTTTTATTCCAATCATATCACCCTGTCTGTGAACATTTTCTCCTGACATGAAAAACAGGAATAAGATATTTTTTCAAAGGTGGTATTTGTTCTTCTCTGAAGTTTGACTTTGGTACTATCAATATAGTTGGCTATGGTAATATGAACATAACTTCTACAACTGTTCATCATACATTTATTATCCCAGATAATAATCTACAGTTATTATCCTAAGTGGAGTAACATTTGCTCCAATCCTCTTCTATAACCTCCACCTTGCGTGCAAATATTGTTTTAACACTCTAAACCAATCTGTCGCTAGTTTGCCTATTAAGTAATATTTCAGTTCCTTTAAGTACCAGCTATCCACAGATTCTTTCTTTGCAGAATTTCATACTTTGTTCTTAAAAGATAACACTTTGATTATAATCTCTGTGAAAGGAGAGTGTAGGTGTTAGATTGAAAATCAACTTAGTTATATAAAAAAAAAAAAATCACTCTTAGAAAATACAGCTGTTCTAAGAAGTGAATTGTTTCATTGGATCATCAGTTTCAGAATTAATTAAAAACTAAAGAATCTTATCCCAATAAGACAATAATCATTTTCCTCCCAATCCCTGAAAATCCAAATAGAGCATTTTTCAACACGTATTTCAGGGGTTCATCTTATCTTCATACAGGATAGTTGAACAGTATACCACAATGTTTTGTGCATACAGAAGTTGATGGGGAGTCTTTTATAACTGGATTCTGGCAAAATGGGGCTTGATGTGAGGTCTGAGAGCTCTCATTTCTAATACATTTCCCTAGGAAACACTGAAGAACAGAAATATTTACAGAAAAATAATTTGTTTGGAAAATAATTAACGGCTCTGGAACTTGACCACGCGGCTGTTTCCTGGTTTGTATATGTATCCCAAACCTCGTGATCACGTACATTAATTTTCCATGTTACCTTTTGCCTTGCTCAGCCTTGCATCTGTATTTCCTTAGAAACGCCTCTGTGTCACAGAGCCAATGGCAGCTCTCAGGCTGGCTTTCCAGTCTCAGCCTTCTCTGCCCATAACTATTTTACTATATTTCAGGAGTAATGTTCAAGAGTCAAAGATGTACCCTCCCAGGCTGCGTATGTGGCTTTGAAAAAGAGAAATTCTTCCTGATGGCAGCAGTGAGTCTAATTCAGATGATTCAGAGTTTTTTGGTTTTTTTTTAAGCCTATTTTATTCCTGGATCAGCCATGCCAAACTGAACCCTTCTGCATAATTTTATAATTTTCCTAAGATATATGTTGCTGTATTTTTTCATTTATAAATGCATTTGCTAAAATTTTAGTCAAATGAAACAAATTGTGTCTTTACTTGTTTGTTTGTTTGTTTTTCCCACAAACAGGAACCCAGGCCAAAGCTCACCTGGTACAACCCTTACAACCATCACAAGAGTGAAGGTCATCTAAAGAGAGACACTTTTGCTCCCATGTCTATTTATCAGCTTATTGAAGCAGCACACCTCAAGCAGTTGGAGTTTCCTCATGAACCTTGGAATAAGAAAAGGAAAGGATTGAAGCCTGAAACAGCTATAGGAGGAGGAACTTGTCTCTCAGGAAGTTATTACATAGAGTTCTGACAACACGTCAGACTCTACCTTGCTTGAGAAACTGGAGCCTGTACAAAGATGGGCCAGTGGATATCAGGGGCCGCCCTTGCTCATGACTGCTTAATTATGCATATATTTTGCTCTACATTTAAATCTAAACCTTACATTAGCACCCCAAGGATGTACTTAGGTGCAGATATGACTCGAAAAAATAGACATATTTCTTCATTTTCTTAATGTAGTCACATTGAGTAATTCTTCTTTGTTTTTCTTTATTTCTTGTTGCTTCAATTAGCCTGTTGAGGACAGGTGGCTAAGCCTAGCTGGCAGGTGTTGCCAGGCCTCAACCTTTCAGCCTAAGACTCCAATAACATTTTATTAGGAAGCAAAATTTAGGAAAAGTATGAAAGGAGGGGAAAAAAAAGATTCATTGAAGTGTGTTAGGATTTCTATTGCTGTGACAAAACACTGTGACCAAAAGAAACTTGAGGGTGGCACAATTTCACTCACACTTCCATTTAAAATTCACCTTTGAAAGCAACTGTGGCAAGGATTCCAACAGGGCAGGAACCTGGAGGCAGGAGCTGATACAGAGGCATGGAGGAATGTTGCTAACTGGCTTGCTTCTCATGGCTTCCTCATCCTACTTTATTATAGAAACCAGGACCACTAGTCCAGGGTTGGCACCACCCATAAATGACTGGGCACTTCGAAATCAGTCACAAATTAAGAAAATGCCCTATAGGCTAGTCCACAGCCTGATCTTACAGAGACATTTTTTTTTTCATTTGAGAACTCCTCTTTCCAAATGACTCTAGCTTGTGTCAAGTTGACATAAAACTTCAGGACATATGAAGTAAAAGAAAATGAATAGTACCAATGTGTGTTATGAAGATAACCATGGTTCTTTAAGGTTCAATTTATTGCTAAAATATTTAGCATGATTTATTGAGAGGTTGTATGAACTCACATGTTTTGGAAATCTGCTTGCTTTAAGAGCATTAGAAGAATTTATATTTTTCCCTTGGGGTAAAGACTTGTCACATAGTATATTAACTTACTTACATTGTAAGTCCAAGTCGTCTATGTGTGGACACTAAACCCCAGCAGACAAAGAACCTCAGGGAAGAAAGTAAACAGATGCCTCTAAAATGAGGGGCATTTTTTCATATTGTTTCTATCTCCAGTTGGAGACAGTGACACTGCAGTTACTGTAGTGGCACCTGGGGTGGAAGAAGTCATCTGATCACAGGTCTGTAGTGGAGCCTAAATTCAATCACTGATGTGTATGCAATAGCAGAGCATACAGCACAGAGAATATCACCCAGTGAGCCCTGTGAGAAGCATTCTGATATTGCTTTCCTGAATTATATGTTTCACTCTACTGTGGTGACTAACTCTCTGTCTGTTCATCAGCCTTTCTAAGGCAGTGCTTTATATATCATATTTTCCTCTGACGATGTCTGTAATTGTTACGTTCCTTAGTTGTATCAGGTTCTTGAGGCTTCTATATGAAGTTACCATCAACAAGTGACTTAAAAGGACAAATTTTATTCTCACATGTTTGGATATTGGTATTGACAGGGTTATTCTCCTTTCATGGACATTCAAGCAGAATCTTTAGCTTTCCTTGGATTGTGGCAACATAACTCTAGAATGTGCCTCCTCAGTCACATGGTATTGATCTCTCGGTATCTGTGCCTTCTCTTCATCCAAGGATATTGAACAATGGACTTAGGATCCTGTCAGTTCTTCATATCAGGTTTCTTAAAGTGTATCCTCAAATCTCCTTGTTTCCAAATATGGTCCCATTCTGGTGCTCCAATTGGATATGAATTTTGGGGGAAAATTATCTAACTCATCACACCATCAGTTGGCTCTCCACATTGAATATCATCTAAATTCCCTCATATGAATATAGAAGTAGACATGAGTAACTTGACATTAGCTCAGAAGAATACAATTTTCTGTTTACTCCTTATAGTTTTAAGGAGCTTAAGACATCCACCAGATTTTTATATAGTTCTAACCTTTTCCAAGCTCATATATTAAAATAGTGGTTCACTATTACTATTATGTTACTAAATAGCAGTAGTATTAAACCAACGCCTGATGACTTATCATTAAACTCATAGATTGAGGTCTCTGTCAACTCTCATCAGAGTAGCTTCTATTTGTAATAGATGATGATTAACACAGAGACCCACAACTGGCTAAGGTGTAGAAAGAAGATATTATGGAGTTCTCAGCCCTAAATGAGATCTCTAGATGTTCCACACTCCTTCCAAGGCTTAAGGATCATTGTGAGGAGATGTGGAAAGTGTAAGATCCAGAGGTGGTGGATGACTACAAGAAAACTGTTTTCCATACATATCAGAGAAGCTACACATAGGTGCTCACAATGATTGTGACAGCATGCACAAGGTCTGTGCAAGCTCAAGCCAGAAAAAAATCCAAGCACTGAGTGGGATTGTAGACATGAAGCTTCACTCCTAGCTGAGAAGCTGGTGGTGATTGGTAGCTACTGGAAGAGGGAGAGTCAGTTTTCCTTAACTATATGGTCCCTGGTAAGTCAGGCACACTCTAGTGAATGGTCACACAGCCAAACATATGTGAACAGCATAAATTGGACTTGGTGGTATTAATTTCCCATAATTAATGATATAAGGCATTACTTTAAGATATAAATATATCCCAATGTGTCCTAGGGATACTTATTCAACAATTTTATATTGTTTCTTGGGCTTTGTTTGGTTTTGACATATAAAGCACCAACCAACTCACATTTGAAGATGCCAGTTGATGGGATTTCAAAATGGTTTAATGGCCAAGGACAGTTTGTTACACAGGTCTGAGTTAATTGCCTGGAGCCCACATAATGGTGAAAGGAGAGCCCAGATTCCACAAAGTTGTTTTCTGACCTCCACATGCATGTTGTAGCAGGTACATGTGTGCATGCACATGTTTGTACACACATGCATGTACACAGACACAGACACACACACACACACTTTACATACACTTACATTCACCTAATAATAATAAATAAAATAAAAAAGAGAATTCAAGATGAATTTTCAGGTTCTCCTTACTCATATGCTCTAGAGTTGAAGGCATCTCTGAAGATCATACTTACTGCAAGGTTAGTTCACTACAGACTAAGAAAGCATCATGTCTACACTGATAACATGTAGCAAATATGGACAGCATTAAAAGCCCACCATTAACCATGCCCCAACTAAAAAGAGAGAAGAGGACATGTCTTAGAAAACAAAACTGTAGAAAACAAAAATGTAGGCCACATCCCAAACTGATAAGGAAAATCTCAAAATAAATATGGTGGGGCCATATTACACCTGTGTTGGAATCATGTGATCTGCTCTGCTCTACAACAATCAAGTTATTCACAGTGAAACTCCAGGGAGGAGTGAATAAAAGAGTGTGTGTCTTATTTCTTTTCTGTCATTGTTCATATCAACTTTGTTTAGTTATCTCTGTAATTTCATTAACTAAGGTCTCAGTGACCCTTTCTGTATTAAGGAATCAGGAAACCCACCAAGAAAAATGGAGCAATAACTTGAATTTACACCCAAACATCAATGATGGATCAACACCTTCTCTAAGTATACTTGTTAACTATGGAGCAGAGGTGGTTCACAAGAGACCCTGTGAAAACACAGGAAGCACATATTTACACTGTGGAATTTCCATCTCATGACTGACTTCAAATACCAGACATCCTCCAGTAATGGTGTTGCAGCTTAAATGTTCACCGCTTTGTAATCCTGTAGTTGGCCCCAAGAGACTAACAGAATGTGGGAGGGAACTGACTGTAGAGCAAAGATCAGTGTTCACACAAGAGAGGCTGTAGTGGGAGTTTTTCGTTTCAGTTCTGGCAATTAGCAAATCAGACCATTTCAAGAAGGCTCAAGATACTGTTGGGTAAAGCCTCTGGCCAACAGCATCCACATTTCATGCGAGGTTGACAGTTTCTCCAAAAACACTATCAGGGAGACATAGGAGACTGTATAACTCAGGTCAAGACAGAGAGCTGTTCACCAAATATAAGAGACTATATTTTGGTACTGCAGGTTATAAGAAATATCTTACTGAGCTCAGCAAGCAAAAAGGGAGAGGGTAGGAAATGGATGTCAGAATAAAGGTAATATGGCACATTTAAAAATATTTTTTGAGACAGGATTTCTCTGTTCTGACTATTCTGAAACTCACTCTGTATATCAGGTTGACCTCAAACACACAGAGCTCCACCTGCCCCTGCCTCCAGAGTGCTGGGATTAAAGGTGTGTGCCACCACCTCCCAACCACATTTAAAATTTTTAACCTTAAACTCCTCTGCAATTGATATTGTTGTTTTGAAAGTGACACTGAAAGAACGAAGACCAGCTTGCACTGCACGGTGGCACATACTTTAACCCCAGGACTTGGATTGCTAAAGAAGGAAGAATGGAAGTCCCAGGGCATACTAGTGGTTTGGGTGGTTACTGCAGGAGATTACTTTTTTAATCAATATGTGCCCCCTCCCAAGTACAGCCTCAGCTCTTTTCTTCCCACGGAGGTTGGGGGAAAATTTTTTTCAGAAAACCTGCTCTATTCTGTCCTGCACTGCTCATTCCACTGATCATCCCTTTTTGCCCCTGAAAGATTTGCAGCCCCTGTTCTGTTGGTGCACATCACTTAAAAGTACTGTAAGATTTTTGCCTGCATTCACATCATTGGGACTGGTCTTTTGGGTCTTTCTTAGAAAATAATAATAATAATAATAATAATAATAATAATAATAATAATAATAAAAATAATAATAAATCATTACATGTGTGAACTTTCAGAACAGAAACCTGATCGCAGGCTTTGCTGTGTATACGTGTCCTGAAAGGATGTTTAAAATGTAGAATCCTTGGCCCTGTCCCAAATATTCATATTTCTTTGGCCCACTGCCAGAACGTTTATAGATTTCCCTGATATAAGTGTTGTCTTGTCTAGTACTCTAAAAAAAACCAAAAAAAAAACCAAAACAACAAAAAAAAAAAACTCTTTTGTTTTCCTTCTCTGTTCTTTACTTTCAAGCAGACGTCCTTCTGACCCAGCTATTCTATGGAGGTGTATAGCAAGATGAGAGTAGGAATAAAGTGGCTTCTGCCACTCGCTTTTGTTTCTAACCATCTTATTTGGTAGGCTACAAGGATTTGAGGTAATCAGGCCCCTTTTAAAAATGATGTAGAATACCCAAGAGAGAAATATCTGCAAGGACAGGTTAATTAATTAATTAATGATCACATAAACAGATTTGCTAAGATTTCCCAAGTCCACTGTTAATGAGAGAAATCAAGACAGAGTCACAAGACCAGCAAGATCCAGGTGTGCTTGGGTGGCCTATGTGTTTACATAATATAGGTGGACAGCATCTGAATATCAGCTTTCCCTTCACCCTAGTACTAGGTAACCCACAAGCTTCCATTGTTTTGTGGCGCAAGAGGTTCAGAAAAATGTCTTGCGCTAACCCTAGGGAGGATTATGCTTCCCTTTCAAAAGGAAAATGCAAGGCCACATATAGTGACTGGCCATGCTTAGTTTCGACAAATGGAGGGAAGGGACCTGCCTTGACATGCTTATGGTGCTCTATATAGTCACAAGGTGTTTTAAATGGATGACACTTGCCATTTACCATTCTCAAGGTTGAGAACTCTGAGATCAAGGTTATTGGCAACTCAGTCCCTGATGAGGGCTCTATTTCAGACTTTTCTTCAAATGGGAGGGAGGTGAGGGAGGAGCAGAAGAGAGAGGGGAGAAGGAAGAGGTGATGGGTCCAGGGAAGAAACGTGCCCACTTTAGTTTCTTCCTGTCCTAAAAGGGTGCAAGTAAAAAGAGTTCTGTCATAGGTTCTACTCTCATGAATTTATGTAAAACCTAACTACCTCACACTGGTTTCCTCTTCTAATATTAATGTGGTAGACTGGGGCTTCAACATATGAATTTGGGTAATACACAGATGTTTAGTGCAACACAAAATTAGACCCTGTGATCCACATTGAAAAATTAAATTAAAAAATTTTAAAACAATAGTATGCAGTTCTGAGCTTTGTGTATCTCCCACTAGAAAGTCTGACAGACACAATGCTATGTGATTCCAACACAATTTTCCACAGATATGCTACATGCACAGGTCAGTGGCTGTCATCACGGGCCAAGGAGTAATTGTGTCCTGAAAATTTCCTTTGGAGATTCTGACCCTAACTTCATTCTATCCACCACTAGTGTCAGATTAATTTCCATGGTGGTAGATCAAAAGGGAGAGGATAGGGAGACTGCCTGGTAGCTACTTGTTCTATAGCTAGAAATCAAAGAGTGGAGACTGGAGGTTGGGACAGACATGGAAGAAAGACAGGAAATGAGCAGAATGTCTCTGAACTCCAGAATCAGCTGTAAAGAGGGAGCCTATGTGGAGCAGGGACAGACGCCGCCTGCAAGTGCATTGTAGTTGGGGTGGTTTCAAGTCAAATGAAGCTCACTGCGCCTCTTTAATCTCAGGTGCTGGTTATTAAAAAACATTCTTCTTACCTTTGCATCACAGCAAGGGTTTCTCCCTGAATCTAATCTCCCACCAGAGTGCAGAGCTGTCTCAAAGAGGAGAGAAGAGATCAAAGCTGGACTCAGAGGAAAGAAATGAAACCTGGAAGCTCAGACATGGGCTGGGGACAGAGAAGTACAGCAGGTGAGGTCCTGGCAGCATGCCTGACTTTACTGTGGGCTCAGGGCTCAAGTTAGGGCGTGGAATGGCAATTAAGCCCTTGAAATCAATGAATTATTGTCATCCAACATCAACTTACTTTAAACACAAAAATGAATTCGAGTGCATTTAAGGTAATCTCCATAAGATGGTGTCTCTCACTTCTTTCTGTTCCTCCCTCGCTGAGCCAAAAAAAAAAAAAAAAAAAAAAAAGTGCATCCCCTCCTGGCACTCAGGCTCAGTTTTTGATCTCATCTCTTCCTAGAGGATATTGTCTGTGACTTATTCTATCCCTAAGCAACAGGAGAATGAGTGTCTCTTAGTCCACTGAAATATGAAAGTAGAGGTAGAGTCTATAATTAGTGAAAAGCTGGTTACTGGAAAGTGAAGTGTGTACTTGAGTGTATGTTTGGAAGAGCATCGAATTACATATGAGAAAAATCTTTCCCAAGTCTGGGAAAAGATAGATGGATAGGGATAACAGACTGGTCTGGACCAGATTGTCAGAATGGATTTCAATATTTGAGAATTAGAAGTGACTTAGTTTGTGTGTAGCTTGTACGACAACTAATCAGGGGAAAACTAATTCTTATCAGTGAGTCACAAAAGAGGCTTTCTTTTAGAGCTGTGGACAAGTCTTCATTCTAGATTAAAATTGGTCTTCTATTAATTTCTGTAACTCCAACAGTTTGAATCTAACCACATGAAAAGCCACGTGAAATCAGTAGAAGGTTAACAGCAGTTCTTACGGATCCCACCTAAATGTGAGAAAATGGCAAAATTAACCCCAGTTAGCATCTGACATTGTATATATATTTTTTCTCCAGGAAGCAGTCCAGAATAGATCCAGGGACCCTGTGTATGACTACTCCCAGTGTCATCCTCTATCAGCTTGTCTTGGCTGGTAGACAGCAGACAACCATGCTAGGAAGGTCATAATGCCCTCTGGATAAGGGAGAGATCGAGAGAAGGAAGTCTAGATTTCTCCAACAGATCTCTCTCCTCCTTGCCTTTTGTGCAGTTCTCCTTGGCGGCTGTAAGATAGGTTTTGTCTATTGGAGCCAGCAATCCCTCAACTTCCTGAGAATTATTAACTACCTTGGTCCTGGGGCTGTATAGAGAGGCCTGTTGTTTACAAAAAACAAACTGGATAGCTTGGTTTTGTTTTAATGGCATCTTTTTCATCCTCAATCTAGAAGTCTGTCATAAAAACTCCTATAAATTACTGACAGTGCTCCCATTTTACCACTTCAGCCTTCCGGCTGTGATATAGGGCCCATAAATCTTGTCAGGACTCATCTCACCGCACTCAGTGCTCGTACAACCTCCTGCACGCTCGTCTTCGTTTTGCATTCCCTCTGCCTAGTTGTCTATGAGTGGCTTAGCCAAGATAGAAAGTAGGGCTGCAGCAGAGTTTAATCAGAGCTGGTGGGGACCATGAAGATGAATGGGATTTAGGACCTAGGATTAAGGGAGGGGAGGGAGAAAAAAACAGGTCAGCAGCTCTTAAATCTCCAAGGAGCTAAATATTTCAGAACCTGGGAATGGCTAGGAGTGTGTGTGTATGTGTGTGCATGCATGTGTGTGTGTATGTGTGTGTCTACTTTAGGTTGACAGACATATAGGTCTCAGCAGGTTCCAGTAGCTCAAAGAAGAAGACTTGCTCATTATTGATTTTGTTCCATGTCTGATTTGAAGTAGAACCAGAAGAAGGAGGGAGAGAGGAAATCTAAGATCTGGGCCATAGTCTGACGTATGAAATGAATCAAGATCTTAATTGTTGTTTAAAAAGAAACACGCATCAATTGGTTTCATCTTGTATAAATTCACGGTGCAGCCTTCACGCTTTCTCACTATGAAAATGACCGCCATACCTGAGAATTCATGAAATCCCGCCTGATTCAAAACACAGTAAAGAAGCACATTAACAAATGATACATAGTAATAAAAATAAATAAATAAATGCAGCCGCTTCCTATGGAGAATGCTTATTGTTCATGGTTGTGCTTTGTCGTCCCTGCTGTCTGGCTTCTCATCTCTGTGTCAGCTGAGAGGACCTCACACATATCCTTTCTCCCTTGCTCTGGTGTGTCAGACAAAACATGATCTGGGTCTATATAACAGTCAATTTTCTTCCTGGAAGAGGGGACAAGGACTAGAGGTACCAGGGCACCAACCTCCTTTGGCTAGCTTGAACCTTTTGCATATCTTTATTTGTGATGAGATAGGGTTAAAACTGTGGGAAATGGGAAGTAGTTGAGGAAATTCTGGAAAATGTGTTCTTCTCCTCTGTCAAACGTGTGGGTTTATGAGTGCTGCACAATGTTGTCTTGTTTCCCATGGCAAACTTAGCTCTAATCTAATATGCTGCCCACCTGGTTACTGGACGTAGACAGATATTCTGGGATCAATACACTCACCTGTTAACTCTAGAGGAATAGGCCTGTGTGAAAGCTAGCAAGGGTCTATATTCAAGAGGTCTATATAAAGGAATCACATTTAGAGGCCTATGTGGTCCAAATAGAATGTAGGAAAAATGTTAAGAATGTTGGTACAGACTTTTAATCTCAGTAAAGCAGTGGTAGCAAACATCTTTAATCCCAGTATTCAGAAGGCAGTGGTAGCCCAGGTCTTTAATCCAAAAGACAGAAACAATGTGGAAGTAGACACAGGAAGCAGAACTCAGAAGGAGTCAGTGTCAGATTGGAAGTGACATCTGAGGTGAGTCAGTGAAGGACAGGCAAAGTGACAAATCAGAGCAAGAGTTAGCAGAATGAGTCAGAGTGAGGACCACCCAACTCTCACAATAAAAAAGCAACTCTCAGTTCAGAGCAGAGTCAGTTACAGAAGGGTCAGTTACAGAAGCAGTATGGGGCAGTGAGAGATCAGTGAGAGCTCACAGAGTCACAGAGGCAGTTTGGCAGAAGAAGTCTGTATCAGATGGGAAGAGTGAGTTAGTTTGAAGCTAAGAAGAGGAGTTCAGTCTGAGACAGTCAGAGAGTCAGCCACAATAAGCCGAAGTCAAAAGAGTTCAGCAGAAACAGTCAGCTCAGAAGGTTGCTTTGAACCAGTCAGGCTGGAGAAGAGTTTGAGGCAGAATAACAAGAGTTAGTTGAACCAGAAGAGTCAGAGTTTAGAAGGAGCTAGTCAGAGTGGCTTAGCCAGCAGTAAATCATGGAGGATTAAGACTACATTGTATGTAAATGTTTTAGATGTACAGAGGCTGAGGCTAAAGCCTTCCAGTTCTAGAAAATGCTCCAGGGCTGCAGGCTAGAACCAGTGATTTAATTAGACAAAAAAAAAATAAACAGCTTTTGCTCTGAATCAATGTCTATGTCTGGTATCTACATGTACAGTTAACAGCAAGATTTTCTTCAGCTACAAATCCCAGGGACACGATTGATTCTTCTTTTTCCTTCCCAGCAACCACTATGCTCCGTAAAATGTCTGAACGCTGTTCCTTACCATCCCATGGTTTTGCCAGTTTTTACTTAAACACACACACACACACACACACACACACACACAGACAGACACACACACACACATATCATGAACATTTCAACTCTATATTTTAATCCACACTGAATACATACACAAATATTTTTATTTCTTCCTGTAAGTCCTTCACCACAGTTAACAATGAGAATTCTTTTTTTTTTTTTGTCTGAGAAAGATCTTCAAAATTATTGTCCCAGCAGTGAATTGATGTGATATAGATGGGACTACAGATGAGATATAGACTGTGTTTTCATTCCTGAATCTCTCTAAATACTGCCTACTTCCAGATTAATCTGATTCTTCCCATTAATTCAGTGAACTGCCCAATCAACATACATTGGCAAATTTCTGCTTTATTCAAGGTAACCAGGTATATTAGACATGTTTCTTCCTTGTTTATTTGATGTCTGGATCTGGCAGACCCCAAATGGCCTAAACCACACAGAATAGCCATTTCCTAGCGTTAGCTATGTATTCCTTTCATACACAAACTAACCAACCCAGAGCCCCCTTTGCCAATCCACATCATTCATATGACTCTATTTTTTCTCTTAACCACCTCAGAGCCAAGAGCCAGATCTATAGTTAATCCCTATATGTGCCCCAGAATGCGCAGAAAAATTTCAAAGAAGCTTGTTCTAGACCTGTTCACTCTATCTCTCCTCCTTCTCGTGGGAACCAGAATGAAGGCTCTCATCTAAGGTTTTCCTTCTCTTTTCTTGCCTCTTTATTCACCTTGGGCTTCCTCATTTGGTCTCCCTGGATGTTGTGCCCCTTCCTTTGAGAAATAATGTGATTATGAAAAACTTCATTCTTTTTTTAATATAACATTTTTTATTAATTATTTGAGAATATCATACAATGTATCCCAATCATACCTACTACATATTTCTCCCATATTCACCCTCCTATTCCCGTGCCCTCAAAAAAAATAAACAACAACAACGACAAAAACAAGTCAAATTTTTGTTGAGTATACTCGTTGAAGCATGCTCAGACTCCCAGTGGGCAGACCTTTAAAGAAAACTGACTCCTCCCTCCTCACCCCTCACCCCTGCCAGGAGCCATCAATTGTGAAGAGCTACCCCTCAGCATCTCTGTCACAGTTTTTAAGGACTCTCTTCAACAGCTAGCTGTTCAGACTGTTTCTTTTTTTGGGGGGAGGGGTCTCATTCTCAGCCATAAATCCGTAGTCATGGATACCACTGCAGCAGAAGTTCTCCTGCCCACCGCTGCTTGCAGCAGCATATCACGGACATCAACATGGTTTTCAGCAGCAGCATGGAAAATTCATTCTTGATGGTCATTTTTGTCATGTGTCTCTCCGCTGGTCTCAGATATAGTCAAAGCACCTAGTTTGGCATTGTTGTTTGCAACAGAGACCCAGAAGCCATGATCTCTGTGTTGCTGGGGTTCTGTGATAATATGGATAAGAATGTTAGGTCTTAGGGAAGGAGTATGGTTCAAGAGGTGTATGAGGTCAGATCATCTTTCAGACAAAATGTTTATCAATGCCAGTCATACACTAGGATAGGAAGCAAATCTTCTGCCCATTCCGGAATCACAAAAGGTGTGCTTACAGGTTTCTTTGGAGTAGGTAAGGATGAAGAATTCTTGCATTACAAAACCATCAGTTGGCAATGCCAATTAAGCTATAAGTGTTCTGTAGTTTGGACTGAGGACAGTTCTTTGAAAGTGTTAATCACGCCTCTGGATGAAAGGACATTTGGAAAATGCCACTGAACAAGAGGCCTTGTTGGTATGTGACTTATAGACATGACTTTATGTGATGTGTGGGACATGGCATTTTTAGACTTCATGTTTACTTTAAAACAAAGAGATAATTTCATGGAAAAATGTGATGACAGTAAGTGATTATGGTATATTCAAATATGTCTGGGTATTTTCTGTTGAACTGGGGAAAATGGGTGACTAGTCGCCACCTGTAGTGGGTAGACAGGAAGTGGCCTCAGCCCAGCTCTCACCTCAAAGGGAATATGAAAAAGTTTGTTCTGGAGACAACTAAAAGTGGCCATGGCCTGGGACATAGGTCTAGGCTGCTCCTAATTCCATATTCTGACACTACAAAAATTTCATAAAGTTTTTATAGTTACAGAACAAAAAAGTCATAAATCCAGACATTTCTCAATGCTTTGGTGGATGTATAAGGTAACTGGGTTACAATAATATGAGGGAATTTCTTCTATGGTCTTCAGATGGTTTCTGGTGACATTCTTAGCTTTGGGGCTGATGGAAGCTAAAAAGTTTTTCCAATAGCCACATAATGTTGAGTTACATACCAAGCTAGACAATAAATAGCTGCTTCAGGGGCTAAGATAGTCCAAGATAATTTGGCTTTGGACCTACAAAATTCTAGTTCTCAATCACCAAAGATTGAGATAGCTGCGGAAATTTTTTTTATGTGGAATTTACTTTATAGTTCTCCCTGTTAACAAACCATCATATTTTGTGTATGCAGAGACAGAATATTATTCTATGCCCCATGATACCGGGCAGGTCCATTCTTAGGATCTGAAAGAAATGAACAGGGAAGAAGGAGACAGGGGTAGTTGGTAAAGCCATTAAGGTATAAATCCTTGGATCATATTAAATGAGTTTGTCCTCATGATCAAGATATGACTTTTACTCATCTTTGTCCTTATCTGACATAACCAGAACATATAACATGTAATATGATTATTTTACCTAGAATTAAGATAATAAAGACATAAACATAGAAAATGAAGGAAGCAGGCATTTTAAACAACTAAAAAAACATATTTTTAACAAGTTGAGTACATATTTATCCTTGTAACTACAAATATTTTTACTTTATGATAATGTTTTATTTGATGTTTAGAGAATTTAAATCATTTATCTTTTATATTTAGTTTCCTTTTTAGTCAGTTTGGTTTTATAACTATAACTTCATGAGAAATGGCTAATTCTAATTTTAGGGAGTTTTGGTGTTTGATATCTCAGTTACTATAATTTTGTAGCTGGCAATATGATCTGTTGTGTTATCTTGGTATAGTATTTGAGTTTGGGGAAGTAAATGGAAAGCCATATTTTACAACAAACCAAAGAGCAGCATATTACTACTTTAACTTTTATTTTAACATTTTTTTCTCTTGAACCAAATGTTACTAGTAACAGGGAGGAAATGAGAGGCCAGACATGTTGGAGTCTAGGATTTTTAGGTTTGTAGGTATAGTCAGGTATTTATTCTCATTTTATAATTATAGCAGGAAATGGAACTCTAATAAGAGTCACTTTGTAATATAGTGTGTGTTGTGTGTGTGTGTGTGTGTGTGTGTGTGTGTGTTTGTGTGTGCGCGTGCATGCGTGTGCACTCTGCATATGTATGTGTGTGTGCCTGCTGAAGCCAGAACAGGGTCTCAGATCACCTGGAGCTGGAGGGGAGGCAGTTCTGAGCTTTCTGACATGGGTGCTGGAATTCATAGTCTAGTCCTCTGGAAAGAGCCAGAGATTTTAAGTGCTGAACCATCAACCATCACTCCTGTTCTCCTAATTACTTTTTATTGGCAAAATATTAATGTTACTTAATAATTTTTTAAATGCTGGCTAAGTATACTATAGGCAACTGACTTATAATATGTAAAACATTATGAATTTTATCATAGGAGACTAAGTTTTAATACATAATTAAGACAAGATGATTGGAATCTTTAGGCATTTTTAATGAAAGTGGAGTTAAATTTAAGATGGCAAGATGTCTTTTTTAGAATGCTTAATTTGTTGTATCTTAATATTTTTACATTGATAGAAACAATATAGTCTAACTGGTTAGACCTAGTGAACATTCTTTCCTTTTTATTGTAAAAACGTTTAAGTGTTTTAGGCTCTAAAAGTTTGAACTGAAAACACATGTATCCCCTCACATATAAATGTTTTTGTCTTTGTAAAACTATATTTTTATCCAAATTTTACTGAATAATGACAAAATTATTTTACAAAATTTCTGTAGTATAGAAGGTACTTAGAAGTAGCTGATAAACACTGCTTCCTCTCCAGACTAACGGGTGTCTGGGCTGTGGTGTTGTTTTTCTCATTTGAAGAGGTCACCCAGGTCTCTTCATCTCCCAGGAGCTCATTCAGACTCTCCCCTTCTTTGTATTCTTTCTTGTCTATCTTGCATCACATTCTAAATTCTCACACTGCACATAGCACATACTCCTCTGGAGGACTGCTCCACCAGGTCTGACCCCACTAAGAACATTCCCCTCTTCATTGTCTTCATTATGTCCACCTGAATTAGCCTTGTGACTTACCATTTCATATCTACTTTTTGGATCTCTGTTCTTCTGCTTCCTCCCCACTCCCCCCTCCACCAACACCTACTTTCCTTGCCCCTCTTGCCACAGTTGTTTCCCTCTCCTCCCACTGTCCCATCTCACTAACATTCCTATGGACCTTCCTGTCCTCAGCTACTCTCACGTGAGGTCACTGGGGCTGATGGCATTATTCGTATTTGACTTTCTGTCTTCCTCTCTGATGTTTCCCGTTGTGTTTAAAGGTCTTAAACTGGTAAATGCACTTGCAGCCACATCTTACTTAAAACCTGAGTGCAGTCCTTGATTCCCACATGATGGAAGGAAAGAACTGACTCCAAAAAGTCGTCCTCTGACCTCCAAGCATGCTGTGACACATGTGCACCCATACATACACAACACATGTGAGTGCACACGCACAACATACAGATATTCGTGGATAAAAAAAGAAACCAAAATATTATAAAAGAAGGAAAGATAATAGCTGTGCTCCCTTTCTGCTGATCCTACCCATTTCATTAGAAATGTCTGGTACACATTACACTCTTAAAGTCTTATCTTCCATGTTACCTATGTTTATGTTTTTGCCTCACACAAATCAGAGGAAAAGGCCCCATAGCTCAGATCTGGCTGTGGGCTTTGCTGACTCTATATAAAGGCCTATAAGTGATACCCTGCTGGGAACAAGGGATTCCTTTAAACTAACCCTATTTTTGGGGGGATGGGGTGATCAGTTATAGCACCTACAATATAGGCCCAAAGAATAACCCATTTTCACTGGAGAGTCACCCAGATCAGGTCTAGGTACCAGCATGAGCCTCTTGTGTCCAACTATCTGATAGAGCTTCCTTGGGATAAGAAGGCAAGTAAGGGGTAAGTCTCAGGATAGACACCATTATAAAATCAAATAAGTCACATGGTTCCAGAAAGGAAAGTGACAGACCTTGTATCTGCCTATGTCCCCCAATTTCTCTTCCAGAGAGAGGACATCAATGGAGACCAATTACATGTATCTTTGTGTGTGAGGAAATGGACTGCCAATCTTGCTCTGTGGTGTTGTAATGAGAAGAGGGCCCCAGAGTACCTGGAGGACTCACAAGAGAACAAGGTCTTAATGCAGGATTTGGAGTAAGCAAGGGTAATGATAGAGCCTTACAGAACAGTTCACCTTGACATCCTTCAATACGTCCATCTCCACTCTCCTTCAAATTCATGGTCTCTTTTTAAATTGTTATTTTGTGCATATATGTCTATGCATATATATTTCTAAATATAACCCACTCAGTCCTTGCCATGTTTCTTATTGTATATTACATATTTTTGGGTTAAAGTTATGGAAAATCCCACTGAGCAATGAACCTGGTTAGTATACATGACCTGTAAGAGTTGAGATGCAGGAGACATCAAGGGAACCACTCAAATCAAGTTGCTGAGAAAGGCAGGGCTATCTCATAGACGTCCAAGATGAAAAATAGGAAATGAAAAAGTCAAAGGAACTTCAACCAGGAAAGTTGGGACACAAGCTCTCCCTACCTTCCCTCAGAGTGCTCATTTGTTGCTTGTTTTCTTAAATCTTCTGGGGATCAGATATGGGACTGTGTGCTTCAGCCAAGTATTGTAGCACTGAGTTACATCTCCAGACCCCTCAAAATTTCTATGTTGTTTCTTCCATGACCTTTTCTGCTAATCTTCCCTTCTGCCCCAGTCCTCTCTGATTGTTGATATTCTTTGACTAACCATTTGCTATGTACCAAATAATTGTTTCTTTAATTTTTCATTTCAAATACCAAGCATGATATATCTCATGATTGAAAAAAATTACAGAGCACAGGCTAAATTATGATTGGTACTTGCTTATCTCAATAAATCTTTATTGGTAGGAAGCCATTCCCAGACACCAGTGCATTGTTAGTGCCTGCTAGCATGCTACAATGACAAGGGATGAATGGCCAGACAGAGGGACTGGCTCACACAGGCTAAAGCTGTATGCTCCTCTATAGAAAAACGTTTTAACCACTGATACAAAATTGAGTTTCTTTCTTTACATAGGAAATTCAAATTTGGGTGGATTTAGTTGGGTTCAGTTGTATACCTCTGACCTAATTATGTAAAATAAAATGGATGTTATGGTGTGCCATTACTGAGTTTAAAGAGAAGGAAAACATTTCTAAGAAATGAAAGTAAAGGAAAAGGGCATTGATTATCACCTTCCCATTAAGGATAAACTCATCTCTTTAATCTTTACTCTGTTGTCTGAGAACTTGTGATAGCTCAACTGATTTTTGTTGAAATAAGAACTAAGTATCTCTGCACGGCTTTTGAAGTTTTCCTCATTTCATCTGTATAATGTGATGAGAATCTGTTACTTTGCTTCTTGTCTATTACAAATCAGGCACAGATGACAGACTTCTGTGGCTCAGTAACCAGAAAGACAGGGAGAGGAAAAAGACAGGCAGATCAAGTTGTAGTCTAGGGGGTAGTCACCCCTCCAAGACAGACACCCGGTTAGTGCTCAGCTCTTCCAGAAGCACAGTGACTGATGACTATTAAAGCAGGAGTAATCTGCTCCCTGTGCAGAGTTCACGTATAAAACAAAAACCTCAGGAGGTATCAACTAGGCAGGAAGCATGCTCAGATTCATGGGAGTTCTGTATGGTGCTAGAGTTCTAGAGAGAGAATGACTGCTCCCAAAGTTTGTTTCTTCTTTTTCCTTCTGATAACCATTTTTGTCTGGAAACTCATCAAATCCTCATTTCTACAACTCACTCCTTTCCTTAAATTACTTGTTAAGCCTCATGTCCTACCCTCAGACTTCCTGGTCAATGTTAACTATCTTTGATCCCTTCAAACTCATCACTAAGATGCTAAGAGTAGCAAAACAATGTAGACAAAGGGAAAACATTCTTGTTGCAGGATTCGATTGCTTAAGAAGTTTGATGCTGGATAAATGAGTCTGCCTTCAGAGGTTAGAAATCTCATCAGTATTGCAAGCATAAAGGAGATTCAGCTTTTATCTACTCACCCTCAGATAGTTCATGGGCGCAAAAGAGCCTAAACTCAGGCTGTCGTGGAAGGAATAGCTTTAGTTATTCTATGCCTTTTGGTAGTCAGGTAGTGGTAGTCAGGAAGGATTGTAAAGAGGGTGGTTTCCATGTTGTTCATTGTACTCTACGCCACTATTGAAAAAATGCTTCTTACTTAGCAATAGAAACTGTTAAAGGGAAATATTCAGATCCCTTGACTTCTACAGACACAGTCTGCTCGCTGCCAAATTTGGTGATGGCTTAGAACTGGATACTGGGTAACTGACATGAGTGATCAAATGTATGTGGTCAGGAATCCAGAATGGACATAGGCAACGGGCCTCCTCAAGTACATTCTGGATAACATGTAACTGAGAAAATTGCTTAAAAAATCAATATTGCTATTTACTCATTTGTAAGTGGGGAGACAAATGCCACAGGAGGTCTTTACGAGGACTAATTTATGAAGTAACGTACAGCAGCCGACACTATAATGAATCATTTTTTAGCACGGTCCCTGGTTCAGAGAGGGCGCTTAATAAATGTTAGCTATTATTGTTCACTTTGCATTTTTGACATGATTTGGAAGAGCTTCATTTTGGCAATAGTTGGCACATTTTTAATGTAGGAAATAGAAGGATGGATGTAGCACTTACAGAGAAAGTTGAAGATCCAAATGAGCCCAAATCAAAATCTCTACAGTGCGTTTATTTTATGGCTTTCTTGCTTACTGTTCTCGGCATCTGGGCAATGAGAAGGCGGTTTCCACTGTGAGGTTTTCTCTACTGTGTGAGAAATGATTCTCAACTGTTCATTCTTTCCCCTTTTTGTGTTGTGATTCTTGCATCCTTTGCAGGGTCTCTGTGAAGGAATTGTTTCCTCTGGCTTCACCTGGATGTCCGGTTCCTTCTGTTGTAATAATGGAACTGTAGGAGCGGCAACCTTTTATTTGTTCCCTTGTGAATATGCGCCTATCCTGCGTCTTAAAAGCTGTTTGCATAATTAAGAGCCAGAGAACACAGAGAGGACCTGGCTAGCAGTCCCGGTTGCTCTGCAGAGGTGCTCTTCTTCCTTATGGATAGGGCACTGTGCCCCCTGCACCCGTGATACCGCAGCAGCCTAGCAATCTATCTGAAACAGTTCATGTTAGTGAGCCATTCACCCAGCATGCATAGTATTATGAATCAAGGTGATTTCCCATAGACTTTTACACTTTAATGGTATTCACAGCTATGATTAAAAAAATTGGCTGATTTATTCTAAGTCTTTTCTCTACATTCCCTTTGGAGTACATTTAATATGGGAAAAAAAAAAAAAAAAAACGAAAGAACACAGGTCTGAAGATTCCTCATAACTAAACTCACCGGAGCATGCTTCTGTCTCTGGGGAGCATCAGTTCCTCTAACTGTGAGCAACTGATTGATGTGATCTTTGTCTGAGGTCAGGCACACTATAGGCACAGGCAATCAGACATGCTAACGGTAACTTGGGCCCACACATTGTGTTGATAGGAATGAAAACCCTGCCTACTTGTCCCAGGGACTTTAATTCCAACTGGTATCTCTTTTCTTTTTTTTCTGTGCAAACTTTGGGTACTTTTACTGACTTATAAAAAATATCATTATCACTCAGGGCTTCCTATAATAAAGCTTTCTATTTATACAGTCATGTGCATGCCTACTTTTGTCCCCCCACTTATTCCCATTGGTCTGCCCTAGCAGGACACAATGCTTCTGGCCTTCATTAGCGTATCATTTGGCCCTGGCAGAGAATTCTTTTCTAAATTTATTTTTCAATAGTTAAGCACACAGTAACGACAACACCAAGTTTAGGTGTTCAGATAGTGATCCCTCCTCAAATAAATACATTAAGATAACTGCAAGACCCCTCTTAGCGTCTATTTCCTAAAATTTTAGTAACCTCTGGGGTTACTTTGAAAGCCATTTCTGCATCTCATCGACCTTCCCAAGGGAGCAGCACACACAAGATCAGCCAATAAGACTTGTGCTTGAATTAGTCTATTGCGTCATTTTCATTTGTTCAGAGGTATTCTTGTTTTGACATTAATATTGCATCACATAATTTAAGGATAGGTAACTTCTAGAACTCATATACTTTTGATATGCATCTTGGGATGTAGAGACACAGCAAGGAGGGGGATGTATCTGGAGGTACTACTGGATTCTCTGAGAGACTTGTACGATTTCTCTTGGGTTTTTCTGCTATACATCCATTCTACTTAGACTTGTGCAACAAATAAGGCAACAAGTCTTCTTACGTTTTCATTGACCTCCTAGTTTTTATTTAGATGGTCTATAACAAATGCATTCTATGAGTTAGTTAACTAATTATACTCTCCCTAACCTAGTATAGAAAGATGTGATCAGAAGCGTAATCTATATTTGTACAACAAGAGGAAGGCAAACAAATAGCATTTGCAAGTGTCCTAGCAGAGAGAATTTCAATCAGGGGAATTTTTTTTTTTTTTTTATCCTCAGAGGATCTGGTACCTGAGAAGATTCCTCTTCAAGAGCCCGTGGGTTCATAAAGAAAGCAGAAAACTTCCTTACCACATTTGACATATTCTCAATTTCAGTACTACATGAGTTTTTTTCTGTTTTTCACCCCTTCCCCCACACACACCACATCAATCCTCTGACAACTGGTGCTTTAGTCTGGTTCATCTTGTCTGAACAACTTGTGCATGATTTCAAGTACAGATCCTGACTCCAGATTGACACAGCAAAGCTGGAAGTGTTAGGACCAACCTTCTACATCCTTTGCAGATTCCTACAAGGTTCATCCTCTCGATGAACCTGCTCATTCTCTGTCATGGTCACAATCTTCCTCCCTCTCATCAACTTGTCTTCCAACCATAATCCTATGAATACTTTTGTTGCGTGATAGTTTCCTTTAAGATTAAAATATTCTGTCCTGATTGGAAGTGCCTTGAGCCAGAAGACACACAACTCAAAATAGCTTCAAGAAGTCCCCCAAACTGACCAGATTCATTGGGCCCTTCTCTGCCAGAGTAAGCAATAAAGATTGCTGAGAGTCAGTCTCAGACAAGCGAAACTGAAAAGGAGACTGGGACCAGAGCAGCTGTCTGAAACAAGTAGAAACCAGCCCACTTGCCTGGAAGAGAGTTAGACCAACTAATTCACTTGGAAAGGACACTTCTATAAAATGTTGAAGTGCCTGCAGGCTGTGTAGTGAACTCCAGGTTCTCAGCCTTTGTGAGCTGTCACCCTTGCTGGGGTGGGCTTTGGTGATGCAGCTGCCTTTGAGTCATTTCTGCTCCAGTAAGTAACCCCAATAAAGCTCACGGTTCACCAAGTTGGACTTTTGTAGTATCCATACTTTGATCTGTTGTAGGCTCTCAAGCTGAAGGTGAATAGACATGTACTGAATCTCCTCAGGAAAATTCTTAATCATACAACAACTTCACACTTCTATGGCAGAACTTCTTAAAAGAATGTTCTGACCCCACTCTCCTGAATTATTGCCAGAGTCTGTGAACAGTTTGTTTTATGTTGTTTTGTTTTTTGCTTGGCTATGATCTTAATTATAAGGGATTACTAGTCATTGGTGTTGATCTCTCATAGATGTGATGAAACTTTATTTTCTGGTCCTCCCATGTATACCTTACGTCCAAAGAGGGATCCCTGTCTCCATGGATTAGGCTCGCCCACACCCCATGCCCTCAAGAGACTCCTGCTTCTACAGGTTCAGGCTCATTGTGCGGAGCCTTTTACCTTTACCCAGAATTGAATGTTCATTTTGTTCACAGGTTTATTTTTATACCTTCATCTCCTTGATATATAATTTCTCTGGATGACCTCACAGGACATTGAACTTCAGTGATTTCCAAAGTCACATGCTGATCCCAACTCTACTCTCATGTATCAGGCTCCTGTGTAATCTACTCTTTTGCTTCATGGAGGTGGCAAAGTAGATATAGGTAGTCTATTCCAGAGGATTCCTCTTCCCTGTACTTGATCTCTCTCTCTCTCTCTGTCTCTCTCTCTGTCTCTCTCTCTCTCTCTCACACACACACACACACACACACACACACACACACACACACAGAGTCAGAGTCAAAAGGAATTTACGCAGCGATTGAAATGGTTCTGTTCTGTTCTGTTCCATGGAGTGACCTTCCAAACACATAGAAGCAGCACAGTTTTGCACTTAGAAAGCATTCAGTACAGAATCTCTGTACAGAATCTCTTGATTATTTCCATTTTCTGTCTCTGCCATCTCTTAAATCTCAGCTCCAACCAACCTTATTTTTGTCCTGAATCAGAGAGCAGCCCAGTAACAATTGTCCTCTGGAGGCACTGCAGATCTTAGTTCTACACACAGCACAATGCACTTCTCACTCGGTTATGTATGTCATTCCTCTGCTTCACTTCAATGCCATTGTAGGTTCAAACGCCTCTAGTCTACATGGAGACAATTAAATAATGGAATGACTTATAGTTCTTGGCACTCTAATGTATAATTTCCTAGGAATCTTCCCACTGCAGAGAAAATGTATAAAAATAACTCACCATTTTAATTAGCCCTGTATTCTGACATTTTTGGAACTATTTAAGTTTGACAGTGATTAGTGTCTTTTCATTGAATGAGCTTCGAAATAGAAAGATCAATTCAGCATTTATTAGTATTTATTGGAAAGAAGAGAAGACACACCGAGTCTTAGCATGCATATCTCCAGCAGCTAACAGTGGGCTCAGTAGGGGTGTGCTATGGGATCTCAATCTCAGCATATGCAAGTAGTTTCCCTCCTTTTCTCACCTCGATCCTCCTGTGTAATTTGCTCACTGCCATTGTCCAGGTGGAAGCCATCTTTACTTCATTCACTATGCCTATTGTTCCCATACGCAGTAAATTAGCACATCTTTTCCATGTCTAAAATACAGCTTAAATTTGTTTTCCTCTTCTGTCGTTGCTTTAACTTTGTTCCATAGAAAATAGCCAATAGCAATTGCTCAACAGCAATCAGAATTCAACAAATGATGGTTTAGTGCTAAGTATTTTATATGTATTATCTCATTTCACTTTCATGGTCCAGTTGTGGAGTGAGCATTATCTTTAACATATTATGAATTAACAAACTGGTGCTAGGAGAACTGGCATAACTGCTTTGACCACCTAGGTGGGGTAGGGGCAGGGAAATCTCAGGTGAACTCTGGCTTGACCTGTTTTAATTTGGTTTCTGCTTGTTCTATTATGCTTTGCCAGTGGCCACTATGCCTACTGCTTTTTTTTTTCTACCACCTTTTCTCTAGACAATTGCCAATAAATACTTAAAGAGTGAAGTAAAATAACTGCAGTGAATAAGATTCTCCGGCTACCATCTTTTATCTATTCCCAGAGGAACTGCCACTGTTTTCTTACAGCATCTGTACCTACGTTCAGTAAATTATTTATCATGTTGCTTTAATTTTTATAGATTATATTTTAGAATACTAGTCACTTTATTTACCCTTGTTTTCCATTCTGTCACTCATCTCTTCCTCTGTTTATTAAGCTAGAGTGGCCTTCATTCCTACTACCAGTACAGGATGACAAACAGAACACACAGAAAGAAAGCAATCCATTCTTGGCTTTGACTTTGAAAATCCCGGACCTGTTGTAGACAAGGAAAGAGCACAGGCCTTGGTCAAGAAAGTTATGAAACCATATGAAGAGGAAAGTCCAGCTCTTTTTTTTCCAACTAGATGAGAATCTGATTTTCTAGGTGTTCAGAAGAGAGTCCTCTATAAACTGGTAAGCTGGAAAATCAGTGGATAAGGAAAGCTGGCAGCAGCTCTTTACTATCCGTTCCCATGGTCCTCCCAAAGTTGCCCATGGAGCCATGGCCAGAGCATCAGAGCATAGAAACATGTTGTCAGTCTACTCTGTCTTATCCTACCTTGTAGCCACTGACAAGGCACTGTTCTTAGTGCTGTGAATAGAGCAACAAACTAAGTAGGAAAGCTCTGCTCTCAGGTTACAGGACCTTTTCTAGTCTTTCAAAGTCCACTTGTCTTTGGCTTAGAGTAAGAACAGCAAGCTGATGTACACTGGTAGGTGTGAAGCATAGAAATGACTCATAAAGCTGAGGGACTTTGAAAGCTACGTACTTAGGGATGAAATGTCCTCCACAGACAACAAACTGAGAACCACATCAGAAAAGGGACCTCTTCGTAGGTGACAGTGTGGACAGAGATAGATCCAAAGGTATAGACAATACCTATGCCATGACATTTCATCCTTCATTGTTCCAAGATACAGTGATTTCAAGAACATCCTTTTAACTGAAATTACGTTTCTCTTACCTTGGCAGAACGATGGTTAAGAATATATGAAGGGGGTCTGAGAGACCACTTGGCAGTTAAGAGCATTGACTGCGCTTCCAGGGGATTGATATTCAATTCCCAGCGCCTGCATGGTGTCTACAACCATCTGTCACTCCAGTTCCGTAGGATGTGACACACTTTTCCGGCCTCTGTGGGCATTGCATGCATGTGGTACACTGATACACATACAAACAACTTGCCTATTTACCTAAAAATACCTTTAAAAAAAAAGAGTATCAGGAAGGAAGGGAAAGATGGTTCTCTTGCAACTTCTCTATGTTCAGCCCTGGAAAGGGACTCAGCACGACTCACTTGAGCTTTTGAAACAACGTGCTACGGTCTCATTCTATGCCTCTATCTGAAGATACTTGGAATTTACTTCACCCATGGCCAGATCCTAAACTGCAAACTGATTCTCCTCAATTTTATATCTGTGCTTTGTTCTGTTGGTTCCTCTTCTAAGCACTATCAATGCTTCTACTAAAAATACAGAGAGCCATGCAACTTGGTTTACATTGTACTCTCTCATTCCTTGAAGTTATTCTCTTGTGGAGAATAGCATAGCTAATTGATTACTTGTCAATATTCCAGTTCTCTTCCTGCCATCTATTTCTTCCCCTCCAGCAACTCTTTGCTCATTCTTCCTTACTTTTGTATTGCTCACACTATATCCTCCTTATGCCCAATCCCTGATCCTGTGTCTGTTCTTCAAGACAGTATGGAAGTGTCAGGAATTCTCCAGCAGCCCCCTGAATAATTTTTTCTAGCATGGTATTTTCAGAAACGTCTATGCCTCTGGCTTATGTCACAGAGAATAACTTTGTTACAAAAGAGGCTCCTGCCTTCCATTATGAATTTTGAATAGGGTTAGTCACATACCTACATCTTCAGCCATCAGAGTAATGTTAGGAAGCTTCATTCTTGATCTGCTTTCTGGAACACATGTTCTTGACTGTAGCTTCTAATCTTAGTGCATTTTATGATTTAAGCATACTTGAAATTCCTCAGGTCATCCAATTCTTAGTTACTGTTTACTTATAAATTTTCTACAATCTATCTGTTTCCTTTCATATTTTTCTAGGATTTGAGAAAAAGAAAATCCTGGTTATATCTTCAGCATTTTGCTTATAAACCTCCTTTGCTGATTTCCTTTCTCATGTTTTAAAATGTCATTTTTCTATATACCTGCAGAATGTCATTGAACTTTCTGCTATTATTAAAAAAAAAATCTCCCCCTTCCCTGCTCCCAGTTGTCATAACCAGGATCCTTACATCTTCTTACCCTTTACTACAGAGACTTAAACACCCAAATTTCTATGAATAGAGATTTTGAGGCAATCTAGGATTTTTCCATTGATGCTTTTAAAGTGTTCCCAGCTCTAGCCTATCACCTACTCCCAAAGCCATGGTTTTAGATATTTGTTAAAGCCGAGCTCCTTTTCTGATTCCACAACTTCTGCTAGATTACTCTTATGATTTGAACATGAAATGTCTCCATGGGCTCTTTTATTGGGATCGTGGTTCTATAGGATAGGCTGTTAACATCTTTTTGGATTCTGATATCTCTGACCTAAACCATGGGTTTATCTATTCTTCATATAATGTCATTATTTGGAAATAGTACAAACTAGGATTTGAGGCCTGGTTGGATGAAGCAGGTCACGAGGAGTGTGTACTTGGAGACTGTATCTTGTGCTGGCCATTTTCTATACTTCTCACTCTGTATTGTCTGCCATCAGGTGAGCAGGCTTTCTCAAGTGCACCGACCATGATGATGTGTTTCCTCACACAGGCTTAGAAATAATGGAGCCACAAACTGAGACCTCCTCAGCTGTGAGTTAAAATAAAGAACACCCTCTTTAAGTTATTTATGTTTGATACATTATCATAACAGAACAAAAGTCTGACTAAGGCAATGACTAAAGCACATCACCAGAAATTCAGTGACACAAGACAATGCATATCCATGATTCTTTGGGGGATAAAATTAAATTATCTGCAATGTTTCATTCCTTTATGGAATCTCAAAGAGATACACCATTTTCTTCTATTGCAATTCTTCAAGTCTGCCTACATTTATTGACTCAGGACCCACACCCTCCATCAAAACCAAGTATTTTTTACATTCTATCATTATGACTCTGTTGCTTTTCTTTTTGTATTTAATCTTTTTTTTTGTCATTGCAACAAAATATTAGATACATCAGTTTAAGGGAGGAAACAGTTATTCTGAGTTGCACATTCAGATATTTTGTCCCTACTCAGCTGGCTCCACCATTTTAGGCCTGTGGTAAGATCATGACAAAAGGGGTGGAGGAAAGAGATGCACATAGCATGGGATGCAGAATATGGAGAGTAGGACAGAGAAGGAAGAAGCCACAAAGAAGAAACTTCCCTCAATGGCATGACCCTAGCAACATGCTTCCTCTAGTAGGCCCCACCTTCCACAGTTTACCACTTTCAATGTTTGGCCAATTACTAATCTATCAGTGGATTGATCCATCAATTAAGTCAGAACCCTAATGATACATTAACTTTATAATTTTTCAATCTATTAATTGGGAATTCAAGCCTTTGAAATGATCACTAAATGGACCATTGTAATTCATCTGGATAATGTAACATAATCTCTTTGTTTTGATTAAATGACTAGTAATTTTAATTCCTGCTTTCTTATATTCACATGTTCTAGGAATTAGGAAAGTTCAGTATTCTGCTTAACAAAGACCTTCTCATCAACTGTTCTGATTTCCAATCATGGTTTATGCATTTTATTTAGAGCATTTCTACTGACTTTGAATCCAGAACAGACCCTTTGTTTCCTTTTAATAAACACAATTTTTGTAAGATGAAGAGTTTATACAGAGACTAGATCAGTTTCCTTGTATAGTATCCTGTGCTGTGCTCATTCTAAAAATTGTAATTTATAGGATGGCCATTTCACAATATTGTAGCACAAGACCACAGTAAAATTGGTGAGGGGTGTAATATGTTTTATTTAACAGAAAAGTCACAGACAATGGAATTATCTAGTAATTAAGTGATTACCACCATTTTAAAATTTAAATATGATACATTGATTTGTGAAATGGACATGATGATGGTGTGAAGGCTGGAAGAAAGCAGAGCTGAATCCTGGACTGAAGGTGAGCCCTCTGGCTTTGTCACAGGCAAAGCCCAGAACCTACTTGGGAACACAGATATCTCAACTACAGAAAAAGAAAGAACTTGTCTACTCAGATGATCCTTATTAGTGTAAAGTTCTGAACTAAGGTTATCAGTTTTCTCTCCGATCTCAAGAGAATACTGTTAGCATTTTCTCTTCTAAAGAACTAGTTCCATCCAGTGTTGACAGAAACAAAGTACAAGTATCAAACACACCAAAACAATAGCATTTAAGATGGCTCTAGAAGAGCCACCCTTGGTGGTAGCACACACATTTAATCCCAGTATTTGGGAGGCAGAGGTAGGCAGATCTGAGTTCAATGCCAGCCTGGTCTACAGATTAAGTTCCAGAACAGCTAAGGTGAGGCCACACAGAGAAAACCCTTTCTTGAAAAACCAAAACAAAAATGGCTCTAGGATAAATTAATAGAATTATGTTCAGTATAGTGTTTTAAATTCCAAAAGAAAGTTTCAGTTAAGTAAATTAAACTTATAAAAAATTTGTATTGTAGTCAGGACAAAATTGAAAATCTATCACACATGTTTCTCAGAGAAAAGTCAGACTTTTGAAAAAAAAAAAAAAAGAAAAGAAAAACATCACAAGATCTGGGGATTCCATAGATCATTTAGTAAAATGCTTTCAGGAACTATGTTTTATTTATGTTTATATTTCTACTCCACAATAGGGCTTGGTAACCTGAAGATACTCAATTAATTAATAGTTTTAAGTAAATAAACCAACGAATGTATAACTATGTTAAATGAAGGTATGGATAATATAAAAATGATTTTCCCAAACTCAACTAATTACTTTAGAATACATATTACACATTAGCTGTAATAGAAAACTATTCTTAATTATTCAGGCTTTTATCTTCCCATTAAAGCAGAACAAAGCATGTCTTCGTTTCAATAATTAATTTAACCAATATAATAACTCAGCTGCTGCAGTGAGTCGGGTGACACAGCAACAACCCAGCTTTGACTTTGTAGAGGAGGAAAGTACACAACTTCTCATTGAAAAGAAACTTCAAACACATTGACAGAGACCCTGGGAGGAAAGAAAATCTTTACAGTAGTAAACACTAAAAACAACTATGTTTAAATATTGACTAACTGGGCACTTGGCTTTGATTGCTAAATCTATACCTAAGTTGTGTGGATGTATGGCAGCCTCCTCCAGGAGACTAAAGGCCTGGGTTATATAGGAATTAAACAGTCATCTATGGAGACATAGTCTTCATTAGTTAGAAGAATTGGAAGGCTCATTGTGGATACTCCCAGCACCCCTTTCTGATGCTCTCAATGCAGTCAGAAACAGTAGGCATTGGGAAGCATCTGCAGTTATGGCAACATCTCCTTCTGATGCTGTTTGTATACTGTAAAAACAGTGAACAGTTGCAATGAAACTCTAGAGAGACTAGTTTGGGTCATATGTGTTGTAATAAGGACCTATAGCACATGATTTATATGCCTATTTTTAATGCCTAGATTTCTGCTCAGTGTAAAAAGTCAAGTCAGCTAGATACACATCTTCCCTTTCTCTCTCCAGCAGGCTCTGTGCATTGATGACTTGGCTATAAATCCAAAGACTTTCATGTTACATTGGGCATTGTATTTACATTGCAATGTTATATCTAGAATTATGGATTCATCTGGATGAAGAATGTTTCTGACAGTGTGTAGAGGTAATATTGCTATAATGGTTGCCAGTTCTGCTCTGAGAGCCCAGCAGGACATGGGCACAGACTATTGTCTAGCTGAAAAACATGAAGATCACTATGTTGACCACATTAGTATTTCTATACATGACTGGCCTTTTCAATTTCCATTTCCTACAAATGGGAAACAATATACCAAGGACAGGCTGACTGATGCTTCTCAGAGTGCTCCAGACAGCATTTGCTTCTGTCCAGAGTGCAGAATTAGAATCTGCCAAGCACTGGTGTCAGGTTTAATCCAACAGAGGAAAAATGTTTTTGTTTATTATGAAGCCTGAAGCAGAGCCAGCAAGGGTGGTGATTAAATTACAAAACATTTCTAAGCAAAGAGAAATAGCATTTGTCTTGTGGAGGAATGGATTATGGATTCCTCTCTGATTGGAATGGAGAGGGCATGGAGAGAAGCATAAAATTAAATCTGTTCAGACCTTGACTTCTAAATGTGCTAGAGTCATGACTAGGCTCTTAAGTTTTTCTTTCAGGGAGCTCTTTCCTTCTGTTGGCTTATTCTGAGTTTCCAGCTCTGGACTTTAGGTACACAAAGACAGAATTATAGAAACAAGAAAATAGTCCAACAGCCAGTACTTAAGATTTAATTAGTTTCAAATAATGCCAGTTCTTTCTGGTTCTACACAACAGGGTGCTGTGTGGATTCAACCAGGATGAATGGTTACATGCCTTTAAATATTTGGTTAGGCTTCAAATTCCATTCTTTTTTAAAAAGAAATATGTCTATGCCTTAATCTCACTCCTGCTTCATATCTTTCTCAAAAGAGCTCTGAAATGGAAATAGAAGAGACCTGATGTGTAGCATGAGGAAATCAAGCCTCATCCTTCAGATGCCAGCATCCACACTGTGTTAGTTCCTTTTCCTGTTGCTGTGATCAAATATTCCTGACAAAAACAAGCTGTGGGAGAAAGTGTTAATTCTGGCTTACAGTTCAAGAGTCCAGTCCATCACAGCAAGGAAATCAAGGCATCAGGATCTTGAAACAACTGGTCATGTCACATTCATGTTGACATCTGTGTCAAGAATAAGAGCACAGTGAGTGCATGCTGCCGATCCGTTCCCTCTCTCCACGTACATGGTCCAGAATCCTGACCAGGGAATAGTGTACCCACAGTGTGCATGTCTTCCCACCTTAAATAATATACTCAGGACAATCCCTCACAGGCATGGACAGATGCATCTGTCAGACAATCCTTCCAGTTGAGAATTAACACTGACTGACCATTAGAAAAAAAGAGAAATTTTCTCTTTTTTTCTCATTTTCTCTTCTGAAATTATTGAATTTTGTGTGTTTATTTTAATTTTTGTGGTCTGTAACTATATATATATATATATATATATATATATATATATATATATATATATATATACAGTGAATGCTTTGAGGTAACTTAATAATAGACCTGTAAGATAGTGCCTGATGATCTCTGACTCTTAGTCAGAGAGTTATTCCCATAGAGTCCCAGTCCAGTTGCACACTGTACCAGGACTGCTCTATAACTAATAGGATAAAATAGGAATTAATTGCCACTTCCAAAAGTAGGTTAGAAAAGATGATGGCTCCTGTCTTGACTTTGTTCTCTTTCTCCCTCCTGACTTTAAACCCAGCATCAATCTGTAACTTAAACCAGTGGACACCAGCTGACAAGACCTGAGTAGTTATATGGAGAAGGACAGAAGCAAGGACCTAAAACTTCCTACTATGAGCCAGTGAGTGAGCTTGGAGGACAGTCCCGCAGTGCCCCAAACTGTCTACAGACAGAACCAGAAAGTTGACTTCAGCCTTGTAAAGGACTCAAACAATGTGATTTCTCTGAGCTGCCTCTGAATTCTTACCCTCAGACACCCTATGAGGAAAGTAATGAGTTTAATTACTATGTGTGCTTTAACGGTATAGTGATAGGTCAACAGGTGTTGATTTAACACTATGTGCACTTGGTAGACCTAATATGAATTATGACTGTTTTTCTCAGTGCTGAGAATGGAAGGCATGACCTCATGCATGCTAGACAAGTATGGTGCCCCTGAGCTCCATTCATGAAGTTTATCACATAGTTGGCAATAATAAACATATAATATCTTAAGTTAATAAAAGAGAGATGGAAGAAGGAAGAATCCTATTTTAATAAGATACATAGCTGTCAGCAGTCTTACCAATACCTGGTGTTGCTAACATCCATGTGGTTTGCTGCCTGATAATTCCTGCACATCAAACTTCAGCTTTGGAGTTTCATGGGCTCAACTTAGGACAGGGATTGGGACTGACTCCCATTGACTTTCTCTCTCTACAAAGCTAATGTTAGGAAGGCTACTTTTTAAAATATGCTGTAAGTATATCATAATTTGGGCATTTTAACAGACAATGTTTTCTCTAATCTTTTAAAGCAATCTGATCAAGGAAGATAATTATAGACCTGGTATCTTTAAACAGAGTTTTTAGAATTACTTTATAAATTTCCCTGATTCCTCAGCATTGGTAGCATCAAGAAGCCAGGAATCTTCTTGTACTTCTAAGGGGAAGTGCACTACACCTCTTTCTTCCAAGCCTATATAGAGAGATCTAAAGGCATTCATCCTCCAAGTGTCAGTTATCTTTCTACAGTGGCCCTTCTCCTGCTTGACAGTGAAAATAGGTATTCTGTCTTTTCTAATTTGTCTTCACTGCATACTATGCAGCTCTGAGTGTGTCCTAATGGGCAGACTTTGACTTTAGTCAATGTCTTTGTTGCAAGGATAGGTAACTTTGTTCTGCAGGGCTGCTGAGTACTCATAACCTTTGAACCTGACCACCACTCCCAACCAAAGGTCATTTGTCTCTGTGTCATATAGCACATTATTTCAAAGCTTCTTTTCTCCATTGTGATTAAATTCCTATTTCTTTATAATTTCATTGCATTTGCCCAACCTTGGATCATCTCATCCATCTACCTTCTCTAAGTTCTTATATGAGTTATGAAGTAAGAAGCAACACAGTTGTAATCGTACCAATTGCAGTCCCATATGCTGTGATCTAACATGTTAGTTCAGTGCCTGGCTCTATCCTCAGCCTACTTGGGAATCCAATTATGTGTTCCTGGAAACATTTCTCTTCCTTTCCTACAGTGATTACTTAGAACCTTTTAAAAATTTCATAAGGTTTGTCTTCTTTCTCTATCATCAGACCTATGTAGTTCAACTGTGCTTTGGTAAAGAATAAAAAAGGTTCAACATAAAGAACTTAGTATGCTGTCTACATAAAGCAACCATCTCTACAAGTGAGTAGTAAGAAATGAAATTACACAAATCATACCTCACAGAGACCCACTGTTCAGTTTACTGTTAAGAAACAATATTTAGATAAAAATTATTTCACTTGAGTATTAAATTATGATTTATTTTCCTAAAACGTAGCAGAGTTTACTAAAACATTAAAAAGAGGAATTATTAATATTTTAACTATATGATTCTTAATAAGGTAAGTTTTAAATCTCTTGGCAAACTAATAAAATATAAAATCCAAGACATGAAGAAAATGGAAAGTTTCTAAGTTTTAATTATTAAAAAATATGAACATGGAGAAGTTAAAAGAATATTAAAATAAACATCCATATACCAACTATATATATTCAAATATTAAAGTTTTAGCTTTTTTAGATAGCTTATATTTCTCTTTGCTGCACATTTTGCATAAAATGTATGTGACGTTTTTCAATATTTCCACATTGTACTACTCAGGGTTCTCAAGAGGAAGAAAACCAATAGGAAGAATATACATGAAAAGAGGATGTATCTGATTGGCTTAGACAATACTGTCTGGGTAATCCAACAACGGCTGTCTCAAATGAGAGAGGACAATTACCTGGTAGTAGCCTAATCTACATGGCTTGATGCTTCAGCTATCCTAATCTGTCGCTGAAGATTTTCTTGGAGGATTCATGGAGGGCTGTTGATCTTCACCTTACTCTCAAAACCCAAATAATCAGGGTTCTGATATTAGCAATGGAATGCACAACAGAATAGATCAACTTGCCAGCAAGAGTGAAGGCAAGCAGGCAAATCCCCCAAAAGTTTCTATTTCCAACTCCTTTTACCTGGGCTGTCACCAAAAGGTACCAACCATATTTAAGGTACGTCTTCTCATTTCCAATAATGAGATGAAGAAAATCCCTCGCAGAAGCGCTCACTAGCTTGCCTTTTACTTGATTTCAGATCCAGTTGACTTTACACCAAATGTTAACCATGAAAAACCTACATCTCCTAAATAAGACAGAATCAGAGTTCATTATCACATCAAAGAAAATGAAGAACCTTTTGAGAGCAACTAATATGTGATCCTCATTTAGTTTCCTCAACATGTTTTCTAAGTCTGTTATCAGTGTTGCTTTGTCTGAAAAAGAGCCTCTAAAACTCTTCACAATCTTCATTTTTATTTCTGTATTTATTCAGTCACTTCTGTTAGGAAATTGTCCTTACCTGCTTTTTCATTGTTTCTGTTCCTAAGCATTGATTTCAATTGACTATGTCACATTCCTTTATGGTGTATTTGTTTTCTTTCAGTGGCCCTCACCTTGCTTCTCTGACTCTTTGACTGTAAATATATTGAAAGCTTGAGCTAAAAGCTTAGGCGCAGCATAATGTTTTGGAGGAGCAAGAATACTTCAGAGATGACACTGTGTCATAGTGTTCTGATTATGGGAGCACATCATGTCAAGTTTTCTCACTTAAAAATTGCTTATAGGTTACATATGGTGTCTATATCTGCAGTCTCAGCAATTGCGAGGCTGAGGTTGTTTGAACACAAGTTTGAGGCCAACCTGGGCTATATAGTGAGACCCTGTTTCAAAAACTACCCAACTGGTTAACCAACTCACTGACCAAATTAAGGAACATATTTTCTTGGGGTCAGACAGATTTTTATTATGTTTGTTTAGAAGTCACTTCTGAGGTTATATGTTTTCCAGGGTTGCATACAGCGTATTTCCCGACAGTGTTTCCATAGAAAGTTTGAGCTCCTTGCTTGAATCCAATATGTCATTGGAAAGAGCAGCGTAGTGGTTTTCCAAAAAATTTTTTTTCTTTTATTCTTTCTACACCGTGCTATAGAAAAGAACTTTCCTTCCTTAACTGGATAGATATTGAGGTGTTATTGAGGTGTTTTACAGAACTGGACTATGTGGTGATTTTCCCCTTTTTTGGACAAATCTCAGTTGGATGATAATTGTGACTGCAGGTGACATACACATGTGTTATACTTTCTCCTTTTTCTTTTTAATCACCCATAACTGATTTGTTTCTTTTTACTTAATTTAATCAATTCACTTATTTTATTATATTAATAGTTAGATGGATAAAGAGAGGAACACATGGCCTCTCTTTGGAACATCTTTCTCCTTCCAGGATGGTTAAAATTGCAGCTTCCATAGTATACACATAACCAATCAAAAATGGTAAGAGTGCCAAGGGACAGGGGCTTAGTTATAACTGTTATTAGTGAGTGGATTATAACACAGGGGTGACTTCTGGGCCATAAAGCTGAAAGGTGGGGTTAGGAAGCAAATTGGAGAGGGACATAAAAGTAAAACTCAATGAAGGAAACAGGCTCCTGAGAGTTATCTCAGCCATTGAACTAAAATAATCAGCAGGCAAGCAAAACACACAAATATCAACACCCAGGGGGATAAATATCCCGAGAAGCTACAATATATCACTGAAAATGTTCGCTTTTCATTAGTCCTTGACAGACACAAAGCAACAGAGTCTAAGGGGAGTAGAAATAGGAAACTTTAAAACTTGTGACAAAGTCATTGAATTATTAATTCAAACAAACAAAACACAAGAGAATCTTAGTTCCAGATGGCTTTACTGATTAATTTAACCAATTTTTCAAAGAAGAATTAATAGTTATCTGTTTTAATGTTGTTGCTATGACAAACACCATAGGCAAAAAACAACTTTGGAAGGAAAGGATTTATTTAGCTTCTGCTTCCCAGACACAGTCCCTCACTGAGGAAGGTCAGGGTAGGAACTTAAAATAGGAGGAACGCTCCTCTCTGCCTTGCTCTCTTCTTGATCATGCTCAACTGAGTTTCTTATAACAGTAACCTGGGACCACATGGCTATTAGGCTGTGCCTTCCCACACCAGTCATCAATCAAAATAAAAATCTTAATGGTCAAAAACTAAAGAAGTTTCCAAAGGAAAAGAGAGAAATGTTCCAAGCACTGAAGGTTCAAGCTTGGAGAAATTGATAATGACCAACTTCAGGTCAATCTGAACAAGTCTAGAGCTGTGAGTACTTGTAAATCTATCAAATAAGATTAAATAAAAGGCTGGGGGATAATTCAGCAACTAAGAGCACTTGCTGCTTATGCAGAGAACCTGTATTTAGTCTAACACCCACAGCTCACAAACAACTATAACTCAAGTTAGAAGAGATCTCATGCCCTCTTCTGCTTTCTGGAAGCACCAGGCATTGCAATTTTTTCAGGAATAATCTACTGGGAGAGGGAAAAAGCTGAAGTCTTAGGCCATCCAAAGGAGAAAATTGTCATAAGAATACATTTCACACAGTCTGACAACTTGTCAGACCACTTTTCGAGAAAGAACAGAGTCTAGACAATAATGGGTCAGTGATGGTGGTGGCCACACCTTGACCAGGGTTGCTTAGATTTCCTTACCTCTTGCTTTCTATTTAATCTCAAATCTCAGTCAAGGCACTGATGATGGACTTGGGGTCAGAGGTCACTGGACTTCCTTATTTCCATTGCAACCACATTGAATGAATTTCTTTATTTTTAAGCCTTTTAATTAAATAGCCCACTGAGAATTGGGGGTGGCTAAGCTTATCTTCTTTGGGTTGCTAATATCAACACCCTGACCCTAATAGCTCCTTAGTTCAAGAAACTTACGTTTTTGACTCATGTTCTGTTGGGGACTCCGTAGTTTACGTTGTACTTCTCTGACCACCCATGAGTGTATGATGTTTTGAGCACACAGGAATGTGATTTAAAAAGAAAACAATGTCTAGTGTTATTAGACTTACCTCTTGGGCATAGTAATATTATTCAGCCAGTGTTTGTTCATAGGTCGTTCTCAAAACCCTTTTACTTCTGATTCTTTTCCCTTTTCTGACGAACTTGTGCAGATGAGAAAAAGTTTTCTACTCTGGCCTTCATCCTATCCTAACATTCCTAAGTGTAGGCAGTGGAGCCCTCAATCATAGCCTTCTTATTCTCCAGGGTTGACTCTCATTCTGTAATGGCTCTTCTCACTTTCTCTAATTCTGGCTTAACTTTCACTCTTGACCAACCAAAGAACATGGTTTGCTAAGCAGTTTCAAGTATTAGTACCTTCAGACAGCTATAGAATCTCTTTATCCTTCATGCTCACCTCATGTGTAATGCCTATGAATCTGTGCACTTAAACATAGGCCAGTTTTCTCTATTATGGCATCTAAAAGGAAGAGTTGAAGATGTGATAATCCCAGCAAGATAAGGAAGCTAGATAGATCAAAGAAAGATATCAGATCTTCCAAGTTATCGGTTCTTAGAGTAGAGCTTCTATTCTACAAGTGGAGGCTGGGATAGAAGGAACACTGCCTGTTCTTGATATAAATGACAGCCATAGAGGCTTGGGTGGTTCACCATGAGGATCAGGAGAGTAACATCAGGACAATAAGCCTTGGGAAACTACAGCTCTGGACTAGGTCGTTAATTTTATTTTTCTTAGTGGAACTATAGAAACACAACATGATGAGTCTGTTTAGTGTTGTTTGTAGGGATTTTTTTATGATTAGTAATCAGATACCCAATTAGGATGCTTATCCCCTTGGAGTAACTAATTCTTATTCTCTTAATAGTCATTCCTTGTGTAGATCTTCATCTAGAATTGGGACCCTATGAGCCCCAATCTACATTAACATGTCAGCTGATGTTGTTGTTAAGGTCTTGTTTAAGCAGAAATCTTGATGAGTTTTAGGGATGTTGCTTTCCTCCATTCCCTATTTTAGCAATGTTTCTTGAGCCTTAATGGTTGTACTGTAGATATTAATTAGAGCAAGGTATCCAGTGGTCTGTTGTTCTTTGCATTTTGACCAGTTGTTGCTGTGTTTTATGGCTTCCTATCTTCTGCAGAAAGAAACTTCTTTGATTTGCGTAAGTGCTATTGTTATCTGTGAGTATATACATAAGAATTTTGTAGAATGCAATTAGTGCAATTAGGAATTATACTGGTTAGAAATATGGAGATAGTTTCTCCTCTAAGATACATGACCTCAGTAGTCACAGGTAGTTGGTTAGGTTTATAGTAGCATTTCATTTCTTTCTTGTTGAGCAAGTCCCAAGTACAACTACAGAACTGTTGTAACTTTCAGGATATCTTTATGATGGTCATTGTTATGGTTTACAGACATCATCACAGTTGGATAAAATGACTATCGATAGCTTTTCTCTTTTGGCAGTTTGCATAGAATATTCTAATACTATGAAGACTAGTCCTCAGGGAGTATGCTTTCTGGTCAGTTATAGCTCAGTTCCTCCAAATCCTGTTTCCAAATGTTCATGATGTTTTCAGCAATGGGGACTTAACTTCAACTTTTTGGAAACAACCATTGGAAACAGTAATATCTTACATTGTATGGTGATTGTCTTGGACTCCCTGAACAACAATGCAAAAAGTGGTTTCTCATGCCTGATACTGGGCTTTTAATCAGATCATCTATTACTCTTGTAAGGAGCATTATTACCTCCAAGTGACATAAGTTCATTTAAGCTACTTCCTTAGGCTCACTTATTCACTTATATGTGCTAGATGTAATTTTAGGTAAACATAAAATACCACAATTCCCTATAGAGTTTTCAAACATCCGTAGTAGTATTTAACACTCTACCGTCCCTTTCCTCTATTTTCCTCCTTCTTTACTCACTAATTAAAGACCCCATTTTCCCATCTATCCATTTAAGAAAAAAGAATTTAGTTACTTACTATATTTCAATTGCTTCTCTCTAGCCAGTATAACTATTACATATTTCAGTATTTAAATAATAATATATTTAAAGTTAAGCATAAGACTTCTTCAATCTGCTTCAAACTATGGATCTTTTTCTCTTCTATATTAGCTTGAATGCCATAATTAAATATAGAGATCTTAAAATAAGCCAAATAATCAAACAACCAGAATTTTGTCAAAAACAATCTATCAAGTTTTGTAACTATGTTCTTGCCTCAGAAGAGTAAAATGAGAGAGGGATACACCAAGCCATGGGCCAAGGGAGATGACTCTAGTAACCTTAACAGGAGAAATGCAAAACTAAAGCAGGAAGGGTAAGTTAAGCTTATCTTCAGTGGACTAGGAACAGAATCAAAAAGTGCCATCTTCCTGTGTTAGGATAATAGGAGAAAAACCAAACCATAATTCATGAGGTCAAAGCCATGATGTAGAGTACAACTAAGATCTGATACAATGAAATGCTATTCTTCCTCCAAAAGTGTGATCTCCAGAAGATGGCATCTGAACATGGTATTCGAGGTCTAGATGGTCAAGAGTCTATAAGAGCTTCTGCTCTGTGCATGATTGAGAACTGAATTACCTTAAATAGCTTACTCAGATTCTCAAGGATAGAGTTCATTGAAGAATAGTTAAAGACTGGCTAAAATCAGACAGTATTTAGTTTCTTAAAAGATCTTAATGAAATAAAGTTTAGCACCACTATATAGCTAATAACTGAATATGTAAGTTACCCCATGTCAGTACTATCTTAAATTCTGATAACACTGTACAAATAAAGCCTATAAAATTATAACATATATTCTGAGAAGAAAACAATAAAAGATGATCATAAGTAACATTAATGAAACAAGATTTGGAAAGATTATAAATTCTGGGTGTGGTCAGTGAACAGGAGATTCCCTGTCATGTATTTATATGGATAATAACGACAGATGACAGATGGTGGGAAAAGGCACAAATGGACAGTGAACATGCCAGTGGCATCAAGGTCAAGATTCAAAGGGCTGTAGTGGTGACAAAAATATTGGATTCTCTGCCCTGCACACCATGGCAATGGTACCTAGGGGGCCCTGGAGCTTTGGTTATAAATCATCATGCTCATCACTTTAGGGGTCAATTTTTAATACTTTATTATTTCATCTTTAAGATGATTTTTAAATTATTATCTTATTAAACACAGTTCTCTAGAAAAATGAAACCAACAGGGGGCATAAGAGACATAAGGAGATTAGCTTGCAAAAACTGAGAAGTCCTGTTAGCTACTGAAGCCTGAGGGAAGCCAGTGGTTTAGTTTCAGTCTGAGAACCTTGAGGCTTTACCTCCCATTTCTCAGTGTAAGCGCCAGTCAGAGGGCACAAGGAAACTGACATGAGAGTTTGATGAAAACCAGAGAGACAGAGTAAATTGCTCCTTCCTCTGTCATTTTTTTTTTGTTGCAGTTAGGACCCCCAAAGCTTGTGTGATGTCCACCCACGTCAAAAAGAGCAAATTGCTTTACTCAATCCACCAATTCAAATGCTAATCTTGCCTCAAAATACCCTAATAGACATATTCAGTAATAATGCTTAACTATATAGCTTGGCACGCCATGACTCAGGCAAGTTGACACACAAGTTAGGCATCATGCTGTCAATACTTAGCCCACTAATCTTTATCACATAGAAGCAGAAAATCAAGTACAACAAATGGATTTTGTTTGCACATTCAGGAAAAGGGGATATAAGCTTTACCGGAAAATAGGTAGAGATACTAAATCATGGAAAATTTTGATTTATTAGGTACCTGGTAACATTAAACCACACAATTATGATATGGAACAGTAGTATCCAGAACAAAATAAAAGGAAGGAGAAAGGTGATCTCTTTGCAAACCAACAGGGACACCTCACCATTCCTGTTGTAAATGCTACATCTTCCAGAACTTCCTTCAGATACCATCTGGTGGCTTTTTACATCAACATCATTTAAACTCATTCAACATATAATGTTAGCTTCTTGAAATGCCAATAATGGCCACAGATTCTGTTTGGATTAGAAACCTCCTAGGTTCCCTTGCCAGTTGGGTTATAGGAAAGAAAGTGTCTTAATAAAAGTTAAGATGGAGGTAAACAGAAGCAGGGAGGATCTAAGATTTGAACAAGTTGGCTATTGTGGCATAAGCAAAAATGGATCAATGCTTGTCACAAGAAAAAAATTATGGGCATATACATATAGACAGAGAATCCCTGTGTCCAGAGGACTCGTAAAAGTTGTGAGATCAAAATACTAGGGAGGTAAGAACACTGTAAGAAATGAGCTTTCTTCTTACTATACGAAACCCCTGGGCAGGAAATATAGAATGAAATGGTCAAACAAGGAAGCCTTAACAGCAGGTATCAGGGGTTGGTGTTTATGCAAGGGGGAGGAAGATTTCAAAGCAAGACTAAGCAATCTGGGCTTGTGGGTCCAAGGTCATTATACAGATACAAAGGCAATGAGCCAATGTTGCTTCAAACAGGAATATGGTCATCAAAACAGGGACTAGTTACCAAAAAGAGAGCAAAGTTTACCATAGAAAAGTATCTCTGAAAAGAAGAATGGGCATAATTCTGCTTGTCTTTCTAACATTTGTCACTGGGCATTTGTCATAGTCCCATCGGGCTTTATAAATTTGGGAGGGAACAGAATCCAAAATTTGGAGTCAAATCAAAGTGGTGGACATGGCATCTATGAAACCAGAAAACAAGTAACCATACCTTAGCAAACCTAATGCACCAGACATGACAGTCAAGAGGTTTGGCCTCAGGAAAAGGACACAGTGCTTCTGACATATCAACAGCGGTACTAGTAGCAAGACCAAAAATAAACTGATGAAAAGTATGTGTCTAATCTGAACCAACCATGATTGACCTTTTAAAAGTATGCACGATACATTTAACCCTTAAGTGATTCTTTTTGAGGAACCTTAACTATCGTGAAATTTTAAAAGTTCGCAAACAAAAATGATGACTCATGTGGACACTTTTGCTTCAAACCTACTTTGACCTCATTCTAAAGTCTGTTTCCTTTCATTAAGCCTCAGCGGCTCTCAGGTTGTACAACTCTGTGACTACTCTGTTTGCCATCCCTGTGATATGCAGTCATCATATGTACAGGAGGTCAAAGATCATAACTTGCATAGAGTAGATCTTAATAAAAGCTGTGCCACGGAGCAGGAAGAAAATTGGCATGAAGATCAGAAGGCTTTGATTTATCAGCATACTGCTATTTCCAACTATGTCCTTGGATGATCCTTAAAAAATATACTGCATCTCTATTTCATTTATATTAGATGGTTCAAATACTTTCAACTTTCATATCTCATTGGAATACTATTAGAGTTAATGAAGTAATATGGTCTTGGATTACCCACTGGCTTCTCTAGCCAGAGACTGTGGGGAAAAAAAATCTCCCTTTAAATCATTTTACTTTCCTTCTTTCTCCATAAGGAGGTATAGTGGGGATAAATGTGCAAGCTGATATTTTAAGCATATTTTAAAATGGCTACAGTAATATAAGTAAAACAACTTAAGCATCTGGAAAGAAAAGGGCTTTGTGCACTTGGGGGTGATAATCATGCTGATAATGATAATGAAGAATTTTAATAACCATAAATCTGAGTGAATTTTACTCAACATAGTTGTGGAAAATAATGGCTCAAGGACATTAAGTTCCCTCAAAGATTAGCTTCAGTATCTAAATTGACCATGGCTTTATTGATCTCGTACCCCAGATGCATGTAGATGTATCAATATTGTATCTTGATTTCAACCTAGAAAAATGTGCCTTCTAATTGTGAGGATCGAAAGCTGTCTAAGCTAGCTCTTGGAATAGCATGTTTAGTTTCAGAAACTCTATTGTCCTGGAATACATATGTGCACATTCTTAGATAAATGTGAAAACTGTAACTTAAAAGCATAAAAATAAATCACTATCACTGGGATTTATTTATTTACTTTTTTACAGTCACAGTTGAATGCATTCTAGCCAAGAAAGCACAATCCAGGCAGAGGCTGTAAAACCCCAAACCGATAGTGCTATAAATTGTATTCCTAAACATATACACAACTGTCAGAACTCAAGTCTTTGCATATTTAATAATAGAGACATGAGGCAAAACTAAGTTGGTCAAAATCAGAGTAATGGAAATTGGTACTACAGAAATTCTGGGAAAAGCCATCAATGCCTGGATGCAAAGCCGTAGGCAGCAGAACAGGAAGAACAGAAACACATTCCCTAGGAATGACAGTCTAAAAAGGCTTATTTGCTCATGGGGAGCCTTACTAGCCACTTCTGAGTAAGTCGCCCTTGCTCAGTTTGTCTCAGTGGAAGCTACGCATCATCACAGTGATGCCAAGATGCTGTGGAATTCCCAGCTGACTTTCCTGGAAAAGAGTTTCTGCTTCTTTGATGGAGAGGGGCTTTGGGTAGCATTTTCCCCAAACCAGGCTTTGTTCTGATGTCTTGGCACTTGTACACTTGAATACAGAATTTTCTACTATCATTTTCCTGGAGTCAGGCAAGGAATAATCTTTAATTTTTAGACTTTACTTGGGGATTATTTCAATACACTATAAGTTTATTCTTTGAGAATTTAATGCACATATACAGTGTATTTTGATCACATGTATGCTCCACTACACTCTAGCTTCTCCAACTGCCCTATATATCCTGCTCCCAACTTTAGGCCTTCTCTTTTAAACAAAGTTAACCCATTGAGAACAATTTGTGAAACCAATGAGACCATGGGTTGTCATCCAATGGAACATGGGAAACTTACCAGAGGCCACATCCCTGAAGAAAAATGCCTCTCACTCCCACAGCATCCATCAACTGCTAATGACTCCTCAGGTAGGAGTGGAGCCTCCTGAATCCTTTCCCCTGAATCCAAGCTGCGATGTGACCTGGCTTGATCTCCAGTAGATCTTGTGCAGGCAACCAAAGATGCTGTGAGTTCCTGAGAATAGCTACCCTGCTCTATCCAGAAGTCACTCCAACATCAGTACCCTACAACCTTTGGCTTTTCTGGCCTCCCATCCCCTCTTCTTTGATGTTCTTGAGCTTTCTTGGGGGAGGGGGTGATATTCATTGCTGCTATATTTACAATAGCTGGAAAATGTAATCAGCCTAGATATCCTTCAACTGATGAATGGAGGATGAAAATGTAGGAAATAAATTTACATTATTAGCTGTAAAGAAAAAGTAAAATTATAAAATTTGCAGACAAATAGATGAAACTGAAAAAGAAAAAAAAAAAACCAACTATACTATGTGAGATAATCCGGACCTATGAGGACAAATGCCACATGTTCTCTGTCATACATGGATCTTAGCTGTGAATCTATAGAGTTGTGTGTCCAACTTGGAAGACCTTTACCTGCCAGTAAACTGGAATGATATTGGAACAATGAGGAAGAAATATTTTAGGATAAAAGAAGTAGTAGAAAACAATTCATATGAAGATAGAAAGGTAATTATAGTGAGGAGAAACTTTGAACATGGAGAAAGATTGGAGAATATTTATATTTTTTCCTTTTGGGGTAGGTCTCACAGTAAGTTGCCCAGGCCAACCTGGAACTTACTATCCTGCTGCTTCAGCCTCTCAAGTTGGTAGGATTAAAGTCTTGTACCATCCTGTACCACAGGGCCTGGATTTTGAAACTTCTTTGATGATGTACTCTTTCAACAGGATACTTAAAAAACATAGCCCTTAGTGTATGATCATTGTGTTTGGAATTGTATTGCAGACATTTATTTCAGTACCTGTCTTGTTAGGGTTTCTATTGCTGTGAAGAGACACCATGACAACAGCGATTCTTAAAAGAGAAAACATTTCATTGGAGCTGGCTTACAGTTTAGAAGTTTAGTCCATTTTCATCATGATGGGAAGCATGACCACACACAGGCCGACACGGTGCTGGAGAGGTAGCCAAGAGTTATCATCTAGATTGACAGGCAACAGGAAGAGAGAGCAACACTGGGTCTGGCTTGAGCATCTGAAACCCCAAAGCTCACCCTCAGTGATACACTTCCTCTAACGAGGGTACACCTACTTCAACAGCACCATGTCCCCTAATAATGCCACTCCCTAGGAGCCTATGGGTGGCCATTTTCATTCAAATCACCACAGTGCTATTGCAACACATACCAGAAAAAGCATTATGATATTGCATTTTGAAATGTGAAGTAAAAATGAAAAAAAAAACCTTTTACTATATTTTTCTAATTTTAACTTGTAGGAAAAAGTTCATATTTTTCCCATGAAGATATTATTGATGACTGAGTTTAAACTTTGTGAAATCTAATTGAATATGGTAGATATTATTATGCCTTTATTTTTATTAATTTTTTTGTGAAAGGCAGGGGTTCCAACAGGATCCAGCTATGTAGCTCAAGCTGACATACAATGCATTATATTGAACTCAAAGTCTTTCTGCCTCAGCCTCCTGTGCAATAGGATTATAGATGTGTTCTATCACGTCTGGCTCTGGCTTTTAATTTTAATATAGACAATAAAATTTTATTTTAAGGATAAAAGTGTTATTTCTTTATTTTTCTGACTTCTTTGCATTTTTTATTTTTTCCTTCTATGCATGATTTACAGAAAATCTAACAACCATCCTATGACTCTTAGTTCAGGTAAATCTATATAGTACAACCGATAAGTCATTGATCAGTCCTTGTATACACTACAGTAACTGCAACAAATAAAAACCCACAAGGTAGATTGAATAGCTTTTAATTCTCTTTTCTTACCAACTTCTCAGGACTGCTGACCCTCCTTAGTGACAGGGAGTATGGTTATCAACTAAAGTGTACTTGTCTCAAGAGCTGGAGGGAGGACCCTGAGTTCCAGGCTAGCATGGACTGCATAGCCATAGATACTGTCTCAAAATCTTACACAGAGTGGGAGAAAGTGATTCCACCACATTATAGATTCACTTCTTTCTCATGTTGAAATTTTTAAAAAGATGAAATTTAAAGAAGTTTCTTCCTTTCCCACACATGGTTGTCTTCTGCACTTAGCCTTCTTAGTCTCCACTCACAGGTATAAATTTATTTAACAGGAGACATAAACCCATCTGTGCAAGGCCTGTTTGTGAAAAGTAGCACTAATTCTCTTTCTGTCAATAAGAGCAATTAGAATTCAGTAAGAAAGCTTATTAGCTAGAGTGACTCCATGGTCAGGTCTTTACAAAGCTAAGGAGATCCAATCCCACCTGTTTAGCAAATATAGAATTTCTCAGTTGATTCCCTTTTGCTGGGCTCTCAGCTGAGCCTCATGGGGTCCCTAAGAGCAACTGGGATGCCTTTTGCTGTCTCCATTCTCGACTCTACTTGGCCAGCCTGAAAGTCCTCTTTTAACCTCTGCTTGTAGAAGCAGGAAAGGCTAAAAAACTTGGAGTGATGTTGCGAGGGGAAGGGCAAGCTTTAACAACCCCGAGAAGGAGAACAAAAGCCATCCCCTGAAGTCCCAGGCTATTGCAGACTCTTCTCTTGACAGCACTGTGCTTAAAGGAAACAACTGAGCCATTTGGTGCCTTTTATGTTTCTGTCCTTAAAAAGAAAAAGCAACTTCGAATGAGCCCAGCCAGTAAAGAAAGGTCAAGTGGAACCACCATGGTGCATTTGTTCCGGGGAGTCTTTTTCCCTTCCATGTGGAGCAAGATAAAGGAGTCAGTGGTGACTGCCACACAGTGGTTCCTTAATTGAAGCCTTCCATCTTCACAGGGCCAGATGAGAGAGTCATTTAAAAGAAATAAATTCAAAATGATGTGCAGTTTCAGAAAAAAAAAAATTGGTCCAAGCCACCTAAAAGTGGACTCCTTGGAATGCCACCGCTGTCTTGACCATACCAGATGCTTTCTAGTTCCGGCCAAGGACTGTGTTTAGAGTAGAGGGAAGCCTGCTATGAAGTGACCTTTGTCAATGTGAACGATAAGATCTCTCACATGAACATAGCATTCTTAACTGCAGTTTTGCATTTCCTCAACTCTGTTCAAGTGAGAGAACAGCATGGTCAAAGTATGGGAATGCTAATGGACAGATTTCTGGGAATTGCAAGGTGACATGGAGCTGAGGCTGAAGCAACAATTATCATGCCGGGTGATAAACGAAAAATATCAATAATCATACTTATTGCTAATTTGGAGGCTGGCTAATCATGAATGAATAAAGAACACTTTTACATAGTGAGTATCTTAGTTAGACTCCTTCTGCTGTGATAAGCACCATGGACAAAAGCAACTTGGAGGGAGGAAGGGGTTATTTAACTTGCATAGGCTGAGTTATAGTATATTGAGGGAAGCCAAAGCCAAGGCAGGAACTCAAGCAGGGCAGAACCTGGAAGCAGGAACTGAAGTAGTGGCCATGGAGGAACTCAGGTTACTGGCTTGCTCAGTTTGCTTTCTTGTATCACCTAGGAACACCAGCTCCAGGGTGACATTACCCATAGTAGACTGGGCTTTCCCACAACAATCATTAGTCAAGAAAATGCCCCCATAAACAGGCTGAAGACCAAGCTAATGGAGATAATTCCTTAATTGGATATTCTTTCTTTCTAGATGATTCTAGTTGTGCCAAGTTGACAAAAAACTGACCAGCACCATTAAGTTTTCTATGTTAAGATAAAGGCATATTACATTAATAGCTGGAAATTTGAAATAACTGAGGCAATAGAAAATGGTAATGTAAACAGCCTTGCTAAGATGTTACTGTGTGAGTCACCTAACCTCTGCAAACAGAATATGAAAAGTGCAAATTTCCATGTGCCATTACCATTGGGGGAGAGCAGCAAGCTGGCAAGAAAAAAGATTATCAGCATAGCAATCATAAAACTTGAATTACAATCTTACATTTATTAAGATATGAATGGTTCCAGGTAACCATGAGCCAGGCTTACGTTATTAAAGTGAGAAAGTTGATAAATCAATAGTTGAAAAGATTAAGACATGAAGGAAGACTTTTAAGTGCATTTGTATCTTTGCTATCTTCTGTTCCCCTGTACCCCTCATCTAATTTTCAAAGGAAGAAAAAAACAGTAATGCTTTCTTTGAAGTCATACACAGAAGTTACACAGATTCATATATGTAAATGTTTCAAATACAAGTAAAACTATATTACACATAGTACTTATATATTGTCTCATTTACCTTATAATTAATATAATTCACAACATTTTGTCCTGTTTTTATGCTGAAGTCCTAATATCCATTACTCTAGAATGTGGACATATTTGGATATTATGCTTTAAAGAGGTAATCAAAGTGAAATTAGGTCCCGTTAGTAGATCCTGATGTGAATATGGATAAGCCTATGGATAACCTATGGATAAGCCCTATACCAATCAATATGGTTGGAGTCACTATATAGAGGTTGTAATTAAGGTGCAGACAAGTGCAGAAGGAAGACATGCATGCTTCTGGAGGAAGATTGCCATCCACAAGTCAAAGAGTGTGTGACCTTTAGAAGAAATCAACTCTAACAACACATTCATCCTGAACTTCAGGTCTCCAGAGATCTGAGAAAACAAAGTTCTGTTGTTGAAGCCATCCAGTTTGTGGTAAATTATTATGGAAGTCCTACTGAACAAATGTAGTATTTCCTTGGTACTTATATATACTGGCACATACAAATGTACATTATACTCTAGCAGTTATAAAATACTCTATATTATAGATATGCCACAATTGACTTTACATCAATCTTCTACTAAGAACATCCACTGTAATCTGCCATAGTAACCAGAAATCACGTCAGCCTCCAGAATTGTTCAGGTACAATGATGTTGCATATAAAATTAAGCATGTCAGGAAACAAGATCAAATGTTTGAGAACCATGATAAAAGTATAGAAAATGAATTTTTGCTTCTGCTCATGAGGGAGCAAATGCTATAGGAAAGTCTCTATTGTCTTAAATAACTTAAAATTGAAATTCAAGAGAAAGAACTTTCCAGAAATTAGATTACAGCAACAGAAGCTGATGGTTAGAAAATCAGTGGAAACAAGTGAAATGAGCTTACTAATTGTCCTGCCTAATTTATGCCTGAAGTTGGTAGAGTTCTGTGTTTTCAGACTTGGTAAGACAGACATTGGACTTAAGACTGGTAGAAGGGGTGGGATTTGCCAATTGTAGGGATAGGAGGAGCTAAGCAGAGAAAGGACTCCTGGAATTTGTTGCAATGACTACTTGGGTGTTATCTTGAGTGACAAGATCCATTTTTGTAGCAGCAAACTCCATAAAACAAGAAAATAACCTCAGAGCTGGAAGATTGGTGCAAAGCATAAACAGAACATTTTCCCAAGCTCTTGTAGACTTGAGAGTTTTATAAGTTACAGCCAGAGGAACAAAAAGAATAACAACAAAAAGAGTCTTACTGAATACATGGGACATCCAGCAAAGAATTTATAAGAGTAAGGGTTAGCTCTAGAGGAGAAACTAGGCAATGATTCATCTTGATTGTCAACCTGATCAGATTAATGAATATATAAGAGGTTAATGAAGTACAACCTAGGGTGCATCTTTGGGGAAACCTCCAGAGATGATCACATCCTGAGAGATCTGACAGAATGAGCGGATTAATCATTTGATGAAATCATAATGAACACAATCATGGGAGTCAGGGAAAGGCAGGAAATAAAGCCACTGAGCTCATTTTATTCTCTATGTATTTTAAGAGTAAGCTTACGAAACAATAGGTTCTCTATGTGGTTTTTATACATAGTTCATTCTGATGGATTCTTTCTCTATAACACTCTTGCCATCTCGCTGCCTCCTCCTTTTCAGCAACATTTTTGCCCCTAGTATTCCTTCTTTCACCATGAACTATTGTTTTCCCCATCCCTCATCCTCTGAAAGCTTCTGCGGGTCTAGTCTCATGAACTCCTGTCTAGTTTTATGACTTTTACCAATATTTACCCTTACCAGGATACACACATTCAACAGTTAGAATCTTTACTCTGCATAAGAACTACAACATACAGTATTTGTCTTTCTGAGTCTCAGTCACCTCACTTAAAATAATCTCTCAAGTTCCTTCATTTTTCCTACAGATTCTATTTTTCCCTATGGATGAATAAAATTACATTGTGCATAAGAATCACATATTATCCTCCACTTCTCTGCTGTTTGACATCTGTCCATCCCCTTACTACTGTGAGAATAGCAGCTGTAAGTGGATGAGCAAGTATCTCTGTAGTGAGATGTACGTGCTTTAGGTGTATGTCTGGGCTTGTTCTCTTGGAGACTATATCTTGCCCTGACCTTTTCCTGTATTTTCTTTCACTGCATATGTCTACCATCTTGTGATTTCTCTATTCTCCTCTCCTTGTTATGATGGGCTGACATGTTACAATTTGCAAGCCACAATAGACCCATTCTTCATGAAATGATTTCTGCCAGATATTTGCTTACAGTAACACAAATGTAAATGAAACAAATTACTCTAAAACTGCCCTAAATCAATATGAAACAAAAGAGGACAAAGTGCTCTTTAATAACTTAATATTGAAGTCCAGTACTCTTTAAGAATTTCACAAAAGAGCAGGTAACTTAGCTCAGTGCAGTGGTAGGGTAGAAGCAGGGTAGGATACTTAGTAGCAGTCCTTGAGCCAAAATGTGACTACTGAAGGTGTCCATGGATATGACTTAACCTCTGGAGGTTAAAATCAGTCTTCTGGAGTGGAGGATGGTTCAGTGGGAAAGAACACTCACTGTGCAAGCATGAGGACTGTGTTCAAATCTATAACCCAGAGTCAGAGGGAGGAGGAGACAGGACGGCTGGAGCTTGCTAGCTGCAAGCTTAGTTTCCGGTTCAATGAGAGACTTTATCTCAAGGGCATAAGGTGGAGAATGATAGCACAGACACTTGATGTCTTCAAGCCTGGGCACAGGCACCTTCAAAACATGCATATATTATTCAGAAATAACACACACCCTCTCTCTTGAACACAGTCTCTCTCTCTCTCTCTCTCATGTGCAGCATCTTCTTCTGAGATTGACCCATACATAGAAATTAGTGAGGAAGATTGTAATTGTAAATTATGAGAAAAACATAAAGGACCATTTTTGTTTGCATTTAAGGGCTTGATTAAAAAGGAATTAGCTCTATGAAATAAAAATTACTAGGGCTGAATCATAGGATTTTTCAACAGGAGAAAAGCAAAGTGCTCAGGAGTAGTACAAAGCAGGCTATGATGAATTAAGTATGTATTTTGTAAAACACAGAACAAGCACCAAAATATTAAAACAAACATAAATAACATTAAGTACATTATGTAAACAACAAGGCTCTAAGGCAAAGTAGACAACAGAAACAAGCTCATAACTGTTTCCAGTACTGCAGTTACTATTCATGAATTTAAGAATAAATCTTGCCAGGCAGTGGTGGTGCATGCATTTAATCCCAGTACTCAGGAGGTAAAGGTAGGCGGATCTCTATGCGTTTTAAGCCAGTGTGGTCTACTGAGTGAGTTCCAGAACAGCCAGAGTTACAAGAGAAAAACCATGTCTCAAAAAACAAAGAAAGAAAGAAAAAAATGAAATAAATAAATCTTATAGGGAATGGGGAAATAGCACAGTAAAGTTTTTAGCTTCCATGTATAGGATTTGAATTTAAATCCCCCAACCCACCTAAAAAGTAAGGCATGGTGGCATGTTTGTAATCCTACCCCTAGAAAGCAGAAGCAAGTAGATCACTGATGCTCAGTATCCAGTTTGCCTAGCCTAATGGGAGAGCTCAAGGCCAGTGGGAGACTGTCTCAAAAATAAGGTCAATGGCTTTTCTGAGAAATGTCACCCAATGTGGTTCTCTGGCCTCCATAAGTGCTAAGAATGTGCACACCTGTACATATATATCCTCACAAATATGTGAATCTATACAAACACACATAAAATAGCACACACATATATGCTCAAAAAACTAGTTTGTAAGTACCTGAAACCTATTCTAATCTGATACAGTGGTAGACATTAAATGATGCCTGTTGGTGTAAGGTTAAATGAAATAAAGGCCGATACATAATGCTCAGACTAAAGCATAAAGAGAATAACATGAAAATACAGAAGGGCTTAAGAAACTTGGGACAGCATACAGTATTTATATCAGTGGATTCTGGAGGAAAGGCAGAGGAGAATGGTACATATGCAGCATCAGCTCAAGCAGTGATCTGGTCAAAAATGCATCATGCTTCAAGTATAAGAACTGTCATGAATATCAGTTAATTCAAAAAAATTCCCAGGAAAGAATAATTTATAGTACTAGAGAACAGTGAAGAAAAATCTAAATTACCCAAAGCATGTAAAAAACACTAAAATTTTCCAATTGGAAGACTCTAGGCCTAGTCTGAATTTTTAGTGAGTTCTAAGATTTATTTTTATTTGTATTTATTTGTATGTATGTGTCTGTGTAATGTACGCCAGGTGTGTGTGGGTTTCCCGGGAGGGTTAGAATTGGGCATCAGATTCTCAGGAGATGGAATTGCAGGTGGTGTACAAAGATCTAAATTAATTCACTGATAGTTATACTTGTGATACAACATAAAAACTATAGAGCAGGAATGAAGCTTAACTATAAAAGCATTCGATAAAAATTCTCCAAAGCATATGAAAGAGAATCTGAGAGAACAGTATTTCACAATAGTAGGAAAACATGATTGTTTTCAAACATAGTTGGAAGACTAGCTAAGCAGTATGGGGAAAAATGAGGGCAATGTAACCTAGCCTTTCCATGAATGGACCCTTTGTTTGAGATTACAAGAGAGTGGATCTTCATAATCAGGTTTTAAAAATCTAAGTATCACAAAGGTAAAATTAAAACCTGGGTTACATGAAAATCAAAATTGGCATATTATCACAAACCAGTAAACAACAAAAAATAAAATAAACCACAAATTTTGTACCAAATTAATCTGTTTATATTTTATTCCTTGTTATTTCAAGTATTCCAAGTTATTTAAAGATGCAACTTTTTTTTGTCTTTTAAATAGATGATAGAAATTAATATATTTATAGGGAAAATGTTATAAAGAATAAGTTAATTATGCTCAAAATTTAGCTGTCCTATAAACAAATTAATTCTGAAACTTCCCCAAATGTATATTGTAATCTCTCTGTTAATAATCTGTTCTCAGCTGGACAGTGGTAGCACACACCTTTAACCTCAGGACTTTGGAGACAGAGGCAGGTGAATCTCTGTGAATCTGAGGCCAGGCTGGTCTACAGAGTGAGTGCCAGGACAGCCAGAGTTACAACAGAGAAACCCTATCTCAAAACACAAAACAAAAACAAACAAACAATATTTATATATATAGATATATGTTCTCAAGGACCCCTAGGCTTGTGCAAAGCTATTTTGTATTTGGGCACATAGAGAGAGGTATGAGAAATTAATTGAATCATAATCATACTCAGTACCCATATACTGAAATCTCTGTTCTTCACAGTGTTATTGGGGCAAAGTGAGGCTGGGTGTAGCATCTGTTTTCCCACTTCACTTGCTAGAAAAATATACAACAAAACATTCAGTAAAGCTCACCTGACCTTCCTATTGAATCACAGAATGAACAAACATAAATCAAGGCTGACAAGGCTGAGTCTTTCTCTTCAGAGCTTTGAAAATAATAATATATCACCCTCTAATGACATAACATGCATCCTCCCCACAGTCTCCCTCATCATTTTGGCAACGTTTCCTCTATTCAAAACACAAAGCTTCGTTATTCCAGTTGAATGTAATTCTCATGCTAGGAAAACAAGATCAGATTCAGATTAAAGAGAAAATTATTTTATACAAGGACTTTCCAGAAAAAGACTTGGAGATGAATGATGTGGAAGCTCCCTGTACTCCGCTAATGAAAATTCTAGTATGTAGCCAGATGTTTTATTGTGGAAGGGAATCAAGAGAATCGTAAATTGTCCTGCCACTCAACAGAATACTGAAGCTGAAATTAGAGTGATTCACAATAAACATAATTGGATGGAACACTTATCTTTAAGGGGAAAACAGAGAGAGAAATATCTACCATCCCTATATCTTCAGTTTTCCCTGTAAAAAGTAAAAGCTGTATTTGTAAGAACCTAGGACATCACGTCCCCGTGACAGAAATAACTAATGCTAGAAGTTTTCCTCTTATCTGTTCTCCTTCTTGTCACTAATGATAAGATTTTAGTCTCAGGAGGGCAATATGGTGGCCTAAAAACAAACAGACAAACAAAAACAAACAAACAGAAACACACACACAGATGAAAAGCTAAGTCTACTTTGAAGTGAGAAGCGTTCATGTGACTTTAGCGTGGTCAGTGAGATATAGATGGAAACACTGGAAGGCAGTTCTCAAATTGTTTTCTCTCTCCTCTCCTCTCCTCTCCTCTCCTCCTCTCCTCTCCTCTCCTCTCCTCTCCTCTCCTCTCCTCTCCTCTCCTCTCCTCTCCTCTCCTCTCCTCTCCTCTCCTCTCCTCTCTTCTCCTCTCCTCTCCTCCTCCCCCTCTCCCTCTTTCTCTCTCCCTTCCCTCTCTCTGCCCCTCTCTCCCACCCTCCTGCTTATCTAGGAAGGAGAAACAATGCTGCAAGTGGGTCATGTCTCTTGAGAATGTAAAAACTCAAACCTTCAGACAACAGGGTGGAGAGAGAAGATTCTGCAAAGGCAAAATTGTTTCTGCAGTGATGAGCTTCTTAATGTCAATCTTTTGTACACTTAGAACAATGTAAAAATACTTGTTTTTTTCATTATTTTTATCAATTTTTCAGTGTGGTTTGATCATATTCACCACCAACTTCTCCCGTTGGCTCCTTTCAGAGCCATGCACTGGAAACAGGATAACCAGTCAGGAGCTGCATTCTTAATGAAAATGAATCCTCCCATCCCCAGAAGTCATCAACTATCTCTAGCTCAGTAGTTAAGTATGGGATTTCATGAAATGCTTTTCAATCCTTGCTAAAACATTTACTGGCTTCTTCTCTCATAGGTCTTATGCAGGTAACCAAAGAACTGTGAGTTCATGCAAACAATGGTCTTGGAATGTCCAGAAGCCAGTCTATCTCTTGGTACCACCAGATCTGTGGCTCTTACAATCTTTCCATCCTCTTTTCTATTTCCCAAGCCTCGGGGAAGGGAATATAATATAGATGTTCCATCATGACTGAGTTTTCCTTCTGTATTTTGAAATATTGTGAGTTTCTTCATTAATCACCATATGCTACACAAATATAACGTCCCTGGTGAGGCAAGAGAGCTTCACTAATCTGTGGGTAGAGAGATACAAACTCAGAAGACAGTTTGATACCATCTCCTCTTAGCAGAGTAGTAGATTCATCCCTCAGGCCTCTGAGCACCAGAAGCATGTGTTCTTGGCCAGATTTACAAGACCAGGCATGTGTTTCCACCTGGTGAGAGTCAAATCCAGTCAGAAAGCAATGGACTGCACCTATAACATTTGTGCCACTATTGAACTTATAGACATATCTTACCATGTTTTAGAAAGATTATCTTACTGAACTGATTGGATAGCCTGGCTACCAGCGAGACTCAGGGATCCTCATTTCTCTACCTCCCAATCCCTGTGATTACAGGCACGGGCAGGAGACCTTTTTACATGGGTTCTGGGTATCTAAACTCAGGTCCTTATTCTTGCCCAGCAAGAACTTTATTGATTAAGCCAACTTCCAAGCCTCCTAAATACATTTTTAAAAAGTGACTCAGGGAGCTTGAGAGATGGCCCAGTGTTTAAGAACACAGGCTGCTCTTGCAGAAGACCTGTGTTTCTTTCCCAAGACCTACATGGTGGCTCACAAACATCTGTAACTCCAGTTCCAGAGGATCTGATGCCTCTTTTTTGTCCTTCATGAACACTGAATGCATATGACGCACACACATACATCCAGGCAAAATACCCATAATAATAACAATAATAAAATCTCAGTAAGCGTGTAACATTTTAAAAGTGTCTTAATTAGGTCATTTAAAAATTGATCATTTGGAAAAAGGATGATTAATCAGATGACTTGAAAGATGTAAAAGAGAAAGCACTTTACAAGCTATTTAGATATTTAGTGGGTACACACATACCCGCTTTGGACATCAAGTTATTTCTATTAAAATTTTTAGTATGACATTTTGTCACATATATAATTATGTGATCTTCTCTTATTAAAGTGTTTTTGTAATTTTTTCTTAAAATGGACATTAAAATAGTTTTGTAGTTTAAAAATTAAGAGGAAGAGAGATTTCCCGCATACCCTTACCCCACATGTACGTAGCCTATTATTATTATTATTATTATTATTATTATTATTATTATTATTATTACCATCTCTGCCAAGGGTGGACATGGTTGATGTATAGTTGGCTCATCTGCTGATGAAACCACTTTTTCATAACTTCACTCAAAGTCCAAGGCTTACACTAGTGTTTCCTCTATATTTTAAGAGTTAGCAGGAACAATATTCCCATGTCTGGAATAAGTATCATATAGCATAGTTTCAGTGATCTAAAAATCTTTCATGCTGTGCTTACTAACCCCTCCTGTATGGACTGCACATGCCTTCTCAAAGATCATATATCTTAGCCTAAGTCCCAATGTGTTGACATGTGTAGATGGTGCCTTGGGAGAAAACTAGATTACAAGATTGGTATTCTATGAAGGGGATTACTGTTCTTGTAAGAAATCACGTGACTTTCTTCCTGCCTCTCTCACTTTTTCCACATGAAGATGCAATGGCATGATAGTTATCTATGGTAGTAATAGTAATGAAATACTAATACTACTAATATTGCTACAAAAAATAATAATAATAAATAATATCCTAACCAGATGTTCAATCTTCCAGGCTTTTCAGTCTTAAACTTATCTCCAGAAACTTAGGAATTATATGTTGACTGTTCCTACCACCAAGGCCAGTATGGTCATAGGAACCTCCCTAAGACATCTCTTACAGCTACTGCTCCATTTACTGTGTCCAAGCATGTATGCTGTTTTTACAATATCAACTGTTGCAAGGATGTGGCATGCATCCTCTTCAATCGCTTTCTCTCACATTGCAATATGAGTTGAAAGGCTTTTCTTTTTTAACCTTTGAATAATAATGTAACTGTCAGGACATTCAGTTTATCTACAGAGTAACCCTGTCTTGAAAAAAAAAAACCACAAAAACAAATAAACAAAAAAAGAGTCTTTCATCAGATATGCTTTCACTGATGTTTTACTTCTAATTGGTGACTCCTCATTCTTCGGTGTATTTTTCAGAGCAGATGTTTGTCACTTCAGTGAAGATTGAAATCTTTCCTTCATCAATCGTGCCTTTGATATAACATGCGATGAGTCACTGCCATATCCCAGCTCTTTCAGGATTGGCTTATCTTGTGTTCTATGGGTTTTAGCTTCACATGCACTTAAAACCATGATCAATTTTCAGTTGATTTCTGTGAAGGACATCTCTGTCTAGGTCCATATTCCTTCACATGTGGATGTACAATCATTCAATCTGTTGGAAAGACTATCTTTTCTCCACATTGCCTTTGTCAAAAGTCACTTCTCCATGTTTTGGAATTCCTATTCCCTTCTACTGACCCAGCTTTCTATACATTGTCTGATAGTACAGTGCATTGATTACCCTAGCTTCACTGGAAAACTGTAAGTTGATGAATTGCAGTGCTTCAACTCTTTTATTCTCTTTCAATATTGTACTGGATATTTTGTTCTTTGACATCTCAGGAAAGTTACTAGAATAGGCTCTCTGAGTTTTGATTGAGATTGCCTTGAATATGTAGATGAAATTTGGAAGAATTGACGTCGTAATAATGCTGACTCTTTCTATCCATGAACATGAAATACTTCTCATGCATCTAGCTCTTTCTAGTTTTAATTTACCATGATTTCATTTTCTTCATCTAAATATTCTACATGTTTTTAACTTTATACTTAAGCACATTTTTTTCATGTGCTAATGTAAATGATACTGAGTTTTATTTTAAATTCCTCTGGTTTGTCGCTAACATATAAGAAAGAAATTCTATATATTTTAACTTTGCATCCAACATAATTTCTGTAATTCTTTATTGGTTACAGAAGTTTGCTTATAGATTCTTCAGCAATAATTATGCAATTATAAATAGAGATAGTTACATTTTTCTGACTTCCTTGTAGTAACTTTGTGCTGTAATCAGAGAAGAAAATTAAACATTGAGTACCAGGGTAAGTCCATTTCATAACTCAGAAAAATCCTTGTATTATTCTTCAATTGTAAGGTGAAGGCATTGAGCTACTCTGAGACTAAACCACTTTCAACTTTACTATGACACGTTTTATATGTGATTCTAGTATCGTGGTTTTTATTTTTTCTTTCCAATAATGTGTTTGCGTTGGACAGAATTCTGGGGACTGTAGTTTTTTTTTTTTTTTATTTCTGGAGTGAGTCCATACCATTTGTGTTCTTCAGGCTGTCTTGACTAACTAGCTTCTTAGAGAATGCTATCATACAGTGAATTAATAACAGAGATCACAATAATAAGAATGCATTCATAAGGTTTTATTTCCCAAGCTTTATGGATTATGCACCCTTTTATTTGAATACACAAAGAACATATTGGGTTATATTCATCTAAGAATGTTTCAAACTATCACCATTTAGCTATAAGTTCCAGTGAAGAGTTTTACACAAACAGTTTAGAAGAAAGAGACAATGAGGCATGGTCACCAAGCTGTGGTTTGATTGCTATCTGAATTTGAAAGAGCTGATGGGCTCTAATTCTCAGTCTATAACTTAAAACTTAAAGCCATAGGACACTTTCTAATTTCCCCAGTAGTAAAAGAATTAACTAGATATACATGGCTAACCTCCAGTTAGGGAACTTCAGTGTAAGATGTAACAATGCTTTAAACTGTGTTTAGTTCTAGTCTAGCCTGAAGTCTCAAAAGTTCATCATTATAAAACTTCCTAGGAAGAATCCTCACAGTCAAATCTCTGCACTGACACTTGTTTTCTTTTCTTGTTTTGCTGAAACAACCATAGTACAAGTTATACTTAGTTGAACTGCTTATTATTATTTTTAGTTGCAAGAGATAGTATCCCAGATGAGTTTTACAAAAAGAAGAATGATGGCTGTGATGTTATACTCATTCTTCTTTGTCCTTGGCTGTGTCTTCACGTGTGTTCTTGGCACACAAAAATAAGGCAAATGTGAAGAGGAAACTGTCTTGAGACATTTGTTCATGCAGTGCACACAACCATATATAAAATCACCTTTGACTGGAATATGCATGAGATTGCAAGGAGTCAGTCACAGTGATAGGCCTCTGTAATTTCCACCCTCAGAAAGCTAAGTCAGGAGATTCAGGAGTTACAGGTCAATTTGGACTCCATATGGAAACAAATTTCTTCCCCTCCCCCAACTATGAGAATAACAAAATCATCTTTCAATGTTCTTTTTAGAGTGTCAAACAGGTTTGAATAGGTTCATTTATCTGAGAGTGAATGACAGATTAATGTTTAAAGATCTGTAGATATATCAAAGATATAATGCTTGTCACAACTGTTAGGGATCTTATCTCCTTGATAGAGAAAATAGATAGTAAGAAAAGAACTACGAAGGTAAGATGGAAATCATTACTATAAGGATATGTATAAAGATACATAAAACAGGACAAGAACCTTAAAATATAGCAGGAGATGCTTCATATAATATAGTCATGGAAGCCTGAGTGATTGGAAGCCTGAGTGATGTAACCATACTTTGGCATAAAATTGAATGAAGGAAAGAAGTGATTCACATGGACATAAACAGCTGGAGATGAAACACAGGAAAAGAGACAAAATGGGGAAAGACAGACTTAAGAAGAAACATCAATTTCTTTCTTTTGATTTTTTTTTCTTTTTTCTTTCTTTTTTTTTCTTTTTAGAACATGTTTCTTTGTTTTAACTCTGGCTGTCCTAGAACTCACTCTATAGACCAGGCTGGCCTTGAACTCACAGAGATCCACCTGCCTCTGCCTACTGAATGCTGGGATTAAAGGCATGTGTTACCACCACCTGGCTTGAAACAACAATTTCTAGCTTGCTACAGGAGAATGAGTGTAGAGATGCCACAGGGAATGAAGTCAGACACTAGTGAGTTGGCTTCCCCTTATATGTATTCTAGAGGGAAGAACCTTTTAAAATGCTGAATGAATTGTTTCAGTTCCAACACTATTGTGGCATGTACCCAAATGTATTTATTTCAAAATGGATATCTGAATTTCAAGGGTGACTGGGCTAGGGGATTCTTGGCAGGAAGAAGGGCCTATAAAGGGTCATCTCTAACCTGTTTGCTTTCTTGACTTCTAACTAAGAAAGAAGAATTTTCTCTTTTCATCTCTCTTCTTCCAGAAACTGGCAAGAACTTTGGGTTGCCTATCTTAGTGGTTTATCCCTCTCAATACCAATAAAATTACCTTCAAATATCATTTCAAGTCTTCTTTTAAATTCTTTAGAGTGAGACCAAGAATCTGAGGTACAGTTGGAGCTAGAAAACTTTATAATTCCTAGAGCAGTAAATGGAAGAATTCTTAAATTAATAAGTCTATCAAACATGTCTATTTATTTGGTATAAATTGATTTTTCATAATTTCTCCTTTCCAGGGAGATTTATTAAACTTAAGATATCAGAATTCTATTTCTCAGTCTATATTTTCCAAGTTGACTTTCCTTCAAAGAGGATCCTTTAAGCTTCTAAATCATGTGTACCTCACTGTTTTAAGAGCCCTGGGAATGAACAGAAGATATTATAACAACACTGAGCTGCATAGTACCCTTTGGAACTCAGTAGTCTTTGGTCTCTGTGTCTCCTATAATTTTTTGTGTGTTACTAAGAGTTACTATGAGGAACCTTGTAATTTGTACTACGATCAGTGGACCTCTGTCTCTGTTTAAAACCCGAGGCTGGAAAGAAGCATGCACCTGTATCTTTTAAAGTAGCTAGGGTCTTGTTTGTGCAGCCAATTCTAGGAGAGGTTATTTCCTGATATTCTGGCTTTTACACTCTTCCTTCTCTTTCTTCTGCCTTGTTCCCTGAGCCATACATGCAAGAGCTGTGATGTAGATATATAAGATCCCAGGAAGAGAGAAGTATTTGAAAGAAAATCAATACTTTTGATTTTGTATTTAATAATAATGCCAATTGAACTTGTAAGTATTTGAAATGACTCAATTTTTTCCAGGTAATTTTCCACCATAAATGTTCTTTGAGAGGAAACCTAATGTTGTAAAAAGAAAGGTTGTCCTTAAGAACAAATCAGGGATCCTTTTATATCAAGACTCAGAAAGAAACCTTGGAGGGAAAAACTAAATTTTACTTTACAAATAGAGGGGAATTTTGGGAAATATCCTCAAAAGATGCCAGAAGGATAATATTAGTCACCGTAATTGAGGAACCATGAAGATACAAGGATAGACTGAAAATCCCATATACTTTTTCAAATCTTAAAAGCCAACTTTTAGGACCTACAATTTTCTTGAGTCTACTTTAATTCAATATGTGCACAATTTTCTCCTGTGTAGTTATGATGCTTCTTTCAAGAATACTGCTTTATTACAGCCATGGGTTAGAAAGGGCCATCAAACATCAGAAGATAAAATGTAACTTTTGAGGGGCAAAGAGCTAGACAATCTCTGAGAGGCAGACAGATAGGGAAAGAGATCACAGACAGATAATAAAGCAAACTCTTGCCTCTTCCTCAGCCTGATGGACTTTTCCTCCACCATCAGAGTTACCATGTAGCTGAGCAGACTAGGCTGGTCAGTCATGTTTAAGGCCAGATCTGAACACAATTATGTAAAGCTGTGGGTCTATCAGTGTCAGTTTCTTTTTTAATATGACCAATTCTAATTTTAAACTTTTTAAAATTTTAAATTTTAAAATTAAAATAAAAATGTTTAAATTTTAAACATTTAAAACTCCCAGGGTTCCAGGGGAACACGGACTTGTCCTCTTTCTGCCCTGAAAGAAACATTTCTCTATGTGTGCCTCTCTGTCTCTCTCTCTCTGTCTCTCTCTCTCTGTCTCTCTGTGTGTGTGTGTGTGTGTGTGTGTGTGTGTATGCATGCACATGTGTTCCTTTGCTTTAATGATGCTTGTTACTTTTTGCTACCTGCTATGTATGAAATTTTTATTTCATCCAGGGTGAAGGGATGTTTTCTCCCCTTTTCATGGGCTGTCAGTCTTCCCCGTCTTTCTGTTTTTCCCTGTTTCTATAGAATTTTTGTTCTGTTTATGTCATTCTGAGTATCACTGCGAAAACTTACTCCATGTGATATCTTTACTTTAATCTTCCAACATTTTCTTAGTGTTTTCTTCCTAATTCTGCTTCAGTTCTTCCTGGACTAGATGACTACAAGAGGATAAACATGATTGCTTACTGGCAGCAAATATACTTCTTTCTCCCAGAAATGCACAATAGAAATGCCTACTGGAAATGCAGACTTATTTCTATATTTATAATACAAGCTGAACAGGGACAGAGGCTGATGAGACAGGTCGGTGGGTAGGGTGCTTGTCACATAGCCTGATAGCCTGAATTTGACTCCTAGAACCCATATGATGAAAAGAAAGAAATGACTCCCACATGAAAGTTGCCCTTTGAACTCCAGATACTTATTGTGGCACATGAGTGCAAACATACATGCCTGCACACATATGTGTCTACACATATATACACACACAGATATGCACTATTTAAATAGCATACAAAAACCTTACTTTAAAAAAAAGATAAGCAGTGTATAAGGTCACTTGTGCTCTTGATATAATCCATGGTACCGATTTACATCAGATTACATCTGCTCAACTGGTTGAACTCATAGCTTTAACTAGAGCAGGCTGTTTAACAAAATCCCAAATAGCTAAGCTATATATAGATGACGGTTGCTACGCATTTGGAGTAGTTTCTTTTCTCAGCACCCTGACAAAATAGCAAATCAAAACTACTTGATGAAAGAAGGATTTGACTCACTGTTTCACAGAGTAGCAGTCTATCATGGCAGAGAAGGCAGTTCAGTTGACTTATTTCTGTCTGGTGACAGCTTGTTGGCTAGACTCTGTCCATGTGGTGGTTTACAGCGTGACTTCTTCACATCTTGGTATTTTAGAAAGCTGACCATGGAACCAGAAGCAGGCCTAAGCTGCAATCCTCAAGGCCTGTCACCGGTAACCGATTCCAACTGTTGTCCAAAACGTGTCACAGCCTCCCACTGTTTCAGGGGCCAGTTGTTTAAATACAGGAGCCTATGAGGGACATTTTATTTTCAAATCTTACCAATTGCTATGCAAAGAAGATTTCTAATTTCCTTAGCTCTACCTATTGAAAATAGATTTCAGAATTATTAAATGCTACACATTTGCCCAAACTATTAGAGGTAGTTAAGTAACTAGAGGTGGGGACAAATTACTGTCCTGAACTTACTTAGAAACTTGTCTTTCCTTGGTTTCCACTAAAAGTCTCTTAGAGAGAATAGTCTTAGAAGACTCCTTGTGCTTTATTCATGGCCCAGCAGCATGGTACTCTGTGGAGTCTACCATCTGTGATGTAAGTATGAGCACCACATCCAGGAGCATTGCTGCCCACTATCTGCACTTTCTCCTCTGTCATCTGAAAATGAGCATGTCCACTACATCACATTTAAATTGAACCCATTTGTAAATGAGCATTCTGTTGAAGTGTAGTCTCATCTGAATGAACTTCCAGAACAAAACCCCATGTTTCATTTCCTCTGTATGGGAGAGCATAACTTCTGTATGCTTTCATTCCTGCAGATAGTTTTCTGCACTATTTTAAATATCTTCCTTTGGCTTTGTACTCACCAAAGATATGAGTGGCCCATTGTGTTTTGTTATGAAATAATTAGTAATTGTTAAAATTCCGGGACATTCCAACAGAATAAATAGTGAAGCAAAAGATAATGATTTGGCTGATGAAGCAGAAAACAGACCTACACTTCATGGTGCTATAGGGACTGAAAGAATTCTCTATCCTCAGTTCACGCTTCCCAGAGGCTCCCTCTATTTCTTCCTTCTGGACTGAACTTAGTATAAATAACTTTAGTAGAGGTACACTTTCAAGACATTCACTTGGAAAAAGATTATAATAAACAGTGAAGAAATCCTTAAAGATGTAACTTTGGATGGAATTTATATCAAATAATGCTGTAATAAACATATTTACTTCATCACAACAATCCTTTCAATAAAAACTATTTCCTATTTATTTAGATTGTTCTTATCTGTTGATTAACTATGGCCTTGCAGCAAAATACACAATGGAAAATATAGATTTACTGGCCCCATATTATGTACGGCTTTTTTTTTATGGCGATATCATGAGCCCAGACATTGTAGGCACATGAAACTTCTCAAGCTATTTGATTCTTAAAATCTGCTATACCTTGATAGCCAAGTGGAAGCTATTTTGTAATCATTTTATTTCCCACTTTCTATGTAGAATCTTAAGAACTTGATTTAGAATGTTTTTCATGGCCTATTAGTGTCTTTTTCTTCTTCCTCCAGTGCTCAGTGAAGCTTAAAATGTATGGCCATTTAAACCCTTGAGTTATAGAGACCCCCATAATTCAGAACTGTGAGTTTAGAATTTTTCTTAAAAGTAGAACCAATTAACAGAATGCCAATAATTTATTTTTGTGTGTGTGTAGGGGAGGGGGAAGCAGTTTTCAACAGATGTCTGAGAATAATACTGGACTGAAATCACACAGTAAATTACCTGCAAATATAAAATTAGGTAGGAAACAATCTTCTCTAAATTTATCTGTGTGTATAAGTACTTATCACATGTACACCTCACAGCAAAAAGAAAAAAAAGAAGTGCTGGAGAAAAATAGTAGTATTTTTTTTTTCTTAAAGGTAAACTAACCACATAGGAAATATTAACAATGTAACTGGAAGAAGTTCAAAGTTCATATTCTGCCAAAAGCTATTAGATCTAAATAAGTCAATGTGTGCTATGTAGCAAATTAAGCAAATGGCAAGGAGTAATTTTCCTTGAAATAAGGGACTATTAACAACCAGCATATGCTATCAGCAAAAGACTCCAGAAACACTATTTAATGTAATTTGCAGGTTGCCCAGTGATTACATTTTTTCTTTTCCATTTCTACTCAAGAGGATTATTTTTAATTAAAATAATGCACAGAGTCCAATTTAGCTTGACACACCATAGAGAGAAATAAAAGTTTGGTTGGTTGTTTATATTGGCTTATTTGGAGTGGGTTTTTGCCCTTTATTTCTCACTTTTTCATGATCTCAACCACAGGCAATTTACCATTTTAACAAAATGAAGAAGGGCAATGGGAAGTCACGTCAGCTTTGTTTTCTTTATTTGCGTTTTTCTATCTCTGAGGAATTTTATTGTATGCGCATCAACTGACACAAAAGGAGCAAAACCCTGTTTCTTACGCTTAAAACTAGCTTTGGGGTTTTAGTTATCTGGAAAACAAAGGCAAACGCCCCCTCTTCTCATCAACTGGGATGTTTGGCTGCTGCGAGCTAGTTCACCTCTTGACTCATCAAGCACTTGCTAAGCATATGTTCCAGGTCTGACGATTTTACAGCCGCTAAGGACAATCCAGTTGCGGGTTCCTGTCACTTACTTTCTAGTCAGGGGAATGCAGGTTGTTGATTAGCAAGGATGTCACAAGTTGACAAGAGCTAACATGAAAAACGAAAGGCTATGGGGAGGGAGACAACTACGCAACGCACACTGTTAACCTCAGCTGTGCCGCCTGTGGCTGCGGAGGCCTTTCCTTCACGTCAAAGACGTAAGCGTATAAACTCAACACCCCAGTAATACGAGGTGAGCTATCAAAGACACATTTTCCACATAGCTAGAATTTACCATTCAGTTTCCATAACTGGGGTTTTCCTGGCTTCCCAGGGGCTGTATAAGAACACAGGGTCTTAATTTGGAGGGCTACGGTCTGTCTTTCTTTTCAACTTGGTCTTGTGCGTATCCTGTCTCTTGCTTAATGAGTGTTTGAAGGCACAGCAGCATGGCCACTCTGAGTCCTTTCTCCTACAGATCTATTCGTCTGTCTCATTATGAGGGACTTATTAGGGATGCTGTAATGGACAGCAATGTTCTTTCCACTCTTGGAAGAATCTTCAAGTCCTATTGCCCCATAGCTGCCCTTTAGTTTTCTGTATTTGCTCTTATGTGTCTTCTCTGTTATTCTCATCCCATGTGCAATGAAACAATAAAAGCAACAATGAGAACAACAACAGCAAGAACAAACCTCAATATTAACTTCAATCTTTCGTGACATGAAAGAGTCATTTTAACTAGTCAGCTGTATTCTTCTCTCTCTCAACTCGTAGTTTCATATTTGTGGGGTAAGGCACAGGTGTGTCCTGATAATTTCATACTGTGTGGAGTGGCCTGTATTGAGAATCTGTTATTTCTAGGATACATAACCTTACAACAGATTTCCTGCTCCACTGGATCTTACAGTATTTCTGTCCCCTCTTCCAAAATGTCCCCTGAGCATTAGGAAGCAACCATATTTTTAAAAAATTCAATATTCCTTAAAAATTATATAGTTATAATCCTAAAAAGAAAATAAATAATAATAATTTAATATTCATGCATGCGTATGTTTGGATCAAATTCATCCAAATACCTTTCCCATCCATTCATTGCTTTCTCCTCACAACTTCAATTTCATACATGTGTACAGTGAAATATGATCTTGCCTACTCCCCATTTCCCACATCTACATCTTCCTGTGTCCTCCAATATGTCCCCTGGAAACTTCATATCTATATTGTGATATAACTTCATAAGTCCAGTTATTGCTGCCCTCATATGCATGGATGTGGGGCCTCAACTGAAGCATGGAAAGCTATGTGAAATTATGCCTCAAACAGAATGATTTCTTCCTATTATTAGTTGGAAACAGCTCAACAGGAAAGCATGGCACACTCAGTCTCTTACTTTCAGAGCTTTCACTGATTATGCATCTCACCATTGACTACTGTCCACTGCTAAAAGAAGCTTCTCTGATCAAGTCTGAGAGCAACCCAGTGCTATGGGTATAAATATAAATACCTAGAAGGCAATTTGACAGCTTGACAGTTTATCAGAATAATGATAATACGTTTTACCTAGAGCCTGCAATCTCTCCAGGCAGGATCACAGCACCAACCATGAAATTCCTACTAAAGATAAAGCCTCAAATTCAGTCAGGAAGTCATTGGTTACTCTATTACAATCGGGTCATTATTGTTCCAGTGGGCACATCTTGTCTACTATGCAGAGTCCAATAGTTGGTAAAATCTCTGATGTCTTTTTTTCCTCAGCAGCCTGTGTAGCACTTTCTGAATCTGTGAAATACAGCTAGTGGGAGGTTTCTTGGTTTGGGATTGATTTCTGTTAGTCCTTAAGCCAGTGTGTCATGTCTTCAGTGATAGGGTCTTACCATGTACTTACAACTGGTAGGCAAGAGCAATGGTGAGTGCCTGTGGTGTTTTGGAGGGCTCACTGATAATAATGTATAAAGATGTATTCTGTGTCTTGCACTAAGATTTTCATTAACTAATCCATGTCTTCTGGGAGTACGTTGTCCACCTATGCAGAAAAAGTCCATTCAAATTCTTCTCTTTTAGAAGCTGTATTTTGTATTAGCTTATTAATGGATTTCCATGGGATCTTTTCATAGATCCTTCATTTTGCTAACCTTTTCAGCACTCCTTCCTCTATCCTACTTTAACTCTTAATAGTCTGCCTTCAGACTTAACTCCACATAGTCACATTTTTCTTGGTCCCAACTTCACACATGCTATACTTATGAGTCAACTGCAAGCCATTTAAACTCTTAAGCTCTGCTTTTTGCTCATAGTTCTCACTGCAAATATGGCCCACAATAGCAAATAAAATTCATACTGAATGCTTCCTGAAATTTTCATGTAGCAAATTGAACAATCTGCTACTTATAAAAACAGTCCCCCACAGTCTTGGGCAAAATTTAGGTAAGTTCTTTGCCATGATGTTATATAATTAACCATCATTCTGGTTTCTAACAGAGGCCTTGTTCCCTTCTGGGACCTTGTGAGCAGAGTATGACCTATATATTTTATTTATAGTTTTCTAAACTGCACTTGAACATATAATTCACCACTTTTTTTTTATACCCGTCCCAGCATTATTTTGCCCCATTTCTCTGGCAAAGTAGTTCCAAAAGTATAAGAAGCGTATGGTACCTTTGGTCATGGCCATCATCCCATTTTCTGGCATTAAATAATCAATAGGAATATTTCCACCGTGGCAAACTGTCAGGTAAAACAACTTAAAGGAGGAATTTGGGCTCACAGGTTTTGAGGTTTTACTCCGTAGTGTTTTGGACCACACACATAAGCAGAACGTCATGAAAGTGGAAGTGTGCTGCAGGAAGAGAGGCTGTCTCTATTGTAGTCATCTTTTTTTTTTTTTTTCATTTTATTCCATCAAAGCCTCCAGCCAGTGGAATGGTGGTAACCACAGTTAGGGTGACACTTTTCCCCTTAGTTAGTCTTTTCTAAACACACACACACATATTGAAAAAGGGAATTATCCTACTTATTATCTCTGGGATCACCCTATGTTAGGTGCTTCTCAAGATAATGAGAATGATAATCAAAATTACCCATAACATACTTATTATCGGACTTTCCAGAGCATTCAACATGTGAATATGCGCAAATGTCTTTAAGGATAGTAAAGGGAATACAAAACTTTGGTCAATAGAGCAATTTCTGGCATAATAAAAATAAGTAATGTATAAAATAGAAAAATCAATTTGGGAGATGTCACTATCTAGCGATCTATCAGCAGGAATTCCTCAGTTTCCCACCACCAAATATACTCATATATATCACATCATGTAATATAGTTCCTTATGGACCAGATGAAAAAATAGGTCCAATGACAATAATTGAGCTTCTGAATCTAGCACCATGAAAGGTTAGGAGTCCTGACCAGAATGCCTGCCTAAAGGAACTACACTTACAGACTAAGTTTAGAAATACTGTAGCGATTTCACAAAGCTGAGAGGTCAGCCAGATGGTTTTCACGCATATGCATGTTTCTATCAAGTTCCCAGAATCTTGGAGATTCCTTTGATGACTTCAATTGTCCCAGTAAAGGTGGGAAATTGTAGAAGACATATAAATAAAATGGGAAAAACAGAGTTAGACCATCAGTTTAAACAAATAAAAGCAAAACCAAACAACAACAAAAGAAAAGCCTTTGCAGAAGCAGATAACAATTTAAACAGCCTATTTGCACTTTGGTATTAGACAGAGAAAAATGTTTCCTAAGAATGTGATTTATATGATAGTCCTCACTGAAAATTTCTATGTTTATGATGTCATGAGGTTTGAAAACAAATTAAAGGTAGGCATTGACGTGAGCTCAGATTAGTAGAAGTTATGAACAGGTTGTAGAAGCAAATTCATTTCCTCTCCAAAGTACACAAAGAATTACGCAAAGTTCCAAGAAGAAGGATATTTTATATTAAAAAAAAAAACAAACCAGCTTTCACACAAATCAGACAAAAGGTACTATGGGTTAAGAACAGCAAAAATAAAGAATAGGTGAAGAAATATTTCACTGTATTCATAAGATTCCAGATGTTTGATTCAGGCAGAAAGTTTACAATAATTACATTTAGCACTTTCTTTACATTTAGCATGTTGATTAACGGGTTTGAAATTATGTTTATAGTATAAATAGAAATGAAAAAATCAAAATGGTAAAAGTGAAAACTATTATTGGAATTTTAACCACAGTGGATAAACATCAGAGTTGATGCAGTTGAGAGGAAGATAAAGAACCTTCTAGAGCATTCCTCACAAACTGGAGTGTATAAGGAGGAACAGAAAAGAGGAAAGCATCAGAAGATACACAACATGCTTAATAATAGCTTTCAGGAAAATACAAACGAGGAGAGCAATGTGCGAGTCAAGAATATTGCTAACTTTAAAGTATGTTAAAGTAATCTTGGAGTAACAACTAAGAAACCTAGTACATGTTCTAAGCATGATGAGTAAAAACACAAGTATAACTTAACACATCTGAGCAAAATGACAGAAGACTAAAAGTTTAGAAACCCTAAAGACAGTCAGAGTAAAGACTAAAAACCTACAAATTACAGCAATGAGGCTGAAGACTGACTTTTTGCCATCAAGGAAGGAGGCTGGAAAACAGGTAGGAAGTATGTCCAGTGTGCTTCCCAGCAATGCTATCTTACCTGAAATTTTATGGCACATGCACCATGGCAACAACAAGCGTGAAATAATTGTATTTAAAAAAAATAAAAAGTGGCTAGATGGCTCAGCAGTTAAGAACACTTGTTCCTCTTGTAGAGGACCCTGACTTTAGTTCCCAGGACCTACATGGTGGTTTACAACAGCATGTAGCTCCCATTCGAGGGGTTTCTGATTCCCTCTTCTGACCAACTTGGGTACCAGGCATGCATGTATTGCACACATGTATATGTAGGAAAACCACACACACACACACACACACACACACACACACACGCACACACACACATGCACACACACTCATACACAAGAAAAACTAAATCTAAAAATATTTAAAATAAAGGAAAATTTGTATCACCAAACAAATGATGGCCATTTTAATGAATGGACCCAGATAAAAGGCAAAACTAATAACAAATATTTAGACAATATAACAAGGATAAACTGTATAAATTAGCAATGCTTACTATGGAAGAAGCAAGTCAATAAATGAAAGTGTACATAATAGTGCCCTACTTTTTAACTATGAACACTAGATGAGGGATGGCAAACATTAGGAAATATATAATGCCTGGAAGTAGAGGGAAAACTGAAGGAGGAGATGCCATTATAACGTGCAGCTTATATGCAGACCGAGGCCTGGCTCTTATTGCCAGGCCATCTTGTATTCATAAGGATCTTTTCATTTCTTTCTACATTAAATATATATGAAAGAAATGGGAAAGGTAAAAGACAAAGATCATTAATCTGGATGAAAAAAGCACACTTTGTACATGTGTACGAATACATGTGAGTATGTGTATATGAGTGCAAGAGCACATGTGTGCACATTCATATGGAGGCCAAAGATTGACGGAGGGGTGTCTTTAGTTCTTTGTTTTTCCCACCATATTTCTTGAGACAAAGTCTCTTGCAAAACCTGAGGTTCAACAATTGGCTAGCCTTCATGGCTAGTCAGCCCATCCTCTGGTCTCTGCTTCCTCAGCTCTGAGGTCTGCCACACTCCGTTTTCTATGAGGGTGGTAGGAATCCAAATTAATATCCTCATGTGTGCAGGACAACCACTTTACCAACTGAATTATGACTGTAGCCCAAGTAATACAATGCTTGTGTTGTTCATCAGAGTTCAAACATATGGGAAAAGAAGGCTTAAATGTCAAGCGATGAAAAACAAATGACAGATAAATCCTAGCCAGAAGGAAAACATTGTGGAGTTCTATTTGTTTTACAAAATCTCTTTTAAGCAAGAAACACAAACCAAAAGATAACAGTTCAAGTTTCTTTTGACCATAATGTCTTAATTCTCAGCACTACATTTTTATGTATTTAAAAACATGGAAATTCTAAAAGCAATGCTATGATAGATGTGTTTAAAATCAACAGAATCACATGGACCACTGGTTCTGTGTTCATCTCCAGTTTCCTGTTGACTGTGCTGGCTCAATCTCATTTTGGAGAATTGTGTTTATATTCTTTGTTTGTCCTGCAGTTTGATTTTATGCTCTCCAAAATATTTTTTCACTGTTCTCCATTATGTGTCAGGAAAGTATTTTGTTTAGAATTAACTGTTCAAGGCAATTAATGTAAGCCACTCATAGCAATCCCATGTTTCTCCCTGTAGTAACTGGTTTAATTAGCAGAGATTTGAAGCAATGAATATCCTTCAGTCTCTTTTGCCTAGGGATATTTCATTCCCAGTTGTCCCAGAGAGCACAGTAAAGGCTCATTATCCATTTTTTTCAGTTATCCATAGTTAACTGTGATGTGAAAATATTACATATAAAATTAAAAAATACATATTTTGAGTGTCATGAGGAATCTCAGAACTTCTCACTCTGTCTAATCTTAGAAGTGATTCCTTTTGCTTGGTATATTCAACCATTATTTTCTGCATGATACTACATGTTTTTATATTTAAAATTTCCCAAAGGTATAAGAGCAATGAATCTTGCCACTGGGATATCCAAATGAGAAGCCACAAAGTGCTTCCTTTGAGTAAAAAAAAAAAAGAAGTTCTAAATAAGGAAATAAAATTAAACAAAAACACATCCAAATAAATAATGTTTTCAATTTTATCATCACAAACGAATAAATAAATAATTAATTAATTAGAATAACCACAACCAAAGGTGGCTTAAACAATAAGAATTTCACCATAAGCAAACTTCCAATACACTTTATTAAGCACTTGCTGCTGTTTCATTCCCCAAGATTTCCAACCCCGTGGTTAGCTTTATTTGTGGATTTAAATAAATGACAGGAAGATCTGTGGCCATAGAATTCCTTATTCACGTCTTACAGTACAAATGCTAAGCACTATGCAATCCAGGATAGAGACATTTCAATTTGTATAGGCAGGCATGTGGAAAAGCTGTTCATACAGAATTCATTGTTACATTGCTTTAGGCATCTATTGGGACTCCAGGATCATACCAACCTATAGATAAAGGGGATTGTTGTCTTACTGTTTGTGGTGTTTGTTTTTTATCAAAAATAAATATTTCACACTTTGTAATTCTGTTGTACAATTTCAAATATGTTTCTGAAAATTTGTGTTTATCTTTAAACTTCCTATGTGGAAATTAAAGAGTCAGATACAGGCTTTATGCAATATGAAAGTTACGTCAATTTTAGTACTATATTTGGAAAAAGCTATATTTACTAAAAACAATTTTAGGTAGTAAAGAATTAAAAAGAAATCACAGCAATCCAGGCATCATGGCATGTATAATCCTAGCACTCAGGAAGCAGAACCAGGAAACCTTGCCTTTGAGGCTAGCTTAAACTTCTGGTACGTTCCAGGCCAGCTTGAGCAATACCACCTGACCATGTCTTCAAAACCCAAGCATTGGGCATATAGCTTATTAGTAAAGCATTTTCCTAACACATTCAAAGCTCTTGAGTTGACCACTAGTACTGTAAAGAATTAAAATAACAAAAGTAAACCAGCAAACCACAAACATAAAACAGATGAATAAACCCATGGTGATGTCTTCACATTTTGTAACATTTTATATAGACATATTACAAAGTAATCTATAACTCAGTCATTTTTATAGCCTGGTTAGTTAAAATACATACTTTATTATTGAAAATTCATATGCAGAAAATGCCAGGATTTGTACACAGATAAAGACTTAGCTGTACACAGTTCAAGATTTGAAATTTATAAAGCATATGAATTCTGGTATGTTTTAAATTACCGAATTCCTTTTTTCACAAGGGTGGCAGCATTACGTGTCTATTTGTAATTATAACTGCCATATTAACAAGTATGCATCCAGTTGGAGAGGACTGTTTGGACCAAGATTTAGTGAAAACCAAAACCTCCCTACATTTTGTATGTGTGAAAAGAGGAAGAATATTACACAAGCTGGCTTCTGGTGTTATCATTTTGTAATTTTAAAGAAATCACAAAAAATGTGATTCGTTACCTATAATGTTTTGTTTCTATGCACAAAAGCTATTGCATGTTACCTAAATATATGCTGACAAACTCTACTAATTCTGACGTAAGCATGCTCCCCCTACAAACACAAATTCAAAAGAAATATCCCTAGCCAATCTAGCGTGTACTGACACAGAATAAATGAGACAGATGAAAGGTTAGATGCAGTTGCTAACATACATGACAGACTGGCAAGAATTCTGTTTAGGATCAGAAAGTAAATACTTCAGTGTTTGGAGAAAAGGCATGGGCTGATTATGTACTGACAAAGATTTATTTATAAAATGAACAGTAGACAAAACCTGCCTTCTTTTGATGTTAACTAACCCAGGTATAATAACATGCCAGTGTGTCTTTCACATGATTATCTTTACAGATGGACATGTTTAAGGACTCTTAAAGGAGAAATCAGGGTACTGTGAAAACCTGACTGTGATCAGCATTGAGAAAACCCTCTTCTAAATACAACTGTTTTTGTTTCTTGTCGTTGTGACATTTGCTTCCCATGACCTGTTTATGGCCTTCCCTGAATGATGCACAAAGTTGTACTCTGTTTCCTCCAATAAGATTAAATACATTTTTCTTCCGTGACTGTGTATCTAGACCTTGCAGGATATTGTTCTGAATAGTGTGCATGATTTTATATTTTAAATATATCTAAATAATTTATTTCCCAAAAGATTTGAATTGCCAGTGCTGTCATAATATTGACTATTGAACAATGATTCTTTTCCTTGCTTTTATTAAGATTTCTTAGTTTCTTCAATACTAAATACTTCTTCCAAAAGGATTAAAGACTTAAGTTAGTTTTAAGACTCTCCATGAGTTCTGTAGCTTTAATAAACAGAATATTTTTCAATCCTTGATATAATTTTGAATTAGTTTTCATAGTGCAGAGCTTTCAGGTTTTATATATTAAATGTATAAAGACCCTGTTATAACTCTAGCATTTTCTTCATTCTTTTGAAGTTTCACAATAGTTGTTTATGTCATTCACAATAAAGATTAAATAATTTGATTTGCATTTTACTTTCCTTATTTGTTTTGGCAGTAGTGTTATTTGAATTTGTTAAATGAGTTGAGTAGTAATTTGTGGGAAGTGGTCCCTCTGGATACACTGGCTTGAAACACAAAGGCAACACATTTTGTTTTTAGGCTCCATTTCTCGCTGGCCTTAAAGGACAGAATTCGGACAAGGTCAGATAGCCTAAAGCCACTCAGTTCTGGGAAACTGCCTGCTTGACTAACTCAATTCTATTGCTTCCCCATTCCATGAGACATTTCCGCCCTAGAGAAGCCCTAGAGAAAATCTTACAGGTGCTCGCACTTCCTTATTGCTCTGGGGCCCTTTGAAACTACGATTTTTTAACCCACCAGATAGACCAGCCTGCCTGCCAGATAGAGTTACCAAAGCAACCTGCTTACTCATTCCCTGCTTCCCTCCCCACCTCGAAACTGCCTTTAAATATTGGTACTATGTGTTCAATAAATTGGAGGCTTGATCAGAAATTTTGTCTTGCCTTCCATCTCTCTCACATCCCTGACCCATACCCCCATTCCCATGCCCTCTCCTAGAGTCTTTGTTGCAGAAACCCGCTGGCCGGGACAGTAATTCATTTCTTAAGGTTGTTGGGACAACACAAAAATGAACAGTGTGTAAAGATGGGACTATCGTAATTTAGTTTTTTGGCATGACTAGAGCAGAATTCATCTACAAGTTATGATTGACATTTTTTGAGTGAAGAATATTTTAGTATCATTAAGCTATTCTTACACACATGACTCAAGAGTAACACTATACTACTCTTTATTAGATGAGTCTTACACTTATATATTTGGTCTTCATTTATACCCATGTGTCCATGCCCCTGATTCATTTTGTCTTTCTTGAATATATTTCAGAAGAACTTATGTCTTTAAAAACATAGTTGTTTCTATTTATATTGTTTTATTTGTGTTTCTATGATGTCTATATCCTCATAGATTTCTTCTATGGATTTTCTTTAATGTAGGCATTGATGTCTACATTGATTTATTAATTATTCTTGTGGGTTCATGGCAGAGGAAAGATTATTCTTTGCCAAGTCAATCCCTGATCCTAGAGAGTTTCAACTTCCATACAATCTAATCTTCAGTCTAGGCCTAGAAGGCTTCAGCCTTTGTACAATCTAATCTGCAAACCTAAACTTAGAACATTTCAGCTTCTGAGACTTACTGCTGACTGAGCTCACTCTGATAAGTTGTCATCTGAACACTGAACTGTAACTGGTAAGCCATCTGCTTCTACATTTCTGCTTTCTCTCTTTGCTTATTCTGAACTGGATCTGCTCTTCTCGTTTTCTCTTTCTGAACTGAACTGTCTGTCAGCTGACTGCACTGAAACTTTCTGACTGAATTAACTCTCCACTCTCCTCCTTGTCTGCTTCCACCTATGCTTCTACCTTGCTTCTCTCTCTGAGCTCTGTTAACTGATTCCATCTTGCTTCTACATTCTGCCTCTACTCTGTGAGCTCTCATTGCTTCCTATCTGCTTCTACCTCTTTCTGAGCTTAGCTTCCTGTCTGTGCTTCCACACTCTGCTTCCCTCTACTGAGTTTGGATTAAAGACATGTGCCAACACTGCCTTATGAATTGGATTTAAAGGTGAGTGCTACATTGAGATTAAATCATATACTAAGTTTTTTCTACCCTACAGCAGCCAAGCTGCCAGATCAGAGATGAAATGTCTATCTCACAGGCCATTCATTGTGATCCTTTGCTTGAGCAGCCATGCTGCTGGATTAAAATATTAAATGTTCCTCTATACTTTAATATGCTTTTCAAATTAAATTATTTGATTTATTTATCACCTTACACAAAATATAGCACATTTCATTCTAGTTTTAATTTGTGTGTGTGCACATGTGTGCATGTGTATGTATCTGAGGGCATGCATTTGTGTGAGTGTGTTTGTGAATTTGTGCATGCACTCATATGTGTGTGTGTGTGTGTGTTTGTGTGTGTGTGTGTGTGTGTGTGTGTGTGTATGTAATGACAGTCATACCCTGGCAGAAGCCAACAGCCTCTAACTGGACTTACCACCTGCTTAACAATAAGAAGACAATGCTTGACACTGGAAAGCTAAGCTAATTATTCTGTGCTAGTGAAGTCATGGTTATAGGAGGAAAATCTACAACCACTACTTTACTAAATGAGCATAATTGCGGACAATCTATAAACATTTGTCCTTATGCCACAGATGAAGATAATTTTCATCTTCCATCAAGGAAATTTATTTTTGTAACCAATAGAGACCATTACAGAAAATCACAACCAATCAAAATGCAGAGTTTTGGAGCCTAGTGTCAAAGGATACATCTACAAAACACTCCCTCACCTAAGGCTCAGGGAACATTGCAAAAGAGGGAAAGGAAAGATTATAAGAGCCAGGGGATCAGGGAGTTTGCTATGAGATTTTGTCTCCTAGTAATATCAGGAGTTTCATTTATAAACTCTTACCAACATGACTACCTGAACATAAACTGAACAAGGATGATACCAATGAGCATGCCAAACTGGACAAAGAAAAGCCCACAAGGTCTCAACCCTGCACCAAACTATAGGCAACCAAGGAAAGCTGAGAGCAGGAGAGGTGGTCCTCCCCAGAGAAGAGCTCATCAATTGATTGTTCATTACCAAATGGGCATCGCTGAAGCATGCATTCAAGTATCATTGTATGGACTGAGAGGGTTATATTCAGGAATACATACATATATGTATATTCATACATGAATGTTATAACAATCAGAGGACAAGAGCATTTATTTGAAGGAGAGTGGGTAGAGAATATATGAAATAGATTTGAGGGAGTGAAGAGATGGGGAGAAATATATTAATTAAATTATAATGTTAAAAATAATAAAAGAAGAATAAAAAAGCCAAAGGAGGGGCAATGAAAGAAGAAAGTAACTTTATAAGGTCTAGGAAGTTGACATGTACTAATACATTGACTTATTTTCAAGTACTGCATCCAGTTATTTCCATTTGGAATCATTTTTCTTTGTATTGGGGTATGCTATTTTCAACTCTCCTAATGGAATTATCTTAAAGACACCCACATGCTTATAGCAAACACATTTTCTGCAGTGTGATCCCATCTCCATTCTCACACCAGTTCCTTTCGCACTACGGTCTCCTGTGATATTTTTGGGGCTGGCATTTATATCCGCTTAAAAATTTTGTTTTAATTTCAGTTTTCTTTTATATGTATTATCATTTTCCCCGTATGTATAGCTGTGTACCATATATGTGCCTATCCCCAAGTAGGCCACAGGTGGGCATCTGATATTCTGCAACAAGAGTTACAGGTGTTTGACCGCTTGAATCAAACCAAGCCAGTGCTCTTAACTACTGAGCTCTCTCCAGCTCTCATTTTTTTAAAAAAACTAACATTAAAAAGTTAGGTGAGAGTGTATGACTGCTTTATGAGTGCCTTAACTTGTTTTTTTTTAAAATAATAACCTATATCTGTTTTGTTCTAATTAGTAAATACCTTCATAGTCTTTTTATTTTTTTAATTATGAGCAGTCTAGGAAGCTGTGAGCCTATAATAAGAACAAAGAAATCAATGACTGCAGTAAATACTGTTGTCATTGAAATGACATGTGTATCAAACCTTTCCTACCTTTTATGTTGAAAAGTGTATTTATATCTCAAAATGTGACACTTTTGTTAATTCTTGGAATTTCATATGTGTAGAAAATGTACTTTATTGCGTTCACACCACACTTCTCCTTCTGATTCCTTGCAGACCTATCTTCTATTCCCCAAACCTTTCCCAAGCTCTCTACATCATGTTTTGTTTTGTTTTTCTTCTCCTTTCGGTTCTTTTTCTTTCTTTCTTTCTTTTTTATAATGCACTATGTCTAGTTTCTGCTGCCCAAATACTTGTGGATATGAAACCATCCACTGGAGCCTGATCAACATACCGGTGTCCACATCACTAGAAAGAGATCGATTCTCCCCACCCTGGCAGCCATCCACTGTCAATAGATCCTCAGCTGGTGGATCTTTTCCTCCTCCGGAGTATTGATTGGGTTGATCTTATGAAGGCCATGTACAGGCTTTCACGGCTGCTTTAAAATCCGGAGTGCAGTAGTCCTGGCATATACAGAAGACACTGATTTGTCCCAGTCTTCCCTGACCTCTGGCTCTTACAATCTTTACATGCCCACCCTCATGATGGTCCCTCAGCCTGTAGAGAATGGGATGGCACGGTGGACCCATGCATGGCTGAGCACATCACACTTAGTCTATGCACTTTGCTCAGTTGTGAATTTCTGTGTTAACTGCTGTCCATTGCACAAAGCTTCTCTGATGAGGATATAGAGATAATGATTTAGAGGGAAGTATGATAGTACTTTAACTTAGCAAGTTAAAAGTAGTAGGTTCACTCTTGGGACTCAAGAGCTCCTAAGCCAAGGCTTATTGGCTAGATTTACAATATGAGGCATGAGCTTCCTCCTGTGCAGCAGGCCTTAAATCAAATCAGAACGTGTTTAATTATTGACATAAAATGCATACCATTATTGCTCCCAGTGGGCATATCTAGCCTTGGGGGTCATATTGTAGCTCAAATTGTTCACAACTGGCTAAGATTGTTGATGAATTTCTTCCACAACAGCCTTGCATAGTACATTCCAGGGTTGTGAATGTTAGCAAACAACCAAGAGCGATGACAATAGTCTATATTGTTTTGTGCCTCTCTGTGATACCCCTAACCAAGAATTTGAGGGGAGTTACCCTATACCTGACACTTGATTTGTAAATATATGGCATCTGGGAGGAGGGTTATCCCAGCTGTAGGATAACTCCAATTAAACTCTTTTATATGTATGTGTGTGTGTATGTATACAAATATGTATATATGTGATATATATGCATATGCATAAGGTTTATGAGTAATAGGTTTACACATTTACACATGGTTTTAAACATCCTGAGCGTTAGTTATCCTTTCCCCATCTACTTCTCTGTCCCTTTGTATCATCTGTCTCTCCACATAGAATTTCTTTTCAACAGTGTCCCCTTTTCCCTTTATATTCCCTAAGTTCTACTTAAGAGCTCTATTCTCCCTACTCACCAATGACCCTTTCCTTGTAGTACAGTACTACAAGTTAAACACACAAATCTAAAGAGACATTTGCCTTTTTGATTCTGTGTTACCCTACTTAGTGTGTTTTCGGTTAGATTCAGTTCCATTAATTTACCTTCCAATTGTATCGTTTCATTTTTCCTTACACCCAAACAAAATATCATTGTGCATAGGTACCACAATTTCATATCCATTTATTATTTGATAGACATCTACTCTGTTTCCATTCCTCTTTCCTAAAATGAATGTCTTAATATTTATTATTCTATAGTCTAGACTCTTGAGTGTATTCCTTTTTCTCTTTATACTGAAATATTCCAGTAGCCCCTATATGACTGCCTTGGTGGTCATAAATTCCTTTAATATGTTTTTTATCATGAAAAGTCTCTGTTTTATCAATTATGGCAGATGGTTTTGCTAGATATATTTGAGAAGGTTGGAAGATGTGATCCTTCAGCCTTGTACAAAGATCAATCCAAGCCCTTCTTGCTTTTCAGATTTAAACTGAAACCCAGTAGTTCTTCTACTGAGGCCTCACTTGGTTGTCTTGTCACTTGGTCCTTCTCTTTTACATTAGTCAATACACTTTTTTTTTTCTGTGAATTTCATGTTTAAACTATAATACGACAAAAGAAGCCTTTTTCCGGTTCTACCTATTTGCCTTTTTTATCTGGATGGGTTTCTGTTTCCTAAATTTGGATAATTTTATTCTATGACTTTATTAAAAATATTTTCTATGATTTTTGTGTGAAATTCCTGTCCTTCTTAATTCATAGTTTTCTTCCTCGTAATGGAATCTCACGATCCTTGAATGTTCTATTCATACATTTAAAAAAAATATTATTGGCCTTGGCTGAATGATCCACCTCCTCTATTTTTTGATCACACTCTGATACTCTATCTTTCACATGTTTTATTCTACAGCTGAGGTATTTCATGGAATCTTTTATTTGACCTGTTTTATTGTTTCCATTTCTATCATCATTTTTGTTTGCTTTTATTTCAGTATTTTTATTTCTTCATTAAATGCTACTTTCATATTATATATTAACTTCCTTGTGACTCTTACCTGTCCGTATTCTCTTGGGAAACATTTGAGTTATTGTAGAAGAATAGCCCTGTGTGAAAGCTAAGGTCTACATTTCAGGAGCAACATTCGGAGGCCTGTATGGTCTGGATGGAATGTAGACACACCTTTAATCCAGTATTTTAATCCAATGTAGTGGTAGTTCATGCCTTTATTCCCCAGAAAAAGCAGTGGAAGCAGACACAGGAAGCAGAGCTCAGAAAGAATCAATGTCACACAGGAAGTGACATCTGAGATGAGTCAAAATGAATGGCAGACAAAGTGAAGGAGTTAGAGTCAGTTAACAGACTGTAGTTGGCAGATAGAGGAGTCAGTTGAAGAGTCTGTTGAGAAGCAGACTGATGAGTAAGTTAGAAGCAGTAAGTAAGTTACAGAGTCAGAACAGAGTCAGTTACAGAGGGCTTACAGAAGCTGAAGCTAGAGTGAGTTACAGAGCATTTAGTTGAAGCAGTCAGTTACAGAGACACAGAGACATAGCAGAGCTCCTCAGAAGAATCCCAGAACAGAGAGTTAGTTGAACCAGAAGAGTAGGAGTTCAGAAGGAGCTAGTCAGAGTGGCTTAGTCAGCAGTAGATCTCAGAAGGGTAAGGCTGAAGCCTTCTAGGTCCAAGCTAACAGGTTAAATGTTCTAGATTATATGAAGGCTGAAGCCCTCCAGTTCAAGGATTAAGACTAGACTGTAAAGAAGGCAAAATGCTTTAGGGCTCCAGGGCTCCAGGGCTCCAGGGCTCCAGGGCTCCAGGGCTCCAGGGCTCCAGGGCTAGAACCAGGGATTTAATTAGACAAAAGAATAAACTGGCTGGAATACAGCACATGCCTTTAAGTAACTCAATTCAGAAGGAAGTGCTGGCACATGCCTTTAATCCCCACACTGATAATCATCTACTCTTTCTAATGCGGCTTCTCATCCATCATTTTACCAGCAAGCAACACTCTCCTATTTCTTATTTCCCTTCTGTTTTTCTCACATCCAGAATCAGCCTTCTCAGACACAGATCATATGATACTTGCTAGTAAGCTCTTCATCACTGATATTCACATTGACATTTAGGTATTTCCTGAGCTTCTTCACAAGTTTCTGTGTTTTCCTTAGTTAAGGCTATTAAGAATTTCAGGTGAAAAGAATTTAAGTCTCATTTCACGATGTACTTGGATTTTCTCAATTATATAAAAATGCTACTCTGTTAATATCAAGAATACTTTTATTTCTTTGACAACATTTATTTGCTTCCCTCTGATATAATTTTGTATAATTATATTTCTACACATTTTACACACACACACACACACACACACACACACACACACACACACACTCACAGACACTCAACACCTTCACATCATATACTTCTTAGGATCCTAAGCAATGCTTCATTCTGTCTCTGCCATCTCTGTGATTTTAGAGAAACATCTGATTGCTTTGTAAAACCTTTATTATGTTTATGAATTGGGCTGAACTGGACTATTTTTCTTAGACATCACTTTATACACATCTATATATATTTGAATGGTATAAAATTAAACTTTATAGTTTGAACTTATGGTATTCTACCACTAGTTAGATTTTTTCAAATGACTCTGATTTGAGCCACAGTTTCATGAGTAATAATTTCCACATAGATGCCAATAAATAAAGTTTTAAATAAATTTTTAAAAATTTGGCAACATAGGGCAGTGGAAACTCATTGGAATGTACTAGGGAGACCCTGGCAAGGACCACTGGCAATGGGGGATAATAGGGAGCCTTAGTAGTATTGTAACTGGGCAGGGCTTCTTCTGTGAGACTGGGACACCATCCCAGCCTTTGACACACAACCAATCCTCCCTACAGGAGTTGCTTTGAAAATGGAAGGTCAGAACCCAGTGTCCTGTACTGCAGGGCAGGCCAGGAACTAAAGACTGGATAGTCAAGAGATGATTTCTAATGATATCCTGTTCTACTCATATATTGGTGCCTAACCCATCCTTCATCAAAGAGATGTTCCCTGGCAGCTGATGGGAGCAGATGCCGAGGCCCATGGCCAAACATCATGCAGAGCTTAGGAATCCTTGCTGAAGAGGGCAAGGAGGTATTTCAAGGACCAGAGAATTCAAGGACACCAAGAGAACAAGTCCCATGGAGTCAACTGACCAGTATTCTTAGGGGCTCACAGAGGCTGAAGCAGCAGACTTGGAACCTGCAGAGTCCCCTAGATATGTCTTGTGGTTGTCTGGCTTCCTGTTCTTGCAGAGCTCCTACAGACTGGAGTGGTTGGGAGAAAGTCTTCGACCCTTTTGCCTGCCCTGGAGATCCTTTTCCTCCTGCTGGGTCACCTAGTCCAGCTTTGATGCAGGGATTAGTGATTAGTGCCTGGCCCTGCTCCATCTAATTATTCCCTGTTTGAGCAGTAATCCTGGGTTGACTGCTCTTATCTGGGGAGAAGGAGAGGCAAGGGGGGATAGATTTGGGGTAGAGGGGAGTAGGGTTGGGAGGAGCAGAGGGTGGGGAGGAGGGTGGTCCAATCTATTATACGAGAGAAGAAAAATGAATAAATTAAAAAAAAAGAAAAGAAAATGACAGAAAACAGCTTAGGAAAAAAGTTTAATGAATGTAAAGTACCTCTGAGATCTCAAGACACAATATATCTTTGCTGAGGGGGAAAACGATGTTGTGAGTTGGGCACCAAAGAAGTGTTTTAATTGGCGTGTAAGTACTGAATATGATTTGTAATCTCTGAATATTTGTCTAAACTTATTTTGCTGATTAGCCATTTCAATGAGTGTGTAGGGAATAGGGATCTTCAGTTCAGTTCTAAAGTTGTATTATAGACACTGCTTTGTTGACTTGGGTGATAAATGAATCAAGCTGAAGTCTCATACTTCCCATCTTGTGGCCTGCGATGCCTTGGCCTTCCTATGAGTACGCTAGTGTGGAGGTAAGTATGTTATATGTGTGCAGAATTGTGCAAATGATGAATTTTTATCTAGATGAAATTTAGAGATTGATTATTCCTGTTCTGTGAACCTCATTTCTGATATTTCTAAGAAGAGTTTAAAATACAGATGCCATGAAAATAACATAGTAGGAAAAGTTCTTACTAGTGAAATCAAACCCTCCGATTCATGCTCACCTTCTCTTGGGAGAGTTGTCAAAATGAAAGTATGTTCTTCATCAATGAATAATTGCATAACCTGAATCTCCCTAGGTCTTAAAAGAAGGGTCAGCAGACATAGCTTTTACTGATGAAAGGCAATCAACATCCTCTAAATTTCACTTAGTCATCTCTGCAAGTCCTTCCACAAGTACAACACATTTGGTCTTCTTCTCCTTCTTCTTCTTTTATTTTCTTCCTTCCTTCCTTCCTTCCTTCCTTCCTTCCTTCCTTCCTTCCTTCCTTTCTTTCTTTCTTTCTTTCTTTCTTTCTTTCTTTCTTTCTTTCTTTCTTTCTTTCTTTCTTTCTTTCTTTCTTTCTTCTTTCTTTCTTTCTTTCTTTCCTTTCTTGCTTTCTTTCTTGCTTTTTTTTCCTTTGTGTTTTGAAACAGGGTCTTATGCAGGCCAAGATGGATAATGTTGAATTCTTGAGTCTTCTATCTCTCCCTACCAGATGTTGGGGTTATAGTCATCTGCTACAATGCCTGGGTTCACATTTGTACTTGAATGGTCCTTTCTAGACGTGCCAGTCATTTGAAACTGCAGAAATACCTCTAATTTTCACTGAATCCCACAGTCTACCAGGACTGAGGTACACCAGCCATGAGAGGGCTGTCTTCCAAGCTTGTGAGTTCATCGTATTTCAAAAGAATTGTGATTTTATATCCCCCCTTCCACTATATGTGCTTTTAAAGTTATGATTGATTCAATTGTAGAATCCTGTTTCCTCATGAATTAATACAATCATTAACAAATTCACTGTTACCATTTTTGAAGTTTTTGCGTTTGAATGACAGTCATGATTGATATTTTTTTCCACTTATATTTTAACATGTACCAACAATGAAGCTGCCAGGCATGGCTGTGTAACCCTGTATTTGAAAGACTTAGATGGGAAGTTCCTAAGCTCAAGAACATCCTGAACTACATAGCGAGTTTAAGTTCAGCTTAGTTATATAATAAGACCCTGTTTTCAAAATAAAACCCACAACAACAGCAAACAAAGAAAAACAGTAGTAGATATTCCTCAAATTCATGTCTTTTCTCTTGAAGAAATGTTGATTAGAACTAACTCTCCTTTATTGGGGAATAAAAAAAAAAACAAAACCTTATCATTTCAATTTTACCGCAGAGCTCTTCGGAAGAATATCTGTACTCTTGCCTTGCATCTTTCACTCTAGAGGTAGCAGAACAGTCCCCGGAGACTTATGACTTAAGAATGATGGCTTAGAAACCCTTGCACTATTCTGTAATACTCTTTTCTCTTACTTATTTATATACTTTTTAAACTTCCTTCCTAAATTCTCTTTCCTCAAAATAGGATTTTGGTGTATTTTCTGCCTAGTTCATTATACATGTTGGACCTTACTTGAAAGTTTTGCTGAGCATAGCCCTAGTTCAAGGTTGAAATCCTAACACCCATTTAAAGACACAGAGAGCATCTCTCTGCAGGTAGCTCACTCATGTGACAGGAATAGTAACACAGAGAAAATGTATGATTCAGAGTCATCTTCCAACAGTAAAAGAATATCAGCTACTAGTGTATTGTCCATTCCTGGTTGCAAAGTTGACTACATCTGGAATTAACTAAAACCCAAGAAGCTGGGCATACCTTTGAGGGATTTTTCTTATTTAAATCATTTGAGGTAGGAACACCCATATTTAATCTGGGTCATACTCTCTAGTGGCAGCCTATATAAAGGACATGGAAGAAGGAAACTTTGCTCTTCTCTTGCTTGCTCTTTCTCTTGCTGGAAAGTTAATTCTTTCACTGGCACTAGAGCCTACTTATTCAGGATTCTGGCAAATATTGAAGACCAGTTGAAACATACAGTTTTGTGAGCTGAATGAATTCTTGGATTTTCTGTTTATAGACAGCTATTGTTGGACTAGCTGGACCACAGCTTGTAAGCTGTTGTAATAAATCATATATATATATATATATATATATATATATATATATATGCATTCTATCAGTTGTGTTTCAACCCTGAGTAACACAACCAGTCATGAAAGAAATATTCTGAAAGAAGAACTATAAAATACCAGACTTTTCATCCAAAATTATCATGTCAAAATGTGTAAAATGAGCATTGAATACATGATCTTACAAAGTTTAATTTACAACTGGACCCAAGCCTTTCACAGTGGAGTGAAATAAACCAAACATTACATTAAACACAGGGCAGGAAGGTTCTGAGAGTGTAATTATTATGGCAAACATACTTGAACCTACGAAAATGAACTTTTGATTTATCAAGGTATAGTGGAAATGATGCTTGACATGGTGGTTGCCTCTAACCAGTGCAGTGGTCAGTACATTAGCTGCTGGGTCTGAGCTGCCCATAGTGAGTTAGTGAGTGGGAGGATCAACTTCAGCGGTAAGATTTTTCAATCCTAAAAACATCATGATGCAGGATGGATGTACTTTTGTATTACTCTCGGGCTTTAGTCTTCTATCAATAAGAATTTAAAGTTCAAAATAACTCTTCTCTGGTGTAATTCAAAGAGGCAAGCAAAGTTCACAATGAAAAATCAAAGCAAATGATCAAAAGAGCCCAAATTAAAATGAATTACATTTCCTTTTTTTTTTCTTTTGCATCCTTGAAGGTATAGATAATTCATTACAAACCCTAAATTAGCAGCTTTCTGTTTCTTGTATATCACCTCAAGCATTGATGCTTTTTTCAATTGAATTTAAATTATGTATACAAACTTAAAATAGAGAAAAATACATATTTAAAATCACATCAGATATTTAATCCATAATGTGACTAGAATAAAGGTAGATCCCCCAAAAAAGACCAAAAAAAGAAAGCAAAAAGAGAAAAAAGAAAAACAGACAAATGGCTGCATGTCTATAATGATAAAAAAAAATTGAGTAAAAGTGTACTTTTTGTATTAGCAGTCCAGATAGTGTGGAGAGGTGTTGCTGATGCTGGTGTTGATAGTGATTATGATGATCATGGTGAAAGAGACAAGGACAAGGTTGGTGAGAATGATTCTTTGCTTCTTGACCGAGATGCTGGAGACACAAGCACACTGCTCCCATGAGTGTCAGTAGGATGTCTATCTTGGATTTGTCGTACTATTTTTCCAGATGTTTATATTTCAATAAAATACTTTAGATGCATGAATTATATATATGATTAATATTTCCTATTTTTCTTTAAAAGTAACACAATTATTTTTTTTCTGTTTCTAATTTTTATTTAAAGTAGGTTTTTTTCATATAATATATTTTATTATGCTTCCCTTTCCCCAACTCCTCCCAGATCCTCCCCAGTTCCCCATTCACCCAAATCCACACCCTTTTTCTCTCTCTCTCGTTAGAATATAAATGGACATATACAAAATAATAGTAAAATAAAAATTTAAAAATCAGACTAGGACAAAACGAAGAAAGAAAAATCCTCAAGAAACATAGACACAGAAACACACATGTTCACACACACACACACACACACACACACACACACACACACACAAAGGAGGTTAAACAGTAACTAAAATGTCTCAACAAAACACTGTGAGACAAAGAACCTTGAAAAGTGCTATTTAGTCCATTATGTGTTGGCCATCTACTGTTAGACGTGGGGCCTGGACTTAAGGGTGGTTTGTATGCCCTGTGAAACTCTGTTAGAGAAAAGTAAGTTTTCATTTGTGAGTGGTTATCAATTGGAGATAGCTTCTGGGCTAGGAATTGGGTCTGTGTCTACTTTTCTCAGCGCTGGGACACATTCTGGCCCATACTTGTGCAGGTCCCATGCATGCTGCCACAGTCTCTGCGAGTTCATATGTATGCTAGCCCTGTTTGTCTGGAAGGCCTTGATTTCTTACTGTCCTCTGTTCCTTCTGTCTTTTACACTCATTATGTCTCCTCTACTACAGAGTTCCCTGAATCCTGGGAAGAAGGATTAAATGGAGACATTCCATTATGGCTGAATGTCTCAAGGTCTTTTATTTTCTATATATTGTTCAGTTATGAGTCTTTGTATTTGTTCTCATCTGCTGCAGGAGGAAAATTCTCCAAAGATGACTGAACAAGACACTTATCTTTGAGTATAGCAGAATGTTGTTGGGATTTAGGTTTTTGCTATGTTCCTTTAGAAGAACAGTAGTATTTGGTTTTCTCTTAGGTCTGTGGCCTATCTAGTCTCAGGAACTTGGCCAGAAGAGTAGTATCAAGTATTGGTTCCATCTCATGGAGTAAGCCATAATTCCCATCAAATATTGGTTGGTTACTCCCACAAGCTTTGTGCCACTATTACACTAGCACAGCTTGCAGGCAGGTCACCACCGTAGATCTCAGGCTTCGTTGCTGTGTTGATATTTACCTTTCCCCTTTGACATCATGCATAGTACCTTCCAGTACCATGAACAGACATCAGTAGGGAGGAAGGCTCTTGGAATGTAGCAGCTAGGCTTCTCCATGTCGAATGAGCTATGGAGGTGTTTTCTTCAGCAATAGGGCCTTACAATCAGGTTGTAGAGAACAACCAATAGCCTACATTGTTTTGAGGTTCCCTTAGGGCCTCCTTGGCCAAGAACTCAAATAGATGTAACCAACACCTGGCCTGGAGGATTCATTTGTTGAAAAGAGATGTTCAGTTGAACAAGACTTTATCTCCCTTGTTATTTGTTGATTCCATTTACATCACCTTCACATATGCATATATTTTAGGAAGCTTCTGCATTAGGTTACCATACAACCCTTAATTTTAGTTGTCCTTCCCTGCATTCCCTCCCTTAACCCTTTTTTTTCTTCTTCTCCCCATTTGATCCTCCCATTTCAGTCCCTTACACCCCTTCCATTCTTAATTATTTATTCTATTTCCCCTTCCTAGAGAGTTACAACCCTCCCCCAAGTCCCATACTGTATACCTAACCTTTGTGGTTATATAAATTGTAGCCTGCTTATGGAAGACTTAACTGCTATCATCCAAATATAAGTCAACACATACCATATTTGGTTTTTTTTAAAATTTATTAACTCACTCGGGCTGTTTTTTTCTAGCTTCATCTATTTACCTAAAATTTCATAATTTAATCTTTTAATGATTTAATCTTGAATGTTATTGTCTGTATAATGTACCACAGTTTCTTTATCCAGTCATCAGTTCATGGACATCTAACCTGTTTCTAATTTCTGGCTATTATGAATAGAGCAGCAATGAACATGATTGAGAAAGTTTCTCTGTAGTAGGATGTATAGTCCTTTAAGTATATGCCCAAGAGTGGTATAGATGGATCTTGATGTGGCTTTACTCCCAGCTTCCTTAGGAACCACAACACTGATTTCCATACTGGTTGTACAAGTTTTCATTTCCACCAGCAATGGATGAGTGTTTTCCTTATTCCACATCCTCTCCAGCATGAGCTATCAATTATTTTATTGATCTTAGACTTTCTAATTGGTATAAAATGAAATCTCAAAGTAGTTTTGATTTGTATCTTCTTGATGACTAAGGATCTTAAACATTTTGTTAAGTGTTTCTCAGCCATTAATGTTTCTTCTTTTGAGAAGCCTCCATTTAGATGTGTGTCCCAATTTTAATTGGGTTATTTATTTTTTGATGTTCAGTTTTATGAGTTCTTTATATATTTATATATTAGCCATCTATCATATGTGTAGTTGGTAAAAATACTTCCCCATTCTGTAGTCTTTCACTTTGTTCAAGTGATGGTGTCCTTTACTGTACAGAATCTTTTCTGTCATGAAGTATCATTAATTGTTGTTCTTAGTGCCTATGCTATTGTTGTTCTATTCAGAAAGTCTATTCTTCTTCAGTTAATTAAAGATGATTCTCCATTTTCTCTTCTATAAGATTCAGTGTATCTGGCCTTATGTTGAAGTCTTTGATCCATATGGAGTTGAGTTTTGTGCAGAGTGATAGGTATGGATCTATTTGGGATCTTCTATATGAAGCCATCCAAATTGACCAGCACCATTAGTTGAAGATGTTGTCTTTTTTCCAGTGTGTATTTCTGGATGATTTAACAAAATCAGGTGTCCATTGGTGTATTGATTTATGTCTGGGTCTTGAATTGGATCTCATTATTAATGAATCTGGTTTTTGGCTTGTTTGCCAATGTCATGCTGATGTACATATATAAATTTTAGGTCAGGGGTGGTGATATTTTTTAAATTATGTCCTTATTATTCTCTGTATGCGCTCAGTGTCTGTTGTTAAGTCCTCCCATTCATCCCTAATTTTGTTAATTTGGATAGTTTTCCTCTACCTTTTAGTCAATTTGGCTAAGAGCTTGTCAATCTTATTGATTTTCTCTAAGAACCAACTCTTTGATTCATTGATTGTATGTATTTTGTTTGTTTCTATTTTATTGATTTCAGCCTTGAGTTTGTTTTCTGCCATCTACTCCTTCTGAGTGCTATTTTTTCTTTTTGTTCTGAAGCTTTCAAATATACTATTACATTAATAATAATATATCCCTTCCCCAGTGGGTTTTTTGTTTTTGGTGTAGGCCCTTATTGCTAAGAAGTTGCCCATTAGAAATATGTCCATTGTGTCCCAGGAGTTTGGGTTTCTTATGTTTTCTTTTTCATTCAATTCTAAATGGTTTTAATTTCTTTCTTAATTTCTTCATCTTGATCTATTTTTGTCTTGGTTCATTTTTTATTTGGTAGTGAGTTTATTTGGTTTTCATAAATTTATAGTCTTTCTGCTGTTTCAGTTGTCAATATCCAGCTTTAATCTGTGGTGGTCAGACAGGATGCAGGATGTTGCTTCAACGCTTTGTAACTGTTGAGACTTGCTTTGTGTCTAAGCATGCTGTCTACTGTGGAGAAAGTTTCTTGAACTGTAGAGGCGATTGTGTTATTCTAATAGGTCTGGCTTTGTATATTACTTTGTCTTTTTTCTGCTTCATCGGTTATATTGGATAAAACTACCTACTCTTGAAATTCTTTTTGATATCAAAGGTGGGGATCCAAGTTTGGCCAGAGTTTAGATTCCTAAAAATCTAAAGCCACTGGAGAAATAAGGAGCTGTTTGCTTTGTTTCTATGCCCACACACAGACATCGCTGTGCAGATGATCATTTGAAATATTTTTATTTAATGCTGCATTACTTTGAAGTGGGTCTTCCCCTACAGTCTTCTTCTCCCACCTCATTCCTTTGTCACAGCTGCCAACACCGAGGCCTAAAAAACATGGGACAAATCACCTGCCAGGGGGTCAGACTGAAGAGTCTCTTTCCTGTCTTCCGTCTTCTAATTCCAATTTCCCAATGCCATCCCCAATCCTGTAGCAGATCATCTGAATGTCCTTCTTCCCACTCTTCCACCAATCCCTAGACACTCAACAGATCCCCATGGCAGACCCAGCTTAGCTTCCTTCTGTGGACACTCTCAGGACCCATCCCTCCTAGCCTATCCCCACTCTTTGGTCAGCTCCAATACCTAGAAACAAGTTCTACCAGGAACCCCTAGTGTCAACACCCACAAAGACACAGAAGCACTAGCTATAAGGCAACCCACAAGTACCATACTCTTCCAAGACCCAGAGAAGGCAACAGAAACCAAAGGGATAAAACATCCATCCAAATGAGATCACAGGGTAGTTTCTAATGATTGCCTGACAAGATTAGAATTGAGAAGATTCCCCAGGATGCATAAAAGTAAGTTGCCTAGACTCTAACTAAAGTTTATAATCTTGCTTGAGATTCTTCATATTGGGATGGGAGAGTGCCTCCCCAAGGCTTCATATATTCAAGCCTTGAAACTGATTCCTTGTTACTTTAACATAAAATACCTATATATGAAAGGAATATTAACTCTGTGCATGAAGCCTCACGAAGCAAATGTTAATTGTGCTGGAGTTTTTGCTTCTCAGCTGGAAAGGGACTTGGAACCCTGGATCAGGGTCTGTTTTCCTTCTATTCTCCTTAACTCTCCTGTTTTTAATCTTTCCTTGGGGGATAAAGTGTACTTTTAATTTTTTTCTTTATAACTAACCTACTGATTTTACATTTTCTATTGGGGATATTTAAAAAAATATATACTTATTTCTTAATTTTTAAAAATTAAAATTTCTATAAAGGAAAATAAATTAATGAAGAATAACTTAAGAAGAGATATTTCCTTAATTAGGAGATCTTCATGTATGGTAGACAGATGGTAGGAAGCTGCTGAGACTAATTTGCTTTTCAAGGTGAAAATCACACACTGATGTTTTGCCTCTTCCTTTTGTAGCTACAGAATTTCTGCAGAAAATATTGCACTGACATATAAGAACATGTAGTGTTTTGCTGCTCATTAATTTTTGTTCCATTACAGAACCTTTGTAGATTTTAAAAAATGAAAGTATCCCTTTTCATCCATAATTATTACTGTTTACATTTCTTTCACACTTTAATTTTTAATTGTATATACATGTTTAACAAAAATCCCAACATCAGAAAATTCATGAATTTCAAAATGCTACCTCCCCCCCCCAAAAAAAATTGTTAATTTTGTATAATATCCGGTTTGTTTTTTTTTAACAATATTTTACTCCTTATATTTTTATTAGTTCTTTGAGAATTTTGTACAATTGGTTTTGACCATATTCACTCCTCCCCTAACCTATCTACCCAACTTTGAGTTCCACCCTTTTTATTTACCATTCAAGTATAATTTGTGTTGTTCTCTATTCACAATGTGTGGCTTTCTACTGGAGCATGGTTGACTTTCCAGTGGCAACATTCTTAAACAAAACTGAAACTTGTCCACATCTATAAATTGCCAGTAACTCCTCTACTGGGGGCAGGACTTCTTTTCCATCTCCCCTTTCCACGCTGGGATTTGGTTTGGCTTGGAATTGCTTTCATGGGTTTGTGTGTGCTGTCATAATTGCTTTGATTTCACAGCTGATGTGTTCTGTCTGGAAAACACTATTTCCTGTATTCACTCACTGCCTCTGGCTCTTCCAGTTTCTCCATGTCCTCTTTTACAATGATCCCTGTGCCTTGAGAGGAAGGAGTGCAGCATACATGTCCCATTTAGGACTAAGCATTTTTTTTTCTTTGTAACTTGGCCAGTTTATTTTGTATCTGTGCTGATCATCATGTACTGAAAATAAAAGCTTATCTGAGGAAATTGAGTGATGCATTACTCTATGAGTATAATAATCAGTCATTAGGAGCCAATTTATTATTAAGTCTATTTAATAGAACAAAAACTCTTGGGTCTCTTGAATCTGACAGATGAGAAAGAGTGGGGAATACATGTGAGCTTCTTATGGCATTAGGACACTCTGAACAGGACTTCAAACATACAGGAATAAAGACTAACAGTTACTAAATGGGACCTCACAACTCCCAAAAGCTTCTGTATAGCAAAGGGTATCATTATTCAAGTGAAGAAGAATCTACAGGATCTTTAGGGGAAAAAAACCAAACCAAACCTTTACCAGCTTAATGATCTCACAGGGTTAGTATCTAAAATTTACAAAAAAAAAAATTAAACATCAAGCAAACAGCCTAATTTTAAAAATGGAGTATGAGACTAAACATAAGTTTCTTCAAAGATGAAATACACATTACTGAGAGACATTTACTTTTAAATGTTTAACATTCTTAGCCATTAGGGAAAAGCAAATTAAAACTATTCTGAGATTTCATCATACCACAGTAAGAATAGCTAAGATTTAAAGAATGATGACAAATACTGGCATGGCTATAAGAAAGGGAAAACACTCACTGTTGCTGGGAATGCACACTGGTGCAGCCACTTTGGAAATTGATGTGCAGGTTAAAACCAGCAAATAAACAAACAAACATGATCCAGCTATATTGTTCATTGGCATAAACCCAAAGACCCTACATCTATTATTGATATACTTGCTCATCCGTGTTCACTGGTGCTGTACTCACAATGGCCAGGAAATGTAAATAGCCTAGATACCCACTAACAATTAGTACATAATGAAAATGTGGTATACTTATGCAATCAAGAGTACTCGGCTAATAATAAAGATGAAATTATGAAATTCACATGTAGATATATGGAAGTGGAAACAATCACTCTGAGTGGGATAACCCTGACTCGAAAAGACAAACATTGCATGTTTTCTCTCCCTGAATCTTCAGATATGTATGCTTCATGGAAAATACCCAAAGAGGTCAGAAAAGTAATAAGGGACCTCAAGGCTGAGGGGATAGAAAGAAGTGGTACAAAGTGGGTATTAATGGAAGAGGAAGGGTTGTTAGGGTCAGTGATGGGAGGACAGAGGACAGGAAAAACCACAGAGAGGAATAAATAACTCTAAAGACCCATTGAACAAATCATCGAAGCCTACATATTGCTATAGAAGCTTCCTAAAACATGTATATATTCATTTCTACAAAGAGTTAAAATGTAGTTAACCTATAATGGATCAGCAATGACCCTCCTAGATACTACAGACTAACAAAAACATCCAATGCCAGGAATGTGTTGCCTCTTCTGTAGTTTGTAACCAGTAAGCAGGTAGACACCCAAACATTAATAGGCTACTGTCAGTGTTATTGTTACTCACCGGAACTTGATATTTAAATTCTATTGCTGAAGACAACAAAAGTTTTGTTTAATAAAAAAGATGAAAACCAATAGCCAAGAAGATGACCCTGTCTATACAGTGCTTGCTTCATGAGCATGAAGCTCTCAGTTTGGTCTACAATAACCACATAAAAAAGGGGAGCATTATGGTGTGGGCATGCAACCATAATACTGGTGAGGTGGAGGCAGAAGGATTCCTGGTGCTCACTGGTCAGAAAGAGTGGCCATATAGGTGAGCCTCAAGCCACTGAGACAACACTGCTTGTATACTATGGAACACATTTCTGAGTCATCTTCTGGCTTCTATGTGTACACACACAAATGCAAGCACACTCTCATTCATATGTACAGAAACACATCCACAGATGCACATACACATGCACAACGCAGCCTGAGCATACCCACATGCACACATCTACAAACAATGTGAAAATAAAAAATAAAATTATTTATGATGCTAAAGGAGCATCTTCTGGGTACAGTGTTGCTTCCCTTGCATCCAGAAATAATAGTAAGCAGGGCAGTGGTGGCACACACCTATAATCCCAGCACTCAGGAGGCAAAGGCAGGCAAATCTTTGTGAGTTCGAGGGCAGCCTTGTCTAAGAGTGAGTTCTAGGACAGCTAGACTTACAACAGAGAAACCCTATCTTGAATAGTACAAAAAAAAAAGGAAAAGAAGAGAAATAATAGTGATAATTATATTAACAGTAATCATAAACTCTTGGTAATTTGCAATGCTAAGTTACTTTAAAACATTGGTATTTCCACTGACTCTAAATTGGTGACCTTTATTATCCTCATATTATAAATAAAAAAGTCAATATACACAAAGATTCATTAATTTATCCAAGGCCATGCTTAAGGAAGGAGTGGCAGAGCTGGGGTTCAAATTCAACCAGTCAGTAACACATCTGTGCTGTATTTTGAACAATCAGGGTACAAGTTAAAAATGAACACTTTTCTATTGGCCCTGTGAACTTTCGTAAGCTTTATTTGAAGTAGAAGCTGTTGCATCACACTCATAAAACAGTCTCCATTGCTATTCTTCTACAATTATAGTCATAAAAAACATGTCTCTTCATGTTTATGAGACCCAGGTAGCCCATACATTGAATTTTGTCCTTAAGTAAATACAAGGTAAATGCCAATTTACCAGTAGAAACATCTCCTTTACTGACTGAAGCTTACAAAGTGCATCTTTGTTTGGGAAGCCAGTTATATGTGAAGCTAAAGGATTCTTTCAAGTAGAGATGTAGGAGAAATTAAGTTATACAGTGCTTTGAATCATGGTGCCTACTGTTCTGCAACTCACAGCTTGAGTAGCAAGAGTTTGGGTTAAACCCCTTTTCCTGGCTGATGTTTAGTATACGAACAGTATCTGTTCCAAACATGAATATAGAACTATCTCCAGAGGAGAGAAATGGAGAAAGACATCTGCAGAGGACTGTGACAGTATTTGAGGTAGTGTTTCTTTAGCTCTAATGCACCTATGTATCATCTGGGGATCTTATTAATATGCTTAGATTCTGACTTCACATTTGTGGCAGATTGCAAATATCACCACAATTCCTTATTTCTCTGCATGTTCATGTCCTTTTCAGTATTTCCTTGAAGTCCTTTTTTATGAGGGATAAACTTTGGTTGTCTTCTGTGTAAATTTGAAATGTTCTGTGACTTGCTTTGACCAATAGGTTAGGTAGAGAGTCTTGTGTAGTTATGCCATGTTTGGGCCATTTCCTCTTTTGGAATTTTGTAATTATTGTATATTACATTGAAGAAGGACTGTTGGAGAATAAGACTATGTAGAAGAAAATTCAAGTATATGAGCAGAGCTTCCTGGTACACCTGATGCTGACTACAGGAGATCCATGGAGAAGCCAAGCAGGATTAAAAGATCCTCTAATACTTTCATTACAAATGAAAATTGACTAATGTTTTAAGACACTGGGTTTTGAGGTAGTTATCTACATGGAGGTAGTTAACTGATATAGTAGGACTGAAGTAGGAGCTGATATTTTGAATTTATACTAAGATCTTAGGTGAAGCTAATGCTTCTATTTGTGGACCATCCTGAGAGTTAAGTCTCTAGGACACAGGGTAGAAACTACACATGCCATAAATCAAGTTTTATACGTAGCCTGGTTTTGTATGACTGTATTTGGAAGAATGTTTTTTATATTCTCAGAGGGATGAAATGGAGGAGGAATGAGACAAAGAAGAGAAGAAGACCAAATCTGATGAAAGCATTTTCTTGAGTGAAGATTGCTGTAGGAGGACTTGGTCCACTCTAGGGAATATTGTCTCTGGCCATGTGGCCTTGGACGTATAGGAAATCAAGTTTAGCCTATCAGTACACAATATTTCTTCATTGTTTCTGCTTTAGTGACTACCTCCAACTTCTTGCTTGAGTTCCTGCACTGACTTCCCTCAGTAATGGACTATGATCTGAGATTATAAGACAAATACACCCTATCCTCCTCAAGTCACTTTTTAAATAATATTTATCACAGCAATAAAAGCGTAAGATACATACATAGTCTGAAGTTCTCCCCCAAACACACACACACACACACACACACAATACTATTGGAAACAAAAGAGTTTATTCTGTTCTGTTCTAGTGTATACTAACCTATAAGATAGGCTTTTAATTTTTAGATGGTCTCTGGGTGGAACATTCCATTTTATAAGTCCTGGACATGTAGACGTGCTCAATGCATTTAGATGCCAGGTAATATACAAGTGTTTGATCGACCACTACAACAGTGAATTAATGGAATAGATTCCCTAGACTAATATTCTGGAAAACCATTCATGTCTCCACATCCTTATGATGAGAGGAATGGGAAACAGCTTCTTCAATGATGCCTGCACAGTGGTACTCCAACCCCACTTTATGTCCTAAAATTCACAAACGGGAAGAACTTTCCTAAGAGGTTGAGTGTGTCTGAAGCGGCCCTCCTAATAGATTTTAACACTTCCTTGAAATACTTTCCACAAGCTTTCTTTCTCTTCTGCTATCAAAGGCTGCCTAAGATGTTAGAAGAGGAGAGGTGAAAGCCAGGTCAGCAATAAAGTGAAGGAAAACTTGGCCAATTTATAAAACAGTAAAAGAGTTGGGGCTCACAGCAAGAAATTTTGAAATATGTGTTAGTGTGTACACACACATATAAACACACACATACACAAAAATGTACATACACAAACATGCACACACGCTCACACATATATTCATGCATGTGTACACACACACACACACACATACACACTCACACACACACACACACTCACACAATAGTTCCTTAATCACCTCAGCTAATTGGTCCCACAACTCCCTAAAGATAATCCAAACCACAGATGCTCATGTCTACTTATAACAAATGGCACAACGTTTGTATATGACCCAAACCCATCTTTCCATTTACTTTAAGTCAATTATAGACCATTCACAACATAAATGATATACAGTCATGCTGAGATGTTTAGAGAACTTCAGAATTAAAAATATACACACAGAGTGTGGTCACCTGTCTTTTTTTTCCCTAAGGAAGTTTTATCTACAGTTGAGCAAACCAACCAATGCAAAAACCTGTGAATACAGAGGGCTAACTCACACACTTCTTTATCCATGGCTGAGTTGAAAAGACTACAGCTCTGACTTGATGGCCAGCAAATGCTTTCAGTATTGCAAACAGACTAACATGGTCACCTTGGAAGAATAGGTTTAGAATAAGAACTGATTTAGAATAGGAAACTGCCTCAATTCGTCTTACCCACCAAAGGGAGTCCCTGAGGCTCCTGCCTTCCAGGCCTGCATGAGTTTAAACTGTGTACACTCTTAGCAACTTCGTGCCTCCCAGACAGTTCAGTATTGCCAGTGGGTGTCACTACATCCCTGCCTGTCTCATCCTCATGTCCCATGCCTTGTCCTATGAGTGTACACTGAATTTTCCCTGAGCTTTCCTAAACTGTATTTTTTTCAGCAGCATTAGCAACCCTTTGTCTGTTCTTAAAAAATTCCTAATTACTTGTTTGCATCCTGACTGTGGTATTGTCAGCCTTGAATTGTGTATCAAAGGACTGCTGCACCTGGTTCCTTCTCGGACTGTTTAGTGAGCATGAAGCTGTTCCCTTGTAACATCTTTGCCTCCTGCCCCAAGCTGTCTCATTAACAAACCCAGTACCAGATACTAAAGGAACCTGTAGCTCAGTTTTCCCTGTTTAATTGGCTTGGGCCCATCTATAACTCAGAAACATCATTATTGAAGAAAACCAGGAAAGTGTCCATGCTGCTTACTGTGGAGGAACATGCCTCCTTCAGGCAAAGTACCCAGAGGGAAATTCATTAGTGAGCATGCTTGTCAGGGGAGGGGGCCAAAGGGATCATGAGATGAGGGCACACCAGTCCCCATGGAAACAGGCAACATAACATGACTCTCTTCTTTGTCTCTTTGCTTTTAAGGAACTTCATTCCTAACAGGGCTACAGAATTCCCTGGGAAGGAAGTCTGGAACTAATTTATGTACATTCTGGGCTTTTCTATTTCTCCAAAGATCAAAGTGAGCTGAGCAAGCAGAAGCGCAGATTAAGCGTTTGGTGAAGCATGGGGGTAAATATGAATGTGTCACTCCTCTGGGAGCAATGATTTCTCATTGTACAAAAAGCTAAAGCAAGCACTAGACTGAGATTCTGAACTTTAAAATCTGATCATCTGCCAACTTTCCCACTCTCCCATTTGGGTTTCTGTCGCTTGCCTCCCAACGTTACAGTTATGAGCATGAGAGCCAATCCTAGCATATGATTGTCACCGGTCATTTCCCTCCAATTGAGGAAATGTCTTACCATTATTTCCTATTTCAAAATTCTGTCTTATCATCATCATAGATTTAACACATGAATTTTTATAAAAAAGTATCCAAATGCCTATTGAAAGTTTATACTTCTAGAGATGTAAGAAAATGTCTGTATTGTCTACATTTTTCACAATTGCACTGTCCGTAGCCAAAGCTGTTGTCAGCAGTTTGTGTCTATCCTTCTAACATCTTTGTCCACATTATCACACATGCATGTGCATGCGTGCGCGTACCACTCCACACACCATACACATGCCATGCATGGTGACTATCCTCAGTAACCTGGTACTGGATGGTTGACCCCTGGAGCTCCCTGGCCAAGCAGTTCAGCCAAATTTGTGAACCCTATGTTCAGTGACAGATTACGCCTCTAAAAATAAAGTAGAGAACAATAGAGAAAAATGCCAGACATCAGCCTCTGGCTTTAATTTGCATATGCACACATATGTGCAAGCAAACATCTACAAAGACTGCACACCTCCCCCCCGCACAGATGCACAGACACCAAAATGTAATAAGAATTTTGTGTCATTTACTGGCTTCACTCCATGATGAATTAGACATACCTCCCCAAGCCTACGAGAAGGATCTATAGCATTCTTTTCCAGTATTGTGAGCACTGCATAATGTATTTAAATTTTTGTTTTCCTTGATTTTTTTTTTTTTATAAATTAAATGGCCATTCTAAAATATTGCAAAAATAACGAAAGGAATAAAATGGGAAGTAGTTATGTCTTTTCCTTCTTACCATCCTTAATTCAATTTTTCAGAAATTACCTATGTCAATATTATCTTTTTCAATTACCTTTGGTAAAGATAGACACAGGGTGATGAAACTAATAAAAAATGACAATTACATGTAATCCTACTCCATTAAATGTATCACCTAAAGAAAATCTGTGCAAAGAGTAAAGACCAAATAAATTCTCTTTAAATTACTACATTACCAAAAAAAAAAAAAAAAAAAAAAGAAGAAGAAGAAGCTTCATATTCCCTGGGAGAGCTAGGATGTCCAAGTCCTCACAGACTATGGCTGTGGGTGTAGCCAGCCACTGGCTCTGACACATGCCAGCTCCTAATCTGCAGAGTGCTAATCCTCTATGCCCACTGTGGTTGGTTTGCAGTGACTCAGTATGCTGAAGGCATTTCACTTTTGTTTGCACTTGCTGTCCAGAAATTACTGCTTCAGAGTCGCAGGCACTGGGTGCTCCTTCCCAAATCTTTACTCTTTTATTTCTTGGATTTTTTCTCCCAGCATTTTGATCTTAAAAATAACACAGTTTTGAGAAATTCTAATTTTTTTTTTGCTTTTGGAGTGGATTATATTTTAATTGAGTAAAGAATTCTGGACTCTTCGAAGAAATTGAATGTTCTTGTGAAGTTGTCTGCCTAAATTAAATGATTTTTTTCCCTTTATTAATAATTTCGTTCTAAAGTCTATCTTCACTGCATTATTGCTTTCAAATGGTTTTAATTGTGAATATTTGTGCTTTTGATATAAGTTTTGTGATGGGAACTCACAATCAATTCCTGAGTAGTCTCCTGTATGAGGAGAAGCTGAAAAATTGAAGAAGGGAATTTTCATGAGTATTAGGAAAACATCATAGTATTGTATTAATTAAATTATTATAACTTTTCAACTTCAGGATTATAAAAGTCATTGAAAATGTGATAGAGTGAAAAAAAAAAAAAAGCCTGAAACTTAGAAGTTGTTTTAATTAATTTCATTTAGTGTTATGGAGTTACTTCCTGTTTGACCAGATGTTGGGTCAAATTCCTCATTTCATAGAAACAACAAAGCATCTATGAAATGATGAACGGATAATGACATGTGATAGATGCACTCTATAGACTACTATTCATCCATTGAAAAGAATGGAATCATGTCAATTATGATGAAATAAAAGGAACACGAGGACACAGTGATAAAATAAACCAGGCACACAAAGACAAGAACCCGAGGACCACAATTAACACTTACACACGCATCTCATTGAGAATGGAATGGCAGTTGTTAGAGACTAGTAAGATAGCAGAGAAGTGGGCTTGGGGAAAGGTTGATCAGTGGGAACCGAATCAGTTAGATGCAGCAAGTCCTGGTGCGCCAGTGTGCAGTAGGGTGACTATAGAGAATAGTAATCTACATTTTAAAAAGCTAGAAGAAAGGATTTGAGATTTTTTTTCACCAGAAAAGCTACAAATGTTTGAGAATATGGCTCTGTTTAAACTGATTTAAGCAACTTATGAATGTGTCAAAATATCCCACTCTACCCAAGTAATATAATTTTATTTAATAAATGTAATTAATAAAATAAAAATAAATCAAATTATCATTTTATGGATTTGCCTGTTTCATGAAAATTAGAAGCCTGGCTCACTCTTTACCTACAGGCACAAGAACTTCTGATTATAGTGAAATATCTGCTCTCAGACTGGGAAGCAGTCTTTGTGCAGGTAGGATGAGATTCTTCTGTTTCTAGGAGAGTTAGTGTCTGATATGAAGCTTGTGTTGTGGGCCTTTGGGAAAGTGTGAAGACAAAGCTGAAAACATCTCTGGATGATACAGGTGAATACTTCTACCTAAACTGCTGCAGTAATCACCAACAACATGAACCGAGAGACAAGAATCCCCTCCAGACTGGAACAGACATCATTCTTGATCAGTTACTCCAGTGTCTGATTCGTAGCCAAGTACTTACTCTGGATGATATGGCCCCCATGCATTTCTGGCTTTTGTGTATCCATCTCAGCACTCGATCACACCACAGTACCATCGTGAAAGACATTCTTTTCCATAACCACAGGACAATCTTCACAGTTCAGAAAATTTCACTAACACATTAGCAGTCCTGATTCCTAAGAATCCATTCAATCCTTTTCAATACAAGGATTAGGTTTTAAATCCCCTATATTCTATCACTGTAATGTTTGTTGATTCAGTATTTTATTTTATGTGTATGGGTGTTTTGTGCACATGCATGTCTGTGCAACACTTGCATACCTGGTACTTTCGAGATGTTGTAGATGGTTGTAAGTTGCCATGTGGATACTGGGAATCAATCCTAAGTCTTTGAGGAGAGCAGCCTCTACAGCCACACTTCAGTATTTTCTTCCAGGTTTATCCACTGATTTTTTTCTTATTATTTATTTATTCTTCTCTCATACAATACATTACAGTCACAGTTTCCTGTCCCATCCACTCCTCTCAGCTCCCCCTCACCAACCTGCCACTTCCCCTCTTCCCCAGATCCATTCCCCCTCCATTTCCCTTCAGAAAAGAGCAGGCCTTCCAGGGATATATCAACCTAACACAGCACAACAAGATGCAGTAGGACTAGGCACCAACCTCATATCAAGGCTGGATGAGGCAACCTAGAAAAGGATCCCAAAGCAGACAAAAGAGTCAGAGGTACCCCAGGCCCAGTATTAGGAGTCCCACAAAAACACCAAGGTAACAACCATGACAAATATGCAGAGGTCCTCATGCAGACCCATGCAGGCTCTGTGATTGCCAGCTCAGTCTCTGTAATCCCCTATGAGCCCTGGTTACTTGATTCTGTGAGTCATGTTCTCCTGGTGTCCTTGACCCCTCTCATTTCTATAATTCTTTGTCTTCCTATTTTGTGGGGTTCCGCAGCTCCAAGGGGAGGGCGCTGATGGAAATCTCTAATTTGGGCTCTCTCTCTTTCTCCACCTAATGTTTGACTGTGGGTCTCTGCATCTGTTCCCATTAACTGTTGGAAGAAGCCTCTCTGGTGAAGATTTGTTAGTCACTGATCTATAAGCAAAGCAGAATATAATTAGGAATCATTTAATCATTTTATTGATTTTTTTTTTTGGCCAGTCATGTTTGGTTCCATCCTAGGTCTTTGGAATTTTATATTAAAAACATATTTGGATGGATATATTTTTAGATTCTGCATATTATGCTCCCTTCTCTAAATAATTTTGTGAATATTATTTGTTACTTCATGGTTTCCACGTTTAACCATGTGCTATTACATTCTTTGATGAATCTGAAGCCTTTATGTGGTAATCAGATACCTTTCTATTGACTTTCATGTCTGCCATGGTCATGGAATGTGTGCCAACTATTCTTGACCACTATCTTTTTTTTCTGGTATAATAAATATTCTAAGGACATTTTATATTTGGTCCATGGCCCTAGAATCAGTCAATTCTCCAAAGAATTGCTCATTCTATTTTTTTCTAGAATGTATCTATATATATATACACATATACGGGTACACATTCTTACATATGTATTAGATATGTGAAGTTTTGGATATATACATATATCTAAAGTATATATGTATATATATACAAAGTATATATGTACTTTATGTATATATACACTGAAAACATGAACTCATATCAATATCTGTAACTCTTAATATCACAGGATACTTCCTAGTTAACCTTTATTCCAGACTTGCAGCTCTCCTTTCAGTATGAAAAATAGGTCTCTCAATGTCCTTAATATAATTCATATATCTCCTTGAATGTGAACTATCTATAACCAATATACCTCTGGGCTCCTCAAAATGCTTTTCTTACATTTCCTAAGCTCTGACACCTTTCTGACTCTTCTAATACTTCTGAACACATTCTTATCCAGGTGTGGGGAAGTATTAGGCCCCATGTAGGAATCTACTAATATTATTTAACTAAGCTGACATAGTGATAAATTATCTTCTATTTATGTAGCTTCATACCCATAAACAAATGCTATTCTCAGCATTAACTACAGATGCCTTTCTTTGCAGTAACCGAGGTGAACTAAGGGACATATGACTGCTAAAAAAGTGGAAATTGAGTGTTCAGCTATAAATTACTACTGTCAAAATCAGAGAGCACTATGGAGGAGCAGGGAAAAATAATGGAAGAACTAGAAGATAGGAAAAAGAGCTTCAGAATGCTACCTTCTGGGGATGATGCCATTATGCAAAACAAAAACTCAAGGTAACTGTCTGCACAATGGGCCTGTCAACAGCCAATCATGGGTGTGGGAGGGGCTCAAGGGGCTCCATCTACCCTGCTCTACTGAGCAGGTGGCCACTGATAGATAATGGGTGTGAGTAAGTTGAGTAGCTACTGGTGGGCTCCACTGGAGAATTCTGAACCCACTGTCACTCAGATGACCTTCGTTAAACTCTTTGGGTCTCAAAAGCAAACAAAAGCACACTTATAGGCAGCAGAGGGTGTGATGGGATGGGGAGAAGGCAAAGGGGAGTGGGGGCAAGAGTATCCAGAATGTGGGTATGTATATGAAAATGTCAAAGAACAAATTTAATTAAAACGAGATAAAAAGAAAGCTATTCTATGTGAATAAATGCAGAAATAAGCTGAAAACAGAATGTAAAAATAGCAGTCCTGACATAACTAATTTAATTACCGTGAGATTACTTCCTCCACACATGTTCCTTCTAGTACGTTTTCAAAGTACACAGGACAGTGACATTCAGATAGTTTTCTCATTTAAATATCTCAGATAGTTGCACTTTCTCAGTAAGGATATTTTTCCTGGAATTTGATTCTGTGGTTATAAATCCTACATCTATGCTTTAATGTCTTGGTTTTTAGGATTTCATATTATACACTATATTCTCTGAATGTGAAATGCAGAGTTCTGCTTTTTCTTCCTCCAAAGAAAAGAAAAGTAAAAAGACATTCTGTCTTGTAGGTACAGTACTTCTCATTAACTAAATTCAGCATTTTATTAATATTGACTGGTAAGTGATATGCACAGCTAACATTGCATTGCATTTTCCCTTATGTCTTCCACAACTCCCTTTCTTTCTTCCCTCAGCTTCTCCTTCATGTGCCTACCTGCCACCTACCATCAATGTAGGCTCAAACTCCCTGAAAGAAAGTTTATGCATCTGACAATTTAAGCAAACACCCTAGAATATCCATTCCTTTCATTTTCTACCTCCTGTACACTGGCTTCTCCTCGTGGGGACAGCCCCATCAGTTGACCCACCCAGAGCATGCATTTTGAGATGACTGCATGCTGCACAGTGTCCTGTGGGGATCTCTTTGTATTAGGTGTCTAGGAAATCCTAAAGAATTTTCAAAAGCGTTTTTCTCCTTTCTCAGCATTTCTGTTTTTAGTCTCCATCTCCATCTCTCTTAGTTTATCTTTCAGTCTTTAATGCATATCACACATGTGTGGGTGTAGTGCACAAGTGTGTATAGGCAGATGTCCATATGTGTATCTTCCTTGCTCTCTCTCCATCTTATGTTGGCAGGGGCTATATATTTCTCTGAACTGAAAGCTCAGCAGGCAAGCACTGTTCCTCTGAGTTCTGTCACCAGCCCAGTGATTCCTCTTACTAAAGTATGAGTACTTACTGTACAATTCTGGCACACAGAGACCCTCATGTCCAGAATAAACTTGGTGTCTATAGCAAAAACAAACAAACAAAAGCAAAAACACAAAAACAAAACAACAATAGCAAAAAAAAAAAAAAAGAGAGAGGAGAGAGAATAATAGAAGAAAACTGAGAGATAAAATTCAGCAGAAAAGGTTGAGAACAGTCACTTTCAAGTTTGTCTTTTATGGGGGAAAGGGAGGTCCCAGGGACATCAGATTATCCGGATTAGCGCTTGAGAACTCACTTGCCCTTCATAAATACTGCCTGTTGCTGCCAATGGCAACATCTTTCTCAGCCTCTGTGGAAGATCTTTCTCCTTATTCCAGATTTCAGGAGAAGTCTTCCAGGTGACATTTACTTTAGCTCATCTCCAGAGAAGAAAATACACTTTATGAAAGTGAGGTAGCATCTTTTAGGGCAGACTTGGACTCTGGCAATGGCAAGTCTTGAAAGATAAGAATAATAAATGTGCATTTTTTTTTTATTGGGAAAGTGAGATAGATGAAGAAGCAGACTCACTTTTATAAAATTGTATTGCTTGCTTGGGACTGAAGTATACCTATTTTAAAAGTATTTCTTGTAATGTTTGCTTGAGATATCAGAATAGAACATTAGAGAGATCTCCTTCCCCAAATTATTCCCAGTAACTCAAAACTATGCTTCATTGTGCAAACCAGATCATCCTTATCTATTGCAGATCGTGTTTCTGTTGTAGTACAACCTTGCAACATAGATACATCTCATAGGCCAGTAGCCTAAGGCTGTGAGGTTATACAGCCTGAAAGTGCAAAGTCCAGAAAATTACTTAAAGGATGGCAGTGAAATAGATGTAAACACAAAAATGGCCTTCAACAGAAAGCATTTAGTGATGATATCTAGCAATTGCTCCTAGACTGTTTCTTTGTCTACACATGCTTGTAAGTCCTTAGGAGTTTCTAGATAATGTAGTATGTGGGTTCATGTCAACTTGATAAGTTGTCTGAGTTTGGTCACAGCAACAGTAAATGGAGCTCAGGGCTTGCAAATATTGCATATAAACCTGTGCTTCTGTCATGAATATTTTGTTGAGGAGAGTGTTTATCACCAGTACCCTAATGAGCATTGAGCAGGGACCATAGATCAGCAATGACCACACCAAATTCTATTTCTCATGATAGACGGCAAAAGAAAAATAGACCATCTGCAAGCTAGGATCTCATGCTAGATGAAATGCTTCTCTTGGGCCATAAACAATGGGGTGTCAGAAGGGGACTAGAATTTTATATATTAAGGTCCACTCCTTTTATCCTATACTGAGTGAATAATTTCCCCGAGATGTACTATTTTTACTCTGAGGTCTTACGAGCTCTGTGGTCAAAAACTCTATGGAATTTACCCTGACAGAATGAATTGGATGCCCCACTACTAACCAATCTCCTGAATTTTGCCTATGTGGAAGATGACTCATATTTAAGAGAAATGATGAGCTCCTAAGAACTTCCTTCTGCCGCACCCTGGCAATGGTTGGCGCCCTTGCTTTACTGTGATCAGCTACCGTCACTGGCAGTAAAAGCAGATGACGCTTCCATCACTAGGAAATCTGTCCATCAAAGAAGCTTCTGGGAAACTACTTGTTTTATACGGTAATTCAGATATAGTGTATCAAACAATCTTTATGTATTAAGTATTTTTTCAGCTAGATGATGGGAATACCACGGGAATAAAGAGCCTGGCCTTACCTTTAAGTAGCTTGTCATTAAAGGAAAATTATATGACAAATGTAAAATTATAAATTTCCATAAACCTACGATAGAGCAAGCAGGTACTGCGTGATAGATAACAGGAAAATGCTAAATACAATGGAATAAAAAAAACGAGTGGTGTCAAAATGGGACATCTTGATTATATGTTTGAGAACACACATTTTTTTGACTGTGTTGTTTACTACCGGGAGCTCAGATCCATGAAATGACATGTTAACATGTAGGACTTTGGAACGCTGGGCTGGAAAAGCCTTGAGTGTTCAGAGCTCAGTGGGTTGTTCTGTGGAGGTCTGGAAGAGAGAAAGGCAGAGAATAGAGATCTCACTCAAAGTTTCAGAGGGAAGCGTGAGAATCTCCCAAAGACTCTATCAGGGCTATTTGTGTGATATTTTTGAATTAAGAATTTGTGGGGTCTGGTCAGCTGAAACCCAGAAATCAGTTGTGATTAACTAGAGATCAGCTCTGATGGAGTAAAGCTGTTGCTCTGCTGAGACAATGCTGCTTAGATGGGGCTGGAGATTGTTGTGATTAATAAAATCCCAGAAGGTTTCAACCCTACAGAAAGAACAATAGGCCACTAAAGAAATCTGGGAGTTCGAGAAGTGCTTTTCTGCAGAGTAGAGCACACTAATGGATTGTCCTATGCAAAAAGGTGGGCCCTGAAAACATAAATACAGGTCACATTATATGGACTGAGCAGGTTATATTTAGGGACACATATGTCTATATAAATGTGTTTAGTGGTGCAATAACAATTAGTGAGAAGAGAGGCCATGAATTTGAAGAACAGGGGTATATGAGAAGGTTTGGAAGGATGAAAGGAAAAGAAGAAATGCAATGACTAAATTATAAACCCAGAGCTAAACTTATAAATAAATAAATAGATCATCATTGCTGAGGCAGATTCCTTTGGGAAGTATTTCCTCAGGGTCAGCACACAAAAGCTGTGTTCCTGAAACAGCCAAGGCTGAACTCCATTCTGACAAACTTGCTAAGAGTTACTCAGGTGCTACTGTTTTATCAAGGAATAAAGAGTCATAGGGAGCAGCTGACAATCACAACCAATCTCCAGCTGGCACTGTGTGGCAAGGCTGGAGTTCCTAAAGAGAGACTAAGAGAGACTGTTGGTAAAAGTGCAACCCAGTTGCAGCAGAAGATACCAGTGTTTTGGAAATACCAGCACCACAGGATAACTGCTGTCAGACCAGCAGCAGTGGTGGAGTGAAGCAGGCCCGAGCTTAGGAGTTTATCTGTGTGAGGTGTAGAGGACAGCACCAGTGAAGTGATCCAGACAGTTTGAAGGAACCCAGAAGATGATGAATAAGTCCTCGACATTGGACACTGAGTTATTTACAGTGTTGGAGTTTGTTTTTGCTTTGGCTTGATTATGACCGTATCCTGGTTCTTCCCTCTTGGAATAAGAAAGTTTTTAATTTAGTTTTGACTTTTAGCAAGGCCACAGTTTAGAGACTTTAGGTATTTTAGAGAGAGTTCGTTTCAGTGCCCTAAACAGACCAATCTATTAAAGTGTTTGAATTTTTAAAGACTATGATTTTTAAAGTTTGTAATATGTTTGATATTGTTGATATTAATATATGACCTGGGGGACAGAAAGAAAGGAAAGGCTTTGACTTGGTAAGTGATGTGTTCCCCTGTCAAGCATGTTAGGACATAAAATAAAGGGTCATACCAGTAGATTTAAATTTCATTAACTCAAGGTTGACCAGGATTTGTGGAAATTCAGATAAAATTATTTTCATTACATTTGATTACCAAAACCCACTTCAAATATTAATCACGTGAGTACTATTTTACAAAGATTTAAAAATGCATTTAAGAAGAAAAGCAACATTTCTGTACAGAACTCAATTAGATCTAAATATATGCATCACACTATATGCAAGAAAAATGCTACTTAGATAGTCTTTAGAGCTGAATGCCAATGGCCACAATTCATCATTTTTTGAGTATATGAATGTAAGTTAAATAAGCCTAACATAAATGAGTGCAGGTGAAACCACTCTGTAGTTTAAATAGTTCAGTAATTTAAATCAATTTCCCTTATTAGCGCAAATTAGTTTTGCGAGTAAATATGATTTTATGCCTTCCTATAAAACACATACGCACCCGCATTATAACAGAGTCTTAGGGTAAATGAATGCTCACAATCATATGGTGTAGCCCTAGTCTGTAAGGCCTTTAAAGAATGAGCAAGGATACAGATTGTCACAGGTGCCTTTCACGAGCTTCCTGCTGGGCCTCAGTTTCCTTGGGCTCTTTTTACTTCCTTTCTCCCCCACACTTATTGATATATCTTCATGGAGACAAATCACTAAATTACTTCCTGCTATTCCTATACTTGGAGAGTCCCCCTCACCCCAAAACGTGCTTCTAGATGTTACAAGGCCTGTGTTTGAGAAAAAGAAATCTCATTCCCTAGCGTATTAATCAGCTTTCTCTCTCTATCACAACGAACCAGAAGAAATTAATCTATAAAGAGGAAAGGAAGAGTCCTTGACTTCTATAGGTTGGAGGCATAGTTGAGGGAGTTCCATTGCTTTGTGAAGCATCACTTCACAGTGGGAGCATGTGGGGGAACAACTTAATCTTCTGCCAAACCAGGTGCCAAAGAGGCAGAGGAAATGACTGGGGTCCCACATTCTCTTTAGGGGTATGTCTCCAGGGGCTTCAGGACTGGCCATAAGACTCTTGTTATAATGGCCCACAGACCTTCCAGTATCACAACCCTTTCACACACAGAATCTCCCAGTATTGCCCTTTCACATGTTCAATGGGGGTCATTCTACATCCATTCTACATTCTACTGGATGTAGTCATTCCACATCTACTGGAGCACCTAGTTTGGAACACAATTAGAAACAATAATTAAAATTAGTCAAATATGGCATACTGTTCTAAGGCCTTTGAATTAATGAAATAATTAATTATCATGAGAATCCTTTGCAGTTCCTATTATTGTTAGGTAAGGTTTACAGGCAAGCAACAGAGAATTTAAAAGAAGTTACTTTAGAATAAAACCAGAGTCAGCTTTGAACTCATGTGGTCCAGCTCAGGACCCTACACTTTTACAGGTTACCTTCAACTTTCTTTTAGAAGACACCTTAAAGATACTGATACATATCCACAGGCAAAGAATTTCAATTAGGCATCTGTCTCCAATAGTATGTCACACTTGTGCATTTGAAAACATTTTAGTAGTCATGCTTTTAAAGCAAAAACTTATAAGCAAACCCATAGCCACCAGCAAGATTTACTTGTAAATTGCTACATATAGATATAAGATTTCATTATTACCACATAAGAAGTGTAAACAGAATACAAATAAGTATCAGTCAACATAATTAAATCCCATGAATAGTGGGTTGAAAAAAAAAAACAAGTCATAGAAGGATGCATAAACAATGACATTATTTGTATAAAGCTTCAAGCCTAAAAAGTAAGGAACCTGGAAACTTAAAAACCTGGATAGTTTATATATTGATATATGCCATATAATTGATATATAGTTCTGTGTATTGGGTATATGTACATGGCTCACCATATTTGATAGCTTACATATATTTTGCACATAAAAGTATATACTACATATACTGAATAATTGACATTAGTTCTATCACCAAATAGAAGATATATGCTTTAGTGTTACTAGCAAAGTTTATTCAAAAGCTTTTTTAGATTTATGTTACTTTATGTGTACGAGCGTTTCACCTACACACAGGCATGTGTACTACTTGCAAGTCTGATGCCTGTAGAGGTCAGAAGAGGGCACCCAACTCACTGGAATTATGGATGATTGTGAGCTATTATGTGGGTACTTGAACTGAACCTCTGCTAGAGCAACAAATGCTCTTCATTGCTGAGCTGTCATTCCAGCCCATGGCTTAATTTTAATCTGATATCAGGTTGGTTAACTTCCTAAAATAATTCCTAGGAACCAAACTGAAGTACTCTGCAAGAGCAGAAATTCTTATCCATGCTGAGCTATATCTTCAGCTTCTATTTTTTTAATTAAGAATAGATTCTTTAATACAATATATTCAGACTCTGGTTATCTCCCCCAAATCCTCCAAGATCCTCCCCAATTCTCTATCTACCCAAATCCATACCCTTTCTCTCCCCTCTCTCTCTTTCTCTGTCTCTGTCATTCACCCTCCCCACCCTCTTTGTCACACACAGATATACACATGAGAATATGAACAGGCATGTAATAATAATAATAATAATAATAATAATAATAATAATAATACTGGAAAATTAAAGCAAACATGTAGACATAGATGTATTTATTATTCTTGTGGGTTCATGGCAGAAGATAGTTTATTTTTTTCTAATTCAATCGTGGGTCCTAGGGGGTTTTGGTCTCAAATCTTAAACATCAGCTTAGAAGGCTTAGCCACCATACAATCTAATCTTCAAGATACAAGTTCGGACCTAGAAAGCTTCAGTCTCCATACAATCTAATCTTCAAATCTAAACCTAGAATGTTTCAGCTTCTGAAACTTACTACTGAATGTGCTCACTGTGAACTGTGAACTCCAAATTATAAATGGTAAACTCTCTGCTTCTGATTCTCTGCTTCTCTCTGCTTATTCTGGACTGACTCTGCTCTTTTTGGCTTCTCCTGCTGAACTGAACTGTCTGTGAACTGATTGTACTCAAACTGCCTTTCTGAACTAACTCTCCACTTTTCTCTCTGAACTCTGTCTCTTGTCTGCTTCTGTTTCCACCTCCCTTCTCTTCTCAGTCCTGCTTCTCTCTGAGCATTCTGTGAACTCTGCCTCTACTTGCTACTTCTTTCTCTCTCTGAACTCTTCCTTCTCTTTGAGTTGGGATTAAAGATGTATGCTATTTCTGCCTTCTGAGTTGGGATTAAAGGTGAGTAAACTGGCTTAACCACAGAAATCCCTTTCACCTAGCATTTGCACAGAGGACAGGATTAGTTTGACTAGCATTCTCTCTGCATTGCAGCTGGATCACACAGTGCTCTCACACAGTGCTCTGAAGGTGATCCCTTCATACAGGCCTATGGATGTGAGCCCTTCCTAGCTATCACCTAGGCCTCTCAATGTTATACTTTGTCAGAGTAGCCATACTGCTAGATTAAAAGATTAAATGTTTCTCTACACATTAACAGAAGAAAAAGAGCCAAAGAAAAAAGCACAAGAAATACATATATATGTGGGGACACACATGTGTGCACACATAAAAACACAAAACCAGAAACCATAATGCATATGCAAAGAATCTATATGCTAAAATAAACAAAAGAAAACAAAAAGGCCCAACAAAGCATCATGAGACAAGAAACCTCCAAAACTGCAATTGAGTTTGTTTTTGTGTTGACCACCTACTGCTGGGCATGAGGCCTGCTCTTAAGGTTGGTTTGTATATCAAGTAAAACTTGGTCAATTGGATATAAGTTCAGGGTTATGAATGGGGGCTCGTGTCTACTTCTCTCAGAGCTTGTACCCTATTTGAGTTAGACTTGTCAGGGCCTGTGCATGCACCACAGTCTCCGTGATTCACATATGCATATGTTTAGAAGGCCTGGTTTCTTCGGTGTCCTCCACTACCCCTGGCTCTCACAATATTTCCTCTGCCTCTTGCTCATGGTTCCCTGAGTTCTGAAGTGATGAAGACAACCCATTTAGGACTGAATGTCTTAAGATCTCTCAGTCTTCACACATTGTTGATCTGTGGGTCTCTGTGCTTGTTCCCATCTACCACAGGAAAAAGCTGTTTCTCAACTGCTCTGTTAATTGACTCCTCTGTCTCCTATGTAACTCTCCTTAACTGAGCTGAGAGCCTGCCTTTTCTCCTGAGAGTTAGGCATGCGCTTACTCTGCTAATTCTTTCTTTCATTAGTCACATTGTCTGTCTTTCAAATTGACTCATCTCAGATGTCACTTCCTGTGTGACACTGAGTCCTTCTGAGTTCTGCTTCCTGGGTCTGTTTCCATTGTTGTTTTTTTTCCCCCTAGGGATTAAAGGTATGGATCAACACTGTGTTCTGAATACTGGATTCAAGGTGTTTGCTACCACTGCTTTCTGAATACTGGATTAAAGGCAGGTCTACGTTCCATCCAGACCACACAAGTCTCTGAATGTAGCCCTTGGAATGCAGACTTTAGCTTTCACACAGGGCTATTCCTCTACGATCATGTCTATTTAGAAGAATAATAGTATTAGGCATTCCCCTAAGTCCTATGACCTGTCTAGCTAGTTACAGGTTCTTGGATTGGTATGGGATTTAACTTTTGACATGGGCCTGAAATCCAATCAGAAAGTGGTTGGCTACCCCAGTGGTTTTGAATGTATCTCTATCTGGTAGTAGTTACCTCATGGTACAGAAATCAAACATGGGTAATGGAGAAAATAGTTCTGGCTCAGGTTCCAATAGTGTCATGAAGCATTTTTATGGAATTGACTAGTGATGTTCTAACCCCACTGTATGTAACTCAGATGTAAAGCTGGAGAAGGAACTGAAACCAGATGAAGTGATCAACTAGGAAGCTACCTACAGTCAACACTGTTACTTCAGATCCAAACTATTTACTATAATCCCAGGAAGCAGATGAAGAATATATATATATGGTTCTGGAACGTGATCCCAGTTTCCTTTATATGTTATGCAGACCTCCCAATACTCACAAACCTATTGCATCAGACTCATTGTTACCTGGTCTTGTCATCAAGATCCAATGTAATGATAGCTTAATTCATAGTATAATTAACAACTGTAAATTTGGGGAGTCCTGTACTTCAGGGCAAAATGGGGTGCCAAAAAGCATAGAACAATTATGATGAAATAGGCGCAGCCATCTCTGAACTCCTGCAAATTCTTCTTTACACCTGAGAGAAAATCTATTCTGGCAGTAAAATTTGATTGCTAAACAAAAAGGCACCATTTCTAGAACAAGATTTGGCTCCTGCCTGTTCAGAGCTTGTCATGTTTATATCTTGATTGGCTGGTTATCAATAGTTGTCTTATCTAGTTCAATCAAGAGCTTGGAACAGAGTAGAACACAGAAGGTTCATTCCAATATTTGACACTGAGAAAATTTAAAATCTGTGGTTTGAAAATGTATACTCAAGAAAATACTGAAAAGAAGACCCCACCCATGACTGAGAAGCTATTGACAGGGGAGGCTTCTCGGGAGGGAGAGCCCTTGTTTTCTAGTGTATGACCGTTTGTAGGTCAATCACATCCAGTGGATGGGTCCCCATCTTGAGTAGCACAAATAGGAGTCAGTGGATCTTTTAAAAATATACAAATTTAGGGGCAGGAGTGGAAGTGGGGGTGGTTCAATCTGGGGTAAGTTAGGTAAGCACTACAGGATAAATATGATCAAAACACATTGTATGGCATTCTGAAAGAATAAATTAAAATATTATATTAATAAAATAAAATACTGGAAAAATGTGAGGGCAAAAGTCAGAAAGGATATCATCTTCTCCCTTTCTTATGTCCTGTCTATCAAGAACTAAGAACATTTTCTACCACATACATCTACTACCATTATGGATGTACATCTCTAAATTCATGAGAAAAAGAAGTAAGTCCTACTTTAAGTTTCACTTATACATTTTAATCATAATAACACAAAAGTGAACAGAATGATTTTTGTTCAAAATATACACCTTGGAAATTTCAGAATGAAGAGGATTACACATGGAAAAGTGTAGAAAATTATTAATAAAATATAATATTTTCTAGGCATGTAGGTATAGGTACCCCTGCAATCCTGACTTTGGGGAAGCTGAAGGATTTGTGGTCTGAGATCTATCTAAGCTGAGTAGCAAGACAGTCTAAAACAAAAACAAATAAAAATCAAATCCTTAATGATCTTATACCCATACTGGAAATATGCACTCCTTAGCTATTACTCAGTGTCTTTTATAGTTAATAACCCAGGCAAGGTAATTACATAATCAATTTGCATATTTAAATGAATAGATTAATATTTTAAAGGTGTAAGTCAAATCTATGTGAATATTTTTCAGTGAAAAACTAAGGTTTTGTGAAGTATCATTGATGCAATTTAATTCTCAAATCACTTTGTGCCATTCAGTTCTTCTAGTGTTTGTTTAGGTGAAAGCTTGTTCAATTGTGACTGCATCACAGCTGTGAGTAGCCCTTCTCCCTTAAGTGGACATCATTCATATCAACTTTTCTGTGGCTTACAAAGAACAATGAAGAACACAATGTATAAAGAACATCTAAATGAAGAGACTTTTGGTTGACATAGCAGGGTTGTAGTCATGTATGACATCAAGTGATCAGGACAAAATTCCAAAGTGTTAGAGTAAGAGGCAGGGATATGTTAAATTTTCAATGAAATATTTTATAAATTTTATGGTTAGAATCTGAAATGTCCCCTCCAGGCTCTTGTTTTGAGTGTTTGATCTCTAGGTGTCCTGTTATTTTGAAAGCTTTTTAACTACAGGATATGGTGCTGGGCTGGTGGAATTAGATAAATAAGGGTGGGCCTTTGCCGACACCCATGGTGGTGACTCTGGTTTGTGAAGCTCCTTCCTATCTGCTGCTGTTCAACTGCCTCCACCACAAGCTCCTGCTGCAGCAAATAGAGTTGCTTTTCCATGTGTAGGACTCCAGGCATGTACCATACTCAACTCAGCTGCATGATAGTAAAAACAGAGGAGGAGAAGGGTCATGGGAAAGAAAAGCTATTATGCAAAATGAACTTTAAACTTACTTCCAAGATAGTGTGGTATATGAATTCAAACTTCAAGAACTTCTGGAGAATCTATCAGACTATTCTTCAATTTTCAGCAATATTTATATATTTGTCAAAGTCCTTCAAGCATTAGAGAAGCTCAAAATAATGAATTATTCAAGATAGTAGGATATCAAAACAATAAGACTTATGAATTTTTCTTTTCTGTGATCTATAAAACATTATTACCCTCAGTTATCATAACTTCAGAATATTTTCTTAGCAAAAATAGACTATTCTGGGTATTTTCTTGTGGAACATAGGTAGAATATTTTATTTGATGTAGGTAACTAATGAAAAAATGAATATAAACCAACTGTTTTTTTCATTTTTTTTTATATTTTATGTATAAGAATGCTCAAGTATCCCCTTGATCTTTAGTTTTCTTATCACCCTAGCTAAGACTTCAAGTACTATATTAACATGTATTTAGAGAGGGGACAACTTTGTCTTGTCCCTGATTTCAGTGGAACTGCTTTGAGCTTCTCTCCATTTAAGTTGATGTTGACTATGGTCTTTAGTGTGTTGAGGTATGTTCCTTGTATTCCTAATTTCTCCAAGACTTTTATCATAAAGTGGTGTTAAACTTTGTGAAAGGACTTTTCTGTGTCTAGTGAGATGATCGTGTGTTTTTTATTTGTCTTTCAGTTTGCTTATATGATGGATTACATTTACAGTTTTACCTATGTTGAACCATCCCTAGATCTCTGGGATGAAGCTTACTTGATCATGCTGGATGACCTTTTTGAAGTGTTCTTAGATTCAGTTTCTAAGTATTTGCATCTACGTTCATAAAGGAAATTGATCTATAATTCTCTTTCTTTTTGGATTTTTATATGATTTGAGTATCAAAGTTATTGTGGCTACATAAATGAATTGGAAAATATTATTCTGTTTTTATATTGTGGAATAACTTGAGGAGTATTGACATTAACTCTTCTTTGAAAGTCTGGTAGAATTCTGTGCTCAAACTATCTGTACCTGGGTTGCTGGTTTTTTTTTTTTTTGGAGGGGTGGGGAGACTTTTAATGACTGCTTCCATTTCATTACAGAATTTAGGTCTCTTAAATTGTTTATCTGATCTTTATTTAAATTTGGTAAGTGGTTTCTATAGGGAAAATTATGTATTCCCTCAAGTTTTTCCAGTTTAGTGGAATATAGTTTTTTTTAATTTATTTTTTATTTCATGTGCATTTTGCCTGCATGTATATCCATGTGAGGGTGTCAGGTACTCTGGAGCTGGAGTTATAGAGAAGCTATTATATGGGAGCTGGGAATTGAACCCAGGTCCTCTGGAAAAGTAGGCAGTGCTCTTAATCCCTTAGCCATCTCTCCAGACCCACAGGTATTTATTGTTTGTTTTTATGATACCCTAGATTTTCTTGGTGCCTGTTTTATGTCCTCCCTTTCCTTTCAAATCTTGTTGATTTGGATCTTCTCTCTCTGGCTATTAAGTTAATTTGACTAAGGATTTGTCAATCTTATTGATTTTCTCAAAGAACCAACCATTTGTTTCATAGATTCCATCAATTGTTTTTCTGTTTGCTTCCATTTTATTGATTCAGTCCTAAGTTTATTTCTTGTCATCTACTTATTTGGGGTGTGATTTCTTCTTTTGTTCTAAAGCTTTCAGGTATGCTGTTAAATTACTAGTATGAGATCTCTCCAAATGTTTTTAGCACTCAGTGCTATGAACTTGCCTTTTAGAACCACTTTCATCGTGTCCCATAAATTTGGGTATATTATATACTCACTTTCATTCAATGAAAAAGACCATCTTACTAAAAGCAATCAACAGATTTAATGCAATCTCCATCAAAGTTCTCATGCAATTCTTCACATATATTGAAAGGGCAATTTTCAGTTTCATATAGGGACACAAAAATACCCAGGATAGATTTTTTAAAAGTCCTGAATTTATTGGGAGTATCATCATCCATGACCTTAAATTGTACTATAGAACTACAGTAATAAAAACAGAATGGTATTGGCACAAAAAAAGGCATGCACATCAATCAATGGAATTCAACTGAAGACCCAGAAATAAATCCACAGACATGTGGACATCTAATTTTTGATAAAAAGAAAACCCAGAAATGCACACTGACAAAAGACATCTTCAATAAGTGGTGCTCATCAACCTGTATAAGTGCATGTAGAAGAATGCAAAAAGATCCATAGTTATCACACTGCACAAAACTCAACTCTAAATGGATCAAAGACCTCAACATAAAACCAGATACACTGAAACTAAAAGAAAAGATAGTAAGGAATAGTCTTGAACTTGCTGGCACAGGAAAAGGCGTTCTGAAGAGAATGCCATTAGAACAAGCACTAACATCAACAATTAAATGGGACTTCATGAACTGAAAATCTTCTGCACAGCAAAGGACACTATTGTTTAGACAGGATGGGACAGATTTTTACCAGCTACACACCTGATAAAGGGTTAATATTTAAAATATAGAGAGAACTAAAAAAATCTAGTTATCATGAAAACAAATAACCCAATTATAAATGTGGTACAGATCCAAACAGAATTTTCTAAAGAGAAAACACCAATGGCTGAGAAACACTTAGAGAAACGTTCAACAACCTTAGTTACCAGGAAAATGCAAATCAAACTACTTTGAGATATCGTCTTATATCTAAGGCTAAGATCAGTAAAATAAATAATAAGTTATGTTGGTGAGTCTGTGGAATAATGGGAAATTCTTTTATTGCTGGTGAGAGTGCCTACTTGTACAGTCACTATAGAAATCAGTGTAATGGTTCTTTTGGATGATAGAACTGTATCTACCTCAAGATCCAAATATATCACTCTTGGGCATATACCTAAATGATGCGTCCTCCTACAACAGAGACACTTTCTTAACCATGTTCATTGTTGCTCCAATCATAATAATCGGATATTGTATATTGTTCTGTTTTCCACAACAGAAATGGATAAGTGTAATGTGGAACATTTACACAGTGGAATATTACTCATCCCTGAAATCCACAGATAAATAGATAAAACTAGAAAAAAAATCATTCTGAGTAAGCTAACCCAAATCAGAAAGACAAATATGATATGTATTCACTTAAATGTGTACACTAACCATTAGCTGTTAAATCAATGATGGTCAAGCCATAGTCCATATAACTACAGAGGTTAGGTATAGAGTAAGGGAATAACAGTGTCAGATAGATCTCCCTTCTAAAGGGAAATAAAATATATAGGTATGGGTAAATTGGGGGGATTTGAATGGGAGGACCACATGGGAATGGGGGAGGGAAGAATAGGAAGAGAGAAGGAATACAGGGAGAGAGCAAAATTAAGGGCCATTTGAAGATCAGTACGGAAACCTAATACAGTAGACACCTCCTATAATATATGCATACATGAAGGTGGTCTAAATTAAATCATCAAACAATGGAGGTGACAGAGCCTCAATTAGACATCTCTTTTTACCAAATAAAGCTTCCAATATTGGGATTGGGTTACATTTAATTGAATTATTGGCCAAAAGGATGCCTTGGAAACCCCCAGACAAGCTAGACTGTTAGCAAGACTGTACGTTGTTCTCCATAAACTGACAGCAAGGCCCCGTTACTGACAGCAACAACCACATAACTCATTGAACATGGAGAAGTCAAGCTGGTGCTACATTTTGTCTTCACTCCTATGTGCCCCTATGTCTTTGGTAGAGGAAGGTATTTTGCGGGTGACTAAAGAAGAAATAAATACCAACTCAGCCACAAGCTGTTTGATTTATAATGGTGTCCTGTGTGCAAGATATGCTAGTCCAATGGTGGCAACAAAGTTTGTGAGAGTAACCAACCAATATCTGATTTGACTTAAGGCCCACTCACTCAACAAGATGGATCCTGACACTGCTTGGGTGACCAAGAGCCTGAGACTGGATAGCCCAGGGAACAAGGTCAAAATCAAATACTACTCTTCTAAGAAAAAAAAAACAAAAACAAAACAAAAGACATAGCAAGAAAATGACTCCTAATGATATTCTGCTGTACTCACAGATCATTACTCATCCAAATGGCTCATCCATTTTCAGAGAAGCTTCTTTGTGCAGCAGATGGGAACAAATGCAGAGACTCATAGTCAGAAATTACGCAGCGAGTGAAAGACCTTGGAACAGTCAGCCCTAAATGGGATGCCTTCATCAGATTCCTCCTCCAGGGCTCAGGGGACCCTATGGAAGAGGGATCAGACAGATTTTAAGAGCTAGAGAGGATGAAGGATACCAAGAAAACTAGGCTCTGGAGAGATGTGTACCAGATGGGGTCCCAGAGCTGAAAGGAGAAGTGAAAACATGTCCCCATCCCTAAACCATAAGCTATCTCCAATTGATAACCACTTGCAAATGGAAATTTAGCTTTCTCTAAAGGAATCTCACTAGAGAAACAAGCTACTCTTAAGGGTAGGCTGCATACCTAGCAGTAGATGGCAAATAGAGTCCAAACTCAGTGGCACCTTTGTAGGTTCCTTGTCTCATCATGTTGTGTAATTGTTCTTCCTTTTGTAATTGTAAATTTTATTTTTATTTCATTTAATTCATTTTTTTTTTAACATCACAGATACTTTGGTTAAAATTGTGGCATCAGTTTAGAGTTTCTATGAGATTTCCTGAGTCTGTGAATGAGTGAGTCTCTGTATTTATATCTGTATTTTGTTGGGCTGTTTTCCTTCTGTTTGTTTGTTTTGTCCTATTCTGATATGTTGGGTTTTGTTTTATTTTATAATATTTTATTATTGTCACTTAGAAGCCTGTTTGTTTTCTAATGATAGACAGTAAGGGGTTGATCTGGACGAGGGAAGAAGTTGGGAGGAACCAAACTTGGTGGGGTAGAGGGAGAGGGACCCATAATTAGTATATATTATGTGAGAAAAAACGATCTATTTTCAATAAAAATAAAAGGATAATAATAAAATACTGAAAGGCAAATTTTAAGGGAAATAAATAAAAAATAAGCATAAGATATATTATAAATAATTTATCACATCTCAGAGTCTACTCAGTTGTACTTTGGATGTTCCTAGAAATTGTTATGACAGAGCCCAAATGACGTGGAACCACTGAACTGCAAACCTCTCAACTCCTCCATCTCCTTTGTCCCCGGGGTAGCTTGGCATTTGAACTTCCGTTTTTATTTCTTCCTTAAATTCTGTTTATTTTCTTCCTCTGGTTTATTTTAAAGGTGTTAGAACTAACTTTGGTTCACATATCTACTAGTATGTACCAGGCTTATTGAATTTTCTTTAGGGTTTGTCCTTTTCCCCTCTTCTATATTAAAAAAAAAAAAAAATTCTTTCCCCATTCTGGGTATGGGGTTAATGAATATTAATCTAGGATGGGACTTTGTTGCTGTCTGAAGCCTTTTGCAGATTATGGAGAAAAGTAAAATAGAATTATTATCTTCACCACAGCCAAGATTTGTAGCCAGGCATGTGAAGCAAAGCGTGTGCCTTTAAGGAGCCTGCAAACTTGTTTACAAGAGAGGTTCAAGGTTGGAAGCGGGTTTCTGCTCTTAGAACCCCTTAGCGGGTGACAAATATGATAATTGTCTTTGAGTACATCTGGAAATGGATCCGCAAATGAGGAAAATTGCAAAAATAGAAAAGATAGTTTAATTTTTCAATAAAGTTTGCCGCAGGTTAGTTAACAATGTCAGTCACTCATTATTTCAGAGGCAGGGGAGAAAATGCAATCGCAGAATACAACCGAGGAGTACATTGGGATGCTATCATCAACCCAGCGTGACTTTTATTGTTTGGATAAAGCTGAGCGCTATGCTCGGCAGCCTAATAAACTCCGGAGTGCAATTCAGTGACTTCTATTCCCAGCTGCTCTTTATTTAACACGAAAGCCCAGCCACCAATATTTGAGTTCCAAGCTTGTGACTTTCTGGGTGTTTAAATATTTTTAAAAATACATTTTTAAAAGCATTGGGCAGAAGCTCAAGGGTCAGCCTCTGGCTATTGACCCTTCTTCTCTAGTCAAGGGGTTGATGGGAATAGAGAGGTAGAGCAAGTGCTTAAAGGCCAATTGTAGGTAGATTAGACCCACAGGAAAAGGCCCCCAGTGCAAACTCCATTCCCTTGTGGGACTTTATGCACTGCGTGGTTCCCTCCTGTTCTGTCTGCAAAGCCCATGCTATGATTTAGATGGGAGGTGTATGTGTTTTTAATACTCAGACTCCAACTGAAAACAGTGTTTTGCGTTGTCATGGGGTCTTCATGAAGTGAAACCTCACTAGAGGAACCAAGTTTTTAGAAGCAGGTCTTGTTATAGGTAAACCTTATAATATGATTTCTATACATAATAGAATTGTTTTATGTGTCTGTTAATACACTGTGTGTATATGAAATAAACGGAACAACTAGGGCACTGTTCCTTGTACTGATATCATAATAAACTATATGATAATAATTAAAGATTGAAAACATGAGATCTCAAGGTAAATGGGAAAAATAGGAAATATTATACTGAGTTAGGTAATCTGGACCTAGAAAGAAAATATGATATGTTCTCTCTTATCTGTGTGTATTCTAGTTCCAAATCTTCAAATTTGAATATATAACTTGAAGTAACCCCAGAAGCCAGGGGCACAGGGGACTGGGAAGAGAAGGAGCTCCGGGGGGGGGGGGGGTTGTAGGACCCATGTACTATGAAGGGAGAAATGGGGAAAATGGAATGAGGAACTTAACAGGGGAAGCAGAAGGAATGTAGCTGAGAGGAGAGATAAATAAGACTATGAATATTTGAAAAGCCACAGGGAAGCATACTATTTTGTGAGCTTACTTAAAATATAAGTGTCTCAGTGTGAAATGTGAAACACTGAATCTGCTAGAAGAAAACGTGGGATACCCTATCAAAATATAGACCAGGAAAGGACCACTTCCATAGGACTTTAATGTGGCCAGTAATTAAAGCCCAAATCTGACAAATGCAAACTCATAAAAACTAAAAGGCAAAGGAAACAATCAATTGAGGAGGAAGCACCCTGAGTAAGAGAGAATCCTTGCCACCTATACATCTTATAGAGGATTAATAGCCACAATATAAAAAGACCACAATAAACAAAGAATCAAGAAAACAAATCACCCAATTAAAAAGGAGGCCATTTATCTGAACAAATAGTTCCTAAAAGAAGAAATAAAAATGGCTAAGAAATATGTGTATGTGCTTAAAGTTATACATGATGTGATCATATTTCCCCCAAGAGCCAAAGGCTATCTGAAAAAAAACCTAATGCTGCCAAGCATAATAATATTCCATTTGAGTTGTTGGTCAAGAGAGTCCAAGAGACTCAGCAAGTAATAAAGGATATTACCATTACCTTTGGTTGCTTCTTCCTAAACTGTGGCTCAGGAACTGCAGGCTAGAATTCGGTAGACTTCATTTTGCTTTTGCCACTTGGGTCTAATCTCCCAAGGACTGCAGAGACAAAGAAAGGTAGAAAAGGTATAAGACCCTTGTTTCTTCCTGATTTTCTTGTTCAAGTGGGATACTTAGCAGTTAACCCTTCACTCTTCTGGTGACTTCAGTTTTAATCTCCAGTCTTTGAAATTGTTTGTTTACTTATTTCCTCCAGAAGTAGTCCCACTATCTCCCTGTAAAGTAAGCCTGAATGTACTTCCTTCTCAGAGGTCCAAATCCTACCCTATATATGCTGTACATCATAATCTGGTAGTGTTGCCTCCTCAAAAACCCAGAGATCAGCTTTTCAACATTTCTCCTCCAGGCTCCAAGGCTCAGAGAATAGAGAGCTCCATGAGTCAGACCCTGAGCTGGAAGCTGCTCCTGGATGTTGCTGAAAACCAAGGATGTATTCATTTACTGTTTTGTCATCTTCTGTTGGAGATGACAACTCAGATTAAATAGATAGCTCCAGCCAACTTTTCCCTTTATATTCAGAATAGGAAATTCAGAATGGGAAGACAAAAGAGCTGATTATTTGGAACTGGTAATTGTCCATCAAATATGGCTACAGACTCAGAAGGCTTGACTGACAATTGTTTGACCTTACCATGCTATCAAAGTAATGACACATTGAATAAAAGCCATATCTCATATTTTAAAGTTTGTTATTTTTGCTCTGCAATGCTTTCTCTTTCTTTCGTACACAAGAACACCTCTGATGAGCCACAGCAATAGTCAGTCATGCCTTCCTGAGTCAACAGGACTGACATCCTACAGCAGACCATGCTGCTCCAACATATTGTTCACTAAGTAGGGAATACCCAGTGCATGTTTTACTTCGAGTATATTCAGCATAATATGGGTTTGTCTGAATGCAATTCCATCATAATTTTAGGATTTTCTGTAGTCAAAACTCTGAATTTCTCAACAATTTAGACTTCTTAAGATTCTAAGAGAGAAAATATACTCTCTCATGAATTCTTTAAGGTTACTCAGATGTTGACCACTTACAAGAACAAATGAAAACTATGTGTGTGTGTGTGTGTGTGTGTGTGTGTGTGCTATCGATTTCTTACACAAAGAAAACCTAATGATTTTGAATGACAGGGGGAAAACAGAGAAAACACAAGAGGTAAAGAAAGGTCAAAAAGAGACTTAAGTTTGAGGGCATAAGAGAAGTTGCTAGATGCTTGCTCAGAATATTTTCTCTTTATAAGAAGGAAAATAATTGCAATTTTATTTGTGCCACTAACAACATTCTGAGCTCCATACATACAGAGTATGCTTGGATAATATAGTAACAAGTTAAATAGATGGTGATTATGACATTGATCCTTTTGGACTTTGGCTTTTTAACCAGTGTTGGGACTCTAACAGAGTATAGGACCAAGTTTTCTTGGTCATGGTATTGTATCATAACAATAGAAAAAGAAATAACACACACTGCTTTTGCGTTTTCTCCTTTCAGCTTTCTAATGGGCAAGGCCTGAGCCCCAGCAACAATGATGGACTATGAGGTCACTTTGAAGATCATGAAACAGAAAGAGACAATAGTCTAGACTGATGATCCAAATTGCAACATATGCACTGAAACTCTTTGCCTCTATTCAGGCTTCTCTGCCTGAAAAACAAAAGCAGACTTCTACCACGTTTAAACGATGTTCTCACTAGTCAAAGCAAAGTGATATGAATGGGTCTATATCCACTTACTGCATGTTATCGTAAGTATATTTTGAAATCGTGTAAACACATCAAAGACTTAATTCTAGATAAAGCCTGAAAGTTTGTCTTATATAAAGAGATGTGTACGTTTTAGCTGTTGATTAATAATATTAATACCCTTTAGTTACAAGTTCTCACATGTTTGCTTTAAGGAATGCTGCATGTTAGCTTAGTAAACACTCTGTGGAGTGACACAAATGGGTTTTAAGGAAAATCTGTAAGATGCAGTTCAACATGTGCTTTTCATTTCAGTCTGTTCATTGTCCCACACACACTGGCAGAGTTTCTCATGAAGATAAGACTCTGTGTCTTCAAAGTTTCACAAAATTATGTTCACACTCAATTGATGATTCCTTAACATGAAGTCCTCAGAAGCAGAGTCTCTCTCTGACCTGCTCTTGCCCTCCATTCTCTCAGTCTTCTTTTTACTCTAAAGCAAGATAGAAAAAAAGAATTTGTCATTCAGAAATGGATCACAAGATCTAGAGCCCCCACCTTCTGAAGCCAGTCAACAAACATAGAAATGCTTCCATAACTTGCCCCTGACTTTCTATGCAAGTGTTGATCATAAAGAAATTCTTGTTTGACTGTAGGTCATAAGACCTTAATTACACAGAGTTCTGCTAATGTGTAGGAGAGTGAAATTATACATCTGAGGATCAAGAAGCATCTCGCCAATCTTGGCTGGGTCCCTTATTCATTCTAGCTAATGTCTTCTGAGCCCTATAGCCTGTCTTCCTGGTATCTTTATAAAAATCATAAGATGTTTCCTCTTTCTCTTTTTATATATTTCTGTTTTTATTTTTGTTTCTGAGGCAGGGTGTAGGTATATAGGTGAAGCTGTCATTCATTACAATCCAGTTTCCCCCCTCTCAGGTTCTAGACAATAGGCATATAACATTATATCCACCTTGCCTGGACTTGAGTCTCTAGTCTAAAGGCTCCTCCATCAACATAAAATTATGATCAAATAAATTTGTTGTGGCTTCTCACAGCTAGCCTGTTTTTTGTTAGTTTATTTCAGCAAACTCAAATGTCAAACCTTCCGAAGGAATGTTTGGGCTCCACTGCAATCCAGGAGCTTCTATTCCATCAGTGCCCACCATTTCCATTCCTCCTCACTAGTGGAAGTGACACATTGACTCTGTCTTAGTCTATGTGGTTCTGAGACTATTGAAGAACTCTCAAAGTCGCTTCCTAATCTGAGAGTTACAAAATAGCTTTCCTTCTCTTCAAGATGTTTTCTCCTTTTTATCTCCACAAACCTTAAGATTTTTAGATTCACACATTTCCATAGTTACGGTAAAAGTCTCTAAAAGTCTCTAAACTACCCATGCTTTTTGGTTTCTGTAGTTCTGCTTCTGGCTAACTCTTCTTGTTAAATGAATTATGTCAACCTAGGATATGATTTTCGTGCCTAAAAGATCAACTGAGTAGGCTTGGGACTATACTGTGACCCTAAACACTCAGTATAGTCACTGGCCAGTTAATGAAGATTATCTATTGGCTTAACCCATGTTTGAGCAGTCTTCTCTGGCGGATGCCCCAAAACAGTAACTAACATTTTCTGTCACTTCCTGTATATAGGCTCCTAAGTGCTTTGTAAAATCAGTTTATTTAATATTAACCCCATCCTGAAAATTAGGTATAACCAATTCTACCTTCAAATGAAAATTTAAAAAAGAAAAAGCAGGTGAGAGCATTCTAGAAAGTTCCCTAGGTTTGTGTGGATAATAAATAAATAATTGATTATTCAACCACAGTTCTCTCTGATTCCAAGTATGTATTTGAACTTAGCATGCAGTCAGAGATTTTTGTATTAGGTGAATGCATCAGATTCTGATTCAGTAACCCAAAGATGGGATAGAGATTAATGCATTTCTAACAGTTCTCAGTTATTGATCTCTTATTCAGTTCCTAGTATGCAAGATATGGAGCTGTTGCTATACCCTAGCTGTTCCTTGGCTGCTTTGAGTGATGTACCCGTCTTTACCAGCTGTTTAGATTGAGTTTGAATTCATCAGGAGATATCTAAGAGTCCCTCTTTCAACATATGGCAGACTATCAGTACTCACTGAGTCCAGCAATCACAACTTTCTCTTTGATATTAGCTTCCAGCACTTTTTTAAAGCTTTGCCTTTCAAATTTGAAGTTGTTGAGAATAGTCTCAGTAGCATGGATAATGTAATGTGTTTATCTCAAGTGGCTCTCAGTAGAAGCACATCTTTCCTATTTGCAAATTTTCAGAAGATACTGTATACCCATCACAACCTTCCAAAGTCCTCCCTACAACACTCACAAACTCTCTGGGCATGCCTCACAATTTTCATCATGGACAAGCATTACCCTTGAACTCATCCCATGTGTGTTATGAATACTCTAGCAAAAGAAATTGACATGTATTAATATTTCCTGGGCACTCAGTAGGATTTATACCAAGAGAATTATTCAGATACTTTCCTTTAAAAATCACAAGCATAAAATCCCCACATGCCTATGATAGACATAGAGATAGAGATAGAGACAGAGAGACAGAGACATACTCAGAGTCAGAGTCACACTAACAAACCATAAAGGCTTATAGTGAATACAAGCCTATAATAAGACACTGTTACTCTCATTGGGACTATATAAGATTTATGGTGAATTAACTTGAATCTTGGACAGTAATTTATCCATATCTCTGCAGTAGAGGCTCACACCACAACATTTAATTTCAAAGTTTCTAAAGCCTACTGTGCACTCATCTCTCACATACATGCAAAAAAAAATCAACTCTGTTGAGTTGTGCTAAATTTATGAATAAGCATCTTACCTTGCATGACTTGACACTCCAAAATCATGTGGTATGAAAGAACAATATAAAAGCAACTACATTTAAGGAGATTTTGGAGCCAATGGAGTCAAATCACAATGACATAAAAGATAACATGAAAAATAGGTAGGAAAACTTTAAATATAGATGAGCTAAACTAATGATAGAAAGAACATTCACTAAAAGTCATAAAGCCCATTGGTGGAATAAAAAGATCTGACATAGAGTTATTAAAAGGAAAAATTGAGACGAAAAAAATTAATTAAAATTACCAAGAAATTAAGCCCAGAGGAGAAAATGGTTAAGTGATATTGGCCAACCTAAAAGATGGCATAAGGCAACGAGGAATATGCATTATTAAGATTTAGAAGTACAGATAGAAAATGGGAGAAGTGTGACATTTGAAGAGATTACCAATTTTCTTTTTTCTATAATGGAAGATGCGTGAATTCTTTAATTAAATAAGACTATTAAATTCTGTGCTCCTAGAAAAGAATAAAAAAGAAAGGCAAAGAAAAAGAAAAAAAAAAACATCACAAAAACAACTGCCAGGGAAAGACTTTTCACCTGTGAGACAACAGTAAGACAAGTTGCAGACTCCACAGTACAGTAGAAATGGGGGCATAAGTGATACCCCAGACATGTTAGATGACACAGCTGCCCACCTGGCATCCGCTCTTCATTTAGATTGTCATGCTAAGACAATTGATACTGCTGGGTTTCCAATAGAATAGAGAATACTTTCTCTGTAGACTTTGATTTCTGAATTAGAACATTAGGATACATTTCAATAGAGCATAACTAACATCCTTATCTTCTTTGAAAATCTAGGAAAAAATCATAACTCCTCATTCTCATGTCATTTTCAAACTAGCATTGTCCAGTGTCTTAGTTTTCCCAATTTCCCATTACATCTTTTTCCTTAGCTAATATTTAGGTACCTATACCCTTGTACTTATAATTTTACTATTTTTATTATAAAATAATTCTTACTTCTGGTTTAATTTCCTACTGAAATGCTCCCTAATGTGATCATTCATAATCAAGTCCAATTCAAGAGAAGGAAATCCAGGGTCATTACTCCCTATGACAGTTATAACTCTGAGAAGTGCATACAACCTTAGGATGTACATTTTGATCTCCAGTCATTATTTCATCTATCTATCATTTATCTATCATCTATCTATCTATCTATCTATCCATCTATCTATCATCTATCTATCTACCTATCTAATCTCTGTCTATTTAGATTATGAGCAGACTCAAATAATTTCAGCAGAAGTAGAAGGGGTATAAATAGTCAAACATGGACAGCACAAATAAAAGAAAATATGGAGCAGCAAAATAAATCTCATAAGCAGTTGAATTTTGAATGGAAGATCAATCTTTGCATTAGGCACATTTATATGATATTTTCAGACAGCCCAAAAATGCCATGAAAATGTCATGATGGTCATGACACTTAAGAACCTTATGTCAAAACATGCCAAGTTGGTTATTGCATTGCTTGGCTTTCAGTTCTTTAAACCAGACTTGCCTGGGCTTTGAGCCTCAGAAAGCTCAGAAAGCAACAAGATCTCCAACCCAGGGTCCCACCAACAGTCCCTCTGATAATCCAACCAGTAGATGGCTACACTTAAGACTTCTACATGTTTAGTAAGTGGGATTAAATATTTAGGATTGGAAGCTTTTTTTTCCTTCTGACAGAAGTGAAATAGATTTTTACTTGGTAAAATCTCAATATTACTTATGTTGATACTTAATTAAGTCACTCTGAAAACAACCCAGAGAATGTGTAGTCTCTGGAATGAGAGACTTCTTCATAAAAAGAATTGACAAGAGTGTACACATCAAATGACATCTACTCAGTCATCATTATTTTGATCTTCATCCATCCTGTCTATCTTGGTGAGATGCAGTTGAGAAATACAACCTTCTAAAAGCTTTAAGTTCCTATGAATGCTGCCTGGGAGATTCAACTTAATGTTTGCCTCACCCTATTCTTGTTCATATTGATGACTGAATGATGGTGGCAAGAACTTGCTCTGGAGAATGGCTGAGGCAAAGCCAACTGATCCTAGTGGCTTTCAATCAATCCACTGTAATTCATCTGTGTGTTAACAACACACCTCCAGAACCATGATTGTTGGGAAATTGGCATAACAAAGACCAGAAACAAGGAAAGAGCAAAAAAAAAAAAAAAAAAAAAAAAAAAAAAAAAAAAAAAGAAAAAAGAAAAGAAAAGAAAAAGAAAAAGAAATGCTGTACCAAACTCTTGAAAATGTCTGCTAATTCCCAGGAAAGACAGGAATTATCTTCCCTTTATCAGTCTGCATCTCTTCTAACTTACTTTATTGTTTTGTCTTCAAACTATTTTAAAAAATATTCCTTTTATTTTTAAGAGTATAATGTAATTACATCATTTCCCCTTTTCTTTCTTCCTCTCAACATTTCCCACATACCCATGCTTGCTCCTTTTCAAATTTATAGCCACTTTTTTCAATAATTGCACTTACATACATGCATATAAACAGCTTATATAAACATATAATATAATATATTATATTATAATTATATAATATACTATATATATTATATATGTATATATATTTATAATATATATTCCTAAATAGTCTGTATAGTGTTAGCTATATGTATGCTTTGGATGTCACCATGGGTCCTGAAGTATTTCCTCTCTTCAGCAGCCTACAGTAAAATCTTAGCAGGTCCTTTTTAGTCCTGGATCCATAATAATGTATGCCCCATGTGTTTAATCACTTTTCCCAGGCTATGAAAATCCATCACAGTTAGCGTCTGTGGCCAAATCATTCTATCTGAACTGGATGAAGAGCAGAGCAGAGAGCTGCCTTTCTACTTCCTGTATTTCTCAAGCCATTAAGCTTCTTAACTTTGTTCTCACCTCTGTTGAATCTATTTAGTGAGTTTTTTCCTTCTTTTTGCTTCTTTTTAACTTGCAGAATGTCACTCCAGGCTCTGAAGTAGCACTTACTTAGTATTTACTTCCAGGAAAAATCACTTAGACCTATGCCCTGCAATCATGAAAAAAAAAAAAAAAAGAGTCTGCCTGCATCCATGTCAAGCCCAGGCCACCTCCTGAAGGTTCAAAAAGCCCAGCCTCCTAGAGAGAAGTCTGATGTCACTCCAGAGCTTAGTATAAACCAATTAATACAAAAAGATTGGTGTCTGCATTTTCAGTTTCAACCAATACCTTTCATAGGATTCTTTTAGACAGTACCTCCTAGCAGCTTCTGAGGTGCTAAGTCCCAGGGCTCCTCTCACTTAAGCAGCTAAGGTAGTTCTTGAATGCTCCTTGAGCAGATGTTCCCTCTCAATACCATCCATCTAAGATGAGGCTCAGGGAACTTATACTTGTACCCCATCCCTCAGGAGAATGATACAAGTACCTGAGCTCAATGAAGCTCTTAGAGGGAATCGTGGGCTGATATTGCTACTATTTGGAGATACTAACCTGTGTCTTAAAAGCTGATTCTGGCACCACTTTTTCATTCCAGTACTCTGCAGACCTTCATTATAGGTTCCCAACTCTCTGATATTCAGAACTGATTTTTCTGTAAGTAACTCATGTGGTTTTTAAGAGGTTGAATGTTGAACAATTGTATACAGATATGACTGATTTCTGTATGCAATCAGAAAAGGCTCAATCCATATTCTGATGTAGTCCCATTCCGCTTCAAACCTGGTCCTTGGTTCTTAATAACCACCTGTCCAATCAATCACTTATTGGAACCCTATACCAGCTCTACAGCAAGAAACATTCCTATGGAGGAAATAGCTTCTAATTTGTGTGCTATATTTGGCTTTGTTTTGAGCTTGAGGACAATTAGTTCCTCTACTTGCATGATGAACTCGGTCTGCATAAGAGCATTTCTGAAAGCTGTGCCTTGCTATGAATTTAAGTTTAAGATAAAATCATAGAATCCAGTTCATTTCTGAAATTTAATTGTATTTTTCTTTGTGTGTGTGTGTGTGTATGTGGTGTGTGTGTGTGTGTGTGTGTGTGTGTGTGTGTGTGTGTGTGTATGTATGTATATAATTTCAAAGAGGCAGGGGAATGTTTAAATGGAAAGACAGAGCTCAGTCACTCAAACCAACAACTCTTGTTCTGTTCATTTATTGTTTTCCTAAGGGACTTTTGCTTTGTTTTATTTTTACCTGTTTCTCAGTTTCTTTTAAGTCCCCTATCTGTCTTATCTAGTCATCTGGTATAATAATAGTTAAATGACAATCACAGGACACTGAGACTAAGATTTTCTAAGAGGCTTTCATCACATCATAATCCTATAGAGCCATGACCTCTTTGACCAGGGCAAGTTCAAGTATGCCCATACCTAGTGGTCCCTTCTTTTTGGAATACTGCTGAAATAGAATCTTGTTAATGCAAATTTTCAGAGAAAATTTTAAAAGGAAAGAAAGATAGCACCACCTTTTAAGCAATTCCTATTTGCTGTCAATCATGATGCTATGGCAAAGATCTATGGTAAAGAATACGTATGGATGTTTAGCCTAGTGGCACACACCTAAAATCACAGCACTCAGAATATTGTGTTAGAAAAAAGATAAAGTAAAAAACAGCCTTGTCTACATAGAAAAATTTTATCTGAGGGAAAAAAAAGGATGAACTAATGATAAAACAATAATATTTTATAAAGATTTAATGTTTACATGTGTATGTTTCTCTATATAAAGCATTATTTCTCATTCTATACCTCTTTATACCAAATTAAATTAAATAAGTGTGTAGATAAACAAGTCCACTGTGTCAAGAATGCAAATGATTTCAGTCACAGGCAGCAAACTGAGGGAGTAGCTCACTTGCTAATCTAGGGCTGTGTGAACCAGCAGCTTCATCGGGACATGGGAACAGTTGGAGAAGCAGATTTGTGGCCCCATCACAGAGCTGAAGAACTCACATGTGAATTTTAGCAAGACTCAGGTGACTCTGTCACAGAAGCTGTTTGAAGAGACTGATCTAGACAGATGCTCTATGACAAATCCATGCAAGCTTTATAATTTTATCACTGACTGTCTTCTCTTTCCTCGGAGCTTCTCAGTTGGGTCATTACTGGATCTTAGTCAGGAGAGTATGAGATTACTAAGTCTGGGACAGCAATTTGTAACTGGCTTGAGTCTGAGGAGTCGTTGTCTCTTTTTCCAGTGTATATTATTGCTAGAAAACAAAATTAAGCACAGCTCTAACGGGGCAGACAGCAGACAGGAAAAAAAGGCATGCGCAGTCAGTTATTTTCTGTCCCTTCGGAAATGATGAGCTGCTCCAAAAAGCACACACCACTACACCTAAATTTTGAGGAGCCCAAGGAGAACTACAAATGGAGGCAATTTGCTGCCTGTGGCTGATGGAATCTGCCAGGTGGATAAGGCAGAGTTCCGCCTCATGATTCAAGCCTCTAATACACTGTGTGGTAAAATGTTCATGGGGAAAAATGTAGCATGGCTTAAGAATGGTGTGAATAATCTCCCACGGAGACTTCTGGTCTCGTCATGCTACATGACAAAGAATACAGGGAAAATAAAGACATAAAGCTGAGAAGGCCGTTGGCTCAGCCATCCAGAGACTGACCTTGCACTTGCACATCCCTTCTCAGAACATCTGGCCCTGAGGAACATCAGCAGGCTTACCCATGAGACTAAAAATAGTAATAGTGCAGGGTGATGTATCAGTTACCCTTGCTCCACTCACACATGGGGTTAGGAACTACTTCATATGATTCAGGGATCCCTTGTAGCTAATTTTCTTTTTCTGCAAAATTTTGTCAGAGTGAAAATGGAAACTTATCTTCAACTCTGACTCTGAGTTAAACAAGCGAGCATGCCCATCATGGAGGGAGGGATCTCATGCCCGTTCCTCTGATAACAAGAAGTATCATAAAAGATTACCAGGATTACAGTCTTCCTCGGCAATTGTAAATCCTCCTGAAAGACATGTCCTTTCTGCTTGCCTGAGTATGCACACAGTTTACTATGGGGAGCCTACCGAAAGTACAGTGTTCATTCCAGAGTAAAGTATTTTTGCAGAGATCTTGCCTTTCTTGTATTTAGATTGACTACTTAACAGGCAGGGGATACAAGAAAAAGACTAACCTGTGATGTGATGGCTAATTCAATAAATATCTTCATATGAGAAGTACATCTTGGAAGTATGTTTCTGGGTGTGTACTTGTGGATTCCACATTATTTATTGTGGGGGTGATCTTTCATCCAAGAGAGCTTGTGAGTACAGAGATGGCAAGGTAAAATTCCAGCTCCCTTACTTCACACAGTTGGAGTGGCTGCTGTCAGACACACACAGTGGCCCTGGGACAGTGTTCACAATGGGCAGGCATACCACTTATACTAATTTCTTTGCATATATTTATGAGCACTTGACTTGAGCAGTTAGCTTTCTGGTCTCACGATACTGGTTTGCACCATGAGGTCAATAAGCTGTGAGTTATTCTGCAATCCAGAGCATCTGTTCCCACCTTTACCCTGGTGATCAAATGCTATTTATGATACTTATAATACTAATAATTTCATCTGGATATTAGGTGAAATAGGTTTTATCTAAATATTAGAATCCAGGTTCTTATAAACAAAATTCTCAAATGCCTCCTCTCAAGGAGCTCATACTTTGCCTACTTCATTGGATTTCCATGCATATCTACTTCCAGTGGAGGTAACTCTCACATACTCTGCCTTCTGTTGGGCAAGATGTGTTAGGGGCAATTACAGTGGCAATCATATGCCAACAGTCACTAACCAGTACACAGTCTAAAATGAATGCCAATGAAACACACGGAGTATGCTTTGCAAAATTCTACCATTTTAATTCATTTAATTAACTAATTCATTTAGTTCAACCACCGCCACACTGAATAAAGGTTTCCCTAATGACAAAGTTTTACCTCTCACATCTTTGCCTGTATCTTTTTTAGTTCCAGACACCTGGCTATCCTCCAAGTAGCAGCAAGTGGAAAATGTGTATCTACATTCAATTACTTAATGCAGAAGTCAGACACATTTTACCAGAGGTTATATTCTGTAAGAGCCTTTCATGTGTTATCTTCCGGTACTCGAAAAAGAGCATATATTAAAGGCTGCAGCCCATTCTCCCCAAGTTGCTGTGTTTCATAGAATTAGGAGCCTTGTTGTGCTCTCTAACAGCTGCAGGGAAGCTGAAACAGTGCTCTTCAATAAATACTCTTTGTCTGGTGGTTTTGGCAGCAATGACTCTAGAAAGGGAACACGGGAAATATGCTCTTGTGTATTCCCCATTGGTAGTTAGCACTCCTACACACCATTTCCAAAGCTGTCATCTTTTCTAGTCTGTTCCTGCCAAATTTCTAATTTCCTGGGCCAGGCATATAAGACATAAGCCTCTTTTTTCAGTCTCGGGGACCCATACTCATTCTAGCCTTGTCAACGTTCGCTTTCCAGAGAAGAGAATACCATAGGGCTAATTCCCTATGGTTGGGAAGAAAATTGCTTCCCAGTGTTCCCAAAGGCATGAGCTAGACAGTTGTTCTAAATGTGAGAAGGATGTTAGGTAAAATCATAATAGATTGCAGATTCAGATATTTCTAAAATTTTTGGTTCTTGTACTGTCTACCTGGAGTGATTGACTTCAAAATGACTTACTGAGGACACAATGCAGATGGAGAAATGTTGGGTGGCCGATCTGGATATACTCAAGAGCCTGGGGCAAGAGTGGGCATCTGTCTTACTTGTAAACACAGGGGAAGGAAATGTTAATCTTTCAGCATTGGCTATGATGCTATCTCTGGGCTTTGCTGCAGATTGTCAGTTATCAGATAAGGAACTTCTGTCTGTGTCAGAAATTGCAATGACCAATGTCAGGCTTGTAAATTACCATACAAACTCAAAAGATTTGGAAGCTTTAATACTTAGAACTATGGTTTAATTAAAGGAAAAGCAGAATGATTAGAAACTAGTCAAGGAAGGATATGGACTGCCATGCTCAGGAGAAACAAGGTATATTCAAGCTTACCATTGTCCTTTGTTAGTAGGACCATCCGGGTATGTGGTGAATTTGTAAGCCAACAAAGGCAAATGTTGCCAACCAGAGAAACTTAACAAGCTTTGGTACATAAGAATTATAATGGACTGTCGCTTATACAGGTATGTGGCACCTATCTGATATAGACCATTATCTACTCATGCTCCAGCTCTCAGAAACAGGCATTAATCTGAATTTCCTCTTTCTGAGTATCAATTGCATCTCATCAAATTGTGGCTACATGGCTCAAGGTCTTAGGCAAAAAATAGGTGTTAATTCTAAACCACACGTGCTAAGCGAGAGACAGTCCTGAAGACACGTTTCTGGAAAAGTGCACTGTGGCAAACTCTCGGGCTGGCTTTGCATAACACTTTCCTATGTAGTAACCCAAGCCCCTGGTACATGGCGTTGGACCTCTTCTAGAAAAATAATGACAATTTTGTTAGATATCTATATTAGATATAGATATTCATATAGCACTTATATATCAGACATAGCTGTACCTTCTGCACGAATATGGCTGACATTCAGAGAAGTTGAGTTGGAATAGGATAGATGCAAGAAAACAAACAATTCACCTGGAAAACCACTGCATACTTCTTCATGTTTTTGTATTAATATGATTACAGATAGCCCATGACTTACTATGCTTCAACTTTTAATATTTCAACTTTACAGTGATGTAAAACCATCAAAAATGACCATTGTGTTATTTTCTTAAGTTGCAGGATTTTATTCAGCATATTACATGAGATATTCAGCCCTTTGTCTTCAGGTAGACTTTGCATTAGATGATTCTATCCAAGAAATGACCAATTAATGCAAGTTTTCTGAATACAGTTCAGATAGGCAAGCCACGTTAAGCAGTTTGGTGGAAGTATCAAATGTGTTTTCAAGTTAGGACATATTTAGGATATCTGCACATGTGCAGTTACATGTTTGTTTTATGTATTTGCTTGTTGAAGCTGGAGATTAATGTCAGGTATCCTCTTTTATCAATCTTCATTTCATTTTTTAAGAAATGATCTCTCACTGTACCTGGAGCTCACTGGCTGGCTGGACACTGAGTACTTGGGTCTGATTGTTTAAGTTGGTAACTTTAGTTTCATTAAAAATGTTGTTAAAGGAAATTGTTTGGGGGATTAGGACTGAATTTCTGGTTAATTTCTGAAATGACCCCAAACATACTTCTTTTATTTAAACCTACATATCTATGTGAACTGGTATTTTCAGTATTGATAATTTAAAAATAAAAATATTGATCAGCTCTGCAAAGCATTGGTGATGTTCTAGAATTACAGTTGCAAATACTTAGCCAAGATTTAAATTTTTATGTAAAAAGATACAGCCATCTAATTAATATAAAAACTGCTTTAGTATTTATTAAATGGTAAGATTATATGTATAACAAAGATTGTTTTTATGTAGATTGCTTTGTAACTTATTATTAGTAAATGTTTTCTTTGTATACATAATATATGCATGTATATATACATATACACATACTCATACAGTAATGCACAAAACATACACATATACAAAAACACATCATATACACATACATACATATATACATACCTAGGTTTGCATAAAAATTTCTTGGGATAAAGGAAGAAAAGTTTAAGTTGCTCTGAGATAAAAATAGAGCCAATTTAGGTGTATATTCACAAGCTTCAATTTTCTTCTCAATTTTACCTTAATCCCATCATCACCTCCTTTTTTGAAGTCTAATTGTAGCTCAAATTAAAGCTTTACAAAGGTTCTGGAGTCAGTGCACCTTGGATTTCCTTGTCCTAAATCCCCAGTGAGTGCTTTTTGTCTGTGGGTTACTTTAGCATACATGTATTTAACTTACCATCCCCAGTTAGGTGCAGAGCTAAGAGTGCCTGACCCTTATACTGCCATCCTGAGTAGCACAACCTTGCCAATTCCAGGACACATTTCTACTTTCATCTTTATTATTGCTTTCTATCCCTTTGTTTTGGTTTAGATTTTATGTTCTAATCTCTAGGTAGAAGTTATGTGATTTTTCTTCTTTGTTAACATAAATTTCCTTCTAAACAATGATTTTTATGCACAAATTCTTAGCAAGTTCTAGTGTTATTTTCATTCATTCCAAGTTCTTTTGTTGTGTGATTTGTTCTCTAACTTACTGATTTTTTAGTGATTGTGTTCATTCAATTTCATAAATTTGTGAATTTTATAGACTTCCTTTTGTTGCTCAAAATTTTAATTTTTGTCCATTGGGGACAAAAATGATACTTAATGTAACTTTTCTTTTTTCTGAGTTATTGAGTTTATTTCATGGACGAATATATGGTTCATTCTGAGAAGTGTTCCATTTGAACTTGAGAAAGTGTATCTTATTATTTATTGGAGTGATCTGTGTATGTTTGTAGGTCTCCTTAGTTTTCCAGTCTGCTTCTGTGTTGATATCCCATCTAGAAGCTCTACTCAATGTTGAAACTGGCCTATTAAAATCTCTATATACCTATTCAACAACAAGGCTCCCTTAAATTCTGTTTTTATTTAATTTATATATTTTTGTGTTTCTTCTCCTGAACATATGTTTATCTTCTTAGTGGATTAAGACTTTTATGACCATGCTGTGTCCTTCTTTGTGTCTTTTAAAAATTATTGTCTTTAAGTTTATTATTTTGATATTAGTAAAACCAATCCATCTAATTTTTAGTTACTATTTTTCTGAAATGTTTCTTTTCATCCTTTAATTTTTAACCCTTTTGTATCTTTGTACCTAAAGTGAGTCTCTGATAGATATTATATATAATTGGATGAAAATTTCATCCAATCTGTTAACCTCTACAGTTTTACAGGAGAATATATTCTACCTATACTTAATGTAATTCCTGATGCAGAAGTACTGCAGCCATTGTTGATTTTAAAATGTAATTATTTGTTCTGTAATTTCTTCATTATGTTTTAGTTTCTGCATGGTAAGTAAATATTCTTTATAGAAGTCACATTGCTTCTTTTTGTTTATTTCCCATTGTTTTCTTAGTAATTGTCCTAGTGATTACAATTTATAATAGTTTAGCTTAATACCAATATAATTTCACTCATATAAAAAGATAAAATATATTTTGCTGAGATAATTCACTTTAATACCGAATTACTTCTGATAGTACCCACACATGTGAGTTAGAACTTTGGTCCCCAGCCAGGAGTTTTACAAGAGATCTTGGACTCTTTGACAATTTCATCCTGATTAATTTACCAGAGACTTGACGCTGGCAATTACAGCCTGAGTTTCTCATCTATTGCTTTTTCCTTATGCTTTGTTACAAAGTATCACTTGAATTGTATAGCTATTATAATTACTGGTTTTTATTATTTTACTATTGCCTTTTACTCATTTATGTGGCTTAATACTGCTCTTTAGTGGTTAGTTGTCTTCAACAGTGATTGTAAGTTAGAGTGTCTATTTTACTGACCTTTGAGACTCTTTTTCTCCTGCTGGGCTGCCTGGCCCACCCTTGATATAGGGATTGGTGCCTGGCCTCCTTCCATCATGTTATGCCATGCCCAGTTGTGCTATAATGCTAGGGAGATGGCTCTTTTCTGGGGGAAAGATGTTAGTTGGTGATGATGGGGTTAGATCTGGGGGAGATGGGAGGGGGAGGGAAGGAGGGGAGCCAGGATGTATTCAATGTGTTGTATGAGAGAAGAAAAATTAAAATTAAAAAAAAAGAAACTTCCAGTCATTGTTTTCTTGGAGTACTTTAAATCTTTAAGTTTTTTTTTTTTTTTTTTTTTTTTTTTTTTTTACTTCCTGGTAATTGGCTTTGCTAGATAAAGAAGTTTAAGAGATGAGATTATGGCAGCTTAAAAATATTTCAAATATCTGTTGGTGCAAATCACTTCTTTGTGATGAGCGTGTCTCTGATTAATGAAATACTTTGGTTATATTCAGTTAGTTTTCAGAAATTGGGGACAGTTTATTCTCAGGGTTCTTGCTAGTCTCATTTGCTGTTTTACAGTATGACGGACTTCGACTTCTCTTCTCCACCACTCTTCTTGATCGAAACCTTGACTTCTGAGCTATTTCTCAAGAGTGAGTCTATGGATTTTATTTGAAAACCTACCTACCATTGTGTCAGCCTGAAAAATGATCGGGGCTTTGCTGTGTGGATACTGGTCAGCACAGGGTTTTGTGCTGAGGTCTTGTGTGCCTTTGAGAAATCTGATCTGCCAACAGAGCCTTAGTAATAGAAAGGCAGTGGAGTCAGCAGCCTAACAGAAGAGTGTCAAGGATCACGCTGAACTCGGATGTGGCTCATACATATGTGGTCCCCTGAGTTGCAACATGGAGCTTATGCCAAAGCAGTGGGAAGCTCCAGATGGTAGTTAATAAGATTGTCTGGGTTACTTGGAAGTCAAATACAGAGAAAGAAATAATGTCAGTACCTGGGAGGATATAACGCAAAATAGGATTTAAAGTGAAAAATAGGTCAACTCAAGAATTTTAGGAATAGTTGATGAAAAAAAGGCTGATAATTATTTATATATTTCCAATATATCCAAATTCTTTGAAGTTTAAGTCTTTTTTTTTCTTCCCTTCCCTACTTTTATAGTCCACATTCATAATAGTAAATTTTGATGTAAATTCGGTCCTGGGCTTCTTTCTACATTTTATTGTTTTTATTTTTAAAGAGTATGATTTTAGAGAAGATTTATAGTTACAGGAAAATTGAAATAAAAGTACAGAAAATATCCAGATACCCTCTGTTTCTGCAGAGCAGTAAGTAGCCTGTCCCAGTTTTACCATCCTGTACCGGCATGATATATTTCATACAACTGGGTACCCTATGTCAGCACAGCATTCTCCTCTGTTCCTAAATTATATGTGGATTCAGTCTTGGTTTTGTACCTTCTCTAGCTTTAGACAAAAGTACAAGTGCATGCACCATTATAATAACAAATGTCATCTAAACATTGTTGTGAACCAGGACTATCTCTGCAAGCATTCTTTGATTTACTTCATCAGTCTTTAAGTTTTTCTCTTACACATCTAGTGTATTTTACATTTGGTTGGGTTTATACATGGGTACTTCTTTTAGAAGAGAAGCTAACAGGAGTGGTACAGATGTTATGTCTCTTCAAACTCATCTCTCTCTCTCCTCTCTCTCTTTTCCTCTCCTTCCCTCTAATAGAATGCTAAAGATAAGATTTTACTTTGTAGCTCAGGTGTGCCTGTGTAGTTAAAGCTGACTTTGAACACAGGGCAATTCTACAGGAGACTCCCAAGTGCTGAGATTACAGGTATGAGCCACACCCTGATTTGAATTGTGTTTTGTCACGTAGTGTTCACAATTGTTCTTGGTACCTATAGGAGGCTGGGTAAAATGTATTGATATAAATATTCATTTAGTAATATAAAGGTAAGATGTGTGCGTGGCACGGTGTGGGGGCAGGAACTGCAGACCCCTGGGTTGTGTTTTCCACAATAGAGCTTATGAGTATTTGTTTCTATGCGTTTACTCTTCTCAACTAGAAGGGTCGAGATTGTCAGAGTGATAGGTTGGACATAGATCACTAAAGTGAGCTAGAATCTGAGTCGAGCATTTTCTCTGCCCACAAATCAGTTCAGCTCTCAGATCCCCAGCAGGTTAACTAGCTTCTTTGGTTAACTAGTTTCTTCCAAAAATCAACCTTCTTAAGAAATTATTTTTAAAAATGCCAAAAGTGACAGGAGACTTTTCTCCTTAATGACTAGAAGAGCTTTATCACCACAGTGGAAGAAAAGTGAATGGATTTGCTGTATGACTTCACTTCTCTTATAAATGTAAGAATCATTTGATTCTTTGAGTTTACTTAACTTTTTTTTCCTTAGTTAATAAGTATGTTCATTAAATATCACAAAAAGTAAAGAGGGAAAAATGTATGTCAGTCTTTTCTGAAGTCTCCACATGAACTAGATACCAGGTCTTCTTTCTTTCTCCAAGAGAGTTCCTTAGTTATTAGATGCTTAGTCTATGCTTTTCTTGTTTTCCGAACTTCCTAGTGTCTGCTGCACTTGAAATTACTTTCTGTGACTGAAAACATAGGTCTACCACGGTTCAAGAGAGAATGAATAGTTTTGAGATACCCAGCTAGTAGGATAGGCAGCCTATAGTTTTAACTATAGTTATCATGAAAGGATCTTACCTGTGTTGCAGCAATTACATGGGCTTCCCCAGATCCCTCTGCTGCTCTTGGTGTGCCTCTCCCAATGCTGGACCTTCCCCTCCCTACACCCTGATCCTAGAGGCAGTGTGAACTATGTCCTCTCAATGTGAGAGTATCATAGTGCTACCTGTGGTTTAGAATGTTCAATACCTTCCCAACTCTACAAATACAAAGGTCCAATTCCTTTCCACACTTCACATGAAACTCATAAATATTTATTAAGAATAAAAAGCAGGGCAGAGATGATGAGCTAGGTGATATAACACTTGTCTGACATGAGCAAAAATCTGAGTTCAATCTTCAACATGCAAAAAATAACATGAAAAGTAATACAAGTAAATGCAACAAATGCTTCTCATTGTGTTTAATTTGATGCTTTTCCTAGATAATACAAGAGTATAACAACAATTTTTTTATTTTTTATATAATATGGATACTCATATATGAGCTGTAATGAGAGAAAATTTCATGTGGAAATTTCTTGGCAATGACAATTTTTTCAAGATGAGATTTTTGTCACATGCCTTGAGGCAAGTAATTAATAATTTAAAAGAAACAGAGCATTTTAAAATCTGTCCCCTTAAATATCACTCTATTCCCAACAGCAGCATTACATGCAGACTGAGAAGACTTGGGAAACTCATGCAAGGGCTTGCGAATAGTCAGTTTAGCCCCACATCTACCCCACCACCTCCACATACATAACTCCATCTCTAACAACTGTTAAATTCCTCTGGACCTTAACTTTTACAGGGCAGCATCCTGAGTTCAATGATATGGGGATTCCAGGAATACTCTCACTTCTAAAGAATGGTATCCTGTGACCTTTCTAAAAGCCAGTAAATAAACAGTTTGTGTTCTATCTTTGAGATAGGTTAAGCAAAATCTTATGGCATTTAGTGATTCAAAGGTAAATGAGTGGAGCCCTTTCCTGATTTGTACTCTAATATCATGCAAAGGGAAGAAATGAGTCCATGCCCCAGTGGGTGACACTGATTTTATATGGAATTTTCTGAAGTTAGTTCTTCATGGCTGCTCCAAAGGGAAGAAGATATTTCATAGTTCAGAGGTTATATATTATCCACGTCTACATGTAGATCTGTGTCTATTTCATCTATGTGTATGTATGTACGCACGTATGTGTATATTTAGAGAGATGGGCTAAAGGACTGGTCTATACCAGATTATAGTTAAAAAGGTGTGAAGGTGTGACTAGCATGGATAAAGCAGGTCCTCCATTTAGAGCCAATAGGCAATAGAAAATCAGAAGTATAAGCCATGAAAGAAAAAAAACATATTATTGTCTCATTAGATGGAGAAAAGGCCTTTGACAAAAATCCAACACCCACTCATGATAAAAGTCCTGGAAACATTAGGGATACAAGGGGCCTAGCTAAACATAATTAAGATAGTTTGCAGCCATCTCATAGTCAACATCAACTTAAATGAACCATAGAGAAGAAAAGCTACTGAACACATGGTCCAAAATGTCTCACATAACTAAAACTAATAAAAAGAATGAAGGGAGAAGGATCTAAGTTAAAAACAGAGGGGTGCTGATTTATATTATACAAAAGAAGAAAGTAATTTAAAAAAAAGAAAGAAAAGTAAAGAATCTAAATGGAGTGACCAAATCATAGGGGAAACAGTGCTCTAATTAGATATCTAACGCCACCAAGTTAAACCTTCACTACCAGTAATAAGTGATATCTCGTTGAAAAATTGGCCATATGGGTCCCATTGAATAACTCAAACATCATAGGCTATTGCCAAGGGTATTGGTTGCTCTTCACAACCTGACGGTAAGGTTCTACTGCAGAAGACTATACACTTATGTGGAGAAGTTGAGATTGTTTCTAGCTAGAAGATTCGATGAAGGAGATAAGTAAACAGCAAACTGCCTGCAAGATAGACTGGCCCAGTAGTGGCACAAATGTTATGAGAGTAACTAATCACTTTTTAATTGGATTTAAGTCCCACTTCATGAGATTGAACCCATACCTGACACTGCTAAAGTATTTAGTAACCAAAGACTAAACAGGTCAAAGACCTAGGAGAATATCAAATATTATTATTCTGCTTAAAAAGCATAGCAATAAATTGATTCCTAATGATATACTTCTACACACATAGATCAAAGCCTCACTAAACTGGTCAGAGAAGTTCTCTTTATAGTAAAATTGAATTAACACATAGGTCCACAACTGGACAATGTGTAGAGTGGGAGACTTTAGAGTACTTAGTCCTAAACAGGATGTCCTCACCAACTACCTCCCCTCAATGCTCAGGGATTTACATGGAAGAGAAGGAAGAAAGATTTTAAGATCCAGAGATGATGGAATATTCCAAAAAAAAGTGTCTTCCAGACACAACAGGAGTGATGTCCATATGAACTCAGAGACTGTGGCAGTATGCCTAAGATTTATACATGTTCAAACCAGATGGGGGGTCACAGCACTGAGAAAGGGAAGTGGACATGGGGCCCCACCCCTAACCAAGAAGCTATATGCAACTGATGCTCTTCAGCAAAGGAGAAATCAATTTTCTCCAGTGAAATGTCATGGGTTATACCAACGATACTTCAGGACAGGCTTCATGCTCAGGAGACATGGCCAAAACAAAATGAACTCTGCCAGGTTTCAGCCTTGGCTTGAGGTCAGGGCTTGAGAAATAGATGCCTGGGAGCAGTTCAAAGAATTGGTTCAGGAGTCATAAGCTGGTACAAGCTGGCAGCTAGTCAGCTCAGGAGAGATCAGAACATAAGAATTCTCTCTCTCTCTCTCTCTCTCTCTCTCTCTCTCTCCTTTCTCTTTCTATATCTCTCTTTCTCCTTATTCCTTCTGCTTCTCCTGAACGTGAGCCAGACAAGTCTTTTGTCTACTAAAAGTACATTGCATATCTAACAGTTTATCAAGGTCAATCACATTAAAAGCGTCATAGAAAAATTGCATAGTTACATTTTGCTAAACTCCCATGCTTACTTGGTACACTAAGCAAGAACAACTTTCATTGTAACAGCTTAATCTTCAACTTGTTTTTTATCAGAAAACATCTAAGACAATGGCTCATTGGTGGTTTGCTGGGTACCCTACTTGTGGTTTCAGCATATATAAAACAGACAGAAGGGCAAAAAGGTGCTAGACAGAAATTTTATATTTATAGATTTTAAGCTTTCTCTAGTTCTTCTATTTTTTCTATATATCTATCCAAACTTCAGTCATATGTTTCTTTAGCATTAATAGCATTTATTCCTCTTTCCCTTGACTATCCATTTTTCTTGTTTTGGCGGCTCTCTGTATACCCCAGCCAGTTCAGGAAACACAGGCTCAGGAGTATAATTTCTGTCCCTGAACTTGGTCACAACATATAGTTCCTGAAATTTCTTTAAGGAGCAGTTCATGTACAATTTATCTTGTCCCTAGTTGACTTGCATTTAGTGAGGCTGAGTCAGGGGCAACATCCCTTAGGGCATTCACAAAGGCTTCCACCTCAGGGTCATTAGAGTCAGCCTTCTTCCTTATCAAGGGGCCACCAAGAGGGCAGGCCCCTGTGAAGGCATTGGTCTGGGTACCATTTACAGAAACAAAGGAAGCTTAAGAGAGAAAAAGAAAAGAACAGCATATAAAGAATAGTAGGCCCATTTGTAGAGCAGTTACCGCCAGATGTCTTCTGCAGAGGTGGCACGTCAGAGGCTGTAACTGTGTCAAGCAGCTGTCTGCACAGCCATGCCATTCCCAGCAGAATCCAGTGCAACTTTTGTCACCTTTTCATTTTGTTTTGTTTGGGTATTTTGTTGTCTTAAATTTTATTTTTTTTGCTTATTTGTTTTGACATTTGTTTTTGTGAGGCTTTATTGTTTTTTGGTAATTTTTTGTTTTGTGGGGATTTTTTTGAATGAAAGAGGGGAAAAACAAAGTTGAGTGGGTAAGGAGCTAGAGAAGGCTTGAGAGGAGTTGGGGGAGGGAAAATATAGTGCATGAAAATAAAACTTTTACTTAAAATGTAAAAGTAAATAAATGCATTTTCCAAAATGAATCCATTTTGTGAGTACATCTATCTTCAAACCAAACTCTTATAGCCAATACAGACTGTTTCCTACTAAGGTAATTAAGAAAAAATATCAACTGATTTAAACAAATTGGATGACTATGTTACTTTTATATTAAAATATTTTAATGCAATCCATAAGTGAAAGGATGAGAATTGTTGTGGAAGACTCAGGCTCTTGACTACTTTAAAGTAGCCTCGACTCCATTATCTATTGGTAAAAATACCCAAAGATCTGGCTGGACTCTTCATATCTAAATTATGTACTGATAAATGAACATAGAACATTTAACTTTGGTTTAAAATGAAGTGATGTTGCATTTTGATACTGAAAGGCAAATAAGTAATAATACAAATTGATTCCAATTGGAGTCCCACTTTGATTTATGTTTATAAAATAAACTTTAAAAAAAAAGGTTTGGCAATGTTCACAGAACATATGAGACTCTAATTGGCCAACTAATCTGGCCTCTTGCAACTATTACTAATATTAGGCACATAAAAAAGACAATTTTTGTTAAAAGGAATTTGAAATGATGTAATTAATAATTTGTTATATGGTTATTTTTGTAATGTAACTTTCTGCTTACTGCCCCGAAGTTAAATTTGATATAATATCAAAACAATAGGACAAATAAAAATATTAGTCATGATTGAAAGTTGTCAAAATTTTAGCTATTAAACGTAAGTCTTTCCTAAAATTAAAACTAGCCAACCCAGAGGAGATTATAACTATAAAATAAAATTGTCCAAAAGAAAAATATAAGATAACAAATTACTTAAAATTCTTCAAAAATCAAATAAAATATTTCATCAAATGTAAGTAACTATAGACAGAAGGGGAAACATATAGTGAACTCATTATAGTGACATAGTAATATTTGGACTTAGATACAATGTATTTTCTCTTATTTGCTATCTGTACTTCTTTAGGCCATACCGAGTTCTTGGTTATTTGAACTTTGGGTATAGCTATCTTACAGTATTTATATGTCACTTATAAATGTTACGTTAGGTAGAGAAGGTGAAAAGAAATACTCAGACTCTGACCATGATGGCTGATATATTTTAAGAATTACAGGAATTTTTTTTTCTTTAGTTGCTTTATCAACTAAGGAGTTAGCATCAGGACTTGCTTTTCTGCCTTCTAAGCTTGTCAGATTCTAAACCTGAGCCTCCCAACAGAGTGATAAATAAAGCAATATTTAGTACTCACACAAAAACAACGTGAGGTTTGGCCAACAAAGAAACCCGTCCTTAGGGACAGGGTGGTGGGAGGGGGAAACATCACATTTGCTATAATTTACAAGTCCGGTTGATCAATAAGACTTTCTGTGATTGTAGTGAACTAAATCTCTAGTTGCCATTTAATGTCTACCCTTGTATTTGACTTAATATCTTCATGAGTATACAGTGAAATATTTTTGGAATATACAAACAGACATTTGCCTATCACCAGCCCAAAGCCTAAGAATATCACCAGATAAAATCTGAAGCTTATAGTAATTTCTCTGCTTTGATACAGTCCACAGACCTGATGTTTCCATCAGTGCATTTGAATAAAATAGTGTCTTGATTTATGATTTTCTTTGTTCCATTACTCTAAAAACTTAATGTAGTTGTTACTCTGTTCGATGTTCATGTTCCCAGGCAATGGTCACTTACATTTGGCTCCAGAGTCAATTGTCTCTTATTTCCTTTGAAATAAATGTTTTTGTGTGTACATAGTTATCTCTCCATTTATTTGGTAGTATGTTGAAAATAAAATACTCTGAAATAACTGAAATAACCCTTTCTGATTCTTCCTTTTCATTACAACTATTTTTATACAGATACTTGTGGAACAAGTCACAGTGAGAATTCACATGTCTGTCTACTCTCTGGAGGTGGCTACAGACAGGTAAGGATTGGCATTTTGGCAGCCTGGTTAAGCTGAGAGACATCTACTCTCTTTGTAAGCAGCACACTTGGCTATGTCTCCATGACAACAGCAGAGTCCTGGGCAAGTTGCTGGATTTCCATAACATTCAGTGACTTATAGGAACAATTATCCCATTGTTTGATTTTAATGGTACCTTTAAGATTAGATATAGTCTTCATTTCTGAGATAAATTAATGTTTTAATTGTTCCAGGATACTGGACTTTTTTCTTTTTGTCTATGGATAATTTAGCTACACTAGCCCTGAGCACATTATTTTCCATGAGAATGAAATGGCTACATTTCTGTGGATAGATTAATATGTGAGGTTTTAAAGTAGGGCTGTAACTCAGTGACTGAATGCTTGCCTACAATGGGTAGGATCATAAGTTCAACATAACAGACTAAAATTAAGCATAAATGAATATGTGAAATTTTCTTCTTTTCTAATCCATTGTTCCCTCCTTTTCTCCAAATCTCTGAAGAGGAATTGAATTAATAGCCACAATAACTAGTTGCTAATGTATGATGCTCACAGTAATACAACAAAAATTTTAATCAACAGACACATGGACAATGAATGTGAAGGAATCAGCTAATTGCCTTCCCATTTTGCTTTTCGTAGATAGTCACGATAAAATATCTTGTGCTGTGAACATTGCATTTTAATGAATTTTAATATGTAAAATCCTTTTGGAGAGTTTTAAAAATCAGTCTTTAATTACCAAGATCAGCTTGAAGCAAAAGATTTGAAAGACTTTGCCAAAGAGGGAAAAATAGTATTCTAGAAAAAGCCAAAGTAAAGTGTTTTGACTTTATTTTTCTTCTGTTAAACTCATAGCAGTACTGTGCTGGCAATTACCATCTTTAGAGTCAAAACTTTAAGAATCACTAAATACCAGCTAATCAGCTACATTGTGCAATTCACTAAGGGAGAAGTAAAGTTATATGAAGAGGAGAAAACCAAGTAACTCTAGTAAATCCTCAAAGATCAGTACACATGAACAATTTGATGGGATTGGAGAACAGAACAAAATAATTAGATCAGCCATTTCTCCATCTAAAACATTTTTTTACAATTTTGAATTTGGATAATACTAATTTAGCTTGATATGATCATTTTTTGATCTCTCTAAAAATATATTTTACCTGTGTATAATAGGATATCTTTCTTGAAATAAAAAGTAGAAATCACGAGAGTTTCAAATCACAAATGACAATATCAGGGTAATAATATAAAGTATATTGTATTGTTTGTTTTTAATAAAAATAAAATATTTAAAATATTCCTAAAATGCAATGTCTGTGCATAGATAGTAGCCTTTTGGAAAGTATTTTTCTCCTGCCTTTGCCGAGTCATTGATCTACAAGGAGTTTAACTTGCTACTAAATTCTAACCAGCAGATGAAAACACACACACACACACACACACACACACACACACACACACTCCATATGAGGGATATGATATGGCTTGAACTTTGTTTTTTCAGTTTAAATTATTTTAGTTTTTTAAGAATCCATACAAAAGTAATGTACTGGAGAGATAGCAAGAATTTGGAGAAAATTAAGGGGTGATTCAGAGATTTAGTGTAGTAGAAACACACAAGAATCTCTGAGAGGACCTAGCAAGGCTCCTTAGTAACCTGGAATAGGAAGCCTGAACAGGCCATCACCTGTGGCCAGGCAAGGCTTCCAGGACGGGACACCATCCTAGCTACAAAACCTCTAATCTATGGCCTATCCTGTCTGCAAGATCCTCATTGACAATTGAAGGGGAGAACTCCACACCAAAGAAGGGACTGCTGCCTGAAACTATAGGACAAGCCAGGAACGAGAGACTAGATAACCCTGAGATGATTTCTAATGTCATGCTCTGCTCATATATGGATACCTAGCCCAGTCGAGGCCCAGGGCCAAACATTGTGCAGAGATCAGGGAATCCTACAGAACAGGGAGAGAAGGGATAGCAGAGACCGGAGATGTTGAGGACACCAGGATAATAAGTCCAACAGTATCAACAACTGACTATCACTCTTAGGGGCCCACAGAGACTGAGGTCACAGACATGGGACCTTCAGGATCCCCTAAATGCATCTTAAGGTTGTCTAGATTGGTGTTCTTGCAAAACTCCTACAGGCTGGAGTGGGAGAGTCTCAGACCCTTTTATCTGCCCTTGAGACGCTTTTGCTCCTGCTGGGTTGCATGGCCCACCCTTGTTGTAGGGATTGGTGGATGACCTTGTTCCATCTTGTTATGCCATGACCCAGTTGTGAGGTAATCCTGGGGGGAGGGGTCTTTTCTAGGGAGAGGTGGGGGAGGGGGATGTTTGTAGATGGTAATAGGGGTAGATCTAGGAGAGACAGAGATAGGGGGAGCTGGGAAGGTGGAGGGAAGGGGGAGGGGGATTGGGATGTGTTGTATGAGAGAAGAAAAAAACTAATCAATAATCCACACATGAGAACTGTATTTACACCATTTTCACCCCTCACCCTGCACCCTCCAATTCCCCCTGGTCACCCCTATACCCTTAAATTCATTGTTAATGTACAAAAATGCCAGGCAGTGGGGTTTCATTGATATTCATTCCCTTCCTTACATAAGAAGTTGTTTACATTTGAGCCTATTAATGCACCAAGAAAATTTTGTCAATCACTCATAATGAGAACATTTCCCCCAAGATGTACTCTTCTCTTTGTCCTTCAAACATGAAAACAAATGATCCCCCACAGGTGCATCACTGATTGATTTTGTTTTTGAGCTTAAGGAACAATGCCGAGTTGCCGTCTCATATGTTTAGGTGATTTTCTAACTTTCTGACAATAGCCTAGATCGATGATTGCTCAGGGTAACAGACCATCAACTCACTGTCAGTTTGTCATTGTGACAAATGTCTACCCCTTCTCTTCCTTTGCCCTAAACTGATAGTTTTGAAAAGTACTTTGAGAATTTCTTAAACCACTCCCCACCAGCGTATTCTAGCCTTTAATTGATTTTAGTAATTTAGTAATTGTTTACCTTTAGACATAAAAAGTGATTTGACAATCATTTTTTTTTATGACTAAGGAACATAGTCGAAATATGTCATGCATTACCCATGTAAATTTAGAGAACTATACCTGCATTAACTTCATTTGTGTGGAGAGGAATCATGGCACTAATGCAGATGATATGTGCTTCAAAAGAAAAAAGGATTCCCCCCACCAAAGTTTGGAACTGCAAGTGGTAGTAGACCAGGGAAAAACTGTGAGAAAATTTTGAGTTAGAAATGACACCTGGGTGCACAAAAAACAGAGACTTTCAAAATATTTCAGTACCTAAAGTTCAGGGAACATTGAGGAAGAAGAGGTGGAAAGATTTCAAGAGCCAGAGAATCAAGAGGTTTGCTATGAGTTTGTGTATCCTAATAACATCAGAAGTTCATCTATAAAGTCTCACCAACACGACTGTCCAAATGTGAGCTGAAAAAGGATGACACCAATGATATACCATTGTGGATAGGGGAAAGCCCAGGAAGCCTCAAGCCTACACAATGAACTATAGGCATCTGAAGGGATAGCACACCAATTCATTGTCTCTTGCCAAGTAGTCAGCCCTAAAAATGTGCATACAGGGAGCATTATACATAGTGAACAGGCTATTTTTGGAAATATACATGTATATTCAAATACATTTATGTATACAATAACAATTAGTGAAAAATGAGGATATGAATTTGAAGGAAAGTTGGGGGGATATGTAGGAAGATTTAGAGAAAGGAAGGGAAAGGGAAGAATGTAATTAAATTATAATCTCAAAAATAAAAAAATAATAAAAATAAAAATAATAAAACATATCAAGAAGTGGGGAACTGGAAAAGGAAATACTGAATACACCATGCAGCACAAAAAGGCAATAGCAGTTACTGTGAGAGCCTATGTCAGGACTGAGTATTAAAGTGTGTTTTTAGCACATCCTAGCTCTTTCATGGTCAATACCTCTCTGTCTCAAAAGGGACCAGTCTCACATGAAGTCCAGTGCTAGCACTTCTGAAGCATGGTGAAAGGAAGAGTCTTTTCACTTCTCTGTATAGTACTCTGGGATAGAGAATAGAAGCTGAAGGACAATAGAAATTTTGTTCCTAGTGTTAACCACTTGTTTCTTGTTTGGCTCAAAAATGAGCATGTGATCCAAGATGGTATGCTAATGTGAGTCTTGAGATTTAAAATACTATATAGTTTATTTTACCTTTTGAAACAGGTCACTATGTATCCCAGGTTGGCCTTGAACTCAGTGATAGAGTTACAGTGCTGGGGTTATAAGAATATGTTACTAAGCCTGTTGAACCTTGGGAACTAATCAGTGGAAATCTTTATTTTTTTCAAATATGATCAAGGAGACATATATTCCACAGCTTCAGCTATCTGTCTAGGAAGCACCAAAAAAAAAAAAAAATGTTGGCACGAAATGAATCTGATCCCAGAGGAACAAAAGCATCTTCTAGAATGGTCAGTTTTATGAATCAACAGATTTCTCTGAACTACTTTCAGTTCATATTTCTATTTCTTGTAACTGAAGGTATTCTAAGTGGTAAAATAGCCTTTTGCTGTAGTCTGAGCTTTAAGCTCCTTAGTCAGCCATCAACACGTTGTAGCATCCCAGGCTTCTCTGCTAGACATAGTTTACACAGGTGAACAATATGAAAAATGGCCCAACAACAAACTCATAATTAATCCTGTCTCTAGATAGCTATAATCCCCATGAACATGGTATCAGACTCGCATCAACAGTGGAATTCTAGATTCTGCCGAAAGAATAAAATTTGATAGGACAAAGAACATTGCAAGTTAAAGGCACATGGAATGACACAAATACACCCAGGGTAAGCTTCAATGGCTTTAGATTTCTGCAAGCTGTAATTGTGAGAAATGTTTACGCTTCTACTTGAGTAATGCTTTAGAAACTAGTGTAAAGTTTATCCAGAGTGATGAGGATTAGTCAATGATCTAAATGTATATATAGCCATTATTGTAGCATTCTGACATATAAATCAAGAAGTCTTTGGAGATATATCGCAAATTTAATAATTACTGGTTGTCAAAACAAAGACAGACCTTCAAAGCTAATACTGTTTTTTTTCCCCTTTGACACCTTAGAGAACTGTCTCAGCATCTATATTAATGCATGTTAAAATTAGTTCTATAAGAATTATTTTCAGAGATATTACATTTTCTTGTTAATCTCCATTCCTAAGCTTTCTATTCAGTAGCATTTCTGGAAATACCCAACTCTGGGATGGATAATTCAACCGTATTGCTATCTCCATGGAAATGTGTAACATGAAGAAATAACAAAGAACATTCTGTTGTATTTCACATAGCAGAATGTGCCATTCTCTGAGATCATTCCAGACAGTACTCCAAAGTACTCCTTACTACATACAGTCCATCCACACGAATCAAAGCTCCATTCTCGCTCTGGTGTCATTTTCTCTGCATGAGCTGAGTTAGTACCTGCAGCACTAATCAGAACTACAGATGGTAGCTGGCATGATGGTACAATTTTCCAACTAATCCTTACTCAAAGTCACAAGGGATATTATCACCACTTTTCATTTCTACATTGCCATTTCTACAATGTCACTTCTCCTTTTATTCCCCGTAGTCATCATAGTTTACTCTCTTTGTGACTCCTCTTAAACTTGCTGAAGAATCACTACAAATTCCCTCTAAACTCCACTATAACTAGAAGACATTCCTTTGCTATCCAAAGGCTTTGCTGGTTCAAATAAAACACATTCTTTTATTACCATCCAGAAGACACTTAATTTGTTACAAACCAAAGAAATATTTACCCCAAGAATTGACAGTCATGACATGTCTACTGAAATTATTTTTGTTTAATATACTTCATGGTGACCATAATCATAATCATAATGACATCATCTCTTATTTTTTTAACAAACTATAAAAATCTGATTAAGCTCATTATGGCATTGGTCTACTTACCTACTTTTAGAATAAAAATATTTGATAAGATTTAATAAAAATGATTTATAAATACAACTCTCTGGTCTTCAGTAGAAACTTGACAGGTGACCAAGTCAATTATAAAGATTATTCAAATTTCAGCAGCAAATCATGATTCAGTTCACACAGGAACACATTTAGTGAGCATCTGCTGTGTACGCTGCACATAACTCAGTACTGCAAACAGTACAGTGATAGACAAGCCCTGAAGCTTGTCACTCTGAAGATTACAACACAAAGATGACACCTTCCATTAACTAGCCAATGAAAAATGCTAAGAAAATTCTGGCTTAATAGAATAAAGACTGTGGCAGAGGTATTAGCAATTTACTTTGAAAATAAAGAGGAAGGAATGGTTAATTATGCCAGGAGAAATATGTAGAAGTTCCCCAAGGGCATTAGAAAATAATTATTAAAGAGGGAAGGACATAAGAAGCCATGAGAAACAAATGAACCAAAACTATCTTTGTGAAATTCATGTTGTCCACTGTGGGGTTTGCCCTTACCAGTGATGCTATAATCATGCCAATTGATCAAAACAAAGAATGATAAAGACACAATCTTATTTCACCTTTAGAGTCTATTCAAATTTTGAGGCAGTATAGATCATGGCAGAAAAAGAAAAGCTACCCATAGGAATTAACAGCATCTCATTGGTTATGAAATTTAAACTTGTTGTGGAAAATACAAATATATGTTAATGGGAATTTCTTGGTGCCACAAATCTCACTGTCTCCCATCCCTTGTAAGTCAAGTCATTGAAGTATCTTGAAGACCTATCTGTGACATGCAAGCCTGCTTGCCTCAGTAACTTCATCTCAATCACTCCCTCATATAACTGTTATCTTCCAATTTCAAAAGCTCCTATGCCGTTGATGCTCTGCTGAGGCTTTCATGACTCTGTTGCTGTGTTCTGTCCTGGAGGGATCCCCGTGTTTTTATCCCTCTTCCTTCCACTTGTCTATTTGTCAGAGCTTAAGAATTGCCTCTTTGGGAGGTTTCCAATAATGCCTTTTTGTGGAATAAGTATGCTAAGAGATACCTGCCTATATTATTTGGGGTCTAAAATTTAGGGTGGTTTTGTAATGCTTGGTTTATTGGTATGGATCACCCTCCAGGCCATGTAATCCTTCAAGATCAGATATGTGTGTTATTTTTATTATTTACTTAGTTGTATAGAATAGTAAATACGTAGCATTTATTCCTCAATCCTAGCTTTTCTCACAACAGACAGCAGTAATCCACCCCATTACTCCATACTGAGCCCTTTCTCAAAATCCTTCTCATCCTAATTCTCCAGGAGGATGTTGTCAATCATTCAGAATTGGCACACAAATCCTTGTGTCATTTGCCATTAATAGGCTCCAAATCCTCCATGAATAATGAATAGAGCAAAGATTGTCTTGTTTTCCCAATGCCACGCCGGAAGCTGGTGTAATTAGCGTCTGCTATGGTCAGGCCATCTTGCTAAGCCATCTAGCTAGCACTTGATATCATTCCCATAGGAATTTGTTTGTGCAGTGCATGTATTTCTTCCTTTCCCCCAGTAAACATTCAAAAGAGCACAGGCATTTGTCTAATGGCATGTTAGCTACCCTGAGTATGAACTTCTGTTATTTGACCCCTAACTATAGTGGTTAGGTGGCACATGCCTTTAATCCCAGCACTGGGAAGACAAGGACATTTGGATCTCTGTGAGTTTAAGGTCAACCAGGGCTATTGAGTAAGACCCAGTCTCAAAGACATGGCGAATGAGTAACAAGTTTCTAGCTAGTTAAACCAGAAGATTCCATGTCAGTCATCTGCTTTCTCCCCATCCTATGGCCTAACTGGCTGATCACTAGTAGAGACAGATGGATCAGTTCAGTGTCAATGAAATTAGGAGGATGGCAGAAGTGACCATGCAGAATATGCAAAAGCAGTTCTGCTGAATGTAAGTCTCAGCACCATCTAAAATCCGCATGGGATTGGTTTATTTTTCACCCTTTTCCGGTCGTGTTTTCTACAAAGATTCTTCTGACTGCCCTGAGAAAGTCAGAAATGGCAGCGGCTTTTCTTACACACATTCCATTCTACTGAACTACTTCTCCTTCTTTACATAAGTCTTCACTAACACTTTACCTCTAATCATCCATTCATGACACTGTATATGGCCTCTACATATTCTCTGTCTATTAGTCACTTACTAGTCCTATGTGGTTCCGGTCCCATCCAATTCCATCCTTCATCCCTGATGTTGATGATGATATGACCTGCCACAGAATATAGATCACTGTGAGAGGTGCACATAAGAACCAAGACCTCTCCTTTACTGGTATAGCTATGAAGAAATAAAGAATTGAAAAAATAAATCTCAGAAATAACTACACTGAACTATAGTAGTAAGCGGGCTAAATTAGCACAGAAACTGCATTCATGTGATCACTCCTCATCTCTAGAGAGCTACGAGAGATTATATAAAGATTTTTTTCTGACATTATGTTGCCGTGTGTCTGAGATAACGGCACAGAAAAAGTGTTAAAGGACAAGAGGAAAGCATGCTTCCCTTCTCCAGCAGGTGTCTCTTCAGGCTCAGTCATTTTTAGCTTCTGTAAAAGGCCAGCTCTATGGAAGAAACTCAATGGAGAGGAAGCCTTCCTGCTGTAAGCAAGGCTGGCCTTGTTACATACCAGAGCAGAGAAGACAGACACAACTTCAAAAGTGCTTTTTTTTTTTTTTTTTCTGCATGCAAAGTGAATACGGCAAAGTAAACACGGTCTAAGCACATTTCTTTTGGAATCACAATTTATGAATGGTAATTATCAGATTCCTTGTCTTCTTTTAAATTTTCATTTCCATCTCAAGCTAAAATATATCTGTGTGCATACATACTCACTGCTTTGGCACACAGATGGTGCATTGTTAACTGTGACAGAGTACCCAGCAGATGCAACTTAAAGAAGGGAGGGCTTATTTGGTTCACAACCTCAGGGGCTGTCTGTCCATCTTGCAGAAGGTGGCATAGTGGTTGTGACAGCTCCATCCATGGAAGTGGAAGCTTGTACCATGACTTGTTCCCATCTTGAATCAGAAATGAATCAGAAATCAGAGAGCTCAGGTAGCAGCAGAAGTGTGTGTAACATTCAAAGACCTACTTCTGCTATCTCAGTCAGAGGGTACCACAAACCTGCCAGCAACTGGGCACCAACTGTTCAAATTCATGAACTGAATGACCCCTTGTAGAGGACATTTCAGACTCAACCACCCTGGGGTGGATTAATTGGGAAGTCTCTTCTAGCCCATGATTTCTGTGATTTTCTGTCACTTAGAGAAAAATACAATCCAAAATATTCAATGAAAAGGTCCGGAAATAAACAATTCGTACGTTTTATGCACCATTCCGAGCAGCATGGTAGAGTTTCGCTCAGGATGTGAGCCATCGCCTTGTCAGATATCTACAGGTCCACACCCTTACCGAGTAGTTTCTTACTATCACCTTGGCTCTCAGACCCTCTGTGCATTATCACAGAGCTTCTGTTGAGAGAACCCTTACTTTATTAGATAATGGCCCCGAAGTGCCAGAGAAGTGTTACTGGGAACCAAGTCCTGTTTCTTTGTTTGTTTGTTTGTTTAAGTGATAAATTAACAGTTCTCCACTTAAAAAATATGATTTTGTCTGAAGTAAATAATTATACATTGTTTCTTTTCAGTTTTTTCCCAGATTTGTATTAACAGAGATTTCTTAGCTGTGGGCAGGAGTTCTGTGCATGTGCACAGCTATGTGCATGTCTATGAATGAGATCAAGTGCTACTTTGTCTTGCTACACATGGATTATCTTATCTGAACAGAAGGAAGGAGAAAGTGTTGCTGGTTGCAGATTCACTAATCCCCATTCCCTCTGTACCCACTGGATCTGATGAGCTCTCCCATGAATGTGAGGAGAGGAGAGGAGAGGAGAGGAGAGGAGAGGAGAGGAGAGGAGAGGAGAGGAGAGGAGAGGAGAGGAGAGGAGAGGAGAGGGGAGGGGAGGGGAGGGAAGGGGAGAGAGGAGACAAGAGGAGAAGGGAAGAAAAGGGAAGGGAGGGGAGGAGGGAGGGAGGTGGGGAGGGGAGAAAAGGGGAGAAAAAGGTTGATAAAGGTGTTTTTCTTGGTATATTTCCTTACAAATTCTGGAGCTGGTTGTATCTTAATTGCTCTTTGGTGTTTAGCAATACAAAATGCAGAGAGAAACAGAATTTGCCTAGGAAAACAAATTCTGGTTCAGAAGCTCAAGCTACCAGCCACTAGTCAGTGGTGAATGCAAGCCACTTTCCCTTATGTAGTGACAAATACTAAAGTGTCCTCTTCAGACATTCTTCCCTTGGGAAAAAGACTGCCACTGGCTCCCTGCTAACAAAGCTTATCACTAATTCATTTGGCTCCGCAAACCATAAAAGCTACTTTCCACACACCAAAGTGAATTTGCTATATTATAACTCAAGTCATCAACTGGGAAAATTTTCCTTCTGCATTGATTGAAAAGAAAAAGTTTAATTTCTTTTTAAAATTTGTCATAGCGCAAGACTTTTTAAGCTTTTCAATCTCCCTCCCCTATTTAGCACTAAAAAGATGTCCCTTTCATAAAAAAAAAAAAAAAAAAGTTTAACAGGTTATACACACTTAATAAAATCTCTCCTATATCTTTACAAAGTTTCATAAAGTACAAGCACCCCGAAAGGCACCAATTCCAAAACTGCTTACTTTGTTCAAGTAAACAAATAAGAAAGCAAACCAGGAGCCAAGTGGAAACCAAGCTAATCTCCAGACTTTCTTGGAACTTTTACTTTTATTTATTCTGTTTTCCTCTCTCACCTCTATAAGTGTATGAGTGCTAAGAATATATTACTTAATGATATCATTTGTTTCTAACTATTTCTAACATGGAAGCAGCATTTTTTTTTTAAACAGGAACTGTCACAAAAAATCATTTGGTATGAAAGAGAACAACAGTTCTTATACAATTAAATAATTGGTTGTTGAAAGATTATATTATGGGCTTTGCTATCAGTATCTAAATCTATTGGGCCATTTTTTCCAAATAAAAACATCAAGTGTACAGAGTGGAACATTGGGGCGGGAGGGTCTTTGTGTGGGGGTGATTTGAAATAAGGTGGTTGAATCCTTCAGCTGTGAAGAAAGCTCCACGTCCAGAAGAAGAAATGCCATCACAGAATAAAACATCTGCAATCCGACAGTCAAAGGACAGTGTCCCTAACCTTAGTCAAGGTGATGTCAAGCATTCCATGGAATGGCCAGGTTCAACTCTGTTGGACTACATGTCCCCAGAAATAACTGCTCCGTATTGAAAAACATGGTCTCCAACTTCAATCTATGCCTAAGGAGAGCACATTCACTGTCTAGTTTCATGGACTTTAATCAAGCCAGGGCTGGGAGCCCATCTTCAACACTTTAAAAAGATCCTTAAGTGTTCCAATGTAATTAATTTGTCATAGACAATAAAAACTAAAAGGTCACCAAGATGTCACTCAGTGTGCAGCCAAACAGCGTTCACATTTTAACTGAAGGAATGCCAAGATAGGCTCCCAAGTCTTTATGAAAAGACCCTATATATGTGCTTTACTGATTCGAACTTTAAAGGTGCTACTTGCCATACCACATGTCTATTTATTACTGATAAGAGTTTGCAAATGGAGCTTCTTGCCAGTAAGTGATTTTGCCATTTCTATAGGAGCACATTCTACTAACACAAGTGAGAATCTGAGGCTGAGTAATCTCACATTAGTTGAGGTCACATTTTGTCACGGAACAATTCCCATGTTTACAAAACCTCTGCTATTTCCTTACCAGAGCTATGGTGATTGAAAAATTGTAGGGAAGAGCATGCTATGTGTTTTTCTAGTAAGGTCAAATGTCAAAGAACCAAATCAATATCTAAAGCACAGGATTCTATTCACAGAGTCATCACCAGCCATTCTTTTAGACTTGTGACAATTAGATTAGACATCCCACCTTATTATTATAGCCTAATATTATTATAATAACAATATTACAATATTATATAATAATATTATAATAATATTATAGCCTAATATAACCTGTACGAATACTTCTGTCCACAAGTGACAAGATTTTTGAAAGCCAAGTTCTTTGCTTTGTGTGTTTATATATTATACACACACAAGTGTATTTGGTTGTATGTACATGTGAATATATGTTTATGTACGTAGTTCAAACTCCAACTTACTGGAGTCAGGCAGGCCCAATCCACAAGAACAGTCAATAATTATAGATTATGTGGTGTGTGCCTCCTAAGGCTGTCACACAAAATTTGGCATCATTGGCGCTACCCCGAGTTTCGTGTCTATAACTAGTGTGATACAGCAGCTTGCGGAGCCCAGCAGCCCATCTCATCACATCCCAAATGGAGCATGCTGAGTCAGTTATTGGAAAGAGCCTATTGGCTTTCTGTCCTCAGGGCAAGTTGCTCACTGGCATTAATTGGCTGAGGAAGAAGCTTATGGATTTTTCCTGGTAAAGGACGCATACATTTTATCAGACAAGGATCAGCTCAAAGACCGAAGCTTTTAATTCAGAAGCATCTAAAGATAACATACCTACACAGAACGTGGTAGGAGATCCAAGCTGAGGATACAGCTTCAGTGCTTTTCCAAATAACAAAAGTAACCCTATAAAGGAGACACTGCTATTGCCGTAGCCCCACTCTCCTTGCTAACACTCTCTTTGAGCTTCTCCAAAGGTATAAATAGAAGGCAATGAGATGAAGAGGATTCACTTAGGTTTCCCTCTAACAAGTACCTGAAGTTAATATCATGGTTAACCTGAGCATTCAATAGACATCTTTCAGTCATCCCAAATTTTACCTTCCGAACATGTTTCATACTTTCTGATGTAGTAGTGGCCTGCTGTGGCACCTTGCTGTTCTCTCACACCTCTAAGCACCCCCTTCTGCTGTCTTCCCAAGCTCTTCAGTTTGACAATTAATTTATTAGGGTCCCATGATTCTGTCAATGATTTCAATTCCATCTTTAGTCTTAAGCCAATCCATCTACCTCTTTCTAGCACAACTGACTTAGAACTTCAACATGTCTGTTTTGCATTCCAGCAACAACTTCTCAGTGGTTCCTCCTGCTCTGGCTGCAATAGTGGGTCTTTGATGGCAAAGATATGGCCTATTCCCCTGACAGCCACAGTTATTTTGACAATGGAGAAAATTTTATTTCTCTGGAACTGAATCTTCTGACTCTCATTTCCATGAAACTCACAGAGCGTTTTCAATACTAGATTGCACGCTGAGGCCAAATGTGTTTTGGAAGTGAGAAAGTGACAGCAGACAGGTCTTTTGGAAATCATCCCCAGCACAATAGCTGCCAAAAGAGACAATTACTACAGTTTAGTTTAACAATCTTAATTGGTTTTATTTCCAATTCTAGATCTGGACAACACTGTATTCCATAAAACAGAATAAGTGTTCCCATGGGCTGTGTGGAAGATGATGATGCTACATTGAGAGAAAGATGAAGATATGAAACATGCCCCCAAAAGCAGGCTGGTCATTTCCAAGTCACTTTTCTTGTGGCCAACAGGGGGAGACAGCACCAGGATAGTAACCGATTTTGTCCATCAACTTGAGTCATATTGGAACATCTGTGTAAGGATTGCAAAGGAGACATCATCTCTACCTTAAGCCAAGTTTAATCTGAAATAATGGTCTTTTATAATGGCCATTTAACCTGGACTAACCTAGATACCTTTTTCTCTCTGTCTGTCTCTCCCTGTCTCTGTGTGTGTATGTATGTCTCTCTGTCTCTGTGTGTGTGTGTATGTGTGTGTGTGTGTGTGTGTAATCTTCATATGGTACCATGTGGTCCCTCCTAAGCTTTGTTGTTGAAGTGTAAGAGTTGGCTTTCTTTACCCTGTAGAGCACTATCTATGACTACCTATGATTCTATTGTAACCCAGAAGTTCCGCCAGAACCTGTTCTCAGCCTTCTTTTGATATTTCCAGCAAAGCTGTGGCTTTCATGACTATTTACTACTAAAGGCTCTCTTTGCTCTTTCTTCCTAAGATGTTTGACTTACATCTGTTAGTGTGAATGAGCTCAACAAAGAAGTAAGCATTAAGAGACAAAAAGCCCAGGGAAAATTCTTAGAAAAAAAATTGAATTAAGAGGATTAAAAAAAAAAAAAAAAAGACAATAGAGAAAAAGTAGGAAAAACCCGAAAAACTAGTAGAGAAAAAAATGTTACACAATACACTGGGAAAGCAAAATTGAATATAGTTTTGTATATCATTTGTGTGTTTATGCATTATATACTTGAATGTATGAATATGTATGTGTAAAAATGTATGTATGTAGAAACATTTGTGTGTACATTTATGTATACATATATATGTGTGTGTAGTGTATGTGTGTGTTTATACACACACATACATGCATATATCCAACATGGAGACAAGGAAGGATGAGAAAGAAACTCAAGACCTCACAGAGTCTGGTAAAGCATGCTCAGAGAAGTTCCCAGAGGACAGAGACTAAGATATTAATGAAATCTCCTAAGGAAGAGAGTGAGAAAGCAAATCAGCCTTTATAAAGAGACAAGTCTATGAAATTAATAAATAAATGAGAAATGTCCTGCACAAGCTATCAATAGTACACCTGAGAAGTTTAGGCATCAATAAAGACACATAAAATGAGACACATGGGTTCCACTGTCCAGTATGGTGCTGGCTGGGATAGTGGTTCCCTGTCCTGAGGTCTATCAGAGTTTGCACCTATGAATATGCAGTCTTCTTGGCTGAGCCACCACAGTAGGTGCACAGCTACAGGTAATTAGGGCTTTCAACTATCAGAAAACACAGAGAAGTAAATGAGAGGCAGGTGGAAATGGCTCCAAGTAGTTCCTCTGCTCAATTAGCCTGGAATACTTGTTTCAGTTGAGTAGAGTGGGATGGGAATCAGCCTCCTGAACTGAGGAAGGAATGGGGAAGTCAGATAAAGTGAGTGAAGAAAAGTTAGTCTCCTGCCTTATGGGTCCAGGAACTGGGGACAGCAACTAGGATCTAATACAGAACTGGCTATCGAGTTCTTGAATGAGTATGAATTATAAAATATCAGCTTTGTAGAAGCTGAAAACCAAGACTGATTACTGTCTGAAAGCTAAGACCACAAGAGTGCCTTTGACCTTTTCTGAGGCTTGGAATGGGGACCAGGTGGAAGTCCTCTGCTTCAGCAGAAGGCCAGTGTTCAAACTAAAGCAATCAGACATCTGAGTCAGTGTTCTTTTGCTTGAAGGCGCTTTCACATATTTGAATGGTCCAGGAAGAGGTCATATAACCTCTATAGGGGCTTGTATAAATGAAGAACATTAAAACCGCTTTCCTCTCCATTTGTCTCTGCATTTCCCCCGTTGATCCTCTATGCGGTAGCTCTTGTTATTGGCTCTTTGTCTCTCTAGGAGCTCCAATTATATCATTCCTCAATGTGTTCCTTCAGTTTCATTTCTGCTAGGCTATGTCGTTCAAAACTATAGCTGGGCATGATGGTGCACACCTGTAACAGACACTGAGCCAGGATGATTGTTGGGCGTTTGAGGCTAGCCTGGACTACTTAATGAATACCAGCTACCCTGAGCTACATTGTGAGGCCCTTTCTCCAAAACATAAAACCAAATCTTTCAGTTTTAACATAGGATTTTTTGACAGTCTTTTTGAGGCTAACAGAATCTCAACTTTTCTTGACACAGGTAGATTGTTTTCTTGCTTTAAAAAATAGGAAATTTTACAAAATTCTTTTAAGTAGTTCTCTGTTATCATGCACATTTCAATACTCATTGGTCTAGTATCTATTTTTTATTTTCTTTCTAGATACTTCTATATTTACTACATCCAATTAAACCAATTAGGTCCCATCCCACCAGGGCCTTTTTCTCTTCTCATTGGCACAGTTCTCATTTCTGTATCTCCCATTTGGGAATACTCAATTTATTTGAAGAGACATTTTTTTTGTCTTCTCTGTGTAGAAATTTACTTTGTTCATTTATGTATGTTCACTTTCTGTCCTCTCTGCATTTCTGGTATAATGTATCATACTCTTCTTGTATTATAGAACTGCATATTTTTCATTTCCCAGCTAGAACACATAGTTATTGGCCCAATGCCATCCATACAGAAAAACTAAAAAAATAGTGAATGAACACACAAATGAGTGAATAGGAAAGATGCAGGAGTAAATTCTAGTTTACCTTCAATGCTTCTTAAGCAGTCAGTTTGTTTATAATATTTGGCCATTTTATTGGTGGTAGCAATGATGTTGGATGTGGAACCCAAAACCTTAGGGTCAAATATGCTAAGCACCCTTCACCTTCAGCCTGTAGCCTTTAAAGACCATTACCAACTTAACCCTTAAAAGCATAACAGAAATGTGATTGGAAGCACATTTCTTCCATGGAATGGGGCCAACCTTGATGAGGACTGTGTCAATCATTTGGAACCTGTTGTGAGTAGAGTTGGAGTTCCAGAGTAAACGATCTACACACTTAACTTCTAGCTTAATTCCATTCAAGTTTCAAAACACAAATAGGAGTCTCCCTTCCAGTGAGAAAATGAATCTCTACGAGCACAGATTTGTCCCTACACTTGGACAATAAAGCAAAATGTTTCCTCTGTAAAGAGGGGTACTATAGCTTCAACATGGAAACATTAGAGCTCATTACATTTGAGGCAGGCTTTAAGGAAGAAGAGTCAAGAAATAGCTGTTATTCCAACAGTTGGAAGTTAGTGAATTAGGAGAGGGACCTCTCAAAGAAGATTAGTAGAAATAGATCCTTTTTAGGGAGATTTTTTGGGGGGGTTGAGTGGCATGATAATCCAGAAGAGAATTTTGTAATCCTGCTCTGGTCCCTTCCTCAACTGAATATCAAATTGCATGTATTTCATCATAGATTAATTCAGTTTTGGGAGAATGATGGGATGGGAACATTATCAAAGAGTTTCCTTTCAAGATGGTTAGGCTACTGAAAGTACACATAGTGTGACTCAAAACAGTCGTACGACTACATGGACAGAAGCACAGATTTCTTGTTTCATTTTAATTTACCAGGAATTTTCTTCCCAAGGTAAATGACATGGGTTGCAACTTAATCCACTAGAATTTGAAAATTTCCCAAGCATGGGACCTTGCTTGTCTAAAAAAAAAAAAAAAAATTGCTCTAAGTTTTAAGTGAAAATAGAAAAGGACATTGACCAAGGCAGAGAAATCCAGGATGAAATGATCAGGTCTCCTTGGTGTACAGTACATTTCAAAGTAAGTAATGCTTCCAAATCACTTTATCGTGAAGTTGTATCCACTTCCTGTCTCTTCCTGTTCTATATGTGTTTGTAATGACATATCGATTCCAAGGCCAGCTTGAAATGGGATGAAGCTGCCCCTCCAGTGGTGGTGGAGGGACATTTCTCCTGAGTCAGCCTAACCAGTGCAGACTTTCAATGTATGATCTGTCAACTGGGTGACTGGTCCTTGCATGACATGGGGAAATAAGTCTGAGAAAAAGAGAATGATGATGGGAAAGAGAGGCGATGAGACCTTTCTCATTTCAGAGGTGAATTGAGTTCCAGGCCTGGGTTAGCAGTTGTCTATCAAATTCTGTCCAACTCCTTTTCAAAGTCAAACATTTTCAACATAACAGCACTGATATCTCAGGCACAGATTTTCAACCAGAGCCCAGCTCAGCGTCCAATCCTGCACTGATGGACACTGCCAGCATGATTATCTAACCCCCATTCATTTAGTGGTTCATGAATGTGATATTGATCAGGCTAGCAGAAGGCCTCAGGGAGTTTCCCTTCTAATTTCAGAAAACTTCAGTTCTGATGATTGGTTGTAGGGCGTGTGTACAGCAAAATATAGAAAAACAACTAACCAGAAGCAGCAGAGAAAATACTGGGCGTGTACAGACCAAAATAAAATGCATGAAAATGCTAGCTCCATTATGTGTGCTTGAAGAGCAAAAAACAGTTTTATTACTTTCAGCTGCATGTGGTAACTTTGAAATAGAGCGGTTTCAGTTAGATGACAACTGTTTCTGCTCTAATGAACAAATAAGATGGACGTCTTCCAAAAGCTTCAATTTTCATGGAGACACATTGGCATAATTTTGAAATGCTTTTTGATCTTCAGTAGGGTAAAAGCTAACACTTATTAAGTTATTACTAAACACTGAGGCCTGTGTTAGATAACTCTCGTACATTACTTCCTGTGGTTTAGTGAATTATGTATGTATATACGTACATACATACATATGTAATACTCCTCTTTTTCAGATGGCATGAGTGAGTTTTATGAAGGTAAGAAGTAAAAATGTCAAAATTTATACAATTGGGAAGTGATAGAGCTCTGACATGAACGTTGTGCTCGAAGTTGGTATGTGCAAAGGAATAGATTACATGTGTCCAAGAGCTGGTGTCCTTGTTTCTCTTATTCAAATGCAACACAGGAGCTAGAACCCAACTTCGAGGCAAACAATAAAATGGAATAGTTGATTTAAGATATACAAATAATGTATATGATAAATATTTTACAGGAAAAAATTTGAAATTCCTTTTTGTTAAAATGCCAGCCATCTTTAAAAAACATCTTAATATTTCTAGAATTCTTTAAAGTCATTTTTAGAGCCAGTACATGTCCTACGTGAAACAATTTGATGACATGAAATAAAGAAAATGTTTTAAACACTTTCTTAGCATTTGAAAAACTTTTAAGTCACAGTTATTAAGGTGAGTTGAGGAAATCAAAACAGATTAATAAATGCAGTGGTGAATCTCTTTCCCTGTGACCGTTGTACAGTCTAGCTGGGAGAACGGATATTTATGCATTTACCTCAAAGCAAGACTGAAACAGAGGAGCAACCTTCTGTATATTTCACATAAGAAGATTGACTACTAATGCATAATTAAATTTAATCTGTTAAATAACCTTGGTTTTGTTTAAGGTTTTTTTCTTGTAAATGTATTCCAATGATGTATAAAATTAACCCCTTTTGATATCTAGAAGAATAGACATAAGCATACAAATTGAAGTCATGAAAAATGTCATCATTTCTTCTGGTCTAACAATGACTAGGCATCCTGTATGTTTTGAAAGGATGAAAAGATAAATTACCCTCCAATGTATGATTCTTTTATAATGATAAAATCATTCTAGGAGTTATCTACTTCATCCTAGCTAGCACAATAGATCTTACCACTTAATGGCGAGTGTGGCTGAAGCTGAATTGAATATCTTAGTTACCAAATTTAGATTTCATCTTTTGAGGACATGTTTCTTAAAATGGGTAAATTGTTCAGAGTTCTCATAATTAAGAATGTTCTAAGGACTTTGTCACATGTTCCAAGGACAGCTTGAAAGAAGGAAAACAAATGTACAGCTGTTTCATGATACTGTAAGAACTGTGGATGGCACCCGGAGCCTCACACATATGAGACTGATTTTACATCACAGAGGTAACCTACAAGTCCAGTAATGTGTCTTGACAACTGATGAGATTTCCTGGGTGACTCTTGGGAAAAGGACAACCCGCCTTTGTCAGTTATAACCTCACATGTAATCCAATCCTTACCCTGAAATGTCACCCAAGCCTGTAATCATTGAAGGCTAAATGAATGAGATTTTATTGTTGCCATTAAGCAAAATTATCTTCTCCCAGGGCTTGATTCACTTTCTAATGAGCAAAGACAGTGGGAAAAACTTCTTTGGTTCAGAGATTTTTCAAAATTGGCCTTTGTATTACCCACTGTGCCTTTCAATCAATCGTTTGCTAAATATTTCCTTTTGCTTTTGTTAATCCAATTCAACAAATGCATCTACGCTTATGGAGAAGAAAATAGTAACATTGGGCAATTATCTGGCTTGCTGGCTGATGCAGAAACCCATCACAAATAATTCAATAATTCAGGCACTGAAGTGGATATTTTTGCCCGTGATTTTCAATTGGCCTACCCATCATACTTTATGTATGCATACAGGATTTTCTCTGTGTTTAGTGCTGTAAATCAGTGGAAAATGAAAAGAGTTCCTAGGTGGAGTGCAGATAAAAAGAAGGCAAAAGCAATTTTGCTTTTGCATTTCCCTTCTTGAGGCTTTAAAGTTCTTATTATTAATCTGCCCCAGGAAGTTTCTGTCTTTGCTTCTCTCCTGTTATCTTGAGAACAGGTGTTCCAGGAGACTTACTCTTTCCAAATCTAACCTTTTAATGGAGAAGCAAATATTGTAGAGGCTGGAAAATCAACAAAACAAAAACTTGTTTTCCGCACTCCTCACCAGAAAACAAATATCAATAGTATATTAAAGGACAAGATAGATCAGGCAGAAAACTCTCTATGCTGTTGAACCACCTGGCACAAGAGGCTCAGGGCAAGGAGAAATCATAACATGTTATTGCCAATTTCCATGATGCATTGTTGTAAAGGTTTGCAGATATAACACACAAATGCAAGTTCATGGTTGGGACTAGAGTTGAGGAAAAAGTAACCAGGGATGGGTCTGGTGATAAATTGAAAAAAAAAAAATGTTCCCACCTCTGTAGAAAGTAACTCGGACAGGAAAGATGCTATGTATAGTGTGTCTTCCACTTTATTTTGCTTTATTTTCTGCAGACATCCCTCTTCATCTCACACTCCGAGTGGCATGCTCACTCCAGCTAGCTGTACTCCTTTACACAAATCTTCTGGAGGATGGACTTGGAACCCCCAGGTATTGATACCAAGCAGGCCTTCAGGGCTCTCATGTCAACTCCACATTCAGCCTATGACAGGAGGGGTGCAGCTTTTCTCATGGGCTTTGTTGAGGGTAAGCAAGGATATCACAGATTATAAAGACAATGAAGAGCAGACACTTAACAGTGACCCAAATGGGAATGCAACCCAATTTTAGTAACCATATGACTTTTATAATATCATTACAAGTATTTTCATGAAAAGTAAGTAATTGTAATTCCAAAGTGCTGAGTTGCCTCTTGTGGATTGAATTCATAAGTATGTTGACAAGAATAAGGCAAAAATTGCTCTCTTGACTCTTGTTAATGGATAAGATTCTAGTTCAGGGAAACTGAATGCTATTGTGCTAGGCACACTGGCTTAAATTTTTGGTGTTGTTCTGTATCTTCTGGCATCCACAGATTCGTAGAAAAGCAAGGTCATCTTGAACAACTCACTGCAGGGATTTCCTGATATCACCCCTTGGGCTTCTGGTTGGAATGTGTCCATAGGCATTTGAAACACATCGCCTCCCACCGTGTTTAGAATGCCCTAAACATCCACTGCCTCCCAGAGTCCCTCCCTTTGTTTCTGCATTGTTCCTCATCTCATATAATTCCTAATCATATGACAATTTTTGAAGATCTGCACACTAGTGCAAAATTTCCTCTACTGACTCTTGTCTTTTTACCTGATTTTTTTTCAGTTCCATTCACTGTCTCTATGCCTTTTTCATGGTGGAAAGTTTAGTAAATTTGCAAGTAATCCCTTTAACTTAAGATGAAGAAAGCAAAAATACTAATAACATCCCCTGCCCATCTTTTTGTTATGTTAGTGAGGAGCAGCCTCTATGAGGACACCCAAGAGGGACTTTCATCTGGTAGAGAGACAGCTGTTGACACACAAAGTCATGAAGAGCATACCACTCTGGTTGTCCAAAAGGCTCACGATGGCATCAAAGAACATGGATGAGGCTGTATTTTTCTGTATTATTTTCTGCTTTTTTTTTTTTTTTGTTTGAATGAATGAAAGCTTTGAAACCAAAAGGAAAATACATGAGCTTCAGGCACTAAAGAAAAAGTAGACTTACTTTTGTTTACTCAATATTTAATTATTTATCATATTTACGTGGAAGATACTGCTCTGGAAATTCAGAGCAAAAAAAAAAAAAAAAAGGAAAGTACACTGCTGAAATTCTGTGTGTACCAGTTTAATATTAAAGAAACAAAAATTTAATGGGTATTACAGAAGAACTCACAATTCACATATGTAATTTAGAAGAAGATGGGAAAGCACTGATTGCTGCTGTGTGTGTGTGTGTGTGTGTGTGTGTGTGTGTGTGTGTGTGTGTCTTGGGCTACAGCATTCTGAAGTAACTCTCTGCTAAGAACATCTAGCAAGGGCACACACTGTGGAGAGTAGTTGGGTTTCCCCTGGCAGGAGTAGATATTCAATCTGTAATGTCCCTGAAATGAAACAGTGGTTGAAAAAAAAGATTCATGACAGGAAGATGAGAAATTACTTCCTCTAACCCTGACTCCACTGAGCCTTGACTGCTAGAAACATGGAAAAGATTAAGCATGTGTATAGCACTGAGTTGTCCTAATGCAAGCATCCCTCTTGGTGGCTTTGGTTTGAACGTGGAGTGTTCTGCTCAGGTCCAACATGGTAAAGCTTAGTTCCTGGGCCTGGACATTGTTTTAGGGGGTTTTGGACACTTTAGAGGAGGAAGTTTTGCTGGACAAGCAGGTTCTTGGTTGTGGGTACCCTTATTTCTCTGGGCCCCTATCTGCTTTCCTCTGCCTCCTGCCTACCACATGGTGAGTCACTCTTCTCTAGCATGTGTTTCCACTCTGCTTTTTTTCCCTTCACCTCATGTCCAGAAACAGCAGGACCAAAAATCATGCACCAAAACCTCTGAAACTCTGGACAAAAACAAAGCCTTTCGCTGTGCTGCTGTTTGCTCATGTCAGAATTGTGCAGGATTAACATTAACATAGACAGGAGGTAGCTGGGGAGCTACTTAGGGGTACCTTGGTTAGATAACAGAGGGTGGCCTTCCGTCTCCTGGAAACAGCCTCTCCTAACAGCCAGTTGTGTTGTCTATATCCACATTGTACTAATGTTTATCTACTCATTTCCTTTTGGGTAAGAATATAGTCAGGTTAACTCTACCAAATTTGGTCTTCAAGACTACCATACCAAAGCAGCACCTGCTAAAATAATCCCTACCAGAGATCATTGGTTCCATTAGGGTGCATTTGGTAACTACATTTTTTTTTCCTTTTGATCTGGCATTGGTGATGGATGCTATGGCTTTTGCATTCTAGACAACTGCTCTATCTTTGAACTATATCCCAAAGATGCCGTCTTTGGCATCTTAGTTTGTGGCAGAGCCCCAACAAATTTCCCAGATTGGGCCTAACGCTCCTTGTAGTTTAGGCTAATCTTCAAGTTGTAATCTTCCTGATTCTTCCTCTAGAGTAGCTGACAACATGCAAGGCATTGTCTAAAAACATAATCATTGTCTGACCCAAAATGTCATCAGTGAACCTCCTCTAGGGTAGGTCATGCCTCTCCCCAGACCTGAAATAGGTATAACCCAGGCTTGTGTGGGAGCCCAGGCTGGCCATCTGGAGCCAAGTGAAGTTAGGGCAGGGGAAGTGACTAAACATATTGAATGAACATGTGCGACTTACTGTGGACAAATGAGTTCCTGAAGTGGAAAGAAAACCACAAAGGTTGTATGTTAAAGCTATGAAAAATCATGGTCAGAAACTGCAAACAGAAGCACAAAGGCTTTGGCTCACGATTTCAGAAAATTTCCTATTTAAGCCTACTGCTTTGAGCCAGGGTTCAAGCCAAACAACAAGGAGGTGGTTGTGTCTGACAAAACAGAACACCATACCCCCAGCAGGCAAGGAGAGAAGAAGACATAAAAGAGGAAGTCAGGGAAGGGTAGACCTTATGACCATATACCACTGTCCTATTTCCTTCCTCTAGGACCCACTTCTTACTGTTAATCACCTCTCAACCATGCCCCCATCTTATAAATCTATCAAGGGATTAATCCATTCGCTAGCTCAGAGCCTATGGATACAATCAGTACCTCAAGGCCCATCAGCTGACAGCCAACGCTGCAGTGCATGAGCCCATAGAGATATTTTGAATTTAAACCACAGAAAAAGGAAAGACCCTCCTATAAATCCTGGCCATCCTGAGATTCAAGCTGCTCCAGTTAGCCTATCCAGCTGGAGGATCAAACCCTCGGTTCCTCAAATCCAACGCAACTATCAAAGGACACGATCTTGATCTGAATACTGATGCTATACACTCTGATCTACAGGAGCTGATAGGACAAAACTCAGTGACATCTTGCCTAGAGTTATACGATTCTCACTGCCTTATATGTATGAAACGAGAGCACTTTACCCATGCTTCAGTATAAGGCTTCATAGTTTTAATTGAAAAAAATTTATTCTTCCATGCCTGTCTTATCCAGCTCTCAGTTTAGCGTCTTCTGAGATTTTAATCTTTCTTATCTGAAATATTGACTCTAGACTGATTTTCAGACTCCATTTCTCTCAGCCTTTGATTTTGACTTGGTATCACATCCATGCCCATATGTTTTTTGCTGTGTCTATACAATACATCGTTGTGAGAATGTCACCTCAGCAGCATTAGCTTCCTTTATCGTCGTAAGGTTGACTCCGAAGTGGTCTTGCTCCAGTTGGCATATTGCTGCGTTTCTGTGTCCTGCATCACAATTAGAGATCTATTCATCCTGCTGTGTGGTGAGCAAGATTAAGCCTGTTACAAATTAAAATCCAACAAATGCCGGGTTTTATATGTACAATTTTGCAACGGCATCAAAATACAGCAAATCATTTGTTTGTAATAACTTTTCAGTATCTTTTTTTGGGATAAAAAAGATCCTCTTTCACATTTTCAAAGTTGACCTTCACAGTTGTGCCTGTGAACCCGGGGGAATTCAAGGGCTAAGTCTAAGTTGCCTTTTTGTGTTTTATCAAGTCATCCCGTGAAGCCTGTGAGCATTGGTAAGCTAAGACTTTTCTGTCTTCTAGACTGGCTTGTTGATGTGGATAAACTCAGAGCTTGAAAATGCAATTTGAAATAGAAAAAAAAAAAAGGAAACAAAACAAAGAGAATAAGGAAGAGTGGTTTATTAAGAATGTATTATATTCCATGCTAATGTCAATATAAATGCAAAGTAAAAACCCAGCTGGACTTGAATGCTTTGGAAAGATTCTGTAATTCTTCAGAATTTCATTAATCTAGTCACAAATAACTGGGCTGCTCTGCATGCCTACCCTTCCCCCACACTCCTGCCTTCTTCCAGTGCTCATTTTAAATAGTTTTAATGCTTTGGAAGTATTCATGAATTCCGGTTGCTTCACTCTCCTAATCATGTTGTCGGCTTAAAATTCACATTTAATTAACCTCTTCACCCAAGGCATAAATCAATAATAAAATTCCAAATGCTTACCATACCAATAGTGATTTCCATTTGGAGGGAAACTGTTGAAAATTAGACATCTGGATGCCCGAAGAAAAAAAGAACCAGAGGAGTGGAGTGAAAACGTGTGCACTAAGAAAAAAGGCAGTGCTGGATAGAGAGAGAATATCCACTTATTTAATCTTCAGTAACAGCCTTATCTTTAGTATAGATTTGGAACTGTTTTATCTAGAAAAGTTAGAGGCAATATGATGCTGTAATAGGACTTAGATTCTAAGGAAAGGTAAAAGATTAAAGAACAGTGCCCTTAGGGAAAGGACCAAAGGATGCATGGCCTGACAAATCTAATTTCAGTTGGGCTAGGAACACGCTAGCCATATGACCAGCAGTATATACTTTAATACCTCCGAGAATTGAGTTCCCCACATATCAAATAAAATATAGTTTAACTACATAGAGGATATGTTTCATATATATCTCTGTCTCTCTCTGTCTCTGTCTCTGTCTCTCTCTCTTTCTCTCTCTCTCTCTCTCTCACACACACACACACACACACACACACACACAGAGTTGCGAAGTGCAGAGACTGGTTCATGACATATGCAAGTCAGGTTTACTGTTCCCAGAGAACTAGTCACATCCATATATTCCGTGTATCCCTCCTGTCTGGTTGAAGGACTCCTTTTATTTACATTGTAATGTATTTATAAAAGGCTATAGGTTACATATTGGAAAACATATCCATGCTATGTATATAATTAATTCAAGGACTTTTAGGAGATTTGAAGAGGTATTAAACCATCACTGTGACACTGTTTCTGACACTGACTTCTACTGGATTCTAATTCACACCTCCCATTTCAGCAAAAATTCACCTTCTTATCTCTGTCTCTGTTTGTTTTTCTGGAATTTCACATAAATAGAATCATATAATATTGGTCTTAAAGTCTGGCTGTTATCATTAAGAATAGTGTTTTTGAGGTTCACCCAGGTGGAAACATGCCTTAGTAATTTATTCTTTTATATACTGAATATTATTCCATTGTATTAATGTAGCGTATTTTCTCCACTGTTTACCAAGTGATAGATACATTATTTTGAATTTGAGAGTATTTTGAATAACATTGCTTTACAATTTTGAATAGAAAAATTTTGAAACTTATTATCATATTTTTTCCTTGGGTAGAACTGCTGTATTATGTACTAAGTTCATTTTTAAACTTTTTACAAAACAAACTATCTCAATATTATGCTATTATTTTATACCATGACCAATACCATCAGCCAGTATCCTAAGCAATGTTTGGTACTGGAAAATTTTTGATCCATCAAGACCTGTCTACTTGGTGTAGGTTTGGGACACTGTGCAGTACTTTCCATTCTTCTAGTGACTAGTATTACTGAGTGACTGGTGCTACATTGGCCCAGTAGACACATACGATGTGACTGATCTATTCCAATGTTTTGCCCATGTTTTACCTGAGTCAGCTTACTGGAGTTTCATGTTTCTTATACATTCTGAATCCATGTCCTTAAAAGAGATATAACTTGAAAATACTCTCTCAGACTCTGTGATTTGTTCCCTGTATTGTTATTGATACTTTTTGAAAAGAAAAAAAAAAAATTTTAAATCGCTCTACTTCGTCAATATGGTTTTGAGGCCTAGATGGCGCTTTCACTTTTATATCTGTTACCTTTGTCTGATTCAATGCTACTGAGGTTGTCTACTTAGTTTTCTTCCAAAATTCTTCTTTAAAATTGGTTTTACACTTAGGTCTATGATGGATTTTAATTGGTTTTTGCTAATGGTTAAGAAATACAAGTGTGTTTCTCGTGTTTAAGCATATATGCATATATAAGTACACGTTCTTAAACAAGAAAAAGAAAACTTTTGAAGAGAATTTGGGAGAGATTATACTGAGTCTACACATCAGTTTTGGAGGACTTGCCATGTTAAAAGCGTTGTCTCATGGAAGACACAGTGTCCGCCCTCATGTTTTCTGTGCTCAGTTGAGTAGTGTTTCCATCAATCAGAGTAAAGGTTTCTGAGTTATTCACCTGTACCTCGCTTCCCCTTCTGCTTTTCCCACTTATTTTGGTCAGGGAATTTTAGACGTAATTGTTTCATGATTAAATAACTTATAAAAATTTAGAAATGGAAATGAAAGGAAGTCAAAATGGGGAGAGGGCAAACAAGGGTCTCCAGGGACACTGCAGAAGGAGAAATAGTCTGCACGGTAGGTGACAACTTTCTACTCTCAGAACTGACATGTTCTGAGAACAATCATCCACCAGTTTGTGGATAAGAAAATCATAATAGGGCAATTCTTTCTCCAGGAACAGCCAATGCATTGGAACCTGTCTTGAACGCTTTGCTGTGTGGGAATCCCAATGACAGAAGAGTCTGCAAGATGTCATAGCAGGAAACAAGGGACTATGTAGGTGATTGACAGTGTGCCTGTCACATGATACTTCCTTTGTCACCAGCAGCCTAATGCCTAGCTGTCTAACCTGTGACCAAGGGTCCCTCACACAGTAAATTTGTTTCTCCTAGTAGATATCTAATGACCCCTGACTGACCTTCGTTCATTCTGAACCTGCCTAGCCATCACTCTGCCTCTGTTTCCCACTTAAGTGTCTCTACTGGTATTTCAGACCAAAGATAGCCTATGTGAGTTCCTGGCTTTTCAGACAGATTGTTCAAACTCAGTATACCCTTGGAACTGAAATTAAGTTCAAATATATATTATTTACAGATCCTGAGTGAGGGGAGACACCTCGGGTGGGAGCACAATCCTCTCTCCCTCATTCCTCAGAGGCAAGAATGGAAGAGTACGAAGGGAAGAAGGGAAGGAACAGAGTCAGCCAAAGATCAGCAATGTACATAAGGAATTGAATGTAAGCACTTTAAATTCTAGAGCTAGTGTCTGAATCATCCACTGAAAGAGTTTGTGGGAAAATGGAAAGCTGAGGATACTAGTTGGAAAGATGCTACCCAGCTTTTATCTTGGTCACTGCTTGGACCACTGGACGTGAAGGTTGGCTGATGCATAGGCAGCAAGGTCACTGCTTGGACCACTGGATGTGAAGGTTGGCTGATGCATAGGCAGCAATCTTACATGTGTCCTTATTGTGATGCTCTACTTAAGTGATAGCATATGTTTATAAAACATTATGTTAAACTAAATACTAGAATGACACGGTGAAAAAAAATCACAATGCCTTTGATGTGGACACAAGATTATCCAAATGCTTTTTGTGGAGGGGGGGAAACTACATTAAAAAATAATTTCCTGGATAAAACTAAACATGAACAATTTTTGTATACTTTTCGAAAGTTCTAAAGTAGTTTTACATAAATTGCCCCTGCTTTACCTCATTTTCCAGGTCTAATCACTATAATTTCATAGTCCTATTTTTTTCACTGACAGGATATCCCTTAATTCTGGTCCTATTGTTTCACTTTTTAGCATTAATTTTAAATTTTGCATAATTTGCACTTTAAATTACCATGACATTTTTAAGCTTTCATTTTCCTTAAAATATTCATCATGTAGTAATACCTGCTGAAGACACCACATACTTTGGTCAAAGGATGGAAACATCAAGTTGTTAAGGACTGGGAAACATCATCCCTATGTGATCACTTTCATAGCACAATAAGATGCTATTTAGGTTGCTGTAGGAGAAAAGTCATCAATATTCCTACCCAGCTGTGAACCCTTAAAAGAGCAATAATGAACACTGTGGCAACATAGTCCTGTGATACAACAGTGACCTGAATGTTATAGGTGTAACCAACTGCCTTCTGATTGGATATAAGGCTTGCTCCATAAGAGGGGATATATTAAATTTCCTCTTTATGTTAAAGTAAATAAGTAAATTTTTCTGTGTCCCGTGGCCAAAGTATACGGTGTCTTTAGCAGGTGTTACTATCTGATAAATATTTTAAAAGAAACGAAGGCATAAAAATGTCATAGTAATTTAAAATGCAAATTATGTAAATTTAGGAGTAATGTAAAAAGTATAATAGGATCAGAATTAAGGATATCTTATCATTGAAAAACTAGGAATCTGAAATTATAGTGATTAAATCTGGAAGTATATTAAATCCTGGTACTGTAAATCTGGGCAAGAACTCATGGTTGTGTAGCTCATAGGTCCCATGAGTGAATCTACTACTTTATTTTGATAAACGGACATAGCATCATGTATCTCTATACTCATGGATTCATACACCTTTCAGGCATCACCACAGAAGTCTTTGTTTGCTGTTTTGTTTTGTTTTGTTTTTTGTTTAGTGGATGAGAGCTGAACTAGCTAGCTTTCTGTGGTTGTGATAAAACATTCTAGCCAAAACATTGTGGAGGAAAGAATTTATTTCATCTGATAATTTCCTCTTAAAGTTCATTACTGTGGAAAGTCAGAGCAGGACTCAAGCAGGAATCCTGAGGCAGGAAGTGATGCAGAAGTTCTGACAGAATACTGCTAACTGGCTTGTATCCCATGACTCTCAGCCTTCTTCTTTTATACAACTCAGAACCACCTGCCCAGGAGAAGTATCACCCTCCCACATCAAATCAATAACCAAAAAACAAACTCCCCACAGACTTGTCTACATGCCAATTTGTTGGAGATATTTTCTTAGTTGAAGTTCCCTTTTCCCAGGTGACTCTAGTTTGTGTCAAGTTGGCAAAGAACAAACCAGCACAACTGTTAAAGCAGAGACAAATAAATGACTCTTGGATTGAATCTCACCCACTCATGTACCCATCCTTGGCTTCCCTTGTCCCATGAAGCAGCCACAGCTGGCCAGCAGCAACAGCTGCCCCCAGGTAGGAAGCCACCCGGGTTCCGAGTGGGTAATGTGGTCCTTACCACATTTATTGGAGCCTGGAGCCACTGAGAACAGAAACCGAGGAGGTTGCCATCAGAAGAGCATTCTCTCTTGTTTAATGTGTATGTGTGTTGGGGGGTATAAATTTATCAGGTTGAGGTTGAGGGAGGTTCTTTTGGTATTCAGGGGTAATGCATTCGTTAAAACAGGTGAGCAGTTCTGCTAATCGTCCCTGCCCCTTGAAGGGGTTGGAATTTTGCTGCGGCTTGTGGTCTGTCAGTACAGAGGGACCGGGCCAAACTCCGCCAGCTCTTTAGGGTGAGAGCTGGCTCGCAAGCACCCTGTGGACCCATAACTGTGTGACTATTCCACAGGAGCAGCACAAATAACCAAAGTGCAAAGATTGGAATACTCAGACACAAATGTCACATTTCTATCACACTCCTTTCCTCTGGGAATATTTGGGAAGAGGAGGGTGAAGAGACTGACAGGGAGCATTGGAGTAAAACCATGTAAGAACTTACAGCAGATGTAGTCGCCCCACAAAACTTGCATAAGATTGAATCTGTGAACATTCCAGCATGGAGAAAGGGAGAGGACCTCCCAATACACCCCTAACTGAGGACTTACAGACAGTTGATGGCTTTTCAGGGAGAAGAATCAGTTTTAGTATCGATTTAGTGGATGTCCCATAGCCATTAGTATATAGTTAATAAAAATTGAACTCAGAGAATTATTAAAACAAAGAGGACAAAAAGTTAAGAGGAAGAAGAGGAGTTGGCAGAAGATCCAGGAGTAGTTAGCAGAAGAAATAGAGAGTGATTATTATCCAAACACATTATATGTATGTATGAATACAAATATTGTAAATATTTATATATAAGGTTTAAATATATATATATATATATGGTTTAAATATATATATATATGGTTTGTATTAAAATAGCTAGGATCAGTTTCACACTCCTACCTTAAACAACTAGCACAATGGTTGTTGAACACTGATCTATAGACACTACTAGACTGTGATTCATGAAAGAAGGGAAGCAAATGGTGTAAACACAGGTGTAATTTAGCTGGTTGTCTAAGGTCAGAGGAAGATTTGCCCCTCAGTGGTAACCAAAGAGACTGGGATCAGAAGCAAAAAGGTCAAAAACACCTAGAATGTGTGGATCTGATTATTATGGAGGTGAAACTGTATAGAGACAGACAGAGTATTTGCACCTTTCCTCCAGATAAAAGATGACTACGCAAGACAATGGAAATAACCACAGAAAACAGTTGGTGCATTGAACTATAATTTCCTGTGGTCTGGAATCATAGCGTATCCCATCAGAAAATATGGAATGACTTTTTAATACATGTCTTCAGGTAGTGCTCTGAGGAGACATCATTCTTAGCCCAAAGCTTCATGGATTCATTCTAAGCAAACTTAAAGGCAGTGTGTGAAGCATTCAAACTGACATCAGTGTTTTAACTGCACCTCAGAAAAATGTACAACATCATTTAAAGCAATAAAACAAAACTCAGATCCCCAAAATATATAATCCACAATGGCTGACTTCCAAAAGAAAATTACCAGATGTTACAACAAGCAGAAAAATATTATACAGCCGAAAAATCAATCAATATAAACTGACACAGGAATGGCAGTGATGATAAATTTAACAGGTGCAGATGTTAAAATAACTATCATAAATATGCTCAAGATGTTGAAAAATGTATCAAATAAATATGATTAAAATAGAAATAAGTGACCAAAAAGATCCATATAAACCTCTATAAGTTAGTACAGTATATTTGAAATGGAGGATACATTTAGTGGGATTACAAGCAGATTATACACTAGCTATGTTTAACAGCAATAAGACAAAAAAAAAATGAGTTCAAATACCCAGAAGTTTTACAAACTCTGTGAGGAATGACCATAAAGACAGCTATATCAAGAAACAATCTGAGTAAAGTATGATTCAAAGGTAGCTACTGAAATTCGTAAAGGAGTGAATGGTGAAGCATCTCCCAAGTTCAAGAGGTAAGGATGATGACGAACAGCCATTAAGAAACTATGATAACTAGCGATGATGGAGAGAGACATTTTAAATGACCTAAGAGAAGAAGCAAAACAATGCACCAACCAAAAATTCTATATAAGGTGAAAATATCTTCAATAAATGGAATTGAAAAATCTTATTAGAGAAATAAAAGCTGAGAAAATCGATTTGCAGGTTGGCCTTACATGAAATGTTGAAGGAAATGTTTTTTTTTTGGGGGGGGAGCATATACCCAAAGCAATGGGAAATTCTAGTAAGCACACATAAAACCCTCATTTATTCTCTTTAAAAATATTGACTGCTTAAGGGGGAAGGGCGTTAATTCACATGTGAAGTGTTGTAATGCAATTTAAAGGTAGGCAGTGTGGAGGAGCAAAAGGGTTTTTCTACCAGCTTAAGTCTTAGGATCAGGAGCCCATATGCTAACTGCAAGAGAGTAAAAGTGCCATAGGCTGAGAGTGAAACACACAATCAGAAAGGAAGAATTATGAATGCAAACGGGGATCCATGTAAACCAATGAAATTACAGAAAAGAACTGTGATGCTTGGGCTATTCTTTATCCCAGTTTTACAGGTTGGACCCCTTCCTTCCTGGTGAGGCTCCCCTGGGCAGGGTGTTTATGCCAGTGCCACACCTTGAAGAATCTACTTATAATCAGATCAAAGAAATTCCTAATGGAAAGCTTGTGTGTATGCATGTGTGTGTGTGTGTGTGTGTGAGAGAGAGAGAGAGAGAGAGAGAGAGAGAGAGAGAGATAGAGAGAGAGAGAGATACATGTGTATGTGTGTGTTATATGGATGTGTGTATGTGTTCTATGCATATGTGTGTTGCATGCACATGTATTTAGGGACATACCTGTGCACATGCATACATCTGTGTATGCACCTGTGGAGGCTAGAGATCAACATTGGATCTCCCCCTGTTTTGCTTTCCACATTATTTTTTTGAGACTGCAGTCATAGATCCTTTTATTTCTCCCATTAGAAACTTTCCAGAAAGTTTCTAAAAGAGCTTTGCTCAGTCTTGTGGAGGAAAAAAATTTTAAAAACATAAATCAACAAATCTAAACATCTTACATTTTATTGTGTTCAATCAACATCCCAGCCCTCAGATCAATAAGTTAAATGGCTGTGCTTCATTTTAGGATATAGTGGTAGCATTAAGAGCAGGCCACCTGCTCAAGTTAAATACTTTTGTTTGATTTTGGTGATATAATACTCTCTAGGACTGTATAGTTCATTATGACCAGAAATCCTATTAGCTTACAGTTCTCAGGACTGAGAAGATCAAGTGTCAAATGTTGGGTGAAGGTTTTCTTGCTATAGTATAACATGTAGAAGTTCAAAGGGCAAGAGAAACCAATGGCAATATGAGAACACTCTTATGCAGAATGCAATCCTACAACAATAGCATTGATTTCATGGTGGTGGGTCCTAGGTAGCGTAACTACACTTAATGGATCTGCCTCTGAATTCTGTTACAATATTTAAAGAATGGGTTTTAAGGATTTTGGAGGGGACTGTTGTTCAAATAACACCAGTAGCTTTTTATCTTCCCACAGGAGTTAGAAGTGAAACTCAGAGTTCATTCCTTGACTTTTTCATTTAATGGGGAGGTCTCAAGTCCTTGGAAAAATAAATTTGGGGTGTGTGTGAAAACCTAAATCTAAAATGGAAAGTTTATATTTTTAAGCCTTTAAAGCAAGTTTTGCAAGAGGGCATTCAGGGCTCTGTCTTCCTGTTATCGAGTTGGGGTAGACTTGAGTGTTTTGGTGAGCTTGGAGCAAACTAAATTTCGCCTACAGCATTGAGTGCCCTAAAGCAGAAACTTTATGGGAATGTTGGGAATCATCTCACAGACAAGGGCTTAAACTGGAAGAAAATATGTTGGTGTTTATCCATTTGTGATATGAGTTTGAAATCTTTATAGGTAAAAGGTGAGGCCATGCTGAAAGGACAGCTTAGAGAAGCTAGCCTGCAACACAGTCAATAAGGGCATCACTTCCAGTGCCCTTCTCATCAGAAAGAAGCTGCATTGAGAACTCAGCCACAGAGAATGAGGGCTGAAAATTGGCCAGGATATCATCATCATCATCATCATTATTATTGTTATTATTTATTAATTGTTATTGCTATTGCTATTATTATTATTAATTATTATTGTTATTATTATTATTATTATTACCACTAAGCCACATCCACAACTTATTAAATGAGGCATGTAATAAGGTATTGAATATGTTTTATTAAAACTAAAAGAAAAAAAACAATTAATAGTTTGAGTAGATGATGAACCCAGTTTCTGAATCCAGCCACAGCAAATCCATAGGACTTCATGAGTTGGGTTTGAATGTTTATTAAGTGATGAATCTGGGAATTAGCCAAATCCTAGAAGTGGAACTTGGGTTTGTTTGTTTGTTTGTTTTTGTATTGAAAATAGTTGTTTTTCCCATACAATATATTCTCGTTACAGTTTTTCCTCCCCCAACTCCTCTCAGATCCTCCTCATTTCCCCATTCACCCAAATCTACATCCATTCTTTTTCTTTCTCATTAGAAAACAAACAGGCATCAAATAAAAAGTAAATAAATAAATGAATAAATGAATAAATAAGATAAAATAAAAGCTAACAAACCTCAATAGAACAAAACAAACGGGAAAAGAAAAAAAGATCCAAAGAAAAGCACAAGAAGCATACAGATGCTCAGACACACACATATTCACAAACCCAGAAACTCCATAGAAACAAAGTCAGAAACCGTGACACATAAACAAAAAGATCTGTAAGAAAAAGAATCCAAGACAAAGCATTGTGAGACAAAATTGTTCTACAAAAAGACTGCCGAGTCCCTTTTTGATGGCCATCTATTGCTGGGCGTGGGGCCTGCCATTAGGTGTGGACCCAGTGAGAGTGCATTGGAGAAAACTATTTTTAACGTGTGAGCAGTTATCAATTGAAGATAGCTTCTGGGTTAGGAATGGGGCTCGTGTCTACTTCTCATCTCAGCTCTGTGACCCCATTTGGATTAGACTTGTGAAGGCCCTGTGTATGCTGCCACAGTCTCTGTGAGTTCATATGTGTGTCTATTGAGAATAGAAGTCTTGTTACTTGGTGTCTTCCATCCACTCTGGTTCTTATAATATTTCTGCCTCCTCTTCTGCAGTTTCATGAGGTGAGAGATTTGATGGAAACACCTCATTTAGGCCTGACTGTTCTAAGGTCTCTTGTGCCCTACAGATTGTCCAGTTGTACTTCTCAGTATTTATTCCCATCTACTGTAGGGGAAAGCTTCTCTGATGAAGGCTGAGCAAGATATTGATTTATGAGTATAACAGAATGGTGTTAGGTGCCATTTTATTGCTACATTTCTTTAGCAGAACAATAGTATTTGGGTTTCCCCTAGGTCCATGGCCTCTCTAGTCTCAGGTTCTTGGCCACTTGGGCAGTGTTGGCCATGGGTTCCGTCTCACAATGTCAGCCTTGAATCCAATCATATTGGTTACTCCTACAACTTTCATGCCACTATTGCACCACCATATCTTGTAGGCAGGTCACTATTTTTAGACTGAAGGTTTTGTAGCGAGGTGGATGTATACATTTTCCCCTGGTAGTGGGCAGAGTACCTTTCTGGAACTCTTCATTACTGACAGAATTGCAAAATGTTAAGATCTAATTTACAAAGCCATAAAAAAAATCCACTCAGAACAACTGAGCTAGAAATGTGAATGTGAAAATCTATACAAGTATGCAATAATTTCTCATTGAAATATTAATTTTGTTTATAGTTGTTATATATAATAAAAGAAAGGTTACTCTTGATTACAAAATATGTCTTGTGTCCTTAAACTTGAGTAGAACAAATTGTTAACTGTCTCATAGGGTTTCTTGCATTTGACTTGTTTCACCTTTGCTAAGGAGTTTCAAGGGTAGGAAGCCAAGATTTGAAGCAAGATTTACATGCTGTCTTATAATACTGGGGAGCTTGCATCGAAGGTACCAAGCCTTCATTCTCAAGTGAGCTTTTGTTATCTGTAGTCTGTAACATAAATCTTATCTTCTTACAGCTGCCTGGTTATCACCAATTCCGTATGTGCATGTTAAATATGAGATGTTAACTAAGGTAATGTTTTTAGGACAAATATTTCCAATATTTCCTGTTCTAATTGAATGCATATTGATGTGTACATTGCCATGAAAATAATAATGTTGAATATGTTTATAAAGTCTCAGGATATTAAGGAAGGTAAAAACATAATCATTTCTATTTATAAAAGTATTGTCTACAAAATTGCTCGGAGTCAAGGATAACTTAACAGGAAAAAGAAAAGTATCAAGAAAATAGAACCACCAATATTTCAAATAAAAACCCATGTAAAGGACACATTTAAGGTAGTTATTTTTCCTTGCTATTGTGAATAGAGCAGCAACATGGATTTGGAAGTATCTCTGTAGACAGATGTAATGTCCTTTGAATATCTGTTCAGGAACACTACAGCTAGGCCATGTGGTCGCTATATTTTCAGTCTCTTTAGAAATGTCCATAATATTTCTTTCCATGTAGATTCTTCCAGTTTGCATTCCCAGTAGAAGTGGATAAGACTTTCTCTTTACCCACATCCTCACCAGCATCTGTTTTCTTGATGATGACCATTCTAACCAGAAAGCTGAGTAGTTTGCATTTGACTTTTCCCTATGGCTTAAGATATTGAATAATATTAAAATAAATTATTAGCCATTTATGTGTTTGTGTATGTTTTTAAATTCTCTGTTTAATTCATTATCTCATTTATTGATTTTCAATTTTGTTGTTGTTTTGCTATTTAAATTTGCAAGATTTAGGGTGTGTGTATATGTGTGTGTGTGTTTGTGAGTGTTTCTCTGTCTGTTATAGAGATTATGTTTCTCCCTCCGCCCCCGCCTCTCCACATGTATGTAAAAACATCTGCTTAGCCAGAGAATGAGGGAGAAAAATAGGAGAAGACGATCATCAAGCACACTCTATGTGTGAAAATACCAAAATGAAATTCATTACTTTGTAAGCTGATAAAACAGAGCAGTTTGTATTTAGTAATGCATATACATATACACAGACACTAACACATACACACACACACACACACATACACACACACACACACACACACACACACACACACACATATATATATATATGCATATAACAGGAATTAATGGAAAAAGAGGCCATGAGTTTGAAAGAGAGCAAGGAAGGGCAGGTGAGAGAGTTTGGAGAAAGAAAAGGGGGAAATGATGTAACTATATTATATATCTCAAATATTAAAATGAATAATTAAAAAAAGAAATCCTCTGCTCTATGAAAAACAAAAAACTACAATGATCCTTCATCACCCTTCATTGGCATATTCAGTCTCTGTAACCACTATGGTTTGAACACATGCCCTTTAAATTCTAGGTGTGGCCAATATGACAGTAAAATTGGAGTCCTAGGAACAGGGGCTGACTCTGAAGATCCTAAAACACTAGGTCTGCCTGATAACCCCAACATAAAATGAAAAGAAAGTAATGGAGAAAATAGAAATGTTACTAAAATCAGTAGAGCTATACCAGGAAAACAAAAGTTCCTAGATGTTCTGTAGAAAGGGATGTAGAAGAGGGGTGATGAGCAGACGTGCATAGTTAATCAGTTTTGCTGCAATTGTATCTGGTTGACCTTTGTCACTGGCTTGCTCACACAGAGGCCTTGTAGTGATTTTACATGTCATTGGTGCCCAGGACTATATTTCATAAAATGCTTATCCATGGGACTTGTTCCTGGAATCCCAAGAGACCATAGAAATATCTCAGCAATGGAGACACACAAATGGAGGCAGAAGTATTGAGATCTCATCCTATCTACTGGCTGCACTGGATACATTCAGACCCAAGTGAAGAGTCATGTAGAAGCAGTATCTAAATCCTTGTTATGGTAATATAAAGTGGCATTTAATGCAAGGAAGGGCCTCTTCCATTAATAGAGTTAAAGTTCTTGTAAATGAGGCTTCATGTAGCCTTCAGAGATAGCTTCCTTATAACCTTCATCCATGTAAAGAAATAGTAAAAGCATCCTTGTTGTGGTTTGGCTATGAAACACCCCAACCCCCAAAGAATCATGTGTTAAGGGGTTGAACCACAGCTAGAGGTGCTATTTGGGGTCTTCAAGATACTTTAGGAGTGGGACATAACTGGAGAAAGTAGTTCACTAGGGGTGTGTCTGTACTTTTCAATGCCATTAGTCATTATAACTTTTTCATGACCCTCCTATAAATACCTCTTCTGTGTGCCATGAGGTGAGTGTCCCATAAAATAAGATCCAAGCACCAGTATGGTCTTTCTCACCACATGCCCAGAATCAATGGAGCCAAGAACTAAGGACATATGAAAACATGATCCAAAAAAGTTCTTCCTTCTTTTAAGTTGTTAATACAAGATTTTTAAATCACAGCAGCAGGAAGCACAGAAATTATCACACACTAGTAACTTATTCTTAGACTTCCCAACCTACAGAATAGTGAGAAAAGTCTCCTTACAAACTAAGCAGTCTGGGTATTCTGATAGCACCACAAAATAGAGTAAAAATAAATTAATCCTATTCTATCTAATCTTAAATTATTGAGCTAATGAACATTTTGGACATTTGACTCAAAATAACAGTTATACCTAAAGTTTGTTTAAACAATATTATCACATATGTGAATCCCGGAGAATCCTGTATTGCCTTTCCTCGTGGTTTGTCATAGTTGAGGAGAAGCACTCTGGCATGTAGATGATTAGAGCAGGCTTAAGGAAATCATGAAAATAAAACACTTTGAATGACAAAGTATTAAAATAGCTTAGCTAAAAATCTGATGAAACTTCGACATGGAAATAATACAGTTATGAAATTGTATTGCTTATGTAAAAGGCAGTATTAAAAAAATAACTAGAATACCATTATGCCAGGATACATCACAGACAGTGAGGATACTGCTATATTTACAGGAAGTCCATCATTTTCTGAAATACATATGTTAATGGGTGCTCACAAAAAAATGACCTGGGGAATTTTAAGCCTTTCTTGTTATTTGGCAGTGCTTTTCACACAACTCAACTTAGTCTTAATAATTTTAACCTCCTTTACACTAGGGTGAATGAACAAATCCTTTCAGAGTTCCCAGGGTTTTTTGGGAAACCTCAAATTCAGTAGAGATCAGAATTTATTTAGAAATTAATTTGGGGGCAAAATATTATCAGATTTCTAAAATTATGAAAGATTTGAATATTTGATTAAAGATAATTTTACATAGCTGTGAGGCAATAATTATTTATTTGAATAAGGCAACAAAGAAAAACATTAAAGATAAATATAAGAGGTGATGTGATTATAAAAACACTTAAGTTTTTCAGTGGTAAGAATAATTTCTTAAATACCCAGGGAAGTGGTAATGTCTAGAAGAATCAGGAGATACCCTGGGAAGTCAAAGTCTGGGTTTCCTTGGTATATTTCTCAAAGGGTGAAGTTCTCTTATTATGAAAAGGAAAATAAATAAAGAATATTTTGTCATTTTAATGAGCAGAAAATCTTAATTCTGTTTTTTTATGTACTTACTGTTAATATGAAAATTCATTAGAAAATGTACAAGTAAATACATACAATATTGAATAACTTTAATGAAGCAATACAAAGTTTCCTTTCTCTAATTTGTTGGCAACATTTTACATCTATGTAGAGTTACATCTCACATTTTCCCTCATTTTCAATCTGAAATAACCAGTCATTTTGCTTCAGGACAAAATTACTCTACTTTATCCTTCACAAAATTGCAACCTATATTCTGTGCATATTCTTCATGCAGTCATTTTTCTTCAATGTTACTTATCATAGTTTAATTTACACGTGTAGGAAGTGTGTGTGTGTGTGTGTGTGTGTTTATAAAATTTACCATTACTAACTTTTCTCTTCCCAGAAAGCTAGAAAATGGATAATTAGAATTACCTGTCAAATTCCTAGCATTTTATAGCAAACTGGCAAAGTTTATAAGTATTCCATATCACAAGTTTTAGAGATACACTAATCACTAAGATTAGAAGAACATGTTTAATAAAAAGACATAGCTTTAGTTTTTTGGCACTATAGAGCAACAAGAACCCAAAAGTAAATGAACAAAATTACAAATTTATATTTAAAAATGACCTACACATTCATGAGAATCTATTATTTTATTTGGCTTTATTTAACTCTAAACTTACAATTGACCAAAAAGATAATGTAGGCAATTTGTTTTAGGCAAACTTAAAAACTTAATATTATTAAAATGCAATTTGTGAGATTTCAATGAAATAACACTTAAGATTTTTATAATCTCAAATATTTAGTAAATAGAAATTTTTGTTTTGCTAATCAATTCAGAAAAGATAAAATAAGAGTTTTTTTGGTTAAATGTTGTTAATTCAGAAACAACTCTTTTAAATTAACTAACACTAAACTTTACTAATGTATCAATGATGTACACAAATCAATGTGAAAGCAAATGTATTAGTTTCTATACTTATGAGATTTTCTAAATACTGTATTTAAGTACTTGTTTTCCTCTATATCAATTAGGATGAAATCCATAGGGATGTTCATAGATCAATTTGGCAACTTCATATATATATATGTGTGTATATATATATATATATACACACACACATACACACACACATATACATACATATATATACACATATATACACACACACACACACATATACATACATATATATACACATATATACACACACACACACACATATACATCCATATATATACACATATATATGGGTGTGTGTATTTATATATATATGCATACATACATATATACACATGTGTGTGTGTGTGTGTATGAATACATATGTCAAATAGATTCAGACATAAATCCAGTAATGCAAAACACAAACTCATAAATTTATTTACATAAGCAGTCTCTCATCTCTATCCCACCTTATGTTTTCTTCCACATTGTGTTTCTGGCTTGTAGGACGAGTTGTTACCTGTTCAATATAGAAGACAAAACATTCCACCACAACTTATTGAGGACATTGTGAAATTAAAGGATTTCCTTTATACTGACATATTAGAGGCTTTAAACTAACCTTAGCACAGAAACTAAGCATACTTCCAGGTGCCATCATGGGCTTACATATACTGTCTAGGCTTTTTCTGTTGAGGCTTTTCTTTATAGTTTCAGGTTATTGTTTTTGAATGTCCTTTATCTCCATGAGAGAACCAATTGGGGCTGAGATTGCAAGGTCAGGAAAGTGACATTGGGTGAAAGGAAGGGGCCAGAATCAGAGCTACAGGCATCAGTCAACATTAGATACTGGAGAACCTGGGTTCCTTTTAGTAGCTTAGTTTTGTGGACAAAATGTTGTAATGAAAATAAAAAACACACGTACCTCCAGTGGTTTCCCAGTCCTGCAAGGCAGCTGCAGCCAACCTGTGGCGTGTGCATACCCATCCAGTCTTAGATCGGAGAATTCTGAGTTAGTGAGAGTGGGACTAGGACACTCAGGAGGCATTGTCAGAGGAACAACTCTCTTCATTTAATGCAAGGGGTCTTTACATTTATTAAGTGGAGTGAAGGAGGGTTTTTGGTACCCAGGGATGGGAGCCATTGTTTAGGAGAGGATACTAGAATAATTACATTTATATTCTGGGGTGCTCTAAGGGTCAAAGTCCTGCAAGGCCACCCTCTGCAAGGTGTAGTCCCACAAGGAAAAGAGGAAGAGATCTTACCAGTAAATGGGCTCAGTCCTGTGAAGCAGGCAGTATTTAATATTTAGCTAGGTTCTGGCCAGGGCTAAGAAAAGTGGGGAGCAACCGAGCTCCTACCACTCTCGGGATGAGAAAATCCAGGGTTCAAGGCATGCTTTGACTCACTTTTAGCTCTAGGGATAGCCCCACAACAAAGGAATTTTAAAACAGACTCAGAAAGAAGCTGAAGGATCATTTTATTAGAACTGGGGAAAAAAAACAACAAGATAGACAAGCTGTAAATCTTGGCAGTTGCTAGGGAGAAAAGGAAGAGATTGTTTCTGTATTTTGGGCCAAGAAAGAAGACAGGTCCAGCAACAGAGATCAGCAAGCAGCTGCATGGAGTCGGGCTGGGGAGAGATCTTTTTTAAAAAAGGCTGTCAGGTCAAGCATGCTTATGGCTTTGATCTTTATCTTCAAGAGTTGGAAAGGGAAAAGGAAATGTTAGGGGTTTGTTGTTGTTTGTTTGTTTTTTGTATTTTTTGTTTGTTTGTTTGTTTTTGGCTACAACTCTGAAAACTGATAGGCTTTATAACAAAAAAAACCTATTCTTTCCATTTCTTTAACCTATCTTCAGTTGAATAAACATCCCCAAGGACCTGTCTTCTGGCCAGGTGATTGATGAGTCAAGCTAAATTAACTCAGGGCAGGGAACAACGGTAGGTGATATTTTGGGTGATATGGAATGTAAAGTCTCTACTAGAGTCAGAAGCCCAAGTCAAATTCTATACTTTCTATGAAGAGGAAGTCAATTTCCTTCAGTAAGTCTTCAAAAAGTCCTGCTGCCTCCTCTAATTTTCAAGGTATTTTAAATCCCAAGTAGGGACAATTATGAAGCCTCTCTTTCTATCGAAAGAGAGGGTGGAGTCCAAGGCCAATTAGGAGGAATTGGTGCAAACTCAACATCCTCCACAGCTGGCAATATTTGTCTAAATGCCCAATACACGAGAATCTGAATCATCATTCCCAGACTCCCTCAATCTAAACCAGTACTACTGGACAATGTCAGATGCTTTCTTTATCTGCTATCCATAGAGTCCAGAGTTATAAATCAGCTTAGAAGTTATGAAGAGGGAAGAGAAACCTTCCCTGGGAAACAAGTGGTCTGGAGAAGAGAAACTTACAGACTTGTGACAACTATCTGTGATAATTTTCACTTTTAGAAGTTTCTCTCCTTGGTGGTGATTCTCTTCTGGAAAGGTTTAAGTCAGCTCAACTCATAAAAGGTTTTGTCTTTAGCCGATGAAAGAAGCTGAGATAAGCTTTGTTTGCATCTGTTATATCTTAGATATGATTTCATCAAGTATGATGTTAAAAATATAAATTGAGTTGGGCATGGTAGCACACACCTTTATCTAGTTGTTTTTATCAATTTGACACAAGCTAGAGTTATCTGCAGAAAAAAATCCTAAACTGAGAAAATGCCTTCATCACATTCCCTGTAGACAAGTTTGTAGGACATTTTGTTGATAAATGTAAGGGGAGGAACCAGTCCACTGTGGGTGGTGTCACATTTGGGAAAATAGTCCTGGGTGCTATATGAAAACAGGCTGAGCAAACCATGGAGAACAAGCCTGTAAGCAGTGCTCCTTTATGGCTCTTGCTTCAGTTTCTGCCTTTAGTTTCCTTGAATTCTTGATCTGACTTCCCTCAATGATGTACTGTTGCCTGAAACTATAAGATGAAATAAACCATTTTTCCTCAAGTTGCTTTTAGTCATGGTCTTCATCACATCTGTAGAAGCCAAACTAAGGCACTCCTTTAATCCTAGCACTCAGCAGGACTGTGAGTTGCAGTCTGAACAACCTAGTAAATTCAAGGACATCTTGAATGACTTATCAGAAAGAAAGAAAAAAAAAGAGAGAAGGAGGAAAACAAAAAGAATGTTTTTAATCATAAAACAGACATCTCTAAGTAATTAAAAGAGATAAAGCTAATAATGTACTAGTAGAAACAAATAAAATTATACACAGTACTTAAGTGCTCTGCTAAAAGCAAGAACAGGAGGAAAAAAGGAAGCAAAAATGAGCAGATAGAAGGTGAATAGCAATGTGGTAGATAAGACAGAGCAACAGAATTGATAAATCAGACATCGTCGGAATAAAAACTTATATTTCCAATGATGCAGCAAAATCAAATATAAGCCACTAACTGGCAGGAAAAAAATTACAAAATATTTATCTATGACAGGAATTTATCCAGAACATGCAAAGAACACTTACAGCTCAACAAAATAAAGCACTCGCCTTTGACAATGAACTTTACATAGGAACAGACCCTGCTGAAAGAAAGACTAATGAAAAACTGTTCATCATTACTCCTGAGAGAAAGGAAAGTTGGTTTAAAGTATAAAGGTATGAAAATAAAAGTTAAATGGCATCCTACTGCACACTCACAGGTTAAAACATCAGTGAGATGTAAGCATCAGTGTGAATCTTCCCACATTGCTATTGAAAGGGCAAAATGGACGAGTCATTTTGAGAAGAAGCTTACCACTATCATAAACTTCAGGGTAAACTTATGCAGCCCAGTGATTACCCTCCTAGAAAAGTAACCCAAGAAGATAAAAAGATATATTCACACAGACTGCATAATGCACAGTAGCTTAAAAACTATAAACAATCAACTCAGTTCAAATGCCTATCAACTATTGAATGAATAAAGTAGCTGGAATATGCATGCAATGGAATGCTAGTTTCAGATTCTGTGAGCATCTCAAAAGCATTTTCTAAAGGGAAAATACATAATGCATTCACACTGACACATACTTTATAAATCCACTTATGAAATGCTGGAGAAGTTAAACTCTAGTGACAGGGAACAGATTTATCATTGTCAAGGTCTTTATACTGGAGAGGAGACTGACTGAGGAGGATACCTACAGATTTTGGGATGATGGAAAGGTTCTACACCTTTATAGTGGTACTTAGTGTCTAGAAGAATTATCAGACTCAAGGCATGTCACTCGTAAAGTTGGTGGTAGTTATAGTATATAATTTATATTTACATAAAACTGACTAAAATAAAATCTACTCAGCTTCTATTATGTCCTAGGTTTTGTGCTAAATGTTACAATGATCAATCCATAGTTATTCTTTGTATAGTCTAGTTGGAAAAATAGAGAACAAACTTAGTAAATTGCAACACATATGATGTATCATTAATAAATATATGGATATGATTCTTAATATGGGAAAAGTTACTAAATGGAAGACTTAGGAAGGAAAAGCATGTTCTCTGCCTTACCACTGAGACATGTGAATATCATTTATGTCTGCCAGTAATATACACTATACAAGGGCAAAGAAGGATGTACATCAGAAATACAAAACAGTTAAAATTCCATGTCCAAATTCCAATTCCAATTATTTTTCTGTGTACTTTTGGTACTATTGTATTTTTATTATTACCTTCAATTTGTGAGCTATGATAGATATAATTATAAATAGAGTTTTCCTATAACCAGCACTCACATTAAGATTTAGAACACTTTTAGACACTTTTTTTAAGGTCCTTGGTTTCTGGCTGATTATTTATTGATGTTTTGACATTACTGGAAGATGATTCTGTCCACCCTATAGAAAAACTGTGTAGTGAAATCAAATGTGCATGTAGGAAATGTTGAGGATGAGCGGTTTTGACTCTGTCAGCTTCATTTGTAAGAGAGCTAATTCAGGTAACATTTGTAAGCACTCCCATGGTGAAGCGTGCCTTTGTCAGAGAGGTAAATATGAATGCTCTGCCCTTGGAAAAGCTACTGGACTTTTTCAAATCATTTCACTGCAGGGAGAACATTGCAATTTTCATCAGGAGTATGTTGAGCCCTAAATAGAATGGGTGCATAACTTTCTGAATCTCCTCTGTACTTTTGTATAAGGAGGAAATGCTTTTCTGAATTGACCTTAAAAGGCACTTTTCTATGTGGCTGTAATTAATGGAAATACTCATTTGAGATAACAATACCGATAATTAGAAACCATCTTCGTTTTTAATTAGCCATGATAGTGTCACCATGAAATAGTCTAGAAAACTGTCTGGAAACGGAAGGTCTACTGCTCCTTGGCAGAGGGTGAGGACTACTCAGACAGGAAGCAACTGGGTGCATCCTGAACCAGACCACAAATTGGAATGTCTTCTCCTCTTGCCTTCTGTTTTTATGTGTCAGTTGGAAAGATAATCATATCCCCGGTTGAAATGGGATCCAGTCTCAGAAAAAGAGTGCCATGCTCTTAATGCCATGACACCTAGCTATTCTATATTGAAATACTAATCCCCATGTTGAAGGTTTCGGGAGATGAGAACAGAAGGAGGTGATTAGATCACAAGGGCAGAGCTCCCATATGTAGGATTAGGGTCTCTCTACAGTGGCCCTTGAGTACTTGTGTGCCTTTTCTACCATATAAAGAAAGACAAAGCAAGAAAATGCTGTCTGAGAAACTACAAAGTAGGCTCCCACTAGCTGTCACATCACCTGGAACCTTGATCTTTTTTCCCAGATGCTAGGACAATGGCAAATTAATCTCTGTAATTTTATAAGCTGCTCAGTCTATGATACTTTGTGATAGACAGATGGATATGCCTTGCTGGGACAATCCCAGAGTTTCACCCATCACTGAAATTGTTCTCTTAACAGTTCTAAAGTTTTAACTTGTGATTTTTAACATGACTTTCTGATGGTAGTGCTTAGCTCATGTTGGAGTTATTTCCATCCTCAATTCCAAACTCACAGTGGAGCAGAACTGGGTATGTACCAAGATCTGAGGAAGTAATGGAAAGGCCTTCAAAGACTGGTACTGACAAGTCATGAATGTCCTTCGCTTCAGGCTTTCCTCTTTAACCTACAAAGAGTAATTTGAGATTCTCAATCCCTTATAACTATTGTTCTATCAATTTTTTTTATCACATTGCTCCATCAAAGTATTATTTCAAAGTTTTCCAGGTCCTATCCTAAGCAAAAGGCATAAGGAGAATCGCAAGACCTTCTCAGCTTTAATAGGCCAATATTTCTGGGCAAGCTGGTCTTTTCTCTTCCTTCACATCATCATGTAAAGGTAACTGTTCTAACTCTAAGTGATAGAAGGCATATCTTCAGGCTGGAGTCTCTGTATATGGATGGTGAGTAGATGGTACGGAAGAGGCTGCTGATGCCAGAAGACATGTATTTGCCACCATGTTTAACTAGCCTCATTTTTATAGCATTTTGTTTTGTTTAGTGGTCAGGGAAAGTGTGCGCGTAGTATAGAGTAGTGCATATCTAGACTCAGCTGCATTTCAAAGTTCATTTCAACACTAACAGGGCATGAGGTGACCTAGACGTGGGTATTCAAGTAGGTACATTCCTACTGTGCCACCATTTCTGTGCCAGTCCCTAGAAGATTATGATGTAGATATTCAGCTTCTAAGACACAGTCCTCATCTGCAAACATTCTAGGTGTTTGTTGGCTGTCTCCTCTGAACTGTCACTCTTTTTGTCCATCACTTTAGAATAAGCCAAGATGGTTAATTCAGTTTCACCAAAATGAAAGAGGTCAGCTAGCTTTCAGGATCACCTATAAGAATATCAAAGGATTCTCCCAGCATCACCTTTGTAAGAGTATTTTCAGAATGTCCATGTAAAGTATCTATATATACATATACATACATACATGCATACATATATACATATATATGTATATACACATACACATATATGTATGTGTATATATGTGTGTGTGTGTGTGTGTGTGTGTGTGTGTATATTTATGCTAAGGGATTACAGAGAATTCCTGCATTCACTCATTCCATTTCAGTGTTCCCTACTTACATTACTATGGAACATTGTCAAAACAGGAAATAACACTCATGCTTATTCAAACTCTAGGTTTCTGAATTGTTTAGTTTTCCATTAATGTTATGTTTCATTTTTCAACTCCATCTTCTAATGGTAGCAGCTTTCTATATCGGACTTCTCTCCTTCTGATATGAGATTCTAGATTTGCTATTCAGCTATCGATTGTGATAGTTATCTGTAATTATTATTAACTTAACACAAAATAGAATTGCTGGGAAAGAGAGTCTTGAGAAATCCTCTAGATCAGATTGGCCTATGGGCGTGTCTGTGAAGGATTATCTTAATTTGTTAACTGATATGGGGAAACCCAGCCCATAGTGGGCAGCACTGGTTCCTAAGCAGGGCCCATTATGGTATAAGAGAGGAGAAAGCAAGCAAGCATTTCTCTTCTTTTAATTATGGACATGATACGGCTCTGATTCAACTGCCTGCCACTGTGACTTTTCTGCTATGATGTATTGTAACCTGTACCTATGACCTGAAGTGAATCCCTTATCTCTCCTAAGTTGCTTATTGTTAGGTTGCATTATCAAGACAACATAAATGAAACTTTAGTAACAATCTTTTGTCTAATTGCAGCCAGCCTTGGTTCTACTGAACACAGCTTGCTGATTTGTTCTTCTCTGCAGCTAGCATATTGTTCTGGGTCACTGACTACTCTAAGATGGATAGGAGAATTCTATTCATATTCTTCATCCAATTTAACAAGAACATAAAGAACATAAGTCTCTTCCTTAATTCTTTCCTCCTTTATTTCTTTAGAGCAAAAACATTTAGGTTAAATTTGCCTGAACTAAAAAAGAAGCTGTTATTTTTTTTTTTTATCTAAAATCAATAGAGTATATCCACAGTATCCATACTGAAACATAAGGAAATCTCTCGATATTTAATACCCTGATATGTTAGTCATTCTGTCTTTTGAATTTCCCCCAATGATTGCCCTTATGCCACAGCTCTAAAAAGCAAAGTTCTTTAGACCTCACTGAATAACAGGAGGGGTATATTGATTGGTCTAGGTAATTATGATGTATAATGAGAGATTCTACTTGGAAGGTCATTCTTGACAAAATAACCAAGGATGTGATGCAAGGATTTTCTCTATAAACTGCATATGAGCAGAAATATGTGTTTGCTCTTCATTTTGTGTTATTTGTTTTGAGACTGGGAATCTTGTAGCTAAGTCTTGCTTCAATATCCTTATGTATCTAAAGTTTGCCTTGAATTCCTGATCTTCCTGAATCTATCTCCCAAGAACTAGGATTATAGGCATGTGCCATCTCACCTGGCTTTGCTGCTTTTTAAAAATGCCTTTGAATCTAACATTTTCTTCTTCAGTAGCCAATGTCAGTTCATAGTCACCCAGTTGATTATGGCTATAATAAGAAGGACTGTAATTATTTTTGAGAAGATACAAGCATGTGTTCATGGAAATGGATGGAAGTGGTGATGAGGATTCAGTTTATTGAATTCACTTTTTAAGTGAAGGAAAAGGGATGGTGTCCAGAAGAAAATTAAATTGTAGCTTTATTTTTAAATATTCACTATAGTTCTGTAGCATTACATGGTTACATGGAAAAAATACCTGGTTGAAACTACCATTTCTGGTATAGTTTACTAGTGAGCCATTTTGGTTTAATTTGAATTTGGGTTTGATATCTGTATATAGTAAACCTCCATCAGTTCAGATTCCACTGGTAGGAATCTAAAATTTCCAATATTGAAATGTAACTTATACTGCTATGAAATAAATAATTTTACTCAATAAATTGACACTATAAACAAAGACTTGTTTGTAAAACTTTAACACAATAAATGAGAAGAACCAGGTTTCAAAATAATGGACAAGTCCACACACTGAGTCATCATATTGAGGCCAGAACAAGCAAATGTTATTTGTCCATCATATGCTATCAAGTAGCTTAGATGACCTCCAATCCTCCTTTTCTTAAAAGGAGGATTTTCTTAATGACAATCAGGTCTGATTTCATCTTCTTCCATTATGCTTGGTTATGAAAACAGCTCTACTCATTTAGATGATATTATTTTCACAAACGACTCCGATATGTGTGCCTACCTATCTCTCTGGTATGAGGATAACCAGCCCTTGCAACACTCTTCTGAAACTGCATACTGTACTTTCTAATCTGTCCTGCCCAGGAGTGCACTAGGCATGTGCTCACAGGTGTATCTTCCTGTTATGCACCTCTATCTCTTGTGCTCAGACAGGGAGAAGGGATAGGGAAGACACGTCTGAATGTTTGTGTGAGGCTGATCACAACAACTGTCCCAGTTTTGGTTCATGATTGAGTTATGCCTCCACAAATCCCACTGGGAAACATTCATCCCAGGGAGTTCCTTCGAAATTAGCAATTCTTGTGATTTTTTTCCAGTCACATGTTTCAGCTGAGCATCCCATGCTTTCCCTCACTTGTTCTGTTGGTTCAGAACTACAGTAGTTCTCAGCAAGTTTACAGCTTCAACTACTTCTACCCATCTCTTGATCCTTTTATCTCAGAGAATCCCTTACACCATGACTATCTCACTACCAAATGTGCCAGGACTAAGCTAGTTCATGGCTGAGCTCATGTCAAAGCATAAACTAGTGTCAGACTTCCCTTTCAGAGATCATCAGGATATAAAGATATTTTCTTCTAGACTCTCTAGAAGCCGTTTTTAAACAATAATTATATTAATTAAATACTTAGAATGTATACTTAGCCTTAAACTCACATTAGAGCTTTGAAATATGTACTTCATGATGCTTAAACAAAGTGTGATAAAACCAGAATATTATAGGCTTAAGTGAAAGTTTCAGTTGGGTTATTATTTTTCTGTATCTCACTAAATTGTAAAATAAATAAACAATATTTTGGCAAAAGTAAATGTCTATATGTTTTTAATTGACCCATAAAATAGGTCAAAGGAATTGTCATTAATATCCGAAGGAGCTACTGGAACGCAATTGTTACCTGCATTTTGTTTGCTTTACCCAGTCATTGTAGGCATATAGCAATGCTGCAATGGCTGCACTTAAGTTGTGAGTAATGAGAATGCTACACACATCATTGTGTATATTGTTTGGTTTATCTTGAGTTCAAATCTACACTTTCATAGAAGATTATCCAATGATCTATTGCTGTTTCTATTGCCTCGGGTCAAAGGGATTTTGATCTGAAGCTAAAAGCAGAGAACTCCTTCCCTCTTGCTCTGTGTTCTGTCCTCATTTCCTCCATTACCACGGGAATCCCCTTTCCTTTCTTTTCTATGTAACTGGACTGTGCTGGCTAGTTTTATGTCAACTTGACACAAGCTATAGTCATCAAAAGAGGGAAGCAAATAGAGAAAACAGCTCCATAAGATCTGGTTGTAGGCAAGGCAGGAGGGCATTTTCTTAATTAGTGATTAATGTGGAAAGGCCCACTCCATTCTGGGTGGTGCTAATCATCCACCTGGTGTCTGGTCATTCTGGTGTCTATAAGAAGGCAGGCTGAGTAAGCCATGATGAGCAAGCCAGTTAGAAGCACCTCTCCATGTCCTCTGACTGAGTTTCTGCCTTCAGGTTCCTTCTCTGAGTGATTTCTTGTCTTCACTACTTTTGAGGATGAACTGCTATATGGAACTGTGAGCAATATAAACTCTTTCAAGTTGCTTTTGGTCATGTTATTTCATCACAGCAATAGTAATCCTAACTGAGACACAGACCAACTTCTCGTCTCCCAACTTAATGACTTTTTTATATTCTTATTCCTTTTTCTGGGTCCAAACTTACAATATTTAGCTTTAATTATAGAAACAGTACAGATGAAAAAAACCACATATTTTTATTAGCAAGGATAAAATTCCAAACATTATATTCACTATAGAAATACTGAGCATTCATCTGTCATCAGAGTGATCTTCCAGACTTTATTATTTCTTTACTCCTGTGCTGTTGTTATCAATTGAAATTACTTTCAGCTAGTTACATATGGATGAGGTTTGTGCCTTATTAATAGTTTTTGTTTTTTTTTACTAGGTTGCTGATCAGCTCAAATTTCATACCAATCACAGTTGTATTTTGACTCTTCTTATCTGGCAGTCACCGTGCTATGTAAAACAATGTTTTCTAATCTTTATTTCACTTAAAGGAAAAAAAAATAGCCTGACTCATTACATTCATTGGACCACAGTATATCCTGACAGAGCCATCATCAAAGGCAGTATTTGCTAATCAATTGCACAAGTGGTTGCTAGCTTGAATAGTAACATAATACTATTTATACAGCACTCATTTGTCCATATCACAGTAACCCTATATAATGTGATTTCTTGGAAAGAACAAAAGGATTCTGGATAATTAAAAGCACAATGTTATAGTGTTAAAGTCAGTGTATCTTTCTCATATAATTGAGTTCCATTACCTCTCAAAGTTTATAGCTTTACTACATGCAAATGAGAATTGAGTTGATTAATATAGATCTCAAAAGTTCTTGGCTTTATGTATTTCTATGAACTTCATCAAATGACATTTAACTGCTGATGTGAAAGATCTAGAAGGGAATTGAAACTATATTTATATTCCTAACTTCATATAGTTCCTGACCATAAAGAAAAGGTCATTGTCTCTAACCAAGTTCTCAGTTTGGAGTGAGAAACACTTGGACAATCAATAGAATAACAGCTCTCTGAGTTAACTGATTCATGCACTTGAGAGGATAGCTGTAAACCAATACTCTGGATTCTTTGATTCTTTGCTTTTAAAATCCTTTAATGTTTGAATGAGTTTAGCTTGAATCTGAACAATTTGAAGATAACCTTTTAAGATGGTAGAATTCTTAAAGGACCAACTCTGTAATCTGACATTATACCTCATAATTCAGAGTCTCTCTCTCTCTCTCTCTCTCTCTCTGTGTGTGTGTGTGTGTGTGCACTAGGGATTGAAGATGAAGGCCTTACATATGCTGAATAAATTCTCTGCCAGTAAAGGACACTCTGTCTTAAAGTTTTTCTTTAAAGGTGAGATAAAGAGATCAGCCTTTAGAAAAAAAAGATGTAGAAGAATATAGACAAAATGAGGACAGGACTCCATTCAAAATAAGGCTATGGCACACACTTCCTTGTAGTCTCTGCTTCTTCCTTTGTGGATGAAATGCTTGTGCCTCAAGGCTCAGGACAGATCTGTGATACATGCTCTGTAGATATCCCAAAACAATAGGATGGTTTGGGTACATATTTATTCTGAACAGGGAATGGATTTAAATTTAAGTGAACATGAGCTTCTTATTACTAATGAAACTATTTATTCTATTAAAAGACTCTGTGGGAAGTATTATTCTTAAATCATAGTGTACTATTGATAAATACACTTTTAAATTGTGGCATCAAATCACTGGCCTCAGTGGCAGGAAAGTATATGTGGTTAGCACCAACAAAAGTAACTAGATATATTAATGCACACAGGCTACATACACCTGATAGTCCAATAGGCATGAGCCTTGACACATTTGACCTTTTGGTGTCTCCATTTTATTGAGTGTAAAATGAATAAGCATGTCACTACTAAGGACAATCACTTATAATTTCTGTTATTCCGAGCAAATAGGGGTTCATCATTAAAGTCCCCCATTAATGCTTTAATTATATGACTAACACAAAAAAACCTGAAGAAGATCAAGTGAGGATATCATACAAAATGGGTTTCAGGCAGAATAAAAGCTAAGAAAATCCAGTTCATGAAATCTGTCTCTTACGAAGCAATTGTTTAGTTGTTTGTTTGTTTTGACTATTAGCGTCTCAAACATTACAGCGTTATACTAGGAATTTGTAAAGTGATATGATGTGACTTTTCCTGAGGAAATAAAAATAAAAACCCCTCAGACAGGATGCCAATGACAGGTGAAAGACAGGATTCCAACCAAGTTTTACTTGGTGATCCCAACATTTTACTGAGGTGACTTACAGCACTGTGAATGATGGGGATACTCAGAGAAATATATATTCAGTAGAAGTTCCCACACCTAAAAATTCACTCCAGCATGGAAGAAAACTCATAAATGTGCATTCTTAAACTTCTTGTACAGCTTGCAAGCAACTTCACCACTAAAGATCCTCTTCTTGCTCAGCAATTGTTTGCTATACATGTAATCTTGGGGGCGGGGCTCTCATGAATAGGTTTCTATGCTTCCTGAATTTTTTTAGTTTCCTTAGCTTTCTGTGTCCAAAGAGCTTGGATACAATATCTTTACAACAATTTGTAAAACTTGAGAACAGAAGTGGAGATGAAAGAGAAAGAGAGGCAGAGACAGAGACAGAGAAACAGACATACAGAGAGACAGAGAGAAAGGGAGCGGTAGTAAAGTTCTTGGGGCTAGAGAGATGTCTCAGCACATAAGGCCTGATACTTTTCTGGAGGACCCAACTTCAGTGCCCAGAACTTCCAGGGTAGGTAGCAGTCATTTGTAACTCTAATTTCAGGGGATCCAATGCACTCTTCTAGGAGTTCCAGATATAAATACGCTGTATGGATAAACATTCAGTCAAAGCACCCATATGTACCAAAAGAAATATTTCTCACCTTCAGAGTACTGTCACCTAATATAATTTCATTATGCTTTAGTATTTACAAGTTGGATTACAAGATCAAAGTGTTGCCTCTAACCTTTTTTACAATAAAGTCTAAAAATTCAAAAAGCCAAAATAAAAAAAAGCTAGGCAGTTATGGCACACACCTTTAATACCAGCACTCTGAATGCTATGAGGCATTTGATACAATTTAATGGAGATAGTTATTTTTAAGCACAAAATTTACATGTCCTTAAATTTCAGCTTATTCCCTTTGTTACTCACTCTGAGGGCATATATTATAATTTAACAAATCCAAAGTATTACCTTAAACAAACAAAAAATGTGGCTATGGAAGCTCTCTCAGAGGTAAATGTGAATAAATAACATGTAAGTCTTATATTCATTGTTTTCCCATCATGATAAAGAAATTTGAGAAATGCTACACATTTTATTCTTTTATCTTCTCATCTCCCAGTTAAAGGAAGCTTTGGCTCACTGGGCAGCATATCAGCCTCAGAAGTGAGTGCCAAGTACAGCTGCTGCTTCTAAGTTTTGTCTGTTGCCAACCATGTGATGATGATTTCAATAATGTCCTCGCATGCAAATAGATAATATCTCACAAGGTCCTCTTCTCTGCAGCGTGCCCGGGGAGAAGACACGGACTCAGTGGCTCTCAATCTTTCCTAACACTGCAGCCCTGTAATACAGTCCCTCATGTAGTGATGACCCCCAGCCATACAATTATTTGTGTTGCTACTTCATAACTGTGATTTTGATACTTTTATGAATCCTAACATAAGTATCTGAAATGTAGATGGTCTTAGGTGACCCCTGTGGAAGTGTTGTTTGACTGCCAAAGAGGTCGAGATCCACAGGTTTAGCTAATCGTGTGCTACAGTAGAGTAGACCCAGGTAGGTATTAAGATGAGCACTGACAGCATGAGTTTCCATGGGGACCTTGCAAGTTTACACTCCCGTCCACACTGGATTAGTGCTCCCCTCACTCCACAGTCTCACCAGCATGAGCTGTCACTTACTTTATTGATGCTAGCCAATCTGACAAGTATAAGATGAAATCTCAAAGTGATTTTGATTTGCATTTCCCCTATGATTAAGGTTGCTCAACATTTATTTAAGAGTTTCTCAGCCATTTGAGTTTTTTTTCTCTTTTGAGAATTCTCTGTTTAACTCTATACCCCATTTTTAATTGGGTTATTTGTTATATCTAGCTTTTTTTTTGTTGTTGTTGATCTTTATATATTTGGGATATTAGCTCTCTATCCTATGTATAGCTGGTAAAAAGCTTTCTCTGTTCCGTTGCTTGATGGTTTGTCTGAATGATGGTGTCCTTTAGTGTGCAGTTTTCAGTTTCATGAGATACTATTTATTAATTGTTGATATTAGTGCCTGTTATGTGCAGAAAGTCTTTTCCTGTGCCAATGAATTAAAGCCTATTCCCCATTTCACTTCCATCAGGTTCATCTCTGATCCATTTGGAGTTGAGTTTTGTTCAGGGTGATAAGTATGAATCTATTTGGATTTTTCTCCATGCAGACATTCAATGAGACCAGCACCATTTGTTGAAGAAGCTGTCCTTTTTTCAGTGTGTATTTCTGGCTTCTTTATTAAAAATAAGGTGTCTGGATTTATGGGTCTTCAAATTGATTCCACTGTTCGTGTCAGTTTTGTGCCAATACCATGCTGTTTTTGTTACTATAGCTCTGTAGTACAGCCTGAAATCTAGGATGGTAAAACTTCTGGAAGTTCTTTTGTAATTCTGAGTTGATTTAGCTATCATAGCTTTTTTTTTGGTGTGTGTGTGTGTATAATTTTGATGAGGATTGTATTGAATCTGTAGATTGTTTTTGGTAGGATGGGCATTTTTACTATATTAATCCTCAATCTACGAACATGGGAGATATTTCCATCTTCTGACATCTTCTTCAATGTCTTAAAGTATCTATCATACAAGTCTTTACCTTGCTTGATTAGAGTTACCGCAAGATATTTTATATTGAGACTACTGATTTCTTTCTCAGTTCGTTTGTCATTTATACATAAGAAGGTCACTTATATTTGTGTGTTAATTTTGAACCCAACTAATTTGCTGAAAGTGTTTTTTCATCTAGAGAATCTTCCCGGTGAAATATTTATGGTCACTTATGTATACTATCATATCAACTGCAAAACTTTGACTTTTTCCTTTCAAGTTTGTATCCCCTTGATCTCCTTCAGTTGTCTTATTGCTCTAGTTAAGACTTCAAGTACTATATTGAGAAGATATGAAGAGAGTTGACAACTTTGTCCTGTTCCTGATTTTAGTTGAAATGCATTGAGTTTCTCTTTTCAAGCTTCTTTAAGTTGATGTTGTTTATGGGCTTGCTGAAAACTGCCTTTATTATGTAGAGGTAGATCTCTTGTATCTCTAATCTCTCCAGGACATTTACCATAAAGTGATATAGGACTTTTCTCAAAGCCCTTTACTGCATCTAGTAAAATAATAATGTGATTCTCTCTTTCAATTTTTTTATATTGTGGATTACATTTATCTGTTTATATGTTGAACCATACCTACATCTCTGGGATGAAGCCTACTTGATCATGGTGGACGATATTTTTTATGAGATCTTGAATTTGTTTTGCAAGAATTTTTTTGAGTATTTTTGCATCTATGTTCAACGGGAAATTTTCCTGTTATTTTCTTTCTTTGTTGGGTCTTTATGTGGCATCAGGGTAACTGTGGCCTCATAAAATGAACTGGACAGTGATCTTTCTGTTTATATTTTGTGTAGTGATTTGAGGAGTGCTGGTATTAACTCTTCTTTGAAGGCTTATTAGATTTTTTTTTTTTTGGTGGGGGAGACTTTTAGAGACTACTATTTTGCTAGGGTTTATAGGTCTGTTTAAATTATTTATGTAATCTTGATTTAATTTGACAAGTGGTGTATAACAAGAAAATTATCCACGTCTTTTAGATTTTCCAATTTCGTGGAATCCAGGTTTTTAAAGTATATCTTCATGATTCTCCTGAGTCCTCAGTGTGCATTATTATATCCTCATTTCATTTCTAATTTTGTTAATTTGGATATTCTCTCTCCAGCTTTTGGTTAATTTGGCTAAGCGTTTGCCAATCTTATTGATTTTCTCAGAGAACAAACTCTTTGTTTCATTAATTCCTGTATTATTATTTTTTTCGTTTCTATTTTATTGATATCATCCCTGAGTTTGATTATTTCTTGCCATCTACTCTACTTGGGTGTGATTTCTTCTCTTTGTTCTAGAGCATGCATCTGTGGTATTGGTTACTCATATGAGATCTTTCCCTTTTTTTTCTTTTTTATGTTGGTACTTAGTGCTATGAACTTGCCTCTTAGAACCACCTTTATGTTATCTCATAGTTTGTATATGCTTTGTATTCTTTTTCATTAAATTTTAGAAAATCTTTAAGTTCTTTTTTCTTTTTCTCTTCTCTTCTTTTCCTTCTTTCTTCTTTTTTCCTTTCTTTCTTTCTTCATTAATTAATTAGTTAATTAATTAATTTATGTATTACAAGACAAGGTTTCACTGTTGTAACTCTGGCTGTCCTGGAACTCACTCTGTAGCCCAGACTGGCCTCAAACTCACAGAGATCTGCCTGCCTCTGCCACCTGATTGCTAGGATTAAAGGTGTGAGCCACCACCACCTAGCTTTTAAGTTTTTCCTTAGAGTTGTTCAGTTTCCATGATTTTGTAAGCTTTTTATTGTTGATATCTAGCTTGAATCCATGTTGGTCAGATAGAATGCAGTGTATTATTTGAAATTTCTTGTATTTGTTGGGAATTGATTTTTGTCTGAGTATATGGTCAATTTTAGAGAAAGTTCCCTCAGCTACTGAGAAAAATGTATGTTCTTTTGTGTTCTGTAAATATCAGTTAGGTCCATTTGGTTTATGATATAAGTTAGCTCCAGCATTTCCTTATTTAGTTTTTGTCTAGGTGACCTGTCAATGAATGAGGATGGAATATTGAAGTCTCTCACTATCAATGAGTAAGATTCAATATGTGATTTAAACTTTAGTAGCGTTTCTTTTATAAACAAGTTTGACCTTGTGTTTTGTGCATAGATGTGAAGAATTGCAGTGTCTTCTTGGTGAATTTTTTCTTTGATGAGTATGTAGTGTCCTTCCCTAACTCTTTTGATTAGGTTTGGTTGAAGTCTATTTTGTCAGATATCAAAATGGCTACACAAATTTGTGTCTTGTGTCCATCTACTTGGATTATCTTTTGCATTATCTTGAGGTGTTATCTATTCTTGATGTAAGTTGCGTTTTTTGTATGTAGCATAAGAGTGGATTCCATTTTCACATCCATTCTGTTAGTAGTGTCTTTTTTATTGAGGAATAGAGTTCATTGGTTTTGAGAGATATCAGTGAATAGTCATTGTTGATTCCTATTATTTTGCTATTGTGAGGTGAGTGGGGTGTGTATGGGGTGAGTGTATTTCCCCTACTTTGATCATTTGGTCTGGGATGTGTGATCATTGTGCTTACTAGAGTGTGGTTAATGACTTTAGGTTGGGATTTTCATTCTATCACCTTTTGTAGGGCTGTATTTGTATGGACAGATGTTGCTCAAAATTGGTTTTTATCATGCAATGTCTTATTTTCTTCATCTATTGTGATTGACATTTTTGCTGGATATAGTAGTCGGGCTGGCATTTGTGGTCTCTTAGCATTTGCAGCATGTCTGTCCAGGCTCTTCTGGCTTTTAGAGTCTCTGTTGAGAAGTTAGGTGTAATTCTAATAGTCTTCCTTCATATGTCACTTGGTCTTTTCTCTTGTAGATTTTAATATTATTCCTTTGTTCTTTACATTTAGTATTTTTAATTATTATGTCCCAAGGACACTTTCTTTTCTGGTCCAGTTTATTTGGTGCTCTGTATACTTCTTTTACCTTGATAGACATCTCCTTCTTCAGGTTATGGAAATTTCCTTCTATGATTTTGTTGAATATATTTTCTTAGCCTTTGACTTGGATTTCTTATCTTTCTTCTAGTTTTATTATTCTTAGACTTGGACTTTGCATGGTGTCCCTGATATCCTGACTGTTTTTGTACCTGGAACATTCTTTTTTTGAATTTAACAATTTCTTTGACAGAGATATCCATTTCTTCTGTTGTGTCTTGAATGCCTGAGATTCTCTCTTCCAACTCTTGTATTTTGTTGGTGAGACTTGCCTCTCAGGTTCCTGTTGGAGTTCCTAAATTTTTCATTTCCAGATTTCACTCAGTTTAGGTTTTCGTTACTGATTCTACGTCTTGTTTCAGGTCTTGAACTGATTTATTAATTTCTTTCTGCTCTTTGTGTTTTCATAGATTTCTTTAAGGGATTTATTTACTTCTTGTTTAAGGCCCTCTATTATATTCACAATGCTGTTTTTATAACTTTGTCTTGTGCTTTAGCTATGTTGCAATACTCAAGGCCTATTGTAGGAAGTTGGGCTCTAGTGGAGACATATTGTCGTGGCTGTTATTAATTGTTTTTATACTGCCATTTGGATTTGGGACGATTGTATTTCTAGGTGCTGTATATTTAATTCTGTCTTTGTTGGTTGGGTTTCTTGTTCCTTGGTTTCTGCTGCTCTCTTTAGTTCTTCCAAGTGTGTGGAGGCTGTGTGTTGCCTAGTAGGGAGTTCTTCAGTGATCCTTATTGTTGTGGTCACTGGAGCTTCCACGTACAATGATTTTCTAGGTACTGGGAGCTGACACTTGCGAATGGGGGCAGGAGAGGACTTGAGGTCCACAGGAGTGAAGAGAGCAGTGTGTTCCAGGGACATCTGCCTAGTCCCTATGGGGGCAGAGAGTGAGGAGAGACCACAGAAGGTGGTCTGCTACTGAGTTAAGGGTGAGACTAGGTAAATGGAGTTAAAAAATGAAGAGAGAGTGAAGATCTGCAGTTATCCTACCTGTTTTCCTGGCTGGAGTGGTTTGAGTGTTCCCATGGAATCTCTGCTACAGTTGGGTAGTCTGGGGCTGGGACAAAGTGATGAATAGAGGGATAGAAGTTTGGAAAGGAAAGTTTGGGGACAGGAGAGGAAGGGAGGGTGTATCAGGTGATCTGCTGAAGAGCCTGGGATATGACTGGATGATTAGATTTGGAGAAGAGTAGAGATAGGTGAAGATCTGCAATTAGCTTACCTACTTCCCTGGTTGGACTTGAAGAGAATCTTATGAATTAAAATAATTTTGTCTGCTCTTTGTAGTTTTGTTTGTTTTAAGATCAATTAATTTCCTGAATGAGAATGTGGTTTTTCTTTATGAGGAGAAGAAAACCATGTTCAGCTCTTCTTCAGGTGCTTAAATAGTATTGAGAATTCAGTGTTTTGGATTAATGAGGGCAGGAGAGTCATGCTCCACACTTAATGACCAAGCAGAGCTCTTCTGGCCCACACTCACAGAAGAACAGCACATCAATGCCCAGTGACAAAAGGCATGTATCAAATAAAAAGTAACATGTAGAATACAATCCAGCCATGTCCTTTTTTAATTTAAATAATATTTTTATTTTAAGATGGTTTTACATTTATAGAATCCTCCAAGAAACCGAAAAAGTCAACATGGTCTACAGAGACAATGCTCATTTTCCTAGGAACCTCTTATACTATGCTTCCACATGGCTGGGGGTTTGTTAAGTTAACTCCTCTCAATCCTGAATTGAGAAGCTCATAAATTTACCTTACAGCTAGACATGGTTGCTAATGCCTGTAATCTCAGCACTCCTGAGGCTGAGCATGGAGGATTCTTCTAAGTTTGAGGTCAGCTTGTGCTACATAGTGAATATCAGGTCAGGACAAGGCCTGACACCACCACCATCAACACCACCACCAACAAAAGATATCACTCAATTTTATCTCAGGGATTAATTCTTTAAAAGAAAAAGAAGATGCCATTTTTAAACTTAATCTTTAGACATTGTTATAATTTATATCCTCTAGCAATGCAATTTGGAAAGTCACAGAACTACATATAGTCACTGAAGACATCTGTGAATTGCTCTCCGTCTTGAGAACTCTATACCTATGACTTTGGTGTGATTGTCCTAGCTACCCCCTTTCTCTCCTCTCCTCCCCTCCCCTCTCCTCTCCTCTCCTCTCCTCTCCTCTCCTCTCCTCTCCTCTCCTCTCCTCTCCTCTCCTCTCCTCTCCTCTCCTCTCTTCTCCTCTCTTCTCCTCCTCTCCCTTCTCTTCCTCCTCCTCCCCATCCTTCTCCTCCTCCTCCTTCTTCTCCTTCTCTCTCTCTCTCTCTCTGTCTCTCTCTGTCTTTTATCTCAGTGGTCACATTTAAATCAGAAGTGTGTACTATTCTTTGTTTATTTAATAGTACACTCCCTGACTTAGCTTCATTCTGTCTCATTCTAAAATTCTTTTCTGCCATGCAATCGAAGATCTGATTTTACATGAATGGAGGTCCTCAAAGTGGGGGTGGAACACATAATCTCTCCATCAATGTGCTGACACAAACACAGAGGTAAAATGCCCTTCTTGTTGCCTCAGAGCAAGGATGCACACTTAAAACATAAGTTGCCACTGATAACCTAGCTTTTGTCTATCAGCGGCTGTGTTGGTCAGACATCTCTGCTCTTGAATTACCTATTATGCATTCTGTATACACTGGAAGAAAATAACAAGTGAAGCCCACCTTTAAAGAGAGCAGCTGTGATCCCCCTCCTTCATCTGGGCTTGATTGGGGAGCAGAGGAATCAATATAAATTAATTGAAATCCTTCTGTATGGAAGATTTGTCTCCTTAAGCCTATTTATTCACTCAGTTTTTTGTATCAGTATAAATTCATGGACAAGTGTTTTACAGTTTTGTAATTGAATTCAATGGATTCTCCTGTTAGTTGATACAAAGCTAATGAGCACAACCCAAAGATAAAGGAATGGAGAGGTTTATTATCTGCAGGAAATCACATGGAATTGCCATCTTTACAAGAGGAAAGCTAAGAAATTTTGTTGTGGAATATATATATATATATATATACATGAAGTGAAACACAAGTGACTATGAGTATATTTTTCCTCCTTTTCTTATTTTGAGACAAAGTTGTACCACATAGCCCCTAGCTGGCCTGGAACTTGTTTCATATGATCAGGCTGGCTTCAATCTCATAAAGATCCCTCTATCTTTGCCTTTGAGTTCTGGGATTAACTGTGTGTGTCACAAAATCTAGCATAATGGGTACACTCTTGATCATGCTCAGTTTAAAGTATACTTTTATGAACATGTTCGATCAGGAGCATATATTCAAAAAGAGAGAAAGTAAATGCAAATTCATCCAGGCATAGAACTTAGTATTATAATAACCGAAGTTTATTCTAGTCCAGGGTTTTAAAAAAATATCCAGTCTCTTATTGGTGGAGAAAACTTATGCAACCTTAGGTAGATAGATATACAGAATAGGTACAAAAACCAAGCATCTATTGATCATAAGTCATAATGAAATTTATGTGAAAACAATTCTTTTGTATACACATAATCTTACCATTTATTAAATATTAACGCAAATTTTTATGCTAATGAGCCATATTTGTTTTTTACATAAATAATTGAGTCTTGGCTGAAGAATATCTCCAGTATTCAAAGCAGCTGGCGAATATTTCATAACCATCCATTCTGAGAATGCTCTTGTACATAAATAGGTAGTACAAACCAGGAAAAGGAAGTGCAGGGACATTTAGGAAATGGTTGGAAATCTTGTCCTAATGTTAACTCAAAAATTCGTTGAATGATCATTTATGGAACTAAAAACAAGTCAAATGATGTTTTCCTCCTTTAGTCTAACATTCTATCTAACACACTATAATTCGAAGGTAAACTGATGGTACATGCTGAGGCATGACAGGAAGAAAATAACTGAGTTTGTGTTTTTCCATAATAATTCTGCTATGTTTTTATAAGAGCAGAAAGCTTTGCATGTAGAATAAAACACTGCAATTTGTAACACAAAGTAGTCCAGAATCTGAGTCAAGGCGTTTTTTGATGCTTGGTATGAAGGCATGCAGCAGGCAAGTGCACCTATGTGCTCAGAACTCAGGCAGCAACGAAGCCATGGGATGTAGTACAATGGGGATATAGTGTCCATTTACGTGTTTATTTTTGAATTACTTTTGCATGTTGCTTGTATGGGTTTTAAAACTGTTGTCAACGTTAATGCAGCCCCCACATTCTGTTACATGCTCCCTGTTGAGCTGTAGCTTGCTGCTTAAGAAGCTGTGCTCTGGGTAACCTTAACAAGTGAGTCAGAGTAGCATAGGAATATTTGTTTGTTAATTGTAAGTTCTTCAAAGTGATTTACCTGGAAAGAAAAATAAAAGGGAAAAAGCAACTTTAACAACTTTAATGCTACCGTAACAATCTTTGTCTGTGTGTTGGACTTTAAAGCCTTGCCATGAAGAAGACAACTGTAAAACTCAGTTATCTTAATAATGACGAAAGAATCAATGAAAAACTAATTCCTCAAGAAGAATAAGGGCTAGGTTTCACAAAGTTTATTAGTCATATAATTTTATGCTCAGAAAAGTCTACCATGTATGTAGCTTATTTGGATAGCTCTGGCTTATCACTTCCAAGTTATTCTGTTTGTCATTTTAATTTTTGATGTTTTTTTAAAGCCACATGGATCCAGAACATGGGTACCTGAATGGATATTGATAAGACCAGAAAACAACTCGTACAGTTAGGTAATAATGAGTAATAACAATGTTCCTTTGGTGAGGAGGCATGCAGTACACATTTTTACTGCCTTTAAAACATGACAAATTTGTGGATAAGTTAGTGAATAGAATAGCATTACAAACTTAAAATTCTTACAAGTATCATATAGTGTTCTTACTATCATATTATGCAGATAGCAGAGCCTTATTTTATAGGTCAATAGCTTGATTGTAACTCAGTAGCTCATTCTAGTGTTAATGCATTAGGCTCATTTTTTTCTTACTCATAAATATCAAGCTCACAATGGATTTCATGCATTTGAAAACTAGATACTAAATAGTGCTTATTGATTAGTATTTCTAAGATTATTCTAGCTGTTATGGGTCATTTAAAAATGAGTAATCCTAACTCTTATTGGTAAACCAGTGTCCTAAAGTATACTTTACTATTTACTATCAAGCTTCACAGCGTACAGAACAATGACATATACACAATAAGCATTGAGCAAACAACCATTCTTAAATAAATAATAGTTAATCAATATAATATTGGGATTTTTCTGTTTTCTGTTGGTGGTTGTTTAAAGCATTTATATTGTAATTGTGCAGCAGTGCAAAATCTGAGATAAATGTCTTTCAGTTGTTTCTGTATGTCTGTCACAATCTTTGTACTTTTAGATAATAAATGCTGTGAACTAAAAATTGGAGCTGTGCCCAATTATCTTGTCACTGAAGGAGTGAGCTATCTGTGACTTAACATTTTCTTGATTATTCGTACCTATGGGTAACATCAGCTTCCTAGCAATGAAGACATACTTGATCACCCACATCTACTTTTATCCCAAAATGGATATTACATTTCAAATACAAATTCTTAAAACAAAACAAACAAAAAAAATACAAAACAGATTTTCCCGCTGTTCTAACTTTACAGATTTTGGTATAAGATTGAAAGTTATATAAATTGCCTTAGTTATGTCAGTGTGCTTTGTAGCTTTTTACTACTTGAAGTTCTTATTTGAAGGTGGTAATTTTATGTAAGGTCATATCTAACGCCAGTGTGGAATGTTCTCACAAATTATCTTTCCTGAAGCAATCAGTTAGCTATACCTCATACCTGATATCTTATATAGGCAGAGCATCTCACTTAGCATTAGAATAATCCAATTTCTACTTATATTTAAATAGCTTATCAATAGCCATCTCTAGGTATAAAATACTGATTCACTATCTGAAGGATTATACTCAGAGTTATAATTAGGACTCTTTAGTAATGGGTCATTTTTATTGCTTGTACTAAATAAAGCTAATTTCTGTTAATGGACTTACTTTTAAGGAGTTTGCTAAAGGATTGTAAGTCTCTAGAATGTATATATTTATGTTTTCCTGATTTATAAATTGTATACATCAATTACTTTGTAGAATCTCTACCTCAGATGGGTATGGACTGCTTCTTTTATAATATCAACAGCCCGATGAAAGAATGCCTGAGTTTGGAATATGGTAGGTGTTTATTAGGACATTGAAGGGACATTTCCAGCTGGTCAACGAAATCTTTCAACCATATATTTAAAAAACAAAAAAAGATTAAATTAGCCCTCACATATTAGGAGGTACTCATGTAACCAATACTGAATCTAACTGTACTTCTTCTCAAACCTCTGCTCTTACACTGTTATAAAATGAAGAGAAAGAATCTTGGAATTGACTTTTCAGGGGGCCAAGAAAGATTCACACTATAGGTAGAGAATTTTTAATGGAGTTTTAGCAAATATTAATAATTGTCTTCATTCTCTCCTTAAAATTTATAAACTTAATGTAATCTTTTGTGGCTGTAGTATAATTTCTTTATGAAGTTGTGGTGAGTCCCTGTTTATATTAATTTTAGGAAACTCTTTGAAGAACAGATCTAAAATAGAGAATAAGGCCCCAGATTCATCAAGTTGACATGAATTTCTGAGAAAAGGTAAAGGCATTTGTGAAATGGTAGTCAGCATCAGTACCCCAAGTCATAAATCCTGGTGAATGCCCAACACACTGAGGGCTAAGCCCTGGTCTTTGGTTTGGCATATTATCTTTCTGTGAGCTGACATTTGGACTAACTTTACTGATCTGTAAAGATTCCATTTCCCTCTTTGAGAATTAGGTGAATTGTCTCCTGTCTACCAGGAGAGCAGGCTATTAACATGCGCCACACATGCTTATTTAAGTGATATGATCTGGCAACAACAGCGTCCATGGTTGATCTACACACACTGGGCATTTGCTCCAATGTGGAGAGTTCTGAACATCGTCCATATTTTTATCTTCTAGGGATGAAACATAACTAAATTTAATCTCCCTAGAACATACAAAGCAAAATGTGAATCATAATATTTTTCTTTTATCTTTATCTCAATTTTTAATATTTGAAATTAAAATATATTTACATTATTTCTCCCTTCCCTTTTCTTCCTCCAATCCCATATCTGCCCTCCCTTGCTCCTTCTCAAATTTATGGCTTACTTTTCTTTAGTTGTCACACACACACAGACACACAGACACACAACTTGTTCAGTCTGTTGTGTTACTTGTATGTATATGGCTTCAGTGTTGACCAAATGGTCTTGAATAGCCAATTACGGGGCTCATCCTGAGGAAGATTATTCTCCCACTCTCCTCATTGCTTGGTTGCCTGTAGTTTCTTTTTTAGGGGTAGGGTTCCTTGAGATTTCCACTTCCATGTTAGCAAGTCTATTGGTGTTACTATTGTTTGGGTCTTGGTTAGGCAGCCATGTTGTTGAGGTATCATAGGTGAAGCTTCCCTGCCATTCGTGAAGACACAATCTCACAGCAGATTTTCTATTCCTCTGGCCCTTACAGTCTCCTTTTCCGCAAAGATTCCTGAGCCTTAAGCACAGAAGTTGTGTTGTAGCCATATCCATTGGGGTTATGAACCATAATCTTAAAGGATTGGTCTATGTGACTAGAGAAAAGTTTTAGAATATATGATGAGTAGATAGTTCATTCAGAGAGAATTTGAGACTTAGTAACATCTGACATCTGTGGGCCTACACAGTGGATATATCCTTCTGGCTCTTTAAGTCTATCTTAATCTCCATTCCTGATTTGCTCATGGCCAAGCTTTTAGTTGCATATCAGTGAAAGCAGATGTCAGCAAACTTCACCCTGTGAACCAAATCTGGCTCACTATTGATAGCGTCTAGTTTTATAAGAACATACCCAAGAGCATTTATTTATATACCACCTGTAGCTGCTTTAAGGCTACAATGCAGATCTGACTTGTTCCAGTAAAGACCTCATAGCCAACATTGCCTAAATTATTTCCTGCTGATTTTTGATGAAATAAATAAATAAAAAGAAGAATCTTATCACTAGCTGAAGGTTCAGTGGTAATATTACATTTGTAAACTCAGAGGCATTTGCTGCCTCACCAAGCCAATACTGATCCTCTACCTCCCTTACATTTCTTCATGGACTCATTTTCTCATTTTCACTCTAAAACGGAAACTCCGTGCAGCTTGTCAGAGAAGAAAACAAATAACTCAGCAGGAAGGAAAAGCCTAACAGTTCATTTGATTCCATTACTTTCTCCCCATGAGTGGCCCCCAAAGTCTGGTCTGGCACGGACAGAAGCATTCCATGTTCTTTACAGATCATTGTAACCATGCTTCAAGGAGGCACCGAGTTCTTTACTACCCACATTCTCATTGCAGAATTCTCTCTGTCACTTTCTTTCTCCTCCTCTCCCTGCCTCTATCCCTGTCCTCTCCCTTCTGTCTCCATCCTCTTCGTCATGCACAGGCATAATGATGGCCTGTGTGGACAACAGACCCTTCCCTCATTTTTCAAGACCCCTCAGGTGCTGACCGCCAGCTGGCAAAAGTGACAGATGATGCTAACTTTCAACAGATGCCTTTCTGACCCCAAAGATAATGCAAATGACAAATAATAACTTTGTAATTACCTTAACTTCAAGCAAAGCAGAAGCTGAAAAATAACCAGATGAAAACTACGGGGAACATGTGGGACTGGCTTCCCCATTAAGCATGTTTAAGTGTCCCCCGTGCTGCGTAGCTCAGGAGCTGTGCCAAGAGAGCAGGAAAGGCAGCCTAATATGCACCCAACCATAAATCTTCTTGGCCCCATGATAAACAAACAAGATTTCAGCATCTGCACTCACAGCTGATGAGAGCTGGAGAAATGAAGATTAAATGGGAACCAGGGCACTCTCTGCACTAGAAGTTTTACAGTGCCTTGGATTATGAAAGTCCTCTAATTAAAAATACATTTTAAATGTACATACTTTATTCTGTTCTCTGTTTCTGGGACTGTTCCATAAGAAGAATCACTAAAAAAGACAAACAGTAAAGCGAGGCGTATGATAGTTGAACTCAGGGAATTTTGCTGTTGGTGATGCTGTTGTTTCAGGGATGTTCTGAGAGTTATTGTTAGATGCAGTGTGTTATCACTAGTCTTGAACAACAACAGTGCGACCGCCTGGGCTCCATGCTCTGGGGAGAACACAGGGATTTCTGAGCACAGTGAGACTTTCCTTGGCAGTCTCTGGAACGAAGTCTTTAAATAACATCGTAGGGGAGATATGGCTTGCTGCTGGTGATTTGTGTTTGGGGGTGTTATTATTATTAGTTAGTTCAGTGAAGATTCCTGAGTATGCCATTTCCTTCTGGACTGCAATCAACCAATCTCTAAGTAGAAAAAAATTCATTAGTTTTATTGGCTGATTTTATGTGTTAACCTGACTGGGCCATGGAATGTGTATAGATTTGATCAAACGCCGCCGTTAGGTATTTTTTAGAGGGTATTTCTAAATGAGTGTAAACATCAAAATCAATAGTTGAAATAAACTGCCCTTCCTAACACTACACTTGCACTAATTACCTGATGGCCCAAGTAGATCAAAACAGGGACCTGTTACCTGAACAAAAGAAGCCCTTCCTTCCTGGTGGTCTTCAAATGAGGGTATCAGTTTTACTTCTCTTCTCGGATAAGAATGGAGACATAAAATAAAGCCCCTGCCCTTGGTCAGCCAAATGAATGACTTTTACGCAAGAACCCTGCTGTTGAGTCTTCAGGGTCTCCACTTTACTGATTCACCCTGCCTGTCTTCATAAACATGCAAGTGAATTCTCTATATTACTCTACATGAGTGTGCCTCCTATTGGTTATTTTGCTCCGGAGAACCATAACTAAATCATAGAACCTGCCCTGGTGCCACTGGACATGGAAGTGGTGATAGTGATCTGATTATGGGCACTCTCTCTGTAACCTCCCCATCACTGACACAGGTTAGTGTCTACATAACTGTCCCCACACAAGCTGCAGGAAGACTAGTGCCACTCCTCTCCATAAGGTCAAACATCCCTATTTATCTATCCAATTAATTTTGGATTTTCTACCTCATACTCTCTATTTATTAGCTGTCCCTGAGTTCATCTGTATCCAACACAGACCATGGTGACAGTCTTCTTTACATGCAGAGTGGGCTGACAGCCTCCTGAAACCTATTGTTATATGACCACCTTGACAACATATGTTCACTTTTTGATAGTTGTGCTAGATACTAGGTAGAATCTGTCTACCAAGCTAAATGCTTTGACAAACTGCATGTTGCTCTTTGTGCAGTAAGATTCTTTTTTCCATTTAGACTACAGCATTAATGCAACCACCTTTTTGGGGTGCTTGCAGGCACCTGACTTCAATGTGCTCCACTAAGGTAGCTATTTCTTTGTTTTGTCGTTTCTATATGTACTCGTGGGAATATAACAGGCTTTCTACAGAAAATTTTAATTAGCAAATTAATTACTTAAAATGAAACAAGACATATATTAATAGAGTCCTACCTGTTCTCTTAGAAAAGGGACTGCACCATTTATGCAGCACTGAAGTCACCAACTTACGAATTAGCTGCATCATTCATTATCACATCTCAGATGGACAATTCAATCTCAGTGTCTCTCACGCTGGTTCCTTTTTTTCTTTCTTTCTTTCTTACCATCACTGCCTTTCAGCTTAGGTCCTTGCCATCTTCTGTTGATGTTTTTAATAACCCTGTAAATAAATTACTGTTCGATTCACTCTCTTACTTTTAACCTATCCATTACTCCCACTTCTATCAAAACGATTTTTTCTTTTTAAAATGTAGTTCTCACCAAATTCCTATACTGGTTAAGACTCGCCAGTGGCTTACCACAATAACCACAACAAAAGTGAGTTCTTTAGTGGGTCATTTGTCACTTTGTTCTCCTCCATCCTCTCATCGCTTTTACCTTTCTGGATTCTTGTGCTTTGCTTTCCCACTAGGTACCAAACTTTCTTTAAAAATCGGTGTGAGTGCCACATTTTCCATTCTGATGTCTGTCTGTACCTGTTAATACCTTTGTCTCTTCTTTCCATCAACAGCACTCACTCCACCTCTCTAAGTCTTTTGGGGAAGCAGCCTCAGGCTGGAACTCTTTTTTTTTTTTCCACCTGCAGAACACTGGAGCCCACGTGCATGAGTCAGTCGAGACACAATGGAGAAGCCATTTTCGCACTTGGTTGTGCCACAGTATGAATTTATCTTAAGTGTGTAGCACATCAAGTGTGGGGCATATTAAGTCTTCATTTGGATGAATTGTTCAATATACTAGGTTATAAATGGTATAGAGTCATGGGGGGAGAGGGTCCATGTTTTCCAGGAAAATGGAGAAAAGACACCATGGTAAGAGGCACTGTTTTTATATGGGGGATGGGATTCTGAGCCAGGTGTGTGGAATTTAGGACAGCAGAAAGCTAAAACAAAGGTTATCCTTTATAAAGAGAATTTCATGGGTCAATGAGCTGCCATCTGTCCAGCATGCTGACCCAGTATTTCACTTCTGCTCTTCCAGGTGAGCAATAAATTATGTGCAACACTCTGGATTTGCTCTACATGTCCCCCGACTCACATTTCATTTCATATTCTCTCTCCTTCATCAGCAGTAGTGCGCAATGCTGCTGACTTCAGCATAGATTGTCTTGTTAACAAGGTTTTCCTTTCAGCTTGACCTCTTTGCATCTCAGCTCCTAATACTGACTATTGAAACGGCTTGATGATGCACACCCAACATCTGTGTCAGGTGTCTGAAGTCTGTGCTCACAATGTGGAAACACACTGGCAGATGTGGTGACAATTTATATGTAGCACAATGTCTTGAATACTGATAGTTCTCTTTTTCATGGAAAATGTCCCACATACCAAACATTTTTCTAAGCTCTCTATATGTATTATCTCACAGAAGTCTTCAGATATATCATTATCTTACAGATAAATCATCGAGCCATGAAGAGATATAACAACTTTTCAAAGTTTGGCAGTTAAGATTGAAGCCAACATGTTTAAATATGGCTCCAAAATTCATGAACTTCATCACTCTAAAATGCATATTTTAATTAAGCAAAAAATACAGAAATAAAAATATAGCATACTTATACAAGTTACTTTAAATTTGAATAAATAAGAACCACAGAGGACTTAGTTTTGCCGTATTTTGTTTCCCTTAAAGAATGAGAATACTTATGTGGAAGAACATACTTGCAATACTTTAAAAAAAAAACTTAAAAAATATTTCTTTTTATATGCTAAATAAGGATCTAGATTTTCTAATAAAATGTTTTAATACCTGTATGAAAGTGTATCTTCAAATATTTTATAATTGAGGTGTTCTTATCTCCCCTACTTTTTTGTTGTTGTTAAAGAATCTCACATGATCTATAACTTAGGATTCTCTTTCCTCTTTCTCCTGGGAGCTTGGATGTCAGGTATACAGTTCTGTGTTATGGTTCTGGGGTTGCTCAGAGATTCACCAGTCTGATAATTAATAAGTTTTTAACAACTAAGAAGCTTTATTAAATCCTGGTCAGGACCATGAATATTGCCATGACCACGGATACTGGCCAGGACCATGCATTCTAGCCAGGTCCATACCTAAAACTCATGCTCAGAGTATGTCTCTGAATTACATTAGTCAGAAGTTGGTAAAGACAAAACTCACTAGGCTGCATTCTTCCTGCCTTCATGCAATCCAGAGGCAAGCACACATATCCTGACAGTACTCCCTGCCTATATACTTCCTGTCTACATGTGATCAAGCATATATCCTGTACAATTGGAGCAACCAAGAAGATATCATATATGAAGAGCCCCAGCATTCCAGGAAGTAATTTATCCTTGGGTAAGTGGGCTTACAGGTTAGAGACATTTTTGTTTTATAGATCTCTTAAGCACAGTAATTTAAACTTAAAACATAACATTAGCCATCACAACTGTACCCAAGTAAACATGGATTTTTAAATAGAATTGTTCTGTTATCATTTACTGTAAATACCTCAGTTTTCTTTTATTTGCTATGTGATTAGTATACAGATCTTTACATCATTAATTTTATAAGACTTTTTATTAATAATTTGAGTTTGATACAATGTATCTCCATAACACCCTCTTCCCATTCTTCCCTGTTCTACACTCCCATCCCTGTGCCTTCAAAAAAGGAAAAAAGATTTTTAAAAAAGTCAAGCTTGTGTGGCAGAAATATGGACAGTAGGCCTCATCATGGTCTCTGAAGGCAGAAGGCTGTTCTGATTGTAGATCTTGACCTGGCCCATACTAACCTGGCTGTAAACAAAGCACAAGAGTTGGACCTGAACTTAGGCTTCACTGCCCAAAACTGTGCACAGAGCAGACTCCTTTGTATCCTGCAAACACTGGGTCATCCACAGGCCCCTGGACATCTTGCATGGATTAGGACCTCCAGCAGGCAATTGATCATATCTTAGGCACCTGGACATCACACAGGTATTGATCAGTGTCTCCTGAAGGCACTCAGACATTCCACAGAGACCTGGATATTTCACCAGCACCCAGATATCCCATAAGCACCAGAGACCCATGCAGGTATTGTGACCTCCCACAGGCACAAGGGAATCCCACAAATGCCCAGGCATCATGCAGACACCCAACCAACCCACAGACACCCGGACATCACACATATACCTAGTCTTCCCACAGGCTCCTATGGGCATCTGGTAATCCTTCAGACACCCAGACATCCTACAGACACTAGTGCCACTGGCAAGTGCCTGGATATTCTGCAGAAACCTGAACATCTTATAGGTACCTGGTCATCACATGGGCACTCAGTCATTTCCCAGGTACACAGACATCACACAGACACCTGGACATCACACAGGTACCTGGACATCACACAGGCACCAGAACATTCAACAGGTTCACAGAGATCCCACAGGTACCAGGATGTCCTGTGGGTACCAGGGCAATGTATAGCTACTCAGACATTCCACAGTCAGCTAGTCATCCTGCAGGTACCCAGGAATCCTCCAGGCTCACAGACATCACACATGTACCCTGACACTACACCGGCAACTGGCAATCTTATAGGCACCCAGACATCAGACAAGCACCTGGCTATCCAGCAGTCACCAGGGCTTCCTGCAGGCATCCGGATATCCCACAGGTACCAGGACATCCTAGAGGCAACAGGATCTCTAGCAGGTAACCCAACCTTCCCCAGGCATTAAGACATCCTACATGTCCACAGACATGAGGGGATCCCACAGATGCCCAGACATCCCATAAGACTCAGGACATTCCACTGGCTCCTGGGTCTCCGGCCAGCACCAGAGTACCCCACAGATACACAGACATCATACAGGTACCAGCTATCCTGTAGATACTCGGAAGTCATGTGGGCACTCATTCTACCCACAGGCTTCTGGATACCATGGCAGTACCTGGCCATCCCCCAGACAGCCATACCTCTTCGTCTCCTGAACCTTCTGCAGGTAACTGGCCATTCCACATGCACCCAAACATCCTGAAGGTTTTCTGGCATCTTGGCAGGTCCCTAGGTACCATGCTGGCCACCACATTTCAGATATGTGCTTGAAGGCCAGTCTTGTTCAGAGACCTCGCCCAGAAGATGAGACTTTCCCTAGCTGGGAAATCTTTCTAATTATCCTGGTCCAGGGCAGTCCTACAGTTTGGCTATGTGCTGGCGGAGGTCCTGCTGCCTCAAGGCCGTGTGCCAACAGTTCGCTGCCAGAAGGCAGCACTGTACTCCTACCCCATCAGGGAGGGTGGTATGGGTTTGGTGGTGGCTAAGGGTCTGTCCCCCACCACCCTGTCCAGCCTGGATGCACTCCCATGTTTGCCACTGCCCCCCCCAGCCACTGTCACCCTGTTTGCAGTAGCCCCAGCTCTGAGTCACTTTACTCTTTCCTTCTTCTTGGTTGCAACAGTGCCTGTGACTGTGCTTTTAGTTCAGAAACTTCCATTCCTCTCTGCCTGTGGCAGGGCAGGTGGGGGAAACAGCAGTGGCTGTTGCCATCCTCGGGGAATCCCTGCATCTGATGCTGCCAGGACTTTGAGTGCATATCTCTGCTGTGCTTCCTGCTGCACTATGCCATCCTCCCTCTCTCCTCTCATGGACAGAGAGTACCCTAGGTCAGCTATCCTTCCCACTACACTCAAACCCAAATATCTATCTCTTCTGATGAATACCATATGTGTGTGTGTGTGTGTGTGTGTGTGTGTGTGTGTGTGTGTGTGTGTGAGAGAGAGAGAGAGAGAGAGAGTGAGAGAGACAGAGACAGAGAGAAAGATGGAGGGTGGGGGGGAGTGTGGCAGTGGCTTCTGCATCACAGGGGGCCCTCATCTCACTGTCTCTCCTTTCTCCCCTTATGAGCAGTTGGTTCCCAGGTCTGCTATCTCTCCAATCACATTCAATTTTCAAAATTTTTTTTTCACTGAACATGGCAACAGAATAGTCTTTCCATGTTTATGAGGCAAGAAGCCAAAGGTTCCATCATTTAATTTTTAATCTGTCTGAATCTAAATGGTTTCTGTTATATGTAGCATATAATTCAATCTTGCTTTTAAAAATCTGTTCTGGTATTGGAGACATAGCTCCATAGCATGGCCTACAATGGATGCAACCCTGAGTTCAATTCCCAGTACTGAAAGGAAAAATGAATAAATGAAAAATCCAGAATAGTAGTATGCACTTGAAATCCCAACACTCAGGAGGCTGAGGCAAGGGAATTGTGATTTCAAAGCCAGCATGGCTTAGATTAGAGAGACCCTCTCTCAAAAACCAACAAATTAATACATTTCAAATTAAAATGAAATCTCTATGATTGTCAGAGCTTCGGGCTGCACTCTTCACACATTGACTTGGTGCAGCTGTTAATATGGCTGAACAACTGTCTGTGACTGTGATACAATGTCTCATACACTTTCCTCATTTCACTTTTCCTTCCTTCTCAGTATTTTTTAACTATTGATTTTAAGCATTCTGTTGAGGTTATTACTATTATTCTTAGAGTCAACATTCAGGTTAGTTTGTACTAGGAGTTATAGCACACACCACGAACCTATCACATCTTCAGATTAACACTGACCTAATTCTAGAAAATATAACATCAGTCATGCAAATATGGGATCTTTTGTAAAATATTATAATACTATCCTGTATTGGCATACAGTTATATCTATTTACGCTATGAACATGGTAGTGTAATATAGTAACTATTGCTTTAAATAACCCTATGTAGAGATCATCTCTACATCCATATAGGATGGGGAAAGGATGAAGGGAGGGAGTGAGAGAGATAAAATAGAGACAATTTCTACTTACCTACATATTAATCATTTCACAGCTCTTTCTGTGTACATGAGTCAACACCTGGTTTTATTTCCTTCAGTCTAAAAGAATTTCTTACAGAGCAGATAGTCTAGCAACAAAATCCCTGGGTTTCTGCTTATCAGAAATGCCTTAATTTTGCTTCTTTTTTTTGGGAGGGGGTATGGTCATTTTTTAGGAAAAGAATTATTGACTGAAAGCTTACGTACTTCTATAATTAGATCCCAAGCATCAGTCCCCCAAGAAGTACAGTTCATGGAAACCTGTTTTCTATTAAGTACCCATGGTGCAGCAGAATTAGAAACACTGGCTTTTTTCCCAGTGGGAATTCTCAGTGTCTGTTGGAAGCTAATGTCTCTTCACTCAAAGTGCAAGGAAGAGCATGCAGTTTCCAGAATCCTTTTTAATATAAAGGACTTTTTACATTGACCATCTCACTTTGTTAACATTGTAGAAACAGTGAAACCATGTTAATCTGGCGCAGAAGGTGCTGAATGCAGTACAATGAGTAAAATAAAGGAAATTATGATAATTAGAACAGGGGGTTGACACCTCCAAAACACTTCCAGCAGCCACATTAACATCAAGACACTGTAGAAAAAAGTATCCTTTGAGTGGTATATGTGACATTTACAGAGATTCAAAAGGTGTACTACAATTTCTGTGTGGCTGGTATCTTGTTGTTACTGTTAACCACTGTCTTGCATTTAATAACACAGCTAGACTGGGAATTTAGAACTTGATCTTCACTTTAAAACATCCAGATGTTTCACTGTTACAGTTCTCATCATATTAAAAAATACTCTATAGTTCAAACATTCCTATTTTATAATTACATTTTTGACTGTGGAGGCATTATCAGGGCATCCTGCAAAGCCTGGCTAATGCAAACCTAATTCTGCTTTAATACTAACCCCAGGAGGTGTTTAATGCTAAAAGGGTAAAATTTATATTTCTGAGTTTGTAGATCATTTAAAATATTTAGTTGCTAGATTTTATGTACCATACTCAAGAAAGAAAATATTTAATCAGAAATTCTATTTCCTCTCTTATGAAGTGGGCAAGGAATAACAGAGTTCAAAGACAGAGTGTAGTCTGGGAGATAATTACAGGAGACCTAAGCAAGCAAACAAATATACCTGAAAACAAAGTATAAATAACCCCACCAATAGATAAGAAACTAGACCATGTCTCCTATAGGATTATAATGATCCTTCACTGAGCTCCCAATATAAATCATTTCGTTCACATAATGATCCTATAAGGTAGATGATATGAATTATCAACATTATAAAGATAAAAAACTAAGCTAGAAAGATTAAATAACATGTTTAAGACTCACCCTAAGTCTTATCTGACTTTGCATATAAGCTTTTAACCACCACTCTACCTTGTGGATAAAAATTGGCAAAGATTATTTCACTTAACTAAACTTTAATCAGGCTCTGAACCCTATTCCCAGTGAGGTCCATTTGTGAACTTCTTTGTAGAGTTTAGATTTAGGAAGAATCTTGCTAATTCAGCTTATCACTTGTTCCCATTTTGATATCATTGTGATCCTTTCTTCATCACTACTAGTTCCCAGATGATGTATATCACTTTGTTCCATCTTTAGTAACATTTCCAAATCAGTTCAGCCAGAATCCACTCACTTCTGATGTATGACGTTAGTGAGTTTCCAGTCCCTCTGCTAGCAACAATGACTTGCTTTTTGCCCGTTATACCTTGAAATGTCCCCCACAGGCTCCTGGTCTGAATGTTCATTAGCCAGCTGTTGGCGTTATTTGGGGGAAGTGGAAACTGTAGGAGACAGGAACCAAATTCAGGTCCTCTGGAAGAGTAGCAAGCACTCTTACCCTCTGAGTCATTTACCAGCCCATGCAGTAAGTGTTAAAATAAAGTCTGTCTTTGTGCTTTAACTTGTATGGCTCTGAATTCTTTAAGAGCACTTGGCAGTGCTTCTCAGAGCATGGCCCTTGTTCTTTCTCCCTCTTCTCTCTCTCTCTCTCTCTCTCTCTCTCTCTGTATCTATGTGTTTCTCTTGTACCTTTCTGTTTGTTTTATTCTGGTTTGTGTCTGTTTTCTAAAGAGAGAGAACAAAGGCATGGAGTTGGATGGGTGGGAAAAGTATGGGAGGAGATGAAGGAAGCAAAACTGTAACCAGAATATATTGTATGAAAAAATTTTTTTCAGTTTAAAAGCAGATACACTGATAAGAGACTGTGAGCATGGCAACCTGTGTTCTCCGCAGTTCATCCAGCCCTTTTCCACCCCAGCCTGATAACCTGACTCCCTCTTAGACACCAGTGATTCATCAATGCAGTGCTTATTCTGGGATGTATTTTGTCTTTAGGTACCACAGACAAACGTGATGGAGAATTAATATTGACTTCTAATACTTCCATCCAACAGCTCCTAACAGTAACTGGTGGGAGTTGATGTCTACTTCTTCCACTTACCATTTTCTCTCCCATGGTAAAGCTCCAAAGCAGGTGTTTGTATCACATACCACTGTCCCACTAGCTCAGCTGTTCTCAACTGAGTGTGCCTTAAAGGCACTACATGAACAGTTTCCATTTCAGCCATTCTGGAGTAGGACCTGAAATCTGCATTTATAACCAGACACATGCTGTCGTTGGCCAATCAAGACAATCATTCTGGCTTTGCTCCAGGTATTTCCATGCAGACTCACTGATTAGATCCCTTTCTTATTGCTTTCCTTTCTCTTTCTCCTACAGTTTCTCCATAGTTGTTTCTTGGCATCATTTCCTAAGAAAACTATTTTCCACCAAATACTATTTGGGACCCTGTTTGGATAGAAAGACAAACTGAGACAAATCCTATTAAGATGGATGTACTTTCTATGATACACATGAGAATCCATTTACTTAGAGAGGTTAGGCTACTTCTCATGGGAGACATAGCTGGTAAGATCTTTTCATTAATTGTCATGTGATATTCTATGGCATGATCTTTCTCCATAGAAGTACTCCTAGCATATCAGTAGAATTAATGCAAAGTCCTAGCGTTAGGACTTTCTAGCTTTTTTTGTTTTTTGTGGTCTCAAACTTATCAAGACTGTGTTTCATGTTTTAAAATGCAGCTATGTACCTTGAAGGGTGAAAGGATTTGTTTAGACATCTATCAACATTCAAGGAGCAGGATGGGGATGGATCAGCACTGACACCATGTCTCCTAGTAACACTCTGAAAACTGTAGGGATAGCCCAGAGAAACTCACAGATGCTTAGCAGTTGAAATCTAAACATCACAATTCACACTACTGGACTCAATTATACCCAAAGGTTGTTATCACCTTCGAAGTTTGAATCACCATTTTACATTTTATATTATATTTATGCATAACTTCTCTCCGACATGTACCTACATCTCAGCTCATTGCAGTTAAAGAGTTTTTCTGTGACTCTATTTTTCTTTCCTCTTTATTTGTGGATGAGGGATTTTTTTTTCCTCACACAGAACAAAGCGTATGTTGGGGCTTTTGAGTAGTTTTATGATTCAGTCATTCTGCTCATTCAACAGCCTTGTCAAAAATGTAGAGATGGTTGAATACTCAAAGCTCAAAATCAGACAGGACTCTTGCTTCACAGATCAGTCAATCACCCAGCACCAGGCGCCCAGAGAGAACTGTACATAACAGGAAAATAATATGTAATCGTGTGAACAATTCACTTTATTAGTTTCCTTGGGATTATGTTTGTTCCATCTATAGCAGCAAAGAAAGAAAAATGGAAAAACTATGTGCAATTTTCATAACTTACTGTCATAAATTTGAATTTGAATTGAATTTTGTGCTACACAAAAAAAAAAAAGTGAGCGTAAGTTCAAGTTGATTTATTTTTAATTAATTTCAGCGATGGTAGAATGAGCCAGGTTTTGAGTTTGAAAATTAGGAAAGCACTCAGAGTGATATAAAAGGCAAAAAAGGAAGAGTTTTATAGGTACCATGTAAGGCATCAGTGTCACTTACACAGAAAGAAGGAATTCCTTTAAACCAGTGATTTGGAGTTCTCATCTGTCTGCCCCCTTAGGAACAACAGTATCATTGAATCTGAGAAGCCTTACCTAGTCCTGACTTATAGATCAATATGTATAAAATAAAGGTAGAATTGTGGTTTGATACAACTAAGCATTATGCTAAATGTCTTGTGTCTATAATATATTGCTTCTACTACTGCTACAAATAAGTCAACACTCCTATAGTGCTTATGAATATTTTACCAGTGAAGCCTGAAAGGGCAGAGGAAGTGTCCTAGAGCCTTTGAATATCCATTTAAGCACTGTTCTTACCACTTGATGCTTGCTATTCTCCTAGGCTATAGGGAGCTAGTGAAGTACTAAGGGAATATATATTATTTGACAAAGGCATGGCCATGTCAGAAACCAAAGCCATAGACAGATGGGAAATTGGCAAAGCCTTACCCACTAGACCAGACTCAGAGGGATGGAAAAGCCTTCCTCTGGCCTGCATGTGAATGTTGACAGTGTATACAAGTAGAGTGTTTATGAGCAATTGACCGGTATGTGCAAAAACTAGCAACCACATCATCCTCCCATATATTTACAGCCTGAGACTGCTTGCGGACAGAGACATGTTACCAAGACTAGCTAACCCTTCCTCTTGCTCTGTAATAAATAAATCTACTGAGATTCCACATTGTTGCATACCTCTCCTGAGTTCACAGAGCCCACCTGATCCCAGCTTTCCTGTACATGTGTTTCTGTTTCTGTTCTTTCTTAATTTCTTTGCTGATACTAGAAAGATTTCCAGAATCAAGCCATGTTGCACTAGGTCATGTGTATACTCAACCATTTGGTCTCTGACATTTTAGACCTTGTCTGGAGTCCCTATGTCCCCACTCAGTGACCATTCCACCCTCACTCTGTACAGGTGTCTAGGTATGGATTCTGAGTCCTAATCTCTAAAATTTTGAGTGCAGTGAGAGTGTGTGTCTATGACTATGTGATTTTATATGTCAAGGAGGATCTTTGAGAGGTAATTAAGATCACTAATAAGTTGAGTTGTGTAACAAACAAAGGAGATCATATGAGCAGAACTGAACTAATCACACGAGTATTTTTTGGTTTTTGTTTTTTCAAGTGGTGAGTTTTGTATGTATGGAAACTGAAGTCCGAGATTTTTCAAAGAATGGCAAGGACCTAGTATTGTCCCATCCCTGCACTGAAAGGGGAGCTAGCAAGCAAGAAGGACCTTGGGTAGCCTTTGGAATCAGACAGCAGCCCTCAACTAATTTATTCTGAAACAGCCAGAATAATCCTGGAAAGGGATTTTTCCGTAGAGCTTCTGAGGGGATCCACCAAGCTAATACCTTATGTTTCATCACTTGAGACCCTATTGAAGTCAAATTGGTCTTCTAACCCTTTCTGTGAGCTAGTAAGGTGACTGTTTTGAGCAGATCAGGTTATGGTTATTTGTTTTACAACAATACAAAGTAATACATCTCTATTCTCTCTAAGCCATGGCATTCAGTGTTGTTGTTTTAAAGAGAAAAGTTACTTAAAACTAATGGTTGCTTAAAGTAGACTCAAACTACAACTTTCTGTATTTAGACAAATCTGCGCACAGTACTCCTCTATGAACTCCTACAGCAAGGCTGAGTAGTTTTACGAGTGATAACATTTATAATCCTGTTAAGGTAATGAACTACTCGACATAAAATCATCAGAATGCCACAGTGTTCTGAATCAAGTCCCCGTCATGTCTGTGTCAATCCCATCTATTTGGGAGAGATTACAAAACTTAAGAGAAATAGATTGCAAATATTAAAAGTGTTTGAGATTCTTTGTCTTGTTTTGTTTCTCCTTATGATGTTGAGAATTGAATCCAGAGCATTGTTCAGGCTAGGCAAGTATATATCATCATATCATTAAGCTATCAATGATTAGGATACAATGATTAGGATACAATAATTGGGATACTAAAAGTATACTAATATTCTGTACCTGTAGTTCTATGTTGGTCCAAAAACTTGCTCGAAAGAGGTAAGGGATACAGAGACAGGAAGAAGAAACACATACAAACTCTTGATTTTACCTCTGTCTTTTTAAGATCTTCATTTGGTTATTATATTGTCTTACTGAAATATTAAAAAGGGATCTTTAGGCTTTGTCTTCTGTGAGAAATAATGTTGGTGAACAAATGGCACAAGGAAGAAAGAAGGACTTGGGAAGCTTTGCCCAAGCATCCACTCCCAGGGATAACTGAGTCCTCACAAAAGCTTCATTCTCTTCTCTGAGCCTTGCTGACCACTCACCACCCAACAGCAAACAATCTTCCACTCACAGTAGATACTAACACTAAAAATAAATTCAAAATCATCCACTGAAGCACCTGAGTTATCTAGGAAAAATAATAATTCAATGATCCATACAAAATAAATGAAATTTTAGTCAAGAGCCTGTATTATTATTTTATATTTAATCCTCAATGAAGCAACACTCATTTCACTTTTTCTTTTTAATTTTGATGTCATTCAGCCAGGAGACTCTTAAACACAGCTTGCTACCAATGATTATTTATGTTCCTTTTCTGAGAAGCACCTAATAACTGCTAATTAAGTCTTTTGTAGCCTGACTCTGAACTAATTAGGGTTAATTGAGCCTGCTTGCACATTAGCTGTTCTAGCTCATGTCCTGATAATCAGTTTTTTGGAGTCCATTGAATATTTAGTCTGTTTGTTTAGACTTCATTCTACTGAACATTCTGCTGCAGCCCTTTTCATCTTGTAATGGAAATCAGAAGGCCACTCTCCATATGACTAACACCTGGTACGTAGAAGAGCCAAGGCATGTCATAGGAGAACAAGTTTCAGAAGTATGACAAACAAAGGGATTGCTGGCATGTTATTTCAACTTGGAGTTTTAACCTTATGGCCATATCTTATTGGAGAATGAGCATGTGGTTTTTGAGATTTTGTGCGCACCTGTCACACCATGGATTGCCTACGTTTCTTTCAATGGGACTGTACACTAGTTGGCTGAATGCTCCAGAGAACTGATTTTGGTTTGGAAGTGTATGCAGTAGAAGGTCATGCTGAACTCTGTTGCTATCATTCCTTCAGCTTGGCTAACACATGTCTTGACAATGGTGTCCTCTTTTGTACTATTTCAGACCGTCAACAAGAAAATATGCTTGAAAATTCCAATAAAAGATCTTATTACTTAAAAGGAATCCAATTGTTCAGTGACCTTAACCTTAAAAACCATTCTCAAATAAAATATATTTACTAGTTTTTAAAGACAATTAAGTTAAACATTAACAATTAAAGGCTCATTTTAACCTTTATCAACAAAGAGAAAACTCCTCTAATCTTACCAATGTAGATAACCCCTGGTCAATTTTCTGTTAGGGCAGAATTTGAATGAATAACCAGCCACAGTACAGATGAAATAGTATTTCTTTGTTGAACTTCTGATGGGGAGCTAGAGAGGGCAACCTGAAAACAAGGAGCCTTTTCATTTATGTTTCATTTTTAAAATTCCCATTTATTGATAAGACATAGAAATTTTAAAATGCTTAGGTTATAGAACAGGTAAATGTGGACATTACTTTGGATTTATCACTGGAGTTAGTTCCCGAAAATGCTACTCACAGTTGGATTGAAAGGGTATTTGGGAGTTGAGGCAAGACAGTTTGCATAAGTATAACTGTGCTGCATATCTACTGGAGGTCAAAAGGGGTTTGCCTTTGTGGAGCTTAAACCAAAAGAGAAAACTATGAAAGCCACTGAAGGAGGTGGGGTTCTGAAACAGAATGGAGAAGGGAGGAGAAATACCTTTGAGCACATAGGATGCCCGTTTGGACTGGGTTCGGACAGTGGAAACCTGTGTTTTACCTAGAATGCACTCCAGGGTGTTTGTTGAATAGCAAGGGCTAAAATCAAGTTAGAAAATGAACACCTCTGAAAAGATAGCAAATGCTATAGGTAACAACTCAGTCTCATTTATTCATATGCATGTGTACAGATGTTCATGCCAGGCATTTCCTTAATTCTCTACTTTTTGAGCTTAGCAATTGATGAACCTTTCATCATTTAACCTAAAACTCTCCCTTTAAAAGTGATGAAAGAAAAGGATTATGGAGGTCTAATAATAGCACCAAGCTGGTTTGTACCTACTGAAATCCAAATATGGGTATTTCCTATGGGTGGAGCCTCTGAGCTCCAATACTGTGTGTACATGGCTAGCAGCTGCATTCCTTATCTTCTGCAAAGCCGTCAGCAAAGTTACAATTATAAATATAGTCAGGGTCACTCAGCAGAAGGGATCGGGAAAGCAAGTCTACACGTCCAAGATGGACTCCACCTTTAGCTCTACTGCAAAGGCAGCTTGGCTGTCTCTTATTCACTAAGGGTCAATCTCACAGTCTAGTCCTTGGTTGTTCCTCATTGGTTAGTTTAAAAAAACACGTCAAAAGTTAAAGAGACAGGGCCTAGGGGATCATTCTCACAAAGTTATTTGTCTCTGGTGGAATAGACTTTTCTTTCTTAAGATAGAGAGAGAGCTGGTTGTACTATCTGACTGAACAAATTCTCCTGGAACTTGAACGAAAACAGTTACCTAGAAAAAGCCAAAGCCCAAAGAGATACCCGGGAGTGGAGAAGACAAGGCTTCATGAGTGTGTGAATGTGTGAGAGTGTGATTGTATGAGTGTGTAAGTGAGTATGAGTGTGTGAGTGCGGATGAGGATACCTGTGCATGTGTGAATATGAGTGTGTATGTATGTTTATGTATGAGCGTGTATGAATATGTATGCGTGTGTGAGAGTGTATGTAAGTATGTATGTGAGTATGAGTGCGTGAGTGAGTGTGGGTATATGTGTGTGAGTGTGTACGTGCATGTAGTGTGATAGTGTGTGTGTGAGTGTATGTGTGTATGAGCATGATAGTGTGTGTGAGTGTGTATATGTACGTGAGTATGTGAGTGTGTGTGTGTGTGTGTGTGTGTGTGTGTGTGTGTGTTTGTGGTGGTAAGGGAAGAGAGGATTGAGTACAAAGTTTGTTTTATAGTGTTTGACAGAAGAGATGAGAAATTAATGTTGCTTGCATTTTGGAGGACTGAATTGTAATCACGCACTCTGAACTAATGCACACAAAACATAAATAGCATTCCATTAAACATCAGATTACTAATAGATTTTTTTAATCTATGAAGCTTACATAAATGCTCAAAGAAAAGTATTCATTACAAAGCTTTTAACTTTAAATAGAAGGCTCCCTTTAAAAAGCATATCTAAATAAAATAAGTAATTAAATTCCCTACATAGATGCACCCATGCTAAAATGTTCCAAATAGTTTATATGTAAATGCATAACTTTATGAGTAATATTATAGATAATTTAAGTTTTTTTGAGAAACAATTCAAAATTAATTAATAAATTTGATGCTTACAATGTTTCCACAGAATTTTCTGAAACTTTGTGTCAATAGTTTCAATCCAATAATTTGTTTATGTGCATTAAAAAATACTACAAACAATTGGCAGTACATTGAAATAATCTCTAATTACTGCAATAGAGTTAACAACTGAGAACAGATATGAGTGAGCAGAAATAATAGAATCTCTAATCGTGGCCTGAAAAACTGCAGTTTAAAGCAAGCGCACCACCGCTCAGATTCATGCTCATACTAATCAAGTCGATGTCAGGGTTTATTTCATAATGGGGATTTTATGATTCAGGAAAACAGCTATGATGGCTGAGAATAAGTTAAATGGATTTTTGTTCAAAGAATGGTTCCAGAAAATGATGTGAGCACATACTTCCATGTTTCCTAGGGAATTCTCTCATTTCTTTTCATCGGCACTCCCTGACTTCTAGTATGATGAATATTACCAGCAATTCTTGATTTTTCTGGTTTGATTACTGTTAGGCACAATACTGGAGGGAGAGGAGTATGCGGAATACTGATAATTAAAGCTAATCAAGTCGTTCAAGGACTCGTTCCTTGTTCTTATTTTACCTGTAGAGAACCATTGACTTGATCATAACCCAGGATTTAATTTAAGAAGTGATGGGTGAGGACATACAGTTTGATTACTCACTGCTCCCAATAGGACACATAGAGAGCCAGGCAGCACAGGCCACTTCAGTGTGAGGTAAAAGGAACAAAAGAGAAAGCATGAACTGGGTCCTTCCTGTAATTTCCTTGGGAAGCAGAGAAGGAGACAGAGGTCAAGTCTGAGCAAGCTGAGGATTCAATTACTTGGAATACTGTTAGCAAACTCTCAGCAATAGTGGTAGCCTCTGTTTGCCAGGATCTGACCCCTAGGAGCTAGGACAGAAGTAATATCAGCTTGGTGCATAGTTGTGTGAAGGGGTTAAGTGGACACAGGGGACTTTGATTTCATGCACGATAGACACATTAACAGAGAAGGCTTTTACTGTCTTCAGGAACTGGCTAGTTCTGAGAAAGAGACTCTCTCCTAGATCATCAAAGCCTCTCAGATGTGGAAGTCTTATGTAATTTTGGAAGTTGAAAATGTTATTAATACAGCCATCCATTACATTTCTGCCACACTCTTTTAGATATTAACAGCTTCAAAGAGAAAGAATGCTTAAGGGAGAAATGTGCTGAAATGAGAATCACTGGGGTATCAATAGGCATCACCCAAATAAGTGAATGTTTAAATCCTATCATGCTGTAAACATATTTCCTAACATGTGAATAAAACATAAGGAATATGTTATACTCAAGCATCGCATAGCTGTGGACACCTCTACATGCACGTGTGTTTTCATTTATTAGTATTTAAATATGATCTGAGTTTGCAATCAAGCCACTACTTAAAGGTCTGACTTTCTTCTCTGTAAACCTTTCCCTTAGAAATGTGCATACACACTTGCACACCAGAGATACACAAAGCTACAAAAGGAATTTGGAAGTTCTAAATCTAAATGCACTTTAGAGTTAACAACTGAGAACAGATATGAGTGAGCAGCGTATTTCGCTGAGGCCTTGGATTCTACATTTGAGGGACTGAATTCAAGCCACATCCCTTTCTGGCTTCTCCATCTTCTTCATCCTTCATTAACTGCCATTCTTCTTTCCTTTTCTTATTTTGCATTACTTTCTTTAAAAAAGAATTATTGAACTCAGTACAGCAAGTTGCCTCCCCATTGGAAAAATGATGAAAAGATAATTCATATTCTGGAAGAGCTCAAGTATTAGTTAAAACAACAACAGCATATTCTGAAACAAGAATGCATATTGGACTTGGCGAAGCTGGTCTACGTATGTACAAAAGAGGTAGCAAAGAAAAGTGATGTTTAGCGATGAAGAAGAGTCCAAGAAACAAAGTGCCCCCCTCCTATCTTCAGGAATTCATCCCAAGAGCACCAAGAGATGTCTGAAACAGTGGATAGCACTGACTCCAGTCCAAACTATGAAAACATACCTACAATAAGCTGTGACTTATGAACTAAGCACAATAAGATTATGTTTACCTCTGAGCACATTGTAAAGATATTTCCCATTATTTAAAGAAAACATTGGGGTATACATTATATGTGAACATCATATAGCTGTTGTGTACAAATCTGCATGCTTGTGTATAGATATTTATTAGTGTTTGAATATGTTCTGAGTTTGTATTCAAGCCGCTGTAATATAACAGACCAATTATAATATACTATAAACAATATGCCACAAAAGATACGTGAATGCAGTTATTTTTCAAAATATCTAATGGTAGGCAACATCTGCTACGGATACTCTGGTGGAAAGGGAGGTTTATGTCCTTGGCAAGATGGAACATGACAGAAGATTATGGGAGAGCTCATGTTAGTCAAAAGCACCAGTCTTCTGGAACATGAATGCATATTATATATAGTAAAGTTGGTCTACATGTGTATAAATGAGGAAGCAAAGAAAATTGAAGTCTGTGTGTGGGGGAGGAGGCCAGGAAGTAAGAGCGGTCCTCTCTCTATTCACTTTAAATGCTGGTGTGTTTTTGTTTAGTTCTAAAATTTCTAACCACAATAAAATCAAGTAAATGAATCCATAAAAAGCAAAACCATGAAAAATAAGAAACTACTAAATCCACAGAGGAAGAAAAGTAGAGAAGAGTGAGTATCAGAAAATCAGACAAAGGAGGCAAAGACCTTCCACGATGAGAATCCATGGACAGAGAGAAGCAAAGGGGAATCTCTTGCCTTTATGGAAGTAGATGTAGCTAAAAGGACTGAAGCTTAGGGGATGTGGAAGAAAATCCAGGTAAATTCCAGAGAATGAAGGACCTTGCTTGCCATGCTTTATAGAGTTGAGATTTTATCCACCTATTTCAACAATGCCAACTGAAAACTTATTCTAAACATCATCTTGAAACTTGGTGGGCAATGGCAATAAACAGGATATCCAAAGTCTTCTTACACCCTAGCAAACACATAGGTGGACAGATGTACAAACTTGAGTCAGTGGTGACACATGAAATGAGATTGACTATGATGTAGGTACTAGTTCCAATAGAACAATGAAGAAAGCCCTCATACAAACAAGAGACAAGGGATTTAAAAACACATTGAATTTGAACAGACCAGAAGGAGGTGAGGGGAAAGGGAATGAAAATGTTGTTCTCCAAGGCAGAGATGGACTCTCAGTGTTTGAGATAACTAGGAGAAGCACAGTCGTGAACTATGTACATGCAAGGAAAAATGATAATATTATCAGTGTAGGCTTTGTCTATCTGTGTAACTATATAGGTATGAATAAGATGATTTAAACATGCTCCCTCTAGAATTGCATTATCTCTTTGGAGTCTTTACTATTTACATTCAAAGTTTAGATTTTTACCCCATTTATGCAGAGTACCGATAGGGCTTTAGTATATTGCACTGATTCTTCATGAGGTATTATAAGTTATGTAGACATAGATTCAGGGCAAAAGGCAGTTTAGATGCCAGCTTGAACCTAGAAGTCTTCAGCCTTCATACAATTGCATTTCAACCTCTGAGAATTACTGCTGACTTACTCTGGCTAGCTCCGTTTGAACTCAGAGCTATACTAAACTCAAGTGACTCTTCTGGTTGGTTGATTCAATTCATTCTGCTATTCTGACTCAAATTCCTCTCCAAGATGACTAATTCAAACTCATCAAGCTGACTGTTTCTGACTGAACTCTTCTGATTCTGCCTAACTCCCACAATGTGTCTGATTGAACTGCTCTGCTCAGCTTCAAACTAACTCATTCTCTTTCTGCTGAACTGCTTCTATGTCTCTGCCTCAGACTGCCTCATACTGCCTGACCTGAATTGAGAGTCTGCTAACTCTTCCTCTGATTTGTTACTTTGCCTGCTCTTCACTGTAACTCATCTCAGATGTCACTTCCTGTCTGACACTGACTCCTTCTGAGGGCTGGGATTGAAGGTGTGTGCCACCATTACCTTCTGAGTTGGATTACTTAAAGGCATATGTTGCATTTCAGCCAGATCACACAGAAGTCTGAATCTGATCCTTTCCCAGAGTAGTCACATTGCCAGATTAAAAGATTAAATACGCCTCTATACTTTTTAACAATACTAATTCTTTTAACCCATGAGCATGGACTTTTCCTATATATATGTTCTTCAATTATATTCATCAATGTTTTGTTCTTTTCAGTGAAGAGACCATTACCTTGATGGAATACGTATTCCTAAGTATTTTACTGAAATTTGTTTTATGATGGTAGACTTTTAGAAATTACAAGAAGTAAGGTAACATGATTTATGTTTTCAAAACTTGACTTTGATGCTTTGTTCTGCAAATACATACAAAGCATAAGATATAATACTGTATATTGACTACAACCCCAAATTACTTTTAAAAGGTATTTTTTCCTGCCATATTGTCAAATAGAAGTGGCAGCTTGGCAGTTTTCAGTTTTGGATCAGGTCGGTGTCACTGAAAACTGACAAAATACATGGTTAGTTGTACACTTGTGAAAATTAACTCAGAGAAAAGAATGCTGAATCTTAAAATATGACATATGGGAGTGCTCTTGCCATTGTCCTTGTGGAAAATGATGAACGCCACGATTTACCTATGTGAAGGATGACATCAAGTCAAGAGTCTCCCAAGACATAGTGATAGCATTATTTGACCGACTCATTGAGTCAGCAATTATAAAAGAAAAAAATGACTTGAGGGGCATAATTCTGTTGCTGTATATTGAGTTTGAGATGTTTAGGAATTATAGAAGCAGAAATCACTCCTTCACAACTATTGCTATAGGTTCAAGTACTAGGCAGTTGTGTGATTTGCATATGTAAATCTGTGGTTGTTTAATAAGGAGCCTTATCTGAGACTGTAAGCGTAACTGCTACTATCCTGAGGGTGTCTTTTTAATACCAAGTCAATTTTGCAGTTTGAAATGATGGATACCCCTCTCAACAGAATATATTTAAGAAGTCTGTGCTAAGCTATTATTATATGCTCCGTGGTAATCTAAATAGCATGGTGATGGTGATGACTACTTTATATGGAATTGTCTCTTCTGGGGATATCACATAGAATAGTTACCAGAATTATCACACCCTTAAAATCCTATTGTCTCAATGTTACCTTATGGAATTGTCATTCATTATTTGCCAAAAAAAAAAAAAGATTGCCTGGAGTTGGGTTATTTTCACACACATTGAGTTATTACTGAGTTCTATGGTGTCTCTTAGACTTTTCTGCCACTAAGATACACGCTCTGCACTATCCTAGGTTCGTGAACTTGATAAAGATCTCACTCTTGTGATTGGGTTATATTATATGGCATGAGAGTATTATCCAAGAGGGCCTGCCTGAAGACAGAAATTGTTTAAAATTGAAAATCTTTCTGTAGAGAGGTAGGAATTCAGAAGAATGTCCTTTGCTTTCCTGAGAAAGTGCAGTATGCATACTGTATACTGTCCGTGGTATCTCCAGTGAGGTCCTGAAAACAGCACCTGAGAGCTGAGGGCAGGTTTGGATCAGAAGTTAGCAAAAATCATAGACTACATAGCAAAAATCATAGTACTACAGCTCAACGTCTATGTATTCTACCCACAGCCTCTGTCAATAGAAGTTCTCAAGGTCCAGATGAGATCTATAACTCAAACCAACACCTTGTTTTGGTCCTGTGAAACCCAGACTCTACCCATGCCTTGGCTTCTGAACTGCAGACATTCTGAGATAAATGGATGTTGCTTTAAGCTGCTTCACTGGTGGCAATTTGCTATTCAGCAGCAGGAAGTTAGTATGCAATATTTAACAACTCCATGCTGAGAATCAAAAAGGTTGAATAACATGGCCTAGTGCTCATTGCTGCTAAATGGAACAACAAAGATTGCAAACCCAGTAAGACTGCAAACCCAGAGACCCTAACTCCAAATCACCAGCTTCCTCCCTGTAGTTTATGCAAAAAAAATCAGCCCTCATTAACAGTGCATGAGGCCTGGGGCTCAATTGCTGCTCAGCATTCTCAGTGAAGCCTTCTCTCTGCCTTTAAGCTCTCTGCCTCTGATCCAATCTACAGTACAGAGCATGCCTCCTCTCTGGCATCTACTTATCTGATTCCCAAGAAAACCATGAACACTATCTCATGTACCTAGTAACCTCTGATGACTAAGCCTGACTAACAGAGGCAGGGAGGATGAAATGGAGTCTTATTTTAGTAACAGAATTGAAACCCTGATTTACAAAACAGCTAATGGATTTGATTCACTATTCACTTGTACTAAATTTTGGAAGAGATGTTCCAATGGAGTCACAGGACAGCCAGCCATGACTCCAGCTTTACAGTGGAATCAAGGTGAGCCAGTACATGCTCACCTTGGGTACAATTCATCTTCCCTTAGGTTCAAAGGACTGGGGAACCAGGGGAGCTGTACTCTGTTCTTACAAAAGGATGCAAAGGTGTTGCTTTAAATGATTCTCCTGCCAAGCGCATGTTTCCAGCCAGGTCTCCAGCCTGGATCATGGTGAACCTCCTGTAGTTTGCTGTGTCCACATGGGGACCCACATGAAAGGGAACACATTCTAGGAGGTCCATGAGTCTTTACTGCATCTCTCCTGCCTTTAGGGTTGATCCTGGTCAACCCAGGAACCCACAAAGAAACCCACGGGACACACGTCAGAGGGCCTCTCTCTTTAATGCAAGGTGCAGGATACATTTATAGGGGAACAGGCAGGGGAGGAGCCAGTGGCCCCCAGAATGCCCATTGGTTAGGACAAGAATGCAGGGAGTGACCTTGCCTGAGTTTGGAGTTTGAGCCTTGTCTCCAGTCTGCAGGGCAGGTAGAACATGGTTGCTTCAGCAAAGCAGGCAGCATTCATATCTAATAATTTAGCTGGCATTAAGCCAGATGTAAGGTGTGGAGCAGCGAAGGCCTGCTGTTTTCAAACCCTAGGGGTGATACAGAGTTCAAGCCAGCTTCAACACACCATTGGCCCTTGGACAGCATCTTTTGTGGATAAACAGGTGTGTATTTCAGCTCTTCTGTATTTCACATAATCTTCTTAAATATTCCCTTTGTATAAATAAGAACACAATAATAATCTCTGGCCTTTAGACTTATGCTTTATGGAACTGCTGTAAAGATCAAGTGTAAAGTGCAGGAACATATGCAGACTCATACTTAGAATGCTATTAGATTAGTCACAAGTTAGTTGACTATAAAAAAACTTTCAGACATTTGGAGTTTTAAACATGTAGAAACTGATAAAGATGGTCAGAAACTAAATGTTTTCTCAACAATAAATCTCTCTCTTCATATATATATATGTATGTTTGTGTATAAACATAAACAAACACAATTTATATATATATATATATATATATATATATATATATATATATATATATATATATACACACACACACACACACACACACACACACATACATGCAGAGTGATATGTGTGAATCTATACATGTCTACACATATTTTTCTACAGTAGTATAATCAATTTTTGCATTTTCAGTGCATTCTCATATCTGTGTAAAAGGCTCTCAGACAGTGATTCTCAACCTCCCTAATACCACTATTCTTTAATACAGTTCCTCATGTTGTGGTGACTCCCAACCATAAAATTATTTTTGTTGCTACTTCATAATTTTACTAGTTATGAATCATAATATAACTATGTAATATACAGATGGTCTTAGGAGACCCTGTGAAATGGTCTTTTGACCCCTCAAAGTGGTTGAGACCCACAGGTAAAGACTGCTGCTCTTAGGTGATTTATAAGTGTACTAAGTTAATACTCTGTCTCATGACATTCTCTCTGATACGGAGATGGTGTGTTAACTGAGTATACCCAAAGGTGAGAGGTCCTATCTGGGAAAAGTGGACTTGCATTTGAACCCTCTACATCAGGGAATATATCGGGTTACAGAAAAATGCCAGATGATATGCTGAGAATGGTCAATAAAGGGGGTGGGAGGAATGGAGTTTTTCAGCTTCTGCAAAAGCATTACTCTCATTAGTGATTGAAAGAAAGAAAAGAAATGAATGTGGGAATTTTGAAGATTTACTTAAGGTACATTTTCATGCATTGGATAGCACTGGGCAACATTATGGTTCTATAGAGCCACAAAAAGGTTATACAAACAGAATCCCACAAGGAATGGAAATACATTAGAATTTATATTCCTAAAATGTTCACTATGTAAATGAGGCTTTCAAATACATATGGTTTATGGAAAACGATGTCTTATATTTATTACTCAGCTCCCAGATTAAAATTGGAACCACACTGATTAGGTAACTGTACAAATCAATTCCCATAGAGAGAAGCAATAATAATACATCAAAATACAAATGTTCTGATTAAACATGTTGATGCATGAGAAGAAAGAAGATGTGTGCTTTTCTTGACTCTGCTTTTGAATGCTAGTCAGGTCCTTCCTTTTACTCCCTAAAACAATGGGCTGAAAGGAAGCAGGCAGGATGGTTATGACACTTGCTATTTCAGTGAACACATTGGCAGCAAAATGAGGGGAAGAAAGATCTGGGCTCCTTTTTGAGTTAAACATCAAATCATGGGAAACTCATGTCACTGAATGTGGCAACACTTGCTGCAACAATCAATGCATCATTCAGCCCAATGAGAAGGCAGAAAAAGCAAACAGGCTCTACTTCTGGTCTATGCTGTGTTCAGGTCTGCATTCCTCCATTTCTTTCAGGCTGGGGCGGGGGGGTTGAGAGAAGGAATAGAGCATACTAAAATACTGAAATATTTTTTTATTCCATTCACTCAGGACAAAAGCTTATGAAGACTGACAGTATCTCAGATACCACTGAAAATGTTTGTCCATGGCAAGGGAAGCATTTTATTAAAAGATGGCAGTAAGAGCAAACTTAAATCCTAGTGTTTTCTGGAGCTCAGATTTCTAGCAGTATAATTTTGAAGGCTTCCACAGTAGCATCCTTGCAGAAACTATGCTGAAAGAAGCCTATGCCTCGATGATTTGAGGCCAGCCTTCCTTATATGAATATACACAGATTCCTTGGAAGGGAGAGTTCCAACAGATGAAACAAAATGAAAAACTGACAAATAAGTTTTGAAAATTTAGCTAAAGCTCCCTCAACACGTTTCTTTTGTCCAGACCAACCCTGAGGGTATCTTTCCTAAGAAAGTCATGATTGCTTACAGGTGTGCTAATCAAGAAGTTTCTTCTACTTACTACAACATTTACAGTAGTGTCCAAATTTCATAACAACAGTATTTTTTCATTGAGTTCTTCTTTTACTAAGATAAGTATATTGTCTCTATTCATTTTACTTGGGGATGATTGGGGTAGCAGATAGTTTTGGCCATATGTCAACTATGCCTACAAGTATTGTTCCAGTATATCAAGAGAATACCCTCCAGTGGTCACACATGCATTCTAAGTGTCTATATATACTTAGAGAAAATAAATACCAAAGGCTTACACTATACTGCAAATCAGATCCAGTACTTTAAGAGTATTACTATTCCATCTGGACACTGCCAAGTGGTACAAAAATTTATTTCCAACTCACTAGTCTTTGGATCTAATATGGAGGAAACGTTTGGAGGGAACAAAACCTTTGAGCATATGACTGATTGCCTTTATGGCTCCATTTATAAATGAGCAAAAATTAAGCACAGATTATTGTTTTAGAAGGAGGTGATAGCACTGCCTCTGAGGAAGCTATAGTTCAGCAATGGAGAGAGGTCAAATCAACAATGTCCTTATGTTATCATCAGTATTGGCATTACTAAGGAGATAAGGAAAGCAAAACAGAAGTTCAGATAAGTCACTGAGGAGTATTCATTTTCCTTCTCGCTGCCCAGCTGCCTTTAAAGTAGAACAGTTGCCATTCCAGGCCCTGAAGACCTCAATCATCACTTAGTCCCATCTGACTGCCCACTCAGGTCCTGCAGACCCTGAAATCTGTTGTGAGATTTTTCACTATACTTTTTGCCACATTCTCTTTCTACTCAGCTCTACAGACCAGCCATACAGACTGCTTTCAGGTTTTGGTCTCATTGTGTGTCCTCAGCTAGCTCCTACAGAAAACAGAACTTCTTGAAGCAAGTAGCACAGCATCTGGTTGTGAAAAATCTTTGCTTATGTCCAAATCAGTGTATAGGAAACAAATGGCAGTTTCTATAGAAGAAACACCATGAACAAAGATAAAAGGAGAACTCAAGTATGTAGTTTTGTACTTTGGTCAGAGTACAGAAACATAAAGGACAAATGTAGAGAAGAAAATTGTACAAAGAGTGTTAGGGACAACATGGGAGATTTAAAATATTTAAGATGTGAAGACTTATTTTTTATCAACAATGGAAACCCATGAAAAACTCCCAGGCCAGAGATCGTAAGATCAGAGCTACTCTTAGAAAAGAGAAATGTGCTAGTTGTATGCTGTTTAGAGTATAAAAGGAAAAGAAAGGAAAGCTACAGAAATAAAAATGGTTCTTAAAACACTATGGATATAAAAAAAATGGTTCTTAAAACACTGTGAAGGTCTGAATCAAGACTACATGGATTGTATGGAGTGTATTCATCATCATTACTTCAAAGGAAGTGTGGCTGGACTGAGAAACAGATGAATTCCACAAACTTCAGCCTTTGTCTCCAACAACCTAACACAGTAGAATGCCCTATAAACACTACAGGAGGTAAATTGAAAGGGACAGCAGAGTGTGCACAAAGCAGCAAGAGAGGGAAAGAGATTAGTCCAGGCTATGAAGACCATTGCCTTGGACAAATGAGAAGTAGGTGTTGTGCTAAGTTGTAGAACCAGGGTTTCAAAGAGTCTTGATGGCAAGGCAAGGTCAAAGACAAAAACAGAAGAACCAGAGTCCCCAGCTTCCTAGCAGGCTTTCCCCAGTGCATAGCTAAGAACTCAATGACAGCAGACAAAGAGTAGAGATACATATCTCATTAAAACTGATCTCTACAGATAGGATTCCTCCAATGTCCCCTCATTATGGGTGCTTGGAATTGCCTGTGTCAAGATTCACAGTAGCACAACAGTGGCAAAACGGACATACTAAGCCTCAGTTCCTTGCCAGTATACATGGAATAAGGCCTAGAAAAGAAATTTGATAGATTTTGAGAAAATGTATAAGGGTTCTATTTATCATCCATCTGGATTTGTATAGTGGGACTCATGTATTCTTAACAGCTTATACATTTTTGTATGCTGGGCATATAGCATACCACGTACTAAGCAATCTGTACTCAATAAGTATGAGGATATAAATAAGAGATGAGATTCAAGATGAGTACAATTTATAATAAAAAAAACTTTTCTTCTTCAGTATAGAATAGGTACATTTGCCTATGTTCTGATAATTACTTATCCTTGTCCAAGTGTATTATTTCTTTGTTGTGAAAATTACATTATCAGAACGCCCTCAAATAAAATCCTGTTTGTTCATCTGAAAGTTCCTGGGTTTTGTTGTTTTTTTTACTTGTTTTACTGTTTTTAAAAAAATTCACAGCAAGTACAATATTGTTCATCGAATTAAATCCCAAGAGCTAACAATTCTTCCATTTACTTACAACATTAGCTGAGAGGGAAAATAGAGTAAATAACACAATAAAAGAAAAAGCAAAGGAAAGTCATGTTTGTCTATTTGTCTGTTCTGTTTCCACATGTCCAAGATAAATTGCATAGAACAGTTAAGATGATTATATTTAGGACATAGCAATGGAGAGAATATATACTACTGGGGAACACCCCAAAAATGTGAAAGGAAGCTTTGGATTATGTAAAACAAGAGAAACATCCAGAAAGACTGGTGGTAGACACTGCCACAGAACATGCGAGGTTGTATAGGGCCTATGGCTAGTTTTTTTCCTCTGAAACAAAAATAATTGTGGAAGTCTTTCAAGGCAACTAGAACCCAACCATTTATTAAAGTTTCCTGTGTGGAGACAGTTAGAATGAACCTTAAAGATGGGGTATTTGTAACAGTACAACATCTAGCAGAGAGTCAGATAGGAGACCCATGACAACAAAAACTCATGACTTCTAAGAAATTTGTGAGCCTGGAGAGGATCTATAAAACACTCGAAGTGAAGAAAACCAACAATAAAAGGTGGTTACTTAGATGATAGCTACAGTCATCAGAGTGTGCTTTCTTGAACACAAGTTATTGCAAGAGTAAAGAAAAAGTGGCATAAACATATACATATTATATACATAATATATATGCAATATAATACAATATACATGTATATTATATTTTATTATATTATACACACTGTATATTATATATTGCATATTTTATTATATATGTATAGCATGTGATATTATATTTGTAAAATAGTTGATTCTGTAAATATACCTAATTTGTGTCTAATGAATGATCAAAAATATATTTTAAAAGTCAAAGTAAATTTCAAGAAAATATGCCAGGGACAATTTTAAGAAATTCCTGAGGGAGAAAAGCAGATGATATTGGATCAATTCATTAAAATGACAATGAGTTGGTATTTTACAAAAAAAAATCTTACTTCAGTAAGATAAGGGTAATTGGTATTAGGCAATATACTGATACGTCTCACTATAGAAACTCACAAAGAGAAAAACAGCAGAGGCTGAAAGATACTTCTTCAAAATATTCAATTACCATTCTACGAAATTTCATAATGGGTTTGGAATAAAGAAAATCATCTCAAATTTGTTTAATGGTATCTTTTAAAAACCTTTAGTAAGCATCCTTCTTAATATTAAATGCTGGGCAAATTCCCAGTGTGACAGGATAACAAATTGTCTTATGGTTTTCATTTTCCTAAATTGCTTTGATTTCTCTGTAAACTGCCAACTAATATGTAGCAAGCGCTGAGGTGCTTAATTTAGTACAATTTAATTAAAACTACAATAAGACTCAGTAATTTAAATAGTTTCACTAGATACAAGTCATTATCAATTCTAGGAGATATTCACCCAATCTTTTTGGTTATTTCTTCCTCTCCAGCTTTGAATTTTTAGTCTGTTTTCAACTCTTGAGATGGCAGCTCGAGAATGAGAAGGGTTTCAGCAACTGTGTGACACTTGAAACAAAGGTTCCTTCTGGTTTCAGTGAGCCCTGAGGCCTGCATGATGTACCATTTGAGGTGTGCATTCTGTTCCTGTCTCCATTCAACCTGCTCCTTGACTTGTGCATCTTGTGGGCAGTACCATGTTCAGTGAGTGTTCTTACAGCTCTCTTTGGTACAGCATCTCTCCCTGAGTACCAATTCTATCCTTCTTGGTTCCTGGATCAGGGCACCTGTCCCTCAGCCTCTCACCCTACCACTACAGTTCTTGTGGAATGCTTTTTTAGATCTCAGCTCCACCGTTGCGCAAGACTACAACTGGAAAACCCAACAGAATTGATGACTGATTGTCTCTAGCACATCTAACTGCCCTCAGTTATGAGCTCTGTCACTGCAAATCCAGCCTCCAGCAGAGTGATGGAGAATCATTGAGAATCTCTGTTCCTGTCCAACAAGAATAGAGAAGAAGACAGTGACAAAGGGAATGGTTAATAAAAGAGAACTTACACTCACTCACTCACTCACTCACTCACAAACTCCAAATAGCCAGTTTCCACAAAGGGGCTTAAAATGGTCAATAAACATGTAGAATGAGCACCCAATATCATTAGCAATCAGTGCATTTAAACAGCAAAATATATGTATATATATATATATGTGTGTGTGTATATATATATATATATATATTGTCAAAAATATAAGCATAGTGTAATAGTTGAACACAAGGAACCTAGACTGATTCTACCTGAATTTTAATTCTAGGTCCATAACCAATTCAATTATAAATTATAATTATACCAATTATAAAATAAAAATGTTACCAAGCCCCAGATTTGTTTTCTTATCTAAGGATCGTCATGGTGTTAAACTTAGTTAGCGTGTTAACAGTGCTTAGAATAGTACCTAGTCAATAGTAAGTTCCCTTGGTATGCTTAGACATAGAGAAATTTGTTATATGTCAGTTATTTTCTGATTGATTCACATGTATCAACTCCTGTTCTGGGCAATCAGGATATAATATGGTAGACCTCCATCTGGGTTCACTGATCTAATGAAGAGAGGTACAGGGGAAAAACCTCCATTAAAAGAATCTAATTGGATCTTTCAGGTGGAGAAGGTATGGGGTGAAATGAGAAAGAGAGGGAGAGAGAAAGAAGAGACAAGAGAAGAGGAGGGGGAAGGAGAGAAAGAATATGACAGGATTTGGCATTTTTGCTCCAGTGATCAGGGATGGTTTCTTAGGAAGAGTTTTCACTGAGATCTAAATGATACAAAGAAAACAGACTGACAACAGATGGAGAAAAAGCTATACAAGTGGCAGGACAGCAAGGACAAAGTCCACGATTCTTCTAGAAGTTTCCTTGGCAGCTGGACTGATGTGACCTATTAGAAAGTCCATCTGGCAGTGTCTGTCAGAATATGCACACTCCATGACCTAATAGTTTAAATTCCAGCTGTATATCCTGCTAGAAAAATGCATTAAAACATATGCGTACAGGGCTTCATAATATAGTTTTTATAATATGAAAAGAAAAACTGGCATTGGTAGAAAAAACCAAACAAAGCATCATTGGCCTAAAGTAGGGGATATGTAAAAAGAAAGAAAGAAAAAGAAAATAATAATGTTATGTGAGTTAGAAAACACGAAGCTTTAAGATAAATGAATCAGTGAATGTCCAGCCTGCAGGAACTAGGCTGAAAAAAAAAAAATCCCATGTTTCTAGTTCCTAGAATTTAGGGAGAATTTCATTATCATATATGGGCCTTAAGTTTTGCTCTCCTGTAGTCAGGACACTCACTGGGAATGAGACAGGCTGGGTGGGTGCTGAAGTGTCCACAACCAACCCCAAACTAACTCCAGTGCCACCTGCTCACAAGCCCTAGTCATTAGTGGATTGCCATGGAGAACCCACTAGAGAGAGTAGTCCGAGTTTCAATTCTACTTTTAGGTTCTATAAGAGAATTGGAGAAAAGAAAGCCAAAGACAATGATAAGCAGAGACACCAAGAGCACAGGAATGGCAAATCATTCTAGTTCAGAAAAGACAGGGTCAAACTCCAAAGTGAGAGTCGAGGCCACAACTGAGGTAAAACTGGCCAATCCAGTTTAGGTGTACATGAGCCAGCTAGTTCATAAGCATGATACGGAACACTAAAAAGAGCATTCCCTTAGCGATTACCAGCATACAGCAAATCTGAACCTAATGAGATTGGCTTAAACATAAGTGAGTGGTTGAGCCTATCTCTCACTAGCCTCTTCCCCTATGCAAAGTCCAAGGAAGGAAGGAATTCACTAGCATGTTGTAAGTCAATGTCCTTACCAAGAGCCTGTGTGGCTATGATCTCTAAAGCTCTTTATAGATGAAGAAAATAACACTGGGGTACCCAAGGGAAATTTCTTTCTTCCTGAAAATCCCCTCATTCCCCTGAAAATCCCCCAGTAGCACAACTTTTACACTGTGATAAAGTAGGGTGTCTTCTCAGAAGTAGAGACATGGGTTCCTTCATTAAGCCCCCCAAGCACAGAGTTCTACTGTGACCAATCCAAGAGTGCATGGCCACAACTGACCTACATGAAATGAAACCCTTCCCATGCAATGGTGCTCCCAAGGAATAGAAGTCAAGAAATAGCTTCAACAACCACTTTTATTAAGCAAACACAAACCAGGCAGAGAACCTTGGGCGGCAACAATAGAGAAGAAAGAATCAGTCAATACCTTGAAAGGGTGGTGGATAGAAGACTAGGACTTTCTAGGAGACCTTTGTGCTCCAGGAGGATGCTAACAGACTTCTCAGAGCCTTCTTCTATCATGGAGATACCACTTTTTACTCTGTAGAGGACCAAGAGGGAGAGATAGGTTGCCTGCTGACAAGAACTTCCTGCTGGCCTTTGTTGCAAGGGCAGGTGTATTGACTAGTTTAGTCTTTGTTCCATGTGACTTAGCTTGTGTTCAGTCTCAGAAACCTGCACACTCCTCCCCCAGTGGAGTGGATTTATTAAGAGTCACACACCAGCTTTCAGAAGTGTCTTCCAGCCAATCAATATGCTGAAAGGCTGTGAAACAGGCGATAGCCATCACAGCATGTCCAATTTCTTTCTGTTTTCACTTTTACATTTACTAAAGGTCAGAGACTATATTTATCACAATCAGACATACATGGATATGGAAAAGAGATCTTTGTGAGCACACTGTTTGAAATGGGAGGGCATGTGGAAAGGCTTCCTCTGGCTTCTGGAAACTTTATGTTAAAGCACATTACATGTTTATATGCTCCATTCCATCAAAGGATTCCAAAGTACTTAAACAACTTTAATTAAGTTGCTCTAGTATTGCTCAGGAGCAAATCGATATTTTTCATACTACTTGTTACAGGCTAGGGAAATAAGCCCTGGCCCCCTAGCTCAGATTTAACATTCATTCCCTGAAATAGGAAAAAATCTTCTTGGATATATTTAATTACAAGAGAGAGAGTTTTTTTTCCTGTTAATGTACCTTATGTTTTCTCCTCAGGAATATGGTGTTGGCGGGAGCATTCACTGAATAAGAAATAAGAGAAAATAGGATTTGGGGAGGCCTGGGTATTAAAAGCAAAAACAAACACATTTTCATCTCTCAGCATCACAGGAGGAGACTTGGTGTTGGTTTTTTATTTTTTTACTCTGTAAACAAAACATATACAGTCGCATTTGCAGAAACCCCCACCCAAAATAAAAACTCTTGATTTGTAAAGACAACAGAATCAATGCTGTATCCTGCAACAGTCTGTGCTCCAACATGAGTCTCCAGAAGGCTTCAGAATGGTTCCCTTACAACCCTGAGAAGCATGAGGGAGAGGGGCAGCATTCCTCCCTTTCTTTTGTGGGATAATAGAGTTCTCTGTGGTTTAGGATTGAAAATTGACATATTCTGCTCACAAAGTGCTTAATTGTTCAATTGGGCTTCTGCTGTGACCAGTAGAAGCTGGGCTGTATACAGGGACAGGCAGATTGGCTTCCTCAAGAGTGTGCTGGAGGCTCAAGAGAAAAATAATCTTGGAGAAAAAAAGCAAGTAAACCACTCAGGTCCTCACCTGGGGGTTGCTGTAGGAAGCAAATTGCTGTAATAACAGCTACATTTCGGCCACCTTCCTCAATTCACCTTGGAGACAGATTTGAGCTCCAGGGTTGGAGATGTTTTGCTGTTAGAGTGGAATGCATGAGAGAGCAGGTCTCCCACAGTGGCTCCGGGAGGCTAGGCTGCTTGCATTTCCTGCTGGGTAAGGGGCTGAACCTGAAAGCATCTAGGCCAAGCTGCAGCTAGACTTGCACCCAAGCAGCAGCTTCTCTGAAATTGAATGAAGTCACAGTTGGTTTGCATTCTCTGCCCACAGTACAAATCAAGGAGAAAAGATAATCCTTTGACATGATCAGCTGACATTTTAGATTATACCCCGTTTCTCCTGGTTAACTGATGCACTGAATCTTTATCCCAGTATTCTCTAAGGTAGGGGCGGTAGAGGGTAGCATCCAAGAAGGGGTTGGCATTCTTCCCATTCCATCTGCATTGCCAGAGTAAGGGAAGAGGGCAGCTTTCCCACCTGTGTGTGCAGGTGTGATGGGATGAGTTGATAGCAGGTTCAAAAGAAGACAGCATTTTTTATTTTTTTATTTTTCTCCAGAAAAAGGATTCCACATTGTGTCTCCACAGACCCATTTGGGAAGGCCTACTCTAAAAGATACTGGAGAAACCAAGCCTATTCCCACTTGGTACAAACATATGAACATGATTTTCCCAACACCATGCATTCAGTTCTGCACACACTAGCTGGCTGTTTTATGACTCAATTTAATTCTGACAATATCTGCCTGGAAGAACATCAGACCCCACAGCTTAAGAGCTCAGAAGCAAGACTGCTTTTCACTTTAAATGCCTTCTTTTAAGCTCCAGGCTATGGATCATCCTTCTCATGGGCTGGCTGTAGGGGTTCCTATAACCCTCCTTATGGCAATGAATTTGCTGGGATAGCTCACAGAAGTCAGGAAAACACAGTATTCATGATTATCATTTATTATAAAGAATATTGCAAAGGATGCAGATGTGCCTGATATACAGATGAACACACATGGTAAAGCAAAGGGTTTGTGGGAGGCTTCCTTCCCTTCCTGGACTTGGCCTTTTGGGAATGTGCTCAACATTCCAAGAAACTAGAAACTCTGTGAATAGATTCCTTGGAACTTTTATTAAGGCTCCAGTGCCTAGTCATAATTGAATAAGTCACTGGCCATCAGTAATCAATTCAGATTTTTAAAATAGTTTTATTGTTTTTAATTTTACAGGAGCACCATATCTACATCCTTTTCATCCCTCCCTCTGCCCATTCCAATTCCTCCTGCTCATTCCCTAATATTCACGATCTCTTATTTAATTATGTATAAACATGTGTGTGTGTGTGTGTGTGTGTGTATGTAGAGAGAGAGATATGAACATGTGCCTACATGCATGCACACACACACACACACACACACACAACCTACTGATCCCATTTTTCTTAGAGCCCATTTATCTTTGCTCATAAATGCATGTGTCCAAGGCTGACCATTTGGGAATGAACCTCCAGTGAAGATATTCATTTCCTGAGGCAACTGATTCTCCATTTCTCAGCAACCATTGACCTATATAGCTTTTCATCTAAGAGTGGGAGCATACGTCTAATAACCAAAGTTTGAAATCCCCTTTGGCCCACAAGTTTCACCAGGAGTCCAGCTCTGATGGAAAAACAAGAAGTCTTTATTCACAAGTTCGAACTCAAGCTAACCATCGGAACTCACAAAACCAAGTGAGTGCAAGAGTGAGAGCCCCAAGGACTCACCAGTGGGAGCCTTTATTACAGTTACCATGGGGTTGGTGGGGGGCTTTGGCTGGGTCCTTAGAGGATTAGTTAACACATTGTTTGATCATGAGGGGATTTGGTGGCTGGGGGTCTGAGCCCTAGTGAGTCCCATCTGTTTTCATCTGGCAGGTAAAAGGCACAGAAGGAAGTCCCTTATTGAGTCCATTTGGTGGATACATGAGTCACTCAGGTCCCTGGGTGAGGGTCCTTTCCCAGGTTATCTAAGCCCCATTTGGCAGATCTGCCCTTTGGTTAGGGAAGACCTTTCTGGTCTTTCCCAGGAACCAGGGTGGTTCTAGGGGCTTTCGGGTCTTCCACTGTGGAAGGCTTTTCTTTCAGAAAGAATTGTACAGGCCTAATACATGGAATCCCCTCATTTCCTCTGTCTATATTGACAACTCCACTGGTGTTCTCATTATTCTTGTCTTGTTCAGGTAACCATATTGTTGGGAATTCATGTATACATTTCCCCCATCATATCTTGGGAACACCATCTCTCAACAGGAGTCATGGGACTCTGGCTCTTAAAATATTTCTGCCCTTCTTTTAGGATTTCCCCTGAGCTTAAAGATAAAGGGTTGGTTGCATGATGTGTTAGTTGGGTTTGGATAGCTACATCTTATCCTACATCATTATCAGCTGTGGGTCTCTGTAGGAGTATCTGTCTACTGTCGAAGAGGCTTTTTTTTTATTTTATGAGGAGTGGGAGCTACACATACATTGTTGGTATAAGGATAGGCACTATAAAATCAAACTATAATCTGGCAAGGATAAGAAGAAAGAGGAACCTTCCTTCATTGGTGGTAGGATCACAAGTTGATGTAGTCACTATGGAAATCAGTGCATGGGAACTTCAGAAAGCTAAAAGTAGATTTAACATATGACCCAGTGATACCACTTTCTGGCATATGCCCAAAGAATGCAACATCCTACTGCAAAAATACTTGCTTAGTTGTGTTCATTGTCTTTCTCTTCACAATAGTTAGAATAGTTAGGAAATAAGTAAAACCTAAATGTCCTTCAAATGATAGATAGAAAATAAAAATGTGATATAGATACACAATGGTATTCTACCCTACTGTAAAGAAAAATGAAATAATGAAGGCAAATGCATGGATGTAGAAAATACTCTAGGAGTGAGTTAAACCCAACCCAGAAAGACAAATGTCACATTTTCTGTTATTTGTGAATCCTAGCTCTGAGTTGTGGGGCTGGGCCAGAGCTAAGAGAGAGTTAAGTTTACTTTGAACCCCAATTTTCTTACCCTGAGAGCAGAAGGCATTTGGCTGCTCTTTTCTTAAGCTGATAAACCCCAGCAAGCATTAACAGTGGCAAAGCTCCCTCAGGTGCTGACATGCCTTAGGTCAGAAGGCACTGATAAGATCCTGCCTCTCCAAGGCATCTGGCCTGGTTGCTGCTTAACTGACTACTGAGGCTAGAGGGCCCCTGGCTGGACTTTCTCCTTATAAGGTCTCTTCCCCTGGCCTCTGTTACCTCCTCCTGCTGATTCAAATAGAGCTTTCTTAGTACTCTCACCCCAGTCAATGACATATGACCACCCAGGTCTGATTGTGAGTACCCCACATGCAAATGGAGCTCTCCTAGTATTCACTGCCCTGGCCAATAATAAGTAAATATATATATATATATATATATCGGCTGAGAGCCAATAAGAAACAGACTTCCCTGGAGGCAGTATCAGTATAAACAGCTCAGTTTATTGAAGCAAAGGGAGATTATATCTATATCTATATCTATATCTATATCTATATCTATATCTATATCTATATCTATATCTATATCTATATCTATATCTGTATCTATATCTATCTACAGAGATAGATACAGATATATATGTATATATCTGTATATGTATATCTCTTTGCTATGTGTGTGTGTGTGTGTATACGTATATACATGTGTTTGTGTGTTTCTGTATATATATATATATATATATATATATATATATATATCCTTTTGTTTCAATAAACTGAGCTGTTTACACTGACACTGCCTCCAGGGAGGTCTGTTTCTTATCAGCTTTCAGCCTCTGCCCAAGACAGTCTTGAACCAAAGGGTTCCTGACTACATTGCTCCCTCCCTGAAGTTGAGCCATCAGCATGCAATGACTTAACTGCCCCTGGGGAAGGGACTGGAAATCAGGGACCCACATGAATCTTTAGATGTATATATAACCTACAGTGACCTAACTGCAGAAACCAGGAAAGTAAAAAGGGACCAAGAGTGGGAAGAGCTCTGGAGAAGGGAATGGTAGGACACAGATGTTATGAAGGGGGGGGGGGGGGATGGAAAAAGTGGGAGGGCTTTAATTGGGACAGAGAGAGGGAAAGCAATACAAATAGAAGGCCTGGAAGGAGATAAATAAGACTAAGACTATTTGAAAAAAAAAACATAGGGAATTATATTATTCTATATTTACCTAAAATACATATAATTCATATTCTTTTAAATTAAGTTATGCCATTTGATGTGATAATTGCTCCACAAGAGCCTTGGACAATATAACAGAAGTCCCAGTACCAAATATTAAAAGTCTTCTCTGGAGGGGTTAGGGAAGTCCAAGAGACCTACAGAACAATATACGGGCTATTGCCATAGTGTTGCCCTGGCTGCCTCCCAGGATTTTAAGGTAAGGCCCTTTTGCTGAGGACACAAGGACTTGAAGGAATAGAATTCAACTGACCTGGAAACCTCTTCCCCTCGTATGGCTGAATAGATTTCATAATATTAGATAATGTTATACAAGCTACCAAGAGAGAGAAAAACAATCAGTACCCCTCCCCAGTTGTAGGGTCTATTAACCACAACATATTAACCACAACAATGACTGGCATGGCAAAATGTCCCCAGTGATGCAATCATGGCACATTTTACATGGCGGTAATCAACCAACCAAAACTAATTAGACTTAAGGCTGCTAAACAGGAAGGAATTTGTTCCTGGCACTATAAACTTAATCAACTACCTATGGCTAAAGAAAATAGACTCAAGAAGAGAAACTACTACAGCCAGTTTCAACTCAACTTTTCATCCCATTTCTTCTCCCTGTATGTCAAGATACAGCATTGAAAAGACCCAGCCATGAAATCATGTCCCCATTCACAATCTATCTAGGATCCACCAGTCACCAGTCATCTCATTAGCATAACAAAGACAACTGTAACTCTCTGGAGAATCTAGGAATTAACATGCATGCCAGAAACCAGAGGCAGACCTCAAACATGTATTTCTTATTATAACAGAGTATTGTATTTACACATTGGATAATCACATATCCTGTGTAGTAGTTTTTTTTTTTTCTGGTGTAATAATGGTCCCATGTAATCTTACAAGTACGTATTTAGGATGGTATATATATATATATATATCAAGTGGTCATTCTCCTTGATAACATTTCCTTCAAAGGAAAAAAAAAAAAAAAATATATATATATATATATATATATATATATATATATATGTTATCATATATATGTACACATGTATGTGTAGGGTTACAGAGAGAATGGCTGTATTAAAGAAGGAAAGCAGGCATAATGAGTGGAAAGGAAGTAAGGATTGGGGAGGAAGCTATTTTCTCACAATACTCTGGATATGCCTGGTCTGTATACTGAAATAGTATGTTAGGTATGTGGATTCTCATATAAGCCACATGTCTTCAAACACATAATACTGGGTTTGAATTTCTCCCCATCATGACTCATGTGGGCACAAAGTCAGAGCTAATTTGATTTAGAAAAATTAAACAATGTGACATATCTTATAGTCAGGTGCAGAGGTAGAAATTCATATGCACTCTAGCAGCGTTAGGGACTTCTGTTTGAATCACCAAAGTAATTAGAATGCAGGTGGCTGTTAAGTGGAGGGCCAGGTGGTTGAATCACAGTTCTTTATCTCCTTCAGTAAGCATATAAGTTTGGAGTTCTCAGTGGGCTGGGATTTCTTCAGAGACTGGTAAGTTGAATTGAAAAAGAATGAAGGGACCTGCCCATAGGAGACTACAGAAACACAGCAGGGTCATTAGCTTATTCAATTGATTCCACAAATATTTACTAAGGACCATTCACTCTTCTGTGACTCTTTAGAATATCTTCAGAGTTGACTGATTCAATACCATACCAAGTCACTCTGAGGAGTGCACCTTGTCTCCAAATGAACAGTCACGTATGACAGAAATGTCTCAGGAGTAGTGGTTTGGATTAAAAGTAAAACATGGGACTTCCACCTACTTGGGCCAAGGGATTCATCTAGGATAGAGCAGTTGAAATACAAAAGGCATGTATCTATTTAGAATGGATAGAATTGAAATGAGCTATGATTAGAAAATGCCTATGAGAAATAATAGATTTAAACAAATTGTCTAGTTAATTATGTTCTACCCCTTTTTTACAGTTAATGTAAAAGCAAAATGGTATACGTAGCCAGAGAGAGTATACATTCAGTTCTTATACAATATTTCATTTTTTCAGTGTAAGGATGCAAGAGTTATATGTATCCACCAGAAGAGAATTAGCCTTGACATAATAAAAGCTTCAGGGAAGGACTTTGGAAAAAAACACATTCACACTGAGACATCTGGGGGCTGTATCAAGATAAGCTTCATGAGTCAGTAGACCAATGGAAGAGTTTAATGTCCTGCATGCTATTTCTCACTTGAGCATTCTGAGTGAGATGACAACACAATTCAAGTTATGAGTGATTATGAGCCATAAGAGGATACATGAATAGCAGATGCAATTAGAATTTACAGGACTTTTGGAAGTTTATAGTCCTGAACAGCTCTGTAGTAGGCAGAGACCTTAGATAGGTATAAAGCGTGAATAGAAGAATGAGTTTTATTCCTTAACCTGTGCCCACTTTTGCATCCTGACATATCAACTAAAAGTTACTGGGCTTGTTCTTTTATCCAAATTGGTATTCTACTGGATGCTTGTCAAAGGCTATCTCACTGTAACAGCAACAACAGTAGTAATCAGACAACCCTTGACCTTGAGTAGCACAGTGAACCATATCTCTCTCACCAAAACTAAGACCCTTTGCCATTATTCCTCAGAGGTTACCCAGGAGTTAATTGGATAAGTACTTGGTTCAGTTTACTGAGGCCACCAAAGAGCTGTCAAGTAAAAGTGGCCTCTAGCCACAATCAGGTCTGGGTAGACTCACACCAGCGACCTTGACTAAGGTGGCAGTAGCTATATACTATCTCCTCTCTGACAGGCTACAGTGCCCATGGTACACCATTGATTTAAGCCTTGCAGCTGTTGCATTAAAAGTGTGCTATCACTAAAGCCCCCTTGTTCTTGCCCCCTTCCCCAAATAATTATCAGTTACAGCACAGACATTAAAATGGTGCTTAAAAAATGAAGCACAGTTCTAAAAACAGGCACATAAATGCAGAATTAATTGCTGTATATGCTTCAAATTACCAAGGGGCTTTATTTTATTTCTGTCACAGTGGAAAGTGCTTCCTCAGGAAGGATTCATGTGGGGATCTTGCCATGTCCTAGTTATTTTGTGTTTAATATGCTTGGGATGTTTAATTATTTTTGATTAATTCATTTACCATTAAACTGCCCAAAGACTTTGACATGTTCTGCACTGTGTGGTGTACCAATGGATTTGCTATGTGGGCTCCTTGAAGAGTCAACATCAAAGCCCAGTAATAAGAGTCAAACCAGATTTTGATGAAAATCCTGGCTCCGTTACTTGCTAGTTGTGTTAATTTAGATATTAAACAACTCTAAGCTGTGTTTTAATCATTTGAAAAATAATGAATTCTACTTCACAGGGTATTATGAGAACTAAATGAGAATATGAACCATTTAGAGCTGTAACTGGTCCAGGCTTGCACTCAACAAATGGTAATTATGGTTATTATTGTTCTGTAGAAATGTGAAGTGTACTACATACTAAAGTAAAATATGTACAGTCATTGTGTTTTGCCCTCAAGTAGTTGTGGACCTCTTGAGATAAGCCTGAGTTCTAATTTATTAGATTCAACCGGAAGAAATCAAAATAGCAAAGAATGTTAAACTGGCCTGGATTACCTTTAGACTCTTGCTCATTTTCAGACTTACATTAGTATTCCCAAACAAAATGTAATATTTGTAAAAATGGTTTCCTTAATCTCTACAGACACTCTTGCACCCAATTCATCTCCCACATAACATGAGAAAACTTCTGAGATTCCAGCAGCTGAAGCTTCCAGAAGGTTTTAGACTTCCCCTCTGGTGTGTCTCATAGAATACATCAGAAGACAGCTGAGAATTTGGGGGAACTCACAGAATGAGATGCCAGTCTCAGAAAAGACCACTCTTCTCTGGAGGTCCATGACCCCTCTTCCACATACAAGAAAACTGAGTGTTCAAGGCCCACACATGTAGGTAAGGGCAATACATCAGGACCCAAGACTAACAGTTCAACTTCATTCTTATCAGCTTCCCTTGCTGCCTTGGCCTGCTGGTTTGTTTCAGTTTAGCTGCTTAACTGCTAACTTAAGTGAGAGTGAGACTTAAAATTCTTTGAAGCAAGATCTTGGCAGTAGCTTAGGCTATGTAAAAATTAAATGAAAATGTCTTTGCCTTTGGATTGACCACCCATGTGTAAGTGTCTCTAGGAAGAAGAGAGAAGAGGTACTAATATAGACCCCTCTTTTCTGTAGCCAGCACCATGCTGCCATGCACTTGCAAGGCTTTCTACATTACAGGCTTCACTTATCTCTATCTAAAAACTCATGACAGCTCCCACGATGATAGGTGATGTCACACACCTGCTAATGAATGTCTTCACAGCAACCAAGTGGTGTCCACCCTGTTTTCCTTCAATTATCACAGTGTTTAAAAGTTACCTTTTACTAACATTGGCTAAGTGGTCTGAAGCAGTGGTAAGCTACCACAATATGACAGTATTTTGGCATGTCTATGTATATATCCTTCAACCTTACTAATTAAGCTGCTGTGATTTCCCACATGGTACATATTCCAGTAGGTTCTAAAAGAAAGGGAGTAGAGCTCCTTCACAGAAACACACCACAGAGCTACAACAACATGAATTGTATATGCTGAGCATCCTCTCTAAAGCTGTTCTTAGTGGATATAGAAATCTATATCCTAATATCAAAATTCAGTACCCACCCTGGAGGCCTGAAATTATGCACCCACTACAATATTTCTATTGTGACTATGAACAAGATTGGTCTACTGTGTTGCTCCTTGGCCTTGGAGTGATGTATGAATTATACCTCATTTGATTTTTACAAAACTCTTACAGGAAAGAAGTATTGCTTCCATTTTCTATTTTTTTCAGATACCAGTCCATGATTATAAAACCAGTGACTTTAAGTCAGACATTGGACTATGGAACCAACTCTAAGCCATGTGTTTGGAGCATTTCTATTAAATATTTTTCCAAGCAGGGTTTTCCCCATCATAGGAATACTCAGGTTCAGGGGGTGGCTGGTATTTTACCAGATCTTTGAGATTCCTATGTTCAATACAGTGTTTTTTGTTTTTGTTTTTTGCTGTGAATTAATGCATTACAGGATTCTATGTTGTTTCTGTTACCTTGTAACCTACTTGGCTACCCTCTCGAGAACCTGGTGTTCTTTCTTTATGTACCCAGCATTGACCATGCAGCTTATGCATTGAAAGGAATGCTGTACCGTGTTTCTGATTATGTAGCTTATGGTAGACTAGGAAAAAACAAGTGAAGAGCCTTCATGTCTTGACAGTGACTGATAGAAACTTGAGTTCCTTGGAGGGTTGTGAAAAATAAAAAAAGAGGTTATGCAGTTGGAAGGAGATAGGGGTGAGTGGATCTGGAATGTGTTAGAGGGAGTGGGGTGTATATGATAAAAATACACTGCATGTATATATAAAATTCTCAAAGAGTTAGTAAGAGAATATTATGTTTTTTAAAAGTCTTGAATTCCTATGTAACTTTGGGTTTCAACTTAGAATGAATTCTGGGCAGAGCCCCAAAATATGCAATTTTTTTTTCTATTTCTTCAAGAGCCCATTCTTAAAACAGGTCATTCATAAGGAAACCTCATGAATGAATGAATTAACAAAAGGTAGAATGATAAACTGGAAAAAGACCCTTGACTCTGATTTAGCCCTATGTCACCTTGTGCAAGTATCTGAAACTTACTGGGAGCCCTCATGTATTTTTCATATCCCAAGACTATTAACATGAAGGATCCATACAAACAAAGGTCCTTGACATACTGATATCTTAATATTTGAGCTTCTAAAATAGGGCATCTAAGAATTTGTGCTTTATGTACAATCCTTCTAAACAACATACCAGTTGTTTAGAAAGACAAGGCCAGTAGACAGATACCTCTTGCCTTTAGTATTCTACATTGAAATAGGGAAGATCTCTTAACATTCTGAAAGTGGTTCTGTACTTGACCTATTTTATTTTATTTTATTTTATTAATTTTTTGCATTTTTATTTCATGTGTATGGGTGTTTTGGCTGCATATATATCCATGCATTATGTACGTGCCTGGTGGCCTGAGAGACCAAAAGGGGGTATAGTATGCCCTGGAACTGGATTTTACAGATGATAGTAAGCTAACATATGGATAATAGGAAGTGAACCCGGGTTCTTTGCAAGAAGAGCAAGTGATCTTAAACATGCTGAACTTCCTGGATGCTCTAGGTTCTCCATCCAAGTTCTCGGAGCATATGTTCCAGCATTTTCTGTGTTCATGTGTGTGTCCTTTATTCATTTCCTCATTACCCCTAGAGTCAGGGTTCCAGCACTCAAACCATGCAAGAACATGGCACCTGTTGTCTGTTAGGAAATTATATATATCACTGCATCCATGAAATACCAATGATATAGTTGCATAAACAAGACCTGCACAAAGAAAACATGACAGATTTGATATACCAACATAGATGGGGAATTGTCACAGCTCTCCCCAACCCAAGATGAAGAACTATAGACAATTAATTGTTACTAAGAGTGGGAAAAATTAATCTTCCCCAGGAACAGCTTCCTGATAAGTTATCCAACCTGAAGTTGTCAGGCCCAAACACATACGCATATGAGCAACACTAAAGGGAATCAATCAGCAAGGTGTATGTATTTATACATATGTATATTTTTAACAACAATAATTGAAGAAGATGATGTCATGAATTTGAGGAGGAAGTAGGGTGACACTGGAGAGGTTAGAGAAGAGAGAAGAGTAGAAATGATATGAGTATAAAATTCTCAAAAACTTTAGCAGTGATATTGTGTCTCCTACTAACATCAGAAGCTATTCCCATAAAATCTTGCCAATATGACTACCTAAACAAGGACAGCAATAGACATGGTAATGTGATTGAGGAAGAGCTTGTGAGGCTTCAACCTTATATCTATAAAGTCTTCCAAAATGACTGCCCAAAATATGAGCTGAACAAGAATGACACCAACAGCCATGCTCAACTGGATGGGGAAAAGCCCACGAGGCTTGAACCCTACACAAAGAGCTATAGGCAATAGAGAAAAACTGGGAGTAGGAAAGGTGGTCTTCCTCGTGGAAAAGCACACCAACTGATTGTTCAGTGCCAAATGATCATCCGTGAAAGCTACACACCAGTGATATTTTACAGATTTAACTGATTGTATTTAGAAATGTATCCATGTATATATGTATATGTGTATACACATGTGCAAAACAATAACAATAGCAAAAAAGAAGATATCATGAATTAGAAGGAGAGTGGGAGAGGTATGTGAGAGAGTTTGGAGGGAGGAAAGAAAGGGAGAAATGTGATAATAATCTCAAAAATAATAATTTAAAGAAAAATAAAAGTAAATTCTAATTAAAAATTAAAGTTGCTAACATTTTCAAAAACTATTTCACAATATCTGTCAAGTATCATCAAATATGGCAACAGGTAAAATACGAAGCAAACACAACTTGTCCTTTAGTGGTGAAAGGGTAATGAAATTGTGGTCTGTATATACCATAGAGCACTATATAATATCCTAAAGCAAGCAAATTCTGTTCTTTGTTACAAACATGGATGAATCTAGAGTATATTAAATTAAGTTAAAAAGATGGGCACAAGAAGGTAATACTGCATGATCTCACTTACGGAAGTGTAGAATGGCATCATCAGAATATGAAATTTTACTTAGCTAAAACCTAGCTGAGGAGCTATACTGCCCAACATGGTAACTGCAGGCAATAACAAGGGGCTGTGAAGTTGAAAACTGAAAAGTATTCTCATGAAAAATGTGACAAGGATGTAAGGTAATACTAATTAAATCTCAATGTAGTCAGACAATTAATGGCTGAGAATAATGAGTAGTCATGAATATGATATGAACATAATAAATATATGTTTTAAAACAATTACATAATAAATTGATGGATATTTTGTCAACTAAAAAATTCACCAGATTTCCCAAGAGAAAAAAAAATTATGGCCCACAACAATTTAAAACCAATCAATTAAAGACAACTACCAAATGCATTAGTTTATGAAATCCACACATAAGACTATATACAGTCACCATAAATATACTCCATATTAGCAATAGAATTGTAAAAAAGATGAATATGATGTTGAGAAAATTGGGATATCTAAATGTAAACCAAGGGAAACATTGAGAGTTTACAAAGAAAATATCTAAGATAAGAAAGTGTGCATTTTATAATCAAAAGCAATTTGTACACTATAGATCCATTTATTTTTCTTTTTCAATTTTTTTTTTGAGATAGGGTTTCTCTGTCCTGGAACTCACTCTGTAGACCAGGCTGGCCTTGAACTCACAGAGATACACCTGCCTCTGCCTCTCAAGTGCTGGGATCAAGGGTGTGAACCACCATTGCCTGGCTTGGTATGGAACTTTCTAAAGCTTTGATTTTAGCAAATATAAGACTAGTCATTTGTTTCTTTGTAGTGAGTTTTGGCACTTTTTATCCTTTACAGAATTTTTTACTTGTCTTCAATATGGTATCTGCATTTTCCATAAAGAGACATCTGCATTTTTCATAAAGTGATTCACAGCCAACTCTGATTATATTTCTAATGCTTAAAGAATCTGTAGTGATGGCCTCTTTCATATTCTTGCCTGAAATTGCTTCTACTATTTTTGATCAGTATGCCTAGTGTTTTCAATTTTGTTAGCTGGTTTGTTTAAAGAAACTGAATGAAGTTTGATATTCTCTATCCCTTTTGCATTTCCTATTTTTATCACATCTAGGAAGTGGAGGAATGAAAATGGATGAATTGTGCAGATTAGAAAAATCTGAATGTTGATCATGTGTTTTAATTCCATAGAGCAGCAGCACAGCAGCCCATCCCACTGATGGTAATAGTGAGCTTACTGACGAGAATTATGCATTCTTTATGAACTATTTTTCAGGAAATGAATTTCTATAAAAGCCCAGTTTTAGGAGGTACAGAGCTGTTGTTAAATCTCTCCTTCTAATGTTCTCCCAACATTCTGACTGCATGCACTGCGTTATGAGTCTCAGTTTTGAATCTTCTAATAAGTATGAAGTTTGTGGCTAAGGCCCCAAGAATAATTTTCATGCATAGACTAACTGTGAAAGATGTATAGAAGTTAGAAACATGTATGGGGTTAGAAACAGAAGGCCATTACAAATCAGGTAATACCCAAAGCTAGACCATGGCAATAAGAAACTATCGCTTTTTTTCCTAGTTCATATGACTTCCCTAGAAATAGGAATCTTTTAGATCTACTTTTAACTCTAAATCAAGCATTCTTCTCATTGTGACATAATGTATCAGTGTTCAGAAAGGAAACAGAAAGTCAATAGCCCTGACACTATCAGTTATCACCATATGAAATTAATGAACACAAAGAATATCTTCTGAGACAGAACTATAGCTTCAGGAGTATGTATTGCTATGAAGTAAATCCTGAAGACAAGCTCCATAGTTGTCTACCTGAAGAGCATAGAAGATGACTCCTTGGAGAAAATGTGATTAAAAAAAAAAAAGAAGTAGAGCCATAGGGGATCAATTAATACACAATAAACCCTCATTGAAAGAATTAAGTAAATATGAACACATAGGGTTATCACTAATACTATATATATATATATATATATATATATATATATATATATATATATCCAGTCTAGCTCTTGTCTCTTAAGTGCACATCCCAGAAAAATCTAAGGGTTATAAGATGACTTGCAATAAAAATATTGCCATGACCTTGAAAGCAGGATTGGCTCAGATCATGACCTTGTCAGTGGTAACAAGAACATTGACAGTGACAGAACTAGTAATGATAGGGTTCTCTCTCCTAGTTAACTTGCTGGTGACATCAGTTTTCAGGACAGTTTTAATGTAAGTACCATAGCGGAATAGCCTACTCTGCCATCCATCCAGAAAGTGCATTGGAGAGCAGGTAAAATAGGCTACTTCCACATTCAATCTTCAATAAAGCACTCATTAAAACATATGGCCTGCTTTGTTTGTTTGTTTGTTTTAAATAAAAGCCAAATACAGACATGCTTTTAAAAAATGGATCTCTGGAAATACCATTATTTCAAAATATTCTCTCCCATGCTCCCATAATATTTCTCCTTTAGATAGTCACAGAATACCACAGGTTCACAGGAACCATCAATTCTTTAAAAGAAACAAAGGGCATGTCGGTGTATCTAGATCATGTCACAGGCTGGTCTGTGGGGTCCGTGGTGGTGCAGCCCTTTAATCCCAGCACTTGGCAGGCAGAGTCAAGCAGGTCTCTGTGAGTTCGAGTCCAGCCTGGTCTACAGAGTTCCAGGACATTCAGGGCTACACAGGGTAACACTGTCCTAAAAAACAAACAAAAAAACAAACAAACAAACAACAACAAAAAAAAACCACCCAGGCCATTGGCCACTTTTCTTATTCCAGATCTGAATGAGAAAGCCTCTTGCTTTGGATTTCTTTACAAAGCTCTGGGTGCAGCTAATACTGCTGGTCAGAAGATCAGACCTGGAGAGAAGTTGAGTCCTTTGAGATACACCCATACTCCAACCTGTCACTTAGTTCTTAACGTTGTTAGTCACACAGACAGCACAGGAATGACTCCTTCACAGCGCTTCTACCTCCTTCGCTGCCTTGTTTGAAAAGGACACTACAGTCAGGATTCAGAGTAGGAGTTGGTAAATTAACTGATTAAATAAATGGCCAATCAAGAGCACTTTTAGAACTATGCCAACACTGTGTGACAAAACACTAAAAGGTGAAGAAACCAGACAAAGTATTCCACCCTAGAACAAAGAAACAACCCAAAAGCCAGGATCCCAGAACACCCTTCGGACCACAGAGATGAACTCTGTAGCATGTTTTATGCAACCTCATTTCCACTATTTCCAGGCTATAAAGGCTTAAATGGTAGCAGTATCAGAGTATTTCTCTTCACAACAATTACTTTGATAGTTTGTTTATATATATATATATATATATATATATATATATATATATCACTTACAAATCCTTAAAACACAAACCTTTTGCTTGATTAAGATGAATCCCTCCCATCCTTGTTCACAGACTGTAGAACAGGAACATCACTGGAAACAAAAGGCCCAATGAGACTCTAAAAGATGGGAAATCTTTGTGAGAGAGTGACAGCTGCCTGAGAGCTGAGTGCTGGATGGCAGCAGAAGGCTACAAGCAGCGTACTGACAGAGCAGAGGACACAGCAAAGGCTCAGGGTCTAGGGTCCTGCACTCTTCAGTGCCATGAAAAGTGTCATGAAATTGGGATAATTGAAAGCTGGGAATCTTGAGTTTGACTTTCAGACATTTGACATTCAGACTTTCTAGCCCCTTTCTGTAGATTCATATTAAGATCCATAGCACAGTATATTTATATTTTTGTGTTTATCTGTGTATACATGTGTGCACACATGTGTGAGTTTGTGTTCGTGTGCAGGCCAGAGATCAACTTCCTGAGTTATTCCTCAGATGTTATCTACGAGTTTCCATCTTTCCGAATTCCGTGGGCCTCTTGTTTCCAGTTAAGTAAACAACAGTAATTATTCATCATACCTGCCTTCCTTATGTGAGTTCTGAAGTCTGAACTCAGGGCTCCATATTTGCATGGTGAGCATTTTACAGACTGAGTTATTTCAGCAGCACCTCTTTATTTACTTATTATTTTCTTTTTCATTTACTAATTAAATTTATTTGTAGATGGTTTCCTACAAAGGTATAGTGGATTCTGATTCCTGTTACTCCTTGTCTTATCTCCCTCCCATCCCTTTTACCTTCTATAGCAAGTCCATTTCCCACATTCATGTCTTCTGATTATGCTTTGTGGTCTACAAAGTTTAATGCCCATGGAGTGTGGCAGGTTCACCAGTGGAATCATAAGATAATGGTTGCCCCACCCCAATCCATAATTGACAGACCAGTTTTATGCAGACCCAGTGTAGGCAGCTGCAGCTTCTGTGAGACCATGGTTACATGGCTGTGTCATGCCCAGAAGTTAACATTTTTGAGACTTTTTCTCTTTCAGTTCTTACATTCTTTTCTCTCCCTTTCTTCTACAGTGTTTCTTGAACTTTAAATCGGATGGTATAAATGTCCTGTTATGGCTGATTACTCAACTCTCCCCTGTTCTCACCACCTTTATCAGTTATTTATCCCCATATTTCTTGTCATTGGGAATGGAAGTGTCTTGTGAGTTTTTGGTCTGAGAGACCCCATGGGCCTCCAAAACAATACAGTTTCCTGTAATTCTTCTGGGCTGACCATCAGAACAAGTTTGTAAGACCCAGTTGCTGAAGATACTCTATATACTAGTTACAGAGAAATCAAGATGGAATTTATACTGAGGTGAGGGTACTTAGTACTGCTATTTATCTAAATTGACACATTGCCAAGTTGTGTTATAATATTTTCATTTGCACTCACAGTTACATGATACTCTCAGCCTTAATCAGAGAAGTGACTATTCACTTTTGAGAGTAGTCTCATTATAGTACCTAGATTGGTTCTGAATTCCTATACTCCAGTGATCCTCCTGCCTCAACTTCCCATGCAACATGTATGACCCAGATTTATAACATAAGAGACAGCATTCTTTTCACAAGATGCAGATCAGTCAAACATGTAAAGAAAAAGTAGAGGGAGTGTGGAAAACAGAATAAGGTTTTACGGGATGTACTACTTTCAGAAACTGAGCAAAAGTTATCGTTTCCTAAATAAGCCAAAAGAATTAAGATGTTTTAAAACTAACCAACATTTGAATTAAATGATAAGAAAACCGGTTTCTGTTGCAGAAGGGATAGATTCAAAGGACTGAGTGAAGAAACACCTACTAGAGTTGGTTCTGGCATGTATCTGCCTCCATTTAGTAATGCTCAGCAAAACATCCCTGGGAATCCACATCTGACCACCCAGCCTAGTCTGAAGCATATATTTTGGGGTGTTGTACATGACATCATTAAACATGTCAAACTGATTGGCTTTGAGTTTAAGAAGCAAAGCCATGTCTGTGTATAGTGTTAGGCAGAGTCACCGAAAGTGTAACCAAAGCACCCAAGATTCTGTTGGCAAATGTGGACCATCACAATTATGGTAGTAACAGCAAATGAAGCATCTTTATTTCCTCTAAATATAAGTAATATTAACAGACAGCTGCTCAAGGACAGAGTCAAACAACTGGAAGCAATTTAAAGAAGAAAATGCTCTGGAATTGATCACTAGAAACTACTGGAATTCTCACTTAAAGCAATGCCCTCCTAGGCCACTCCAGGACAAACAGAGACCTCTTCCTTACCTCTGCTCCTGCCACTCTACCACCTCATCCCAGACCGCTGGTTTAACAGTCTGCATGCTACCCAGTGATCAGAGGTTAGTCTGAGCACACTTGCTCCAAGAAGAATCCCTCAAACTACTATTCAGTGGTTTCCATCTTATGTAGGATAAAAATCCTGACTCCATTAACATGGCATGGTGGACTCTCATGGTCAGGCTTTCCTGTCAATGTGATCCTTTCCATTGTGTTTCTCCATCCCTAGCACAATTGTATACCCATAGTGTTGGACCTCAGAGATTCAAACTGGGACCCCCAGGGCCCAAACCGGAACGCCGCACCCCCACACCCACAGACGGGATATTGATGCAAACAGCAAGAGGATTTATTCCAGTATACTGGGGCCCTTCTAACACGAAGGATAGAAGCGACCACGAGGAGCAAATGGTGAAGCTTTTTATACAGTTGAAACGGTTGCTAGGCACAAATCGAGTTGGGACAAGTTGATTGGTCCCCAAATTGTTTTCCCATTTTGATAGGTAGGGGCCAGTTAACCTTTAAACTGATTGGTGCTGGCATATAGCAAGGTTGTGAGCTCCTAGAAAATGTAAACTTTAGGGTCTTAGTCAATGTGGGTGGAGGGAAGACCCTTAGACCGAGGCCATGGGCTGTCTATGTGGGGAAACTCTTTTAGCCCAAGGCAGTCTTGTTTGTCTTAGAAATTGTTTTTCTTACAGAAATTGTTTCTCTTACTTCAGTTTTAGGAACTGTTCTGGGTCACACTGCCCCTGACTTGGGCCTACACAATTTTGGTGCTCTTAGAAGCCTGACTAAAGTTTGGCTGCTTCCTTTCAATAGCACTGTGTTCCAGCCCTAACACAGCTTCCAGCTTCCCAAAACTCCTGAGTTGTTAGTTTTATTTTTTTTATTGTTTTGTTTTTTAACATGCTGCTTTTCTTTCTTTCTTTCTTTCTTTCTTTCTTTCTTTCTTTCTTTCTTTCTTTCTTTCTTTCTTTCTTTTTTTTTACTGCTCTCAGCCTTCGAACTCATCTCAGGTCATCCAAACTCTGTTTTGGAACTGTTTGTTTTGCAATAAAATTTCCCATTTGTACCTATAATTACTTACTATTAATTCCTAGGTGCCTGACACTACAACAGGTGCTGTACTTACACACGTGTCTTTAATCACCATAACCCCTGTTGTAAGGCTTAAACAAACGTAGTAATTTCTTCAGCAACATAGATACACCAAAGAGCTAAGATTTGATCATCAGATAATTTTTCTCTAAAGCCCACTCACAGTTTTTTTGTTGTTGGTGGTGGTGGTGTTGTTTTTACTTAGCACTTTGAACTATTTACATGAATGAATGCGCAATTAAAAAAACAAACAACAACAACAAAAAACAAACCTTGAGAGAAGGGTCCCATTTAGCTTTTTGGTGTGATATCTGCATCATATAGTATAGCGGCTGACTTATACAAAGTACTCAATAAGCATTTGCTGAAAGAGTACTGAATGGCATATTTGTCTTATGTATTCATCAGCATCTGTGTGCTTCTTAAGACAGTAAATTAGCCATGTCTGCATCCTGAGAACTGTGAGATGCTTGAATAAATGGATGCATTACATTTCCCCCTCTCAATTTTGCTTGAAATCACACACTTTGGGTATTATAAACATGTTACTACCCCCAACAGACCTTCAAAGACCGAGAGCTGTATTTACCATCTGCATCAGGTAGCACAAGACTTGGCACATAGTAGTAGATGCTTAAAATAAATGAAAAGAAAATGTTGTTTTTGATATTCCTTTTGGTGACTCAAGATGAAAAGGTATGTGGATCCTTTAAGTGAACTGTACAGAAAGCATAGTGGCATTTGCTCAGTACCTGTAGTCTACCCTTGAAGGAAAGCACATGTTTAGCTGAGGATATTTGGAAAGTTATTCCATATGGACCAGCATAAATGACATGCCAGGGACACAAGACAACCTGCCAGGTTGCAACTGCTGTGTTTTTCTGCAATGATTGTTCCAGAAAAAAAAAAAAAGGCATACCTGTTCCCCAAAGCTGGTAGGGTCCAGGATGCTGGTGAGTGAGGAGATCTGACATTTTAGGTCTGGAAATTAGAAGTTTTGGCTTCCTTGGGAAAGAAATGATGTGGCCTTTTAGCGCCCGCAAGAACTACTGCCAAATGTCTTTCCCCTTGAAACAGAAACCATGTTCAAGTCTAGATAATTACCACTGAGCTGTGCCAAGCCCACAAATCCTTCTCAGCCAAGCAGCCCCGCGGGGAGTTGGAATTTACATTTATAATCATTTACCTTCGGAAACTGCTAGTTTCCAGAAGCCAGCTTCATGCATATAACCTTGGGGTTACATCTGAATGAGGCTCCACCTAGCAATGTCAGCTTAGGAAACATGCATAAGAGAGGCAGATGTTTCCCACTGTAATTTAACAGAGGATGCTTGGAGGGGAAACAGCAAAAGAGGAGTCTAGCTGACTATCAGAAGTTTTGGAGGAGCATGTAGCCTGTCTTTCTAGGATGCCCTAAACCCCCAAATGAGCAAACTGCTTTTCATCTGATCCCCAGAGACTCTGAGACTCAATAGAGACACAGTTCTAGACTCCATCTGCTCTTCATCACCTATCTAAGCAGAATACAAACATATTAATGCCAAGCAACAGAAGCAGCCAAGACCAATAATTCAAATAAAATAAGAGCTTACTAAAAAGGCAGATTAAGTGCCTGACTTGGTAGTCTCACCAGTTATCAAAAACAATACAGTAACATTATTCATGTCTGATTAATTCAGGATAAGTTCCCTGCTGTTTCAGACCCTAGGAATTTAGATAATTTAATAAACTGTGTCCATGTCTTAAGCTTCTATTTCTTTTGCTTCCTGGGGAAAATCATGTCACTATTTGTTGATTTCTCCATCTTCATCCAACAATATTATCAAAAGGGCAAGAAGCTTCACATTAGAGATAACTGATTGCATTTCATATGGTGGGGGACTGGATGCTGGCAAATTAGGTGGAAACAGAGGAATACTGAAACTTCTGACAGTATGAGAGGAAGCTAATTGCCCCATCCTCTTTCTTAAGTGCTACAAGTTAATACATTACTGCCAAAGCTTCTGAGGATGTTAAGAAACAGTATTCCAGCTGCTCTAGTCAGTAAGGAAAGCCATGAGTCTTGTCAAGTCCTTTTGCTACTTCACAGCATAAAGCTGTCACTTCATTAATTAGATGAGCGCCTTGCAACGGGACTCCCGTGTGCTCACTCTTCGTCACTGATCTTTGTCAATTTGGGCAATAAAACAGCAATTTAATAATCCCCCCTTACACATTAGTAACCATTTTATGATGGAATTTCAGTTTCCTAGTAGCATTTGATTAATCAGTCTGAGGAGGCCTTAAATAGATATATCAGGAGTTTAATTAAAAGGCAGTCTGCAAAGAAGCGAACAGTAAGGGAGAGCTCAAAGAAATCAAGTTCACGTGATTAAGGGATAAAATTAATCATCCTAGGTCCTTGGTAGATGAAAGGTGGTGGGCAGACTTTCTCTGAGCACTAAAAATCTCATGCATGGTTTATATGATTGGTTCACCGCATCTCCCACCTACCAGAATCCCTCTTCCTATCATCAACAGTGACCCCAGTAACTCAGAAGCCTCCTTGGGAATTCTGGGTAGGGTACCTAGTGAGAGCCATTCTTGTGTCTCTTTGTAGTGACGACTTACACATTTTGCACTGAAGAGATTTGGAAATGACCTGGTATCGTTTTTGTGGAAGCATTAACTGAGCACGCGCTAGGAACTTGTAGGCGCAAACAAAACAGCATGGATTGCTGGCTGCCTCTCAGATTGATGTGGTAGGTGGAGACTCGCCTGATGAAACCAAAGGTGCCCAGTTCTAGATCCGCTGTGAGGCACCACGAACAGCCATCATACCGAATCACTGCTCAGTGATGCTATTGGGCAACCGTTTTATCTGTCTTCCTTTGGTTTTCTCATTTTCAAGATCTCTAATACCCTTTCCATTTCAAATACCCTTTAACTTCCATCCTAGGGCCTGACCCTCTTTGCTTATTGTGGTATAATTCGATAAGTGTTTTGGGGTCCTCAGAGAGAAAGGAGATATTCCTCATGTCTGAGAAAATGTGCAGTCCAATCATGGTGGTGCAAACATGTAATTCCAGTGCTTGGGCAGGTGGAGGCTAGGGGGGGTGAAGCAAGAGGATCAGGAATTAAGACCAGGCACAGTCACCTAGCGAGTTGAGATGACCTTGAGCCATAAGAGGCTCTGTCTCTAAAGGAAAAAAAATGTGCAGGGTATAGATGCTCTGATAAAGTTAACTTGAGAATCCTAAACTAAATTATACAGGTTCCTAAGATCAAAATCCTGATGTAGGAGTTGAAAAATCTTTCAAAAATCATGAAATAGAATCTATGAAAAAGAGTCCATGAATTTAAAAGAGAGGAAGGAGTGGTAGATGTGAGGGTTTGGAGGAAGGGGATTGGGAGGGGGAAGGGGAGAAATGATAGTATAATCTCATAAACATAAAAGAAGTAATTTTTAGAAGTATAAGGGCTACATTGACAAGCAAACCTGTTAACCACTGGCTTGGAAAGAAATCATTTGGCTTAAATGTCCCCTAAACAATGACTTTAGTACCACCTCTCCTCGTGAACACGAGCCCGGTGCTTGTCCAGTCACGTGTCCTTCCGCAGCAGTTCTTGTGAAGTGTTGTCTTCTAGCCTTCCCTGCTTGTTACCTCAAGCTTAAGAAGCGCAGTGAGCATCGACAAGTCTTCTTGTGAGATGAATACTTCCTCGTTCCAATATTATATGTAACAGCCTCTTATCCTCCAAAGAGCCAGTGGCCGACTATCCCTTACAATTGCATAGTGTTACAGCAGTAACTTTTCCATTTACAGCTGACGTTTTCATTTTTCCATTTTCTCTGAACATTTTAAAATTATTATCAAGGCTTTTTCCTTTTAATACAAGTAAATTTGTGTATCTTTTCCTTTTGTGTTACTACCTGAGATATTTTGCTTGAGAAAAAGTTTCATGATCCTATGTCATCTCTTTTGCTTAGCAATATTTAAAATTTTTCCTTTTGCTGTTGGGTCATCCACCAGTGCCTCAGAGGTTGTTTCTCCTGATGGGACATACACAGCTGATTACCTGCTCATTAGCATAAGGTAGGAAAGTACAGTGCGAGGCTTGAAAAACAAGAAATAAGACCATCATTATTTGTAGATGATTGTGGATGTCCACTTAAAAAGAGTCCTAAGCCATCAACAAAGAACTGACATAAAATATATAACAGAATATGTTACATAAATCGTACCTACAGATAATAGATTTGACGTAGTTGAAATTAGTAGTATGTAAAGGATTTTTGTATTCCTATAGATCAATATTAATATGAAGATATACATATTCAAATAAAGTTACACAGCAAGCCATACTTCAAAATTCTTAAGAGTAAACCTTTTTTGCCTTTTTTTTCTGTTTATTTTATTCTTCTCTCAGAATATACATTCTGACCATTGTTTCCCATCCCTCCACTCCTCCCAGTTCCCCCTGCCCCATCTCCCCTGTCCCCCAGATCCACTCCTCCTTTTTCCTTCAGAAAAGAGCAGGCCTCTCATGGATATCAACTGAACAAGGAATAACAAAATACAATAAGACTAGACACAAACCCTCATTTCGAGGCTGGACAAGGCAATCTAGTCAGAGGAAAAGGGTCTGAAGGGCAGGCAAAAGAGTCAGAGAGACTCCCACTTCCCATTGTTAGGAGTCCCACCAAAACACCAAGCTAACAACCTTAACATAAATGCAGAGGACTTAGCACAGACCCCTGCAGGCTCCATGATTGACACTTCAGTCTCTGTGATCCCCTGTGAGCCCGCTTAGCTGATTCTGTGGATCTTGTTCTCCTGGTGTCCTTGACCCCCTATGACTCCTACAATCCTTCTTCCCTCTCTTCTGCAGGGCTCCCCTGGGCTCTCTCTTGCAGGGCTCTCTCTTTGCCTAATATAAATCATAGAAAGAGCACAAATAACTGGAGGGAAGATTATGCTAGTAATATAATCATACCACAAAGTTGTGAATCAATCCAAGATGCCCTACAAATACAATGCAACTGCAATCAAAGTCTCACTAGAACTTTTTACTAGGCTTATTGTTAAATTTTTTAAAAAGTATGAAGGTCTTGACTACACAGGGCATGTTTAAAGCCACATGATGGAGGAAACGTGTCCTGACTTATATCAGGATTTGTGGAAAATTGTGCATTATAATATTACTGCAACATAAAACATAACTCACAATAATGTATTCTGTATGTAACACACAAACATAATAGCAAACTCATTAATGTGAACATAGAACAGACAAATTGGCAGATGACATACAAATACAACAATAGCTCTGGAGAAATGACTCAGTGTTTAAGAGCACTGACTGGCTGCTTTTGCAGAGGACGCAGGTTCAGTTCCAGGCACCCACATAGTGGTTCACAACCACCTGTAACTCCACTTCCAGGGGGTGTGATGCCCTCTTCTGGCCTCTATGGGTTTCCGGACCACACATAGTCCATATATCTACATGCAAGCAAAACACTTATCACATAAAACATTTGCTAAAAGGGAACCAAACAAGTAGAATTTCAAAAGAAGTCAAAAAAGCATACAGAATCAGTGGAAAAGACTAATTATAATGGAAATGGAACTGGGGGAAATTACAGTGTATCAGGTGGCAATTAATTTAATGTCATTTACCTTTGGTTTTGATCATATCCTTTAATGGCTGAGCCATCTCTCCAGGCCTAGTTTAAGGTCATTTATATAATCAATTATTACTTATTAAAGTCACATGCCCAAGCACTGAGGTTTGCCTTCCTTAAGAATATGCTCCTAGAAGTTTACTTTAGGTCGATTCTAAATGCTAGAAGGAGGCTAGAGTAAGATCTGTCAGGGACACACGCTTTAGTAACAATAGGTGGTACTCATTTGAAAAGGATGTGTTTAGTGTGTTTGGTTATATGGAAGCTTTAGGCTTGGTGAGTGCAATATGCAGTTTGAGAGCAAAGTTGATCTTGGAACTAAAACAGAAAAGTTGAGTGCCAGTTCTAGCAGTCGGGCTCTATCTTCCCCCAGAAATAGCAAGTAAGGTTTGTAAGGTCCATCGTGCTTAACTTAGTTGAAGCATTCATATATCCTGGTCTGCCTTTGCCTCACAGTGGTTAATATGAGCACGGCTCATTTGCTTGGGCCCACATTTGAGTGCATTTCCCAAAAGCCCATTCATCACTGACATGGCAAGTCTGCCTCTTCACCTGTGAAAATTAACTCCTTGTAGTCTCAATATCTGAAAGCCAGTTCCCATTAATTTATTTCAGTCAGTAGTGGTGCCTAGATAGAATTTTATATATTGCCTATAGAAGCACTCATTTTTATCATTCCTTCACTGGTATTTATTGAGGTGTCACTTCAAAGCTTCCTAGATAGAAACCCGTTGCAGTAAATGCCCCAAAGATTTTCTGTTCTTATCACCCCGTCCAAATTTTCTCGGTTTATTTCATAATCTGCTACAGTTCTTTGGACCCCCATATTTATTGCTTTATGTCTGCCTGTTGACTCAAATCCTCATCTTTACTTATTTATTGCTTGTTTGTTTGTTTTTATTTGTTTTTTGAGACAGGGTTTCTCTGTTGTAACTCTGGCTGTCCTGGAACTCTGTAAACCAGGCTGGCCTCAAACTCAGAGATCCAGCTGCCTCTGCCTCCAAATTGCTGGGATTAAAGGCATATGCCACCACCATCCAGCAAAATTCTCATCTTTAATGTGAGGTCTATATTGCTGCTTCAACATTTCACTGTTTGAATCAAATGAAATAAAAATCTCTCTTCATTTCCATCCTACACTAAAGGATAATTTTCATCTCACTCTCTAAAATGGAGTGTAAGTACCCCACTCTTGGAGTTACTCATGTGGCTGAGTTTCCTCTAACAGAGTGAATAGATCACAGCCCTTATGATTGTTCAAAGTGTGCACAGTTTTGGGTTTTCTTAAAAAAGATATCCCCACTGAGAATTTAGAAAGTATATCAATTAGGATTTTTTTGAGACAGTCTTGCTATATAGACTTGGCTATCCTGGAACTCACCATGTAGACCAGGTTCTTCTTGAACTCACAGAAATCTGCCTGCCTCTGCCCCCCAAGTTTAGGGATTAAAGGTATAGGCCACCACACACAGCTTAATTAGGGTTTCTATTGCTGTGATAAATGGAATCGCCAAAAGCAACTTGAGAAGGAAAAGGCTTATTTCAGTTTACAACTTTTAGGTCATGTACTCTATCATTGAGAGAAGTCAGGACAGGAACTCAATGCAGGAACCTAGAAGCTGGGACTGAAGCAGAAACTGTGGAGCAAGGCTACTTACTTACTCTTCATGGCATGCTCAGCCTGCTTTCTTATAGTACCCAGGACCACAAATCCAAGGGATGACACTGCCGGCAATGAATCTCCTTCATGGATCATCAATCAAGGAAATACCCCTAGGCCAATCTGGTGGGGGCATTTTCTCATTTGAAGTTCCCTATTCTCAAATAACTCTAGCCTGTGTCAAGTTGACATAATACTAGCTAGCACAAAAAGCAATCTGAGTTAGCAAGTGCCATGTCTCAGTCTGTTCAAACATATTCAATTATATTCTACTTCAACAACTTGGTTTTTTGCCACTTCTTATGAGATGCCATAACTTGTATTGGATAAGATTTCAGTATCTGTCATGGAATTATGGGAAAGTCATTTTAACTGATCTCAAGATTTGGAGTCCCTTTCTTCAAGCTGGGAGCTCTACAGTGATTAATACTTGTTTCACAAGTGTGACATTTGCAATATTTTAAAGAAAATCAACACCAGATTCTAGCCTGCATTTTTCTCCTGTTAGATTAGACCTCTATAAAAACAGATCTACCACCTTCAACAACCGTTTCTGTATCAGTCAGTGTCCCAGGAAGAAGATGGTTCAACTAAAACAGCTCAATAGAGAAATTATTTGTAAATTCCAAAGGAAACTACAGTGTGCAGAGGCAAACATTTACAGGGTTAATTCCCTGAGAAGCCTTAAAAGGGCAGCAGAGGAGAGCATGCATAAGAAGTTAGAGTGGTAAGCTTTATGCAACATGATAATCTTTACTGAAGAGGAACACCCAGTAGTGTTCCTGTGAGGAGGACATTACCCCAGCCACAAATACCTTCTACCCTTCCTGTTCCTTGAAATTTCTTCCCATTGAAAAAACAAAAGCAAACCCTAATGAAAGAGAACCTTGCTTTGTGAGCAACAAGAAGTTTCCCAAGGTGAGAATTAAAAAATAGGGGAGGGGATCAGTATTAAGGAAAGGAAGACACACAGCTCATTCCCTGAGGCTTGCATGGCTTGTTTAAGAAACAGACCCAACAAAATGAGCCTGAACTAGGAACAACAGAAAAAAATGACATAATTCATGTATGGAGTTCTGAAACAGTGTTTTTTAAGCATTTGAAAAACGTAGAAAGAGAGCTCCTCTTGGTGGAACTTATATTTCTAAGGAGAGAGAGACAGATCATTGACACACAAATGCAATTACCATGTGACTGAGTGTTTTAAGCCAAACTGAACAAATGTAGGTGAGAGAAGAGCTCTTTCAGAAAGCAGAGTCAGGAAAGCTTAGGGGAAGTGGCATGTGACCAGACATGTGAGCAGAACTGTAGGAATAAACCTCAGAGGCAGAGATGGCTATAAGCACACGTGAGCAAAGGCAGGGCTAGTATTGAGAAAGTTAATGAATAGGTAGTGTGGGAAGAGGTTGAGTCTGTAAGTGTGGCTTGTACATATCTTTAAGGTTTGACCACTTTGAGTTGGATAACCTTTCATGTACCTCATCCCTGGAGAGGGCTGATTCTACCTCTCTCAGTAGCTATGAATTAGTTGACTGTAGCTCCTCATCTATGGGTGGGGCTTTGTGAGGTTTCCCTCATCCACATTGGTATGTCAATTGGTATTATCACTGTGCTGGTGTTTAGAAGACCATATTGTTGAGATTTTTTTATGGGTGAAACTTTCCTGTCATATGTAGAAGGCACTATCTCACAGCAGACTTTGTTTATACTAAAGTCCTCAGGATCTGGATTGATTTCTGACTCAGAGTACAGGTTCAGTGAATATATTAAAAATATAAAATATTTAACTTAATGTACCAGGTCATTAGACTCAATTATAATCTGGCTATTCTTTATCTACACAATCTTTTTAAATTCTATTCTATGACATAAAAAATGAAAAATAAGTATTTTTAATAAAACAAAAAATCCAAGGCAAGTTTGGATTTAAATATTAAAAACACCAATCATAATAATTACCAATGTTTCAATATCACTGATTACTTGGTTCATTCTTTTATATTGTCCAATTTAATCTTTATAACAATCTTTTATCATTAGCTTCATGCTGCATACGAAAAATGAAAATAAATGGATCTAAGGGACTTGAACAAGTTCAAACTTCTAAGAAATGTCAGAGGCAAGATTAGAATCTATGTTTATAAGAGGTTTCATCAGGGTTTTCTCATTAGGTCTCATTCCAGATGCTCATCTGAATCCTTCCTACCGTCGCCATGCCAGTCCAACATAAACAGAAAGTTGAAATTGGTATCCCATGGTTCATATTATAAAAATGTATGTTCTTCTTAGAAGTCAAACTGTAATTTGAAAAACATATTTTCTGACTCAGGAACTCTGAAAACGAGAAAGAAAGGCAGCTTGGCTCTGCAAATACAATGCTCAGTTATATTCAGGGATACTACATGGGTGTCAGGCAGGGTAGATCTGCTGGGGAGTGAGAGTGGTCAATGTGAACCCTACTTTAGTGGAAAGAGCTGCAGGCAGAACCAGAGGCCAGTGAATTGAGACAGAAAGGCTGTGAATGTGTAGTTTATGGGTAGTTTATAGGGTTTGATTTGACTTTTGGTTCTATATTAGAGTAGTGGAATTTGTTACTATGTTTAGGATTAGTTTTCAAATTTTTATGGTCTAAGAATTTACTGTAAAAGCTTGGATTTTCCAGCCTATTAAAAATTTGAAGCTAAAACAGCAGTTAGTTGATGATATAAAATTATGAAACACAGGACAAGCACTGTCTATTCGCCACACTTCCTGAAATTGCCAATAAGTATTCCTATTTTTGCTTTGCTCGTTTACATTATTTTCTTGACTTCAAAGTGGAGTTGAGTTACGGTGTCAGACTTTGGTTTGCCCAGTAAACTAAAACAAGTGTTACAGAGCAGAAGGTCATCGTGATGATGAAGTGGCATGGATAAGTTTCAGTAACCTACAGACACAAATCATATATCATTTGTTGTGGAGCTAAAAAAAGTTTCCTTGAAAAGAGTGTTACTAATAATCATATTGCATAGGATAGATTTATGACCTAAGAGGAGTTTGTCTCACTCAACCCTTATCACAGAAGCAACTTGTAGTAAATGACAGTTGACATAGAGACCAGCAACTACTAGTCAGCACACAGAAAATAACAGACTGCAGAGTAATAAGCACTAAACGGGACACCTACCTCACTCTCCTCCCCACAAGGCTCAGGGATCACTGTGGAAGAGGAGGCAGAAAGACTGTAAGAGCCAGGGGTGGTGATGACTATAAGGAAACTGCTTTCTGAACCCAACGTGGCCGTAACATAAATGAACTCACAGTGCTGGTGACGGTATGTACAAAGTCTGTACAAACTCAATCCCAATAAAATGCAGCATGGAGTGCCCTCTTTAGAAAGCTATTGGCAATTGATAGCCGATGGGGAAGGGAGAATCAGTTTCCTCTAAGGGTATGCTCCCTAGCAGGTCAACCAAACCACAGAGCAGGCTCCACACCAATGAGTATTTGAGTAGCACAAACTATACTTGATGAAGAATAAATAAGTAAGTAAGTAAGTAAGTAAGTAAGTAAGTAAATAAATAAATAAATAAATAAATAAAGGAGAAAGGTTATTTTCTAATCTCATTTCTAAGCTAAAACTTTTTTATTCTCGCGTAATTTCTATCCTGGTCATTCCTACCACAAAACAGGAAGGGTAAGGTAATTCTCAGATCCTTTCTCTCTCTCTCTCTCTTTCTTTCTTTTTCTTTTTTTTCCTTGTTCTTTTTCTTCCTCCCCTCTGCCCCTTTTGGTTCTATTCAGCTAATCAGTGATCCGATTTTACAGATTGCATCATCAATGCATCTAAAATCAGTTTTCTGTGCTCACTCGGAATTACAGTCTCGGAGAGTAACTGTGCTAGTTGTCCTGCTCACAAGCTTTCCTGTCCTAACCTGGGCTAACAACATCCTAAATGATCGTCTTCAGGCTTGATCTTTCCAGTCCTGTTTGAAACCGTTCCATGATGTCAATTCATCTTCAGAGGAAGTCCAAACATTATCATTATTTAAAATGACTTTAAAAATATTGTATTTTTCTCACATTTGTGATTTGGAGGTAATATGCAGACATATAAGACCTTTTATGCATATATGACAAAGAAGCATAATTGAGGTCAGTGAGATGTCTCAGTGGGTTCAAGCACTTGCCAGTGAAAATGTGAAAACTTGAGTCTGATTCCTGGATTTCATAGGAAGAAAACCAACCAACTCCCAAATATATATATATATATATATATATATATATATATATATATATATACACACACAAATAATAATAATGTGAATAAATAATAACAGTACTAATAATAAACAGTGAGCAATCTTTTAAGTTAGAAGTGAAGACGCCTCATTAGGACAATAAATAGTTATCACGTGTATCTCATAAAGATATAGAAGTGAAATTGTCTAGGGGAACAACAAGAACTAACAAGCGTAGATATAAGCTATATTTTTAAGTTATACAAATACATAAAATAAAACGTCATTTTATGTTAAACAGCTCTTAAATTTTCAAACTAGTTCTCCACTTACGTCTTAAATTTAACACCAGATATTCCAACCTATGCAACTATCAAAGTTTTCAGAGTATATCATAATACAGGTGACCATTTTCTTCTATAGGTTTTCTTCTGTGTCTGAGTCCTTTACATGTATTTGTCCAAATATGTGACTCATATTAAAACTATGTTAATGTTCATCTCTATGATGGAGCTTCGTTGATGCTTCTTCCTCCAATAAGCAGGATCAGGTACTGTGGGAGTCGAGTCCAGCTCTAGTCTACTCCGGGGTCCTTGGCCTCCACGAAGGGGGATAAACAACGAAGTTTGATAAGTGAGCGCAGTACCTCACTCTTTTATGGGACCCTTTGGTTGATACGCTTACTTGCTTTAATAAGACACATAGAATATACTTTATGAAGATGATGACATGCAAGAGCATTTTCTTTAATAATAAAAATAAAGAAAATAGAAATAAGACAAGTTAAGAGAGAGAAATTAACAATGTGCACACTGGGGAAAAAATTACAAGACTCCCCTCAAGACAGAAAGCTGTCCTGACTGAAATAGCAAAACTGTAACTTCTTATCTAGCAGGTGTTCAGGCAGTGTTCATCTCCTCCTAGCTGCAGGCTTCTAATCTTCAAGGTTAATTCTAGTGGGTAGCCTTAACACAATAGTCTATTAATGAATAGCTGAATTTTAGGTCTGTATGCTTGTTACAAATAAAGGGAGGGCAGGCATTCAGGGGTGAATTATCTATTTGCTATTTCAAGCTTGCTAACATACTGTTGAGACTTAGTTTCTGTTCTTGACTATGGCTGTGTCTCTATGGGAAGGTCAGCTACCAAGAATAATTTTTTTATATCTCTACAGAAAGCATGAATAGTATTCACACATGCCAAAAACCTTGAAGGCCAGTAAGACTGTTACAATTACTTTGAGATGGCCTTGCTCCTCTCCCAGCCAGCCCAGGAATAGGTTTGAGTTTAACTATAAGGCCAAAAATAGACAATATTATTGATGAGAGGCTTTTGTCACCATACAGTAAAGATGAGAAAGGGGCAAGGCAGTTGGTGGGCTTCAGACTCCCAGCTAAGGGAAAAACCAGGATCCTTGTCAAGCTGGTTATGTCCACAGCCTGGGTATCATCGGCCCCCTACAAGGTACTACTTTTCCTCTACTCAGATCTGATGTATGCATTTTTAACCAGTCAGAGGGGCTCATGGGATCAAGTATTATTGGTCTGGTGCCTCTGAATCATTGGCCACTGTAGCAGCATACTGCTGCTGGGATGGCTCAGCGAGGAGACAAGGAGGCATTTTCACATATGTAAACTCTGCCAGACCTCAGCAGAAGGTACCACCGTCCTGGCCAGCACCATACTAGATCTACAATGGAACACCAAGCATCTGAGTTTAGGTGTTTTTACTCATTCAGAACTCCTCAGGTGCAGATCACAAGCAATCAAACATCCCCCCACAAAAATCCAGCACCTGTAGATCATATAAAAGGCCAAGGTATATGCATCCCTCAAACACAAGACCTGCTTTGGTGTCACACAAACAAAAAGCTATCAACAATTCAGTTTATAGAACAGTGCATCTGGTTTTCTTTTCCTGTGCCCTGGCTGCCACCAGCACCAGCGGCAGGAGGAAACATCAGCTCCATGATCAGGAAACATAGAAATTTACTTTTCTCTGTTCCCAAGTGAACTCTGTTTTCACCATGAAAATGTCTTTCTCTAAAGGCCTCTATTCTGTGGCTTTCACTTTTGAGCCGTCTTTCTCACTTAATTTTCACAGTTTTCTCTTCACAGAGGCTTATTTCCTTCCTCACTCTCCTCCTCCTTCAGAAGACTTCTACTAATTATTTTTGCATATATATAATCTCTGTCCTCAGGAGCTTCCCTGAGAGTACTTTACCAGACACTGTGAAGTCTGGAGTTTTTCTCTTCTTCCCTGACTCCATGTTGGATTAGCTGGCGTGATGTCCTGCCCCTACAAATCGTCCTTCAGGCACCATTTGTAGTTGTATGCTGTTGTGTGGGCTTACCAAAGAAAACAAGAAGGCATTTTTCAGAGGTGTAAACCCTGCCAGACTTCAGCAGAGGGAACAACCATCAGGGCCAGTGCCATAATACCAGTAGAACCCTGTGTGTCTCGGCTCTGGTATTTTTATTGATCCAACACTCCTCAGGTACAGATCATAAGCAATCAAACATCCCCACAGAAATCCAACACCTGCAGACATCACAAAATGTCAAGGCTGGTGCCACCCTTTTTTCTAATAGTGCACAAAGACAATTATTTTAAACATAGCTATAAATAAACTTCTACAACAATTCCCATTTTCTGTATAAGACAAAAAACTGCTTTATCTCTACAACATAATTTAACACTACACCAGCAAAACTATTTACAAAAGGAACAAGTATGAGGGTTCTAATGTACAGGACCAAATGATACCAAACATCTATCAATCTTTTCTCAATGTCTTTGAACAAGAGAAAAGCATCAATGTCCAAATTATCTGATTTTCACTCACGATCTTCTGATCTCTCCTCTAAAGGGCTTGGATCACTTCTCTGCTCTGCCCTCTGCAGCACACATAGTTGGTCCTCCTGAGTCTGGCTGGCTCCATGCTCCTGCTGCTATTGTTCTTGGTGGTCATCCCATGGTACTGGCATCTTCAGAATGCTGCTGGGGTCCCTTGCTGCAACTGGGCTGTACTTTCACCAATAGCCTCGCCTGGGCTCTCTTCGTTGTGCCAAGCCTGACTTCTTTACATGATCCCTTCAATCTGGACCTTCGACCACCCCTGAGGCTGCACCTTCACTAGTAGCCTTTCCTCGGCTCTCTTCATGGAGCCAAGCCTCAACTTTTTTCCATGACCCCTTCAGGCCACATTTTTGGTGTTACTGGGCATATGGCAGTCATTCACAGTAGGCAAGTCTCTGAGATTGTTTAATTGCTCTGATTAATCTTTTCTACTGCTTCTGGGCACCAAAAATCTTTATTTCAGCAGGCAGGGAGCATTATCTAGTGTGGGAGTGTTTCTTTTAAAACTAATACTTAAAAACAATTATAGTTTGAAAACATGACACCATAAAACAATTTATTAAAAATAACTAAGTTCCTTTTCTCAAATGAGATCACATAAAAACAAGTTCCTTCTATATAACTACTTTTAAAATGACTGTGGTTCTTTCATTAGCTTCTATTTCCTTTTCATAAAACACTCGTTTTAGCATATCTAATAGCCTGGCTGTAGGAACAGCCTTCTGGTAGGACCCATTCCAGAAGATAACTCATTCTCTCATCCCACCAAATCTACTCTGCTTAGAAGTATTGCTCCTTATTTCAAAACTACTAAACACTTCAAGAATTTTGGCATTTTCTGAATAGTTCTTAAAGTGGCTGGTCATCCTGGAGAACTTGCCACAGCCTTAGTTAGAGTGTGGTTCTACTTATAGGACTGGAATTCCTTCATGTTGGCTTTTATGTTCTATCATCTCTACTTTGATTTACATGCTGTGATGTTGGGATGTGGCTGTAAACCTTGTAAAGATCTATTTTTTTCTCACCTACTAGAAATGGGAAATTGATCTTCCTTCCTATTTACAGCCCATGAAGTTTCTTGCATTCTATCATAAAAATAGTGACTCAGAAAATTACTTCTTAATCATGTCATGCTTAGTTCAGTGGTTTCCAAATATCTTCATGTTGATGGAGCACATCAGACTTGCCTAGGAACTATGTTAAATTAAGATTCCTGGACCCTGACTTAGCCATTCAAAGCATCTTAAGGATTGAGCCTTTCATACAGTGTTTTATACAAGAACCAAGGCAGTGTCCTGACTCCAACCTGGTATGAGAATTTGCAAATGTACAATGACAAATACGGACCTAAGGTGAATAGTCACTATTTTCTGAACCTAACAATCATTAATAAATAGTCATCAACATAAAAAGAGAAACAAAAAGCACTTTTCAGGCTTTTGGAACTCTGACTATAAATGGACAATATTGCCACCTGAAGAACTAAGTAAGGCAGGTAGGACTCATGCAGTGATTGACTATGGTAGACAACAGCACGCCAGCACATTTGCAGTAACAAACAGAAAAGATTAGATATACATTTAAAAATCCACATATTTTAAATTAAGAAAGAACATGGGAGCAATGGGTATTGGATGATTTAAAATCGAGAAGGAGGCAGTATCTGCCAGATAATGCGATTATATCAGAATGCCCCATCCAGGAGTATTAACCAGTCTTGAGCATGGGTTAAGCTTGATATACACTGAGAACCTCTTTGAGGGAAAATTAGAAACCAGGAAAATCTTAGATATTTGTTTCATGGGATTAGTGTATTTGGCAGTTATTAGACCTTATGTCAAAAAGTTCATAAATTGAAACAGAGATAAAAGAAGAGAACTGGAGAAAAAACCATAGGAGACTTGATATACTAAAAACACTGATAAGTATATAGATTTGTGCTTCTACTAAGGGAACAGAGTCACATTCAAAGAGGATCATTGCTAAGCATTTTCCAAAAATAGACAACATACATCAACCATCTAATTTCTTTTTTAAAAGTGTAATTAAATGATTTTAATTTAACTTAGGTAAAAAAAAAAAAAACTTCATGTTTTTTTTCTTTTTAGATCCAACTTAAATCTTCAAATAACTGCTTGATCAGGGTCAGGGGTTGCTGAGTCACTGATTATTTTTCTTAGTGTTGGAAGGCCTTTCTTGGCCCCTTCTACTTGGGAAGCTGACCCTGGACAGGAAGCTTTTATCCTAACTGCCTATTTTCCTAAATTAATTCTTTAGGCAACAAGTAATGGGTTTTCGTGTCATTATAATTTGTCTGAATTCATCATCCTTACCTACTATCATCTTCCATTCCTTCTGCCTACATCTTGCTGGTCCTTTTCATCTCCCTCAAAGCCAAATGTCAAATTTAATGTCAGGAAACTACAAGGACAAACACACACACACACACACACACACAGAGAGAGAGAGAGAGAGAGAGAGAGAGAGAGAGAGAGAGAGGCATGCACACACCTTTACGTAAATTATGATGATATTCTTGAGAACCACAAGCAAAGAGGAAGACTGGAAAGCAGTAAAATTTTTTAAAAAATTGAAAAACTTTGCCTCAAAATAATAACAATCAAAGGTGATGACCTCACTTCTTCAAATAATTAAAATCAAAACCCATGAAATATATATTATTTTAGTGAATTCTTGAGAATTTAATGTATTAGAATGGTATTTGAATCATTTTCCTTTTCTCTTTTTTTTCTTCCAATCACTTCTTCCACTCTTTATCAAATGCATGGTCTCCTAATCTCTTTTTTTATTTTTAAACATTTATACGTATAACATATAACATATATGTTATATATGACTCCACTGATCAACAAACCAAAAGAAGATTCCCCATGCCAAGCACTGTGATTTTTGTTAGAAAATAAGTAGAATACCTTTATTTAAACCCACTAATGGGACTTAATGGTTTATCAAAAAAAAAAAATGACATGAAATTTGAAAGTGGGCATATCAGAAGAATACTGAAGGAATTGGAAGGTGGAAATAAGGATTAGTCATAATCATATTTCATATATCATAAATGTACACATACATCTACATATACATACACACACATACACACATACACACATATTATTGTAAGTAAACAAAAAAGATTACGGTTCCCTATGCCTTTTCAAACATCATTGGGATTGTTTATCCCTTCTCCCTCCCTTTTCTTCTTTGTTCCCATAATATTTAAAATATATGATATAAAAATATTACTACAGAGTAATATCCTATTACTGAAGACACCCCACACTTTAGCTGCAGGACAGAGAGAAATCAATATTAAACAGAGAAAAAACTTCCCCCTGCTGGCTAGTTTTCATAGTGCCATGCAGGTTGCTGGAAGAGAAAAGATATCATTTTCTTTACCCAGTGATGAGCCCTGCATGCTGCAAGATAGCCCCACTGGTGAAATAGTGGCTTAGCTCTTGAGGGGTAACTAACAGCTAAGCCCCCATGACAGAAGAGAATTTCAGCTTACTACTGTAATACTGGTAAAAAAATTGTGACTGAGTAGAACCTGCAAAGTACTGTTATTTTGCTAATTGGTTGGGCTCTCAGGTTCCATTCTAAATGCTATACCCCTAGCCCTGGGACAACTTGGTCAGTGAAGCTTCTTTTTACAGTAGGGAATCAGAACAGAGATACGTAACAGATCAAAGCACTAAGAATAAGAAACTGAGTCCACGAGTCTAAATAGGACATATTTATTAGCCCCATTGCCACCAAGACTCAGTGGATGTCACAGAAGAGGAAGCAGAAGAAATATAAGAGCCAGAAAATAGGGAAGGGTATTGTGGTGTGCTATCTCCTTCACATAGCATGGCTATCCGATTTACCAAATCACAGCAGCTGTAGTTACCCACGGAGTACCTGTAAACTATCAAGTTAGCACAGATGGATTAGATGATCTGCAGGGCTCATTCTTTAATGAGGAGCATTGGCAATTGATAGTTGCTAAGCGAGAGAGAGAGCCATTCCTTTGGAGGATCTGGCCACCCTATATATTCCTGAGATTAGTTAGACTAAATCTATTTTGTCTTGAGCAAAATTCATCCAAATTTTTGCCTTTCAAATACATAATTGTGGAAAGCTATGAACATCTGCCTCTCAGCTTATTGACTACAAGTAACAATATGAATGTTTGCTTCTTTGTTTGTATTCTTGTCAAAATATTTGCTCCAGTGGATGGCTCCACACCCGCACACATAGGGGTAGCCCTAATTGGACTTAGTGGGTTATCAAAAATTAATAATTAATTAAACAGATATGAAGTTGAAAGGAAGGCAAGTTGGAGGACTCTGGAAGGAATTGGAAAACGAAACTAGGGAGTAGATATGATCATATTTTAATGTACACACTGAAATTCTCAAAAAGTAAGAGTTCTCAAAATGCTGCTAAAATAGAATCTAGCAGAGATATTCTTTTAAAAATAGGGTAAGATAAAGACTTTTCAGACAAAATATTGTGTTAATAGCAAAACTGACACAAATGAAAAAGGAATACAGGGAACTTTTTAAGTGAATAGCAACGGATTCCAGACACAAAAGTTAGCAAGAAGAAATATGGACTACAGGGAGTCATAAATTCAAAGGAATATTGCTTCTAAAAACAGTAATTTATGTTTAATAGGGTCTAAATTGAAATTGCAATTAAAATATATTAACAATATGTAAGAATAAGATGCTAAAATTAAAATAGTTTTGAGAATATGGAACAGATCCATGATTTGTACCAGACTGTAATCAGTCAGGGACACATAAAATCTCCAGGAGGGTGATAAAAGGATACACAGCTGACAAGACAATAAAGATTATAAAATATTTGGATTTATTAAAAGAAACAAGGAGACTGGGGAGGTTTCCCAAGGGGTAAGAAGCCTTACGTGAAAATAAGAGGTCTTGAGTTCAAATCTCCAGCATCCATGTATAAGTCAGACATAGCTAAATACACCTATAATCCCAGCACTGAAGGGAGGAAAACAGATGGATTCTAGGAGTTCACTGGCCAGCCAGTCTGAACAAAACAGTGAGCACTGGGCTTTGTGAGAGACCTTGTCTCAATAAGATAAAGCAGAACACAACAGAGGAACGCACCAAAGTATCCTCTTCGGGTTTCCATGTATTCACATGCACACACACACAATCACATACACACCAAAGAAAGTAGGAAATTATTTTTAAAAATTCAAAAGCAAACAGTTCATATAGAAAATGATGAAGAACAATACATGGGCTGGGGAGATAACTTGTCAGTACAGTGTCTGTTGTGCAAAAGTGAGGACTGTGTTTGGGTCCCCGGCACCCATATCAGAAGCCCGATGGGACAGTAGCTTCTGTAACCCTAGAGGTGGAGGTGTGTCAGGGATAGATAGCTGGAGCTCATTGGTTAGTCAGCCCACCCAAATTGATGTATTCAGCAGTTCAGTGATAAGTACTGTCTGAAAAATATAAGGTAAAAAATGCCTAAGAAAGGTGTGCCTACCTAAAATTTGGTGGATGAATATTTAAAGAAACATTAATAAGGAACAAAACACAGAAACAACATAAGAGCAACTGTGCAATTACCACTTGTTTGAAAGTGTGCCCAGCCTTGTTACATTTTGTCAAGACCTGTTTGATTAGTAACCCTGGGAGGCCTGCTCTTTTCTGAGGCGGAAGGACCTAGGGGAGAGGAAGATGGGGAGTAGTTGGGAGGAGTGGAGGGGTGCGAGGCTGGGGTTGGGACTTATTATATGAGAGAAGAAAAAATAAATTAAAATAAATAAATAAAATAAGAAAGAAAGACAGAATCAAAGTAAACACTTGAGTGACACAGTCAACATGCTGCACCATCGCTCTGTCTGCAATAATGGCATTTTCTTCAAGTATACATAAAATCATGAAACTTTTATGAACATAAAGATAAAATTATTAACACAATCGAAAATGTCACTGTTCCAACTGTATATATCTAGTGCTTAAAATACAGCCCGGGAAATCTGATTTTGTGGACACTGGGGAACACATTGCTATTTCCAAAACAGTGGAAAGAAAAACTAGAACAAAAATAAGAAAGTATTTTAAAAAGAATAGCATTGAGGAAGACAACATTCACAATGTGAGTTGCAGTCAAAAGGCTGAGAGGCTAGTGCTCATAGCTTTCCAATGAATATGCTTTGGAAAGACTAAAAATTGAAAGAGTTGTGCTCAAGACAAAACACAGCCAATCAAACCATACCCAGAAATACAAAAGAATGAAGACAAGCAGCAGAGGAAAAATTAATGGGGGGGGGAGACAAATGTACTACAAAGCAAGTCCTCAAAGCACAAACTTAAATTCTTTCAAATAAATCCAATGTGGGTAGACTTCTAGAGGTAGCTAATTGAGAAATCCAGGAGCATTATTATTATGAGGAAGAATTACAGTGGTAACTACTTCAGTGGCTCACTTCAGCAGTGAATGGAACATAAGCAATAGAAACTCAGTAATGAAACTTAAACAAGAAAATAGACTACATGGGTCAATAGAATTGTTTGTTTGTTTTCTTTAAGTAAACAAAATTAATGAACCATTCCATAAACTAAGAAAACAGAGAAAGCAAAAGTACAAAAGAAATTAAAAAGGAGACTAGGAAAATTAATTAAATAGTACACCAGAATTGCAGAGCCTGAACTAAAGGATTTTTCCCAGAGACTTTGCAGATCAATCGGTGTGATGTACCATGTCAACAGAAACACAGAAACCACACGGCCATTATAATGGATGCATTCAAAAGGTGTTTGAGAAAGTTTAACGTCTTTTTATTAAAAAAGAAGATGCAACAGATAAGGTGTACAAGGATCTGACTCCATCATAATAAAGGATATATGGAAAACATTCCATCAACATCATTATCACTGAGATATTACTGATATCTTTTCCCCTACTCTGAGGTACAGGACAAGGATGCCTACTCTCACCTCTTAAACATATCACCATCAGTCCTAGCTAGAGCATTTAAATAACAAACTGACAAAAGGCATCCAAATAAGACAAAGAAGTAAGATTGGGTGCTAGAGAGAAGGCTTGGCATTTAAGAGAACCATTTTCCACAATTTCCTACCTTTTGCATTTTCATTTTTTCAATATTCTAAATATTTCCCTGTTTTCTGTCTTAGCTTTTCTTCTTTTTTAAAAATAATCTTTAAAAACATGTTGCATTATTTTATTTCTGCCAGAACAATCCTGTTTGTTAGAATATATATTACAATTTGTACTTAGTTTTTACTATATTTCTGTTCTGGCTCATGACTATTATTGATATGTCTTTTCACTCTCTATTGGACTACTGGTAAAGCACAGCACTTTAAAGGTGTTATGTAGCTACTCTGCAGCTGAGCTATAGTCCTGGTCCAGTTAAGAGTCAATACACCTTGTTTTACCCACAGCTCACTCTACTTGAGTTCCAGTAACACAACAGTGGGTTATTTATAAAATTATAGCCCAAAAATGTGAATCTATATATGCATGGATCAGGAGATCTAAACACCCATATCTTTCCATTCACAACTACAAAAGCAAAGCAAAACAGCAGAAAAGCTATGGACGTTACCGGAAAGCACAGCCAAGGTTGTCTACAGACCCCTTCACGGCATGCAGTCTTGATCAGATGAAAGGCGTAATCATAGAAAACAGTGCCCCATATACTCCACTGTTTACACTTCTCTAGATGAATTCACTTTTGTGAGATCTACAGAGTAAGTAAGAACCTTAGGTTGGATGTGTGTGTGTGTGTGTGTGTGTGTGTGTGTGTGTGTGTGTGTGTGTATGTAATACTTCTAAAGGGTCCACTATCTCAAGAAACATCATCAACAGAAGAAACTTTCTATATAAAAAAAGTAGAAGAGGGTTGATGAGGTAGGTGAGTGAACAAAGTGCTTGATTTACATGCACAAGGACCTGAGTTCAATCCCTAGAACTCCTGAAAAATGAAGGTGTGATGGCTCATGCTTGTAATCCCAACACTGGGGAAGTGAAAGCCTAGGACTATATAACCAGAGAGCCTAGTCTACTTGATGGACATTCAATCATTCAATAAAAAGTTTTTCACGGAACTAAATAAAGATGAATATGCAATACAACAAACCTCTATGAACACATAAAAGCAATTCTATGAGGCTAATTTATACCTCTAAGTTCCTACATTTAAGAAAGATCACAATGAGCACAAATAAATGAGTTAGTGATGTAACCCAAGAACTTTAAAAAAAACAAAAAAAGAACAAACCAAACTCAAATTCGATAGATGGGGAACTTAACAAAATTAAGCAGAAATTAATAAAATAGAATCAACACAAAGAATGAATGCATCTAAGAGCTGCTTCTTTGAGAAAATAAATGTATTTATATATCTTGACACTACTAACCTAAAGAAAGAAGGAAAGAACCAGAATTAACAGAATCCCTAAAGAACAGACAACAAATAAATTTAGATACATATAAGGGATTAATTTAAAAACACACACTACACTACGTTAAATTGGAAAATGAATGAATTTCTGGATCTGTCTTAACCACCAGAGTTTGACCAGAGTCAAACCAAGAAGAGATAAATGAACTAAAGAGAAAACCTGTAACTAATCAAGATCTAAGCACCAATTAAAAGATTTTAACAAAAAAAGGTGACCAGGCTCAGAATTCTATCAGACTTTGAAAGAAAATCTACAACCAACACTTATTAAATTACTTTAAAAACTACAGAAGTAGAGGAAGCTTCCCAAACTCCTCCAATAAGCCATTATTACTCCAAAAATGCCCAAACCACGTGAAATTTTTTTAAAAAGCACTACAGGCCAATATCTCTTATGTACATACATGTAACAATCTTCAATAAAAATTATAAACCAAATACATGCATATATCAAAAATATCTTCCACCAAAATAAAGTTGGTTTATCCAAGACAAAGGAATAGTTCAACAGTAATTAGAAATTTTTTAAAAGCTTTTGACAAATAAAATCCAAAATAAATTAACATAACCAAAGGTGTGAAAAAAACTACAAAATGAAACCTGTAGAACACGAAGATAAGAATTTTAAAATTGAAGACTATAACTGAAGACCAAAGAATCTCCTCTAGAGATGTAATTGCAGTTTTCCAGGAAATAGCAAAGTATTCCTTAGTGTACCGAAATGATCGAAGATTCAGGAAAAGTGGGCTAATTATTATAATAAAAATGACTGTATTACTAAAAGTAATCTACAAATTAAGTACAATCTACATTAAAATACCAGTGGTATTCTTTATAAAACTATGGAAAACATATATATATATATGTATATATATACATATATATATATATACACACATACATACAGATAGATATATGTAGATATAGATATATAGATAGATACATAGCTAGATATACATATATATATACACACACACATTTATATACATATGTATGCATATATACATATATATATATACATGCACATACACATACATATACATATATAATATGCAGTCTATCATGGCAGGCAAGGCATGGCTGTAGGAGCATTCTAATGGCTGTGACAGATGGGAGTTGATTCAGGTAGATATGTCGTATTGACATTCTCAGGAAGAAGAGAGTTTGGCAGGAAGATAGGAAGGTTTCAACTCTCAAGGTCAATCACTGTGGTCAATCATTATATCTTCTATCTTGGTTTCACCTCCTAAAAATTTCTACCACCTCCCAATGCAGTTCCACCAACTGGCAACCAGCTGTTCAAATGCATGAGCCTGTTTGGATATCTCATATTAAAACTTTAACAATATGAAGACACAAAAGACTGCAGATATTAAAGTGAATCTGATCAGAAGAACAATGATGGGAATATCATAATATCCAGTTTTACATCACAATATGAAGCCAGAGGAGGAGGAGGAGGAAAGAGTGAAGGATAAGGATGAGAGAAGGGAAGAAGGAAGGAAGAGGACAAAGTAAAAGGAGAAAATGAGGAGAGGGAGAGAGAGAAAACAACAAAACCAACAAAAATCTAGTATTAGCATAAAAACATGGAGACCAATAGATTATAGAAGTAGAGGACTCATAAATAACTCAACTATGCAGCAGAGTACAGGTACCATCTTTAAAATGGAATTTATTTAAATTTTTGTTTATATGTGCTCTTCTGTATATAAGTTCGTGCACCATGGACATGCTTGATTTCCAAGAAAACCAGAAGGGCATAGTTTCCTTGGGAATGGAGTTACTGGTGTTGTGAACTATCCTCTTGGTGCTAGGAATCAAACCTAGGTCCATTGGATGAGCAGCCAGTGGTCTTAACTGCTGATCCATCTCTCCAATTCCACTGTCAAACTTTTGGATATAGAGGCATGGTGTTGTCATCTATAAATGTGTTGAGGCCCTATTAGTAATTAGGATGAAAGAGAAGTACACAAGTTGGGAACACTTGGTAACATCAAATTCTCAACAAGGATCTCAAAACATATACTATATACTGTAGCGTGTATGTATTATAAGTTTTTATGTTGACATTTTAATATTGGGAAATCAACTGATGTGTTTATCCCTGGTGAATACTATCTTACCCATCCTCAGCATTCATTAGTAGCCTGTAGTTCTTTGTCTAAGGTTGAGTTTTCCCTTTTCTAGGTTAGCATAGCCATTGGTGTCATTCTTCATCAGTCATATTTAGGCAGCCATGTTGGTGAGAGTTTGTGGGCATAGCTTCTGACATTTCTAGTAGACCTTGTTATTACAAACATCTTATTCTTCTGAGTTTTACAATCTTTCTACCACCTCTTTTACAACAACCCTCTAGCATTAGATGCAAGAGTTGTATTATATCTTTTGGGGCTGGGCTTTACAACTTTTCATTAATGTTTGGAATATATGTGTATACACATACATACATAAACACAAACTGTATATATGTAAAAAAAAATTTTAAAAAGGCCATGAATTTGCCAGAGATAAGAGGGGGTACATGAGCAGATTTGGAAGAAAGAAAGTAAGGGGAAATGATGTAATTAGATTATATCTCAAGAAAATATTAAAAATAGCAAAATAGCAATGAACTGGAGAGGCAATGCATTGAAATGAGACCTCTCTCTCTCTCTCTCTTTCTCTCTCTCTCTTACAGTGTATAAAAACCAACTCAAAGTTGATTAAATACCTTAATGTAAAGTCTGAAACTACTACAAGAAAATCAAGGAAAACATCTCAAGTTCGTCACAGCTGGTACTTTTCTGAAGAGCACTCACACAGTTCAGAAAATACTAGAAAGAACTAACAAATGATTTTACATCAAACTGGAAATAATTTGCACAACAAAGGAAGCAATGGAGTAAAGAAATAGCTTACAGAAAACGAGGCAAATATTGCCAGCTATTCATCCGACAGGGGATGAATATACAGATTACTAATTGAGACATTAATATAACAATTTAAGACTTTTGTAGACTAAATGGCAAGCAATCCAATCTACAATTGTACAAATGAACTGCAGACACATATTTCAAAACAAGTATAAATACCCACGAAATATAAAAAGCATTCAACATCTTTAGCTATCAGGGGAAAATACAAATCACAAGTGCATTGAGATTCCACTTCACTTCAGTCACAATGACGATATAAAACGATTGTTGACCAAGATGTACGAGGAAGAGAAGTCTTTTCACTGCTGGTGAAAATGTTAATGTAGTGTGACCAATATGGAAAGAAGTGTTGGCTTCTCCTAAAAAATAAAAATAAAACTGCCAGATGATCCATCTGTACCACCCTAAGGGGTACACCCAAAGGAATCGAAATCAGGATACACTACAGATACATGCACAGCCACGTACAATTCAGCGCTATCATGATAGACAAGTCATAGAATGACCTTGAAATTGTAATTTTGCTGCTTCCACCTCCAGAGCCTTGGCATTATAGATGTGTGCTTTAAGATCTCATGATCAAACCACACAACTAGAATATAAGTTTGTTTCCCCAAAATTAGTTTTCCCATATTTCATTGTTGGAATCATAGCCACATTATATATGACTAAGGTTATGTTGGGCTGACACATTAGAAATACATTTCAATTTTCTAAATCTTAAACTTCATGCTTATTATCATTATTAATAAATATATGTGTCAGTACCATTGTGTGTCCATTCTGCCTGTTTCAAAACACCAAATAGTGAGTAAATAAGTAAATAAAACTATTCCAACTCTGACCTCCTACAAATTAAGATGAGGTGAACTACATGAATCCAATTCAATGAGTAGGTACAAGCATCCCATGTAGCCTAGCAACCTAGAAGAGGATGGTAATATTCATAGTGCACTTATTGACCAATAGGAAATGGGAAAAAGAAGAGACATGTGAATTAATCTTGCCTTTCAACATTTCCAAGAATTGCTGGAGGGCACTATTTTTTTCTCCAAGAATAGGGCTCAAGAAGAGACCTGTCATGTAGCCAGTAGACACATCTGGGTACCTCCTTAAGACCAGACATGAATCAGTGCCAGCTTGGAAATGCATCGCTTCTAACTTCCTGTTCTACTTCCATCTCACTCTTAAGTTGTCATAGTTGTGCCTCCCAAGTAAAAGATCAGTATTTAGCTCTTATTTTAGGCTCTTTTCTTGAAGTGACCTTGGAATGGAAGGACATTTGTTAATGGTAGAGGATAATTTATCTCCTCCCTCTCCCACTATCTCCTATTTATCTCCTCCTATCCTTGGTCTGTCTAGTCTCTTTTATCCCATGAAGAATAGTGACTATCCTTGCAACTTGCTCAGGTAATTTGAACCTCATTTTCCAAACTCTACTGATCAACAAAGTACTCATGAGGAAGTAACTTGACAAAGCCATAAGCATCAAAGCCAGGACTTAAACAGAATCTTTCTGCTCCAGGGGCACATCTTGTCTTAAATAATATGTTGCTTTATCCTAATCTATTACCAAGCAATGGTGACTCTGCTCCAGTTCCTGTGCTCAAAGGACCATCTTATTTGAGGGAAAGAGAAATTCTCCTAGGTGCAAAGGCCATGGAAAAAATGATCCTTGGAAGATGAACATCAGAAAGGATTTCCAGAGGATGGTCCTTGCTCTAATTAAAAAGAAACAACTAGTACTGTTGCAAGTGTTGAAATAAACTGTTCAGGTGAACAGAAAGGGAAGGATATCCCAGGAAGAGAGAATACTGGCCAGTCCTCAGAAGGCTCAGTATGTTTGCTGCATGATACAGAATAAAAGGCTATAAAGACCCAAGTTAGGAATACAGATCCAACCACATGATGTACTAGGTAAAAGAGACTTCTCAAAAAGGGTTCAAAGCAAAGCATTATTCTAAGGTGAAATGGGTCTCCATCACCCAATCATGCACCATGGTTGTACCAAGTGCTGGAGACTAAAGACCCAGAAGTCCTCCTGTCCCTGTTGTGCAATGAGAAAAGTGTTGAATGTGTTTAAAGGTTCCAGGCTTAAGAAATAGACCTTTACAGTTTCAAGCTTATTCTAGGCCTCTGTAAAGACCACACACTTGGCTATACTGGCTCTACTTTTCATGGCTATATGGCTATACTGCTAATAACCACCACATATCTGATGCCAATTTCTCAAACTTAGAGTAGATATTATAACAAAAATCTAGGTGCATGGATGGGGTGGATGGGATATTAACCAGCTTCTGGCTCCAGGTACTCAGGTGTTAGGTACTGGAAATCTATCCAATTCTCAGCAAGGCCACATGTCCTTTTGTAAAGTCAGCCATATTGGGTTCAATGGGCTAGACCTAGTCTCCATCTTAATCCAATCTTGTTCTAACACAACTTTACAAGTCAGATTTTACATGCCAGAGGCCAGATTGCTGATTGGGAATCAAGATGAAAGGTCTGTTTGGTGAGCCATTATGTTCCAAAAATCAGGGCATGGTAACAAACCACAGTTGTCAATGGTGGCCAAAATAGGCAACTAAACTATTGGAAGTCACTCTCTAGAGGAGAAAAGATTCAATCAGAAATGGCTTAGGGAGTTAATTTATTTGTTATGCTTATTTATGTGTATGTGCATGTGTTTTGTGACTGTATACTATGTGTGTTTGTGAACATGCAAAAGTTATAGAAGATACTGAATCCCATAAAGGTAGTGTTAGGAGTGGTTTTAAGCTGTTTAATGTGAGTTCTATGAACCAAACTCAGGACCTCTGGAGGAGCAATAAGTTCTCAACCATTGAACAATCTTTTTCCGTGCCAAACTGTATTATTTTAAGGGGAAAAAAAGATGCAATTCCTTAGTTAATTTTCTTACTGTGATACATATAACATAAGCAAAACTTTTAAAATGCAATTTAAACAATAATACATATTTGTTTTCCATTTAGATCAATTGAGGAAAAATGATTTTAAAATGTTAACATATTTAAGACCCCTTTGTTCTCCCCAGATGAAGCCAGAATCTTAAATTTTGGTAAGCATTGTCTTTGTTAACATTTACTGTTTTGATCATGCATGTATCTGTTCTTAAATAATATAGTGATTTGTTTTGTGTAGTTTGCTATTTATCCTATCTGGGATTTACTGAACCTTTTTGAAGACTTATTAATAGTCTTAGTGAAATTTAAGAAAAGAAGGGAAAAAAATTCTAACACTTGTAAGAATGTATATTATCCAGAATAAGATTTTTTTGAGTGAAACAAGCAGATATAAAAAGAAGATTACTGCATTCTCTCACTCATATAGAGAATTCAAAATGATCAGACTCATAGAAACAGAAAATAGAACTTTAGTGCCAGAGGCTAAATCTGGAGGAACAGAGATACTGCTGGAAGGGTGAAAGGTTCCAGTAAATTCCCAGAAGCTAATGTAGAATATAGTCTCTGGGAAACATGATAACTAGCAGATAATTTGATAACGTAGAAGATCTCGAGTGTTCTCATTATCAAAATAATTAAATAAAAAAAGAAAAAGGAAGGAAGAAAAAGATAACAATAAGGTGTTAATTGACTTAACATTGGTGATAATTTCACAAAGTATGTATGAATACATCAAGTGGCAGATCTTAAATATGTGTAACTTATTCTCCTCTGTTACCTCAGTAAATCAGGTAAAAAGTTTTAAGTATAAGCCATTCATTTGAATTTCCACGGTAACAAAAGATAACATTAACATTGTTAGTAAATTTGTACTAATATATTTGAAAATTTGAATGATATGAGAAAAAAATTAAGAATTAAAAACTGTAAAAGCTGACAGAGAAAATTAATATACAAGCAGTTTTATTTGTAATAAGGAAATGATTATTTTATCATGTATCAATATCAAATTTTTCACAAAAAATGACTTCCTGATGAACTAATTTATGAAGTAAATTAAACCAATCTTGCACAAACACTAAGATAAAAATAAGAAAATAGTGCATATCTTGACTCCATGAGGCTAACAGAACCTCAGATCTAAAACTTTCCAAAGAACATATAAAAAAGAAGAAAAATGAAATCCTTTTCTATCTGTAATCTATAGATGTAAAATCTCTTGACTCTGTCAAGTCAAGTACAGCAGTGTATTTCTTAGAGTTTCTGTTGCTCTGATAAAGTATTATAAACACAAACCATGCAGTGTAATGGATGGACCCCTTTGTCAAATAGATACACAAAAACACTGCTATCCAGCTAGAACCTTTCTTTTCTCATTTGTCCTCAAGATGTCATGTGGATATTAATATCACAGTATAAAACCTTTCCACTCTAAAAAGGCTCAATCTTTTAAAAACTTACTTTTAATGTTTTCTTTAAAACATTCAAAGACTCTTTCAAAGTTCAAAGCCTCTAAAAAATATGCAAAGGCATTCTAATATATTCATAATCTCTCTAAACTATCCAAAATTTCTGTAAATTTTCCAAAATCTCTTGGAAATTCCAAAGTCTGTTTCGAAATTCAAAGTCACTCAACTCTCTGTTCCTGTAAAATTTTTAAAAAGTAAATCACTAAATATTTCTATATTCCGAAGGGAAGAGCCAATGCAGAGTCATAGCCAAATCAAAGCAAAACAAAAGGTCACCAGTGTAAAAAATTTGGTTGCTGATGCTTGAGATCTCCTTATGATCTTCTGGACTCCAAAGGGCTCCATTTCTTTAGCTCTGCCATCCATAGCACAGACAGTTTTCTCCCAGGATCACACTGGCTCTATTCCTTACCTGCTGCTATTCTTGGTGGTCATTTCAGGTAATGACATCTTTAAAATGCTGGGGTCTATGCAAAAGCTAGGTTTCACCTTCACCAGTAACCTCCTTTCGACTATGCAAGGACTCTGACAATGCCTCATTATGCTAACCCTCAAATTTTCAACATGATCTCTTCAGTACTGGGTCTACCTCTCCAAATGAGGTTGCTCCTTCACCAATGGCCTCTCCTGGCCTCTCTTCAAGGACTGTAGCCATGCCAAACATTGTCAAGCCTCAGTTACTCTCCATGAGCTCTTCAAGTTTCAAAAACCAGTACCACCTGAATGGTTCTTACACTACCAAGTTCAGGTGCCAGCATGAGATGAGCTTTGACCTCCCGCCCTTATGGAACACAGGTTCTTTGTGTTGACTCTGAGGAATAAGGAGGTTATTAAAAATTAACTGTTACAGGGAAGAAAGTCAGTACAGAGACTATACTATGTTACTCCAAAATATACCATCTTCTACAATGTCATTATTTTATTCTGATCTGAAGAGAATCGAGAAAACAATTAAAGGGGAACCTTCTGTGTGTTCCCTATAAGGGCTAAAAACCAGGATATCAGTCTTCAGGCATCCTCTCTGTCTTTACCAGGATAAATGGTGGAGTGTCCAAAGACGAATGAGTATGCATCTGATAATATTGTCATATATTATGATAATAACTATCTTTGATGTCTCCTAAAGTCTTGCATCATACTTATTAAATGCTTAGATTTCTATAAAGTGATTTTGTGTGTAATGGGTTTGTTTTGCTGTGGTTTATTTTCATAGGTTTTTAAAAAATTAAGTTTCAGTATAGTAAATCAGATAAGATTGGGAATGTCCAGGCAGAAATAGAGTTCCCATATACTCTGCCTTAAGTTTCTTCTATTAAAACTTTATTGTGAAAAAAATCAGGTTATAGGCATGACATATTGAACAGGATGTGTGGTATTGCTGATATGACTATCGTGTCCTCGATTTTAATGAAATGCTTAGAGTTTTTCTCCTTATAGCAAGATGTTGGCTGTGGGCTTGTACACATTGCCATGTCTTTAAAAATTGATGCTGGTCAAATTGGATAGTTGCATGTAAAAGAATGAAACTTGATCCATATTTCTCACTCTGTGTAAAGTTTAATAGCAAGGCATTCAAGGACCTCAACATAAGACTTGACCCTTTGAAACTGATAAAAGAGAAAGTAAGAAATACTTGAACTTAATAGACTCAGGAAAGGATTCTCTGAACAGCAATCTAATAGCACTGGTATTAAGACCAATAATTAACAAATGGTAGCTCATAAAACTAAAACAGCTTCTGCACAGTAAAGAGCAGCATTTGAGTGAATAAGTAGCCTACAGATGAAATTTTATTTACCAGATCTGAAACTGACAGAGGGCTAATATCAAGAACACACACGGAACTCAAAAGCTAAGCATTAAAAAAAAAATCCAATTTTTAAAATGGAGAATAGAACTAAACAAAAAGTTTTCCTAATATAAAATGAAAATGTCTGAGAAATGTTATTTTTTAATGTTCAATATCTTTATGTATTAGGTAAAGACAAAAAAAAACTCATTTGATATTTAATCAAAAAAATTTAAATATTAATGACAAATGCTGGCATGCCTGTGGGTAAAGGTAAACATTTACTCACTGTTGATATCAGTGAAAACTGATGTGGGTACCATACAAGTCGGTGTGCGTGTTCCTCAAAAAGCTAGAAACATGTCTACCACACAATTTAGCTATATAAGCTTTGGCCATATATCCTAAAGTCTCTATATCCTGCTTATTCATATTCATTGCTGCTCTATCCATACTAGCCAGGAGATGGAAACAGCATAGATGTCCACCAACTGATCAATGTATAATTAAAATGTAGTTCATTTACACAATTGACTATTACCTAGATGCTAAAAAAAATGGAATTATAAAATCCACGAGTAAATGGATGGAGCTGGAAGTAATCATCCTGAGTGAGGTAACCCAGATTCATAAAGACAAACATTGCAGCTTTTCTTTCAATTGTGGCTGTTAGCTGTGAATCTTCAGATATGTGTGATTCATTTAGAATACCCATAGAGGTCAGGAAATTAGTAAAGGGCGAATGAGGGGAGTCGAACTTTCAATAGAAAACAAGATAGAATTCAGTGGTATGAAAGCTTAATGGAGAAAAACAGAATAGTAAGGGTAAAACTGGGAGTGGAGGATGGAGGCATGGTAGAGGATAGACTGTGGGGATGGATAATATCTAATAATAATTATATAAAAATACATAATATATATAAAATAAATATATATTTTATACACTTAGAAATAAATATAATATAAATAAATATATAAATACACAAATATACATAAATATACATAAATACAAATAAAATAAATATGTATTTATATATACATATATAATATATACATATATATTATATTATATGTACATATATTATATACATATAATTATACATAAATATACATAAATATGTAAATAAATATATAATGCATATAAAATATAAATAAATATACATATAATATATATTTATTTTTATATACTTATATTTATGGATATTTATATGTAATATAATATAATATAAATATAGTATATTTTTATTATATTATATTACATATAAATATACATGGATATAAATATAATGTAATATACATAGTATAATATAATAATATATAATATAATATAATAAAATATAGTATATTTTTATATTATATTATTTTATTATTTATATTATTATATTATTATATATATATCATTATATTATAATGATAGTAATTATTATTATATTATATGTCATATAATTATTATTTTTTTCATTGTATATGTATATATATGGAATTAAAATGAGTTACTCTGTAAGGAGATAATAATTCCCCTACTAGATACTATAGACTAATAACAAAGAAACCTCAGTTCCACGAATGGGTTAATCTTTTGGAGTTATTGGCCAGTAAGTTCCCATAGATCCCTAAACATTATAAGCTATTGCCAATTTTATTAGTTATCCTCCAGAATGTTATAGTAAGACTCAATTGCTGAAGACACCACATATCTTTTAAAGACAAGTGTAAAAAACTTACATCTCTCATATATCAAGACTCAACATAAAATTCTTATGTGGGGAATCCAAACTGACCAGAATGAATCCAGTACTTTGTGAATACCCAAGGACACAACAATTCACCTTTTAGTTAGAAATTCCATAAAAAGCAAATGCATTGAATATTACAATAAGTTTAATAATAGCTCCAAGCTGTCAATTTCATTAGTAATTATTGAATGCATGTTTTTTGTTTTTTTTCTAGACAGGATTTCTCTGTTGTAATTCTGGCTGTCCTGGAAGTCACTCTGTACACCAAGCTGGCCTTGAATTCAGAGATCTGCCTGGCCTGACTCCCAAGTGCTGGGATCAAAGGCATTATGCCGACATGGCTAGAATGAATGGCTATGAATAAATGAGCCATGCCTATAATTCTAGCACTTGATAGGCTGAGACAGTAGGATTGCTATGATTAGCAAACTAGCCTGTGCTATATAGTTGTGTTGCAGGATAGCCTAGGCTATAAAACAAGATTCTTTCTTTATTAAAAAAATGAAAAAAAGGAAAACAGCAAAATATTACAATAGTTGTTCAATAAAATACTACTTGGTATGTAACTAAAGAATTTATAGCAATAGTGCTTACAATGAAAAATCGGGTTGAACTGAAAAGCCAGTTATACAGTGTTTGTGCTCCGGAAGTCAGAATCGTGGCAAAGACAAGAATGTAATGAGTGGAAGAGACAGAAAATGGCTGTGCTGTACTGATAATAATGAATTCTGACACCTGAGCTCTGGTTCTACAATTGTATCAAACCAAAAGCTGAAGATTTATGTCAGAGGTACATCTTGGCATGCATAATTCAATAAAAAGTTAAACAAATACCATGTTAAATAAATTTGATGGAAACTAAATGATCAAAGCTCAAAGTCATTGTAATTCAGAAGCAACTGTAAATGTTTAAACACCCACAGACTGAATCAAAGGTGACGACATATTTTCCTAAAGGCCATTGAACAAAAACATAAGAGAATCTAGTGTTCACATCATGATGGATGACCAGAAGAATTTCTGAAGTCCCTTTATTTGAGGCATTTACAGTATTTAAGAAATTGCAAATCCATAATAGTGTCATTAAGAGATCTGATATAATAAAAGGGCATCTGATAAATAAAAATAAATCACTGTAGGATCTTCTACTCAGGAGTGTAAGGAGAGGAAGTCCTTGAAAAGAGAGGTTGTAAACCACTCTGATAGCTGGGTGAAATTTCATCAGTTGAAGGCAAAGCATTTCTTTAATTTAAGCTTGTTTGTTTCAGTTCCCATTTACTTTACTAACAGAAATAATAGTTGTTGACAGTGTAACATTTCCTTGCTGTTTAGATAAATTCTACCTTCTTTTCCCCAACCCAGTTATATATTTCAGATTTAAAATGCCTCCTATTGGGCCTCCATATTTGTCCACACAGCCCAGAACTTTCCTCCTGAGATCTCCTTCCCAGTATATTTAAGTCCATACTGAATTCCTCCATTTTCTTCAGATTGTTAGCACTCATTCAAATTTACACCAGATCAGCATAATGGTGTCCACCATATCATGACCAGTTTTGTATCTTTAACCCTTTCAGTGATTGCTATATTAATTCATTGTGTTGAAATTGCAAATATTCAACACTTTTGATCATTGTAGTTGTCAAAAAAAAAAAACATACGTTAAGGTTGATATATTTTGGTTGTCGGGCTTTGATATATAGTATAATTACAAGAAAAGGGTAATTTAGAGATGCACTCTTTGCTCCATTTAATGAAATATTCATTCTCTATGAATTTTTTTGTATACCGGGATACTTCTTTATCTGTATTAGATAATTAATGAGAAATATTGATGACAGTATAAATCTTATTTGAACTTTATATGCATTATCTGTACCTCCTCTGTTTCACTTATATTGCAAAGAAGCTGTGAGATGGTTGGAAAGATAAAGGGTAGGAAGACGATAATTATTCAGGTTGTTTCTCTTCTTTCCTTTTTCCTTCAGGCAGCATCTTCAGAAACTGTTGTATCACTTATCAGTAAAACCTCCTGGGAGATAGACTATTCACTATGGCTTCATACAGGGACTGACCGATTCATGCCTCTAGTGACTACATCTGCTTGCTCTATTCCTCTTGATTCTGTCTCAGTGGAATTAATTCCACTCCTCAGATATCTATCATCTTAGTTGTGGCTGAGATGTACAATATACTCTTATAGGCAGGCTCCTGTGTCTAAATATTTGGTCCCAGCTCGTAGGGTTGGGACTCTGTGGAACCTTTTAGATGTGTACATAGATGTTTGATATAGGCCACAAGATGTAGGCCATGGAAATGATATTGTCCTGTTTGCAGCCTAAGTGCTCTGATTCATGAGTCATCAAGACATTAGGAACAAATCAACAAACTCCAACCACAACAGAGTGAGCTGACCCAGCCATCATGTCTTTCTAGTATAATAGACTGTATATCTTAATCTGTGATCCAAAATAAATCTTTCTCCATAGATCCTTTTTGTCAGGTATTCCATCACAGCAATGAGAATAGTAAATGCACTCTTTATAACCAATCTTCTGCATTTTATTCTCTTCATTCTAAATATTTGAAATACCCAATAGATCCCAACTTACATAGCACACCCATATTAAAAATGACGTATCTTTTACTCAAACAAGCATGAGTTGACCATTTCGTTAATGTCATAAGGAATAAGAGGCCAAACATTTTATTCCATGACACAATTAATAGCACATGACTCATAAATTACTATCCCTTGAATTAGCCACTGGGGCTCTGCTTGATATGAACCCACATGTCCTCATATATCTATCACATTCATTGCAAGATAAAGAAAAGCATGAACCAACAATTCCCCTTCAATAGACACACAAAGCCTGAGTCAGAACGAGGCATCGCATTCGTAGACTGCTGTGGCTCAGTGGGTCTGTGTAGGGTAGTGCACTTGACCAGCATTCTTGGCTCAGAAAGGCTGCTAGTGTTTAGTCCAAAATATTTTGAAGGGGGATGCTTGGTGAGAAAGAACTAGCTTGGCATGCAGAGGGTCCTATGTTCGATTTTCAACACTGCCAAAGCAGCAGTAGGACAAAATATTTTCCAAAATATTCTGAGACTTCATTCAAATATCTTATTTTATAAATCCATAAACAGAGAACCAGAAAGATGCAAAGGCTTGCCCACAGCCATTGAGTAGGCTCAAAAGACTGTGAATCTTGGCTCTCAATACTATACTCCCATACAACTGAGAGTTCAAATCTGCTGTTACAATTTATTGTCTAATTATTCCCATTCTTATCCTGAGAGGAGGGAATTAAGTGGCTGTGATCATTTCAGGTTTTTTTTTCTGTAATAGAAACCTCATAGATCATTGAAAAAAATGCTTCAGACTCAGTCAACACATGCTGTGGGCAACTAAGCTTTAAATAATGTTTCCTTCCTGTAGCCTGTATATTCAGCTATATGAACAGATAAGGTGGACCTGAAGTTCAAGCACATATGGCCATTTACTTTTATCATTTATTCAGTCGCAAGACATTCTGAGACTCCTCAAGGATACCACAGTTTGGGTTTGGGCAATAGAGCAATGAACAAGAAAGCTGTATGTTCCCAATTTCCTGGTGAGTTTAAACCATCCAGGATGTCATTCATAGGTAAAATATAAATAATTGACAAAATAGCCTGCAATATATAATATTAGTGAAACCAATGATTTGCTGTGGTGAATGTTAAAGTGAAAGAACACTGTATGATTGTGTGTCGTTTGTACAACACGATTCCAGGAAGAGACACTAGGGTTAAGGACAATGCAGAATTATTGCACAAAGCAATTTCTGGTAGATAGCTGTGAAATATCTTTTTCAAACAAACTTTCTATGGAGGGTATTTTTTGAAAGATGGAAGATCAGAGTCTTGAAGAAGGGATGCTTTTTTTTTCTAATTTTCTCAAGGGCACCATAGGAGCTAATGGAGGTCCTGTGTAGCAGAAATAAACTTTTAGAAGCCTGTCAGGTGAGGCAGTTGCATAAAGCCACATATAAACTGAGAATAGATCGGTTGGTCCTTTGGAGAAAAGAGTGGGAACACCACAGCCTCTCTCCTTCTGGTTTGTTTTGTGACATTGTATTCTGATGTTGACAAATTATGAGGTTCTTCATAAAGGATCATGAATTTCATGAGCACTTTGTGCCTTGAACAATTTTTGTTCCCTCTGATGAAGATATAGTCAGTCACCTTTTCCCTTCAGCACACCGTTATAGGAGTTTACATCAAGGTTAGGAATGTAACCTTGGGCTGTGGTAATCTAGTTGACAAGATGGACTGAACTTCTTGTGATTTGACATAAATGGTTGAACTTCTTGTGATTTGACATAAATGGTAACTAAAAGAAACACCACTTAGTGTATTCATACCACCCCTCTTCCTTCCTCCTGTGCACCAGGTATTATACATTCAACTATAAAACAGAGTTATCATACCTTATTCTTAATGTCATTATGAAAATAATAACTACTAACATTTTCAAATTAAAATATCAAGGATATTAAAATATCAAGGACTATGTGAAATATTTAATAACCTTTGGAAAAGTGTTTTTATTCATAGCGGTCCAAGAAAGAACAAGATACCTTCTTCAAGAAGCAAGCCTGGATCTACAGTGTTTCAGCCTCCAAGACTGAACTGATCTCTGATTAGCTGCCTTCTCCACAGTCTCTTCTCCACATGCCTGCTTCTTCAATCTGCTTCGTGCTTCTCACTCGGCTTCTACCTCTGCTTCTACCTTGCCTCACCTTCTGCTTCCTCTCTCAGCTCTTCTGCTTCTACCTACTGCTTTATTTCATATCCTAAGAGTTGGGTTTAAAGGCATGTGCCACTGTTGTCTTCTGAATTGGCTTACTTAAAGGCATGTATTATGCTTCCTTTTGATACAAAGTCTTATTTTTCATTAATGAAGATAATACTATAATTCACTTCCCAAACACCAGGCCAGTCAACCTTGCTGCTACTAGGTGAAGGGCTGACTGAGAGGGATTGCCTCATAGCTCCATGTTAGTCGCTGAGGAAGATCTATAGAATTCCCTTTCATTTAGCATTAGAACAAACAGAGGACAAGATTAGCTTGACTAACATTCTTTCTACCCTAGAGCAGCCACGCTGCTAGATCAGAGATCAAATGTCTATCACGCCCTTGAACATGATCCTTTTCCCAGAGCAGCCATGCTGCTGGAACAAAGATCAAGTGTTCCTCTACAAACCTTAACTGCTAAACTTTACATTAATTCAGATTAGGTATTTTACTCAATTTATAGAGGAATCTGAGGCTTAGAACATGGTTCTGTTTAGCTTTCATCAACTTATACAAGTAGAGTCATCTGGAAAGATGGAACCTAAATTGAGAAAACACCTCCATCAGATTGCAAGCCTGTAGGGCATTTTCTTGATTAGTCACTGATGTGGCAGGACCCAGTCCACTGTGGGAAGTGCCACCCCTGGGTCCTGAGTTGTATGAGAAAGCAAGCCAAGCAAGTCATGAGAAGTAATCCGGTAAGCAACATTCTTCCATGGCCTCTGCTTCCATTCTTGCTTTTAGGTTCCTACCTTGGGTTCCTGCTGTTACTTCCCCTGATGGACTGTAATCTGTAAGCCAAACAAAACCATTTCTTTCCAAAGTTGCTTTGATAATGGTGTTTTGTCACAGAAATAGAAACCTAATTAGTATGAAAAGCAAAGATTTGTTTGAATTTTAACTCAAGTAGCCAGACTCCAGGAGCCATGTTCTTAAATTTAGTGATACACTATCCATAGAAAGGCTTCAGGGAATGCTCTCCATTGTGAGAATCGGTATGGAGTGGTGACAATTGTATGGTAAGTGAAGATTCCCACTTACATGTTCTCTTAACATATATTCTAACCTTTTAGAGCACCATGTGCTTCCCTGTACTGATTTGCTTGGGTTACTCATACCTTCTTGATATAGAAACAAGTCTCTACCTTCCTTTATTCCTCAGAATGAAACATCCTTCAAAATCTCCTAGCAAAGTCTAGGTGCAAGGAAAAAGAGGTATATGATATGCCTTGAAGACCATCTAAGCCCTCGCTCCTTAGAAAAATTTAGTGTGGTTCCTTAGTCACCTGAAGCATAAGAGGAAAAGAACATCAATTAACCAGAAAGCAATTTTCCCTTCTCATATATTGCAAGAAAACTGCTAGAATATCTAAAGTACTGTGTGGCTGATGATAACAGAGATTTGTCACCCTCAAGTACAAGGAAAATGTACATCATGATATTAATCTGATAAAAAAGACAATTCAAAGCCAAGAGAGTCTTTAGACATGTCATTTTATTAAATATCATAAACTGCTGTGTTATAGGCACAGCGGAACCAATAAAGCATTAATATAGCATCATGCAATAGCCAAGAGCAGAATAACAACGAGTTTTGATCAAGAACAGGTGTGAGCACAAAGCAAAAAGCAAATTGTTCAATTAATGGGAACACAGTTAAACACTCTTGTCTATCAGTAGGTAATAAATCACTGTATCCCAGTGGGAAAAGCTATAATAATTCCATTTTAAAAAGCTCAGTGATTGCACGGTGCTCTGTAGTAAATCTTTTGTCAGCCTCATCTTGGCATCTCTGTCCCCAAGCTAACTTGTATTTTGTGTGTCCAGCCCCAAATCAATGTCCAGGAATAAATATTTCAGTGAGCAGATCAACTGTTCACACATCAGACTGTATAACACCGGGAAGACAGTGGCTCGTGCTGACTGGTGCAACGGGGCAAGCATGGGAAATTGCAGTAGAGCTGGATAGATGCTTAAGGGAAGCCAAAAAAATTAAGAATCACTCAAGAAAATATGCAACCAGACACTTTCAATCTTTTAAATTAACATTGGAATTCATTTTCTCAGACAAATGTGCTTCCTGAGTCTCTACGGCTGTAACCTCCTCTCCATCTCAGCTAAACTCCAAGATGAGCAAGCACAGCAAAATCATACTTAGAAATCTAGAATGTAAAAGATAAAAGCTAGGCATTGTCTCCGTGTCTGCAATCAAGGTACTTAGATCTGTGAAGTCTGTAGCAGAGAGAGGCAAGGCCAGCCTGAGCTTCACAGTGTCAGAGCAGCCTGATCTGCAAAGTGAGATCTGCAACCCCCCGTCTCTATATGTGTGTATGTGTGTGTGTGTCTGTGTGTGTGTGTGTGTCTGTGTGTGTCTGTGTGTGTGTTTTATATACTATAATTAAGCCAAAGTGCAACTGAGATGACACATAAATGAGTCCTCTTTTCTCTTGCATCTGTAGTATCTACTCAGGTTTCCATTGTAACCTTAATGTGATTGCTTAATTGTTGTCCAGACACTAGGTCTCATCTTTGCCTTATTTGAGGGACAGATATGAATATTCAATAAGTAATAATTCATTAGTTCAACAGCAAGACTAACTCTTTTGATGTTGCTCTATGAGTCAGAATCTCCTTATATAGCCCAAGGTATCCTGTCAAACTCAGGGTATACTGTCTCACCCTTCTAAGAGTTATATTTCAGGCAGGCCACCATTCCCAGCTTATTGCTCAGTCTTTTTCTTTAAAAAACAGACAAACAAAAATAAACCTCATTAACCAATTCAATATCTGACTGTCCCTGTGTTGCCCAGTTGTAATCATTGGGTTGACACCTTAAATTCTTGTAAACAGTGGCTTAAGTTCACTTCTGAGCTTCATTTTCTCCAATCTTTATCCGAAATTTCTACCTATGCCACCACCTTCTTTGTGGGTACTTGTTTATGCTCTATGTGACCTGACTTGCAAATGCATCTGACCTAACATTAACACTTTTATTGCTTTCATTGAAATTCTTGTCCTTTCCTTCCATATACTCAGTAAGCACCTATTTTGAACTAATGCTAGAGAAAGAAGAGGAAAAAAAAAAATTCCCTAACCTTAAAACCCAGATGTGTTAATATTTGAATAACAATAGAATTCAGCCCTGATTATCCCTTTAACTCACCAGATCTCATGTTTCAGTCACTAGCCTATACCCATAAGACTCTAAGAAACCAAGGCTGAGACTCTACAAGAATACAAAATATACCACTTAGAGTTGAAAGCCACAGAGTAACAGGCAGTCATACCTAGTCCTGTCCATCTTGCTCACTGATTTGACTTGAATTGATTAGTTTTATAATATAAAGACTAACACTTTGTATTCTTCTTATTATCTACATTAAGGAACATTGCTTATTATTTTCACAGTGTATGCTTATACTTGACCCCAAGGATAATGTGTATTTGTGTGCATGCATGCTTGTGTGTAGCAGTTCACTGGTATGTAGGCTCAGGTAGGAGATTCATGAGTGCAAGCTCTGACAGACCACTATCTGGCAGAGGGAACCACTATCCTGGCCATCACCATACTTGATGGTGGAACACTGAGCATCTGAGCTCAGGTCTTTCTATTGATTCAGAACTCCTTGGTTGTTCTACTGATACCACATGCAGATCATTAGCAATCAAACATCTCCCACATAAATCCAACACTTGCAGACAATTGAGAACACCAAGACCTCTGCAGCCCCTCATTCAATAGAGCACAAAACAATTATTTCATACATAACTAAAAATAAACTTCCTCAACATTTGTGTTCATGGAGAGAGGAACATCTGTGAAAATGCTGAAGCCAGAGGTTGACATGCAGGGTGTCTTTCTCTATCACTCTCCACCATCTTGTTTGAAGCAGGATCTCTTACTGAACCTGGTAATGAGAACAGAGGATAAAAATTGCCCAGGCAGGTAGGGGAGAGGGTGCTGAAAAAGAAACAGGTTGGCTAAAGGTAGGAAGTTGCTGGGAACCCCAATACCCTGGCAACATGGTTGAAGTCTGTCGACAAGGTTCCAGACTCCCCGGCTGGGAATATCTGCTTTCCGGTATTTTTGCCCCTTTTTCCCCTTTGCTGTAATGGTGACAAAAGCCTTTCATTATGTCTGCATGGCCTAGTAATACCTTAGCTGGCTTGTGTTAGCTAAGGAGAAGCAGCCATTTTTTACTCAAAAGTAATTGTCATTGTAAAATATCTTGTGGGCTTCTAAGTCCTGGCAGGTGTAAAGCTACCTATTCATATTCATAGTACATTCTAAAGGATATTCCTGGAACAGGATATTCCTGGAATGGGTGTTGGTCCTCCCAGGAAAAGACAAGCCTTTAACAGATAGAAGCAAAAGGAGCCTAGATAGAGAAAAAATAAATACGCACCAAACAGCTAAAAACTATAAAATAAAAACCATCTTTGCCTACACAGCACCTTGCTCTGTTTGAGGCAGATGGAGATATTATTCAGCTAACAGTAACATTCAACCAATTATGGGTTATTAAGTCAAATGTTCTTTCATAGCAAACAAAATAACCTCGAAGTTTGTAAGTCTGCAGGTGGAAGGACACCTGGCTCCTCCTCCCTGAACGTGACTACATCTACATATGAAACCAGTTCCTCTGAAGGCCTGAGCAACATCTACATACCAAAAAAATTGTACTTGGCTTTTTAACTTCTTGCCAGAGCAATTCTCTCTCTTTCTCCCTTCCCCTGGTAATGTATATTATCAGTCTCTCCCTCCTTCTCTTCTTGGTGTGGTTTTTCCACTGACAAGGCGCATTGTCAGTCTCTCTCTTGCCCCTCTTTTTTCTTAATATGTATTCTGTTAATTCCCCTATTAAAAATGCTCCTTCATTTTACGTCTAAAGCATTCTACGTGCCATTTTAAAGTGCGGTCCTGTGTGTCACTTCCTTGGCTCCCATAAAAGAACGAACTACTCTGTTCATTTTTCATTTCCTCATTTTTCCTGCACTCGTACTCCCTCTTGCATAGAGTTTTCACGAACCCATTTGTGGAAAAGGCTGATTCCCTCCAGGAAATGTCTTTGGCCTTGCCTACAGTTTCTTCCTTGCCAAAAGCTAGAGATGGCAGAAGTATTTAAGCCCTCTGGTTCTGCTCTGGCAAGAAGCCAGAAATGTCAGAGAAGGGTGTGGTTTCTTCTTTTCTTTCTTCCCCTATATGAGACTCCTTCCTGGAAACTTTATGTGAGGACGTGACTAAAACTGAGAAGCATCTGGATATCCTTCAAGTTGGCTAACTATACTGAACAGTTTATCTTCCTTCATGCCTTCATTCACTAAGCCCTTACTAACACTAATGAGATTACCCTCAATGGTACTCTATTTCCAGGGACCTAATAGTATACACGTATGTATTATTTAACAAGTTTCATCCTATTGATAAGAACCAAAGCTCTCATCTCAAAGGGAATGCAAGAGAGGAAGTTTATTATGGAGCCAAATATGAGTTCCCATAGCCTGGGAACACGGATTCAAGTTACCATAAATACTATGTTCCAACTAGATAATTGTTTTACAATGTTTTTACAGTAATCGAACAATGAAATTCATAAATCAAGACATTTAAAAACCTCAGTGTTGGAAATATCAGGTAGTGGGATTTATAGCAGAGTAGGGGATTCTCTGTCATAGATCTCAAATGATATGTGATGATAATCTTAGCTTTTGGTTTGATGGAAGCTAAGGATCCATTTGTACATTCCCAAAAGGATTTCGCTTTCTTACATTCTCTTCAGCTTCTATTTATGAATTTAGAGTAAACATCTTTCTAAAATTTACCCTCTATTGTCTATGACTTTTTTCTTCAAATTCATTATATAAGAACCCGGCAGCTATTGACTAGCAGATGTTTTGTGACACTGTGATCATCAGGCAACCTTGCTCCTTAGGTAAAACCCACCTGGGGAGCACAAGAAAGCATTGATAAAACTAAAAGATACCTTCTGAATCATGATTGCTCACCAGTTATTAAGACTGGCTGACCAGTGAGCCAAGATTTCTGACACGGGTTGACATGACTGACTTTTTATGTGAGTACTAGGAATACAAACCACAGGTTCTCATGCTGATGTAGAAGGCACTTTACACACCGAACCATCTCTCTAGCCTCTGGGATGGTTCTTTAGTTCAATTATAGTATTGTACTTTGAATTGTTAAGTGAAACCTTAATAGTTTTCACAGAGTTGTTCAAATGGCATGGTTTTACTCAGTAGCCCAGCAACACCTTACAGGTTTTTTTCTTCTTCTGATTAACAGTACAAAAATTACAGTTAAACTGAGAAAATGTGTTCCTTCTTAACTGAAACATTAGGACCACTCATTTCCTTAGTTTTCTTCATTGCTATGAGTATTCATTCATCAGCTTTTTTCTAGCCATATACAGACTATGGCCTATGTAAGGAAACTCTCAAATAAAAACCAGCCCAGTGTAATATATAATACAAATCACACACACACACACACACACACACACACACATATGCTATATACTCTATATAAAACAGATAATGCATATATATATAACACTTGTAATTTGTACAATGAAGGAGAAGATATTCAGAATTGCATATCCCAATACTAGAATACTATCAAGTTTTTAGCAGGAAGCTAACATCACAGGTTAATGAGAAACAGATATTATGCATCAAGTCATTAATAGTTACCTTTGAGGATTATGGATTTTACCAATTAACAAGTTCTTCACAAACATATTACATATTCATGCACTAGATTTTATTTATTTTGTCTAATCATCAACTCTATTTTTCAGTGACCTTAAGAATGATAAATCTGGGATTATTCTCTGCCCTGGGGTGGAAGATGTTTTGTATTTCTAGAAAATAAACTAATTTTTTTAACTGGAAGCCATGGTTTTAAAACTTAGTCCCTGTACTCATTAACTGCATATTATTGTGAAAGATATTTAACCTGTCTGTGGCTTAGCATTTTCATCCATTTAGATGGTATTAGCAATGGTATTAATAATAACTACCCTGAATTTCGAAGACTTTTGTGAACTTCTTAGTATCAATTTAACATGATAAAATCTATATATAAAAAGTGAGACTACCTATTTTTAATGCAAAGAAATATAGCATTAACTACATATATACTACTGAACAATTTTCATCCTGTTGAGGAGACACTAAATCTCTCACCTCAACAGGAATGAGAGAAGTTTATTAAGAAGCCAAATATAAGTGTCCATAATCTGGGAACACAGATTTAGGGACCCCCAAATACCATGGTCCAATTACACACAGTTTTTACGGTAATAGAATAATGAAAATCATAACCCAAGACACTTAAAAATATGCTGGTGGGAACATCAGATATTAGGGCACAGATATAGCAAAGTAGGGTATTCTCTGTCACAGGCTTCAAGTGATATCTGATAATATTCTTAGCCTTGTGTGGCAGAAATTGGGGGCCTATTTGTACATTCCAATATAGATTTTACTTGATAGTTACAAGGCTATTATATCACACACAGATGTGGACAATAAACAGCACTAAATACTGAAATTAGGTTGAGATGTATTTTAGAAAATACAATTGTCTACTTAGAAAATTCCATAGAATCTATTAGAAAAATCCTAGTACATAAGTATTACAAGATATGAGATAAGCATACAAAATCTAATTGTACTTTTATCATAAGTAAAACACATGGGAACCAAAAATTAAAATATAACACCATTTATAATTGTTTGTAATAACTAACTGTGTAGTTGCATCTCTAGCAAAACTTGTGAAAAAAAAACTCATATGTAAGAATTTCACAATGCTAGAAGAGAAATTTAAAAAGTAGGCAGAAATATGTACAAGTTTATGGACTGGAGGAGTCTACATGATGAAAATATTATTTCCCTCCAGCAATGATATGCAGGTTTGATGCAATTTCTATCAAAATCTTGGCAGCACTATCTTTCACATTGTAGAGGCTACTCTGAAATTTAACTGGAAAAGCAAAGAAACTAGAATAGCTAAAGCAGTTTTACAAAAGAAAATAAAAGTGGTAACAGTCAATCGAGTTTAAAGACTTATTATGTAAGTACCATATCACAATTGTGTCCTATGACAAACTTTTATCTTTTGTTGTTTTTGCCTTTGTTTTTGTAAGGCATGGTCTCTCTATTTAATTCCAGCTGGCCCAAAACTCACTATGTAGACCAAGTTGGCCTTGACTTTACAGAGATCTGCCTGCTTCTGCCTCTGGAGTGCTAGGATTAAAGACCTTGTGCCAAATTCTAAATAAAAATTGTTTTTAGGGTAGTACATTTTATGACTTTAGTCTAGTCTCAGAACTTTATCCTGAATGAATATATTTGAATAAAAATCCTCCACAAATTATTATATACAGCCAGAATATTCAATTTTGACTCAAAGCAGACTTTTTGAATATTTTTCCAAGCATTATGGATAAATCAGAAATATCATCAATTAAGGGTACATTACATAAGGGCACTTAGACATACTTTATTAGATCAACAGCACATATTTAAAGAAAATATCTAATCTTCTAAGCTCTCTATACAATGCATCATTTACTGATTTCACCAAGTGTATTGAATAGGTATTATTGTAGATGGTATCCTAAATATTAATAAGTAGGAACATAGATTCATTTAAATTGAGAGTGATTGCCCAAGTGAGTGGTGGCAAAACAGAAGTCTTTCAGATTTTGAAGATTCCCTGGTTCTCTTTGAACTCTATTGCTTCGTTTAATTTAGTGTCAATGTAATTCATGAATAAGCTATCAACTTTAAAATGTCAAAAAAAAAAAAAAGATTGTGTGATATGTACACAGAAGATGGAGAGGAATAGTCTAGAAACAGCACACAAATGGCATGCTGACACTCACAAAGTTACCAAAACAGTTCAGCGGAACAAGAAGAACCTTGTCATCTAATTTTGCTGGACATTTCAAGCTGAGTATCTCAATGCAAAGAATAAAAATCACTTCTAAGTATCACACACGTGCTGGTAAGTTTTTATACTTTACTAGCTTCATCTGGGAAGAGATTGAAATTAGCTTTTCCATCAGCTTCGTCTGTAGACAAGCATTCCTGGCATTTGCTTAACCAAAAGCTGTTTGGAAGAGGAAACAACAAAGCACAGACTGGGAGAAAATAACCTAAACAACAACTAATGCCTAAAATTTATTTTTAAATTTGAAACTTAATATGACCAAATAAACAACCCATTTGGAAAATGAGCAAAAGACAGGGATATATATTCCAATAATGTAGATATACAGATAGCAAACATAAAGGCAAGCTAAAAATCATTTGGCCATCAAATAATTCAAATTCAAATGAGTAACATCACATACCATTCAGGAGACTAAAACAAAGCCTAGTGACTGCACCAAGCGTTAGAGCAGGTGATGCGAAATCAGATCAGTTCCACTCTGTGGCTGTCGGTGCTGGACATTTAGGTAGGAAATTATGGAAACAGCTGTTTCTTTAAATATTTTTGGTTTTCAGCTTTGTCATCATGCACAGCTGTTGACTTTTCTTAGTTTGATAGAGCTGCTGTATCATCACCACAGACCAGGTAGATGAACCGCTTTCCCACAGCCCTGGAGACTCGAGTTCCAACATCAAAGTATCAGCTGGTTTGATTTATTTTGGCTCCTGTTATTCTTGACTTTCAGGTGGCCTCCTGTGTCTGCATTGCTTGTGTTCTTGTCTCAAAAGCCACTGATCATATTCATCCTTAGAATCCATTTTTACTTATTTAGCACTTTCAGTGCATTCAAATTTTAAGGTACTTGGGGTTAGAATTTCAATTAAGACTTTTGGGATAACAAAATTCAGGAAAAACAAAGTTCTGTTTTCTCAGAGTATTCTTTCTATAATTGTCTTGATTTTTTCCCCCAAAGGCTAATACAATATGTCTGTAAAATGAGGGGAAAAGGTTTTCCAACAACTTAGAAATAAACTGGTAAACTCCTCAGCATTTATCTAGAAAAATAAAATTGAATCATTGTATAAATTTGTACACAAATGTCGAAAGCCTATTTAGTTGTAGCAACAAAGATGCCCTTCAATGAGTGAACAAATAAATCCTGAGACATCTGTACCAAAAAATATTTGTCATATATAAAAGGAAACAAGTTGATAGTACAACGACCTAGATAAGTCTTCACAGAATTATGCTGAACCAAAAAAAAAATCCAGTTTCAAATAATTACATGCTCTTTGTGTCCTTCGTATCAGTCTTCAGGTGACAGAATTGTAGAAATGGAGAACAGATCACTGGTTGCCAGTTGTCTAGGAGAGGTGTGATTGCAATGTTCTGTATCTTGCCTGAGTCAAAGACTGTGTCTCGGTTGTCACTTACTAATGCTTTTAAGTAAATTACTAGTGGGGAGAAGAAGCAACTGGATAAAAGACAGATGGGGGATTTCTTTGTATTTCTTACAAACGCACTTTAATCTATAATTTCCTCAAATCACAAGCTTAGTGATAAAAGTAATCATAGAGATCACTGACACCCACATGGTACCAGCTTCTGGATGTGCAGAATGCCAAGTCACACATGCTTCACAATCACAACTAGGCTGGGGATCAGAAACACAAAAGCTAGATTAGGGGATGAGAGACACAGCTGAAAGATTGCAGGCAACATTAAAGAGGAAACCAACTCTCCTTTATGTAATGGTTTCATCTCGTCTTCTAAGAAATAAATATTTGGCATTAGTGAAAAAAAAAAGGAAAAGAAAAAAAGGGTTGTGGGGAGAAACAGTAAATGAGCAAAGGGAAGGGAAAGAAGACCCTGAGCAGCTACTCCAAGTGAGCAGGGCCATGTCCCTTCTGCTACAGTGACTGGAGCATTTGTGTACTGAACAGACCCTAGGCAAAAGGCAGAAAATGTTATTTTTTAAATCCAACTTATCGCTGAGATTTGGAGAAATGAGCTTTGGCATAATCTAGAATTGAAAGCGTCTGCCACCGTTACTCTCTGCAAATGGAAAAATTCAAGAAAGTGCCTCAGTGAGGAAGTGACAAGATTCAGCATGTGGTGTGGCTAAGAATGAGGAATAAAGGCTGGTGCGACTGTAACTATGTCCCTGAAACGTCACTACAAAATCGGAGCAGAAATAAAATTTCTATTTTGGAACCCTGGAGTATGAATTTAGACCTCATGTAGAAAACACCACTTAAAAAGAAACAAATGAAACAGAAGCTCACATCTCATCTTCTTTTTCACAAGGAGAGTAATTTGATTCTAAGTACACACCAAGTGCCTCTTTGGAAGCTAACACTGTGGATCTAGAAACCTGGTTTATTTTTGCATCATGTCTTGGCATTTTCTGACTAGAATAGGATAATCAGAGTTTTGTGCTCTTACAGAGAGAGGCCTCTTGGATGTTCAGTTTCATGTACCAGATTGGCAGAGTCACTGGACACAGATATTTGATCAAGAATTATTCTGGATGTTTCTGTGAAGATCTTTTTACATGAGATTAATATTTGAATCAATAGATTTTTGAGTAAAGAAGATTATCATCCATTATATGGGTGAGCCTCAGCCAATCAATTAAAGCTAAGAGTAAAACAACAAGAAAAAAAAATCAACTTCCCTGTGGACAGGGAAGTTCTTGCTCCTATCCTACCTGTTGACTAAAGCAATATCAGGTCCTCCATGATTCCAGCCTGTAGGCCTCTCCTGTATGTGAGTGTTGGCACTGAGTAACAGTGAGGTATTTTCTGAGAAATGCATCATTTGACAATTCCATCATTGTATGAATATCAGTATGTACTTTTACACAACTTCAGGTGGTACAGCTCATCACACACCTGGCTACCAACCTCAACAACATGCATCTGTGCTGTAGACAAAATGATTCAATGATAAGATATTGAAATACAGGTATGGTAAAAATATATATATATGTATAAATTATTGTTCATAGAATGAAATCTGGTAAAGCTGTTAAGAGCACCCACCACACGCAAAGCTCAGGAAAGCCAATGAGAGACTAAGAAGGCCACAGTCATAACTGTGCTCTGCTCTGGGCACTACAGACACCATACACACAGGGTGGATTAAGTTCATAATCAATATTGCTTGAATAGTAAATTAATTGTATCCTCACGTTCTAGTCTGGTTTCTGTTACAGTAATAAACAATGTATCCAGAAGCAACCTATTCAGCTTAAAGTTTGCAGTCCATCGAGGGAAGCCAGGGAAGGAATTCAAAGTAAGGACCAGTTGGCAGGAACTGAAGCAGAGACCATGGAGAGGCATCACTACTGGCTTTCTTCCAGACTCCCCTGTAACTACGTTTCTTATATAAGCCAAACTAAACCATTTACAAGTTGTACCTTTTACAATGAGCTGTAGTGGACTGGTCCACATAAATTAGTAATGAAGAAAGTGCCCCACAGACATGCCCACTGGTGAGTCTGATGGAGGCAAACCGTTATCTGCTGTTTCCTTCCCCTGGTTGTCTCTAGCTTGTGTACACTTGACAAACACTAAACAGCATACCACATTTAACAAATTTCACTTTATGCAATTTAATTTTTAAAACATATTTGCCCTTTAAACAGTTTAAAACAAACACATGTACACTTCAACAATGTAATTTTTATATTAACTTTTTGTTTTAATTTTTAAGTACTTTAAGATTTTTTGGCAGAAATATAATAAGACAAGAATCTATACATTGACCTTGTCCCATCAACAGGGTCACAATCTTCAATGTCACCATGTCTGCCTTTCCTACTGGCAAGTATTCAGATACAGTAACAGGCACAGGGCTGTCATCTACTTTCGCCAAACTTGCTTCTGGACTACAGCCTACTAGATCTTCCTGAGGCTGTTTTAAAGTTAATATGTTTTAATACATTTAAAAGAACACTATAATAATGCTAAAATATAGTGAAATAAATAAATTAATCACATACTCACTTATCATTATCATCAAGTATTACAGCTGTCCCGTGATGGATGGATAAAGAAAATGTGGTGTGTGCATATATAATGAAATACTATCCACCCATCACAAAAATAAAAGTCCTGTCATTTTCAAAAGAACATGGATGGAACTGTGGTTTGTTATTCTAAGTAAAATAAAAAAGGCACAAAGAGACAAGTGTCACACAATGTCACTCATCAGAGGACTCTAGCGAGCCAATCTCATAGAAACTGAGAGTACAATGAAGTTGATAATAGAATGGTGGTTACTAGAGGATGAGAAGAGTTGGTGGACAGTGATGGTGAAAGATTGCTTAGTAAGGATTAAGTTACAATTAGATGGTAGCAAGAAGTTCTGCAGTGCTAATGCCCAGTGGGATGATTATAGGGGAAATAGTAGACTGTATAATTCAAAATATTAGAGGAAAGAAATTTGGATGTCTTTACCAAAATTAATAGTACAGTTTTGAAGCAAGAAGTATGTTTAACCTTATCAAGCACTATATATTACATACATACTATTATAATAATTAAAATGTAAAAACCCCAATTTCAATTTAACTCAGATTTCTCTTATGGCATTAGCCTATCAAGCACAAGGATAGATGGGGTAATATACCGTTGCCCTACTCCATCTATGGAGTCCTGAAAGAGAAAACAAAATGGCCAAGGTTTACCGGGCTCTGCAAAGATACAGAAAAACATTAGCTGGAATAATTTTATTGTTGTCACCATTCTAGAGCTTTGGTAGACTTGGGATTTTAGGAAAGCATGTTTGGACTCTCTGACATTGAAGGCATGACTGTAAATGTTCTTCACCTCTGTTTCAACAAAGCTTCAACTCAGTTAGCAGGCCTGATATCTTGAATCTTGCTGTGTTAATTCTAAGATGCAGTTATAAGAGTCTCTCTAGAACACAGCCAGGCAAGGTCATTGCAGGCACCACAGACAGGCCATGGCCTTGATTTCCACAATGCTGTTGCTGGCATGCAGTACCAGTGTGTCCCCCAAGACTTTGCATGCTAAAATCTAGAGGCATGTATTTGGGAAGTGATTAGAATTAATTAGTTATCATCCGTGCCATGTCTGTATGATTATTTCTAGTAAGCAAGAAAGGGTAGACTAGAAGAAGCAAGGGTACATGAACATGTATGCTTTGTCTGTCTCAGGACGCGCAATGGTCTCAACCTTTTTGGAACCCTACCAGTTTTGGAACCCCCACTGGATCTGGATCCTTTAGAACATACTCATGAAACAAAATAAATATTAGTAACTTATTTTGTGTTAGTAGAAAGAAAAGAATTAATAGAAAATTGGTAGCAGACTAAAACAGCTGATTTTATTTTCAATGATATTAAGCATCACTTTAATTTTACAATAAAGTGTGTGAAAATAAAGAAAGATCAGTCAAGTCAATCAGAGTTCACATAACTAGAATTGAATGAGGACAGAGGAAAACAGAGTATCATAAACTATACATGATTGACTTTTAGCTGGCAGCTCAGCATCTCTCACACACATGAGTGACAGCGTTACGATGGCTGCATCACCATGTCCATTATAATGTTCTGGGACTGCCATCATACATACAGTGCATAGCTGGCAGAAACATTACTATGCATGCATGACTGCACACACATACACGCTGTGCGTGTACACACATAAATGGTTCTTTCTCTGGAATAGAGCTATTCATCTAGAGATTTAATAATAGAATTCGACAGTCAGAGGGTTTGTAGAGAAATAGAATCTTAATGATGGGTCATGTGAATTCATTCTGGGGTTTCTAGGATCTCAGTGGAAGTAGAATAGATTGATTCTCTGATCTAATTAGATTTAAATGCACCAGTGACTATTTCCAGTAATAAAGGAAGCACATATAGTCTATTTTAGGATGTGGCAAGAGGGATACAGGACATATAATCGATAGAATCTACTAGTCAATGACTTACAAATTTACAAGCAGGTTCTGGGTGTCTATAAGCATGATAGCTTTCAATGTATTTGCAGAACTAAGGAGTGGAATGTAAATGGTCTGCTTGCTCTTAATTTCAATGAACAAACTTAGGGAGAGATAGAAATGAGCTCAAGGATTCACAGTCTGGCCATTTACATCTGCCCAAGTCCTCCATTAATGACTTGAAAGTGTCTTTGCCTTTCCTTCAAAGAGACTCACATCTGTATCCACTGGGGCTGAGCCTGCTTTAAAAATAAACCCAGAATCTCATCATCCATGTAGTTGAATTACAACACAAATTTTAGTCACAGCCCCTCAGAGTTCCTGGTATTTAAGTGAGAGCATGGATTAAGAATAAATGGGATTCTGAAATGGGAGTGGAGGCTTGTGGGAAGATACAATGGGCTTCGAGACATTGAGGGTTAATTAAGATGCCTTGTGAGACAGAGATGGGGATGGAGCTGGAAGTGGAGGTGGAGGTGGAGATGGAGGTGGAAATGGAGATGGGAGTTGAGAGGAAGAAAGAAAATGAAAAAGGGATAGGGAAACAGAAAGAGGGGGTGGAGAGTATGAATGTGATATAACAGGAGTGGAGTCCTCTTTGGGTAAACCACTTTCCCTATAACTTTCTGTGCCTTCAGGAGCAGCATGACCCTGTCTTGTATATACCGTTCCAGTTGGATAATGTAGTATTGCTATGTATAACCAAGCTTTATCTCTTGGTTGGCAAACTACGTCCTGTTGACAATGGACAGTCCCTGGTAGCTAGGTAATTTGATTACCTGTGGCTTAACAGTGGTCTCCACTAAATTGGAAGCAGTTGTCCTCAAAGGGTAGTAGGGCTTGGTTCCAGAATCCCAAGGAATTCTGTGCACTGACAGACAAGTCTGTTGAGTTTCCTAGACCCTGGGGCCTAAGTGGCAGAATAACTTGTGTGGCAACTGGGGATTCAGTCTCTATGTGGTAGCCAGAGACAGTTCCAAAGTTCACTTTATTGATTTCTGAGTTAATGGTCATTGTGATTATTTAATATTCTGTGCCTTTGTAGTCTGTCATTTTCTTCTGTTTGCCTGGCATTTAGTTGTTTCAGGAAAGAAAATAAAACAGGTGACTGTCACTCCATTGTGGCCAGAAGAAAGAGAGGACTTCTGTGTTATTTTGAAGATTGTCAATAGGGTTAGGGACTAGCATGGTTCCTGGCAGAAAGCCATGAGGAGTTTGCTACACTACAAGGTAGAAGAAAGAAAACTGGACCTGAGCGCTAAGCATGGCTGAGCACAGATTCCCCACCTGTTCATCAAATGCAGTGGTGTGTCTCTAGTCAAAAAGATATTTTTGGAAGCTCCCTCTCCTCGTTACATAGGGAGCATCCATCCACATCAGCTTGTTGTTAACTTTGAAACTTTACAAGTGTGGTCCATTAGTCTCTGAATTCCCAAATTCCAGAGACATGTCTACTGCTATCAGGGGTTTTGGGTCACACGTTAACCTATCTTAAAATTGACAGATTATACTATTTGCTAATCTTCAATGGCTTAACAATACCTTCTAGGCTTTATTTTGTGAAGCTTAGAAAGAAGTAATAAGCCAGGAGTCATAAGACCAGTCCCTAAAGCGTTAGTACAGTCTGCCTAGGCTGTCTTGTAGCCATGACCTTCATCTTTTTAAGACCCTGACACCTTGACAGCTGTATAGGTGTTTTACCAATTCGTTTCAAATATGTTTCACACATAGAACACTTTTTAATTTCTTCTCTAGTTTGCTTTCTCTTTCTGTAATAAAACATTCTGACTTAAGGCATTGGGAAAGACAGGATTTACTTCAGTTTATCCTTCCAGGTAACAGTTCATCACTGAGGAAACTCAGCAGAAGCTCAAGGCTGGCACCTGAAAAGAGGAACTGAAATGGAGACCACAGAGGAATGCTTGCTTCTTCTGCTTTTCTTAGCTACCACACTTATACAGCCCATGCCTGTCCAACTCAAGGGTGGTACTACCCACAGTGCACTGGGCCCTCCCTAAACAATCAACAATCAAGACAAGATGATTCCCCACAGGCCAATCTGATTTGGGCACTCCCTCAATTGATACTACCTCTTCCTAAGTGATTCTTGATCATATCAAGTTGACAATGAAACTAACCAGGACAGCCTCCAAATTATATAGATGGCAATCAAGCCCTGTTGAAGAGAGAAATGCTTGTGCATCTTGGGGTCACTCAGGTTTGGTAGCGTGTTATTATATTTGCCAGACTTCCCAAAAGTTTAATTAGTAACAGAAAAGAATGTATACTCATCAAAACTTGAACTAAACTTAAAAACAGAGAATCACATCACCACTGACAGGGTCACAAAGAGAAGAATAACAGGAGCAAACATCTAAGAAAAAGCTACCTTCAATCTGAAGTTCTGAATGCACACTGGTTGTCACACAGTAGCAGAGAGAGAGAAAGAGAGGGGGGGAGGAGAGAAAATAACTTTTACTAATGCATTCATGATGTGCATCATTTACAAACCCAGTTTTTTTAAAAAAAGAAACTTTTACTGGGAAAGAAAATGGATGCACAAATAAACAAGGGATTAAAAAACAAAGGCAGACACATTATTAGAATTCAGAGAGGGTCGTCTATTCACAGTGCTGCTAGTGTCACACTTGGTTGTAGCAACAAACAAGATGGAAATAAAATAGCACAAGCAATGGTATAGAAAATGAGATTAACGGAGAGTTCACAGATTCCAAAGGCCATGTGCCACTCACAGATACAGAAACTGGTTAGCCTTAGATATTTACACAAAAACTGTTCCAAGAAAATAAGTGAAGACCTATAACAGAAAATAAAATGTGTATTATTTCAAGGAGATCAGACAAAAGAAAATAGTGTAAAGACATTGAAATTTAAAAAATGAAAAATTTCAAGTGAGAATAAAAAGAATGACTTAATTACATTATGTTCAAAAATAAGAAAGTTAGTACCTGCTGAGATTCAGGAGGTGACCTGACAGTCACCAACAGGCCATGGTGTTAAAGTAGGACTGGCACAGAGCACAGCTCTGATGGTTTCATGTTAGAAATAATCTCACAGAGCACAAGCATTGCAGGTAATCACTGTGAGCACATGAAAAAGAGCCACAGAAGCCAGGCAAACATAGAAAAACCAATCAGCCCTTCTACATGTACCTGGGAGGGAATGGCAACTCTTTAAAATTTTGAGCCAATTGTAGGTTTTATTTTACTCAACTGACCTCACTAAGGCTGCCACTTGTCAAATACTCAGTTACAAAAAGATGTCAATTTTCTAAAATCTCTACATCCAGAATAAACTCTATACATACATTCTCCCTAGGAAAAACACAAATAGAATAGTAGGTCCTTAATACAGCCACCATATCAAGGTGTACCCCAGTCCCCGTGAGGTATGTCCCTGTTTGATGTCCCACTGTAGGTACATCTTGGTGTCACTAGCTGAGGACACCGACTTCCAGTATCACAGAAAGATGAATGGAATTAGTTCATCTCATCCATTCGTTCTTGGGTCATTTAAAAAAAAATAACCCCACAAAATAATTGCCAATTCTTCATAATTCCTGTTGTTTCCATTTATTTTCAAAAGTATAGAATGGTATAATTAGAATTCCCATGGGTGAGCTTCCTCTCCCACAAAAGTGATACCTCTGTCTTTTCCCACATGCATGGTTACACAGTTTAGTAGCTTTATTCATATTGATGATGTGTATAGCTTGTTATGTTTATTTCTAAATATTATGGGAGAAGAATATATATATATATATTACATACATAATATATGTAATATATATTATATTTATATATATTTATAATTATATATATTTATGTATATTGTTGTTGTTGTTGTTAAAGACAAGGTTTCTCAGTTGTAACTCTGGCTTTCCTGGAACTCACTCTGTAAACGAGGCTGGCCTCACACTCGCAGAACTGTCTTCCTCTGCCTCTCAAGTGCTGGGATTAAAGGTGTGCACCACTACCTCCTGGCTTTTAGTACATATTTTAAATGATAGTTATTATATATAAGTATCTATGTGCATATAAGATTCTATTTATGTATACGTGTTTATTTAGTTTTCACATATGGATTTAAAATGTATTAACATATTTATGTATTTTGTACTAATATACACAACTGCTTGCTTTTTGTACGTAATTCATTGCATTTTTACCTTTTTCTTTTTATCTTTTTGAGATTATCATGTAATTTCATTATTTCTCCTTTTCCTTTCCTTTCTTCAAACTCTCCTTTATACCTTTCTTTGCTCTTTTTTAAATTCATGGCTTCTTTTTTCATTAATTGTTTTGACATTCATTTATGTATAAATATATATGTATATATATTCTAAATATATGCATATGTATGTATGTGTGTGTGTGTGTGTGTGTATGTTATTCCTATATATTCCTATATATAACCTGCTCAGTCCATACAATAATATTTGTGTGTATATTTTCAGGGCTGACCATATAATACTGGGTAACCAGTTGGAATGCTCTTCTCTGGGGAAGACTTATTCCTCCTACTCTCAGCATTCCTTAGTTGTGTGCAGTTCTTTATGTAGAGTTGAGGCCTCATTGACTTTTCCCCTTCCACTATAACTGGGATTCAAGCTAAAACTGGTGGGCTGGGGAGAAAGCATGGATGGGGAGGTCATTGAGACTCATTACGCTAGTCACCAGGGGGAAAAAAAAAGAATGGGGATCTCATATTTTATATTTTTAGTTTTAGAATTCTATGACTTACATTACTCTTACTCTCTTGATTTACTTCTAACACTTAAAACAAATGAACGGCTCTTTACATAATGAGGATTTTAGAGTAGGGATTTGACCACATTGTAAATTCTCCTATACAATTTACAGATCTTGCCCTTAGTACCTAAATAGCATGGGTCTGCAGTTTCTAGTTGTTTGCTAAAGTTGTTATTTTTCCCAAGTAAATAAGGCTTTCTATGATAATTTACTATTTTTAGAAAATGCATTGAAAAATATGTTCCCTGTGTGATGATGAATATTTGTTTTCCTTATTTTTTTCATTTAAAATAATTTCCCCGAGCTTCTTAGAAGTTAATACGTCCTCCAGAGGACACTAATATATGCATATATGCTCTTCATATACCGTCCCTCCTTTTTTACTTCATATTATGAGTGTTTTGCCTACATGACTGCCTTATGCCCTTGGAGGTCAGAAGTGGGCAACAAGTTCCCTGTAATTGGGGTTATGGATAACTGTGAGCCTCTATGTGGGTGCTGGAAACCCAATCGTATCTTCTACAAGACCAGTACATGCTCTTAACCACTGAGCCATCTCTCTAGCCTCTAACCTCCTTAACCCTGTTATTATGAGTGTGCTTCCCTGTGTACACTGAATGCTAAATGCACACGACTTTCCACTATTGCCCCACAATGCCAAGCATACTCAAGAATGAATTGTAGCCGATTGAGTCATTACCTACATTTATCATGGTTCTCTAAACGCTGTCAGAAACAAAAAAGATGTGTTAAATATCGCTTATGACTATTGTTCTCTCCAATTTTCTGAGCCCACTTGTAAGCATTTTTGAGGGAGTGTTTATTCACATTAATCTGGTGTATGGAGGTTCATAACTGTTAAGTCTTCATTGAGAACTTTTCTGTCAAAATGAAATCACCATCTTTGTCCATTTGCTGCTTTGGGAAATTGATTTTATTTTGATGCATGTGGCCACTTTGCTGTTCTTTGCTGTTGGCACTGCATGATTAATCTCTGTCTGAATTTTTAACTTTTTATTGAAATTCCTTTACAGTTGTTTCTTGTAAAAACATATGACTTTTGTGTTTTGGTTATTATAACTCATTTGAGATCTTTCAGCCATACAGGGTGACATATCATAAATACTTCTTAAGCTTTGGGTTTTCATGCTTCCTTTTTTTTATCATAAGGTGTCTGTTTTATAAATTTCCTTTATTTTTTATTTTCCTAATAGGTTAGTAGTAGATATATTAGATTGATAGTGCACACTTTCAAATTTCAAATATCATCTATTCAAAAATCATAAACTTTTTCAACATTTCAATGAAATAAAGGAAATAACTTAATTTTTTCCCTGTAAACAAGTAAGGGGAAAGTACCATTTTAGAACCACTGCACTCTGGGCACCTATTCCTCACATATACTTTTAAGGAAATCTGACAACTAGGTAATGATACCATTTACTTCATAAATCTTCTCTATTGGAAATTGTTTCTGACATTTTAATTTTGATGTCATTTGATTTACAAATTCCTTGATATTAACTCTACCTTTATTTGCTTTCAAGTTTTGCTCCACCTTTTATACTATAGTTTTCTCATTTTTTAGGTCTTTGTTTTCATTTTTTTCTAAGATATTGAGAAGATATGTTTGAAGATCTTTCTGCACAGGAACATAATATGTATATGTAGTGCATGTTTCCATTATGTTCTGATGGCCCTTTTCTCCCGGGCTTTTAGGAGTCTCTACCTAACACATCTGATGTTTGGGTTTTAAGGCCAAGGCCAAAGGGGTGGACTTTGTTTCTCTGTACTCACTTGTAATGTCCGTATGCACTTGTAGAGGCCTGGTTTTCTCAAGGAACAGAGCTCTGTAGTAAGACTGTGTGATAATGGAACATCCACACCTGTGTTACCCACTATAGTAGTTCCAGCCATGATTGGCCTCTTAAAAGCTGGCTGCATAATATTGTTTTTGTTCTCTTTAATTCATTAATTTAAACTAAAATATTTCTATGTGGTGGTGCCCACCATATTAGAAACCAGTCTTCAATGTTCCAAAAGACGTGAGGGGCAAATAACCTATACTGTGTTTTATCTTGCCTGCCTCTTTTCTTTTCCTTCCTTCCTTCCTTCCTTCCTTCCTTCCTTCCTTCCTTCCTTCCTTTCTTTCTTTCTTTCTTTCTTTCTTTCTTTCTCTCTTTCTTCTTTCTCTCTTTCATCAAGTCTTTCCACTCTAAGCAACTGCATTTTCCCAGGGTTCTTTGAGTTGGAATACAGATCTGGAATCTTATTGACCTGTGAGCACTTTTCCTTTTGGATTCCTTTTAGTGGCTGCTGATTGCCACTCCCCTAGAACACTAGTTTATTATACTCTTTGTCTTCTTTCCCAACTGACTCTTTCTCAAACTGTAAGACTGGAGCTATTTCTCTGCTGTCTCCATTTATGAATTGAGTGAGGGAAGGGCTAGAGTTTTGTTTTACTTCAAAGTTCTTTGCTAAATAGTTGGCACTTTTCAAAAAGATGAGTTGAATTGATCTGGAATCTTGGATATTTAGGAGATCTTTGGAGAGAGGGTCCATGCATCATTCCCTATGGTCTTCCCTCTTTCCCTTGGTGTCTTCACTTGTAGAGAGCCCGAACTGCTTCACTGCCAAATTTAATTCTCAGTTTGTTCTTGTTCCTGTCCCTGTACTTTATACTTTTATAGCCTGAGAAGCTTACCACACCAACCTGTCTGATTTGGAATATACCAGCAGATGCTGATATTTCTCTTGTTCCTTTTTAAGCCATGTTTATACTCTGGCTTCTTATCAGCCAAGTCAATGCTTTACACACCATCTCAGGATAGTATTTTTCAAGAGAGATGAAGCTCAGGTGGCAAGAGGGCTCCAAAAAGTACACTAATGTCTTCCCTCTTATGTATTCCAGGTACAAGATTCCCTTTGGATCATAAATGTGGGTGGAGACCTTTAGGACAAGATGAAAATTACAGAGGAATAGTTGAGTTCCATGACATATCTTTCTGGTTATGATCCTGCTCTGCATTCATTTGCTTTTTTTATAGTCTGTGCACTGTTTTTTGTTTGTTTGTTTTGTTCTTGCTGTTGTTTTGTTTCTAAATTGAGGCTCCATTTTGTCTAATGCTGGCCTTGAATTCCACAGCGTTCATCGATTATCTTCAGATTCCTGAGTAGCTGGGACTACAAGTGTTTACCTCTCCAGGTGACTACAGACCACACCTTGAAAGCAGCTACTAGAATGTGCTCCTCTCTCCAGGTATATACAGAAATGAAGTGTCTTACATGTTCTCCTTTTTAACTCATTAAACTGGGACCTGGACTTATTCTATAACTCCTAGTGGGCCATCAAAAAACTGGGTCTTTTTTTAGTAGTATGCTACTACTTTTGTAGCAGTAACTTTCCCTATGAAGCAATAATGTTAATGTTGTCTATGCCCTTGCAGCGTCTCTAGGCTTTGTGTTATAAGAATTCCAGTTTCTTGTGAGAGCTCCAAAGTAATCTACCTACCATCATACCTATGTGTAATTTGCAAAGGCTAATTTGAAATCTTATTAGAGCTATTGTGACTAAAGCCTTTTTACCTCTCTGGATTCTTTCTATATTTTCCTTGATGGAGTTTTATTTTTAGTCCCCAATAACTGTTCTGGGTAGAACTGTAGGTTGATTATGCCTTCACCAAGCAATCCAGAGGCCAGAAGCAGTTGTGTTTAAGAATTAGACACATGACATCGTTACATCCTCATTGGCTTTCAGACTGTACTGGTTGGTTGCTCTGTGAAATATTGTCCTCTAATCATGACATGGTCATTGCTGTCTTAGAATTAAAACAGCTGGGAATACTGGTACCCAAAAGATTGGGCCCACTAACATTCCATTATGGGGAGGCACACAGAGGGGCACATGGGTCACAGGAGGTGATGGCAAGCCATCCACATCTGAGTGGCTCATAAAACAGTACACAACAAGATGTAGGAGGTTGTTCGTCCCACCAAGGGCATATTAGCAGTTAATAATTGCTAAGGCGTCACCTATTCATTAGGTGGACCCTCATAAACTGCTTGTGTTGCTGTAAGTAGCCTATCCCTTTATTCTCTTATAACTATATCCAATTGAACCCATTGGTTTACCAGAGTAGACACTGGTGGAACAATTCCTTTTGTTGGTGAATAGCTCACCAGGAAAATTTAAGGCAACAGTTTCAAACTGAGATGGGGAGAAGGCAAGTACAGAAAGTTGCTCTAATTCCACTAAGTGGTCCCACAGAAGTTGTTCACTTCTTATTTTCCTGCTTTCCTTCTATGTCTTCCTCAGTCCTGCAACCCAGCTTTTCATTTCTTAATGCTTCCATGTCCATGAATGAGAGGAGTACATAAGGTGGACAATAGATCTGCTGGTACTTACACATGAGTTTAGGAGATAAACGGCTGGCAGGAATTGCATGAAAGCTGGCTACTCTTATCTTTTCAGTTCAATGTTTTGACAAGAGTATAGTCATCTGATAATTTTAGTTTTGCTCCATGATTGTTTTGGTTGTTTTGTCTCCACCGTTTCCAAAACTTTGATTATGTCCTTACTCCTTCTCTTTCGTATATTCTTAAGGGACATTGATGTGTTAGTCTCCCTTTACTGCTGTGATAAAACACTATACAAAACAATTCACATAAAGAAAGATTTATTTCAGCTCATTGCCTCAGAGGACTCAGTTCATGATTACTTATCTCCACTGCTGATGGTCGTGTACATTAAGACTGACATCATGGTGATGAGGATATGATGGAGCAAAGTGGCCCATCCCATAGAGGTTGGAAAAGACAAGATGCTCTTTAAAGTAATATTATGGGGACTTGCTTCCAATAGGGAGAGCCCTGCTCCTCAAGTTTCTAATACCCCCAAATATCACAATCAGTTGAGAACTGAGCCTATGAGGGAATGCTTCATATTCAAAGCATAATGAATGCATCTGCATCATTTATCCATATGTGTCTTCCATTTTATGCTGGACTTTTGCATCCCTCTCTCCATTTTGTAGCAGAGATTTTTTAGTATGTCATTTAAAGTTCAGTATAAACCCAAAATGACTGCCTTTTCTTGCAATTAATATTGATTTTGTTATCCTGTTTGCATTTATATTTATAATACAAATTTTTTATTGTTTTATTATGAAGGATTAATTAAATCCATTTTTTTGAAATATGTAATATACATATTTTATTCCTATATACATATGTATATAGGAATAAAAACTTATTCCTATATACCTCCACTGTCTCATCCCTTCTCACTTCCATCAATCCCCTGTATTTCCTTGATAATTTCATTTATACTTCAATGTCATCAGAGCATATATTACATATTTGTTATACCTAGTACCAACAAATGAGAGAAAACTTGAAATTTGTTTTCTAATAATGACTTAATTTGCTTAATGTCATAATTACAGTTATATACATTTTCTTGCAGCAGACATAATCTTATTCTTCGTGGCTTGAAAAAAAATCCCATTGTGTATGTGAACTATATTTTTTTCATCCAACTGTCTGTTGTTGAACATCTAGATTGGTTCTATACCTTAGCTGTCACAAACAGTGGTACAATACTAATGTGTAATTACCTCTGTTCTATGTTGACTTGGAGTCTTTTGAGAAAAATACTGAAAAGTGGTATAGCTTGGCCAAGTAGTGGTCAAGGAATCCACATATTGATCTCCCTAGTAGCTAAATGGATTCTAATGTTCTGTGGTCCGTGGTAGTAGCTATTTTAAATATGAATTTATTTTCTATTTTATAATAGCTGAAAGAGACTTTGAAGTCCACATCATGAAGTAATTTGTAAATACTCATTATGCTGGATATATGTAAATTAGCTGTATTTGTTTATTCCACAACATATACATGTTTTGGAACATCATGCCATATTAAGTACGCAAACTATTTGTCGGTCAAAAATAAAGTAAATCTTCAAAAAGCTTTGGCTGTTATGGAAGCTAAAGTATATGACAATAGCTTGAGGGACATGGCTATTAAAGGGAGTTTTAAGATGAGTTGCTCAGAACACTTTTCCCCTGATCCTGCTGATCTAGTGAAAGTGGAAGGTGAAAGAGAATAGCAAAGCATTCCAAAGAAACGATGTCCGCAAGAGTGACCTTCCAGAGAAAGTGAGAAGAAAGAGATTCCAGATCACACAAGGAATTGGACTTGATAAGCTACTGCTATAGAAGATTGAAGAAAACAAAGGATACATGTGTGTTTATAGCCTTAAGGAGAAATTTCAGACCACCAACTCATCTTTCTCTGTTAGCAATTGGAATAAAAATGATTACATGTTCAGGTCATCCATCAGAAGTTTTGTAACTATATAAAAATGAAATAAGAAAGCCATAGAATGTCCAAAACAGATATATTCATGCTACTTGGCAGGGAAGACCATGTATTATAACTTTCACTGGCTGTTTTCAGGAGAGCAGGTGCCAGACTTTGGATAAAGCGACATTAAGCAGCAAACCCCTGTCAGCATCTGGATTATATTTATCTATGATCACCCACAGCATATACAGCTGCTAAAACATCATTTCTTAGAAGTATTATAAAGGCTCATTTTATTGATAAGATTTTGAGGTTGTCATTTTTCTGTTTTAAATGTGTAAAAGAAAGGAAACCCACACACAGCATGCAAGAAGAATGCAATGTCATTTAAATACAGAATACCACAGAACAATTGTCCCAAAATGCCAAAGAACAAGAAAACAGTGTGGCTTGGGATGGCATATTTTGAGGTTTTTTTCAAGTATACATTTTTCTGTTATTTTCACAGCAATTTCCAGGATTTGAACTAGCCTGCCCTAGCTGGCTGACACTAACATATCCCCATAGATACTTCTGACAGCCCATGGCCGACCAGTCACCAGCTTACAGTAATATTTATGAACATCTCTGAACTCAATCACACATCGAGCAAGATATACAGAATGAGGAAAAGCAGTGTCAGCCATGAAATAACACTATTTTTCTATATTTCTTCAACATGAAGTCAAGAATTGAGTGAACATATTAAAGGGAGTAAGTAGCTGCTATTAGGGAAGAGTGAACTGAGTTATATTTAAGGAAAACTTCAAGAAGCATCACATGGGAGAGGATTTTTCTGTCATTAAGATGAAATGTCATCTTAGGTTTCCTCCTACATATGTCAATTTAATTATAAAACAGATTTTATACATCAGAAACAATAATGGGGTACTGGATGAGTGGGTGTGGGTGTGTGTGTGCATGCATGTGTAATTTTTAAATATTCAGCATGAAGATTTTCTGCACTCCAGAGAATTAATCAAACTGTCAGATCCAAGACCAAAAACTGAGACGCACACCCAGTGGTGTGTCATGGTAGCTTAGCAACCAGAGCTGAAGAGGTTAAGACAGAAATTGCTATTATTTCCTAATACTTAAGAATATCTACCTTATATTCTCCTTGCTTCCACTCACACCTACATTCTGATCATTCTAGATTGTAGCTCACTAAATCTTTTCTTTTTATATATTCTAATGATATTATGCACGACAATTTATTTGAGGGATAGTGAAAATTACTTCCTGGAGACTGAACTTTAGAGAACCTGTGATCTTTCATTGGCCAAGTCTAAATCTTTTACACATCACAAGGTTGCCAACTAGATTCATAATCACATAGATGCTTAGCAACTCTTTTCTTTAAGTACACACCAGGGGGTTTAGCCAGTTCCATTACAGGCCCCGAACAGCAAATTCTTCTGACATAATGAAAGTTTTGCAGCAGCCCATGTATGACCCTCAGAACAGGATCTCCCCATAGTGGGTTAAGTTCTCCATTTAGGACAAAGAAATCATGCCCTAAAGTCAAAGCAATTCTTCACCTTGATGCCTAGGAAACAAGCATAAATAAATTGTTTCCAAACAAAAGAAAAAAAAAAGAGACATTATTTGAATCTTTAATAATGTACACAGTATTTCAAATGGCCTTGAATTAGTAAGACGATATAGGGAATTTATCATATTGCTCCCAGTTTTGTCAATACTGATCAGCCATGTTGAATATTCTTCACAGAAGGCTCTAACAAGGCAAGAGGTTTGTTGATGGGCAGCAATGGTCAGAGGTGAAATAGCACTGACTCTTCCCAAGAGAACCTCTGTGTTGCTTATTTTCAAAAGCATGTGTTTCCCAGAGATAGATGTGGCCAGTGGCCATTTCTTTCTCTCCCATGAGTTCACACTATGAACTTACTGCTCTTCTAGATGGTATTTTTGTCATACTATCAATTGTTGCTGAGGCTACTTTATACCTTTCATCTCAGTATAGACATATGTTTATTCATCTGGAAAGCATTACCTGAGCTTCTTGGGAGCAGTTCCCCATGCTCAAAAAGGAATAGGCAATGCTCCTTTCCATCAGAGATCTCAAATAGATCACCTTTGTAATACAAAATACTCCACATCAACGTAAGGCTGTGCTTTCTCTGAGCCTCATTACCATTAACCTTCAAATACTGATCCTAGAACACACCAATGATTCCACCTAGCCTCTACCTTAGAGATTTCCAACAAATATGCCAAAACCTGGACTATGGACTACAACCCTCTGGAATAGAGAAAGAACACATTAGACTCCCTTTATTTTTTCAGAGAAAAGATATTTAGATAGGATGGCTTTTTCCCATTCTCATTTCCATTATACTTTTCAGACATCACGATTTACATATTGTGGGGCTAGAAAAGAGACAGGAGTTTAGCACACACATTAGCTGTGATGTCCTCACTTGCTTCTAGGGTACTACATTGTAGCATAGTTCACATTTGCTCACATCAGTGTATTTATAAATCGTGTATCTAGATTGAACCAACCCTCAAATATGGACTATCTTAATATATTCCTGAAGAAAATCAGCACTGATTAAAGATAACGGTGCAACAAGTAAACAAAAAGTATCTTTAACGAATGATGATGAGGGAAAGGGGACCCCTCATTCACTGTTGGTGGGATTGCAAACTCACGCAGCCTCTATTCAAATCAAGGTGGACAGTTCTCAAGAAGATCAAACTAGTTCTATATCTATGAACCATATCTATGCTCCTTGGCATATGCCCAAAGGACTCAAAGGATAATGACAGTGTGATACATAGACACACTTTGGAATAGTGTTCAGCTGTGACGAACAATAAAATCATGAAATTTGCAAATAAATTTTGTATGGTGTTTGAGCAAATAAAATAGGCAGAAATGCTAAGTGAGTTTTTCTTTCAAGTAACTGGCGAGTTTCAGTGAGGTTATAATGCCGTTTGTTGTATGAAAATGTACAGAGCAAAAATTCATTTTCTGAAATAACTAGATTGTTAGTTAATTTTATAATTTGACTCTGATATCTTTTGAAATGTATCCTGTTGTTACTAGAAATAAAACAGTAAGAAAAGAAGAGTACGCCAGTGTCTGCTGCCACCTAGACATGGTGTTGCTGAGCTCTTTAAGAGAATGCTTAAGCAAAGAAAACCATTGTGCTCCGGATTCTATAAGGAAGCCCAGTCCACCCCGAATTGCTACATTTACTGGATTTTTGGAGGCAACTGCTTTCTTTTGCCTTATACTATCTGGATTCTGTTTGCTCAGTTGTTAGAATAGGATTGATTTAATATTGTTGTGAATATTTCGCTCCTTTGATTTCTTGGTGTAGTTTACCTCTTTAAACTAAAAATGATTTCATTTGTAATGAAGTCTTCACAACCACGTAGAATAAATGGAGAAAATGCTCCCATTGCGTATCACCTAAATACGCATTTTAGGGGCGATCTAGTGCCACACTCTCTTTTGTAACTTGGTTACTTTATCTATACCTGAATTTGTCAGGTGTTCTTTGTCCAGCATCCAACAAAGACAGATCCAAGAGCAATTTGCTGTAGGAAATGAGAAGCTTTCTCTTCTGCCAAACTTTCTTATCCCTGCTGCTCTTGTAAGCAGAAAAATACTCTATAAATGCAGATATAAAAAGCAACAGCTGCCCTTGTCCAAGTTCCCATCACATATGACCTGGTTTTCAAATTTTCCATGATGTCTGCACCCTTGTTTCCCAGCAAGAGTCAAAACTAACTGTTTTCAAGAGAATCCATCTAGGTCTGTTTGCAAACTATACCCAGTTTGCCCATTAGGTGGACATCTGGCATGGGGACCACAGCACAGCATCTTCCTGGACCTTCGATCTGAGGCAGGAGTCAAACTGTCTTTGTCAGAATTCATCCTAAGACACAGAGGTCAGCATCTGGTAGGATAAATGGACTTGTTGCTGACGCTAGAACTAAGCAGAAAATATTTGGAGGATGGTGGGTAGCCTGAGACTGATTCTGTTTTCTAGAGAAAGGCAAAGAGTACAGTACTGTATTGATTGTCCTTGTAAAAGTATTGCAACATGTGAGCATGATTGTGTGTGACTGTATGGGGGAAGGAGGGAAGCATGTAATTAATAACCAAAAGCTACATTGCCACCAATTTATTCTTCAATGACTCCCATACTCCATCCCCATTTTGCTTTTTAAGCAAAGGGTTTTTTTTTGTTTGTTTGTTTTTTGTTTTTTTCTGCCTAGAAACAACATGGACTTCTAGTCTATTTCACTATCATTTGTACTTGCTCTTTGTTGGAGTCATTTATTGAAGTTACTTCTTGACCTTTTGAGTAAAATCAATACTGTTGGTGCTAAATTAGAAATATTGAGTAAGGATGCTTCTGTAACTCAAAAAAGAAAATCTGAAGCTATTCTTTGTGTATTTTGGAAAAATTGTATAGCTTCTCCTTAAATTTTAAGGTCTTTTAAAGTTAAAGCACTCTAATAGAGGTATTATTTAAATCAGTGTATTATTGTTATACAGCTGGTGATTCCAAACTTAGCGAGTAAAACAATATCTAATATCTATTGATTTAGTTTATATTTCTGTGGGTTGGAAAAATGTGATGATTTCATTGTTTAGGTCTTTTTGCCATGACTGGATACCACACATAGCCAATGCATATCAACTATGGGCTGCCACAAAGTGTCATCTGACTGTCACATATAGTGATTGTGAGACTGACCTGTATTTCTTTCATCTTCTAGCAAACTTGCCCAAAGATGTGCATGTGCTTCCAAAAGTTGTCGAAAGCAAGCAGTGGACTTGACTTAGGACAATAAGCCCAAAGTAAGGAAAACAGACAGGACTCAATTCACTAAGTGAGGAAGCTCATTCCCAGTTTTGTGGAAGGGGCCACATATTGACCTAGAACTGGTATTTCTACACAAAAGGGCTATTTTGCACTCCAACTCACTAATCACTGTACACGCCATGTTTGCCAACTCACACACATTTCAACAATTTTCATGAGTGCTCAATAACTTAACCATTATGTTCTAGTTTCAGAATTGATAATATTGAAGTTTAGGGACCATAAGTTATTTGTCTAAAGTCATGTATTAGAAGCAGACCAACTTGCCCTTATTTGATTTGAACGACCCAAATCTTTTTATTTAATTCTTATTTCACACTTTTCTATTTTCCTACTTTTGAATTCTTTTATTCTATTATAGTATCTCTCTTTCTAAGTTTCAGAATCTCTTAATATTTTATTAACCTAGTCAGTTTAATTTACTCCAGTTTTTTAAATAAAAGGAAACGTTGAGAGATGCTGGATATTTTTTCAAGAATAAATTACACTTTAGATTTCTTAAGTAAAACTGAATAGTCAATACCATAGATTTACTTAATATTAAAAACATTTCTTGGACTAGGAATGAAAGTCACTGTTAGGGTCTATTCTAAACTCAGAGCACTTTGACATTGAGCTTCACCACCATAAAATAAAGGGTCCCGTGGAGATAATTCAGTTGGCTTACAAACACAAGGATTTGAATTTGATTCCCTACTACACATATAAAAGCCTGGGTAAAACAGTGCATGCCTGCAATCCTAGCACATGTATGTGGCACTAGGAAGATTTCTGGGGCTTTCTGCACATCCAGTCTAGCCCATCAACACAATCCAGGTTTGATAAAAGGTTGAAGAGCTGGCCCTTTTATCCCAGCACTCAGAAGGCAAAGGCAGGTGAGTCTCTGTGAGTTCAAGGCCAGCCTGGTCTACAGAGTGAGTTCCAGGACAGCCAGAGTTACAACAGAGAAACCCTATCTCAAAAAAATAAAACAAAAAAAGAGGAAGAAAGAAAATAAAACAAAGAAAGATTGATGAACTAACCAAGGTCCCATATGAACTGAGTGGCAGTGAATTTAAACCTAGTTATTTTCTCATGACATTAAGCAGGTCCTTAGTGGTTACCCCAAAGTACTTCAGCCCCACCACTGTCTCTAGCCCAGTTAAATCAAATAGAAATGCTGTTCTAAAAAGAAATTAAAATTTGATTATACGTTCTCAAATCCCTAAGGTGGTGATGCATACCTTTAATCCCAGCACTTGGGAAGCAGAAGCAGACAGATTTCTGTGAGTTTGAGGCCAGCCTGGTCTATAAAATGAGTTCCAAGTCAGAGTTACAACAGAGAAACCCCGTCTCACAAAAAAAAAGATTGTATCTTTATAGCTTCTTTAAATGGTATACTTTCCCATACTCTCTAAGAGTAGCTCTCAAGAGTAGCACTAATAATGCCTAGACTGAAATACACACAATAAGAGCAATAGATTGATAGAACTTAGCTTGTCTCACCATGCGTCCACTTGTGAAATGCATGTCACCCCACTTGTAAAGATGCAGTCTAAGAAGATAATTAGAGATTCCATCTTTGATTACACAAAGAATCTGGTACAAAATTAGGATTTAAATTCTGCCTTATAAGAGAATGTTAGAGACTGAAAAAGGCTTCAGTCGTGAACCCACATGACAACTGCAGAGTAATGATAAGTTTTTCTTATGAACCCATGAGTTCATCAAATACAACCTGCTTTTCCAATAACCTCGGGAAAGGAGAGAAAGCCAAGTGACTGAGCCGCAGTGAGCGCCACGGTGGCGTGGGAGGGATCCTTCCCTAAACTCTGGGAGAATGTCTTTGCTTCACCACTGTGAAACCCAAGGCTTGATTAACTTTATCCTCTCATACCAATAAATGTTGCATTGCCCATAAAAACAGTCAGCGCCAGTATAAATCCAACACTAGTATTTAATTCCTTGACCTTCCGTGTCAGAGATTTCCAGAAGCAAGCTACCTGCTCTGTGAAGTGTCTCCTTTTTATTGGCCCTAAATTTACCATCTGATCACTTTGCAGCTTCTATACTCATCCTGTCATGAGACAACATAAAAAAGGGACTGTTCCAGAGATCTTCGTGTTGTGGAACATCTTTATCTTTCCAATTCTGACTGTTCCCTCTGCCCCAACTCTTCCATATGGTAATGAATCTCCTGGTGAAGGGATGGAATCTTTTTTTTTTTTTAGTCCAGAGTCAAAACTAATGAAAGAGAAATCCTTATTTCAACTGAGAATGAATCTTCAAAAATATTGTTTCATCGTTACCCATTATTTTATTAAGAATAGACTACCCTACAAAATGTCTAATCCCCACTGTTCCTTTTGAGGATGCTATCCAAAAGAATGGATTTTGAAGAGAAATATTTTTTTCTAATTCCTCATGGGGATTGCAAATAGAATCGCTGTGTATTTATGTGTATATTTTAAACGGCATGTAGCAGCAACTTATTCCTACTCCTACTGTCTTGAAAAGACTTATTGATTCAAAATGTATATCTCTATTTTTAACACTGTAGTTTTTATTATAAATTTAACAGGGAAGGAAAGACATAATGGTCAGTGTGCCCTGGAAGCAGCTATGCCTGCATTGTCTAAGCTAAAAGCTGTGATGTTTCTTTCTGCAGAGATGCAGATAGACTCTGGTGTGCCATAAAGCACAGCCTCACTATTAACAGTGAGTCCCATTCCATCTCTGGTGGGGGTGGGCTATAAAACAGTACTGTGAAGCACTTGCCTGTGCTAAAGAAAACCTATTTTGTTGTCTGGGGCTTCTTGGATGGGCTTAGCTTTCTTCTTTGGGGAATCTTACTCTCTGCCTATATATCCTGATCCATGTAACTCCCACATCCCACATGCCCTTCCCTGATTTTAACAAGCATTGTTAGGCCTTGCCTCAGTTGCCTCTTCTCTGGCTGTGATGACAGGTCAGTTTTCCAGTCCGTGTAACACCTCAGCATTTTCTCTTGATTTGTGGCTCATAATCATTTCAGAAGCTGCTCTCCTTCTCACAGGACTTTCAGCTTCACAGTTGGGGCTGGTGCCCAGCTATCTTTATGCCCCAAAATCAAAGAAAACATGTCTAACATATTCTAACATATCATGGCATATCACCTAAATTTCTCAGTGTCTGAGGGGATCCCTCACTCATTTCAGTGAGTACTCAACAGTAAAATTGCACCACATGTGGAGGCTCTGGTGCTTTCATTGCTCTACTATTAACCTGGAAAGCCAGATGTTGAGGAAGGTTATTTTAGTTATAGCTAAAATAATTGTTTTTGTGCACTGTTGGAAAAAGGGACACATAGGCCTTGGCATTTTATATTGTTTGCAGGTGTTGGATTTCTGTGGGGGTTGTTTAATTGCTAATGATCTGCACGTGCTATCAGTAGCATACTTGAGGAGTTCTGAAAGAATAAAACACCTGAGTGGATACACTTGGGGTTCTGCTGTCTATGAAGTATGGCATTGGCCATGACAGCAGTTCCCTCTGTAGAGGGAGGGTTTCCATGTGTGAAAATGCCTCTGTGTTTCCTCGCTGAGCTGCCACAGCAACGTACTACTACAAATGGCTCAGTAGTGTACTACAATCAGACACATCACTGACAACAGGCTCCAAACAATATGATGGTTCTGAAAATGATGAAAGCTTTAGGGTTAGCATTGCTTTAACACCCAAGGCCAGAGTAGCAAGAAAACTAAGCTACGTAAAAATAACTAAAATGATTTGAAATAGTGCATTCTTGATAACAGTCCACATGGAAACAGTCTAACAGCGCTCATAAAAAGCAAAATCCCCAAAGCAGAAGTTCTTTGTTTTGTTTAGAGGAGTAGAGAGAGTGTGTGTGTGCATGTGTGTGCATGTATGTGTGTGTGTGTGCATGTGTGTGTGTGTGTGTGCATGTGTGTGTGTGTGTGTGTGTGTGTGTGTAGTGTGATTAGAAATCAACCTTCTGTGCCACTTCTTAGACTCAGTCCTCTTTGTATTTTGAAGCAGGGTCTCTTACTGGACAGAATTTGACATTTAGACCAGGCTGGGTAGCCTGAGATCCCAGATATCCTTCTGTTTCCACCTCCCAATGTTGAGATTTTTAAGTATGTGCAACCATATCCAGCTTTTTTATGTGGGTTCTAGGGAATCAAAACCAGGTCCCCATGATTGCAGGACAAGCAATTTACAGAGTGCCATCTCTACAGCCTCCTCATTTACTTTATAATAGAAGAAATTGCAGCTCAAGACCAAAGTTACCTCAGCAAAAAGGAAAAGGCCAATGACTGGAACCAACCTTGTTTCCCAGATAACCTGTTGCCCACATGGTAAAAGCTAGTGAAAATTTAAAAGGCCATATCATCCATGGTAGAAAAAAAGATTGGCCCCTCCTCCAATTTATTTATGAGAACATTTCCCCACTGGCTCTCTCTTCCATTTCTTATCAGCATGCCTAACTTTGCCTTTGAATTCAAGAACATCTTAAAATCCAGTGGGAGGAAAAAAGTACAACTCAGCTGAGTTACAAATTAGGGGAAAGTGCTATTTAGAGGAAATCTTGAGTATGCTGACACATACCTGATAGAAAGCTGACACTGGTATTCCCAATTAGAGGAGGTATTGAGGTTCCTGTGCTTACAAATAAGCACTAGGGAAACAAAAACATTAAACCACAAGACAGTCTCTTCAAGAGAAGAAATGCATAATGTGTTTTCTGTCCAGAAGACTGGGAGTTGATGTGATTAATAGCCTGGTGACCTTTGTGCTAACTGTGTGGATGAGACTATACCAGATCCTCACCTAGACCCTTATCATGAGCTTGTTTTTCTCAGTCTATAGAATCTATCTTTATTGAAAATGTCACATGTACTATACAAAGAGTTTCAATGTAGTCACACCTTAAGCTTGGTTGTCCACACAGGATTGAGTTATTTATCACCAGGAAATATTTCACCAAATCATACTGTGCTTAAATATGGCTAAAATAAACTACTCAGGGTCAGATTCTCAAAGTTTACACCTACATTGGCTACTGAGTTGTGTTGAACTACCTTCTTGACTTCCACAGACTGTTACTTTTCTGGCCATGGTGGCCTCACAGAACCCTGTACTCAAGAAAGACCCCAAGAAAGCAATAGTGTAAGCCTGGGGAAGTACAAGGTATGTGAGATCCTGGCAACATGAGGAAGGTGGGCCTGCGTAAGTCTGGGCCTTTGTAGGTTCATGACTTGTCCCTGAAAGAGTAAGTTGGGGGCTGAACTGTCAAAGGAATTTTATTTGCACCTGTAGACCTTCTATCTAAAGTCACAGCACTGAGTAAAAATACCTTGCTAGAATTTGTGTTAAGTCATTATCACCAAATTTAATAGAGTAATGACAAACTCATAGCATTGAGATGTCCCTGTCAGCACTCAGATTCCCAGATACAATCAAAACTCATTTTGCTTCTCTGTTATCTGGCTGTTTCCTAAATCCTTTTGAGAGAAGCTGTGACTTTTAGAATAACTTGGTGGATGGCAGAATAAATAGAATTTATGAATATACCCTATCTTTGAGGAATACTCCTTATCCTGAGAAACTGAACAAATTAACTCTAAACTCAGGGTGAGGGATGGCTGCTAGCAAAAGCAGTGTAAAGTTGGTGAGGTGGCTAGTGCCTGTAATTTTAGCATTTGGGAGTCTGAGGCAGGAGGATCACTGAGTGTTCATGACTTTTCTAGGCTAGTGACTTCCAAGCATTTCTGAAAACTAGAATGAGCCCCTGACTGAAATAAATAAATAAATAATGAAGTAAAAACAGCGTAACAGAAAGAACATCAGAATGACAGCATGTCCTGCAATTGTGTCAATGACAGCTAGATAATGCCAAAATTGGTCTCAATCTTGCCCAAGGTACAAACAAAACTATATTTGTCACATATATAGGTTAAACATGCATGTGTTCCTGAGTGCTGGCCAATGGAATGACCATGATATTGTTCACTGCTAAGCCTGGCCCATAACAATAAGCTATGTTATTTCCTATCTACTGGCCAGAGGAAGACATCATTGTGTAATCACCTGGGATGTACTGGAACCTGAAGGGTAACAGAGTCTTTTTCCCTTCTCCTCACTTACTACAAACATATATACTTGAATGCTGAATGTGAAAAAATATTATATGAATTTGGACATTTGTGACAACAGGTTTTTTTCATACACCCTGGGCAGTTTGAGAACTCTTAGATAGGTTGAACCTGATGGCTTCAGTGTTTTCATCTATGAAATGGTGTGGGAAGTGGTTACTATCTGTCTCTATGTCTTTTTAGCAGGCTTGGGAGCTACTGGGGAGTATAAATAATCAATGACCTGAAACCACCAACATTGGCAACACACTGATACTTTCATGCTTGATGAGTTCCAGCACCATCCTCCAATATCCCACACATTCCTGTCTCATCTGCCAGGAATATTGAGTCTTACTTTCCCTGTGTCTCTCCCATTCCTCCCCTTTCCCTGCCTTCATATCATGAGACCTGTCAAAGGCCAAGCATTCTTTGGGCTCTCATCTTTCATTCAGAAATATGACATATACTTCAGTTTAATAATCCATGTCACTTTGAAGTTAATTTTGTCCACTGGCAGACACCACTGGGTTTCTGTTGTCCTTAAATGGTGATTAAATTTCTTCTGATATACAAGAATGTCTGAGAATCTGACTTTCACCTCTCTCACTTTACCCATCTTCCTTCATTACATGGCACATCATATTTCACACAAGCTGAGCATTTTCTCTCTAGAGCGTTGCAAATGTCTTCTTGTCTCAGAGGTCTTGTACATAGTTACCTCTGTCCAGAATGTCTGCACAGATTTGGACATGGCTGCCTTCTCCTAGGGTTTCAGCTCAGATACCCTACATAAGGTCTTCCTGTGTATCCACCCACAGTTAATCTATGCTCCTTTCCCTTGCCTTTATAGAAGTCATTATCACCTAATACATTTTGTTCACATATTTTCTTGTTTGCTGATGGGATATATGCTCTGATTCATCTCCCATTTCAGTGCTCAGACAGTACCTGATACACAAATAGTAATAAATATATCTTTTTATACCCTCCCAGCTGGCATACTCTACTTCCAGCAACTTGTGTTCATAATGCTCTGAGCATTTGTCCAGATCATGTTAATGGTCTATTCAACATCCTATTGTACAGTTCCTTGAATTCTCTTGCAATACATTCCATCATTACTCTACTACAGTGAACAATTCTCAAGGTCACAATCTGTCATCAGCTCACCTCGCTGAGTTCTACCATCTCCTCTCTTTCTAGCCTTTCTAAATCCTTGTGAATTTCCCTTTGCAGTTCTTATTGAATGTTATAGCCTTGAATCATCTTTCTTGTACTTCATGACAAACCTCCTAAATTTTATTTCTTTGTGAGCCAAATGACTTTCACATAACTAAACATTTCAGTGCACTCCCCAGCTTTATAAGAAATTTCTTTTGTTACACGACTGAGCATCAAACTTACCTTCATAATGCACTTGGAGTTCCAAGATTACTGTAATGGATTTTATACTGACAACATTCTTTGTCCTGCCTGTCCCATGGCTGAGATCACAACTAGGCTCTCAGGTCTGCTTGGCAGTCATTTAATTCACACCCGATGCCTAATGTCTGCTTTCTCCTTCTTCAAAATAATTCTTCTTTTCAATGAACCTCCTACCATATCTCACCAGCCTTGTGTTCAAGATGGAGTTCATGTCTTCTACAAAAAAAAACAAAAAACAAACAAAAAAAAAAACAGAGGCAATGTTACTAGCTTTCATCAGACACAGACTCTTCCAATTCTCTGTCCTTTACCTACAAAGTGATTCAAAGCATTTGGCATCTCATTTTTTCCATGCCATCTTATTGGACAAGGCACATATTTTGTTTATTTTCAATGCCTATTATACTTTCCAATCAGGTTTTATAATACACTGACTTACTAAATGAAGCAGCCAATGAGTAATTAAAGGCATAGTAGCAGAAACATATTAGGATGTTTTAATATTATAAAGATTCATAAAGATCTGCTGTAGCTATAGTTAAGAGCAGAACAAGCTAAACGCTAAATCATTTTGACATTGTATGATTAGTAAGAGTATTTAGCTTGCTGGCACACTGAGTCATTTGTGACTGTATGAGACATAGTTTTCTCATCTTGACTCTGCTACTGTCTATCATTGACTCTCTAGACTTCATGAATTTCATTTGAAAATGAGGGGTCTGATAGTCTCTAATTTCTTTGGCTCTAAAAATGTGATTCTTTTATTCCCTTGTCATTGTAGCAAATTAAAAGCTAAAACTGAGGATTATGTTATAGAACATGTGAACTTAGTGATGGAAAAATGTCTATAGGACACACTGAGGGTGACGCACTGTGTTTTCTGTATCAATTTTTTGTGGACTCAGTTATGAGAGACATGGCTCTTTGAGGTGTTAATCTCATTATTGTACTTATTTCTTTTACTTCAAGGTCATCATCTGTAAGTCTATCAGTAGGAAGATGGATTTAGACAAGGACATGCATTAGGAAGCTTATGTGTTTCCTATAAAAGATGTACTTTTAAAACACAAAAGGGTTTCACACAATTACACGCCGCCATTCCCTTTAAGTAGTGCTAATAGTTTGACAATGGTAAATGCAGGCATACCACTGAGTTTTCCAATAATTTACAATGAAATGTATGACAATATGAATTATTTATTTTGGGTGTGAAAGCTCTTAATTCAGTGTAGTTAATCACTTTTTAATTGCAGCCAAGAAACATGAAGCAAAGTGCTGAGGAGGGGCCAAGCCACTGTCTTCTAATTCTCTGAGAGCATTAATTGATGTTCCCACCCACCACAGACTGAAACCTGATTTTAATTATTACTTGTAAAACTTGTTGCATTGCTTTCTGTCATTTAGTCTATCCTGATGCCTCACTTTAAGCCCAAGGGAAACAGATAGAGTGATTCATTTGGTGTTACTGCAGAGCTCCGACACTAGCTACAGGGTACAAATAAACAACTTTGCTTCCCTCTCATGGATGTTGTGAACCTCATCAAGTTCAGCAAGTGGGCTTAAGGACAAAGAAGGTGAGAAAGTAGCTATTTTTGAAAAATAATTATTTGTGATGCATATAAAGTCTATGTTATGTTTTTTACTTTAAAAAAAAACCACAACACAATAGATCTTCTGTACAATGTAGTGCAGAACCATAGGCCATTTGGTAAGAAAAAAAAACAAAAACAAAAACAGGACCAAGATGTAGGAAACCACTGGGTCTTTGGGTTCAGAATAGTTTACAAAATTAAGATGGTAAGTTCCATTTGCATGTGGGATACCTGTTATAGAGGGATATAATCTTGCTTTGGGCACCTAGAAAGGAGTCCTAAGCCCTCCTTTTCACAAGGAAAGTAGGACAAGAGTGGATCAGTCTGTCCCCACAGGAAGGAAAGGTGTGTCAGACAAAATGTCTGTCTACTTGTCACTTGTTAACAGGTCTGCACTATCACTGCTTGCTAAACATGATTGTTTACAAGCAGCGACAGAAGAAATGAAGAACAACACAGGGAAAAGACAGGCTGATGCCCAATATATGATCTTTTGAATGATTGAGAGTGACTTGCAATATCATTTAGCTCAATTCAGCTTCGTGGGCATACAGTTTCAGGTGCTTTGCAAATGGAAGAGCTACCTCCCTTGAAACACCAATAGTCAGACTTGGAAAAGTATGAAGCAGGCAGTTTCATATGCTTACAAAATGCACTTCAGCGAAGAACACATGGATTGATCACAGCTATCATCAACTGTGGAGGGCCAAAGATGATAAAAAGCCAAGCAAATACTCTTACAAGGAGGCAAAGCAATTCTCTCCCTCTTTAACTTTCCTTTAATACCACTGAAAGTGATGTGGTATGAATTCACCTTTTGTTCTTTTGCATAAACATGTGTACCACTACAATGAGGTATTTCCATCAAATATCCATGAGCCGTGTATTTCAAAACACCTATACAATTACCCAGACCTACTTTTTTTTTTTTTTTGGCCCCATGTGCTATGAAACACGAAGCAAAACCCAAAACAACTTCCTGTTTCTTTCTTCCCTAACAAGCAAGAAAACCTATTTTCATACCTGAATATTCCATTGTAATGTGTGTAATTTTGTAGTCCCGCTGAAAAGAATGGTTTCCTCTTTGTACAGAGACATAACAGATGCAATTAGAGGATATTATATTGTCACATGCATCAAAGGAATAGACTTAGCATTAAATCTTCCACATGGCACTCAGACACAGAGGCAGCCAAGAGGGAAATGGGATTTTTCAGGACCCTTTTTACCTTTCCACCAGCGGGGACCTCCTTATATCTGTGGGAAGGGTTTAGCAAAAGTCAAGTGTAGAGTGAGCCATAAATTGTCAGAGGAGCTGAGAGAGGGTCAGCTACTCCTGTCTCTTTAAGTACTTTGTGATGTGCAGGCTCCGCATACTTTGTTGATCCTCTAGATACTGTGGGTAGAGGAAGGGCAGGTTTGATTGATGAGACAGCCCATTTAAGATTGCAGACAATAGTAGGTGATGGTATAGAATAGCAATGACTGAAGAAGAGCTCATCTGCAATCACTTGCAAATCCTGATTACAGTCAGGACACCTACAAATGACTCATATTCTGAGGTAGCACAGTTTTATCAGCAACTCGGTGCATCCTCCGTAGGGTCACCAGCTGCCAATCTTCATCGTATTACTATTCTAGATCTTATATTCATTCACATGAAAAAATAATGAAACTTCAAAACAATGTAATTACATTACAATGCAACTAAACCTACCTGCTCAGACACCCCCTGTGCCTTGGATAATGCTTCATGTCATTCAACAAGACATGCTTTTATGCTCCATTAGATATTTTAAAAAGAAGAAAAACAAACACCAAGGGAAATCATAATGACTATAGAACTATTCTGGTGGATGGTTCTCAAGCTGCCAGTATACAGTTCCTGCTTAGAGTTTTCTCCTTGATAAATGGAAAGAGAAGCTGTTGCAAAAACAAATAGAGTTTCTCCTCACTGAACCAACATATGTACCCAAATGTATTTTTAAATTTATTAAGCACATAGCATAAGTCAAATATGTTATACGTTATTCATTCATGTAGTAACATACTGTGTCTTAAATGTCAGACACTGTCTAGAGTAGTAATGATATAACAGTAAACAAGGCCAACAGACACTTTCACTCACGGAACTTCCCTCGCATTTGTGGGAGATCACTAATGAACATAGAGATGCTTTGATAAAGACAAATTCACAATTTGACACATACTATAATTGGAACAAACTAAATATTCCAAGTGAGTTGAGCAGCTTTGATGTATAAAACAAGCTGGTAGGTGATTTTAGAAGAGAGATGAATAACAAAGCCCTTGCCCTCCAGCAGATGGCAGAAGTATAGCAAAACAGAAAATTATCTACCATTTTGTGGTAAAGTATAATGCATATGGTTGATCACAACCTTTTATCTAGAAACTCAGTGTTCCTATCTTACAGCTTATGTGTAGTATTTGGGTTAGTGTGAGGTGACAAGCTAAGGAGCTATTTCCATAGACTGAATGAATGAAAGTAAGAACATGAACTTGAGCTGTGTCAGCAGGGTAGGGAGGGATTGATTGGAGTGTTCTGTGCTCAGTGAACAGATAAGAGGCCTGTACCTGGAAGTTAAATTGGAGACGGAAGCTTAGAATATGACTACAGTGAGGAGAAAGGACAATTACTGATCATAGAGTGCATGGCAGGCAAATAAGTATAACTAATGAGAATTCTGTGGATGCTTTAATTGCCATTCTTACCCGTGGATGCATCAACTTTCCGAGTTAAATATGAGATGTTTCCTTAGTTTAAAGGACAGAGAGGTTAGAGAGATGTTTTGAGGAAAATGCCAAGGGCATGGGTTGTCTGAGGGGAATAAGGATGAGAACAAATAAAAAACAGAACTTTAAAGTTTTGTCTACTGAGAATTTGTAAGGACATTAAAAAATATATTTAGCTAATTGATCCCCACAAACCCCAAGAAACCAATAAGGTTAAAAATAACCCAACAGTGGGCTGATTTTTAAAAAATGAACAGTGGGAACACTGGGGTTCCGGGTCATTGGAAACACTGATGAGCATATGATGAGAGATGATGGAGCAGTGTAGGCTAGGTAGGGAGATGAAGGAGCAAAAAGGTGGCTGGCGATCTGGAAAGCAGTGGAAAATTCACAGGGTCCTTGTCTCTCGGTAGGCAGAGTACTTGAAATGAGGGCGTGATGAATAAAAACTAAGATTAGCATTTGATTTTGATTGGAGGGCTCTGATTTGATATAGTTCCTTGATGCTAATGAGCACTGAGATGGGAAATGTGTATAGCTTAAGAGTAGACTCTTTAGAGTAGAAAAAATAAAGGTGAGGAAGGATATCATGTTGGGTTGCAATATCAAAATCAGACACTGAAGTCATTTGTAATTGTAAACAAGAAAGAATTGAGTGTTGTGTCTTTTGGGGAGAAGAAAAGGTTCCTGCAAAGATAGATAGTAAGGAATGGAAACATTAATGAATTTGTTTATTCTGCACTATGGATAGCAGCATTATTCATGACTGCCAGTAATTCATAGTTTTGAAAGCATGCCATGCCCTTGAACGTGGGAGATACCTGTAATTTGTTTTCTGACCAAGAGAATATATAAAAGTGATGCTATGTTATATCATGTACTTGGTTGTGTTAGGTTATAGAAAATAGACAAGGGATTCTAAAGATGTACTTAAGTTAACCAGTTAACTTCAGAATTTAAAACAGAAGTTATAATGTGTTTCTCCAACTTGTCAGGTGAGCCATTAGAAGAGGACCTAGTTGTTAGATCAGAGACATAGTCAATATTCTGTCTGTGTAAAGATAGTTGAGAAAAGCTACTTACAGGGTGGAGAGATTAGTTTTGGAATCATAATATCATAGGCCTCACTCCATAGTGGTAGGCAGGGTGCGGTGGAGAAAAACTTTCTCATTGTGGAGTACGGGATGCAAGAATGGCTGCTTTCACAGGCTTTCCCATTTTTCTCCTTTATTCCACTTGCACCCATAGTCTATGGAATGGTGCTTCCCACACTCAGGATAAATTTTCCCTACTTTAATTAATAAGCTCCAGAAATGACTCTATAGACATACCCAGGGATACCCTTTATTAATCATCTCCTGGGCACAGCACAAGTTAGTCAAGTTGACAAGATTAGCCATCAGAAAAGACATTAGAAAATGTGCTCCTGTTGGTCTTTAAAGACCCAAGAGCTATGTTTTGAATTATTGGTTGAAAAGAGCTCTGAGGTACTCAGACTTTCCTGCTACAATCACAAGAAAATCAATTCTGCCAACCACCACATGGTACTAGAAAAGGATCCCAAGCCACAATAAGACATTATCTCTGGCTGGTGCCTTGATTGCATCTTTGTGTAATCCTGAATAGGGGACCCAGATAGCTGTGTCAGGCTGATAACCCATGGAGACTGTGAGATAATAAATGTAAACTTCTTTACCACAATAGGGAACCAACAGATTTCATTAAATATACCACCTTAGGTTAAGAGACAGAGAAGTCTTGTCATAAATCTTGTACAGACGTCTGCTTTACAAAGTTTTACAGTTTTTCAGCTTTCCAGTTTTTTGGCTTTAAAATTGTATTCACAAGAACAAATATGAGATGATTTCTAAATTGGGACTGTGGATTAGAGGGAGAGCAGCAGGTTGTGCAGGAGATGGTTATAGAACAATGGGCTGGAACTCAGTCTAATTCTCATTACTCCTACTCTCCTTAGTCAACCTGTCTGTGTGGAGCAGAAACAAAGGAAGCAGGTGCGTCCAGCCCTCTGGCTGGATTTGCTAACAATCAACATCTTGGGAAGGAGGCTGGACTAGGGGAGGAGGAAAAAAAAGCAAAGCAGAGAGGGAAGCATGAAGAAGCTGAGTGTGGATGCAAATGAATGTGAGAGAATAGGAAATGGTAGCCAAAGGAGAAGGTGGAATCAGCTCTCTGGCTACTTCAGCGACACATGTGATGGCTTTGGGTATTCACCTTCTTAAAATAACATCCCTTGCCAATGAGTATGGGAGAATGTTTCCAGCCAGACAACAATGACAGTGTAAAATCCTTTCATCCTGGATTCTGTCCCTTTAGGGAGCATTCAGACATTCCAAGACACCAAATATATCTGCACAAATGTATCGTCTATTCAATTTTATCATAACTATGGGCTTCCTTATAAATGAACAACAAAAAAAAAAATTAATGGCTATGAAACGAGAAGAAAAAACCAAAACCTTATTCTGTAATATTCAAGTTTGTATCACTTCTACTTATAAAACATATTCAGTATTTCACTTCTCCTCTAAAAGTTAACATCAGAACCAGAATTCAAAACTTTATGAAATTCCTAAGTGTTTCGGGCTAAATTATGAATAATACTTTGGGACGTGGTTAAAGATTAGTTAAACACACCACAGAGCATTTTAAAGTATGCAGCGATTCAGTAATCCATGGGAATGCAGTGGAGCTTTTGATTTATTATTTATACTTGAGCTCCTGAAATAGAGAATTTCAGTGCTAGACATCCACACTTTTCTGCTATGGCCCATAGTTATGAGAGGAGGGAAGATGGAGCTGATTACCAATTCATGGTGGGGAAAATGTCTTTATTAAACCCCAAATACCCTAGTGACTCAATCAGCAAAACAGGAATCCAATGGCTAAAGGTGATTTGCATAATTAAAATTCATATTAAAAATATAATCAATTTATCTATTCAACATTCAACAACTATTTTATATAAATATATAATATATAAGTATTATATATAATCTATATACATACATAGTTTGAAACTTTTACTCAAAGTAATCTTGACATAGCTTTTACTCAAAGATTAATCAATCCTTTACCCTTTATCTTCTCTACTTATAAAAGGTACTTGGCTAATTACATAATATAATAGCTTTATCAAAAGACCTTTACCTAGGTAAGGACTCATATGAGGTAAGCAGAATTAGCAGCAATATTTCAATATGACTTTAGAATTTCTTATTACCAAAAGGAAAATGACTTGTCAATATCTCTACAGCTCCCATCTTTGACAAAAAAGAAAAATCAATCACTTTAGACATTTCTGGCAACTATTAATTTCCCTACCCTTTAATCATCTCCTTTCTGTTTGGACTCCATCCAATTTGCAGCATCTCTTTTAGCACACACAGTTAAAATTGATGCAATGTGCTGTGAAGGTCTTGGACAGTTTTGAATAGCATCTATGTTTCTGTGTCTTATTAAAACCACAGTCATTGACAGTGAGCCCTTTTGGGCTCAAGAGTAGCTCAAGTGCAGCTTGTTGAGCACCTTTAAAGGCAGAGAAGTAAAAGTGAAACTATTTGCTGTTCAGAAGAAGCTGCTGAAGGTTCGAAGAACATCGTTAGCTCTCTAGACATCTCTGACAGTGTTAACTCATAGGAAAAGCACTTTAAGCAGAGTTTTTATTTATACTCTCTCCTTCAATAAAGTGACACAAGGCTCCCAAATGCTGCTCCAATCACCACATAACGAACTGCAAGTGTGATGATATTATGGCACTTCTTATATTAACTCCAAAGAATCACATGTGTTTCTGCTTCTTCCAAACCCGATAAAAACAAATAATGGTCGTTTGACTTTGCAGTTTTCAGAGCCGATCTACAGCATGGTTTTGTTCCTGGTAGATACAGTCATCAGCTGAAAGTTTTCTAAGCAAAGTAATTAAGCTGCACAGGAGTATAGCAATCCCAGCCTAAGGGGAGAAAGGATCCCAATTACAGAAGGCTTTGCATTTATTTTTATTCATCTCTAATGGTACTCGGCATGCACTGCATATTGTCATGGTTTAAAAAAAAAAATAACATGAAGTTGTTTACATTCCTTTAAGATTTCATTGTCAGACAGTGGAATTGAAAATGATCCTTGATTTAAATATTGCACATGTATTAAGAGTTTTCAAAGGGTGATTACAGATGGGATTTGTATCTGAGTCATTTTCCCCAAAGAAGTTCTCAGCTGCAGGCCACTTAAGTGCAGTTAATTCATTAGAACAAGAACTTGAGTTAAATAAATTAGCAATGAATTGCTCATCTGTAATAAATCTGACACTTGCTGGTTATTTCTTGCATAGTTATTATTCAACATATACTCCAGAGTCCTGGCTGCAGGAGAGGGAAACAAAGAGAAAGGCAGTTCATCTTTTAGTGTCTGGCCTTGAGAATATTCTTTCCATGGCACTGGCCTAAGCTCAGTATCTCACTGTTGATGCTTTAGAGGCAGGCAAGGGTTGGAACACATAGAGCATCTTTCAATATTACCCAGCTCACTCACAGAAGACTAGAGGTGAAAAGAAACTTCAATAGAGAAAATGTTTCTATCAGATTACATGCAGGCAAATCTGAAGTGTATTTTCATGCTTAATATGGGTGGATCCATCCCACAGCATGGGTGAGGGTACTCTGAGTTATATAAAAAAAAAAGCATGCTGAGCAAGCCATGAAAAGCAGACCAGCAAGCAGCACTTCTCGATGGTCTCTGCCTCAGTTCCTGTGTCTAGGTTCCTGCCTTGGCATCCACCAAGTAGACTGTGACTAGGGGTATATAATCCTAATACACCCTTTTCTCCACACATTATTTCTGGTCAGTGTTTTATCACAGCAATAGGAAGCAAACTAAGACATAGGCTCTGAGAGGATAGGAATCATTTAATCCTTTGTTTATTGCCCAATGCTCAGTGTCAAGACCAGGGGGCTGGTGCATACTGACTGCTCAGTACTTACCAGTTGGATGAATAAAGTCACATTTTTATGCATTAGAAAACACTGGTTTAGTGGATGCATCTTCAGAGACAAATAAAGCTTTGCTTGAATGTCACTTCTCAAAATTACTAGTTAGTTATATGACCTTGGGGAAGTCCAAGATCATATAGAGATTAAATTTCTTCATGTGTCAAGTGGGAATTATAAATCTTAAAATAAGTATTGGTTAGCTTGGTGAATGGAAGTGTCAAGTCTCTTTGGATAATATATGTTAAGAATAGTACTTCCTCCAGTAAATGGCATTAGTGTTACTGTAGATGGTGTCTAACTTATGACAATTCAACTTAATAGTGTTCTTTCCTTGACCATGGCATAGGAATAATATGCATTGTATAACTGAATTTTTATTTCTTTCACAGTAGTGATACACAGTGTGATGGTCTAACATATAGTGATCATCTGTGGCCTGTGTACATGTTCTAAGCATCTTTAAAGCAGGCAAAGCTGAGTTTATGATGTTAGTGAGGTAGGTAGAGATAATTCAGTTTTGGCAATGACATTTTCACTTTACAGTGGGTTTGTAGGTGCATAATCACACCACAAATTGAGGACCTTGTTTGTTTCTTTGCTTTGCTTTTTCTCCTACATCTATGTATTCTTTTAGCACTGTCTTATGTCTCTATATCTCAGAATTGACTGATGAATGAAACCCTATCTTAGAATTCATGATCCTAGCCCAGTGGAAACCATTGATATGGACATAACAGAGCCCACATACAGCTCTTGGGCAGCCTTTTGGAATTGTTTGTTTTAATTTCAGTCCCTAGTATAACTATTGGTGGATAGGGCATCCAAGTCAAAGGCCTTAAAGTTCAGCATCGTCTGTTGAGAATCACCTCAGATTGTTTCACGTGGGAGAATGAGAGTGTCATTAGTTTGCCCCTACTGCTTGTATAGTGTATTAAAATACTCATGAGCTTTTGTGTGACTGTGGGCCTACTGGTCCCTTCAGAAGTTTCTATTAAGGAATACCATTTTACATCATTGGAAGTAATTTTATGACAATACTAAACTTTATCTATGTTATGAAGAAACCATTGAGTAAGGTTTCAGTTTATTAAATCCTAAGTTTAAAGATTCTGTCTTTGTGATCACATTGCATGTGCATTACATGTGTGGTATGATGGGTTGCTAAGAAGACACAGTATGTAAGTATCTAATTTCTGATAGTGGGCAGGAGTAGACAGGAGTCTAAATCCCTCGGGGTATGTTATCTCCTACTGTCTGCCAGGCTTGCCATTTAAGTCCAGTGTTATCATCCTACAAAGGTGCTGAATTCTAAAGCAGGCAACTGAGAGTGACAGCCTTATAGACCTGTTGAAGCTAAATCTGTAAACACTTTCTGTAAAAATTGAAGAACAAAACTGAAGGTTCTTCTATGGTCTACACAGAGAGAGAGAGAGAGAGAGAGAGAGAGAGAGAGAGAGAGTCCCCTAGACATGACAGAGAAAATTGCATGTTCCCTGAACAATACTGGTATACTGACAGTTGACATACTAACAGTGACAGAACTCTACGAATCCCACCAAGATCAAGAACTGTAAGACACTGGCTGATAAGAGATGGATCATAAATCCCACAGTATTTGTCAGCTTAGTGAGTGAAAACCTCAAGTCCAGTTCTTTACTTTTTGTGGGGGCTAGGAAGGTTGCCTAATGAGCATCCTGGGTGAGGAGGAAAAAAAAGTTTCTTCAGCTGAGCCTGCTGAGGGCTGCCACATCATTAGAGAATATTGCTGTTATAGTAGCATCTAGGGGGTGGTAGCAGTGGTGAATGCCTCCTGTAACCCAAAAATAAAAGCCAAGCGGAATCACAGAGACAGTTCTGTCCCTGTACCTTCCACGCATGCACTTGTGTCTACCACTAACCTCCTGAACCACAGAACCAAACATAGGAGCCAGGGTTCCTGGAACTGTACTGAGAGTGATGAGACTGGTTTTTGATCATCTACTGATATGTAACAATACACACTGTGGGTGTTTGAATGGAAATGGTCTCCATAAGTTCATATATTTAAATGTTTGTTCCCAGTTGGTGGACTGTTTAGAAAGGATTAGGAAGTGTGGCTTCAATGGAGGAGGTGTGTCACTGGGGGTGGGCTTTGCACTTTATAAAGCCATCATCTGTCCAAGTCTGTTTCTTTCTCTGCCTACTGTCTAAGGATAAGATTCAAATCCCAAGCTACTGTTCCAACCCCACTTTATTTGGTATTGTCTCTGTCCTTTTTAGTTCAAGTTGACTGTACTTTTACCAAGACCATTCTTTTAAAAATTTGAGGGTCTCCTGTTCATAATATAACATTAGGAACCTATATAATATTAGAAACCTACCCATAAGGTAAACTTATATCTATAAATATTAGTCCCCTATCTATCAGAAAAATTTATACCTAAAAATCAAGCTTAGCTTGACTTTTGGGCTTATGCTGACAGGCTTCTTTAAGCTGCTTGGAAAAGCTCTGTTTGAATGATAGGAGCTATGGGATATACAGATCTCTTGGAAGCCCCTTTTACTCTTCAACACTACCCCTGTTCTCTCTGAGGTTTCAGTGGTGACGTTTAGGGCTGTGCTTCAGTTTCCCTGAGCTACAGGAAGTAAACAATTCTGTATTTTCTTTAGAAACCATTTACTAATTCAGCATTGAGGGATGCCTGAGGAGGCCAGAGATGCTTTCTGTCTATTTTTAACTCACTTTCCTTTGAGCTCAACAATGTGATCTTAAGTGTCCTGTCTCTGTCCATATTACATCTGACTCTCTTCACACTCCCAATTTTTGCACATTATTCCATTCCCAAACTACTCTACATTTTTAAGCATTTGCTACAACAGCCTCTCACTTCCAGATACCAAAATCTGAGTTACTTATCTCTTTCTGAATAGCAAGCTAGCCAAGTCCTTTTTTGTTTGCTTGTTTGTTTGTTTTGTTTTTGTTTTTACTGAGACAGAGTTTCTCTGTTGTAACTCTGGCCTGTAGACCAGACTGGCCTTGAACTCACAGGGATCCATCTGCCTCTGCCTCCTGAGTGCTGGGATTAAACACTTGTGCAACCACTACCTGGCAAGTCCTTGGTGTTTTAAAACAATAAGAATTTATTCTGGTCATAAATTCAGCTGTAGCTTATCCAGTTGACTCTAGCAGTCAGGTCCTGGGGTAAGACACCATTTTGTGATGTTACAATTAAGAAAACTCACTTTTATTTCTGACATACTAGAAGCCCTCAACTAGCAATAGCTCCTTATCCAGAGTTAGGGACTGGCTTGATCTTATACAGGACAGGTGCAGGCAACCACAGCTGCTGTGAGTCTGTGAGTGTAACACTTCTCTCCTGTCCGGGCGACGCTGTGCCACTCTAGTCCTCCCCAACCTCTGTCGCTTACATTCTTCCCTCTCTACAACAACAGCCTTTGAGCCCTATCCTCATGCTGTCTATTCTCAGTACATATTGCACCATGTCTCTATTTTCTACGATCCAGTCAATCTTGGTTTTATGCTCTGTCTCCTTGTTTTTGTTCAGAGGGAAGTCTACATCAGAGGGAAGTGACTCAGATGGATCTGTGTAGGCGGCTTCTATCTCTTCTCTGACCTCATCCCCTACAATTCTCCTTTCTGCAAAGTATGATCAAGATCCAACTGCATTTTTTTCTTGCAGCTCTCTCTCTCTCTCTCCACCTCTCTCTCTCCCTTCCCCCCCCCCACACATACATAGGTGCTCGTGTACATGCACATGCAATCTCACCCATACAAAGCATGGCTTTCCTCGGGACTTCACTCTGCCAACAAATACTCCATCATGATCCTCATGTGATTTGTTCTTTCTCTCTCCAGTGTTACATTCCCAGTGATGCATAATTTACCTTAAACTGTCTCCCTGGTAGCCTTAAATCATCCTTCTTGCACTTTTTCTCCATAGCTGTTACAGTATCATCCAACAGACTATCCATTCCATTTATTTCAATATGGCACAGCTTTTAAAGACTTTTCTTTGCTGTACACAGTCCTGAACTGCTCATTCCCAGCACCATCTCTAATACACAGCAGTGATCCAATGAGCAAGCAGCCTTTCCTTTCTTCCCCGTTGTCTTTCTGGAATGCTTTCTCTTTTTTCTCTTCAGACTATGCAAATCTTGTAACTATCTTACCTTCACTAATTAAGACTTGTCTGCTTAGAAGCCTCTTTTCACCAACTCAGCATTCTTACTTAGAGTTTCTTCTTCATGCCTGGTTCCAGCCTGGGTAACATTGTTATATCAGGCTCTGCATTCCATCTTTCTCCATCTTCTTCATATGTTCATTTCTTGCTTTTTCAAATAATCCTTCAGGAAGTGTATTAACTTTTTCTCTTCTGAACTACTCTTTTGCACCTCTGCATTTCCACAACATGCAGCTCATACATTCTTAATTCATGAATAACTGCTAACCCATGGATACAGCCCTACATATCTGATGGAAGATTTGACTTCAGAGAAACACAATGTTTTTGTAAAGGGTATATGATTGCTTTCAATTTGTACAGTAATAAGTTCTAGGAAGAAACAGCTGAGCTACAAAGAAGTCTGTTCTGATACTCACACAGTTGTTATATTCTCTTTAGGAAATAGAATCCACTTTTCCACATGGGGTGGAAATCCTAAGATGTTAAAAAAAATTTTTTTTTAAATTTCCGCTGTGACTTAACAACTTGTCATGATAGTCTAAATTATTTCAGAGCATGGAAGGCATTATAAAACTGTGACTTATATGCTGCTGTATCTCTCAAAGCATTAGCCAATTAGTTCATTTCTGAGTCTCCTCATATCCCTGAAGACAAGAAAGGCACGCCTTTATCTGTAAACTGTGTGTATGATAGCACCAAAATCATTCATGTCAGCTGAATATGACCATAAGAACAGTTCTAAATTTTCTGATATTTTGAAATATTTGTGACTTCATCAAGTTATTATACAAAGAATTATGCTCGTAGATTTAGTACTTATGCAAATTTAACTTAATCCTCTCTATTTTTTTCTGAATTAATCTCCTTAACACATTGTGAGTCATATTTTGCTTAGAAGTGACATAGATTGCAGCTGCTTCAATTAGCTCACCTGTGTCTCTTCTCTCATTTCTGAGATATGCAATTTATGTCTTTGGGTTCAAATCCATCTTCTTAAGTTGTTAAAAGCATACTTGTACACACAAATTCTAAACACTGAGTCAGAAATATCAGTGTGACAATAATTTTCTTATTAGAACAATAAAATTAGTATTTAAACAAAGCAAAATGTTTCCCAATTATACTCGTGCTGAATTAATACTGCTATCATACAGCATCCAACTCTAATTTAGAGGAATTAATAAATAGTCAAATAGACTTTGATTTGTGAATTTTCATCCCGCCAAAGAAAATATTACTCACATGATTCTTTATTAAAATATTTGTTGATTTTCTATTTGAAACATTTTCTAGAATATGTAAACAATATAGAAGATATCATTCCCACAAGTCATACTGACCATTCCTTTCAATTTTAGTATTATCTCAGAGGAATAAGCGAATCTATGGCTTTGTGTTTGCTTTGTATTGGGTCTACGTAAAGTACTATCTTAAAGGCCTCCAAAAAGCCAGGACATTCATCACCTGGACTAGAAAACACACACCATACATATGCACGTAGTCCCAGACTAACAGGGATTCAAGGACAGTCTGACCCATGTGTCCATGGTGTCTTATTCACCCCAGAGTTTGTGAAAAGTACACAACTCCCCAACAGATCTCCTTGTGGGAAGGATTCTGCTCTTATTGCTGTTGTAACCAATTACTGAAACGTTTAGTGGTTAAATATTTTGTAGCTCTGTGAATTAGGAGTCTGAACAAAACTGAAAGACCTCAAATCAAAGTTGAACAGTGCAACATTTCTTCTGAAGGCAAAAGGAGAATTTCTTCTTTACATATGCAGCTTCTAGATGCTTCCCCTCAGTATTTCTTGGCCTGTGGCCCCTTCTAGTAACGATGCCACTGGCACCTGTTTCAGCACTCTGTTATCACTGGGCGAGCAAAGGAAGCTCAAGTTAATATGCTCATTTTACCTTTCATAAATTCATTACGTCTATATCATTCCTCTAGCCATGTAATGTTGCCTATGCGCAGGTTTCAAAACTTGGGGTAAAGGCATTATTCTGCCTACCAATGGTAATGTTCTCAAGTAAGAGGGGAGGGGCATAACAATGAAGAACTTTAAAAAAAATAGCATTGCACTATGCTTCAGATTTTAGACTCTGGTACCAGATAACTGAATGTCAAATCCAAATGACACTAGTTAATAGTGATGAAATGCTAAAAAGTATTACCTAAACTCTGTTCCTTAATTTTTCAGTCTATGATACCAGTAATATTAGCAACTCATTCATTCTGAATACTCATATCGAAGACTTACCAAATGTGAAGGCTCTTAGAATATTCCTATATTTAGTATTATTTGCAGCCTTCATTGTCTGAGGAGGATTAATTCAATCCAGACTTGTTTTATAGATAAGTGAAATACTCTGTACAAGTAACACAATTCAAAACTCATTGCACTCAGATTCTTCTGTATCATTGAAACAACATCTAGCATAACTGTCTTAAGTGGTTTCAGACTACAAATCTATCTCTTTTCTTTTGTTCATATTTATTTTTAGTTTATGTGTACAAGTGTTTTATCTGTCTGTCTGTGTATCATGTCATGCCTGGTACCCACAGAAGCCAGAAGAGGGCATTAGACAGTTGTGAGCTGCCATATGAGTGCTAGGAATCAAACCCAGGTCTGCTGGAAGAACAGTGGTACTCTTAACCACTGAGCCATCCCTCCATCTATTTTCTTAATAGTGAGAATTCTTAATTAGCTTGGCAATAGCCTCAAAAATGAACAGTATTCTTGTTATAACAGGAATACTAGGAACATAGTTTGATCTTCCTCTGAACATGTTGTAGGTTGATAAGTTCAGAAAATATTCTGTAAAGGACAAAATTATTTTAGAAGATCACATAAGTTTGAGGTGACTCAGAGACCAAATGTGTAAGAGGGTGGCTTTGTCCTGGGATTTAGGTCCAGGTTATAGTATATGCTACTATTTAAATGTTTGTATAACTTCAAGCCTCCAATGACAGTGTACTCAAATTTTACCCTTATTGACAGGTTCAGTGTCATTCATATATTGATTTTTTCTCCAATGTAGCCACTTAATTTATTTGACAATTGACCACTAAAATAGCCACACTGAATACAACATTCAAGATAATGAGACCTGATGGTTTTGATCATAAGAACTATTTTTCCAGGTCCTCATTTTCAGATATGCTTACAGATCTCTTCAGTCTAGGATCAGAATTATATGAATCTGTGTTTATTGTCTGTGGCTATGATCATTCTGCCACCCCTAGCCCTAGTGAATTTTGTTGAATTTTTTTAGCTGATATTCCAAACACAAACTACCAAGAGCAAACTATGTTATATGGAGAGATTCTCAGTCAAGGGCATGGTGCTATGTCTTTCTGTTGAAAGTAAGATTTCCTATTAAAAGTTAATATTACCTTCCTTCTCAAAATAAAAAATAGGATTGTGAAGTTGAAGAACTAAAAAGAAACACTGGAATTATTTGCATCTAAGTTCTCAATTTATAGCAGTCTAATGAAACATAAGTGAAATTTTAAATGAGCAAATATAATTAATGTAATTTTAGGGTCGTGAAAATAATTCAACAAGTTTTTAAGGTTTTTTTTTTCTTTTTTTCTTTTTTTTAGCTGTAGGACCGAGATACTTTGTTGAAAATCCAGTACAACTTCATTTATTCAAAGCTGTTTCCTTTCGATGTTAGATTCTTCAGGAAGATATAAAACATGTTCATCTGGCAGGCCTTGATAGCTACTGCACCCTTTCTCTAAATCATTTGTGGTGTCTCGTTGCTGTTACTGGCAGATGGCTTTGTGGTCTTAGCATACCTTCAATGGCTATTCTACAAGAAGAGCGTGCATATTCCTAAAACACACTGCTTATTACACTGTCAGGCTTCAACTCGGCAATCTTCTCCTTTGAATGCCGTAATTTTTTTTTTTCAAAAGTCAGTTCTGAAAGAAAATAAAATGACTGCTCTTCCTACAACCCTCTGTGCTATTTTGTTTCTGGTAAGGCCTTGGATAAACTATTTTCAATATTATATTTGCCTCCATCCTGTATAAAATGAGGACAATAACACAGACAAAGGTAGTCATTGCAAAATAAAAGTATGCTCCATCCTGTATAAAATGAGGACAATAACACAGACAAAGGTAGTCATTGCAAAATAAAAGTATGCTTTGCCTACAGCTGTTAATTGTCAGATTGATATTTCTGATTGCCAGAAAGATCTCCTTTGGGAGAGTATCCCAGTGTGCTTCCAATTATCTGCTGGTTTCTTGCATTCTGCACATCCGTCTAGTCTTTCATCAAGTGACCAGCTATGAAGCAAATAATCTTTTGATTTCTTTCTGTCCCTCTGTGTTGTAAGTCTTCTACATTTTTAGCTATTTATCTATTTCTTCTTCAGCTCAGGAGTGGCCCCAAACTTCTTCAGTTTTGCTGAGTGCCTGCTTCTCATAGGGGGTTTCAGGGAGTGTCTCATCATCCTCAACTAACCCTGTGAAGAAGATGCTACTGCATTATTTAAATAATGACCAGGGTTCAGAATTATTAAGGAAATTGCAATATGTAATTCAAATATCTGGGCCATGAGTTTAACTTAGCGTGTCTTTAAGTTCTTTGGAGTATTTTGGAAGACGGGAGTGTTCAACTGAGGATATTGCCTATAAGGCCAACACTTTAGGCCATCTTTCACCTTGTTTTGACAGACAGAGGTTAACATCATGATGCTTCTCAAACAATCCATGGTCTTTATTTTAATGGAAAAAAAAGCTAATATCTATACCTCATTCACATTTAAGCTGAAGCCAAATATATTCTCATAGTTTAATACAAAAAACATACAAAATAAGTTGTGAAAGCCATATAAAGCTGTAACTATCCATGATCACGTCACGGGCTTAGAAAAAAGCAGCTAGAATGAGAATTTAAAGCCACTCCTACCACGTGATTTTTTACGATCCAGCACAGTAACGAGAGACTTTGTTCAAAATCCAGTACCCTAATTGCTTTCTTGACTCCACATCCAAAAACGTAAACTAAGAAAGTAACATTTGAGGCTGGAGAAATGTCTCAGCTATCAAGGGATCTACAATCAGCTGCCTTCCTGATCCCTGTGTTAGCAGACACCGAGAAACAACATCTGCTGAAGTGTTAGCATAGAGGCTTCCCTCAGCAGCAACCGAAAAGCACCTATGAACTGGATTAAGACAACTTCTTTGCCATCTAATATTAAACAAAATTCATATGCACTCAAAGCTGTATGACCATGTGGTTAAGACCTCCAGTTATTTCCTCCAGTAACCTCCTACTTCTTCATTTACTGTCCAGTCTTTTCTGCTGGGTTTCCTGTCCCCATCACAGTCTATGTTATTACAATTCCAGACCACTTTTTCTAATATTAATCAAGCTCGTAGATATCTCTTCCCAGATCATGGTTCTAAAGACCATCGGAATACCAGTAACTCCCAATTTACTCTTTCCAGCCACATTCTGGTCCCTGAATATCATATTGCTCTCTTAGCTACTCACCATAGTCACTTTATTGACTGTGGTTTTATCATTTTTAAAGAAATCTTAACTTATATTCCTGCTTACTATATCACTGTGTCCCTTGTCACCCACACTTTAGATGCTGAGATGTTCATCCGTCATTGAAGTAGACCTGTGAACATTGTGCCTTTGACCAGGAACACATATTGAGATTACCGTAAGAGTTTCTTCCTAAACCCCCTGCTTCTATCCTGGATCCACTAGTGCTATTCTCAATAAAGTAGTCAGAACCAACTTGTTAAAGGGTAAGTCAGGTAATATCATAACTGCTCAAAATCTTTCCATTCTTTTATATCTCAAAGCAAAGAACAGAATATAGATGTTACTCACCTCTCTCCATTACTTACCTAATCCTACTCTTCTCATCACTGTTATCCAGTCATAAGTGTTTCCTAGTTAATCTTAAACATTATAGACACCAGTCTCTTTAAGGCCCTAGCTGAAATATTCCTCCCAGTGTCATTCAGAACAGCCCTTCATCTCTTCTTGGTCTTTGTAGTCTGGTCAATGTTAGAGTGGCTTTCTGGGCAACATATATAAGTGTGTAATCTCCACACACACACACACACACACACACACACAAGCACACACACACTTCCCTGTCCCACCTGCCTGCTTTATTTCTCCCCATAGCACTTACTGCCATCTGATACACTGATTTGGCATATGGAGTTCTCCCATGAGTGTGTACATGCTCCAGTGAAGATAGGAGTTTTCATTGTTCGTTCACTTTCATATTCCAGCAGTCAACACAGTGCCCTGGACATCACAGGCACTTAATTGTATTGTTAGATATTGATTATAGGATATATTTTTTTAGCCATAGCTGAAGAGGATTATAAATTTTATATATTATCAGGTCTTGACTGTTTGTATTAACCGTGTATTTATCCACTGAGTATTCAGCACATGTTTTCAAGTATCTGTTCTATGCTGTATATTGTAAAATATCAGGGATAGTTAGTGAATATAAGGACATACACTTTTATTTTCTTATAAAATACATATAGATATACATTACTAAGCTAACTTTATAGAAATTATTGAATGTGTGTGATCTGTTTTTCAGAGAAGATAGATTTTACAGAATGTTAAAATCACCTAAAATATACATGATACATCAAAAGTATGGGTCCTGAAGGAGATTCAGATGTGCAAAGGCCTGAAGGAGAGAAGGCAATGAAACTACAGAGAGGTCCACGTGGCTCAAATGGCGTATAAGATTCAGGAGAAAGTTTTCTAAAGTCAGAGTCCAGATGTTTTCAGAGGTATTGCATGGTATTTTAAGGACTTGGACTTTATCCTAAGAACAATGGGGAAACTTACTAAAATACTTAAGCAGGAAGAAGTATCAATTCATATTGTGGGGTAAGTATTCTGAATATTCTAGGATAAGAATCTTACTGAATAGGGGGACAGGGACAGTATTGTAAGAACTAATGTTTTCATAAGGGCATGACCTATGGCACTTGTCAGGAAAAAATAATTCTGAATACCATGGTGGGAGGTCAATCAAGACTTTAGTCAATAAGAGTCCCATTTAAGACTTATATATAATATAATATGTATAATGTAATATAATATGACTAAGACTATAAAACAGAAGTGTCTTACAGGCAGGACTTGGCTGGCATGTGACAACAGAGGCAGGTCAAGTTGACACCCTGAGTGGAAGATGAAGGTTAGTATTGCAGGAGTCAGTATGGAAGCCCAGAAAGAAAAAAAAAAAAAACAGGTAAAGTTTAATAAAGTTCAATCAGCTGGCTTGCTTGTGGCAGATCTCATTTTAAGGGTCCTGGTCCTTCTGCTGTTCAGGAAGAGTTGTTCCTACAAATAAAAACTAGGAACAAATGGATTCATGAAGAGCCCAACATATAGCTTTCCTTAAAATGTAGGTGTGGAGTCTTAAAAATAAAATTGTGAGTGACACACACAAAGCTGTGAGCAGGAAGGGTAAGTAACCTTGCTAGAAGATGCAAAGTTGTGTCATTTTAATACTTTCTAGCAAAGTATTAAATATTTGCTCTGGGATACAATGAATAGACAATGTGCCAAGAGCAGAAAAGAGAGCTCTGGACACTACAACAACAGAAAGTTAGGAACCATGGAGGAACTAAGTTCATGCAAACAACATGGACTTCATAGGAAAACCACCATCAGGACAAGTGGGTAAATTCCCATCATTGGAGAAAACAACAACAAAACCACCCTGAGTTTATATAAAGCATCTTATACCTATAGACAACTTCAAAGTAATTCTAGACAATTTCTTATAAATTTAACTAGTAATGAGCTATAGCTCATTTCTGCCTTTGTGATATTTGTCCTGAAAGAAAAGCCAAAAAAACTAAATGGGGTAACTGATGCTTTAGTTTTTAAAACTTTTACTTTATGGATAACTTTTTATATAATAATTTTATTAATAACTTGCATTTCATACAATATATCTAGATAACACCCTTTTCCCATTCCTCCCTGGTCTACCCTTAAAAATAAAATAAAGTTCAGCTTGTGTGGCAGAAGCATAGATTCCCAAGCATCACCATGGTTTTGGAGGCACAGGCTGCTCTTATCATGGACATTCCCTTAGCCTATATTAGCATGAGATTAAGGATGACTATTTCGACCTGAAGTTGGACTTCACTGCCCAAACCCACAGGCACCTGGGTATCACTTAGGCACCTGGACACTGATCAGGCACAAAGACATCCTGCAAGTATCAGGGAGTCCAGCAGGTACCCTGACATCCCACATGCACCAGAGACTCCAATAGCAGACATTCCACAACAATCAGTACCTCCCAAATGTGCCAGGGCAGCTCACAGATGATCAGGCAACATGCAGGTACTCAGCCATCCTGCAGATATCTGGAGCATCACACAGTCACCTGGACATCACACAAACACCCAGAGATCCCCAAGCACCAGGGCATCCTGCAGGTGCCTATACATCCTGCAGTTACCTGGACATCCTTCAGGCACAGGGCCTAAACTCTAGTCTAGGCTTACAACCATAAGTAAGGATAACTTTTTATTGTTAAAGAGTTAATCTCATATTTCAAATTTTATTTGTGTGTGTGTGTGTGTGTGTGTGTGTGTGTGTGTGTATGCCACTTGAGTGTAGGTACCCATGGAGGCCTGAAGACAGTATTGAATTCCCTGGAGATGGAGTTACAGGTGCTTGCGAGTCATTCAATGTGGGCACCTATGGAAGCTGCAAGCACTCTTAACCACTGAGCCACGTCTCCAGCCCCAGACTTCAGTGTGAAAGGCTCCATCTCTGGCATTTATTTGAGTTCATGATGTCTGTTTATACTCTTTCCCATTAACATATGTCTTTAACAGGAATGATTGCTTTTTCCATGTGACTAAAATGTAGAATCCTGTCACAATTCATTTTCTTAATTTTATAGAACACCTATAAAACTGTTAATATTTTCTCATCCCAGAAAAATTATGTACTAAGTATGACTGTGACCCTAATTAAATATGTAAATATTATTAAAATGATAGTGCTCTTTGTAAAGTACATAATTAAAAGTTTATAAAAGACAGAGTGATTTCAGAATTTCCAAAGAAGTAACAAGCTTATTATTTTCAAGGCTTCTTATTCTCAAATCTGGAAGACTGTTGTCCTTAAGAATTTAGATACACTAGAAGAGTAAGAAAGAAGAGATATTGATTAAGTTCCAAAAGATATTGGAAGACACAAAAGAAAAAAAATTCGCAGAAAGTGAACCACAAGAAATGGCTCAAGTTTAGGGGACTGGAAGTAGAAGAACAGCAAGAATAGTCTCTGAGTTTCTGGATTTTGAGGAGGGGATGCTAGTCATTAAAAGAGAGGCCACTTCAAGGACATATAGAACAATTTTACAGAAACTCAGGAACAGCACAGATCACTATCACCAGAAATGATGTTTGTGTGGGGGGGGGGGCAGTGGTGTCAGTTGTGTACATTCTGAGCTCACAATACCTATTTTAATATCCCAGTAACATGATAAGTAAGACACTGGCTTTGTGGAGGCAGGGGCTCAGAGGAATATGGGGCTGATGAAACAGTGCAGGAGTCAGTGACACTCAGAGATGCTTATTTGAATTTATGGCTGTGGAAGATCCTGAAGATATACATGAGGCTGTAGGCAGCCTATATGATAACAGTTCTTCCTGCCATGCACAACTGTGCACACATATTATATTCGATCATGAGTTTCCAGCCAACTGACATTATAACTATTAAGAGAAATGAGACGAGTGTCAAACTCTCTTTGGTGTCTTAGAAATATCGAGGATGACAGGAAAGCAATTGGAATTTTATGTCTGTCAAATTTTATTCAACAGGCCACATGTTCAGTGAAACCTCTGACATTGCTGTGGTCTCTCAGCCCTTTGAATTTAATAATACTATATTTAGCTATCTTCATAATTTGTTTCATGCTGTGCTCCATTAGTCAATATATTATATGCATGTTTTACTTCTCCTCCTAAACAATAAGCATCTTAAATGAGATCTATATTTTGTTTTTACTATAACTATCACAGCACCTACCACATTCATCTACCTTTTATTCTTCATATAAAAAGTCTTTTACATAATTGTGTTTCCTCAAACAATCTTTAGACTAACGACATATTATGTATCCTTTATTATTATTTTGCTTCCTGTTTATCTCAGTAGTTTGCATATAATTGATGTTTGATAAATGGACCATTGGTGGATTAATGCAGAAACATTTTTAATCTTCAACATGTTCTTTTTGCACCCTTTATTGGTATTTACTCATTGTACATAGTAATGGATGCTGTAAAGGTATTTTCATTTCATCATGTCATATATTTTGTCATATTTACCCCGTGTCTTACTCTTTCTCTCCTATCCTCTCCCACCCACCTCATATTTGCCCTAGGAGTTTTATTTCTAACTGCATGACATAAATATAGACATGCTTTTGTCTGTATAAAATATAAGATCCACCAATGAGACCAAAAGTGTTTCTTCCTGTCTGACATATTTTGCTTAATGTCATGATATTCTTTTGTATCCATTTCCTGAAAGAAACATAATTTCAGTGTGTGTGGCTGAATAAAATTCTATTATGTATTAATAAGTTTTTCTTATCCATTTATCACCTGTGCTGACTACATAATGTGGCTACTGTGCATAGTCAGCACATTATTTTTAAAGATTGTGTTGATTCCAGTTGAAAATATAGCAGAGGGACACTTGATACTCATATTTTGTTTTTAGCAATACAAAATTAAATATCCAAAAGCATTAGCTATCAACAAGCACAGAATAAAATTATGTGTCCTCTTTACTTGTGAAGTCTCATAAAAATAAGATATTGTTCTATAAATACTTGAGTCTCTGAAAAGCATTCTATGTCTCAGGAATCCCATAATTCAACACCTTATGGCAATTCTCAAATCATTAATTCCTTTGATTATTTTTCAAAGTAGACATTGGATATATTTCCATTTGAATTATATATGTATACTTGAATATACATGGATATATATATATATATATGCTTTAATAATACAATCATTATTTAAAGCAATGCTTTACAAACATATGAATTAAATGTAACAAAAGTAGTGTGGTGGTTTGAATGATAATGATTCCCATAGGCTCATAAGATTGAATGCTTGGTCCCCAGTTAGTGAATTGTTTAGGAAGGATAGGAAGTGTGGCCTTGCTGAAGGTGGTGTATCACTGGATTTATGTTTTGAGGTTTCAAAAGGCCCATGACAGACCCACTCTCATACTCTCTCTGCCTGCAACTAGCATATCAGATGTGAGTTCTGAGTTCCTGCTCCAGTGCCATGCCTGCCTAGTGCCGTGTTCCCACCATAATGATCATGGACTAACCCTCTGAAACTATAAGCAAATCCCCAATTAAGTGCTTTTTTAAAATAAATTGCTCTCTTCACAGAAAGAACTACAACTAAGACAAGTTATTATGCATTGTGGTACACACCTTTAATTCTGTACTCAGGGGGCTAAGACAAGAGCAGTATGAGTCTAAGGCAAACTGGGTTATAGAGAGAGGTTATTTTTCAAAATGAAAAAATGTATATATTTAGGATCACATAGACACATATAATTTTAAAAGTACACAGATATAATTAACAGCAATAATCAATGCATAAGCATAAAATACAATATAATGAATATTCAGGCAAAATAACTTTTCTTTTGTTTTTATTTTTTAAATACCACTTTACATATAATACTAAAATGATATGAATATGGCACATATAAGAATAACAAATCACTGAGAAAAATAATGATATTCACTACCAAAGCAAAACAGAAAGGAGCCAAAGTTCTATTCTTTTTATCTTACAGCAATTTAAAACACAGCTAAAACCTAGGTACACAATGGTGTGATCTTAGAGTCGTAAAATTAATTCAGCGAAGTAACGATAGCTGCCACTCTCAAGCTTACTGAGGAGTCAGAAGTTCACTCCCACCAGAAGCAATTTCCTGGGACAGATTTCCTCTTTCGTTTGTATAGCAGCACTTGTCATCCCATCAGGCCAGAAAACCATGAGTATGTGTGCAATAGTATGTCGGTATACATGAAATTTACATTTTAATAAATATATAAATAAATATATATTTATATAATATAAATAAATATACAAATATATAATAAATATATAACTATAATGAAATAATGAAAATGAATATGCACAAACTGTAAGTCATGGTCAGCAACAACAAGCCTGCCATAGTAAGTTCAACAAACTGAATACGCTGACTATCACGGTGGTGGGAGAGGTAGACGGTGGCAGAGCAACTTTATTAGATATATTTTTAATTTATTTTTTCTTTTCTCATACAATACATCCTGACCTCAGCTTCCCCTCCCTCCACTCCTCCCAGCTACTCCCTACCTCTGCTCTCCCCCATATCCATTCCCTCCTCTGCTTACCCTCACAACAGAGCAGGCCTCCCAGGATTGCCAATCAAACTGGGCATACCAAGATGGAAAGAAGCCAGGTATAAACCCCCACATCAAGGCTGGACGAGACAACCCAGCAGCAGAGAAATGGACCCAAGGACAGGTAAAAGAGTCAGAGACTCCCACACACTCCAACTTTTAGGAGTTCCACAAGAACACCAACCAATCAACCTTATCATATATAGAAAGGAACTAGTGTAGTCCTACGCAGGCTCCATGATGCCCGCTTCAGTCACTGTGAGCCCCTATGAAACCTGTTCAGTTGACTCTGTAAATATATCTTAAATTTTGTATTTCATTCATATTTCCATAGAGTGTATGGTGTGTGTGTGTGTGTGTGTGTGTGTGTGTGTGTGTGTGTATGCACAAGCATGCCTGTATGCCAGAGTGTATGTGTGCAGGTCATAAGACAGCTTGTAGGGGTCAATCCCCTGTTTCTGCCATTCAAGGATCTTCAGGCTTAGCATCAGGTGACATTAACTGGTGAGCCAGTTTTTTTTTTTTTTTTACATTCCTGAATTGTTGGCTGACAGTAGTTTGGAATTATACTGTAGTGAAATACAACAAATATTTTTCAAGCACTTACTATGTGACAGATACTGTTCTATGGCACACAAGTGAAAAGTATGCACATTTTTCCTGAAGAAATTTAGAACCTAATCCCAATGTAAAATGTCAATTAGACAAGGCAGCTTCCTGCTTTGCTTTCATTAAAGGCGTTTATAATAGAACTCCCATTTCTTTACAAAATTCTGGCGTCTCACAATCCTCACACTGATAGATAGTGAGCTGATTGTAGGTCTACGCAGAACAGCTCATTTGGCAAGACTAGTGAATGTGACTCTTCCATGGGAAGAAGACAGCCCGAGGTGAGACTGTCACCCCTGACTGTGCAGAAATAACTGTCCGCCATGCTGATTGCAACAACAGATTAGCTGCATGGGTTTTAATTATCTCAACTCCACTGCGATGAAGAAGTACCTCTTCCTTTTCTCACACAGAAACCGTCTAGGCTGACATCTCCTGAATGCTTTAGCAGGGCTCTCCAGCCCCTGGAGATACCCAGTCATGTACAATGAACTATAATGGATATAGCTACTAAACTAAGCCTGATAATCCCAGCCTTTGAGGCTCCCAGCGCCGGTGAGGCATGCAGGAATTCCACTTGTTTCCTATTTCAGCATTTGCTGCTGGAGGAAAATCATCTCGTTACCACCAATGTCTAAAGAGCACTACGCACGCTCCCCTTGACACCCCCACCTGCATACCTGGTACAGAAGATAATAATAATGCACATGTATTATTCCTGGTCTAAGTGGAGAGAGCTGCCACAGTGTGAACATGTCAATCTAGCCACGAAACTTACTCTGGCCAATGAATGCTTATGCTGAGTGAGAGGGATTAAGGCTGACAACTTCAAAACAAAAATATCTTCATGGCATTTAGTAGATATATTTTGAGGGTGATATCTTCCCTGCTCCATTTCTACCACCTAGTTGTCAACCCCTGGGTACTCTAGTAGTATCTACAAAGACCCAGAGCCTTAAGGTTCTAAAAGCCTGGCTTTCCATTGTAACTACAAAGACTCGCAACGTGATCTATAAAATCAAAGAAAATCATCTGGACTGAAGGAAGGCTTCACAATATCCATTCATGCACACTGTGGCCTCGCTCCCGAAGGCCTGTCTGTTTTTGATGAAAAATAGAATGACTAAGTGGCACCATGTCCACTGACCAACACACTCACTCCAAAGATCAGTGGGAAGACATATTTCTGTTACACGGATGCTGTCTATATACACTCGGCTGTAATTATCTGATTCTAACGACACAAGTACCATATACTCAGATCTGGGATTTCCACCTTTATAATAATGCTATATAGATAAAAATGCTTCAGGAAAGTAGCTGGGTCAAGTCATTTGGGAACTTTTCAGGATAGTTCTATAAATCATTAATAAACATAGCATCAATGATGCTTCCTTTAGATGCTCAGTCCCCTTAAAAGTAGACATTTTTTCCTTATCAAATTCCAACAAATTGACTATTTTACACTTACAGCAAGGGTGGCTAACTGGAAATATTCCATACTCTGAATGTGGGCAATGAACACCTTTGTGTGCCAATTGAAAATGCACTTCTCAGGAAAATATGATTTTCAAATTTTGTGAGCATTTCTGAGCATTAAAATAGAGAAAATTGGAAACTAGATGTACAACATCCCTCTGAATTGTTATATGAACCATATGAAACTTTCACAAGTTTCTATGTGCTTAATACAGTGAAAAGCATCGCAGCACTACAAATTGGTAATTTATCCTATTTGGACATTTGTTCTTCCCAATAAAGATGTATGTATTTAAATGAGGTTAGTTTTAGTTTTAGACATTTTTCTTAATTGACTAAAAATGAACTGCACAAGTTTAAAATGTAATATATAAGTGTATATGTGTATATATATCTATGTATATGTGTGTGTATGTATATGCACATAACATGTATATATGTATATATGTATGTGTGTATATATGTAGTGGTGGTGGTTTGAATGAAAATGACCCTCATTGGCTCATAGATTTGAATACTTGGTCACAAAGAAGTGGCATTATTTGAATGGTTTAGAGGTGTGGCCTTGTGGGAAGAAGTGTGTCACTAGAAGTGGGCTTTGAAGTTTTCAAAAGCCCAAGCCAGACCCAGTGGCTCTCTCCCTTCCTGCTGCCTGAAATCTGCATGTAGGACTCTAAGCTACTTCTCCTTTACCATGTCTGCCTGTTGCCACCATGCTTCCGACTACAATGATAATGAACTAAGCAAGCTCCAATTAAATGTTTTCTTTTATAAGGGTTTCCCTGGTCATGGTGTCTCTTCATGACAGTAGAACACTGACTGAGACACATATACACGTCCATGAAACTCTTGCCACATACGGAATGCATTTTCAGATGCAGGCTCATATATATACCACCATCTTGTTTTCTACTAACATTCCATGGCTTACCTAAATAATGATCTTTCTGTGGTGACAAATTCCCTAGCATTTTATGTAATTTTTTCTTAAAAAAAAAAAATAGTAATCATGCTACGTGAACTTATTTGTGCCTATTCTTACACACAACACAATTATTCTCGGACTCGACTTTATTGTTGTATGTACCTATACTTCATCTCCTTTAACATTAGATGAGTAGCATGCAATTACAAGTATGTACAATAGTTTATCTGTTTGCTTCTTGGTGAATATTTGAATTACTTTTAGATTTTTATCTATTATGAAAAGTCAGTTCTCATAAAAAGCTTTTGTGTTTTGAGGAAAATTGTCCAGGATAGCTAATGATACTTTAGGTGTCTGCTTAAGAGTTTTTTTTTTCTTTAATGCTTATTTTTCTAAAGTTGCTAGTGGAATACAAGGGTTCTAATTATTTAGAATCTTTGTAACTCTGGTTGTCCTGGAATTCACTCTAGAGATCAGACTGGCCTCAAACTCACAGAGATCTACCTCCCTCTATCTCCCAAGTGCTGACATTAAAGCCGTGCACCACCATGACCTGTCATCTATTCCTACACATATGTAGATATCCCATTGTGGCTTTTACTTGTAATTCCCTAAATGTTAGTAATATGCCACATACAATTGTCTACCTAGTTTATAATGTTTAGGGTGATATGTGCTTTTGTAAAAACACAAATTTTGTAATTGGGCTTTGGTTTTCTTATTGCTATGTGTTGACAATTCTTTAAACAATTCAGTTTTATAATGTGAAAACGATCAGTCACTTTCAACAAAATCTAGTATGTAAATTTATTTATTATTTTAATGGATAATTCTTATACTCTCACCTAAAACTTTTGTTTAATTCAAGTTTAAAGGTTTTTTCTTCTGTGAATTCTTCCATAAATATCATGGTTTCATGCCTTACATTTTTGTTTAATATCCATTAAATTTTTTTCATGTGAAATATAAGTCAATTTTTTTTCATTTTCTCTCACCTTTGTTTTTCTTTACTTTATTATAATACTTTTATTAATAATTTGAGTTTCATACAATGTATCATGATAGCATCCTCTTCCCCTGCCTCCCTTTTCCACCTTCCCACCCCTGTGCTCTCAAATAAAATGAACAAATAAAAGAAAATTATGATGAACTTGTATGGCAGGGTCATGGACAATGGGCATCACCATGATCCCTGGAGGCAGCAGGCTGCTCTGATCATAGACATCATAGCCCATACTAGCCTGAGATGAAGCAAAACAAAGTTCAACATGAAGTTGGGCCTCACCTCTGAAAAAATGACACCAAACAGTCCCCCTGGTATCCTGCAAGCACCAGGGCATCCCACAGGCTCCCCAGTATCCCATAGGGACCAGGGCCTCCCAAAGGGTCTTGAATATCCTGCAGGTACCAGTCCCATGGGCACCAGGGTACCCTCAGACATCAAGACTTTCTGCACACATTATGGCATCCTGCTGGCAGCAGACATCCCTCGGGCTCCAGGACCTCCCACAGACACCAGGGCATCCCATAGATGCCCTGATACCACACAGGCACTGGGCCAACCTGTAGACACCCACGTAGTTGTTTGCCTACTGTGGCAGCTCATCAAGGACAGGGAAGCACTTTCACAGATGCAAAACCTGCCAGATCTCAGCAGAGGGAACCACTAACCTGGCCAATGCCATATTGAACAGTGGAACCGTGAGCTTCTGAGCTCAGGTGATTTCATTGATTCAGAATACCTCAGGTATTCTGATAGCACATGCAGAACATGATCAACAAAACATCCCCCCACATAAATCCAAAACCTGCAGTCAATACAAAACACAAGACCTAGGTAGCCCTTCACCCAACAGTGCATAAAACAATTTTATCCATAACTGAAAATAAACTTCAACAACACACCCAGACATAATGTAGGAATCTGAACCCTACACAGGCACTTGGACATCGTTAGACACCCTGGCTTCCCACAGGCACCTGGACATCCCATAGGCACCAGGGCATCCCACATGTTCTTAGACCTCCCCCAGACACCAGGACCTCCCACATGTTCCAGAGTCTTCTGCAGATGCCCAAACATCACACCGGCACTGGGACAACCCATAGATACTTGGACATCTCACAGGCATTCAGTCATCTCACAAGCACCCAGACACCACTAAGGCACCCAAACATCATACAGACACCCAATCATCCCTCATGCACCCAGACATCAAGAAGGCACCAGCACATTCCACAGACATCAGGGCATCCTGCAGGCACTAGGGAATCCCACAGATACTCTGCATCATGCAAGTACTGGGGCATCCCACATACACCTGTACCTCCCATAGGCACCAGGACATCATGCAGATGCCAGGACTTCCTCTGGGCACCAGGGCATCCACAGACTCTCAGGCATCATTCAGGCACTCATCCAGCATATAACCAGATATCGTGCAGGTATCAGTTTTCCTTTACTTATACTTTTCTCTTTTCATTCATTAGTGTTTTATTTAAATGTAATAATTATGTATAATAATGTGTTTTGTTATAAAATTTTCACATATGTGCATAATGCATTTTGATCATATTAATCCCATTATACTTTTGTGCCTCTCTCATTCCCACTAGTCCCCTCTATTTCTAGCTATGCCACTTTTTACGTGTGTGTGTATGTGTCCAAATGAGTTTCATTAGAATTTTTTGAAAAAGTGTGAATCAGGTTGAGGGTTTCTTCACCAGAATATGGGCAACTTACCAATGGTTACACTACTAAAAAAAAAATCTCTTCTAATTCATCAACACTTAGCACTATGCAAGTCTTTAAATAGGAGTGGCATTCCATAAGTCTTCCCCTTCAGTCACAAGGTAGGGACAGGATCAATTTTGTGTCTGTCATGCCAGTAATCACTGTTGCCATGAGTTCAATAGCGCAACAGTCATGTCATTCCCCGAAGTTAGCATTCCACACCACTCCTCTCTCTTCTCCCGGATCTTACTTTTTTCTGTCTTTTTTTCTTTTTTTTCATTAAGCCATGTTCCATGAGCTTGAAAAGAGTATCATAGTTATCCCGTGTATGGCTCGGAATTCAGTAGGCATTCATTTTCTGTACTTTGACCACTTATGAGTCTCTGCAGTCACAGCTGACCACTACAGAAAGAAGCTTTTCTGTTCAAAACTGACAGCAGCTCTATTCCATGGACTTAAACATAGTTATTTAGGGGACAATTTGCTGTTTTACTAAATGGACATGATGTGCACCTGTCAAATTGCCATTTCTTTCTTTCTTTTTTTTCATATAGCCATTCAGTAATGAAGGTCTTCATTTCTCCACTAAATTTACTTTCATAGTTTGGTTGAAAAGTAGATATCCACATGTGTGTTTGACTATCAGCTCCTGTTTTCTTGATCAGTGTGTAGGTTTTTCCAACATTACTGCTTTGCTTTGATGGCTGTTGCTTTCTGATTCTTACAATCTTGTACTATTTCCCTCTCAACTTCACGTCTGCTATTTTTATTGTTATTAATAATCAATTAGTGTTGCTAATATGCACAAGGTGTGAGGTCAGCCCCTTAGGAATGAGCACATGACAACCACATCCCCCAAAGAAAATAATACTCCTTGCCTCAATGGCCATCTATTGTCAAGAAGTCCTCTACTAGAGGTGATGCCTAGGGTCACTGTCCTCCACCCATGCTGGAATTTTGACTAGCTTGATCTTACGTAGGTCATACACAGGTAACTATAGTTGCTGTAGGTTGATGTGTACAACAGCCTTGCCATGTCTATGGTTGGTATTTCATAGCTCTCCTCTCTATCTGCCATCTCTTGTATACTTTTCACCATCTCCCCACTTTCACAAAGCTCACTAAGCCTTATATGATGGAAAGGTAATATAGATTACTCGTCCACAACTGAATGCTTAGTGTTATCTATACTCAGCACTTTGATCAGTTAATGAGTTTGCAATAACCATTATCCAAACTCAAAAGACACTTTTCTGATTAAAATCTACAGCAGCACAAATCTTTTGTTGTGAACAGAAATATTTAGAATGCAGTTTGATAAGATGACCCTTTGACAAAACAACAATGCATCTCCCCTACGGAATATAATCTCCCAATCATGGGCCTTGAACCATATTTACAGTACCAAACCTGAAATTCTTCCTGCAGAGCAAACCCCATATCCAATCATAAAGTAGTTTGTTTACTGCATACCCATCATCTCACTCTTGCACCAGTGGACATAACTTGCCTGTCAGGTTTGTATTGTATGAGGAAGGGTGCAGTTAAATGTAATACTATTGATATTTTGATCCCTCAACAGCCTGTATAGTGAGTGCCTCCTGGAACAATGTAAGCTAGCCCACAGAGGCAGAAAATTTCTTGGCCAGTTGGAGAATCTATGTTCCACACCCAAAGTGAGTGGCACTTAAGCAATAGGGTCCCCCTATCTAGTTACAATGAACAACCAAAGGTAAGCTAATGTTGTTTTGGGTTCCTCTATGGTCTTTCTGACTAGTAACTCCTAAGGAAGTATGCTCATGTCTACCATTAAGATTTTTTACTTAATAACCCATTTGTCTTTCTATGCCTGGGTAACATCATTCAGAATAATATACCTTTTCTAGCCATTTATTTTCAAGTGTCAAAATTTCATTTTTACAGCAGAATATTGTGTATATGTACCACATTTTATTATCACTCATTAGTTGATGGACATCTTGGTTGATTTCATTTTCTAGCTATTGTGAATTAAGCAGCAATGGAGATGGGTATGTAAATATCTCTGAAGTATGCTCTGTAGTCCTTTTAATACATGCTCAATAGTGATACAGCTGGGCCATATGTTAGTTCTATTTCTGTAGTTTGAGAAACCTCCAGACTGATTTTTCTGTGGATCTAGTTTACACTCCCACTAATAGTATATATGGGTTCCCCTTTTCCCACATTCAAGACAGCATTTCTTGTCATTTGTGTTTCTGATCTTGGTGATTCTGAATAGTGTGAGCTGAAGTTTTAAACTCATTTGAATCTTCAATTTCTTGGAAGATAAGAAGGTTAAACACTTTTATAAGTATTTGTTAACTATTTTTTATTTCTTGGTTTGATATTTTTCATAGCCCATTTATTAACTGGGTTGCTTGGAGGACTGGATTTGTGGAAGAGGAAGGAGAGTGAGGGTTTAAAGTTCACTCGCATGCTTCCCTGGTCGGGATGTCTAGTAGGATCCCAAGGAATGCTTGCCTTAATAAGCTTAATTCACATAGATTCAAGAACAGAAACCACATGATCATCTCATTAGATGCAAAAGGGGCCTCTGAAATAGCCAACATTCCTTCATGATAAAAGTCCTGAAGAATCGAGAATACGGGACATTGCTCAACATAATAAAGGTAATATATAGCAAATCCACAGCTAACATTTTACCAAATGTGGTAAAAATTCAAAGCATTTCCAATGGTATCAGGAACAAGTTATATCTGTCTCCTTTTCAATTCTTGAAATAAATGTATCCAAAGAAGTGAAATTCTGTTCTAGCAAGTTTCATGTGAACTTGATACAAGCTAGAGTTGCTGGGGAAAAAGGATCCTTAATTTCTCTATTAAGTCAGGCTGTAGGCAAGCCTGTAGTGCATTTTCTTTCATTAGTGATTAATGTGGACAGGCCAACTCCACTGTGAGTAGTGAAACTCCTGGATTGGTGGGCCTGGGTCCCATAACAAAGCAGGCTGAGCAAGCCATGGGGAACTAGCCAGTAAGAGACACTCTTCCATGGCTTCTGCATCAGCTTCTGCCTCCAGGTTCCTGCCCAGTTTGTGTTCCTGCCTTTGCTTTTCTTAATGGCCTTTGATTCAGGATAAGGAAGCCATATAAATGTTCCCCCCCTCCAAGCTGCATTTGGTCATGGTGTTTTATCACTTCAGTAGATATCCTAATTAAGATAGACTCACTCAATGGAAAAAAAGCATTGAAGAAGATATCTGGAGATATAAAGACCTTCCCTTCTCACAGATTGGTGGGATTAATATTGTGACAATGGTGATCCTATGAAAAGAAATTTACTAATTCAATGCAAACCCCCCATGGAAATCCAAAGCAGTTGTTACAGAAATTTAAAAATAATATTAAACCCTAAGGACAAACATTTTGAACAATAAAAAATAAAGCTGTTGTGGTATTATTCTGCCTGATTTCAATATATATATAGTATATATACTATGGAGCTATCATAATCGAAAACATCATACTGGAATAAAGATGAATTTCCATTTATCTCTGAGAAACAGTTGAGGACCCATATATACTTAGTTATCCTATGCTCCTAAAGCCAGTGGAGTTTTAACAGAAAGGTGAATAATACATTAAGGAAAATATAGTATCTCCAACAAATAGTGCTGGTTAAAGTGGCTGGATACATGTAGAAAAATGAAACTAGAACCTTACCTCTCACCCTGACCAAAACTCAACTCCAAAGGGATCAAGGGCCTCAACACAAGACCTGCGGCCCTGGATCTCACACAACAGAATGTAGGGAACATGCTTGAAGTTATTGGTACAGGAGAGGACTTTCTGAATAGGACTACAGTAGAGCAGATACTAAGACCAACAATTAACAAATGGGATCTCATAGAACTAAATGCTTCTGAACAGAAAAGACAGCACCATTTGTGTGAATAACAGAATGGGAAAAAATATTTACAAGCTATATATTTGATAGAGGGTTCAATTTTAGAGTATACAAAGACCTAAAAACAAACATAAAAAAAAAACCAATTTAAATATGGAGTATGAAACTAAAGAGAATTCTTAAAAGATAATATACAAATACCTAGAATTGAAATGTTCACCATCTTTAGTCATCATAGAAATGCAAATTTAAAGTACATTGAGATACCTATATATTTATATATGAATAACAACAAATTATGGCACTGATGTGGCAAAAAGGGATCATTTATTCACTGCTGGTATGAATACAAATTGGTATAACCACTATGGAAATCGGTGTGGAGGTTCTTCAAAAAACTGTACAACTATGCCACGATCCAACTATACCACCTTGGGCATATACCCAAAGGATCTTATATGTACTCCCTACAGCAATGCATGCTCATATATGTTAATTGATGCTCACAATAGCCAGGAAATAGAAGTGACCTGGATGTCTGTCAATTAATCAATAGATAAGCACAACGTGGTGCATTTATGCAATGGAACATTATTTGGCTGTTTAAAAAGTTGAAAGTATGAGATTTGCAATCAAATGGGTACAGCAAGACATAATCATCCTGAGTGAGGTATTCCAGACACACAAAGATGATCATTGTTTGTTTTCTCTCATTTGTGTCTATTAGCTGTGAATCCTTAGATATATGTATATCTTTTGGAATACTAGTAGAAGTTAGGAAATTAGTAAGGGTGAAAGTGGTTCCAAATAAGAGGAAAGAGAATGAACACATGGAATAAAGGGGTAAAGGGTAAGAATGGAACAGGAGGTATTAAATGGGATGGGGCAGGTCAGCAGGCAGGGTAGAAAAGGAAAACTGAGAAGGACCATATCACTCAAGAACTTTGAATAAGTCTTATTCAAATCCACCTCCTTCTAAGCTTCCTAGGATATGTACATTCACACATATAAAATGTGGTTAAATGTAATTACCTTATAATGTGGCAATGTCCTTAACTAGACACTAGAGGCTAGTAACATGGGCAAAAAGTCCAATGCCTCTGATCATTCTCAAACGTATTACACTCTACATAATATATTTTTTTTCCTTCTGGATTCTTCTAAAATTTTGTCTTTAGAAAAAAAGATCTCTTCTTGTCACCAACTTTGTGGTATTTGATTATGCTCAGCCTGGGTATTTCATCCATGTTTCTTGTGCTTGATACTCATTTAGTTGCTTAGATTGATGGATTGTATAGTTTTAATAAAAGCTTGAAAATTTCAGCCATTATTCTCTTTTCCTTGCCTACCCCACCAACCTTTCTCTTTTTGAAAGGCTTTAATTATATTTATAATGGGCTGCCTAAAATATTTTCAGAGTGAAAAGGTACTCTAATGCTTTTTCTACTATTCTCTTTTCCCTCAGTGCTTTGGGTATTTTTTTAAGGTTTTAAATTGAAATAGAATTACATCATGTCCCTCCCTATCTTTCTTCCAGAAAACCTCTCCCAGCTACCTGCCCTCACCCCCATTCCATCCCCCATTCTCAAGGTGATAGCTTCTTTAAGAAAAAGACTATTGCTACGCGCATGTATATACACATACACGTACATATACATATACACGTACCTGTACATACGTGTGTGTGCGTGTGTGTGTACAATCTTCTGTGTGTGGTTTTGTTGTTCCTGTGTGTGTGGCTTTATGGATGACTACTGGTCATTGGAAAAATCAGTAAGTGGACTCATCCCTGGGAGAGGCTAATTCTCCTTCTCCTAAGCTTCTGTTACAGCAGATGGAGACCATCATGGAAAACCACAACTAGACACAATACAAACACCAACAGTGCTTCAGTTTGAAGAATTTCTCTGACTCTGCCTTAAGGGTTTGTACTAATTTCTTCAGTGATATCCAGCTAACCATTAATCCTGCTCCTTATTTTTTCCTCTGTCACCTTAAAATTTTCAATCTAGATATTGACTGTAGGCATTGGTTGTGTTTTACATGACACTAATCATTCTTGAACTAATGTGATGCAATTTTATGACTGTTTGAATGTTGATTGTATTCATTCTAAAACTTACATGTGTTCTGGGTTGGTTTTAATTAACTGCCTTCTCTTTTAATGTCTTTGTTCTTACTTTTTGCATGCTTGGCAATGTTTTATTGGAATGTAGCTACTGCATATTTTACATGCTAGATTTTTTTTGTTACTAGAAATATGGCTGTGCTTAGCTCTAAAGTACAAATAGTATATTTGGAATAGGAATAATTATTTTTGTATTAACTTAAGATTTATAAAACTGGAACAAAGCAATGCTGAATGTGTTCCACTGTTGAAAGGAGCCCCTTTGCACATTCCCTTTGCTGCCAGTATGCACTGTGAGATTCCCCACTCTGGCTGTTGAAATGGGCACTATGCCTATCTCTGACTCCAGCACTATTATTTTTAATCATTTCTCATGGGTCTTTTCCAAATTTTACTTGTTTTCAAGTACATGTTTCTACTGAACACTTAAAGGAAGCTCTCTGAAAGCTTACTTTCCTGTGACACATGTAGTCTCCTTTTTTCTAGTCTCTGCCCTGTTCCCAAATTTCTTTATTATGTCAGACTTGAAAGTCTGTTTCTTTAATTCAGGGATTTCCCCAGGATTTTCCTGATTTTGTCTTTAGTACCTTAGCCTCCAGGCTTTTCCAGTGGAGAGATGTATTTTCATAGGTTTTGTTAATTTTTTGATTGTTTTATGCAAGAGTCCAACTATGATTTTTATCATTAGTTCTTTACTAAAAGCATAAACACTGACAGTTATTTACTTATTTATTTAATCCATTATAACAAAAAAAATAGGAAGAAGCAAACTAGGAGCCAAAGCAGTTCCTCTTCTATAAACAAAAACTGGAAATTTTGTGCATGGTTTGTAATTTCCAAGGCCAGATTTGCAGACTGAAAACATTCTCCCTTTGTGCATTTTTAGGAATTTCATTGTGAAGAGTTAACAAACATATTAGTTGAGTTTGGAGTCAGTATGAATGTGTCATTAATATTTTAAGTGTTTTCTACTTTGGGTATGTAAACAAAAAATATATATATTTGACATTCCTGTGGTGTCATGGAAAGAAGAGGAGACTCGGAAGAGCAGTCAGCATCTTCTGTGAGTCCTGAAGCAGGTCCTGGCAGGATGTAAATAGGTGACTACAGAGAGAGCATTTCTTCAGTTTCCATTTCCAGAGGTGCTGCTGGAACACAGTAAGAGGCAGAGCACAATGGTAGCAGAATGAGACTGTCTAGTGGTTATCTACGTGCCATGGTTGTGAACAGGTATAACCATGATCCTTAACAAGTATTCACACAGAGAACTTCTTTCAAGAGCTAAAGAACTCAGTGAGAAAGCACAGAGCAGTTTTGGCATAAGAATAAGAAGATTCAGGGCAATGGTGGAGTAAGCCTTCAATCCTAGCACCTGGGAGGCAGAGGCAGGTGAATCTCTGTGAGTCTGAGGCTAGCTTGGTCTACAGTGTAAGTTCTAGGACAGCCAGATGTGACAGAAAAACTCTGTCTTAAAAAACAAAAAAAGAAAAGAAAGGAGTAAGAGAAGATACATTAAAGAAAGAAGGAAAGACAGAACTGCCTGTGTCACCACTCTCCAACACCTAGCTGCGATCTGGAGAAGGATATACCACTTGGAAGGAGAAAAATTTAAACCAAGGCCATAGACTTACCTGGAGTTTACAAGACTTGACTGTGATTTTAGTCATTCTGAATTGTACACCCCTCAGACTATGGGACAACCCTGTGTCTGGGCTTCATATTCTAATGCTCAAACAGTGTCAGCACCCCAACCAAATCCTCTTGGCAAGCCTGGACTTCCATCGCCACCTAGTGCTTTTAATAGTAGGCAATGATCACAGCTTTGAAAAATAGATGTCCTTCTTAGAATTTCTTCAAGAGCAGGAACAAAAGAGACAGACTACGAAAATTGGAATCAATAGGCAGCCTTTCAATTGAAGGCATTATCATGTAATAGTATGACTCAAGAATTTCCATGCTATTTGGGATCTTACTAATACACAGAGGCAATGGAAATAAGGCAATGGAAACTGATGTAGAATAAATGGTATGTGAGAACTAAGCAGATAATTTTAAGTAGCTGCTTTAAGAAAACAACAACCAAAAAAATCAAGAAAATAAAGAGAATTAATCAATCTATCAGAGAAAGTTAGTAGGGAAAATGAGGTAATTCTTTAAAAAGAAAGCAGAAACCTGTGTACAGAAGAGTACATTCAATAAAATGAAAACTGGGATCAGAGCCATTTGTAGCAGAATATAAGCAACAGAACAATCACTGGACTCAAACTACTTCACGCGCACAGTTGGAAGAACATAGGACCAAAGGAACAGAGAGGATATGGTTGTTGGAGGCCTGATTGGAAAATAGGGAATGGCATTGACAGAACTCAGGTGAAGGAGGTTCCAGGGGGAATTGGGAATGTCTAAAGTAGAGAAAGATTACTCAAAGAGATGATGCTGGAAAATTCCATCTTTAGAGAAAACAATCATCCAGGCATAAGAAGATGAAAGGTCAACATTCAGATTCAACCCAACCATATCTGCACCAAGATGTATTGCAATTACCCAAAAGATGAAGACAGGGATTCTCAAAGGAACCAGAAGAAAAGAAACAACACACAAGGGGTTTCAGGTTGCTTGACAGCACAGTTCTCACCAATAACGTTAGAGGCCAAGAGAGTAAAGGGAGATATTTAAAGTGATGAAGGTACAGGATTGGGGGAGCACGGCAAACAAGATTATTCTGCCAAGCAAAACAATCCTCTAGAAATAAAGGAGAGGTGAATACATTCTCTGAAGAACAAAAACTGTATTTATCACCACCAGACCTATCTTTCGATCAATTCTAAGGGGAGTTCTTTATACTAAATGAAAGAGCCAGAACAAATAAGAAGGAAACATTGGAAGGTATACATACACCTTGAGGGGGCCATTATTCCAATTAGCTTGTTATTCACTGCAAGACTACTCTTGTCACTTGATCTTTTTGGATTAGTCTTGCTTGAAAAGCATTAAGTTGCCCCCAAGAAAACAATGGTTAAAATCACTCTATATGTTTAGGACTGATGTTAAGGAATGGGCTTAGAAATGTAAAATTTTCTGTGTAGAGAAATGCAGACTCATTGTAACTACGGTTAAAAAATAAATATGACCCCGGAGAAGCTGAATTCATAGGACAATTCAAATGTAACCTCATAAGTAACCTTTCATTCTGTCGGAACACACTAGCCAAAAGATTGGATGAAAGGAAATGTGTTCCAGAAACGACAGTAAAATGAACACTTCCAATGTTTGTGGTGTTCGGTTTAAAAACCTGAAATCACTTACTCATTAGTCAAATTATTCTCTGTAGATTTCAGAACTCATTAATGGGATACAAGTTTCCCTTCACCTTATTAAAACAAAATTAAATACAAGGGGTTTGAGTCCATCGTTCTACTCAACTATTTTTTTTTCATTAAAATATACCCTTATGGTAGCTTAATTAGATTCCACTCAAAAGTCCAGATAGCCTTTGGACATTTTATCTTTACAGTGAGAAAATAAACAAAACTAATCATGGTGGCTTATTGGTGACCCAATAGTCTCCTCACACTGATAAAAACCACCACATATCTCAAGACAGAGAATCAAATCAGCTTCACATGAGCTTACACAATTGATGTTACCTTACCTACTCTTATAATTTTCTTATTAAAGGTCTTCTATTTAATCTTTTTTTTAATATCTCTTTTCTATTGTCTTCAATATATATTTGTGGTACTGACTGCATTTTGGTTTTTTTTTATTAGTATGTGCTAGCTATACATAATGAATTTGATCATGATATCATCATGTATGCATATAATGTATCTTGCATATTTATTCTCTGATACCCTTTCTTGTCCCCCTCCCGCCTTTGTCGTTTCCCTTCCTCTTCCCAACTCTGACAATCCTTCTTGACCATGATGTTTATGGCCCTATTACACATACAATACTCGGGCTGGAGAGATATCTCAGTGGTTGAGAGCACTGACAGCTCTTCCAGATGTCTGAGTTCAACCACATGGTGGGACACAACCATCTACAATGGGGTCTGATGCCCTCTTCTGACATACAGGTGTACTTGCAGTTAGAGCATTCATATGCATAAATGAATAAATTTTTTTAATACACAATACTTATTTTATACAAATAAAATAACCATGCATGAAAATTAAGGGTTAAAAAAAGTCTAGCAGTTAGGTTTCATGTCCAGTGTTGAGGTTCTTTTAGATTGTCTTTGGATCTGGGGGGAGCACTGCTAGTCTAGGTAGGATATTTTCATTTAAACTATATAACTTTAGGGAACATCTACCCCTAGTGAATGAAAGAGTCAAGTGTTTGTTTCTTTGTCTAACTCTGATTAAAGTTCACGCAGCTCTTTCATCTGTACAGGTAGCCATTTCATTATGAATTACTCTGACAGCATTAAAAGTTTAGCAGAGGGATAAACAGAAAGTTTTTTTCTGGAAATGGACAAAGAATTGAAGGATATTCTACACAAAATTGTAAAACCTGAAAACTTTTACTTTGCATTTAAGATCAATGAACTTGATTCTTTTTCAGTGCTTTTCTAGCCAAGGAAGCCCAAATTTCCACTGTGATTAAGAGAATTCAAGAGACCAGAAAGTAGAAGGATTGGCTTTGTAAGTATATATAGACAAGGCAGGATAATTTATTATTATGTTTGAATGCTCACCCTTTAAGGGAAAGGGGAGACAGCTTCTTCTACAACACACTGAGATGATTTGAAAACAGTGTAACCAACTATCACTAAACTTTTGTCTCATTTATATAAGCAGAATTTTGGAACAGAAATGATTGTGGTCTTCCTTCGAACTCCTAACCTTTTATATGTGAGTGTTTCCGGGCACATAATTGCAACTGGATTGTACCTTGGCATAAGAGTAAAGCTTTCATTTGGCAAGAGATTTTCACTACATCAAGACTTTATGATCCAGTAGGTTCAGTCTAAGAATAAATGGCCATAAGTAAGTAACTGACAATGAAGCTTTCCAAAATCCTAGTCAAAAGCATCTCATTCTCCAAATATCATGTGACACTTTTCTTGTATTACCTCTTGTTCACTATCATTTGTACATTTGACATCATTAGTATCCGTACCTCTTTGACTCTACCACCTCTTTGCATATTGTGTTCTTCTTTTCCCTCTTACCTATCTAAAGCTGATGGTCTCTCACAGTTTTCTATCCCCCTCCAGCTCCAACATTTTTCTTTAGTGTACTCCAGACCTATACCTAAGGGCAGAAACATCTGTGCACTGAGACAGTAAGGCTGTGATTGGCTCACAGCTGAATCTCTTCCCTTTAAATTGCCTTCCACTAAAAGCTGATTTTCTCACAGTTATATCCCCCCTCCATAAGCAGCCTACATCCAAAGGATGGTGATATGACCATTCAAAATTCCAAAAACGTATCCACTGGTGAGGATATCTTTTCAGGGTTATGCTAACTTTGTACTCATAGTGAAATATTAGAGGACTGTGTTGAAATCACATGACATTCCTCCTTTCTTCCGGCCTCATCCTTCTATCATCTTTTCATAAGTTTATTCTCCAAACTATTGCCCTATAAAATGTCTATACACACATGACAGAGAGAGAGAGAGAGAGAGAGAGAGAGAGAGGAGAGTCTATAGCAGATAATAAGACATATGTTGGTGGCCTATGGAGTTGTGCTCAAAGTAAATTCTAAAGTCAAATTTTACATTTGGATCTTATGTCTCCAAACTGGCAATAAGAACATTTCTTTATGGAACTCTGGCAGGTAGAAATAGCATAATTTTAAAATTCCTACTAATTACTAAAAATATAGGATTTGATGCTACAGGTGTATAAAGCATCCTAAAAGGATACTAGAAAGCTAGCCTGATTATTCATCAGTTTAAGGCAAATGACGGGAAGTTTCCTCAGCCACTTGCAAAGAGTCTTTAATCTAAAGCAACTGGAGATCAAAGAGAGCTGGTTATCGGGCCCAGAACTTCAATGGCTGTGACAGACAGTATCAAGTAGAATTCTGAAAACTTGAAGAGTCTGCTGCACCAAGATTAGCACCTTGAATGTTAAGTAATGCAATTCTGAGACTTGAGAACATGTAGGACTTTGAAATTTTGGAATGTTCAAATTTTCTGTGAACATTCTGGTTTTCTGGGATGGCCTTATCATCTCTGTCAAAATTGTTATTCTTCCTGCTTCGCTTGAGCAGAATCAACTTGCAGACTCACCAAGATTGTTGGCAGAATCTATTTCCTTGTAAACGTGAGACTCATGGATTTAATTTTTTTCTTAATTAGCTACATGCTACTCTTCACTGTAAGAGGACATCCATGTGCTCATAGATGGTCTCCAATATGGAAGCTTGACCTGCCACGATGGGCAATAATTTTCCAAGGATAATCTCTGCAGGATCAAGTGTAGTGGCACATACCTGTAAGCCTAACACTTGAAAGACAGAGAATGGACTATCACAAGTAACTTTCTTTCCCAGGGAGTATATTTATGAATCTTAGCTAATACACTCTGATTTCTCCATGATTTTCCTTCAAATAGCAATATTTACAATTTTAAAATTCGTGATCACAAACCTTGACGGTGCCCAGAAATCTCATGATACTTACTTTGTACACCTGTTCATTTCACACTGATGTGCTACATTTTCCCTTTCCTCCTTGTTTTTCGACACCCTCTTTTTCACTCTTACTTTCATCTGATGACCTTACTCTTTTACTTTGATGGGAAAATACAAGCATTCCCTCCATCTCACCTAGGCACCAGATCCTTTTTGTGCCTATCAGAATTCATAGCATTTACACTGCTGGAAAGGGCTATTTCCAACAGAAGTGAAATCTTGTTGTAGACCCCATTCCTCAAGGACCTTACTACACACATTCAACTTCACTCCCGTGTGTAATACTTTTTGCCTCTCTGCTAGGGTTTCTCTCTTCACACACAAACGCCATGCATTGTGCTTTCTTGTCCCTCTTGACATCAGGCCATCACCCAGTCGCTGCTCTACTTTCTACTCTTATGAGAAGATCCTCTTCCAAAAGGATAATCTCTAGCACAAGCAAAAGGCAATCGCTTTATTGTAGGGACCTAAGAAAGTGTGTAAGAGAAATGAGAGAGGAATACAGAAAACTCTTCTGTGGATCTTTTGTTTTCTGTATTCTTTCCTCATTTATATTCTTTCTCAAATCAACTGGCTACCCTGTTACTAAATCCAACAGAAATTAAAAAATCCTCACTTGCCAGAGCATTGAGTATAGACACTCATCTTCTCTTTCTTGGAACATCTTATTTAAATTGCTTCCAAGGTTTTACATTTTATTAGCCAGGGTTCTCTAAAGGACCAGAACTGACACAATGAATGTGCATACATGTTTATACGAAAAGTGGATTTATTAGATTAGTTTACATAAGACGGTCTGGATAGTCCAACAATGGCTACCTCATGTTAGAGAAGGCAAGAATTGCAGTAGTGGCTCAGTCTACAAGTGAATGTCTCAACAGTCCCAATGTGAAGACCCAGAGAACTCCTGGAGAGCTGTTATTATTCAGTCTACACTGGAGCCCAAAGAAAGTTGTTCTAATATGAGTGAAGGGAAGCAGGAGCAATAAGACTGATGAACTTGCCAGAAAGAGGGAAAACAAGCAGACAAAAGGCAAACTTCCCCACTTTTAATATGGGATGCCACATTTAGGATGGGGATTTCTATTTTATATTATCTTGTCAAGAGAGTCCTTCACAGTAGTGTCCAACAGCTTGCATTTTACTTGTTTTGGATACAATCAAGTTGAAGATCAGGATTAGCTATGACATATATGATTCTAGATATCCTGTTTCAACAGATTCTGTCTCCCTCTCTTCTACCCATCCCCTCTCATATTTGTTGTGTTTGGACCCTAGGGTTTCATCCTTTGACCTCTTCATTTTTCTTCTCTGTTGGCACTTTTTCTCCATCATAAATTCATTCTGCCATATAGCTCCCCAAATTACACTAATGTTAATGGCTACTGCATATATATTTATGAATAGATTTTCTGAGTCACAGGCTTATACATAAACCTATGTGTGCAACATCTTTACATTTTTTAAACAATAATATCTCAAAATAATAGCTTTACTTATTCTTTGAGTATTTTTATATGTATACAATTTACTTTGATTGTATCTACCCCCACTTCCTTCCTACAGCTCCCCACAAGACTTTCTGATGACATATTCCTTCCTCAACCTCATGTCATCTTTTTCATCCTACTTATTCCAATTAGTAATGTCCATGAGTGTGCATGAGTATAGGGCCATCCACTGCAACATAGGCAATCTGGCCACTGCACACCCCACCTTCTCCAGCTACCATCATTGCCAATAGCTCCTTAGTTAGGAATTGGGCTTCATGAGCCCCTCCAACATCCACATTGGAATGCTGACTGGCTTGATCTTGTGTGGGTCACCACAGCTGATTTGAGTTCCATAAATGGGTGAGCAAGTGACTTAGTGAATTCTTCTGTCTCTGGCGTCACACATCAGAAACACAAATGGGAATAAAATGAGAAGAGCTGAGTGGATAAATATGAATGGTGCAATAAACAGGGGACAATGACTGTGGGCACCGTCTCTCTACCTGAGGGAGCAAGGTAGTATTTGAGTGCCAGAATGGTGAACATCTGTTGGATGAAGCAAGCCAACAGAAGTTGTGACTTTCAGTGGAAGAAGCCCACACTCAGAAGCAGCCTATAGGAAAAGAAATACCAATCCTAAGCCTCTTCTTGTCCTGTGTCTCTTGATGATGATACTTCTGCTGGTGAAGACCAACTGAAAGTTTGAGGCAGGGAAGCCTTCCAGACAGCCCCTTGTGGCCAGAACCTCAAACATAAAGTAGGGCAAGGAATGTTGGGTACACCTGCTTTACTCTTTGCCACTCTCAGCTTCTTATGGACTGAGAAGATCAAAAGAACTGTTCTAATAGCAGCACACATTTTCTGTAGAAGATAAATTCCATTTATGCTAGAAACTGTGTGTCTATAACTTCCATTTCCCATTGTCTTTTTAGCACTTATTTCTTGCCTTTTAAAGTAGAAATATTCACTCTTTGGAAGGTTCAGATTTTCTTTAACTTTGAATCACTATAGTTCAGATTGTTTTCCTCAAATCAAATGCTAACCTTTAAAAGAATGTCTAAAGGCTACATTCTTTGGCCTGTTCTATTTAGGTGACTAGAAGAAATAGCATTGAAATTTGCTAAAGGCATCTTTGGAAATTTTTTGAAATGAGTCTTATGGGTTTTTTTTTTGTTGTTGTTTTTTTTTTTTTAAACAAATGGAAGCAGAGTAAAATCAAAGAGCTGAAGCAACAGCCCTGCTGTGGAAAGATAAAACTCATCTCTGGTTAAAAATAGCATCTATAACTGCTGATGAGAAGGAAGCACATCTGGTAGAGGGAATGTATTTATCAGGTGACACGTTGGAGAAGGTGCCTGAAGCATTTATGACATTGTGACAGTGCCAGCATGATGATGCCCCTAAGAAGCTAAAATGAAAAACCGGCAGAGCACATTGCCTACAGTGTTTAGGGTGGAATGTGACTGGGCAGACTGGTTATATGTCTTGTAAGAGTGGGATATTCCACTTGTCAAAGGCACTTCCCCTCCCTTCCTTGTGACTTTCCTTTTAAAGGGACGGAAAGGGGGAGCACAAAGAAGAAGAAAGTGTTATATATGATAGGCAATGTCACAGTGAAACCTTTGGTTTTGTATGCTAACCAAATGATCAATTTAAAGGGTACTTTAATGAAAATACAAATCTAAGAGGAAAGTATAATTAATGGATCCGCAATGAGACTGGAGAAGAGGAGCCCATCATTAGAAGGATCCAATTCTGAAGGCACAAGGACCAGCTCTACAAACCCTTGAGGATGTCATGATAGGTTGAGTATTAATTAGTCTTGAATATTCTGAAATTTAGAGGTTCTGAATGGAGGTGGCTCTGCTTCTATGCCTTGCTTTACATGCATTCAATATGGGTAATTCCCATCTTATTTGTATCTGTGATGACTCTTTTTTAAGTAACATGCAGAAGTTCCCAGGATAGGACGTGGTTTTCTTTAATAGCCACAGTGTGACCACAAGGATAATAAAGAATTAAAAAAAAAAAAAACATAAACAGCTTTGAATAAAAAGATCAAAGCCACGGGAGATAGATTATTTAACTTCAGGAATTCTCATAAAGACATGAAATGAAGGTAGTGTAACACTTCCTCAAGAACTGACAGAGCTGCGGGTGAAAGCAGGGTCCATTAGTAGACCCACATGTCAAAGGTTGTTTGATTTTGTGTGTGTGTGTGTGTGTGGAGCCAAACTAACCTAATAGAAAAGTCTTTCCAATAAATAATGCTATAGACAATTCATATAGTGAAAGTAAACTTTCTGTTTCACATTCTATACTATAATCTACTGAGCCAGATCCTGAATCTAGACAGAGTAGAAACATCTATAAGGTTGGAAATGGAGAGATGGTTCAATGGCTAAGGGCATTTGATATGTAATCATGAGGATTAGAGTTCAAATCCAAGCATTCCTGTAACTAGTTAGGTGTCCTGTTTATGACCATGACTGTAGCACAAGATCCAAGCAGATAGAGGAAAAAGTATTGCTGAGGTTTGCCTCAAATGTGACTCCAAGATTCAATGAGAGTCTCAGACTTAAAGTAATAGGTAAAAACATAATAGAGAAAGAAATACACACAGGTGACACCTTCTTCTGGTTTCTTTGTGTGCACACAAGCACACACACAATTAGATACATATATAAGTAAATAAATAATATTTAAAAGTATGCAGCTTCCAGAACAAGATAAAGGTAAATATCATGACAACTTGAATTAGGCAAAAGGTTTTTAGATCATGGAGAGCAATAAGTATAAAATGAAAAATAATAAACTAACGTTCATCAGAATTGTAAAATTTTTCATGGAAAGATATTATTTGGAAAGTAAATAATCAGGCCACAGATCAATAGAAGATAGTAGAAGAACAAACATTTAATACCCAGAATATACACAGAACTACAACTTAACAGAAACACAAACAAGCTAGTTAAAAATACTTGAATATATCCTTTACAGAGGAAGACATACAAATGGCTTAAGAAGCACTGGACAAAGTCTCCTTCTCCATTAGTCATCAGAGAGATGAAAATTGAAACATCTATGGCTTAGCAACACACCAAACACTCTAAAATTAAATTTGCTGGTAAGAACGTAAAAAATGTTGATAGGAATATAGAAAACTTGGGACTTGCATATATCATTGTTGAGACTCCAAAATGATACAACCACTCTGGGGAAAGGCTAGCAATGGCTTATACAATTAAACACCCACCCACAGTATGGCAGTAATCTCACTCCTGGACATTTAACAGAGAAAAATAAAAATGTATGCACACTCACAAAAGAATTTCAGCAGGTTTTTATTTTCAGCACTAAGCCAAAACACTGTAGGGTCATGTGCTCTACCTCTGGCCTTTATCATCAGCCTGATTAAAAACAGTTGTGTTTCTAATGACCTCAAGGGGCAAATGCCATATGTTTATCTGCAGGGGAAAGAAGAAATTGAAACTGATACAGTAGGGAAAAGTCACTGTGCACATAGATACCAAGCATCCATGCTACAGTGATCTCATGCACATGACTAAGACTCAAGTAAGTAACTGTTGGAGACCACAGCACTATGTAAAAGACACATAAATGAAAGTATTTGTCTAACTTATTGCTTCCAATCTTCTTCCTTAATAAAAAATCCAACTAAACTAGTGATAGAAACAACAATTAGTTTCAAAATTAAAGACAAAATGCTTAACTACAAAATAAACATCCAGGAAGCTGCATTATAAAAATATACATGTGCAAGGTTGTGTTCCAGCCCTAGCTCCATACATAGATCAAATAGAGCTAACAAAAGAAAGAACGAAATAAAGGAAGGAAGGAGGGAGGAGGGAGGGAAGAAAGGATGGAAGTAAGAAAGGAAGGAAAGAAGGGAAGGGAGGGAGGGAGGGAGGCAACAAACAAGCAATTAAAGAAAGACTTACGCTGATAGAATACAATGCTTTCCCTGATGCTTTGGTCTTAAGATTGCATCTTTCAAGCCCATCCTAGCTCAAAATTCAGAGTGATTATTTCCAAAACATCCAAATTCAGCAACACTTTCATTATAGACCATGAGATGTATCTTCTGGTGATTATGTGGCTACCTGGTCTCTCTGGCTCAGTGCTGCCCAGCATCCACAGAGAATATCATGTCACTAGACAGGGAAAAAAAAGTTTAAAATTTATTTTATACTGAATATTATTTCACATCATTATGAAAAATGGTAAGTCAAGATTGGCAGCATAGTTCAGAGGTTAAGGACACTTGACTGCAAATCTAACAATCTGAATTTGATCCCTGGAACCACATAAAGCTAGAATAAATGGACCAACTCCACAAACTTGCCCTCTGACCTCTGCACATGTTGTTCATGGTATGGATACCCACACATAAGCATCACAGACACACACAATAATAATAATGTTTTTGAAAATTAAAAGACAATGGTAAATCATATGACTCAGACCATTCCTGGATATACACCGGAAGGACTTGATATCCTACTACAGATACACTTATTAATCCATGTTCGTTGCTACTTGAGTCATAATAGTTAGGAATGTAACAAGCAGAGATGTCCATCGACTAATGAATTAATGATGAAATCATAGGCCCAGGAAGACAGATACTGAATGTTTTCTCTCATATGTGGATCCTAGATTTGTTTGTTCATCTTGTAGTCTTGTAGAGGCCATGAAGCTAGGAGGGATGAAGGGATGCCTTAAAGGAGGAAGGATTATGGAACATAGGTGATATGGAAGAAAGGAGGAGAGGATACTGAGGATGGGAAGGTTTAAGTAGGGGTGATGTGTTGGTATGAGGGAAACAAGGGCTACAGAGGCAGGTTAACCAAAACAAACATGTATATAAAGCAGCCTTGAAACCTACATTTTCTAAGATAATTGGAAATATGAGTTTAAATGCAAGTATGAAAAAGGTTGAGGAGGTCCCAGAGACCATCAAGACAATAAAGGCTCTCGGATTCTTTGTGACTGCCCACCAAAACTAGAGGTAGGACTATACTGATTAAAACGCCATACACCTTGGTTATAAATCAAGCTGGAACTGAGCTGATAGCTTCCAGCTGTTTTTCTGCTAGAGGGTTCTATGATAGCTTCTAAGAGAACAGTCATCAAAGTTTTACCCAGCTGTGAGCCCTGCAAACTACAATACCAACACGTCAGACAAAACATGCCCACTGGCACAATATTAGTGTGAGTATTATGTGGGTAGCTTCGGGTTGGATTTTAGTGCCACTCCACAAAAGGAACTCACACCTAGTACTGAAAACTCCATCAAACCCTATGGCTTGGGATAAAAGGTCCTGATATTGAACCTACTTCTGTTGTTTTGCTAAATGGACATGCTGCCAAACTGCATTCTAAATTTTTATGCTTATACTCATAGATTGATCTGATTCTCAGTCTTGGTCATTGAAGATTTTGTTTGTAGTAGACAACAGTAAAGTTTGTGTGTGTGTGTGTTTGTATGTGATAGGTAGATAGATAGATAGATGATATATAGATAGATAGATACATGATAGATAGATAGATGATTATGGGTTGGCAATACTTCTCAATAGTTAAGGGCACTTGCTGCCAAGCGTCATGACCTGTATTCTGTCTCTAGAATCTATGTGGTGGAAGGAAATAACAGGTTCCTACCATCTGACCACACATAAGCTAAAAAATACACATATACACATACACACATAAAATTAAATAAACGTTTTCAATCTTTTCCTAATGCCATAATGGTGCGTTGCACTATTATGAAGTATGGGGCTGGCACTGTTACATTTGCACAATGCTGTGGGCCAGGCCTGGTCATTGTGCCATGTCGAGTGGAAGAGAAGATGTAATACAAATCTGGGAAAGAGCACAAGGGAATTTTCTGCTTGATGGTAACTTTCTTTTGAAGGGGCTGAGAATTAGGAGAAAAAACTGATGAGATAGAACACTTAAATGACCACATTTCAATGTATATAATTTCCTCCTAATTACAGCAAATATTGAACAGTACACACTGGAGGAAAAGGTCACAGTGAAAAAGCATCATGTAAGTCCCAGCAGCTTATAAATGCAGCAAGAAAATGCTGTGAACTGGTGAGTGAACCACAACAGTTGGATGGCTAACAACAGACGCAATAAGATTAACGTGGTGGAGACATTAGAAAAGAGGTGATCTTCATGAATGCGCACCCTAAAATTCTGTGCATTTAAATGTTAACAATAAAATGAAATTAAAAAAAAAAAACAAGCTAGGAAGATAACCCCTGGACAACCCTGAAGCCCCCCCCCCTTTTTCACATACCCAAACTCTCCCCCACCCACTCCTCTGCATTCAACAACTTATGTGTATGTCGCATCTGTATTTTGCTTTGTATTTGCTGCAGTGTTGCTTGTACCACTTTCCCATCTCTGATGATTAGCATATCGCAGAGTACGACACTTGAGTGCAGGGAAACATATCAAGGTTAACTTCTTCAGTTAACTCTACATTTTGCTTTTTAGCATACCGCTTTAGCTAATTTACTTTGCTCATCTTATTTTCGGACTTTCCGAGTTGATGATCGTCATGACAATAGCACATGTCTCATGAAGCCAGTGTGACAACGTGGCATATGTTAAGACACCTACTCTGTGTACATGCTTCTCTAGTGCACTGCACCCTAACGTACAGACTTTGTAGTCACAAACAGTGATGGCTTGCATCACGTGACTTGTCCCCGAACTGTCACCTCCTTGCCACACTCATGCTGATGCACACGTGGCCAGATGAATGAGATCAGTGATCAAGAGCCTCAGCTGCCCATTGTATCTAAGATTGTGGCCTGGTTCAACAGCAACAATAAAGTGGCCGTCTGTATATTTCTCGGTATACAATATAAATACAAATCAAAAGGCTTAGAGCATAAAGGTAGTTGGTAGTGAATACTGAGGTTTGTCTCAGATAGAGACAAATGTGGTAAAGGTCTATGCTGTCCTACATTCATTATTAATCAGTCCGTAAAGTTACTGAGCATGAGGGAGTAGCAGAAAGAGGTGAGAAGCAGAAATGTGAGGGATGATGCAGTTCTCAAAACATCTATACAAACAGCCCGTTTCTGGCTTTTAGGTCCCCATTCCAATTTCTTCTTGGTCCTAATTTGTGATGTTCATTAGATTCTCTGCTAATATTTTTTCCCACAACTTCCCTTCCCTTCACTTGATCTATATTAAATGTGACTAACTCAGGACAGGATACAGTCAAAGATGCTGACACACATAAAAGCAACGATCAGTGGTCACAGCGATGATCATGTCTACATATCGTTCGTGCTACACACCTAGTTCAAGATAGCTTGCGTTCTTTTTGAAGCACATCCATCATCAACCACATGATCAACTACATCAACCACCATAAGGGCATTCATTAAAATATGTGAAGAACACACACATGCATTTGTGCTCCCATGTCACGAGTAAAAATAGATATATGACCACACTGGGTCCAACAGGGTTGGAAAGGCAGATGCTGAAATTTTGTGAATGCTAATACAACTGCAAGGTCTTCATTTTCTTTTTTTCTATTTCCCCATAAAATAACTCTAAATGGGAGCTAATGTGTGAAATATAGCTGGTACATAATAGATTCTTAAGTTGGTGTGATTTGTGTCCTTAGATAAGGCCTTCAGCCTTTGAAAGCTGTTTGCAAAGTTTTAGACTCTTTTTATTCATTCATTCAGATATACAGAGTGGCTGCTACATGCCAGGCAAGATCCAGAAATAAAAATAAAAACAAGACAGACAATAGATCCTGCACACAGGGCTACATAGAAAAAAAAATGGACAAGAAAGACCCACAAATGGGTGGATACAATGTCTGGTTTAATACTTGACACAGAAAAGGCCCTGGGGGCTCACAAACATGGAAGGTGAATATACTTTAAATATGGGACAGGCACAGTATTTCCTATGAAGAGTGGTATTGATTAAAGCCAAACTCATGAGAAAAACAGCCAGACAAAGAGCAGAAAGAAAGGAGAGCTCTGTCAACAGAGGGTCAGCAAATCTGAAGATCTAGCCACAAAGGCAAGAAACATTCAAGGAACTACATGAAGAGCACAGGTGGGGAAGCATTTGTAAGCTGTAGTAAGGAAATAAAGTTTTATCCTAAGTTACGAAGAGGTATCCTGAAAACGTATACATATAAGTAACATATGGATTGAGCCCATTGTATTGTGTGTGTGTGTGTGTGTGTGTGTGTGTGATTAAAGAAGAAAATACCATGAATTTGATAAAGAGCAGAGGAGAGAAGGAGGAAGGAGGAGGAGTTGTAGGAAGGAAAGGGAAGGGCAGAAATGTTGTATTTATATTATAATTTCAAAAATAAAAATTTCCTAATAAATAGAGGTTTTCAGTAAAAGAGAGCTTCACTAGATTAGATTAAATCTCTTTGTTGATTGGTTAAGTCTTACCAACCCATATACCTGTGCTTAATTTAAAAAAGAAAAAAAACTCCTATATTAAGCAAACTGTTTTTGTTTCTCACCATAACTGCTTCATACGTGGTCTGTAGCCCCAAACTATACTGAAGTTCAAGAAAGACCACTGAATCCAAAACCATTTACTACCACCTAGTCTTCTTCAAAACGTGACTTTGCACAATCACTTAGCTTCTCTGAAAAGCATAGTGATAACAGGCAAACAGCTTTAAAAATATAACCCTATTTGTTATGGAAGGTGTTACTTGGAGGTTTCAATGACAATAATAAAAGACAGAATATCTGAAACAGTCTATTTGTAGAAAAAAATCAGCATCAGTGTAATACAATCTGATGTACCATGTAGATATATTTTACCAGCAGTCTCACTGATGAACAGAATACACACAGCAATCTTCAGCCACTACTCCATGAACTAATTGGAACTTGTCTTTCTTTATATAGGTAATAGTGTAAAGTAGGCACCTGTGGGAGACTTCATTACCCTCACCCAGAGCCATTTCTGAACACTGAATGTAGACAATCTATACACATTGTCCTTTCCCAGTTTAGGCTGGGCTTTCCAATTTGCATTTCAAATTCAAAATGTCAAGCCTAATACTCCTTTTGCATCTCTAAGGGCATGACCTGGCCTTTATAACTAAATGTTAAAACATAACTCGTGCCTGATAGTTGCAATTCCATTTTAGAATCCCTGATGCTGTCATAAGCAGTGTGTAATATGCTGTCAAGCCAAGTTGACCAAACTGCAAAGACTCCGATCTCCATTTAAGCTATTATTCTTAGAGTAAGGAGCAGCTCAAAGCCACTTCCTGTCTCACAGTACTGGGACCAGCAAAGCCGAGGACTAGTCTCTCTGTTCATTTATGTCACCAGAGAAGTTGTTCAAACATTTTTTTCATTGTAGTTCAGTTGCTTTGTTTTGTTTTTTTCAAGTAAATCAGGCATCTTTGGTAGAAAGAAAACCTGTCCTACAACTAGATAGGATGGGACATGTATGAAGAATGTCCTAACATGGTCTACAATAGTCTACCTCGGTGGAAAGAGGAATGAATCCAAGGTATTCAGGATAAAGGTATCTGAGGTACTCAGGAGAAGCAGAAGGAGTTATCAAATGACTCCACATAGGTATGTCCTTGACCAGGCATGGTAATGTGTGTAACTCCAGCATTCAGGAGGCTAAAGCTATAGGGTCATGAATTCAAAGACAGCTTGAAGTACCTTGTGAGTTTCAGGTCAGCCTCAGTGATGTAGCAAGACCATACCTCCAAAATCAACCAGGTTAAAATTGCAATAAAAATTGTTGTTCATTTCAATAGATTTTTCTCATTGTGAACACTATAAAAAAGCTGCCGATAAGTGAACGAGTAAAAGATGACAAAAATATTCTGTCAGTAAATGAATGAATGTTAGATCTAAATGAAACAGCAAACAAGAGAAGTCATAGTTTCTGTCAAAGGAAATTACAGCAGGAAGGGGGAATATGCTGGCTAGTCTTATGTCAACCTCATATAGCCCATACTCATCTAAGAGCAGGGAAACTCAATTGAGAAAATGCCTCCAGAAGATGGCGCTGTAAACAGACAAGCCTGTAAGACACTTTCTTAATTAGCAATTGATGGGGGAGGGTCCAGTCAGGTGGGTGGGGCCATCCCTGGACTGATGATTCTCCATTCTAAAAAAAAAAAATCTGGCTGAACAAGCCATGAGGAGCATGCCCGTAAGCAGCACCTTCCAAGGCTCTGCATCATCTCCTGCCTCCAGGTTCCTGCCCTGCTTGAGTTCTTGCTTGGCCTATGTACAATGATGGACAGTGGTATGGAAGTATAAGACAAATAAACCCTTCCCTCTTCTACTTGCTTTTGGTCATGGTGTTTTATCACAGCAATAGAAATCCTAACTAAATCAGGGAAGCAACTGTAAAATCAAATCAAATCAAATAACCTGCATTTGACTGACTTGTCAGTACAGCTTAAATAAATACGAAATTTTGTAGAAATGAAAATAATGAGGAAATTTTCCTTCTGATAACAGAGATGTTCACAGCAAACCAATTGTCTGTTTGATAAAATTGACAAAAATGCTGGACAGTTCTTTTGTTCCGTGTGTGTGTGTGTGTGTGTGTGTGTGTGTGTGTGTGTGTGTGAGAGAGAGAGAGAGAGAGAGAAAGAAAGAAAGAAAGAAAGAAAGAAAGAAAGAAAGAAAGAAAGAAAGAAAGAAAGAAAGAAAGAAAGAAAGAAAGGTGTTAAAATTGTTTTTGAAAACATGATAGGATTAAAATGGCAGCCAGGGTTTGAAGGGAAAGATTCCATGGGGAAAACAATTGAATGAGTATTTTTCCCTTGAAGATATTTGCAGAGGTCCAAAAAAGTAGCAAGCCCAAGGAGTAGTCAGTGGTTGAGCCATTAGGATACTTACCAAAACTTTGTGCAGCTTTGTGGGAAATGGAGTAATAAAAATACTCTTCAGCTCCTACAACATCTGGAACTAATGTCAACCCCTCAGGTGGTTTGTTAAAATCAAATAGACCACATGTCAGTATAAGGACAGCCAAAGCTAGCATACATTGGCAAGCTAGTTTAGCTAAATCAATGAGTTTCAGATTCAGAGAGTGATCCTGTCTCCAAAAATAAAGGTGGAAAAAGATTAATCACAGATACATGATGTCCACCTCTGGCCTCTGCACATGGGTATGTTCATGGGCACACACACATACACACACACACACACACAACACACACACAACACACACACAACACACACACAAACACATATACAAAAATAAAAACATTTCCAGATAAGAGCTTGGAATATATTCAACTATGAGACTTGTAAGAGTTAAGCCTTAAATTTGTTTTTAAAATGGAAATTAGACAGATTGTACCAATAATGAGAAATTAATAGAGTGCGTAAGTAGTTTAAAAAATAGACTTCAAAGCAATGAGCATACTTGAGATACTAAAATGAATGGTGTAATTGTTGGTTCACCCAGAGGATGTGTTTTCTTGTGGAGATTGGATAGAATGAGCTTTGAGTCACTGTCAAGACACAAGTTGAGATGTGTTAGCATTGGTTTCTGTAACAATCAGCTTACCCTTTAACTGCCTGATAAATTCAGTGATGGCAGAAACTCTATTCACTATTGTGTAGCTAAGATCTGCACAGGAACAGGGGCAGAATAGGAATTCAATACCTAACTTTAACTACAATAGATAGGTGGCTTGATGAACAAATGGTAGTCTCAGAATAGCAGGATATTTTCTATACATCATAAGGAAGATTTTCCTGATTCTGAGCAATGATTACATGGTGTACAGGGTTTTTTGATCTGATAGTAAATTTTAATAGTGCAGGGAAGAAATATTAGGGTCATCCAAGTTGTAAAAGTGAAACAAGTTTCATTAGTAATTATTAGTAATCATAGTTATTTAGTCTTAGAAATTGTATGTCTTGGACCTGATTCAACTGTCCCCTGAGTCTCCACTAACTTCATTTCTCCTGTTCTAACACAACATTCCAACAACCCTGTGGATGTCTGACACATCAGGTGATGTTGAACCCTGTGTTCACTGTGTTGTTTTTCTATCTATATCTGCCTGTAATAAAGTTTAATTTATAAGTTAGGCACAATAAGAGATTAATAATACTACTGATAGAACAATATTCATCATCTAATAAAATTTATAGCATCATTATTCCTGCACTCTGGGGCCATTATTATGTAAGATTAGAGTTACCTGAACAAAATACCTGTGCTCCTGTGACAGTCAGTCTGATAACTGACAGCTGAATGACTAATGTGTGGGTAGTGAATACAAGACAGACACACTGGGCAGAAGGATGAATCATGTTCCAGGTAGGAAGGAAGAAAATGACTGAAGATCTCTCTATGAGATTAAATCTTAGCAACTTTTTAGTGTTTTCATTTATTGTTTTCAGATGTGTTGATATTAGGAGACTAGAACCTCAAAGCCTAAAGACTCCAATTTATACTATATAAAATTATTAGGATTGCAATATGTGTGTGTCTGTGTGTGTGTGTGTGTGTGTGTGTGTGTGTATGTATGTATACACACACAAAAATATGTATGTATAGGTCCTCTTAAAAAAAACTTCATCAATTTCTTCAAATAGTTACTTGGGCTAAACTTACTAATTCTATTTTTATTGTTTCCCTGATAGGAACTTCTTAGTTCTTCCATTACTTAGAATGGAAGTAATGTTGGAACTGATGTTCCAAGAAGATAGTGGTCAAACCAAAATGGTTTCTATGATAATTCCTCTCCCAGGTGTAATGATCACCACTTAATTCTGTCATTTCTAAGATGTCCTTCTGAGCGTGCTCCATAACCTGCCACATTCATTATCTATGTTCTCAAACAAAGAGTCTCAAAAAAAAAAAAAATGAAATCAAGATGTTCTTTAGGAAGTCTGGAAATAGCACCATTCTGTAGGACATTTAAAATCCTTGGGCATCTGCTCAGTTATCATTTTTGTACTGAAAACTACCTGCTTCCCAGTCATAAATGTACTGCACCTTTCTGAAGACCTATAATTGAGTTACTTTAGTTTCCCTGGCAACCAGAACAATTAATTAGGATACTTGAGCATGGTAAGTTTATAGATGCAGAAAATATTTCATGTATAAATAGTGCAATCTGTTAATGCTCAAAGGAATGTTCTTCCTCAGTTGAGAAGCAGGGTTACTTTTTCCCTTTTTGTGTTGATTAATCACACTTCCCCCAATAAACTCTGTAAGTAATATTCAAAACTTAATGTCGATTGGCCCCATTCAGCAGAATTTGCCAGTCCTGGCACTCTCTGGATGGTTGGTGGCCTAAGTACTGGGTGCCTGCTTGGTAAAGCTGGGTCCACTCTATACTTCATGGCAACACTGATAAAAGTATTACTGAACACAGAAGTCCCTGTTCTCTTTATGAGTTGTTTGTGGCACAAAGGATAGATGTATGAAAACTGGTTTTTCTCTGTGATCAGTTTTACACTAAACCAAAAAGAAGATCATCACTTTGTTTTGGAAAATATCCTGCAGGCAATTAGTATACATTTCACATAGAAAAAGAGACATAGGGGCTGTCATATATTGGATATTTACTTAATAGATCAGTCATTAATCCTGGTATTTCACATGCACTAGTCTAATCAGTACAGTTGAATACAATTGAGACTGTGAACCTTTTTCGTGATGTGAAACTGAGACCTTGGAAATTTAAACAAATTGTTCAGATTCATATTGTTTGGAGTTGGAAGCTGTATTGAGATCAAAGCCCTCAGCATCCACACATGTGCCCAGACTGTCACCAATCCTCTGACATGGTTGTGGAAACAAAATCAGAGGCTTCATGAGTTTCTATCAGAAGAGGGCAGAACAGCTCAGTCTCTTGGTTTGTACAGACTCCAGCCCCACCCTTCTGCTCATACAGTTGAAATGGAGCAATGCTTGTAATTCATTCCCTTTGCTAAAATATGATTAGCCATTTGCTGATTTTTTTTAGAAGCTATCTCCAAATTTTTATGCTGTTTCTCAAGAAATAACTGGCAACACATGTAGGTGAGTCTCATGTTCCCATACTGGCTTGTAAAGGGACAGAGAAGGGTAGGGTAAAGGATCTACCCAGGTACTAAAGCTCTTTAACAGACTGTCTATAAACCTAGAGAAGGACCTGTCTTCAGTGCTAGAACAGATGATAGCACATATTACCAGTGATATGTGTTTAACTGGTGAGATGCTCTCGAAACCATACTTAAGGATTAAGCCATGATGTTCTTTTGTAAGGAAATAGTCTCTACAATTATTCTATTTCCTTCCAAGAACCAGGCATAATAATAACTGTAGAAGTCTACCTTCTCCCTTCTTTGACTAAGTTATCATAGCCCTTGTAAATAATGGACACTTTTAGCTATTGTGTCAATAATTCACATACTGAAACTAGGATAAAGGTCACAATGCTCATTAATTAGCAGCCCTGACTATGACCAATTCCCAATGTTACCATTTTCCTTTCATGTACTTGTGACAGTACATGGTAGATTCAGACAGTCTATCGATCTAGTTATATATAATTTTCTTGCATTCCAGTATGCATTTTCCTAAGAAGTGTCACGAAAGATATTACTAATCTTAGCTGAAGAATAGATGAACTTTCTTTTATGCACCCTGGTCTCTGTTTGTATATATATGTGTGTGTGTGTGTGTGTGTGTGTGTGTGTGTGTATGTGTGTGTGTGTGTGTATGTATATATATGTGTATATATATATGTATATATATATTTCATCCTGTTTTATATTAAATTATAAAGTGCATTATAGCATTTTAGATGCTAATTCCAATGCACAAATATTCTTTGTATTTCATTACATCAGAGTACATTTTAAAATTTAAGACAGATTCTCGAACTGAAGGTTATCATCTACACCAACTTGCTAAGAACATAGAAAGGTCTAAAGGTTGTCCTCATTAAACATGACATACCATTTACAGAATACACTCATTACACAAGATGTCTGGCATTTTTATCTCTCTTCCTTCTCATTCCTTCTTTCTTTTCTTTCCTTCATCCCTCCCTCCCTCCCTCCCTCACTCCTTCCTTTTGTCTTGTAAAGAGGGAGAGAGTAGACAAGGAATAGGAATGAGGTAGACTCAGTCTCCAATCTTGGAATTAGAGAGAAGAGGCTGTGCCTATGAATCAGATCAATTGGTCCACATCATAAGATGCCAGAGGAAGTACTTAATGACTCATGTGCAGAAAGGGAGATTTTTTTTTTTTTGGTCTTTTACAATTAGCCCTTAGATAAGGTTTGATACTTGCTTGTGTCATGTCTTCCTGGAAAAGCAGCTATGAGAATGGAATGTATTATCTATTACTGGTAAGAAGATCTGACCACATCTGAATAGTTTAGTATCAATACTGCAATATTTGCTGTCCTACTTTTATTCCGTTGCTGTGACAAACAGTATGACCCAAAATGACTTGGGAGGGAAGGGTCTCTTTCAGCTTACATGTCACAACCTGTCACTGAGGGAAGTCAGATCAGGAACTCAAGGAGGAGCTTGAAACAGAAACCATGGAGGAACACTGCTTGCTGGCTTGAGAAGCTCATGTTGAGCTAGTTTTCTTATATAATTTTCTCATATGGTGCTGCCCATAGTGGGCTAGATCCTCTCATGTCAATCAATAATCAAGGCATCCCCCCACAGATCTAACCACAGGACAGTATGATATAGGCAATTCTTCACCCAACTCTAGACTGTGTCAAATTGACAATCAGAGCCTACTTGGTCCATATCCTTTTGGTTTACAACATCATTCACAGTTGCCACCTGATCCATTCCTGCATAATTATGTGTTTATTCTGAAGTCATTTGTTCTAACATCACCTGATGTTTTTCTCTACTTTTTACATATTACAAGTTATTGATTAGAAATTCAATGTTGATGATATGGAAAAGAGTAAGAAAGGCTACTTTTTATTTTATGCTAGTCAGTGCTTGATGCTTAGATATTAGGAGAACATGAGACAAAGAACATCAAGCCTGAGCTATACACACATCCATAAATTTTCCTCTTCATCTCACTTTCTGTGAGCCTCACTTTCACTGGAGTCCACTCTCCACCTGCCTCATGGAGTCTGACCCTACGTACCTAATGACCCACAAGAACAATGTATTTTACAAAGCTTTTGGACACTTAGAATCTATGTTGCAATAACCCTAAACTTAGCATCCATGTTGTAATAACCCACACTTAGCATATAATATTATATATTATAATGTTATAATAACCCTGGAAAGTATGAAGATAGCTTGATACATACTTCACCTAAGTCCACACCTACTACTTTTTTTTCTCTGAAGAGAGAATTAAAATCTCAAGAGTATCATCACACAATACAGTGTATGATATTTGGTCAGATTTTATGTCTACATGGAATGTGAGCTCTCTTCTTTCTTGCTTTTTCTTTACCCTTCCCAACCATCTGCCTCCTAAGACGGCTTTCTTTGGTAAGATGCAAGCCAGAAAGGAAGCAAATCTCCTGCCCCTTTTGACAACAACAGACCACATCAAGATATACTGTGTGCACGTATGAAATTGTAAAGAAACAAATAAAAGATATTTTAGAGAAATAATATAACAACATCTTTGAATGTTAAAAAAAATGTAAATACTTTGTTGACAAAAGATGTGTTTGGAATTTCTTTGGGGATATTCCTCCCTGAGAAGGACATAGAATGGTCAGTTTGTATGTATTTGCTCTAGCCAAGTACAGAACTGCAAAACTGTGTGCTGTGGATCAAAACACAAAGGCACACCCCCTAGAGGAGTTTCGGGTCCCTATTTTCCAGCATTTCCCTGCTATTTGTTCACATATCCCTGCCTCAGTTCCCTTGTATTGTTATTGTTGCTTTGTGTTTGTTCATCATAGTTGTTACCAAAGTACCTGGCATAGAAAAACTAGCTAGGAAATATATCCTGAACCGAACAAAACAAATCATTCAGCAGTGTGGGAACAGATGCTCATTTGCTTATTGAAAGCTCCAGAAAATAAGGTTCTAGTGCAGCATTATAGAGAGCGTGAACAGAGGGGCAAAGGAGTACCTGCTGACAGCCAATGAGGTCATTTCCATCCATCTGGACAGGTGATGATGTGATGCCTGCAATGGTGGGAGACAGAAGTACTGTCCATATGGCAGGCATAACACATGGTAACTCATCAGCTCTACAGAGAGAAGTAGAAACCTGAGACTCCCTCCATCAAAACCCTACATAAGCACATATACAGACACAACCCCACGGCATACAGGTCAGTGTGCATGAACACATACACACACACACTCACACACATGCACATACACACACACATATACACACACACATGTACACACATACACACACACACACATACACCATTAACAACAACTTGACAGCCACATGCTACTTATGACTAACAGAGTTCAAATTCTAAGACAACACATAAAGAAACATGTCTCCTGCCTGAATCCTGGCACCTTTCCTCTCAGCTTATACCCTTTGAAAGGGTGCATCTTGAAAATTTTATAACCCACAAAGACATTTGTGTAGAACAGGTGGCCAGAAGCAGGTTGTGCCCAATGTTGTCTGTCCACTAGGTAAATGGGTATCAAGCCACTAAGCATCTGTTAGGTGGGAGAAAATTGAAACACAGCAACCACCAAAATTCTCTAACCAAACCAGTGAATGAAACAGCAATCCTCCTGTGCTCACTTACAGAAGAACATTTGTACATTAGACTTCCTTCACGATGCTTACAGCCATTGCCTGAGAGGTATTCTACAATTTGCTTTAGCTATTTAATTCTACCCCGGTATAAATTGAACTGCATTCCTGACATTCATTAACGCACACATATCCATTCATCTTTGTCCCGTTTTTGCTTCAGGAACCAACCTTGCATTGCAAAGATAAAAGAAAAAAAAATTGTACACAGAGCCCATAAAGACCCACTGATAGAGTGATAGATCTTCTTTAAACACTGGGGCATTACAGGGTTTTATGAAGCAGTAAAACTTTCTCCAGGCATGAGAAGTGCAGGCTGACAGAAACCATTTTATCTATAAGGCATTAAAGTGCCACATTGGACAAGCATAATAGAAGGGAAAAATAATAATTTCAGGAACAGCAGCCAACTCCTCAAGCAGAAAGGATCGGACCAAGAGATACCTAATGATCTTCAAGAACACTGGCCTCCACATTCCTGGGCTTTCAATCAGGACATTTGGCTGCTACTTCGCCTTCTACTTCACTGCAAAAAGCTGTAAAAAAATTTTTTTTTTGAAGAAATTCCATAAAGACTTTCCTGATGTAGAAATTTGGATGCTACAAGAAAGAAGAGGTCTTTCTCACCCCATCTTTCCTCATTGCCATCACTGTAGCAACAACAAAGTTTGCTCTGCACACTTCCTGAGTGTCTACTATGGAGACAGCAAGGCTCTCTTGGGAAGTCTGTGCCCTCAATCCTTTGTTCTTATGGGGAAAGAGATACCATAAGAACCAGAAACAAAATAATTTATTTACATATTTATCATGATCACGTGAACAAAATAAATGATGTTATAACACTTGGGTAGGAGGGAGGGATATGCAGAAAGTAAACTTTGGATTGGGTGATCTGTGGAAAACGTTTTGAGATGGAACACAGCACAATGTGCTCAATGACTCATACTTCTTAGTCTCCATGTTGCAACTCTGGAAGGAATCCCCACTGTCTGATTCACATTGCTTCTGTCTTTAGGTAATTTGGCTTGGAAACTGTTCCAGTTAGAAGAATGTTTGTCCTACTTTTACAGAAATGCACTCCAAGTGGTTTTAATACATTGTGGGTTCTAGTCTTTATTGGTGCTTCTTCTGCTTTGATCCAACTTCCTGCATGCCTTAATTTAAACACCCATCCTCTTTCCAGCTTTACTGAAAGACCTGAAAAGTGATTATTACCTCATCATCAAGCCTTCTGTTCCTCAGATCAGTTTATTGTCTTTATATCATGCCTGAGCCCTTGGATATGTTTTTCCTTGCTTTGGATTTTCTCAGTTGATCCCATCAGTGACATCTCTAGTCTTCTCTCTGGCTGTGTAAAGGTGTTCTATTTGGACAGAGTAAGAGTGTTCATTCCTTTACACAAACTTGGCATACAAGACTCAGTAACCCAGAGAGGCACAAATGATGCTTCTATGAAAAGATAAGATCATAGTCTAGAGAATGCATAAGAGAATTAACTGTGTATTGCATCAAATCTGTTTGCCTGTTTTGACACAAGAGATGTTTTGTTGTTGTTGTTGCTTTTTCCCTTGTCAGCTCAATTAGATTTAGGGATGTTTAGGAGATGAGGAATACACAACCCAGGGGTGTATCTGAAGCAGTATTCACAGAGACAATTTGATCACGAGTGTGTCACCTAATCCATGGTTTAATCTGTTGATGGATTCAATTTTTGGATAAAGTGTTTGTGAAGTGATAGAACTGAAAGGTAAGGCAGAGTTGGAGAAAGTGGGTCAGTGAGAAATGGCTTTGAATTGTATATCGTGGCCCTGGCTCCTTCCTGTTTCTCTTCTCTACTTCCCGGCCGCCTTGCCTCTCACTCAAAGCAATGGATCCAGCTGAGCTAAAATAAATCCTTCTTTCTGTAAGTTGTTCATGCCAGGTATTCTGCCACAGCAACAATCCGTATGGATTGGGGACATAGTTCCTCAGAAATTGTCTTTATCATTTTACTTTGAAAATTTAACCGCACAATATTAACTGACATCTATTTGCCTTGGAAACAGTGGTTATTCAACCACCAAGCAGCAACACAGCTGTGCTTACAGAGCTGCCTATAAGCTGTGTCCTCAAAAAGTCCTTTTCTTCATCTCTCTATACTCTCTCCAGCTTTCTTTTTCCATTATGCTGTTTATGCTTGTTTCAATCACATTTCTTCTCCTCTTCTGAAATCCTACTATAATTATTATCATAGTTCCTTCTCTCTCTCTCTCTCTCTCTCTCTCTCTCTCTCTCTCTCTGTCTTTCTCTCAGTGCTTGGGCTTTCTGGGCTATGATGGCAGTATTCCAAATTTTCTTTTAGCACACTCATATAAAGCTATGTAAATTATGGTATGTTCTGGTAATTGAAGACCCAGACTGTTTATGAATACCATCCATCCAGAACTCAAGCAGATATATATGAAATGCAAAAATATTTTGGATGATAATATGTAACTTATTTACTTTTATTATTTTGTGTCACATATTACATGTTGCCTAATACGTACCCCTAGTATTTTTCAAAATGCATTCCTTGGCATATAGTAGATACTCTTCAAATAATACATGGCGAGTTTTAATGTTGTACCTTCCTTTCTTTAGTTTTGTTAATTTCAAGAAAATCAGGTACAATTGTCTCACAAAAGACATTTGCTTGCTTGGAAATTATGACAAAAATTAATCTGTATTTACATAGTGTTACATTGTGTTAACAATAAAAACACTTGATTGTTTCAAGTTTATTAGCTACAATATAATAACTGTCTATGTTGAAAAACTACAGGAGGTGTTGTGTCAGAAATACAGCCTCATGGGTTACCCTCCTCATGAGGGCAAATATGACAAATATGAACTGAAAATAGGCAGAGGTCACCAAATTAAATACATAGCTTTCACCTATCTTAGTATCCAATTAGACAGACATTTAGAATGACTCATTCCTCTATGAAGCCAATGTGTGGGTCTTGATATTGTCAGACAGTGTGAGTGTGACATCCACCCATAGTGATCCCATCTCTATCCCAATGTGGAGGTAGCCACACTGGTACCACACTGGTACCAGGTGATGGAAGTGTAGCCATGGTCCATAGTCCAGAATAAACCTTTTTTTTTCTCTTTGGCTGATCCTTGCATCATTTAGCTGACTTTGCATTTTTTCACTTTGTGTTTTTGTTTATTATGTAATACATACATTTAAGGTTATTTCACATCAGTCATACTACTGTGGAGTACACACTATAGCAAATCAAATCACAAAATGAAAACCATCACATTGGTAAATAAACTATTTAGCTTTGAAGTAGGCATAAAACGTTGCTTACAATTTAAAATTTCTCTCCTTTTCTTGGTTTTTTTTTTTTTTTGTCACACAGAAGAAAATTTAGGCCTTACACTTCTTCACTATATTAATTATTCATGATAAGAATAATTTCATGTTTACCATTTGAATATTTATTTACCTTGGAAAGAATTTAACATTTATTGAACATATATATAGTAATGAGAAGTTTTATGTCTTGAGAAGTTTTCCTTAAAATATTATATGTAATGTATTTATATAAGATTTTCCTTCAGCTTTCTTGATTTTAATTAGCACCTATAATTTTACATATTTGTGGAGTGCAATGATAATTTACTACATGTATGCAATCTGTACTGATAACATCAGAGGAATCATCCCATTTTATTGCTTTTCTTTTCATAGAGACAGTTCCAAACATATCATAGACTTTAGCCATGGGTCTCCCCACCCTCTCTTTTCCCTCCGTCATTACCCTCATGCTAGTCTTCTACTTTCCCTCACTTTCTCTTCTCATTTAGTTGCTGTAGTCACCACCTCCTAGTCAAACACTCTGGAGAATTCTAAGGGATGTGTAAACTGAACATCTGTCCACTTCAGGCTGGGCACATTTGCATCCATTAATTTTTCATCATTTCCCCAAATCAGGGGTCAGACACTCACAATGTGTTAATGTCAGAGCATCCTCTGATGTGGACCTCCAGTTACTTCTGGAGGAGAACATGAAGACTCATGGGGAGTCTACCACCCATTCTCAATGAGAAAGGAGAAAATGGCATTTTTAAAGCTTCCCTCTTCCAGCTGGATGGAAATAAAGAACGTGTTTGCTGCTTATTACATACACATGGGATAATCATCTTTTCTTCTATATGTTTGTTTAAAATAAAAGTTTTTAAAAACTCTGTCTGGTATTTTGTTCCCAAATGTGATAACCAATGACCTTTTTTGGTTTTTCTTTCCTCTTCTGTCAGAACAGCTTACAACCATTATCCTTTCTTTCCGCTGTGAGTTTCTCGGCCTTTCATGCTTTGCTGCGTCTTTTTGCTTTTCATTCCAAGAGAGGAAAACAATGATCTCACGCTGCCAACTCCTCTTAACCATGCAGCTGCCTCAGATTTTCTGTTCCTTTCTCTTTCATTCTGTCATTTGGGGTTGGGTACATGATAGGGAAACGCCTTAAACAAGACAGATAACCGTAACCTCTGTACATGGCCTGCAGGTAGGAATAAGCATTTGCTGTGGGAGGAGATGGGGTTCTTATACAAATGCTACAGTCTTCTTCTACAGAAACAAACTATACTCAGAAACATTGCCTTGCTTAATTACCAATCTCATGGTGTGTTAAATATCTAAAAATAACTATCCATTGTCCTTCTTTGCTGAGAGTTGAAATCACAGCAGGAGGGACATGAAGAGAGAAGATGTTTTTAAAACTTGGATAGTTGCCCAGGATTGGATTTTTTTCCTTTTCTTTTATTTTTTTATTTTAAGATTTCTACTTTTCAAAAATACAAGGTAACTTCAAAGATTTCCCAAGCTGTAATAAGGGTTGAAGAGAGCAGGTTGGCATGTTTTATGCCCCTTAGGGCACAAGGCTATCTGGTTTTCTTCCCAGCTTAGCAGCCTGTGTAAGCATTTTGTTAACAGCGGGGTCAGGTGTTCTAAACTCAGTAGCCATCAACATAAACCTTGTAACCCAGGATAAGAAAATATGATTTGGGGGAGCCTGGTTTTCTTGAAACACCCCCCCTCTAAAAGAAACAATTACTGCTTTGTGAAAACATTTCATCTAACAACATTTCTTCCTTAAATAAATTTGCCTGGCTCTTTTCCAGCCTGTTCTATGCCACTGCCAAGGGCAGCAGCAGCAGCCATGGTAATTATGCAGTAGACACCTCGAGTTCTCAGCTCTGCTTCTTTTAGCAAGTAAAGTGGCTGGCATCCTGGTTTCAGCCGATGTTTACAGAAGTTGTACACTTTGTTTTTATTTTTTTCTTATAATTATTCAAGCATATTATTTGTACAGATCACTGGTTTCACTGTGACCATTCTATATGTGCTTATACAGTACTTTGGTCATATATACCTCCTCACTCTATCTTAACTGTGATAGAATGCCCATCTATTTCTGGGGTGAAAGCTTGGATGCAGGTGTAGTTGGGTAGAGTTCATGACAACAGTCGTGTCTTAGGTGTAGATAGCAAGTGAAAGCTTACACAATATTTTCATATGTGGCACACAGTCCTCTCTACTGCAGATTATACAAATATAAGGGATGCTGACAATCTGTTTGTGGAGACAAACTTGAACATGTTCACTTTATTCTCAGTCGAGGTTGAATTTACCTAATACTGAACTGGACATTGTGACAACAATTTACATGCATTGCCTCATTTGAGCCTTAGGAATGAAATGCCCTGTACTGAGGCACATATTCAAAATCAGTTCTCCTCTCTCTCATCTTCTAGAAAAGTCACACAAAGAACAGTTTCTAACAAGTACCACAGGTGAAAACAAAAATCCAGATTGCTGTTAAAGACCCTTGAGTATCAGGGTGTACCAAATAGTGAGATGGTCAATGGGAAAAGCAGGCAGAACTTTCTGAACCAGGGGGTGTACTGAACTCCTGGCTCAGATTCTGACTCTCAGCCTCCTTATGTAATGAGCTGTTAACAAAACCCTAACTAGGTCTTTACAGCTGGCTTCTTGGGCTCTGTAAGTGAGTTAGATATCAATTTAGAACACTCAAAAAAGGTTCTATGTGCTCACTTGCAGGCAGTGGCAGCTCACTTGGTAGTCCTGGGCAAGAGTCATTTCTCTTGTCTTTGGTCCTATAGGCAGTAATTTCTAGAACCAGACACTGTCCAATTAAAAACATGTTGATTTTTCCTCTGTCTACTAATGTATCCAGAAAGGAACTGTTTAGGATATAAAGTGAACTTAACATCTCACAGTGTGACATAATGCATGAGTAAAGGTAGTTTCCCAGTTGATAGAAAATAACCATACACCTCACTACAGTGAGACCCTAAATATTAAGATCAATGGAAGAACAATTTTACGAGATGTGCCCAAAGCCTTAAAAGTTCATGTTTTTATTTCTCAGCAATATGCCTTCTAGAAAAACATTTATGAACTCAGTTAAAAGTCATGTATCAACATATAGTTTTATACCAACTTGTAGAGGTTTTGAACTATTGAGATGTCACTTATACATTTTGAATAACACACATTTAAAGTACATAGCTTAGTAATGTTTGATTTATGTTTCTACTCGTGAAAACATCAGAGAAATCATGAAGCAAAGTATTTCCATCACCTGTAAGCTTTTTCATGCCTTTTGGAATTCATCTTCAATCTTTCTTTGCCCACAGGCCATTCTGCCACTTTAGAGTACTTTTTTGGGGATCGCAAGATGCTCAGTGGGTCAGAGAGCTTGCTGTACCAGCTTGATGACCTCAGTTTGATTCCAGAAGCCATAGTGGAAGGAGAGAACTGATTTCTAAAAGTTGCCCACTGACTTCTACACACACACATGAACCCTCACACACATACGTATTGCACATGCCATAAACATCAATAATGATGATGATGATGATAAGAAGATAAAAAGTATAGAAATAAACAAGGTAATTTGTATTCTACAGGGATTTATGTAAGTAGGATTGTGCAGTATCATTTTGTGTGTAGTTTGCGATTTTGAGATTTGTTCGTGAAGCACATATTTACATTTTATTTATTTTTAATTGCTGAATGGTTATGAGTTGTAGTGAAATCCCATGTCTTGCTTTCTTATTTTATTGCTAGTAAATATTTGTTTCATTTTTAGTCTGTATCATTATAAATAGATTACAATAGATTTTCATATACTAAAATGTCTTTGGGGTGATATTTCCTTTCTCTTTGGCAAATATCTAAGCAGAATTGTAGATGCAACAAATAATAAGTGTATTTAACTCGTTAAATGAAATTTTTAGCTATGTCAATAAAATAATAATAAATAAACCAAAGATGTTGTCTCCAAATGAGACACTGTAATATTTCTTAACCTTAAAAATGTTGATTCTGAGGATTTTGGTCAAGTTCAACATCCAAAAGACCTAAAATAATTAAAAATGATAGAACCTAACAAAATACTAAAAGCTATAGATAAAAAGTTTATTGTGGGGCTTTCCAAGAGCTAAGAGGGGGTTGAAGCATGTTTTGAACCCCAGAATTCTCACCCTGAGAGCAGAAGGTGTTTGGCTGCTCTCCTCTCTTGCTTTGACACAACTCAGCTAAATTCTAAATGCCACCTTGCCTCATAACATGCCTTTTCAAAGGAATGTGGCCTGGTTGGTGCTTGTCTAAACCCTACGGCTAGAAAGCCTTGAGATAGGCCTATTTTCTGATAAGGTGTCTTCCTCTTGTCCCTGTGAGACCACTCCCTGTGCAGGAGAGGCTTTTCCAGGACTTTGACCTTAGAATGACAATGAGCTTCCCACATGCAAATCAGGCTGTCCCAGTATCCCTATCTTAACCAATGGTCCCTATCCTTGGGTGCCAAGAACGCTTCCCCCTTTTTTCCTATAAATGTAACCACCCTTGCTTCAGTAAATGGAGCTGTTCCACGGACAACAGTCTCCCAGGAATTCTGTTACCTACTCTTCTCTCAGCCTCCAACCAAAGACCTGCCTAGACTCATAGACCCCACCCTATGCTTACTTTCTCCAAAGCTGAGCCAGTGGCCAATGGCTTTACTACTTCCCATGGGGGTGAGGAGACAAAGAAATCCACAGTTTATGATCATCATTGTATTACTAAGTGGGGCAGAACAAAATGCCCTCTAAAATCTGGAATGAGGCAAAGATGCCCACTTTTTCCATTATTACTCAATACATTGTTCGAGGCTTTAGCTAAAGTCATAGGACAAAGGAAAGATATAAAAGAGAAACAAATAGGAAGAAGTCAAATGATCCCTATCTACAGAACACACTGCATTATACTTAAAAGACCCGATGGACTCCATCAGAAAACTTTTAGAACTCATGAAAATGTTCAACAAGGTTGTAGAATACAAAAATCAACATAAAGAAATCAGTAGCTTTTCTATGTAACAATACTAAACATTCTGAGAGAGAAACTGGGAAATGTATCTGTTTCATTACTTAAAAACACAAAGTATCTAGGAGTAAACTTCACCAAGAAGTTAAAGATATGTACAATGAAAACTGAAGACACTGAAAAAATAAAAAACATAATTAAAGAAGACACGAGTGTAGGTTTTGATTCAGGTTGAAAGTCATTCATTCGTTTGTCAAATTAAATCACTGGTCCTAGTCGGTGTTTCAGCCTGTGCAAAATCTAGTGTTCAACCTAGAACTGGAAGACTTCAGCCTCAGTCTCCATACAATCTAGAATGTTTAGGCCTCCACTTGTGACTAGCGCCTTCTGAACTCAGAGCTATACTGAGCTCAACTGATTCTCCTGGTTCAACTCAACTCGTTTGCTATTCTGACTACATGCTGCTTAGTTCAAACTGAACTTCTGAGCTGGCTGTTCCTGACTGAACCCTTCTGACTCTGGCAGACTCTGGCTGAATCCTGCAACTTATCTGACTGAACTATTCTGCTCAGCTTCAGACTGACTCACTCTTCGCATCTGACACTGACTTCTTCTGCTGAACTGCCTCTGTGTCTCTGCCTCAGATTCTTCTCTTTGCCTCTGTGTCTTGCCTCTCTCTGAGATCTTACTGCTCCATAACGCCTCAGTCAGCACCTCTGCTTCTCTGTCTTATCCTCAGTCAGACTTCTTCATTGTCTCTGTGTCTTCTTCTTTCTCTGCCTCTCTGAGGTGCCTCTCTCAGCTGAAGTGCTATAAGAAAACAGGCTGAATAAGCCATTAGAGCAATCTAGTAAGGCTTCTCCCTCAGCTCTCCAAATTCCTACCCTGTTTGAGTTCCTGTCCTGGCTTTACTCAGTGATGAACTGTGATGAGGAACTGGAAGTTAAGATAAACTCTTTACTTCCCTGAGCTGTTTGTGTGTGTGTGTGTGTGTGTGTGTGTGTGATGATGTTTTTATGATAGTAATAGAAATCCTTGAACAGAATTTCTCAAACAATTAAAAATATGGGTCAGGAAATGGTTCCACAGTTAAGGACACACGTACTGACTGTTCTTGTAGAGGTTGCAAGTTTGCTTCCCATCGCACACATCACATTAAACAGCTGGCAAACACCTGTAACTCCAGAGGATCTGACACCCCCTTCTGAACTCTACTAGTACTGTACTCATGTGCAGCGTGTGCCCACACTGGTGCACACAAACACACATAATTAAAAATAAAAATAAAATCTTTAAAACAATTATAAATAGAATAACCACGTGACCCAACTATATCATTCCTGAGCAAGTTTCCAAAGGACTCTAAAACTCTAGAACCTACCATAGAGAAGCTTGAATGTCCATATCAATTGTTGCTCTGTTCTCAATCACTAGTGTGGTGTTTGAATGAGAATGCTTCCCATAGGCTCATGTGTTTGAATGTTTACTCTTCAGTTGGTGTAACTGCGTGGGAAGGGTTAGGAAGTGTGCCCTTGCTTGGATGAGGTATGAGACTAGGAGTGGGCTTTGAGCCTTCAAAAGCTCACCCTATTCCAGTTGGCTTTCTCTCTCTGCCTCTTGCTGTGGAGCAGATATATGCTTTCAGCTACTTTCTCCAGCACCATGCCTGTGTGCTTGCTGCTGTGCTCCCTGCCATGAAAGACATGGGCTCCTGCCTTAAACTGTAAGCAAGCTCAAAGATTTAATTCTTTCTTTTATAATTTTCCTGGTTGTAGTGTTTTCTCACAGCAATAGAAAAATAACTAAGAAAATAAGGAAATGGAATTTACCTAGATACAGTCTTTCTGTTGATGGGTCAATAATGAAAATATGTACATACACAGTAGAATTTAAACCAATCATAAAGGGAAAAAATGAAACTATGAATTTACAGAAAAATGGATGGATCTTGAAAAGTATTACATTAAGCAAGATAACCCAAACTCGGGAAAATTAAATACCACATATTCTTTGTCATATGAAGTTTCTAGCTTTTTTACAACAGGGCATCATGAATCATGAAACTTGAAAAGAGACTGTAAGAAGTAGAGAGGAAGTACTTATATGGATATGGCAGAGAAATAGAGTGTGTGTAACATGAAAGCAGAAGTAACTAATGACCCTAGAAGGGTATACGAGGGGCACGGGATATGAGAGGAGATCAAATTATGTTTGAAGATGCATCTTGAAACCGAATCCTTTGTATACTAGTTTGACAAGTAAACAAAAATACATACATACATACATACATACATACAATATTTGGTTCCCATACGACCTCAACTCTATGCAAAGTACCACATGCAACTAAAAAATGGTGAGAGTGGGAGAAATAGTTTTCCCAAGGGAGGGTACACCAATTGGTTATCCAATACCAAATGGTCGTCCCCGAAAACTAACATACAAGAAAAAGCATATAGACTGAGAAGGGAGTGTCTATATATCTAGTATCATATATGAATATACACATATGCATGTAACAATTAGTGAAAATAGAGTCCATGAAGTTGAAAGAAACCAAAGAAGGGTATATGGAAGTCTTTCTGGGAGGGAGAGAAATGGGGAAATGATGTAATTATATTATAATCTTAAAAAAATAAAAGAAGTTAAAAAAAAAGTTTCCAGGAGATAAAGCTATTCCATCATGCGTCTCATTCAGATTATTTCTTCGGTAACGTTGTCACTGTTTTACTTCCCACATTCTATGCATTCAGTTGCTTAAAGAGAAAAACCATGTGGATTCATGCTATGAAGCCATTGTTCTGAGATGCATTTGTGCTTCCATGAGCAGTCACCGGGACACGAGCCTGAGAGTGTCTAGGTTCTTGTATGTCTACAACTTCAAAAAAGATGAGATGCAAATGTCATAAGATAAGGAATGCATTTCTTAATGTAGCTCTTTTCTTACTTAAACCCACTCTCTTCCACTCTATCCCATCTCCAATAGAGATTTCTTCAATGAATGAAAACATGGGCTCTACTCTAAGACGTAAGGTTTCCAAGGTGATGCCATGAAGGTCTGGAAATTTGAGCCTGTAATAGTTCCTCTTTCAGGTTCTTGCTTCTTTAAAAAAGTCTCATCTGTAACCTTCCCAGAAGGACATGGATGACAAGCCACAGATTTGGAATTCACATAGCCACCAATAATCAAACCCAGACAGCTTCCTTCTTCCCAAATATCCAATACCTTTTTACACTCAATTCCATTTTCATAGTGTTTGCATAACCTGTTTTGTTTTATTCAAACCTGTATCATGGTTTCTTTTTTTTTTTTAAACCAAGTTTCTTAGTTACTGTTCTACTGCCATGACAAAACAACTTATACAAGAAGTATTTGGTTAGGGACTTGCTTACAGTTTCAGAGGGTTATACCATCATGGATGGAAGCATGATGTCAGGAAGGCAGGCAAGCCTAGTACTGCAGCAGTAGCTAAGAGCTCACATCAATCTGCAAGTTGCAGATAGAGAGCAAATCTGAGCCTAGGAGAGGCTTTTGAAACCTCAAAGCCCATCCCTGGTAACACACCCCTTCCAACAAGAGCTCACTTCCCAATCCTTCGTAAACAGTTCACCGACTGAGGACCAAAAATTATGTGACCCTATAGGGGTCATTCTCAATCGAATCACCATATCCCAATCTCTAGCCCCATTGGCTTGTTGCCATGTCATAATGAAAAATTCATTTAGTCCATCTTCAAAACCAATAGTCTTTCACAGTATCAACACTGTTTAAATGTCCAAAAGTCTCTTCTGAGACTCAAGGCTATCTCTTAGATGTAATTCTATATAAAATCAAAAAGCAAATTGTATACTTCCAACATACAGTGGAAGCATTTGAAAGGGAGAAAGGGGGGCATAATGAAGAAATGCTAGGCGAAAGCAAAACCAAAAACTAGCAGAGCAAACTCCAAATTTTGTACATCTATGCCCAATGTCAAAGGATTCATTGGCTGGCTTTCTATATCTTCCACTCTTTCCAGTTTTGCTAACTGAAACACCTTTCTCTCCTCCCGCCCCCCTCAGGCTGGTTCCATACCTGCCTGCCCCTCTCCTTGGCAGGTATCCCATGGCTATGGCATCTCCAACATTTTGGGGTTTCCAACACAATCCAGGCTTCACCTTCACAACTTCATGCAATGGCCTGCCCAGGCCTCCATTCAGGGATTCCCATGCCATATGCCTGGCCTCTGTGGCTGTCCTTAACTACCCTGAGAAATACTCCAGAAATTATTTACTCCTGTATCTTTCTTGATAAAGCCAGAACTGCCCAGTTCTGCTGCCTGCTAGGGCTGGCATCTTGTCATTTATAAAATGTCACTAACAAACTGCTTTCATCAAACTTCCTCAGATCTCAGGTTCTTCATGAGCTCCCTGCTATTAGTCCCTTTAGTTCTTACCTGATATGGACAGTGGATGTCCCATTTATTTAGGAACATTGTTCTACAATGCTCAAAAATGTCTTTCAGCCAAGTAAGAAAGACTGGTGCAAGTCAGGCAATGGTGGAACGTGCCTTTAATCCCAGCACTCCGGAGGCAGAGGCAGGTGGATCTCTGTGAGTTCTAGGCCAGCCTGGTCTACAGAGTGAGTTTTGGGACAGCCAGAGTTACAATAGAGAAACCCTGCCTTGAAAAAATTAAATAAATAAGTAAATAAATAAAAGAAAGACTGGTGCCCAAATCTCTACATGTTGTGTGATACTTAGTATGAAAGATGTTTTTAGTGGAGAATGTAACTTCTCTGGACATCATTGTCAAGCATAAAATTTTATTATAGCTGCCATATAACTAGTTAGCCTACCATAGTTTCATAGACACAGGTAGAAAATCCAAGATTCCAATGTTAGAGTTAAAGGATATTCATCACAGCCTCAGCTCATTCAGCACTAGTATTTATTTTGGTTTCCCAAAGCAGTAATACTTAGAGGACCGTGGAAATCCCTACACCTCTTCAACAGAGAAGTCCTTAGCATAAGCAAATGCAATTCTTCATAATGGTCACAGAGCAAGTCTGCCATTCGTTCTAAAAGAAGACACTGTATCTTTCCAGGACACAAACCTACCAAGGATGCTTACCACAAAATTCTAAAACAAAGTACAGTTCATGTCTTACATAACACATTGGGAAGAAATGTAAGGAACCATAAGGAACTGTACCCCAAAACAATACCTTTTTTTTTTTTCTATCTGCTTCTGAAAAAGTTTCCAATGAGTACGCCATACCAGTATCTACTTCAGTCAATCAGACCTTTTAAAGCTAAGACCAGATGATACCAGCAATTGCACACCAAATAGTGTGAGGTCAACCTACAGTAATGGTCTCAAACAGTTTGAAAACTATCTAAGTCTACTTTAGAATGTCAAATGTTAGCCTGGCGGTGGTGGCACGTGCTTTTAATATCAGCACTTGGGAGGCAGAGGCAGGTGGATCGCTGTGATTTCAAGGCCAGCCTGGTCTACAGAATGAATTCCAGAATAGCCAGCATTACAACAGAGAAACCCTGTGTCCGAAAGAAAAAAAAAAAAAAAAAAAAGAAAGAAAGTCAAAAGTCTTTATTTTTTAATGTCTTTTCCACTTGGCCTGGCATATCAACCCAGGAACATCAGAGTATATTAGTATTTTGACAGACTCTACTTTTACTAATGAGGAAGATGTCAGAAGCCATTTCATCTCCCATAACACTTACCAATAAATTGAGGATATAAAGAATTCCATTTAGGGTAAGGTTAGTGTCACTGATGGCTTCAGTTCATGCTGAGCCAAATTTTATGTAATTATTTTCTCTTTGGACATTATATACAAAATTGTCTATTATACAAATAGCTATCAATTGAGTGAGCATTTAGGATGAGCCAGTTATCTCCTCAGGAAGTTCCCCCCTGCAGTAGTGTGAGTAAGAATAGCCCTGTAGGCTCAAAGGGATTAGAAACATTCCAAAGTGTGACATTTTCAGAGGAAGTAAATCACTGGGGTGGGTTTAAGGATTCAGAAGCTCATTCCAGCTCTCTCTCTCTCTCTCTCTCTCTCTCTCTGTCTCACCTACAGATCAAGATGTGGCTCTCAACTATTGCTCCAGCCCACATGTATGCCTCCATGCTCCCCACCATGATGATAATTGACTGAAGCTCTGAAACTGTAAGCAAGCCCCCAGTGAACTATTTCCTTTTATAAGAAAGGAAATGCCTTGGTCATGGTGTCTCTTCACAGCTATAGAACAGTGACTAAGACTACTCCTAGATATTCAAACACAGTCTATTTGAGCATTTAGTAATCACCTGAGAGTTGCATGATATACTTTTGCTATCTCCCTACAATTTCAAAGGTCTTATGATCACCAGGACGATGCAAGCCACAAAATGTTGGGAATTGGGTAAATTTATGAAAGTGTAGCTTTCTGACAGGAAGTAATCCTGGGAGCACACACATTCTGGAAAAGAGCCACTGGAAAAGGCAAAAAGAGTAAGGCCCAAAGAGTAAAACCAACATCAGTATATCAGGGAGACTAACAACGCCTCCAGTGTGGCCTCAGCTAGGTGGCAGATCTTTATTCTCCAGGTCAGTGGGAATAATTATTTTTGCTTGGATGTTTTGATGTTTTCTTTTTCTCTTGCTTCCTTCCCTAGAGCATGGCTAAGCTATCAGCCCCCGGGAAGAAAGGCATAGGGCATGGGTCAACACATCCTGGCGGGTCCCAAACCCAAGGACTAACAGTCCACGAGAGTGAATCAGATTCTCAGGAAAGGATGTCAGAGGAGCATATCTCTCCCTTATAAAAGCGAGGGTGCTTACATTTATAGGGTACAGGCAGGGGAGGGTCTTTGGTACCCAGGGTTGGGATCCATTGATTCAGACAAGGATACTAGTGTAGCCTCATTTGCACATGGAGCTCAAGTCTAAGCATCAAAGGGACCTTGCAAGGGTACCTTCTGTATAAGGTATAGTCCCACAGGGAAAAAGAGGAAGACACCTTATCAGTAAATGGACTCATCCCTAGGCTTCCAGCGCAGATAAGCACCAATCAAGCTGTATTTCTTTGCTTCTGCGAAGCAGGCAATATTTAATATTCAGCTAGGTTCTGGCCAGAGCTAAAGTGGCGAGCAGTCAAACACCTGCCATTGTCATCTCCTGGGATGATGCAGGGTTCCATGCCAGCTTCAACACACTGTTAGCTCTATGACAGTCCCACAGATTTCCAGAGATAGTCATTCTGCTCTTCCCTGTGTATCCACACAACATTCTGTGTGACATTCTTCTGCCCCATAGGATCACTGAGAACAAGATGGAACAGGCAGGAAGAGGTGGTAAAAGCTACCCTCAGCTGATTCTGATAGACTCAATAGCAAGCTTGTGAAGCAAAAGTTTATGAAGCAAGTGATTTTGTGATCAAAGGCTGGTAATATGTATCTGATAAGGATATTGCTGATCAGAAGTCAAGGTCAGTAGGTCACATCTAATATTTGGTTAAATTTAAGGTACATCTTTTGGGATATCCAAGACTGAAGTTTTCCTTCACTAGGAATAGCCAAGGAGTGTTTCTGAGAGACGAGATGGTAAATATCTACAATTCCTCTCTAGCATCCTCCAGGACCCAAGACATTACATACACACATACATTACATACAGTCAGAAATGTGACTGCTGTCTCCATCCCAGTGCCATAAGATGTCACCTGACTCCCACAAATACTCAAAACTTTTGTCTGAAGATCAAATGCTAAAGAGAAAAGAAAAGTTTTATAAATTCAGCAGAAAGCCACTGTGCCTCCCAACTTTGACCCATATGTGGTTCCCCAGAGGACTCTTCAAGTAGTATATTGAAGTCTTTGACCCTATCAATCAATCAGGATATTCTAGGTCTGGGGTGGAATTAAATTTGAATCTCTTAAATTCCCTTTGGCTACAGTGTCATTCAGAGATGTGTCATATAGGTTAGATTGGGGTTGCCATTAGGGAAAGAAATATCATCATGCTTAATATTAGAGAAGAATCCAAAGTTTTCTAAAATGCCTATGCAACTCTTTTGTCTTTATCATAATGGTTTGCCTTGAAGTAGCTGAGGGATGCACTGTCTCTGGGAAGAGTTATGAAGTGACCAAACTAAACTACCTATGAGGGCATGGAACCGGAGAGAAAGGCAGATTGAAATTCTTCCTGAGCAGATCTTGAGAAGGAGCATTTCAGCCTCATTAAAACAGAAAGGCATGGATAGTAGAAATGTGGACCGTCCATCAATGCCTGAACTTACAGCCCGTTGAGTGTTTACTGCAATGAAATCTACAGAATTGTGCCATATTTCTAGCCTGAAAAAATGAAAACTTGACATGATTAGCTTCTAAGGCTAGAATGGTGTAGCTACAGATCAAATTGATGTCAGCCTCAAAGTCCTTTGTGCCTAGTCTGAGATCATTGATGTCTTTTGTGTGTTAGTGTCTATCCTGTACTGAAAGTTCATGAGCAACATGGTCTCAACAGAAATCTCTGACCACAGGCACTCACATAAATGCATACATAGGTCAGTGAGCAGCATCAAACAGGGTTTTCCATTCGCTCCAAAGGATATATATATCTTCCCCCAAAGAGTGTGTTAGTTTGCAAGTCTGTATTTTTCAAATAGCAGAGCAAACATTCAGACTGCTGGAAACAGTCTTTACTGCCATTATTCCATAGTGAAGTTCATGAGTTATATTGATTGGCCATGTTGATTTATGAAGACTTGTCAGATGCAAATGATTGGTTTAAGTTTCATCTCAGTGTGCATCAGATGCACACCCCAGTATTGTAGAAGTTTATTTTTAGTTATGTATAAAATATTGTTCTATGCACTGTTGGGTGAGGGCCTGCCTGGGTCTTGGCATTTTGTATTGTCCGCAGGTGTTGGATTTATGTCACGGATGTTTTGATTGTTCAAGATTTGCACATGTTATCAGTAGAACACCTGAAGAGTTCTGGATCAATAAAAACACCTGAGCTCAGACACTCAGGATTCCACTGTCCAGTATGGCATTTGCCATGATAGTGGTTTCCTCTGCTGAGGTCTGGAAAGGATTACACCGATGAATATGCTTCCTTGTCTTCTTTAGTGAGCCACCACAACAGCTTACTACTACTACCCCAGGATAGTGGGAGACAGTAATTTCCTGTGACTTCGTTTTCTTAGTGCTTGGCTTTTCAGAGGCAAAGTGGTTTCAGGTGTGTAGTTTCTAAGGTAACACTATCAAAATGTTATGTGGAAAGAATAATCTCTAACAGCGTCACCCAAAACCCACTGAACCAAAAATACAGTGTTTTCAAAAGTGTGCTGGATGTCTGGTGTGGTGGGTGCATACCTTTAACCCCAGCATTTGAGAAGTAAATACAGACAGAACTTTAGGGATTCTAGGCTATACAGCAAATTCTACAATAGTCAAGGATACATATTGAGACTTTGTCTCAAAAAAAAAAAAAAGAAGAAAAAGAAAAAGTGGCTGCTAATGCTTAGAGGCACGATGCATGCTAAGCACCTATGAGGCCCCCAAGTTCCATCCTCAGCACCAATTAATTAATTAACTAGATAACTAGTTCAATTAATTAAATGTGCCAAAACATTTAGAGATCCACATATAAAAGAATGAGGCTCTGTGATTCTTCGCGCTATGCGAGACATACCAACTCTAGAGTGAACCTAAACTGCATATAAGTTGTAGAATTTAGAAACTTTTCAAAGAAACCACAGAAATAGGTTTTTGTGATGTTGGTTTCAGCAAAGTATTTCTAGACACACCATCAAAACAAATAGCAAAGTGAAAATTTTATCGAAATAAGATATTTATGATTCAAAGAAAATAAAAGAAAAATGTCAGAACAGGAGAACTGTTCGCAAATCGTGATTCCGATAATGGAAACGAACCTAGGATCTATAAAAAGCTCTGCAAGTTGGTCATAAAATGATAACAAACATATTTAAAAGAGGCTAAAGATCGGAGTGGACGTTTCTCCACATAAAATTTTAAATAATCAGTAAGCACATGGAATGATGCTCAACACCATTAGCCACTGGGAAATGTGAACGGAGATCATGCACGAGGCCTCTCTTCACTGCAGTCTGCCCAGTCACAAGGCATTCATGTGAGGAAATGAGGCCTTCACACAGTTCTTGACATAAATGACTACAATTTGTTTTTTTCCTGCAATTCCACTTCGGGTGGCACTGCTGTCCTTATTCCAATGTGTCGATGCTTCTTGGCCTTGCGCTGTGGCAAGCTTCATGTGGGAGGAACACATTGGCAAACTTGATCCATTATCTTCAAGCAATGATCTTAATGAGAAGGGAGATATCCAAGCCAATGAAGTCTTCCTAGACAAGGAAAACAAAGTCTCATTACTTCTGAGTTTCTTTGTATTAGACTCAAGCGTGTCTAGCCAAATGATTTGTAAAATTTCTTTAAAATTTTATTGTACTTTCTTTGTAGAATTGTTTTAAAACAGCAAACTTTTTTTTTTTAACTTTCATGTGTGTGTTATGTGCCATGACCAACGTGTGGTGGTCAGAGGACCACTTATGGGAGTTTGTTCTTTCCTTCTACCATGTCCGTTCCAATTTGGAAGCAGGTACCTTTGCCCGCTGAGCCACCTCACTGGCCCAACATCAAGCCTATTTTCTTTGAATGTTACCTCTTGCTTTTGCGTGTGTGTGTGTTTTCATTTACCTATTGTATAAAATGTAACTCCATCCATGAAAGGGAACTATAATTTCCCAGACTCCAGCTGAAAGAGCTGAGTTGAGTAGACAATTCTGGAAATCATGGCCAATATTTCTCTGCTTTAGAAAATCTTCCTTGGGATTCTCGTGCTTCTGATTTGAAAATTAACGAGCACTATTCCCTCAGTTGAGATGGAAAATTCACCAAGTAGTACTTGGGAAACATTTTCAAATCACACATCTCCAAACAGTCAGCCTTTTACAAAGCCCTTGTAAGGCCTTTATATTCTCTCCTACATGCACTTGAGTTGCTCCCATAGGCTGGTGGATAGTATTACTCAGTGAGTGGGCCTGTTCAGTGTCCCCAAACAGTCAAGACCATTTAGAAATCTCACACGGATTTTCTCTCATTTCCTTGACTCTCAAATACTTATTGTTCAGGAGGATGGAAGAAACCACCAATCCAACTGGAGTGGATGATACTGTCATTTCTCAAAGCCAGAAAGTGTCTGTCTGATTAGGAAGGTACTTTCTTACTCTTGAGAAAAGGATCTTTTATTTTGGGGGGAAGGGGTGTATTACCCCTGTTGGAAATAACTTACTCCAACATCTCATTTATATTTATACACATTGTTTCTTTCTTGAATATAATTACAGTCTTCTTCAAAAACTTGCAGGCAAATTAAAATATCCCTACCTCCTGCTTTCTTCTGAACTTAGTTCTCTTTTCATTACATGCGTATGAATCACTTGGTGGTTCACAAGGAGTTAACCTGAATTTTGAAAGAAGCATTGCATCATTTGAAGCTGACCAAGTCTTCTATAGAAAAGAGTAGTAAGAGTTAATTACTTTGGGCAGCCACCAGTTAAACATGCCTTTCGATTCCCAGCACCAATACATAAGCACATACATAATAAAATAAAATAAAATAAAATCACACTCACTCCCCTTAAAGTGCAAGGTGTTGTAAAAGCACACTGCAGTGCTGAGTCACAATGCCCATGGAAGGGAATATCAATTCGTATTTTCTCAGATCATTTGTTTTGTTATTATGGTCTTCTGAGAAACCCAAGTTCTTTGCCAGCCTTTCACAATGCCTTGGCCCTTCTACATAGGCTTTGATCTGAGAACTGCACAGAAAAGCTTTGCAGGGTGAGTGAGGAAACAAGGACGAACCCCAAGTTACATATCTTAATTCACCTTTAGAAAAGAGCAGCAATAAGCAAATGCAATCTGTTATCCTCAACTGTTGACAAGATTACTGCAAGAGCTACAGGCCACACAGCAGCAGAAGCAGTTGCTTCATCTGCCAACTGTTCTGTGTCTTAAGGGAATGCATTGACTCGCTGTCTGAACTCAGTCGTGTGCAGACAGACGGTGAGCATTGCTTCTAATCCCGGTGCTTACCGCCTGTGCTGCAGGACTGAATTCTCTACAGCAACCACAACCGCCACTGCGCTAAGGGCAGCGTTATCTCCTTTCCTCCCCTTATTTTCCTAACAAGAAAGAGAAAGACTCTGCCGTTGGTCATGAATATTTGGATAGTTTGCCTCCTTCTCACAGTTTGGGCCAGTTTAGATGCAGGATTGCTGGTTTGGGTGATTATTTCTCAGGCTCGAAGAATTTCACCTCATGATAAAGTGGCTTTCCATTAACTCACTCCTACTGTTCCACAAACCTGGAAGGACTTGTTTGTATTTTACAGTAAACTAGTGAAAGGGTTTAAGAAATATGAAACATAGAAATGCAATCACATATAGGGGGAAATGCCTTCCCAAGTACGGCCATTAACAGTACTCTTCAGTCTCCTCCCCACCCACAGGGAAATGACCATTAAGCTTATCAGCAGGATTCGTCCTTCCCCAGCATACCAGGAGCCACCCTGTCCCAAGGGGCTAGTCCAAGGGCACAGGTTGACCACGCCCCCCCCCCCCCCATCCCGCGCGCGCGAAACTCCCGACCAATTAGTCTAACATAGAGAGCTCGGAGCCAATCAGCTGCACGAGCCCCCATCCCCAGACCCCTTTGCCCTAACCCGATAAAAGGGCTGGCGGGGAAGGGATGGGGCCCGCCATGCTCATCTCCTGCGTGGGATAGGCGGGACCCGGACGCGCGCCGGTAATCAATAAATGCCTCATGTATGTTACAGTGGTCCGTGTCTCGTGGTTCCTTAGAAACCCGCCCGGCTTGCCCTAACACTAGTGCCGAAAGGCAGTGGTATTTAAACAATTGTTCTCTAAAGCAATTAGTTAACAGATTTTGATAATGGCAGAATAGAAAATGTTTATATTTGAAATCCTTTTACTTGAATTTCCCGATTTAAGTATCATACCTGTCTACCGTTTCTAATTGCAATATTTTAGTGCCTCAACTCTCTTCTAGTTTCTTGCTCTATTTTCCATATTTAGCATATCCTAGGGTGTAGGAGAAAACTGGACCTGCAACTGGACAGAACAAGGCCTGAGACCCACTTGGACATACCCAGAGATGGGCCTGCCCGGGCATGCCCAGAGACAAACCAGCCCCGACATGCCCAGGGAGCAGCAGCTGCTGTCTGGCAGCCAATAGGATGCTGGGCAGGGTTATGGGTATAAGAGCACCCCTCCTCCCCTGTAATAAACTGAGTCTGCCTTTTGTCACTCACCTGAGTCCCAGAGTCTGTGTCCTAACTCTACCCTCCTGCCTAAAGGGTCCCGTGGATAGGTACAAGCAATACTAGAATATTTTAATTTCTTTCTGGCCTCCAATCTCCTTCTAGGAGCCTTTTGAAGACTTTTGATGCCTGTAACCAGCACAGTCATAATCTATAGCCTTCCAAGATTAGTCAGATGTCCTCTGGCTATCTCTCAGTTGTCTGTCTTGAGGGATCCCAGACTGCTGAGCTATGATCCTAATGGTTTCATGGTTGCTAAGGAATGTTCAACCACTAAACCTATTTCTCATTCTCCTTGTATTTGTTATCTCCTCACATTTAATTCTCCACAGAAACAGAGCAGTGGAGATGCTGAGGAGGACCTGAACAGAGGCGTGCTGTGGAGATGGGGGACTACTATAATGGAGTAAGAAGATACATGGCTTCACATCCTTTCTCTGCAGCATGGACACTTCTTGAGCTTGTCTAAGACTTAGTTTCTCTTTGTTTGCCAAGTACTGGTGATAATACACGCACTGTTATAATGATTCATTCATTATTTGGAAAGGGCCAGGCAGCATGTTCAATCCATATTAACACTCTTTGTTTTTCTTCTCTGCCAATTCATGTTGCTCATAAATATATTTAATACATAAAGATTTCTTTTTTCCCTTTTATTGAAAACACTATATTCTTTTCTCACATAATACATCCTGATTACAGTTACTCATCTCTCTACTCCTCCCGATTCCTCTCCATCTCCCCTCCCACCCAGATCTGCCCCTTTCTGTTTCTCATTAGAAAACAAGCTTGCTTCTTAGGGATAATTTAAAATAAAATTAAACTAAATTTAAAAATATAAAAAGACTAAAACAAAGAAAACAATGTATTGGAAGAGGCCAAAACAAACAAACAGAAGGAAAAGACCCCAAGAAAAAGTGTGAGAAATAGATACAGATGCAGAGATCCACTCATTTACTTACTCAAGAATCCCATAAAAACACTAAACTGGAAGCCATAATATATATCCAAAGGACCTGCAGGGTAAAAAAAGAGAAAATAAATATCTAAATTAAATTAAATTAAAATAATAGGATTTCAAAATAAAAAATACTGAAACGACATTATAAGACAAGGAAGCTCCAAAGATGCAGTTGAGTTTGTTTCTTTGGCCATCTACTGCTGGGCATGCAGCCTATCCTCAACAGTAGTTTGTTTCTCAAGTGAAACTTCAAGTATTCAACATTTTGGCTGAATTTCAGATCTCAATGAAATGAGCAGTACCATAAGACCAACCTCTTGTAGTCTTAGGACTTTTTAAGGGAATAATTCCTTTTTTTCTCGTGACCTTCCATGCCTTGTTGAAAGAACTGACCGAAAGATACACAATCTCCACTCATTATGAAGCCCATTACTTTGTTTAAGTTTATCAATATCCCCAAACCTATGACTGTGATATCTAGGGAAATACTGACTAGAGTATTACACTCCTTTAGGATCTATATCTCTTACACTGTACACACTACTGGGATGGAATTCAAAATGCATGCAATACTAATGTAAATGCTATTCCAACTGCAAGATACTTTTTAAAGCTCCTATTGTGCAAAGACTGGACTTGTCATAAGACTTTTTAAGCCCTAGGTTGTTGACCAATTATTTGCTGAAATATTTTTCACTGTTGAGTCTTAAAGCTAGCCCTTTTCTCAGAGTATATACCTAGATGGCTGCATTTATACACACACATCTACATCTAATCAGGGTCAACAGTACCATGACAACTTGCCCAGTTGTCAGAGTTAAAGATCCTCAGCACTGGCACCTTGCCCAACTTTGACATTTATTTAGTTGGAGGAGCCTGAAACTATAGTTCTATTAAGATCCTATTTCTCAGGTCCTGAAAGAGCAAATATTAGTACTTATAGGATTTTAAAATGAAATTGTAGTTCTTTAATATAATCTATTGATTTGGTATTTCTCAGTTTGTTCCAACATCCTACTGTATTTTTGCCTTCACCTAAGTTGGTGAGCTTAGGTGAAATTTAGACTCTCTGGCACACTGGGAAGTGATAGATTTCACAAATTTTATCTCTGAAAATTCAGCCTCTAATAAAACAGCATGAAAAGGGACTTACAGGCATTATTCCTAGCCTGGACCACCTAACTCCTTCTCACCTATCATTAGCCCTAAAGAAGAGCTGGTGGATTTTTATGGATTCTAAAAAAACAGCAAAAATCATAAAGCAACAAATACTTTCATTCATTAGACTTGGAGACTACCACCTCCTTAAACATCACATTCTTTACCCAGACCCCAAAAGACAAATACTGCATATATGGGGGGTCTATATCAGTCAGATTCTTTAGAGAATCAGAACTTATAGGATATAGATATAGATATAGATGTATTTGTAGATGTAGATGTAGATAGAGATATCTGTGTATGTTTGCATATGTATGCATCATATACATATATATATGTATGCATAAATGGAGGATTTCTTGGAATGGCTTACACATCTGACTAGTCCAACAGTGGCTGTCTCCCAACATAAAGGCCAAAATTCCAGTAGTTATTCAATCCATGATGTTGGATGACTCTGGTGTTTTTCCAGTCTACATTGGAATCCCAAAGAAGTAGGTAGGTTCTAATATCAGCAAAAGAATGCCTCAGCACCTTGCCAGTGCAAGTGATGGCACATAAGCAAAAAGCAAAAGCTTCCTTCTTTTGTGCCCTTGTATGTAGGCTGCCACCTGAAGATAGGGCTCAGATTTAGGGTGAGTCTTCCCACCTCAAATGATCCAATCAAAAAAATCCTTCTCTGGTGTGCCCAGGTACTTGGGTTTTAATTGATTCCAGATGTTGTCAAGCTGACACCAAAGATTAGCACTCACAGGGACCTAGCTTTAAATGGTTTATTTTGTGTGTTTAACATAGAGTACATGTGGAAGTTAGGAAACTAGAAGCAGGTGATTGGTGTGTAGGCTGCACTCAGAGAGGGAGGGTAGTAGAATATAGTTTAAATGAATATAGAGACAGGAATACGGGGGCAGAAGGGACCAAACCTGTGGTAGAATGATGGGGATGGAGAAATGAGGGGCAAGGGAAGGGTTAACCAAAATGAGGTGTGTGCATGCAGAAGCTACTTGGAAACGTTTGATTCTATAATCCAAGTAAGAAAAGAGATCGTAGAATATATGTGATCTGAAAGAACAGAAGGAGAGTACTTAAACAATTACTAGTTTAAGCCCCACAGAAGACAGGGAGGTGGAGGGATAAAAAATATGTAATAGGTTAACCAAACCAAGGATGTATGAAAAAACCTCATGAAATCCCACTGGCTTGTAAGTTAATTAAAATATATTTATTGTTCTGTAACAGGGCCCCAGACCTTAGTAGACCCCATGACCTTGGGACAACTGACTCCATGGTGAAAGTACAATTCAAGCTATAAAACTCACCATGTAAATAACACCACCTGCCAAAACTAAAACAAAGGCCTAATCCATCAAAGTCCATAGTTATAGGAGTCTCTAAATGTACTAATCATACTTTTTGGCTTCTGTAGTATTGCTTTTTGTTAACTGAAGTATGGCAAACCAGGACATTGGTGCTTAAAAGCTCATTCAGAAAAAGGCTTGGGGTTACACTGGGATCCCCAACACCTGGTGTAGTCACTGACTAACTATAAAAGACTTTCTACTGGCTTAAACCCATGTCCAAGCAGTCTTCTCTGGGGAATAACCCCCAATATTTCAACCTCTTGTCTTTGACTCTCAGCTGGCTGTGGGCCTCCACCGTAACTGCCCGTCTACTGCTAAAAGACATTTCTTGTGATGCCATTGAAAGAGCATTAATCTATGAGTATAATGATAAATCATTAGCAACATAATTAATACTATTATCATTTAGAAAAATAATAGTAGTACATGCTCCCCTAGGGTATATGACTTATGTAGCATGTAGTTCTTGTCCTTTATAGTGATGCTAGACAAAACTCTATCTTGTTGAATGGCCCTAAATCCAATAAGAAAGTAGCTGGTTAACTCCATAATATTTGTTCCATTACTACACAAGTGGGCATATCATACTTGGTCGTCATTATTGTAACTCACACGGTTCACAACTGGGTACAACCGATACTGCTTTTTTTTCCCCCCTCAGATGATGTACATAACACCTATAAGCACTGTGAACGCTATCCAGTAAGTTGAATCCTCCAGGTCAGTATCAGTTTGATTTCTCTATGTTCCACAATGCAAGTACATTATGTCTTCAGCAACTGAGTCTCACCTTCAAGTTCTGAATAGAAACCCATAGCACTATCAATGGCTGATAATATTTAGGGGTCTATGGGACACCATTGACCAATAACCTCAATAGAGGTAACCCATGTGGCTTTTAATTTGATAGTGATGGTATTTAGGAGGGAAATTGTTCCCCAACTATAGAGTAACATCTTTGGAAAGAAAGAAAATAGAGAGAAAGAGACAGGGGTAAAAGAGATGGATGGATGGAGAGAGGGAGGGAAGAACAATAGAATTCTTGCTGGTTTTTGAGTGTCATAACTGACAAGCCCTGCGCAACATTGAACTAAAACATTTCCTTAATGTGTTGGGTTTGTATTGATGAAACTAATGCCCTGCGATCAATCTTTGGAATGTAGATGGATTTCTAGTGCCGAGTTCAGCAGAACTGTTAGGAAGAAAGTTAGGGTGTTCTAAGTTTCACCCATCAGCGTTTCTTTAATTAGTAGAAGAAATATGACAATTTTTTCAGCTCCTGAGTTAAAAGGAGGGTTCAAATTATAAATTCAGAAATATAACCTAGATTTTTAACTAAATGCTAATGTTTTGTCTACAATGTAATTCCAAAGAGGTAATGTTAATGGGCATTCTATTTCTTAATCTGATCAAGAAATGGCTCTCGGAGCCTCTCCAGAGACCCTATAACATTTCATACCTGCTTCATTCTCATTCATCAATATTCATAGATGCATCTGTAATTCTTAAGATACTGAGCAAAGCCCTGTTGGTGAAGAGAGAAAAAATAAGATAGATCTTGCAAGGAAAGTATTATGTGGGAAGTAAAATATACCTTCAGGAACCCTCCATTCCCATGCCAGCCCTAGTGTGTTCTTCCCTGGGTGAGCATCCACTCCTCCTGCTACAGCACAGAGCCCTTAGCAACTGATGCATTTGGCTTCCCTTCCTCCCATTTCCAAAACATGTTGTTATGATGCCGAAGCGATCGTGATCATCTAATTTTTGCATGTGTGTGTTAATTGTTAATGGTTTATGGAGTTTAATGTGTTCTTTCTCCTAAACAGGACACTTTTACACTTCCCTTTCTGAAGGAGTTTCTAGGGCTTTCATCTAAGAGAAAAACCTAATGTTCCCAGGATGGTGTTTTCTGTGGTTAATAGAACTCAGAGCTCATTTACCATCTCATGTTCAGCAACTTCCAGGAAGAACATCCTCCTGCCTTCCTGTTCCTGAAATGTGAAAAATCGACAATGGATTTCCTAAATTATTTTGCCATAGATCTTCTACGCTCAGCAGCTGAAGTATATTCTTCAGATGACAGCCCCTGGACAAACAAGTCAGACCCTGCTAGCACAACTGGCAAAATTCAAGATGTGTTTGTCATTTTGATTGCCCTGATAGGTAGGAAAAGCTCTTTCTCAGTTCACCCTATGAATGGTTCAGACTTCCCAGCCCAAACACGAAAAAGCACCGTCAGAAGACAGTTTCAAAAGCACGATGACTTGAAAGAGTGTGCACCTCCAAGTGCCCTGACCCAAAGATTGCAAGAACAAGGGTTAGAAACATCTCTGGGGTCTGTTTGCTGCTCCCCCAATTCTTCCCCATTTTTTCCACTTTCTGGTACCATATCTTTACTTCCTTATCCTCTCAGTTCTAACAGAAAAAAAAAAAGTAAGAACCCTTTTTAAACATGTGGAAGAAAACCTCTCCTTGTTAAAATGTAGAGATTTAGGGCTAAAACCCCTAGCATTTGCGGATCTGGTGATTTTTCAAAGAAATAATCTGCAGCTATTTGGTAAGATCCTTTTTTTCCCCCTTTAAATTCCTTGCTTCAGAAGTTCATTGTATAGAACTGTTTGGTGGCCTGGTGTGCACAGAAGACAATATTTTCTCAATATCAGTCCCTTTCTAAGTAACTGTGCAGCCATCTGGCTAGTAGTAAACAGGTTCTGCATTAGCTGACTGCACTAAGGAAACCTTGCAGTTAGCAATTAACTTTATCTCTGAATAATGCCATGGAAATGATAATCAATGGGATAAAAATGAGTAGTATTGGAAAAGCTCGGGAAACAGTCCATGTCTACAGATGTAGAGGGTCCCAGGCACTCACTCCGATAGAGATCCAATTGCTGTCACATTATGTTGTAGTTTATGGATCCTGGTTGGAGGTAGAAATGGCAGCCCACTGATCATAAATTCCACAGTCTTCCCTTAATGACCTTAATGGGTTGCTATTATTTTACTGTGCTATCATTCAAAAAGAGCCCATCTGGTATTCATGAATATGGGCAGAAAAGGGTATTCTTCAACAGTTATAAATGCAACTGAAGAATAGCCACAGTTCAGGTAAAATCAGGAGTTTCTTCTTCAATGAGTTTCTGAGATTCCCCTTATAGATAAACCAACACAAAGGGCCAACATTAGGAGCTTATTAATGAAATCATGATTTTTTTGCATTAATAATTATTTTTAAATATTTACTAAAAATCAAAGATTTTTGACACATCTGGAAGTGACAAACACTTGATACAAACCATACATGTTACACAATTCCTACCATTATAAGAAAATCTGTGTCATCCAGTGCACACACTGATGAAGTCTTGTAATATGAGGACTTCTTAATCTAATGACCATGGCTAGCACAGTGGAGAGTGTTTAAGTAAGACAAGAAATGATGAGGTTGCAAACTGATGAACTATCCTCGTGACAAAGCAGAGACCCTCTGGGCTGATAACTTTTCAGAAATGTCCGCCATAGGATTTATTGATCATCACTTGTCTCTTACTGATTGCCAGTTGATACGCACACATGACACATAGTCCTATCCCATGAGGATCAAGTGTGCTTGCACAACCAGAAAGTATACCCTGAGGAAAAGAGCTGTGGAAAACCCTCGAAGCATAGAACTTTCTTCGTGGTATACCAAGGGGATCTGGGTGGAGAACAGACAGAATCTATTTGAAGGAGACTGGATTTGATGACTTTTAACATGGCTTCAATACCTGAAAACTGATTTCAGGGAAGGGGAAGATGCTGAAGACCTTACATCTGTAGAACATTCTTCTGTAAGCATTGGAAAGCACAATGGTAGGTATTAAGAAAGTGATAAAGTTATGATTTATTTTTTTCATTCTCGAGCAATGGTCCTTGGTAAGATGCAGCTGCAAGACATTTGCCTAGGAGACTATTCGTGACATCATTAGAAAAGAAAAAACAAAACACAGAAGTTCTGGAAAGTGAGAGAGGTGCAAGGTAAATCCAGGAAAAGGTGTGGGAGGCCCGTTACTGTGGTGAATTAATTAGCCCCTGACCCTCTAGAAAAGTCTGAAAAACAAGGAAGATCATGCCCCAGAAATATCTGTATGAGGTTAAGAGGAAGCAGCATTCATTCACTGGGGACACAGTATGCATGGGGTGCCGAGATATTCTGACACAAAGCCCTTAGGAAGTTTACAAGACATCCAAGGGCCCTGTAATATACTATACATGCATTCTATAAGTCTCCAGTTTAACCAATGGAGCCACTGGACCACTAGCCACTAAAAACAAAGGCAAATCAGGTCTACTGCTTCCACCTGGCCTGTGCTAATCACCACACCTGCATTTCTTCACGTTCCTCAGAACTTGTTGCAGCTTTACTGTTCTCCAAGGTGGTGGATGTGGGAGTTTATGTGAGAATGGCCCCAGAAACTCATATATCTGAGTGCTTAGTTCCCAGCTGGTGAACTGATTGAGAAAGATTAGGACATGTGGCCTTGTGGGAAGAGGTGTGTCACTGGTGGTGGGTTCTGAGGTTTCCAAAGCCTATGAAGTCCAGTGCTCTGTGTCTTGGTCTTTTTGTCTGTCTCTGTCTGTCTCTGTCTCTGTCTATGTCTCTGTCCCTGTCTCTCTCTTTCTCTCTCTCTCTCTCATGCTTTCGAATCAGATGTGAACTCTCATCTACTGCTCTAGAGTCATGCCATGCCTGCCTGCTGTCATGCTCCCTGCCATGATAGTTATGGACTCTTGCCCTCTGAACCCTTGAGCCCCAATAAAGGTCTTTTATAAGTTCCTTTAGTCATGATGTCTCTTCACAGCAATAGAAAAGTGACTAAGACACTGGTTGACTTATTTTTCTAACATAATATAGATTTCTAGAAAATAGAGTCTCTGTCTTAGCCTATTCTACTCTTACTACCTAGCACACAGCACGGTGCCACAAATACAGTTAACGACAGTATTACTGCAGGTTCAGTTGCAGACTGTTATAGTAGCTATTATAACACTAAGGACAAATATCTCAATAAAGTGAGGTATGGAAACTTTTGAGGTCAAATTCTCTAATAAAGTGAACTCCATGAACTGTTTTTCTTCGCGATGCACATATGAGTCATTTTCACACAATGCTCATGCCGCAGTCTGTAGAGTAGACAATAGCATTCTGTCCAAAAATAATACATTCCTTAATTTCAGGAGTACTTTATTGCCAAAATGCTAAAAATCATCTGAATTATTGGGAAAGTAGTCCTGATAGACTAGCTTGAGGCAAGATGTCATAAACCTGTGACTTGTGAAAAAAAAATATAATGCTTACAAAGAGCAATAAAGCAAAGCACAGTAAAATGAACTGTGCCTGCACAGACCTTGTTTAAACCACAAAGTAATGTAGAAACATGTTCTTTAAAAATGGTGTCTACGGTTAGTAGAATTGTTTTCTACATTCTACTTTTTCTTTCTTTCATCTTTAACATTTTCTTACAAGTAAATATATGCCCTTGGGAAAAGTTTTGAGAATATATTAAAAAAAAATCCTTTATTTCAACTTAGTTTTCATATAACAGTAAACGTGACTTATTAATCTCAAATTTAGTTCCATGTCTATGAAGTTTCAACCCTGAGACACTTTAGTAATTGGTTATTTCTGTGGCCACTCCTTTATCCATCCCCCTTCAGCAACAGTGTCATATCTTAGAGAACAAAGAGAAATGATGTGACTTACAGGTTTCACATATAACCTACCTCTGATAGTTCATATTGATTATCAACCTGACAATACATAGGATCAATTAGGACACAAGCCTCTGGGCATGCCAGATAGGGATTATCCTGATTAGAATGACTGTCGTGGGAAGACCCATCCTAAAGGAAAGTGGCACCATTCCTTGGACACGGGTCCTGGAACACATCGAAGAGAGGAAGTGAGCTGAATAAGAGCATTCGCAGCTCTCTTCTCTCTGACTGTAGATTCACTGTCAGCTGCTTCAAGCTCCTGCAGCCTTGACTTTCCTACCATGACGGACTTACTTCTGTGAACTAAGATATACCCTTCCTTCCTTAAATTGTCGGGTATTTCATCACAGTCACAGGAAAAACAACTATCCAGTCCCCAGCCTCCCCAACAGTTTTTCTTCTGTTGCTTTTGGATCTCTGTCATCAATATAGAATGCTTGGTTTCATCTAGAATTCAAACACATACTCTAATGTTAAGCTTGAAACAGGGTTTTGGTTTGCACGGTCCTTCTTAATTTCAATGTATCATTCTAACTACCAACTTGATTTCTCATGTTTTAGAGAAACATAAGTTTCCATTGGCAGGTTATTAACAATTAATGGTGAGATTTAGGTTGGGATACTCTAATTTTAATTTAAAAAAACCTTCACAGGAAAGGTCAATGTACCCTACAAAATCAATCATTCATAAGCAGTCTGGTTACTTTTCGCTGAAATATTTATGAATGATAAAATTATTTTCACAGGGCAAAGGCCAATATGGAGGAAATATGACACAGTTTCATAACAATCCCTGGGTACAGTTGTGATAAGGTAGAAGGCTATGCCAGGAGAAATGGATAACTCCCTTTTAAACTGTCCACAGATCGGAACATCTAATGTGACTGTCACATAACTGTACATGCAACACTTCATATCAGGCCAAATGAGACAGCCAGGAAGAAAACTAGATATAAACATTTAAGATAATATAGCTATTCTCTAAGCAGGTGTCTGGGTGTCTCTGTGATGTAAGAACAATCATCAGAATGCTGACTACATTTATGAACAATGATTCAGCACTTTGGTTTTTGGAGGCAGGTCTCACTATGTTTCCCAGGCTGGCTTTACAATCCCCCTGCCTCAGCCTCTAGAGTACTGAGGTTACAGCATGCATCACCATGCTCAGCTTATAACTTTTGTTTTTATTTTTTAATCCAGAAAGTCCTAATCCTCCTGTTATCAAACAGCTGTAATGGTAACCAAATAATTGTATTATGTTATTCAATGCAACCATAACAGAGAACCTGGGTGGTTAAATTCAGGATGCGCTCATGATGATCATGCTGAGTTGAGGTCACTAACTTGGAATCACTGGAAATTCAAACTGCCTTTCAAACTGCTTTCTACAGAATATGTACAAAATTAGTTCATGTGATCTGCCAGTGTTTCCAAGCACAAAAGTGGGATTCTTAGTTGTAGAGGCATAGCCCTATGTGAAAGGTAAGATCTACATTTCAGGGGCTACATTCAGATGCCTGTGTGGTCTGAATGGAATGTAGACACACCTTTAATCCAGTATACAGTAGGCAATTATAGTCCATGCCTTTAATCCCTAGAAAAAAACAGTAGAAGCAGACACAGAAAAGACTCAGAAGAAGTCGGTGTCACACAGGAAGTGATGCTATATGAGTCTGGTTGAACAGCGGACAAAGTGACCAATCAGAGGAAGAGTTAGCAGAGTAAGGACATGCCCTACTCTTGGGAGAAAACATGAGCTCTACACAGTTAAGGAGAGTTACAGAGGAGTTAGAGAGTAGCCAGTCAGTTGAGGAGTCAGTTGAAAAGTCAGTTGAGAAGCATGCTAAAGAGTCATTTGAGAAGCAGACAGAGGAGTCAGTTACAGAGTCAGGGTAGGTTGTAGAGTTGTTACAGAAGCTGAGGCTGGAATGACTTACAGAGCAGTCTGTTGAAACAGTTACAGAGTGTAGTGAGAGCTCAGTGAGAGTCAGCAGAAGAAGTCCAGAACAGAGAGTGAGTTGAACCAGAAGAGTCAGAGTTCAGTAGGAGCTAGTCAGAGAGACTAGCTAAGGTTGTAAGGCTAAGGCTGAAGTCATCTTGTTTGGGCTAGCAGTTTAAATGTTCTAGATTGTATGAAGCCTGAAGCCTACCAGCTCAAGGATTAAAACTAGAATGTAAAGCGGCTGAAATACTCTAGGGCTCCAGGACTCCAGGCAAGAACCAGTGATTTAATTAGACAAAAGAAAAAACTGCCCTGGGTCATGTCTACATCCACATCTACACCTACTTCAACACGTGGTCATACAGTCTCTGCTTGGAAGCTTTCGATGCCCCTTGTAACCTAAACTCATGTGCATGCAAGCAAGGATTCATGAAGAAATAATTCATACCTAGAGTGAAATCAACTTTCAGTATGATTTGCTGCTGATCCCTACATAGCCCCTACCTCCAAAGGTCCCACCACAAATGATCAAATCAACGAGACTTTAGTATCCAATGGGAACCAGATCTATTTATTTCATTTGCATATCAGCCCATAAGATAGAATATGCAAGCACAGCTAGGAGCCAGCTGTTTTGGAGCCAGTTTGAACCTGTTTGAAATTGTTTCACTATGTTTTCAAGTGTGACTGCTTGCATATCTGGAATATTAGAAGAAATAAAAATATTATATGGACTTGATATGTAAATTAATAGTGTCACTAAGCTCATGTTAATTTATACTAGTTAGGCAGAAGTAAGATATACAGAATATTAAAAACATCAATGTTATTCTAAGCATACATATAATATGATACATAATTAAACTTTCCAATAGAAAGCTGTGAAATATTGCATTTGTAAAACTAATAGAACTGCATATTTTTAGTGTTAATCACATACCACTAACTCTTATTCGTGTGCTTTCAGAATACATGAAAACAACTAATTTCCTTGAGTTTTAGAAGACAATGATTGGACTGCTTTTGTTAGCAATGTGCAAAAAGAATCATTAATTTCTACAGATGATGCAGAACACCTAACTAATAGCCCTGTTCAAGAGCTCATAGTCTTCAAATTAATAAAGCTGGGATTTATTAAATTATGCATCCCATCTCCAAAGTAATTTGTTTCCAGAGAATTACAGGTCAACCTGCATCAAGAGAAAACTTAATAACTTGATAGTGTGAACTTCTGAACTGGTGAAGAGAAAGCTTGGGAATGTGGACACCTTGCAAACCCAGAGACCTTTCCACCACCTTCCTCTGGGTGCTGCCCATCTCTCCCAACTCTGGTGCCCTCTTCCCCAGCGATCCCATCTACTGTTTTCAGAGGTTTCCTACTTAGGATCTTTTTGAAAGAACCTCATTTTTTTCCCCCCTTCCAACCCATATTCCATTAATGTGATCTCCTATTTCTTCCAGGAGCCATCACATCCATTCCTTCCACACCATCCTGAATACTCTCCAAAGCCCTGGAATTATTTGTACCCTGCCATTTGTCCATTAAGAAGTCCTCAGTGGTGCCAGAGGCTTAAGGAACATCTTCCTGACTCACTGGTGAGGGAACACTGGCTGAGGAACATGGCTGTGCTATTGCACTGGAATACGTCACTTGTCCCTGGGACTCTTTCTCTGTTAACATTTCATCTGTTGGACTGGGAGACCTGCACATCTCAGGATAACAGGGAACATGAGACAAAAATATAGAAGTGAATATCTTCTGAGGAGTGTAAATGTTCCAATGCATGCATTTAGTCCTTATAATGCATCCTATGTGGCTTTGCTGCATATAATTCTGGGAATAGTGGGTGTTCCAGGCTATCAAGTATAGTACACAGTGACACACTTTCTTCATGGACTCTTCACTTCTGTTCTATCACAGAAGTAACGTAGCTGAAGTCAGACACACTTAGCCCCTTGCTGTGGAAAACCATTACTATTCTTTCATATAATTATTGTGTTTACACATTTTGTAATTCTTCCCTTGCATTTGACATTTTACTTGGTACTCTGTATCTAATTTTTGTTACTCTGTATCCAATTTTTTTCCGTGTAAATCAATTCAATTTAATCTTACCATCAGCCTTTTGAAACAGATCTCAAAACACCCAGCTTCAAAGCCTCTTTCCCTCCTTAAATTGTCTTTACTTGGTATTTCCAATAGTCATCTGGTCTCTTAGGCAGTACCACGTAAAAGAACAAATGTGAAAGTTCCAAAGGAAATGTTCCAAGATGCCTTTCGCAAACTTAATTTTCTAACTCTTTACCAAGGTCCACGTGTGTAAAGTATGTACTAACATAAGCTCAGTTACTGAGCTGAATTCTCTGTAGAGTTCTCTATTAGGCTGAACTCCAATTTGATTAGGCATAGGAGATCCCATGACATTAAAGGTGCCTGAAATGGATGGCCATACACAGAGTCTGGCTGCTTAAAAACCAAGTGGAAGAATCAAGACTAAGATTTCTCAAGGTTTGAACTGGGCAGTTTTCATCTCCTGCATCTGTGTGGACTTGCCTGTCTCCGGTAATTTCACCGTGTTTTGTTTTCTCCTCCCAAGACAAATGATAGGAGGATAGAAAGAAGAAAGGACACAAAACAAGGTGAGCAATAAAGGAAAGAAAATGGCTTAGGAGTACACGACCAAAAATGTTCATAAGAATAAAATGAGAATAATTAAAAAAATATATCTTTCATAAACCAAGTCAAATATCCCTTCCATCTCTTGGAACAGCTAAAACAGTGTCCTCAACTCACTCCAAGTCTGATTTTCAGTCCTGCTCACAAGACAGAGATTCTTTGTCCATGACTGACAAATACTAATACAATAATGCAGGATTGCTAATGCCGGATTTGTGAATTAGAGTGTGCCATCTCCTTGTTTGCAGTAAGGCTCAGAATAGCTCATTCAGGTTTAAAATTTATTGAAAGTCAAACACTTAACCTTTGCTCTCTTCTCTACCCCACATAGACTTGTTTAGTAATTGGGCCAGCAACATCAATGCAATGCATGTCTAGACGTTCTTAATGTGTAATTTCTGTGGTTGCTGTTGGCACTTTGCATCACATTACGAAGGAATGACAATGTTTGAGTTGTAGGCAGAGATTTAACAGGCAACATGGAATATGGCTTTAAAAAAACAAACAAACAGGATTTAGGTCCTTCCATACTATTTCAAAAAGGCTTAAGTAAGTACATTAAAATATATGTTTATTCTTATTTCTATTGTATGCTAAGGACTTTCTCCCATACCCTGCACCCTCCATCCCCTCATTACTCCCTTTGTACCACCAGACAGCTTTACTTCTTTCTTTAAAGGTCCATGATTTTATGTATCTGCATATTATCTGAGACTCACAAATGAGAGAAATATATCGTATTTGTCTGAAGATGGCTTTATTTACTTACTACAATTATCTCTAAATGAATCCATTTTCCTGCAACGTAAGTTCATTCTCATTTATGTCTGAAAAAAATCCATTGCATGTTTATGTCACATTTTCTTTATTCTTGTCTCTGTTATTGGACACCTAGATCACTTCTACAAATTTAGCTATTGTGAATAGAGGTGCGATAAATATTGATGATATATATATATATATATTCCATCCTTTGTGTTTGGATGATACATTTAAAGTCATGCAGTGACATTAAGGTAAAGTAAGTATATTTCTTCTCAAAAAGATTATTGACAGTTGTTCTAATTTATTATTCACATGAATGTCATGAAAGACAAAGAAATTGAAACCAATGAGCAGAAGAAGGGAAGAGAGAGAGAAAGCCAACTGAGTTGCATTGTAAAATACAATCTACATCACAACAGGAGAACATTAATTTAGAAGAAAATTAGCCAGGTTCCGTTAACAGAATAATGAATGGTTTCAAAGATTTACCATATCAAAAAAGCCCTAATTGTGTTCATTAATTTCTAGCTCGACATTATTGTGGGAAAACTAAATGTGAACAAAGCAATAATCTACCTCATATCCTCAGAACCCTGCACAAATGCTTGCTATTCATTACCTTTATTTCAGAATGGCCTGTCTTAATTACTCTGCCAGGATGATGGATACAAGGCTCAGAAGATGATGAAGAAACATGTTGACTTGAAGTAGGAATTTTGAGGGGAGCTACATGTGGGAAGGTCGAGACAATACATACATGACCTTACAGGTCAAGAGTGAGCAAAAAAAAAAAAAAAAGGTGGTACATTTGAAAATTTTAATTCATGTAATCTTTCTGTAAGTTTTGTGAAGCCCACAAGTGAATAAAAACCCAGTATCTCATTGAATATACTCCAACAGAAAATAAAACAACCCAAATACTAATTTGGAAGCATGTAGAGGAAATAGCCCAATGAATGGCTGGTGTTTTCCATTCTCAAACTGGTTGTTTATGCTTTATTAATCAGCCTCAAAATTGATGTCTGGGTTCTAAGGGAAATAAGTTTCTCTGTTACAATTTTTCATTTTTAATAATATTAGTTCAAACTTCTCCAGTGCCTTTTATCCCATTAGCTCAAAGCACTTTTCAAACCACTAATGAATTAGCCTTCTGACATTGCAGCGACGCAGAACGCATCCCACCCATTTTCGCAGTGAAATGCTTCATGTCTGGCAGCATAAGCCATTAAAGAGTAGCCACGAGTGTTTAAAAACATACTTCATCATTTGAGAACTTCCCAGTTGGTCTCTTTCTTCACAGGAAAATCTGGGGCATTAAGAAACTTAATGTAATCACCCTATAATAGCACCATCAGACTCGGTCTGTGCTGCTTTTGTCTGCTGGCGATCTGATATTATCCACTGAAAATCAATCCACCGAATATTTCTGAAACCCTCAACTGGAGGACAAAGTACAAAAGGGAGATGACCTCAAGCCAGTCTCCCGCCAGGAGACATCTCCTTTAATTTTTCAGCAGTCATGAACGCAAGAAACAAACTACTGAAAAATAATAAGGTAAGGGGCAAAAGCCACTTCTCCAAACTGAGTAACTCCTCAGTAACACCACCCACTAATGGCCAAGCAGGACAGCAGAGCTCTGGGTCTGTTTCAATTCCCCCTGGCCTCTCTGTAGAACCCCATCCAAGTCCTCCTGGCATTATAAACACAAAGGGGAAGAGAGGAATTGAGTGAGTCCATTTGGTCTCCCTTTAAGCAACCAAACAGTATATAAAAATACTTCAATGTTTATCATTTACAGAATTTTATTTTTGAAGGTCTTCACCAAGGGTAAAGGAAGACTTTTGTACGTTCTAGGTCAACTGAATTGACCACAATAAAACACGTAAAGTAATCATTACATTATGTCTACGACTGTCATACTTGAGTTCTCCAGTATATGTCACCGCCACTATAAAATTATAAATTACTTTGAACTTTTCTAAAGATTATTTTTATTCGTGTGTGGGCTCAGTATATACCACGTACACGCGTGGGTGGCCACAGAGGCCAAAGAGGGTGACGGATTCCCTGGAGCTAGGGTAGTTGGAAGCCTCCTGATGTAGGTGCTGGAAACCAGAATATGGTTCTCTGGAAAATTCACAAGGGCCCCTACCACTGAGCCATCTCTCCATCCCCAAAAACAATTAGAAAGAGTCCTGTGTCCCAGATGACATAATTATGGATCCATAAATTTAAAAATGGCAGTGTTCCATAGACAAGAATTAGAGTGGGAGGGGAGCTTTTTAAAAATATCAGAGGTCCTATTTCTGCATGCTCTGAAGTGGAGCATTATAAACAACATGAATACGAAGATCCAGCGGGAAAGCAAAACAAAATAGCACTGTAGCTTCTTCTAAGATGGAGCTGTGTACAGAAGTACAGAAGTATAGCATCTTGAATTATCAACCACTGTCATGCTCCAACAGCAGTTCCAACACATCCTCAAGTCAAGTGTAGGCCACCTCATGATGACGCCATCACATACAAACAACATCAGAAGGTATTAACTGATTCCACGTTTCAGAGTTGATGAAGGGCTGACTGCAGTGAATGTCTGATGTGTGCGGCTCAACCAGCAGACCCCTTCAGCGACCGCATGCCTGTAGTTACACGCTACTAACACCAGATGGCGTTCCTGAGCCGAGCGTTCCCTCTGTTTCCTGCCAGGTTAAGGAAGAGTGAGAAATACTCAGAATATCGAAAAAAACATTCTGCTTGTAGGTGGATTACATGCATTTTTAGATAAGCATGTCAGCCAACTTTAAGGGTATAGAAAAGCAGACTGTCTTCCTGAGCTTCTTAAAAAGCTCAGCATATGAACGTAGGAGGATCATGTTGCACCACTGATTATCTTAATTTCCTTGGAAAGTAGAAAAAATAGATGTCACTCTTTTAACTTTGAGTCATGAAGATCAATGAGATAGACATTAAGCGCGTGGTTTGTAAAAGACAATGAAAGGACACAAAAGCATTTGAGGTAATGTTAGCCATTCAGACCTCTGACACCTAAGAAAATATCAAATAAAACATAAGATAACAAGACCACCTATGTATTGTTTCCCATTTTCCTGTGAAATTACCTTTCAAAGAACGGTCAATATCTTGCCCCAAGCAAACCATCTTAAAATCACAAATTAAAAGATATCCAAATGACTCGTTACACCTTCTGGGCAAAGAACCAGGGACCTAGTACATGCTAGACGCTAGACGCTAGACTCTACCACTGAGATACATCCCCCAGCCAAAATACTTAGCCATTTCCTTTCTCTAGTCCTATGTTCTCTCTTTGTTCTGCTGTTTACTTGCCACATTATCTGGAGTGTATTCATTTGTAATAGTTTACTCGAGGTGGTAAGCATATGTAATAGATGTTTGTATAGCTGTCACTCAAAAGCAACACAAATAATCAAAGCACATTAAGACTAAGAACCTGCATGGATTCCCCTTGCAAAATTTCCAATTATGCTGCAGCAAAGCTGAGATCCAGCCTTGCAGAACCCTCGAGGTGCATGCTCCTTGTTTATAGAGGACATGTTAGACTGGGTATTCCAGATGCTTGCTCAGTTGTATCGTGCAGTTAAAAACAATGTCCCCAATGGCATTCTGTCACTGACAACAGTCACTGCTTTTAGTTTGGATGATGTATGTCACCGTAAAAATAGATGATAACCCAAAAGAAAAAGTTAAGCATAGATTTCTACGACGTTAAATTTGTTCTCAATGTGTGAATATTGCCTCTTCACCAGAATTGGCTTTCAACTTGCAAAAGTCTTTGTTTCTTGTATTCATAGTGTTTAGTGTATATGCTGTAGTCACCTGCTACCTTCTTTTCTGAGGTCTTCAGAAGGTGAGTGAGTATACCTTTCTTATGTCTACATATCCCCCACGATTGAGCACATCCTGTTTTCAGTCCAGTTGTGATAAAGAAAGGTGGATGAATAAGAAAATCAGAGTGTTTCATTAACTTGCTGCTTTTTACATTAAACCATGTCTTGTTTTTTTTTTTTCTTCCTTTTGGGTATTTGACAGAATATGGATAATATTACACTGTGAAAGAGACAGAATTCATCCTCCTGTTAGGGCCTTTGGGGTCTCAGCTGAGGACAGAGTATTGTGGCCAAATAGAGCCTTTGCTCCTACCATGCATGGCTGGTGTTTAGGCCACCCCCCACACACACACTTTATGATGATGGAATAATACTATATATTAATCCAAAATTCTTGTTTAGATTTTAAATTTTTATCATTTCCTAGATTATGATATCTCTTCAGTGCTGGGCAGTAGCAGCAAGCTGCAGTTCTCAGGAAGCCATGCTGTTTCCAGGGGAAAGCAACCAATACTCTACACTATAGCATCTACAGGATGCTGTGGTGTTCGGTAGGCTACGTGCAAGAAGCACCCCTTTCCCTTTGCAAGATTTTAAACTAATGACGGACACACTGGGCCACAACATCATTGGCACACTGAGAAGATCTGCCCGTCTGTACACATGCATATTCTCTTACACACTTACCTTTAAGCTCTGGAAATTCTTCAGTCTGTCTGATCCACTGTTTACTGCTCCAGTTGGCAGCTTGAACCTGGGAAAACAGGGCCTAAAATTGAAGTGGATTAGTCTCATGCAATACACAACTTTATTCACGGCATCAGACAATGTATATTCAGGGAGGTTAAGAAGAATCACGTAAGTAAAATTCTCATGAGTTCAAGCAGTATAATATCACAAACCCAAGCCGCACTTGGCAGGCAAGCAGCCTGCAGCAAAAACGTGTTCTTCTATAGAGGCAAATAAACAAATAAGAACAGCCAGCTGTAATGAGTAATCTGAAATAAACTCACTCCTGTTTGCTACACCAGGGAGGGACAGGAAAGCACATTTCAAGAACAAACCGTATTATGGAGAAACAGAGTTTACCAGACTCTTGTCTTGTTTGAATTTTCTCACAAGGACTCAGAAATCTCCTCACTGAGCTTCATTCATGGACTGTGCGTTCCAACAACACATCTCGGCAAATATCTCCACCCCCTGTCCCAAAGATGAGCTCCTAGGCTGTACAGGGTGAGTTCCACCTGTGCTTCTGCTCCACCTGGGACGCACAGGGTGATGTAACAGGGCTGGACTGGAGATCGGTCAATGGGACTCCATCAAGTGCTTCCTTACTCCGTTTCTCTATAGGCAAAAGGTGCCTCAGACCAAGAGAGGAGTGGGGAGGCTGAGAGTTACTTCTGCAAGTCCAGAAGGAGAGATTTCCCTAACCTTTGAAAGAAGAGAAGCTAGACTTTCGAGTATCCTGCTTGTTTCCTTGAGCACAGTTGCAGAGTATAGATCAAAAGGAGAAAATCTGAGTCCATGGACCTAGATTTGATAGGTGATAAGCTTTGTATTCTCATTGTGATCCGAGATGAACGAGAGGGTTCTCATTCATTCTTTCTCACATTGAGGAATTGAGTGCATCAGTGCATAGTTTCAGAAATTTTTTTACTCCTTTCAATTTCTGTCTCATACATTTTTTACAAACAGTTTTAAAAGCTCATCAATGCCTTCTTCCAAACGCAGCTCTCTTTCCATATTTTTGTTGCTGTTGTTCTTTCTCCTTTCCATCTGTACTTGTGACACTGTGTGAGAGTCCTTGGTGGCGTGCATGCACATCACGGGCACTGTGAAGTAAAATGAAAACCAAGAAGAGCTTTTATTTACTTCTGATGTGTCTATCACCCCATGGCTTCTCCAGATTCTCTTTTCCAATCGAAACAACAAGTATGCCCTCTTAGGGAATTTTTAAAGCACATGTATGAATAACCAAGTGCATGATTTCTCCCTGGGATAGAAATACTGGATAATCAAGTGCCTTAGCCTTCTGCATTTGGGGGTATGGTAAAATCAGATTATTTTCTGTCCAGTTTCACACACCTTTCTGACCATCAGTATCAGTGCGCTCATTCTTTCCTTAATTCAGGCTGAGCAGGGAGGCATTGTTGCAGTGCTGCGCAGGGTATCTCGTGGCTAAATGGTTATCTGATGCTTGCTGAAATGACTATTTCAGATACTCATCGACCACTGATGTTCCTCTGTCCCAAAGTGCCTGTTCCAGTCCTTTGGTCATTGTCTCCTTGGCTTAAAAAAAGAAAATCTGTTACAGTCCTGACACAAGCCCCCTGGTGCATGAGTGTATATCAGTACTTCTTCCTTCTCTCTGGCTTGTTTATTTTTATCTCCTGTTTATGGGATATATTTTTACAAATAGGAGTTTTCACTTTTAAAGGGACAATTTAATTAATAATTTTCTTTATGGTTAGTACTTTTGACTCATAAAAGAAAGTCTCCTCTTTCCTGAGTGATCAGTTCCTTCTCTCTCCCTCTGTTTCAGAGAAGACTGAGCTTGCCAGGGCCCTCGAGGATGCTCATTCAGCCTTGATTCAACAATGTAAACCATACTTAGAATAGTGCTGTCCCATCACAGGGAACCAGCTTCAGTGGCAGAAGTATCCTATCCTCTTTTTGGTACGGTGGTGTTGCACCATGTTCTTAGTGCTTGTAGACATGTAGCTTTCTGGTTGAAGATAAAAACCCTCCATGGGAAAATCATCAGTAAAAGATTCATTTCTACTGATTGATTTAAGACAATGTGCAGAAATCTTGGCTCTTCCCTAGATGAAGCGGTAAAGGACAAAAGTGACAGGATTGTAAAAGTGCCGTTAAGTGTTATTCAGCTTTATTCAGGAAGTTGAAATTTTTCTCTAAGCTAGCAAATTAGAAGTATTTTATGATGTTTCAGTTGTAAAAAGGTTAAAAAAAACTAAAACTAGGGTAACAAACTTGCTAGGACATAGTTAAAATATCGCACCATTCAGCATCTCTCTGCATGGTCTCTGTCACTAGAAAAGTAGACTGCCCTTAATGCTATGGCTTTTGGTTTTAATAAACATGATTGAGGGCTCCCTGCTAAACGACATCTTCCACTTGCTTGCTGTGGTGAATATTCTAAGTCCCTCTTAGCTATGCTCCATCTTTGTAGCATGATTAATGCTTACCCTTGGGCTCAAAATGCCCAATCAGATTGCCAAGGATTGTAGGCACAAATCAGGAAAATACCGCCACAAATCATTCTCCCCAAATAAAAAGGTCAACTGGTATTAAATTAGTTCATTTACAGAACTCATTGAAATTAGCAGCATGTTCTTAAATTGCTTCTTGATTGAGGACATTTGCCTCATTAATTCTAAACAACCTGAGAAGACTATTAAAGTGGTACAGAAAAAAAAAAATGACCAAAGGACAAGATGCACAATACACTTTACATCATGGTAAATGCAACTCACAGAACATATGGAAACAAGCACAAAGCCAAAATAAGCAAGCTCGACTTCCCCCATGGAAGTCCTCGTCCTTTCATAGGTAAGTGTATTTCAAATCAATGCTTACGTACATAGCTAGCCATTTATCTGTGTACTCATCCTTGCAGCAAGGAAGTAGCTTCTGAAACATAAACAGCCACATAATTCCCCTTTTCAGTGGTTCTGCTTCGTATTGAAGTAATTGAAAATACTAAAAATCCATGTGCAAGTTCTCCTTGACCCACCCATCTGATCTCCAAGCCCCAGGATTCTAGGTCTTCCTGAGTTGGACAAGCTCTGACTCACTTCTGGGGATTTTCAGTGGCTTCTCCTGAGTTTCCTTAGCCAGTCTAATTTCTGTTTGGAGTCAAGTACCCTTTTCTCTGCAAAGTCATTTCTTGCCCAGATGAAACTCTTCCAGGTACCCCATCCCCCACTCTGTGTTGACCCTTTTCAAATAATATATTGACATTATTGACATAGACATCTGCTAATTTGTCTCCATCATTTATTTTAAGTTGAGTAGACAGAGGCTATGCCTTATTTAATTTCAACTTGGTCATGGGAACTGAGGCTAGAACCTCAAATTATCTAGACAAGTGATCCACCCTGAGCTATATCCTCAATATAAGAGGATGGCATATATCACATTCCATTCATGGTCAGGACCTTGGTAGGAAATAATAACTAGTTCTTATGAGACTGAACAAAAGAATGGAAACCATTAGCTAAAAACCAAGCACCCTTGTTTGGAAGACATCATGCTAGGGGTGTCCTCAATGGGCAACTAAGTATTTTACTAGAGGATAGTTAGAGAAACGAATTAATACAGTGTAAGAGAGTTCTGAGGATAATTGTACTTATTTGGATTCATCAGAAAGTCTGGTGTGCAGGAAAGTAAACGCCATAATTCCATACATTTGAACATCAAAGGGTGATATATGGAGTTTGGGTAAGAAAGAGAAGAGATGGGAGGAGAGCTCTTATAATAAGAGAGGCAGAAATGATTAGCTATCTAAAGAAAGAATTTCTACAGGCTCATCTGCTCATGAAATCCTCTTCAAAAATGCATTGGTAACTTCCTACTATGGGTCAGACACTGTGATAGATAATAGATATTCAGTCATTCTCTAAACAAAATAACTTCTTGCTTTAACACTTTCATTCAAGGGAGAAAAAAAACCATTAGTGAGCTAATTATGCAATTGTTGTTTGTCTATCATTGTAAAGATTCTATATGAAAATATGTAAGAATGACATTACAGGGTATATTTTGTGGAGGACAAAATTTGGACTTGCTCTAATTCTAACATCAGAAACCTGAAGGATACAGGTTATTTCATATGTCTTAAGAGGCAGAATGAGGAGGACTCTGGAGAACACAGAACTTAATATCCCCCAAAGAATCAAGAAAACAAAGACCAAAGTATAGGGCAGTAGTTTGATAGTGGTAAGAAGGGACTACACATACAATTTAATTTCTCTGTGAAATTGGAGGTCAGATAAATTTCTCTGAATAAAGAACAGAAGGAAGTTCAAGAGATTGCTCCCAGAAGCTGAAGACCAGTGGCTACTTTTGCAAAGAAAAACAGAGGTTATTTTTGACTTAAGGTTTGAGTCATAGAAAATTATGTCAGAAGTGAAAATTGAGGCCAAAATTTAGGCAGCATTGGTCATGAAGTCTCAGCATTCCTGGTCTTTGGCTTCTGGCTGCCACATTAGGGGTCCAGGGGGAAAACCCAAAAGATACTTTGAGAAAAACTTAAGTAAAAGAGACTCTATTTTTTCCTTATGAATATCTTTATTCATTTCAGTTGTGCTTGGGAGATGGGAAGGTATTGGAGTCTTTATGGTACTTCTGGACTGATGAGAGAATAAATTCTTATGAGAAAGAAAAGTCTAGAATACACATTTCTTACTAAAGCCACAGAGCACCTGACCCTCTTTAATATCAATGGACAGACTGGCACTTTTCAGTGGCCCATCACATATGATCAGAGAGCCCTGTAACACAGATGGCTGGGACAGAAGGTAGCGAACATTTCAGTCAGTCACTTCCTGACACGGGTCCCAGGAGCACAGCTGGGAAAGAAATCCCCTCCAGTAGACACAAGACCAGGCCTCCAGTACTGCAGTCTGCAGTACTGCTGCAGTCCAGCACTAAAAACAGCACTGAAATCCATTTTCCATTTGTACAAAGGAACTGTTCGATTGACCCAATGTTTGTTTTAAACTGTGAATACTATAAGATCATTGCTTCCACCTCCAGCACATTCCTTCAGCAGTCATGTTTTAACCATGACCTTCCATACTATCCAGGCAAAGGAAGGTTCGTTATCTTATCAAAGCTCATCAGTCCTCCTCAGTTTGGTGTCCTTCTCATCATCTTATCAAGATGTTACTGCTGTGCAAAAGCACACTTATTTCAGCATGTACTATTGGATGGGAACCTGGCTTGAATAAAGGTAGGACTGTGTGTTTTACTTTCACATTAATTGGCCTCTAGCTATCACTGGCTACAGGCTAGTGGCTAGTGTCTGCAGGGGCCAATCTGTGATACTTCCCAGGTACCTCTCATTTGCTATCATTCTCTCTCTATGCTTTTATTCTTGGAGTGCTCCCTTGGGTGTGTCTACTCTGAAAACACAAAGCAGCACACCACTTAGTCTTCAACCAGAATTTGTGAAATTACCTCAATGTCCTTGTTCCTAAAATGCAAATAGAGGAAAAACAGCCACACTCCCAATTAGCATTTTGTTCCCAAGTTGTCCTTAGCCTGAATTGATACTTGCTCTGGAGGAATGGCAAGGAGAGCAAGGAAGCCATCTGCTTCGGGGAGGATTTGTGTGCAAGATCCTGTTAGAAATGAGTTCAGGGTTGCAAAGGAAGAGACCACCACTCCAACTGAAGTATCCGGACAAGTCAAATTTTACTCATAATCAAGGGGGTGCTGTCAGAGGAGTGAGCACACAAAGACAGAAAGTGTGTTTGGTTTTTATTCTCACTCAAGTGGTAGCCGTGTCTTTCCTCCATTAGTTGGGGCCCTCACAATCTTATTCAACTGGCGAATGTGAAAAGAATTGGCACACCAGAAATGAAGGAGGAAGGGGAAAAGAGTCCCACTCCTTGGAGAAAAGGCTCCAGGTCATCAAATTCCTAGAATAGAGCAGAGGACCTTTGTGAACACAAAAGCTTACTGGGTGGGGAGGATTAAAACATTTGCATAAAAGCCTTACAAGTTAGAGGAGATAAAAAGATTTTAATTCTTTATCCTAAACATAAGTTTTATAGTATTTGATAGACAAGAGTCATATTTGATATTTATTTTTATTAAAGATTTGTCTTATGTGTATGATGCATGTATGTATTTGTACCATATGCCCATGGACACCTCTAGAACTGGAGATACAGATGGTTGGGAGTCACTGTGTGGGTGCTGGGAATTGAACTCAGGTCCTCTACAAGAGCAGTCAGTGCTCTTAACGTCTGTGCAATCTCTCCAGCTTCTACTTGATATTTCTTACAATCATTAGTGACCTCGAAGGTTACACACAGGGACACCATTCTATAGAGCAAAATGTAGAAGCCATTCCATGGAGAGTTTCAATAATCGTGCCCTGTCATTCTCTTTCTGTTTACCTCCTCCATCCCAAACATGCTTCTCATAATGGCACAGTCTTGAACTTTCAAAAAAATCGTATCTAAAGGTTCTTTTATGTCAAGCTACGTAGTTTCAACCCTAGAGAAGTCTTAATGTAAAACTGCATGTGCTCAAGTTGACTTATTAATTTAGACCCAAATTTCAATTTCAGACAGCCTGAGGCTAGCCTCACAAGCTACCAATACTATCATCATCCAAAAGCCTTCAACACCCCCTGTAACCTTTGGCTAACTCATTACCCTCTTTTGCATAAATATGACCATCGAATAAATGAGTTTGAGCGAGAAATAGAGCAAAGCAATGCATGAGACAGCAGTGAGGGGGTTCTCTCCTTTGCCACCCCCAACTTGGTGACAAACGGGTCAGCATAACGTGAGTGCCAAGACAATTAGCAGGGATCCACTTTATGGCTGCATAATTTCCAGCACATCTTAAAAAAATATCTCCACCTGACACAGTGTTCCAAGGTTACTTTTTATAATGAGCTGCTGTGTGTGAAATATTAATCTTGACACATAAAAATGAAACCACTGCTGATAGCGAGGCCCAGTATGGTTGCCCAAGTCTTACTTTTATTATTTTAACTCTTAATTTTTATATGCATGTTATGTGGTCTGGAGGCATAAAGCATGCCCACAGATTCTGGAGATGCAAATTCAAAATGTTCAGAGCAGTTGAGGAAGTTACATCCCAAGGCTTCCTCACAGGGAGATTTCACACATCCACTGAGGGAGAGTCAATCTTCTTGAGAGCAATGCCCTTCTGTCTCTAATGCTCACACTTACCTTTGTAAATAAATGGAAAGAGAGCAATCCTACCCTCAGCTGATATCTATTCAACTAAAGAGCTGATTATCAGAGGCATTTGAAAAGGAACAGTAACACACAATAAAGTCATCCTTGGGAGGAATGTGGTAGTCCACGCCTATAATCCCAATGCTCTGGAAATAATCTGAGTAGGAAGACGGTGAGTTTGAGAACACCTCAAACTAAAAGTTCTGGTTAAAAAGTAAAATAAAAGAATACAAAAGGAAAGAGAGAGAGCAATCAGAACCTACTGCTCTAAGAGGGAAACAGGAACTGGGACAATAGCTCAGGTAGAGTGATTGCCTTACAAGCCTGAGAATCAAAATTTGATCCCCAGAACCTCTGCTATAAATAAATAAATAAATAAATAAATAAATAAATAAATAAATAAACAAATAAATAAATAAATAATAAATAAATCTGTTTCTGTTGGCACACACTTGTAATCTCAGAGCGTGGAGACAACGAGAGTCAGGTCTCCAAGATTTTCTGGCCAATCACTCTAGACAACTTGGTGAGTTCCAGGCCAGTGAGAGACTTTATCTCAAAAGATGTAAAATAAAATGAGATGGATGACACCTGAGTAATAAAAACAAAAGTTGTTTTCATTTTGGTGCCATCTACTACAGTGTCTCTAGCTGCTGGTCCTAGGATCCATGCACATGCACACCTGCCCCCCCCATACACTCACAAGCACCCACATACACATGTGTATACATACACACACAAAGACTAGAAGATATATACACATTTTATCTCCTTTTAATAGTCCAGAGACAGATACCCCTGAACGTCTCAGTAGTTCAATAGTATCCTGGGGACCACTTATATCATTCTGACTCTTACCCCCATTCTGTGATCCCTGATTGCTGCAACTACTTTGACATGAAGTAAAGGTAGGACTTCAAGATGGGAAGCAACAGAATCAGTATCTTTGTCATGATCAAGCTCCCCACCCATTTCCTATACCTCACCAGAGTCAGAGCAAAAGATAATCATAAAATGATCACTGGTAGCAGAGACCATATGTGATTTCAGTTCATCCTTGAGAGTAAATAGATCCACCTTCCACTGAGATAAAGTCTTTTTATACCTCACAAATTGGGCACCAGTAATGAGAGAACATAAGCTAGAGGTTCAATGAGCAATCCATCATGTCATCCCCACAAGTGGGCTCTGTGGGTTCTGCACTGAAGCTGTAGGCATGTTTTTTCTTCCACTGATAACTGAACGGGCTCCAGAAACCTCCACCCACATCTATAGCACACGATGTACTCCTAGGGGATCTTGATGTTTTGATCCCCAGACTCTCTGTTCTGAGGTTACCGCACCTGTCAATGCTTAGAGTATAATATCCACCACTGCTCACTAGGTGTGGGAACACTCCTTCAAATGGCACTACAGAACATGTAGGAAATAAAATCTCCATATAAACATTATCACTTATAAAGTTTCTAAAGCATTAATCATTTTACTACCAAAGGGAAGAAACTGCAATTTAAGCAAGACCCTGGGAGAGAAAAACAGCTTGGTCTTACTAATTTTGCATTAGAGAGAAGGCTTAATAAGAGATCTGACATGAATTTGGTGCCTTTTTTCTCTGCAACTCCTGAGGGAATCTATCAGTGACCAGGAACCCACAGTAGCTACATGTACTATGGTAGCTCTGGCTGTTAGTTCTAGCTGCTGTTTCTAGACACCAAGCCAGGCTCCATACCTGTTTTATTTTATACAATTAAGTACCACAGCTTCATTTTTTTTCCCAGAAATGGACAATAAGAAGAAACTCGACTGGCAGGACCAAGGCTAGAGTAATTTTCAGCTGCAGCATTGAGACTCAAGCCTGTACACCTCAAGTTCCCCTCTTTCCAACAGGCTGCTTCTCTGTCACTTTTGCCCCACTGAGAGCAGGGAAAGTAGCAGAGAAAAAATAAGATCTGAATCACTGAATCGCTGCTCTTTCCTATTGTGAAGTTAATATAAATTCTCAACAAGCCACTCCCCCTAACTGCCTCTCATCTAGAGACTGGAAGACGAGACAGAGTGATTTGGGACTTAATATCAAGTAGGCAGATCTTTTTACTTAGAGTCCTAGCACATGTGCCAGGTGTGGTGGGGCACACATATGAGTTTATGTGTACCACAGATTCCCTAAAAAGCCAGGAAAAGGTACAGATCTCCTGTAGCTGGAGATATAGGAACTTATGAGTACCTGACTTGGGCGCTGGGATTTGAACCCCAGTCTCTGGAAAAGCAGTTAGCACTCTTAAGCACTGGGCCTTCTCTCCAGGCCCCTAATGGGAATAGTTTTGAAAGTGGAAGAAGACACTCTCCAAAATTATGCATGACAAGAAATATAAACAAAGCTTGTCCTGGAAAAAACGGCTGTGATGGCTGCTCAGACTATAAGCCGTAGAAATAAACGCTTATGAACAACACTCACTGAGAACAAAAGCAAGCAATATCCACTTAAGGTTCTAGTATCTTGTGCTCACTTTCCGTGCTGCTTCTCCAACTCTAAGAACCTATTTGTCCTTCCACTCCATGTGCATAGAATGTCTGGGTGGCTTTTATAAAGTGTGACTCTCTCTATAAGATTTAAGCTGGGGGCATTTGGGCTTCTTTATTCTGGTACATCTTGTTTATCTGCCTTTCTCAGCTCCGCAGCCTCATCCTCTCAGCCAAGCTTTTAGGAAGAGAAGGTTCCAGGAGAGCCATCTAGTGAGAAGAGCTAACTTCGCCACTAAAACGGCAGTAAGTAGTGCATCAGAGACTGAGAAAATATTTTAAAGGCTGTGTCCAGGCTGGTTTGCCCTCTCTGCCCTCTGATGAAAGTGCTCTGCAGGAACACTGGCATCTGCTCCTGAGAGGATAGTGTGGAGGTGTTCGTGCCACTTTACAGATTTGTGTAGGGCAATTTGGGGACCTTAAGGATTCCAGCTGGAGGAGAGCAGGCCAGGAGGACACCCCTCTCCCTACCCACCCCCATATGTAGATGCAGGTGCGATTTGAGAAGGCAGCTGCGTCTCTCTCTTTTTATTTCATACTGGTTGTGTAAGAGAACAGGAAGAACCAGCTTTCTGGTTTCTGGGCAAATGACAAGGGGAGAAAAGGAACGTTCTCCCACTTCTCACTTAGCGGAAACGCTGGAGGACATCAAGGGTGGGCACAATCCCGAGAGTGACTCTGCCTCAGAACACCTAGGGTAGGAATTGCCGACGTCTAAGGGCAAAGACGTGGCCTCTGGTCATTTTCACCCTTGGAAAGTCACTTGGCATCTTGGATTCACACCAGCCCTGGCCATGGGGAAGACACCGGTGTGACTGGAGCAGTCAGACCAGCGATTCAGAGGGATGGAAAAACAAACTTAAGGCCCTGACCAGGCCTGCCTGTGGTTCCATATGCTGCTTCCCCGTCACTCAGCTTCTGATTGATGAGAGAACGTGGCTCCAGCAGAGAGGGAGGCAGGAAGGAGGATTGCAGGTGCTCCAAATTAGGAATAATTCAGCAGATTAGCCTAATGAAGTCAAAAAGTTAATTTGTAGCTGCCAGCTGTTGAACAGAAAGTTATGAAGTGTCACAGCCCGACATAGCTCAGCTCTGGGAACGCAAATGCAGAGAGAGTCACTCAGAGGACTTGGAGAAAACACCTGCAGAGGTGTCAGCTGAGAAAAGCTTGGCAATAGCCAGGTGGCCTTGTGGAAGAAGCGATCATAGAAATAGTGACCGTGGGTGACCTGGGCTCCAGGAGGGGAAGAAGGAAGTGTCTTCCAGAACAGGTAGCTGGTTTGTGCCAAGCTTGTAGGCTCCTTTAGCACATGGATAACAGAGTGAATGACAGTCCTTCAGTCCCCTTGGCAATTTATATTTAGCTCCTTCAGTCTCCCTCATTGTTTCTTTTTCAAAGCTTCAATTTGAGCTAGCTCCTCTCCTCCTGTATTCACAGGGAAAGTGAGTTCTCTAAGACAAAAGAGAACTCGGGACTGTCCTTCTGGAAGGAGAATGGCTTCCTCCCTAGCAAAGGGAGGGGTCCTGGGTTCTGTGCGCTCTCGGGGTAGCATGGTTGCCCATCTACATATAACCCTTACTGAACACCATCCGCATGCCACCTTAAGGTCATTGATTATGCATCTAGCTTTTATTTCTAAAGAAAAGGAAAGAGGAATGAGAAGGTAATGGAGTGCACTGTACTTCAGGAAGCATACAGGAGAAAATAATGAATGAAACCTTGCCTGACCTGCGAAGAGCTGCTATAGACTCGCAGAGAATTCCTGTACTGCATTCGACAGACGTCAACGATGCACCTTGTCTCACAGTGCTGTGCTCATGTGTCTGGCTCTGTCCTTCCAAAATATTTACCATTCCCACTCGAGATGGTCTCAAGTGCCCAGAATTAAAACAAAACCCTTATCTAAATAAATATCTGCTGAATAAATTAAAGGCTGCCTCCTAGATGGAAGCTATCATAATCAACCTTACTTTTCCATTACCCTGCCCCCAGACATGGAAAGCTGTTCTCAGCATGTGTTGGAATACTTAATCATCCCCAAATTTCTTTAATTGCCTTCTCTCCTCTTCTGCCCTGAACACTGCTCCTGAAACTGTTCCAACTAATTCAAATGCTTATTTAACTGGCCAGCTATCTCTGGACCAACTTTGGGTCTTAACCTTAGTAAAGAAAAATGCTTCTATTAGATTAGAGACGGGTCATATGCAAAAAGATTAGCCTTTTGATTGTTGGAAAGTTATGTAATACTGTGGTTGTAAAATTGGGTCTTAATATCCAGCTGGTGATTAAGTCTGTAATCAGCCACTCTACGGAGTGATTTAGGGACTCGGTAAATGAACTGTTGATGCTGTGGAGGATTTTTCTCTGGCACAAGAGACGCCGGCAGCTGTACTGTCTGTAATGGTGACTAAAAGTTCGGTGCCATGTAGGTATTGCCAGGCAGATATCGCCAAGGACTTGGCATGGAGCAGTTCGTTGTGTCCTCTCTGCAGCTCCTTGGTGCTTATCTTCTCGTGTGAACAATGGGGATAATGGTCCTTTTTAAGGTAAGGGAGGAGGTTTGAAGAAGTTTCCAGAAAGTGTGCTGGATTTCTGTCACTGTATAAAATATATGAGACAATCAACTCACAAAGAGACAAAGTTTACATTGACTGGCAGCTCTTTTGGAGGCTCCAGCTCTTAAGTGGCCTGCTGCTTTGGGACCTGTGGTGGGGCACGTGATCGAGGCAGAAAGAGACAAGGCAAAAGTGATCTTCTGTAGCAGGGAGGAGAGACGGGTTAGAGTGGAAGGAAATGGAGACCCACAGTCCTTTCTGAGGGCATGTTTTACCTGACAGGGAGGCTTTTCATTATGCCTCATCTCATAAAGGCTCCATTCACCATGTCCAAATTGATCCATACTAAGGAATATGCATTTAACATAGTTAACATTTACAGAACACTGTGAAGGAGTTTTTACTTCAGATTTTAGCAGGGAGGTTAAGTGAATTGCTCAAGTTTACCCAGCTTGCAAAACTAGTTGTAGTTATAGCTCGAACCCAAGACCAACTAGATCCTAAAACTTATTTCATCTGAGCTTTTGATCTGAAGCCAGAATTCCCATCACCTTGGGCAAGAGAGATGGAAAGGAAAATGTGATCACTGCTGTAACTAAATTCAAAATTACATGACAATCAGAGGCACCTCTATCATCACTTTGTCTTTCTTTTAGCTAAGTCTAATACTGTGATGATCATGTATTTTTAAAAAGTCAAGCTCTGGGTATGCACATTCCATCCTGCGGTAACCACATCATGTCACAAAACATCTCAGAGAGAAGTATCTTCCTTTAAGAAGAGATTGGGTTTATGAAACTTGAGCCATCAGGTGGCCTGACTCTTCATACAACTGAAGCCACACAGGCTGTTGTGGCCACAGGCAGGTAGCCAAGTGGTACATTGTGGACATATTTTCTGAGCATGACAAGCTGGCAGTAATGTAATAGAACTGAAGTGGTAACTAACGCTAACCACTAATGCTAGCAAAATTTGTTTGTAAATAGATATGGATGCATGCTAAGATTACTGGGAGCTTAAATTAAGTAAGACAACTTTACAGCAGGGAAGTTCATTAAAACTTGCAATCAGGAATTGATTTGTAGCAATTTTGATTAAGTGTTGTGGTCCAATTAGCTGCAACTAGTTGACATGGCCTTAAAGTTATTAATGCTGATTTATAAAACATCATTAAAAATTAATATTTTCTGTACTACTCAAGCAAAAATATTGAAAAAGATTAAGCACAGGTCTAAACTTGTGGCTGCATTGTTCAATCATTAAGCCAAACACTACAAATTACGTTCACTCAAAACAGCATTGTGCATCATATTATTTAAATTAATGGTATTGTTTTGAGTTTTATTGATTTTGTAGTGTTGTTTTATATTTAATTTATAAACTTACTTTGGGTTTTCATGAGTTAGGAACATAAGAAATATATTAAATTACATATTAATAAATATTAAATAGAGTTTTGACAAAATTTACTGAAATGAATGCTCAGAGTTTAGAAAACTTTTATTTTTACTTTAAAATCACCGTTTAATGTCAAATTTGAAAGCAATCATTGGTTGTACTACTTTCTTTAGGGAAAAACAATTATAAACACTGGAATTTCAGCCTTAAAAATGAAACAAATTGAAAAAAGCCATAATTAAAATAAGTATCATGTATCAGGTTAATATTCTGGCTAGAGAAACTACATGTTTATTATTTTTAAGTAGATCCAATGATAGGAACAGAATACATCACAAGAGAGAAAGAGAGACTTTGAGAAGGAGATATTGTTATGCACACAGATATTTAAGAAATATAAAATAAAAGGTTGATTTTCAAAATGTTGATGATAGTATCTTTGATGAAAATATTGATTTTTGTATTGTCTTTTTGATACATTATATACTGTTAATTTATTTTTGATAAACCATTGTTTTTTAACCATGAAAAAGCAGTAAGCAAAATCTAAGGTATAAAAATAGTTCTCATCTCATGTTTATAACTTGAGATCGTATTTGTAGAATCTTCGAGGGTCAAACCATTATGGAAGACTGAGAAATTTGATGTTTTTAAAATTTCACCTCTTTACAATATTTCTTAGGCAAATATGAAAACATTTATTTTAAGGGCTATCAGAAGGAAAATGGGAGGCATAGGAGGGAGAAAGGAGGGAGAAAATGACCTAGAAACTGGATTGCAGGTCAACTTTTCAAACTCATAAGTCCAAAGTGCCTTTCCCCAATTACTAATGTTCCATTCATAAGGAAGTATGGGGCACTTTCTTCTAGAAATACAGGTGCTTGGTGCTGAGAATACTCTGGAGTGTATTCTCCCATAAGGAGAATTCTCCCATCAAGGAGCTTACATGATAGCAGGTAGAGAGACAGTGACCAATAAATGGGCAAGTTTGACTACAGTAAGTACAGGATAATCATCTCCTCTCCAAAGGCTGACGTTTTCTAGATCCAGAGCTGTTTAAACACAAGTGGAAACTTCCATGCCACTAATAAACCCTCCCATACTTAACTTATATGTTGCAGCAAAAATGCAAGTACACTAAAATCACTGAACAGAATTACTTCAAGCTGTATATACTAGAAAGTCAAATGAATTTCATGTCTGAACTCAGGGCCCATCCCCCAAGGCATCTTATCCTGTGCCTGTGAATGTTCCTCATCCGCTATCCAAAGGCCTTCTGATCTCATGCATTTTGTGGAAAACCCACAAAATGCATGCCTTTCTCATATAAAACAGAACTGAGCTTAGGAGGGAGGCTCAGGAATGAAGAAGGGAGTCTTTAACTGTAAATGGACAGACACCCAAAGATGGCTCATTGACCTGAAAGCAAAGGTGAACAAATAAGATCAACGTTAGAAGAAGCATTCTGATCACAAGGACCTTGCAGGTGTACGGGAGTACATACCCTAACCTTCTCTCAGCCCCAATCATGTCTTGTTAATGCTCCCTGCTCACTGAACTCTTGTGAAACGAATGAAAGGGAAATCCTGACCACACTCCATATGTTGGCACATGGCTCACTACTGCTTGTGTCTGTAGAACAACTTTTACTAAAACACACCCAGACTCATTCATTTTCTCATCATCAACAGATACTGTCCCACTACCCGATAGTGTTGTATCATTGCAACAGAGGCCGTTTGCCTGTTACATTTTAAATATTCAGTACTGTCCCTTTCCTGACCTGTGACATAACACCTTAATTTGTGTCCAGGGCATAAGGTAAAAAGTACCAAGGATAGCACCTAAGGCAGGGCGAATGGAAGCTGTCACCACGCATGAGGTCATGGGGTCAGATATGGTTTTCAGCTCAGTGCACATTCAATCTTGGTAAATATTTCAGAGTGACTGAAAAGCATGCTTGGTCTAATGTTGTTGGTGAAGCATTCTCTAAGTGTCACTATGTCCAGATGTGTACTACCAAGGGAAAGTAAGAAGTGACTGAGTTCTGGAATTGTTCTAAATTTCCGATTTCTAGTGGGATAGCAATAAAAGAGAAGCAGGGAACTCAAAAGACAATAGTCAGGAGAACACAATAGCAGTTCAAATGATCTTATGTTGAATACGAAATTCCGTGACTGTTGATCCTTCCTATCTGATCAATCTATACATATGTATGGTATGCATGTATATAAAATTTGGCAGCAGTCTGGGAAAACTGTACCCTTAGCCAGAGTAAATAAATTAAAGTTTAGTTTTACATTGTTCAAGTTTCCGTGGAAAACCAAATGGACAGCTCCCGCCAACAACAATGTAAGTTGCTGTGCCAGTGAGGGTTCCCTTCACATTGCTCTGAACTAGTATCAGCAATAACACAGGGAGTTACAGTAAAAGAAAGCCAGCCAGTCAAACTTTCCACTGAAGAGATGTCTGAGAACTCCCTCCTCCAGATCATCAATTCACACTCACCAGTCATGTACAGAGTCCAAGCTTCTTGTTCCAAGAGCCCACGTGGGAGAAAGTGATGGCTGCTCTTTCACCTGTGCCCCATGAGCTAGACTCATGAGAAGAAGTCCGCAGTGCTACTCTGGGTCCAGCTGCTTGGGCTGGTGTTGAAAAATGTTGAATTATCAAATTGCCCATTTCTGCTCAATTGCTCTAATTTATTATCTCAGGCATTCTGAATGCTAATGAAAACTACCTTCCATGCCAGACCATGTCACTCTACTTTATGATCTTATTAAAATCTCAGCATTTCTTAGCTCGGTGACAATGAGTGGAGATGGGGACAGCTGTCCCCCTGCCTCCAGTGTGGTTCATACACCCTCCCTGTCACTGCTGAATGATTTAGGCCACATGAGCAGCCTCGGGGTGATATTTTTATACCCACGACAGGATTGTATAACACGGAGAAAGGCCATTAGTGAATACAAAGGAATAAGCAGGGGAGAAGCAGGTGAGAAATGGGCAAGTAAATCTTTGGGTCTGACTCCTCATAATAAAATACCCTTCGAGTTTAGATTTAATGAGCTGGTTATCTCACCACAGGGGCAGGAGAAGCAGGGGCTCAACTTCCCAGCTTTTCTCCCGACAGCCCCCCAATCACAGAGGGAAGACAGACAGAGGTGGTGGAGAGAAACTCCCAAACTTCCACTGTGCATAACAGCAATGTAGCCAGGAAGTCGCCCTCTGGGAACAATTAGCCTCCCTTGGGAGTCCAAGCCTGTAACTGGAAGTGAACCCAGGAGTTCATGTTTCTGCCCCAGATAGGACTCAAGCCAAGAAAGTGTCAGCTAGTTAGACTGCTAACAATGTATTTGTCAGTTTTTGTCTCCTCGTCATTGAAATGGAAATAACTCCCTTTTGCTAGCACCATATGGTGGGAGCTATTTGACAGAAGGACCTAAAGCCATGTCACCTAGAGTGTTGGTGTGGGAGTGCCAAAGCACAAATCTCCATCTCCACATTGGTACTTAATATTAGCTGTGAGAATCACTCTATGAATGCCTTCAGAGGAAAAAGAAACATCGCTGTCGTTTTCCATTTAACAAATACATGTGTTTGGTTTCCTCATGTGCATGATATGTCTGTGGAAGAAAATGATCCTATTTTATGGATATGTATGAATTATCATTTCTCAAATATCTGTGTTTAGGTTGTAAAGAAGACATTAGCCTTTGTTTTGGCTGAGGCTCATATTATGGAAAGTCATTTGTATCACGTGTGAAACATCATATACATTCATTTATGTGTGATATTTATGTACAGCTATACTCTTAATGTCTTCCCAAGCTCGATAACTAGTGAGTCCAAAGTGAGATTTCTGTGGTTAGGAGACCCAAGAGAGGCCTTGGCACTTACCGAAGTTGATGGCGCCTACACCTGTTCCAGGCTGGTGATGCTAACCCTCTTATTTTTCACTCCCCAACCCCTTACATACTTTCTGCACAGCCCTTTGAATACCTGTGTTCATGTCTTCCCTCAGAAACCTCTGTCTCTTCTCTCCAGGTGTTTCTTCTCTCTCTCTCTCTCCCTCTCCCTCTCCCTCTCCCTCTCCCTCCCCCCCCCCTCTCTCTCTCTCTCTCTCTCTCTCTCTCTCTCTCTCGTGCTTTAGCTGCTTTCTCTCTCTCCCCTGGCATCTCAGTTTTTACTGCATGTGTAAAGCCCATTGTTGCTGTAGGCATCTCTCAGCGCAAGGACTTTCCACTAACGTATATAGTTGTTAGGATTTAATACCCACATCTCTCCTCCTTAGAGTTACCCTCAGTGGCTGAAATGGAGTACACTCAGGCACAACGTCAATGCGCTGAAGGGCTAGGTTGAGGGAAAGTGCATTTCTATTATTGAGCTAATATGCTTTCTTCCTTCTAGTGATGCTTTGCCACAAAGCCTTTTGTCCCTGCAGTCTGGTTGCCACCAGGGTCTGTTCAGTTCCTCCCACATATCTATGAACCCCAGGAGTGGTACAAGATTATGTTTTCACTACTGGGTTCTTTGACCTAGACAAAATCATGGAATGTTCTTAGTGGTGATGGTTTAAAATATATGCACATTTGTTTTCTTAACTGAAAACCCTTCATGTACCATTGAGCTGAACACAGCTTGAACCACAACCAGATGGGTATGGGGATTAAATGGATAGCAAATTAGCAAAAGCAAGTGAATCTGGAACGACTGGTCCTAAGATTAACTGACCCGTCTGGACATTCACTAAATAATATGCTAAGATCCCAGCCAGCAAGGGAAATGTTATGAGCCTTAACTGATAATGTTGGTCTAATGATCTTGTCAGTTTTGACCACAGAGAGGCTGTAGTCTCGCATTCATTGTATATTTATCAAAGAAAGAAAAAAAAAGTAAGTAAAAAAAAGAAAGAAAAGGCTGGAAAGATCATTGAATTGTTAAAGTGCGTGCAAAAAACACATAAAAAGAACTGAGTGTGGCGTCTCACATGTGCATTCTCAGGACTGAAGATGTAGAGATACGTAGATCTCTAGCGCTCACTGGCCAGCAATCCGAGCCTCTTCAGGGAACTCCAGGGCACTGGCAGATTCTGTCAAAAGTAGGGTGTCCTTGGTTTCACACCATAATACATTATAGGAACCTATTGCTGGAGATGCCACATATATTGGCTGCATCATAAAGAGAATCAATTTCCAAACTGACCAGGAAACTTCCTCCCTGATGTCTAGCTTTCATAGAGCCAGAAGGTGCTATGCAGGTGGCTGGGAGAGAAAAGACATCAATGGTTTTACCTAACACCTGACTCTAAATGCTGCAGGACTGACCTGCCAGGCAAGATGTACCTACTGGTGCAATAACGGCGTAAATGTTACATAGTAACTAACCACTTTCAGGTGGTTTTAAATTCTGCTACCTGCTCCACAGAAGGAAATCAATTCCTTGTACTTTAATCCGGATCAAAAGCTCACAACTGAGAGGCTGCAGGCCCTAATAAGGATATTGGTATTGTTATTTTTCTAAATGGTTATGTTGTTAAATGTCTTCTAACTATTTTTGTTTATGCCCACTGTGGTGGCTTGAATGAGAAATGTCCCCCTGAACTGAACACTCGATTCACAGCTGGTGGTGCTGTTTGGAAGATGTTATGGAAACTTTAAGGGGTGTGGCCTTGCTGGAGGAAGCATGATACTGGGGGGCGAGCTTTGAGAATTTATAGCATTACTAATGTAGAAGTTTATTTTCAGTTACGTTTAAAAAGGTTGTTGTGTGCACTGTTGGGTAAAGGGCTACCTAGGCCTTGGCATTTTGCATTGTCCGCAGATGCTACCTTTATGTAAAAGATTTTTAATTCTCATGATCTGCGGGTACTAACAATAGAACACCTGAGGAGCTTAGGTATCAATAAAAACCCCTGAGATGAGATGCTCAGGGTTCCACTGTCCAGAAAGTCGTTGTCATGATAACGGTTCCCTCTGTGGAGATCTGGCAGGGTGTTCGCATCTACGAATATGCCACCATGTCTTCTTTGGTGAACAACACAGCAGCATACTGCCACACATTAACTCCACATTGCCTCACTTCCTGTTTAGAGTTGAAGATGTGATCTCTCAGGATCCTGCTCTGACTGCCTGCTTCTGTGTCTCCCCCACCGTTATGGACTCTCCCCCTGCAACTATAAACCATGATGAACTCTTTCTTCCATAATTTCATTTGGTCATGGTGTTTTACCACAGCAACAGAAAAGTGACTAAAATACCCGATGTGATGGATCATGCCTTTAAATCCCAGTTCTTGGGAAGACGGAGGCAGAAGAAACCATAGGGTCAGAGGCCATCTTGGTCTACAAAGTTCCAAGACAGCAAGACAGCCAGGACTCCATAGAGAAGCCTGTCTCAAAGTAAAATAAAAAATAAAATAAAAACAACAATTACATAAACACCCAGAGATCAGGGCTCCTCTCAGTTGTTGTCAGAGCATAGTTATAAAAGCTTCTTTTAGCAGTCAGTGCAGAGATGCATGATTGGTCAAAGAGCTAAGACGAAGACATGAAGAGCTCAGCTTTAAATAGATCTTTAGCAACCTCCCCCTCCCACTTGCCAAAGCTCAGGGAACATTGTAGAAGAGGAAGCAGAAATAATGAAAGAGCTGGAGGATAGAGAGGGATGCTCTGTGATGCTCTCTTCTGGACTACCATACCCATAAACGCACAGCATTTGTCATTACCTGTAAAAGATCAAGCAAGCAGAAATCCCAGCATTTATAAGGGCAGTGATCTCATGTTCTCACCAATTAATTAAGAGCTACTGATACTTAGTAGCTGTGGAGGGAAGGAGAAGCATTCTTTTTAGAAGGCATTCCCACTGGTAGGCTTCATGCTCCAGCAGTGGCCCTTTACCCATGCACATACAAGCAGCACTAATTGCACTTAGAATGTGTTTCATGGCTTGAATGAGAATGATCCCCATGGGTGTATATGTTGGAATGCATGGTCTCCATTGCTAGAACTGTTTGGGAAGGATTCAAAGATGCGGCCTTGTTAGGAGAGGTGTGTCACAGGGACAGGCTTTGAGGTTCACAATACTGGTGCTGTTCCCAATGTCTCCCTCTGCCTCCTGCTTGTGGACTAAGATGTGATCTCTCAGAAGGTCATGCTATCATGCCTTTGCTCTGCCATCAGAAATTCCAACTCTGTAATACCATAAACCCAATTGTTTTCTTTTATAATATGCTTTGGTCATGGTGCTTTTGTTTGTTTGTTTGTTTTAGCAATAGAAAAGTAACAATAGAGTGGGTTATCAGAAAAGAGAATGAAAAGGAAAGACATGACTGGTAGGAGGAAGACATGGTGGAGAGGATATGGGGGGAGTTGGAGGAGGGAATTATGGGGTAGATATATTTGCCTGAAATTATTAAGTACAAAGAAAAATAATTAAAAGAAATAAGGTGTATGACTCCTGAAGATGACTCAGAAGTTGACCTTTGACCTCCATATGCATGTCCATACACATGCACACATATGCACATGAACACAGGCGAAATGAGACCATGAGAAATCATGTTGCCTAGTCTATTCATTCTCTTCAGTTTAAATTATTATATGTCTGAAGTCGTCTATACAGATGGCTGGAAAGCAGTATCATTATAATGCTAATCTCTTTTAGTTATTTTGGATTTTTTCTTTTTGTTCTATTTACTCACTACTGGAAATAATAGTGCTTCAGAAGGAGACAGCAGGATGCTTCTCAAGTTCTTACTCAGCAGGTTCAAACAAAGTTCTTCTTGATCTATTTCAACTCCTCTCTGGGTACCTTTCTGTGTGCAGACACAGATTTGCATTTGTCGATCATTATTGCCTTTCACCTGTGGGAGAAACCTTCAAAGAGAAGCTAAGTTAATAATAAGGGCCTTTAAAGGCAAGGCACATTTATTTTGCATTCCAAGGGATAAGAGGCCCATTACTCTTTCACACCTAAGTAACGCTGTCTGTTTTGCTCTGTGGCTCAGCAGTTCATAAAAGCACAGTAGCAACTGGGCAGAGTGGATCTGGAAGACAAGTGACAGCTTCTGCAAGGTCACTGCAGGCCCCTTTTTTGGCTCTTCCACACCATACTCCCTGGTGCCTTAGAGGAAGATATTTGCAATATCCAGTCACATTCTTATGCTGAAAATTCAACATGGACCTTCTGTCAAATGTTAGTACCTTTCACCAGCCTTAGAGTTATTCTAGTTTCTTTCTGACTGCCTCCCTCTTTCTTCCTTCTTTTCCTTCCTTTCCCTTCTGTCCCTTCCCTCTCATTCCCTCCCCTCCCCTTCCTCTTCCTCCCTCTCTTCCTTCCTTCCTTCCTTCCTTCCTTCCTTCCTTCCTTCCTTCCTTCCTTCTTTCCTTCCTTCCTTTCTCTTCTTTGACACTTCTTGTTATACAGCTCAGAGTGACCTCAAAGTCACAATTTCTGCTTCAGCCTCCTGAGACCTAGGATCAGAGCCTGCGTTGTTCTGCATGTATTTTCAAAAACCATATTGAGAACTTAATGGTTGATAGAAGGAAACCAAGTATTATAAATATACCATTGTCAATACAGACCATGTTTTTAGAGGAGTAGAGAGATATGTTGCCCTTCCTTTACAGTCAACTGTAGAAGCTCCTGTTTTCTTTTCCAACAGTAAGACATGGTGAGTAGAAAATGGAAGAGATGGTCTGTGTCTTCGACTAAACTGAGAAGACCTTGCCTTGGTTGGCATGAACTTCGTGAAACAATAGTAACATATCTTTAAACAAAGGGAAACAGAGACGTAATTTTGAACTTCAGAAAGACAGAAATAAAAAAGTCCAAGAAGATAATATACATGCTTCCCATCTGGGTCAACTATAAATCTCAATTACTCAGCTCATAAACATTTGGGAAGCTAGAGATTTTGGAACAAATCATGGTGAGGTTCTCATGTTAAAACTAAATTCTCATCTTTAATCAAGCAACAAATTCTTTTTTTCAAAGACAACAGAGAAAAGAGCAATAGGGAAACTGAGAGAACAAAGAATCCTGTTTGCTGAAAGACTCAGGTGGGGGTGGGTGAGGCAGGGTTGCACCTTAACCTTGGAAGAAGTCACAGAACTTCTGACTATCTCCTGCTATATACTCTTATTTTTGACCAAAGTGAAAACCAAGCTAAAAGACACAAAAGCAAAAGGTCTCAGATTTGTGAGGTATATTAGTCAGATGAACAGAACTGATGGAAGAAACACTCACAGGTTTATATATATATATATATATATATATATATATATATATATATACACATGTGTGTGTGTATGTATGTGATATATATGATGTATGTGTATGTGTATGTGTATGTGTACACCGCTGATATAGCTCAGTGGTAAAGCACTTGGCTGGCATGCATAAGGCCCCAGGTTCAATCTCAAGTGGAGATTCAGAGGGAAATAGAGGAGGAGATATTGGGAGGGAGGAAGAGAAAAAAAGAGAGGGAGGGAGGAGAAAAGGAGGAAGGGAAGCAAAATTTCTTAAAACATACACACATACACACACACACACACACACACACACATCCATGGGAGTTATTAAAGTTGCTTGTGCACTATGGTCAAATAGCCCAACAGTGATCACGTCTGAAAGGCCAAGAACCAGGCATCTGCTTGGTCCATGAAGCTAGGTGTCTCAGCAATTGAAATGTGGTGTCAAAGGCCTGGAGGGTTCAAGGAGACTGTTGGTCCTCAGTCCACCTTGGAAGGCCAGCAAAGCTCACTCTGACACCAGAGAAGGAAACAGCAGCAGCAAACAGGATAAATCAACTTGGTAGCAAGAAGGAAGATCATGCCAATTATCATTCTGCTGTGTCTTTTTTATCTGAGTTTCTACAAGAAGTTGCAGTCCATATTTGGAGTGGATCTTCCCACATCAATTAAAACAACCAAGAAACTTTCTCTACTGAGACTTCTTGCTCAGGTGACTTTATGTTGGGACAAGTCGACATTTAAAAACAACCGTTACACAGGGGATGCTATCGATTCAGAACTTCATGCCCATGAAAACAAAGCACTTCCCCTTGTGTTTTCTTTGACATAAGGAGGCTGTGGTTATCCCTTCTCTCCATGTGGACCCAGCTCAGGTAAACCAATTCCTGATAAGGACATGAGACACTATGATTAATGTAAACTAGGCAAAATATAATCCAAGCCCTGAGGGTAATAGAGGATAGCAGCCACAAAGACTGCTGGTGACAAGGATCACACAGAGCCAGTGATATGGTCATTCAAAGTGTCATCACCATCAAAATAGCTTTGCTAAGGCTTGCCTACCATTGCCTTTGTAATATGTGGAACAATACTCAAAGGTCGGTGGGAGTAAGACAAGTTGAGACCTGGTCACTGTGAGTTCATGTGGACTTCAATGTCATAGTGCCTTGATAAAACTCAGAATTAAGAAAAGACATCACATGCTCAGCACCAATAGGACTATGTTTCTCTTAATTCATTTCTGTTAGAAGCATCTGCTTTGCTTCTTAATTGTCAGAACCTGTAAGTTAAAGTGTCCCAAGTAATATCAGTTCACGAATTAACCGAGGTGTTTAGCGAGTATATGTACTGTGCCTGCTTGACATCTTCTAGAAGACACATTTCCTACTGGACCTACCCTGGATGGTTATAAATGCAAGGCATCATATGTTTTTGTATCATCAGACACTATTCAACCTCATACAGTAGACAACTTGTGCAACCGTCTTCAGCATTCATATGTGAAGACCATCTTGGAAAGATTCTAACATAGCCTGCCAGTATGGATTTAAAGCCATGATTAACTGTTAAATTAACCATTGTAGAATTTGGTTAACAGGCTTGAGTTTGGGAGTTAAGAGACTCTGATCTTGGGAGATTAGTGCAGATGCTCCTTATGTAGACTCCACCACTCCAGAGCTCTTGAATAATGCAGAGACTTTACTCTTCAGTTTTCTCATTTGTGTGAAACGAAAGCAGAAGTGATAATCATTCCAATCTTACAGAACCTTTGTGAAGACTAAATGATGTAATTTATGTAACATTGGTTTTAGGACACCTCACACCTAATTATCATCCAATAAATGTTTACCATTCCCGAGTTATTTTCACTGTAGAATTGCTTCCAGGAAGGAGTGAAATTTGTCACCCATGGTGTGTAGTATCCTGCTGGAGAAGAGCAGAGCCTCCACCCCTACCTCAGGGAATTCCACTTAGAGCTAACACTGGGTGAAGGATGCTGTAGTTCTTGGTAGTCAGCCCTGCACTCGAATGCTCAATAGCTGCTGTTGTTAACAAAGCACCCATCCCTGGAATGCCAAGTGAGAGACCTGTCCCTGCTCCTTATGCAGATGTTTATTGGGTTGTATAAGAGATGTGGGTTTTCATTTTAAATGCCTTTCTTCTTAGAATGGAAAAATTGGGCTTGATAGAATTAGGGCTTGCAATGCTATCCTAGGGGCAATTGTTCATTTCTTTTTCCCCAAAGGGTAGCCTGATAGGCTGGATTCTCTTCAAATATAAAACTTAACGGGAGGAGAAGCAAGAAATCTAACTTATTTTCCCACTACCTCATTTAATGGCAATACTTGTTATAATCACAGAGTCAAGCCCTACTCATCAGGAAATCAGATTCCAGGAAGCGCTAGCCATCTATAACAGAAGAATGGTGTTTTCCTTTGCAGAGGAATCCAAGGAAACAAACAAACAACAACAACAACAACAACAAAAACCCCACAATGCCGTCTTCATATGCTACAAACACTGAGTTTCTCTCGTGTAACTGGCCTTTTAGTCCTGCAAGTTTATTATTTACTGAAATGCTGGTGACACTGGATTCTGATGGCAGGAGAGAGAGAGGTGGGCTTCAGCGCCTATGCTAGGCCAGTACCTTGGCCCTTGGCACATGCATGCATGGCACTTTAAATGGCAGGTCCTGGCACACCAGTTGAAAAGACCTGCCAGGCCATGCATCCATTTCCTCTATCCTTGTGGAAACTTTGTTTACCAACATCGGCTATATGGAGAGCCATATTTCGCTAGTATGCTCAAGATGCCATTTGCCCAGTGTAGTGAGTATCTCTGTGTCTGTACATGTTTGTGAATAATTTTAGAATAAACCATAACATTCATGGTTACTACCCTTTTCTTATTCTGACAAAACCCAACTAAATTCTAAATGCCACCTTGCTTCATAACATGCCTTTTCAAAGGAATGTGGCCTGGTTGGTGCTTGTCTAAACCCTACGGCTAGAAAGCCTTGGGATAGGCCTATTTTCTGATAAGGTGTCTTCCTCTTGTTCCTGTGAGACCACTCCCTGTGCAGGAGAGGCTTTTCCAGGACTTTGTAGAATGACAGTGAGCCTTCCGCATGCAAATAGGGCTGCTCCAGTATCCCTATCTTAATCAATGACCCCTGTCCCTGGGTGCCAGGGACCCCTCCCTCCATTTTCCCTATAAATGTAACCATCTTTGCTTCAATAAATGGGACTGTTCCACTGACAGTCTCCCAGGAATTCTGCTACCCACACTTCTCTCAGCTTCCAACCAAAGGAAGACCTGCCCAGACTAATGGACCACCCTACGCTTATTTTCCCCAAAGCCGAGCCAGTGGCCAGTGGCTTATTTACTTCCCTGGGAGCAGAGTGGACAAAGGAATCCACAGTGGTCCAGGCCTCAACTCCACTATTATAGCAATTGGTAATCCCCAAAACCACTTTGACACTATTGTAACAAGGGGCATTCCCTGACATTTTTCCATGGGTTCTGGACATAGAACCCAGGTCCTCATGTTTGTGAGGCAAGCACTTTACCAACTAAGATAGCTTGTCAGCCCTTCTCCTTCCTTTTAAGAACATTAAATCATTTATTTTAATTGTGAATAATAGTTATACATATTTATAAAACAACCTGATATTTTTAAATGTGTGTAATGAACGTCAAGGTAATTGTGCTTTGAACTTGCACACTTTTATGGTAAACATATTTTAAAGCTACTTTCAGTAATTTTCAAGTATACAAATAAATTTTATTAACTATAATCACCACATTATACCAAAAGTCATTGAATATATTTCTGTTTTAACTGAATTTTGTATTCTTTAAAAATTATTTATTTATTCTTTAATAATGCTATGCATGGATACAATGTATTTAGATCATAGCTACTCCCTCCCCAGTGCCTCTTCTCTAACTCCTCACAGGTCCAGGCTCCCACACATGCCTCCCAATTTCATATCTTATTCTTTTTTAATGTTTTATAACCCAACGTATTTTCTTCCCAGTGACTCTCCACACTCCCCTCCCTTATGGTAAGGACTATGCCACTCTCAGTCGCTGTGAGATGAACATTTGATGCTCCACATGTGAGTGTGTGACATTTGTATTTCCAAGCCTGCTTTATTTAATTTGACAAAAGCATCCTTTGGTTCCATCCAAGTTGTCACAAGTGACAGAATCCCGTTTGTGTTAAAGGCTGGATTGTACTTTATTGTGCATCCACATACCACATATAATTTATTGTTTTATCAGTGGATGGGCACTTGTGTTGTTTACATGTCTTGACTGTTGTTAGTAAAGCCGCAACAAACATAAGGCGCCACTATTTCTCGACATGCCCGTCTCATTTCCTTGTGTAGTACTGACTAGACTAAATGGTAGTTCTATTTTTATTTTTTACTAGGCTTTGTAGTTTTTGATCACAGTGTATTAATTTATATTTCTGACAATACTGTACAAGTGTCACCTTTCCTCCTCATCCCTGCCAACATTTGTTATTGTCTACGGATCTGAGTATAGCCACGGTAACAAGTGTAAGGTGTTATTTCATTGCAGTTTTGATTTGTATTTCTTCCATCAGTGGTTGAGATTGTTTTTCACACAACTTGGTTATTTGTATGTTTTTAAATAGTAGTTGTCTAGAAGCTTTGAGCATTTAAAACTGTTTTGTTTATTCTCGTCCTGTTAAGTATGTAACAGGTTGTACGCTTACATATTATCCCCTTACTGTCTTGTAAGCTGGTCCTGCAGAGAGTTGGAATCTCCCTGCTCGTCCAGCACAGCGCCCTTCCTAAATTGTTCATCCTTTTGGTCCGGATATAAAATCTCATCGAGCGAATATTCTGAGGTTGGAAATTGCCACCTTTTCTGATTCTGGCCTCAATCAGGTAGCAGGCTGCCTGCAACTTCCTAGTCCCAGCGTTCTGAAATCATCACGTGCCAGCCACCAGCCAGGAGAAAGGGCCCTGGTACTCCCTGCTTATCAGTGACTCTTCGATGAGTTCTGAACATAACTCATACTTAAAATGGGGCATAATGATTTATGTGGCTCCATAGTTCTTATGATCTCCATAAAGAGAATTCAGAGGAAACACCAGAGCATGGTACAGAAAACAGATAGTTTATCACACAGGGAAGGGAAGCACTTTCAAAGAGGAAGAATGGACAATGGCTGAAGATGCCCCACTGTTAACCTATGTGTAGGTAGGGTTTTTTTTATTATTTGTCAAGGCTATAGAACGGGAAATGTTCTAAAGACTAAAATAAGATCCTTCCTCTTGGAGTAGAATAAACCAAGATCCAGTCCAGTTATGAATTCTCCTCATGCACTGTTTCTTCCACCTGTCCCTGTCATCTGTAGTTTGTAGTATGCATTCTGTCTGTTGTCTGTTGTATGTGACTGACGTCTGTCTGTTACTAACTAAAGGTTTTGCTCTGTACCTATTGAGCAGCACAGCAAACATGATGTGGGGAAAGAACGAGGCATTATTTTTCACAGAAATGTACAATAACAGAGTTTTACAAGGGAAGCGATTACTTAACTGACCCCAGCTCACCCAGAGTAGCATTCCGAACCACAGACAGATGTTATTTTCAACATTATAGTGGATATTGTTTTCTTTAAGGTTGCTTTCAACCTATTGGCTGCTTCCGACAAATGATTACCAGAACACACACGTTATTCTGGGTCAGGACCGTGGCAGAGTACACACGTTAATTTTAAAGTGTTTAGGTTGTAAAGACTTGTTACAAGGGAAATCTAAGGTGTAGCAAGGTTGGTCGCATTGCTTTCCCAAGGACAGGTTAAACTTAAACAGTCTGAATATACAACAGGGAAATATATTGAACACATAGTTTTAAATGACCTCAAGGCATATTACTCACTTGGTTGCAAAGTTAGGCCAAAGATCTGTTTCTGAAGGCAAGATACATTTTTCAGACAAAGCTATTCCCAAAAGGCAGTTTCCTTTGAGGGACATTTTCCTACCCAGGTGATTGACGGGCCATTTGGATTAATTCTTACACAATGGGACATCATAGTATGTCCTTATTTTTCAGTTAGAAAGCTTCTGTCTGTAGTATTCCTTAGTTGCTCGGCAGTTCAGAATGTTAAGTCTCAGTCCAAAGCCTGAACTTTGATCCCATCCTTTGACCACTAATGAGAGTCCTGTAGCTTCAGTTCCTGTTTTTACAAGCTGTTTATTGTGAGGGAAGAATCAATTTTCAATGATCTTCAAACATCTAATATCAAGCTAGCTAACAGCAGCTTTACCGTGACCAATCTTACATTCAACTCTTCAAACCATTTTAAATTTATTTCTTAAGTGGTATGAGCTAAGGTCATATTTCATGGCTATGGTGTCCTTTCCTTAAGACTATTGAAGAGACTTTCTTTGTGTTTTGGCATCTTTGTATAAAATGAAAAAAACAAATCAAGGTTGAGAATACATGAATTTATTCTTGAACTTCGTCCTCTTCTTCTCACGTGTCCATCTCTCCTTTTTTGTGCTAATACTCTGCTGTTTTGGCGAGCTCAGTTTTGTAGTGTATTTTGAAATAAGAGAATGTACTACCTACTGCTTTGATTTTTATGTTCAAGACTGCTTAGCTCTTCAGGATCTTGGTATTTTCAATTTAGTTCAATTTTAGTGTGTTTTTTTCTAGCCTGCAATCATAGCAGCAAAATAAGCAGAAAAACATGGTGGTGATTAGGCATGTGTTTATGGTAATGAGGTTATCAACATTCCCTAAAGACATGCCAAGATCACTAGATCCCAACTCTCTTGCTCCCCATCCCCCACCACAGTGTGTGTTCTTGGATGGGAGATGCTAGGGGTGAAGACACTTCAGTGGAGCAGCTTTCTTGAGTTATCACCCATGTTTGGTGGGACTTTTGTTGATGCCCCATTATCTTTGAGTAAGCTGTGTTTCTGTGGGCCATTCCTACCCACTGCTTCTGTGCACAGCCTAACAAATTCATGAGCTTGCTGCACTGAACTGACAGAAATGCTTATTTTTTTCTTTTACTTTCTCCCCACTACTTTCCTTCCTTCCTTCCCCCTTCCTTCCCTCCTTCCCCCCTTCCTTCCCTCTCTTCCTTCCTTTCCTTTCCTTCCTTCCTTCCTTCCTTCCTTCCTTCCTTCCTTCCTTCCTTCCTTCCTTCCTTCCTTCCTTCCTTTCCTTCTTCCCTCCCTCCTTTCTTTCTTTCTTTCTTTCTTTCTTTCTTTCTTTCTTTCTTTCTTTCTCTCTCTCTCTCTCTCTCTCTTTCTTTCTCTCTCTCTCTCTCTTTCCTTCTTTCTTTCTTTCTTTCTTTCTTTCTTTCTTTCTTTCTTTCTTTCTTTCTTTCTTTCTTTCTTTCTTTCTTTCTTTCTTTCTTTCTTTCTTTCTTTCTTTCTTTCTCTCCTCCAGCTGATGTGAATAGTGTTCAAGCACACAGGCCATCTAAGCCCTAAGCAAAGAAGGCTACAAACAAGTATGAAATGACTTCTAGGCCCCTACTGCCTGGGGTCCCAGACAGCCTGATTCTAGGTCAGGTATCACCTAGCCCCCCTTCTGAACTCAGAGAAAGAATGACTTTGTCACTTAGCTGTCCTGTATGCCATGATTTTTCTCTCTCTGGCACACAACACAGGTCACATATTAACTAAGACTGCTTCTTTCAGAATAGGAATTCTCCTTCCCCTGCAACCTTCAAAAGTAGACGCATCACTTTGTCTTTCTCACTCTGCACCCCACCATACCTGCTGCTGTGTTAATAAACCTTTTTTGTGATAGATAATTCAACTTAGTGTCCTCTCTCAAAGCCTAACAAATAGACATTTCTTTACATCTCTCCAAGAAAAACAGCACAATATACCCATGTAGTGCTTTGGACAGTAACAATATTATCTTGAAATTTTCTATTGGTGTTGATTATTGGTTTAAATTATTGGTTATAATTTTTTGAATTCCACTTCCTTGGTTTAATTTTGTTATAGCCATAGTGAATAGAAATTTTTACACAGACTTCATTTTGAATGTGTCAGTTTAGTTATTTTCTTCCCATCGAGTTTTCTTTTTTAATTGCTTATACTAAATACTAGTGAGTTTTGCCTGTCATATGGTGTCTTTTATCTTTCCTGAACTCACTTTGCCCTAATACTTTCTCCTTTACATTGATGTGACCCCCTCAGTCCCCTGCTCTAATCTAGTCCCTCTGAGCTTTTACTAAGGAAAAAGGGATCAGCCTACTCCTTTATCTGGCTAGGGATTTTGCTTGTGGCTTGTCATCCTTGCCTCAATTTTGATCCCCTCTGAGATTCACTCTTGCTCAGTTAGTTTGTACGTTGGATTCTGCCCACCATCTGTTAGGTGCTGAAAATGCTTAGAAATCAGCTTATTCTGCTAGCTCATTTTCCTTTTGACACCTAAAATTTAGTAAATGGAACATTAATTAATATCCAATAAACATCCCAGGAATAGTAGGTTTACCACAGAAGAAACTGCTTGTAAGTAGCTTGCAAGTTTTGAGAATTCTAACCTGAATCTTATTTACATTTGATGCCCTTGGTGATAGTAGAAATTGGTCAAAAAGATTAACTAGTGTTTGAAGAGCTATTTCCAAATAGGTTTCCTTGTCTGGAGAGTGATGGAGGAGGAAATCTGGAAGTGGGTACAAGAAGTTAAAATAAATCTTAGAAAAACAGTAACCAATCCTAGGTACATGCACCACACATCTGGCTTACTAAGGGAGAAGGTAGTGAGCCCTCATCAGTGCCACTTATCTCCTGTTAGCTTGAGAACTACATGAGCCCACTTAATCTTACCACGTGACTAATTATCACTTGACTCATCCTCGAACGTGTCTTATAATAATTGATGTGACAGGATAGCAATCTGATCTATTTTATTTATGGGCTAGCTTCAGATTAATGAAAACTAGTCTTTGGGTTGGGGAGATGGCTCAGTGGGTGAAGAGAGCATGAGGCTTGTCTGGATTCCCAGCACTCACACAAAAGCCAGCCTGACAGTGCACACCTGTTATCCTAGCTCTGAAAAGATGGAGACAGGAAAGAAAGATACCGAGGGCTCACTGGCCAGCCAGTCTAAAACCTGAGCACCAGATTCAATGAGAGATCCTGTCTCAGAAATTAAGACGGAACACAATTGAGGAGGATACTCTACTTCAAGTCTAGCCTCCACACGTGTGCATTTACTGGTGCGTATACACACACACACACACACACACACACACACACACAAACACACGTGAAGATAAATAAAAATTAAAGTTAATCTTCCTGATCTTTTGTTTGGCTTGGTTTGGGGTTTGGGTTCTTTTGGTTTGAAATGATTTTGCTCATGCATTTCATTTAGCTGTAGTTCATTCTTAGCTAGGTAAAGGAAGTTTTGCAGGACAAAGAACGAGTCAATGAAATGGTTAGAAGAAAGTCTCTCTCCTTCCCCTTTACTAGCATGTTTGGTGCTGAGGTTGGAGCTACCCCAGTTTACTTCCTCTGGTCTCCGAGGTTTCTTCCAGTCATCCACCTGAGCAAAACAGTGCATGGCCACTAGAGATAGCTCCATGGCCTTACAAAAGTGGCACTCATTACTGACTTGGTTTATTTCTCTCTTTTCTTTATAACTAATGGCCCGTCTCTTCTACTTGGGCTCCTTACGCCATCCTCCTGACCCCAGCTGTGTTCACAGTGGGCAATAATTATACTAGCAGGTGATTTTCTCCTTAAAAATTCCCGTTCTAATTAAATAAACTGAGAAGAAAGACAATATTGACATAGGATTTCACTACGTGACAGCTGATGATGTGAGTATTGATGTGGATAGAGCCTCCAGGAAAATCCTGACAGGGCAGGATACAGAGCCTAGAGAAGCTTCATTCCCAACACAACATGATGTTTCCACTTTCTGAAGTGAAGCTGTTTGTCTGCTTGCTTGCTCGTTTTGTTTTGGTTTTGATGTTTTAGACAACATTTTAATCAATTCTTTATTATTATGATTATTTTTAATTTTTTTGAAATTATAATTACATCATTCCCCCTTTTATTTCCTCCCTCCAACCCTTCCCACATATCCTCTCTTTGCATTCATACAATGTGTTTTGAATTTTTAGGCCCTTTTATATCCATCTTTGAGATTTCTTCGTCTTCTTTTTTTCCTTTCTCTACAGAGTTCAGTTTCTGTTGACCAGCTAGTCTTGAGAGTGGGTCCCAGACTGACATGGTGGCTGACCTACCAAGGGTCACATCATTAAAAGAAACTAATACTTCCTTTCCCAGCAGCTATCACCTGCCAGCAGCTCCTAAGTTACTGGTTGAATTTCACGTCCAATTCCCTCACTCCGACCCATGCTGGGATCGTATCTGGCTGGAGTTTATGCAGGTTTTGTGCTTCCTGTTACAACTGATATGAGTTCATATGTGCAACCGCATTGTTGTGTCTAAAAATCAGTGCCCTGGAGGTTAACAGCAACTTCTTATTCTCACATGCATGTCCCATTAGGGGCTGAGCACTTCACAGTCTCTCTGTGTACACTGGCTAACCATGGGTCTCTGTGTTAATAGGCATCTACTGTAAGAATAAACTTCTCTGATGATGGTTACGAGACATTCTGATCTATGGGTAAAACAACACATAATTAAGAGTCATTTTAATTCTAAGTCCATTTAGCAGAATCATAATGTTGGCTCACCTCTTTGGCCTATGACTTACCTAGCAACATATTCTTGGTTACTTTGTACTAGTGAATGAGACTTAGATTCCATCAAAAAGTAGTTGGTTATTCCCATGACATTCATGCCATTATTGTGTCAGTGAGCGTGTCTTGCCAGGCATCTCAGATAGGGTTACTGCTATTGTGATAAAATGCCATGACCAAAAGCAAGTTTGGGAGGAATGGCTTACACTTCTAAATCATAATCCATTACTGAAGGAAGTCAGAGTAGGAACTCAAATAGGGAGGAATCTAGAGGCAGGAGCATGTACAGAGGCTATGGAGGGATGCTGTTTACAGGATTGCTCATCATGCCATGCTCAGCCTGCTTTCTTACAGAACCTAGGATCACTGCCCAGGAATGGCACCACTCACAATGAGCTGAGCCTTCTTGCATCGATCACTAATTAAGAAAGTGCCCAACGGGCTTGCCTACAGCCTAATCTTGTTGAGGCATTTTCTCAGTTGAAGTACCCATTTCTCAAATAACTCTAACCTTTGTCAAGTTTACATAAAATCAGCCATCACACCAGGCAAGTAATTATTGCAGCTCTCAGGGTTCTCAGAGGGATGAGATTAGAGCATTACTTTTCTCCTCTGGCACAAGCACTGCATCTTCCAGCACCATCAAAGTCAGCCAATAGGAACCAAGCTCCCAGGTGAGTCCCAGTTTGATTTCTCCATGTTCTATGATTAGTGTGCTTTTTTTCTGCAGCAGGGTCTTATCATCAAGGTCTAGAATATAGCCAAGAGTACTGGCAACAACCAGTGCTTGTGAGTATATGTGACCACGTTGGAGAACAACTCCAAAAAGAACAATCCATTTCTGGCAGAGGTTATTTTATTTGGTAGCATGAGGTGTCTTAATTTTCTAACTTCTTCCAGACACTCAACCTGTGCCTTACAATATCTTCCTTCTTTATAGAGGAAGATGCCTTCTTTATAAATCCTATTTTTCCTATTTTTTTCCACTGAACTCTGGGTCACATATGCTTACAACTTTGGATAGTGTATTAGTCAGATCTTTCTACAGCAGTGGTTCTCAACCTGTGGGTCACAACCCCTTTGGAGTCAAAGACTCTTTCACAGGGAATGCCTAAGACCATCTACATATCATATATTAATATTAAAATTCATAGCAGTAGCAAAATTACAGCAACAGAAATAATTTTATGGTTGAGGATCACCACAACATGAGGAATTGTATTAATGGATTGCAGCATTCAGAAGGTTGCGAACCACTGCTTTAGAGGACTAGAAATGAGAGAATCCTATATTGGCTTACATAGTATGCTCTGAGTAGTTCAACCATAGCCATTTCACACTGGAGAGGCTGAGTACCATGTAGCTGTTCCATCCATGAGACTGTAGCCTCAGCCATCCTGGAGAGAAGGCTAAATGGGTAAAACTTCTTGGTCTATAAACCTGGCCACCTAGGTCTGAGCCTGTGACCCTGTGGTAGAAAAGAAAAAAACAAATTCCCCTCATGTACATGTTCCATACCATGGATACATATGCTTACACACACACAACACACACACACATATACATGGAAATATTTAAAAATTATTCCTAATCTGATGCTGAAGGCCTAGAAAATTCACTGCAAATTCCAAGGTTCTGGTCCATGTTGGAAAGCTGAAGAAACTGCTACCTAGCATTCAAAAAGGATGGCAATTATAAAAACAGCAGCAGAGTAGATAGATACACCCACCAGCAATCTGCAAAGGCAGGCAGGCAAACAGCAACAACATCTTTTCCTTTGTGCCTCCTTACATGTGGATCTCTGATGGAAATTGCCATCCACTACTGGATAGAGTCTTTCCCAATTAGTCAAGCTTTCCAGGAAATACCCTTACAGGTCCAGCCAGAGACAACAAGTCTCTTAATCAATGCCATCAAGTTGACAATCAAAATTAATAAAAGCCGGCATCCAATCATTATAGTTTACAAATCCTTTCTTTGTATTTCATACACATTAATTTTATCTCATCAGCGAGGCTACCTGCTCACTGAAATCAGGGAACTTGTTTCATATTCCTCTATATTTCCAAAAACACACACCGTACAAAGAATGAGGTGATTTTATTGAATGATAAGATTCCTTGCATAGCTCATGTCTCTTGGGTGTTCATTTTCTGGGCTTTGAAAGGTGGTTTTTTTTTTTTTAAATTCAGTCTAGGGACTTATGATCTACGATGTGATACTTGCTTGCTTGTGTTTCTGCTTTATGGTTTCATGTAATTTTAGACAATTTATCTTTCTTGCTGCTACTTCATCTGTGACCTGTCTCATCTCCCACAGCTAGAAGTCATGTTACATCATTGATCTGACTTAGATTGAATCTCCTAGGTGTCAGACAAAAGCACCTACCCATAATAAGCTTTCAATCAAGTTTAAAATTTGTTATAATCCCAAAGTATACCATGTAAGTTGAAGATGATTATAATTTTAATTGCATTTGTGAAAGTACAGCACTGAATCTGGTGGGAGAACAGTGCAAATCTCAAAGTAAAGAACATAATGCAGCTAATTTTTAGCCTCACTCGAAATTTTTAAATATATGGACACTTATTATCGGTGGCATGTTCTCCGTCCCTCATTGTGCACTTTAAGGTGAACAAATGGGCGCTGCTTAGGGCGTTTCGTTTCAGTTAGACACTTGTATTAGTTACATTACTGTTCCTGGGATAAAATAACACAACAATAGGAAGCACTACAGGGAGAAAGAGGTTTATTATTGCTAAGGCTTCAGAGGTAGAGTCTACAGTGTGGGAGAAGGCAAGGCAGCGGTCAATGGCGGGATGCCAATAGCAGGAAGCTGACTGCTGATCACATATTTAGCCACAAACATAGGCAGAGAGAGAGAGAACAGAAAGTGGGCATGGATATAAACCCACAAAGCCTTACCCCAGTGCTGTGTTTCCTCCTAAAACAGCAGTTCTCAACCTGTGGGACACGACCCCTGTGAAGAACAAATGACTTTTTCTACAGGGATCACCTAAGTCCATCTGCATATCAGATACTTACGTTATGATTCATAACAGCAGCAAAATTGCAGTATTACAAAGTAGCAGTGAAAATAATTTTACGGTGGGTGGGTCACTCCCACATGAGGAATTGTGTTAAAAGGATCATAGCGTTAGGATGGCTGAAAACTATGGCGTTAGCTGGGAACCAAACAGTCAGATGCATGAGCATATGGGGGATATTTCTCATTCAGATCACCACAATGTTCTATCGAGAGTTACCCTTGTTGTTTCTTTCTTTTTCTTTTGCAGACGGTACTATACTATCTACACTGTAGTACTTCTTTTTCTTCTAGTAACTTTTTTTTGTTGGTAAAATTGAATGTTTATACTAAAAGATAATTTCTTGTTTATCTTGTTATGTATACTTTAACAATCTCACACATGTTTATAATGAATTTTGGTAATATTCACTACCTGTTACTCTCTTACCTTCTTCCTTCTCCCACTGAAACTCTTTTTCCAGTCTCCTCTTGCTTTGATGTTTTTGGGGTGTGTTACACTGAGTTTAATTATGGATGTTTCCTTGAGATTCAACCCTACCTTTACTCAAATCTCTAAGAGGATTTGTTTCAACAATTTCTTTTCTCCCTTCCCTTCCTTTCTCCCTCTCTTTCTTTCTCTCTTTATTTCTTTCTTCCTTTCTTCCTACTACCTTATACATTTTCTTAGAATTCTTTTTTTCTTCATTGAATTCTTTGTACGAGAATAAGAATTGGAGGCTGGGGAAATAACTCAGTTGGTAAAGCGTTTGCCCCAGAAGTGTGAGGGCCTTTGATACCCATGAACTACATAAAAAGAGTCTGGAGAGATAGCTTAGGAACTAAAAACACTAGCTGCTCTTTTAGAGGACCTGGATTCAATTCCTGTCACCCACACACTGTAGCACAACCATTGGTAACTCCAGTGAATCTAATGACCTCTTCTGGCCTCCATAGGAACTGCATGCACACATGAAGGCAACCTAACACATCACAATAAACAAAATTAAAAAACAAACAAACAAACAAATACTGAATAAGGTGGCACACACTTCTCAGGCAAGCACTGGGAAAGTAAAATGGAAAATTCCTGCAGCTCATGGGCCAGTTAGCAGTGACCAGAGCCTAATGAGAGAAACTGGCTCAAAAAAATCAAGGTAATTGTCTCTTGAGGAACCATGCACCTAAAGTTAACCTCTAGCTTCTAAAACATCTACATATGTGTATACATCTCTGCACACACATATGCAGACAAATGAAAAAATAATAATGTAGTTTCTTTAGATACTTGATACAAACATTTAACATATACAAATATATGTGCATACAATATAGCCATATTTGCTCATAACCGCCCCCCCTGCCAAATCTCTAAACTTTTACTTCCCTAAGTTATGTCTATATGAATTCCAAATGGATAGCCAAATCCTTTAACAGAAATAAAAATATCCTTTAATTTGCTTCAAACACATCGGGCTTTCCTTACTTCTTCACTTTTATTTTCATGTTGGAGACATTGCTACCCAAACCCACAGTCTTTCTGTTCTCAGTTTAATTGCTCTCAGAGCTTGATGATCAGAAGATATCCTGGAACTATTTTAATAGTTCCCTTCTTGGGGATGCTTCTCATTTTGTTTTGTTTTAAAGTCCTTCTCTTCTAAACAGACGTGTTAGTGCGGATTCATTATTCAAACAAGGTTTCATGTTTTTGTTCTTGTATATCATGTACTTTGACCTGATTACCCATCCCTGTGCCACCTACTGCTGTTCATCGACTTCCTCTTCCCATATGGCCCCCGTTTATTGTTATGTGATGTCATATGATTTGATATATTGTGTATATGCTTGGATGTGAGGAAAAGGAATCCTTATATTTTATTGTTGAGACAGTGCAATCCTTGTGGAAATCACTGATCAAGATACACGGCTGGCATTCCACATATTAGAAACAGCATTCAATGTTTGTCTTTCTTGGTTTGGCTTATTTTGTCCAATATGACCTCTGATTCTGCCCATTTTCCTCCATAAAATAATTTCATTTTTCTTAATGGCTGAATAACTTCCATTGTATGTATATATCTTCTTTTTTTTTTCATTTAGCTACTGGTATACTCTCAGTAGGATTCCATAATTTGGCAACTATGATATTACTGTAACAAATATGGAAAATTAAGTAGCTCTAGTCTGAAGGTTTAGCACTTGTTGTTTTTATAAATGATATTTATTCTGACAGAAGTGAGATGAACTTTCAATGTGGCTTTGATTTGTATTTCCCTGGTGGCTAAGGACTATCAGTACCTTGTCTTTTGAGAACTGTGTCTAAGTTGCATTGACTCTTTTAAAATTAGATTGTTTATTTTCTTGGTACTTAATTATTTTTAGCTCTTTGTATTTTATAAATATTGATTTATTTCTTACCATACTTTACACAATCTTATCCAATTGACTGATCTAAAAAGAATTGGTGCACTGGAAATGGAGGAAGGGGAAAGGGATCATTGCTCCAAGGAGAAAAGGGATACTGCTCCAATCCATTAAATTCCTAGAATAGAGCCCTAGGCCTTTGCATAAACAAAGGTTTTACTGAGGGAGGAGAATTAAAACATTTGCATGGAAATCTTACAAGGTGGAGGAAATAAACAGATTCCTTAACTAAAGCACAAGTTTTATAGTATTTGATAGAAAAGACTCATATTTGATATTTCTTCCAATAAGACTAAATACCTCATCTGGGCAGCTCAGCTTCTTGAGTAACTCCATATCTTATCTTAGATTTGTCTTTTTGTTTTTGTTTTTTTCTTGTTGCTATTTTTATTGTGTTGGAATCCCCTCCCCGACTAAGCTATTTCCTCTGGAAAAACTAATGTCTAGATTTATTTACTTAAATTGGTGGGTAATGAAAAATCCCTCATAGTCTTCTCTACTGGAAGATTTGATCCTCCATTGGTGATGCTGTTTGGGGAGATGTGGTAGGTGTACCTTGCTGAAGGAAGTACACTCCTGTGGGTGGGCTTTGAGGTTTAAAGGCCTTATGACATTCTTAATTTTCTCTCTCTCCTTTATGCTTTTGTTTTGAGATGTGAGTTCTCAACATTCAGTTCCTACTACTGCTATGCCTGCTGTTTTCTGCCAAGCTTCCCTACCAAGACGGACTCTTATCCCTCTGATACTTAAAACAAAAAACCTGTCTTAACAGTCAATAAGACAAAATGTCAGCCCACAGAATGGAAAAAGATTTTCATCTACTCCACTTCCGATAAAGGGCTAATATCCAGAATATATAAAGAACTCGAGAAACTAGACATCAACAAAATAAATAATTCAAACAAAAAATGGAGTACAGATTTAAACAAAGAATTCTCAAAAGAGGAATCTCAAATGGCTGAGAAACATTTAAATAAATGTTCAAAGTCCTTGGCCATCAGGGAAATATAAATCAAAACTACTCTGAGAATCCATCTTATACTTGCCAGAATGGCTAAGATCAATAAGACAAATGACAGCTCATGCTGGCGAGGGTGTAGAGCATCACCTTATAAGTGAAAACTTGTAAGGCCATTGTGGAAATCAACATAGGGATTCCTCAGGAAATTGGAACTCAACCTACCTCAAGACCTAGCTATTCCACTCCTGGGCGTATACTAAAAGATGCTCCATCCTACCAGAAGGACACTTGGTCAACTATCTTCATAGCAGCTTTATTCATAATAGTCAGATATTGGAAACAACCTAGATGCCCCTTAATTGAAGAATGGATAAAGAAATTGTGACATATTTATGCAACAGAGTATTACTCAGCTACTAAAAAATGATTACATGAAATTTGCAGGCAAATGGATGGATCTAGAAAAAAATCATTCTGAGTGAGGTAATCCAGTCCCAGAAAGACAAGCATGGCATGCACTCACTTATATGTGTTTATTAACTGTTAAGCAAAAGACAAAGGTGCTACAATCCATAGACCCAGAAAGATATTGTAATAAGGAGGGCTTCAACAGGGACCCAGAGATCTCCCTGGCAAAGGGGAAATAGGATAGATGGTATAGGTGGGCTGGAGAGGATAGGAATGGAAAGAGAAAATATCAGATGTGGGAAGATGGATGGAGGGAGAGAATATATGGAGAGATAACCAGAATTGGAGGACATTTGGGGGGGATCTGGAGACCTAGGACAGCAGAAACTCATTGGAGTCCATGATGGAGATCATGTCAAGGATGTTAAGCAATGGAGGATGGGGAGCCTGAACAGGCCATCTTCTATAAGACACAAAACTTTCAACTTATAATCCATCCTTCCTACAGGACCCACTGGAACAATGGAAGGGCAGAACCCCATGCCAAAGGAGAGAACCCACGCCTGATTCTGCAGGCTAGGCCAGGAACTAGAGACCGGATAGCCAAGAGATAATTTCTAATGATATCCTGCTCTACTCATAGATCCGTACCTAGCCCAGTCTTCATCAGAGAGGCTTCTTCCAGCAGCTGATGGGAACAGATGCAGAGGCCCAGGGCCAAACATTGAGTAGAGCTCCAGGAAACGTGTAGAAGAGGGAGAGGAGGGATTTTGGGGAACATGGGGGTGTTGAGGACATCAGGAGAACAAACCTCACAGAGTCAACAGACCAATACTCTAATTTAGAGTTGCACAGAGCCTGAAGTAGAAGACATGGAACCTGCAGGGTCTCCTAGATATGTCATGTGGTTGTCTGGCTTGGTGTTCTTGCAGAGATCCTACAAGCTAGAAAGTATGTGTGGGTTCTCTGATGTTTTTGCCTGACCTTGGGATCCATTTCCTCCTGCTGGGTTGCCTAGTCCACCCTTGATGTAAGGATCAGTGCCAAGCCTTGTTCCATCTTGTTGTGGCCTGTTTGAGAAATAACTCTGGGAGGACTGCTCTTATCTGTGAAGAGAGAGAAGTTGTGTTGAGCTGGGGGAGAGGGAAGATGGGGGGAATTGGGAGGAGAGGAGAGGTGTTGAGATGTATTATATGAATTAAACTTAAATAAATAAGTTAAAAAAAAACCCGTCTCCTAGAAGTTGCAATGGTTGCAATGCACAGCAATAGAAAAGCAACTAATATACTTAGTTTTCTTATATTCTCACATCAATTTTCCTATCTTTGTTCACTTTGGGGGAGATTTTTCTCAATCCTTAAACTGATACTACATATATATTCACACAGTTATTTTGAAGTTTAAATTTGATTTGACTTTTTAGGGTCACTGATTTTTAAAAAATTCTCTGCACCACCACCACCACAACAATGAAGGAAGGAAGGGAGGAAGGAAGGAAGGAAGGAAGGAAGGAAGGAAGGAAGGAAGGAAGGAAGGAAGGAAGGTGGAGAGAAAGAAAGAAGAAAGAGAAAGAAAAGAAGGGGAAAGAAAATAGAAATATAATAGAATCATTTCCTTGTTTTTGTTTTTTGTTTGTTTGTTTGTAGGTGTAGTTTGCAGCCTTGTAAGAAATCAGTCACAGATGTGGTAGGAATGTCTAACATGGTCTCATGTAGCCCAGAGTCTTCCATCCCTGTCTGCAGCTTGTTGTATAGGCCAGGAATACCTCAACCTTCTGAGCCTCTTGCCTCTACCTCCTTCATGCTAGGTGTGTGCCACCGCCCTGGGTTTGTACTGTGCTTGGGATGGAACACAGAGCTTCCTGCATGCTAAGCAGAAACTAGACCCTGTCTCCTTTGTCTTTTTTTAGTGTTACTCTTAATTTCTTCTTCTCTTATAATTTTTGCACCTTCATTTTCTAGTCCTTTTGAAATTCTGGCAACTTCTTATATTAGAGGTTTTCCTCAAATATCTGGTTACCATGGACTTTCTTTTTCTATTTGAAAATGAGGAATTAGGAAACAAAACAAAAACAACCCCAAATACATAATGGATCCAGCTTGTCAGGAGGGATCCTCATATGTGAAGATCGGATTACCCTTGTCTCTTCATAAAGAATCCAAATGTCAGCACTCGATGATCTTTCCCTTGGGCTTGTTCGTTTTCTCTCAAGGGAGTCTCATAAGCCTGCTCGGGAGAGCTGAAGGAGACAAGTGGAGGTGGGGGGTGCGGTCCTAGACATCTGCTGTCACTCTCACGGGGTCTGAGCATGGAATGCACTCCTTTCAGAAATTGTACCGAAACTCCCGCTTTACTGATAGTTAATTTAAGCTTCTCCAAGGCAAATTCCTCCTGCACTAAGGGCTCCAGCAACCACACAGTGTGCTGTGGAACCGTTCCTGTCTACCCTTTGGTTCCAGGGTAGTGTCCTCTCCGCCTTGTCACTTCAGTTTGTCTCCTATGGTCGGTTCTGCTTCTTCTCATTTTATTTAAGCCTTCCCTGTTATCTTTGTAGGCTTCTATGCCCCTCCCCCTGGGCTGTTGTTTTTTTATTGTCACTGGGGTTGGAAGCTACAAAGTTTAGTATATGTTTAAAGCGCAGCAAAGCCATTTCCTATTTTAATTTTGTCATGCGCGTACAAAAAATAGTTAAAGGGACTACTCCAGAGATCAAGAAAACATCAAGTAAAATTGTGTGCTCTACTGCTCTGATCGTTTTTGCCATCTCTGTTCTGCCCTCTCTGTATCTTTTCATTTGAGACAGGATCTCATGGAGTCCACTTTGGCCTTGCACTCAATATGTATCTGAGGATGACCTAGAAAATCTCGTCCTTCTACACCCTACTTCCTGAATCCTGGGATTACAAGTGTAGGATTATGTGGTGCTGAACAACCAAACTTGGTGCTTGATGAAGGCTAAGTAACCACTCTACCAACTGAGCTGCGTCCCCAGGCCCCTCTCTACATCATACTACTATTTATTTTCTTATGAAGCAATGAGTTTCATCATTGTAACTTCATAGTATGTGTCATTATACCTTGTTCTCATTTGTTTCCCTCCCTGACTCTCCTCTGCCCATTCCTTTTCTTTCACCAGTTACCTCATTTTGTTTGTTTGCTTGTTTGTTTTTGTTGTTTTTTTTTTTTTTTTTGAAAAACGATTTCTATGTTGTAACTCTGGCTGTCTTGGAACTCACTCTGTAGACCAGGCTGGCCTGGAACTCACAGATCTGCCTGCCTCTGTCTCCCAAGTTCTGGCATTAAAGGCATGTGCCACGACCTCTTGGTCACCTTAGTTTTAAAAACTAAAATATCACAAAAATATAGACAAAGCCTCTGTTAAGTTCAGTTTGGTTCATTTACTCCTCAGAGGTAATAACGCATTATTTACTGTATCTGGTAATAGTCTTTGCTTATCTTTTATTGCATGTGCATTTAACCCTAACTATGTGATTCCATTATAGACTCTTGAGATTCTATATAAATAGTGACATACTGAACAAGATCTCCTACAATCTGCTTTGCTCAGCACACTTTCTACATGTTTACATGCTGATGGATTCAGTGTCACTGCTGTAAGGCATTCTGTACATATTTCCATATCCTTTGCTTTTATCTACCTTAGAGTAAATAGCACTGATGAATACCAATGAGGAGCTAAAAGCTCATTATATTTCACCTCCACAAGGAAGTGGCCATTCTAAGAGCTTGTGTCAGGTTCTAATTCACCCTTTTTCCTTTACTGGCTGTGTGACTGTGATTTAGCAGGTTACTTAATTTCTCAGACCCTGTTATCAATTATACTATTAATATACTAGCAGTACAGACCTTAATGGTGTTGTAGGGGTTAATTCAGGTGTGTGTGTATACACACACACACACACACACACACACACACAGACCACATTAGTATTTGACAATAGCAGATTATCAAATAATGGAGCTATGATGATTATTACATCACACAATGGTCAATGGTTCAACACCCCACAGAGACAGATAGTAGTTGATCTATCTTAGGATGCTTGAATTTTATTTGCAAAATCTTCTCTAAATAATGGTCTGGCTTCTGCCTGACCATCTTCAATGACGCAATTCTAAGAACGTTTGTCTCAGTTTTGGACAGCTCTGTGAAAATTATGCTTGCTATAAAAGGAAAAAAAAAACCCCTCCCTGTAGATTTTGCAAAATTGGCCTTAGTTCTGGCTAGCACTTGGGACCAGAAAGAACAAGTCTAATCCCTCTTCCATATGACAGACTTTCAAATATTTGAAGACAAATATCTAGTCCCCATGAGTCTAATTATATTGAAAATTGAAAAAAAAATAATATAGAAAGGGAAGGAAGGGAATTGGTACATGTCAGTGATGGATGAAGCCTCACACATTGAAACAAGTCGGGAAAGGCACAGATAAAGTACCTTAGAACTTTGCTTTCTACTGGTTCTTCCAAAACTGAAAAGCTGTTGCTGGAACCTCTCTTTGAAGAGATTTTGTAAATGCAGCTGAAATTTTCTATTACTGCCTTTTAGGGACCTGCCTTGATGGTATTAACATAAGTGCTACCAAACAGACTGGGAAATAATCTTTAAACATATCTTATAAAGAGAGTCTTTATTGTAATCTATTGTACTTTAAGCCCAGAATGGATAATAATGGAAGAGGATGCTCTGGTTTTACAAGGCAATAACGTAGTGACTGAGCAGTCAAACTTTATCGAGAGGCAGACTGCAGAGAGGTTTTTCCCAGGGAAGTGCTCTCTAATAATGGCGAAACTGCTACCAGCCATGCTAACACATGAACTTCTGCATCCTGCTTCCTTGAGTGTGTGAGTGACTGTGATTTCACCATTGTGTTCAGATCTTCAACCACACCTCTCTATTTTTATTTTGGCACTGGTTGAGGTTGAGTCCAGAACTTAATACATGCTAAGCAAATGTTTTTACCACAGAAGTATACTATCAAGCCCCTGAAAGTACCATTTTCTAAAACTATCCAGTGCCCAGGCACAATGGGGCACCAGTATTCCCTGCTACTCAGGAACAGAGGCTGATGGATCACTTAGCTTCAGGCATTCAAAAACAGCCCAGGCAGTGTAGAAAGACCCAGTTTTTTATTTTTTTTTTCAGGAGGAGGAAGACGAAGAGGAGGAGGAGGAGGACGACGAGGAGGAGGACAAGGAGGAAGACGAGGAGGAGGAGGTGGAGGAGGAGGAGGAGAAAGAAACAACAGTGGCATAACACTTGCTCACTGAAATAAAACATGATGGCATGAGATATTAAGCCATCTTCCCTCCCAATTTGTGTAGACTCTGAGCCTGCCTGTCTGTTGTATGCTTTCAGTACATCTTAGTATGAAAACTGGACAAGTCATTTCTCCTTAGGTCTATAATGGGAGGCTAAGATATTCTTAGAGAACTGTTGTCCTCAGACTAGATTTTGCCTCTTTTTGCAAGGTTCTTAAGTTAAGAATAGCAGTTTGGCATTTCAATCCCTCTCTCTCTCTCTCTCTGTGGAGAGTGATATCATAATTTAATAAAATCATATGAAATTCAAATTTCCATGCTATCTTATTGCCACACAACCATGCTTGCTGGTCTGCAAGTGACCTGTAATTGTTTGTTGATCATCACAGTGCAATTTCGACTGAGTCCTAGTTCCCTAAACCCAATCTCTACTCTGTTCTTTCCGAAATCACTTTGCTCAACTCTAGACTCAGTGTGAAGAACTAAGAATCTCAGTCTCAAAAGAAAACAGGAGAACTCTGATGTAAGTTCAACCTGGAAGGATATCAAAAGCTGAAAAAAAAAGGTCTAAAATGAAGCTTGACCCTGTATAGAAATATTTCAATGGAGACCATGGATAAAAGTTTCCAAAAGCCTTTAAGGTTCCCTAAAAGCTCATGCCAATTTTGGTAACCTCTATGAAAACTATACTCCCTTGTAAAAGAGAAAACACCCTCCTATGATTTCTACAGAATTGGTCTTAGTTCTACTACTGGGAAGAAGACAGGAGTGGTCTAATTTGTCTTCTATGTGACAGGCTTTCAAATATTTGAAGACAAGTATCAAGTCCTCCTGAGTCTAATTATACTGAAAGTGGGAAAAATGGGATAGAAAAGGAAATAGGGGAATTGGTACTTGTCAGTGATGGATGAAGCCTCTCATACTGGAATTAGAGATTTTTTTTTTTCTTACTACCACAGGCTAACCCCTGCACCACACACCCATGTAAAGTAATCCCCAGGTAACTTCAAGATTGACAAGGATTGATGTAAAGACAAGGAGACAAGGATGGAAGTCGCAAGAGAGGCCATGTGACTTCTATCTTCACTTAGTAGCTTATGCCATGGAGTCATGGATATCAGTGGTAAAGAAGGGAAGTAAAAAATGCTATAGAAGTGACTTGCAGAGTTGAGAGATGATGCCAAATAAGAGGAACCCAGCAGATTTCTGAAGCATACCATGTAATGTCGAGAAAAAGTAATAGAAGCTTTGAACGTCTGCAAAAGCAGTGCCAAGTAACTTTCCAGCGAAGTAACAGGTGTGTCTAGCTGACCTTTTGAGAGTTATCTGATTCCATGGGTCTGTGCTCCTTTGATTGACCTCTCTTGACTTGATTACACTGGTGTCCAGTAAGGGTAGAGAAACTTAGGAGTTCAGAATAATTCCAGTCCACAGCAATGCAAGTGAAATTTTACGAGATGTAACTGGTCTCTACTAACATTTGTATGACCCCATGAACTATTACAAGGTAGAGAATTGCCCTACATATTAGTAACTTATTTTTTTTCTCTTGTTATCATGCAGAATATGAACATGTTCTGTCTTTAATCAAAGAGCCATTGTAGAGTTCTCAAGTGCATATATCTAGATTGTATATGTATGCACACACACATGATCTGTTGTGTAGGTTCTTCTCAAGTGAATTGTAATATCTCCTCAACTTCTACTAAAGTTAAATAAAAGTGTTGACATTCTGTCTGTTACATGTAAGTTATATTCTTAAATCTTTGGATTTTCTTTTTCTTTTAATAATTCAAGGTGGGGGTTGGGGAGATGGCTCAGCAGGTAAAGGCTGCAGAAATATGACAAGCCAAGCTTGATCCTCAGGCCCCAAGAGAAAAAAAATAAACAGGGTGGTACATATCTGTAACCCAGTACACCTTCTGCAAGGTGGCTGGTAGAGGCAGGAGAGTCATCTGGAGGTTCACAGGTCAGTTATCCTGGAGACACTGAGAAATGTCAGAAACAAGAGGCCTGGCCTCAATAAGCAGGAAGGTGAGAACTGACACCCAAAGTTTGTCCTTGGACTTCGACCTCCACATGAACATACCCTCACTCAAACATCTCACACACACAAAGCACACATAGACGGGGGGGGGGGGTGTTGCAGGGGAAAAAGTAGAGCAATATTTTCTTTATGAAATTATTAAATGCAAGAATATGTTTCTTTCCAAAGCATTCTCTTTCAACATTCACTCCCGCTGGTTATAGCAAAGAGGAATCTGGAGAAGGAATGCTTTCTGCTCTATGTATATAATGGATGAAAATCATCAAGGGAACATTGTGTTCTAGTTTGTTTGAATTGAATTTTTGATGTAGGCTTTTGCTATGAAGCCCAGGATAGCATCAAATTTGTGACTTTCTTGCTTCAGACTCATAGATCTGTGTTTATTCTTTTTGACGAGAAATAGTACCTCTTAAGAAGATGTCCTTTAAATGATGCTGTCATGTAGCTTTGTAATTGTTTTATTGTGTTATTTTCAGGGCCTCGAAGAAAGATTCCAGGCATGGCACAGATAAATGCTTCCATGTATGAATAAGTGCATGAACTTAATGCATTTTTACTCAACCACTTCCTTTATTAATTTATTCTGTCTTAAAGCATATCTTTTTCTCTCCTGGGGCCAATCACAAGAAGATGTCCCTATCTCCAGGTCCCTCATAGGAGACTGTATATGTTCCCATCTCTGAAAAACTTTCCTGTGGTGTCTTAATCATATTGCTCAGTTTTTTCCTTCTTGCCACTCTTTCTGAACCTGACTCTTCCTTAATCTTTCTCGTTTTTTTAGATAGTTGCTATGCCCTCCGTTTTTTTTTTCTTTTGCTGTTGTTATTTGTTTTTTTCTGATGCTGGAGGTGGGGCTTCTCATTGCTACTTCCAGACTGTCTGTCCTTTCTCCACCCTAATATTTTTCATTTCTGGTGCTTTTATTTTGAATGAACCCTCCCAGCACCTGTTCCAGTTGCAGCCATCTCCTGATGCCTTGCTTTCCTTGTTCACAGGGAGCTTCTGCTTCCTTGTCATTGTAGTCAACACATTGCTCTCTTACTTTGTTGTGTGTGTATACATGTGTTCCTGTGTTTGCAGAAGGATGTGGGGACCCTTGTGTGTTGCTCCCTCGGGAGCTGTCACCTTGTTTATTGAGACAGGGTTTGTCACATGCAAGCTAGGCAAGCTGGCCAGTGAGCTTCAGAGATCCATCAGTTTCTCACTGTCCAGCACTGGGATTACAAGTTTGTGTAATCATGCTGGCTTTCTTAAAATTGTAATTTCTGGAGAGTAATTATATCGCCAGCCCTGTATTTCTTCTTTCCTTTTTAGAAATTTCAGTATGCATATAGATGATTCTTCTACCTGCCCCTTCTCTTGAATTTTGATTCTACAGTGATTTACTTTCTACTCCACAGAAGCTACTTTCAACCACAACTGTCTAGATCAGTGGCTCTCACCTGCAGGCAGCTTTGTTCTCTAAATAGTATTTGGAAATGTCTAGAGGTATTTTCAGCTACTATAGCTAGTAGATGCTGCTCAAATGTAGAGGATACAGGCCAGAGTAGCTGTTTAAGAACCTTCAGAACTCAGGACTGCTCCCCTCAATCATGCAACAATAGGGTTGGGGGGTTCTGAAAGCCATTGTGTTTACACCAAGTAGTCCCTACTCAATTTTAGTATCAAGCATCTTAATTTCTGAATAAAGAATTCAAATGAATACAACTAATCTGTCTTCTTCATTCCAAAAAACTCTTAAAAGAATGAATTGTACTCAACTCCCTTTCCTTTCCCCATTTTATTCTTGAGTGAAATTAAATATACTTTCTACTCTGGTACTCCTACACTGATAATTCTAGGAAATGTCTACACTGATGAACTTAAGGTATGTCATTAATGCTCACATAAGTGGACATTTTAGCATTGTCTGACAGGGGTCACCATGCATTTCTTAGTCAAACATCTTCAATTTACTTGGCTCCAACCATCCTGATATTTTTCTCATACCAGTGGCTACTCTTTCCTAATCTCTTCATATTTCTTCTGATTAGGTAAAGGTCAGAATTTTCAAGTGCCCCAGGGATTGATACGGATGTGGTATCATGCTTTTAATGTTGTCTATTGTTCTGTGTGCCTCACACTCATATAGCCAGCCGTGAATTCCAAATTTCCAATTAGATGTCTAAGAGGTATTTTGAGCCAGATGAGAAACCAAACTGTTAGTTTTTACTTTCTTGGAGCTATCCATTTGCCAAATTCTACCATAATAATGCCATCTATGTATTTTTGTTTGCTCATACCAAAGTCACAGCATCATCAGTTCTTTTTACTCTCCCTTTCACAATATCTATCCTTCTCATCTGAATGTTCTGCCAGTCCTACCCTTCAGAGTGTATTGATGATTCACATCTGATTAGTGCGACTGTAATTACCAATAGTCAGCCTCTCCTGGGATTTCTACAGTAGTGCCTGATGTGTACCATCATCCCTTCATTTAGCATGTGCCCTAGCTACCCTACAGCCTTGTTAATGTTATACCTATATAGCAGTGTCTTCCCAAACCACACCACATAAGCCACAGCCCTATATACGCAATTGTGGCCTGTCCCCATCTTCTTCTCCAAGCCTGTTTTCTACTCTCAGTAATCTCATTCCAGCTGCTCTTTCACTGCTCTTTCTTGAGTTGGATCGGTATATGGCCACCTCAAGGCCTGATAGAGATTCTTTCCTCTGCCCTGTGTCTTCCTTCCTTCTTGTTTATCTATTTAGTCAAAAGCTTCTGTCTTAGTGAGGCTTTGCCTGATGCACCTGTTTTAAAATAGCATTGGAGCCACACTCTAGAAACCCTGTTCTTTCTTCTTATTTCCACCTTACCCTGCATTTGAGTGAAATACCCATGAGACTGGGATGTTTAGTTCAGTTATATTTCAATTGCCTACTACACTGTACCCTTTAACATTTATTGTGTGCATGATGAATATTATTTTCAAATAAACTCAAAGGCTGGGCAAAAAAAAAGTAAGAAAACAGAAGGTACAATTAAATGGCGAAATGAATTTCCTTGTTTGCCTAGATTTTAAAGAACAGTAAGAGGAAACAATTGCAGAGGCTCACAGAGCTGGGAATAGACATAAGAAATTGCATATTTTTTTAGTGATGAGAAATCCATGGCTGATTTGGGTTTTGCATAATTTTACTTACAACATTGCTAAGAAGATACACATATTGATAATATTTCCCAAAGTTTTAGAATTTTAGGTTAATGATGTTAGGGTAAGAAATGGTCTCTGGTCCTGCATATTTTAGCAAAATCATTCAACTGTGGGATGGAAGGAGATGAAGGAGCAGGTGATCATCACTTGGAAGTTTTTATGTGAATTTCTCACAAGTCTAAAATAACTAAATCCTGACTTCTTATTTATGCATTAACAGTCAATGTGGTATTTTCATTTTATTATAAATGAAAATAACCATCACTAGAATAAAAAATATTTTTCCAACTCAGTTCTTGTCCCAGGATATTGATGATGCTGATTTTGCTGATATGGAAACCACATCTCAAAACATAAATGAGTTCTCTGAGAGCAGAGACCAGAGCACTCTATTTGCCTGGGCAGCATTGCATTCATGACTGAATTCCCAACATTCCCAGGAAGGAAAGTACACATTGGATTTTGCCAGAAGTTATTTAATTGCTTCTAAAGATGTCTCCAGCTTTTTGTTTCTAAAGTAGTCTTTGTGAGGTTTAGCAAAGTATTGATAACTCCTTGTCAGTTCTAAGGACAAATTCTAAGGAGTCATAGAGAACTGCATCCAATCATTCACAGGCAAGAATCAAAATACTAAAAATGTTGCTATGGGCTTATATGTTCAGATGTATGAATCTGTGAAGTGCAAAGTAATGAGTACCTAGATGAAGAAACAGAAACTGAAGATAATCTGGATTAAATTAATTCAGAGTGGAAGATACAGTTCATTCTTTGTACCTCTGTAGCAAACACGAAAATCTCAGAATTGAACTTTGAGATGTCACTACATGCCCATTAAATAGGTGGTAATTGATACATATTCAAAAAAACGTTGAAATTAGTAACCTTGGCTCAGCGATTAGTCACTATCTTAGCATAACTTTATTTTTCTTTGTTTCCCTACTTGTAAACTAGTTCTAATAATAGCGGCAGCTTTGTGTGCTCACTAGAGGGTTAAAGGACCAAATCCATGTGAGAGACCAGGCATGCAGAATGTGCTCACTGAACTACTCATTGTGCTATGAGAAGCCTCACCATGAAAAGACCTCGGTAAGCCAGCTTTTTCCAAACATGGCAAAGCAGAGAATAATCTCCTGCTAACCCAGCACTAAGGTCTGGGACATTACTACTACTCTAAAAAACATAGTGAGTTGTAAGAATTAGAAGCACAAAAAATCTAGAAGTCTCTCTTGAAGGAAATTCTCCTTAATGTATTTATCAACACTATTTTCTGTTTGAGAGCTTTTCCTCCTTTGTGTTGTCTGACAAATACTTTTTGATGGAGAAATTTAAACAACTAATTCTCCATTTCCTTTAACATTTGTATCTGTTGTGGTGTGATTTTGTAACCGTTCACATCAAGGGGTAAATTCTATTTTCCTACCACATGTACATGCTGATTTTGTGAGACATGCTAACCCTTAGGCCACTGCAGAGATGTCTGAGTTTCAAAATGCTTGGCAAACTTGGCTCAGATCATGAAGATCCAAAGATGCATAAGAATAATAAATGGTGGTTATTTCCAGTCACAAATAATGGAATTTTTTATACAGTGTTACAGACTGGGCTATAGTAACAAGTCATATCTAAATCTAAGTGCAGTGTTAAGTTATGTAGGTAACTTCTGTCACTTTTCTCCATGCAACTTGCAGTGTTTTTCTCTCCCAATATTCCATACTCATCAATTTTGTGACATTTGCTGTTTGATGCTATATAGTATCTTGACTTGAGAGTGAGTCAATGGAAGGTGAGCTAATAATATCCAATAATCTTCAAGGGTACCATGTATAGATGCCCTATTTATAGTGGAGAAGTCTGGAACATAATGGTGCTCAGCCAGCTCTTCATTGTTGGATTCATGCACACATTTTAATTGGGGAGTCTTTGCTTATCTGAAAACCAGGAAGCAGTCAGCTCATTGACAGAGCACTGATTTATATTCAAGAATGCTATATTTTGAATGTTTAAATTTGTGTTGGTGATACATAGATAGATGATATATAGGTATAGATAAGTGTATTTGACTCACCACTGGCCTCTAAATTATCCTCTAAAGTCATTCTATGACTACATAGGATAGCTACATTCTATGGCTATACATCTATAATGAACACTATCCACAGTCAAAACTAGACAAGGACAGCTATCCAGTTTCCCAAGTTTGTGTGAACATTTGCATGAATGTGTGTGTGTGTGTGTGTGTGTGTGTGCATGAGCGCAAATGTATATGTGTATGTGGAGGCCAGAGGACATTGGCTGTGGTTCTTCAGTCATCAACTGGGATAATAAATGTGCTACTAAACCTTTTAATGCAGGTCCTGGACATTGAACTCAGGTTCTCATGCTTGCAAGGCAAGCACTTTACCTGGCTGGTAAACCATCATCAATCCAGTGCTCATTGTTACTCTTGATTGTTTACTTCATGCGCATCGAAACTTCTAAAGTGAAAATTTTCTTTGCAAATGTCACAAATACAGAGAACGGCAAAGTCAATTACTCCCCAAACCTGTGTGATCTGAGAAGCTTGGTGCTAAGTGTCAAAAGTAAGATGGAGATGAACACTCACTCCTCCTTTGCAAGTGACATGTAGAACCAGGGGCTTTCCCTGCTTCTTTCCTTTACTTATCACACTGTGAAGGGTGAAAAATTCTATAACTTTTGCTTCTCGACATGAAACAGAAACATTAAGTATCATGCTTATTTAGAGCTACATGCTCTAAATAGTATATGCTTTTGAGTGAATGGATAAGCTTTTATCATAATCAAATCTTCACACATACTGGCTATATAGGAAAAGCCCACACTACCTGAATCCATTCAGAATTAGAATTGCTTTACATATACACGTGTACACATACCGTTTTTTTGTTTTTGTTTTTGTTTTTTTGACACATAGACCAAGTTGGTTCTGAAGTTCTGGGCAATCTTCTTGTTTCAGTTTTCCACGTCCTGGGATTTGAGGTATGTTCCAACGTAACTGGCTTGCTAACTGGACACATTTTATGCAATGATTTTAATTCATTATTCTGAACACTTTATTACAGGTTTGACCTGGCCTAGATTCATCTTAATTGGATCTCTATGCTACTCAGACCATTCTTCTAGTTAAGCTTTACTTTGGCCAACTCAGCTTAGGTATTAGATTTACTTGTTTTACCTGTCCAGAAAATATTGAAAAATTTGGTTTAGTTTTGCCTTTTTATCACTGATTCACTCACTTAAATTTAGTTGAAATCACCTCCCTGCTTTCTGTAGCTTAGATACTTTAAATCAGCTTTCAAGCTCTGCCCAAGTCTCACGGCGGTCAGAAAGTACCTTTGGAGCCTCTCACAGACACGGTGTGGAGATTCATCCCTATGCCTGTCCAATAGTTCCATCAGATGATGGAGGAGGGGAAATCACTTTGTCCAAAAATTTCAGGCTTATGTTTCCATTTTCAAGACTCACCACACACATTAAGACAACCCATGCGTCAGTTTGCAAGGAAGTAGAAAATGGGGGTGCTTTGTAGTTCACAGCTTCCCAAATGTAACTAATAGGACAACAAAACCTATCATATTTCCATGAAAACAGTATTTTGTTGGTTTTTGTCATGGTGGTGGTGGTGGTGTGCATGTATTAATAACTTTGGGAAAACTACTGGTTTAAATGATTATTATTTTTTATCTTCTTTTGAATTGTTACCAATTTAAATAAATTATAAATTAAAATAAATTAGTTTAAATAAGTGAGAAAATATTTTTGAGTAGACTGTATATTTTTTCTTCAGCTCAGATCAACTTTCTAAGTCTTTATTATTAAATGCTAGGTCATTTTCCTTATTTTAAACAACATTGAAAACTGAACAGGCAGTCAAATGTGGTTAGAATACCTAACATTCTATATATTTTCCTACTATCTTTCCATAAATATTCTATGTATTCTATGTATTGTCTTACTATTTTTGAATGGCAAGGCAGAGACTGTTCTATACTTTATTTTTAAAGAGATTTTAAAGAAAATGTATGTGTTTAAAGGCACAGGTACCTGTAGTTGCACATGTATTTGGGTACCCTTGGAAACCAGGATAGTGAGTTGAGTCCCCTAGAACTTGAGTTAGGGTATAAGTCACTTCTCATGGATGCTGGGAACAGAGCTCAGGTCCTGGTCCTCTGAAAAAGCAGCAAGTACTTTTAATCATGGAGCAATCTCTTTAGCCTGCAGAGCATGTTCTACAGGTGAGTATAATAGCAGATTTTAGGGATACAAAGAAAGGCGTTTCAATTATGGTGAAGCTATGATTACCTTCGAGAATACAAAGCTACATCCCTAAGAATGGGATGGGTGGGCACAATCATATGTGTGCAAGGGTGTATTTAGATTGCCTGGAATTCTTAGAAGATAGTGTATTCACTTCAAACTGCTCACAGTCTTCTATTGAAGCCAGAGAGAGAAGTGAGCTTCACTAAGTTTAGAGGATTTGAAAACTGTCCTTAAGTAGACCACTGCAACACTTACTAAGATAGGATAGAGTCCTCACTGAGATTTCAAAGTCCCACTCATGGAGCGTATCCTAAAATGTCAATAAAAGACTCTTTATTCATAAATAACTGATAAGCAGTAATTTATGCCTGTACATTTATCTTGAAAAGTTGATAACCATCCATTTTTTTTTTTTTTTTTTGCAAACTCTACATAAAACATCCAAACGGGCCATTTTGTTCAGTACAATATAACATAGCTGTTTGGCATTACCAAATATATATGTATATATATTTATAGATATGTACATGTGCTGAAAAAGAAGCCGGTGCATCCTTCTCTAAGAAGTCCATCCAAGTATTTACTGTACAACATTCAGAATTTACACTGATAATACAAGGCACAAAAAGTGTGGTACGAAGCCAAGGCCATGCTCTGCTTAGACCCTCTCCTCGGGCTTGTTCTCTCCTTCAGCTTCATGTCCGAGATAGTGTTCAGCTCTGCTTTAAATATTAGTTCATATTTTTTGGCTTTGAACACATCAAATAAACATTGAGAGTGGTATGGGTTTGAAAAAAAGTGAATAGTTTGAAAGAACGCCACCCATGTACCTTTCCCAAATAAACAGAACCAAATGAAATACATTTTAAAATTCTGCCTTCTAGGAGGGAAAAAAAATATCACCCATGTTTCCAAGGTTGGGATAGGAAAATGAGCCGGCGTTCCTATACCTGCCTGTGTTTATAGTACTTCTACATCAAGATTTACTGGGGTGTGGGCATCAGTCAGATTTAATTACGAGGAATGGGAATTCTGTTCTTCACCCAGTGTAGAGAAGGGGACAGCTGTTTTCCTGAATGGGAAATTCTGACACTCAGCTGTTTTCCAATTTGATTGAGAAGTTTTCTCTGGGAGTAGGAAGCAACCAGAAGGGGCCTTGCAAGGGTTTCTGTACACAGTATTTCTCCCAGGAGGCCCTGATGGCTGCATCTTATCCCTTCTGTGCTTGCTAATGAAGGGATATTAGAATTGCTGCCTCCACATTTGATTGGAATGCCTGTGTCTCAGCAAAGGGATCTTGGGGCATGAATCTGGCTTACCTACTCCCTTTAAATATCATGCCTTCATCAGAACCCCAATTAGATCACCACTCACTAGAAATGTATCCAATTTTAAAGTTATTGCAAAACTTTCCCAAATCTGGAATTTAGGTTTGAATCATGCTTGAATTAGGTGGATATTTTTTTTTTTTTTTTTTTTAGAATTAGCCAAATGAGAGGCAAAAGGGGGTATTCATTACACTCGTGTCTTTTGTGAAACTATTCAACATATATTTCCATTCAGGCAAGACATAAATTAGCGAATTCAGTGATATATATAGTAGTCAAAGATATAACTGTGGAGAAAAGATACAACTCCAGCCGAACTTAATACTGGTCAGGGCAGGGGCAATTTTCAGCTTAGCCCTAGCTAGGAAGCTTACTGCATTTTGTATTTTTGGGTTCAGATGCATGGTAGGTTTGAAGACATGAAGTTGAAATGTTACTGTCTTAGGCCCACTTCGTGAGGACACTCCAAATCCATGATCTTCACAGCAAAAGGAAAAAAGCAATGAGTAGCTGCTTCAGAAACCACAATTATTCTATGCGAGATAAACTTCCTACTTCAGATCACACAGTACTACACACTAGTGACTAATAGCCAGGCCTGGTGCCATCCCCTTTGATCCTCAGAAAACAGTTACAGTCTACAAATCGCCATTTCCGTTTGGTCGGTGACCCTGTAGTGGGGATGTGAAGAGTCCACGGTAGACACTGGCTCTCCTAGAGTTGCTTCTGCAAAAAAACACCACATGCTGTCAATACAGCCAAACAGCTTTGTCACTGCAGCTTTGAAAGAGTTTGGAAAAGAAAAACACAAAATATGCAACACATCTAAGATTAGTAACATTTTCACTCTTGTGACATTTGACAACACACGCTTTTGCTTTAGAGTTCAGGAAAATTCTACGCAGACTAAACAGTGGTAACTACAGACAAGGTGGCCGTTCGACTGTTGGCAAAAAGCATCAATGTTCAAATACAGTGCTATGACAATGAACACCAAAGGGCTAATAAAATGTTGTCACCATCAGTAAGCCCACATGACTGCTCTCCCAGGTGCTGTGGTTGTCACCTATCATCCAGGCAATGAGAATTACTAAGGGTTCGGACTTTGCAATGCTTTGTGAGAGACAGAATGAAAATGGGCCACGCAGTGGGCCAGAGAGGCATGCTTCACAGTTCCTTCCTCACTTCCGCTGGGAGGAAGACCTCAGAGAAGGTTGCCTTTAGCATGTCTGATAGCTCTATCTTTCAACCCGTTTACAGAAGCCAGGCAGACCAAGAAATTGAAACCATCTGAAAGGAAAAACAAAACACAGAAACAAAAAAAAAGAACAACAACAAAACAGAAGTATGTCCAAAGATTTTGTTAACATTCTGAAAGTCACAGGTAAATTTGATGTACGTGTGTAGAACTATTCAGCCCATTTTTGTTTTCTACCTTTGATTTAAATTTTTTATCTTTGGAGGTTTTATCAAGGAAAAAAATCACTACAATAAATTCAGATATTTTACTCGAAAGAGAACCCCGTTTGATTTGACTTAATAGTACTTCCTCCAGCTAAATTAAAGAGAAAAAAAAATACCAGGACCAGAGCAGTTTGAGATAAAAATAATAAAAGAAAAGAGAAAAATTCTTCTCTTTAAAGGGAGCTGTATCAATCTCTTTTCATCTCTTACAAAAAAGCCAATAAAATTTTTGTGGGAGTACATCTGAGTTTTATGAGTCTGCCTGCACTAGTAAATGAAGTTTGCATTTAAATCCACAGAACAAGCTTCCTTGTGGCTTAAAGAACGTTAATTTAAACTGTTAAGATTGTATATGTGATGTTGTGAAGACCATAAATTAACTTTATGAGGCTGTCGTCTGGCTAAGCTGAGGATGGCATCATTTTGGTGGCATCATTTTAATTCAGGTTCAAAGTATGACTGTTAGACTTAATGTCTCCAAGCACTGAGAAACTTGGCATTGAGTAGGATAGTTTTCGTAAAAATTGTACATAACCTACCAAGTATTTAAGGCCACTTTTAACGTTTGTTTCATATAGTAGTAGGACTGTGGCACTTTTGAATTCAGTGTCTGGAGTAATAACGACTAAGCCTCTTCCAAGAGGGACATTCCTGTCGCGTGACAGGTGAAGAAAATGGAGAGGTTTGAGGTCACAGTGAATCTCCACACTTCCCAGTGTGACCTACGACTGTGTGACCCCCACCTAACACACACAACCCCTTGGCCTGTCAGTCGCACAGACCAGGGTTCTCTTTGAAATTTCACTGTAAAATATTACACGACCCTGATATGCAAAGACCGCTGAATGTAACATATTTATTTCAAAATCCTGTGTAGCATCCTAGCAGAAATAACACAGATGTAAAGAAGGAAACACACAACGTCCGGGTGAGTCTCATGGAACCACGGACTGGGATGTGAGGGAACTCATGTTAACCTCTCCCCTGTTGCTGCATGTGATTTTATGCTCAAGTGCACTTCATAAACACAGGCGAAAAAAGAAACAAAGGAAACACAAAACCTGAAGCCAGTGGGGGATCTGCAGACACTCGGGGAATCGACATTTACGTTGTTTATGTTACCTCACCTTTAAAGAACCTACGTAGATGCCAGGAAGATTACTTACAATTCTTATCTGTTTAAAATATTATAAAAAGGTCTTAAAAATCTACAAAGAACATGTGTAGGTTTACAGAACAGATAAACAATTATAAGGCCAATTGGAAGGGAAAGAAGAGAAATGGATAGGATAGGAAATTTAAAACAAAAGTCTTCGAAATGGATATTAATAATATAAGATCTCTCTAGAGTATGTTGCAAAGATTTTATTACCAAACAGGGGACGCAGATTCCAACTGTATCTGATCCTGCCACTTATCATCTATCCGGTTTGTGACGGATCACCTCTTTCCATTTCCTTTTCTCAAAACTCTTATCAGTGATGCCAAGTGGCTTTACATTCTTATGCTCTTTCCTCTTTCTTCACAGAGATGACTAAATAAGTTGAGAATACTAGAAAAAGGGTATCCTCCTGATTCAGATATGGGATTTTGAGTAGGTCTGACAGTCTTAAGATGATTTGTTTGTTCAGTAGATAAGCCTTTGATTCCTGAGCAAAGCAACATGGTTTCTTTTGATGTGCACATGGCAGTCTTCTAATATAATATAGGGGACCAGATATAATCATACATTAATTAGATGAAATTACTAGTACATTCAATAGTTCTTCAATGCCTTATCCATGGGATCATAAATTGAACGTGTCTTTAGGTCTTTTCCACTTGGGAAGAGCTTGCAAACATTTGTTTTCATACAAAGGACCAATGAAGACAAAAAGCATAAACATGTCCTCATTATTAAGGAGTCTTGTTTCTTCTATTTCTTACCATTATTTTTCAAATTTAGTCAGCTTCAAAGTAGCTAAGTAGCTGCCTGGAAGTTAATGTAGGTGTTTGACTTGGGTTGTCTCCATTGTGGACAGTTACTGGAAACATCTACCAGATAAGTGTTCAGATGAACAGATATCTGTTCATCTTTAGACTCTCAGGGAACTGGTCAAAATTATGTAATCAGATATAAAATATAGAAAAGTATACAATGAATCTCACAAATAATCTACAGATTTCAATTCTCTACAATACCACTGCCTTATATTAATAAAAATTATAAAACAAGAGCTATGAGTTAATAGTACTAAGGAGAAAGTATACACGGCAAGTATACAATCAGCATGAAGTCTCTCTGAATGATGTATGTGGTTCCTAGGACAGTGTGGTAGTGTATTCTATTCCTTGGATGCATTTACTCAGGTATTACTCAAAAAGGCTATCAGTTAAGTTTCCAAAAGATGACAGTAGGATTCCCTAAAGCCTTATTGAGACATATTGTGACAGCAGAGTACAAAAGGTTAGAAGATTTCCAGAATCTGGATGGAAAAGCACAGTAAAGCACATTTCTTATAGGAAAGATGTTGGAGAACTCGGGTTAATGCCCATCTCCTAAAATCAAGGCTGTGAGTGAAGCCTGGGAGATCTACAGTCTATATATTTTCCTGGACCTGGGCTAGCCTCTCCTGACCCACTCCGCAGAGTGAGCTGTCTTCTAATAGCAGAGATTTGAGTGGCTTAGCTGGGAACAGAGGTTGCCTTGCTCTGTTGAGTTTGGAGAAATATGTTTCCATATTGAAATGCATAACCATGTTCCTTACTGCAACCATACTGCAATCTGTCAGGATGGGGAAAGAAATGAATTTTTTGTTTCTGGGGGGGAAAAAGTGAAGGTGAGGTACCAAGAACTAGTTGGAGGTCTTTCCCACTTTCAATCTGGTCTTCATTAAGTGACTCATATAAACAAGTGCTGGTGTGATGTACTCAGATTCTAAATTCTAAATGCCCTCCTCGACACTGGTGATATCATGCTAATAGCTTGGCAATCTGGTTTCGCTTCTGAAAGCTAATCTTACCATGATATCCAACATCCTGGATGCCAGTTGGTTGGGAACTGAAAAACCGGTGATCAGAACCACCTGGCCCTGTGGGACAAGTCATTAAAAACCTGTTTCCAAACATGCACTGAATCTCTGCCTTTCTAGCTTTATTGTAGCATGTCTACTTTTCAGAATTACTTTTATCTACAGATACCTTCACTTCTACCCTCAGCAGTCCAAATCTGAGGCGCATATCCAATGTTAACCCGTATGTAGACTCAGAGGAGGTGGCAGGGTCCTCTTTTCTTCCCCATCTGTTAACATGTTTTACCTACATCAAAACTCAGTTTATTCAACCAGGGATTCTCATTGGCTCTCTATAAAGGCTGAATTCTCCAAATGCCACAGGGCAGAAATCTGCCTCTTCTTCCCCCACTTGCAGCCACTGTCTTGAAGCTGGCCATCACTAGTGCTGCCTCAAGAGAGGAAATAGACTAGAGTCCGTTTTGCCTGCTGTAGTTGAAGTCAGCTTCATCAAGCTGGGACTCTGTGATGTTTGACAGTTTCGTGTGTGTCCTCCCAATCTCTTCAAGGGCACAGGCGAGAGAGTCAAGATCCCCATCCTGTTGGTGACGAGCTTCCCAGAGGTTCAAAATGACAGCGGAGGGGCTACTTTGTGTAGCAAAGTATGACAGATTCCTAGATAAAATTAAACAGAAGGTAAATGAATGGAAATAATAAAACAAATAATCACTCTAAAGGAATTTAGAGGAACTTTAAAGGTTTATTTTGTATTTCTATGTTTGTGTCCGCTTTCAATTAAATGTACCACCTGCATGTAGTTGTACTAATAATCTAGAAGAGGGAACGGACCTCCTTGAGCTGTAATTACAGGCAGGTGGGAGCTGCCACATGGGTGCTGGGAATTGAACCAAGGCTATCTATAGGAGCCATCTATACCTGCTAAGCCATCTCACCAGCCCCTAACATGAACTTTAAAAGACAGAAATAAACTAGTCATAGAAAGTTACACAAAGGCAGGCCTGGGGCAGTCTGGCTTGTATGCTAACCCAAAACCACAGCTATACATGAGAAGGATTCTAGTGGCTTTCTCTCAGGGGTCTTTCCTTGGTCCCTTCCTTTCTTAAGCTGCCTGTGTGTGTATATCTGTATGTTTCCCTCCTGACTGTTCTCTTGAAATGTCCTTTTATACTAGTTTATATGAGGAGGTAAACACATTACTTTTTTTTTCAAATATTAGATACTCCCCCCACCCCCCGCAAATATAAGGGCTGCTGAGATTTGTCTTCAGTTTCTGACCACTCCTTCCTTTAAGTGTGAAGTGTGCCCCTCCCATCTTCTTGGCTTATATACGCTTGTTATAGGGTTTATTGTAGCCCTAGGGGTTGTTGCAGTTACACATGTATCTTCCACTTCAAACTCAGTGCATCAGAAAGTCTCACGTGAATGCTTCGAAACTAATGGCTAATGTCTTTCCTAACTACAAGTACCAGTATTTATGAGTCTTTCTCTGATCACTTACAGTAGGATGTTTGTTTCCAACCCCTCCCCTTTGTGGCTGTTCTCTTTGATAGACTCACCTCAACCTTCTACTCTAGGGGTCAGTCTTCATTTATAGCTTAGCACATCAGGATCTATATCATAGTAAAGGACTTGAAAGCCCGTCTCTGAATTCTTGAATACAAGCTTCATTCCTATATTCTATTTTTCCAGTCATAAAAAAATCTTGGGTTTTTTTGCCTTTTTTTTTTTTTTGCCTATTTTCCTATCATGGTCTGACTTCAATGGAGCTATAAAGATCTCTCTCTCTCTCTCTCTCTCTCTCTCTCTCTCTCTCTCTCTCTCTCTCTCACACACACACACACACACACACACACACACACACACACAGATACTTCCCCTTCATCTAGCACCCTACTCTGTCTTCTTTCTTGGCTACAAAACTCTGAAAGCTAAAGACCATATTTAATCATTTCCAGAATCTGCCATAGCATTTATCATAATACTTTGACAGGTATTTATTCAACATCCATTAGCTGACATTAACTGAGTAATTGATTCTTACGTGTCTTTCCCAGATGATATAGCATCCTCAGTGAAAGAAAAAAAAAATGAACCCTAACCTTTTGGACAATAACTTTACTATGACGAGGACTAAGACAACACAAAGGATTAAAGGTCACTGTTTTTCATGGGAACTTTTACAGTAAGGACAGAAATGTCATTGCTGATGGAATTTTAGTGTTCTGAAAGGATTTTGCAGAGCAGTTTCTATTTTGATTACGGTAGCACTTTCTACCAGTATTCCCAGCATATCATCACAAAGTGGAACCCTGTAAAGAGCACTTAAAAAGAGGAGACGAGTTTTCAATCATATCCGACTACTTCCAGGAACACACACAGTTTATAGCAGCAGTTCTCAACCTGTAGGTTGGGATCCCTTCGGGGGAGGTCAAATGACCCTTTCACAGGGGTTGCCTAAGACCACCCTGCATATCAGATATCTACATTATGATTCATAACAGTAGCAAAATTACAGTTATGAAATAGAAATGATAATAATTTTATGGCTGGGGGTATACAACATGAGGCTGTGATAAAGGGTCTCAGCATCAGGAGATTTGAGAATCACAGATGTAGATCCAACAGGTTGTCAAACAGCATAAACATTAGGGTTGTCACGTGTACCTTTGACTAAAAAGAAAGGGAGAAGGCCAGCTCAGGAATATTGGCACTAGTCTCCAGTTTCTTTTAGTCTTTGCTTGCTTTCCTCCGCCTGCCCTTCACCTACCCTCTCATTCACCTACCCCCTGCTTTAAAAAGAGAGGCCATTAATTTCTTTGCTAATTGGAACAATAAATCCTGCTTGAGTATTTGGAGTGATTCTGGCTCCTTTTATTTAAAGACTTTGATTTGAACATTGATATTTCCTCCAATCTGTGGGAAGATGTTTCTAGAAGTTGCTGGGTCTCGCCGTATCCCCTTTCCTGAGGCTCAAGGAATACAGAACTAGAAGGGATAGTGGGAAAATAGGCAATCCTAGCAGCCAGGTCTGAGTAGACTCGGGCTAGCTGGTGCAGCCATTTCTTTCCATATCAATTAACACTTTCTGGAAACAATAAAAAATCTTTATGAACTCCACTGTTGTTAAAAAGGCACCACAGGCTGGACTGTGGTTCGATGATAGAGGGCTAGCCTAGCCCTGGGCTGGATCTCTAGGATCCCTCTACTCATAAACAAAATATAATCTTTGACAAAAAAGGATTAATACCATCACCCTCCATTTTTCTGAGGAACGCTACTGTTTCGTTTTGTTTTTTTTCTACTAAACAACAATGGACTTCTGTACTGTGATTGGAATAATAATGACCCAAATGTTAGACCATGATCTTTTTCAGAGGCTGGCAAACCTATAAAGTCTAGATAGTAACTAGGTCTGGCTTGGTGGATCTCAGATGGTCTCTCTGCAGCTACTACTGCACTCTACCACGGCAGTAAAAAAGCAGCAAGAGAGTAAATCTGAAATTTGATTGTTGTGGCCTTTCCACTTTCCTCAGGCATTACTCTTGCAGCATCTCTCTCCTGTCCCCTACTCTGACCCCCCCTAGACATTTATAAATGAAACAGCTATTCTTAGCTTGTGGCAGACAGGGAAAGGACCAGAAGTGCATTTGCTGCCTCTGTCTAGTGCTCTTATGACTTAACTAGATGTCTACAGCTGACAGCCAATCCAAAGAAGCTAAGACTGAATCTGCTGCTTTGTGTTTCCTTTTAGAAAGTATCTAGATAGTCAAGGTTGCTGAGCCCCAAGCTAGGCAATCCAACTCCGGAACTCTAAGACATTTATCCTTTTACATGTTTAGGGATCTCTGACACCCCAAGATAAAAGCCGTTATAACGAAATAGCATATGGTTTTCAGGTGGCAAATCTTGGTCCCAATCAGTTTTTACAATAGTCAGGAGCCCACAGTGGGTAGGAGTTCTGGATACACAGCTTAAAAAAAAAAAGCAATGCAGACTAAACAATTATTCCTGTCAGCTGCATGACTCTGGAAAGCTCTGTGAATGTTCTGATCTGTGGAATAGGCACCCAGGGCTAGAGAAACTGAATGTCTGAAGGAGGCAAGAATAAAGCTCTCAGTCAGCATAGATCTCTGACCATACTGTAGCAAGCAAGATGTGCTCTCTGAAGCAACTTTGAGACTCATTCTTTGAATTTACACAAACACTCTCAGTGTAACACATTTAAATTCCAAGTATCTGTTCATAGTAGATTTGGTATCATACCAGTCTTAATCATATGATCTGCCTTGCCATTAACAGGTACTTGACTAAACTGTGCTTATCTGTCTATAATATAAAAAAAAAAAAACTTGAAAAAAAACTAAACTGAAACCCTATTGCAACAGGCTCTTCCTAAAGAAATAATGATGTGATTTTATGGGGAGCAAATATACAAATGCAATGTGATTTTGTTGTTGTTTAAAAAGACCATATATCCAACTGGGTCCTCTCCATGCCACACTTTTGAAATTATTCAGATCCTAATATATTAGTTTCTTCTTGCTGTACAATCCCTCTGACGCATTTGGATGCTAGCTGGTAAAAGCACATACTTAGCGAACATCACTAGTAAAAATTGGAATTCATTTTGATTTTAAGCAGTTTCCCAACTCAGTCCACGGGGTTCCTTCTCCCTGTCTCTCTTTTCCCTCCCTTTCCCTTTTCTTCTTCCTCTCATCATGTTGTCATCTCCCTCTCTCCATCTTTCTCTCTTCCCTTCTGTTCTCTGTCCCTTCCTCTCTCGGAAATGAAGCCTAAACACTATCCCAAACCAAAAATTCTAAATATTAAAAAGTATGGCTGAAAAAAAATAACCTATTTTCTTTCTCTATAGAAAAATTTAGAGGGTGGGTTCTTATATAAGATTGTCAATCTATACATTGAACTTCAGAGGACCTGGAGTCATAGCTTCTTCAAAATCTGACCAATTGAAGAAATTTAGAAAACTAAGATTATTTTTTGTGGTACCTCAGAGATGTCATCTACCATGCAGACAGAAGGTCTGACAACGGAATTTCGAGGTCGATTTTAGAATTTTCTTGGTTTTCAGTTCAAGTCATTTTCCCAGAGGTCTAGACTCGGCTGAGTTGGCTCTCTTTGGGATGCTCGCTGAGTCACCACAGACAAACTGTAAGATACTGAGAAGTTAGGGGACTGCAGCTCACACTAAATGATGAAATAAAGTTATCTATATAAGCTCATGAGGTAATGATGGATTATTAAATTTAATTGTGTTTTGTTGAGTATTTCAGTTTTTTATATCCCAAGTTCCTTTTGTTTTTCTTCTGTACTTAATTTCATCTTTTAGACTTCCCCATAACCTGGGCACATTTATTTTTATTTTTATTTAATTTAAAAAGTTTCTTCTTCTCTCATACATCTTATACAATACATCCTGACCCTCCTCCTTCCACCCTCCCAGTTTCCCCTATCTCCCCTCTCTCCCAGATATAAACCCCATCACCACCCAAAATGACCTCCCCCCCCCCGCTTCTCCCAGAAAAGAACCATCCCCTCAGAGTTACAGCAGAGTTACAATCAGGGCATGCCAGAGAGGGATAAAATGAGGCCAGGCACCAATCCCTACATCAAAGGTGTGCCAGGTAGCCTGGCAAGAGAAAAAGGGTATCTGAGGCCAGCTGAGCCCTGGTGAATGGGCTGAAGAGCTCTCAAGGGCACGATGTACTCCCTTGGAATTCTTACTTTCTAACTCTCAGACAGCAAAGCTTTCCTTTTATTCACTTAGAGCTGGGGCTACAGGAGGCTACTATACCTCGTCCCTTAAAAGGTATCAGCTATTCCTATGATAAATGTGCCAATGAATTTTATTCTAACATACAGCAGGGGTCTATGTTTGAGCTGCAGCCAAACATCCTTAGCATTGGAGAATATTCTACTAGCTACTGGCCATAATTTCATTCAGGGTTTGGGCTTCCACCCAACACTGTCAGCCAATTGTATGTGTAACCCCAAAGGCAAGTGAGTTTGCTTACATTTATAAAAACTTATATCTAAATCAACCTTTTATTTTGCAATTTAAAAGCCTGTTTTAGGAATATCTTCTTTCTAAAGAGTTTATCAGTATCAAAAAAAAAAAAAAAAGTAAAAAGTTGAGCTGCCGAAAATAAATTTGAAAACATTGTTTCTAGAATAGTGCACAATCATACTGTACAGTATGGAGTAGGGAATTGAAACACGATCCTAATGAAACAATATTAGTGTCTCCGCTATCAGCCTAATTGTCTCATTTAATGAAAGCCTCTTATGTGATCCAAAGCAACCCTCCGTACAGTTCTTTAAATGCAAATAGAAGAGAAAAGCCATTTTTACTGAATAATAGTAATTGGATACATCATAACCATTTGCTCTACTCATCAAGCTTCTATCTCCAAACTTCACTCTAGCTGCGAACTCAACAAACAGCCACGCCACTGTCAAGGTAAAGCAAGGGAGGGTTTCATCTACTATTACCGAGTGAGAGGTTAAGCCATGCAAACATCCCATGGCTTCCTGTGAAAGGGAGATGATCAGAGAAGACAAAAGGGCCAGCTGAAGACATGCTCAGACCAACCATGCTAGTTCAACTATCCTGACCCCTCCCAGAGCTCCTTTCTGCCTATTCTGCCATCTGCTCCTGGAAAGAGAACAAGAAGGGACCTTCACTCTTCAGATAATGTATGGTGAAGCCCCTGGGCCTGGAAGTCTCTGTGAGCTGCCAAATGAGAACACAGCTAGTTACAGCCTGTTTTCAAAGCTCCAGTTTTATTCCTCCTGGGATACACATGACAATTTCTGACTTTTGGAAATGGAACCGTGACAAAGACCACCAAAATCAAAATCGGGACTTTGCTCTGAATTGGAGTATATCCATGGGAAAAGTAATTCAAATCCAAATCAATTTTCTTCTTCAATCACCTTGAGACATTTCTGAAAACCCCGAGGGCAAAGTAGGACTACCATTTATTGCAAGAGAAAAGCATTCAGTGCTGAAGCACACATGCACTGTGAGTGTGTGTGTGTGTGTGTTAAAACATTTAGACCTCTCACTTTGCAAAGTACTAGTATGAGCTTCAACAAAGCCTCACACACATCACTGAAAGGGAATGTAGTCTAAGGAACACTCTGATAAATAAGGTGAAATCACTATGATTTTGCTTTCTCGTATCATAAAGAGACACCATCTCCAGACACATGGGCATGGTTAGCTTTTCCAGTACTGTTTGCGATGGTGCTTGTGAAGGTAATTATTCAGGTTGTCTGTGGGGCTCTGCTATGTCCACCTTTTCAGAAAAGGACTGTGTTTAAAGGGAGAAGCTTATTTCTTCAAAGACCAGCATGAACTTACCAGTGCCTAGGATGAAAAAAGAAAGAAAGAAAGAAAGAAAAAAAAAAAACACATGACTGGAGCCATCACTTATCATCACCCCTTGGGGTTAACGGTGGGAGCAGGAGATCATCAAAAGCTTCTTTTCCATATTGCCTGCAGGATGGACACCTGCCACTTACAATCCGTGTACAGCTTGTTCATGGCTAAACCTGTCCCAGGGCTGCCTCTTTTCTGCTTCATATCAGCAGGCTGTTTCATGAGTCGTTGACTTCAGCGGAATGAAGCCCAAATACCCACCACTCTGCTGTGTTGGGTCCCGCTGGCCTCACGGGCTTTTCAGATTTCAGACCCTGAGTAAATCCACTGGGCTAGAACCAGAAAATTTGATTTAAACTTCATTGTATTTCACCTCCAGGGACCTACATAATGCTATTGCCCTGTGCATTAATTCTCATAGACGTCATGAAGGTTTTTTATTTCTTATTTGGAAATGGCAGTCTTAAAGGTGAGGATACGCCTTCTGGCTTCTAGCCTGCAGAAGCAAGAAAGCTTCGTCTGGTGCTATCGCGGTAAATTTGCAAAGAGGAACAAGAGGGAACCTGCTGCGTGGTATGCCTCCTGACTTGTCTTTGTGCATCTCCTGTTCCCTACCTGCTTCACCTCCAAGGCCTGATCTGGAACTTTGCTACCTCTGAGAATTCTGAGCAGTTCTTCTAACCAGATGAATAGCTGCCATACGACTTCCTGGGTCCTTTCCCTCTGCCCTCTAGCCATTTCACTAGTCTGCTGCTTCCAATTAAGAGGGTGGACAGAGGAAATGAAAAGAGATGGCCTCAATGTTAGAAGATTCTGCTTCTCATTAAAGGTCCCGCTGAAAGATGTGGAGGAAAGAAAACAAGATGTCACCATGCCATTTATCAGCCACAAGGCTGGAAGACTTTCATTAGTTCTCAACTTTTACAGCATCACCCATGAACCCAACACCTGAGACACATTTGATCTGTGTGAATGAGGTGACTAAGAAGAAATATGTTTCTCTGGCATTGCTGCCAAATTTTCAAATAAGTCTACTATTAGGGAAGGCCTTGGGAAAAACAGTTAATAAGATGTAATTTTCTTCTACTTGGGCTGCTTCCCCTCTATTCATCTAGCCATATCACATGCATCTGTTCCTATAGCAACACAGTAAAGCTTTGGTCTCACTAGAATTTCTTGAATGTGGAATTCACAAAGCCTTACAGGCTTTGGAATGTCTAGTCATAGGGCTTCACATACTGAGACATATGGGGAGAGACAACTTGGTTTTGCAGCCTGTTTTCTTGTTAAGATTCATTGTCAAAAAAACCCGTTGATCCTTCGTGTCGATCCTACTTCTGAGGAGGCAGAATGTCAGGGTCAAGGATACTATCCTGTGAAAGAGGACATTTATCATTTATTGTAGGAATATTGTTTGAATTTCCCCTAAGTTGAGAGCCTTATCTATACATGTTTAGTGATAATTTAGAAATAAGTATCATTAAAAATGCAAGGTAATATGTTGGCTCAGATATGGTGGAATAATGTTAGCTGAGGCAGGTATTTATTTTTAAGATTTATTTATCTTTATTTATTTATCTTTATCTGTACTAATATTCTCCTGGGTATGTATCTGTGCATCTTGTGCCTGCCTGGTGTTCATAGGGGAGGACATAGGAGTTACATCCAGTCACCACGTGGGTGCTGGAAACTGAACCCAGACCCTCTGCAAGAACAGCAAATGCTCTTAACCAGTGAGCCATCTCTCCAGCCCCTGAAGCAGGCATTTAATGAATCCTCAGCAATGTTTTCCACTACCTCCCATTAATCACATGTGGCCAGAGCAGTAGATAGCTACTGTAGGTGAAATTACAGGCTAAATGTGTAACCTTGTACGTTTGTATGTGTAACAGGTGTGAGTGCAGAGTAAAAGCTTGCCCTGATCACAATACCCACAGCTGCCACCGTCATCTATGGCATTCTTCACTGGGCTCTTTTTCAGTGTGACCCATATGGTAGACTAGTTGCAAGATTGCCTCTATGGCTACATACCCTGTCCTTTAGTAGTACACCTACAGTGTGACTCATAAAGGAGTATACACAGAGGTATATTTATAGGTGTAAGCCCTGCCAGACCTCAGCAGAGTGAACCACTATCATGGCAAGCACCATACTGAACAGTGGAAGCCCGAGAGTCTCATCTCAGGAGTTTTTATTGATACCCAGGCTCCACAGGTGTTCTACTGATAGCACGTGCAGATCATGAGCAATCAAACTTCTTTTACGTAAAGCCATCACCTGCAGACAATACAAGCCCCAAAGCCTAGGAAGTCCTTCACCCAACAATGCACAAAATAAACATTTTGAACATAACAAAAACTTCTGCATCACTGTCCTGTCTCACATCGTCACTAGAGGCTGAGCCTTAACTTATTCCTTGTCTTTATCCCTGCCCCTGTTCAGATCTAAGTTGACCTAATGTGCATGTGTGTGTGTGTGTGGGGGGTGCTTGTGTGTGTGTTAAAAAGGCAGATCATCATCAGTGACAACGTCATTTACATTTACTAAAGGAGAATGAAGAATATTTCCAGGACTGCCAGAAAACATAGAGCAGATATTCTCCCCCATTCTCTTGGAAATCCTTTCTTTGGGATTTGATAGCTGTTACTAGTACCTGTTCAATGCTTTGGGAAGGTGAAAGGAAGGAGAGTTCATAACGTGATTAACGTGAGTGAATTATCTGAATAGAAAGCATGAGTGCATATCTGAGCTCATATTTCAGTCCTGACTCCAGAGCAGATGGAGTCCTAAACCCCTGAAATAGTGCTCTTCCACATTGCTGCCTGCGTTGTGACAACTGCATTTCCTGTGTTTCAGATTTGTAAATTTTATACTGTCTTACTCCTAACCAGAGAGAGCTAAATCAGTAAGCTGGTTTTGAACACTAGGAAATGGAGAAGGATTTCATTCCACCTAAGTCACATGTGTTGCCTTGCATGACAGATATGCATCTCTAGGAGTTGTGGTGATGTCATTGAGAATGTCCCCAACAGGCTCGTATGTTTCAATGCTGGGTCTCCATTTTGCCACTTCCTGGAACTGTTTGAGTAGGATTAGGACCTGACTTTGTTGGAGTGGGTATGGCCTTGGGGGAGGTGTGTCACAAGGGGTAGGCTTTGACATTTCAAAAGCTCATGCCAGGCCCAGGCTTGCCCTCCTTGTCTGCAACTTACAGATCAGATATAAGCTCTTAGCTCCTGCTGCAGTACTATGCCTGCCTGCCCTCTGCCGTCTCCATGTCATGATCACCCTCTGAAATTGCAATCGAGTCCCAATTAAATGCTTTCTTTTAAAAGTTGTCTTGGTTATATAGCAACAGAACAGAAAGTAAGAGTAAGACGGTACACTCTAAATGAAAACATAAAAGGAACTTGGACATTTCTGTAAAATGAGACTGAGCTGGGTTGTAGGCAGTTTTCCCATTCTGCTTCTCCAGATATTTCAGCACCCATGTCAGTCCTAACCTCAGCAGTCTCTTCCACCTTGAAGGAGGCTGGAAGGAGAGCTGAAGGAGAATTCTCAGCTCCTGGTAATGTCTTGACAAAAAGCCCTAAGGAAGCTTTACTCAATGAGGATAGATGCTGTAAATCAGGTTCTGGAAACACAAGACTGTGGAGAAATACAGGGAACTGCCTTTTTGAATAAGTAGAGTTCACTAGAACTGTCAGGCCTGCTCTGGGTAGGCTTTTTTTTCTGGCATGTTCATGTTCCAGAGACAGAAAATTGAGCAGTTGTTGAGTTGTTGGCAACAGATCCCACATGGCTAACTAGTTCCTATCTGGCCCTTTACAGAACGTGTGTGGACCCTAGTTGAAATCATTCACTTTCGAGCTAGGCTTTTGAAGATTAAAGCTAGAGAACAACATGGAGGGTAGGAAATACTGCCCACTGAATTGGATGTATTATCTGTATAAGATTGTAAGAGAGAAGTAGATCATACACATTCATGCTATTATAATTTGGTATTCACTGTAGCAATGTCAAGGTGAACACTTAACATTTGTTTAAAATGTTCTGGGCAGTATGTTGGAAATTTTCCACAAAATAGGCATTTGAATTACTTGTCACAAGAGTTTAGGCTGTCCTGGAGATGAGGTGTTAGGGGAAAATAAGGAAGTCAACAGCCTCATGACCCTGGACACTGGAAGAGCAGTTAGCTCCAGCATGAACAATTGATGTTCATTAGTGTCTGAGTATAAGAGATGCTTAATGTAGTCCCCAGCTTGATTTGCAATTTCCCTACAGCGTAAGGTCAGAAATACAGGACTTTGGAGCCACATACTCTAGATCTTATGCACGCTGTAAATGGAGAGTCAAACAGAAGAAAGCAGGAGCACCCACATGCTCAACCTATAAATAATAGAAGTGTACAAGGGTGTGTGGAGTCCACAACAACTCTGTTTGCTAAATGATAATTTGAAAATCATAACCTTTCATAACTAGAATAGAGACTTAATATACTGTTTATTCTATATTGTCTAACTAGAAAGAAAAAAATTTGAAGATGTAAGTGATATGATTACACAGACTAGAACTGGTAGTACCAGGGCAGTACCAGGGCTGCGGAGCAGACTTGAGTCCCTGCTGAGAAAGCATCCTCCCCTCCCCTCCCTTCTCCTCCCCTCTGCTTTCCTTCCTCCCCTCCCCTTTCCTTTCTCCCCTCCCCTCTCCTCTGCTCCTCTCCCCTCCCCTCTCCTCTCCTCCCTTCTTCTCTCCTCTCCTCTCCTTTCTTTCCTCTCCTCCCCTCCCCTCTCCTTCCTCCCTTTTCTTCCATCTCCTTTCCTCCTCTCCCTTCCCTTCCTCTCTTCCCCTCTTTCTTTTCCTCCCCCCTACCCTCAACAAAATTCATTTTTGGAGGGCCTGCTTTCCATTCTGTGTCTATGTTGATCAGAAAGTGAACTTGACATAGTTGTGTTCACAGATGACAACTAAGAAATCTCTCCTCTGTCAAACCTGCTCAGTTTGAAAATTCACTAAGCTGTTGTTTTCCTGCACATTTGTATTTTTAATGCTTCTCTTTCAATATAAGCCTCTTCCTTTTCAAGAAGGCATCTATTCTTTCTGGGACTGCCTGTTCTCTGTAAATTCAATTTTCTCTGGCAGCAGTGCCTCCTCCCGATTTCTGGTTGGATCTTTCATCTGTGGATTCTGGATCTGTTCTGAGGCAGGGAGCAGTACTCCATTTTTTCTTGGCAGACACCCACCCTCCCTTTCAGATAAAAAAAAAAAAGAGTCAGGTATGATGTCTGTGAAAATAAAGAAGAAAAAGTGAAAACAAAAGAGCAAGCCAAGCGGTAAGAAAACAAGGCTTTGTCCGAAAAGAAAAGGGGGGAAAAAAAAGAAAGAAAGAAAAACAAAAACAGAACAAAGCAACAGCACCAAAGGCAAGGAAAATAAAAACGAATCTGGCAGAACTCACTTCTATCTGCTTATTTTGAGGCATTTTGAGGCATTCGGGGGTTCTGGAGTGGATAGTTTTCATTGGTCAAGGCTTTATCCCACGAATCATTCCAAGCCCAGCACAAACCTCCCTCCTACCTGCTGGAGTTGCTCTGGGCATCTCACCAATGCCTTTGCTCCTCTGAGGAAATGAAGCTTATTAGGGGTTGCTCCATTCTAGTCTGCTCTGGGATAGGACAGCATCAGCTAACATATGCAGTAACGAATGCCGTCACTTTCGGCAGCACACTGTCGGGTGGTGGTGTCAAGGTAACTTTCTGTTCACTTAGTGACAGGTCTAAACGTTGTCCTGAAATGCCCTCTAAATCATATTTGGGAACCCAGTTTTTCAGACTGAACACGTCCCCATTAGGGGCTAAACAGTGCCTACCATTACCCAGTGGGGAGAGGACATGTAAGATATTTGCTGCCCTGTGTCTGTGTAACAGTGTAAGCTATATTCTGATCATTCACCAGGATGACACAGTCTAGGCTTCTGTTTGAGCAAACCAAAGAGAAAACCTGGCCACAGGGCCAGATCCAAAGTAGGGCTGTTTGGTAATGTGCTCTGGGGCAGAGTGAGGTGGCAGGAGTCACTTGGTACGTTGATACTGTAGCTGGATCACAAATACAAACGGACGACAGAAATCCACAAAGATACGCAGCCCACCTGGTTGCCCCAGCTTACTTTAATTTTTGCTAAGTCAAAGCATTTTCAAAAGGTGCCCCCCAATTACCTGTTGATGCTGTTTTTCTGCGCTAACATCTGCCAGTCCTTTCCTTTGGCATTGGGGGTATCAAACGTAGCACAGATCCTCTGTCTGATGGAATAGGGAATTTTGAAGGCTTTCGGGCCAGTTTGTGCAGGGAAAGTACTGTCCTCCTGTGTGAAGAAAGTGATGGTTTCTCGTTCGCTCTAGAAACAAAATAAGTGATGCATGATCAGATCCAAAGGAAAACACCATTGACATTTTTTATTTGTGAAAATCTATGTTGAGACACATGCTCAATATATGTAGATAAAACACACTGGTAGGTTCCCTTAGTTTTGAAAATAATAAGGACCTTTATAGTCATGTTCTAAAGATTTCCAGTAGCCTCTGCCACTCAGGGATGTCATAGGTCACCAGCTCCTAACATCCCCTCTTGTCTGGTAAGGGAAGAATTGTAGCTTTTATTTTTACTTTTTAAGGCACTCGAGAATAGATGAGAATAAGCATGAAGAAGCTACCTGGTGACAGATTTGGGTTCAGTATGAGGAATGACCCTCTGATAGTCATTGTGACCAAAGATGAATGGGTTGATCTAAGCAGCAGACTGGGAAGCTGTAAGGATACACTGTATGGTAATGCTACAAAACTTTGTTCTATTCCCTAGTTCTAAAGCTGTATGGCACTACGATAAATCTTGTTTCTGATTTAAGTCCCCCTAATGAGACCCTGCCAGAGACAACACTTCTGTGAATTGTGTAGCTTGCTGGCTGCAAGGCTTTTATGAGCTGTCTGGCTACCTGTTTCTAATGTACAGCTGTCTAGTAAGGGTTTGCTATGACAGTGCATCACAACTGTTAGATTATCACATCCAAGATAAAGTCACAAGCAGATCTGTCAGGTTGTAGTCGGGGCTGACAGGCTCCGACTAATGGACTAATAAACTAATAGAATGGACTAATAGAATCTTAAGAATTCACAAATATCTGGTGGGATGAAGCCCATGATTATTATATGTCATAAAACCAAAGGGATTCTGCCGACATAGAGTACCTGATCAGATGGTTTTGAATTATTTTCCTTTTCCTTTGTGGGTCTAAACTAGGTAGCTTTCAAAATGAGAAAAAAGGGAAATCTTTTAGAATATTCTCTCTCTCTTTCTCTCTCTCTCTCTCTCTCTCTCTCTCTCTCCCTCTCTCTCTCTCTCCCTCGCTCTCTTTTTCTTAACTTTGCCCTCATCTCTTTGACAATATTGGGGATTAAATTTAGGATCTTGTGCAAGGTAGGCAAACAAACTCCATGTTTAGGGATATCTCCCACTTCTATGGAATATGAAACTATGCCCATGGTATGAATTGCCTGTGAAGGAGGTATGTAGCTAGGAGTCAAGAATGACCCATGGGCTTTGGTCACCACATGAAATGGACACCTGCGTCCAGAGAACAGGAACGGAACGGAGTTATACCAACAACTTGAACAAAGTTGGATTCTGAGCTGCAATAAGAACATTTACCTAATCCATACCCTGGTTCAGTCAGTAAGATCCTGCCAGAGAACATAGATAAGCCATATTTGGACTTTTGACTTATAACAATAGGAATTTTCTTTATGCTGACAAACTGGTAGCTTTCTGCTATGTTGAAAAAGAAAAGTAATTCAAGGAGGGTTGAAGGACTTGTTATGATGCTTTAATCCCTACTCGGGTATCATTTGCATGATAAACTTGTCTGTTGCATCCATCTCCAGGTCAGCATATGCTTTCTTGCTGCCCCAAGTCTTGTTCTGAGATCTCCATCACTTGCGACCTTTTTATATTTTCCTACGGTAGGCGCCACAGCCACCACGACCTTCTTCAGCTAGTGTCAGATGTGCACAACTGTAAGACTTCAGATGCTCTGAGTTTTCTTCAAAAATCTGTCAGCTAAAGTGACTGGCTGATGTAGAGGTTTAATTAATGGCTGGCAATGCTTTCTATTTTTTTCTATTATCATTGGATGTGATGGCATGTCTACTGTGCTGAAAGCCCAGGATGCCCTACAACATATATTAGATGCTCCAAGAAAGCAGCTTCATGGTCATATGCATGTGTAAGGAACTACATCTTATATTCCTGTTATCACCTAAGTCCTACCAACTGGTTTCAGTTCTGTTCCATACTACGTGATAGAACAATCTCACACTAGTTCTTTCAGTGTTTGTGTTTGGTATGGTCTAAAAACCAAAGCAGTTTCAAAATCAGTAATTTTTAAATTGCTTTGCAGTCAGACTCTATACTCCCTGGCTTGTAACTCTGGATGCTATATAACCTTCCGTTTCAGCTTCCTAATCAGACCTCCTGCAATGTTTACAGACTGTACACAGTATGAAAGCTTGTAAAAGTCACCCAAGTAATTTCTGACACACCTGAAAATACAAGTAAGATGTCCTAGTAACTACACCAGCACTCATTTTACTACTTCAGAACAAATATGAAATACACAGAGCAGAGAGTTTATAAAAACTCCTGTGTGGGTGATATTAAAACTATGCTTTGGGAATTTATATGGAGCAGAGTCCTCATGAAAGAAGTGTTTGAGTTGGCCTTGAAGGATCGGTAGGCATTGACTGAATACATTTTGGGCAGATAGGTACTTATTCCGGGCAGAGTGGACAATTCTGTTCTGATATATTGGATGGTTATAAAATAAACCAACTCGGCTTCTTGCTGCATAAAATAGGTTACAAGTAGACATTATTTTTTTATCATGGTTTGTAAAATTTCTCTTAGCCTCTAAAAATGCAAATCAAAGGGGAATAGCTTCCTTACATATTTTCTGACTTGAAGACTACAGCAGAAAGTAAGAGAGGAGGGAGAGGAGCCTAAAGAGGAAGAAAAGAAAAAAAAACAAAAACAAAAACCAGAATTCTACATAAATTAAACTGGCATCTTCTGTGTGAAATGGCACCATAGGTTATTAACCTTGGATAAGGTGGCTTGAAAGTGAAACAAACAAGAAAACAACAACAAAGGTCCAGGCTAAATAACTGTAAGACACAAAATTCCCTTTGAATGATGTCATGTTACCTTGAATTGTTTGGGATAATGGATTGTTGGGCTGAGAATGTATCTTGGTCAGTAGAGCACTTGGCTCACACGAGTAAGATCCTAATTTCAATTTTTGGTACGAAAAAATAAAGAAGTGTGTGTGTGTGTTTGTGTGTGAGTGTTCGGGTGAGGGGTAGACTTTGGGTATCTTCCTCCTTTGCCCTCTACTTTATTTACTGAACTTGAAGCATCATGGTTCTATTAGCTAAAGAGCAAGCCCCAGTGGTACTCCTGTCCCTGCCCCACCCCCAAGTAAAGGGGTTAATGATATGCACCACTGCACTCGACTTTTAACTATATGAGTGCTGGGGATCTGAAATTGGATCCTCATGTTTCACAACATGCAAGTTACCAACTGAGAAGTCTCCTACAAACCTCACAGTCTTCAGAACCCAAACAATTAGACCAGATCTCAGACTGTGTTAGGGGAATGGTTAGGATGGTTTAACCCCCAAAAATGTCCAAAAAAAAAAAAAAAAGCCACATCGAAGCATAAAATGATACAGGAGAAATTTGCTTTTCTTTGAAGGTGAATAAAATATATGAGGTTGAATCTGAAAATAAGCATTTTTAAAAACATACTACATTTTAGTAAGTGGGTCTATTTCACTCTTAAAATTTCCAGGCTTAAATATTTTCCCTATACCAGGATGACACTTTATGTAACACTGATGATGTATTCTAAAAGACATGTGAGCCAAGTAATAAGAATGTTGTAGGTACATCACATTCTCTGATTGTTTAAATTAAATATGCAGAGGAACAGTAGATTTCCATGCTCTGTACATCTGAGATAAGCAGTCGCTACTTGGCTAGCATACGGAGCTGTAAATCAAGGAGTGATTCCAAGCACTCTATTTTATAGTCGACAAATTATCCCCCAACTTCCACCACTTTTGGAGGAAAGATAAGAGAATTGCTTAAAGGGAAAAGAGTAACGTGCAAGGTTCCCATTTAAGTCATTTCTATCAAAAACTGCCTTCTATAATATTATATTAGGGGAAAAAAAAAGCTGATGGGATAAATTAGGTGAGGTTTTTTTTTTTTTTCCCCTGTTCCTCAGAATGTTCCAGGCTACAGTTTTTAGATGGATGATAGTATTGATTTGACAGAGGATCAGTTGGCAGTAGTCATTATGTAACTCAACAGGATTGCATCTAAGAGGAAGGGGATTGATTGCTCTTAAAGACTGACATGATTCTGGCCACATGAATAAAAAAATATATATTATTTTATCTAAAATCTTTTGATTTTAAGGGTCACTGCAAATATAGTATTTATTTGGAAAATCATTTAGACCAGGAGTGAAGGGGAATGACAGATGTAAAACTGAGTGCAGAGAATCAAATGTCTTCAAAGAGTATGAGCACTATGATTGACTTAGACATTTAGCACACCTATATACCCACAAATACATATGCTTATACCTTTTATGATTATCCCATAAATAGGAAGTTGTGACACTAACAGACTCCACTTAAGTAAGACAAAGAATAAAATCCCTGAGTGGAAATGCATAGGGATTTGGAAAACACGATTAAGGAAAAAAAAAATCAATGACATCTATCAAAAGCTACAAAGGTTCCACATTATTGTGTCTGAGTTTACTCAATAAGCCCAAGAGGCTACCTTACTAAACTTCCTAAACCCTAAGGTCAGTGCCTGGTGACCAGGAAGTGTGGTCTGCCTTCAAAACTTGTCTATGATTCCAAACTCTCTCATTTAGAATGTCATCTTCCTCTTCCCCAGTAATCAATTTGGGGTCACTGTCCATATGTAGCCCTTCGCTTCAACCATTTACTATAAAAGTCAATTTTAGAAAATGACAACAGTTGTTATTGATCACCAGCAGATGTTGGGAGGAGTTTGAGAAACAGTTCAACAATGACACTATTAGAAGGAGACACGTTCCACATAATCGGATACACACTGTTTTCTTGACAATCTACAGGAAAATTAACGAACTCTGCCACACAAATATTGACATTCTATGTTTTCTTCTTTTATGTGTTCACTTATGTGCAGGTGCTCCTGTTTGCAGGTGTGTCTGTGTGTGGAAACCAGAGGAAAAAATTGGGTATTGTTCCTTCTCAGGAATTATCTGCCTTGTGTTCTTTTGAAATAAGATCTCTCACCAGATCTAGAGCTCATCTAATACTCAATGGGTGGTTGAGTAGTAAGCTCCAGAGATCTGCCTGATGCTGCCTCCCCAGAACTGGGATTATAAGCACAAAGCACCGTACGATTTTGTGTGTTATATGGATTCTGGGGACTGATCTCAGGGTATCATGCTTATACAGTAAGCATGTTAAGGAGCCAGACATCTCTATAGCTCTGCTTTATTTGACAAAAGGGGGTTTTGACTGTTACATCACTCCATTTGTATACTTAAGGACAAAAAATACTGGTGTTTGGATGTTTGCCACTAGTGTCTGAGCTCCCAAATTGAAGACTTGCATTAGAGGTCACAATGAAGCCCATCTAGGGACCTGAAATAATGTAATACATAAGTGAACTTTGAGCTTGAATTCAGGTCTCTCAGTATGCACTGTGGTTCTCTACCTCATTAGCTCAATGTCCTTAATCAAGAAGGGTGACTTCTTTGAGGTTTTATATCATGTCCAATTGTGAATGCAGTAATACTTAATCCACAGAGCAGTGATAGTTATGTGACAAATGTGAAAGCGAATGAAACAGAGCCTGAAATATAGGGGCTTTCAGAAGTTATTAGTTGTCTTCTAACATAAAATAATGTTAATAAATTAGACTTGCCTAAGATGCCATAGGACTTGAAGATACATTGGGTCAAATTCTTGCAGTAACATTTTAAGTAACATTTTAATAAACCAATCCTTGACAGAGTCAAAAGAGCAATTAAGCATCTAAAATCTGTGAGCCAATAACTATCACTCAACTAAAATTTCTGCTATTATTTTGATACTTTTTCTGGTATCCAGAGGTACTGTGATGGGCATCTTCTTGATAGCTCAAGGACAATGTAAACTTCAAATCTTTGGAATTGACATTGACATTGAGACGGACAACAAAGGAAGGAAGAATTGGGTTTCTTAGCTAATGTTCCTTTATGTACTTCATGAATTTAGTTAAGCAATAACAAAAAAGTATTAGAGTGAACAAACCCACTTATATTGTCCTTCCATAAATTTCTTGTAATAGCAGAAGTTGATCCCCAGCATCCAGGTGTCTTAAAGACAAAATCTTCAAACCTAGAATCCTTTGGTTCACCTGTTAACACATACATCAGGAAATCTGTATCTGCTGCCTCTTTCTCCTGCCTCTTCCGTGGGTGGGCCTGACAGTCAGTGGGTTTTGGATTCCTCTTTTGTTTTTCATTTTAAAAATTCATGGCTGGGGAGATCATAGGTACTGGAGGGGAACTTATTACTGTTGTTTGTCCAAGTGGTCCTGATGATAAACTGCATTCTAAATATTTATACTTCTAACTATAGACAAATGCTACTCTTGGCCTTATCAGGAAAGCTTCTCTTTGTAGTGAATGGTAGATAGTAAATGCAGACTCATGACTGCTCAAGGAGTCTAGGATAGGTGATAGAGATGAGTGATTATTTCTAAGTCAGGTATTTATATTGCTCCCTCTAGGTGAGGGATTTCCTGGAGGGAGCTGAAAGAATGTCAGGGCTGTAAAACAGAAAGAAGAGCTATGAAATGATGCAGTCATTGCAAATGTATCTCGTACCAGCTGCAGCTGTCTGTCCTGGGCCTGCGCAAGACTGGGATTGTCAACTGCCAATCATGGCCTAGGGAGGGATTTATGGAGCCCTACCCCTGCTTCCTGAACTATTGGTTATTGATGGGTGCTGGGAAGAAGAAGTAACTGTTTTCAGTTGTGTACCCACTGATGAACCCATCATGCTCTAATTAACAGTTCTAAACCTATGGCCACACAGATGGAACTGGTTAAAAACAGTGGGTCACAAAAGAAACAAGGAAGAAGACATGAACATGGGAAAGAGATTTTTGGGGGGCAGATGAGAGGAATGGGAGGAAGATAAAGAGAGTGTGGAAGATGAGAGTAACCAGAATGTATTATATACGTGTATGCACTTGTCAACAAATTTAACCAATTAAAAAACAAAAAAAACACATCCTCTAACTTCAGGATGGACTATTACTAAAAGAGGTTATTTCCTCAAAGGAAAAAAAAGTTTCCTATAATGTTTATTTGTATTTTATCTTAAAATGTATTGAATTAAATATGCCAGGACTGTTCAATAAAGAGGTTCTAAAAATACCCTGCCTAGAATTTCTGGATGTTCTTTCCCCATCAAAGTTGCTTTAACTCTAAATGCTAATTGGCAATAATGAATGCAAATAGTGCACATACACTCCAGTTAAGACAGCTATCAATTGTAAGACATGATCCTTGGGAAAGCTATCTAGTCCTCAGAAAAACTATTTGGGGAATTAGCAATACTCACTTTGCATAAACAATGATGGAAATGAAAATTCAAAGACGTGATAGGGTATGACAGTTACATTCATTCAAAGGAAGAAAAACTTGAAATCGAGTTGTATGTGTATAGATGTTTTCAATCTTCAGACAAGAATTAATTAATTAATGTATCACCAATATCTATATGCTTATAAATATTTATGTATACATAGTTATTAGATAGGCAAAATATGTGTGTTCCTCCACTAGCCAGGACTTAGTCTAAGCTCACTGTGTTAAAATACTATATGCCCCTGCAATTCCTTTCCTGGGTCACTAAACCAATTAGAAACCATTACTGTTGCATACTTTATGCACTTAAATCAAAGCTAGGAGGTTGTTGCAAATTAGAGATCTTCAGAGACCGGGTAGCCATTTGCAAACGTTGTAAAGTGAGTTGTCCTTTGACTAAGTGCTAACTCTACCTTTCCATAGTGATATGACCTGGACTAGCTTCTTTCTTTCCTGTTTACTCATTTCATGCCCAAGATTACCATGGTGCCCATATTAAACTGTCTTTTCTTGTTCTAGGTCTGCTCAGTGGATGGTTCCCAGAGCCCAGTAGCTATCACTATCTGAGATGGTCAAGTCTCTTATGAAACAGAATAGTGTTTACATGCAACCTAAATATACTTTCTTATAAGCTTTAAATAGATTCCAGATTATTCATAATACTTAACACAACCCAGTAGTTGTTCTATTGTATTGCTTAGGGAATACTGACAGAAGTCTGTACCTATTCGGTACAAATGCAGCTTTCTCTCCAACTATTTTTATTAGGTGTTGAATTACTGTGAGTACAGAAACCATGGATAGCCTGGACCTATTAAGTGTTCATCCTGGCCAAGCTCTGAACATCATCTCCTTTATCTATCCTTCCTCATCTCCATGAAAGGGGCATCAACAGTATAACTGTGAAGGATATAGGCTTAATGAAAATATGACTTTACAGAACTCTAAGCCAGGAGGACATGATAGGGTTAAGACTCCAAGGATACACGAGGCAAGATCTTCTAAAACACTATTAAGAACCAGGTGAAAAATAAGCAGCCACCTGAGTCTCAACTGCCTTGTCAATCCATCTTTGACACATGTTAACAGGTATCCCAGTCCTGTTGTAGAGTAGGAAGTGTCTTGTTTATTTTGTTTCATTCTGTTTTGGTAGAAGAATCCCTATACCTGTTCCTTCCCCCAAAGTCCCTCTACAGAGCTTCTTAGATAGGTTATGGTTCCCTGCCAGGTAGGAAGTTTCCTTTAGTTCTGAGCCCGAGAAAGTGTTTTTCATCATTGGTAATAAGAGTGAAGACTCTACATTCTGAAGTTCTTAAGAACCTGAGTAACACAGCTGTGATAGATATGCCATCATTATTCCCACTATCCCTTAGGAAGGGAGTCCAAGGACCTGCATCTTAGGCTTACCTCTAGGATGGATGTCTGCACTTGGAGGATCTGTTCATGGCCTTTGAGCTGTCGGATGCAGATTTTGCAGGACAGCTGGGTGGTGGTGGGCGTGTAGCGCTCCAGGGAGAAGGCACAGTGCAAGGGCTGCCGGTTGCTGCTCCACACTCGGGAGAAGGGGACTTCCTGTGTGGTGGGGAGGGGGGGGTGGAGAGAAGAGGGTCTGAAGAGCAGAGCTGCGCTTCGAGGAACCAGAATAGGAGAGACTTAATCACAATAATTATGATGATGATGATGATCGCAGCAGAGATAATTGCCTAAGTGACTTTGGTGGAATTGTAGAAATAATGTTTCAGCATATGCCAGGCAGCACGGAAGTAATTAATGTCAATTCCAATTGATAACATTTGAATTCCTAAGCCATGCTGTCAGAGCTCAGATTTCATTCAGTCACACACACACACACACACACACACACACACACACACAGGCACATACACAAAATTTGAAACAATTTGAAAGAATACCATTAAATTTTAATCTTTATTCCTACTAAAAATTTTCTTCCTTAGAAGGTTCCTATAGTCTATCTTTCTATATAAGCCTGGGGTAGCATGCTATCTTCTCATTTACCTGCGAATTATACTAAGAATTTCATTGACCAGAACTAGTTGCCCTACCACAGACTCATGTAGACATGTGTAGGAAAAAAACACTGCCAATGCATCTGATACAACTGCATACAACCCTAAGAGGGAAATAAATGAGTCTGGCACCCAGAGTGAAATAGCTGTCTAATCACCTATGCATGGCCGTGTATAAGGTAAGTGGGAATGGCCAAATGCTACAACATAAATGAGAAATGATAACAAATCAGGGTTGGTCCCATCCTCAAGTGACCAATACAATCCAGTGGCAAATGTAGGTTTTACTAAATAGGAATGGGAATCACTCCTTTCCCCTCATACTAGCCAGAGCATGCTGACAAAGACAATTTTTTACAGCTTGTTCTTACTTTTCTTTTTTTTCCGTGTGTTAAAAAGTATCTCCTTCCTAGTCAAATGTGGCTGGGGACTTGGCAATGACCACGGATGCCCAGCTTCTAACAATCTTCATCATCACTTTTTTTCCTCTCTGTTTATCACCTCATTAATTTGCTCCTTTATTGCTAAAAATATTTTATGTAATGTTGTAGCTGAAAGGTGGCAAGAGATGTACAAAGTCTGGAAGCTTGCAGCTCAGAAGTGTGGCTGGTGAGAGGTCTGCATTGTGTTATAAGACCAAGGACACGATTACAATTATCCACTTGGAGGAACTGTTTATTCCTGAGCTCTTGTGCTCACACTTACGTGTGTAACTTGGCTTCCTACTTTTCTCTCTAAGTTATTCAGATCTGAACTTTGGATACTGTTGTGAGTCACTGTACTCCAGGCAAAGCAACTGGCATCCTGGGATGCTCAGCTTTGCAAAAGGCTTATCCCAGCTGGGCCTATTGACCGTTTATATCCCCTTATAGTGGGGTAGAAAGGGTCATGAGACCTTCACTTGAGTATACAACTGTTCCTTTTCATCAATTGTATACAAATCTGCCGCAATTGCATGTGGCATCAGGAAAGAGAAACTGTATATGGGCCAAGGGAGACCAGGGGAGGGGGGCCGCATCTATACAGCAATGGGGAAGCCCACATCACTTCTGAGTAAAGGCTTCCCAGATGCAACCTGTTGAGGTGAGGAACACCCACATCCCTGTAAGAAACATCTCCCCTATGCTCCGTAAGGGAACCACCCAATACTCACTGGTTCCAAACAGTGAAATTTGATGGAATAGTGCCTGGGTTTGTCAGTGGGGTCTTAGAAGGAGGAATAGATGTTGTTTATGTCTCCCCTAGGAAGGAATTATCTAGCAACAGATACTTTATGGAAAAACCATCAAGGATAGGTAGATTTTAGATTTTTAGATTGCTATATTCTTAAAAATGAGGTAGCCAGCTTTGGAGAAGAGAGAACAAAATTAAATATTCACTATTACAATCCATCTTGGGGCACTATAAGAACTGTGTGGGGGTTTTGCTTCATTGTATTTATTCTTAATCCTGAGTCAAAGAAAAGTCAGTAGATATTCCTCTGAAGATATATAGACGGATCAGAGGAAGCCTCAGATATGACGGTAATTCATACTTGGTTCTACTTACCTTTTCTCAAACAATGGTATGGACCACTTATTTGAAAGTGCCTCCTCTGATATCACTTGCTAAGTTTTCACCCCAAAACACAGGAATGTAGGGGATTAATGCCTTCTGCATTGATAATCTTTCTTTGTATAAAGACATGAGAATCTTTTCTGCTTCTCCATGCTACAGCACGCAATCAAAACACATTTAAATCTGTCTTTAAGACAGTAACAACAGTGTAGTTTTTCACTGAATAGCAGCTGCCAACAGTGCTCAACAAAACATTTAAAAATAATAGAACTGGAAGCACTGTGACTCGTGTGTTTTCAAGGCAATTGTTCTTCCTTTCATTTATCCCCCAAAAAGAAAAAGAATGGGGGAGGGGGAGAAAAAAACACCCTCTCCCCAGAACAAAACAAAAACAAATCACCAACAATGCTCACTGAGCTGAGAGGAATTACATAGAAATTGTGCAGAGGACAAAATGTAGCAAAGTTATGGGTGGTTAAAGAATTCCGGAAATGCTTTCATTCTGGTTCTCATTATAATTAGGTTCCTAGCAGATGGAGAGAATGTAAATCATATCCTAGCAGGAGGAAGACACTGACTTCTGGAAGATTCATAGCAGGCAGCACAGACAGCTGCCTTTTTCCCAGAGACATGACAACCTGACTTTCTGTTTTATTGGTTCTAAATAAATAAATAATTGCTGCCATACACCTTATCATAGGATATGCTTATCATAGCTTATCGATAACTCAGAATCAACAAAGGAAAAAGGGAATTATAATGAAGAAGTGTGATTCCCAGTGACTTATTTTGGGCATGGCTATTTAAGCACCTCCCATGTAGGGCTAGGAGAAGGTTGGATGGCAGTGACAATGGAGTCCTCCTAACTATGACAGTCTTGGAGCCTGAGAAGAAAACATGGAAGGATGAGTTACTTGTGAATGCTACCATTATGGGTGGAAGTTTTTCTTTGAACCAAGGTGCGCTGATGGCCCTTCCCTCCTCTCATACAGAAGTTGTACGGCATTCTGTGTGATGTAGTGATCCTGTACCTGGTTTAGAATATAAAACGATCCTCCTAAATGCAGGTCTCATCTCACAGCTCAGGACACAGACCCAACTCACACTGCTGCAAAACAACTTGTCATGTAGCTATTGGTATCTGACAGGTAAACATTTCTTGGGCCCTTCTCTCAAGTTTGTAGTTCCTTGGAAATTTCATCTCTCAGAAAAAAACAGGATGGTCTCTTAGAATGTGTCAATTGCAATATATAAACTCCTAGACTGTCAATTTGTAGCTAGAACTAGACAAATGGATGGTAATTGTAGGTAATGGTACTTTCAGTTTGCCATGCTTTGGACTGGAAGATGAAAGGGAGTCTTAGTTGTTGGAGAAGAGGCTACATATCGGGAATAGCATGATTTCTCTTTCTACATCTCTCTGAGATAACTAGGGGAGTGGTCCTGTTATTTCCTAGTCACTTAGCCCTAATGAATACCCTTTCTCTGTGATCCACAACAATTTCATCAGTACATGCAATGATCTACATGAGGTTCAAGCCGGCTGACCACAAACTCACCTCAACATGCCTAGATCTAATGCCTGGAACAAAAGCAGCGTGGCCATTAAGTCCAGCACAATACTTACTCAGACAATTTGAGGGATTTAGCAATGGCATGGCCAAAGATTGGTGGGTAAAGGTGATGGAAAGAAAGGAAGAAGAGTGGAAAGTAATTTGGGGTTGTAAAAATGAAGTGGGTTGCCTAATCCAATACTGAAGTAGGGAATTGTGCCTGACCCTGTTCCATCTTGTTAGAGAACGTTCAAGCAATAACCCTGGGAATATTGCTCTTTCTTGGGGAGAGGCAGGGTGGGAGATGGACAATGGGGGGGGGTGGATCTGGGGGAGAGGGAAGATGAGGGGGGAGCTGGGAGTAATGCAATATATGAGGGAAGAAGATTTCTAATAAATAAATAATTTGTAAAAATGAAGTCTAAATGAAGACTTCCTTGTAAGCCTCCCAACACTGTGAAAATGAAACCATTTTGCAGCTTTCTAAGATGCTCTCAAACTAGGCTCTATTACAGAGGGCACATATGTCCACCACCTCCATGGACTCCAACCCAGGCTAGTAGTGCGGTGTGTTGGATTCCTTGTAATCTAATAACCTTTGGCTGTGGCTAGAGCTGTTGCATTCTGGGAGGTCTGCAGGTATCTGCCCCCTGTGCCTTTTCTGCTAAGAGTGTTCTTTCTGTATCTCTGGTTCTGGAATTCCTGTTTAAGAGCCTACAAGGTTCTTTCATCCATATTTTTTTAATCTTCAAGCATTAAATTTAATAGTGACTTTGGCCTGAGTGACTCACATTAGACACACTACAGAGAGACCTTATAACCTATAAAGATTAATATGCCGGAATTCACATGGTTAGCAGGACTTGTTTGAATCACACTTCGAAGTTCCATCTGGCTCAGAAAGTTTAAATACTGCTTCTTGGAAAGCAAAGATGTTTAGGTCTTGAATATCACCAGTACTACATTGATTTCAAGAATCTTTTACCAGTAAATCTGTTGAATGTGCCAATCTGGGGTGGGGGGGAGATGTTGAGGTCCTGAGAGATATTTGTATCACTTTGAATATTTTATATATTCAAATATAGGGAGGAATGGCTCTAAAGAAGAAAGACGTATGAGACGTGAATGAGAAAATACAGTTTTAACCAATTTTAGACATCTGCATTTTCCAAGTTGGAAGCATTGGTTACCCAAATTTTTCTATCACAGATTGTCTGCATTTTCTCTTTGTGATATGACTGGTTCCCATTCTGAATAACTATACATCAGAGTAAAGTGTGTTGTGCGTGTGTGTGTGTTCATGTGTGTGTGTGTGTAATAAACACTACCAGGATGGAAAGGTTAAAAAGCCCCACATGACTCTGCACCTTATGCTGCCAGGTGTGGAAATGCCCTGCTATTGCAGGTTAATGTGGGTTTACTAGAAACTATTCCAGGGCTAAAGAAATGTCCTGTCACTTGAAGCAAAGGTGACCTGCTCATGATAAGAATAAAAGGAATTCTCAGACTTAGATGTCAAAATTACAAACTTCTCAGATATCATTTTTATGGTAAACATACCTGAATAACCCTCAGATGTTAAAAAACTTTATTAAAAACATAGACACCAATACATAAATATCTTTATGTATTTATAAAAGGACTCCAAGGTAGCTTCCTCTTGCCTTTGCTTTGTGACTAGGAGTATCTTCTCATCTCTCTCATTGCGTTTGGCAAAAGTACTCACATATGAAGGGTTACATCTCTGTTCTGAACCACAGCTATCACTCAAAATCATCACCCTGAGACATTCTGCTTCTTCACTGCTGACTGTGATTAAAACAATGTCTCATGATGATTGATGTTAATAAAAACAACACACAATCCTTACTCTTAAGTGGTTCAATTTCCATCTTAAATCAAAACTGAACAATTCCAATAGAAGAAAGGCGTGATCACATAACCTGAGATCCAGGAACGTTTTTCCCACTTGCTTGACACCTGTGCATTTATGGCAATATACTCCACTCCCTGTGTGTGCTCAAACCATTATATTTCTGACAGTTTGGAGATGTATTCCACACAGGAAAGCCCCTCCCAAGTTTTCTGGTCACAGCAAAGCTGCTCCTGTGAGAAGCCCCTTTGGTTGATACCTGGCATGCAGTGAATGGTTTGATCCTCCAGAGGAATGGAGGGATGTCAAGGACGGAGATCTGAAGACTGAAGGTATTCCCTTTGAAATGCAGCAGCTTTGGTTCTTCCAGGAGCTGGCCTCCTTGGTGCCGTTCATCTGAAACTACTTCCTGTAGGAGCAGGAAAGAAAAACAGGAACCACTTTGAAACATTCGGCATCTTCTGAACTCTCTTCTGTGGTGTGGATGCACACTACCATGAACACCCATGACACAAACATACACTTCCATTGTCCAGCAGAGCTCCAGACTTGGGACTGAAAGCTGCTGAAAAATGTTATGTAGGCCCATTTAGATTTGTTTAGTCTGTGGTATGCGCACGCATGCGTACATGCGCTCACAGTGTGAGCAGGTGACTAAACAATTTGCAAGAACCATTCCTATCATTCCACCATGTGAGTTTCTAAGATTGAACACGATCATCAGGCTTAGTGGCAAGTGCCTTTACCTGGAGAGCCAACAGGCTCTTGTACGTTCTTTTTTTTTTATTAGTATACATTCCATATACAAAATAATGGGCATCATTTTATACATGTACACCATGTACTTTAACCCTATCAACTTAATTACTCTTCACACCTTCTCCCTACAGAGGCCCTTTTCTACTTTTGTACCTGTTCTTTTTTAATCTAGACACAGTATGAGAATTCATGACTTTTCTAAATCTATATTATTTCACTAACATGGTAATCTTCAGTTCCATCAATTTTCTTGTAAACGTCATTTCATTCATCATTATGGCTGAATAATACTCCTCTGTGTATATATGCCACATTTGCTGTATCTGTCCTGCCACTGGTTAACACCTGGTCTCATTCTCTAAGATGGTTCGTGAGCCGTGCCACACTGAATAAGGCCATGTGGGTACCCTTGTGGTATGCTGGCTTGGATCTCTTCGTGAGTGCTATTCCTGGATCGAATGGTATATATTAATTTTATTTAAGGAACCTCCATACTGATTTCCATAATGGCTACACTAATTTGCATTCCTCCGAGCAGTGTGTAGTAGGGCTCCCTACCTCCATCCACTTTGATGAAGCATCTGCTATTTATTTTCTTGATGCTATTCCTTCTGGCTGCTTTTAAACTAACTGGGACTTTCCTTAAACTAAAACTCCTCCCTGCCCCCAAGCTTAATCTAACATCATTGAGCTTCTTGGAGTAGATGGGTTGTGACCTGACCCAGGGACCGGCTGCACACAGAGCGCTACCCTGCCCTTCACAGTACACGCAGAGGAGATGTTCTCTATTCTACTCCAATTATTTACTAAGACAGCCATTACATAACATTACACAACATCTTGGGCTTGAAATAAATGTTCCAGAGTACATGTTTATTTGTAGTAACATTCATAAAAGCTTTTAAGTCAAAGGCCAAGAAACACAAGTTCTTTATCAAGTTAGCTTGACTTCAGAAACAAGAAATCAAATTTCCAGGGTAAGCACTACTGTATGCTTTACTGAAAGATCATTATAGTTACACTCATGACAAACAAAGCCCACACACGTTCTACTGAGCAAACACTTAATTGCTTCTGAATTTGTTGTGACCAGAATTACATTGATAGGGCAAGTGGAACCGTTAGGTAAATATGTATCCTGCAAAATACTAAACTACTGCAAAGGTAAGGCTTTAGGTGACTAGAGATGAATACCTAGCCCAAGGCCATTTGTAGAATCCCCTTGACTCACAGTTTCTGTGCAGGACTAGGAGAAATGTAGACATAAAAGCCTTTATACATTGTAGTCTCCAAGCTTCTACAACTGGTTGGAAGAAGGGTGCTAAGTTGATGAATGCAGGACAACTTGTCTTTCAGTTATCAGAGACCAAAGCATCACCAGAGCATATCTTTATCCTGCCTTGGGAAATAGGGATACTTCTTGCAAGGTTCTAGAAATTTGAAGTACCAGAATTTCACATACGTGGCAAGTGTTTTAGTACAGACTTAACATCCTTGACTTTAAAAGTGTTTTAGTTTGAGACAGAGTATCACTACATTGCACAGGTTGGCCCAAGTTCATGATTCTCCTGCCTCAGTCTCCTGTGTGGTTTATACACATGAGCTGCACACCTGGCTAGAAAATGACAATTTTAAAAATGTTTCTAACTGTTTTATTCTTGAGTAGTATGCTGGCTAGTTTTTTGTCCACTTGATATAAGCTAGTGTCATCTGGGAAGAGGGAACCTCAGTTGAGAAAACGACTTCATCACGTTGACCTGTAGGCAAGGTTGTAGGGCATCTTCTTAATTAATGATCAATGTGGAAGAGCCCAGTACGGTATGCCCAGTGCTATCCATGTGAGATTTAATGAGTATCCACTGGAGGTATGCTGAGGCTGCACACTGAATGTGTAGCTAGCTATGCAACTGTATAACACCAAGCAGCTAGACATATAATTACTATGCTTTTACATATGTTTCAAATATGAGAATATATGTACAAATAAATGACAATTTATGTCACTATGTGCTGTATTTATAGGTGTTCATACTAAGGTCACTAGGGAACTCCCAAGAATTTTATTTGCCTAAAATCACATAGATAATGGACAAAGAAAGACAATAGTTAACATCTTTATCACAATCCATTGTTTTTCTGCGCAGAAGTTCTTGCATTTTTTTATACTAGGCATACTATTTTCTTAAAGTCATGGGAAATTCAGACCACTGTCACTACTCTCCCACAAATAATTGTTCATTGGTGTAAGAAATAGTTATGACATGATGCAAGTCAGTATATGTTTATTCTAGAGTTATATATGCAGTTCAAACATTTCTTTAAAATGCATTTTAAAAGTGGGGTATGGATCCTGGGGAGATGGCTCAGTGGGTTAGAGCACTTGCTTTGGAAATACAAAACCTGAGTTTGAATTCTTAACACCCACATAAAAAGCCTGGCATGGCAGTACACTTCTGTGTCTCAGCATTGGGGGTGGGGATAGGAAGATCCTAAGAACTCCATGGCCAGAAAGTCTAGGCAAAAAGCTTCTAGTTCTGTGAAAGATCTTAACTCAGGACAGTCACAAGTAAGCATAGAAGACACTGACATCCTGCTCTGATGTCCACAAGTGTGTGCATAAGGTATAAAAGTGTGTGTGGTCTTTCATATTCATGTACATACAACACAAACATACACAAACACGCATACACACACACACAAAACACACAAATATATACACAAATACACATATATTCAACATATACATGCACAACACAGATATACAACAAACATACGACAGACTCAACAGACAGACACACAATGCAGAAAGGAGAATTTATTTTAAAATATGTAGTTTAAATAAATAAGTAAGTAAGTAAATAAATAAATAAATAAATACTGGGTAGTTGTGAGACATGCCTTTAATCCCAGCACTCAGGAGGCAGAGGCAGTTGGATCTCTGTGAGTTCGAGGCTAGCCTGGTCTACAGAGTGAGTTCTAGGACAGCCAGAGTTACAACAGAGAAAATCTGTCTTCAAAAACCAAATATATACATGTGTGTGTGTGTGTGTGTGTGTGTGTGTGTGTGTGTGTGTGTGTGTGTGTGTAGTAGTTACTTAAGATTACGATAGAGTAAGAGGTGTATCTTTTTAAACATCCTGCCTTAGGCTCCTTAATTTAAATATAAGAGCAATTACGTTTTGCCTTTCAGCTTACTGCTTTACAAAAACCAGCTACGTGCAATGAACATTATTGTCTAGTCCTAGGCAAAATATTAAGCAATTAGATCAATTCTGAAACAAAGTAATTATTAAATGAAAAGGCCCAATCAGGAACTAATCGTTATATTTACATATATTTAAATGCACAGTTAGTTTAGAGTTAAAAAACTCCAAAGTCCAAAACAAACAAACAAACAAACAAAAACACTTTAAAACTTTAAAATAGACTATTTTAACCTTGCTGGAGAAGTGTAAGTCTGACTCAAATGAGCTGAATAGTTGTTTTGTTGTTGCTGTTAATTTTTAGATACAGTTTGACACTTGGCCGAGGGCTGGCTTTAGACTAAGGATTCTCCTGCCTCGGCCTGGAATGTTGGGATTAGAAGCGTGCACCACCACAATGAGTACACATGGATTTGTGAATCAGTGATGCACGCAACTCTACTGAACTCATTTTGAATACTCTATATGGACATTGTGGACTGACAGTCCTTCAATTTTGTCTCCTGTTAAATCTTTTTCTATTGCTTAATTATGCTAATGAAACTAGAAGACCTGGTTCTGTGTACATAAAATGTACCTGAAGTGTTCTGGATAGTGGTTTTACTTGGCCCTCGACTTCTTCATTTCATACTCGGGCCACAGAACCATCCAGCTCTTGAAGCTGCAGCCAGGAGAAATCTGCTCATTGTGGCTCACTGAGCTCTTTATGTTGATTTAATGAGACAGCCAACAATATTCAGGTATGCTTCAGGGATACTAACACAGGCAGGCTGAATTTACATATTTATGAGACAAAACTGTTTGAACGTAACACACACATACACACATAGACACAGTTTGTTGCTGTGGTGTTTTCCTTTAAATGCTTTACGTGAACAATATTTCCCAAGGTTGCATTATTGATAAACATAAGAACTACATCTGGAGGAAATCCTTCGAAATTAGGTTCTAAATCCACATTAATGCCAAGTAAGTAATGAGTGCTGGTGCCAAGAGGTTCAGAACAGAAGTGCTGGGCACCACGAGGGGGAAATGAGTTGTTTCTTTCTTTACATTCAGACATGAAGATATGAGATCTTAATTCCTTGCTTTCCTTACCTCAAAGTTTGTGTGTGTGTGTGTGTGTGTGTGTGTGTGTGTGTGTGTGTGTGTGGTGTATGTCAGTGTGTCATAAAATATAATAACAAAACCAGGTCTTAAAATGTAACTGCTTTGAAAACATATCTTGAATCCTCAGCCTTGAGTTTGATGCATCAAATGAGGTAGTACCTTAACACAGAGGCACAAAATGGCTGCTCCTGCCATTGCAGAAGGGGCTCAGAGAGGACAGAACTCCCACAGCCCTCCTCAGCTCACCCTTCTCTCACCTTCAGGCAGCTGACATTGTTTGTTTGTTAGCAGTATACCTCAGTTGATCTGATCTTTGATGAAGTCTGCCTTCGATGTCTTTATTAGAACAGAAAATATCCAAGCCTACATAAAAAGAGATCTTAAGCATTGGGAGGACTGTTTTATTTTTGTTATTTGAAAACATCACTGTTTTCACCCAGTGTAGCCTGAACGAATTAGAATTAAGTAGGATAGCCCTGCAGGCAGGAGGGAGAAGGGAGACGGGATGGGAAAGTGAGGCTGTGTCTGTTTATCCAACTTCTTCAAGTGGAGTACTCTTTGATGGAACCACTGTATTGTGTGGCCATCATCAGGTGTTAGAAGACAGGTAGATTTGGTCTGGAAGCTCATCTTCTTGCAAAATCTTGTAGCATTTAAGTGTTTTATGGGATAGAACTTCCCAGTGAGGTATAGATAAAAGATGTAACTGTGCCCTTGCAGCAAAGTTCCTTCTTGGTGAAGAGCCAAACTCTAGCTGAGCACATATTTGTTATCATTTCTTTGGGATGCAATAAATACAACAGTTGTCAAAAGCATGTCCTAACTATGATAAACATTTCATTATAGTGATAGTTGAAACAACTTCAAACATGGGCAATATCTTCCAAATTGTTTCGTGAAAAATTCTATACTAATTTTGATAAACATAAGCTCTATTAAGATTGTCAAAAATATACATCAGAGAAAAGACAGCCTTTCAACCGCTGTTGCTTAGGAACTCAGATATTCACATGAAGAAGAGTGAAAATATCTCTATCCTTCACCCTGTACAAAAAAATCAACCCCAGGAGAGGTGACTTGGCTTAGTGAATAAAGGTGTTTACAACAAGTCCGATTTCCTGAGTTTGATCCTCAGGACCCACACGGTGAAAGAAGAGAACCAACTCCCACAAGTAGTCCTCTGACGTTCACACACACACTGTGGCACACATACGACAAAGCCTACACTACCCCCACCCTACTGCTACTAAATAGATAATGTAGTGAAACACCAACTCCAGATGGATTGAAGAGTATAAGACTTCAAACTTAGAAACTGTTAAAAGGGAGAGTAGAGAGAACACTTTATGACATGGACAAAAGCGAGCATTTCCTGAATAGGACTCAAGTCACTCAGGAAACAATGCTAACAGTTGACAACAAATGATGTCATGAAATTAAAAGCATCTGCGCAGTGAAGGGAAGAGTTCATCCACTGGATGAAAAGAGTATTGAATGTGAGAAAATCTTTGCCAGCTATAGACTTGGCAGAAGATTAATATCTAGAATATATAAATAATTCAAAAAACTAAGATAAAGAAAAAAAATCCAATCAATAAATAGGCTGAAGAATTAAATAAACAGCTTGGAAAAGATGAAGCATAAAACAGCCAACAAACATATTAAAATATGTTCAATCTCACTGGCCATTTAGAAATGAAAATTACAAACATGTTCAGATCCCATCTCATCCCAGTCAGAGTGACAGTCATTAAGAAAAAAAAAAAACAAGAAATTCTGCAAGCATGTGAACAAAAGGAGTTCTTACAGTTTGTTGGTGGGAATGGAAAACAGTCCAGCCACTATCATAATCAATATGGAGGTTCCCAAAAAACTAGCAGTAGATTTCTTATATGCTCCAGCTTCACCACTTTTGGGTATGTACCCAAAGGTTTCCAAGTCAACATATCCCAGAAATACTTGCCCGGCATTTCTTCCAGCACGATTCACTATTGCTGAATTAAAGGACCAACATAGGTTTCCAGTACAGAGAAACTAAGAAGATAAATGTGGCGTACATACACAATAAATTTATTTCTTTCCTGTAAGGAACAAGCTGATGTTTGCAGGAAAAAAAAATGAATAAAACTGGAGATTGTTTTAAGTGGATTAAGTCAGTCTCAGCAAAACAAATACAGTAGATTTCATATAGACATATAAAGTCATGTGTGCATACATGAAATAAAAACACAAGTTAAATTGTTGGGAGAAGCAAAGGGCCTATGTCTGAGTTATCTGTGAACTTTAATGAATCTAGAATTCCCTTCAAAGGGAATTTCAATGACTATCCAGATCAAGTTCATCTTTGGGCATGTCTGTGGGGGATGGGAAGACCTACCTACTGTGATTGTCACTACTCCCCAGGCAGAGGATGCTGGACTGCATAAAAAGCAGAAAGTGAGCTGAGCACTAGCATGCAGGCAGGCAGGCATTAAGCTTTCTCTTCTGCTGACTTGAATGTAGCGTCTGCTTCAAGATATGGATTCCTTGATTTCTCCCCCATGTACAGTAGTACATGAAACTGTGAGTTAAAACCCCTTTTCCTTATGAGTTGCTTTTGTTCAGATATTTCATCACAGCAATAGGAAATAAACTAAGAGAGGGTCTAATGGACACAGGTGAAGGTGTGAGATAGGGAAGACTGGGCGTCTCTGGGGGCTCATGATATGTTCAACATACACCATAAACTTGTATGAAAATGCCATTGTGTTAAACAGTTCTATGTACTGTGAATATATGCAATGAAAATCATAAAAGTGTTAATAACAGTTAGCATATATTATCATGAATACATGAATATGTGAATATTTCCCAGCACTGTATGTATTTATTTAACAGCTTTTATTAGATACTTAAAATTAGAAACTAAATCACTAATTAGTAAAAAAAAGAGACTGTCACTGTTTTATTTTTAGTTTCATGGCTTATTAATAATCTTGGACATATTACAAATCAAGTATTTTTACTGTGTATATGGGGTAAATACTATGAGAGCTATAGAAAATAAGCCAACAATGTAGACAATATTTTTAACTCATATTACTTTAGATTATATAAGCCATGAAGCATTTTAGAGATTCAAACAGTGAATTGTTGAAGCTTTCTTAAAATGGAACAGTTTTAATGGGTTAGTAACTGTTAATGAATATTACATATATAGCCATAAAAATACAACCCTGATGATTTAAAATGTTAGAGTGATGCCAATGATCTTATTTGGAAAGATCTGAATATGTTACTTAGCAAGATGAAAAGACAGAACACTAGTATCTAACAAGAAAAGAAAGGAAAAAGAAAAGAAAGGAAAATGAAAGAGAAAAGGTGTGCCAAAACTAGATAGCTATATTCTGGGTGAAGAAGTATCTTTTCAGAATAACTTAAAGTTATATTTTACTCTATCCATGGTTCAAAAAAGTTATACATTCCAGATTGAAGATCTCTCAGTAACCCAGAAGGGAGGTGTGGCCCTTGATGCTTACTCCAGCTATCACATATGTATGCCAATAACAAGTGTTACTAAGTACTACTTGAAAACCTAATTGGCAGGGTAAAGATCACTAGTGTAATAAGACAACGAATGAGACTAAAAGGCACATCTACTGAGAAACGTTTTCCTAAAGCGAAGCTAAAGTTTTGTGGACTTAGGAAATACTTCTGAATAACGCAATAAGGATACTTGGACTCCACAGGGAGAGGATAGCATTTTCTCCAGCACTAAGAAGTGTGAATGGCCAGCAGGAACAGATAGTGAATTAGAAGCTGAGCTTAGAGTGTTATTGGGACTTCCCTTGCAATGCTTGTCTGTCCCATTTGTTGAGTTGGTGTAAAATTTAGTCCCATCCATGGAAATGAAAACAGATTGTTGAAAAGTGTTGGGTATAAATTCTCTAGGAAAATATCTGTCTTGCTAGTACATACATATGCAGTGAGACTACTGTCCAGAGGGAAGTTCAAGCTGGTTGAGGGTGACTTTGAAGGCAATGAGTGAATGCAGTCAAGAGTAGGTTATCTACATGAGCCAGGAGACTGGAAATTCTCTACAGAATTCCAGTTTGCTCAGTATTTAACACCTGGGTGAGCTACCAAACATCATCTAGTTGGAATCATTGATGCATTGTAGGCAACTGTTTAATGTATGTAATAATCCCAACATACACTTCTCTAGTTAGCTATTCATCCTTTGTTTTTGAATCCCAAATGTCAATAGTGTATTTTCTCTTACAAAGAATTCTTCTTTGTGAGGTGGGAGGGGAGGTAAATGAAGAACATAAAATAAGAATTGTAGAATGAGGATCATTGCTTTATTGGAGCTCTTTACAAAATTCCACATGTATAAAAAAAAAAAGCCCATTTGGAGAACTAAGATTAAGTGTGCCATTCACAATGGCTTGTGTTCCCTACAGGATAGACATGAAAGAAGGTTTGAGAATGCAGGTTGTCGTGGTGTCAACTCCTGGCATATGTTCAGGATACAGGTCCTTGTATCTCATCTATTGGTAAACATGAGTTTTCCAGCTCAGTGTCTTAAAACCTAGTTACTGAGAAAATGTTCTGCATTATGGACTTAATGATCCAGGACTGGAATAGCAGGGATCTGGAATGAGGTGTGTCAGGAGAGCTTTGCTATTTATATACAAGCAAAGCTTCCACAGACTGTTCTGCATTATCCTTGCTGCTATTAATAAACCACACCCTTCAGGAGTATCTAATTTAAGATGACTCTTACATGATTAAAAGCACCAAGAATGGAAAAGAGCGTTGAACTGCCCCTGCCCTAATAGCCCATTATTAGACTATGTATCCAGGATATGATATAACTACCTGGTGCTGAGTATAATTTATCATTGTTGTTTCCTAACTCCATCTTTCAGAAGAGTCAGGCAATTTTCTCACTGCTCTCCCCACATCAAATAAGTCTCTGTTCTGTGCTCTGTGCCATTTTCCTTTCTTGACCAGTTTTCTCTGCCTTTTGCTCTTAAATGTCATCCATTCGTGAGAGTTTGCAGACTGTTCTAAAAAGTTCTTCTCCAACACCTGCATCACACTTGCACTTGTTTTCTGAATCATGACTGTGATTTTAGATGGTTTCATAATTTATTAGGCAGTGTTTCCTGTGTTCATGAATTTAAGCTGTGCCCTTTCTTGAGTGCTAATAGTCTTATCTCTTCTGCATAGGACACACATTAACACAGCTCTTGTTCAGGGTGGTGTGGGATTTTTTTCCAAGTTTTCACCAACAGCACATTCTATGACTACTGGTGTTGATGAAGCTGCTATGGTTTGAAGGAGAAATGTCACTCATAGTCTCATGTGTTTGAACATTTGTTCCCTAATTGGTAGCACTGTTTGAGGGAAGTTATGGAATCATTAGAAGGTGGAGTTTGCTGAAAGAGACATATAAAGGGCCATCGCTGACATATATCACTTTGGGGGTTTATAGACTAGCCCACTTCTCATTCCCTCTCTCTGCTTCCTGGGTGTAGATGGAAATATAACCACGCAGCCTCCTGATTCTGCTGCTGTGGCATGCAGCCCCGGCCATGGTAGACTCTATCCCTAGGGAGCCAGAAGTCAAAATAATCCCCCTTCTCCTTAAGGTGCTTTTGGTCATAGTAATTTATCACTACAGAAAAGTAACTAATGCAGATGGCCTTAGTTTTCACAGCACCAAAAGAACAATTATAACAAAAAGACTGACCTGAAATGCACAAGGGGTGTTGTCCACACAGTAAACTCTCAGGTTGTAATCCAAGGAGTTACAGGACATGCAGCCAAACACAGCCACCTTGAGCTGCTTTACGGCACAGTCTGTGATTGGCTCTCCTGTCAGGGCATATGTTCCAAAGCTATCAAGCAGCACATGACAGGCAAAGGGGTCCAAAAGGCAGTAACAGGATGTGGATTCATCCTCCACTGACATCACTTCCTGTAAGAGAAAGATGTGTTAAATTCTTTCGGTTTGGAAACACCATAGGGCCAAACAGTTCTCACAGATTTAAATAAAAAAAACTTTTCCAGAATATTTTATTGTCTTAAATATCAATGTTAAATGGTTGTTTTCTATTAAAATAACTGCTGAAGGCAAGAATGCATGAAATGGTTATGTACAGTGTGATTGATGTCCCTTTTAATAGGTACAATAACAACCATTGTTTTGAAAATTCCATTTCTAGTTAATTGTTCAATACCAGTTTTTAAAAAGTTAAACATTAACCTCAATAGGCAAACTTACTTTTTTTTTCAAAGATCTATTTCTGAAAACCTTCTAAAATACGCTTAAGTTGATGTTTATTTTTGCTCCAACAATTTACCTTCTTTCACTTCACCATAATCATTCACAAGGGACCATTAAATAAATGATTTGGATAAGATGCCCTAGAATATTTCACCCTCTCTGATAAGAACTTATGCATGTGTGACTGGTTTGGTGGAGCATAAATATAACACCATCTGGATGGAGAAGATTGTGAGGAAAAGCTGAAAAACAAAGTGGCAGAAATCAAGGCAGCACAACACATGAGGAGAAAGAGACTACAACATGACCCCTCTATGAACTGTACAGCCCAAAACATTCTCCCATCACAGGACCAGGACCCAATACGTAGCAGAATGCATTCTAGAACAAAGAAAATGGACTAGTCTCAAGATACAGCTAGCCCTGGAAAATGTGATCCATTGCAGTAACCTTGTAGTTTCTTTCAGAAAAACATGATTTTCTTTTACTTCTTTTGCCTGAAGTACTTCAGGCAAGATGCCAAGACTAGCAGGACTAGCAGGCACAGGTCACTGTATTCTAATAAGCTAATTCACCTGGTTTCATGCAGACTGACTTCAGATGGACATAAAGAATTCCCTATTAGACAGGCAAATCAGTGCTTTCACTTGAAATAGTAATTCAGCTGCAATCTTCCTTGCTGTGACTGTCTCTTTGTTGTTAGCATCCTCTTACGTATTTTCATTCCTTTCCCGTGCCTCTTTCAGATTGAGATGTATCTCCTCGCTCAGACTTATTTACATAGAAAAATCAGCGATGGTGACCCTCCGTGTATTTGCTAATGCTGTAAACACATATTAGGCACCTGATGTGTTCCTGGATATTTCTAAACTTACCCTGTCTTCCTTGAGATACATCCTCAATTGGCACAGAGTAATGTCATTTCAGAAAAGGACACAGCCTAGGAGCAAGTCCGGAAACTCTTTGTGCAAGTGTATAGTGTATGCATCTCTGTGTTTTCAGACCAAACAACAACTCCAGATTATACCTCACCTCTCTTTTCTATTGTCACACGAAAAGGCTAGCAAATAGTTATAAAATGCATGCCGCAACTGCTTGACAACAAGTAAATGTTCACCAGTTTTGCAGCTGATCTGTCATAGTAAGTAAGAATGGTTAAGATTTAAATTCCAAACCATCCATAGAATTCAAATCCGATTAAAAATAAACAAAACAAAACACGCAGGGTCTCACCTCCCACTTCCCTTGCTGTGTCCTCTTCTTCAAGTGGACGTTCCAGTGCTCCGAGCTGACGTCTGCACAGTGAGGGATGGTCAGCGCAAAGGGAGTTGTGACGAGCATATCCGGAGGACCACAGGTGACTTCTGGACTCAGGAGTACCTCAGATCCATCCGATTGCAGGCTTCACAGATGAGAAAACGTAAGATGGAGGAGAAGCATGTAAAAGGTGAGGAACTTGGAATGAGAACTTAGTCACAGATGGGGATAGTCTACACTGCGAACTCTCTCTGTGAATGCTTAGCCTTAATCTGTCCAGGCACCCCGATCTATGTATGGTTAGATTTCAACTAGCTTCACCAACAAACCGATAAAGTAATGACCATCCTTTGGAAATAAACGGAGGAATAAAAGAACCCTAAAATGCATCTGTGGAGTCAACAACAGCTATCAAATTATCCTTCTCGTTAGCATAGTCCTACCAATGATAAATTCCAAGAAATTTACAGAATTGGCCTACTTGATTGTCTTATTGTCACCAGATACATTTCCCCAAACAACACAGTCAATACTCTTTTAGTGTTAGTAAATGATGAAACAAGTTATTATGCAACAAACACTACCTTGAGTATATTCAAATTAGACAGGACTATGCTGGTTAAAAAACAAAACAAAACATTTATTTCTGCAATGTGCAAGTGTATCAGCTTTATAATTTTTTTTACACTGATAGCTCAGTGAAAAGCTATAAATGTATATAATCATGTACATGATATCTAATTTTCAACTCTATTCAAAGCTAAATTTAAAGTCGTTTAACCCAAATCTGGAGTTCAGATTTTCCCGTGTTGTGAATTATTTACAATGAAAACTCTATTGTAAAGCAGACAAATCCAAGAGAAATGTCAGTAAAGTCATACCTCATTGACTCCCCTGTTTCATTACATAGCTCCGTTTACCCCACCCATATTGGGACTGCAACACAGGGCCAGTGAGCCCCATTACAGACCTCAGCTTTATTCAGCTCTCTCAACAGAAAATAAGGAGATAAAGTTCATATAATAACAACCAGTGAAAATAACGAAGAAGCCCAACTGCCTCCCTGTCACTGACTGAACATGCATTTAATCTCTTACACATTTTATGGGTTTTCACTTGTACGAAATATAATGATACTGAATACAGTCAATACAATAATTACAGACTCACAGATGAGCAATGCCAGCTGAGATCTAGGACAGATATTACAAAGCTTTTACTCTCTCCACTCAGGAAGACATCTAAATGTATTATCCCCAGTCCCCAGAACAAGTCCCCAGCAGCATTAAAAAAAAAAAGTTGGAATTTGGTTCTCAAAGATAAATCAGGTACCATAGTCTTGTGTAGGCAAATCATTCTTTAGGGGTTCCCCTAAATGCTACTAATTTCTGAATCACCATGGTTGACATTCGCTGACCTCCTTCAGATTCTTCATGGCCACATTTGAGCTCTTTGCCTATAGTTTATTGTTGCTCTAAACCCAGATTACATAATTTAGCAGGATTACCCTACAACTAATAGCATCTAAAACAGAGATGAATATTGACACATGGTCACCTTCCCTCCCAAAGAAGCACTAGGCATGCTTTGAATAGATTATTTTTTTTAAATGTCAGAATTTGACAATTCTCCCTATACAAGCAGTTCATGTTAAGTGGAGAGCTCCTGATCCTGCCTTTACATCTGAGCAGCAAGGGACATTGCAAAGGTGCATAGCTATAACAAGTACTTTTTGGAATGCTTAGAACAATATACTCCATATTTGAAAAACATGTGAAATTCAAGTCTGTATTCTCAGCACACAGTAGTGGCCTGTGTGTGGATAGCTGCCAGTGGCTATTAGAGAGAGTTAAGCGTGTTTCTTGTAATTGCCACCTACATTCATCATGGACAGAGAAGGCAGGGATGCTTATGAGTGACCGATAACAATCTCTCCTAAAAGAACTATTTAATTGCTTTCAGAGCATCACCCCCCTCGTTGAACATATTGTTCAAACATATGGGAATTGGGGGAATTATTTAATGCCAAATGAACTGAAATCAGCTAATTAGAGGAACCTGCACGCTTGCTGGGAATAGCAAAACTCCTCTTGGTCGTAATGGAACCAGGACCAGCACGCACGGTCAGAGTATGCCGGGGTTAGAGTGCCAGAGTGCTGGTGCTTTACGTTAAGTGGGTCTTGCCCTCCCCGTAAATGTAGAGTCAGTAAATCAAAGTTTGTACATAATCATTCTTCTCTAGAAACAGTGTCTGTGGTTATTGGCATCTCTCTGGTGATGGAAAAAAACTTAATCTCTCCATTTTTCTTTCCCTCAGTAATAATAACTTGCCCTTTTCTGTCACTCTCTATCCTTGGGAATCAGGAAGATTTACAAATATTAATTAAAACCCTTCACACACCTGAGAAGGCATGTAATTGCTGTATAAGGTCACAGAGATGTCATTCAAAGGGATGTCAGATGAACCAACCTAAATCTCTGACTCACAGCTCCCATGTCTGTGACCAGACTGTATCGTTCTTCTCCGTCACTGCCAAGACATTTCTGGCCAGTCTTCTGGCTCATGTGACATCCCAAGGAAAGACGGGCATGAGCATATGATCTAGCATATGATACTGACTCAGGACACCTAAGGACAGGACTGGGGAGAGAAGCCTTTAATTGAGTGTGGACAAAGATGAAGCTTTGTAAGAAAAGTCCGGATGGTGTTTGCATTTTCTCACATTATATAACACGTCAAGACAGGATTCCTGTCCCTGCTAGAAGAAAAGGCAACATGATTTTTTTTTCCCTAAAATTGCTGTGAACTAATAGTCACTGCAACTATTAATGGCAGTGACTTCAGAACCATAGTATGAACTAGTTCATCATATCATACACCCTAGTAGGCTTCCCAGATTGAAAAGTCTTATTGCTTGGGACCTTTGTTACGTAACACTTCCACTGTTCTCCATCTCTATATACATACACACACATGTATAGGTACATGTATAGGTGCCTATAATTTAGATCTTCTGTATGTAAAGATAATTTGAGATGTGGGTTTTATCTCTAGAAAAACTTTGCTACCCGAGGTAGTACATTTATTCTGTAACTTGTCAATGTGTTAATCAGTACTTGCGTTAACAAAAGTTTCACAGCCTTAGGAATACACACTACTGGGATTTAAGGAACTCTAGCCACAAGGCTGGTCTTCCTCCTCTGTCTTCTCCTCCCAGTCTTCTCTCAACTCAGCCACATGCCAGTTCACTCCGACCTCAAGAAATTTGGGCTATTTTTTCTGCTCTGCAGTGCTTGCCTGAAAGACATGTCCTCCAGACAGCCGTCAGATTCCCTGTGCTGTTCAGGTCTTTGTACAAATGACATCCACTAATGAGGCACTCCTTGCCTATGCCCTGGTAATTGGAACATTCCCTAAGCCGAGAGCTGACCTTTGCTTTTCTTCTGCTCAGTGCCTTCTAATGGACTATCCCATTTGCTCATCTGTCCTCGTGTCACCTCTAAGCTAAGATGTACTCTCCATGAGCCTAGAGATTCAAAAAAATGTTTTGTTTGTTATTGCATTCTTAGTGCCAAAACATACTGACGGTAAACACTCAAAATGCTTGTTGAAAAGAATACAGAAGCCATCTTGAAGGGGTTCCCACTGATAAAATCTGAAACATTTTGAGACCCAGAACAAAAGTATAAAGTATAATAACACACTAAGCCACCTAAGAATGCCTAGGATATAAATGAATGAACAAGGAAGAAAACTCAGAAAAACAACAAAAGACTAAAGAATAAACATAGAAAATGTCACTTAGCGATTAGCCACAGTAATTCTTGTTCCAACCTAGAATTATAAATGATATAAACCTACTGGGTGAAAATATGAGGAGTTCTAAAAAACTACAGAGTTTTAAAGTACTTACTGCAAAGTACTTGCTAGTTACAAAAAGCAACTACTGATTCACATGGGTAATTTGCCACATAAGACTTAACCCAAGCTGTCAACTTTAACGTTGCCAGTGGTGGAAGAAACAGAGATAACACATCCCAAAATGGGGCACAGAGCAGAGATCGGCATCCCTTTTTAAATATTCCCGAAGAACACAACTTGTAGCTCATCATCAGGTAACAGGAGAGAAAACCAGCTTGCTTGAGACTGTACAACATAGCCATGCTGCAGGTTTAATTGTCACCATTGTAAAGTCCAAAGACAGAATGACTTCAGATTCAAGTATACTAAAGGCACACAACAATCAAATATAATGAACTCCCTTGGGATTTCATTTGCTGTGAAGAGTTGTATTTTGATGAAAGATAAAATAAATATAGCTCTGTTCAATAGATAATAACATTTTTATTAACACTAATTGTCTGATTTTGATAAACATGCTGTGGTCACATAAGATAATTTCTAGTTTTGGAGTTAAATATGCTGAAGTATTTGGGATAAAGAGGTATCATGTTCACAAAGGTTATAAACCTTTTGTTCATGTGTGCATGTATGAATTTTACTCGCTTGCACAAATACACATGGAGAGAGTATGGCAAAGGTATCTGATCACAGGAGATGGACATTCTTGGATACCAGTCTCCAATGTTTCATTTAAAAAAATGTTGAAATTGAATGAATGAGCAGGAGACTCAGGCGGGGATTTTTCAATACTCTGTTGCATGAAACATGAGATGGAGGGAGATAGAGGCACTGCAGGTAATGCTGTCTGCCCTAGGGAGGGGCATTCCCCTCGCCTATCTGCACAGCCCTGCCAAAACTGCTGACCTTGAACAGGCCAGGGTAGCTGCAGAGATATTGTGATTTTTAACTTAACAGTCGCTGATCTGAATACTAAACTTGTAAAAGATCGTTTTCTTCAAGCCCAAGCTGCCAGTTTCAAATGCTGAGATGAGGTTTTCATTGTTGCTGTCTGTCCTGCTGTGCTTGGTAATCACCATCCCCTGCCTTCCTCCTCATGGCCTATATTATATGCTAATGGAGGTTTGATCACCTTTGCCCACAGTATCATTCTGAAGTCCAGACAGGAGAGTAATGATAGTTTTACTATGTCAGGTCCTTGGTCGATACATAATTAAATCATCTTTTAATGGAATAGACATAAGAGGCAGATAGATATAAGCTGTAGTACTAAAACTAGACTCCTGCAAGCAAGGATGCTCTAGCTTTTGAGTTTTCAACTGAGGAGACATACTGTATTTACTATTTTAATAACTTTTTCCTCTCCATTAAAACTCAGATTCTGACCTGGGTATTAAAATTATGGTGGACAAAACCCCTGAATGTTTCATTTGGTTGTTGTTGTTTTGCTTTGATCACAGAGTACAAAGCATGGCCAAGAAAGTAACATTCTAGAGTCTGCAGGTGAGCTGGGCTCTTTTAAGATAGTTTTTTTCTCTAGTATATCTCAAATCATGAACACATGTGCTGAAAAGTTTTTCATCACAACTCCTATACAGGTTTCAGACAAAACAAAACAAAACAAAAAAACAAAGACAAAACAGAACAACAACAACAAACACCTTGAAAGAAATAGATTGTAAGAAGCAGAAAAGAAAGTAGGCAAAATCACCTATTTGTTACAGCAGATTCTCCACTTTTTATCTTCAGCAGGTTCTCTAACAAGAAAGTGGCACAGAATTTCTTGGACAGCATTGTTAATTCTATATTCCAGGATATTTCCAGTAAAGGGTCTGTTCAGTGTTTGTGGAATAGAGACAGGAACTCCTACTTCTTTACTTACGAGGTGCCTCTGGCACTAACATTTGAAAATTGTGTTGTTCTTAAGAAAATACCCAAAGGATCTCTGCATGTAAGAGGGACTTGGGCTTTTGACAAATAGACGGCAAGCTTCCAAAACGGAATTCAGACTCTGGTCAAGTTTATTGCTTGGTATGAAGGCCTTTGATGATGATGCTGTAACAGAACATTCAACTTTGGCTGATTCCTCCTTGCGTCTCCAGTCTGTAAGCAGCATCTATTCATAAGCAAGGATGTCAGGTTGGAGGCTGATTAGCAATGATTGGAAATAATGCCATGGCTCATCAAACCATTGTATTCCATTAGTTGGAAAGCACAGGCTGAGAACACTGGATTGAAACAGCACCCCACCCCCCGCCGTGTACTATTCATGAAGGACCATAGTGCATCTCTGCCGTTCAAGGGTTTAAAGATTTGGGTCACCCACATGGTATTATCTAAAACAGGATCATATAGGAAGGAGACAATACAAAGGGGAACGTGGTGGGAAGAGAGTGAGATCTGAGCTTGCTGAAATGGAGCAACACCATACTGAGAGAGATTAAATTGTTTGCATATGTTAAACGGCTTTAGTTTACACACACATTCGTAGGGTGTTTACCAATTAATATACTAAAGGAAGCACAAATCATGTGCAAATCACCAGTTCCTAGACACGATTTAAGGCTCATCTTTCATGCAGTGTTGGGCTCTTTAGAAGCAAAATGATGCCTCGCTGTGAAAGAGTGAGGGAGAGGCAGAGGAGCGGATCTATGCATCATGCTGCTGTGACAGTTTTTAATATCTAGTAAGTTGTTTATTCATTTACATTTTGAATGGGGAAACAGCTTTCTCTGGAGGAAATGTGAATCTTATTTCATTTTAGTCAGGGACGATCGAGGGCGAAATCAGGCCCAGTGCCTCCATTGCTTTGATGCATGGTTGCTGCTGGGCAGAGGGACAAGACAAAGCCAGGGTCACATGACAATTTTGAGGCCAGATTGGGAAGGGAATCTACTATCTTATTAGTGCTGACAGTGTGTGTGTGCGTGTGTGTGTGTGTGTGTGTGTGTGTGTGTGTGTGTATTGGTGTTGGGGCACAGGGTAATGGTGGGAGGGAGTTGTTCTGCAGGATGTATTTTTCAAGCCTGGAATTTTATTTTAGGAATCTCTAGTGATTAAATGCCAGGGCCCCAAGCATGCCAGGCAATTGCTGAATGTCTGAACTAAACACCTCATCCTCAAAGCTGGGGCTGTAAACAAATTCTGGCATGAGAGTTGTTATTCCAGAAGGAGCCTTGGGAAGATAGAACATTACGGTTTATAAAGTGGTCAGATAGAGACCCGAGTTTCTGTCCTATTATTGCTGTAGCACAAATTCGCTTAAAACAAGCTTTTCTTACAGATCTGACTAGTTGAGATCCCACTGAAGCTAAAAGGATTCCTTGGCCTTTTCTATCTGCAGGGTGTTGGTATGTCTTGAGGCAAAGCCTCTCCTTCCATCTGCTAGCCAGCAGCATGACATTCTCAGATCTCCTTGACTGTCATTCCTGTCTTCTTAAGAGCTTTCATTGTGCTCACCTGGATACCCTGAAGTATCTCTGCTTCTCGGGGTCTTTAACATTACTCATCCCTGCAGAATCCCTAGGCACAAGGGAAGAACATGCCCAGGTCCTGGGAGCAACATGGGGCATCTTTGGGGAGCCATTTTGTTATTGTTGAACCATTTTAAATGTTGACATCCTCTGTTCCTGGGCCTTGTCCTGCTGCATTATCGATTATCACACAGGAATGTCATAACTAATCAAGATGTTGCTCATTTTCAGGTTTTCAATGATATTTCTGCTGAAGGCTCGAGTCCACTATCCAGAGGGGCACTCTGTGTCTGCATATAACCTTATAGAGACCTGGGAGGGAATGGCTTAGCTTAAAGACTGTATTCACAGGGGGCTAGGAGGTAGATTGTTAATGTGTTCCAAGGGCTGTGTGAATCACCTTAGCAGCAAGAAGTAGCCTTACTGAGGTGTCTTCTCCTGGCATTTTTATTAGACTATAACTATGTGAAGTGGAAAGGATGATATATATTAAATATCTTAATAGGACAGGTTATTTCTACTTCCAGCATGAGCAATAAAAGAGATGGCCATACAAATAAAAATAATTATGGTATGTGGTGCCTGCTCACAATGTGCAATCAAACTCACGAACCAGTGACTTTCCCCTTATTGAGTTAAGGTGTACTTTCCCCTACGCTCTATTAACAGCATTCAAAACCATTGTTATCTTGTCAATGGTATCTTTAATTAAAGACTCCCCTGGACCACTCTAATCACTCCCCATTGTGAGCTCACTTGGGCTTCAAATGCACTTTGATGAAAATGATGGCAATTTGTATCGAGGTGTGCTTGTAGACTGAGGGGGTGTGAGGCAGAAAAGAAAGCAGGGCTCGGTTTGGGGAAATTCTTTTCTGAAAAATGCAAGTCTTAAAATGACAATCAATGTATGATTTTTTTAACCCTTCTTTTTCCCTTTTTTTTTCTTTCTGTATTTGGTTTTGGCATTCCAACATAAATGACTTTGTGAAGAAATCATCTTGATTTTACTGGGGAAAAGAGTATAATCTTCCACTAAAGGTGCATTAACCCCTCTACGCCATTAAGATACTATTTGATAAATTGCCCCTTTTATTACAACACATGACAGCATAGCCTGAAATGAATGTAGCTCCCAAATGGCAGCAATTGACTCCCCTGCTACTAGCAGAGGCCTGTTCTGTTGGGTTACTTAGGGATCACCTTTCCCCAGCAGTTCCCTAGCCTCATCATAAAGTTAATTAATGGCAAATCTCTTAGAAAGCACAGGGACATGCCATCAATTTGATATATCCAGTAGTATTGTTCTAAAACTCAATTAGAGCAACACAGTGAATTCAAACCCTGGACTAACCCCTAAGCATAGAGGGTCAAGGGCAGTTGTGCATTTTCATTCATCACTAGCAAGTAAAGAAAGCCTGGGAGTGGATGGGGATACAGCACAGGATGTTCGAGGTGACTTAAGTCACCTGTCCTGCTGGATTGGTCACTCATCTTCTAATCCAAGTGCCAGCCAACCGCTATTTGGAAACATACAGTAGACTTCGAAGGTGTAAACAGCAGACCAGAGAATTATTAGAAATGGTGCTAAACTCAAAAGTATTGGAGGAAGTCTGCTGTATTTCTATAAAAATCTCAAAAGTGAACCACTAATATTTTCACTTAATTGAAGGACTTGTTTTTAAGCCCACAAATGTGGTGGCATCACAGAGACAACTAAAGCAACCAGAGAACATCTGTTGTTTATGCAATAAAAAAAAAAAAATTAGGTCTGGAGGTGGAGGAAGTGCTTCAGTCAGTAAAGGTCTTACTATGCTAGCATGAGGACTAGAGATCCACAGCACCCGTGTTATAATCTAGGTATAATGGCATGAACCTATAATCTTAAAGCCAAGGAGGTAGAGACAAGATGTCCTGAGCTTACAGGCCAGCCAGTCTAACAGAATTAGTGAGCTCCGAGGTCAATGAGAGATGCTGTTTCAAAAAACAAGGTGGTGAGTAATTGAAAAAGACACCAGATATTGGCGTCTGGCCGCCACATGCAGAGACATCTATGTGTGCATATAAACACATACACAGGAACGTGTGTACCTATGAACTCTACATGTAAATCGAGACCCAGTCTTCCTGGTAGTCTAGGCCTATAGTCCCAACTGCTACTGAGGCTAAGGCAAGAAGAACTGAAGTCAAAGTATGCTTGGTCTACAGAAGAAGATGGAGGTCAGTCTGTATATTTAGTGAGAACATATCTCAAAATGAAAAACAAAAGGGGGTTTGAGATGAGTGGTAAAGCACTTCTCGAGCATCTTCCAGGGCTTAGAATCTAGGCCTCAGCTTTGAAATCTTATCTACATATAATGATTAAGTGAATCAATAAAGTGGTATTCTACAGTTATCACTGGACTTCTTATGTAGGAAGTTGTTGTGTTATCTTTATCCAAATCTCAAAACAGCTAACAATACTTAAATTTTCAGGTCTAGAGGAGAAGAATGATTTGCTCAAGGTTATCCTGGCTCTTGATGAGGCTAACTAGAGCCTAAGCAGTCTGAATTTCTATGCTCCACTCCGCCTGCACGTCATTTCATTTCTGACAAGTCTTTGTTTCCCATGCAATGTCAATGCCTAAGTTGGCAGTACTGTCTCAACAAGTGCAGCATGTCATCAGTTCATTTCAATTAGCTCTAGGATGGCAGGTAGATTCTTGCCTAAAAAGCCAGAGTATTTTACCTTGAGTGGAGCAGGGAAGCAGAAGATTCCATGCCCCGCATCCTCATCTCATGCTAGTAAGTCAGGATGCTGCCATACCTGAAGATGAACCAAAATTTCACTTTCTAAGGTCCTCTCCCTCAATGGTTATGTTGCTCATTTACTTCTACTCTCTCCATTGTGGATTCTCCTCTCTCTCTCTCTCTCTCTCTCTCTCATCACTTTTTTTCCTTATGAGTCAAAGAGCTATGTTTATTCCCTGGAAAGAAATCCAAAATTGTTCCTAGAGCAATTGTTATTAGAAACTCTCAGGTGACCTTCAACTGACAAATCTCTCTTCTAATTAATCATCAGGTCCCAAGCCAGAGTTCTGGACAATATCTTCAACCCTTTTATCTCCTTCATCTCTCTCTCACACTCTCTCTCTCTCTCTCTCTCTCTCTCTCTCTCTCTTCTCCCTAGTGTCTCTCATCCCTTTCCCCTTGACCTCAGTGTGGAGATTAATGGATGGATCTAAAGTGTTCACAATTAGAGACAAGGACACTTGGTTGTTGAGCGTCTCTAACTTATTGTCCAAACTTGTAACCTTTGGAGGGAGAAAAAAAGGACACTACCAATAACTCCCATGAGGAGGGCACTTGTATGATGTGGGTTTGCACTTTGGCAGTGAAAATGAGGGAGTAAATAACACTTCAGACCCTTACCAGGTCCCCCAAATCTGAAGCCTCATCAGTCCTTACCATCAAATCAATTTTATCCTCCCTCAGGGAGCAGGCAACACCACTGGAGGTAGAATTCAGATGTATATCTCCTTCCTCATTTTACCCCCTTTAGGATTTTGTTCTGCATTGTTAAGTTAAAATGCACGGCAATAATGTCAACCTCTGTTGACCATTATGATTGTCTGGTTTGATTGTTAACTTGAGTGGATTAAAGCACCTAGGGGATTAGTGAGGAACAGCTCTTCGTGGGTGTGTTTGTGAGGTATTTCCAGAGACAAGTCAACACGGAGTACATGCACACAGAAGGCCTCTGATGCTTAGTCTGCATAGGAAGGAAGACATTGTCAGTTTCTTTAAGGTTTTCTACAAACTTACCCCTGAGCTGTTCTCCTAGGAAGGAAACAGAACATGTATCTTTTCTCATAGTCATCATAGGCAAAGTAGTGATGGCTTTCTTAGCTGACTTAGAATGATTTTAAAGGTAAGAAACAGTCCTTAATAGGCTCATTGTAGATGAACGGTGGTTCTAAAACTTCTCAGTGATTGTGTGTGTGTGTGAGAGACCAGCTTGCCAACAGTTGCCTGTAAGAACTGGCAGTCCACTGTGGCTCCTGTTGGCAGTAGCCTCTCCTGGAACACTGTACCTTCACTGCAGTGGCCACAGTAAAGCTGTGGTCCACATCTCAAAGCCAGGGCCCATCTCACTTCTTGGGAATATGGGGCCTGGAAATTACGTCTCTTCCCTTGGCTTTGCCACTGTCCTGGTTTTTTTGTTTGTCTTTTTTTTTTTTTTTTTTTTTTTTTTTTTTTTTTGTCAAATTGACATAAGCTATAATTATCTGGGAAGAGGAATCTCAATTAAGAAAATGTCTCCATTAAATTGCCTGTAGGGAAGACTTGATTAATGATTGATGTAAGAAGGCCTGGCTTACTGTGGGTAGTGCCATACCTTGAAGATGGTCCTGGTTGGGACAAGGAAGCAAGCTGAGCAAGCCAGGGGGAGCAAACCAGGAAGCAGCGTTCCACCATTGCCTCTGCTTCAGTTCCTTCCTCAGTCCCTGCCCTTATCTCCCTCGGGTATGGATAGTGACTTAAGAGCTGTAAGATGAAAGAAACTTTTTCCTCTCCAAGTTGTTTTTGGTTATGGTCTTTGTCATAGTAACAGAGAGCAAATTAGGACAGTCACCATACCTCATATTCCCAAAGGTTTCCCCTGGATCCTCATAGCATGATAGCGTTAAAGAAATTGATATTTAATAAGAACTGCTACCAATGTCATTTCCTTATAAGTAACTCTAATTTTATAGCCAATTCTCATAGGTATTTGGAGAGGACAATGAAAAAAAAATGCATTTTTGAGATTGTATTCCTCTAAAATGTGACTTATTTTTCTTTCTCTTCAGTTACATTCTTATATCAGCAGGGAGGGAGGAGGCACTGTATGCATGGAAGGGGCCCTTGGGTCCACTGTGATGAGATACTGTGTACCAGCAGGGTTACAAGGAAGAGGGAAAGTGGCCTTGGTGCTGTGAATAGTAAATCTCTGTAACCAAATATTGGGGTGTTTGACAATAACTTTCTAATCAGCTTCTGAGCTCTGTCAGTTCCCAAAGACAGAGTGAAAAACCAAAAAAACACCCTAATGGGTCACAAACACGTCTGTGTTGCTTAAATAGACCCTTTCTCTTCCACCTCCTATATATGGTATCATATTCTCCTCGGTCCATAGGCACTTCGTAATTATTGACTGAACTGCTTTCATGATACCTGTCATATAGGTCCACAACATTCTGCCAGGAAATGTCTCTGCTTTTTTTTTTCCCAGATAGAGAGGGAGAGTGAAGATAATTTCAGCTCAGAGGGAGTTCCCCAAGTTTAGAGGGTAAATAGTGCTGCATCAGCCTGGGAGTGCTCAGCCGGACTTGTCCCAGCAGCAGCGTTAGCTGCCGCCACCTGGTGTCAGGGTCAGTGAATGGCAAGTGTCTGGTTCCAGAGGTTAGGATCAGATGGGATTCTGTATGGTCACAGTAATCCGGGATCAAGACATTCTTATCTTCTGAGAAGCTGAGGCGTTAGAATAATGCATGATCTAATCTCGTACTAGGGTGGAGGTTCTTCTATGAGAAAGGCTTCAAATATTTGTTTGACATAAACATGTTTTACTACAAACACATCATGTCATAAACCTCCATTTCTGTTAATGCCTGGTTGGTCTCTCTTAATCTTTGATAAAAAATGAATATATTCATGTTTTCTTCTTATACTTCTAAAAATAAGGTCAGTCCAAACAAGGTTAAGTAAATTTTTCAGTACATGCTCTGTAAAGCATGATCTAGGAGGAGCTATATGCATGTGTATTTATAAATGCGTGCCTGTGTTAGTATATTTGTGCATGCAAGTGAACATGTGTGTGTGTGTGTGTGTGTGTGTGAATATGTGTGCAGCTACTGTAAAATCAATCCCACATAAAGCTGTTGAGAGACTGATACAGGAAAGAAAGTCTATCATCCTTTCTCATTCTTCTAGAACTCCTTCTGCCTTCTTACCATTACTTCTTTCACATTTTGCTATTAAAACCAACACCCATCCAGGTGGTGGTGGTACATGTCTTTAATACCAGAACTCAGGAGGCAGAGCCAGGTGGATCCCTGTGAGTTGAAGACCAGCATGGTCTACAGAGTGAATTCTAAGACAGCCAGAGTTACAACAGAGAACCCCTGTCTCAAGAAACCAAAAATAAATCAATAAATAAAAATTAAAACCAACACTCTTTACCTATGCATCTTTTAAAAAGCTGTTTCATAAACTTAAACTTCTTCCTTCCCAATCCTCCTACCCATTAAGTACACTACATAATTTGACATAAAAACTAGGAAACAAAGTAGTTGAAATATCCCATCTGTGCTGAGCCCAAATGCCAAAATATGTGCCCCTTTGTAACGCCGTCAGCAAGACCACTTACATTTCTGATGCTGGTCTAAGCATTTGGGCTGGGATATCCACATGACAGTGTAATTGGAAAAAGAAATGAATGTTTGCCTTTGGTTTCGTTTTATTGCTTCTCAGAAGAAAGCTCCCCATAATAATTTTCTGGTTCAGTTCTCTACTCTTGAGCCATGGGTGGCACAGGCTGCGGAGAGCTGGGTGAGGAGGAGTGGTCTAATGTGACATGCACTGTTCTTACGGGAGGGTGGCTTGAAAGGGCCACAACATGGAATCCTTTTATTTGAACACCTAAATTTAACTTTTATAAAATGATTAGAACTCGGTTAATCTGTAAAGAATGAGATCCCTCACACACCGATGATGTTTGAGGAAATGTAAAACAAAACAAAGGAAAAACCTAAACCCGGGTGTTTTGAATGAAAATGTAGTAGCTGAGACAAGCTTATGGGAGACTCACTGCTGTAGTCAACATGTGCTCTGAGTCACTAAATCAGGAGCCTCTGGGCCTGATGATGTATAGCCTCCATCCAGAAGCCAGAGGCGAATCTCCTCTGATGCTCCAGTGTTGCTACCATTCACTTTCTAGGGACCACTCTAGTCCCTGCTCTGGAAGCCATCTACCCCCTGTTTTGGGAATGGGACAGTGGATGAAGCTAGTGTTTTCCTGGCAAGGCTGCAGTGCAGTTGGAAGAAAGCCAATTAAAGCAGTGTTCTGGTACCAGTGACTTTAACCAGGGACAAACCTTTAGATCTAGCCACTCTTTAAGATTTCCCCCGCGCACACATATCCCTCTTGTACAGCCATGCAGGCTCTTTTTAGAGAGAAAGATACAATTAAGGCCTTTTCTTCTTCTTTTGAGACTGGACTCAGAAGACGTCTCCAGAAAGTACCCCCCTTCTTGACTCCTTGTCTTCAAGTCTGCCCTTACAAGGCATTAAGGACCTACTCTATGTTTGTTATTTCTATGACTCTTTGTACTGAAATGGTACATAGTGACCTGTGGTGGTTTGAATGAGAATGGCCCCTAGAGACACAAATGTTGAATACTTGGTCCCTAGTTGATGGAACTGCTGGGGAAGGATTAGGAGGTGTGACCTTATTGGAGAAGGTATATCACCTTGTATCACCTGACAGTGTGGAGAAAAGAGGAGGGCAAACTTCCATGCATCAGAATCCTCCCACTGTCTCCAGTGCTTTCTCTGCCTCAGATTGCAGTTTAAGGTGAGCTATGGTAGGACCAAACAGGACTGGCAAAAAAAAAAAAAAGTCCTAATGATATTCCAATATACTCATAGATCGGTCCCTTGTCAACAGTCCTTATCAGAGAGGCTTCCTCTGGCAGCAGAGGGAAGCAGATGTAGAGACCCACAGAGAAACATTATGTGAAGAGAGAGTCTAAATTGGTGGGCTCCATAGCTTCCCCCTCCTGGGAGTCCAGGGAACCTCTGAGAAGAGTGAGAGGAAGGCTTGTGGGAGTCAGAGGGGACATAAGACACCAGGAAAACATAGTCAACGGAATCAACTAGGCAGGGCTCATATGGGTTCACAGAGACTGAAGCAGCCATCATGGAGCCTTCATGGGTCTGTTCCAGGTCCTCTGCATGTATTAAGACTGTTAGCTTGGTGTTTTGGTGGAGTACTAACAGTGGCAGCAGGTGTGTCTCTGACTCTTTTGCTGGCTCTTGGGACTCTTTTCCACCTATCAGGTTGCCTTGTCCAGCCCTGATATGAGAGTTTTTGTCTTGTCTTATTGTATCTTGTTTTGTCATGTTTGGTTGTTGTCTCTTGGAGGCCTGTTTTTTTTCTGAAGGGAAATGGAGGGGGAGTGGATGTGAGGGGGCACTGGGAGGAGTGGAGGGATGGGAAACTGTGTTTGGGGTGTTTTGTATGAGAAAAGAATCTACTTAATAAAAATATGAGCTTTTAGCTGTTGCTGTAGCCACCTGCCACCTGCTACCTCTGAAAACATCATAAACCCACACACATATGCACATGAACCACACATACATGTGCCAACACAAGTATGGAAACAGCATACCTACATACACATATACTTAGTAAAGCATGAAAGCAGAGTTATGTGACATTCCTTGAGTAGAAGGGCTGTTTTGTGTCTTTGGTTCCTTCTACACAGCCATGCCCCTAGAAATCAGACAGGAAAATCAGAGTTCTCCTGAACCAGGGATGGCACTTAAATAGGCACAGGAGGAATGCATGGTAAGGGGGAAGGTGTGGTAGACACGGATGTAAACATAGCATAAAGATGTTTGCGAGATCCTGCTGTATTCCGTGTGGGGAAATAGGTAGGTACCAACAAATCCAATTCTCACAACCCCAAAACAAAAGGGGTGGGACGTAATGAAACGAGGCAGTACATTCTCACTCTGTGCTGGATTTACAGGCAAGTTTATGCTGACAGATGGATGGCATAAAATGAAAATGGGTTTTCAAGTGATATTACAAAGGAAGACACTACAATGGCCTTTTCCTGATTAGTCAGAAGATTAAGAGCTAAAGAACGGCAGATCTAAAGCAGCTTCTTGGCTTAGACAGAAAAATTTATCCCAGCTTAACAAACAAAAAAAGGGAGCAGAAAAGCATTTGCTATTTTTAGCAGTTTGCAAATAGCTTGGTGTCACTCAAAGGGGAGTGAGAATTACCAAGGAAGTTGATTGTCCTGCAGCTCAGAGTGACCACTGCCATCAGGACACAGGACAGATCAGTAGCTTTCATCAAATTGAAAGAGAACATAAGGAATATGTGCTTATCATCCTATATGTCCACAGTTCAATAGGTAGGAAAATGCATAGCTCACAGATATAAAACCTTAGCGAAACTGTTCCTGTCTGTATCCACCTCCCTAGACATTGTCTAGATACAGATGGACAAGTCCAATTGGTTAGCATGGAACTTAAAAAGCAAAAGGTGGTCCATGGAGTGACCTCATTAGACCAACTTGTCTTTGAAGGTTATTAGACTCTGTAAATTCATAGGCAGTGTCTCTTCTTATCTTAATATTGCAAGGTGTCCTATGTAATCATTCCTTTCCAATATTTTTGAGCATTTTAAGTCCTCATAGACTGGATGCCTGTTGGCACATTTTCTTTCTCTGACCTCTTAAGAAGGGCAGCTTCCAGAAAGAGACGGGGATAGAGCTAAGCTGTAAATTATGTGTCTTGGAAAAATGTGAAGTAGCCCTAGGCAGGCTCTCATATAATGAGGTGGAAGACATTGGGGATGGTTTTGAGAGGAAGAAACTGAATGCAAGCTCAGAGGTTTGATTACAATAAAGGGAGAAGATGAGGAAGTCAGAGTTGTCAGGAGGCCATGACTCAGAGAAGATTGACTGGTTCTAACTTATTCAGTAAGTACTCTGTATCTTCTGGTTCTTTGTTTGTAGACAATCAACCTCAGATCAAAAATATCCCATCTGTAATGAACCTGGGCAGACTTTTAGCCTCAGAACAATATTGTATCAGGAATTATCAGTAATCTAGAGGTGATTTAAAGCATGTTGGGAAATGCACATAATTAAATGCACATACAGTGCTGCTTTACATAAAAGATGTGAGCATCTTGGTATTTTGGTGTCATCGTATGGTCCTGGAAGCAATCCTCTATGGATCCAAGAATGCCAATGTTACGTCTCAGAAACTAACTTACCTAAGATTGAGTGGAAACTCTTCAAATCTCTGTTCCTTGTGCTAGGGATACAGCTCATCGGTTCAACATTTGTCTAGCATTCTTGAGTGCCTGGGTTCAATCACAGGTACCACATGCCAAAACAAAGCTAAACTTTGAGTCTGTTCTGCAACATCAGTCAACTAGATTTACTTAAGACATCAGCATCTTTTCAAGGCTATAGGAGGAGAACCTATCCCTACACAACTGAGGATGCGACCTAAGTGCCTAACGCAGTGCAGCTACATGTAAATCCTCTGAGAACCTTATTAATAACCAGTGAGGAGAAAATTGCCTTGCACTTTTATTAAGCCCCATGGAACACCTAGTGAGAACTACTGGGTACACACGAATCACTATCAAAATCTGTTTCAACCATCTGTTTTCCTACCTCTTTTTCACTCCGATGTTTTTCTTATGTGTATTCCATGCTCACAACAACACTCTATTTTAAAATAACCAAGATGTTATGACTAAAAATGCCAGGGGTATCTATTCAGTTTATGAGAGAAACTGCTTTCTAAAGAGGAGCGAGTTTTACGTTGTGTGGAAGAAGGCAACATTTCTATGAATATTATAGTTGCACTAAGAAAATCACCAACTACTTTCATTAGAAGAGTGTGTGACAAGGTTTGTATTTGTTTGTGTAATTGAATTCAATGCTACTGAAATCTGTCAAACCTGAAAGCTGCTGAAGACCACATTTTTTTTACAGTTAGGAAAATCATCTAAGAGACTGTTTGCCTGCCTCTGTGGATCGGGTCTTCTGCTGACCGTAAAGAGTCCTAATTTCATCATTCGATGATTGTACAGAGTGTTTTGCACCAAACAGCACCTGCCAAGGTAATTTAATTTTGTTTTGCAGGGGAGAAAGCGGGGCAGTTTAAGCACAGTTCCTGCTTACGATGTGTCTGTCTTCCGGTTCACTGTTTCCCACTTGGTGTCTGCTGTTTAGATGTCAGTAACTTTAAGATGTAACACAGGTCTGTATTCTCTTTCTAGTCCCTGCCTCATCCTCAGACCTGCCCGTCCCATTTGAGTAATAGATTCAGATTGCTGCAGAAGTCTCACTGGATATTCAAGGTACCTTTAACATGCTAGCTTTCTCCGTCTCTCACCTGGGTTCACCTTGGTTGATTGACATATAAATCTCCCAAGAATTCTCCTCTGGGATGGCGCCATGTGGTATGAGTAGACTTACCCCTAAGACAGAAAAAGCCAAGAGATCATTTGAGATACCCCAATTATTTTGAAGTATGCTATTTGGCCACCTTATAGATACCCACACAGAGGATTTTCTCCTGTCAGTTTATGATTTATAAATAAAAAACACCGAAGACCTTTAAAAAACATGGGAAAGAACTTGTTCTATATCAGTGGCCAAAAGAGAGCATATTCAATATTCATTTTTATCTGAAATCTTGTGAGCATCATTCAGTTCTCTTAAAAGACTGGTTATCTTAAGGCCAGGCACTACCAAATATACCCGAGAACATAAGATGTTATCAAGCCATCAAAATTAAAAAAAAAGTGTAGTTATATATCTTGTTTTCATTTCCAGAAACGATATCTTGGATGATGAGTAAACTAATAATTTTCTTGAAACTGAAATGAAATTCTCTTATAAGCTATATCTGGAAGTAAGTTAAGGAAGGTATTGTGTGAACTACTGTATTTTTAAAAAATAATTAGAAAAAAAAAACATGTATCTGACAAGTTTGGGAATATACTAGATCTTTGTGTAATCGATATGACTTTAGATTTGCAAACAGCAGCTGTAGAGTTGAGACAGTAACAGTGACGTAACCATACCCATGCCTATGTCATCGTGAAGCTATACCACTGCATCTGCAATGTTCCAAATTTCTTGTTTAGAGCTATGAAGGAAACACTTTACTTTGGACAAAGAAAGACACCTGAAACAGCCAGGAATCTTCTTAATGTGACTTTCTGTTTATAAAAAGTAATGAACTAGAGAAATATTAAGAGCATCACACAAAACAAAATCTCTGAGCATCCTCCTATGTTTTGAATAAAGCAGCTTTCACCCTTTTCCCTTTTGTTAGAGATAATTGCAGTGGAGGCTTGCAAGTTGCTGTTGACAAGCTTTCCTGTTCTTCTCTCTCTGTGTTAACAGCTGTGGAGTCAAGGAATGGGAGACTTATTGTGAACCAAGTCATTTGTGATTCATGTTTGCGTAAGTATTCAGTAACATGCTAGTAATCATCAATATCCTCCACGAGAAATAAGAATGGGGTGCATTAATTCCCATCCCAGATTTTCAGTGAAGAGATGCATTTACATTGTGCACCTTTTTCAATAATAGGATAGCTGTAATTGACATGCTTTGAGACCTCCAAACAGATGTTCCTTCCATTTCCTATTCTTCCTGAAACGTAACTGCCAAACGCCAAGTCTCCCAGTGTGACTTGGGATATTCAGGGTGTTAATATGTCACCTTTAACCTATGCCCTAGTCATTCATCCTTGTCTTGTTTGTCACCTGTCTCTCTGCTGCCTCTCTTTCAGAATCTTTATGCCATGATGACAAAGAAACGTGAAGACTTATCTGTAGAAGCTCAGTAGTCCATCAGGCAACATGTCACATTACATCAATAAGACTTAGCACAGTACCTGACATGAGTATGAAATGTATGCAAAAGATTCAAAATTCCCAGTATAAAACCAGCCTCTGAGTTATACTGTGTTGTACAGACCATCATTGCCTGGGGCTGTTTGTGGAACCTATCATATCCCATTTCTTTCAAGTAAGCTAAATTCCTTATGTTTAGATTGAAGCATTATTCATGATATTCCCAAATTCAACATGAATGAAGAAGCTCATTCATTGGTTCTTTAATTTTTTTTTCATTCTCCTCCAATCATAAATTATATTAGCCTTCCAACATACTTCCTACCCAAACATATACATTGCCCATGGTGGCTGCAGACAATTAATCATAGGAACAAGGCTTGTGGGGCAATGGACATTAGTGTGTTTGTGGCAAGTTGCAGATTATGAAAAGTAAACACAGTGGGAAGGTTTTATGCCTGTGGCCCCTTAAATAGTCTCTACTTGCAACATGTCAGTCACCAGTTATTTCTGATTAAAAAAAAAATGCAGCTCCCCCACTCCACATGCTACCCTGACCTAATTTCTTATATAGAAACAGAACCACCTGTCTGACTTTCCACTTTCATATTTTGCATAATGAATGATACCCAGAGTGCATTGCCTGGCAATTCGGGATGGATGGCATTAGGGCAATGTAATTTCTGTGCCATGCTTTCTGTATACTTTAGTTCCCAGGGGCATAGTTTGCATTTCTGCCCTGAAAATAACAAGGAACGTGTCTTGATTTCCCGCACTTATTTTTTCTAAAACTCATTTGCAATGTGCAGCTTCAATCTTGTCCAGTGGTTCTTGTCAGGAGACTTAAAAACATCTGGTCCATGGTGGAACTGGGTGGAAACCACTGGCAAGCTATCAGCGTTTTAGTTTTCAACATGAATGTTCCTCAAGAAAGAGACAATGGAAAAGGGACATTTCTCATTCATCCTGGTTCTCATCTCCTTGTTTTCTTTGTTGAAAATTAAGCAAATATAGGCAATGACTAGTTTGGTCTTGGCACTCTCTCAACATCTATACATATATAGACACATATGTACCCTGTACATATGCTTCCTAAAAAAATGATGAAAGCAGGGAGGAATAGCAACGATAAAGGCATGGTGACTCACTGGCTTCATATGACTCTGATTTTACATCCTACTCTTTCGGAGAACAAGGGATAGATGCTCCATTTTCTTTACAAATACATATGATAAACATGGTTGGCTACTTCTTTCTACACAGAGTCTACTATTGGTCAGTTATCCTCCAGAGTCACAAGTTAGAGGGTCACCACATACTGATACTCATATGGGACACTCAAACACTGTTATCAAGAATCCTAGTGTGCCCAAAAGGCGGGCAAGGAAGATTTGGAGAACAACTTTGCTATTAGAGTTGCAGCGGAGGCTAGTTTTCAGAAATAAGGTGTATTTTGGAACAGTGTATTGGAGGACACTACTAATCTTGGAGAGAACAAGGCAACATCTATCAATTTAAGAAGAAGTTCAGTTTCAAGTCACTAAGCCGCCAGACAGGTAAGGTAGCTGTAGTCCTAGTCTGAGACTGATCCTAGCACAGATTTCATTTTATGGGATAAAATGGTGGTCATTTCCACATTTTGAGCGCTGGTGGTTATTCAATTTCTGTGTAAGACCATGGCCACATCCAATGGTCCTGACCCTCTCAGCTGTCAACATCTACCATGTGACTCACTGCATTATCTCATGGCTTAGGGCTCTGAAGAGAAACCAGTTGCTTTTCCCTCTACTCAGGTCTCAGACAGCAACCCTGAAGATGAGGTTTATAGCTAGGATGACATTTTTAAAGTGATCTGTGCCAGAGATCTGAAATATTCAATGCAAACATCCAGAAAATCTCTTTTAAAATGCAAAGGATGGAAACACATACTTTGAAATTAGTTGCGCTTATGGCCTAGTCCTGGAACTGATATTTAAATTTCAAAGAGGAATAATGCAATGACTCATCACATCATCATTGCTTGCTGAGAACCAATGCAATAATAATTTTAAAAGAACCAGTGAAATTACCAAAGGTCACTGGCGTGGAGAGTGCTCATAGGCCAGAGAATGAGAAATGTGACTGTACTAACAGTAAATTATTTGTCAGTATGCACGTGTGCTTTGGGTAAACACAGTACTTGTCAGCTATAGCAAAGAATCCTTACCATGCTCAAGGTAACTTTATTCTAAAGGGTCTCAAGCCTGCTAGCCTACCCGCATAGCCTGATAGCCACATGAAAAAGATGGCTATCAACAACATCAAACATGATGTTCTGTCCCTGCAAGCACAGAGAAGGCTAGGTCCTATTTCAGTTGCAGTTCTGAGCTGCTGTGAACCCTAAGTGCAGCCACAGCATTTTCTGCCCTCCCCAAAATGAATCTGATGGATGTTATTGCATACTTATGAATGTATTTACACAAACAAGGGAAATATGCAAACACACTTACCACCCACCTGTATTTGGCATTACTAAGCGCCCCCCTAAATGGCCAAAGACACCAGTTGTCCTCAGCTCTGTCCTTGTGGGTAGTGATGACAGATTTTGGATGTACGGCATTTTGTTTCTGGGATGTATTGTACTAAAGCCACGGTTGTTTCCATGGGGAAAGGTCCCAGAGTGATTCTTGCCATGGTACTCAGCTCTCTCAGACACTCCTAAGGAAACCATGAATGAGCTCTGGACTTTGACTTTGATGTCAGACAGAGGGTTGAAGAGTGAGGACTCTGTCATGAGCTCCTTGTCCAGCGGATCCTGCAGACAGATGGGCCCACTGTATGTCCGGCTCACTGTCAGGTCTGGCTGCATGGCAGGATTCAGGAGTAGAGAGTTTCCTGGGAAGGAAAAATTGATCTGTCACTCATACTCTAAAAGACACCTCCATTTCTCTCTTGCAGTTGCCTCTATTAATGGCAAAACACCCTGCATGGGCATCGGCTGTTCTGATTGGCTTCAGCTGTCCCTACTCATCAGGATGGAGCCACACATGGGGACCTCTGACCTTCCAGTCGTTTTCTGACCTTCACATGCTAAGCGTTTACATGTCTCCTTTTCAAGACAAGCACTGGTTTTTCTGACACTGGGTTGGGAATCTGCCTCAGGTAGTGCTTGTGTGATTATTTTAACTGGCATAGAAAAGGTAACAAAAGAAACCAGAGAGATGTCTTGCAATCCAGTTTGGAGCAAAATAACATCTGTTCCTTTTAAACAGCAAGAGACACCACAGTGTGGTGGCTCTCAGCGCTGCTTACACGAGCCCACAGAGGCTGCGGAAAATTCCTTATGGAATTCTTAGCGGTTCCTGGAGCTGGGGAGGAAACGTGCTTTGCAGCAAATAGTTTAGGGGACTTTATGAATCTATGTCTGAGGAGCCAAAGTCCTTGAACATCACATATGTCACTCTGTGAGGGAAAGTATGCACCAGCAGGGAGTGGCTTGGATTGTATATGGGGAGCATCTCAGAAAGGTAGCCTTTTAAGCTTAAAAGAATCTCCATAAAAACAGAAGAAATCAGACTAGCACCTTAGTCATCTGTTGGGCTCACCATTTTTCTCCCAAGCTAAACATTAAAAAGAAGGTTGTGATATTTTTTCATGGTAAAATAATCCCATTTATTAGTAAATAACAGAATAACCCTCACTCCCCAGCTTCCCACCCATATCAGTTCGTCAATATGACAGCTCAAATTGAAACCCAAATCATATTAAACAATTTCCCTTTGGGGCCTGACCAAAAAAAAAAAAAATGGTTTCTGTGGTATTTTGAAAATGTTTCAATGTAGGCTGTATTGTATTGTTTCTATTGTTTTTCTGATTTCTTAATTTGTAAGAGTGCCAAAAGGGGATGTGTCACCTTGGCTTTTCCCACCCTTGTTGAGATGTACAAAAAACCAAGAATCACAGGGAAAATAAACAAATGAGATGAGATAATGCAGCTCTAATGGCCCTTTGTTGAAGCCCTCCCTCCACATCAGGCTGCTGTGTTGAGACACAGCCACCAGAAAGCAGTCATTTTTAACAGACTTATACCAAGTTCAATTGGTGATGGCCTTGCTCTTGTCTGTGGTCTTCCCAAGGAAAACATGGGGTGGAAGAACACATTTGAAAACAGCTTGAAATAGGGGTTTCCATGGAGACTTCAAAAACTCATATCCCCAATTCTCCTGGCTATTTGATCACAAACCCCCATCTTTGGAAGCTTAATTTTTGGCTACTCTTAAGAGACTTTCCTATCTTGCCTAGGAAAAAATATTTCTGAAACTTAGCACAGACATAGAAAAATGCCTGGTTAGAGAAGGATGTACAAGGCTGAGCGTGTGGCTCAGTGGTAGAAAGTTTGCCTAGCATATGTCCTGGGTCCTCTCACCACACACACACACACACACACACACACACACACACACACACACACACACACACACTCACATGCAAAGGTGTACAGTTAAAAACATGGCTGCCAACTTGATTGAAGCCTGATTAGGGCCAGTAATACTCCCCTCTCCCACAACTGTGCAGACCTCTGGTTATCCCTGTGTTCTCTTTAGAAACCTGTTTTCTTCATTTAATCTATACAGTTTGTCTGTATGCCTGACTTTTTGCCATCCTTCCATACCTCCCATCTATCTTCTTATCTATTTACTTTGCATTGCTAGGCATTGGACCCAGGGATATACATATGCTGCACAGGTATTCTATCACACCACAGCCCATTATACTGGTAATGGTTAGTTTTAATTTAACTGTCAACTCAGTGCAATATAGAATCACCTGAAAAAAAGAGTCTCAGTGAGGGATTATCAAGACCAGATTGACCTGGAGGCAAGTCTGTAGGGCACTGTCTTGATTATATTAATAGATATGGGAAGCACCTGATCACTATGGCGGCCTCATTCCCCGGCTTTGGGTCTTGAACTGTTTAGGAGCAGAGAAGAACACAAGGCTTCTTTTCTCTCTGCTACAGATGGGATGAGATTAGCTGCTTCAAATGCTGACTTTGATCTCCCAGCAATGATGCAACTTCATTTGCAATTGTAAGCCAAATAAACCCTCTTCCCTTTAAGTTTCTTTTCAGTCCGGGTACTTCATTATAATTTTATTACAGAAATGAAACTAGGAACTCATTCTTCTTAACATTCTTACTGCTCCCCTGCCTGGGGTCCTGGACATGTTGTTCATGAAGATAATATATTGAAGGCAATGGAGATAAAAGCCACGGTCTATAAAAATGAGGTTCATTGTCATTGGATACGGGGAGAGTTAAAAAAAGATCTCTTTTTTTTGTCCCTTCTCATGATATTTATGAGATTCTTAGCTAAAACTAAACAGAATTGTCAGGTGATCTGATAAGATGATTCTCTTAGAGATTCACAATATACTGACATTCTGAGTCACTCCTCCATGAGGAGATGTGTTTAATTTATGTAAATTGCTGGTCCCCAAATGTGTTCAGGATCGGCAACCGCCCACCTCTCATATCTGTTATTTGCTGCTCCATAGAGCATGCTGACATCCTATGATCAGAGGACACGTGACCATCTAGAGCTATATTCAGAATATGAGCTCTTCCCAAATGCCAGGGGCTTCCCCATGTTATTCTAGGCTAATTTGTTTTCACAAGAACACCATGAGGAGGATGTTTAGCATTCTCATTTATAGTTGTGAAGTAGTGACTCAGAATAACTGTTTTGCTCCATAGCAGTTTCATACTCTAATATAATTGACTTTAAAGCAAGTATACGATACTGGATAACAATTGTGGCCTAACACTGAGGTGCCCAGAAATAAAAGCTAAGGGGAGAAACCTACCTCTCCTAGTCATGTCTCAGTTGCTTGTGATAGCAGGCTTGGGTTTCTACTTCAGCATCTTGTCTCCCCAAAAGATGCTGAGTACATAAAAATGCTCAATCTCTGTGATAGGCAATACCCACACAATGAAGAGAAATAAATGAGACAATGTAGATAATGAGGGTCAACGTAGAAAACTTCACCTATGAAGGAAATTGTTTCTTTTTGCCTAAAATTAAAGCCAAATGTGTTTTATCCCTACATTGTATTCAGGAATAGGTTTGGTTCATAGTAGGGAATGAAATGACTCTCTGTTTTGAAAAAGAGCATGGCTGTGCATTGACACGAAAGAGTTTTCTTCCCCTACAGCAACAGATTGGTTAGACTTGGCAATAACTGAAAGTCATCTAGGATGCCATTTCATTGTGTCCCTGTCTAACTGACCCTTCTGACATCTTCTAGACTGTTTTTTACATATTTGAAATTGAAGAACTTAGAAGCAAACATGTAATAAAGGTTTCTGGGAAGTTACAGTCTAGGCCCGTGTCCTTAATCATTAGTACTCAGTATTTTAGTTAATGATATTAAATATATAAACTAAAACCAGGTTACTTTAAAGATAAAGTTAGATAATTTGGGAGTCAGGAACTCATTAAGTGCACCATACATCGAAGGTTGAGCTACTTCTCTGAAATGATGCCAATAATAAATTGAGATCCATACATCCTCACAGTTGCTGAGGACCAACAAGATCATTTATTCAAATTTGGTGTTTTAGTGAACTGAAACAATTTGGTAGCGGCTCCCCATACCAAGAGCTGCCTTCACACAGGGCCAAGAACATGGGGACACCCGTGTGAGTGCAGCCCATGGTCCTGAGGATGAGGTGCTGGGGAACCTATGCCGCTGACCTTGACGAACTGTTTTGAAGTTGAAGGTCTGGAAGCCACCTGTCAATGCAGAAGAGTCAATGACGTCCACGCCATAGTCACTGTGGCTCCGTCTGTAGAGGGTGACTCCAATGACCAGGACCGCAACGGCCACGACAGCTGCACCCAAGCCCGAGTACAAAGCAATGTCACTGGCATTCTCAATGCCTGAAAGACACAAGAGAAGTCTTAAGTGGCTAACATGGGCTCAAGCCATAGAGCCACCCCAGGAGATAACACGATATGTTATTGGAATCTGGAGCCTACTGCTCAGAGAAAACCACACAGGAAGATAGCTAAAAGTTAGACTCTCATTCACACAATAGTCATGTTTCTAAAATTCCTTCTATAAGTTAGAGCAAGGCTAGCCAAATATCTTAACTGCATTAAGGTAGCTTACCATGTAATAGACTTGCACAGAATCAATTTTGCCAAGCACATAACATTTTTTCTAGTAAAAACAGACAACTCCTTAACTTATTTGAAGAAGTCATAGTTACCTGGAAAGTATTTTTATATTTAATTTTTATTTGAGGGAAAACAGACTCACACAATGACAAAGAAAAGAGTGACTTTTCCGCTCATGTGGGACTTGGGGCACATGCATTTGCCCCAAGCTGTCTATGGTAGGACACTAACATGGTCTGTAAGTTAAAAGACAAAAGATCAAGGTTTACAAATAAGTCAACTTTGATACAAATATTCAGCATTAGAGAGCAGCAATAACCTTGCTTTAGCATATGCAATCATCATGAGAGAAATTTTTATGTGAAACATGAATATCTTGGCTGTTAAGGGCTCTTTTGTCCATGGTAAATGTTTTCTGATACCAAGCCAACGCTAGACTCTAACACTTTATTGTTAGGGGGCTGTTCTCTCGGAGGGCACATGCTTTTTCTCCCATACCTCTCCTACTCCATCCTATTGAATGCATGGGCAAAGCAAAAATAAAAACGTTAGTTTGATTTTAGAATGTGGATGTCTCCCCAACACCCAGGATATGAGGCAACTGAATTCCCATTCTTTTCCAGATACATAGTGGGTGTGGCTCATCCCAGAAGCAGATTGATAATGTCTATTATAACTCAACATAGGAGAATTATCTGAAACAAGGTAATACTAAAAGAAGCATCATCTTCTCAAAGTGTGTGGGAAAGGAAGATGGCAAGAACTAACTACATAATGAATCTCCCAACAGATTATGTGGTTAGTACACGTAATGGGTTCAAAATAATTATTCTGTCACTCTGTGATGGGTTGTGGGGATAAAAGAAACACATCTTATATTTACCTTGTAATTGCACAACACTTTCTATGCATTTTCCCACACCCTAAAATGGTACTTATCTTATCAAATGGGTAATGCTAGCCACACAAGTAGAGTGAATTTATTTTCAACAAAGTTAGTGGGCTATAAAATAAGGTGTTACCAAATTAAAGAGCAAATGAGGGGATCAGGCAGAACCAGGCCAGCATTAGTGCAGTAAACACATAAAAAATAATGAGCAAAGAAGAGCGTAGCCATCAGAAGGAGTCAGAGCTGAAAGTCAGAAGATCCAAAGACATATTAAATAAGCAGAGTATCAGGAAGATGTGCCATGCAAAAGGGTACGACACAAAGCTTAGTTATAATCCCAGGATGGTCCAGTGGGGCTTGCAGACCTTCTGCTCTCACCACCCAGAACTGTGGGCAAAATGAACCACATCCACTGTAGAATCTCCATGCCTGCATGTCTTCTGTAGGAACAAGGAGGCATCCACCCACCTGCTTATGATCCCATCCCAGTGTTTCCTTGGAGAGAAGAATGATACCCAGGGCAGAGAGCACACTGAGCACAGCAGACACACCACACCAGGATATCAGACACACTGAGCAGACTCTGGATTGAGACCAGTCAGCTCTTTTCCTTCCTTGGGCATTGCTGAGCTGATATCAGCATTGAAAAGCTACTTCTGGGGAGCACACACCTCTTTTTTTTTTTTTTTTTTGGTTTTTTAGAAACAGGGTTTCTCTGTTGTAACTTTGGTTTTTCTGTAACTCATTCTGTTGGCCAGGCTGTCCTTGAACTCACAGAGATACGCTTGCCTCTGCCTTCCAAGTGCTGGGATTAAAGGAATGTGTCATTGCTGCCTGGCTAGCATGTACCTTCTTAACACAGGAGCAGATGCAGAGAAGTAGCTTGGCTATGTACTGACTGCAGCTGCTCCACTGCTGAGCTCATAAAGCAGAGACAAAGACATTCTTAGAGTCCCAAGTACTAAAACAGGAAGAATAGGAGCCATGGGGATTACCAGGATAAAGTGTTTGAGCTCAAAATGAAATTAATGAATGTCAGCACAGTGAGACAAATGGAGAAAAGGGAAAGCTGCCATTCCCTTCCCAGATTCCCATTTGTGTTCCTGATATACGGGTACTCAGAATTCTCATCACCCTTCCAGATCCGTTCCCTTTAGGATGACGTTAGATATGGCCCACCATGTTTTCTTTCACAGGAAAACTTGCAGAATCATTTGACTTAGTTATAAGAATTAAATGTTAAATTAAAAGTATTTTAAATGAGTAGAGGGAGCAGAGAGATGGCTCAATGCTTTGGACACTCATGCCAACAACTTGAGAGTTTGATTTCTAACACCCAGATTGGGTAACTGCCTATAACACCAGCTCTGGGGCATCTGATATCCACTCCCAGTCTCTGTAGGCACCTTCACTCACGTGGACAAACCAACAGAAGGACATGCATGGAATCATAATTAAAAGTACAAATAAATTCTTAAAAATATTGACTAGAGGGACTTTGGCAAAAGTGGGGATTGAAAGCATCTAGACTTGCTGGTGAGCACTGGCCCCCATAATGTTTATTCTGACACCTGGTAAAACTAGCAGCCACTGGGAAGGGATTCTACAGAAAGATGGACAAAGTGGTAAGGATTTTACAAGAATAATCTGGGAATCACAATGTTTAGGATGTAATAATTCCATCAGTTAAAAAAAAAATTGCTATGGGCCAACTTTGTCAAGAGTTTGAATGGAATTTACACACAATCCACATCTTTACCCACAGCTCAAATTCTGCCATCCTTCTTTCTTCTTTCTCTTCATTGTTCTCTTCTCTTCTTTATCTATCTGCTTGTGATGTGCATTACTTTTCTCCTCTGCCAACTGCTTTCTAATCTTTCCAAGAGTGTTGAGTGGCATTCCATATAGATTTCTGGGCAGCTAATAGAGATTCACTTTTTTGTGTTAGGACTGGGCTCACGAGGACCAAAGGTTTAGTTCCATGTCTTCTATGCTAGATTCATAGTAGAAGGGGAAAATCGTGTGTGTGTGTGTGTGTGTGTGTGTATGTCTGTCTGTCTGTCTATGATGACAGCTGGACTCCCACAAAGCCATGAAGAATCAACACATTCCAGTGTTTGCAGTCCACTGCACTCTCATGAAGAAGGCAATGGCCTGGCTGGAAGAAGTGGTCATGCTTTTCAGCTGAGCTGCCTATGAGCTGTAGAACTTTTGGGAACTCCTCTAGAGGTTAGAGTTCCCAAAATGCATTTCATATTGTACTTCTTATTGATAATTATCTCCGTGATAGTTGCATTGATCTTCCTAACTTCTTTAAACTCCTCATAAGCACTACAGTGCTATAATTTTCCATAGAACCTTGTTAATCATTGTGCACAACTACTTATTGATTGCTTGCCTGGCCTCTAACTAAGGGAGCACTATATATCTATATATCTATATCTATATCTATATCTATATCTATATCTATATCTATATATATATATATACACACACACACACACAGTCTTAGAGTGATTTTAGAACCTCTGCTTCAATAATTTTCTTTCCATTTCCATTTGCATATGTGTGATTATAACTACCAGTCTTCTCACAGACACAGTATTGCTGATTTGTTGGCTCAAAGGAATTTTGAACAAAAGCATTGGCTGAGCAAGGCTATAATGCCTTTGTGGTCATTGGACATGCCATGCCTTTCTATGTCATGAACAAGGCTTTGTTTATGTCTTCCTTCTTGTTCTCTTCATACCTGCTTTTCTTTTTCTAAGAGTCACAAAGCTTTAATAGGGAGTTTATGGAAGCCTCCAACATATCTGTGGGGGAAAAGTTATGTATAATCTACATCTATAGACAACACAAAAAATCAACCAAAATACCTGATTGAGAAACCTATTATTTCCAAGTTCAGAAGAAAACACGGCGGAATGTATGTATGCAGTGAGAAGCACCCACAGACAAATACCCAAAGAGAAAGAGGGAGTAGAATCTAGAGCCTTGGGAAGGAAAAGGCAGCATTCACTTCTTGGTGAGGGGTGTATAAGGAGTTGTTCAAGAAGAGACTAGCTCCACAGTAGGCCTCAATGGAGACCCATTTAGGAGGAAGTCAGTATACCAAGTCTTCTGCAATCTCTAACAGGAAAAGAAAGGGAAGATATGGTGTTTTATTATAGCAACCAGGTAAGGTAAGTATCTAGTTGGATATTAAAATGACCTTTCAATGACGGTTATTTAAAAATAGCTACATTTCTGAGGTAGATTATGAAATCTCCTTTCAAATAGACTCCAAAAACCAGCAGGACTTTATAAGAATCTGCAATTATTTTATTTTAGGATTTTTTCCCCTTTTTTATTAGATTTGGCTAGAAACCTTTCAAGGCTCCTTCATACTAACAACTTAGATAGCTTTAGGAATGACAGTCCTCTCTAGTCATTTGTGGTAACCAATGTCTCTGTCTATCTGATCTGCCCCATGTTTCCCGGATTCCAATGTAAAAGGCATACTAATTCTTCTTGCTGATGGAATTGAACACACACCACATGTTACAAATTGAACATATATCATATTTAACATATGAGAAGGCTGGAACTATCCTCAGGACTCAAGCTACAAAGAATTAACATTGAAGCATGGTCAATACCTTTCTATGATATTCTGCTTCTACTCCTAGAGGGTGTCCTAGAATGACCACTGCTTCTATTGTAGAAAGTAAGGCAAACAAACTTGAATTGCTAATGTAAGAGGCAGTGAACTTCTAAGGAATCCACATTTTAAAAAAATCAGAAAGAGAAGCCAGGGAGCAGCAAAACAAATGGAAGATACAAGAGCCAACTGCTGAGCCAGAATTCCACAGAAAGCCAACAAACTTCCAGCCCAGGAAGCAGCTTCAGTGCAGCCGGTGCTGTTGGCAGACAGACCAACAAGAAAATTTCACAAGTTACTGGTAGGATTGTTTATCCTTACTGTTACCAAGAAGCAATAAGAATATCCCTTAACTTGTCAGAAAATAGCTTTAAAATTACCAGCTATGGTCAGCCATGGTAATCAATGTCAGTTACACTTGGAATCCTTGACAACTCCTGACTTCTTAACTGCCAAGCAATGTCTCCACCTTTCAAGTTTTCTATCTTTGAAAACCTCATTGTTGTCATTGTTTTCATTGTAATTAATGGCAATAAGTGCCAAGTCTCAAACACTGCTTACTTACTGTACACCAGGCATCATTCCAGCATTGTATACTTATTATTAACTCCAATGGCATTGTGAAAATGTCCTCACTTAGGTGTATAAATCAAGATAAGAAGATGATGACTGGTTTGTTGCCAGCCTCATGAACAGTGGGGTGGCAGAGCTAAGAACGAATCCCATGTGGTCTGTCTCCAGTGTCACGTTTGTGACCATGACTTTCCCTGCTCACTTCTGTCCTAACCATACTTCCTGACTTCATCTCAAGACTTCTATGTACAAACACATAACTACGCAGAAACCAGCACTGCTCTAAGGTCTCTAAAGGCTGCAGATACAATTTCAGTCTCATCTTCAATCAAAAATCCGAGGAGGAGATTTTATTTCCTACATTACACACAGTAACAATGGCTTCGGAAACTAGTGCCGTACCTGTGGCTTTATAATTAGAAAACAGCAAAGCCCAGTTCAAGTATATAGTCACCTTCAGCCCCTAACTGCTAACCCTGACTACTGTGTTCCTTCCTCACTTCTCTGCTCTCTCTACTGGTACCCAAGTTACTCTGAGCTGCTAGATTAGAGCAAGTCACAACTCTGCTGTGAAAGCTCCCCTGGGCCTCCTTGCAGCTCAAACATTGCATTACTCGTGTCTCACGGCCAAAGAGCATCATCACCATAACAGTCACTCTGTAGTCTTACCCTTTCTCCAAGACCTTTAATTCTCATCTATCTTCCTCCTTTTTGAGAACACAGAGGCCACCCTACATGATCTCCTGTAGACCTCAAAATATCTGTTTGGGTACGAACTCTCTTTTCCGTTTTCTAGTTTCCTGTGTCATACCTGCTCTGGCTTTTCTTTGAATAGGGATGTGGACTCATGTTTATTCTCTTTTAGCCTGATGTCTTCCCATTTTTCCCCTGCAGCGGTGTCTGGCCCTCAGTCCATGAGTGTAGTCTAGTGATTCAATCACCTTTCTGCAAATCCCTCTCTCCACTCATCCTGACCAGCTTCTCAGAGAAACGCCTTCTGCTCTCCTTCTCCAGAGTTTTTAGCTCTTAATTTGTAAGACTTCAATCATTTTAAAACATTAAAGTTCTTTTAACTCACGTTTCATATTGTCACTGACCATTTATTTCCAGCCACTTTTTTTAAAGTAGAAGAAATATATGTGCAAAACTAGAAAAAAAAATTTATGAGTTCAGAAAGTTGAGCTATGCAATTGAAATGTTTTTCTTCTAGTTAGTTCTTCTTCTGCTTTTGGTTGTGAGCATAGCCTTTAAGTCTAAGCCATCTCTCCAGCCCTGGTTACTTCTTAAGTAACCATTGCATAGTATCTCTTGAGTCCTTCCAGGGAAAGGAGTACAGATGTCCATCACTCATTTGTTGCCCATTCTTTACCCTCAAGGATCTATATGATTCGCCCTTGTCTATATTTTCTAGTTTTTCAAAGTGCAAAGTATCAAATACACAGCTCCTTATCAGAGTTTGCTAACCTTCCTCTATCACACTTGCTTAGTTGACAGGCTTGCTGCCTTAGCCTGTCATTTCTCCCACCCTTTCCTGTTTGCACCCACCCAAAAGCTCTGTTCCGTGTGGAAGCTCGTCTGTCAGCAGTGACGATCTCTGCCTTTACCACGGCTCTGCAGTGAGACAAAGCTATCCGAGGCCCCTTACAGAACATGTCAGCCCCTGCTTCTCTCACCTGTTCCTCACTGACTGTTAGTAATAAGCTGTACTCTCCTGGTTGTGAGAACAGGCTTTGAAGTCCTGTTACTGGCCCCTGTCCCTTTTTCGTTCCAATTGGATAATCACTCACACACACAGACAGTGCCAACTGCTCCCTGTTCCTGTCCACTCTCAGGCAAACATCTGCCCAGATTCTCTGATGACCCATGCCTGTGTTTTCTTCCTGTTTGCTGGACATAATTACCTGTGCTGTGGACTGACCTCTCCCATCTGTCATCTGACTTAAGGATTTGCCATTCTCATTTTCTTGGACATTTTCTTCTCATAAATTCTCTTTTTCTGGTACAGACACCACCAGTGTCCAGACTTCAGATAAAAGACTCCCACCTCATGCATTTACTTCCTCACACGTCTCAGTGATACTGTCCATTGCTACCTATTTCCTCAAATGTCTCAGTGATTCTATACTGTCTGTTACTACCTACTTCCAATAAAAGCCAAGTCTTCTAATGCTCACATTGCACAACCTCTTCTGTCTGGTTCTTCCTGTCCCTGTCTCAGTCTTTGATCACATGGAAATGTAAAGCATTACTCTGGCATCGCCACCGACAGACATTCCAATTGCTGGATTCTGTGTACTGTGTCTATTCTCGGGTGGATGCCCCATCTTACTGCTGCAGTTTTCTGTCCCAACTCTATATTGCAACTCCTTTCACCCACTTCTCATCCACATGCACCATACTCTCACCAAATCTCTGGAGTTTTCCCTCACACCTTTCACTCTTAAAGATTCTCTTCTATAATGCATGCTTCAATCATACCTGGTCTTCTGAGACTGGCAATAAAAACCATACAATTTACGGTACATCTGGGGATGTGTCAGTTATCCTTTAAGTATGAATGCTAGATGTAACGAATAAAAATACAGGACAAGCTGGGAGAAGTGCTGCATGTCTTTAATCCCAGCACTCAGGAGGTGGAGGCAGATGGATCGCTGAGTTCAAGGACAGCCTGCTGTAATAGTGAGTTCTAGGCCAGCCAGGGATACAGGCTCAAAAAAATATAGAGGTGAGTCTAACTTTTCAGTTCAATAATGAGTAATATTAGCATAAGTATTTTCCATGTAATATCTCCAATATATTTACAATAAAATTATTTATTAACTGTCATCAGAAATTCAAATTAAAGTAAAAGATCCTATATTTTAATGATATTTTTTTTTCTGCTGCAACAGTACTACTCTTTTATGAATGGGAATGAGAAAAGGTAAAGGACGGAGGAGTGGGATTTGAATTCTAGCCTTTGAGCAAATTTCTTCACCTTATTTACTTTCTTCTTCTAATGACCAAAGACCTCAACTCTATAAATCTTAATGCACTGGCGAGAGAGTGATTGTGAATTCACAGTTGCAGTGCATACCCTGGTGCTATGCTGACGCTAATGAGCATGCTGGTATATCACCTGTTCTCTGTGTCTTTGCTCAGCTCTGGGGCATTTAATGGAGAAACCCACCCTCCCCATTTCCATTAAGGACAGAACCGCTGAAATCACTGAAAATGGTAGTAAGAAGAAGCACATGTTTACGAAGGGCTAGAAATAAGATAGCAAAAAAAAAAAACAAAAAGTTGAAAATGCTAAGAAAATTACAAATGTTTCACACATGTATGTGCTGAATTGATTTGCAGGAAGAATGATTGTGAAGGACAAAGCAAATAATGCAATTTGTGGAAAGTGCTGTACTTATGTAATTGAAAATAATCAGCACAGGATGCAGAAAAATGATGTATGTATGAAATAAGGGAGGACATGTTTCAGAGTGTAGCTGGAAGAATAGCACCAACGATAGTACTTTTGTGCCAGCTTAGAAGGGCCTAGAAATCTGCCTAGGACTTAAAGAAGTGGGCCAAAGACAATTCTGCCCATTGAAAGTCCTATTCAAGTCTACAGCCCGAGGTAGAAAGAGCACATACTGAGCCCATATGGGCAAGGACTGAGCTGACACCTGTGTAGTTGCCTAACTGGTAAACATCAGTCCATTCTGAAAGCCAGTGTACTGTAGGCAAACACATAGGATGTAATATTCATGAGTGAAAAAAAAGAAGATCCTACTTTCTAGGCTTTAGGCACATACATTCAGGCCATTATCTGGTAGAAATTATTTCAGGATGTCTATGTGTGGGCTGTATCCCACTCTCTGCTGCAGAGTGACTCTTCAAACTTCTTCCTCTCCTTTGTCTCAAATAGCTCATCTTTCATCTTGTATTATGTCATAAGGAGACTCCATTTCCAATTTTCCTTCATATTTCATTGAGTAATGACTAACTGCATATCATAAATATCTTCCACATGAATGAATAAATTATCTAGGAGCCAAATTCTTGATTTTTCACTTTAATGACAAAATATTCAATAAGGAATTAACAGGAAGACTCATAACCATAGGCCAACAAATACTTTTTCAAGTTGGTAGTAGTGCAAATGCAACAAGTGAAATGATATACAAGACTCTATATTGGTTACGCATAATGGCTCACATCTGTAATTCCAGCAACCAGGAAGCTAAGGCAGGTGTTCTGAATACCAAGCTAGCTGGGGCTACATACTGAGACTGAGTCTCAAAATAAAACAAAATTAGGGAGTGGATTAGCAAAAACCAGGCTACATAAAGAAGCCTATGGAAATCTACTAGTTTGTAAGACAATTAAACTACTATGGATGTATGTGTATGTATATGTGCCTGTGCATGTGCATGTGTGTATGTGTGTATGTGTGTATGTATGTCCCCTATGTGTTTGTGTGTGTGTGTGTGTGTGTGTGTGTGTGTGTGCATGTGTTTAAATAAAAGTCCCCCGCATAAATCTACTGCTCATACAAGACACTATTTTTTAAATGAAAATCTCAGATCCAGTCACAGGGTACCACCTTACTTGTTATAGGTCAGGAGACCCCATGGGTACCCAAAATAATACAAACTATTGTTACTGCTTTTGGTTGCCCACAATAGGATGGTAAAATCCTATTGCTGAAGACATCATTTACTTTGGATGCAGGATAAAAAGATATTAGCCTCGATTGACTAGGAAACTCTCCCCCTGCTGGCTCACTTACCTAGTTCCAGAAGATTCCCTGTAGGCTGCCATGAGTGGGGGGCGGTGGGGAATCAATGGTCATACCCAGCACTAGACCTTGCAAGCTGCTATTGCCGACTAGGCAAAATGGGCCTATTAGTGCACAGGTGGCATGATAGCTATGGAGATCCTAGGCCCTAGGAGGACTTTTTGGTTTTGTTATTTTGTTTTTTTCTTTGTAGTGGGTTGTCATTAATGCAAAAATATTAATAACAGGTCAAAGTGTGAAGCTGTGGGTGAACCACCCATATCAAGTTCTCCTATCCAAGGTTCAGGAACATGGCAGAAGAGAGTCTAGAAAAAAATGTAAGCGTTGGCTGAACAGAAAAAGAGCTGTGGAATGCTGTCTTCTAGATACAAAATGGGTTTTGAATATATCAACTCACCTCAGCTGCGATTACCTGCACAAGATCCACCTAAGGCCAAGCCAGTCAACATTCTAGTTTAGACTGGGAAAGGATTCTGGAGCCCTCATACTTGGTGGAAGAGCTGTTGGCAATTGATGACAGATAAAGGAGTGACAGCCATTCTCCTTTGGCTGCTGATAGGTTGTTCATGTCCTAGCGGGTATCCCCATGCTCATGAGTTCTAAGTCCAGAACTAACTGGATTTAGGTTTCTTTTTTAATAACAATATCAAAAAAGAGGAAATTAGGTTGGAAGGAAGAGGACAACTGGGTAGAGGTCACTGGGAGAGTTGGAAAGGGTTAGTTGTAGACAGATACAAACGAAATGCAATCCAAAGTGGTGTGAAAATTTCAATGATGAAATCAAAATATAACTTAAAGGAAAAAAAATAGATTTTAATTAAAAAAAAAAAGAAAACCTTGGATGGGTTGGACACAACAATAACAAGAATAAAACATAAATTATATTTTAAATACCACATTTATTATGGGGTTGTGGAACAGAATTGAGGTAATGGAAATTCAGTAGAAAGAAGGAAATAGTTAAATTCTGGGTGGATTATAGGACTAGCCAACCCAGACCTTGTGGCAGGGGGACTGCAGATCTCACAGAAGTGGTGCTTAGAGTGAAAATTGAGGGAAGATCAATTAAGATTTAGAGACCAAGTGTCTTTAGGTGCAAATAATAGAACGTACAGGGCTGATAAGCCCAAATACTAGTGGGTACAGGGTGTTTTGCTTTGTTGAAGGGTACGGCTCGGGGTGAGCCAGGAAGCCAAACAGCAGATGATTAAACTGGCCAAGAGAAGCTGCCGTGCTTTGGGAACACTAGTGATCCCCTGAAGAGGCTTGAACAGGCAGGAGATCTTCTGGGAATGTAAGTTCCGAAAAGCTCAGTCAAACTGATGTGAGGCACAGTAGATAACGTGGAGATGATGAGAATCTCAGCTGGGAAGACAGCTTGGATTGTCACATACTACCCTGACTTTTAAATTTTCATTATTTGGGATTTTATAAGACCATTTTTTAGGCAGGTATATAGTATATTCTGAGCATATAACCTCAATCCTCACTCCTTTCTTTCTCCCTCCCTCTTGTCCCCTTTGCCCCTCTGCCCGTTCTGTCCCTACTCTCATGTCATCAGTGCATACACGGTTTCATGTATTTATACTGCCCAGGACTCTGGGATCATTTTCTTTCCCTTTGGATCTTCTCTTTCTACTGTGGCTACATTTTATCTTCCTTGCAGTGACTCTGACCTCCTTTGCATCTAAGTATTTCTAACCTTCCAGGATTGATCCTCAGCTCTTCTTAATTCATACTCTTCATGCGTTGTCCTCACCTACCCGCTGGCTTTAAATATCATCTTGGCACTGACGAGTCCCAAGTGTTATCACAGGCCAGACATTTCTCTGCCCTCCAGGTTCATGTAACCGGCTTCCTATTCCACCCTCCACTGAGACACTTAACAGGACTTGCATACTGAACTCTGGACTCTCCTTTCAAAAGTATACATCAAAATTTCCTAGTATTAGTGATGGAAACTCCATCTTCCTCATGCAAATCCCAAACTTTGGAATCAATCAAACATTTTTCTCTTTCCTACCAATCTATCATCAAACACTTAGATTCAAAATATGACCTTTTTTTTTTCCGAATATTGTTACTGCCCATCTAGCATAAGCCACAATCATCTTGAACCTGGATTATTCTAACAGCTTAGCCATAATAACAGATCACTGTTATAATAGATCACTGTAATGTATGTCCTTGTTTCTGCTCTGATTCCCTACAGGTTTACACTTGACACTGTGGTTATAGTTTATCTTGAAAATATCAGGTCAGGTTGCTCTGAATAAAAACTCTCCATGGCCTTTGACTTCCTTCAGAGACCAGGTCAAAGTCTTTATGATGGCCTACACTGCAATGGCATTCCCCTCTCACCCCACGTCTGTGGCCTTAATTATTACTCCTCTTCTCCTTGTCACTTTGCTGTGCATAACCTTGTGTTTGTGTGTCCCCCAGAGCCTGCAGGCAAGTTCCAACCTCAGAGTCTTCACCTCCCCTAGAACAATGACTTGAATACTCATCCCCCAGGTACCCTAGACATGAGCTGCCTTGACTTTTGAGTCCTTTCTGAAATGCAACTTTATCACAGGGTCTTTCTCTGAACACTTTATTCAAAAAAAGCAACCACCCCTCAAAGCCTGCCCAAGGTCCTCAACCTACTTTATTTCCCTTCAGAGCAAGTCACATTATGGCCAAGTACTTGGTACATTTTCTGCCATTTATATTTATTCCATCTCTCTTCACTAAAATTGTGAACGTTATGGAGCCTATAATGTGTGGTTCTTAGGGCAGATTCTCCACTCAGCAGTACAGATCTTAGCACACAGGAAGAACTCATCAGTAACTGCTGAGTGATGGACAGAAAGGATTGAGTAGAAATAGATAGGAGCTAGTGAAGCAGACATTAGTTTCAGCATAGAAGAGACAGACAGGGATGGTGTTCTGAGGGAACAGAGAAGGAAACAGGAGATGAAGAAGACAGAGCGTACAAGCAACCCATTCAGGTTTCTGACCTAGACCACTGACTTGATGGTCAGTTGTTTACTAAGACAGAGAAGCGGGGGTGGGGGGGGGTGAGGGGGTAACTAACGTTACTGTGCGAGATTTAACTGAAGATGCTCTGGGACAGGTGGAGATGTTAATTTCATGCAAAGAAAGTATTCATTTTTTTTTTCAAAAAAATTCTTTATTTTTATTTTACATGTGTGAGAGCCTTCCTGCATGTATATCTGTGCACTGTATGCGTGCAGTGCCTTGCAGAGACTGCAAGACGGTGGTGGATGTCCTGGGACTGGAGTTACAGGTGGTTGTGAGCCACCATGTGGATTCTGGGAATTCAAGCTGGGTCCTCTGGAAGAGGAGCCAGTGCTCTTAACACCTGAGCCATCTCTCCAGCCCTGCAGCACTCCATTCCTACAGAGACAGAACAACTGTGTGGAAGGGTACTGGAGAGAGAATAGAGCACAGAACCATTTTCTAGGGTAATGCTGCATTCTGTCAGTGCACTTCTTAGGTGAAATCACTGATCCAGCTTCCCCTCAAGAGCTTACAGCTGTTCAGAAAACCCCATTCTCCAAGCCTCCAAGGAGTCTCATTGTCAGAGCACAACCATTTTTCCAGTCTGAGACTGGGGGTGCGTGCTTGCCATTCAGAACCTACTATATTTTACTGCACCTCCTGACATTGTTACACAACATTTATTGAAAGCACATTTGATGGTAATGAAGTTTCTATTAACTATGATTAAATCTCATAAAGCACCTGAAGATAATTTAAGATGTGCAGAAGCAGAAAATGAAACATTCGGTTTAGTACATTAGGAAACATAATTGATTAAATTATCTCATTTACAATAAGTGCTTTCATGAGCTATGCAGTGCACATATTTCCCCCAGTTTGTCATTATGATTTGCCAACACATATCCTAAGACTTCACTTTCTTTTTGTACCTCCCTGAGACTCAAAGCTGGCTCCTTTGACTGTCTGGAGAACTGTGTAGAAAGCTCCCTCTGGGTGATGTAGTCTACCCACCAGGACTTGTGGAAGATGGCGTGTACCACTATATATAGGAACAGGTTGTTTCTCAATTATCTTCATAATTGACTTTGATTTTGCATCAGTGATGATTCATGTAGTCCTAAACTCAGTCCCACTTTCACTGAAAGACTAGCCTGAATTTGTGTAATGCACTTCTAACCATGCAGCTCACAGAACCCTGACTAGATTCCTCTGGGAGCCTTTTGCAATCACATTGATTCTGGTACGGTTTTATTTTTAGGGAAATCACAAATTAAAACAGTTTAAACGATTCTGTTGCAGTATCCAGCAATTAAGCATGGTGCTCAGGAGTGAGAACCCCAAGCAAAAATGAATTCAGGAATCCCTAAAGACAAGAAATAGCTTCTGTGGGGTTTATGGCTGAAAGTACAGATGTAACCAAATTAGAATGGCACAAGACTCACAGACTAAGCATGAAATTAATTTTAAAAAGCACACATGTATCTCTAAATAATGTTGGTTATCATGGGGACACTCACGATCTTGTCTTACTCTACACCAAAACCAGATCACACGCACATGAGACTAAGAGGAAGCTGAGAGTCTCTTCATCCCAGCTATCATCCTGAGCGTCAGGACACAGGCAGAGGCTACATATTAAAAGACACGTTCCTCCCTTCCTCAGCATACAGACACACATACAATGCTGACTTTCCCCCAAATCCATCTTCTAAAGCAACCTTGCATATATCCAGGAGTCTGCTACCTGGGTACCAATGATTCCTTTACAAGCAGCTGGCGGCAGCGGCAAATAAAGACACTGAGGAAGTTTTCCGTTTTGCAGAATTCTCAGACTGCAAGTCAGTGGCCTCTCTGTACTGCAGGCTGCCCACAGCAATATAGTGGATCGGGAACAAAATGTCTGGATTTTCCTCTTATGTCTCTTGATGACCACCCCGGGTACCTATTTCTGAGGTACAAGAACGTCTAAAGTCTTTTTTTTTTTTCTTTCTCAAAGAAGTTAGCTGATAAAATCAGTCAACTCCCCTAAGAGCTTTGAATTCTAATGTAGATTTAAATGATCAAAAATCATCCATCTTGTATAAATGAAACTGGACACAAAGAGGTTTCCCAAGCTTTACATCCCAAAGCATCTGGACAGCTGTCTACTTCCACTATTGATGGCAGCTGTACGGTTCTTTCCTCATAGCTTGAGATCTCTGAGTAGGTTTTACTTGTCTCTAAATCCATGCCACCACTTGAACACAGTGACATGTAGATCCTAGGGGTAACCCCCATGACGGATAATAATTCATTCCCCCGCCCCGGGGCGGATTTGCTTATTAAGCTCCCATCATGTCCCAAGATTCTGATCTGTATGCTCTCACATCCACAAAATGCTTTTCTAAGACCATGGTTCTCAACCTGGGTGCAAAATGGAATCACTTGGGGAACTCTGAAAAACAAAGATTTCTGGGTTCTAACTCTTGCCCCCTAACTCCCAATTTTGATGCCCTAGGTACGGCCTGCGAATGTAATTTTTAAAAGACTCCAGGTTATCATGGAGAACCACAGGATCAAATGCCAAGCTGTCAACTAAGCTATGCTCCTTTCTCTAAATCCCCTGAATGCAAACCAGAAATAATGCAAAGGCCTCTTCAGGAAGCCAGGCTGTAGCTAGGGAACTAAGGCCAGCACCTTCACTAACACTCAGCTGGGATTACTTCACTGTGGAGGGCTGGGCCCTAATCTACATAATTATCACAGATCCCACAGCAGGTGAGACACCTGGTTTACATTCTCCAGAACACTTCCTTCCCTGACTCTTCCTGGAAGGGCTAGGAGCCAGACGTTTGCCCACAAGGCTGTTTTAATGCAAGCATGTACCGACAAATATTTATTAATTTTAATGCTATAAATCTCTCCAGAAATAAGAATCCTAGATGACATTTGCAGAGAAATGGACTTATAGGCAGAAAGAATCAAGAAGAGAGATTTACTTTTGCTTTGAGGGAGGGGAAGGGTGTGCATATTTCTTTTTGATTTAAACCTCTGATATGCGACTCCAAACTCAATGAGGAGAGGCCCCGAAAGCCCTGGATCTGCCAGAGGACTTCAGTTCTGCTTGGCTCCTGAGCAAATACAACAGTAAGGCAGCAAATATGAGAATAAATTATATTCACAAGAGGAAAAATAACTTACTTTGGGGTTTTATTTCATGAAGAGGTTTTTTATCTAAAAGAAAGAAAGAGAAAGAGAAAGTTGCATTTAATAAATTTACACGGAGCAGATATATTCCCTGTATTACTTTGTATGGACCTTTATAAATGATACATTTTCTTCTATTTGCAGGCAATATGGATTATGGGGCCCACATTTTTCTTTTGCATTCTAATTTTTTATTTGCCTCTTTTTGAAATATTTCCGTATGATGATTATTTTATTCAAGAATATATTTTTCTCTCCAGTTTGCTAGCGTATTTTGTCTCTGTTGCGCCTGCTTGATTCTTATCTGCATGATAAGTTCAGGGAGCTTGCTGCCTGCTTCTTTTAATGTCCAGTGAGCAGCCTGCTCAGGTAAGAGATGCCGTTTACACTATACATGAAGACAGAAAAAAATGAACGAGGGAATAAATATTTAAAGGGATCCTGCATTGGTTTGCAGTAATCATGGTCTGGAAGCAAACTTTCAAACTGTCTGTTGAGTCATTCCCTGGGGCTATGGGTATAGTGGTGTGAGCATTTTGGATTTGGGTTTTTGTTTCCTCTCTCCCTAATCTGTTTAAATGTGTGCTGTTTCTCTCAGTGAAGAGGGTGTCACTGTCTGTGCACGGAGCTGGCGGGATGTGGCAGGGAAAGAAAAGGGCACTCCACTGCATCTCAGAGGTCAGAGTCAGCTGAGACATTCATGACAGTTCTCCCCAAGGCTCTCCTGTCAAGCACTCCCTGGTCCTGTCAGACCAGCACATAATTCTGAATCTCACCCTGACTTTGTGGCACCTGTGGCTTTATTTTAGCCCAGGGTCTCCTTCTTCCCTGCTTTTCTTGTATGCACCTTATGCCAAACAACCCCACACTATAGAAACCAGACATGGCCACATTCCAGATGGCAAATCAAGATGATGATTCTATAGGTGGCAGAGCCTCCTCCATTCTCAGAGCGCCTGGCCCTTTCACAGTCCTCTCCTAGGCTCCGAGGGAACACTGTCAGACTACACAGGTCAAGGTCTTTGGCTGATCATTCAGAGTCACAGTGGTGGGACCACAAGAGGCTACCTTCCCCAGATCTGTCCCCTGTGAGCCTGAAGATGAACCACCTAGGGCGAGGCTTTCATTGTGGATTATGGCTTCAACAGAATCAAACCCAGCACGCTGCACATCTTAGAACTTCATAAATATTATCTGACAGGCTGCATTCAAACCTCTCCCAGGCAGATAGGCTGCTGTGGAGAGAGAGTCTGCTCAGGAATTTCTACTAACTGAATCCATTTCTGAATTTCATGTTGATCTTGACAGGAAGTTCTTATAGCACACAGATGCAATGTGCTTTGAATATGGCCTTTGTGTGTTTAGCTGTCTGATCTCTTTTGGAAGTAGATTTTACACATTGGATGCAAACCATACTTCTGTGTATGGATCATGTAATAGTAGTAGGGAGAAATGAGAGAGCAATATGTACTATCTTCAAAATGAACAATTGCTGGGAAGACAATATATTATTTATATTGTCATGCTCATGTAGGATTTTCATTCTCATTTCTTAGAACACTTGCATGCCCCTCACTGCACAGACTCCACACATTTCCCTGAGAACAGGTGGCAGCTGATGAAGTCCAGATGCTACTGCTCTCAAGAAATAGAAGACAACGACTTTGGCAGGTTCAGCCCAGCTTCCGTTTTGCTTACTGAGTAGCATCTCTAAGCATTCGGCACTAGCAATGAGAGGCTGGTAGGCCATGGCTAAGATGCCTTGAAATGATGCATTACTACAGGCACAGGAGGAGATGGGGGACATCTGTTTAGAACTCTGGCTAAGCACAACCGTATTTTCTCTTATGTCCCACAGGAATATGGATTAAACCAGGGAACAAAATGAAATGCCATTAAAAACAAATAAGATACAAGATGGAGCCTCAGAAAAACTCAGCAAGTATAGCCAACCTGTGAGAAAGGTGGGGTGATTGAATTCTTGTGGGAATAGCTCTGGAACAAGAGTGAATGTGGCCGAGAAACCAAGAGTTAGAGTCTGGAGACAGAGACAGGACCCCAGGCATGCATAAGGCAGGAACTCTGCATTTCCTTTTGACCCAGCTCTGGTGCCAAAGTCACTGGCAATATGCACTGCAAATAATGCAGACTCAGGTCTGCACTGGACTTGATCTCTAAAGTCTCTACATTCTTTCTGTGTGACTTCAATGTTCTTACAGTGAATCAGACATAGTAATGCCCTTACAGTTTGGTTCTCAGTATTAAGCAGGATACATACAGGACCATGAAGCACAGGGTTGGCAGAGGTTTGGCTTAATAACTGCAATCAATGGTGGCTGATGAAGTAATTTTGACATGTGATGATGGTTATGAGCCCATTAATTCCTAATGATTATGTATGCTACTCTCAGAGACAGGTCACAATGCCAGGTCAGGAACCGCACTGATTTGGGGGTGGTAATTGAATGACAGTTAAACTAGTGTCTTTGCTATACCGAACTGAGTCTGGGTTTAGTTTCTTGATATGCAGAAGAAGAATGAGAGCCAGAAATCCTCTAGGAACCTCTTGCCTCCATGTACCCATTGTTAATCTTCAGGAGGGCAACCAATTATATGAGCACAAAAGCCATTCATAATGGTTTCCTGCTGCAGTGTCAAAATGCCTCAAAGGGCCACTGTTCTACCAGCCAGCATGTCTTCTGTATCAATAGACATCTTGTAGAAAAAGCTGGAAAGGTCTCCAGCCCGAAGACATTAGTCCCCTGGCATTAGCATCGAAATTGGGTTCTGCTGTATTTTGTGAAATCAGACTACTTTGAAAGGAAGAACATTTTCCTCAGTAAAACACAAAATGTGACAGAGGCCCTCTGCACACATCAGCACTAGGGAAGGCCATCCACCGAACTCTCCAACTTTGAAGGCTTGGTCCACACTACACTGCTGTTTTATTCCGTTTGCATAATCATTCTCTCACAAAGCTCAAGGCCATGAAACAACTTGGCCTTGGGCAACCAAATCCTCTCCACTTTAATTTCCCCCTCTCCAAAGGCTGCATTCAAATGGCTCCCTAGTAAATTAATCCATTAGGGGCATGGTTCTTAATGTTGGCTGCACATTAGAATCACCTGGGGAGCTTTTAAAATAAACACCCATGCCTGGGCCCCACTCCAAGAGGTCCTGACTAATTGGGGTTTGCGCTTTTGTGATTACTACTACTTCCTGGCAAGAAATCAGGGCCCGCATGTGGTCAGCTCCAGTTAGTCTCTGCTTCCCGAAGGGGATGTGCGGTGGCAGCACACAGACAGGTCCGGAAAAGTCGGTTTTCTCTTTGACAGCCATTGAAATAGTGCGGTTTTGAGCCAGTAGCCACTAAGAAGTAGTTTGGAGAAAATCACAGCCACTTCCCAAGGCCTGCCTTAAGCCCCGGGAGGGCAAAAGGATGGAAGGAGATTGATGATAAGGAATTGTAACTCTGCCTTATTTGCAAGTGAATGAATCAAAGGAATTTTTAATAGTGTCTTAAAGTGTTATATCTTAGAAAAATCATTCTTGCTGTTACTTCCTACACAGATACTGGTGCAACGGGAGGAAAAGATTCACCACAGAGAACAAACACTGTCAAGCCAGATATGCATGCTTAGGGTTTCTCTGATTTGTATGTATATGATATTAAATACACATGTGTATGCTTAAATACGTGGTAGTACGGAAATATAGGAAACTGCCAGTCATATTATCATCTTCATGTAGAAAATTCATAGCTTATTGTTCTGCTTCCTGCCTGTGTCATCGGTTACTCTAATGTAAATACTGCTTTGTGTCTTTCACTCCCCTCCAGTATATATGTATGCAAAGGCATGAATGAGAGAGAGGGAGGAGCTTAGGGGTGGGAGATAGAAGTGGGGAGGAGAAGGAGGGAACACTTGACTTTTGATGATGATTCATTTGCTTCTACCTTACTTTAGTCTTTGCTTTTTTTTTTTTTTCATCCAGGTTTCCAAAGCATTTCCATGGAATCCATTGTTCTTGAGAGCTATTTATAAAGTCACTCACTGGCACCTAGCCTCGGCTGGAAGCAGTCTCCTACACCTCACATGTTAGAGACTGGAGAGAGCAGGCAGGCCTAAGGAGGCAGCACACTTGGACTGATAGGCTCCATTCCCAGCTCCACAACTCTTCAGATGCTGTGGCCTGTGATTGTACGACACCTGTGCCCCTAGGTTTCAGACACTGAACAGATGTTTGCTCCCAGTATCTACATGGCTTTTGACACACACAGGCCCACCAAGGTATACAAAACAAGGGACAGTGTCTCTTTCCCCAGACTGCAATCCAAGCATGTCACTACAGTCAACATTTAACCTTTTATATTTTGTCTCATTTCCAAAGACCACTTTCATTTCCCTCTTTGTAGATGGTCTTCTTTGAATCTCTTTCTGTCCCCAATATGTGCATACTAACTCTTTCATGGTAATTTACTTTACACATTTTTTTTTCTCCCAAACTCATATTGTTCAGCTGATCTGAAATGTGGAAATATTGTCTTTTTTTTGTCCATACTATGGTTGTTTCTTTCTTTATAACAACAATTTCTAGCCTCAGTGGCAAGCAATATTTAACAGTGACCCTCTGACCCCTCAGACCATAGCCAAGTGTTCTGATTTCATGGTCCTACCACAACAAAAACGAAATTGTTTCCAGAGATACTCAACTGAACTCACATAACTGTAGGATAAGTCTATTAGCTCTCCAGCCGTGTTTTAAGGTTTGTTTCATGGCACTGCCTCTCTTTGGGACACCCCTTCTCACTCCAATTTCCCAGACCAGCTTTCTGCCTCAGCGTTGTAGACCATGACATCTCTGGTGATTACTGCATTAGCACACATCACTCTTCTCTCTGGACAGTTTGTTTTCCTTTACAGTCATTACTGAGGAAATTTCTAAAACAAACAAGCAAACAACTAATGATCTTGTAAGTTTTTATTTTAGTCATTTACAGGTCCATAGCCTGTATCCTGCTACAAAGTGATGTGTCATTGAGTCTATGTGGCATTGCAACTATAGATTCACAGCAAGAATAATAAAGAGAGGGCTGGGGAGATAACTTAGTGGGCAAATCACCCCAAACAAGTATGAGGACCTACTTTTGGATCCCCAAAACCCCAACCCCAACACCAGTCACATATATGCTGACTGGGCATGGTGGCTGACCTGCAATCCCAGTACATAGAAGATCCCTGGAGCAAAATGGATAAATAGATTAGCCAAATGGGTGAGCTTCAGGTTCAAGTGAGAGAAATGGAGAATGTCCTAGGAAGATACTTGATTTCATCTGAACCCCCCCAGACATCCCCCACACCCCATATACATATCCAAGCATACCACAGATACACAAAATGCAAAACAAAACAAACCACTCCGCGTGGCTGATTAAAAGTTGCTTTATTTTTTGAAAATAGGGGAAAAAAAGAGACTGGAGTTATTGATTACCAGTGTGTTTCATTTACTCATGTATTACCTCTTTCCCCATAGCTAGAAATAATTACCAGCCAGTTTTATGCCCTCTGAATGCTGCCCAAGGCTGCAGCAAGTCCCATGGCCTTTTGGATGGCCTGTGGCAGAACTAAAGCTAATTAGACAAACAAGAGGCCTGCTTTACATTGGCCACACCACAGTGCCTGAGTGTCACGTAGACACTGACGTGACAGGTGAGAATTCTGGTCTCTTGGGTGTTCAAACACACAGAAATACAGCTAGCAGTATTTGTGTCCACTCTAAACCTGTCCAATAAGCAAGATGCAGAAGGATAGAAGAGTGGGAGACAGAGCTCTTCTTCCTTCTCATGTGTGCATGTGTGTGTCGTCCCTCTCTGTAACTGATAAGTCAGAGGAAAAGGTCACATGTTTACCCTCTCACAACCTGAGCCACAGACTCCTTTATCACTTCCAACTCCTGCCAGCTTCCCAGACTATGTTGGCATCATGAGATCTACTGCCCCTTTGAAATGCCATCTGTACGTGTCCAGGAAAGACACACACACAGAACTAAACCACCTGGAATCTTCTAGGTACTGATACCCTTTAGAAAATCACTGACTTCCCAGAGAAATCTGGTTGACTATCGGCATTCTAGGGACAAATGGCAACAGCCCTACCTGACTAACCACTTGTGCACATTAGTAAGTGGAAGACAGTTCTGTTGACATCTTCCACCTAAGAATTATCTAGCCTGTGGTAACTATTTTGTGATACACACACACACACACACACACACACACACACACACACACACAATCAAATACTATTCACCCATTAAAAAAATGAAGTATTGTCACTTGCAGCAATAGATGGACCTGAAGATCACTGTGTTCACTGTACTATGCCAGGAATATCATGCTAATTAGGTGAAGTCAAAGGGCACCACCACAGTCAGCTCATCATGTCACATCTGATGTCAATGGTTCCAACATTGCCCTCTGCTATAGCTCATGATTAGTGTTCATTTAGGAGGTACAGTTTCCTCCCCTCCCCTTTTCCCAAATACTGATTCTTAGACAATAACTATTAATAACTCTAGTAACTATTCTCACAAGCGGTATTTCCAAGTTTTATTTTGACCTAAATAATTTAAATTTCTAGACTTCATGTCAACATAAGCTTTACTTTTCACTGACATATAGTTGCACTTAGTTATGTGGTAAATGTCATTGTTTGAATATGACCTTGCCTTGTGCATGTTTATCAAATGTCTATTACCTGTAGCACCTGTTATCATTTCTTTGATGTGAGAAGATTCAAAATACTCCCCTTCAGCTATTTTGAAACAGCATGTTCTTGCTGGCTATCACCACTTTCACATCAGACTCTTTTCTTCCTCTCTAGATATGGTATATGTTAACGATCTATGCAGTTCCCTATCCCCCCACAGCTTGTCGAAAACTATTTTGTGGTGTACATACATACAATCAAATACTATCCAGCCATTCAGAAGATGAAATATTGTCACTTGTAGCAATAGATGGACCTGAAGATCACTGTGTCCACTATACTAAGCCAGGAACAGGAAGCCAAGTAGTCCATATCCTTGTTTTATAGAAACACTCTAAGCTTCCACGGTGCTCTCTCCCTTCCCATTGAGTTGTGCTTTGGTTTGTTTCTGTGATGGTACTCAGAATGAGTACGTTCCAGGGGCTGGTTTCAAAGTGGCAAAATGGAGGTTTCCAGCTCTGTTCTCAGGAAAGGTGCATAATGAACTCCCCTTTCTGGGCCACCTGGCTACCCTGGCATTTGTCTGCAATAAAGGTCTGCACACATTCAAAAGTGTACACAGGTTGACATAGACCTCAGTGTGGGGAGACTGGGCTAGCATGCAAAATACCTTACATTCTATCCTCAGCACTCAAACAACAACAGCAAAACCAAAAATGGAACAAAATGTCCAGAGCAAATGGTCACTTAAGATAGACATGATATCCAGATATTGTAAGTAATTACCAACATCCTAGCAAAATTAGAACATTGAAAAGAAAACTAATTGTATTCCCATGTTCATTTCAGAGTTAGTCACAATAAAGAAGATACAGAAACTATTTAAATGCCTGCCAATAAATTGGTACAGAAAATGTAGTGGAAAGCTGGTGGGATGTGATATATGTATAAATACATGTAGTATATCATATAGATACATGACAGAATATTGTTTGTCCTTTGCAGAAGAGTTCATGTCATTCGCAATGGCATGTAAGGTCTTAGGGGACTCTGTGCTAAGTGAAATAAGGCAGCCACAGGAAGACAAATACTTCATGCCCTCATTTCCATGTGGAGTCTGAAAATGCCAAACTCAGAACTATAGAAGTATTGCTGCTGGCCCAAGCGGTGAGGCAAGGGTTGTGGAAGAAGGTTGAAGAATGCAAAGGTTCATTGCAGTTAGATCGGGAAGTTCTGGATAGAAATGTCCAGCATTGTGACTACAGTCAATATTATCGTGTACACTTGAAATCTGTTCAGAAGGCAGATCTTATGAGAGGAGGAGCTGACTATGCTAATAGACTAGTGATGGTATTTCACAAGTATTCATGTAGCAAACATGTAAATATATAATATAATGTAAATATAAACAACTTTTAACTGTCAACTTCATATCAGTAAAGTTGGATAAAATAAATTGTATCTGGGACTCAGCCTAATGTAGGCTTATGGTAGTTGCCTGCTCCGTCAAAGGTCATCCTTTCGTTGTTGCACAGAGGAAGACTGGAACAGAATGGATGGTGGCAAAAGGCTTATAATGACTTATCAAATACATATGTGGGTGATGGAATCTGGCTAACAAAGAACTTCTTCAAGCTATAATCTGAAGATCCCTATTAAAAGCATCTTCCCTCCCTCCCCACCTCATTTCCTTCCCCTTTTGTGATTTTTCTGAGCCATCCTCCTACTTCAATTTCTCTAGGAGCAGGATTACAGACCTGTTCCACCAAGACCAGTCTGCCTCGTTCTTGAAGCTACTCCAGTCCTCCTATGACCCATATTCTCACTGTTATAGACCAAGCTGCCGGTCCTCACTAGTTCATCACCAAGGACAGGAACTGAACAGAACAGTACTGTGTAAACATCTATGGACTGACGTAGGGCGACACCTTGCATTTCAGTTACATCACAAGCAGTACAAAGGCCAAGTCCATACATTTATCCTAATTTATGTGTTCTTAGGACATAGTAGCTTGCTAATGATAGATGTGTAGCAGAGTGCTAAGATACATAGTAGGGTCCCAAATGAGTCTGCTGTCCTCTTTCATTGGGGTAGGGCAATTTATTTCTTAGCTAAAAGTTGTTAAGGTACTCTGTACAATTGCCTCTCAAATCATCAACTATATGTGTGATGGAATTAGATTAAGTTCTCAAAATAACATGAAAGCCCTGAACCCTGAAATTTCAATGGTATTTTACTCATTTCCATATTACATATGTGTTTGAATACACACCCATATACATGAAATTAATATCAAAGATCTAAAATTATAATGATTTCAACTTTCAGAGCTTTGGTAGAACTTATGCATTACTATGTGTTTGTTTCACAGAGTGGAATATCACGATTCTTGCCCATGGTCACAGCTGGTTAGCCAAACATCTGAACTGACACTATGAAATCTTGACTCCTAACTCAGGAATATTTACTATCTATTGTATTTTTCTAAGTGATGCTGGTAATTTTCCATTCCATCTAACACTAACGTTGGTGTGCACTGAACACCTGAGACCACAGGCATCTCCATTTCTGTTATGACATCATCATTTTGGGGAAAGCAAGAGATCAGGTTGAAGGAAGCTAGTCATGATATTGGCATCTTCAGTTCATGAGTTACTGTTCTCAGCTCTCTGAAAGACACACATGTATTTAATCTGTAATTTAAGGAAAGAGGGTGGAACCAAGACACAAGGTGTCCTGTATCTCGATTAATTCACTTTGTTCTGCACACCCCAGAGTCCACTGAATTTTGTGTGACATTGTTCAGTTTTAAATCACCTCTGTGATTGGGTTCTTGCCATTTATTTTATAGCCTAACAAGTCTATGAGCTCAGTTATTAAATCTTTCTTTAGTCCCAATGAATATTTCTTAACTCAGAGTGTTGTACAATTGAATCTTGAACTAATTACACTGTAAATGTAGAATATGCAATTTAGAGAACTAATCCTTAAGATGACAAGTCTCTAGATGTTGGAAACTTCCCTAATAGAAAAGGAGCATGGTTATCAGCAGCTACTGAAGGTCATTCCTGTTATCCATAAAAAACGAACAAATAAAAAATACCATGAATGCTAATTCATGTGGAATCAGAGACACTCTGGAAGCCAGGACAATCTAAGAGCTGCAGAGTATTAAACAGCCTTACAAGTGCATACTGCTGGATTTGACCCCTGCTCCCATAAAAAAAAATGAAATTTGAGTTTATGTTGACAAATTAGGGGTTGCTTTATACAATTTCTTTGCTGTCAAGTCATTGAAAAGTAGGTGTGCTTCCTATGAGTCTGTAAACCACAGTATCCTTCTCCTGGTATGGTAGGGACCACCATTCTTGCCTATGGATTTACAAACTACACAGGTTCTCCTAAACACTGCTCTTCTAAACTGACAGCATTTATCAAATTACTACTCAGAAACCATTTAAGTAAAGAATTCAGGTGTGTCCTCTCACATACTTTAATGACAAGTACATTTGATTTTGTTAGAAATAAGCTAACCAGATATATTAGGAAATATTTAAATGAAATACTTAAAATATGACAATATTGATATTTTTGAAGAACATAGGAAATGTTATATTTTTCTGTTATAAGAGCCCTTTTACTAGGAACCATGTACACAGGGTACAGTTGTTTTACTATTAATATAAATGGATTGTTTAATATGGGCAGTGTGTGACTTCCAGAGGCTGCACTGTCTCAAAAGAACACCTAACAATACAATAATTTCTGTTTATAGATGAGTACATTTAGGCTTAGAAAAATCAAGAAATTGGCTCAGGGTAGTCCTGTTCATGGAATTCAATCATAGTTAAAGCTCAAGCAATCTGACCGCAGAGCCTGGATTCTTCAACCTGTCCTGTAGCTGTGGGATGGATGTTTAAGTTGGTGGGAAAGTGGGGAGTGGGGGAGGGGCTCCTAAATTCATGCCCATTTCTAGTCATTTGAAAAGCGAATGACCAGTTCCAATTCATAATCACAGAGTAATTTGGAAGGCTCTTTAGCTTCTGGATGTATCAACCAGTTCCCTCCTGACTGCCTCACTGCTCAGGAAGATGGCTTTTAATACCTTCCCAGGATCTCAAGCTCAGAGTCACTTCCCTGACAGTACAAGCTGGGGATATCAGATGCAGAAGTTTTCTCTTCTCTTTGAACTTGATTTATATTCAATCAATCCCTGGGATCTGACAAAACATTTTACCTCCATAAGAACATTTTTAATCTTTGTGATGAAGATTATACTTCTTCATTTTGCATTGCCACAGGGACTTTTTTTTGATACTGTTATATTTTCTTGTTTTTGTCATTTTCCTGTAAGTAACCTGGTCTGTAAATACAGGCATCCTGTTCTCCAGCTTCCGAATTAATTTCAGAATTCACTCTCTTTATACTTCAGGTTTTATTTTGATGCTTCTCACGATATGAACATATTTCACAAGATGAGCTAAAGGTAAACAAACTTCAAGACATTCTTGGTACAGTATAGCAATGCATGCCCTGCTTAATTCCAAGACAAATATGTAAGCAGAGTAGAGAAAGGCATCCCAGCATGGTGGGAAGAAGTGGGTAGGAATAGGTGAAAGTAAACAGGAGGGAAAGAGAGACCAGAGAAAGCAATTCTCACCTGCACTACTCTATCAGTACATGTTACAGGTGGCACAGATCCATAGGGAAATAAAGACAGGGAGGTGAGCAATGGAAAATGTCCTGGTGACTAAGGGCCTTTTTAAATGTTTCAGATGAGAAACAGATGAGAAGGGGAGAGACCTTTAAAAGCACACCTCAACCATAGCTCAGTAGATGAAGGCCAACCTTATTTGGAAAGGGAATTACATTCTAAAATAACTAGACATCTTTTTACCTATGAAAAAGGCAAAATAGAAAAGCACATAGTGGGTAGATAACAATGGGAGGAGATTCCATGGTCATTCATTGAATATGGTTTACTTTTTATCCACTTTACACTCAGTTCTACTCAGTGGAAGTTTTCTTCTCATAAAGAAAAAAAAAAGTTCAGCTTTGCAGAATTTAAAGGGATATTTCCACTATGACACATGAGGATTGCAATGATTCTATTGCATTTTCTTTTAAAACTAAACACAATGGAAACTTGAGCCTGGAATCGTTCCACTGTCTCCAGAAAGGCTGCTATGGTCCCACAGTGGGACAGTATTTATTGGGATGTAGGGGAGATGTTGTTACTGACATGCCTAATGACTGCCCATGTGCCCCAATCTGCATCTCCTGTGGGTCTGCAACAGAATAGCCACATTTGCTGCGCAGTACACAAGAAGGCAACTGTGAATTACTCAATCATTTGTTATGCAGGAAGGAAAACTGCTAAGTCTTTCTTCAAAAGGAGCACCTAGTCAGCCCTACTAAGGTGAATTACTGCTGGAGCTTTGCTTGTTTCAGTGCAGGAGATAGATGCTAGTAAGCATCCCAGCACTGAGACCCAGCCCTTTGTACTATACAAAGAATGAGAGTATTTTTGTTTTTGTTTTTCAATTTTAAAGCCACTTGGGAAGGATTTGTAACTGGTAGGATACTTTATGGCCATTTAAAAATAACTTGCATTAGGATGTTATCTTGGTGTTGCCATTTTTATGTCTTTGCTATGTAGAGTTTGTACTGGAACTAAGCAGTCATGCAGGATACTCTGTTCTTGAAATGGAAATGTAGCTAACAAGTATTAGTCTAGTATTTTTCCTGAATTTTTGTCCACAGAAAGAAATTATTAATTTTGGTTTTGGTAAAGAGACACTCTTGCATGAGAATTGGGTGTTCCATATAAACCACTGGCCAAAAAAAGGCGTTTTAGAAAGGTTGTTTCTGATGCTCTGAGCTATTCCAGAATAAAATGTCTCTTATTCAGTGCCCTAAGAAGTGATGGGAAGGGCTGGTAATTGCTGTAATAGATAACAATGAGGCCAGCTAAAATGCTTAACAAAGCAACCATTACTTTCATGTGATTACAGCTTCATCCTTTCAGGAATTTCCTCCAGGTCATTCAAGTGGATGGCTCAATAAACACAGTGCTTATATTATTAGCGGGGGTCTTGGGAACATTTATTTGAACTAGTATTGTACAGACATCATTATCTTAGATGTGGCTTCTGAAATATCCATTCAAACTTTTCTTATCAATGTGCCTATCAGAAATGAAAACAAACCACCATTTAACACAATTGTCCTTTTCCAAGCTGTCAATATTGAAGAGACCTATGCTCTGTCTTCACAAGAAGAACAGATAAGCTCTTCGGTAGCAGAGCCTGGAAGCTTTCCTCTCTAAGTCCCCGGTGGCATTTCTCTGGTTTTCCTCCTACCACACATCTAGAGGCTAATCCCTTCTTCTGAAGCAGATCCATTTAATCTTCTCAATCCAAAGCCCTCCCTCCCTCCCCCGCCTGGAATAAAAAGCCACAAAGAAGGTGAATCCCATCCCATGGGATCAATCTAAACAGCCACCATGTAATCGTTCTGTTCTGTCCATGAGGCACACACAGGTTTTAGTACTGCTGTGATTCTCAAAACACAGAAGACAGGTAGAGAGGATGAGAGGATGATGGTCAGACAGCCACGAGATTCTGTTCAAGCTCAGAAAGCATGGCCGCACAAGTCCTCTTATCTTGCCAATCACACCCATAATGAGTTTTCTTCCCTGAAATGGCAATTTTCAACCATAAAGGGATCGGATGTCCAGTTTCTGCTTGCAGTTTGGATCCATGGATTCACCGCTATGGGTAAAAACTGTCCAGTCTCACTCTCACCAGCCTGGGGGCATTTATTTCCTTGTGGAGAGCATTTAGGTGTGGCCATCTAAGAGAGCATCACTCTAAGGTTCTGTGATTCAGTCACAAGTGACCAAGCAACAATCATACTCAAATATTAAAGTGATCATTCAGAACTGGCAGCTCCGTCTGGAGGAGAAACAGAGCCCTCGGGAGAACAGAGGAAATTCAGATACTTTGTTGAAGGCTAAATAAAATCGAATCATTGGAGGGCATCCAAGAGCTGAACAATGTCATTGTCAAACCTCCAAAAGAAGGTGCTGTAGGGTCATGTTTGGCACAAAGGGGGAAAAAAAATTAGTATGAAGAAAATTCCCACATTGCAACATGACCTAGATCCTTCAACAAAGCTGCTGTTTTGCAAAGCTGTTGCCAAATGCTATTTTAGTCAAATCCAACCCTCCTTGGTACAACCCTGAGAGCACAGTTATTTCACCAAGAGCAGCAAACAGTATGAAAGAGTACCATGGAGTAACATTGATATCATTTAACTGGACTGCTGCTCACTGCTTCCCGCAAAGAGAGTGAAATGGTATCTCATTTTGTGAACAGTGGTCTCCACTTTCTGCCTAGAAAGACAGACTAGATCCTGCTGTTCCGACCAGCCAACCCTTTCCAACTGGTATGCAGATTGCAGATATAGCTCATTTTCCTCTAGTTATTCACTTCCTCATTTCTTACTCTAAAAATGTTGATCATTTGTAGTCTTTACAGTCCTAACATGTGTCACATATCCTAATCCGCATATATTAAGGCACAAGATACTGGAAACACAGTCATTCCTTGGTGGAATGAAGAGACTCATTGTCAGGGGGAAAGCTCATCGTGTACCTCATGGAGGATTTAACAGGGCACTTACCTCGAAAGCTGAGTACAGCACAAGCCTCAGTTTCTTTCTGCCTATTTGATTTTCATTGTAGGAAAATGCAGACGCGGTGATCAGGAAGCTACATGTGTTTAAGTAAACCTACACATTGCCAATGACCAGGGAAAAAGTTTGTTCCAGCAATAATAAATTGCCTAAATCCACTGACTGAATTATGGCCAACAACTTCTCCAAGAGATGAAAGACTATTCCTTTTTTAAAATTTCCCAAGTATATACACATTTATGAGGAGTAATTTTATGTGTCCACCTGACTTAGTCATGATTTGTCAATCATCTGGTTTTGCTTTATACTCGACGTTTGTGTGAGACTGTTTATGATGAAAGTAACTTTTAAATCTGGAGACTGAATAAAGCACATGAAATGTTTTATCATGAGTAGTCCTCATTCAATCACTTAAAGACTTACATCTTTAAAAAAGGCTGACCCTACCAGAAGTGATAGAGAATTATCTTCTCAGACAGTTTCTGAACTGAAATACTAGCTCTTAATGCCTTTTGGACTTTGGCCTGGGACATCACATCTTCTTGGTTCCATAGTAGTCAGCCAACCATTGTACTTGACACTGGGACACTGAGATTTCTGGACTTGTCAGCCTTCAAGGCTTCAATTACTCATTTTTCTTTTTTACTTCCATTTCCTTCCCTAAAGGACTTCCCTTCCTATTTATTTATTTATTTATTTATTTATTTATTTATTTATTTATTTATTTATTTTCACTTTACTTTTAGTATTTCATAACAGAGTCTCCCTCTCTAGCCTGGATTAGCAGCTACCTCACAATCTTACTCTCTTTCTCTTGACCCCAGATATTGGATTCACATGTGTGATCTTCCTCATTCTATTTATCTGGAGAATATTGACTACTATGTCAGCTCAGATTTAGAGTGGGGTCTACTCTTAGCAGTTCACTATCAGTGCTGATCATTCCTTTCAGCCTTAAACAGGACTCTTACTCAGCTGCTAAATGAGCATGAATCACGGTACAAATACAAGTAGTATTTACACATAGGACAATCTTTCTTTCTTACATTAAAAGCAAAGCACTATGTCTTTCATGAGTAACTCTCAGATTACATCATAGACAACTGAGCCAAAAGTTATCTATTTAAGTTCAATATGTGTTTTATAGGAAAGTTTATTACTACAGTTAGCTAAGATTCAACCAGAAGCCAAATAGCTATAGAGCCATCATTGTTGAGGAAGCATATGAAATCCATAATCCTAACCGTGTCACTTTAGAAATATGACCACAACATAAAAGGCAGTCACACCCCTGAGCAATGATTCAGAAGAATTTGGTGGTATTCCATGCTTGCACATTTCCTTAACCATCTTGCTATGGAGTGTGTGCAAAAGTAGATGATTGGTGTCCACTTAGTGGAGAGCACAGAGGTTTCAACACTGAACTTTCTAGCTACATTGTCTGTGATCATCACACCTAGCATTGGTTCTGACAGGTGCAGGGACTAGATAATTGTATCAGTGAATAAAGGCACTCTGGGAATCAATGCGTTGAATTTAATACATTAGTCATTTTAAACAATGCATGAACAATGCAGATTTAGTCTGAGAATGCAACACTTAGCATATGTTTGCCTTCAAGAGTGCCTAGTCACACAAATGCACAGAAATGGATCCAGCAGAAGTATTTCCTTTACACTGTCACTTTCCCTAATGAAAAGTAACATACACTCCCAAAGTGGTTGAAACCTACTAAGTTGCAGCATTTCTTTGCTGGATATCATGCAAGCAATCTTCAAGAAAGCAACCTAGTTCTAGAGAACACGGATGACCTCAGTCTCATTTTTAGGGGGCTACAGATTATCAATAAAGTTTCTCTTATGTAGGTTGGAACTCCTTGAGTATATACTTTCTCCATGAAAGATTCAGATGTGTGCTGCCAACATATGGCCTCTGTTAATAACTGAAAGTAGATATAAGTTTGGGTACTTACAGTGAAAGGAGTAAAGTAAGTGACTTGGCTAAGCTCACAAGGTGAATAAAAGAAAGCACCATATTAAAAATGGATTCTCCTTGACTGGACAATAATATTACAAAATTAGGAGGGGTCACTTGGAGGTAGTAACAGTGTGATATCAGAAACGAAACAAAGGCCTGGGAGTTTAGAGATGAACATCCTATTCGCTGGTATACCAGACCAGTGTGAGACAAAAACTTTACTATCAGGGAATTATCTTCCATTCTTCCACCATTGGCCAAATACAGTTGCACTGCATTTTCCTTTCCAGAGAACCTTGACCTCCAAAGATGCATTGAATGCTTTAAAGCTTTGTGAAGTTCTTCAGAGATGCAAATTCACAGCAATCAGTATTATAATTTCACTACACTTACAAGAGGTCACTTTTAAAAGCCGTAAAATTTAAAAATTCTTTCTTTGGAAATATGAGCTGGTTATGCTGTGATAAAGTATTTGAAGTCACTCCATCTGAGCTAAGGATGTAGTCCAGTAATAGAGAATTTGTCTACCATGCTCAGGGACCTGGCTTCCATCTCCAGCACTTCAACAAATAAAAATAGAATTACTCGACATGTATCAAAAATGTACCCATGTACTTTTCAGCACTTTATACATATTCATTTTCATTTCTGGCGATGGGGCTTCTGTTGCTTTACTAAACCCAGCTAATGGTTGGGAAATTCTTCTGGAAACATAAGGTTATATGCATATTATCCACAAACACAGAAGACATCAAATAGACAGCATTACCTAGAATGCAGAGACCATCTGTGCAGTTTTCAGATTCTTGGCTGAGCCCTTCACAGAACTTGCCCCCATTTCTTGGGGGTGGAGCTGTACACTCACGGATACGGAGATGTTCACACTCTGGGCTGCAGACTGACCATTCACTCCACACTTCCCAGCTGCCATCCACTTCAAAGTAAAACAACAGAGGCCACCATTAGCAGGAATCAGCAGCTATTGGGAGATTTGTCTCACACTTCAAACAAACCCAATAAAACCAAACTGAGAGGTCAAGGTATTTTTTCCTCTCTGTTTTCTTTACTGACTAAAAGTACATCAGGATAAGTAAGACCCATGATTGAATTTAGGCAAATGGCTGAGTGACTGATATCTTTGAGTTGGCTAAAAATGTCATTATCTATTCTTTCCCAGTCTTTTATGCCCCCAAACATCACTGATGGACAGGTAGCTATGTGCAGTACCAGGGGATGTCCAGTGCAGTGTGGGCTTACAGTTCAGAGTGGTGAAAAGAATAGACTGACCTTAAGTCCCCAAAGCCCCTTAACAATAAAACATTAAACCCACATGAACTTATAGTGTTAAATGAAAACAGGTCAGATGTGAAACCCCAAGATGGCAGAACTTACAGAAATAGAATTTCTTGGGTCATAGATTGCTGCTGTACATTGAAATGAACAGACTGAACTTAATTCCATTAAATATCAGCCCAAGAGACTAGGACAGATGTTTGAGGCAATTGCCCCTTACCTCCTAGGAATAGTTTCCACCATGCTTATGTAGGTTAAGATCTAACAAGTTTTAATCTAAACCAATTAGCAAAAAAAAAAAAAAAAATAGGGAATTTAAAAAAGTACTGAATGTGGATCAAAAATGTCTGAGTCCTAGTCTTGATTTTGTAAACTTTTCAGCTGAGATAGTAAGTCACATGGCTTCAATTTACCATTTCAGTCATCTGAGAACAATAAAGTCACAATGGAGAGATAAATGGCATGGCATGTATGAAAGTGTCCTGCACAGTACCTGGCACATAGTACGCACTCAATAAATGTCTATGAAATACAAGGACAAAAGAAACTCTGAGAACATGCTGTTATTCGGAGTCTCAGCTTCTAGAGAAACTCAAATTGAAAATTGAAAGACATGAGGCTCTGGTCCAGGTCCTGGGAACTAAACTTGTGTGGTGCATATGAAACTCAGGAGCAGTTACGTTCTCTATGAGAGGATATGCTTTCCATAATGAAAGCCACCTTCTAACTCATGTAGTTCTCATTGTATCAACTGGGTGACAGCCAAGAAGAGAGAACAAAGGATCTGATAGGAGACACATTCAGTCAATGAGGTCTTCTATTCAGAAAGAAAGGCAAGTGCAGGCCAGCATAAATACCCACCACTGCAGTAGCTAATCTCTGCCAACTGTATTGTAAATAAACACCAAGCTGAACCTGATAAAAGGTCAAGTTCTGGGTAGTTACTTTTTGTGCTTTAAAGCAGCTGACCCTATCTCTGGTTTCTGTACACAAATACATGCCATCAAGTGGGAAAGCCAAGGGGTGAAGGCAGTGGCTTAGTCCACCCAAACACTGCTATCACAAGCCCATGTTCTTGCAATTATGAGTTCAGTGTCAGCACCTTGGACAGAGGCTCTAGTCTCGGACCTTGGGTAACTTTGGAAGGAAGGGTTCATTGCTTGCTCCACAGGAGTTTAACAGTGTTGTCGGATTAGAAGGAGAAGGGAATCTGTGTATATCTCACCAGGACAAAGAGCAGTGCAGGTTATTTTCTGCACTGACATTCCCTCACAAAAGGCCCCACCATTGAGAGGAGCGGGGTTGGTGCAGGTCCGGGAACGTTTCTGCCATCCTCTACCACAGCGAACATTGCAGGCTGACCACTCTGTCCAGGAAGACCAGCCTCCATTCACTGAGAGACAAAAATGGGGAGGGGAGAAAAAAAGGAGAGAGGTTTGTACTGATTGCCTACTATGTGCAAGCCACTGAGCCAGGTGCTGTGAGTCAGGTATCTGGGGAAGAAGAGATGGTGGAGAGTCCCACTTGCTCTTGTGAGGAAACAGTGGTCCTCACTCTTCTGCCCTTCATTTCTACTGTTCTGTAAGAGGAACCTAGAGAGTTTGCTTTGCGGGAAACTATTAAAAACAGGAAGAATGCATCAGCAGATCTCTAAGGCACTTGACCGTCCAGAGTATAAGAAGAAAATATCAGCATTTGAATTTCTATTACTTTAAATGATTCAAAAATAAATCCCAGGGATCTTTTATTGTGGAAAGAAATGGCTTTACTTAAATAGCTGGAAACTGCTCTTATACAATGCCTGAGATAATCAGGCATTTGTTTTTGGTGCATTTCATCTGGTAGGAGAGGAGCTGTTAGCATGCCTGTGACATGGGGTGGGGGGTATCTTAGTTTGGGAAGGATGGGGAGCCAAAGTTGCCCATTATGATGCTTTCCAAATATAAACACGATGGAAATAAAATAAAATACCATTTTATTATTTTTAAGAGAGAGACTGAAAATACGACTGGCTGTCTCACAGCAACCCAAGACTGAATGGAGGAGCAAACACATTAATACAGATGGGGATGTTTTCTCACCTGGCAAAGGAGTGAGGCTGGACAGCACTATGGAGAATGGCCCAGGGGCCTCTCAGCTCTTGGCCCGGAAAGTTTTAACACAGTACACGGATGACTATATCTCTGCTTTTAGCCCTCCCTATCCCTTCCTGGCCTTTGGGCTGGTCTTACCGTAAACTACCACAGTTGCTGACAGGCTCCTCCTCTTGGCCACGATGTTGGCTGCCATGCAGGTATAATTTCCTGAGTCTGAGAGCCGGGCCTGCCTGATGATCAGGTTATGGTCAGCCCTGGTGTCAATGTTCTCATCCTGTTCAGAGTCAATGGGCTCCTCATTTTTCAGCCATTCCACCTACAGATAGGAAAAGATGTTTACCAGTTTTCAAAAGAACAAACCCTTCCAGGATTGAAGGTGTACTTTTGTGATGTGCTAGGAGAGAACTGGATATAACATATAGAGGTGTGAACAGTCTGTTTTGGTATTCCACATTCTGTCTGCTCATTGAATAAATCTGGTTCTGTTTGGAGAACAGACAGTCAGTTAACAATCTGAAAGTAGGAAAAAAAATAAAAAAAAAATAAACCTCAATGATTAGACCCATTTTCTAAAACTGTAACAGAGCATCAGTAACTACAATTAGGTCATTTTCTTTTGTTAGAAACCAAGAGATGATGATGATGATGATGATGATGATGATGATGATGATGATGATGATGATATTTCAAAGCTGGGCAATTTAACTTAGTACAACCAACACATATATGTTGGACTTGTACTTTGTGCTGAGAGAACACTGTATGGGGAAAAGTCTCAAGCCAATTTGTACTCATTTGAGTTTTACTAGAGGCCTGATAAAGTAGACAAGCTGAAGAAATACAGTTTGAGCAATCAGAGGATCAGACATGTAACTCACAAAAGCCCCCACACTTAGATATCCGTCATCTTGGCCCTTTTGGTTACTTCCTCAAAGGTACAGTAGAGTCTATATGGGCTCTGAGAGGAGCACATGACCCCCATCTTCTTCTACTTCTGATTTGTTTGCTCCTAGCATGTTTTTAGAAAAACTATACTTTTCCACCTTCTAATTCTACTCAAGTCTCTTGTTACTCAGCTTTTATTTTCTGGGACACATAAAAAAGACATAGATGAAGTTCTCCATTTCTCATTCTTACCCAATGAAAGTACAACACACTTAGTTCCTAGGCCATCAAGTATGACAGTAGGAGCATTTTATTGCCCATTCCTTATTATTCCCCAATGGAGATGCACCATCAAGCATGGTTTTCCATAGTTTGACTGTGTCCCCTCTGCCTTTGTCCTCTACTCAACATCTAAGTATCTTCATTCTCTTGTGACACCATGGCCATTCATGACATTTAGCACAAGTTATCAGAATATGTAAAGCACAATAATCTGACAAATGTATAATTTGTCACAGAATCTGGATTTCCAAGAGTTGCAGAACTCTGTGTGTGTGTGTCGTTATCATTTAGGTTACTCCTTCAACGGCAGTGAGCGTGCTCACAAGATCACCGAGAGCATGTTGCATTCAGGGCATTCTGCCATGCTTGGCTCACTAATAGCACAGCTAATTGAGAGTTGATTTTGGCATAAGATGTTTCATTTAATTTTGTTTTTAAACCTAAACCTAAACAATTCAAATGTATCATCAGTAAGCTGTACCTGTCATATAACAGTTTGGCACAGCAAAGGTGTGCTGGTCTCTATGAAAAGGGTCTCCAAATGAAAACTTAATCATGGTCCTTCAATATTTTTTCAGGTACTTTCAATTCATGAGTGTTCAGAGAACAAAAATTACCACCATTTAAAATTAACCAAACAAGGTGGCAATTGGGAAAGGAAAACAGTACCGAATGCCAAAAGAAGAGATTTTGGAGCTCCAGAAGAATGAACAGAAAAGCTGCAACATCAGAATTACACAAGTCATGAACAAGAATCACATAGTGATACCAACTTCATGCATCACATAGTGGTACACGTACAGGTATCATCATGGTACATCCTTGAGAGGCAGCAATTATCTATCAAGCAGAGCCAAGAGTATGGCACTATAAAACAGCACAGGGCAAAGAAACCCACTTTATCACACACATGAATGTTACTCTATGATACAATGTCTTTAATTTTCCACCAGCATAGTGGATTTCACAGTCATCTGGTTATCCATATAACAAGTAATAGAAAACATTGACTGAGCTTCAGAGATTGTACTCAGTGCTAGGTAAACCCATTTTCCCAAACCAAAAGTGCAACTTCTTTCCAAGGTCTTACTTTGAATGGCAAGACATTAGTAAGGAAGGAAATCCATAATCTCAAGAAAAGCCGAGTCCAAAGCAACATCATCACTGACCTCTGAGATGAATGCCTTCTTTAGGGTGAGCAGAATTGGTATTTTTAAATCACTGTCACTCCTAAGTCATTGCAAACAACAAAAAGGGCAACAAAGCATGTCTGGGAGCTACTGCTCTGCCTCCAGTCTCCCCGCTCACAAATTCTGCTGTAAAGTGTCTGTTAAAGGGTTCTTTCCTGAGCTTTGCTGTTGGTAGTGCTTAGAAAGGCCTTCCTGTATGTTGTCCTCTCTCTCCATATTCTTCTTACACTGATGGCACTGAGGCAGAAAAACCCTGTGACTGTCCATAAGCAAATCAATTTTAGACCCTGTGGGCACTGGTCCTGGAGACAGAGCCCAAGAACCCTAGTGTCTGGGAATCAATGACAGCTTTCCTGAAGAACTTGGCCCAGAGAAATTCAAAGCAACAGTCACCAAGTAGAGATTTATCTCCAAATTGAAAATCTACAGATAAAAAAGCAAGCACACACAAACACACTAGGCCAATTTTACTATAAATTTGATAGGAAGAGGTCAATATGGATAATATGAGGAAAAATAATACAAATAAGTCAAAACCCTCCTTCAACTTGATTAAAATTCACCCAGTAAACATGGCATAAAGATGAACTCAAGTAGAGTGGAGAAATGCAGCTTTCCTGATTGCTATTATGGCCTGCTCAACCTGCTTCCTCCCTCTCTCCCTCCCTCCTTCCCTTTCTTTTTCATTTATTTCATTCTTTCTTTTTCTTTCTTTCTTTCTTTCTTTCTTTCTTTCTTTCTTTCTTTCTTTCTTTCTTTTTTTCTCTCTTTCTCTCTCTCTTTTTTTTCCTCCCTCCCTCCCTCCTTCTCTCTCTCTCTTTCTCCCCCCCCTCTTTCTGAGACTCTGTCACTCTTAGCATTGGCTATCCTGGAACTCATTATGTAGATGAAGTTGGTTTTAACTCACAGAAATCCTCCTGTCTCTGACTCCTAAATGCTGGGATTAAAGTATGTGCCTTGCATATCAGCTATCAGCCTGCTTTCTTATACAACTCAGAATCACTTGTCCAGGGTCACCATCACCCACAGTGGACTTTGATCTACCACATCAACCATTCAATCAAATGCCAAAATTCCCTATAGGCCAATCTTATGGAGGCATTTTCTCAATTGAGAGTCCTTCTTCCCAAATGATTCTAGCTTATGTCAAGTTGACAAAAACTAACCAACACAGGAATGGAGATGAAATTCTGATCATAGTAAGTCATTTTTAATAGAAAAAGAAAGAAAGAAAATAAGAAATGAAGAGAGAAGGAAGAAAAGGAGAGAGGGATGCAGAAAAGGAGGAAGGGAGAAGGGAGAGGGAACTCATGTCAAACTATAGAACTTGAAAACTAATCACAACTCAGTCTTTCAATTCAGCATTATGTAAGCATTAAAACAAATATGAAAGTTAAAACACAAAGCTATATATTTAGTGCTATAGATTTGTAAAATGAAAACCCAGTCACAAACATACATACATTTAAAAGAGAGGAAGTGCAGTATATGCATATTTAAGATCTTAGACATTAAGTTCTTCTCTTACTGATAGTTGTGACGCATTTGAGAAAAAGCATTTGTACTTTGAAATACATCAGCCTTAAAACATCTCTTTTAGATCTCATGTAGCACAGCAGTTTTCAACTTTATATTTTAGCCACAGAATGTTTCTTCTATTCAAAGCTTATCTGAAAACCCTAAATGAAAAATAGATAAAAATGGGATTCTGAGCAGGAGTTTTGGAGCCCTGAACTACAAGCATGAGGCCATGCCTGGGCCCACTGTCTTTGTGCCCCCACGAGTGAGTTTTCTCGTCCTGCTATGTGTAGGGCAATAAAGCCCATAGAGACACTCCGTGTAAAATATGAGCCACCACAGACACTGGCCCTGCTAAGAATTCCAACAGCTTAGCCACACACACTCATGCACAAACACTCTAGGTGTTCATACACTTTCTCTTACACTGGGTGTTAATGGTGCCGTTACTAAAGTCTATCCATCCAACTGTCTCTATGAACGGTCAACACATTAGTGCTTTCCTAACACTGGCTCTTTTATTAGTAACCTAATACTTTATTCATTTAACTGATGTCAGGATCTTTATAGGGACATCAGTTTGTCACTTTCTGGGCTTATACAGTTGACACATTGTGCTTAGATTCATGGTTTTGTCACTTAGAGAAACTTGAAAATATTTTTGATGAGCTAAGTGCTTCCAATGTAGAAAAGTGTAATAACACACACACACACACACACACATACATGCATGTATTCATACACACATGTATACATGCACTCATGCTCTTTAGCTGCGAATTTGACTATACTGGAACCAAGGAAGCAATATCAACTAGTGCAGTGGTGCTGAGTGCAAGACACAGATGCATTTCCTGGATATTAAGAGACTACTCCATTTCCATGGAGAGATGAGCTCATATTCATTTTTCTTTAAAAAAAATGTGGCAATTTCAGTCTCCTTTTGTTTTTCACTTTTGCTTAAAACATTGCCTTTTCTTTTTAAAAAGAGTAGAATAAAAAATGAAAATAAGCCCATTTTTGCTTAAAATTTTCTTTTGCTTTTAATATTTTATACAGAGATCCTCAGACTTATGCGATATTCAGCCTCTATGACAGGAACTACGGGTAAGTGGAAGCTGAAGAGAGGTGTAGACTAAGAGGCTTGTGCAAATGAGTGCATGCTAGTCAGGGTCTGACTACCATCAAATGAGAAAGCAAATAGCTAGGAACTTCTTACAGGAGCCACATGATAAAGCATGGGCTGTAGCCAGATGTAGATTAGCCCTTCCTCACCACAAAACGACAGTGCAATACCCAACATAAGCTCTCTAACCAGCATCACCTCAGAGGAGCTCGGTGTCTTCTGATGACAATTTCCCCCCTTACACTGGCCTCCCTGGTCTCCTTGTATGTGCTGGTATGCAGGTGTCTTGGCTGTGCTTTGTTATGGAAGTGACCAGAGAGCATCATAGATCATAGGAATCCCTACACAGTGCTGTGATTATGTAAATTCCTTTATGAGAGGTTGGCAGAGCTGGAAATTTCTACTTCTGTTCTTCATGAAAGGATACAAATTTTCTGTTTAGCACTGTGGGATCGATACATTGACACCTGGGGCTCCCCCGGCATTTGCATCACTGATCCAAATGACTTCATGCTGGCAGGTCATGTTTTTAACAGGTAGGCTTAACATTTCTAAAGGTTTTTGAAATCTGGCTCTCACCTTGAAGAGAAATGATCCTTCATCTGATTTCCACTTCCTTGCATCAAATGGACAGCCTTGCTTAGAGATATGTGAAGAAAGTAGTTTCTTGAAAGTAATGAGCCTATGGGTCTACAGGATGCCTGCATTCATTAGCATAGTGTTATAAACAGATGGTCTACAATTTGTCGATTTTTCCAGCTTATAAACAAATCTGGAAACACAGAGCATTGAAGAAATTAGATTTCCTGCCAGAGAGCTGATTCCTGATTCGCCATTGGTATGTAGCTGGAGAGTGGATAGGCTTTTCTTACTGGTAAATGCCATAATATACAGTCAGATGGAGAAGGGTATTCTTTTGGGGGGTGGGGGGGAGAGGAAAGATGTTTTGTTGGAGAAGCAGGGAAACCTGCAATACTTGGGTGCACTGCATTAATTGTCACTCATCCTGTCCCTTTACTAATCACAGCTGTGTACAAACACGTGCAAAGCATGAGTGTTCACTGTGAGCTGAACCATGTCAGCTTTTTTATGCCCCTGTTCCTTCTCATTTTTAATGTTTTAGAAGAGCATGAGGCAGGAGTGGTGTTGGTTTGGTTTCAAAACCAAAAACACTCCATCTAAAATAAGGAAGAGCCACTGGCACGGGGTAGCTGGTTCCATGCAGCCAAACCCCATGACCTTTAAAGTCTAGGTGGTACCAACCTGGAAATCCTCTTTCTTGTCCCTCCTCCAGAAAATTCCACTAGGGATCATCCCTTAATGCCATCTAACAGGTGTACTGTCCCTCGATTCCAGGTCCTTCCTCACAACTAGTTAGACCCAGGGTCACGTGGATTTGCTCATATATTTAATAGATGTAATTTAAGAAGTTTCTCAATTCTTCCCCTTGTCACCTATGACCATTTTCTTTTTGCTCTAATCACCGCCAAGCTCCTGCACATCTTATGTCAGTCCAAGAGAAAGGAATACAGTAGGTACCAGACATGAGATAGAAGGGGGATATTTTAGTTATTCCTAAATAAATTTGGGGAGTCACTAGCATTTTAAAAAGCTAAATGTTTTCTTGTATTTTATTTCATTTATTTATTAAAGATATGAGCTATATGAGCTATGTAAGAGTAATACATGTGTCTTTCAACTATAGTTTTTAAAAATGGCTGAGGACAGCAGGTGCTAAGGGATAGAGAAAAGGCTATGTAGTTGCATGTGGAGTAGAATCAGGAAAAGACTGGAAAGACATTGTATCCACAACATTCATTGCCTCTTCTTGACCTATTAACCTCTCAACCCGTCTGTGAGTTCACCATGCTACAAAAATCAAGTAAGACTGAATTTCCTTGAAACAACAGACAGAAGGAAGGAGAAGGTATCTTACCTCCTGAGCAGCTAATCTAAGATATATACTGAGATGGGGTGGAGATAGAGGAGCCAGCAGAAAGAAAGGCAGGGATTATAGTAATGAAGAGGAGGTTACTGTATCTTCCCACCACAGGAAATTGGTCTAATCAATAAATGCACTTCAAGTCACACTATGGATTTGGTCTAATGGATATTTCTAGCCTGATGTCAATAAAATCTAGTCTTGCTTGAGGACTAGTTGGAAAGAAAGGTTTCTGAGGGAAGGACGGGGATAACTGATGGCTATGGGAGTGATTATCACCACGATACACACATGTGTGTATGAAACTGTCAAAATTTAAAAAGAGAGAAGGAAAAAATAAAAGGAACAGTCTTAGTCAGATGCACGTATTCCACCTTTTCTGCATCAACATGTCAGGGTGTTCAGAAAGTGACCTCAATTATTGTGACATAAGGACATTACTTCAATTTAGTATGTGTCAAGAATAGCATGTGCTATATATATATATATATATATATATATATATATATATATATAATAGCATGCTTGAGCATGTGCTACTCTGTAAAGCACTACTCAGTGTGTGTGCATGTGTATGTGTGTGTGTGTGTGTGTGTGTGTGTTGCTGAGAAGCTAGACAAGGGCCTTGCACATACTGGGTAAGTACTCTACTATGGAGCTACATTCTCTCCATTGTGTTTAGATATAGGGCCTAAGCTGGCCCTAAGTTTAGATATTGTGTGGCCTAAGCTAGCCTTGACTCCCAAACCTCTTACCACCTCTGTCTTCCACATGCAATTAAAAGTATGTGCCACACAATCATTGTTTCCCTAAACAGTTATGTGGCCAAATTTCTTTCTAAGTGTTTATGCTTATACCTAAAGACTAGTGCTGCTCTCCGTGTGGGGCAAAGAAGGATGAACGCAGAGAGGCTATCTGATCGAAGTACTGAGAGATAGTGACTGTTGAACACTTAGTCCTAAACAGGACATCTGTATCACCCGCTATCCAATCCTGGGAGCATCACAGAAGTGAGAAAAGAAGATGAGTAAAGGCCAGAGGATAAGGAGGAATGCTGTGAAACTCTGTTACACAGATATGGCATGGTCATTGCAATCATGATAATACAGTGGCAAAGGGACACTTGTATAAGATTTGACCCTTCAGCATTCCACTGGGATGTTGAAAGAACCCATAAAGAGGTCCCGCAGGCCCCATTCCTTTCTGAGGAGCTATTGACTATTAATGGTTGATGTGGGGACAGATGGCATTTAGTCAGTTGTGTGGCCACTAAGGACTAGTTGGAAAGAAAGGTTTCTGAGGGAAGGACGGGGATAACTGATGGCTATGGGAGTGATTATCACCACGATACACACATGTGTGTATGAAACTGTCAAAATTTAAAAAGAGAGAAGGAAAAAATAAAAGGAACAGTCTTAGTCAGATGCACGTATTCCACCTTTTCTGCATCAACATGTCAGGGTGTTCAGAAAGTGACCTCAATTATTGTGACATAAGGACATTACTTCAATTTAGTATGTGTCAAGAATAGCTATACTTGCTCTTTCCAAGGTATTTGGTATTTTACTATGCTTCTTGGCAATGAGTGGAACAAGTAGCTTGTGAAATTTTGCTATGATGATCCAATCCAGAATCTTAAAATATTTACATAGAATGATTATATAGAAGCCAATGGGTTACCTCTGAGGACACATTCTGTTCTCTCCCTTGTACTAGACAGGAGCATGATTCTGGAGAAGAGGCAGCTATCCTGTGACCATGGAAAAGAGGGAGGAAACCTCACCGGTTTTCTGTATCTCTGTCCTCACAATCTCATGCATTATCTTGCTTGATCAACCCCAAAGGGGACAACAGAAATCATCTCTCCATTTTATAGACTCTGTGGTTTGTCAAAGGCTACATGCATGAAATTAAGAGTCCTTAACTGTTTTGTCTACTGTGAGCAGTTTTCCATTTTCTTAGGCATCTTACTGATCATGGGAAGCATTGCTTTCTAACATTTCCTGTAGGCTGATGTCATACTATCACATACATCTCAGCTGGGACTCAGCTAGCTCCAGAACATGCCATCCTCTAACGCTGGCTGAGACTCTCACGTGCTCTGGAACTTGTGAGTTAGACACCGCCTGTTCTTCAAGTTATTTCCCACAGTGCTACCGGTTCCTTCTTTGTGTGCTGTTCCTTGCAGGCTGGACAGATTGATTTTTAAAGCCACCTACCATGCAGTGTCTTCCATTTAGCTCCACTTACCTGATTATGCATCACAAAAAGAAATGTGGCTTCAGTGTCAGCCCACAGAAGCAGCCCCAGACAAGTGACAGAGACGTAAGGAACTCAGCCAGAGCACACTCGTGTACGCTCAGGAAGATGATGGACAGGAGCTACAGAAAGCTGAGCCAACTGGGAAACATTGTGTGTTCTCATGGGCTGACTCCTGTCAAATCCATTGTTCTTTTGCTTCCCAGTTTCAGGTACAAAATGGGACTTGAATTTTTGCTATTTAAAAATCTTATTTTACAAGCAAATGGTCTCTGGGAAAGGGCCTATTCTCACCTGTTGCTTACTGAGATAGTTAATTTTCATGAGTGAGGGATGGAACACGTTTACTTTAATGTAAAGTGCTCACAAGAAAGGTGGTCAGAGACCAGGAGAACATCATGCAGATGCAATGTAAGTAGAAGAACAGAGAACACGTGGAATCAAAGGGTGCTTGTAAATGATGCCGGGCTACCATTGGTTTTCTGCTGTGTTGTCTGGGGTGGTGGATCTCATCTTGATTAATTGCACCTGTGTTTGGTGTTAATATGTACAGATGCATTCTGCATCTCTAGTCATTCCTACCTCACCCCCTCAAGAGCTGCCAAGCTCTATCTCTTCAATGCTCTGAGCAATATTCTAGCTGAATGTAAGATATCCCCCACTGACTCGTGTTTGAATCCCCAGCTGAGATTGTGGGACTGCTTGAATATGGTACCTTGCTGGTGGACACAATGAACCAGGAGCCAGCCTTTGAAGGTTACAACCTGGTCTTACTTCCAGTTAAGCCTGCTGCTTCAGCATCTGCCAAGGTATGAACAAGCCACCCTGCAAGCTCTCATTGCCTCAGGCCAAAGCACTTCCATAGCCATTGCTGCCCAGCTATAAAGGACAAAAACGTTCAGCCAGGCTTCTTTTCAGTGTTTTGTCACAGTGACAAGATAAATCACTGGTTTAAGGCATGGTCTGTCATTCATTGGAAAGCATTACTTGGTGGTGAGGAGAACTAGCACAGATAACAGAGCTTCCATTCAGAAGGAGGAGAATCTGTGTCTGCCCTCAGCAGCTCAGGTTTGTCAATGGGCTTTCCAGTGAGAAGATATTATCTAAGAGTTCCCCTGTCCTGTTCCTCATTATTATACAGTGTATCCCCAAGGACTCAGAAAAATACCCATTTTACTACAGAGTAAAGCAGGGATATTCTAAATGTTCCTACACACGCTGGATTGTAAAGCTGACACAAAGTCCATATGACTAGATAAGGGTACACAAGCAGGTAGCATCCTGTATACACAGAGGCACAGCAAAACACTCTTTCCATCAAACCACAGTGGAAGGCTAATCTGGGAATGATCTATGTGAGAAATACAGAGACAGGTATGGATTACCTCAGCTCCGTATACTGGGTGGAAAAGGATAAATTAGCATAGTTTTGGGTTTTTTCCCCAATTACAGAAGGCAATGATCAGAGGTCAGCTCACAGCATTAGCACAATGCAGCCAACAAAAAGCACCTCTGTGCAGACGTGTGACTGAGTTAATGACACTTAAAGGGGGAAGGGCTCCATGCTCATTCACTTTCTGTTCTTTTGGTGATGATGCACTCCAGACGAGTTTGCTTTCAGCCAATATAAGCAATTGCCACTAAAGAAGAAAATACGCACTGTAAGAATACAACCATTCCCACCATAATAACACAGCTTCAAAACAACCAGATCTGAACTCTCAAGTGTTGTATGAATAGTTTATGCATAGTAGTGGTTCAGAGAGAGCTATTAAGGTTTAGACAAGGAGACCTTGTCACCTATGATGTTCTTTCCAGAAACAGATTACAAACAGTTCTACAGGCTCAGCCTGTTGTTCTGGCTCCAAACAGAAATTCTCTGTGAATCCCTGACAGCAGTCTTGGGAGTGGCGGAACTCTGTGGCTCCCAGTACATGCTTCATAGTCATTGCTGGGAATAGACAAACCCATGGGCTTGCCAACCATTCATAACCAGACAAGGGCAAGGTAGACTGAAATGTGCTTTATACATTAGGCAACAGATTATGTATCCAAATCGTACAGCTAAAAATGCAATTTTGTTTAATTATCTTATGTGCCCAACAACAAAAGAAAAAAAAAAAGAAACTTGGAGAGAAATTTCCAAGATCACAGATTAATGAGACAAGGTATTTCTTTAGAAATTAACATGATTATCTTATTATTGAATTAAAGAATGGCAGACTCAACAGAACTTTGAGGGTGGGTAAAAGCAGACGGAAGAGAAGAAAAGGAAGAGAGACTGATATTTTACTCATTTTGGTGGCTACTACGTGTTGAAATATTCTTAAAGATGGGAAACAGAGAGATTCCAGCAGACAAACCACGAACAGAACCTGGCAGCAATCCACAGGAGAAATTATGGTCATGAGTTTCAGATATGTATATAGTAGAAAAGTAGATAAGAATTTAGCTACTCAGACAGAATTTACAGAAACATGTTTCACTTGCTATAGGATTTCAGAAGCAGAAAAACAAAAGTTGAGCTCTACTAATAAAAACTGGTTGAATTATCAGGCTTTTCTCTAATATACAAAAAGCATCCTAAAGTCAATAAGAAATTGACATTTGAATTGATCTATGTACTTGAATAGAAAATTTGTCAAATGGAAAATTATGTATGAGAAGTCATCCAAGCAATAATGAACACAAAATTACATATTGTTAGTGCATGAAACAGCAAACATTTAATCCATTTAAGTCAGCAAAGGTATAAAAAAGTAAATTCCATTCTTCTATGTAGTAAGTAATGCTGTCAACTCGACAGGATTCACCTAGGAGACAAACCTCTGCACATGCCTGTGAAGGGTTACTCAGACTGGGTTAGACTCTGGGTTTGTCCATAAGGGATTATTTAGATTAGGTTTTAAGGTGGAAGAGTTACCTTCACTGTGGGTCATACTATTCTGTGGTCTGGGTCCTGAAATGTACAGCAACTAGAGAACCAGCTGAGAACAATCACTCTTCTCCTTTTACTTGCTGACCTTGGGGACCACATGATCAGCTACATCACACTCCTGCTACCATGAGGACCATATGATCAGCTGCATTACACTCCTGCTACAGTATCTTGTCTGCCATGATCGTCTTCCCCTTGAACCATGAGCCAAACTAAACTCTTCCTTCCTAAGGTGTTACGTTATAACAACAAGAAATGCAACAAAGACAGTTTGTATTAGTATATTCCATTAAACATATTAAACAACCTTGAAAGTTTTACAAGAAATATACACACTTAGAAAATCTGTAGAACCCCACTATTTCCAGTAGGATATTTATTAGTAGCAAGAGATGTGTGGTATGCTATGATGTTAATCACAAGTTTTGAATACTGAAGTAAGTGAAAATTTTTGTCAATCAGTTAGTTCATTTACATCATGCTTGCTCAATGGGATGGAATGTAGCCTTCAGAAAGAACAATGCCCACTTTAATTCATCAGGGCTTCTTCATGAGACAATACTGAATGGAAAAGCAGAACAGAAAGCTTGTTTTTAGTTGTCTCCACATTCAAGCCCACTCACACAACTGTCTGGAAAGCAGTTCATCAAATATTTTTTTGAATGTTTTCTGAGAGTAATCGTCCTCTTACAGGTCAAAGATTTCAGTGATTTTCTGCATGAGGTTTTCAGAAAAGTATCTCTGGTTTTCTGAATTACAGGAATGGCTGCATACTTGTAGGCTCCTGTGCAGGTTGGTACATACTGTCAACAGAAGTGACTTCTTAATTCCAGGTCAGAATTACTTATCTTTGTATGTTGTGTTCTTCCAGTCTTCTTCACCCTTCTGCCATAACATCTTAGATACAAGGTTTCTGAGACTGACTACCTAACTTAGAACTGCACTGTCAGTGTCACTGAAACAGGACATTCGGCTGGCACCTAATGGTCATGTAACATAAGAAATACATATCTGTTGCTTTAAACCACAAAGAGTTTAGGTTATTTGCTCTTTTGTCATAATTTAGCCTGTCTTTTTTTTTATACAGCCTATATAATGTTTATAAGCAGATAAAAGGCCACTTTCATTATATAAGCAAATAGATGGTCTCAAGTTTGGAAAAACATTTCTATTATTCCTAGTCTTTAAAAATAGTAAACAAATTACCTTCCATTGCTTGTGCTTTTGTTCTTTAAACTAGCACATAAACTAGAAAACAAACCACGGTAGATGACTAATAGGCTAAGTGACTGTCCCAAGCTGCATTTTATATTCACAGTTATCCTTGCATGGCTGTTTCAAACAACTCCCTGATTTTTTCAAAATCAATCAGGCACAATGAACTTGCGTCAGGAAAAATGGGCTCTACAGTCATGGAGGTAAATGCAATGAACCTACATTGCTTTGACAGGTCATCCACACTTCAGTTGACCATGCAATTTCAATAACAGGACTGAGCTTTTCGTCTCTAGTTTTATTGTTTAAATAACACAGGTTGCTCTATGGGTTACAAACATTCCAAGAGGGATCTGGAAAGAGGAGACTTGCATATGCAACCTGTTTTCACACCGGGGGTGGGGTGGGGGGATGGGGTGTTTCCATTTCTCACTTTAATCAGCCAGGTCAATTAAACTAGATGGTTTCCTATTTGTTTTCAACCAGTTTACCCCCTTCCTCTTTGTAGTTTGCTTTTTTATGAACTATCTCAGAGCTGCTGTTCAGGCTTCACAACACTACTGGGAATGTTTAAAAAATAAACTAAATTGCCTTTGTGATTTTCTTTGTTTAAAAAAAAAGTTCCTGAAAATTAGATTTCTCAACAGCCTCTACTCCACAACCCCTCCTTCATTTTTAATTTAGATTTTGGGGAAATTTCATAGTGAGCGGGGCTCTCGGTTTGAGGATAAAGCACATATACTAGGATAATAGAAGTTTTCTATGAAAGCAGTTCTTGTTTGTATACTTCAGGTGAGAGGTAAGAATCTTATAGGTCAAACTATGAAATAACTTTGCAGTTTTTGAGTTAAGATGAGGCTGTTCTGCCCTTTAACTATATCTGATTTTCCATCGTGGTCAATAAGGGAGTGCAGGAACGTCAGAAGTATCGCTTCAGGAATGTCAGCACCCTGGACTCAGCAATCAATCCTATCTAGATGCGAGATAACACCGGAGCTGCTTTCACATAAAGAAGGTCAACAAGCTAGCTGGTGCTTCACTATGCATTTGCTTATGGTCTATTCTTTTCCATTTAAAAGCCATGCTCTTCATAAAGAAGCGAAAATTACCAGGAGGTCGTCTCCCTCTTTATTCAAACCAACCATCTGAGTTTTCTGAGTAAACAAAGCACATCCAAATAGCTGTCCACTCAAGGCTTCTTTCAATCATTTAACTAAGTGCCTGGTACATGGAATTGTAAGAAGGGCGGTGCATTGTAGAATAATTATGATTGGATTTGTTCTCCCCTTTTCAATAAAAACCATTCTCTTTCTGCCTTTCCCCTCTCCCCCTTCCCTCTACACACATCTGCTGCAGCAGCACCAGCCCCCTTCCATCACCAGTATCACCCCCAGCATCAGAGCGTGCCACACTTGCAGACCGGAACAATGAGAAGGAATGCATTCTTTGTTTCCCAGTGGAGTTTTAGCTTGCCAGTTATACTCACATTACCTTGAGAACAAAAGGCTTAGACCATCAAACGGACCATGTGGCCATTGCAATCAATGTGCCAATCGGTCTAGTACCTACCACTGCAGAAATGTGAGTTGATTGGATCTGTTTGCAGAGTTCTACTAATGGAAATAAGGTCAGAGAAGATGCCTGGCCAGGAAGTGCTAAAAGATCAGATAACGATTTTCTACCTGGCATTGGGCTGTCTGGGATGGAGAAGGTGTCGGCTGTTCTCCTGTGTGAGTGATGCATTTGGCATCGAGCAGAAGCCCCTACTTACTTCTACTCTCAGTGGACTTGCACATGGTGCTGATCCTAAACCAGTGGTCCCCTAATGATTCCCTTAGGAATGCATGGGAAAAAAAAGCCTTGCCTCACCTCTCCAGCAAGCTTTTAACTGCAGATTGAACATTTATGGTTTCTTTTCCATTTTAGAGCTGTTATTTTTATCCTGGACTTGTTTGGGCTGAAGTTTTAGTGGAAATGTGATGAATGTACTCAGGGAGGCCTGGCATTATCTGCTCTGCATTCTGCATCTTCCTTCCTCCCTTATGACCAGGAGCTGTTATCCACTGTTCTTTCCCTTTTCCTCTAAGTGTCTATTTTGCTTTAATCCATGACTCAACTCTTAAAGCTCATATTTTTTAATGCAAATCACAGGCTGTGTGTGCTTGTGCACTTTCTGATCCATACGCCCACAATCCTGACAAACACTAGCAGCAATACAATATCACCAGAGAACATCAGCTGCTTCAGGAGCTGCTGTAATGTCAGGAAGACATGGAGTCTGCCTGTACCACTCAAGACTGGTCTGTAACATGAACTACTGATGGGCTGCCAGACCCAGATCTTATAGAGGACTACATTTCAATGAAATTATTCTGAAAAGACTATGCATGACTTTTGTAAGCTTTATGTTCTGTGCCACTTTGATAGAAAGAAGCACAAGAGGTGCAAGGAAACACACTTCCTATACAATCCATACAGGGGAAATGCAGATTTTGACATGTACTCAGGAGGTCAATCAGCCACAGAAGAATAATCCATTGTCTGAGACTATGAGAAGACAATGTTGGGATAATGATGCTAGCTCCTTGGTCAGAGCAGCTGAAGTGGCTACAGGGAAGCTCCATTGGGTAAGATGGGGTGGGGGTGGGGGGAACATATTCTGTAGGCTAGGAGAGATGCAGGTTTCACTAACGGATCCCAGACAAGAAACCTGCAGAGTGAGAAATTAAAAATCAACCTAGTAGACACACTTTTAGTTATTTGTTTATTAAATGATACTTGCTTCATCTGTGATTGATGGTTGCAAGGGAGTGGAAAAATGTTGCAAGATCCAGATACAACATCTGTTCTCCCGGCGGACAGGAGCCTGCCATCCTTACCATGCATGGCAGTTAGATTCCTGCAGGGTGTCCCATCTACTCCCACTCCTGAGGGGAACTGACCCAGAAATCTGACTCTAGGGTCAACCCAGAAGAGAGAGTGAGGGACCTGAGAAGCATACAGCAAAGTCAGACAGGGAGATAAGCTGCTTATCATAACACAGACGTTAGGTTACATTTTCCTTTTCTCATCTTTCCATAAACTTTGCAAACACAGAAATCCCTCCCAAGAAAAATAATCCATAATGAAATCACAGACAAATGAAGCACTACAACTGACCTGCCCAACCTAGGACTGGATTCAAAAGCAGCCCAAGGGTTCTCCGTTCTCTCCTCGAGAGGTTTCTTTAGTTCAGTCACTGGAAACGGGCAATGACCACTCTGCACTAGTACCTCCCACAGATTCCTCTCAACACTAAGGAAGCCTGAAAATATGGTTTTGTTTTTTTTTTGTTTTTACTTATTTGTTTGTTTTTTAAATCAACTCAGAGTAGACAGCACTGTCTCAGAGTTAAGCAGCAATGAATGGCAGAATTTACAAGTCAGTTCTCCTTGATGTCATTTGTGTTTTGGAACAGGGTCATACTATGTAGTCTAGACTGGCCTTGAACCCACTGCCTCCCTGTATCTGCCACATGAGTACTAGGATTACAGACATATGCCACCACAGCTGGCTTTACAAGTTAGTTGTTAACGTTCTTATTCGCAGAGGACTGCAAATTATAATCAAATGTCCTAAATAAACACCTCAGGCCTGGAGGATGGTGATTTGCTCTAGGCTCAGTTCATTGAAGAAGAAAAATTAGAAGCCAAGCAAAGTTGGGAATTAAGGAGTTGGTTGTTATTAGCTACAGTTTGCTGTAAACAGATTGCCCCAGGGGAGGGAATCCATCTATTCCCATACCTCCTCCTGGCTGACTAGTCCCCTGACATTATTCTATCTAGATGGATCACAGTATGTGTACAGTTCTAGCTCCCCTATGGCTCCCTTCCTTTCCACTTTCCCTGTTTTACAATGTAAACTAACTCCCAGCAGAATCAGAATGATGAAGGGGTATCTTTGATTCTGCATACATTACAAGGATCAGCAGCTAAATGCTGGGTGATAAACACCATCAGAGCATAGACTGCACTGGGAGAAAATGATCTTTAATGTAGTCACTCTTCTAAGAATCTGCATGTGGCAACTCTTAATACTGGAGTCTCTGTTACAGATTACATGCCGCTAATGTATGAATGTTAAAGAAGAAAACAGTAGAGGAGTGAACGAGAGCCAATAGAAGGAGCTATCAAGAGAAAACTACATCTATAGCTTTCTTGCCTTTCACAGGGCCTGCTCTAGGCAAACCAAGACAGACAGATCATTCCTTCTAATTCCATTCTTCCACCCTTGCTCCATTCTCCCCATGTTCCTTGATCACCACCGTTCTATTATGTTCTGCCTGCAAAGATCAGAGCTAAAAATAATTATCTGGAGAACATGAGTCTATACTGTCCTGGATATTTGCATATTAATTGGGGGGGGGAGACTATATCTAAATAGCGACTTTCTAATAGTGGAATTGTGGTTAAAACTGGGCAAATGAAGGCTAGGTAAAGTTAGGGAAGTTACTCATATCCTGATAGAAGAGTTCTTGATTCCTGATAGTTCTTTTCCTCTGGACTCACAGTTAATGGCTCTGTTTGTGCTCTTTTCTTCTAAGAATCGGTGGTGGTGGTAGAGGGTTGGAAAGAGTTCCTTATATCTTGGGTGTATCAAGGCTCTCAGCATTAACCCTGTATACTCTCAGTCATATGGTGGTGACACTTGGACGTCATTCCATTCAACATAGACTTGCTATGGGGAAAAAAATCCTGGTTACACTGCTATCACTCTCAAGATGGGGCAGAGGATGCTGTCTCTGTAACCACAAAAACATATATGAACATGTGCTTGCAACAGGACCTTGAAGATTCAAGTTAAAGACAGGACAGAAGATCTGAGTTGCTGCAAGGCAGTCAGTAAGAAGCACAAACGGTAACAGAAATGGATCTGAAACTACACCACCCATAGATATCACTGGCTTTCCTATCTTGTTCAAGTTTGCCATGACCAGACTGTTGTGTCATCAGAATTGTAACAGGCATAAATCTTCATTTCAGAAAACTGATCACACACCTAAGCAAAGAGGAGGTCACTCTACCTACTGTACTGTCTAAACAAATCCATCCAGGGATCTTGAGTTGTTTAATCATAGTGCTGTCATTTGGTTTGGGTAAGCATATTTTCCCTTCATTAGATTTAATATATAATCTCATTATAGAAATATGACACTCTGCACCAACTTTCAACTCATAAATCAGCTTCTTCTCCTGTTCCTGAGGTCCACGAATTTAAAAAAAAATAGTGACAGAGTGTGGTAAAAGTGCGTAGCACAACATTATGTCAGCCTTTCAGAAGCACAACTCTGTTATTCCTACCTCATCTGCATCCTTGATGTTTCTCAGCACTGTTTCTACGTGGAGTACTGCACTGACTTCTACTGTCATATGCACTCAGGCATTTGAAATGCATGTGAATCATAAGTCATTCTCAATGATTACTTCCTAACTTTGCCCATCTAAACACATCCCTTGTTCCTGGCTTCCTTTTCATCTTTCCTTTTCTCTTCCTTTAGTCTTCCTTTACTCTTTCTATCTTCTTTCTTTTCTTTTTTCTTCCTTCCCTCCTTCCATTCTTCCTTCCTTCCTTCTTTCCATCTTTCTCCGTTCTTTCCTTTCTCTCTCTCCTTCCCTTCCATTCCCTCCTCTTTCCTTTTCCTTACTTCCTTTCTTCCATCTTTCCTTTCTCCTTCCCTCCTGCCTTCTTTTCTAATTCCATCCTTCCTTTATTTCCTTCCTTCCTTCCTTCCTTCCTTCCTTCCTTCCTTCCTTCCTTCCTTCCTTCCTTCCTTCTTTCCCTCCCTCCCTCCCTCCCTCCCTCCACCTTCCTAACATCATGCAACATCCTAATACTCATAGGCTACCAACATAGCTATCTATGGAGTGCTTACAATATGGACTGTACTTTTCTGACTTTAATTAGGATGAGAAAGATCAGCACACACACCCCGTGGCTTTAAAGGTAGTAAAATGCTTTTGGGGAGAGAAGACTACAATATTAATACAAATAAAAGAGGCTGTCTACACATGTATGAAAACGTACAATGAAAAGGCACTTCTCAGCTATATCTACTTACTCATATACTACACTTATGTTTTAAGTATTTAAAACACGTTCAAAAGTAGTAATCTCTAAAATTGAAACTGTTTGTCCATTTTACATTTTACACTCAAAGGATCATTAATATATTAAAGCCACATAATAAATGTTTCAACTTGAAGACATGGAATGAGCCCAAAGCAATGTGATGTTTATGAAAGATTAGAAAGCTATCAGACACATATTTACTAGCTCACATGTAATTTAGTGATGTTTTCCTGTGTAGCATAAATGTTTTCATGTCTTATAGAACACTTTCTCTAAAACCTTTTGCTTTGCTGTGTCTTCTTCATGCACTTTATTAATATTCATTTCATTTAGATGGTTCTGATTGGGTGTACAATTCATACAACAGTTCTCTAAAGAGAAAAATCTCGCTGGTCCAGATCTAAAAATTGTAGGTGATCTTTTAACATTAAAATTCTACAAAAATCCTCAGTCTACCAGTTCAGACAAACTGTTAGCAATTGGCAGGAATTTTAATTTATAATAACTCTTCCCTTTAGACTTCTTAGCCAGGAGGACTTTACCTCCATACTTGTGCAGATGGGAGAGTAGTATAAACACTCTGTCATTGTGAATCTTACCTGGACCGTGGTACAAAAAAAAGCAAACTAATACTAGCATAAACGGTTCTCAGGAATTTTGAACTTTCACCAGGTGTTTGGGTAGACAAAATGATTATATTATATAAAAAGTAAATGATTATGGTAAATGATGAATATGGCTCCAAACATCTGAAAATTAACACTTATTTTATATATGTATACTTGTATATACAGTCATACACTTCTGTAAAAAGTGCTGGAAACTTGGGTTGAATGGTACATGCCTCTTGTCTCATCTACTTGGGAGGCCAGATGGGACATGGTCATTTGGGTCTGGAGTTCAAGATTGCCTGTGGCAATCAAAAATTAATCAATGCAGAGCAAAGCTTACGGTAAAGCAGAGAGAAAGAAAACTAAAGAAGAGCAGCAAGATAGACGGAAAAGCAAGCATGGGCACCCGCAATGCTTTAATGGAAGTAGATAGATAATAACACTGAACTACTCTGAACTTTCCTCCTAAATTTTCTCTGAATGTGGTCAGCAGACACTGGGATGTTTCCTGCTGTGGATTCTGATGCCTGGGTTCTGAGGTAGAAGCAAGATCAGGGAGTGAAAGTCTGGATCAGGAGGATTAAGGTTTGCATTATGGAGTCAAAGGGGTCTAAGGGTAAAGACAGGGAAGACCAAGGACATGGTTAAATAGGAAATGATGTGTACTCAAGGAAAGCTGGGCGCATGCACATCTTAACTCCTATTTCTTGACTCATGAAGCAGATCAAGTTTAACCTGGAGCCTTGATGTTTTGTCTTCTAAGATAGAATTCTCTCTTTATTCACTACCAGCTTTTCAATAAACTTGGTGGATGGCACAGCTTAGCTGGTTATGTTAGGAGCAGTCAGACAGAAGATGTGGAGGTCACTGAGTCAGAACTCCACTCCTATTAAAAGCTTTAAAGTCTAACTTCAATATCTTTGGCAGTGGACTACTTTCCTTCTGTTCTTATGTCTATATGGGAGTGAGTGCCTGTATTCATACACGCTTGAATAAATGGTGGCACATATGTCATTGAGTTATACATAGGTGTGGAGACCTGAGGTTCATGTCTTGAAACACCTTCACTAACTCTTCCTATATATTCTTTAAAAAATTTTTTTTTTTGATAGGGATAAAGGCAAGTTTATTCTGATGCCAAATGTGTGTGACCATGGTCCGGGAACACAGATTTAGTTTACCCCACACTTATGTTCCCAGATGGAAGCAGTTTAATAAAACATTTATAGTAACAGAACAAAGAAAGTCATAAGTCAAGGTTCTGTTTCAATGCATTGGTGGAAACTTTCAGGCAGTTAAAACAAAATGGAGAAATCTCAGCAATAGGCTTCAGATGCTATCTGAGGACTCAAGCTCTTCCGTGGGTGGAAACTGCAGTTTTATTAAATTAATATATTCCAAAAAGGTTTTTCTTCTTCTTTTTCTTAATTGAAAAAAAGTTTTATACAATATTTCCTGAGCATGGTTCCCTCTCCCACCTCCTCCCAGTCCTCACCCTACCCCACCCAACTCCATGCCCTCTCTCTTTCTCTCTTTAGAAAACAAATTGGTGAACAAAACAAACTAGAATTGACAAAAAAAAAGGAAATTACAAGAAACACACACACAATAAAAAACATGAAAACACAAAATTAGAAAATACAGAAGCAAAAGGCCAATAAAAAATGTCCAATCAAAGCAATATGAGATTAAAAAAAAAATCTAAAAAACACCACTGTTCATTTTGCGTTAGACTGCTGGGTATGCAGCCTACCCTTAAGTGCCCAGTGAGACTCCACTGGAGAAAACTGATTTTTCCTTTGCAAGCAGTTGTCAACTGCAGATAGTTTGGTAGGAGTGGGAACTCACGATCACTTCCTGTCTCAAAGCTGAGAGCCACCTGGCTCGAACCTGTGCAGGCCCTGTGTAGGCTGCCATAGTCTCTGGGAGTTCCTATGTGCATCAGTATTGTTGTGTCTAACCAGCTAGCTCAGGAAGTCCTATTTCCACTTTCTAAACCTGGGATTATAGAAGGGCTGCTTCACCCACTCAGAATTGACTGGAGTTCTGGGGACCGCAACTCTGGTCCTTCTGCTTGTACAGCTAGTACTCTAAACACTGAGCTCTCTCCATAGCCCACAGGATAAGAATTTTAAGGAAGGGGAGCTACCACAGTGGAAATGGCATGTGAAAGGAGAGAGGAAGCAAGAATCCTTATAATTTAAAATATCAAATGAAAGGGAGGTGGAGGTTTGGGGGCTTTGTTGAAGCCCGTCAAAGGAATTTCTCACAGTAAGGAAAATCACAGCTTAAAATAAGCAATTTGTTTATTTTTAGATTTTAAAATATTTAAAATTTTTATTTTGTATCTGTGTTGGGGGGCTGCACGCATGTGGGCAGGTGTGACTGCACGTGTATGGGGAGGTCAGAGGTCAGGCTTAGAAGTGGTTCCTCAGGTCCTATCCACATTTTGCTTTGAGAAATGGCCTCTTACTTGCCTGAAGCTTACCAGGTCCCAGGGAGTATCTCTGTGGCTACCTCTCCAGCATGCTCATCGTATAGGTGTATGCCACCATTCCCAACTTTTGTGTTTTACATAGGTACTGGGGTTCCACACTCAGGTCCTCATGCTTGGAGGGTAAATAAACCCATTACCAGCTGATCTATCTCCATCAGCACTTACCTTTTTTTTTTTTTTTTTAATTCACTTTAATCTACACTGTTTCATGATTTTTTAGTTGAAAGAATGAGACCTCTGACAGTGGAAATATCTCCAAAAGTTTATAAGAAAGAACACAAAGGTGTAATATTGTCCTCCCCTCAAGCATTAGTCTAAGTGAGCCTGTCAGTCACTTGGCCAGGAGACCACCCTCAGGACAGCTGATTCACCTAAAGACATATCCATATGATAACAGGAGATAGAAACTGGTCAAGTAGGTCTGGGAGCACAGAACAGCTGTTTCCAGAACATATTAGAAGCTAGAAATGTCAGAAGAGAGCTCTGGCTCCTGTTGCTTTATTTCCTAAATAAGTCCCTTTACCTAAAGGCTGTAAGTGCCCAGGAGACTCAGAAGATTCTCCTGGACAACAGGCAGGAGCAAGTGGACTGCTCATCCCTCTCCCCATATCTCATCCAGTGTCTGCTGGGTGAATCCTTTTAAAGAGCCCCAGATTGGAAGCTTGTGGGTACCAATTTCGTGGGTTCTCTCTTGTTATACAGGAACTCTGCACTCTCTTTCCCATTTAAATTCTCACTTATTAATCTATCACGAATTTCTCTCTAAAATTCACTCTCTGAAGTACAACTCACTCTTTGAATTCTCAAAACAAGAACCTAACATTTGCTCAAGGTGGCTTTGGTGCCCATCATGTTTCCAGATTCACCCAAAAGGCTGCCATTCTCAAACGTACCCCAATATTCCTATATACAAAAGAGAAATAACTGTCTTTCAAATGATAAAGTATTTATATACTTCACAACCGTATGTGTCAATATGGTTGCCCATAGTCTGTATTACTAAGCCTTCTTTTCTGAGTTCTAACTCAGAAAGCATAAGTCTTCCTTTTTCCCCTCTTTCTTTTTTTCCCCCTATCTCTGTAACTGTCTTTGTCTCTCTCTGTCTGCCTGTCTGTCTCACTCCCCAAAAAGCTGCTCACAGATCTTCTATTGCTGAGCCTGCCTGTCTCCTCGACTTCAAACTTAGAAAGCATGGCTTTTGAGCAAGGATGAGCTTAGAAAGCTCTTGTCCAGTTCTCTCCTCCAGGCCAGCTGCTGAGATCACTAGTTTACCTTGCCTATAATTTTTCTCTCAAACTCCAATAACATTGTCCTGAAGTTTCTGCGTTAATTTTTTTAATCTACAAGACAGAGAACATGCAAAGAAGACCTGTTTCAGCATGACCATATCAGTCATGTTAGAGGAATAGACATGAGATGTCATGGAGTCTTGCCAAATGTAGACCCTGTACAATGAAGCCACCTGCACTGCAGCAGCTACAAAAGGCCAAGAGCAAAGCCAGTCAGCTCTGCACAGGGAGAAGCACAAGTCAGCGCCAATCAGCAAAGAGACAGATGGCTGAGGCATGGATGCGATCCAGGCCCACTCTCCTCAAACGAAGAAGAAGGGAAGAGCTGCCTGCTGGGTCAAAGGAAAGTAGCCGAAAACCATAACATGTTCTCTTTGCTGAACAGAGAAAGTTTTCATATCAGTAGTTCCCAGTGCAAGTATCACTAAGTACAAATTCAGATAATGTCCCATATAAATATGTGACTGAAGTATACACTATTCCAATTTCCAATATGAAGTTACATCTAGTAAAATGGTGAATCCCAGACATAAACCTGAACTTTATAGCTTTTTGTTATAATTTAGCCATTGGCATGTTTCTTCTTGCCCGTACCAGTAAACGAGGACCTAACATTCCCAAGCTTCTATTATAAAGAATATATATATATATATATGTGTGTGTATGTATGTATATGTATATATATGTATATGTGTGTGTATGTATACACACACACATATGTTTGTATATAATTTTCTATTGTGCTTATGTGTGTGGTTTTGGGCACATGTGTGAAGATGCCTGTGAAGGTCAGAGGAATTGTATCTCTGCAGCTGGACCTATGAGTAAGGGTGCTGGGAACTGAACTCAGGTCTTCTGCAAGAGCTGTATGCATTGCTAATTGCTGAGCCATTTCTCCATCTCTTCTCCATCTTTTCGTTTAAAATACGTTTTCAGACAATTTGTGTTCTCAATTAAACTGGAAACTGCTTAAGGAAGTGAAATCTGTTTTTGCTATCTGTAATGTCTACCTGTGTTTATCATGAAATAGTCGCTATTGAAATGACGAGCAGAGACTTTTCTGATGAATAAATTCAAAAATGACTCTAATGATTCTATCAGCTGAAAAGAGGAGCTAGATCCAGTTATAAGATCCTTTGTGCCCACATATGCTTCTCAAATAACAATTAAATACTCCGAAGAAATGAGCATTTGACCAATGTCATCAAATGAGGACACAGTGTGTACAAATGCTTGTTATGTATACCAGGGGAATGTCATCTGAAGAAGGGAGGATGATAATATTTTTTGGCTACTGTCCATGTAATAATTGGCTAAAACCAAATGACTCTGAAAAAACTTAATTATAGAAAGAAATATGCCTTGAACATTTTTAGGACCCATGTAAAACAAGTTATAATCTAATAAACCCTAAAGATGTCCTCTCGAAAACAGGCTGAGGAAAATTAGTTCTGTGATAATATTACAATCCTATTAGGATAAAGAAAACCTGAATGGTCGACTTTCATGGGGACATATATTACACGTGTCCACAGATTTCCATTATGTCTTGGTACATACACCACCTGTGCAGCTCTCGGGTCACAGAGTTTGCAGATGGCAGGAACCTGGGATTTGTCTATCTAAGTGAAGGAGTGACACAGATCATTTGAAACCACACAACTAATTTGTGATTTCTGGACTGACATATAAACAGGTCAACCACTCATAATCTGGAAAGAGATGTCAAGTTCTGACTATGAGAAAGAGGATAGAATCCATAGAAGTGTTGGTCGTAAAAATATGACAGAGCAGATGTGCAGAGAGGAACTAAATTTCAGACAAAATATATAAAATGTCAAACACAGCAAGGCTGCTAATGAAATCATGCAATAAAAAGTCTGTTATCTCTAGGGGTCATCTGAATAAGTGACCTTAAGAGTCAACACTTCCCACTCAATAGCCTCCAATCCTCAGGGGAATGGGTCATGAAAATGAAATAGGGGATAAAACATTTCCCCCAACTTCAATGCAAGATCAACTCAGCCACACCTACAAAGAGCTAGTTCCAACAGAAGCCAGAACCTCACAGAAGATGAATGACTGGTGTATAACTCAGAGCAGTAAACAGTCCTCAGAAGACCTGGTTTTGCTTAAAGTTGACATTAAGTTGAACAGGACAAAACAGAAGTCTATCTTGAGAGTACCTTACCCAAAACCGATTTTCTAAAAAGTAAGTCAATTTCTAAAAGCATTTATATGGTAGGAAAACTCAGAGAAAAATGAAAGTACAATAACACCTAGCAAAAATAATTTACAAGTTAGTTCTAGAGAAAGTGACACTAGAAGCATAAGTATTTTAGTATCTTTCCCATCTAAGTGACCACATATACACAAGAAGCATCCTAAAGAAGAGAGAGTTTATTTTGGCTCATAGTTTGAAGGTACAGCCTACCACAGTGAGGGAGACATGGTGGTATGACCTTGCAGCAGCAGCTCAGACTGCATCTGCAGGAGAGAAATAGGGGACTGTTGGTGGTTTGCTTCCTTTCTCCTTTTTAAGCAGTTCAGGGTCCCAGCTCATGGAACAGCACTGCCCCGCATTTACAGCAGGTCTCAATTGACCCAATCTAGACAGTTCCTGAAAGACATATCTCAAGATTTATCTCCTAGGAAGTTCTCCAACTTGTAAGTCAGTAATCAACTATTAAATTAACTATTATATCAACTAACATAATACCTAACACAACTGACAACAAAGATTTCCTGCAGCTGGATTTCAATAGACATGAGCTTGCTACATAGAAAAGAAACTCGTCAAGAACATCAAGAAACAAATGCTTCAAATGTTCTCATAACTGATAGACAAAGGATTTGATTTTCAGGGACTGATGGCATTATGGTAGAGTGGAGAAGAATACAAAATAGTTTCACTGTTTTAAATCAAGGGTATATGGAATTGTAGCACATGCTAAGCATGGCAGTGCATTTCTGTAATTGTTGCATTTGAGAGGCTGGTGAGGCAGAGGACTGAGACAGCAAGGTTAGCTCATGCTATGTCGTGAGTTCAAGAGTAGCTTAGACTACGCAGTCTAATGCATTACAACTGGCTTATAAAAACTAACCAAGAAAGGATAAGGCTTCAGAACTTCTAGAAATAAGAGTATAATCATTAAAATATACATGAATAAAACTCAAAATGTAAAAGCCACAGTTGAAAAGTTTGTGAGCTTAGGAAATATCAAGAGGAGCACTGAAGTGCAGTAGTACTGAGGCAGAAAAAGATGGTTGCCAAGACAAAGGGGTGAGAACCAAAAGGAAACAGAGTGTGAGGGCCTAACACAAGCTTATCCTGGCACGAGCCAGCCATAGGCAACATCATAATTTCTGAGGGTAAAATGGAGCTGGCCACACTATAACAATCTGCATTATCAAAAATCCTCCTGCTGATTCTTTTAGTCTGTTCTTGGAGAAGCATTAGTTTCATTTAACTCCAGTCTGAGTTCTGACACAGAATATGCAAACTATTATAGTAGCATCAACAAAAATTAATATTAAATTACTATAATTATTACTTAACTTCAGATTTATGAAGTTATCAATAGCTCTTAAGCGGACAAATAATAGGAAATTGTTACTTATATGGACGGCAAAGAACACCAAAGACAACAATAAGACCATAAAACACATAAAGGAGAATTCAGGTCATAGGCAATAGACTTCCCAAGAATATAGTCTGAAGAGAAGTCAGACCAGAGCATGAGAAAATTTAAGGTGACAGTCCACACCATATAGGCATCCATATACAAAATGAAGATTTACATATTCTGAAAAACAGTAGTGCTTCAATGAATGACAATCATACAAAAAAATTAGTGGGGGAAATATTTAAATCTAGTAATTACTCCCCAGGGAGAACAAATGCTGCATAATGGGAGTTATCATGATACAGTCACCCATCCCGAAGTAGCATTTATATTGCCATATGAATACCAATAATGATTTCAACAGAGTGTTTTGCACAGAGCTGAGAAGCTGGCTGTTGGGGATTTTCACAGAATGGGACACAGAAGGAAAGAGGGAAGTCTTCATTTTCCCCAAGTAGTACAAGTAGGCACTGTGTAACTACAGAGACTCAAGACAACACAGATGGAAATATCTTTATTTTCTTTTGCTAAAATGATTTCTGAAGGTTGACACTGAGAGGTGGCTGAGAGGTTTAATGTTTTAGAAAGCTTTTGTGACCTTGTTGATGCCTCAAATTTAAGCATATTTCATCTTTATAAAATATCATTTAACTCCTTTGCTCAATTGCATATCAATGTTGAAGAGTGTGTACTTCCCATTTCTAACTCAATTTGATGTCTCATAACAAATATGGGTATGTGCAAGGTCTGTCACCTCAGCCATCTTCATGTGTGTGCTCTAGGGAAATCCCTACACTGTACAACCAGGAAACACGGACAGGAGTGGAACATGCCATTGTGTGAAAATATTCAATGTCTGGACGCAAATCAAAGTACCCTCAAGGCCAAAAATAACTAAACAAAAGAAAGACTACAAACACTAAGAAGCATATATAGCAGGAGAGAATACAGCAGGGAATATTACCTATTAAGATAATACACATCAACTCAGCTGAATCTCAAACATCTATAATTGCAGAGAATATGCAAGACATAGGGAAGAATAGTTTCATGTACATAAAATCCCTAAGTAGCCGAAAGTGAATAACATATTGTTTAGGGAAACGTCACATGCATTATAAAAATAGAAAGTGAGCTACTGTGGATAGAGTAGCAATGTACCCTGCTGGGCAATTATCTCTGTAGTAGGATATGAAGTACTTTGAAAAAAAAATGTGCTAAGGAGTCAGATGGATAGCTGGATTCATATAGTAAATATCTTTCTTTTTTTTTTTTTGGCATTCTCAGAATCCACACTCATTTGCAAGTGGCTGTACCAGTTTACACCCCTATCAACAGTGCATTTCCCTAATTCCTAAGAACATGTTTTGAGATATTTCTTAGCCATTTTTATTGCCACTTCTGAGACCTATTTGTTCAAATCCATACTTCAATTTCCAAATTGGGTTCTTTGTTTTCTTGATTCTTTGTGCTCTGTATATTCTGGATATTAATCCTCAGTCAGATGTATAGACGGCAAAGATTCTCTCCCACTTTGTGGGATTCCTCTACTTGAATGGTTGTTTCCTTTGCTGTATGGAAGTTTGCTGGTTTTATGAGGTGCCACTTGTCAGCTGCTGGCTTTAGTTCTAGACTGAACGGAGGGCTATCCAAGAGAGTCCTTTCCTCCACCTACATTCCGTAGGACACTGTCTCTGGTTTCTGCTCACAGTTTCAGCATTTCATGTTTCACAGTGAGGCCTTTGATCCATTTGGAGTTAAAATTTGTTAAAGATGATGGATACAGTTCTGATTCCCTTCATATAGAACTTTATTTTTCTCCAGCAACACCCGTCGAAGATGCTTTCTTTTCTCCAGTGTGCGTTTTTGGCATCCTTATCAAATATCAGATGGCTGTAGTTGCATGTCCTTATGATTAGGCCTTCCATTTTGTCCCCTTGGTCTGCATGTCTCTTTTTGTGCCAGTTCTATGCTGTTTTTGTCACTACAGCCCTGTAATATAGCTTGAAATCTGGTACGCTAATATGTCCAGCATTGTAGTAACAAAAATGAACACCTTTTCCTCAGGATTGCTTTGGTTATGCAGGATTCTTCTGTGCTCCCATAGGAATGATAGGCTTCTTTTTCTATTTCTGTGAGGACTGTCATGAAGTTTTGATTGAGAATGCATTGACCATGTGAATTGCTTTTGGTAGGATGGTCATTTCACATCAGGTCTATCAATCCATGAGCACGGGATGTCTTTCCATCTTCTAGTGTCCTCAAGTTCTTTCTTTAGAGATAAAAATTATCATTGTAGGGCTTCCACCTAGCTATTAGGTTTATTCCTAGATATTTTGTTGCTTTTGAGGCTACTGTAAATGAGAGTGTTCCCCCAGTCTTTCTATATACCAAAGTCAAGCATGTGCAGAAAGAGCTCAAGATCCATAGACTACCTAAGAGATACATCTTTCTGAGCATGTTTGGCTTTGAGTATGTAGAAAGGTATTGAGGTTTAGAAGTTCATTTTGTCTCCTGCCACTTTGAGAAAAGTGTTGATCATTTGTAGAAGTTTCCTGGTGGAATTTTGGGGTCTCTTTTATGTAGTATATTGTCTACAAAAGGGGGTAGATGTCCTTCAACTAATGAATGGACAATGACAACATGGTATATAGATATAATGCTATAAAGAAAATTAAATTATGAAATTTGAAGGTAAATGGATAGCACTGGAAAATATTATATATAGGGAAGTAACCTTGAGCCAGAAAGACAAATACTACATGGTCTCTCTTATTTGTGGGTCCTAACTCAAGAGTTTTTAGATCTGAATATGTAACCTAAAGGAACCACAGAAGTCAGGAGAGTACAAAGTAACCATGGGGAAGGGGAAAGAAGGAGCTCCAGAGGGAAGGATAATAGGAGACTGGTGTTATGTAGGTGGGAAGAAGAAAATGGGGATGTGTGGTCTCTAACTGGAAAGAAAACAGGGAAAGTAATACAGAAGAGAGGAAGAAAGGAAGGAGAGATGGAAAGAAGGAAGGAAGAGAGGGAAGGAGGAAAGAAGGAAGGAAAGGTAGGAAGAGATAACTAAGGATGTTTGATGTCATAAGGAAATACATGTGTGTATGTGTGTGTAGATGGATTAAGTATAGCGACAACATGTGAGATGATAATTCTCCCCTCAAGAGCCATAGACTACCTAACAAATCTCAAAGCCAGGCATGGGAAACCTCCCTTTCAGTTGTTCATGGGGGCAGAGAATACAGGAGACTATCCAAACAATATAGGTTATTGCCATTGCCTTTGGTTACTTTTTAGAAGTGGAAGCGAAGCCCTTATCCAGGGAAACAACACATACTTTGGTCACAAGACTTGGAGACATCAAGCAAGAACTGACCTAGAAACCTGTTCCCTGAAGAGTAGCCCTCACAGTATTGGAAGGTGCTATGCAAGCTGCCAAGGTGTAACAACAATCAATATTCATACCTTGCTGTAAAGCTCATTAACCGCAACAATGATTATCCAGGCAAGATATTACAGTGGTATAATAATGGCATTATCTTGGGGATGACTAACAGCTGTCTATTGGACTTTAAGCTTACCCAGGATGAGGGAATTCATGTCTGATACTGTAAATCTAGGCAACTATCTATGGCTAGAGAGGTCATAGATCCTATAGGAGAACCTACCACTGCCAGTTTCCTAAACCAGTATAATTTCTGTTTTCTAAATACTTAACCTTATACCCACAGATAATTGTAGCTCTCAACCCCCATAAAAGAAGCTCTAAAAAAAACCTTTATCTATCTATCTCTCTATCTCTCTATGTATCTATCTCATCTATCATCTTTATTTAAACAAACAGCATCTACTCTTGAGATTCATAACTGATCAAAACTCAGTGCATAGATGACAATCCAGTGCCAGTTGGTACCTCAAAAATGCAACCCTGCACCTAAGGCTAAAGGAACATCATTGAAGAGACGGCAGAAAGATTGTAAGAGCAAAGAAACCAGATACCTGCAGCTAAGTAGTGTCTTCTAGACATGACAGGTTTGCTACACCCATGAAATCTTAGCAATGTGATTGTCCAAACAAGATATGCATAATGACAACACCAACTGACATGTCAACCTCAGATAGGGAAAATCTTACAAGGTCTCATCCCTACAGGAATAGTCACAGATAATCAGCTTTCTCAAGGGAGAGCCCTCTGGTTCACTGGATGGTTAACCAATCCCAAGTAGTTAGCCTAAAAAAACACATGTATATATGACTAACACTAGATGGACTCTGTAGGTTTTGTGTGTGAGTGTGTGTGTGTGTGTGTGTGTGTGTGTGTGTGTGTATACATATGCATATGTAACAATGATAATAATACTACAATAAAAATTATAAAATTGAAGAGTATGAGGGAGAAAAGAGGAATTTTTAGATGCAGAGTCAGTGGGTGGAAATTACACAAATACAGTACTCAAAAAACTTTTACAATAAAAAATAGAAATAGTTTTTGTTTTTTAATTTTTATTTTATTTCTTATTTTTTATTTTTATTTGTTTGGTTTTTCAAGACAGGGTTTCTCTGTTGTACCCTTGGCTGTTCTGGAACTCACTATATAGACCAGGCTCACAGAGCTCTGCCTGCCTCTGCCTCCAGAGTGCTGGGATTAAAGGTGTGAACTGCCATCCACAGCAGAAATGTTTTTTTTTTTTTTTTTTTTTTTAATTTAAAGATTAGAAAACTATAGCAAAGAAGTCCTTCTAGTTGTCAGTTGGAGGTGATTTCAATGTAGAAGAAGTGTGCCCTGAGGAATCACATAGCAGTTTTATTTCTTCAGCTGTTTGGTGAGTTTTGTTAACTTAAAGATGAAAATAGAAGTAATACACACACTTTCGTTCATATTTCTCAGTTTTGAAACAAAACAAGACAAACATAAAGAGAAACCATAGCCTGGTGCAGAACATAGGCCACATCTGCAGAGTCTGAGACCTTTGCAAATGATCAGATCTCTGCCACTCGATCCCTCTTCAACCAGCTGTTCTCAACCACTTCATCAGTGCTGCACTTTCTATCCACCTCCATCCTTTCATCTCTGAGGTGATCCCAGGCTCTGTGCTTCTGCTTCCTTCCAGCCATGCATGTCTTGTCCTTTGATCCCTGGCATACACAGTTCCCAGTACTTGGGAGCTCTTTTCACATGATCTGTTGATTGAGCCAACATGCTGGCTTCTGTGTTCATTTGTTCTATATTCTGGCTCTAGCTCATTGTACGATTGGAGAAAGAGCTTTAAAAAAAATTTTTACGCTGTTGTCAAAACCCACCTGCTAATTAATATATCTTGGACATTTGGGGGCTAGGCAATTTGAATATGTATACAGACTGCATTATTACATCACTTCATACATTTCTTGAATATAAATTTGGGTACTCAAAAACCTAATAATAAAGAGACTGGGTTCTACCCTAAGGCCTTGAAGAGTATTATTTCTTAAAGGGATTCTAGGACTGGGATAAAACTCTAATAACTCTCTTTCCAGTAGTCTTATACATACATGTCACATGTCTATTGTGATTTCAGGTTTGTGTCTGTAGATTTTTTAGATCTTCATTTTATGTGTAAGGGTGTTTTGCTTGTATGTATGTCTGTGTACCACATGTGTGCCTGGTACCTACCAAATCCAGGAGAGAGCACTGAATCCCATGGAACTGAAGTTACACATGTTTGTGAGCACCATGTAAGTCTAGGAATTGAACCTGAAGAGTAGCAAATGCTCTAATCCACTGACCCATTTCTCTAACCCCATATAAATATGTTTCTATGAAACTATATATAATGTTTAAGCCATATTTTGCTGTTTCTGAGCATTACTCTATGAGTTCATCCATCACTACTGGGAACAGAACATCAAGACTGTTTTAATTTTCATTACTTCCCACATTTTTGACTCATTATGTTTATTTGTAATATTTCTTTGAAAATTAATTTTTTTCACATTTTAATGAAGACCTAAGTATTGTACATATTCATGGGGAACAGCATGTTAAGTGGGTAAATATGTAAAATATGTAATGATCTCTCCAGGGTAAGATTTTCATATTCTTAAACATTTTATCTTCTCTCTATACTGAGTATGTCAAAGTCCTATCTAGTCCTATCTAGCATTTCTTTAAAAAACACACAATGAACAATGAAGTGCTACAAACTACTCTAGTAATTGCATGTATACTGAATATTTACACTAATCATTTTGTCCATCATTCTGAAGGAATACAGCAATATATACATATATTTAAATCATCTATATTATGGTAGCTATTATAAGTACCTATATATAAAGCACATGGGAGGATGTGTGTACCACTTTATATAAGGTACCTGGGCAGCCTTAGCCTTGGTGCCTTGGTATTCCCACCTCTCGTCTGTGTGTGTGTGTGTGAAAAGCTGACTATATTTAGATACTGGAAAATGTAAGGCTGCTTATCTTTGCTCCTCATCTAGGGCCATCTCCATGAACTCATACTCACTTCTATCATGTAACAGAAAAGATGAAGGAGTCAAGGTACCAGACCACATGAATATCTGACTGTTCCTGATAAACACATGAAGGACATTATATTAGCAAAGTTGGTCACACAATCACAAAGCCAAACATTTACCAGACTACTGAAACTATTAAATATTGAAGGCATTTAATAGAACACAAAAAATGTGCAGATTTCTTAACAAAGTATCTTGGTTTCATTGAAAATCATGATAGTTGGCCAAAAGGCTTCTCAGTCACAGCAAGAAAACTTGTAGCTTATGGGCTCCTTTCAAGTGACTGCTGGCCTAGACTTCTATGGAAATGGTAGCTATTATTCTCTACAGTGTACCCCCTTTCCACTCACTACCATTTGCCACATTAGGATGGCTTCATATGGCTAGTCAGAGCCCCATAAAAGAAAACAACAATGAAACACAACTGTATTAGGTTCAAGACATCAAGATAATACACAGCAAGGTGACGTTTGGGGAATAGAAGCCAGTGCCTCAGCCGTCAGTCTACGCTAAGTTCCTGGTGCTATGGAGTAATTTTTCAGATATGGATTAAACGCTGCTTTCTTTACTTTTGGCCATCATGGTCTGGGTTAAAGGTTTGCGACATTCCTGTCACACAGTACAATCATCCCTTTACACATAATTTTGAGAAATTTTCCCCATTTTAGAAATACCTTCATCTAACAACTGTTGAAATCTGGTTTACAAATGTGATTATGGCAATGTGACAAAGCTCTTTCAGATTTTTCTCTAGGAACCTAAGCTCAAAGACATGCTAAATCTTAATACAAGACAGAAATGCAATTCAATCTCCTTCTGATGGCTTTTGTTCTTGATGTTGTATTGCCTCAGTAGGCCCTGTGTTGTTGCTTGTAATTTTTATGGATGGCTAAGTCAGTGTTATGCATTTCAGATTATAATCTGTAGGCTGTAGAGTGGATATTTAACTTGTGCAATACACTTCCTCGCTACAACTTCATGCCAAAACATAATGAACTCCATTTGTCAATGACATGACTGCATTATCAGATCTCAACTTGAATATTACTAAGACTTCACTATTGTCTCGCTATTGGCTGTAGAAGTGGTTGAGGATATTCAATTATTTTGAGCATCTGGGGCTGGGAGGAAATTATGAGAGTTGGTACATTTGTCCCATTTACTAATGATTTCAACAATATGTAAGAAGAACATTATTGAAAGATACAACATTCTGGTTCTGGATATAGAGATAGGTCACATAAATTATATAGTCATCCTATACCTAAAAAAATGAGTGAAAATTTATAAGGGAAGCCAACACTACGTAAATAAGAGTAATTTTTGCTGTTTTAATTGAATCAGTCCTACATTATTGTCTTCTTGCAGATGCTGTGCTGTGATCACTGCCTGAAGAAGACTCAGCTGTTCAGGGTCCACTGTTCCCTTCCCAGTGAGGTACAACATAGGCATCCATTGATACCAATGTGATTTACTACTAAAATTCTGTTTCCCTTGTCTAGAGTCTAGGGAGTGGGCTATAGAATACTAGGTTATTTTGATTGCTGACTTGGGAAGTAAAGATGCTGAAGCTTGCTGTCTGCAATGCTCTATGAGCAGAATCTACGAATTTAGAACAAAAGATAGAGTCCCAAACCATTGTCTATAAATTTGTCTTCATTTATAATTAACCAGGGAGTGACTGCACATTGCCAATAGATAAAGTGCTCAAAGACCATTTGTAGATAAGAATGTGGGTGATTGTATTTTTATACTATCTGCTACGATGCCATCGGTCCCTAGAGCATTAATTTTAAAGATTAGAATCTAGACAATAACCATGGAAAACTAATGGCATGAGCCAATAAACCCCCCGTTAAATAGCTCCTACTCCCCAATATGAAGATTAAGCATTAAAAAAGTGCTTACAAGTAAGAATTACATGCAAATACTTGTATAATGCTGAAGGTTCCAAAGACACATAATTATATATTATCTCTCTCTCTCTCTTTCTTTTTCTCTCTTTATCTCTCTCTCTCTCACACACACAGGCACACAGATTTGGAAGATCTTAAGGCCAAGATTTTTAATGGTAACAAAGCATTTTGATAAATGTACCTTGTCCCCAAGTAATAGATTTTTTTCCACTCTGGCTTGTGTGGTCCTTATTCTTGATTATAGCAGCAACTTGAATATTTCTGCACTGTGTCTAAAAGTAATGAAGTTTATGTGTGATTATGTTCAGAGTTATAGCTAAGCAGGAAGCCTCACATAGAAGGCATTTTCTTTTGATGAACAGTTACTATCATATGATATGTGTTTTGCTTGTTTATAAGGTTCAGGTGAAACCAAACAGATAGAAACATCATTAAGATGTGCTAATGAATCATTCTCTTACTTGCACTGGGAATAAGTGTTTGAACTCAATGCTGCATCTATGTTTGAAGCAATACAATTATTGGCGAACAAATGTGCTACATTTAGGTGGTACGGCTGCATGAATACTAACTACAAACAAGTAAGCAAGCATCAAGTCTGTTATACTGGTAAATACAATATATCACTGGCAATATTCTAATGTTGTTGAAGCAAATACAAATTCATATTGTTATGCTAGACATACCAAGTCACAGCTTTTCTTTTAAAATTAACACTGCTCTTTCTTATGGATAACATGTTTCCTGTAAGGAATATGGAACATAATGAACAAATTATCAGCAATGATCTCACAATCCAAGAGTATGTAGTGTTATTATTTCAGTGATCATTTGACCTGTCTCCCTTGATGGTACACATGGAAATGTGTCTGGCATTAGGCTTTAAGATTATTGTCTAGATTCTAATCTTTGAAATGAATGCTCTAAGGACTGATGGAATCTTAACAGATAATATAAAATATTATTACATGCACTCCTATCTATAATTGCTCTTTGAACATATTATTTACTAACAATGTGAAGTTACTTCCTGGTTAATTATACATGAAGACAAATTAGAAACATGTATAGACAATGTAGATCCACAAATACAAGTTTTAATCTTTAAAAATATAAAGTTATCATTCAAACTTTACCCCTAGGACATTGCAGACAAATATCACCAATGGGATGGCTTTACAATACTGAGTAATAACTGAGTGTTCTGAATCTGAAAATACCAGCACTGGAACATTTTAAATGCTGATGTTCCAAAGACTTGGATTTTGGAACATCTCAGATTTTGTAGTTTAAGGATGTACAATGAGATTATGTATATGTTGTTCCCATGTCCCTTGGTTTCAAGAAACTCAGAAAACATATACCCAACTTCTCTTTCATGACTGTGTAGAAACAAGGAAAATGCAAAACATCTACAGTAGAGATGCCATTGTCAAAAGCTGGCTGAGGCTGGGCTGATTTTAATCTCAAAACTTGCATAATCCCTGGTGCATAGTAAGTGGTCAGGAAGTGATAACTGACAAATTGAATGTCAGTGTCCTATGTTATACTACTTGAAATTACTGTGATCATCCCTTGCAGTGGTGTCTTGCCACATACTTCATAATCTCATCACCAAAGAATACAACTCAAGCCCCCACCCCTGTATGTAAGTATGTGTATGTGCATGAGAGTACACACATGTTTATATTTGTTCCTCTACAATAATAACTTTCTTACCAAGGACCGGTTGATATTCTTTTTTGTTTCATCTTATTTTTTAATAAGTTATGGCTTTATATAAGTTTTATATAAAGTTTATATATAGTTTTATATAAGTTTAATATGTTCTGGTTTTTTACAATAATTTATTTATGTGCATTGGTGTGAAGGTGTGGAGTTACAGACAGTTGTGAGCTGCCAGGTGGGGGCTGGGAGTAGAACTCCAGTCCTTTGGAAGAGCAGTAAGTGCTCTTAACCATTGATCCATATCTCCAACCCCTCAATTGATATTCTTAAGACAAAATGTGTTAAAACAAAAAGTCACTCCAGTGAGCAACTGAGCAACTGCTCTAAATTTAGTGTGTGTTTTGTATGTGTGTGTTGATGCAAATTCCAGGCACCAAACAATTTAGTATTTCCATAATTTCTTGTCGAATCTAACTTGCTGGATACACATGTGATGAGCCACAACTTTCCAAGGTGAATAGAGAAGAGCTTTTGCATGGAGGGAGAAAAATGCCATGGACTCTTTACAACAGTCAGAGATGCTCTTTTTTTGATGAGGACAGACACTATACCTGAGGATTACAGAATGAACATCCTTGATGCTTAGTTGTTTTGCCTTCTACAATTACCCCGGAAGCTTCAATACAGAACACAATGGTGTTAGACTGTTGACCCACAGTCTTTGTGTGATTAGAAAGTTTCCATCCTGTAGACTACAGTGAGCTTTTGTTCTCAAGAGTTTATAAATATCTGGGGTAGACAGAAGCAGGGGAGATGTGGAATTCATATTAATCACCCACGGTGAGTATAAACCCTGGTTTCCTTCTCAGTAATATCAGTTATGTGAATGAAAAAAAAACCCAGAATTTGTATTGAATGCCTCAAGTATTGTCATAGGCACAACTGGACTGTGGAAATTTCTGTTTTCCACTTCTTTGTCAACTGGTACATCTCAGTTCTTTCCACATTCACTTAAAAGGATCAGGAGAGCAGAATCTTAACCTAATACAAGTCTTACTTTAACCAAACAGGGCTTAGAATTGTGACTACTAGACGGCAATTTTAAATGCCTATCACATGACATAATATTTTATTTTGTGGAGGGACAAAATTGAAATATGCACAGGGAAGCTGGGAGCAGACGATTAAGCTGGTGGGAAATGGCTGACAACTTAAACAACTTTACTCGCTGCTTTTTTATTTGAGGTATGATGAGGAGTTTCATCTGAACTTTGGGAAAGATGAAGGTCTCAGATCACTGGACTGATGAGAGTGTTTTGTTGTTTATTTCTATTTTAATTTTTTTTCCAAATTTAAAAATTGTTATGAGTGTTGTATCTACATGTACATGTAACATTTGTATTCCTGGTGCCCTTGGAGACCAGAAGAGGGTGTCATATCCTCTGGAATTGGAATTACAAATGGTTGTGAGCTGTCATGTGGATATTGAGCTACCACTGCTTAAGGAAAAATAAATAAATACTCCGCCAGATTTTAATCAGACAGAAATGGTGAAACAATGCCTTGTAACCTAACAGAAAAAAAATTGCAATTATTTCAAAAATGTATCTACAGAGTGCTTAGTGCATCATTAAAATGTCTTATAGGTCTTTACTGTCTCATTGAAATTAAATCTGTACCTGTCAAAAAGGAGAAAATTTCAGTAATCTTTGAAATATATGCTAATTAAACTTAGCAAAAATTCTTCAAGATTAGCCAGGAACCCAGCAAGGAAAGCAATCTGTTGATAGCCTCCCCTATTCCTGTTAATTCCACAAGTATCATAAACTGATTTGAACTTAGTAGGCTTCAGGCAGTACCATTAACCATTACCATGTAGTTTATTATTGAAGGTATAAGCTTACTAGTCAAAGTTTATAACTATTTTATAAGAAACAAGTAAAGCCTGTCCATTGTCCAAATGAGTGATATAGAATGCAGCTAATTAAAACACGGGCAAAGAGAGAATATGCACTGAACAAAATTCAAGAAACAAGAAAAAAAAGCCCTTCAAATATCTTGATCCTAGGACCTGAGATCCAGCTGCTCTTTGCATTAATAGATAGCCCCATAACATGTGCAGCAACTTTAACATCAATGAAATGAGGTGAGAGGAATCATTCATGTTAGTGTGAACACACCTCACATTAACGTGAGAATAGTGCTCTGTGACTTCTCATCTTTCACAGTCATAAGTGTAGAAAAACTAGGGAAAAGGATGAAGTTTGCTTGCTGAAGTAACTCAGTGAGCAGGGAACTTGATGGGTCTTAGGCAGAAAATATAAACTGCTGGGTGTTGGTCCACCACAAATTCATGTCTTGGCACCTTCCTTCTCACAGCATATCTAGGGCTGGGTCTTGGTTTGGACACAGAGTCACTGCACTCACCAAAATAAGAGTCTGAGAAAATACTGTTCCTAGGACGTTCTAACATCCCTTTGGGTTCAGATCTTCTTAAATCCTGAGGGAATGGGGGAGGGGTGGCCTTGGAATTAAAATGTGTAAACCTGCAGTTGGAAAGTTCTATCGGATTAGAGGTCCACATTCTAACTTTCCAATGACACTCTGGAACAGAAACATTTCTTTAACATAGGTTCTATCAGTGGAGTTCATGACTTGCACCTCAGCTTTCCTTTTTCTGTTTTTCTTCCCACTCATGAAATGATACAGAATGGGAATCACATTGTATTTTATGACTGGTGCTTAGCATAGTTGTATCAATGGCTGTCATAAAATATTTAGAAATTGTAAGAATAACACTCAACCTCTAAAGCAGGTTAACATTGCTTTTATAATCAAAGTCAAATGTATTCTCCTAAGGGAGGATAACCATGCCCTGAAGGGCATCAATGAAAACAGCACACATTTGAGCAGATCCTCCATTCCAGTGATCTTTGACTTCCCAAGTATCACAGACTATTTTCTTTTCCTGTTGGCATAAACAACAATTCTGTTGGTTTAAAGCTGAAAGGAAAGTGTATAATTTAAACCATTTGGCCACAGGCATCTGTACAATATTGCTTAGTAGGCTTGCCTTCCTATTGAGTAAGGGGATGCATATTCATCTTCCCATTGATATCATTTCCAGAAGTGGAAGATATTTGTCTCATTTGAAAACATTTTAAACCAAATCAACCTAGATTTTTATTAATGTTTTCATTAACCAATTTTGAGTTCTGGGCTTTGGTTGGGCTCAACTCTACTCCAACTTCACATATCAAAAAAATCTGTCTTAAACATGGAAATTAATCATGAAGAGGACATGTTCTAGGTTGCAAAGGGGAAGAAATAAGAACTAGAGGGAATGGAGAAGGCATGTGTAGGGCAGGGACAGATTAATTTTTCAGGGACTAGGCTATGGTTTAAGTATGAAATATCCCCCACAGGCTCACTGAATATTTAGTCCACAACTGAGAATGCCATTTTAGGAGATTCTTGGAACTTTAGAAGGTGGAGCCTCGCTGGATGTTATAGGTCACTGGGGACAGAATTTTGGGGATATCTTATTAAGGGCTACCTCACACATGCTTTTCTGTTTCCTTTCCAACACAAGTTGAAGAGTTTTTCTCTCCCACCAACATGATGTTCTGCCAGTGTTCATGGAGCCAAGCAATCATGAACCAAAATCTCTGAAAATGAGCCAAAGCAAACCCCTCCTCTTTGACACTGTTGTCAGAGCAATGGAAAAAGTTACTACGCAAGGACAGAAGATATTAACAGGAAGAACCTCCCTAAAGAATGTACTTCACAGAAGCACTCCTCTTCTTTCTAGAGATATACCTGGACACATTTAAAAATTTATAGTCTATTAAATAGGAACATTAAAGCAGACAGAAATTCAAATGACAAAATAGTTAAGATCAGAAACGTGAAGAGCCTCTCTGAGTTTTCAGGGGTGTTAGCTTTTAGAAGACATAATTATTGGAATCAGAGCAATAACTTTCTACTCCAATATCTTCCCTGACTGCTTTGTTCACAGTAGGCCTCTGATAACGGCAGATGCTTTTGGTTCTGAATGCCAGAGATTCCTGCTCACAGACAGTAGCTCATAGCAGCTTATGACATGCCCTCCCCAAATCAAACTCCAGACTCTAAATTTAAAGTACCCCAGTTCATTAAATATCACATCTAAGAAGTAACAGTAGCTTTTACCATATGATAATTATGAATTTCATTCTGTAGGTACATTACTACCTAAAAGGTGACATGCATTTATTTTACAACACTGAGTGGGGCAGATTACAACTGTTCGGTTTATAGGACATTCAAAGGCAGAGAGTTAATAAATCTTCTATTTTTATATAACTGTTCTGGTTTTGATTTTGTTATGTGTAACAAATTGGTGATTGATAAAAGTAAACCTCAGCTCAGGAGCTTGCTCTCTCTACTGAACCCCCCCCAGGTGTGAGTGCATGTGTGTATGTGTGTGTGTGTGTGTGTGTGTGTGTGTGTGTGTGTGTGTGTGTGTGTGTGTCAACTCAGGGACTCATGAGTACTAGGTAAGTAAGTACTCTAAAAACTGAGCAATACCCGAGGTCCCCAAACTGAGCTTTTATCATTGGTGTTTGATAGATATCATTATTGTCACTTTGTTAATTTATAAAGACCCACAGGAAATATTTTAAATATTCCTTAAATGAATAAATTAAACATGCTCATTATAAAATTTAGAAAATGAAAAAGTACACTAAGATTTTTTCTGAGACAAGGTCTCTGTGGCCAGGTTAGCCTTGAATGCACGGGTGTTACTTCCTCAGCCTTGAAAGTTTTGGAATTATAGGCTTACACTACTATGACTAGGTAAGATCAAAATATATTATGTATTCATGTGAAAATATCAATAAAAGCCATTATTTTTAACCTTGATAAAATTAAAAACATACCTATATTGAGAAAATAAAGTTTGCCACTCCAAATTCTCCTTTTGAGTTTTATCATTTATAACTCATATAAATGAATTCATATATCCTAAAGTAATGTGTTTTTTCTTGATTATCTACTCCTAATATGTAAGATGAAGAATTGGCATTATATGACCCTCAGCAACACATATCCATATTACCACCCTATGATATGTTGCATATTTAATTACATTAATATTTGATATTAAATTAATATTAAATAAAATTATGACTACCTGATATTACTCACATTTAAAGCAGTTAGTTTTGTTACAATCACTTTCCTGCCTCCCTAACTTTTTTTATCTTCTCATAGTTAATTCTTGCATTCATTTTTGATAGAGGTAACGTTTCTTCCAAATCCCCCCCAAAACTGTTGTCTATATAAGCAAGTCTATTAGATAGCCTACCAGTTTACTTTTTTCTCTGAATTATTTCTTCTGAATCTCATTGTCCCTTGGTCCCCTTCAGGGATACCCACTCTTCAGGCCTGTTTAAATAGCCATGGTGTTTGGGGTCTCATTGACCATCTTTCTCATAATTTCATTCACTTCTCCCTTATATAGAATTTAATGTGTGTTTGAAAACCTTCTATTTTCCATCAAACTTGAGGTTTGCTTTAGGCAGTTCAAAGTGTGAAAGATATGTTTAACATTGTGTCTATTGCGCTTCTGAAACAGAATTAGAGGGGGTCTTAATGATTAGAAAAATTAAACGAAATAAATCCTAGATAGTATAACTGATCTTCCATTGCTGTTATTAGAGTCTTAACTACATTTCAATATTAATTTGCGTTTTGTTTTGCTTTGTTTGTGGGTAAAGGGGGTTCCCAAAGTGGTAAGTGGTGCAGTACCTAACCCTAGAAACTTAGACTCTGGGGAAATGCTTCCATGGTGTGAATCCAGTTTATTGTGTGAGGAAACAGGATTTTATTGAGAAAGTAGGGACGTACACAAGGGAGATGTCCAATAGCTTTGGTATTACTAGACACTTCAATCAGCCTATCTAAAGCTTGGTAATCAGAGGGTGATGGGTATGGTCGGGAGAAGTCCAATCATTTATGTAAAAGGTCTTAGCCTATCCATATTGCTGATGTTGGTGAATGGGTTTCTGCAATGACAGAGGAAGTGGGAGCTTTATGCCCGCCTCTCTCCTGCCATCGAGATCCAGTTGTCACCAACATCTCCTTTTCTCTTAATAAAGACTAGTGTCTACACTGGTGTCTGAAGTAATAGATTATAGAACCACATATTGGGCCATGATCTTTTCAGCTGTCACATCATCAATAGTGGAGACCTGCTTGTAAATAAATTTGATAAGGCAGGGGGCAAACATTTAATGATTATAGAAACATTTTCTTAACTCCTTGTTCTCCATAAAGCAGGTCAAGTGTCCTATCATATTGTCAACTAATGAATCTGGGTCTACTGGCCATAACAGGTAACATTTTTGGTATGTCAATAGGCACTGCACAAGTTATTATGTCCCCAGTCCCAAAGAGTTTTCTTGACTAAAAGTTCCAGCATGAGGAAATGGGGCATAGTATTCTCTTAGACTGCTTTCTGGTGAAACTGGGACTTAGTATTCAGGGATCCCAGGAGGGCTGGTAACTTAGTCAAAAGTTGGGAAGGTTCAGGCAATGGGGTACACTGGTTCACAGATTTAGCAGAGTGGATAGGAGGGGTCACATTGGCCGTACTAGTCTGTATCAGCTTTCAACAAGTTCAGGACTCACAGCAGTTTGTAGCCTGCTGCTGATTCCTGGATGGTGTCTGTTAGTCAAGTAGAAATCTTCTGAAACAAGTACTAGGGGCAGAAGTTAACGTCCATGAAGCTTACATTTGGAACTTTCAATATTGAAATCCAATGAGTAGAAAAAGCAGCTAACAGGTGCCTGTTAACAGCTGGAGTAGAGCCACATCCTCACGTACTGTATAAAGCTAGGGGTTTGGGCTAAAGCATAAAGATTTTTTTCTATCCAGAAAGCCAAATATATAAATTGGATGAAGATAATTTTAGCCAATGAGAAGCATCTCAAGTCTGTATTTAGAGAAAGGAAATTTAAAATCATGAGCTTGTGACTCCTAATAGCAGGACCAGCTTATCAGAAGTCTGTAAAAACATATCTAGAACTCCATCAGTGTTATAACTCTGAACCTTTGAAATCTTTAAAATCACTCTTATACCTTTTAAATCATCTTTTAGATCCTCAGAATTTACTTAAGGTTTTACTTCTTCTACACCTTAATACATTTTCTCAGACCTTCATAGTTTTTTCTTAGATTGTAACCCCTTTTTTAATCTAACCATTTGCTAGAGACATGAGTAGTTATTACTGAGAACAGTTACTTCAAGTTTCTCCAAAATAAAGGAACAGTAGAAAAGTTACATCAGATACCTGATTATCCTTAAATATGGAGCCTATAGCAAGACAAATCTGTCTATCTTTTTCAGAAGGGGCTTTAGAAGCTCTATAAGCTGAAACGAATAAGGAAACTGCATCCTTGGTGGGAGCAGCTGGTGTATGTTGCTGTTAAACTAACAAACCTACGTTAGCCATCAAAGCCATCAGAGATCTGGGAATACTAAATTATAGCAGAAAGTATAGCCTGTGTCAATTAAAAGCCATATTTAGAGTATCTCTGAAGGGTGAGGACCATCTACTAAGTATCTCTATGCTAGCCAAGCTTTGCCTGTTTTTCTAGATACAGGTCTCAGGCCCAAACTAGAAAACATATACAGGAGGCTAAATAAAGCTTATTTCTGTACATTAGCACTTAGCATGACTACAAATATAATCTAAACACATTAAAGAGCTAGATTATCTATAAGGTGACTGACCATTAACTTGCATGTTCTAATTATCTTATTTTATTTATCAAAATAGCTAAGACTTAACAAAGTTAGCAAAGACAAGAGGATAAACATACATTTTTAATACCTGAATAGACCTTATGTAAGAAGAGACATATTCTAAGCCAGTGGTTCTCAATTTTTTAAATTCTATGACTCTTTGAACATAGTTCCTATGTTACAGTGACCCCCAACCATAAAAATTACAGCTGAATTTTTTCCACTGTCTGATTTGAAAATCAAACATAAAATATGAAGATGGTCCCAGACCACCCCCACCAAAAGGTCCTCCAACCCCCAAAATCTTATGACCCATAGGTTGAGAGCTGCTGTTCTAAGCTCTTTGCCAAACTGCTTAGGCCATTGTAAACAATTTTAAATACCTAAAATGTTCCATAGCCTTATAAATTTAAGTATATTAAAAGCCACTCCTTAAAATAGCAGTTTTAAATTTTCAGTTTTCAGTAAAACTCCAAAATTTCCTCTAAAGTATTTTAAAATCTCCCAACTGTGTGTTTTTGCAATACCAAAGATAAAATACTTCCCTCCTTTTTATTTTTTACTTCAAGAGAAAAAAAATACAGGGCATAACCACAATATGAAAACAAAATAGAGCCAATCTCCATAGTGTAAACAATTCAATGCTCTATATCTGGGATTATGTACATTACTCCTGGCTGCACCCTCAACAACAGCCTCCCTTCTAGGTTCAAGCCAGTCCCACCACCACAACAGCTTTACACGGCAGCTTAATCTCCAAAACTGCCAGGTTTCTTAACCCAAACCTCAGCTGCTTTCTATGATTCCTTTATATTTTAAAGTATTATCTGAGTGACTCTTACACTAAAAAGCACAAGGTACATTCCTGTATATGAATGTACAGAGGTGTATCTTTAATACCTAATTAAACATTGTTTTAAAAATCTTACCTTTATAAACCTTATTTTCAGGACAGAGAAACATAATGCAAAAATCCATCCTAATCTAAAGTATCTCAGAGATCTGTTGTTGTATGTATAGTCTGTACCATGTGGCCACTTCATCAACATTAATTATGTGTCCATTTTAGTTTTTATCTATTTGTGTATCCACTGGAGTAACAAATACATGTATTCATGAGAGTATATGCACAGGTACACATGCATGTGGAGGCTTGAGGTCTTTATCCAGTGTCTTCCTTAATTGTTCTCCACCTTAGTTTTTGAGACAGAGTCTCTCACTAAACCTTGAAGTCATTGATTGGGTTACACTGGCTGGCCACTAGGCTCTGTAGATCCTCCTGACTCCTTCCCTCAGCACCAGTGTTACAGATATGAGCTATTGGCCCAGGTTTCTTACTTATGTGAGGTCTCAGATCCTCTGATTGTTGAGCAGACACAGAACTCACTGAGCCATCTCCTTAGACCCTTGTACCTTTTATTGATTCTGTGACTAAACCTTGTCTAAAGATTACATTTTATTCCTTACCTTGCTAGATGACAACTCAACGTACATAAAATTTAACAAAGATATAGAAAGTTCCTTTAGTTGTCATTGTTGTGCCGGAAATGAAACACTTAAGTGCAAGATACTGTAGAAGGAATTGAATTCTTATTCAAGTAACGATTTCTGACCTAACAAGATTTCACATCATGCACTATATCAATTCTAGTTGATCCCATTACAATCTCTATAAGGGCACTGTATTTAAGCTACTATATATTATGATTCATTGCTATGAGAAAAATGTTTTGCAAAAATGTAGAAAATATAGGTAAAATGTCTTCTCTCTTGGCTATGATTGAAGAAAAACTATGTATAAGTATAAATACGTGTGCTTTCCTGGAGATGAGAACTAAACTAATTGAAACACGTGTTGGTCTTGGACTAAAAACATACGCTAAAGCCACATGGCTTTTCACTGTTTTCCTTTCTGTCCATTTTGAGACATAGAGAATATTCTGCTCTGTGGTGAGGACTGAGAATCAGAAGCACAATAAGGCTGAGCCAGTCTCTTTTGCCATCCCTTGGCTGATGATGAGGATTACAAAGCAGGGTCAGCAAAAATCAAGTTCAGAAAGCAGCTCTTGAATAATATCAGAGGCTGAGCATCTCATGAAAGCTTCCTCATTACCAAGCCCTCTCCTCAGAAATGGAGCACAGCATTTCCCCCTTTGATTTAAATGTGAAAAAAAAAAATCCAATTAACATCAGAAGACGCCAGTGCCAATAGAGTAGGCTGGATTCTCTTGTTAAGATTTTCTTCACTGTGGTTATTTCATCATCAGAGTTTAATACACCGATACTGTCCAATCCTAGGCTACCCCAGACCAATTAGAGAGGCCATCACAAATGTACTTTCTAAAATGGGCTCATTACCAATGGCTCCCTCTCAATATGACAGAGGTATAATAAAGACTACAGAGATACTCTGCAGTTACATTGGAGACTTTTAAGTAAAAGTACACATAAGCCAATTTATTCCAGGAACATGGGACTTTTAGCTTCCATATGACAACCAAATAAGATCATTATCATTACAGATACAATTGTTACTATTTTTTAGTGTTGGAGGTCTAACTCAGGCCCTTACTTGCACATGGTAGGCAAGTGATCCACCACTGACTACGTACCTGACCCAATAATTTATTTTTTAACATAGGTTTTTTGAAATTATTTGTATATCATTTCTCCCTTCCTTTTCTTCCCTCCAAACCCATGTTGCACACCAAACCCTTGCTCTGTTTCAAATTCATGGCCTATTTTTCTTTGTTTAATTATATATATATATATATATATATATATACACACATATACACACACACACTCATGTACATATATATGTATACATATACATTCATACTATATATATACACACAAGTGTAGGTGTACAATATATGTTTATATGTATACATATATATGCATACATATATATCTGTATATATATTCCTAAATATATAAATACAACCTGCTAGGTCTATATAATGTTAATTATATACATATGTTTTCAGTGTTGATCTCAACATTCCTTAATTTCCTGCAGTTCTTTGTCTAGGGCTGAAGCCTCATGAACTTTACCCCCTCCAGATTAGCATGTCTAATGGTATCATTCTTGCTTTGGTCATATTTAGGAAGCTATGTTGTTGATATTTCATATATGCAGCTTCTTTGATACCAAGAGTCTAATTTCCTAAAGATTTATTTTTATTTTTAAATTATGTGCATATACAGGTATCCACTGTGTAGGTCTATGCACTTGTGAATGTACTTAACCATGGAGTCAAGAAAGGATGTCAGATCCTTTGGAGCTGGAGCTAAAGGCCATTGTGAGATGCCCCTCATGGGTACTGGTGACCATATTCAGGTCCTCTGCAAGAGCAGTATATATTCTTAATAATGGACTCATCTCTCCACCTTCAAGAATATAATTTTTGATTGGCAAGTCAATGACCCTACTTCAGATAGAATATATTTATAACCTAATTTCAAAGAAAATGTGTGATCATAAAAATTACATAAGATCATTAAGTGTCATCAACTGGCTTCTATTCTATTCTTCTTACATATTGAATATGTAAATGATTGGGAACCACTTCAGAAGATAAACAGTTGAACTTGAACATGAAGAACCCATAGCAATGGATTGCACTATGTTTTCTATATTAGCTACTTTCTGCTGCAGTGATAAAACAACATAGCCACAAATGACTAATATAAGAACCAGTTTATTATTTTGCTCATAGTTACAGAAGGAGAGACCATTATGACAGCATGGAGCTGTGTAGCGGGCAGTCAATGCAGAAGATTGAGAGATTACATTTTTATCTAAATGCAAGAAGCCGAGAAGGTAAAATGGAAAAGGTAAGGCTATAAACTCTCAAAGCCCACCCCCGGTGACTTACATCAAATGAAAGGATCCAAGTTCTAGGATCCATAACCTCCCCAGACAGCACCACGAAGGGGACCAAGTATTCAAATATGTTAACCTATGGGGGATGGTTCTCATTCATGCCACCATATGTTTTAACATAAGCAAGGTGAAATCCCACTTGCCACATTTCTTCTTCACTGGCTGGAATGGGAAGGAATTGCCAGTATTATTCAGCAGAAGTCAGGATGCCTGCAGGACAGACTCCAGAGAGTCATGAAGAATTGGTTTCACTAGGTAATGGAACTTGTGTGTCTAGCTTTTATGTTTTATCTGCTGTTACAATACACAAGAATATTGCTGGCGTCTTTTTCAGTGTTACTAGGATGGCATGCATTGGTTGAGTGAAAAGGAATGTAGCCAGATTCTCCAAGGATTTTGGATGGCAAGAAATGAGAGGTCCCATGAACATGGACAGGAAGAACATTCCCTGGAGCTCTGGTGGAGCTTATATATCATCGGTACTTTCCTTGGCAGATAGTGGCCCTCATTGGAAATGACAGCATGCACTGAGCACACTTCTGTCACTGGAACAAGATATGTGAGAATGGCAACCAAAGCAAGAAAGATTTTGCTTCATGGTTTCAAAGCTTTCAGTCTGTAATCATCTGGTTACATCTCCAAGGGTCTGAGGCACAGCTGCATCACTGTGGTGGGAAACATGCAGTTGAACAATACTGCCCACCTCAAGGCAGCTGAGATGTGGAGTAAAAGATAAGGGAATGATAATGTAGTCTTCACTGATGAGGGTTAGGAGATGCACTGATCTATGACTATAGCAATATGTCTTTAGGAGCTATGTTACTGCTATGTTTCCTTAGCAGAAAAACATGACAGGTCTTCATGACATGTCTTCATGTACATGTACATGACCTGTCTAGTTTCAGGTTCTTGTCCACTTTAGCAGTGTCAGGTATGAGTCCTATCTCATGGAATGGGCCTTAAAGCCAATCAAATGTTGTTGGTCATTCCACAACATCGGTGCCACTGTTACACCAGTGTATCTTGTAGACAGGTCATGTGACTGAAAGTCACATGCAGCGTTTGTAGCTGGGTAATATTGATGATTGCTTTTCTCCTCTGGTTGCATGAGAAGTACCTTACAGCAACACAAATACTGGTCAGTAGGGGTCAGGCTTCTGGTTGGGTATCAGGGCTATTTCTCTATGTTCAATAACATCAGTAAGAGGTGGTTTCACATTACTCAATCATCATCAGAGAAACTTCTTGTAGTAGATGGTAATTAACACAGAGGCTCACAACTAGACAACATGCAGAGAGCAAGAAATTTTGGAGTATTTGGTCCTAAATGAGATATTGTTTTCAAACTCCTCCCTCAAGGGTTAGGGATCTATGCAAATGAAGAGGTGGTAGGATTATAAGAGGCAGAAGCAGTGGACCACTCAAAACAATGTCTTTAAGATATGACAGGGCTGATATACATATGAACTCGACTATGGCAGCATATACAAGGCAAACGTGCACAGTTTCAAACCAGACAAAACCCCAGCATGGAGGAGGTAAAGTGCACAGGAAGTCCCCTCCCATCTCTCACCACGCCCACCCATAACCTGTTGTTATTAGCAATTGGTACCTGCTGGGAAAGGTAAAATCAGTTTCCTCTAATCAACGGAATGCCACTTTGTATATCAACAACACTCCAGGGAAGGCTCCAAGTACAGGAATAACTGGACAACAGAAAATGGACTCCATGGTTGGGTTTTTCTTTTGTTTGTTTTTATGTTGTTGTTGTTGTTGTGTGTGTGTATGCCTTTTTGTTTTGTTATTTCTTTCCTATTGATTTTTTTGTTTTGACCTTTTTTAATTTTATGTGTTAGAAGAGAGAAAGAGATGAGTTTTGGGAAGAGAGGGAGTTATTGTCAAAATATATGGATAGATGATATATATATATATATATATATATATATATATATATATATATGAAAAGATAGTTAGATACATAGATAAATATAGATATATTCTTCAAAGATATGCCTTCCAAATGACCCACTTCTTCCTACAGAACTCCTTCCAAGTTTCCACCATGTGCCAATAATGCCATAAAATGAAAAATCCACCAGTGGGTTCATCAATAGATTATGTCAAAGTCTTCATGAGCTAATTATTCCCCAGTGCCCATCAGTGGGCAAACAGGCCTTAAATAAAGGAACTTTTAAATTTCAGATTCAAGCTTTGACAGAGTACCATGCAAGATCTGTGGTGTCACTTGCTCTCTGGGCAGACTACACAAAGAAACATCCCCATATTCTACCTCAATCTGTGGTTTCCCTGGAAAAACAAACGCACACTGCCACCAGCAGGGGGAAAGAGGACGGCTCATCAGCATCTGGAGAAACAACTGGTGGGCAGCTCTACTTGTACAGAGCTAAGGTTCTTACCAAACACCATATAACTCATAGTGTCACTGCATGAGAAATAATTTGTGGGTCCTGTATGTCATTTGTGCTGGTGTTCAGACAACCTGGGCAAAATTAAAAGCAGGTATCCTATACTGGTTTAATTTGATGTCACTCACCATCACCTCTTTTGACTAATGCTCAGTTACTAAAACTATTATGGCCAGGCACAAAACCCATTGTTAAATGCTGTCCACTCTTTCTCCCTCTCTATGACATTGATTTGCACAAACGTGTATAGGGCAAATCAATAGCTCCTGTATAATCCCAGGAAAGTGCGAATGAGAGTTGGGCAATAGGTAATGAGGACTCTAAGTGATTAGAGAAATTTAATCACTCTGCAGTTTTTCTTGCTCTAAGGCTTTCATCCTGCCCCTCCTGCCCCAAACAAGAGCTTTCAAGGTTTCTGATTCTTTTGAAACCCAGTTTCCTACCCTGTGCCCATTATGGTTTGAATTATTTGATATCAATGAATGATACATTGTATAGTCTCTGCTCAGCACATCCTGGTGAGCCTAAGAGAGGGTTGGTTGCCATGTAACCTTCTATTGCCTTGATGAGGAACAAATGGCAAACATAACTCTCTCCCCTTCGCCTTCCCATATGATTTTTGATCTTCAATTTCTACATATATAACAACCTTATTGTATATGTGTCTTTTATTGTTAGCTGGCTCAAATGTTTTTGTGAAAGTAGGCAGAGCATAAATTACTAATAAATAAAAGCCACACTGAAGAATTCTTTCCTACATGCATCACGTGCTATTTATAGCAGGTTTCACAGAGGCCTCATCAATGAACTGCCACCAGTCAGTGTTGTTAAAATGATTTCTTACAACTAAGGAGCATTATCATACTTTCCAAGCAGGCAAGGCGATGAGTTATTATAACTTCTGCTCAACTTCTTATTAAGAGCGGAAACTCCTCCAAGCCAGGGCTGGCTTTCTAAGGAAGAAAGAGACCTTGCCCAAAGGATAGGAAAAGAAGGTGACAAACATGCAATGGGTTAAGAGGAAAATGTGCACCTCTTCCAACATTGTCAGATTCCCCCTTCCACAGGTGGGAGGGTGAGAGCAGCAGAGTGAGCTGTCTTTACAATGAGCCCCAAAAGAGATGAGGCATAAGTCAGGAAGGAAAGAATCCATGATGTTTCCCCTCCCAAACAGAATGCATATCATGGTTCTGAAGAAGACATAGAGAAAAATATTAGTGAAAGCATCTAAGAAGTTAGCGTGCAATTTGTATAACTCTGTGGAAAAAGCACCAGAGAGGAAAACAACCACACAAATTGGTCCCTTACTTAACTTATAATTGCACAAAAAGCACTTGAAAATCAATAGTTGCCACCACATCATCTGCTTTTCCTTGTGCATCAGTATTCGTAACCTTTCAAAACTAAATAACTTGCCTCTCTGTTCCCTGGAACTCAGTATAATTCTGCTAAATGTTCTTAATTCTACCAAATGGATGCACTTAGGTCACCAGAGGCCTAGTAAATGAATTCACAAAGCTCTAACTGGAGCTATCTAGAGAGACAGTCAGAGGCAGCGCAGTTTGCCTGCAAATCTCTCCCAATACTGCTCCCATTAGAAAATGTGTTTTACTCCAGTGTTTCTATTAGGCAACCTTTGTTTGCTTCTCCTGTGCATAATGCCTTGTGTAGTTTACAGTTTGCCACAGAAATAAAAATGTGCAAGCATCCTGGTTTTCTGGGAAAACGGCTGCCATGTTCAGTTGTTGTGATCGAACAGAAATTGTATAGGTTCCAGAAAATGCTAAGGAGTGCAAAGCAAACAAAAAGGCCAAAGTTTCATTTTATTTCAGAGTTGACAACATGTCCAAAAACATCTGATTTCTATTTTTAACACTCATGTAGGGACAGTTATTATCTCAATCGAAGTTTAAAAATCTTAAGAACACATAAGTAGGTATGTGCCAGCAACATAACAAAGGCCTGGTGTTTGGGGGTGCTGCTGGATTTGACTAGCAAGTTTGCGTGCTTTTCCACAAGCCGGAATGAATGACCTATCAGGGACAAGCTTTTTTTCTGTCACATACAGATAAATACAAATTAAAATTAAAATAAAAAGAATACCACACACAACAGGGCAAAGGCTCTACAGCCGTTCCTGACTACTGAGGGGAAGCAGAGAGCAAGTGGTCTCAAGGACACCAACTGAGAGAAGACTGTAGTTGACCTCTCTATTGGAATTCTTAGAATTCATGGAGTCAATCAATTATGAACTGACAATACCCAAGGCAAAGCTTCAGCTTTACAGAACATGTACAGATATCCTCCTTGTCATCAACTAAACACTGTCTTAACTAGTCATGTAGCCATTGTATTTTATGGGAATTATTAAAAATATAGAGAGGTTTAAAATATACAGGAGAGCGTACATGCATTATATGCAAACACTGTACTATCATAGATAAGGAAGTTGGATCTATATAGATTTTAGGACTTTGAGGATAGGGGTTCGGGAACTACTTGGGACTTAGAAAGTTGAAAGCATGAATTACCACAACCCTTCTTGTATAAGGAAGGAGCTAAATAACATGCCTATAGCCCAAAGGAGGGGATCATTCATGAACAGGCTGTTCGAGGAAATGCTAGATGGCAAAGGTAGTGTGGATGAAGAAAGAGGCCCTGTGGTGGTGTTATTGATGTTGGTCCTTATAGGCTGGTATATTTGAATTTTGGTTACCATTTGGTGGACTGTTTAAGGAGAATTAGAATGTGCATACTCATTAGAAGAGGTGTATCACTAGGAGTGGGCTTTGAGATTTCAAAAGGTCATGTCAGGCTGGTCTCACTTTCACTCAGCCTCCACCTTGTCAATAAGATAAGTTTTCAGTTACTGCTCCAGTGTCATGCCTGTCTCCCTGCTGTCAGGCTTTCCACCATAATGATCATGGATTAACCCCCTGAAACTGTAAGCAAGCCCCCAATCGAAGGCTTCTTTATACCAATTGCCTTAGTCATGGTATCTCTTTACAGCAACAGAACAGTAAGTAACACAGGCCCTTCATGATCCACCATCAAGAGTAAAAATCAAGTTGGCTGTCTGGCAGAGGCTAAACTATATCTACCCCTGTGAGTCAGCCAAGCCTCTTCTTCTTGCCTTAGCCCTGTTGGCCTGGAAGTTTAAAAAAAAAAAAACCAGTTGATATAAGCACAGTATTCTTATGGATCTGGGTAACCACAGCAAGGTCAAAGTCTGACCTTGGCTTGACCATGGGTACTTTCCAGGAGCACACAAGAAAGAGCAATGATAGACAGGCCTTGGCTTCAGAGATGTGCTCTTCAGGACCGCATCTCATTTCTGTCATTACCTCTGAACGGATCTACAACAACAAGGGATGGAGACCTGCTGGGTGAATGTTCTTTGATTCTTTTAGAGAAGAGGTGACCTGGACAATCAGATGGATTTGAGGTCAAATAACACTAGAGTTTCAGAAATCCCAAGTCCCCTTCCTTAGCCTTCATAATAATGGTAATCATTGTTGGTCACAAAGAAGAGATTTTTATGTCATTCCATGTAATGGACAAAGTAAAAGCAGCAATTTCAGTGCCAGGTTATAGAAAGAATCAATGCCTTGTTAAGAAGATTCATTTTCTAAATACTGCAGGATTTTGCACTTCAGCCTCAAGAAGGAAATGAGAAGGAAAGAGGCCTGGGCTCACTCCACATAGGGAGAATTGAAACTTCGCTGTCCCACATGAATGAAAGTCCAGTGACAGCAAATCTGACAATGGTTTTATGTCACATGCAGATGTAATAGTTCCATTATGACTGCTTTCTTGGTCTTACGTACAAGGAGGCTCTGATTGCTCTGTGGGAATGCAGTCAATCTTTGTGATGGAGCTGGGAAGGAGCTGGCAAGGCTTTTATTGGGAGCCTGAAGGATAGGGAGAAATATAAGACACACCCAGAGTGCAAATGTCTGTCTATGCGAATCCCGGTTAGAAATCCATCTTGTCATTTGGGACTTGGATAAATGATACACAGGTTTTTCTGGCTAATAGAAGATCATAATAAATAATAAAATAAGTAGTCTAAACTAACTTTACAACAGGCTTTGAGAAAGGGCAGGAAGAGTGGGATGAGAAGTCACCTTTGAGATGGAGTTTACAAAGCTCTATAATCTTTTTCATTTATTTATTATTTATTTTTTTCTTTTTCTTTTTCTTCTTCTCTTTCTTTTTTTTTTTTTTTTTTTTTTTTTTTTTAAAAGACAGGTTTTTCTGTGTAACCCTGGTTTTCCTGGAATGGAACTCACTCAGTAGACCAGGCTGACCTTGAACTCAGTGCTCAGCCTGCTTTGTCTTCCATGTGCTGGTACTAAAGGCCTGTGCTACCATACCTGGACCAGCCAATTATTTTTATATGTGGACACAAACCAAGCCCATGTACTATTGTAGTCCATGCCCTCATACTACAGGCAAAGAACCTAAGTGCCAGGAGGCACATATGCATATTTCCTAAGAGCTCTAATCAAAAATAAGTTCCTTATTTGCCTGCTATATTCAGACTACCTGCCTTTTTCTGCTTTAATTAACTTGTATTTTCTTTTACTGTATGTGTCCTGTGGTGATAATACATATGAGGCTTGACATCTAACAGACTGAGAGAACTGAGCCAACACCTTTCTAGTAATGGCCATTTAGGATCACCCGACAGTGTACAGTGCAGGTGGAAGAACCCTTGAGTAGGAATCTGAGGAGCTATGTGACTTTGGGTAAATATGAGGCCTCTCTGAGTCTCATATAACCTTCAAAAATGTATATACAGGCAAAATTATTTTTAAAAGACTTTTTTAAAATTGTGTATGTGTGTATCTGTGTATATGAATGCAGGTACCTGCTGAGGCCAGATGCGTTGTATTAGATCTCCCTGGAGCTGGAGTTACTAAAAGCAGCTGCAAGCTACCTGTTGTGAGTATTGATAGTCCAGTTTGGTCCTCTGGAAGAGGACTTAATCACTGAGCTATCTCTCCAGGCCCAGGTCAAATGATTTCTAAGACTCCTGACATTATTTGGTCATACTGTAGAAGAGAGAAATACAGTATCTAGAGACCACTTTTAGCCCCCACCCCGGTGATGATGATCCATACTCAAAAGCATCAATGTAAATCATCTTGAATCTTTGAGCCCCAAATTATGCCCATGAGTGTGAGAAGTCTAGCATATATGAAGGATGAGCTGTGGAATCTTGGGATAGAGTTTTTCATTCCCACAATTATTCTAGTTCTCAATGAGTATCTTCATGTTATGGTTGGAATATGAAGTGTCATCAACTGAAGTGTTGAATGAATGAATTCTCTGCTGCAATGTTATCTGAAGAAGCTTTTAGAAACTTCAGGAGGCATAGCCTAGCCTGAGGAAATGGGGAGGGGTGTTTGAGCATTACACCTGTTCTGGGATTTGTCCCTCTTCCTACTTCTGGACAGTTGTGAAATGAGCAGTTCTATCTCACCATGCTCTTCTGCCATGATACTCTTCCTTCACAAGAGGCCCAGAAATACTGGAGCCAGCCAGCATGGACCTAAACTTCTGAAAGCTGAGACCCCCAAACAAATCCTGTATCCTTCTGATTGTTTTCTCTATATATGTCCCTCTTACGTAAGTCTAACCAACATACTTGGCTAGTACTTCAACTAGTTAGATTCATTATATTGGTGAAGATTCCCTTCTCTCTAGGAATCACTAGATATGAGAGGGGAATTGATCAGATTTTACAGTTCTAAGCTTGTTGAGAAATAATGGAATTTTACCAGGACAAAATCTACAAAATAGCCCATATAGAGAGACACAGATCATTGTTCTAGGTGCATTTCCCCTTCAACCCTTCCTGGCATGATGCTGGGCATCTATACTGTGTGGCAAGATTCAGCTTGACCCCTCCCTTTACTCTAGATACAGCCTATGTGGACAGTTCCATCCATAGAAGAGACAGTAAACTAACCATGTTATCAGTTTTCTAGGATCAAATTATTTAGAGTTCAAATAAGAACCTAAGAAGCTCTCCAGAAAACAAAACAAAACAAAACAAAAAGCCTAAATTGAATATCAATGGCCCATGTTCTTGAAATATAACCTATGCCAGGAGTTCTAGTGAGCTTTTCTGTTACTGCAATAAACTACTCTGACCAGAATCAACATGAGGGAGATAGAGTTTATTTCATCTTATAGGTTACAGTCTATCATGAAGAAAGCACAGTGCAGGAACTCAAGGCAAAAGTTGGAAGCAGAAACTGTAGAAGTTAATTTATAGTTATAAAAACATAATTGTTTTATTCCCTGTTGGGTGAGGGGCTCCCTAGATCTTGGTGTTTTGAATTGTGTGCAGGTTTGGATTTATGTGGGGGAGATGTTTGATTGCAAGTGATCTGCATACCTGAAGAGTTCGGGATCAATAAAAACACCTGAGCTCAGACCCTCAGGGTTCCACTGTCAAGTATGGCACTGGCCATGATGGTGGTTCCCTCTGCGGAGGTCTAGCAAGCCTTGCACCTATGATTACGCCTCCTTGTTGTCCTTGGTGAGTCTACACACAGTGTACTATTACAAGAAACCTCAGAGGAGTGAGTGCTGCTTACTGGCTTGGTCCCAAACTCACATTCAGCTCCCTTTATTAGACAGCTCAGGCCTACCTACCTAGGGATAGGACCATCCACAGTGCACTGGGTCCTCATCCATCAATCAATAATCAAGATACTGTTACACAGACATCCCTGCAGGGCACCTGGAGGCAATTCTTCAACTGTGTTTCCGTCTTTGAAGGTGTGTGAACTTGGCAATAAAACTAACCAGGACACCAGCCCATTCCACCATGATGACATTGCCTATAACGTTAAATGAAGTTTAGTGTGAAAATCTCCGAACTTATCTGTTGTCAGGAAATCTCATGAACTTATTTCATTGGGTCTGTCCATTTTGGTTTAGAACACGATCCAAAGAAGGCTCTTTTGCATATGTAAGTATCTATGAAATACTTTAAGGTAAAACAAGAAATAATGTTTCTAGATAAAAGATGATGTAAAATAATAAAAATGGGAAATGAGAAAGCACAAGGAACAAGTGTCCTGGAAGGGGTGACCCAGTGGGAAATCTTGAATTATCCCATGAAGGAGGAATTAGTGCCCTACAATATCTCTGATGGCAAGCTTCCCTTGATCCTTATCTACCTTCTTTTAGAACCTATAAAACTTATCTCTAATTATTTTATCTCTAAGAACTGTACATGTAATTAATAGCTAAAAGAACATTAAAATCAGAGTACTTTTAAAAGACAGTTACTTGAGTTTCAAGTTATAACACAAAAGGTAAAGAAAGTCAAGTCTTCTTCAAGGAAAGAAGTAGGGTGCTTACACTTCTCAGATTCTACAGTACAAATGGTTTTCCTTGTTAACATAATATAAATCAGAGTTTTTTCTTTCTTGGTGAATGATTTCTTAAATGCAAAAGTATCATTTGAAAGTGGCATATAGGGTAGCATTTTTTTTTTTTTTTATGAGAGATGACCTCTTCAAGTCTAAGAAATTTGGTGTTCTCTTCACATACACAGAAAAGAATCAGTGAAAAAACAGCAGCCTGTGGACAATGATGGTGGATAGAAGAGTGTGAGTCTCTTTTAAATAATGCACCAATGGCACTTCACTCCAGGGATGGCATTTGGAGTCTTCTGTGCTGATGAATATTTGAAACTCTTGGGTCATTTTCAAAGAAGCAAAAACCTGAATTTTGCTAAGATGTCTGTATTCTCAGACAGAGAAGACCCACATAGTATAAATTATTTACCAGGTCAAAAGACTGCATGATGACTATGAAGGGAACTGTGACAAATTAACATACTAAAGATGCCTTGAATGTGCTCAGGGCCTTTCCCCTGTCCTCTCAAGGTGCTGAATCAAACAAATTAGAGCAGGAATCATATGATTAACTAAGTCCGGTGGGTATATCTGGACATTACTGTTCCAAAGGTGTGTGTCTGCTTTAAAGGTTGCTGGGTTGTCCCAGAAGGTGTAGACGAGCCATAGGAGCATACCAGGAACGGCAGCACCTAAGATGGAAATATGGAAAGCTGCTTCTTCCTGTCCAAGTTTTAAAAAGCCAGGTTACAGCTTTGTTTGCATTCGTGCTTAATATAGCAAGATTAACGAATCTGCCTTTTGACTACTTCTTAGTAGATGGGTGTGAGCATTATCGGTTCCTGTGGATGTTGGTTATGGATACTGAATGTTCACCAAAGTGTCGTTTAAGAATCATTTCCTCTTCCAGGTAGTAACTACTTCCCACAGTAATGGCAGCACCCTAGCATTACAGACCTCTACAAAACAGAGACACTGCTCCGAACTACCAAGAATCCAGATGTCTCAGAGGATTGGAAGCAAACACAAACCAGACAGGCACTTTCACGGATAGACTTGGGTTACACATGTACATGGAGGTTTGCTTGATAGTATTACCTAGAAAATGTTTGAACTTATACAAAGAAATAATGAAAGGGCTCTTTTGCTGGAGCTCTGAGGAGGCCTGGATAATACATATTCCCAGCCTGTGCTCAAGGGAAAGTAATAGCAACACAGCAAGTGGAAATTGTACCTTGCTAGCTCTGCTTTAATCATTTTCAAGCACTCGTATCTTGCAGACAGCTTTGAACCCAAATGAGCTGAAGGCTACATGTGCCCAGCTACAAACGCAACACCTTACAGAATCTAATTAATCATTTTCATTCATTTTTAGCCTGAGAGCATGGTTTCCATGGTTTACCAAGCAAGATAATCACATATATGCACACAATCAGAGTTCTAAATTCTAAGGGGAGACTATATTTTAATCTTTTGGTTATAATTACAATTTGAAACTTAAGACCTAACCAAAACATAAATGGCTAATTTTTCTGAGTTTCAAAGATACCACAATTATGATGCTAGAATTTTTAAAGACACTTTGAAAATAATGTAGAACTTATATAGTGAAACTTCCTTATACACTGAGAGCTTTCTTTCTTTGCAATAAAAAAAAAAACAACAAAAAACTGAATAGCCCAAGGGAGAAAAAAATAACACAAAAACCATGTGGTACTTTGCACGCACAATGGAATAGGAGGTCGGCTGCTCCTTCACTACATACATTTCTTATTAGCATTAACGAGAATGCTACACATACATCAAGAGGGAAAAAAGACCCCACAGGTTCTAAACCACAGTTGAAAGACAGCCCTGCTATCTGCCAAGGAGCAATTTAATTAAACTCTTATTTATTGCTATTCCCTCCAGTTTCATAGGTTTCCAAGAGCAGCCTGCGCCGCAGTGTTTGCTTATTACAAAAGCAGCCTTGCTTACTTGCAGCGGGTTTTCAGATCAATAATCACTGAGACGTATATTGCATACTCTGACTTGAGCACTGAAGTCAGTGTGTCCTAAATGAAAAATGAAACACACTTATTGTATTTGTAACTAATGTTCCTTAAAAGTAAAGCAAATATTGATATTCTAGGCACACATAAAACCAAGATCTATAACTAAGTGTGTAAAATGCACACTGCACGCATTTAATAATCATATTCCATTTTCAATAACGGGAAACAAGGTACAATGACTGCAATAATTCACCAGCCCCTTTTTTCCCTCACCAAGCAGCACATTGTTTTATTAGAATATAGCAATCCTGCCACATTACATTTTACAGTATGTGTACAAGAGCTGTAAATACACTACCCATCTAAAATACAAAACAGCAACTCCAGCTTCAGCGATAGTTGCAAGTTGGCGTTTTATGTGAATTTCACATTTTGTTGATGTGTTTGCAATGAAGTCACTACTGCCCAGAAGAGAAATTATTTTACATTTCCATTAAAAGCTACAGTAGTAAATAAACCACGGAGTTTATGTAGATATCCACCAAAACATTGAGGGGAGCCCATTAAAGTGCCAAACCCCGAGTTAAGCATTTGATAAAAGAGCACCTATAAGGCACATTTCTAGGATTTTTTTTTTTCGAGTGATAGAGTTTTAAAGATATTTTATAATATTGTACCAACCTCTGCAGAACAGTCAAAAGTGAAGTGAAGTTTATGTTTGTCAGTAAAGCAAGCACACAGCCCGTCACAACAGAACACCCTGCCAGAGCTAAAATGAAACGGTGAGATTGGCAAGCAGATAAAAAGGCTGGAGCTTGGAGTGCACACAGTCTGCTCGGTCAGCAAACACACCAGTGCATGCGCGCGCACACATACACACACACACACTCAAAAATAGACACGGAGTAGATTACAATAATTAAGGGGTGATAAATAATAATTAACATCCCCATAATTGAAAAAAGGCTATCTTTTAAAGACTGAATTAACAAGGTGGTTTATAGGCAGTGTCATCTACACGATGTGACTCACAATGACTGGCTTGATGCAGAGAGGGGGAAACCATAGATATTTGTTCATTTATGGAGACACTGTGAATGATTTGGAGACGTTCACTTAGATTATCCCTTGGAAAATGCAGTTATTGCTAAGTGAGAAGGGAAAGTGTTTGTATCTCATGAGAATGCACACACTCTTTGTACATCTGTGCATACCTCTTTTCACAGAGATATTAGAATCATCTAGAGACTGGGCACCATTATGACTTTTATTTCTGTAAGCGAGGAAATGAACAAGACCACAGTCAATGGCCACCAAAAACAGAGTTTAGATTCCTGTTTGTTGACAGCAGAGTTCAAGTCTTTTGGAGAAGAATGTGCAAGTGAAATGCAAAACTACAACACTGATCAGAGGCTGTGCACACTGCGATCAAATAATGAATGGCTTCCATCTAAAAAGTCTGCCATCTTTACTTACAGCCTTCCTATCAAACAAAGGGCTGGCATTTGAAAGGGCTTTCCACCATGTTCTAAGGCTACCTACACACCCTCAGATGCTTCATTCACTACAGTAGCTTTTAATAGAAATTTCTCTCTCCATCATGCTGATGTCATTGCAAACACATGAACAAATCTCAAAGAAAGCTATTCCTGAATGTTAAAAATGTGTGTAGGAATTGATTAAAGATACTTCTGCTCTCATCTCAGATAACAGAAAACACTCACCTCTAGTTCACTAGCATCACCCACATGAAGACAATGGATCTTTAAACCTGGTGCTCCTGTCGCAATATATACGATCTATGATGACCTTTTAAGTTTTGTAGAGGAATAGGAAAAATGAAACAACATAATGAATTCATTATGAATGTAAATTTATTTAAAATTTGTCATTATAAGACTGTATAACATTGTTAGTGGGCCTATTCTAAATGAATAATGGTTGTTGAGCAAAGTAGTTTTATATCTTAATGTCCTTTCCTGGGAAAAGTATTAGAAGTTGGAAATACTTAGCTGGTCCCTTGCCTTATGCAGGCAAAGGAAGTTTTACTGGATTGTGAAATCCAGAAGTCTGGGGGATACTGACCACATAGAAGGCAGAAAAAACAAAACAGACAAAAACAAACAAAAACAAAACAAAACAAGCAAAAAAACCCAACAACAACAACAACAAAAACCAATAGCATAAGCTTACAACTGTGTAGCTGGAACAAATAAATAAATAAAGATGGCAAAGACGAGGATTCTGTAGAAAGGAGGGGGGAAAACAATTTTGGCAAAAACTCTGGCATAAGGGAATAATGAAGTCATCACAAAAAATAATAAAAATAAAATAAAATGTACGCCTCGGGTGTTAAGAGCACAATCTCTGTTCCTGCACCCAAAGTAATAGAGATTTTACTCAGGCAAAGAAAGTAATAAGGACAAACAAACATAAAAATGAGTCAGAGCCTGACACTCTGATGTACTGACCGAGAGCTTCCCGGCCTGGCTTATGATTGGGCTGATGGCCGCCATGGGAACACGGCAATGGCTATCAGATCAGACAGCAAGAAGAAATTACTATCTGAGAGGCATGGCAAAGTGATAATTTATCCTTTTTGCTGACTCTATCACTTGAACCTAGGATCCATTAGTCATATTGATTCCAGATCTCCCACCTTGACTGGTACAGAGCACTTCCAATGACAAAATCAAGTTGTTCACATTCTTCATTGTTTTACTTTGAAAGTAAATGGATTTGTCACTGAGAAAACATGCCCCCAGCAGTGGCACCAGCCCCAAAGCCGAGTGAGCTCATGATTGCTGGTGAAGAATGCATTCTCCCTGTCTGGAATGTGCTACATTATTCCAGGATAATGAAAGCACATACGAAGGTGGACAAAAACCATTTGAGGGAAAAGGAATAATGAATGTAAAGTGCAATACACTGAGCCTCAGCTACAAGGTAGGAATAGCACCAGGGCCGAGCTGTACCCATGCTCAGCGACAGAGTGCTTACTTGCCTAGGATGCACGAGGCATTAAATTTGATCCCTAGGACTGACTCTTCTCTCAAATCACTACGGGATTTATTATCTACTACTACTTCTGACCGTAAACATTTGATGTGCCATGGACCAAAGAAAATGTTATAAAGGCATTTTCCATTTTAATTTCATCTGCAACATCATTACACGACATCATCTTATTGTTTATACTTTCCACCAGTTCAGAGAGGACAGCATTAAGATAACAAGACTGTTAGGAGAAGCTTTGGGCTGCACCTGGCTAGCTCCATGCTCTCCCTCTATCCCCACCTCTCTCTCTCTCTTTCTCTCTATCTCCATATATATATATATATATATATATATATATATATATATATATATATATATGTATATGTATAATGATTACTTTTATTGAAATAGAATTATTACTTTCTCCCCTCTCTTTTTTTACTTTAGCCCATCTCAGTTACCACACCTTGAACCCTTCCTATATTCCTCACACACTCAGTTTGATAGCCTCTTTCTCTTTGATTAGATTATTATTGGTACATACATACATACATACACACATGTACCCTATGTGTATACAAATGGATATAAATATAACCTATTGAGTTCACAACTTGCCTCTTTTAAAGAGATGAATCTCACCATGTTCCTAGGTTGACCTCAAAGTCTTGGGTCCAATGGATGCTCCTACCTCAGCCTCTGAAGTAGCTGAGGCTTTGGGAATATGGCAACTCAACTAGCTTAAGATCTGGGTTTTTAAAGGAGCAGGCTTGGAATGAGTAATACCTTCTGAAGAATTTTAAGATGCCAACAGCTGTCTTTTGGTGCCTCTAACTTCCACAGGGGAAACTTCTCCATTTAAGGAAGTGTAACTTTTCTGAGAATGAAGACAAGGCGTGGACTCAGGTCTCCTGGTGAACACATGCCACACATCCTCTGAAATCTCGTCAACTGAAGCTATTGCATTTGTTGGTCCCTCTTAGATTTTTTTTTTTTGCAAGTCTTTGATGGAGACTAAGGCTTATGTTATGGGCAAATGCTATATTTCTCACGGTGTAACTATGGGGTTCTGATAATACACAAAAGACTGTGGTCACTTGCTCTGCAGAGCCACCTCCTGATAGGTTTCACATTCACTAGAAGCACTCTGTCCCAGAACATTTTTAAGAACCAATTCAAGCACAGAGATGCAATTTGTGATTGTCCAATATAAGGGTTTGCTTGCTTGTTTTTGCCACATGAAGCCAGTGGGCTGCTTGGGAGTAGGGGCCCAGCACAGACAGTCATCATGGTCTGTGGAGAGCGTGAACTTTCTTGACACATGGTGCTTCTCATTTCCTCCTCATTCAGTTCTCATAGAGATACCACTTAGCCTTTGCAGTATCACTTATTCTAATTCAATATATATATATATATATATATATATATATATATATATATATATATATATATATATATATATACCTTGATCAATAAGAAAAAGCAAAGTCATTCTCATTTGAACTTATCATTATGTATTGCCTCAAAATATTTTTTTCTGAGTGTTTATTTTCTTAGTTATAGTTTTTATTGCTGGGAAGAGACACAATGACCATGCAGTTCTCATTAAGGAAAGCACTTAACTGGGTCTGGCTTACACTTCAGAGGTTTAGTCCATTGTCAGCATGATGGTAAGTGTGGGAGCAGGCAGGCAAACACGGTGCTGGAGAGGGAAACGAGGGTTCTATATTTGGATCAGCAGCCAGAAGCCAGAGAGGGTGATACTGGGCTTGGCTTGAGCATCTGAAACCTCAGAGCCCTCTCCCAGTGACACTTCCTTCAATAACAGCAGATTACCTTCCCTCCCATGCTTACTTTTCTTTGCTTTTGATAGGTAGAGTATAATGTGGCCTAGGCTGCCCTCAATTATGCTGTGTAGCTGAGGGTGACTTTGAACTTGTGTACCTCCTGCCTTCATTCTCCATGTTCCATTATGTCTGGGTTTGTGTAATGATGGGGTAAAACCCAGGGCTTTGTGGGTGAAAGGCAAGTAAACTGCAAAAGGAGCTAAAACATACGCATTCTCCCTCTTTTCTCTCTCTCTCTCTCTTTCTCCCTCTCTCTCTCTGTCTCTCTCTGTCTGTCTGTCTCTCTCTGTCTCTCTTTTTTGTGGTTGAGATGGCAACGAAGGGTTTATGCAGCCTAAGCCAGCATTCGCCAACTGAGTTATATTCCCATCATTACAGTATCAGAATAAAACTTTATACTCCCTGGAAACCAATGGCTCTGCCAGAGTTTCAACAATATATATTTGGCAGTACCTGGACACAGTTTGGGGTAATTACAGTTGGCTTGGCTTGGTTATTACTGGCTTAATAACATTAGAAGGTACACTATATTTCCAAGTATACAAGCCAAGTATACAGTGGCTTGCACTGTCCAACTCACTGACAACTTGCTTTAAGGACATCCCTTTAAAGCAAGAAGTATCCCACCAAATATATCAGTATTGTTAAGGTTGAGAACATTCCATCTTATATGTTTGTTTGTTTTTTTAACATGAGTCTGGGTCAAGGATCAACTGATTAGTGCCAGAAAGGAGATGGAGATTATCTTTGATAAAAGTTGTCATTGGTTGTCTCAGAAGTCCATAATCGTTACAATACTCATTAAATTAACAAAAATCAGGAAACTGAGCCATGCAAAACTGAACAATAAGAGCATGAGTTGGCCACATAGAGAAGGGAGTCAGAGCTAAATTTCATGCTCTAACGAGGCTAAATAAGAGAAACTATAGCAAGGCAATTTCAATGTAGGGAGTAAAGTTAGCCAGTCATAAGAATAGGAGAGAGCCTGGCAGAATAAATCCAAAAGAGCAATTTACCCAGGATAAAGCAGATGCACAAGTTAGCTGAGACAATGGGTGAGGTGGGCAGAAACTCACTTCACATAATAATGCACTGGTGTGATCTGATAGGACACAAAAGCTCCTGTCACGCTGTTGTACCAAAGGAGCATAGAGAGGATATCATCATTATGTGGCTGAAAGGATCCCGTCGCATGGAAACAATAATGACAGCACTCCACCAGCCTTGGTCTGCCCTGGGCACAGGTTTTAGTAAAACAGTCTTAACAACTCAATGCAGCCTGAGAAGCCTGAGTGTCCTACATGGCTTAATGGGATCAAAGGCACTGGGAAATGGGAGGATCCCTGTGTTCTCAGATCTGAATGTGGAGCAAGTGCAGAGAGGAGAAAGGACACCTTCAAAGGCTGTATCAGAGAGTTCTGGGAGTCCACACTGAATGCAGAGGGGAAGGGTTAGTTCAGGGGCATCGGATGATATGAAGATTTGTGACCCTCTCATCAAATGCAATGTTTGTTCTGAGTCAGAGGACAGTAGCACACCCATTAGCAGCGCTGAGTGGATAAAGTGGAGTCTAGACAATGGTGCTTCGAGGCAGTGGCAGCAGCGCTGGGGCTGGGACATTCTGCCCTAGGTCAGGAGTACAAAGCATCCACAGGTCTCCCTAGCCTTTCATCTGCTCCACAGGACAAGGGCAGCATACCTAAATAAAGGGCTTCAAAAGACAGATCTACTACTTGCTGTGGATACGGAGGAAGGGTTGGCTGTCACAGCATCTGTTGGGGTACTCCCAAAGTGCTTTGCTCACTTTTATTCTTTTTCTAGAGCTTTTGATACAACTTTGAAATGATTTAAAAATAAATCATGTTTTTTGAATGTTACTTCCAACAATGGTATTGAGTCCTCTATACCAACCTAAATCTTCCTATAAGCTTGCTACATGGTCTGACCCCATGTCCTTGAAGTAAGAAACAATGGCCCTTGAAGGGAACTAAATGACAAAGAAGTACATCTGGCAGTCACTTCTCTCTCACGTACAACCCTCAATGTACCAAGGAGGGCACTTCCAGCCTTCAGCACAGCAGATCCTTTGGTCGTGCCCCTGTCTACTCCCTAATACAGACACACACACACACACACACACACACACTCCAGTAGCTCTTTAGGGCATTTCAAAATGATGATAACAAATGAATAGTACTTCCTGGTCAACCATGTCATCTTGACACTTTCATGATTTTACCTCTCATTCCCTTAACTTCCGAACACAATGGCCTTATATTCAGTTTTCCAAAACATGTATGCGAATGCTATTCTGAGAAGTCTTGATTGGTAGAAATAGACGTATCCTCTGTATCTTACCTTTACTATCTTTACTGGTAACACTCCCTGTTAGGTTAGTTTTTACGATTTTATTTTTAATGATGTGTGTGTTCATATTTGTGCAGGGGTATGTGCATGCATGTGCCTTCACAGGCAAAGAAAGGAGTCAGATACTCTGGAACTGTATTTACAGGTATTTGTGAGATGCCTGTTGTGGGTTCTAGGAACTGAATTCAGATCCTCTGCAAAAGCAGTACACAACTTTAACCACTGAGCCATCTCTCTAGCACCTTGCAAGATTCCTATTTATATATTTATCTCATTTACTCAATACTTGAACTGATTAAAGACAGAGAAAGTATCTCATCCATTCCAAATACTTTGAGGGAGAGAACTCATTTATTAAATAAATTGAAATCGGTAGTGATGAACGTTGAAGTTTTAGGAACCAACCACACAGCTTGCTATGGATAGTCATTAACCCAAGCTCTGATACTGCTAATAGAAAATAGACCAGCATCAAAGAGGAATATTGTGCTGTATGATGTTAAGTATCTATTGGTGATATGCATATACCTGAAGAATCTCTTTCCTTCATTGACAACTTCCTGGCGTATAGGAAGTGACAGTAGACAGCATAAGACAACACCAAAAACTATACTTGAAGTCAAAGAGAACCAGGGATCCTATAGTCTAGGAGACCTCACCAAAGTTATTTATCCCTAGTGTCAATTATCTTATCTATAAAAAGAAAAATAGTAAGATGGATGAAAGAGCTAAATAGAATTTCTCCAGGCTGGAGAGATGGCTCAGTGGTTAAGAGCACTTGTTGCTTTTCCAGAGGACCTAAGTTCCATTCCCAGCACCACGTGGCAGCTCACAACTGTTTGTAATTCCAGCTCAAGGGGATTCTATACACTCACACAAATGTACATGAAATAAGAAAAAATAAAGAACTGTCTTTTTTAGAAAAGAAGAAGGAAAAAGAAGAGGAGAAAGAAGAGAAGGAGGAGGAGAAGATAAAGAAGAAGAACTTTCCACATTAAGTGCCTAGAAAGCCTGTCATGTAGTCCTCAATCTAATGTGAGCAATGGTGATCATCATTAGTGAGGATTACATCATTCTAACATCAAAGAAAATATTACACAAGCAAGTTCAGCCTTTGTTAGCATCCATATCTATACAGAAGCCTCTTCTTACTAATTATATTGATTTCCTTCTTTATCTCTCACTCCTAATATCTTATAAAATGGCATAAAATGGCAGAACAAATGCCATCTTAAACTGAAAATCCATTTTAAGACAGACAAAGTTCAGGTTCCCATAAAAATGAGAAAAGTCCTTAGCCTTCAAGCCCAACAGTAAAGCCAAAACAAAATGATTGTCGGGTATTTGTTTTGGGAACTGAGATGTGCCATTTCTGGGTTATGGTGACTCTTACCATGATTGTTAGTGAGTTTCTGATTGGTTAAAAATTATGTCCAACTTTTGTTTATGTTGAGGCACAAAATGTTTATGGTTTTCAAGCTCAAATAGTTTGTAAAAATTTGAGTCTGAGTCATAGCTCTGAACTTTCATAACAGACTATGTTCCTAGCCAGCCCAGCTTGCTTTCTTTTTTTCTTTCTTCCTTCCTTCCTTCCTTCCTTCCTTCCTTCCTTCCTTCCTTCCTTCCTTCCTTCCTTCCTTCCTTCCTTCCTTTCTTTCTTTCTTTTTCTTTTTCTTTATATGCTTGGACTCAATACAATTTTCTTTTCTTTCAACAACTTGTGTGTCGGTATAATCAGATCAAAAAGACCCCACAACACTCCTCCAGCACCATTCCATGATTCCTATTCTCGGACCACATTCACAAGAATGTGAGTTCTAAAGGAGAGATGAACATTTTTTCTATACAAAGGTATAATTGCTCATCTGCATTGCACACTGTATTTCTTCTAAATGTACCCAGATACTGTAACTAAGACATTTCAAACAGCACAGAGATGACAATATTGAAGGACAGGAATAGACTAGCCACCTAGTTCAACATATAATCCTCACACCACAGTGCCAGCTCCTGTCAGCGATGGTACAATGTGGGTGGCTTCTTGTTCCCCTGCAGTACCCACCAGTACTGCCTCTAGAGGGTGATCTTCAAGTGAACCAGTTGAGCCAGCAAGCCAACAAACAACTCAATATCCCGTACACAGGAAAGAAGGTTTAAGCTGTCACTGTGACTAGCAAGGGTCAATGTTGGTGGTCCACAGAGGCACAGGAATACTGCACATAACTAATAAATACATCCGTAGAGAATCTGTCAGGGGAATAGACAGCCAGATCTGCAAGCCAATACTGAATCAACAATGAAAAGAACAGCTCCAATTCCGTTAAGCCAGAGCCAAGAAAGACTGAGTTATATTTAAATCAAAATTCACCACAGTGGGAGATTATCAGCTGTTTGGCTTTGAGTGTTGGATGTTTTTCTTAGAAAGTTAACTGATAGAGCCAAGTGAGTCTGAGTTCCACGGAAAGGGAGCTGAGCAGCTGCTAGGCTGGGATGGTACGCCTGTAATCTGTGGGGTGGGATTCACTGCAGTTTTGTACAAACCAAAGCCTAGGGACTTGCAGTAAGTCACTTCATCACTTGGTGTGCTTATGGTGGTACTCAATCTAGGTGGCTCCCAGGGAGGAACATAAAGGCTCCTTAAGATTTTATAGAGCCCCCGAATCTTGAGAGCTGTCGTATAATGAAAGGCCACCTAGGATTACTTCAGTAGCAGGTTCTAGAATTATAGCCAACCTGTAATATGATCAGCTGGATGCATCTCAATAGCACCTGTAGGCAGGTGCTTATTCTGCAGGTGTCTAAACCACCCACGAAGGAGAAATGGGCACAGTCTATTTCACTGGCAGTTTTGTGAAAGAATGTCCACAGGGCTGGTGCTCATTATTGTCACCCACAATTAACTAAAAGTAAAAGGCAGTAGCTGAAGGTATCATGTCTTCCAAAGAGGACTGCAGAGAGCAATGGGGACCCTAGGACCCCCTGGCAAAGGGCTGCCAGGAGAAGCTGCTGATGGTGTGACTGTGGTTGCTTATTTCCATTTTAATGAGCTGAAGAGCACGGGCAGCCTGAGTTTGCAGAGTGAATCAGGGTGGTGTGGGGGGTGTGCCGCCTAGAAACATTAAAACCCGTGCTGTCTCAGCAGGACCAGGATACAGCTCCTGATTCATACCCATGGCACATTACTGCTGAGTTACAGATCCGTAGCTGTGTGTGTGTGTGGAGGCCTCTTGGGCTGCTCTTACTTCTGCATAATTCAAAATTTAAAGACTGTTTATTGCTGCTAAACTTTAGAAGAAGAGGTAGGATGGTGAAACAGTTCTACATCTTCATTATGATAATCTAGAAAGCAGACATTTGCTTTCCTTATGAAGGGCTTTGAAGAACACTGTAGTACGGACTGGTTGGTTGTGAGCTGTCTAGATTGCTATTAAAGCTGGCTCCATGCACATCCCCAGCACTAAGCAATCCTGCAGTGACACCCCTAAAGTCCCAATGCAGTGCACATGCCAGTGCCATCAAATTGCTAAAATAATTGCCAATGAAGCAATTAGGTTTAGACTTTGAATCATAAATATGAGCAAGAGAATACAGATATTTAATATTTTTTCTTCTTTCATGGTATGTGCATACATATTCATATATAATAATCCTCCTTTGGTTATTGTTTTACTTTCCATGGTTTTAGTTACTCATGCTCAAATGTGGCACAAAAGTATTAAATGGACAATTCCAGAAATAAATATTCCCTAAGTCTTATAATGAGTGATGAAAACCTGGTGTTTCACTGTGTCCTGACTAGTAAGTGAACCACTGTGTCCAGGGTATCCATGCTGTATATACCACCTACCCATTCATCACTGGGAAGTCATCTCAGTAAATGGATTCACCATTACAGAAGTGTGGAGTTAATGTTCACGTTGGTCATTATTTTACTTAACAGATTCAAAGCACAAGGGTAGTAATGTCGACAAATCGGATATGCCAAAGAGGAGCCATACTTTTCCCTCAAGCAAAAGGGTAAGTTCTCAACTAAATAGGAAAAGAAAATGAATACATTATGAGGTCACCAAGATCTATTGTCAGGTAAGTGTTCTTAAGAGATAGAACAAGACCATGTTTACATAATTTTTACAACTGCATATTGCTAGAATTGTCCTAATTTATTATTAGTTGTTTTTGTTAATCTCTTGTTATGTCTAATATATAAACTAAGCTTTCCCTTAGTTATATATGTATAGGAAAATAATTGTATATAGGGTTTAGAAGCACATGGCTTCAGGTATATACTAGGATCTAGTCACCCTGGATAAGGAGGGCTAGATGCCATTATCTTATGTATATTCCTTAGCTGTGTACCTATGAAATGAGACTGGTTGAGCCAGGCAAGGATAACTGTCACCTAGCTGATGCTTAGGATGAAATGTCTGACCAACAAAGAGGCTCTTTTAGGTAAAGGCTCTGAAATAGACTGTCTGGGTCCAATACTGGCTCACTCAGTAACTCTGTGCTTAAGTAACTACCTAATACTTTGTAAACATGTAAGTTCCCTTATCAATAAAACTGTCACCCTTCCTCCCTCAGGGAGCTGTTGGGAAGACCGGGTGAACAGTCCCCAGCACAGTGTACTCATGAAATATAGGTAAGCTGCATTGCTGTTTTCCACTGAGTATGCATGGTGTACAGCCTTAATCTCCAAATCTAAAATTTAAAATGCTCCAATATATGAACTATTTTTATGGACTGGGGATTTAATCCAGGGCCACACATCCTGTGAAAATGTTCCATCACTGAACTCTGTCCAGACACCCAAATAGAGTCCTTCTTGAACACTGACATGACAAGCAAAAATTCATATAAAATTATTAAAGATAATGTATAAAATCACCTTAGGCAATAAGATAAATATGAAACATAAATGACTTTCATATTTAACATGGTGCCCATCTCCATGGTATCTCATTATATATGACTAATAATAATAATAACAACAATAACAATAATAACAATAACAATAATAATAAAAATAGATCCAAACTTTAGAAATTTGAAACGTTTCTAGTTTCAAGCATTTTGAATAAAGGGATTCCCTTTTGTTCAAACTAAATTCATTATTCTACAAAGCAGAGATACCATTAGATATGCCTAGCTTTAAGGATCAAATAAGTTAAGAAAAGTAAAACACAAACTGTAAAGTTCTACTCAAATTTATAAGTGTATTACTATATGAACAATTTGGCAATAATTCATTGCTTGGCTAAATCCATGCCACATGTCTATTGTTTGTTTTATCTACTGAGTGGTGGGTGGGATTACTGAAAACAGTGTTTTTACTTCCTATCCCTGAGGCATATTACATTGAGGAACTATGACACATTGGGATGAAAAATTAAACATAGTAGTTGAAAATATAATGAAAAAGTATTCAAATCAATATGTTATAAGAAATATTCTTGAGTGGTTCACACCAGTTAAATTACATATTTCTATGAAAGACCAATCAGGGTGTTATACTGATCGAAAGTATCCTCCAAAGGCTGATGTGGTGAAGGCTTGATTGACAGACTATTTAGAGGTAGGATTCTGGGAAAGTGATTGTTTCGAAATATACTGCCCTAATAGGTGGATTCATACACTGTTAGATTCAGCACTGAGTAGACTATCATGAGGCAGTAGAAACTCTAGGAGTTGGAGTCTCACTAGAGGAAAGGAGTTGCTGGGAACATCCTTTTGAAATTTTCTTCCAAGGCTCTGCTTCTGGATCACCATGAGTGAGCGGCCTCTTCTACACACTTTGCAGCCGCCACACTCTCCCGCCTCACCACAGGATCATGGCAAGGGAACTAAGAAACAGCTGACTGCAGCTTCTGTATCTAGGAGCCCAAATCAAGACAAATCCTTTCCCCCTTTTACATAGTTTGAATCAGGATTCTGTTCCTGTGACTAATGAATGACCCACACAGTGTTAACTGGGATGGGCAGAGAAGAAGTAGGAAGCCGCTAGGTAAGAATCCCGCCAAGATGGTGTAAATCAGAGATGGGCAGCTGGACAGGGGTACCAGAAGTAAAAAGACACATAGTGAACAGGGACGGCAGCACAAGAGAGAAAGGAGAACGTGAGAACAAAGAAGGCAAGTTGGGTAGACCCGGCTGTGGCTCCTGCAGAGCTCAAGGAAAGTGACCAAGACAAGCAATGTTTGGCTTCACTGCTTGCCTATGGCAACTGCTATCCTAATGACCATGTTTAATCTCCCCTCCCTCAGGCATCTAAAACAAGAAGGAAAAGGAAAACAGCTACAAACCAGCATGCTTCAGGTGCCTGGCGTTTCCCTCAGCAAGGAAAGGAGGCTTTGGAGCTCAGGATGTGGAACGGTCAGTGCAGCAACAAAGTTTGCATGCGTACTTGTCCAATGCTGAGGTTATTTGGACTGCAGACATTCACTTTTCAAATAACTTATATTAACCTCATGTTCCCATCTCTCTTAGAACAGCACAATTTTGTTTTCCAGGAATGTTTTCAGAGAAGTAATTTCCTGGTACTTAATTACCAGTATTTAACCAATTCAACAGTCTCTTTCCTTTAAAGTCCATTAGGTTTCTATTACAATATTATACATTCTAATCAAATGCAGTTTTCTGCGAAGGTCCTCATTGTCAGTCTCCTCAAAGCAAAGTTTATCTGGACTATTAGACACTGTCTGTGCTTTGGCTGCCCCAAATTAGATTAATTATTTGTACCTGGGGTTCACTGCTTCAGAATGTAGGCACCTCACTTCACATTTCTCTAGTGAATTAACAGTCTTATTTTTTAAGTAAAACCCTCATTTCATAGTCTATTTGATTGAGGTTAAACACAATAGTCTGGTGACTCTTGTCTTTAAAAGTCCAATATCATAAGTTCTCTTCTGGGTTTTATGCTGGTGAGCACATTAGTAACAAACGAAACTTTCATTCAGAGTATTTTCACAGGGGAGAAAGGCAAGAGGTTTTCTCACTTGCACACGGCTGGGTGCCAATCTGAGCAGAATTATCAAGACAATGAGAAGCCACAGCTAATGCACAGGTCTTCATGGTTATGCATCAGGAATAATGAGAAATATGAAAAGGGGCATTAATAGCTTTCAGTACCTCACCCCTAATTTTATAATAAAATAAGAGATATGCAACAATTAGCCTTTGATCCAGTTACTTGTGGTTCTCTAAAATCCTCTTTCTGATGGCATCCTTAAAGTTGTAAGACTTAGCACAGACAGTGAAATGGTCAGGTTCTGTCTTATGCTCACCAACACTTTTCTGGAAAGGAGTTTACTTAAGAACATTAGTCCTGCCCAGAGCCTTCAGGAGGGCTAAAGAGCTAGGACAGCTTGCTACACAGACAAAGGCAGTAAGCAATCATACCATGGGGTAGGTACAGCAGGCCACATGAAGTTTGAATGCATGGTACATTTCACCAGCAGGAGAACTGGAAGAGGTGCATTTGTCTAGCTGCTCGGTAGACTGGGTGTGCAGAACACATTTTCCAGAGGGGAATTCCACTTACTCATCATTTCACCCATCCTCCAGAGAATACCTGGTTGAGGGCTGATCACAAAAAGTGACTAGATGAGCTGCTTTCTTGGGTTTTATTTCAGGTAACTAGAACTAAAACAAAATCCCCAAACACTAGCACAACTTGGCAAATGTCCAAGGAGGTTCTGATTAATAAGGCTCCATAAGCCATCCTTGATTTCTAGAAGGGCAGCTAGAAAACAATTTCCTTATTTTATCCCATTTCCACCCCATTAGACCTCATTCTAGCTTCTAACACCTGTGCAGATCAAGAGGACATTATCAAACAGAAGCCATTTATTTTGTTCATGGTGATCAGTCAATGGCAGACCCAGCTTGGTGCTCGGCCCAAAAAAGAGAACTGTCTCTTCCACATTACACTGACTAAGGCTCTTGACCTTGAGTTTTCTAATTCCCATATCATTTTGACTCCTTAGTGAGATTTAACAACAACAACAACAACAAAAGTTTGTGGCAGGTGACAGCTGCAGGCTAGAGTGTGTCTGTTGCTTAGTATCAGGACCTTAATTCTCAAAGACATTGAATTATTTTGAGTAGGCTGTTTACCTTGATGTGAGCAGAATTAGCCCTAGACACTAAGCCTTTATGGCAAGTTTTATTGTCCAAGGCAAATATAACCTGTTAAGATTTACAGGCTTTATTAACAGCAATAACCATTTTATAGCCAGCTTCAGTAAATCAGGGTTTATTGAGAACTCTACAATTTTAATCTGTAGAAAACCATTAAAATGTCGGATTTTCATTGGACGTAATTTCTAACTTTTATGAAAGATAGATTTTTTCATTTAATTGGGCAGTATAAAAAAGTGCAGTGTGGGATAATGAATTGTTTTGAAAAGAGCAAATTGGTTTTAGTGAAACAACAAGTGTCCAACACTAAAGTTGCTATCTTTAGTTACAACTGCACCAAGGTTAAGGTTAAGAGTAATTGTAGTGATATGTGTGTTCTAATACATCCAGCAATTAGGACAAGATCATGAAATCTGGAAAAACTAGACTTATCGCAAGTTCACTTTTCAAGTACTTGGTAAAAACTACATACGGTTAACATAATAATTTCAATCAAGCCAGGTCTAAGTCAGTCTGGTGACAACATTCAATTTTACATTAAGCAATCGTTGAAAGGTGTCTTACTGACAATGTCATCCCCAGTACACACTGCAGGGGTGTAGTAAACAAGGTAAACTTCATCAGTAAACACTTAATTTCTCCAAGGGCAATAGAACAAATGAAGGACGCAGGAATCTTTTCAAAGTGTCCTTCTATTACCAAGACTGTGGCAGCTTAGACATAAGGGATTCTCAGCAGCTCCCTTCTCAGTAATGTTCAAAACAGTGTACAGCAGGAGACTGTAGCTTTAATCTAGTTCCCTAACTACAGCAGGGCTCTACTTCTTTCTTTGAGATTCGAGGATGTATTAAGTTTTAGAAGCAAGGAGGGAAGACTGAGGAGATAGGTTCGTAGGGAAAGTGTTTGCCATTCAGGAGTGAGGACCTGGGCTCACTCCACAGAATCCAGGTAAAAAACCTGGGTGTGCTAGCACACGCTCTTATAATCCCAGAGCTTATGAAGGTAGAAACAGAGATCTGCCTATATCTCTGGAGCTTGCTGGCCAGCCAGCCTACTCAGGTAAGCACCAGGCCAATGAGAGACCCTATCTCAAAAACATATGGTCTCCACATAAACACATATACACATTTACATACACATATGAATTCAAACACATACAAAATAAATCAATAATAAAATAAAATAAAGGAAGAATCATAGATGTCAATAATGTGTGCCATTAACTGAGTATTAGAAATTGCACCAAATATTTTGCATTCTTTTCTTCTTTGCCTCCTAGCAATCATGCAAAGAGGTATTGTTTCTATTTCCCAGTGTGGAAACTGAGGTTGAAGGCAGTGGGGGTGACATGCCATAGCAGTTGGTCAGCATGAGAGAGTCGAGTGAGCATTTGACTCCAAGGGCAAGATATCTCCCATCGCTTTACAATGCCAAGAGTCTTTGGTTTGTCCTACCATTTCCACTGCCCATCTATGAACACCAGGATGATGACCCTCTGATTCAGACTTCACAGTGTCCTTTAGAGCAAACCCGAATCTTACAGTCAAGGACTTGGCCAAACAGGAAAAACAATAGTGAATATTGGAGTCACTCTACAAATTCTTTTTCTATTCCTACAAAGCCTATTCAGTTTAAACACGATCACTTAGTTCCTTCCTACAGCTTATGATAGCATCACCCAGTCTCCGTACACTGAGGAAGGTCCCTATCACATGGTACCCCAGGCTCCTTGACCCTCATTTCCAGGGCCTCCAACTCTCTGTACTCCACTCTTCATTTCACTTCCAGGTTACTGTTTCAGAGATGCACAGCATGCACAGTAGATCTAATGTTATGAGAAGAATGTCCAGAAACACAGCAGGTACACCTGCTATCACTAACCAAGGCTCTCAAGCTTTAGAGAGGCTTAGGAAAACCTAACTACATGGCCTCATTAAAAACAAACAATCGAAAAGCCCCAGAAAATATAAAAAAAAAAATGAGCAAAAACAATTACAGAAAGGACAGCTCAGCTATGAACTTTCTGGTAAGTATCAAGTCTTGGTTAGTAATCTGAAAGATCTGATCCAGTTATAGTAACAGTCTTGAAAATCCAGTGCCCTTCTAGTAATTCATAATCTTTTCAGCAGTCCTAGAACTCACTATGTAGACCAGGCTGGTCTTGAACTCACAGAGATCTGCCTGCCTCTGCCTCCCGAGTGCTGGCATCAAAGGTGTGTGCCACCACCAGCTGGCTGGTTTTCTAATATAAGCTACATATTTTCATCAAATAGATGAGTTGGTTGTCAAGACCATCTTGCAGAAAAAGGTCATTGTATTAATGGATGTCATCTGCAAACAAGATTAATTATGCTGGAAGTCACTTGCAGTATACCCAGTGGGAGACTGCCTGGTCTACTGAGGGATAAAGCTAGGTGATATATTAGTGTCCCTGACACCACATTCCCCTTCAATGAAGACATCACATGCCCTTTAGCAGGGTCAGGACAGGGACCAAGTGATGGTGTGGGGTAGCATGTGCCTGCTGGGATAAATAACTGTGATGATTTGAATAAGAATGGCTCCCATAGCCTCACAGCTTTGAATTCTTGGACTCCAGGGAGTGGCAGTATTTGAAAGGATTAAGGTGTGGCCTTGTTGGAGGAAATATGTCACTAAGGATGGGCTTTGAGGTTTCAAAAAGCCCATTCCAAGCACAGTCTGTCTTGTTCTGCTGCCTGTGGATCCAGATGTAGAACACCCAGCTACATTTCAAGAACCATGTCTGTCTACAGGCTGCCATGTTCCCCATCATGATGACAAAGGACTTAAACCTCTGATACTAAGCAAGCCTCAATTAAATGCTTTTCTTTTATAAGAATTGCTGTGGTCATGGTGTTTCTCCACAGCCATAGAACACTGACTAAGACAATAACTATGACAATATTTCACAGAGACAGTCAAGTGACTGACTGGTTTCCAAACACAGTACCCAGTTACTACCATACTATAGATTTAAGGAACAAAGGACCATCCATTCATTATGGAGTCAACAAGTACATTCTCTGATCCAGACAACAGACACCAGACAGAGAACCAGACAACAGACTCTGGCAGAGAGGTCAACCCTGGAAGACCACAGCAGTGCAGATATACATACACAGTCACATTTCTTTCCCTTTGTCCTCATCTTTCTTCTCCTACTCTCCTTTCCTTCCAAGGAAAAATTCAGACATATGAGACAATGACTTCTATCTGTGCTGCTAATGAAAATAAAAGAGCTGCAAATGCTGGTGCTCAGAATCCTCTAGTTCTACTGGCATTGTGCTAAGTCAAGTAGAATGCCTCCCTGAGTCAAGCTGATGCTGTAAATAATTATCTGGGCTGTGCAGCAGTCCACTAATCTACAAGGCAACAAAAACTTCCCCATAGCCAACTGCAATACAGAACCAAGAAAACAGAAACTCTGGCTCATCTTAGCCCAGAATCTGTTATAACCGTATTCCAAAACCAACGCTTCTTAACACAGACTTCCAACTAATTTTAGCTGGCTTAACTTTGAAATATACTTTACAAACTATATATTAGTCAAATGAAAAGTGGGAAGTGTACTGGGCTGATTCCATTTCTCTCATCATTTGGAAAATATTTCTTTACAAATGTTTGTGACCCATAAAATTAATATAAAGCTTTAGTGGATTGGGGTAGAACATACCCCAGTGGGTGGTGTTTTATAAAGACAGGAATACTCAGATCTCTAGCAATACAGAAAAGCAGTCACATGCAGGAGGAAGCAGAGACTGAAGTGAGGTGTCCACAAGCCAAAGAAACCAGGGACTGTTTCCAAGTATCAGAAGCTAGAAGACAAGTCTAACACAGATTCCCTTTTAGAATTCACAGGATAAAGTGACTTACTTGTACCTCTTACCTCTAGAACTGAGAGAGAAAAACCACTTATTAGTTAAAGCTTTCTGGGCTGTGGTTCTTTGTGAGTGGAATTACAGGAAATGAATTAAGAAAGCAAATGCCTCTGGTTCATAAAGGGACAGAAAGGTAGGTACCATAAAATAAACTATACATTCTTGCTTCCTTTTTAACTCTTCCAAATATTCTTTTCACTGACATAGAATAGCCCTGCTTTGCTCCTTGGGGATGAAGCTGAAAAGCACCATCAGAAACAAATGAAGGGAGAAAATGGACTGAGCCGATGGATACACCTTATTTCACTTGAAGGACGGAAGTTTAGGTAGGGAAGATGGAGGGGCATGCTTTGAAGCATTGAGCCAAGTCTAATATTCTTAAGCATACGAGCAGACATGGAAGCTGCTTGCTCCAGTGCTAGCCTCCTGCATAAGAATCTTCCCACTCAGCCTGTAGTGAATCAGAGCCTGTGTTGTCTAAAAAGGTGTTCAGTGATGTGAGGGTGTGTGTGTGCAATACACAGACTGCTGTACATTGCTTTGGGCTGTTATCGTATCAGGTTGCATACCCTTTACGATTCCCTTTACTTTTTCCTCTTTTAATCATACCTTCAAAATACAAATAGGGAATGTTCTAGTCATTTGCTAGTACCTATACTGAAGAAAAAGAAACAAACAACAAATCTTCCCACAAGTCTGACAGATCATACAATGATCATTGACAGAAGCAGGAAGCTAGGTACAGTCACAGTCAACAAGTATTGAGCGTCTTGGTATGAGGAGACCTTTTGGGTCTTTATAGATCAACTTCTTCCTTGACAAATAAGATTTGTGTGTGTGTGCATGTGTGTGTAACAGGTTATTTTGAAATATATTTTTATAGTGGAATGGCTAAACTGAGCTAATATGTCCATTAGTTCACATGCTTATCATGTTCTTATGAGAACACTTAAAGTCTTTCAAGAACACAATTATTGTTATTAACTGCAGTAGCCATGCTGTACAACAGAACTCTTGAACTTATTCCTCTCAAATGAAATCCTGTATCCTTTGGTTCTCCCATGAACTCTTGGTAGCCATTACTCCATGGTGAGTTTTATGTTCTCAGTCTCTACAGGGAAGTAAGATCACACAGTAACTATTCATGTTATTCCCTATATGTTATTATATGTTACATGTTATTCCTATATTAATCATGTTCATTTCTTGTGGTATGATGCCATAGAGACTCATGTGTAATGTTAGGAATAGAATGCCATTCTTTCTAAAGGCTGAATAATAACGATGCTACATTACACATACCATGTTACTGTTCTCTATTCATCTGCTGACAGACACAGGCTGATTTCATTTGTTGGCTACTGAGACTAGTGTCAGTAAACAAAGAGGTGTGGGTGCCTTATATTAACTTCATTTCTCTGAATATCTGCCCCATCGTGGAATTTTGGGTCACAGAGTAGTCCTATTTTTGGTTATAGGACAACCTCTATAGTATTTTCCCTAGTCTGAATTTCCCTAGGTCTAAATTTACTTCCCTACCAGCAACATGTGAGGGATCCATTTTCTCTCTCTCTTTGCTGAAACCTATTACTTTCCTTCCTTTTGATAAAAGTCACACGAGTACCTTTTCACTTTCTAACAGTACAGATATAGGTAACATACATCAAAATACCATTTTACACAAATTAAATTCCAGTGGGACACCAGAAAACACACAAGGCCAATGCAGTATGTATGACAAGAGATAAAGAGACAAAAAGAAGGCAGAGGGGCTGAGGAGTGTAAGTCTGAAAGATGGGCATGACATTTTTCCAGAGTCGACAGCAAGCCTCATCACACAGGTGTTGATTTGCATTAAGTCCTGAAGGAAGAATCAGAGAGACTGCTGCTGCCGAATGCAGCATGCACAAAGGGCCTGAGGTCAAAATATGGCTGGTGCATGTGGGAAAGCACGAGGAAGAACGTGTGGCTGTGGGCAGTGGGAAAAGAACAGCGGATGTGATAGCAGAAACCCCATTGCACTGAGCCCAGTAGGGCATGGAACGTACACATTGCCCACAATTACCTCAGAGAAGCCCGAGAAGATTGGAAGAGAGACCTTGTAGCGCTGTGAGGCCTTTGTTAGGTCATTGATCTGAACATTGGTTTTCCTGCCTCTCAAAGGCCAAGGCTGTACCAGGGAAATAACTAAGCTTGCCCCTAGCTGTAAAAATTGACTCCTATACATCTAAATACACCATCTCCTGCAGGCAGATTGATAACAAAGAATATTAGCATCCTTCCCACCATGGCCCTACCTACTGTTGGGCACACGGCAGGGTCAGGGATCTGCAGAGGCTTCATGTCTCCGTACTGGACCATTTGTAAAGTGGGACTCCCAAAGGTGAGTAAGGGGGAGGGGGGCTGTAGCGAATGATGATATGCCATGCAGACCCCTGGGAACACAGGCTGTCCTAAGCAAGATGATATAATCTCCCATGCATGGAATGGCCTGCTTAGGAGACGGGACACACAATTTGTAGAATGGAAGAAAGTGGCAGAAGATTAATATCTTCTTGTTCTACATTAAAGTAAAAATTTGAAAATAAGCATTTTCATTTCTAATTATTTCATATCATGCATGGTGCGCTCACTTCAATTTTCAAGTCCGTTTACTTCATTTCTGTGAACTATCTGAGCCTGAGTAGCATCCATCCAGCATGATTTCTGCCTAAATACGCAAGTGTGTGTGTGTGTGTGTGTGTGTGTGTGTGTGTGTGTGTATGTGTGTGTGTGTGTGTGTGTGTGTGTTCATTCCCATTCTTCTTTCTTTCCCACTACAAATCATACAGATATTTCAGCCAAGACAGATGACAAATGACTTACTTAGTTTCTATTTTTCTTCCTTAGACCTTTTTTACTTCTCATTGAAGGATTCACAGCCCTAACTACATTTTCCTAGCTTCACACAGAAGAGCCACCTCTGGAACAGTTACTGCTGATCACAGAATAATGTGATACATTTATTTTTTTAATCCTATAAAATATAGCTTGCATGCTCACTCTTCTTAGGTTTGTTCCCAGTGATCATTTACCAGTCGATCAGAACATGTTTAAAGAGGGGCACAAGGATTCAGGAAGCCTTCAGTGTGACCACTGGACTCTATTGGTCACACCATATACTGAGTGTTCTAGGAAACATGTCTGGAACCCAAAACAATGGTGACTCTGGACTCTACTGAATGCCACATCCCTGATGCCAGCATGGAAACTGTAACATACGAAGTGCTCAGAAGGTGCTGTGTCTGTAAAGCAAACAAACAGAGGCTAACTGTCCCCTCCCCAGGCACATTTCCATGCAGTGCTGCCTGTTCATGTTTAGATGTGACCCACAGCCATTATAGAAAACAGGAGTTCTTGACAGAGAACAGGGCAGATGACACCTGGCATGACTTCAAGGTTCATCCATGGAATCAAGGGCATAGTCCATCCAGACTGCCTAGCAAGAACTGTGTGTCAATCAGAACATTGTCAAGAGGCAGGTTTAGTGCCCGGCTTTTTCCTTCATGATTTCTTCATTGTGTCTTGCAAGGAAGACCAGAGAGCAAAAATGCCAGGCTTAGGCTCCATCTCCCCTCTTAGCTACATGGGCTTCTGTCTCTCACTGAGGACAGGCCTGGCTCCTTGTACTGGAGTGCTTCTTACCTCTGCTGCAGGGACTCCCTCTGGTGGGCGGCAATGCAACACGATCATGCCTTCAATGGGAACCTCGCGGCCTTGTGGATCTTGTTCAAAGTTTTTCCGCAAATCTGCAAAGAAGCACAAGATATGTGTATATCACTTTGAGCTAGGACTGACATTACTCACACATGGCCCCAATACAATAAAACATGGAGCTTCATGCCAACAGTTAGATGCAAACAAATATGTCACTTTCTGACAATTCAGAGTTAGAGTATTGCTTTTGCAATACTCATAAATGCATCTGAAATATACCTTAACAAAACAATTCCTACTTTATATTTATATGTGGGAAGAAAAACTACTAGGAGCCGAGAAAAAAAAAAGCCTCCTAATTTCATGAGTGTTTGCCAGCATTATCTGCTCAGCATCTGATGAAACACTTGGCCTAATAAATTACTATTTGCAGCCATTATGAAGTTGAGACGCACATGATTTTTTTTCTTTGTTCACTGAAGAATGCATTATTAATCTGTAACCTCTGTCATTCCCTTAACCCTCTGGGGAGCCAGAGAAGACAGTAATAGAATGAGATCACCTATTAGTATTTTTATTTGTAACTAGGGAGAAGGGGCCATAGCCAGTCACAACAAAATCTATAACCTATCCAACCAGATATATAATTAAAAAAACTCAAGGCCCTCTAGTCAAGCAGCCATGCTGGGTATGTGGGTAGTGCCCTTCACACAGGGCTCCAGGCGCTCTGCAAACAAGCTGCACTATTAACCTTTTACACATGGAGAGGTGACAGTTGTGGAGGTTAATTGGCTTGCCAGTGGTCAGAGAACGCATCAGTGCCAGTGAGAGGGGAAATTCACTGGGCAGCCTGACTGCCAACCAGCCCAGTCTTCTTCTGGAAGAGAACAGTTCAGCAGGGAGAGCGCCAGCCAGCTTCATTTGCATAGCTTTCTACTGGACCATTTTAAAGAGTAGGCAGCTGGCCTTGGCACCTCAGGAGGTGTCAGGACAACCCTTTGATGATCTTACTGCATAAGGTAATTCTTGCTGTCACCTAGATGCCACAGGACGGTCCAGCCAAGACAGGTTGTTCACAAGTCTTCATCCGTAAAAAGGATTTTCTCCTCCCTCCCTGACAATGTATTTTTCTTCAAATTGAGTATCTCAAATCACAGGCTGTGGATTTATTGGTTTAATTTTCTTCAGTGCTTACAATAACATGAAATATGTCCTCTGTAAAGAGCAGATCTCCAGAATCAGTTACATCTTTATAAATTGTATAAATACATTAAACTTGCTTTTAGCAAGTCAAAAACACCCGATGAATAACTAGCACAGCCAAGCACATATTCTCCTCTCTGAATACTTTCCTTCCCAGAGACAACCAGCGTCTGCATGTTTAAAGGGCTTTTGTGTGTCTGCGGAAGGGAAAGGATGGCCAGAAATCTTGAACAGCAGGAGGGTGGAAGGGTCCACCTCATTCTCTGCAGTCCCCTGCATTGAGTGGTAGAAGCGGCTTACTTCTATCTAAGGTCTTTAAATTGCCCTAGTGGTTCAGCGTTCCTGACTTTCAGTGTGATGGACTCACAAAACTGCCAACAACAGTAAGGAACAAAGGGAATGACTAAGTCTAGAGTTGGGGAGTCTGCTTCACGATGCCACCATGGGTCATGTGCTGCTGTCACTCAAGGGGGTGCTGAGCTAACACTCTCTCAAAAGGGGCTCGCTACTCAGAATTATGTCAAAACTCCTCTGCTGGAAAGAAAGTGACTCCAACAGCCAAGATGTCAGGGTGGTCATGGAACGAGTTGTGAGTTGTGATCTGGGTGACATGTTTACTGTGTTGTCTTCCCCATGGCTTCCCACCCCCTTGGTTAATTAACCTGCTAAGAGGCATCTCATCCAATACTACCAAATAACCTTCTGAGTTTTGCTACCACTAAGCACTGTTTTCAACCAGGTAAAATACAAAAATACATCAGTAGGAATTTCAATAAATTCTTCTAATTCTGCTTCCTATCTTTGTCCAGTACAAATGGAAAGGATAGCAAATGGATTAGCCTTTCTTTATACTAACTACATCAGCTGGGCAGAAAGACAATCTATTGAAGGCATTTTTTTTTTCCTCTAATGGAATAAATACCCTGTACTGACACTGGGATCTGTTTATTTCCTACAAACAAAGGATTTGGATGGATCTCTAGTAGATTTCATGGGGAAGAATCAGACCCAAGTGAGGACCAAGCTACCCTGCTTCCTCATCCCACTGACGCTTGAAAGATCAATAGGAAGCTGATTATCACCATACAAGGTGCATTTAGAAATGCTAAAGATGGAGAAGCATGGGGAAGAATAGGGAAGGTTTATATATCTGAATTCATCAGGAATAACAGGTACCAGAATAGGCTCCAGATATCATTGCAAATGAGAAACCCCAGAACTTTAGAGCTCTGGTCCAATCCCAAGCTTGGTGCTTGACAAGTCCTCTTAAGGAGGTTTCATCTGTGATTTTGTAAAAATAGGTCCACATATAAATTCCAGTTACCCCTGAACATATTCAAAATTATAGAAATAAGCTTTCTGAAATAGCAGCAAATGCTTTCTGTTCTAGCTATGATTCTCACCCCTGGCCATGAAAATTCATTCATTTCTGAACAGGCAACTTGAGCAACAACAGCCTTTCTAGATACAGAAAGATACACACAAGGATACTACAGATACTACACAGGTTCTAATAATAGAGAATCTATCTCCAGACACACAAAACGGATTGCTGCACAAAATATGGAAACTGTAGAACTGAAATTAATCATCTTCCTCTGATAGGACCAGAAGCAAGATTCATTTTTGAGAATTCCTAATTCAGATTTCTTGAAGTCGAGAGGAAACGACAACCGAGAAATTAAAACAGGGTGCTATGGATACATTAGCATCTGAGATTAAGCAATTGTGTTTGTCTGAACCTGAACACTACACTATGTGAGACCTTCACTCAATAAATACCTTAAATTTCTCTTTTCTTAGTCTCTTCACCTATAATAAGATTATAATTCCTACTACATATAATGTTTTATTTTTAAAGGCAGGGTCTCCTTACGTAGCCTTGGTTGGCCTGGAACTCTCTATGTGGATCAGGCTGGCCTTGAACACACAGAGAACCAACTGCCTCTGAGATTAAAATTCTGAGATTCAAGGCTTGTGCACCCATACCTAGCTATGTACAGCTTTTTATAAAGGTGAGATATTAAGACATAAAAACCTTCCCAAGCACAATGGCTACATAACAGGGTTGAGGTCTTATATATTACTATATCCTGTGATAAAGCTATGATGATTAATATGAGATGATTTTATCATAAATCAGATACAAATTAATTATAAACTAGAGCAGTTTTCAGAGACACTCAAATAAAAAGTATAATTTAGTACATGATAAATTAAGTGGGAAAAGGTATTAAAGTGAGTCATTGCCCTTCTGAAGAAAAAAAAAAAACTGTAGATGCATGTCTTGCCTTATACTAAAATAAATCCCACAGAATAAAAACATTTTAATATGAAGCCAGGGCAGTAATAAAACATCTAGAGCACCTTAAGAAAAAATGTTTTTTTTGGGGGGGGGTTGTTTTAGCTTGAAGAACACACCATTAAGAAAATGATTGATAGATTATTTAGTTAAAAATAAAATTATTTTCCCCAAAACACTGTAAACAAAATACTGTGCAGTAAATGGCCTTAATATGCAGAAACTTCTCATGAAACACAATGAAAATTATAGATACCATGAAATAAAATGAAAAAGGGGTTGGAAACCATTTACAAAGGAAAAGATAAGAAATGGGGCAGTATTAATAGGTATTACATGAATGCTAGCTTAGCAAGCATCAACACGTCTCTTTCTATCATTTCAATAAAGCAATTTTATTTATTTATTTATTTTAAGTAGCAATTTCCCAGGGTTGGAAATCAAATCAGACTGAGACAGTCTTGTATCTTGCTAGAAGATAACACCAGGTGTCTATGAAGAACGAGTTGTTAGTGGGTCAAATTATTTTGAAGGTAAAATTACAAGGGATTATCTGAAAAATAGATACGTAATATGTGACATATCATAGAATACTATTTGGTAATAAACATAAAATACTGATGCATTCTACAACATGGCTAAAATTGAAGTGCATAAATTATATTAATTGGACATAGCTATTCACCTAAGGCTTATGATTTCATTTGTGTAACGTATCCACAATAGGTAGTAAAGTCAAACAGTGAGAAAATAGGTTAGTAGTCAGCTAGGGCTGAAGTTGAGTGAGGAAAAAAAAGAGTAATAATGACCTTTTGGTTAATATAAAAATACCCTAAAATTGCCCTGGATGATGGTTATAGATTTGTGGCTCTACTCACAACTATTGATTTCTATATTTAAGAGAACTGCATGTTGTATGGATATTTCAGTAACACTATAATTTTTAAAGTTTCACTGATACAACTCTAAAATTCTACAAGTACAGCTATGAAAATGATTAAAGAACTATGTAAAAAAAATATGTTGGCTGGTAGTGCGCCAAACCCTCACTGAACAACAGGTAGCAATCTGAATATTGAATAATATTTGAATAGTGAGTATCATTTAGTGAATCCACACAATAGAATACTATGCAGAAATGAAAGACTGTAAGGTCATGTCATTTAATGTTTAAGCTACATACATTTATATGTGTGTGTGTGTGTGTGTATACATACACAATGCTAAACAGCATAGTATAGTATGAAAAAAATCTCAATAATATATATATATATATATATATATTTACATATGCATGTAATTGTTATGGAATATACCTACTTCTATATGACAAAATAGAAGTGAAAATTAAAAATCTTTCCTGCGTAGCCCTTCCCTTCGTGTGACGTCAGTGTTCAGCAAATGTGCCACAGCCATTTCATCCTCTGTTGAGCATGGGCTGGATCCTGTGGAGCAGTGCAGGTACTTTACTGAGGTGACATACAGCATCCTGGCCCGTCTACTGCACATGATCTCACAGTAATGGTAGACGCTGTACAAACAGTTAAGGGTAAAAAGGGTAAAACGATGAATGAAGAGACAGGGAAAGGGAGCTCCTCTGTCATATGGAAGTAGGTATATTCTGTAACAGTTACACATTTACAGAGTGATTTATATATATTCACACTACACTATCTTGTTTAGCATTTCATTGCATATAACTTAAATATTAAATGCCATGACCTTCTAGTCTAGTGCAGTGAAACTTAACTGAGTGCTTGGAGGAAAGTTTCATGAAGAATTATTCAAGCTGAAGCCAGAGGATATCACAATTTTACAGAATACACGCTAGACCAAATTTATAGTTTCTGAATTTTGCTAATTTAAAGCATGGCCATTCAGGGTTGGGGAGATGTCTCAGTCAAAAAAATGCTTGGCCCTGCATGTGTGAGGACTTGAGTTCTGATATACAGAACACATACAAAATGCCAGGCATGGTAGCACAGGCTCATCATCTCCGTGAGAGTGAGACAGAAGGGAGAGACAGCAAATTAGTCTACTCTATTTGGCAAAGTTTCAGGTCCACAAGAGAGCCTGACTCAAACAGAAGGAGGAAAGTACAGAGGGGACATGATGTGTGGCTATCCTCTGACCTCTACACACATGCACGCTTGCACCTACACATGCATGAATGTACGCACACACACACCAGAGAGACAACACACACACACACACACACACACACACACACACACCCCAGAGACATCATACCACACACAAACACATATGCACACATTACCTCACCATCACCCCCATTTAGCATTGTCTTCTAATTTCTTTACTTCTAATTTCTAAATATGCTTTCTTGACTATCCCTCTTCTGACATTTCTTCTATCAGTATTTATTGACAGGATGGAGCTTGAATGAATTTCTTTCCTTGATCTAATCATAGTCCTGCATCAGATAGCCTTCATATTATTCTATAAAAAGGAAATTAACTGAACTGCATATATGATACACAATATTAAATATTTTAGATGTGGGTGAATAAGACAAAACTCTATCATCTGTAAATAGCAAATTGTTTGAGGCTATGCTCTCTGTTATAAGAAAAAGAACCCTAAAATAAAATTATTCAACTTTTCAAATATTTACCTCTCGATGTTTATGGGTGCATTGATTACTTTTCTATGTCTACATTGGGCAAGATTTCTGGGATGACCAGATACATTCACACTCACAAACACCAAACACCAGGAAAAACAAATGCAGTGTTTTCAGTGTCCATACTTCTGTCTGTACTGTACACTGAGCCGGGATTCAGGGTGGACGAGCACTGTGCTTCATGTTACTATATCTGGGTTCACTCTTTCCACATCTATCAAAGAAAGAAGCTAAAATGACATAGCTTTCAAAACTCAACAAACTGTGAATTCAAGCACTCTCCTCTAATCCCATTTTAGTTGCTGGCAGGGGACAAACTTTTCACCTGTTTGGCTTATTGTTGCATCTCTATCTTTTGTTTTGAATGCAGGACATTCCCTCCCAAGCTCACATCTTTGAATACCTGTTCTCTAGCTGGTGGTACTGTCTGGAAAGGATGTTGGACCTTTTGGACATAGGACTTAAAGTTGGGGCTTGATAGTTATAGCTCAAGTCTTTTTCTGCCTCCTGATCCCTAGAGACAATTGGGCCTCAGCAACCATGCCTACCCTTCATTAAAACAGAGCTAAAATAAATCTATCTTTAGACATTTTGTTTGTTACACTCTGGTGCCTGGAATGATATGTACTGTCTCTTGATGATTATTTGTTGAATGAGAGGATGAATTAATTAAGTTATTTATGAATTTCCATTTCAGATCATGCCACCCTTTAACTTTCTCAGAAGTTAAGAGGACAAAGAAATCATGGGCAGATGTGATAAACACAAAAATGTTATTCAAATGGGGTACATATTCACTGTCTTCTTCACATGTACTAACTGTGTGCTTGTGTGACATTGCCATGTATGTCATTGTCAGTATAAACCAATTCACTGTACTCTCTATTTCTGCAACTTTGCCTGGTCACTCTGTTACCCTTTTCATTTCTACAGTAGAATGTCAACAAGGCTCAAGGTGATTAGAAGCAAAGTTAGAGGTAGGAAAGAGGAGTATGAGGTGAGGAAGCCAGGCACATGATGTGGATATAATCATAGAATCAGCAACGAGTCATCCGGAGTCAGCAGCCCCTAAGTAGCATGTCTTAGGCTGGACCATAGGACACAGCAGTCTCCCCTTCCTCACTCCACACCTTCTTTGGCCTTTTTCTCATTTTCCTTTCATGCTACTATGTTAGGAAAGTCATTGTAGCACAGGAAAATCAATAAAAATTCAATTCCGAATAATAGTTCTGTGCAGCTAGGCAACACCGGGGAGTTATCAGCTCATTCAATGTTCTGGCAGTTAATGCAATGAAATAAAAATAATTTACTCATTCAAACCAAATCAGCCGGTGAAAAATCATAGACATTTTTTAATAGTCATAGTCAAAGCCATTTGTTAAGATGCAAGAGGATGACACGATGTCCCATTAGTTGTCCAACTACACTGGCTTCAAATCGGGTTTGAATCTTCCCCACTGTGTTTTTTCAGAAGGAACAACAAACCACATTTGTCATACATAAAAGGAATTTGTAACCCAGCCAAATGTGGGTCATTTGTTGTAATAAAAAGGCTGATTCAAACGCATAGCAGATGCCCAGCAGAAAATGGAAGTCAGGGCCCAGTGCCTCTATTTCGTTCTGCCTTAGTCCTTGGACCCTAAACAGTAATGGTCTGAGAAGTCACTTACTGATTCCAGCTCCCCAGAGAAGCATATGAAAAGCATTCTGCCAGGTGAAAGCACACTATCTGTGCCTCTCTGGATAGCTTGGCTAAACTCCTTCTGCTTTGCTTTAGATTCTGATGCCAAAATTCATATTGGTACAAGATCATTCAGGTCATCTTGTCTTGGGTCTTCCAGGTCTGATTGCTGCTAGGAGATAGAGTTTCACATATAGATTCTTATATCCCAGCAACACAGATGTGGCACTTCCCCTCTCTGTCCTAAAATCCCCTAATATTACAGCTGAAACTAACTCCTGCTAGTAAACTCTGTAGCAACAGCAGGAGGTCACTTCTGCCACAGAGGAGACAACATAGTACTCTCTCTCTGTGACTTCCTTTCTCAGAGCATGACAATCTGCTGACTCTGCCTATTGATACCCTATGATGTTTGGCCAATGTAAGGAGTCCTGGCACATAAAGAATCCTCAAGGCTGATACCATGATCACAAAATAATTTCAGGGCTATGAGATACTTTATGCTCTGTAATCCTGCTGGGAGATGGCTGTCATTCACAAAACAGTTTATAACTAGCATTGTCTGTCATTACCCTCTCCACTGATAGCATACACAATTGGGTAGCAATGACAGTGCAATAGAACAGGTCTGGCTTTGCCAGTGGTGAGGACACTGGTGGTAGCTAGAAACAGCTACAGGTTTGTGAAAGCACTTTGAGAATTTAACCTGTTTTCTACTGAGCTGGTCTCAGCAAAGCACATTGCATTGTGGTTGGCCACTGAAACCTGAGAATATGCCAACAATTAGGAAGCTAGAAATCTTAATTATGAATCTGAGACAGGTGGAAATCAAATATAGCTTAAGCTGTGATTTCAGTGAATGAATCAGTCTTAAGAGAACCATGTCTTTAAAAAGTTTTAAAGTGACCATACGAGGCGATAGAGATCCAGCATAACTCCATCTATTGAGTTTCTGCCAAGTCCTGTCAGCACACTCTTTGTATTTGTTACTCTACTTCCCACCAGCCACTCTTCTAGTTTCCTTTCAGTGTGAAATCAACTTATCTATGGACTTGGGTGTCTGCTTCTCTTGTACTTTTCACTTTCATTATTAGTACCAATACCATCATTCTGGCATCAGGTCATACTCAGACAAGCAATAAAGCACAAGTTCAATGTCCCTTTATTATTCATGAAGGAGACTCCATAATGGTCAATGTATGGATCTGCTTGCTAAATACATATTCTTGGTCCTACGGGTATATGTGGTATACATGTGGTGCACAGCGTGGCCAGTGAGACTGAGAAACCCCTTAGCATCATTTCCCCCAGGAAGTAGCTATAGGTAGGAGCAGAAGCAAGACACAAAGAAGACACACCAGTTAAGGATTTCTTGCATTTGTTTGGCCTCCTAGTGACAAGGAAGGTATTTATAAGTCTCAATTATATTGATTGTCTGGTTCAATGAATGAAAGATAGCCAAAGCTTCACTGAATTATACTAAAACTCTATAACAATCTCTGATAGAAAAATACACAAAAATCTTCAAAAGTTACTGGGTGAAATTATAGCTTATTTTTAAGGTATTGAATAAGATAGACATACAGTGATGGAATATCTTATATCTTCTTTATCATGCCCCATGGGATGTTATAGGGAGGAAATACCTATAAATCCCTTATTCTGCATGTCATTATGGTTTGCTATTTTTGCAATGCTAACGGGAAAATTGAGTTCTAGTTGAATACAGATAACCACCAAATCAAAGTACTTCTGATGAAAAAAAAGGCAAAAACCAGATACAGTGGCAAAATCGTCACCTTTCTGGGCTGCTCAATTCCCAAGCAGTACATGAGGGTTCATCTTTCTCCTGTTAGAATTCCCAACTTGAAGGTGCTTTATTCACACCTACAAGCACTGGCTTGCAGCTTGGCATCTTGATGAGCATTCCAATACTCAATGAACTCCATGGTTGATGAAACCAAGTTTTAAGGATGATACAGATGTGAAGAATCATCCCTGACTTCCCAGCATGACCTCTACAGTCCTCCAAAGGAAATTAGAGAGCTGTGAACTTGCAACGAGTTTCAGAAAAAAATGACCTAAAAATAACCTCAAGCTTTCAGTGCTCACCACCTCATTACAATTTAGTGCCATGACTGCAGAGGGGGAAAGAGAAAAAGGGAAGAGGCAAAAAGGAAAAGTCAACCCTGCAGCGAAAAGAAAATATATTTTAACCGCATTGTTAGATCTTTGATTCTTCCCTTACCTCGGATCTCCCTAAAGTCAGTAAGGTCAGCTTGGACAACATGTGACCAATGTCATGAGTACCTGACAATGGAATAGCCATCGAATACCTGACCCCTCTGGTCCCCATAATATATCTTTGTGCAAAAAAGAAAAAACATCTGCTTTTTTTAACCCCATCCCACCGAAGGAATCACTTAGACCAAAACTTGTTATAACCAAATCTATAGTTTGTGCTAAGTATAATAAGGAAACCCAGGTAAATATTACACATGAAATAAAAGTTACAAAGGAAGCCAATGACTTGGTTTTGGAAATATTTTCCAGGAAGAGAGAATCAAAGAGGGCTCTGCACCAGGATCACTTGTGGAATTTTGGAAAAGAAAAGAAACCACCATGGTTGCAATAGAGAAAGAAAGCACTACAGTATAGAAGTGGAGTTAACTTTCAACGAGTCAGTGGTTAAGTTTGGAGAGTCATCTGTGGGAGTTGATCTGTGGAAAGAGCATAATCTGTCCCGGTGTTTCCTTCTGCCAAATTAAAAAAAAAGTTCACCAATTCTTTGAGAATTTTATAGAATGTATTTTGATCACATTCATTCCAACTCTTGCCTAACTCCTCTCAGATCTACCCCTACACACCTGTCTCCCAACTTCATGTCCTTTTTATTTTTAATAAAATAACAAGTCTGATTTGTGCTACCCATGGACGGGAGCAATCCCCTGGAGCATAATGGACCTACTAGAGACCATGCTCTTAAAGAAAACTGACTCTTCATTTCCCTAGTCATCAGCTGTCCAAAGCTCCTCAGTGGAGAACTATGAGCTCTTCTTGCTTCCATGCTATAATGTGGGCTGGCTTCATCTTGTGCAGGTCTTATGCAGGCAACCACAGCTGCTATGAGTTCTTCAGAGCAGTGATCCAATCATATCCAGAAGACACTGTTTTGTTTGGGTCCTTCCCAAACTCTGACTCTTAAAATGTTTTTGTTTTTACTTCTCCAATGTCTGCTGGACTTTAGGAAGGGTGTGATATAGATGACTGGCTTTTAGTTTAAAAAAATACTCATTCAGGTTTTTGTGTAAGAAATGGCTCTTAAGGCAGTTAGAGTGGATGTGGGAGAAGACAGGCAATAGAGCAACAGGGACTGTAAGGCAGACAGATCTATAGTGTATTTTGGAAGCACATTTATCCAGATTTGTTGCTGAATGGTGTATGATAGAAGGAAAAAAGAATTAAAGACAGTTTCCAGGTTTTATCACAAGCTGTTGAGAAGCCACTACTGAAGCAAGAAGGCTAGGGCATTGATGTGTTTATAACAACATCAGAGTAAGGCATATTGAGTAGGAAATGCATCCAAGTAGATATGTAAGGCAGATAGTTGGTAGAGAAGTTGGGAGAGGAAGTGTAGTACTGAGGTCGAAGAAACCTGTGTGGTCAGTAGGAAAAAAGAAGGCCCAAAGGCTATATTAATTACAAAGTGTTCTTGTCTTCTCTATGAAGGATTATGATTACAATGATCTTGAGCAGGATTAGAGTGACCTTAGCTTCTGAGTTTCTCATGTGTGTATCATCCTAGGTGGGTTTTAGCAATCAGTAGAGCTTAAGGCTGGTTGGCTGAGCACAGTGCTCAAGTCCAGCTCTTCTGATTTGACTTCTTTATTCTCCTTTTGTTCCTATTCCTTCTCTGCAAATATTTACAAAGGCAGTCCTTCAAGTCTTCATGTTTGCATCGGAGCATCATCTAGCCCTGGAATGGTTACCTCCAGCCATGCTTTAGCACTTCTATATGGAGTCTAATTTTTAGAAAGTGTCATTTGTCTATCTCTATACTCTGTCCTGTTAATTCCTAGATCTACATAATCTCATATCACTTTTCTCATTACTTCAATCAATCATTGATCTCCTGGATCAATAGAGGCTCCTGTGTCAAAACTAAACACATCTAAAATCTTCCTACAATCTTCACGTAACACTGAAATCTTGAGCATTTATTACTCATAACTGTCTCCACTTTGTTAGGGACCAGTTATCTTCTCTCCTGTATCTTCCTTGTGGAGTTCTCTGTTTCTCCCCTCTCCTCTTACAGAATGTTACTCATAGCTCACCATCCTTTTAGTTTCCACCAGCAGTTTAAGTGCTGGAGAAAACATGGAATGGAAAAGTACCTTAGGTATTCCTACTGAAATCTATTCCTCCTGTATTTCCAGTAGAAAATTATCCCAATCACTGACTTTCTAAAGACTCCAGCTTAGGCTTTGACATTTATCTTATATCCTGAGGTTGAGGCTTCAAAGTTCAATGCATGATTAACAAAAGCCCATTGACTATCCCCTGGGTCATGCATATCTTTACACACCATGATCAAACACTGAACATGATATGTTTTTCATAAAACTCATTTCTTCCTGTTGTATTTATAATTATACTTAATAGAATCACTAGTCATTCAGTTACTTATACCAGAAACCTAGAAAGCCCTAAACTTATCAAACCTAAAATTCCATACTTTATCTCGTCAGTTTCATATTTCAACAGCCAAATGATCATGCTACTGTCCCTTTGCTGGAACCTCAAATTTGTCCCATTCTCTTTAACTTCCACGATCTTAAAAGAGTTTAGGCCGGTCTTCAGTGTTATTCTTCTTAAATCCTCCAGCCACAGTGAATGGGAAGGTTAGAGACTGTGAAACATTACATCACCTCTGCTTTGCATGTGAAACCTCAATGGGCCAAATGATGCCCTAGATGAATCTGAAGTCTTAGCTGAGGATTCAAATGTCTCCATCATCTGACCTACTTACTTCTCTCAACTTGTATTAGCTTATATTATCTTGTATTTCATTTACTATAAGCATGTATTAAACATCATAATCAGAATTACCGTGAATGTGTGATGATCAAAACAAATTTGGGATTTGGGCCACTAAAGATTGTGAAGTTTTCAATTAAGGATCTTCCACCAATAAGGTCAACACAAATATTTCAAAATTCAAATCTAGAAAGTTTGAAACCTTCAGCCCATGCACTCTGGGTAAGAGATAGGCATCTTGTACATATATTTTGTTTTTCCATCCAGGATCTCTTCTATGGTCATATCCAAGTTCCTTTCTCTCCTAGAGTACAATTGCTTTCCAGATAAATCCTTGAGTCTTCCTCAGGAATTATCTCTCTTAGTGATTCAAGAAGTGTATCTTGGGCCCCTGAAATCAGCAGCTGTCCCAGTGGGTTCCTGCTGTACACAGCCAATGTGTCAGTAGCCATGCTCTATTGAAAATTCTTATTTATAAGTGTATCTCTCTCATTACACCATTCCTTCAAAGGAAGGAACAGTATTTTGGTCTTGGACTGCCTAGAACATGCAGATTCCTTAACTATTCAAGGAAGTTTGACTCTTCCTTTAAGTCAGCATCCTGCTGCTACTTTAGCCATTTCTGGAAGGCAATCATGTCTTTCCCTACTTAGGTACAAAGATGTGACGCTAACCTAAGAAGAATCACGAGGTATAAAAAGTATGCAAAGATAAAAGAGACTTAATTTATTTTGGTTGTCATTGTTTGTTTTGTTTTCCAACTGTTGGTTTGTTAGAAGGTTTACTTAGTGGAAAGATTGAGTTTGATTGAAGTGAAAAAAAGTCTATATTCTCTTTTCCAATAAATCTTTACTGAGGTTTTTAGAGAAATGACCATCTTTGGGAAATTCAAGGTGAAGTTCACCAAAAGAACAGCAGACTGAATTAGCCTGTGATTTCATACAAAGCCAGTGACTATGCTTCTGCAAATTCTTCTTAGTGAAATAATGACTGGCAATAAATAGCATGAAAGAATATTACCTGGGGAAATTTCATTTCTCCCTAACACATTTATTTTCAGCAGACCCCCATCTTTAAGGTTGTCACTCATAAATGTACATGTGTTAAGAAAAGTAGGCCGATTTCTGTCAGTATTCTACAAACCGTTGCTCTTTGTTCACAGATTTTTTTTTTTTTTTAGATTTCAGTTTTCTATACTTGTTGTTGAAGAGCATCTAGTGGCAAGGGAGGCAAGACCATTTATGGGTGGGGTCTTAGAAGATATGGGACACAAAATACCTTCAATGTTTACAGTTGCATTTTCAAAAGTCATGCAAATGCAGCACTCTGTCCCATACCTCTCATGGTTATTTCTACTGTTGTGAGAGGAGTATGCTTCATACTGTGTACATTGACTTCACATTTGGGAAGTAAAGCTAAGTTTGGAAATATTAAAATCAAATTGTATCTATACAGAATACATAAATTTTTTTTATTATCCCCTAAAGTTTAAACAACACATCAGAATATAATAATTCATAAAGATTAACACATGGGAAAGGTTGAACAACTTCAACAACAGCAAAAATTCCCAATCCAAAATGCTCCTAAATCCAATGTTCAAAAAATGTGTGAATTTGGAGCATTTCTGATTTTGAATGTTCGGGTTAGAGATGCTCAATGAATGGATTAGATGCAGTCAGTTAAACATCTAATACACTCTGAAACCTGAAAACTTCTGGTCCAAGCCTTTCTGTTTGATGTATACATGGTACTATAAAGAATCCAGAAGTGACTTCCAGAATGTTGCGGCAGGTTCCATTATGATGTCATTCAATATAAGGCACTCGAGAAACCAAGAGTTTGTACTGCAGGAGCCGCAAATCTTATGGATACTGGTGGCTTCAGACAGATGGAACATACTGATCTTGTAGCTTCTAGTGTCTGACGTGCAAGATAACATTTTGAGGAAATGGTTCAAAATGATCTATCACATCAAATGATACTTAATGCAATTTGTTAAATATCTTCCTATAAGTACATACAGATTGTATATGTTTAGAAAGAACACTGATGAAATGATTAATCTTGGTCTATCACGTGAGGAAATATCTCATTGGTTTTCCGATTGTTGGCGATATACTAATCACTGAGGCTGGTTAATAAGTAGATGATGAAAGAGTCTAAGATTATGTAAGCATGCTAAGAACCCTGAAACTCGTACCTATTGGTTTTGGCCTCCATTACACTGCATGTCTATATTCACTGAGATAATGATAGACATTTTTATTCTATGAGAAGGAAGAATTTTCCCTCTCCTTTTTTTATTCTCTATCTCTCTCTCCCTTTCTCCATGTGTGTGTATACATGTGTGTGGGTACACCTGTGTGTATGTGGAAGCACTAAATATGTGGGTGGCATTAGGTATCTTCCTTGATTATCCTTGACCTTAATTTTTGAATCAGGATCTCTCTCTAGACATGGACATCATCAAGTGGCTATATAGGCTAGCCAGAACACCCCAAAGATCTTCTTGTCTTTGCCTCTTCAGCACTAGGATTACTGTGTGCTCCCCAGGCCAAGTTCTTTATGTGGGTGCTGAGTCTGAACTCCAGTTCCCATACTTGTGCAGCACGTGATAGGCATCCCCCGCAGCTGTTTCTTTCAGCTATTCATACTTAGTCAATGTGAATTCTTACTTAATGAGGTATAATTCTTTTCTAGCATTTATTTCTATGCTCAAATTGTCCAAGCAAAGACAGCCACCTTTTGTGTAGCTGCTTTTATTTTGTACATTGAAAAAAATTATATTGAGGGACATTAGACAAAGTAACTGACCATTATGCTTCCAAACTGCATGTCACAGAGGACAAAAGAAGACTGAAGAATCACTTGGGTTACAAGAAGCAATGGAGGATTGACACTCAGCTGTAACACCAGAATCAGAGGTCTGTTAGAAAACAACATTTCTGCACGTTGGCAAAGAAGGAATGGTGATTTAAGTTGGGTACTACTGTTCAATCTATTGTTTTTTTATAATTACACAACAGCTACGTCATAAAATGTACTTAGAAAGGGCAATGAAGGGAGAAATGGCACTGTAGAAAAGAATTCCAGAAATGTCTGCATCAAACACACGCACACACACACACACACACACACACACACATGTTCCTGTGATATATGTCACAAATAGGATGAATGTACAATATACATTATAAAACAATTACAGTGGAATTGAAGAGTTCCTGTTGCCAGCAATATGAGCACTGCTGTGAACCCAGAGGTCTAGGTATCTGCATGAGTTTGTGGTGACTTGTGTAAACAGGACTTCTATAAGGTCAGTTGTGCAAACATTCAGGACATACAGTTACCTTGTACATGACACATGATCACACTAACCGGTGACTATAGGATTGCTGGTCCATGCATTTTCTTGTAATTTTACAATGAATTCCTACTTACGAAAAATAAATTTACTTCAGAACCTCATCAAGGAGCAGGTTGGCAGTAGCCCTACCCATATCATATTTGCCAAAGAATGATGTCCTATGCCACCTGGGTCCATAAGTACAAAACTGCCTACTAATGCACTTCTCAGAACACATCCCACTGTTCAGTGGGACAAGACCATAGAGATAAACACAGAAAGTGTGGTAACAGTAAGGCAGAGCAGTGTTAACTCGAAGATTCTCAGGGAACCACTTAAGGAAATGCTATGTAGTATGCTGTAACCTTTGTGAAAGTCTATTATTATGTCAAAAACTCGATTTTGAGGTAGGTCTTAATGTTGGCTTTACTCTCTTTCAGACTGATCACCTAGATCCTGTGTTAACCTTCAGAGTGCTGGGATTATAGGTTATTTATAGAGCACAGTGGATCCAATTTAGGACCTCCTAAATGCTAGGTAAGCACTCTACCAAGAGAGTGACACCCTTCACTCGCAATATAATTTCAAAATTTATATGCAATGCTATTATCCTTCATCTTTACCTAGATATAGAACATAACTGTATATTCTCAGATGTCGCTGCCCGATGCATGCACCTTGATGTCCCATGTGCAGTGCACAGAGAGATGCTGCAGCAGGAACAGCCACGATTTCAAGTGCTACTCACATTTGCCACCTTAGTCCCTGGACCCTGTGATACTGCTGCTGGCTTTGTACCAAAAACAGTCCTCTCCAACATCCTGTATGATACAATTTGAGGGTGTCCCTAAGCTCCAAGGTCAATTATTTCTTTTTTTTATGCACCTGCTACACATACGATCTGATTTTTCAGAGCTGACTTCACAGGTATTACTTCCCATGTAATTGTGCAAGGCTCAATGCGTGATTTAATAGACTGCTTCCATGGTCCAAACTCTTAATTTTTAAATACTAACTGTTGTTCATTGCATGCTGGGGCTCAGAAAGTATGCCCCCAGCTCTGCTTCTGTAAGCCTCCGTGATACCTTTTGTAGAACCCTGACACTTGTTAGCACAGGGCTTGGCAAGAAACCAACATCTGCTCGGCTTCAGGTGGATACAACCCCATCCCATGGTATGCAGCCTGACTACTGAACTGCAGCTGCATTTCAGAAATCACTATTCCCTGGTGGATGATTTTATGCAGTTTACAACATTATCTAGAGGCTAATAATATCCTATTAATTAATTTCAGGCTATAGGAAATGATTGAACTTTGGAAGAAAAGTATAATATTGTCTCTCTCTCAACTTTGGAGACATTCTTCCATGGAAAGGGAAAGTCAGGTTTCAAACTTTTGTGCAGTTTATACACGGTATTGGAGATTGGTTTACAAAACCTAGGTAGGTGTATGTGGTCAGAGAGTATGGGAGTAGAGCAGGCAGTATAAGCAGCTCAGGTCACATATGGAAGTTATAAAATTATATATATATATATTTGGTTATAATGCTTCACCTCTTCATTTCCCTTTTGACCTCTGCTTTACTACTGTGCTGATGATTAGCAGCCCCTCCATACAAGGGAGGCCAAAGATGATTCTTCCATGTTCTCATTAGCTATAGAATCACAAGGAAGCCAGACACCTGGGTATCACCATAATAAGCAACCAACAGATGCTCTTTCATGAAGAGAGTCAGTTTTTGCATGGATGGCATTGCTAGTCAAGAAGGTGTCCACTACAGAGGTGATATACAAGATCTGCATGAGACTCAGAAGTAAAGAAAAAAATGAAGGTAATAATGGTGGAACCTTGAGGCAGTTTATAGTCTAAAAAAGAGAAATGAGTTCCCAAATAACTTCAAAATGATGAGGAGTATAGATATCATGAAAACAGTCCTAAAAATGCTGTGGGAAGACAGAGATGAACAGTAGGCTTTTTGATGAGCAAATTGGCTTATGAGGCTGGTGAGGTTAGCAGGGTTATGAGATTTGTTAAGCTGGGTTGTTTGGAGGAGGCAGGAAGTGGGACAGTTGTAGAATATGAGGTCATAATAGAGAAGAGTCAGAAATGGGAGATGGGGCTATGTATGTGCTCAGAGAGAATAATGAACTCAGCAAAGCAAAGATGAGGAAAGCAAGGCCCTCACCTCTGAACCTGAGCATCTGCATCTAAGTGGTGCCACTCATTCAGGGGAAGCTGAGCACAACTGTGAGGATCTCATGGAAACAGACAAGCATAATAGGTTATATCTGAAAATGCTAAGGTGTATGGCATTTATTTATCTCTATATTTAATTTTTAAGGCAGGCAGTGGGGGGGCACTGGCAGTTCTCAGCACATGAAATTATTTATTTAAGCTAGCAAGCTGAGATGCACAATTGAGACATCTTAATGTCTTTTTTTCTTCCTTTGATTTACAAAAAGAAACCACCCCCCAAAGCAAACGGAAATAATCCTGTTTTCAGTGCAGCATGTAAGTATAGAGCGCCCCATGGCTGTAAATGAGACTTTTCTAATTTCTTCGTTCACTCTTGGCATAATTGCATAGATATTTTAGAAGCATCTCAAATAAACATCTTACTTACATTTTATTCGGCATGTATCAAATTATGGGTTTTTTTTAAATCAACAATATAGTGGTTCCCTACTGTGTATTCTTCCAAGTGACTAAGTTGCTTGAAAAAGGCTCAACTGTAAGATAGAAATATTTCCTTTATTTCTCAGTTCCAAATTAGGAAAAGTACCCAAGTGTTGAGAAGGGTTTCCTTGACCAAGGGTGTAAAGATTCAGGCATGCCTCATAAGCAGATGAAGGAGCGAAAGAGAAACAGGGACTAAGAGATAACACTAAGCCGCCAAATGTTCACCCATGAAAATAAACAACTACGGATAATTGAGTATTCCTGGTTTTGACTGTAGTCCAGCAGCAGATGCCACAACGTGCTGTCTCCTCCAGCCCAGCTGAAGCAGACGGATGAGGGAGGGCCTGTGGGAGTTGTTCCCTAGAGACAGACTTCTGCCAGCCTGGTCGGGGTCCATGTAGGCTGGCTTTATTTATCTATTTTTACCTTTCTAAACTCACTTTGGTAACTAGGTCCCAGCTATTTCCAGTCCCCAGTAGTCGATGGCCAGCCAACATCCCCCTCTTATAACACAGAGTGATTACAGGAAACCAGTTAAGATGGATGACAGGCATATTGGCTCCCAATACGAAGTGTGTACACATTCGAACCTGACCAGGAGGAGGTTCACAACTGACTCATAAATGAATGAGAGGGGAAAGCAACTGTTGCTTTCCTCAAGAAAACACTCAAATGCCCATAAAGATTTCTATTATAATTCTCAAGTTTCTAATTCACAGACAACATCCCACCGGGTTTAGCTATAAGAACACCCAAGGGAGTACAATGGACTGACAGCTAGGGCTCTGTTTTCACTCTGCTAATGGCTAGGTGATCTTCCCCTTCAGTCAAGTCATCTACATTTTTGCAACAACTTGAAGGAAGAAGGCATATATAATGCTAAATAAAGTAATTAAAAACTCTTCAAATCCTAAAGGTTTCTTCTGGTCTTGTTATTCAAAGTACAGGGCATACACCATCTAGCATCACTGACATCCAGGAAGCTCTTTAGAAATTCCTAATTATAGACCTTATGCCAGGGTTCCTGGATTATTCAAACTGGATCTCCAGCATTATATGAGGACCGCACTGGTTGCTGATTGGCACAATGATGCATGGTGAGCTTTAGGAAATATTGGTCCTACGCAAGACATCCCAATATCTGTTCACAGAATCACAAAATCCTTAAATATGTACACTTTCCTGGTTCTTCCTTTCATAGTCTAATCCAGAAGATCTATAGCAGAAGACACTGGTCTGCATCTATAAGTTTTCCCTCTAAAAGGGATAATTTTAAAGAGCATATGTGTCATAAAAATCAAGAAAATAATTTCTTCCTCTTGCTTATTAAAAATCACACAGTCTCTAAATGACATCATCAAGAGAGCCTCCTGGCGTTTTTGTAGAGATTAGCAACCATGATCCCATCAAGATGCTCTAGTCAGTCAGTCCCTCAGCTCAACATCTCCGATGCCTTGGAGCTCTTGCCCATTGCAATTTAAAATTGTTAAATTCTTAGTGTTTCATTGGTTCGATGTAGGAAGCATAAGGAGCTCAGATGGTGAAATAGAACAGTTTACTGAGTACTATAAAAATTACAGTAAATTGTAAAGTCCCTTTGGATGGTGGTCCTCACATTCGTAGACTGCATTCATATTCCAATGATTATTTAGCACATTAAGATGCCTCTATTACTTAAAAAAAAAACAATCTTAGAAAGAAGAAACCTGGTAACAATTATATCTAATTTGCCTGTTCATTTATTGAGAATCAAGACTATCCTCATGTGCAATGTGCTATTTACTAGGAAGTACTTACATGTAAAAGTCAGAACTTTTCTCCCTCAATCTAATTTTAAAATAATGAAAATTATTTTTAAAATGTTTTTCCTGCAAGCAAATAAAACATCCAAGTAAGACCCTGAAGGCACCTCCACATACAATTTTGATACCATTACACTTGTTAAATTTCAATTTACATTTTAATGCACATTGGTCCCCAAGTCAAATGCAATATTTAATGACAAATCATGTCTTGGCTTGCATAAATAATTTTAGATAAATTAAAGAGCATCTCACTTGCTACATGGGAAGAAATTAAAAATATGTTGCAAACACTATTAGAGAACACATTAAGTAAATTGTATAATATGGGCTATAATGATATTCTGATATTTAATGCTTGAAAAAATATTTTTATATACAAATGAGCTTATCATATGAAAAGGACAAATAATTTTTAAAGTCTCCAGACAGACCACAAGATTAATATCAGAAAAGGATCTCAGGACTCCACAACGGTTAAATGAGCAAAATGAAAGGGATACAATGAGAAATGTCTTTTCCATTAATAGTCTCTATTCTCTGCTTCTATCACGCTTAGAAAGAGCAGCATCGTAAAAGCTAACCTAGAAGACTCATTCAACTAGCTTCAGTGACGATCAGCACATGGAACAGCACTAGAGATGACCAGGTATGTCACAAGGCAGCTGATGGTAGGAGAGTGCTTACTAGACCAGATTCGAGAGCACCGGTAATGCTCAAAATAGTTCCGTGAAGTAGGCCCTGATTCACATATGGAGATATTAAGACCCAGGAAAGTAAACTATGGTATCCACCCGTACAAAAACTAAGATGAAGTCAAACAGAAATGGAGACGGAGGAGGAATCCAGATTCTAGGTTCTTCTGTCCTGCCCCAAATACAAAATGGCACAGTACATGAGTGGAGCTGTGTGTCAGAAAGGCAAGGTTGCCGTGTATTTCAACTGGACATTTGGAAGGATACGTGTAATGTGTACAGACAAGGTGATAGGGAATTGGAACAGGCGGGCTTGAATCGTTCTTTGATGGAATTTGTAAACAAAAACATAAGGTTCTAATAGGAACCTGGCAATCAGGATTTAAGTGAGCACAAATTGAGGTAGAAGTCACCAGACAGATCAGGGAGATGATATTTATAATAGTTCAAAGAATATGTGACATTGACCTCAGAATAGGAAGTTAAGGTGGGTGAGTGAAGGTCAAGAGAAAGAAACCGAGTGAGCCAGTTTTGAAATCTTTCATGCTGTTTTCTCCAATCTGTTTGGACTGAAGGCTGCAGATATATACCTCACAGTGATTAGGCTTGAATGTTCTGGTAGGCCTGACTGAGGTCTACAGGAAACACAAATCTGGACTGTTATGGAACAAATGAATGCAAACATATTCCCTCTCTCTGTTGACCTGCTACTTTAAAGTCATAAAATATTGGTTGGCTAATTTTAATTAACTAAACAACTATGAGAAAAAACATTTCCCAAGGCCCTCACACTGAGTACGGCTTATGAGGTGACCTCTTCTTTCTGGTCTATGAGGACCCACATGGCATCTTGGAGAGGCCTCCCAAATTGCCAGTATTGTGAAGGTGAAATGGGTATTTTAAGTGGAATATTTCATTTCCTAGGAAACATAAATGTCTTTGCAGATAGCAATTCACTCCTCTTCTTAATCCCTAAACCATCAACATCTGCTAGGAAGAATTCCTCCAGTCCTCAGAAAAATCCCTCTTGTCCCATATTCTTTACGGCATTCTCAAAAGGCAGTATTTGAATAAAACAACAATAACCATCTCTGCCCTGCACCTCCCAGATTCCTTGTGGAGTTATTTTTGTTTTTTGTTTTTTTTAAATAACAGTCTGAGGAATAAAAAGGAGGCACCTGACTATCCAAGGAGGTGGGATAATGGGAATGGATGGGATAAGCATAATTAAGGGAGGAAAATTTTGTGAATCTATAAATCATATTTAGATTATAAAGGCATTGATGTTGAAATATGATAGAGAAATCTTAGACTCCCCAGAAAGGCGATTTTCTTCCTTTCTGCTTTTCCCATCATCTTTTCATTTTTTTTTTCTTTTTGGTTATACTTTGGTCAAACAAATACAGTTTTAAAACCCATTTCCATGTTTTAAGATTCACAGAGAAGATATTTAACAGCAGGCTATAAAAATCCCTCACTATCTTTAACGCCTTATTTTTGCAGATAGCCTTGAAAGAAGAATCAGCAGTCATTGCTCAGCTCTCCCCATGCACACTCCCTGAACTCCATCAGTCATGGTGAGAAGCAGAGTCCGTTTTGTGTGGGCTTCTTTTTCTCTGGAACGTATTTTCCTGGCATTGTTAAGACATTTGAGTTCTGAAAACTTAGGCAGAATTACTTAGACAAAATGATTTATCGATTGTCCTCTGGAGAAAATGATTAAACATTTAAAATGAGATTTTTAAAATCTAAACTTATTGGAGATGGGGAAGTTCATTTTGCTTCCCATTCCTCTATACTTTGCAGAAACCCAGGGTATCCCCTAATGGTCTCTTTAAAGGTATTTAACTCTTATCCTTATTCCTAAGACCCAAGGTAACCCCCCAAAGGTACTTACAGGCTATGCGCACAGAGGCTTTCCTGCTCTTGGAAGTTCCCAGGTGGCTCCATGCCACACACTGGCACCAGTAGTCCTCTGGCCCATGGAAGTCTTCCACCTGCTGCCTGGTGACATTGATGAACACTTCCCGGACTTTCAAGCCTGATGGGGAGACAGAGAACATTAGGTGAGGCCACTGTATTTCTCAATCACAAACTTAAGGTTAGCCAAACCTTTTCTTTTTAATTAAACAATTCTGTTTTTAATCAAGGCAAGGCTTTAATTACCGCAACAGTAATATATTACTGCTAATTAAATTCTACTAGCTGAGTAGGCTGTAAAGTGCACACACAAAGCATTATCAACCAACCCAGTACCATGCAATAGAGAAGCATTCCTATTACATTGACTTGGTATTTTCAGTCTTTGTAGAAAATGTACCATTAGGAATGTATACTAAAGTCTAGAATCTAATCGTCTCCACATACTAAACTCAGGGACACAGTTTCAGATTGTTCTTAGAGTAGCTGCAGGGTTTGGTAGCCAAGGAAGGGTCACTGTAATAGTGTGATTTGAAAGAAAAAAAGATCATGGATATAAAATGGTATAAATAGGCCAGGAATCCAAGAAATGGTCCTAACCAAAGGTTAAGGATGACAGGCAAATGGTATTCAAATCAAATAGATGGGGCATCTAGGACACATCCAAGTTGATGTAATGGCCCTAGCAGAGGACTAGGGGAAATTCTCAGAATAGTGGTATGAGTAGATAGAGAAAGGTTTTGTGGAAATAGTTAAACAGAAACATCTGTAAGCTAGGATAAAGCTGAAGAAGACCTTAACCCTTCAATGAGATTCTTATGAATTTGCATTTTCTTTCTAATCATTAGAAATATGCTTGGTGTTTTTAGCTGAGGAGTTAAAGCATCTTCACACTTCTGACCAAGGACCATTGGGGTCCTTCTCTGGGCAGGAGGGATAATCATCATGGAGTACCAGGGATGAAAGGGGAGGCTCCTCCTAGCCAAATCTGTTAATTAACTAACAACAAACCAAGTATCAGTCTTTATGGATTCTCATGCCCTTCTATCCCACAGATGCTGGCTGACACGGGCTCCACTACAGAAATGCTTAAACAAAGCTTGAACTTGAAAGCCCAGCACTACAGTGAGCCCTAGAGCTCTTCACTCCCTGTATCTTCACATTACCCAAAGATGGAACATGCTCCTACATCCCCATGTCATAGACAAAAATATTCCCATATTATATATAGAGAGAGTCATTTGTCCACATTGATGGCTTATAGATTGAGGACCTGGTGGCTCTCTCCTGCTTCTGCCTTACAAACTAACACCATGCCTCTTCACAATGAAATGCCTGTCCCTGTACCAAATTTCTTGTTCTTAATTCTGGAAATAAGATCAACATGTGGAAGAATTGAAGAAAAATTAAATGCCTAATTTGGCTTTTTTTTCCCTTTAAATTAAAAAGGAATTTGGGTAGCAGAAGAACCATTACAATCAAAATGAGGAACAAAGACTGAATGGAAGAAGTAGAATACTAGTCTGCTTCTGCTAGTGGGAATGGAGGTGAATCAGTGTCGGGGAAATAGCCCTGCCACCAATCACAACACGTTATTCATAATCTATGATAATGGACATTGATGGACACATAAAGCATCATGTACAATTTGAGATAAGCTTCCTAAGTTTGGAGGAGGTAAAACACAGCACTCATCTCGATGTCTGTTGACAATTCACATTTCCTCTAGCAGAAAGTTCCTATGCATTGTACTCTTCTTTTTAAAGACTTGGGTCCCAAAAGCTGTAGGTTTCTCTAGAGCAAAGAACAATGATCTGTTAGAGGTGATGCTCTTGTATTTACCCCATCCTTGCACATAAACAAAGGGCTGAGATTATAGCCCAGTGGTAGCATTGCTTCTCATGTGACAAGCTCTAGGTCTTATCCTAGCACTGAAAAAAAAAAAAAAAAAGAAAGAAAGAAATCATAGGAGGGCCAGGGCATGGAAATGAAGAGTCTGTTCGCAAAGGGAAATAGAGAAAGCAGCACAGGGAAAAGAAAGTAAATTTTAGCCAATCGCTTGGTTATAAAGCAGGTAAGAGTGGGGCATACACAGTGGTAAAGGAAGATGCAGAGTTACTGATAAGAAGTAAGGTGGTACAGACGATGGCTTGCTTACATCTTGCCCTTCCATTTAAGAAAAATAAGACGAATGGATAATCTGTTCTGAAGAGTTAGAAGGAGAGACGAGAGGATCACACCAAGGCCACAGGTAGGAGCCATGGCTCTGCTTCAGGGACACTTACTGCGACAGAACACACCCATTCTTTCTAAAGCAGGCCTTCAAACTGTATACACTGCTGATGGGAATGTAAATTACTGCCATTGCTACGGAAGTCAGTGTGCTGGTTTTTCAAAAAAACTAGAACAAATATATGACCCCGCTATACCACTCTTGGGTATATATACGCCCAAAGGAATTCAACTCAGCAAGCAATGGAGACAACAATGGAGATAGCTGTGCATCCCTGTTCATGGCGGTACTAATCACAATAGCTGTCATGGAATTAGCTTAGGGAACCACGAGCAGATGAAGGGATGAAGCACATGTGCTGTATATTCACAATAGGTTATTATCCAGCCATTAAGAACAAAATTCTGTTGCTTATTTACTAGATAATAGATGGAACTGGAGATCACCATATTAAACAAACTGCCAAACTCAACAAAGACAAAAAGCTAAGTAATATCGGGACAGTTTAGGCCAGGAGAATGAGTAGAAGTGAAGTGATGAGAAGGTGAAGTGTGTGAATACGATCAAATTGAACTACGTGTGCCTACGAAAGAATGACATAAAATCCCATTATCCATATATATCTACAGATAATATATAGATTTAAATCATCTATGTATACATAAGATCATCTTTAAAGCAAAACGTTATAAGATTGAAAGGTAAAAATGTGGATAAGCTACCTTGGCATTCTCACTCTTTCCATCTAATGAGTCTATCTACCCCAGAATGGTTCAGAGAGGCCAAATATACAAGTCAGAAAAGAGGGCATCCATATTTCCAAACCAACAGTTTGCTTTCCCCCCAAGAGCATCCAGAATTTATTTTAATCAAGTGTGGTTAGACATGAAGACATGCACATGACAGACATGAAGGAATAAATTTGCATAGCTAGCAAGAAAGAGGCACAACATGCCACACAAGGCCATGCAGAGAAGCAAGTGCCAGGGCCAACAGACAGCAGAAGGGGTAGGGGAGATTGGACACGAGCTTTTCTAATTCTGTTCCCATAAAAGGAATAGAAAAGGCAGTGCAGTGAAACCTAGAATTGGCTAATGTGAAAATGTCAATGAGTTGTGGGAACACAGTTGCTTCTTATCTCATCTCTAGTTGTTTGCTACTTGGTCCTGGGTTTAGGACAGTGGACTGTGGCCTGGAGCATAGGAGCTTTATCAAGGATGTGTACAGAGTCTGGGTTAGTTTGCATATGCAGTCATAACCATCAGATTAGTCCCCAAAGGATAAACAAAGCCTCGAACCACAGTGTGACTATTATACTCAGAGAAGCCTGTAGGGTACTTTGGAAAGCACAAAGAGAAAACATCATGGAGAGCAGAACTAATCTTGCCCTATTTGGGCATTCTTTGTCACGTCCCATCCTAGATCAAGAGGAAAAGTCTTTAAGTCACGAGTTCAAGATCAGGACTGTTTGGCTACTGTTCCACTGCAGACACTCCTCAAGGGGTCACAACACAAAGCTAATACAAATCAAATGCTTCTGAACACAGTGTTCTCAAGGTAGCAGGTCACAAATCTCTCTCTCTCTCTCTCTCTCTCTCTCTCTCTCTCTCTCACACACACACACACACACGCATACACACACACACAAATGTATCTTAAGTCTCTTGATGAGGCTTTCTTCAAACATGAGTACTTTGGTTGGTCAGACTATCCCTTCTATGAGAATCCTTTTAGAACATTATGATTTCTTTATATATATCGTTTTTTCCCCAACATAACAAAATTATTCTAATTTAATAAGGCATCTTTCTCAAAAAGTAATACATCCCTTATCAAATCTTCCATTCTTTTGTGACACATATATCACACCACACACACACACACACACACACACACACCTATATGTATACATATGTGCAAGAGTTTACATATATAGGTAGGAAGTGTGCCTATATGTGAGTCTCCATCCACACTTGGGAAACTTCTAAGCAAAGCTTCTTTCTTTAAGGGAACTGATTCTTCCATCTCCACCAAAGTTCACCCGTCTGTGTTGCAAGCTGATATAGCTATCTACTTCTCTATCTCCTGAGATGGTAGCGGACGTGCTTGTAGGAAATGTTGTAGCTGTACAAAAGTCCCAAACTAATAAAAGATGGCATCTCATAAAGAAGAGTAGCAGTGTACCCGATAGCTTGCATAACTCTAATACGCATGGAAAAGCCCAACCCTTTAAATTATTGTAAAAATTATGCCCATCAGCCTTTGCAATGGAGTCGGTTCTCACAGAATATAAAAATATAACTATGGTACTGATATGCTAATAAGCTTTCTAAGCTCTGGGATGGTTTAGTTGTGGATAGACTAATGTTGGCAGCAGATGAATAATCGCTCTGCATATTCTAAACATAACAGAGCAGCACAGAACTTCATCATTTGTCAGCTTTATTTGTTTAAATGAGAAAAATGCTGACAGCGGTTACTGCTGTAATCCCCTTATTTATCAGATAGAAAAACACTAGTTACTTTTAGCAGGTTTAATCCTATTGGGAGGCAAAAAGTTAGAGAATTTGCAAACTAATTGAAGGTAGATGTTTCACAATTCAAGGCAGAGACATGTATAAGCAAAGAGGGAGGGGGGAAATGGTGAAGGGGAAAGAATTAAAATGATATATATCTGGCAGATTTTCAAGAAGAGGGCCACACAGTCTTACTGTAAGATCCTAACTTTGTGCGTAGAACATAAAGAATCCTGGAGTAGTATTTAACATTCAGAGCCATGCCAATGACAGCCTGGTGCCTACTAACAGCTGTCCTCCTGCTTTTTATCTACTGCTCATTATCACACTTGCACAAAGACCGTCACTAGCATCCTGCCGTGGTTATTGTTGCAGCCAGTTCTTGGATGCACCTGGTGATGGGCACTTGGGGAGGAATTTGACACAGTTCCCATGTGTTCACCACCCCCGCCACTTTTCTTCCCTCACTTGAAGTTCTCTAGAGTAGGATACTCTGCTTATTATACAGAATAAGCACATCCCAGAAGAATGCTGGAATCCTTCTTTCTCCTTTAATATGTTTCACATTTTTCCAAACCACATGCAAGTGGCAATTGCCTAGCAACCTGGCTTGGGTGGCATTCTTTTCCTATAAGAAACTCTGGACCTGCTTTCTGGAGTGTATTTAGCCTTGTTCCACATACCCCATGCTTTATTTTCCAGATGGTGATGTTTCCTAATTATATGATGACTAATCAGGTGAATGACTATTTAGTTTTCTGTAGAAAAAAATTTCCAAAGGACCATAGAAATACAATTTCTTGACTAAGGAGTCCTTGCTCAGCTCTTAAAGGGAAAGGAGAAACCCAGTTCTTCATCAGAAGCATCAGACTCTGGCATCCATGGGCTTTCTCTACTGATCCTGAAGCCCTTAGGGAACTCAGCCCTCTAGATAGCCAGCTTTTGCTCTGAGGTAGCCTCACTGTCTTAGTCCATCTGTATAGCAGTCAGTAAATTGCCCATTCTCCTGGAAGAATTCCCTTCATCACTTACATAATGAAACATTTTCTATTTCTCTCTTATGGGTATAAGATTAGAGTCTAAAGTGTGCAAGAGCAATGAAAATTTTCCCCATATTTTGAATAATCACATATTATCATTTTAAATTATTATCATAGTGCTCTGGCCTTTACTTTTACCAATGATGTTATATTATTTCAAGGCTTTAAAAATAATTTTGTTTCAAGCAGCATAATAAAAGAAATTAGTTTAAGATGTTATAAGTTTAGTAACATATATTGATTTGAAAAACCAATATATGGAATGTCTCATCCATGTCTCCCCTTGTGACAAAAGCAAGGGGAATCATGGCAAGCAGCCTATGAAGACTGCTGCTGTCAATGTGCTGCCAGGTGAAAGGAGTCCAAACTTGAATCTGCCCCAGCAATTCAGTATGACTGCAGTGAAGACTACAAGATCGCACACAAGGGACATACCACTCCTGGGGGAAGAAAATGCTTCTTGAAGGTCTGGGTACCACTCTCTCTAGGTCTTGAAATATCTGAGGATGCTCATTGCCAGGCTTGGTTAGTATAGAAGGGCTCTACTGCTCACTTAGAAGGCATAACCCTCCCATGTATTTGAAAGTACAAAGTTCAGGAAGAATTATCATGAAAATGTAATTCCATATCTTGGGTGAACTTAGCTGTATTCAGGCCAGCATGCTACTGAAAATAGTAAATTAAATATAGATAATTAAAAGGTAGAACCATATTTCATTTTACTGGCAGATGACTAATTAGGGCTAAATGTCTTTTGCCTCCTCATCCTAGCAACAAGATTAAAATGTATTCTGATTCGAAAAAAAAAACCTCATCCTTTGAATGTGTATGTGCACTATGCTTAATGAATGTTCTTTAGTTTCCCCAGAATAATAAGTTCTTCACGAATTCTTCAGAAGTACCATGAGTTCAGACTTAAGTACAGAAATGAAGAATACACCCAAGCTCTCCAGTTTCTTCCACACCAGAGATTAGAATTAATCAGCTCAGAGGTGTCTGGCAGAGGCAAGCAAATTAACTTGATAGTGTTGTCTGATAATAGCAAGAAGGGGAAACTTCGGAGACAGAAACGGATGTGGTAGGGTCGCTTAGAGGACATTATCTCATATAAGACTTACTTCTAGGCCATATTACAATGGAGCAAATAGGATCATGACTTACAATGCTGGTCAATGCTTTTCTCTTCCTACAGCCATGAAATCATCTCTTTGTAGCCTAAGTATGTTATTAGACATACGTTAGTCACATGTTAAACGCATATGGCATGAATGGATCATATGCATATAATAATGTTATTCAATGAAGTCAAATAATTAGTGAATTTGCTTTTATCTTTTTGGGATTATCAACGTATGCTGATTGATTTTTGAATTATCCAACATTTACCAAGTTTTTAAAAGGTTTTATAATATCAAATTTCTATCATCTTAAGGCTAATTTTGGCAGACTACTTACTATATTATCAAGTATTGAGCTAAACAAGTCTTAAAAGAATTTGTTCTATAACTCTCAAGGCAATGATGTATATACATTTATTATTCAATTTTTACACCAGGAAAAATTTTGGCCAGCGTCAGGAAGTAAGGACCTGCTTCTAGTACTATTAAAGATAGGTTGAAAGGAAATGGTGTTCAAACTTTTGTGTTGTTGTAGGAAAGGTTAAATTAGACACCAGGGACATGTCCTACGGAGTCAGCTTTGTGTTATGGAGAGCATTCATTATGACTGTCTACAAATCTTTTAAGAATCTCTCAGTCTTTTATGAGAAGTAGTGGTGAATAAGATGAAATACAGAGTGGGGGATAAGGGTGTTTCTATAAAAGTGAGCTCTAAACGCAGATGTCGGCACAACACTGGAGATTGATTATTTCTGTGTTCTGTGGGCTAAAATATATGTCTCCCTAAGATGCCTCGGTGATTTGTGAATCATTGAAGGCACCTGCACATTGATAGTTTTCTTAGAAGATACTATATTCAAATCCCCATCAGCAGCACAGCAAAGTTCTGAGATACAAACTCAAAGATTTAATACACTTTTATTTCTACTCTCTTAACTTTTCTCAACTCAATCCATTAACCTTTTATCCCAAGAGAAAGGCTCTAGTTGTATAAAAAGAAATAATATACAGTGGGATGCCTGAAATGATATTCTTTAAAAAGAAAAACGTCTTGAGTTTGCCAAGTTGAGACTTTTCCTAGAACACACTAGAATACATAGTATTTTCCCAGTTCAAGTTGGATGCCTCTTAGGCCAAATAAGGTAAGAACCACCGACCATTATTCAGAGAACTCTTGGTTTGTACGGAGAAATGAATAAGTGGTTTAGCTTATTGATAACAGAAGTTTCCCATAAGCAACATAACCTGGATTGTGAAGATGTACACGATTATTGTTTTTGGTGTTTGTGATGCTGTGTGGTATATATGCATGCCTGCTATTTTAAGGCTCTTAATTCATGTGTTATTCAGTGTACCACCCATTTCACAGGGATGTGATGCCTGGGTTGGGATAACTCCTCTATCTGAAGCTTCCAGATGTTAACAGAAGCAAAACACAAGGAAGAAGGGTCCCATGTTTCCAAATGAAATGAGGCAGAACAAATGAGAGAGGATGCCTTGACTCATACAGAGAAGTGAGAGTGTACATTACTAAGAGGTATAGCCATGTCTATGAAAACACAGTAACTCATGTCAAATAAATTGTACTTTTTGCAGGAAAGAACTCTAGCTCAGGGTTTTTCCAAGCTAAATTGCATGAAAACACACAATCCTTTTTCTTCCTATTTGAACTGTTAGATGACGGATCTAAATTACCAGAAAGACCAAAGGCAGTTTGCAGCTTTTAACAACTGAAAGGACTTATTGCTTTCAATTCTAAAACACAAAAGATTCGATGTCTGCTCTTAGTACTATCAGGTCCTATGCATTCCCATCAGACCCTTGAAGAAATAAGCCATATCAGTAGTGGAAAAAAGAATTATTGATTCTAATAGTTCAGAAATGGGAACATGTTGTTCAAAGGCAGATCAAGAGTGACTTCCTACAGGGATTTAACAGAACGTGAACAGTTTCTGATGTACCTCTGGTCAAATGGCGTCTTCTGTCATTGGCCTCTCAGAGACATTAAGTTCTACTCAATTGTAAGGATTATTTTACAGATCCCATCAAAAGCCATTAAGGCTGTAAAGGTAGTCCAGCTGGGTTGTCCAGCTTCCTGTAGAGACTCCTGGAGAGACAGTGCATCTTTTACTTTCCAATACCTATGGATATTTTGTGTCTAAGCTTAATTGTACTTAGGTATTTATTTGGGATATACATCTACACTCATCTTGCTGTTGTTTACACCATTCTATGAATAACACAGAGTTTAGGAAACACAATCACAGGGTGTGTCAAATGGAAATTTTCATTAACAACAAGAGAAAAAAATATTTAAAGACATTGATTCAACCAAAATGACTTGGACAAAATGTTGCGCTTATTATATTTCTTTCAAAGAAGTAACTTAAGATTTGAAGTCCTTTCCAAAGGCATGAAAACAAAAACTAGTCTATGATCTCTCCTGATTTTGTCATTTATGAAGTTTTGTTTTATATGATACCTTTGAAATATATGACTTTTATTGGCCTTAGGGGGAAAAAAAAGCACTGGAGGACAAATTTTTATTTAGAAGAAAACATAATCAACAATGTTCTCCACAGACATGAAGTTGCCTAGCAATGCTAGTAGAATTAAAAGGGGGAAATAATAGAAAAACAGAATGCTGTGAAATTATGAGGGTACACTGTTAAATTGGCTTGCAGTATTTACCAAGGGGCTTATAAATGAGGACAGATATAAGATTTCCTAGCAGTGGTATACAAGTGGCCTGTCATTTCACAACATTCCACCTTACATTTGGAGCAGTTTATACAATGAGGGCATAGACACTGAAGGATGCGTCTTACAGCCCCACTGGGCAGCTGGCATTTGAGACTTCATTGGAGATAACAATGTTTCACCATCTACTGCCATTTGTAGGCTGTCATTTACATACTGGGTATACTTCTATTATATGCCCCCACATTTTAGCACCCTCCTGTAAAATTCTCACTCTAAACAAGGTTTGTATTGTCTCTGGCTCAATCATTAGCAACAAGATTATCTATTAAGGCCTCATGCATCCCAAGTTTGGGAATATAAATAGAAAATTCAAGTCTGTTTTCTCCTTTTCCTTTGATTAAGGAAATCTTTGTTGCAAGGAATATGTACTCACAATTCTGGAAACTCTGCCAAAGAATATAAGAAATTTGACATATAATAATTTGACCCTCAAGGAAATGGCAGATATGGTCAGGAACAATCAGTGAAGTACATATGATGTTTTACTGCTGGGGGACAGAAACCTGAGCAGATTCATGATAGAAAATGATGACTCATGTATGGAATTCACCCTGATATCATAAAGAAAACTTCTAGATATTTTTATTACAAGGATAACATATGAAGATGCAGGGAAAATGGCTCATAGTGTTGAAGAATGTACTTGAAATGAACATAACGTTTACTTCTAGAAGTAGATATGCCACGAACTTTTGGATCCAGAAGCTTATAAATATAAAGCCCTCAGATGCTCTGTCAGATGCCCTCCCATTCCTCAATACATCCCAGGGTTCTACAAAGCATGCTATGGTCTGGAGAAATACACATCAAAGACAGGTACTGTTCTCCTACTCTCATGGAATCTTCAAAGAACAGGAATGTGGAAAGTTTCTGGTGCTTCACTACCAGTTAGTTTTGCATTTCTAATCCCTTTATCCCAAGTTAATTCAGTTAACTACATGAAGATAAGCCCCCTTCCTCCTTGTTGCATCCCTCTGTGTTGTGTGTGTGTGTGTGTGTGTGTGTGTATTCTTGTCCTTTTCCAGGCACTGACAGAATATTACTTGTAGATCATTTTGAGTGAACTCCTCTCTTACTTTGGAACTCTGGATACTCCAGCCACTTCTTTGTCAGGGCTCTCAGATGTTTTTCCTATCCACACAAAACTTTTGTCTTGCTAACTTCTCCATCTCTGTACATTCATTCTTTACTGATGCATTTGCCCAATGTACTCATGTGCCTCCGAACTCTGTCAACTAGAAACATTTATCTCTTCAACAGAATGCACAAGCACTTCAAATTGCACTTGTCCAAACACCCATCTCTGAACTATTCTCCCTGTCAATGTAATGTAGGTTAATTGTACCACCTTCCTGGTAAAAGGTTAATTGACATTATACTGTCTCCACTCATTTATTTATCCAATCAGCTCTGAAGTCCTGTGTTATTAAACAGTCCTAAATTCATAGCTCCTAAATTGCTTCCTTTAATGGGCATCCAGTTCCTACTCAAGCATCTGACTTTCCGTTCCTTAGCTGAGTTATCCAAATCTTCACATTTCCTTGTTGTTGCTTGTTCTTGCCATTCCAAACCTCTCTGCAGAATTCATCAGAAAGCACACTCTAGTTCCTATATGTCTGCATCCTATCATAAGCACTACCACCAACTTGTCCATCCAAGTGCAGACTTTCTCCCAGTGGCTTTTAAGACCTTCCACATCACTGACTGCATTCTCAATCAGCTGCCATCATCCTAGAGCAATGTTGAGTTTCAAACAAACTAACTGTCTTACTGAGCAGACATGAAGCTTTTGTCCATTGGCTAATGATAGGGACCTTTACACAATCGAGATGATTCATGTCATCATGGAGTGCATCATCAGTGATGCCTATTTGGATCAGTAACTTCCCTTTCCTAAAATTTCCAGTAGGACGTGGCCTTTTCTATGAAGCCACAATACCACGCACCTCTCTTAAAATATTCAAACTTCATTTATACTAAGTCAGGACTCATAAAAATGAATAATCTCGGGTCAATTCAAACTGAATCTGGTTTGAGGAACCAAAATTCAAAAGCATATATGATTGACTGTGTGCTAGAGAGATGGCCTGGTTCACTTGTTGCTCTTGCAGTGTACCTTGCCTAATTTGGCTCGCAAAGCCCACACTGTGCTTCACAACTATCCTTAACTCCAGTTCCAGAAAATATGATTCCCTACTCTAAACTACTAGGGCAACAGGCATGCACATAGTATATATACATACTTGCAAGTAAAACACTCACATAAATAAAATAAATAAATCTAAACTTTTAAAAATGTTTGCATTCTTCACTGAAGATATTATACTGAGACTTAGTACAAGCACTTCATGTATATGTAAGGTATCTTTGAGCCTCCATTTCCTTATCTGTTAGAAGTTGATAATCTTTTATCTACCCCAGTAACTATTGTAAAGAATGAAATAATACCTCTAGATAAGGCTTCCACATCTTAAGTACTCAATGAACCTTAGTTGAATGTGGTTGTAGTCTCATATTTTATCAGAAAAATTAAGCATACTAATAAAGATGATCATAAAATCTATCCATATTGGAAGCCTCCTAGAATTTAGTGCTCCAGTTTTGGGTATGTCACTATTGAACAATCAAAACAACTTCAGAACAACTCAGAAAACACCAGCTGTTAAGAACAAGGACATAAGAGTAATATCCAGGAGGGGAGATAAAAGTGATTGAAATTATGCTGTTTAAAATGGTTTTGATGAAAGATTTAATGTTTGTCTCAAAATTATTTAGAATTCATAAAATGAAAACGGCAACTGTCTGTTTTTATTTCCAATGGGAATATTAACTTCATACAATGCAGAATGTTTGAAGTTATACAGAGCATGAAAAATGCCTCTGAACTATACTGGAATAAACAACAAAGAGAGCTGTCAGGTCACTGAAAGATGAGATCATTTGTCTTACATGTCTAAAATGATGTAATGCTAACTTCATCCACATAAAGAGAAGGCAGGTAGCTTATGTTTCCCTGCTTCACATTTAAGTAACAAGACAAGAATCTGTGGAGCTGCTTCAGTGTCTTCAGTCTGCCACACCTCTTACCTGAGCTCTCATCCAGACTTTCCTCTGAGACATGCTCATTCTGATGGACCCACTCGCCATTGCATTTGAAGAATATCTGCATGGCTGGCCTTGCTTTGCATCTGAGTGCAATAGGGTTGCTCTTGATGATGTAGGCATCTTCTGGCTCCTCTACAAAATGAGGCAGTGTTCCAGGGGCAGATGGGATGGAATCAGGAAGAACTTCACCATTGTCAGTTCCTGGAAAATTGAAGAGAATATCAGAACATAGCCTGCAGCAAGGACTCACAAATCTGGTCACAATGATGACTCCACACCAGCTCAAAAATTAATAGATAGATAGATAGATAGATAGATCGATCTTGGCTAAAGCACCATCAATACAGCACAACTGTAAGATCCGCTTAAGGAGTTGTCCTACAGTTGATCTAGCAAAAATGCAACCTCCAGGGGGACGCACCTTCATAGTGCAGAACAAAGGAAAACAATGAATGTGGGAATGCCCAGATTCAATTAGAATCTGAATATCTGAGGAGAGAACTGGCATAAGTACCTGTGGGTCCAAATCTCTAATTTACTCTGTTCAGTGGATTCCTTATATTCAATGAGGACTACAAGCTATATCAAAGCTCAGGGGGAAAAATAGAGAACAAACATGGTTCTCAGGCATATAAGAATGAGGGTGGAGGGCACTAATTTCTCAAAGTTCCAACAGCCTACTTTGTTTACCTACAAGATTGCTGATTTGTACAGTACTTTTTGAAAACTTATCAACTTATTACTTCTTTTTTTAAGAGACTTCATTCTATTCTATACAGGCTCTATACGGCCCCTACCCTGCCCCAGACTACTCCATCAGGCGACTATGTATCATACTATGAAGGCTGAAAGATGAAACAAATCACCAAAATAACTCTGAGGAGAGATAATGGCATCTGCTCAGAGAACAAATGGCTCTTCACCAACTTTAGGGAGCTCATGATGTTGTACAGAAAGGAAAGGCCACAAGAGAGATGGCTTTCCTGTCTCATCGCTACCTTTAGTGTGGACTTAAGTCCCAGGCAAGTACCATAAGATGAAAGTCAGATGGGAGTGCCTATCAAGCAGGAGAGGATGGGAAGAGATGATCTCCCTCCTATCCGGGCAGTCCAGTAGAAGAACAGAGAAGGCAACTGTTTCAGTGCCAAGGGCAAGGCTTCCTTGGAATAGGATGGAGGCCAAAGCGGTCTTTAGAACTAAATTGAGGACTAGTAAGAACTGTATCTCTTGTCAGAGACAACTCCTAGAAGAGCACCTAATGATGGATGATCCCCTCATATTCTAGCCTGTCCTTCCCATGTCATCAATTTTGAAGAGTAACATACATACATTCACATTTAAGTCAAAACCAAAATCCGTAAGCATCCTTAGAGGTAAGTATAACTAATGTTCTGTTTTAAGAACCTTTAACAATCCTCAAATATATATGCATGCATATCACAGATACCCAGGTTGAGAGAGCCTTTCCAGAATAGAATATCTCAGTGTGTGTGTGTGTGTGTGTGTGTGTGTGTGTGTGTGTGTGTGTGTGTGTTGTATTAAATTATATTTACAATGGTCTTCATAAAACAGATCATATATTAATTTACTTTATTACTCACTGCTCATGCCAATTTCCATTTTCAATAAATACCAAGTCCCTGCAGGCTTTTGTAAATCCATACATTAGAGGAAATGACAAAGTTATTAAAAGATTTTATATGGACATCAAATGTTCACACTCCCACAAGGGGCTTGAGCTCTGTTCAAAGTAATTCATTGCTCATGAAAGGGTAATTGATTAGAATACACAGCATTCCCTACCTAGGGTGGGAGCATGAATGAAAAGGCATAGAGGTCCAGTTTTACTAATGCATATTGGCCTGTTAACAGTGTATGAGTATTTGAAAGAACTACAAAGGGTGTAACTGGAGGTGTTACAAACTCTAAGAAAATACTGAAAACACATTTGTAAAATGTCAAAAAACAAAGGCAGGAGATAATACAATAAATCAAATTTTTAATAGCCAATACACAAAACATAGAGAGATCTAAAAACTATTAGTTTTCCCTTGTTTCATTTAAAAAGATGCCCTTTAGATAAAGAAACCGGTTGAGCCTGCATAACAGACAGGGAGCAGAGAGTACATGAAGAAGCCTGAGGGTAAATGTTCTGGTTATACCCAGATCTCCCTCAAGAATCAGCAGATCTTAATGTTTAGAGGAGAAATAAAAAGAAGGTAGAATGTAATATTTAATCTCAGCTATTATTGAAGCAATGCTCAATTCATGCCCTACATAGAAAAAGGAAAATAAGCTAGGATCCCTGAATCCACAAAACAAAATTACTGATTTATAAGAGTAGCAGTTAGAAGGTGAGAGATTGCAAGTATAGATTTGTATATTTTTACAATTTATCTGCATTCTCCAACAAATTAATGAAGCAAATGACGGTGGAGCACGAGCTCTTCCCCTCTCCCCCTGCTTTGAATAGAGAAGAGTTGTAAGTATTGTTTGACCATGTCTGCCCTTTGAATGATTCCCATCCCTCTCCATTTCTTCACTTCCTCACTTGACCATATTCTATTCCTGGGACAAGAAGAACCTGCCATGTTAAGTTCTTCCAGCAGATGGCTTAAGGTCCCACTGCCTGTCTGCCTTCTCATATCCACAGGACAAGGACATCTTTTCCCTAGCTCCACAGATGAACCCCCTGATGAGCCCTACTAGATGTTTGTAACGGAATTCTTCAGAAACTTATCAGGGGATTCTTCAAGGAAAAAGTGAAGGAAGGGACTGGAAAGATGGCTCAGTTGGTAAAACACTTGCTATGCAAGAATGAGGATCTGAGTTCAATAACTAGAACCCACCTAAATGTGTCACAGATTTGTAATTTGCTTGGAGGCAGATACAGGCAGATCTCTGGCTAGCTGGCCTTACTAATCAGTGAGTTCAGAAACCCTGTCTCAAGAAACAAGGCAGATAGCTCCTTAGGAATAATACATAGTGGCCTCTACATGCATGCAGAAAGACACATGTACTCCCACTTGCATACACACAAGCTTGCACACTCACGTACACAACTACACACACACACACACATACACAATAGGGAAGGAAAGAAATAATAATGAGAAGCTTATTGATTTCGTCCTGTAGGAGCATGGGATAGGTCATTTACTTTAAGAAATATTTCTAAGGAAACTGTGTCTATGCATTTGTGCTTCAAGGCAAATCTACTCGCAATCTTGGTACATCTTCTACAATTTTATATATCAGAGAAAAAAATTTAAGATTTGATGTGACAAATATTGGTAACTAATATGAGCCAACTGCTTTCTCAACATTCTGGTTATGGTAAATGCTAGAACTCACGCATCTTTGTTGAAAGTCTTGAACACTTTCATGGTAAGACACTTGCCTAGCCAAAGAGCCACAGACAAATTTCTGCAAGACCCTTATTTCCCTGACAAATCTGGAGGGAAGAGCACAAGGAAAGTCAAAGAGGAACACAGAGGTCTGAACAGACATGGCCAACAGCTCCTCTAGCACCAGCAGACATCACCTCCCAAAACAGAGGGTAGCATTTTGAAAGCTTTGGAGTCATTTTGTTATACGTTCTGATAAGAAACTTGGAAACTATGTGATCAGAAAGCAAAAATAAAACTTGCTATTTTACTGTGCTTATAGGTGATACAAGCCTCTTCAGAGACTCAATCTTTCAGTCTTCATTACAGATCTCCCAAGTGGGATAGGATTACTCCACCTTACGTTTGTAAGACTGCTTGGCAAAAATGACTTGTCTGAGGTCATACAGCAAGAAAATGGTGGACTCAGAATTTTAACTTAAGAATCCAGCTCCAACCAACTCATAATCCCATTTCAGTTCAGACTGATACTTTCATTTAGTTTGTGCCAGCCTTTGGGGGACTGTATGCAATTCATAGAATTTTAAAAAAGAGGCTATGAAAGCACACATCATCTGTGTGCCTTCACAATTGCCATCAACTAAGATACTTAACCTGTCAGCTGAGCTGGGAGTAGAAGTCACGATAGCTATTATGGGCACAGCTGAGAGAAGGTTAAAAGAAAATAAAAATTTTCAAGAGAACAAGTGATCACCCAAATTTATTTCATTTATGAGTCATCCTCACCAAACCTAGAGATAATGATGTCAGGGTCTGGGGTACAGTAAAATGGTAGAGCACTTGTCCAGCACAGGCAAGGCCCTGGATTCTATCCCTACTATCTCTCTCTCTGTCTCTCTCTCTCTCTCTCTCACACACACACACACACACACACACACACACACACACACACACACACCCCACTCTGTTGAAATAATAAAAGGAAAGGATCTTCAAATTATCATTTGGAAACAAATATTCTTTTTTTTTAAGGAGGAATATTTAGAAATCAAGGTCTAATTAAAACATTAGGAGTAATTTTCAAAAGTTGGTAAACCTCAGAAATGGTAGAGACAAAGGTATGGTCATCTCATTCATTTTAACTAAGTAAAATTGCTGATATGTGACTCCTTCATGTGAAGTTGGAAAAGTCCTAAACTGTCATTATTCCTTTTCCTCAAAAGGATACTATACTTACATATATTTAATATTTTTCTCTTCTATTCCCAAAGCATGCTTGTTTTTGCAGCATATTGCTATTTGTTTCAAAGTGCTGCCAGCAACCAAACATCAAAAGGACTTGAGGATGAAATCACCTGACCATGTGGCTAACTCTGACTTTGCATGAGTCATCTGGCTGAGCTTCTGTTTTCTCATCCACAAAAATGGATGACTTAAACACGTTCTTTGCTGGCAAAAATTATATATATATGAAATATTATAAATGATATACATATGAAAATATAAATGATATCAATTAGAAATTAGATGTTACGTAAATATTATGTGTCACTTCTACCACTTTTTAAAATATAAAGTGCTTGTTTTATGTGAATGGGTGTTTTTCCTTCACGCATGATCATGCACCATGTGCACTACCAGGACCTGCAGAGGTCAGAAGAAGGCACGTGATGCCCTGGAGCTGTACAGTTGGTTGTGGGTGCATGGAACCCAGCCTAGGTCCTCTTCTGGAGCACCCAGTGCTCTCGCCCACTGAGGATCTCTGTAGTTCCACTTCATCACAAGCATCAGCATACGGGGAAAGAGAACTAAAATTAGGATCCCTCGGACTTCAATTCCCAAATGAATACTGACGCTGATGCTTTTTATTTTGTTAATAGCATTTCAGTTTTCTTTGTAAACAGTATTTCGAGTTTTCATCTCAAAATCCTCATAAGATTATTGTTTATACAATATTTTTACCCTTTGCTACTTACAGGCATGCACATCAGGAAAATTATTTGACGCAGAGAACTCTGAATACACTGTAAAGCATTTAATAACTACAGCGTCACAACACACCAGGCTCATGGGGGTCCCTGCAAGTTCTTAATAAGCACAATGGGCTTCCTGTTGGTCAGATGCCAAAATTATTGGCTCCCCTAGCAAGCAATAAGTAAGAGTTTCATAAGATCAAGAACCGCTTTCTCTGAAATATTCAAATGAGGTAAAATACTTTAGAATGAACTTTAAATTCTGTTCATGGTCTATAAGTATATTGGACCTAGACAATATGGAAACCAGAGCAGAAAAACATACTAGGGAAACCAGGTTATACAGTCTAAAAGACAACATAATTGGGTTGGGTTTTTTTCTTTTCTTTATGGAAATGTAACTTGCCTTCATATGGGTAATCAGATAAGGATGAAGTATACTTACTTAATACAAAAAGATACATACAGAATGTTACATATCAAATATTTAATCCAATTTATGAAATGACTTCTCCTAGGCCCCAATCCAAGATTCATTTCTTAAAGGTAATTTTTTAAAAATTTTATATGTATGAGTGTTTTGCTTTGAATGTTTGTAAGTACACCATGTGTGTGTCTCATACTTGTGGAGGTCAGAAGAGGGAATCAGATTCCCTGAAACTGGAGTTGTAGATTGTTCTGCACTGCCTCAGGATCTCTGACAAGCAACAACTGCTCTTACCACTGAGCCATCTCTGAAGTCACAGATTGTTTTTCTTAACATTCAGATTTCAATTCACAAACCAATCTGTCTTCTTCCCAGGCACTTATAAAAATGAAAATGATGTGAATGAGAGCATCTGTGTGGCTTGTGTTGCAGCCAGTCTCATGTGCTGCCATTCGAACATACTGTTTCATTGACAGTTCAGCTCTGCAGAGAACAAGGAGTGTAGATACCAACGTGTATCTACATGCAAAGGAATTACAAAAGGCCATTTATCAGTTTCTCAAATAAAGAAATTCAAATTTAAATAGTTTATAAAGGTATATTCACAGTTCCCTAATTGGCACAATATCCCTTATTTCATTCAATAATATATATCTTTAAAAGACATCGTGGGCATTCCTATCAAGATCAGACAGTGGGCTAGGTTCTAGGGATTCAAGTTGAGACATAGTAACTTTCTACCATTTGACCTTAGAGAGAGAGAGAGAGAGAGAGAGGGAGAGGGAGAGGGAGAGGGAGAGGGAGAGGGAGAGGGAGAGGGAGAGGGAGAGGGAGAGAGAAAGAATAGCAGGACAACAAGAATGCTAACAGTAATTAGAGTTGTACATTCCATGAATCAAGGATGTAGTAAATCAATCTGCCTTACTGGAAAGACAGAAAATAATCAGATAAAATGGTTTGTAGGAATCACCACTTTAGTTAAGTAAACAGAAGAAAGATGTGACAATATATTAGCTGGTTACTCTTGTCTTCAATCACCAATGCTGTTGTGTATTGCTATGTGCTGATGGCTAGTATATCAACTTCATCTGAAAACTTACTGGAACATGGGGAACATTTTGCTTTCAAAGTGTTACTATGTTGAATTTATAACTGTCAGTTTTTAAGGGAGGAGCAACTCATAGCTTTGGAAGAATTGTTGTTTTAATGTAACACTGAATGACAGAAAACCAAACAAACAAACAGCATTCACATATATTTTTGTTGTTGTTCTTGGGAAATTACCTTTCAAGGAGAGCTTTGTGCTTTATGTTCTGCTCACTAATATAACAGGAATTTTCAATCTTATAATGACAAAAGAAACAAAAGAATGCAAGCTGAAGTACAAGGAACAAATACTAAATTTCTATTGAAATAAATCTGTTTCCCTCAGAGGTCAGGACACATCTTACAAACTCAGCTTTGACCAGTGAGTCCCAGAGCTTGAAATCTAAATCCAGGATGGAGTGACTGCAGCATAGTTCAACTGAATGCTTTGCATGCCACATAGACACGGGTAAAATAAAGTAGTTGGTGTCCTTAGATAAAATCTGGGACACCTGCTTCATTTTAGAAGCCATCTAAGCCCCAGGGGTGAGGTTGGTTGTCAAAGACTTCTACTATGCAGAGACATTGTAACATCTCTTTAGTAACAACTCAGATAGGAATTTCTGCACTGCACAAAACCATCCCTGTGACAGTATGATCCAGAGTATATTTATAGCAGATATTGAGAAATTTTGCCCAGAAAATAACCATCTAAAACATTCTAGTAAAATCAAATAGAACTAGGAGTATGGTAGTTAATACTTGATTATATCATTTGTATTGAAAATTATGATCTATGAGATTCTAAATTACACGAGACTAGTTTTCTATGTCTATGTAGATACTTCTGGGAAATGGTTATCATTGTCCATTTTGCTCCTCCCTTCTTTTCATCAAAAAATCTACTGATTTTCTCTCCCAAGCATCTTTCAGACTTAGCATCAGCACTTGATCCACTTCCTTTCTCTGCTCTGCCTGCTCACCACCAGTGTCTTCAGTGTCCCTAATTATAGTAATTCTCTCTCACCACCTTTCCTGACGGCTTTCTGTTAATCTGCCCACAAACTGCAAAGTAGCATGAACTGTCAGAAAGTGTAACCCAAACATACCTCTCTTTCTTTAAACACTACCATCTTTTGGTTAATGTTCTTATTTTCCAGCATAACTGACCAAGCCTTTCATAATTGTCTTCTTGCTGATATCTCCTGCATTGTGCCCAAAAGATTCTCAAATTCATGCTAAGCCAATATTCACTAAATGAAAACTATAGAGATTGCCTCAATCTTTGCCAGGATTTAGAGCATACTTAGCCTCTAGCCTGTACATAAATTTTCCTTCTTCCCAGAATATTGATTTACCCCCAGGAATTCACATATGTCAGGTTCAGCTTAGCTGATGTGCAGCCCCACCCGAACTTCAAAAATTCTGTGTTGGCTGCATTACTCTTATCTGTCCTTCTACCATTCTTTACACCACTCTTTAATTATCCATGCACATCGCTGCATCTTCCTGCAGTCTAGACAATAAGTCCCACGAAAGCACACGATGTGAGATGCGTGCTCATTATTTATATCTCCAGTGGCCAAACATCTCTGAGATGCAATGGAAGTTTGTGAATAATTTTTTTTAAAAATTATAAATAAGAAAATCCATGAAGAAACTTTGAGACCATCACTTGCAACATCTTTGCAGCATATGGTACTGAGAACAAAGGACACACGGCTCACTATTTCTGAGGCGACCAAAAATTTCATAGGCCACCACCTAATAGGTAATTTCCAAATTCTCTTCATCTTCTCCAGCTTTTAAGCATTATTTTTTTTGGGGGGGGGGATGTGTGTTAATTAATGTGTTAAAAGCAATAATAGTTATTTAGGAAACATCTTGACTACGTGCTACATTATAGAGTAAAACATCTATCAACTATTATCATTGAATTTCTTTTGAATGCTGGATTTAAAATTTTTTCATTGAGATTTTCATTTTATATTTTTAAATATACTGTATCTATATAACCTAAACACAAGACAAAGTGTCACTCAGCACTTAACAGCAGTAAGACCTTGCTGTATTAACTCCTTTAAACCATTAATCCATTTGTCACCACATTTTTTAAAGGAAATCTATGTTCACATTATCACAATCAAGATTTCAGGTGCTTTGTAACAGAATTTTGAAGAGGCTGCTAGCTCAAGACAAAAATAATATTCTATACAAAGGATGTTATAAATCTTAAAAAAGAAATCAATGTTTTAGATAGACATTTTGTAAAGAAAAGAGGAGCAGTTTCTGCCTAGCTTTTCTTCATGAGATGTCCTTTGCACAGCAAATTCAAATTCTGGACAGTCGCCTAAGATGTGGCTACAAGAATGGAGTTAGAAGCTCATATGCGATCCTTTACATATTTTTTTTATATTTTTTTCCTGAAAACACAGACACAGTTGACCCTTCTGGGATGTAGTATTCAGTAAAAACTGACAGTACTGCATGGGACTAGTGTCCCATACTAGAAGCTGTCCCGATTTGACAGCTATATGATTGGTATTGAGAAGTTGTACAACTGAAGGGGCTTAATTTCTGTACTATTCTTTATAGAATATGCTAGATGCTGTCAGAAACAGATCTATAACAATTGGAAGGAACAAAAAGAATTGTTCCTTCTGACATCTTTCATTAAGATGCAGCCGGGTACAGGGGGAATGTGAGCTTTGGATTTACAGTTATCATCAAATCCAGACTCTCTTGCAAGCTGTGTGATCTTCAGCCAGATTCCTAACTTACCTTAGCGTCTACTTTCTTCCAGATAAAGGTGATCAATTATGCTGTAGACTGCTGTGCCCATTCTATGTAGGTAGCTAGAAAGGAACTGGGATATTGTATGCTATATGGTGGGCATTCATTTCTAATAAAAATTATCATTGAATATTAATCATTAAAGATAAATGAGATGAGTGAATGGTGAAGGATGAAATACCTGTCTATTATTGTTTAGTTTGTGAGAAACTGCTAGAGCCCAGTCTTCTCAACAGCACTCTAGCATGTGTGAAAAAGCTAATTGTTCCTAAAAAGGAATTATCTAAGCTGATAACCCAATGACCAATTCTGGGCCCCTGGAAAATTAAGGGTACTTGCATCTGTTATAATCTGCTGTTCAGTAAGAGCTTTATGTACATCATTTGAAGCCCTGCATTTGTACCTTGAGAAGAGAAGCATTTGACTCACACAGCATTCAAACAAAAAGTTGTAAGAACAACAACAAAAAGCCTCCTACATACTGCAGCAGCTTAGTATTAGCTAATCAGTTTAATTGCACTGGAGTTGGGTCTGATATGCATACTGTCAGCAAGAAGAATGAAGGTAAAAGAGCACTCTAATAGAGTAAGTTTAATTGCATTATGTGATTTAATTATTTAGCTATCTCAGCACCCTTCCTCCATGTACAAATGAATATGAATCAGACAATCATGTGCATATTGCTGGCACATTACAGTGGGCCATTTATCACCAATAGGTTGATAGCCTGCAGGTTATCTCTAACTCATAGCAAGTACTTAATTTTGTTGGCATTCAGGGTCTGGGTCAGGAGATCAGTAATGACCTGTGTTACTACAGAACAGTTTTTGAAATTAAAAGAAACAGCCAGTAGTAGTTGGTACTTTGAGGGAAGATATTAAACCATCAATCAAATGGGTCAATGTGCCCCATGAGGAATGAAATGTTCACTAACATCTAGAGGTGACTTTCAGAACAAATGTGTGTTAATGCCAGAGATACCCCAGATTTTCTTGTTAGGTAAGTGTGGACAGCAGGAAAGGAAAGAAAATAATGGATACTGATGTGATTCCACTATTTTGTTTCTCAGATTTGTTTTTATTGTGATTCGATGCTCTCTTGGTCAGAAACAATTTTCGTGGTCTTTTCCAATATTAAATTAGAGAAACAATAACAGTGCAAAAATCTTAAGGCAGAGATGCCTTTTAGAAATCATTACTTGAAAATGAAAAAGAATACTTTCTGAACATGGTTCTACATAAATATTTAAGCTTAGTTACTTTGTGTTTATTTTCAAATAACCCAGAACTAGCTACCCAAAGGAAGACCAATGACAGAATTCATGGTTGACCTCGGAGGAGGTACAGGATTTTAACATCAGAACCACAAACTAGAAATGTGTGTGCTTAGTACCTACATATAGAGACTGTAACATAGCTGCAAGACACCAGAACCACTGTTTATTCAACACTCTAAGGTAAAGTGTCCAATGGTATAAGAGTATCCATCAGTGTTGGAGTCCTGATGGTTTGCAATTCCTTTCTCAGTTTAAACCCTGATGCAGCCCTGTGTCTGCAGAAAACTGCAAAAGCTAGGCAAAGCCTAGGATAAATGTCCTCCAGAGGAAAACAAAGGAAAAAAACTCAGATAACAGGGTAAAGATACTGTTTCCAGGCAAGTGCTGAAGAAGGAATTCAGATGAGGGAGTCAAAGATAGTATTTGATCAAGCTCTGCTTGCAATGCTACTTATAGTAGCCAGCTAAACAATATATAAGCAGCAGTGGGAAAAATAAAAATTGCTCATTCTTGAAGTGAACCCAGAGTCTTGTGTGTCTGTCTACCATTACCCTCATTTCCAGGTCCCTGTGATGCCCACTGTGCAGGCTGCAGCACCAAAACATTAGAGACAGATAAAAAGAACAAGGAGATCACCGAGGGGAAAGCAACCCTAGAGATATGCTATCTAGCCTTTTTGCACCTGTAATACAATTTCTGGGGTGAAAAACCCTTTGGATTTGGAGCACCAGACAACTTGAAGCCAGAGTATGGGAGCTAGGACCAAAGCCAGGTTCTCTAGAAGAGCAGCAAAACCTATTAACCGCTGAACCTTATCTCCAGCCTAAGATTTTCTTCTTTTTTCAATAATTATTTTTCCAGATGATTCTCCAACAGAGAAAGAAACCTAGTATAAAATGCAGCCAAAGCAGAAGTGACAGCTGACCAAGCTTAGACCAATGATGAATACAAAGGACCTTATATGCATTCATTTATAGAGTGTGGCTGAGAAAAACATATGGTACTTGAAGCAGAGGAAGCGATGGTACATCAGTAGGTGAAAAACATTAATATACAACATCACTGATGCAAGTTGGTCATTCATATACTGTGTTTTAGCTTACAAGGGGTTGGAAGGTAAGATATCTGAATACTCAAAGGAAACCATGCACATAAGCATCTATCCCTCCTTATTAATCCCATTTTCTTAGATAACAGAAAAATTTGTTCATGCAAGAAAAGTATTTTTTATTCAAAATTCTGGCAGATGATTCTTCTGAGATTAAAATGTAAACAGTGTAAAAATAAAATAGGTAGTCCCTACCTCACACTAATCCTAGACAAAAACAACTATTACCACACAGGCAGAAGAATCCACTGCTGTAGAGATCCACTTGGCTTCACACTGAGTCTGTGTTGGGGAACCAGGAGAGATGGATGAGGTGGTCCCCTGCAATATTATAACTCCTGCATTCAAGGACTCAAGAGCCACATTCTGAAGAATGTTCTGCTTTTCCTGTGATTGCAGGGAACACCACCAACCTCTAAGATAAATGTGGACCCTGGGCTTGGTTGACGGTCTGGGCTTATTTCAAATGAGACTATGTTTTTTCTATTAGAGGGCAGAATATACCAGACTTCAGTTAGATTAATTATAAGTCAGAATATGTCCTCAAGTTGACAACTATTGTCTTGAAGGTAAAACTACTTGAGCATAGTCAAGCCTTCTCCCCATGGCTTTAGGAAACCATTCCACTGCTGGGCTACTGTCATACTTCAGTGATTTACAAAAGCATGTAATGTTTAATGAGCCAAATATGAGGATAATTATCCAAGTTATATTTGGGAAACCCACAAAATAACAGACAGTGTTTGCAGACGCTACGAGCACTCCAGGGGAGAGAGAAAAAGGAGATATTCTTTTTTTAATAGCTAAACTGATTTCACTATAACTAACTACCTTTGAAGTAACATGTTCCTATTATACCCAACTTAAGAAAAAGTTAAAAAGTCGACAGAACATTCTGTTGATGATAGAAGTTCCAAAAGGAATCTTAATTGCTCTGATGCTGTAGCTATACTTTATTCACATGCCCTGTTCTTCACTCGTCACATCTATCATTGCCTAAAAACTATCTACTTACACAACAGGGTCTTTTCAGAGATGCTGTTTGATTATTACTCAAGGCTCCAGAGAAGTCACTTGCATTGTACTTTTGAATAAAAATGGCAGATAAAACACAAAATGGCTGAAGAAATACTTGTGCAGATCAAATTACTATTATGCCAGATTTGCATATACCAAATCTCATCGTGAGTGGAAGAGTATTACCAACCAAGTTTATGTGAGAAAGTTTTAAAAGTAAGGGTGCAGTTCAGTGTTACACTGTGTGTAGGGTTGCTTTGATAAGGGTTTGAAGGACATTTGATATCTGCTAAGACTAAGCTGAGAGAAGCTCAGTACTGTTGTCCTATCTTTAGAACCACTGAATATTAACGTTACAGGAGATTGTGGAGACAGTTTTGGTGCCTATCAAGATCCATGTGACTTGTCTGTGTTCACACAGTCAATAGTAGAGCTGAAGTTAGATGATTAGAAACATTATTTCCGAACAGAAGTACTTCTACTGCATAATACCAAAATTCTAGCCTGTATGTGTGTGTGTGGTGGTGGGGGGAGTGATATTTAAACCCAACATTTCCTGAAACTATTCTTTCCTGGGAGATGAAACTGACTTTCTACACAAACAGCTCACAGGGTAAAAGTATCCCAGTATTGAAGTATTGAGATGACAGTCCCATTGTGAGCATCTTCACAGGCTCCTGGAGCTTGGCGAAGGCCACTGATCACAGGGCCATAGAAGCATCTCTCCTCAGGGGAATTAAGGATGTGACCCCACAGGCAGTTCTTTGGGGACTGGGAGAACAATGCTTTGACCAGATTGTTGCCAACTGGGAACACAGCTTATCAGGAAGGTCACTCTTCAAATGAGGTTTCAGACGCAACGTATAATGGGAGGCTTCTTAAGCCTCATGATCATGATGAGTTTACCCTGAAAACGTTCTCACAGCAGAATGCTTTACATGTTAACTTTAGAATTAATTGAAACCAGATTCAAACAGGGTTTCATGGAGTTCCCACCAACCAAAACATCCAGAGATCTGGTAATCGCATGTGATGGGGAAGATTACAGGACAGAAGACTAGAAGATAGATATTTTCAGTTGTTATGCTGCCATGGGCTCAGCTGCTGAGTCATACTTCCATGTCATTCATGCCATTAGCTCAGCTGTTGTGCCACACTTTCATGTCATTTATGCTATTGGCTCAGCTGCTGTGTCATATTTCCACGTCATTCATACCATTGGGTCAGGTGCTGTGTCATACTTTCATGTCATTCATGCCATTGGATTAGGTGCTGAGTCACATTTTATGTCATTCATGCCCCTAGCTAAGCTGTTGAATTATACTTTTCTTTTTATGTCATTCATGCCATTCTCTGTCACATCAGCCAGTCCTAGACCAGAGCTTTACATGCATTTCTAAAACTAATAAAGAAGCATCTTGCTACATAAAAGTCTACACTGGACAGTATTTTCCCATAATGCACACAGAGCTAGAAGGCATTTGCATTGAAGGAAAACACAGTTAAAACTCGGAGTCCAATATTAATTTTCAAAAAAGCAATTAGTCTACTCCCCATGTTGCTTTGTCTTCCTCCGTGTTTTAACTGTAGTCTTCTATTTTTACTCCTTCAAAGAAGGGAAAAGCAACTTTATTTTCAGGGAATAAAATTGCATTCTCTTCTTTTTCTAATATGAGATACTTAAGGTTTATCTGGCCACTGATTCGCTAATGTTCTGTGTAAACAATGTGCTTTGTGGTGTCATCCATCCTCTGCCTCTCCCTAGCAATCTCTCCAGGAAATCAGAATGGTAGGAACACAGATTGTTCCATTAAAACCTAGTGCACCATCTCCTTCCCAAGTAATAAGGGCTGTATTCAGAGGTCATTGTGAACTATTTGCTGCCAGATGCTTTCATAATAACCACTGCTTAAGACAATATACATGTTGTAAATGTTAGAGATGAAACATCATAATAAAAGAAAACAGTCATTCCAAGAACTGCACATCTCTAAGAACCACACATCTCTAAGGCTGGATAAGATAGTCTTTCTGAACCGGAAGGGTGCATGCTGTTGATACTTTTTCCCATTTACACAACACTCATTGCCTCCTCAACATTTATGGTGTAACATGCTAATACATAACCCTAGACAGCATATTGCTGGAGTTTCCAAAAACTATTGCAAAATAAACACATTCCTTTCTCTTTCTCACCTTCTTATCTGCCTGTATTATTTTTAAAATCACAAATGTAATTCACACACTAATAAATTTATTCAACCTAAAGTATACAATCCCTATAATCCTTATAGCCTTATAATAGCCACTGAGTAGCCAGCTACCACCGCAGTCCAAGTTTAGAATATTCTCATCCCCTCAGACAAAAAAATTCTGAACCCATTATCAGTTGCTATGACAGCTCCTGCAAAGCATTAATCTACATTTTCTATATGGATTCTCCTTTTCTTGACTTTTCATATAAATGGAATCATATAAAAGGTGATCATTTGTGATAACTACTTTCACTTAGTATAATGCTTCAAGGTTTGTCTAATTTATAGCATGCCTTGGTGCTTTATTCCCATTTACTTTAACATACTTTCCCATTGTGCAGATGAGATACAGTTTATCCATTCATAATGATGGTATTTGGGACAGTTTTACTATTAGAAGTGTAGGAAACAAGTCAATGTCATTGTTTAGCAGGGTCAGAGTGACCTTGTCCTTGTAGGAGATTGTAAAAATAAGTGCTGGTGTGGGAGGAGGACCACTGGCCATTTTCCTCCTTTGAAGATGGTGTAACAGAAAAAAGGATGAGGTCTTGAAGACAAGTAGAATGTATCCATTAGAAGTCAATACTGCCCTAAACAATAAGACCCAGTTTCTCTTTATTATGCACCTGTATAATTTCTACTGAAATATATAGGCATGAGATGAACTGTTTTCTCCTAGGAGGTCATCACAGCACAGGACAATCTTTAAAAACTCCATGGAGTCCTCTGAATTCTGTCTTTGGTAATACAAAATAGTAGCCTGATGCTATAATTCCATAGTTTGGATAATAACAAGCATTAATGGTGCTATGAACAATCCTGAACATTTTTTTTTGCCTGTGAACATGTGTTTTCATTTTTATCACACAACACAGGAGTGGTATTGGTAAGTCATAGTGTAGCTGTATGCTTAATTTTGAGGAACAACCAAACTCTTACTTTTGAAAGTGGATGCCTCTTTCTACATTTTCACCAGCAATGTATCATATCATTGCTAATGCTTGATACTATCTCTCTTTTTATTATAGCAACCCCTGTTGTGTGTGAACTTATTTTGGCTTTGACTAGTGTTTCCTTAGTTCTTAACATTGGCCTGTGGACAATTTACATTCTTTGGCTTTTTTTTAAATTTCACAGTGAGTTTGAAATCTATCTTTGCCAAAGCATGTGCTAAGAGTCCCAGCATTTTTTTTTTCTTGTATCAAGTTGCATATATATCATGATTTACCAATTTATTCATTTATTCTATTAGTGGGCTTTTAGTTTGCTTTCTTTTTTGTTTTCCAATTGGAAACAGGTTTTGAACACTCTATACATGTCTTTTCGGTCATTTTAATGACCCTCCCTCTTTATCATCAACTAAATTAATGGCTAAGTAGCAAACACCAACCTTGTACACCACCTAAGAAAGCAAAAGTGGTCATCATAGTGTGGTGTATGCTATTCCAACCAACTAGCATTGCTTGTGCCTATGTGAGATTGTCATAAAGTTCATGAGGCCAGATAAGCACAAGGATCCAACACGTGCCTGTTTCCTGAATACAGCAATGGTTACAGTCATGTATCTAGAGAAGCATAAACACAGAAGCTCACATATAAAAACTATACAGCAATCCTGACAGCTTTGTGCAAGGGTGTCTTTTGTGTCAGCTTTTATTTTTCTAGTTTTAACTTCCAGAAATTAAATATGCTTTTGATGAGTATGAAAAATTCATTTATTAGAATTACACAGATGAGCTGAGGGAAGGTCCTGGAAGAAAGGCTAAAGGGCCTAAAGACACACAGACTGAGGCTAAAGTAATGGATCAAATGGGATTCATAGTGGAGGGGACCAGCTAATCTATGTAGCTCCTGAAGAGGACAGGAGCAGAGGCTCTAGGAGTTTAGATCAAATGCTTAAAATTTCCAGACTCTAGTGTTGGACGATGTGTGTGTGTGTGTGTGTGTGTGTGTGTGTGTGTGTGTGTGTATTTTATATACAGAAGGATATACGGACCTACACCTTTATGTTTTCAAAGGGTAGTACTGTCAGCATAAACTAAGTTCATCACTTGTCATAGTCAGAGAGGTGCCTGACATACAATTTTTCTTGACCATGCTTTCTTTGAAACCTATATGTTTAGTTTCAGTCAACCAAACACCATTTGCTAGACAATTACTCCACCAAGACCTCTTAATTGGAGACATACTAAATATCCAACAGGACACAACACAAAGAACACAAGAAGAACTATGTCCTCGAGGGTTTCCAAAGTTAAAAGAAAAGGATGTCCACTTTCTATAATTAGCATGTCTGATAAATCAATAAGGCATATTTCTAGAAGCCTCAGCTTGGGGACTGTGTTCCACCTACTCATATATAAAAGTCCCAATTGATGCTGCCCAGAAGAATTTAAGAAAGAATATCTGTGCATGCTTATGAATCAGTTACAAATCAGTACAAGAGACATGACTCACAGAATTATGAATATCTGCAAAATATAAAAATAATATACAAGGATATTAAGCTAAGAAGGAAAGCTAGTTTGAGTAAGATGTAGAAAGAGAAGACACACGTAAGAAACAGGGAAGAAAAGGTACTTTGATGTTTTCTATAGTGATGATGTTTCTGCCAAAATTACATCGACGGCAGGGTATGGATCAGCGGCAGAGCACTTGCCTAGCAAGTGGCTTCTGTAGCAGCAGTACCGAACAAGAGTAAAAAAGAGAAAAGAAAGTAGATAGAGAAATAATGGCATTTAATATTTGGGGAAGAAACAATGATGATCAGGGTAAGAAACAGGAACAACAGAATTTGTTTTCTTTATTTTAAAAACTCAGAAAAACTGAAAGGACATGTTAATTCATGCAACTGAACGTTTATCCCCCCCCCGCACCCCCTCAGTGACTCTGCTGACATCGTCAAGCTCACTAGCTGTCTATAGTCCCAGCAGTCTGAGAGCTGAGGCAGGAAAAGCCTAAGTTAGATTCCAGCCTGAGAGATAGTGAGAAGGCATGGTCTACAGTGACATAATGCTCCCCAAAACCAATAAAGAGGCTCTGACCTTAGATATGATGGTGTCAGGAGGCAGGACATGAGAAGTCAATTAGCTCAGGGGCCTCAAGAATGAAGGGTGGAGGACTGATGGCGTAAGAGGCAAGTCCCTCCTCCTGGTAAGGCAGTAAAGATCCAGCCTAATCAACAGATAGGAAATCTTCTTGTACCTTGATGTTGGACTTCCAGCCTCCGCACAAATATACAACATTATTTTCTGTTTGAACAGCTGGCAAATGGTAGTGTATATCAGCCTAAGCAACCAAGTCACCCATCATTGCCAGTGTAATATACTGAGATGCAAAGGTTCCAGTCAAAATCAAGGAACAAGATGGTGAGAAGTGTGCCCTTTACATCACACTTTATGGAAATTCTGAAAATAGTACATACACCCCAACTGATGGAATGTCCAAGGTGCTCCAGGACCCAAAGTCAAAGCCAAGGATATACCTTCCAACTACTTTAGGGCTGCACAGGTCTACTCAATAACAAGAAAAGGTATCTGCCAATTATGAGTCCACGCCCAATTTTACTTCCCTCATTTAAGAGCAAAGGGAAATAATGAAGACAATCACAGGGTATCTCAGCTGTCTCTGTATTAACACGTATTTTGCTTCAGAGCTGATATCTCTCAGTCAGACTTGATTCCTACCATTTCCATTTTCTTATTCTGACATGTCTGCTCCCCACATTCTGAAAGAGCAGTCCATTAGAAGTCGGTAGATTCTATACAATTGCTCCTCAGATCAGATATAAGGGGCCTTTAAAATACCCAAATCCAAATGCTCAAATTCCTTACAGAAAATGATATTTAATTTGCATATAACCTTTGCACATGCCTACGTTAATCATCTACATATGTAAAATCGGTGTAAATACCACACCAACAGTTGTTAGACTTCAGAGAATGATGACAAAGGAAAGATGTCTGTACATGTTTGAAACAGACACAGTTCCCCGAGAATATGTTTTTCCAGCAGCTGGCTGAGTCTGTGGGTGAGAAGCCTCCTGATGGAGAGGCCATCTTAATCCTCACAGCTGCCTGGGACAGACGTTAAAGAGAAGTACATTTTTTTTAAACATGGGTTAGTGTATCTGTTGTTGGGGTGGAGAGACACATAAAAGGCAGTTCTAAGAAAAGAAGGCAGAGAAAGGGAACAAAATCTAGCAACTTCAAAGGGCTAGATAACAACAGAACCTTAAATAAGCTATTTTTAGAAAGAGAACAATGAATACAGACTTCTACTGGGTGGCAAGGAGGAGAACTGCACAGCCATGAGTAAGGTACAGGTATTTAATCATACCTTTCCCCTAAAATTCACACAAATTTCACTGTTTCATGATACCTGTGTGCTGGGATCGGAGGAACCCAGAGACTGCTCCTGAAGCCAGAAGGAAAGGCCTGGGCAAGTATGTGGTGGAGGGGCGGGGAGAGCTGTGAAGAATAGAAGGTGGATACTATCAGTGTTTCTCTCCTTTCTCTAAAGTGAGCACCCCTGAGGTGCAAGGTGCAGGACTCCCGTGGGTTAATGACAGACAGGGTGTAGCACAAATTATGATAAAAAAAATTCTGGAAGATTACAAGAAACCTTAGCATAGAGGTAAGCCATTGATACTGATGAACCAAACAAGGAGCCAGGTGACAGGAATTTCAAGAACACAAAGCAATAATTCAAGCCCAGCAGATTTCCATGAGAGAAACAGGCAAATTAATTTGAAGCAAGGCTATTATTTCCATTTTAAAATGAATATGACAACATTGCTCTTCATGACAGAGTCTGCCTTGTTCAAGATTTGTATGGAACAGATAGGGAAAAAATTTAAAAAAAAAATTTCATGAAAAAAAGTGATCAAGTGGTAGCCCCAGTTCAGAAAATAAGCCCCTGTTTCTTGGTGTGTGCTTCCTAGAAAGCCTTAATGTGAGATGATTAATTCTTCCATCAGGTCTTGGTATGCTGGAAAAAATTAAACTTAACCAACACGAGAAGTAGCATGCAAAAAGTCTGAAAGCTGAGATGGTTTCCAAAGACTACTCAGGGGACGAGAGGTGGACTGTATGTTGAATATAAACAGGGCAGGGGAAAGAGAGGGCAGCCACAGGCAGGTGTCAGTTACCCAGGGATGTGACTACATCCCAAGGAACCCTGCCTTTGCTCCAAGTCAGCTGAAGGTTCCGAATGTGCATGGTGAAATCCACATTTCAGGAACATTCTTCTGACAGCAGCAATATTATTATTACTTATGATGTCCATAAAGCGTTCAAAAGAAACAAGGGAGAGAAACAGTTTTATATTTACTCTGACAGTTTAAAAGGTTGCTGCCATTATGCATGGATTTTTGAAATGTTATTTGTTGATTGCAAGGAATAGGCTGGCCCGGTGGTAACAAACTGCACAGGAAATACAAAACTCAAGGAGGCAGGGGTGGGGAGGGGCGCGGTCAATGACTAGACCCTGAATCGAATGGCAGTTTCATCTATACCCGTGTGCACCAGTGCTCATTTTTATTTTTATTTTTTGCACCATTTTCCAAGATCAACAGCAATAATTTCAGACAATTAATTGAGAATCCCAAGCAAGGCTGTAGGGGTTTTGTTGAACACAAGGACACAGTTACAGTATAACAGATGAAAGCTGTCTTTTGCCATGCTAAGGATTCAGAACGAAGAGTCTGTTTATTTGTGTGACTGAAAAGAGTCTTTCAGAAATTGGCCTACCCACCAGAAATCCATCCTCAGTTTCACAGACACTTTAGAAAGCTGGACTCTGATACCAGAATAGTAGTTTCATTAGACCCTCACACTTTGGAAGGATCCAGAGTGTAAACTTTCAGAGCGGGCAACATAATCCTTCTCATCAAATATTTGGGCGACAGGTGGAAAATTGTTCTGCCAGCTGAAGAAGACGAAATCCATTCCTTCTGGCAATTTTCTGCAATGAAAACTCCAGAAATGAATGTGCAATAACTTGTGGAAATAAATTTCAAATATTATCACACAAAAGCAGCGTGCTCCAAATCTCTAACTGTAAACTAACTCCAGCCCATCTGAATTTTAAAATGCTGGTTTCTCTTTGTGTTTGAAATGCCACTGAGGGAAGGGACAATATTTCAAGACATAGAATTCCAGAGGGGAAAGAAGAAATTCTAAATTCGAACAAAGCAGAGCAGTGTCGAAGACTGCTGTTAGGTATCAGCATCCTTCAGGTCAGGATGCAAGAACCAAAGAATCCTTCATTTAAGATCAGATCCTTAGAGCAGGAAGTTGCACGTGGGCCCGCCTGCAAACCTGTGTGGAGGTCTGGACTATTCTTGGATGGTCGCAGTGACTTCCATATGCTTTCTGAAGCAGAGACAGCATACTCTGGCATTCCTGAGGAGTTTCTGGGAAGATTCTCTCAAATCCTCTCGGCTGCTCACTCACGTGCTGTGTTAGGAGCAAGGCTGCCAGGATCTGCTGCAAGTTAATGATGGAGAGATGATGCACCCCAGCAAGCTTGGTCTGCAGTCTTGCTTGTGAACTGTTCACCCATTGTTTCCTGTATGGGGTGCCTGCACATCAGATGTATGGTTGCTGAGACAGATAATGGATCCCACTGTGGGACTAGTGGGGAAGAGGGTTCTATTGAAACATCACACAGTACAACTTAATTAAATCTACTGTCTATTTGGAGGATGTTTTCTTTCATGTTCATCAACAGATTTCTCCAGTGGTTTATGTGTACAATGATAACCAATTGCTGCTAATTTCCTTAGTTGGGCTCTTTAAAAAAAATCCATCAGTGAAATGTATTTCCATAACAGCCTTAAAATTCGAAGCAAATAAATGATCTAAACAAAATTGCTAGTTTGGTGAACTATTTGAGTTTTGAAATTTGAAAATGCCTTCATCTTATAGATTCCATATGCCACTTAGTAGGAATGTTCACTGTACATGGTCTTAGTTTGGGTTACTACTGCTTTGATGAAGCACCAAGCAATTTGGAGAAGAAAGGGAGAGACAACAAAACGAAGCACAGAGACTGCAACAGTGCATGCAGGGAGAACTTCAGCTTATATGAGAGTAGTAAGGGAGATGTTTATGGGCACAAAGGACAGGCGAGCAGGGTATCCAGGCTAGAGCCCCTCAGACACAGGCAATAGTGGAGCGTGGAGATGAGAGACTACCTAGACGATTGGAGAAAGTCAATGACGATGAAAGGGGTGTTCAGGATCAAACTTTGGAAGTTCTGTGAATTGGAGTCCTTAAATCATTGAGGTAGATCCTGTAAGCCCAATTAACCAATCTCTCATCCTCTGATCCGTCACACCGTGTTTACTGGCTTTCTCTTTTCCAAAGTGCATTAACATTGTAACTCTCTTGCTTGTTATCTTTACTAATTTCCATTATGTATTTCCTTCCTCCCACCTCCAGTAGGTGTCAGATAAGCAAAGGCCAGAGGCCTGCTTCATGGGCTCACTGAGGAACCCCAAGCTCCTCGTACAGCCTGGGCACATAACAGGTACACAACAGAGTGTAACTCCTGGCAGGTTTTCTTTCCAAGTTACCAGATCAAATATCAAACCTGAAAAATGCCCCAAAGCAAACAGCTCTGGGCACTGTCTCTGTTTTAGATGACGAAGGGAAACTTTGTGGAACAGAAAGGACAGAGTAGGCTGCTCACCACCAGGTTTGTAAGTTAGAAAACAGAAAGTGTGAAAATAATAAAGGTCACATATGAAATACTTATAGTCAACATTATCCGAAAAGGGAGAAAGACTGAGAGCATTTCCTCTCAAATTTGAAAGAAGACAAGGATGTTTACCTCACCATTCTTACTCGATACAAATACCAATAAAGAGCCTAACCCTATCCCTAACCCTAAACCCTGAAAACAGAAATTAGGAAAAATAATCCATTATTAAGAGCCCCAAAAATAAAGTATGGAGAAATAAAGCTAACAACAGCAACAACAAAAGTGAAAGACCACTACAGTGAAAACTTTACGTCACTAAAAACGGAAGCAAACCAACATAATAGACACTGCTCCTGAACTGGCAGGCTTTATACTGTGAAAGTGGCTATATTACCAAAAGTGTTGACAGATTCAACGTGATTACCATCAAAATTCTAATGTTATTTTTCACCAAATCATTAGAAATAAAGGATTCATATGTAAATACAAAAGACCACGGATAGACAAAGCAATCCTGAAGGAAAAGATCACAGATGGAGATATCATAATACCTGACCTCAGATCACACTCCACAGCTACAGTGAAAAACAGGTTGCTACTGCCACACAAACAGATGCATAGGTCAACTGTACAGAATACAGGACCCAGAAATGAACCAATACAGCTATGGCCACCTAATTTTTGTCACAGAAATAAAAAACATATATTGCAAACGAAAATACAAAACTCCAGACTACATCAAATGATGTTTGCAAACAATCAATAGTCATTAAATCAAAAAAAAAAAGGAATTAAATCCAAATCATTCGTCCTGTACACATATCATTTCCAAGTGAATCAAAGGCCTTAATTTAAAACCTGAATTCCTAAAACTGCTGGAGACAAACACAGGAAATAAACTTAAAATATAAGTACAGAAGAGAGCTCTTGAAAACATTTCAATGTCATAGAAAATACTGCTAAGAATTAACAAAAAGGATCATATAAAACTAACACTGCACAGCAAAGAACTTTGCCAGTTGAACTAAAAGAGAGCCTACCAAACAGGAAGGAAAAAAAAAATCGTTGTCTGCTGAACCTCAAACAGGGCCTACTACACAGAATTCATAAAGAACTGTAAACATTAAACACCAGAGAAACAGAACTGCCAATCAACAAATGAGCTAATAAAATAAACAAGCAGTTCTCTAAAGAAGAAATGCAATGGCTAATACATATTTTAAAAACTGCTTCATAGACCTAGTCAACAGAGAAATGTAAGTTCAACTCATTTGAGCTACCATCTCATCCAAGGCAGAATGGCTATCATTAAGAAAAATGAATTAAAATTGGTGAGGATGTGGGGAAAGATGAGCTTTTATTCACTGCTAGTGGGAGTGCAAAGGAGTACAGCCATTACGGCAATCTGTGTAACTCCAGCCACACCATTTCTGGGTACCCACCCATAGGGCTATATATTCTATAGAAGAGATACTTACATAATCACATGTATTGATGTTCCATTCACAATAGTAAGGAAAGGCAACAAACCAAAAATCTACCAATAGGTAGATGAATGCATAAGAAAAACATCTCTACACATGGTGAGGCTTTATATAGCAATAAAGAAAAATTAAATTGTGAAATGTGCAAGAATATGCATAGATCTGGAAACTATTACATTAAGCAAGGTGACCTAATTGCAAACAGAAAACAAACACATGTTCCTTCTCATATGCAGATCCTAGCCTGTAATGCAAATACATATATATATAAATTTAAGTACAGTCTAAAAACTAGAAAGGGACCCAATAAGTTTCAAGGGGAAGGAAGTACTTTAAAGGCTTCTGGTTTGGTACATTTATTTATCTATTCATTTGAGTGTGTGTGTGTGTGTGTGTGTGTGTGTATTTGTGCACATGTGCACATGCAGAATTAAGTTAAAATATTAATAAGACTCATGAAAAAGGGGCTTTTATGGGTAGGTACAAGAGTCTGCTTTTCTAATACTTCAAGTACCTCCATTCTACATGGACACCAGTGATCCCTAGGTACCAATTTATTCAGTAGTGCTGTTTTCTTGGGATGACAATATGACACCAAAAAGTAAAAAGAAAACATTTTTATTTGATTTTTGAATATGTTTTACCAGAGTATAGCCTATAGTGGTTTATATTCTAATAGGTCAATCTGTTTTGATAAGTATGATGGATGATTAGACTCATAGTATCCTAGATTTCAAATACAATTTATATTTTTAAATATAATTTATATTATATTTTAAAATTTATTTTATAAATTTTATTTTATTTTAAAATTTAAATAATATTTTAAAATAATTTGTTTTTGAACAATGTCAACACATCACTCCTCTTCTTGCTGACGTCATAATGATAGTACCTCCTGTTACCTGTAATGAATACCTCATCTTCCACCAAATTGAGCAAAGCTCAGAAAGTTTTGGCACTGTATAATCTGACTCTGGGGTAGAACATTTTATGTTTAAATCCCCATATTGCCTGCTGAGGATGAATCCCACAGCAATCTCCTTTACCGCTCCCAACTCTCTTACATTTAATATAGTCATTGCTATTGCATGTCTATATTAAGGTTTCAAAAATTTTGACTTCAACCATGTAAAAAAAGTGACCTCAGTGACTATACACAGAGAATTGCAGTAACATGGCTGGGATGCAGATTTGAGGCTACAAAGGATTAGCCAACAGATAGTTCATTGAACCTATATAAGACTCGTCTCAGGACTTCATAGTAAAACATGGTGCTAGGTATTGCGATGACCAGTGAGCCAGCAGCTGTTTTTGTCTGATCCTGCAGTCTAATCTATGAGTCTCCTTTGAGAGGGTAAGTCACAGAAAGTTTGATAGTTCTAAGAGCAATCAATACCTTTCTGACCAGGGAAGAACAAAAAGTTGATTAAATGAAGTCTTGTTATTTGGGTTCCAGTAAATAGAGGCTTTGGTATATAATTACCCTCTCCTTTAATTAGGAAAAATTAGTAAATGTTACTGTACATTTGTTCCTGTCAAGAGAAAATTAATAATTTACGTGTGACATTCTATAAATACCAGACATTGATTTATGGATGTCATCTTTAGTAACATCAATTTTCCTCTTAAGTCCTTGATGGTGGCAAGAGCACAGAGGAGCAGGCAAGGTGGTCTAAAGGAATTGTGCTTTATCTGGGTGAACCATGGTCTTTCAATTGATTCCAGCTTAATGACTGACTGTATGTCTCATATTTCTGGCAAAGATGAATTGCTAAGCATTATGGCTTGAATCTGAAATACCCCCACAGGCTCATGTATTAAACATACAGCATCTACCTTGAAACTTTACTCTGAAAAGTATTGACCCCTTAGAAGGTGGCCTGGCTGGTAAAAGTGGGTCACTAGGAGTGGTCTTCTGAATACAATAGCTGCTTCTGGTTCAAGTTCTGTGCTCTCTGCTTCCTGGGCCATGATCATGTGAAGAAGCCTCAGCTTTTTGATACTGGCATCACAGAAACATTTTACTACTGATACAGGGAGTTTAGAAGTATGTTTTTAGAGTGACAAGGTCTTCTTTGGCTCTTGATGAGCTTAGTTGGAGGGCAGAGGAGGGGCAGGCTAGCTTCCTGAAGAACTGGACAGCTGGTAGAGCTGCCCAAAGCTGGTACTTTCAGGTTCTTGTCTCACAAACTCAAAGAATAAATTTCATGGACCACAAAATGCATACTTTATTATAGGGAGCTTAAGGGAAGAAACAAGGAGAGCTCTTCTACAGCAGGGGTGCATCCCCAGTACTGGACGCCACGAAGGTTATAGTCCAGAGGTCTCGTAAAGGACTTATGGCACAGGGATGGGAGTGGTAGAGGGACACAAAGTTGGGAGCGGAGGAGATTCACCTAGTCAGTTGAGTTGGCCAAACACAAGGTGTCCAGAGGCCCCGTCTCAGTTTCAGTGACATCCCCGCATCTAACTTACAGAGAAGCAAGAGATAAGAGGGAATGAGGAATCAGAACTCTATCTGGCAGCCTTGGCTTCCAGAAAGGACATCTGAGCTGCTTCTCTAGGGTCTGCCCTCAATGAACTAGCAAAGGCAGGGTGTTGTGAATTTCATGTTTCTGGGGCTTTGGGCAATGCTATGTAGCAGAAGTTGTAGGATGATTTTTGTGTCAATATCAGTGAGAAAGATATTTTAAAAGAAAGACAGAAAGAAGGAGAGGGAGGGGGAAGGGAGAGAGAGGAGGAGGGCAGGAACCCTTAGATAACTTCAGAATGGAAAATAGTTATCTGAAAGTCCAAGATATGATGAGAAGGTTGAAGTTTTTCAGACCTATCAACCCCTCCAGACAGGAGTGAGGAGCTGAAGGTTGAACTGATTACTATGGTAGTCGTGAAATCAATTCTACCTATTATAAGGTAGATTCATAAAAACCCTAAAGAACTAAGTTCTGATGGCTTCTGGGCTACCAAACATAAAGATGTAGTGACAGGAAGGACCCAGAACCAGGAAGGACCACACACACCACCCTGTGGGGTTCAGCAGTACCCTATTTAATATCCTTTATAACAAACCAGTGAATACGAGTACTTTCCAAAGTATAGTGAACTGAAGAAGGAGTCACAGGAACTGTGATCTGTAGCACTTAGATCAGAGCCGGAGCCTTTCAGTTGCCATTTGATATGAGTTATCTTTTAAGACAGAACCCTGTACCTGTGGGGTCTGGTAATATCTCTAAGTAAACAGTGCCCATTTTGAATTGAATTAAGTAGGATCCATTGAATAATGTACTGAGAATTCCCACATATAAAAGATACAGTCACAGTAGCATTCTGTTTTATGAGAACAGGAAAAACACTTTATTTTGTTTTGTTTTCCCTTATTTGCAAACATGAGAAAGGATGGGGTAAGCACCCAGGGCAGGAGAAGAATACAGACCAAGAAGCTGAGCCTGAAGTCTGTTCCATCCTCTTAACAGCAAAAGCAAACAATATTTGTTTCACTAGAGCAGAAGATAAGCCGAAAATATCTCCCCTGGGGTCTTTAATGTACAGAGTGCCCCTTCCTTTCCTACTTCTAGTCCTCAGTGTATTACAAGTATCCCAGGACAGGATAGGGCCAGGCTGGCTCTCATTCCTATTGCCTGGGTACAGTAACCATCTCTTTTCCTGGAGTGACACACAGGAAATGAAGAATTTGTGCTCCTCCTCTATTCTGATACTCTCTTGGGCTCTGTCAGAGGTATGGTGATGGTGAATCACTTCAGTCCATTCTTCCTGCATCCACAGAGCTCCTGAGTAACTTATCTCTGATTGCACAGTGAATTATAATGAGGAAGAAAGCACTCACCAAAACCCACAAATGTTTCTCCACCTGCCAAGCTATGCTGCCATTGGTGTGCAGCCCCTTAAAAAGTCAGAGCTGGCTCCTCCTCCCAGTGTATATACTGGAGGGTTGGTCCTCAGGGTATCAATTAAGAGGTGGGTAATGCTTAAAGAGTTTAAGCATTGGATAAAAATATCAGATGGAAGAGGACTGCCCTGGATGAGATTGACACTATCACAGAAAGGGAAGACATTCCCTGAAAGATTAGGGCTGCACCCTCCCTCCTCTACTGGTCCCAGGCTTCCTGCCTCCACAGGCAATCACACTCTTGCATATGAGTCTGCCTTGTGAAAACAATCCACCATGGCTACAAGCTTCCCACTCCCTCTTCAAATCACAATCTATACAATGATGCAATCAGTGCTCGCTCTCAGGCTCCTCAACAGATGTGTGGCTCGCCCAAAGCAAGCAAGCCTATGAATCATGTGCCAAAATACGGATTTTAAATTATGAGCTTTGGAAGCAAAAACAGCTCAAAAACTTTTGCTCATGATTTTGTAACTGTAACTTCAGGCTTTTTGAGCTTTTGAACTTCAGAGTCCTTGTCTGTAGTGATGAAGCCTAGCCTAATCATCTGGTAAATACGCTTTTATATGTCACACTCCTTCTGGATACAAATCCTATCTCACATTCTCTTTTAAGAGGTCCTGCAATTGGTCGGCCACTGAGAATAACTCTACTTCCATTTGCCCCACTGAGTAGAAAGAGAAGACAACGTTAACCATTGTGAGGTGAATGAAGGTATGCTGCTGGTGATGGGAGACCTAAACAAGAAAGGCCGGCTGAGTCTGTGCCTGAATGTCATGATAGGAGCCACTGTTTCAATTTTGCTACCCTAAGGAAATCTGCCCTGAGGAGATACTCAACATACTGAGAGGGTCTAAAAGTCAAAAAAGTACTAGGGTGTCTAGTACTTTCATTAAAGTGACTAGCGATGAATATTCTAGCAAATCGTAAACCTGCTTATTATTTAGGCCATCTCAATGAGAGCTTTTTTGTTCCCCCACTCAAAGCTGAAAGAAGCTGTGATAATAGAAAACAGTGACAGCATCCAGGTTCTATTGTGTGGGTCTTAAATGTCCCTCACGCGGCCCCTGATTTGAAAGTTTGGACACTAGCAAGTGAGAAATGAGGATATCTTCAGGACACAGGAACTAGTAGAAGGAAGATCGAGGATTGACTAGGGGTGCGGCATGTCCTTGAGGGAGATAATGGGATTCTGGCTGCCTCTCACCACCATCATTATTTCTTAACTTCCATCAACGGAGAATATCACACTAGTGTGTATCCTCATAGTGATATGCTGCCTTGCGACAAGCTCAAAACAGTGATGCCGACTGGCCCTGGTCTAGATACGCCTAGTATGAGCCAACACAACACTTTTCTTTTCTTTTTAAGCTGGTTATCTCAGGTATTAGTTACAGCAACGTAAAGCTGATTACCATACTATAACCGATCAGAAGTTTTTCAGTATATGGTATTTATTAGAAATCTTTTAGTGCATTAACTTGAGTATCCTGTTGACCCTGTTAAAAAAATGGCACACAGAGGTTAAGTTACCAGCACCATGAGGCATTTGATCAAGGCAGTCTGTCTCTAGAGCCATCTTCCAGTCAGAATTGCTTCCTCAGACATTCTATCTAATATGGGGATAGTAGGTTTTGATTTACACATACAACCATCTCCATAGTTTACAAAAAGAAGTTAGAGAGGAAAATGGTGGTAATTTTGCATCAATGGTGAAGTTTTCCACCTGCTCCCTACAGTACAGGCATCATTTCACCCACAGACATTGCTAACTCTAACCTTTCCAGTATCTAATCTGTGAGTTTCTTATTCATACTAATTCTCACCATAACTTTCCAATAGAATCTCCATCATGTCTACCCCACCACAGCCCTGACTCCATGGGAGTTGTCTTTCTGTCTCAGGTGCCAGTGTTTCCAGCTAATCCTCAGACTCTGAGACACATCCCTGTCAGGCTACCAAGCAGAGTAGCTTCTGGCCAATGAGTCATACTAGGACCCACTTTATTCTGTTCTTAAAATAGTCCCATGAGATCCTGACATCTTCATAATTTCCAAGTGATTTGACCCAAGAATCCTGACATCCTCATGTGGTTTGTAAGTCTACACAGTCCAGGATGATGAGTTTTTCTCTTGGGTAAAACTGGGCAATTGGTACAGTTTTCTCTTAATTTGCAGAGGGAACTTTGGGATGGAAACTGAGTAGTAAGAAGGGGAAGTAGAGTTTGTGTCACCACAAGATAGGAAAAGCCACTGCAGAACCACGATTCTTCAGCAGGCAGAGTTCTTAGACTAGACATTACAGTGTGCTAATTCTAGTACCAGTTTCTAATACTTTCTTTTATACCAGAGTGGGTTTCAGAGACAATACCTACATGCATGAATACCTGAAATTGGCTTGGGGACCCATTAAGCTCTAAGTACTGTTATTTTTCCCTATTACAAGAACAAAACAGGAAAGTTAAGTAACATAGTTTGGTCAATACTAATTCAGGGTTTGGGCCAGCCTTTAGTCCACAGTTGGTGCCTCTCAACAATGTTGCTATAGCAACAGGATGACGCAAAAGCCTCAGGTGAGATGGTTAGTGACTATTGTCCCCTCCTAGAATGTTTCCTATGCCATCCTCTGACAGGAATACTTTTATAGTCTCTTGATTTTCTGAATCTTCTCCATCTATCAAGACCTATAGCTCATCAGTATCACCCAAACTTAGCGGTCATTTCAAGGGTAAAGGCATGGGCCATCATCTTCCCTGCAGTGCAGATTTCTTTCTTGTAACTGAAATCATGCACATTAAAGGCCAGCAGCTAGCCTGTAGAGAGAGCTGTTGAACTCCCTGTCTTTTTGCAACCCAACTTGTGTGGAATAAGATCTCACCATACACAAGAAGCCACTTTGAATCCTCTTCAATGATGAGGGATACCAGAGGGCAACAACAGGAACAGGGATTAACATTCTAACTCCCTTCCCATTAAGTAAACTTCAAGCATAGTGTTTAACCCTGGTAATTAACAAAAATTTCCTGCTACTAATTACTCTTTGCCTCTCCAGGAGAGAATACAAATGTGTGCCTAACTGGTTCAGTGTCTCAGTCCTGAGCTGGCACAGGGTCAAATCTGCCCCGGAGCATTGCCAGCTCTATGATATTGGGTGAGTAGCTCTCAAGGATGGAAATTTTCGTGTCTGGTACATTTTCTAGACCTGTCACCTGGGACCTTATTGAGATGAGGATTTTTTTAACTCAGTCATTGTGGCATGAGACATGCTATTTTATTTATATTTCTAGTTAATTCCAAAGTAATCATGACGCTCATAGTTGGTGGCAACTAGTTTAAGCACAGTTTTCTTGTCTGTCACAAAACTGAATACACACACATATGTATATAGATATAACCTCTGAGCTGAGCTGAGAGAACCATGTACACTCTGTCCTCCACCCATAGTTCATAGACCTGTAAGCTCTCCATACCATGCATTAGAAATATTCAGGAAAGAAAACTATATCTATCCTTAGCATGTGCAGACCTCTTATAATTATTCCCCACACAACACAGTGTAACAATGATTCTCACAGCATCTTCACCTTACTAGGAGTTTTTGCGTAATCTAGAGATTATGCTACAAAGATCTGAAGACTAATGAGACAGTGGGGATAGGGAAGACTGAGGGATGGAGGGGAGAGATGTGGGGAATGAGGGAGAGTGTTGTAGAAGTTTATTTTTAGTTATATTTGAAATGTTTTTGTGCAATGGAGGGTGTGGGGCTGCCTAAGTCTTCAAGTTTTGTATTGTCTGCAGGTTTTGGGTTTATTTGGGGAAAGTTGATTGGTAATGATCTGCATATGCTATCAGTAGAACACCTGAGGAGTTCGGAATCAATAAAAACACCTGAGCTCAGATGCTTGGGGTTCCACTGTTGAGGATGGTACTAGCCATGACGGTGGTTCTCTCTGCTGAGGTCTGGCAGAGTTTACACCTATGAAAATGCCTCTTTGTCTTCCTTGCTGGGCCACCATAGCAGCTTACTACTACAGGAGAGAGACAGGCTTTGGCTATAAGGAAGAAAAGCACATTTGATTTGAGCCTTTAAGCCCTCTGTTCTAATAGATACCTGACACTGAGACTATCAACCCAGTCCCTGTGCTTTGTACTTAGGAAATGCCATGAGATTCTTCCCTCAGTGAGATACCATTGAAATGAAGAGGATAACTTTCTATGAAATAATGTTGATAAGTGGCTACAAGAGAATATCACATTTACATCCATATGTTCATAAAATTGCAGTAGTAGGGGTCTCTTACAAGCTTTTGAAAAGAAGAAGTCATTATTCCTACATGGGGGTTCATATTTAATTGTATATAATTACATAATGCAAGTTATCACAAATAACCATCCAGATCACATTAGTTCAATGATAAATAAACAAAGTGTGAACTAAACTTCCCAGGGGGGAAACAAAGAGAATACACCCATGTTAAAGATTGTGTGAGGTCTATTGACTGACTACAACTTTTGGGGCTGTGCAGGGCAGGCATGCTGCAGGTCACAGCCAAGGTGCCCTGCACTATTCAAATGCCCCCCCTTTCTGGTTTAACCTAACATTTCTGTGACTTCTGGGTAAATTCTTTGGAGTGTATTCGCTAGCTTCCACCAATCCACAGGCTAAGAGATCACCTGGCAGCATCTAAGATCTATAGATAAATTATGTTAAAGCACATAATTTAACCTGCTTTGTTGAAACCCACATAACTGACCCATGTGGTTTTTAAAGGGCTTTTACTGTGAATTCTTTTTTGTTAGGATGAAAACGTCACGAAACTGTTACATGCCAACGCATGGTACTTGCTGTAACTTAAATGTGTGTCTCTGCCATAGTCAACCATACTTGTCTCCAGAATAAATTATCTCTTATTCCCGTTGGTGTGAGAGCTGTGTTTCTGTGGCAACGGAGGCAAACTATATTGGACGAACAGCAATCAGTTCCTCAGACACACAGACAGTTCCGTTTTCTATCTATCACATTAGCCAAGGCCTCAAATTAGATTTGTTCTTGAGTGAAATCCCAGAACAAGGTGTCTGTGAGGCTCATGGGAACCCCACACTCATTAGCTGTAGTTTACGGATTCTAAGAATGGAGTGCTTTCATCTAAACCCCTTATTCCAATTGCCAAAGATGAGTTGAGATGTTTGGAGGGATTGTTGTTTTGTTTTGTTTTTTTCCTATTTGGCTTTTTTCTGTGTTTTTGTTGTTGTTAAAGAGACGCACTATTCAGTCCAGGGAGGCCCTGGAATTTATTTCACAACAAGTGTTCCTCTACCCTGGCACAGAGATTTCAACCAAGAAAGGCACAGCAAAGCCTTGGCTCCAAGTGACCAGAGGGACTTTCCTCTGGATAGGAGCTTATTTCTAGCTGTCTGAAAGCACTGGATTCTTTCACTATGGGGCAAGCCTCTTGTGATCTGCATTTGAAAGCTTCTTCTTCTTTAGGACATCTATTATTTAGACACAAAAGAAAACCACAGAAGCAAATCCTGTAAGGAAGGAGTTTGGAAAAGGCAGCTACAGAGGGGACTTTCTGTGGCTTGCCTCCACCAGGCAGGGTCAGATGTGAAGGACTTCTTAGGAGAATGTACTTCTGACACTAAGCCAGTGATTCTCAACTTTCCTAATGCTATGACCTTTTTAATAGAGTTCCCCATGTTGTGGTGACCTCCAACCACAAATTTATTTTCTATCTGTGTATCTTTATTTATTATTTGTTCAGTTCACTTCACTTCTCCCAGTGTTCCCCCGCTTCCCTCTCCCCCAGTTCCATTCCTCATCTGCTTCCCTTCAGAAAAGAGCAGGTTTCCCAGGGATATCAACCAAATACAGTACACACAAGACTAGAAACAAACCTTTTCATATCAAGGCTAGACAAGGCAACCCAGTAAGAAATAAAGAGCAGGCAAAAGAGTGAGAGAAGAGTAACTACTTTTGTTACTGTTATGAATCATAATATAAGCATCTGATATGCAGATTATCTTAGGCGATCCCTGTGAAATGGCACCACACACAGCTTATAAATGGGTTTATTTTGATTGTCTCTGTGGTCATATTCCTTGAGCTGTACAACCTTTCCACAGTGGTTTCCTCTGGGAAGCTCATCAGAAACCCCATTTACAGGGAAAGGACATGTTCTAAACTCCTTGCACAATCCTAGTGGCTCCTTATTTTACTGTCTCAGGTTATAAGTTCATCTAAAGCATCTCCAGAGCAATATCACTAGTCAAAAGAGGAAAATAAATAAAAGAGTTCTTAGCAACATTTTGAAATTTTCTTGAAAGCCAAGAAAATGATATACATGACCAATAATGAGACAATTGCTTATGCCCCTTGAAGGAGCCATACATAGTGCATCTTAACTATCTGTGGCTCTTGGAGAGTCCACGTGCATACTCTCTGGTGTGTCTTTCTTCCAAGCACTTCTTTCTCTTAACTCTCATGCTTAAGTCTGCATTAAAATGAATAAAAGCATCAACTGTTGCCTCTCTGTCCTGTCACTTCTAATAGCACCATGAATATGAGTCCTTCTGAATGTCATGAGAAGTGCAGTAAACAGAGAGATGACAGGAATGAGTCCCACAGAGAGTGGAATGTTTTAGTTACTAGTTTCTGTATAGACAGCTCGATAGAACACGGAAGTGGCCAACAAGTGTTTTACTATTGACAATAAAAAGGGAAAGGTATTTCTTTGAAAATTAACTAATCCAACACATGGGTTAATGCTCTTCAAAAGATACTTGGGTTTAAAAATGAAAGAGGATGGTGATGTGATCAGGATTGTCCTGATGCTCAATGCTGTCTTGGGTTTGAGTGGCGCAAGGTATTTACTTACTTCCAACTTGATACTTACACTTGCACAAAATCTACTTAGCATACCAGATGTTTAGAATTTCCTGTAGAAGCATTAGTAAAAAAGTGTGAGGGTGTGATCCCAAGAACATGGACTATGTGAGCCATGTGATTCACAAGTGTTTCGCAATGTCCCAATTAATGAGCAACAGGTGAGAGGCAGTGCAAAGCATTAGGTGTTACATAGTCCTAACATCCTGTTTGGGAAGGAAGACAAGGTTTTCCATGCAGCTTAGAAACAGCAGCTTTCAGGACCCTTTCATCCCTCCAAGCTACTCTGCAGAAGTCTACAGAACTTGTCAATATTAAGACAAAAACTTTCAAAGTAAGATTAAATGAGCTCTTAGGAAAAAAAAAAAAAAGCTTCTTCTGGGTAAATGACACCAGAGCAGACATAATTAAACCATATTCACAGCATTTGTGTAAGAGGCCTCACCCTAGAGAAAAAAATTCCCCAGGCAATCAGACTAAGGCTGGTCACTGAATCACATACACCGGAGAATTCCTGTCAGTAACTTATGATGTATCAAAGAGATAAACTTCCATGACGGAAAAACAACTGGTAGAAGACCCAGAAGACAGACATCCTTCTGCAAAGGATGGCTAGAAACAAGCTTCCTCCCTGTTGCGCTCAGGGGGCCAGGGAGGGGGGGGGATGGACCAGGAACTGATACAGGGGCTCAGCCAGCCTCCTGTTTGCCAGAGGATGGGAAAACCTGAACCTGCAAACCTGAACCTGGCCCAGGGTGTAATTGGACCCATTCTGTGCTGATCAGGACACAATCATTTCATTAATGGAAGCTCTTCCTCCATGCCAGTCCCTAAGCTCTTCCCTCAATCTGATTTGAAGGTCAACTGTCATGACTAAAGTGGAGGGTTGGGTATAGTGGGCTGCTAAATTCCAGGAGTACAGGGTCTTCCAGTAATGCCACCATCCCCACTTTCTGAAGAGTAAGCAGCAACATTCACAAATCTTGTGAAGACATATCAGCCAGTGCTGGGGTGCAGGCTCAGTAAGGCAAGGGGGACTAAGTATAAGCATGTTACAAATGACTGGCTGGAGAGACTGCTTAATCTTAACAGCAAGCAGTTGCTCTTAACCAGAATGTATGTCCTATCATCCACAAAATATCACACATAGACCAAAATATACCCACAAAATATAAGTACTGAAAAAAAGTCATAAAATATGTGGCCTCTAGCATCCATAGAGAAACCTGGCTTTGGCAATATCCATGCCACTGCAATCTTTTTTCTAAACAGCCAGACAATGCAGCCTCCAATATCTGTGGAAAGATCCAGATTCTAAAACTATAGCCATGGTTATACTGTCTCAAAAATCTACTCTAGACACCCAGAACAACCCAATGAGAACACTTTTAGCCACTTTGAATCTGCCTCTTTGGCTTGACCCTTCTGGACTTCTCAAGCTGCATACTCCTCTGTATGCATTGTGATCTGCTCTAGCTGCCCATGTGGTCCTGAGAAGAGATTTCCTCCCTTCAGATCCATTCCCTTAGGAGATCATTCAAGTCATCAAGCTGTAGGGTGATATCTGACCATTTCTAAAAACTAATCTCAAAAGATATAACCAATGATGTAACTACAGATGGCCTAGGTGACATCACAACAACTATAAATAATAGGAAGAAGTTAGAAAATGTTCTTCTCAGCCATTGATTCTATAGAAATGGGTCCCAACAACAACAACAACAAAACTTATATGAAACTGAAAACATAAACTTAAAAGAATAATTCTAAAAATGCTTGAAGAAATCAAAGACTTCAAAGATGTCTTGTAGAAATACCTGAATGAATTTCAAGAGACCAAGAACTGATTAAAATCAAAGAAAATACAAATGGCTGAATGGCACTAAAAGCAACATAGGCTATAAAAACTGAATTCAATAAAGAGAAATCCTGGAGTATACAAGAAACTGAAATTAATCTGAGAAGAGAAAATTAAAAAAAAAAACTAATAAAAAACCCTCATTAACAGAGTAAATCATATACAGGATAAAATGTCATGGCTTGAAAGTAAAGTAGAGGAATGAGATTACTCAGTCAAAGAAAATGATAAATTAAAAATAAAAACACACACACACACACACACACACACACACACACACACACACACACACAAACAATATTCAGGAACTGTGACATAGCATAAAAATACCAAACCTAAGAATAAAGGACATAGAAGAAAGAAAAAAAAAAATCGAAAACAAAGGCACAGAATGGATCTTCTATAAATCATAGAAGAAAAGTTCTCAAATAGAAATAAAGAGATGCCCATTCAGGTACAGGAGGCACACAGTACACCAAGGAGATAGGACAAGAAAAGAAACTCCCCATGCCATACGACAGTTAAAAAGCTAAATGTATGTGTGCGTGTGCGTGTGCGTGTGCATGTGCCTGTGAATGTGTGTGTGTGTCGAGTATAGAGAAGTGAAAAGTAGTGAGAGCTGTATCAGAAGGAGGCACGTCTATCAGAATAACAACGAAGTTCTCAACGGAAACTAAAAGTCAGGAGAGCTTGGAGAAACTGGCCTCAAGTTCTGAAAGAACACAGATGCCAACTCAGATGACTTATCAGCAAAACTATCTATCATAACTGAAAGAAAACAAAATCTTCCCAGGATAACAGTCCAAAGAGTTCATGAACCAAACCAGCCCTACAGAGAATGCTAGGAGGAATGTCTAACTTATCCCACGAGGCTACTTGAGGAAGGGAGAATGCAAAGTTGGGATAAGAAAAATAAACACCACAAAAGATTTTTAAATAATGAAAGCAGTTAATGCACATCTCTCAGTAATGCATCTGCACATAAATGGGTTCAATCATCCAGTCAAAAGACACAGACTTGATAACTGAATTAGAAAACAGGATTAATAAAATAGGGGTATCAAAACCAATACAAAAATATCTATAGTACAAAGAGTTGCTTCTGTGTAAAGATAAAGGGAATTGATAAAAATCTTTGCCAAATTAACTAAAGATATAAAAGTCTCACATTAACAAAATTAGAGATGAACAGGCCAACATCACAACAGGTACCAAGAAATGCAGAACATTGGGAGTGCATAATTTAAAAGCCTGTATTTTACTAAGTTGGGAAACCTAAAAGAAATGAATGATTTTATACACATATATTATTCACTAAAGTTAAATCAAGATAAAATCAATAATTTATACAGACCAATAACAAGAAAGATACTGAAGCAGTAGTAAAAGAATCTCCCAATAAAAATAGCTCAGCTCCTAATAAATTCCCAGAAGAGTTCTACCAAACATTTAAAGAATTACAAACAACACTCCCCAAAATACTCAACAAGCAGATACAGAAGGAGCACTATCCACTACCTTCTTCAAAGCCAGTATTACTGAAATCCCCAAATCAGGGAAAAACATAACTACAGACAAATATTCTTGATAAAAGTAAATGCAAAAACTCTCAACAAAATATTGCAAACCAAACTACATAAAACTACGTCAACTATATGTATTGCTTTTCTCTTACATGTGACTCTATCCTCTGTTACAGGGGCCTCAGCCAGGAAAAAGGATGATTGAGCCACGTCCATTTCCCCTACTACTGGTGCACATAATATACTGCACTAAAATAAAGAAGGCAGACATAGAAAACACACACTATATTACAATTTATTTGAAATATGGAGAAGAGGTATATCTTTGGATTGGATACTTTTTAGAATCAAAAAGGGGAGGGAAGAGTGGAGGACTGTGTCACTTTTGGGGGTTCTGGATACTTACAAACAAGACTGTTGATGGCAGAGCATCTTACTCTAAACTAGTGGTTCTTAACAATCCTAACGCTGTGACCCTTTAACGCAGTTCCTCATGTTGTCATGACCTCCAACCATAAAATTATTTTCATTGTTACTTCATAACTGTAATTTTGCTATGATTTGTTAGGAATCATAATGTAATTATCTGATATGCAAGATGGTCTTAGGAGATCCCCGTGAAAGAGTCATTTGACTGCCATATGGTATTACAACCCACAGGTTGAGAACCGTGGCTCTAAACTATACTAAAATTTTGAGTTCTACACATAAAATGGAGGGTGTGATGACATACAGACTATACCTAAACAAAACTACCTTACCATCCCTAAACGAAGTAATTTTGATTCCGTCCTGCAGATTCAGGTGTCTGCGCCCTGCATTTTCAACCTATCCCTGAGGTACCCCATCAGACAGTTCCAAGACAGTTTTCAAGTATTCAGTTTTCCCCATCTTTTTCCAATAAGAGCATTGTCTTATCCTGACTACTTCAAAGTCCTTTAACTTTTTTCAAAAACATTAGTGCATTTTCAGTATACCAAGTCATGGTCCTAATTCCATCTTTTCAATGATCTCATTGTTTCTGACGCCTTTCCCAAACAACTCCCACCACAACCAGAAAGGAATTTTCTGGTTAAAACGCTTACTTGAAGGAAGACTACATTCCTCAAACCAATCTACAGAGCCCATCAGAACCAACATACACAACCCTTCCAGCCCCATATCTGTGATACTCCCCTCACCTCTCTTTACCCTCTTCATTCTGACTCTGTCTGTATCGGACACTCTCAATAATTAATCAGAAAAGAATCAATCTGATCCTTCAGTCAAAGTCAGCCATAGTGACTACTGTTCACAAAAAAGATCCTACCCGTGTGAAACAAAGGGGCCTTATGGGCATTTCCTATCACAGAGGTGCCAAGGTCAGACAGTGAATATCCTGTGGTTCTTTAGTATGTTTATCTCTTCAGCACCTGGATCAGACCACAAATTAATGTATAAAGAACAAAATTTTTACTAGTAAAGACTTCAATATCTATATTTTTAAAAAATGTATATCTTTTGTTAGTAAATATACCTGTCCTTTCTTTGCCAAGGGGTATAATTCAGTGGTAGAGAAATTAATTAGCATATACAAGGACCTACAGCAACACACTCTAAAAATTGGTGATGAATAAATTAGGAAACAATTTCCTTGCATAAAGGGAGATTCATAGTATAGGGCATTTACTGCTACTATTCAGTTTCTAGGAAATTCTCATTCAAATGTATACCTGTCGTTGGAATGCTCTATTTACCTGTCTTAAACAGATAAACCGAGGGCAGAAATAATGGAAGCTACTCCTGGGACATCCAGTGGATCTCCAGAATGGAACAGAGTATAGGCTTCACACATACACTCAGACACACACTCACACACATACACACCTACCTGGGAGGAATTACCTATAGAAATTGTCTCAATTTCTGCCTCCCTGATTTAACAGAAAAAGCTTCTGCCAGCCAAATAAAACTGTTCACATTCTCTCAAAACCCTGCTAGTAAAAAGCTATTTTGACATCCTTTCTTATCTCTGCCTACACCACCTTTTCCTGTGCTGGCTCTCTAAGGCCTGACAGTACCTCTGGCAAGTCCAGAGTCCTTGTTCTCCCCTTTTCCTGTGATTGGACAGAAACTTCTAGCCATCACTTGGCAACGAAACTAGCTGTCAAATTTCTTGTCCCAGGCCGAGCCTCCAACGAACAGTATTGTGAGAGAGAACCTGCCTATCCTGAGGGTCACTCCATTATCCAAGCCCAGGGCATTCCAAAGACATACACACACACCTAAAGAAGCAGGCAGAAATGATGCCAAAGCTGTGTTTGGGACTGTTTTCATCACAGATGCGGAATATGAGCAGTGTTTGGGGTGGGTACAGGAAAGCCCTTTTTGGAAAATAAAATCAAAAAATCATGAAAGATTACAGTTGACAGATTGAAATACTAGAACAAAGAACAAATTTTTGCTTCATCAGATTATTCTGGATAATTAAAACAGAATGAATGTTTCAAATACTAGAGTCATTTTTACAAGTTGCAGACTTTAAGATTAGAAGCTTGTCTCTGCACATAGCATCAGTGGGTTTCATGGGAAGGGGGTGACTCTTATCATGGAATTCTCTGTTTTTCTTATAAAATCAGCTTTGTCTAGATATTTTCAAATATCTAGATATTCAACTTTTCTAGATATTTGTAAATACTGTAGATTTTCAACTTTGTCTAGATATTTGTAAAATGAACATAATAACTCTTGATTTTCTCAGATGATATTTTGAAGTATAACAAAAATATTTTATAGTAGGAAAAGGCACTGAGGGTTCTAGGGAAGTAGGACCATGTAACAGTCTTGACATTGGGGCAAATAACCCTTATATAAGCAAAATAAAAGTAAATTTGAGAAAATAATATTGAGTTGAGAATACCAGTATATGTAATACAGTATCTTATTTTCTTTAGAAGCATTTTGAACTGAAGTCTTGAGGTTGATCCAAATAGATGGCAAAGATTTAATTAGATGCTCAAAATAGCATCATTTATTTAACTTTTAACTATAATGCTGTCAATCATCTAATAAGACAGATAAATTGTGTATTTATTCAGAGTTCTAGAAGACCTTGCTGAAGTGATGAGAATCTGGAAGGATAGCAAAGACAAGAAGGATCATTTATAAATTTGATTATACATGTGGCATCCATTGTGCTAACTGTGTTCACCAACTTGTGGAAAGTTATTGAATCCATTTTGACATGGAACAAATGTGAAGCTGCTCGAAAGCCAAACAGTTGAAGTTCAAACTTGCTTCCACTATTTTTATATGTTTTAAAAAAAAATCAGTCATTCTCAACAATTTTCATCTCTTCTATATTCTAGAAAAAATTAGAACTGCTAAGTGTCTTATTACAATGAAGGCAATTTATCAATAATAAAAAAAGTATCCATTAAAGCCCATTATGAGCTATTCTGCAAACCAAATTAAGGATAGAGAAATGATGATATATATTTGTTTAAAAACTTGCCAAGTGATCAGTATGGATTTTTTTTTTAAACCAAGGCATTTTTTTTTAATTCTCATCGGGGATTCTGAGTTTTTGTTTGTTTGCTGAATTTTGTTTTGTGATTCACATAACCTAAAGCCACTTTTAGACTAGTTGCCAACTGGAAAAAGGAAATTCAATAATGAAAAAGACAGGACAAGCAACATAAGAAATTGCTATCAAGTTTTAAAGCAGCCGGTACCCAGGCCCTCTTTGCCACAACATTTCCTAATACACACAACGCACACTTGCTCCCAGGGAGATGGATCACATGCTTCCTGCTCTCAGGACTAGGAGCAGATGCTTAAGCACAAAGCAAACTGTTTTCTCTGCTGGCTTCGCTGAAGCAAATCTTAATTGTTAATGAAATTAAAGTATGGATAAGAAAAAATTCAAAGTGTCATCGTGCATCCAACAGCTTGAGGGACCCATGATCTCAATCACTAATGACTGGCTCCAGTTTTTTTCTCCATTAGAAATGCAAATGTTGGTGAGCTTCTGTTGCCTCCATGTTTACTCCCTTCAGAAACAGACAGAAGCGGCACACCCCACCAACAGTTAGTCCTCTTGATTTACACCCTGTCTCAGTTAAATCACAAGCTTTAGGACTAACATGGCTGTGTTTTTTTGTTTCAGTTTCTCTGGCTGTAACTGTCTTGAAGCTCCCTCGTTGTCTAGCCTGGCATCAAATTTGCAGGGCTTTTCTGGTCTCTGATCCACAGTGCTAGGTTTACAGTAACTATATAGCCTAATGCCAGTGTTAAGCATGATTGAAAGATAATGTGTCTGGCCATACAAATGGCTGAGTATGCGACATATAGGAAAACATTGCTTAAAACAGAAGTGGCGAAGTGGCACAGGGCAAGCTGGGGGTGGGGGCAGTGTGCTGAAGGATGCCTGCTTCACATAGTACCATTTTGTCATCCCCTAAAGAGCACTCAAGGAGGCTGCAAATGCAGTCCAAAAGCATTTCGAGCTGTGGATCTTTTCTCGCAGAGAAACCATTTCTAAAGAGTTGTTGTCTACTTTCTGGAGTGTATTTTCAAGGGTTACTTTAACAGACACCAAGGAAAAATGATATCAGGGCTTCCTGTGTCATGAAACGCATTAAACCACAGCTTTTTAAATGAGTAAAAACCAAAGGAAAAGGTTTTCTAAAAACATGATATCTCTCTTAAAGTTGAGTATCACTGACCAAACATGAGAATTCTGTGTGATGAAAGTCTTCACTTTAATAGTTGTGAGCATGATACATGCCCCTCAATTCAATACTGTTTGCATTCAGGCTCTATTATACATAGGATCAAAGCCTGTATATTTTACTTTCCAAAGTCTTCAAAGATAATGATGTGAGATCACTTAGAAACAGGGTCCTGACTGACACCAACTACAGAAACACCACCTGTGTGTCACATCTAAATGTTTAGAAGCCCAAAGTACTTGCCACCCTCGGATACCATATTGCTATGATCCGTGTACTAAGAATTGGGCTTGTAACCACATTCATTGGGTACCTATTCACTGCCAATTCAATGATCTAAACAGACGTTAATTGCAGTGAAGGAAAAAGCAAGTTAAAAACGGAATGAGAGAATTCCACAGGTGAGTAAATAAAATTTCAAAAAGACACTGTGAAATAATTTGCAAGAATGCAAGACAGAAAATAATCTGTGGCCATCTGGGGAAACCACTGTGGCTTGACTAACCCTGCAATGAATACCCTGTCACTTTCAGTGGCCAGGATCAATAATTGCAATATCAATATAATGGCCCTCGTGCAATTTTGTGCATTCCCACTCTTGACTCTCTAAGCGAAGGCATCACAGAACATTCATAAGACACTTCCACCCAAGATCATCCAGATGTTTTGTTTTGGGTTCATATGAAGACACTTTGGCTATTTAAAAGCTTTCAAGATCCTTAATACATCAAAATAAATCAAACATTTTGGAATTCATGTTTCTGGTGCCCAAAGAGAGAAAGTAGAATAGCTAAATATGGACATAATTTGTTGTTTAAAGAAAACAAAGTACAGCTAAGAATTTTAAAAATAAAACAATACAGGAGTATGCTTCAGTGTTTGCAGTATATTCTTCTCCACTGAGTTACAGCTCCATAAAGCTAAGGTTTGCATGGAATAATGTTCTCTCTGCCTCTGTCTGTGTCTCTACCTGCCTTTCTGCCTCTCTTCCTCTCTGCCTCTCCCATCTCTCTATGCTTAACTCTGGAAACAAAAGCCATTTGACAACAAGTATGCATCAGTCACCTGTGAGTATTCACGAAACTGACCACAAAACTTTGGGTAAATCTGTCTGGACTGTTGTCTCATTATTGCACTTGTGTGGGAATCATGTAGCCTGTGGAGTTTACATATCTGTGGTACAGGCAGAGGACCATGTTTAGAGCAGGTGCTATGGATATAGGAGACTGTCTAATAAAGGAACAGTTTAGAGGGTCCTCGGGAGAAAAGTTGGTCCTTTATTTTTCTATTTTGTAGCAGCATTTGTAAGTGTTGTTATAAGAAAAAAATCTTAGAGACTTGAAATTTAAGATATTTTTTCCTCTCACTCTGGTGTGGGTGTCCACCAACCAGGTGTGGGTGAGCCTATACTGTCTCACATCTCCTTGGATCACAGATATATGTGTGGCCATCCTTAGCGTTTCTCTGTGGGGCAAAATTTTTATTTCTTTACCAATCAGGGAAATAGCTGTCAGGTTAGATTAGGTGTAGTCTGACAAGCTCATGTTTATCTTTATAACCTCTTTACAAGCTATGCCTCAAGACACAATTTCATTCTGAGGTGCTGAACATTGTAGACAAAACAGGGGAATTTGGGGGCAGACATATCTGAGCCTAAGGCCCTATATTCTACACGTTCCCCAAATCTATGTTTATCTCACATGCAAAATGTGTCTATGCACAAACCTCACTCTCTTAGCAAATTCTAGCATTGGCTTTGAATCTTAGCTCTCCTCAAAATATCTAATTCAAGCATGGGTGGGAACTGAGGTATGATTCATTCTGAGGTAAAATTCCACTCCAGCTGTGTATCTATGAAAGCTAGACAAGTGAGCTGCTCCCAAAGAAGGTGCAAGATGCATTCCATTTTCAAGAGAAAGAAACAAGAAGGCAGAGAAAAGTGAAGCTTAGACCAGCAGGGCAAATTCTTTCAGAGCTTGAGGCTCAAGAATCAGCCTCTTCGATGTTCTATCCTCTAGGTCCCTGGCTCATTGATCTTGGGAAACCATCTTGTCCCCAGAGAACTGGCTTCTTAAGGCCAAGGAGGTGACCTTCCCTCATGAAACTGAGGAACAGGTCCTGGCCCTGTGTTCATGGTGCTGTGTAAGCCTAATGAAATAGGAACCCTTCAGGTCTAGAATTGTCTTTTCTTGAAAGATGCCACATATATGCATATATATATATATATATATATATATATATATATATATATATGTATTATCATCTCTGCATGCCAACAGCTTTCTTAGGTGTGTCTCACCTCTATGTAACTTGTCTGGATTGCCATTGTTTGTAATGTCATTACCCTATCTCTATTCCTAGCTTGAGAAGAGTTTCATCCACAGTTAATCGCTCTCTTTTCAGTAAAATCACCCACAGCCTCACTCACAGTAGGAAGCCAGCAGCTCCTGAGTTAGACTCTAACCCTCACTTATACTTTGTGATCAATGTCTGTCTTTACAGTGATTTCTAGCATACATTTTCTTGATTTTGTGATACAGACAGAATTTAAAATCATCTGAATTTTCAAGTCCTGATACCTTTTTACACACCAAGACTTTCACTATAGCCTTCTCTCACATCTTACTGTAAGCAGTAAGAAAGAACGAGAAACAATACCTTAAAGTACTATGTGTAGAAGTTTCAGATATCCAAGTTCATCACAAATTCTTCCTTCCAGATGATTAATAGCACAGCTTAGTCATTCCTTGCTATTATCAAGCAAGGATTATCTTAATGGTTGATCTTCCTCGTCATCTTGACTGGATTCAGAATCATCTAGGAAACATACTCTAAGCATGTCTATGAGGCTGTTTTCAGAGATTTAACTAAGGAGGAAAGACCCACCCTGAATGTGGGTGGCATAATCCCATGACCTGGGGTCCCAGTTTAAGAAACAGAGAGATCTGAATAGCAGCATCTATTATTCTCTGTTCCCTGCCTATGGGATACAATACGACCTGCCACCACATGCTGCCAAAGTCATGGCTTCTTTACTAGGGTAGACAGTAATCCCTTCCTTAAGTTGTTTTTCTCAGGTACTTTGTTACCACAATGAAAGCAGTAACACAGTAACCATCTTCTCCATGTCCAATAATATTTTCCTAATTTCTGCCTGAACTGTCGTCAGAATGTCTATACTCTCAATGCCCTTGTCAGAACAATCCAGGCTCTATCCAGAAAGTATCTCAAAACTCTTTATACTTCCACCCTTTATCAGGTTCCAAAGCTACTTCCATAGTTCAGTTTTTTTGTTAGAGTAGCTTACATTTCCTGGTAATAAAATGTATGTAAGTTAGGACTTTCTGAAGAATAACACAGGCTATGGGTGTGTGAACACACACATGCCTACACATGCAAAAAAAGAGAGTGTTAATTCTAAGTTAATTCCTTAGAATCAACACAATTCACAATCTTTGGAAGCTTTATAAATGCAACGTTCCAAAGGAGACCAGGGAGAGGCGAGATCCCATTTAAATCCAAAGGCAACTTACTGGCACAATCCCTTTGGGCTCAGAGCACCCTAGTTTTTGTTCTAACCAGGTGTTCAACATACTGGATGAAGTGAACTTATACAGTGGAAGGAAGTCTTTACTGTCAACTGGTGTAAATGTCAATCTCACCTAAAGAGTCACTTCTCAAGAAAGCCAGAACGTTTGCCCAAATATCTGAGTGACAGTTCCCAGTCAGTTTTATAATAAACTGAATCTTATGTAGAGCGTGTCACTTTCATCAGTTAAGATTCTATGAGCCACCAGGTGAGCAGTAATGGAGCGGTACCGAAGACAGATCTTTGCCTTGTAGAAAGAGACATAGGCCCAAAGGATTTATTATGATATATGTCATCTACTGCATCTTAGTTATAACCATGACCTGGGCTCAGAGAGGACGACCTGGAATTCTGCCACTGCTTAGTTGAATCCTTTTGTTCTCTGAACTTCATGGACACTTCATAACAAGAAAGAGCAAGATAATTTTTTTTCTTGGATTGGAGAGTTTGGTCAACGGGGAAAGTATTTGCCATGCAAGCATGAGGACCAGAGTTCAGATCCTCAGCATACATGCAGATGTTAGGTAGGCTTGGCAGCCTGTCTGTAATGCCAATACTCAAGGAAGCAGGGGCAGGGGGAACCCTAATATAAGCTGACCAGATAAACTAGTTGAACTGGAGCTTGAGATTTAAGGGACAGGTTATGTCTCAATATGTAATGTGGCGAGTGATCAAAGAAGATATCCAATATCAATATTTGGACTTCATGCACAATCATGTATACATATACAACCACACACATACACAAAGATACATGCACATCACACATACATGATTTTTATAACAAGTATCATGACTCGTATCTAAGACTCCCTCAGGGATCAATCACAGCGAGCATTATAAAGGAAAATGTCTTTGGTTCCAAAATGAAAATACTTTTCTGCTATTTTCTGGAATCTTCCTTAAGCGGAAAATTAAAAGTGTGGTGCTTCTATGTGGACATCAGTGCTACTTAATTCACTGAAGTATACACCCATTTTGTCTTTTTCCCCCAGCTTTAAAGATAGGCATATTCTTTAATCCCACTTCTTTTCCCAATTCTCTTATGACACATCACAGGCATTCTGACTGGCATAGACTTTGATCTTATGGAGCAAACCAGTAAGGCCCTAGGATTAAAATAAAATGCTAGCAATAATTTTTTATTATACTTTGATTCTAAGTTTAATTTCTTTTCAGATTTAAATCCTCTTACATTTTCCATGGAGGAAAAGAGATCAAAGATGATTTTTACACTTATCAGAAGGGGATGCTTGGTCAGATTTCAGATCCTTTCTTGGGATCCTCTGAGTCAGCAACAGCACTGTCATTGATATTCTTTAGCTCAAAGTCATCACGCTGGGCCCCTGGACACGTGGAACGAGGACATATCCATCAGACAGTGTAAGCCGGCTGGATACCTTACAAAAAAGCAGCAGCCATACAGATACATAACAGCAATAAGCATGCACTCTCATGCAGCCCAGAAATGGATTTTACATACACTCATGCTAATTAGGAAATTACTGAAAATATTTCCCATATTTAAAACAGCAGCCCTCCTCATTGATATGCCACTCTCTCCTTATATGGCAACCTAGCTATGAATCAAAGCTGAATAATAATCCATCACTGTCAAAGGTAAATTACTGCCTGGGAAAAAAAAATCACCATGACATTTAAAGCATCCAGAAACAGTCAGCTGGTCCGTTGTGCAATCCTCAAGTTAGAGAAAAGTATACATGAAATCATCACCACGGAGGGGCAGCTTAGAAGGGGAGCATGTGTCACTTAAGCTTAAAACACCAGTGCAAACAAGGGGCCCTGCTTGGAAATATTCCCCCTATGTCTACTGTGGTTTTACATGTATTATTTTACTTGATGATCCTAGCAACCTTGACATACTGATTGAGTCTGTTTTAGAGATCAGAAAACTATACCTCAGCAAATTTAACACTGCGCTCGGTGGCTTAGTGTTAATTAAATGGTGGTGTATGGGGGCGGGGGGGGTCAAAACTAAAAAGCAAGTTCTGCCTGACATCAAAGTATAGGTCATTTTCACTGTCCCTGTCTGTGTGAACTGCTTAGGAGCCTGGAGTGAGTTACTACTGCAGAGAGGGGTAGTACCACAGCAGCAGAGTATACACTAGCACCATGGGTATATGTAAGTCACAAAAACACTTTCATGCTTCAATTTGTACCATCATACAATGGAGCAGTATCTATCCCATACAAAAACACAATAGATATTAAAAGAGATATACATCACAAAAGTCTAAGAATACAAAATGGAGTCAAGATATAATAAAGCTGAAAATTTCTTCTTAACACTGATTGCTATATCAATGTAAGCAAAGCATTCTCTGTAAAATTAACTTTCCTTTATTGAAGGTGGGTAATGCTAACAATTCCTTCTACCAAGTACTGTTTTGTCTTAAATAAAGAGAAAATGTGGTAAACCTAAGGTCTGTTCATTATATACACATTTTATTTAGTTCTTAGTGCAGAAACGCTAAGGTCCATGCAGTTGAGCCAGAGAGTCTTTGAGAGCACTAGACAGTCCTTTGTGCAATCACAACATATTAGTACTGATTATCCATAAGACCAGTCAAAGTTAAATGTGAGAGACCTAAATTTCAGCTTAAGAAAGCACTAGGAATCACCAGGAAAGCACTAGAATTACTCCTTCTAGAAGCAGGAAGTGGAACTGTCAGCTATCCCAGAAAGGCATAAAATTCCACTCACTGTTCTTATGGCACCACTTATAGCTATCAGAATGGAAAATACCTACTGTTATATTATTATTTCCATAAATATTTAATTGCTGAGAAACAATACTGCTATATCAACAACGCCCAGAGACCAGACTCAGTGCTTAGGAAAACAAGAATAACATGGTCTGTGGTCTCATGAAAATATGTGCTGTTGTGAGAGAAAATACAGAATGGAGAAAAAGCATGAAAGCAGTAAAGCCATTAGTGTACAGTAAGCGGTGTGAAGAAACGGGAAAGCAACAAGCGAATGAGAGAAAAAAAACCATGAGTGGGTTGCCTATCTGAATAGGATTGTGAGGGCCACCACTTTGAAAGCTGTCACTGATTCTGAGATCTGAAAGACAGGACTGGTGTCACTGGGCCCACTCAAGGGAAAATAGGGCATCCACTATGGTCCTAAGGCTAAGTGTTCGAGACACTAAGAAACGAACGTGCTTTGTCAACACAGAAGAATGGTTCCAGTGTGGTGTAAAGGAGCCATGCAAGGGACACGTGATGGGAATGGAGACATTAAGGAAACACGGCTCCTTTGAAAACTGGATTCTGGCTTAAATGGCCTGCTGATCATGTCTGAGACACAAAGGCAGAGAGTATAGCAAATTCTAGGCACTGGATCCTTGAGCCAGAAAAGGAACAGAAAGGTGATGTGGGATACAGCTGTTAGTGTCCTTACATATCCATTGCCCTCTGACTTAACAAGCTTTTGACAATGAGCTTGACACTGATGTCTGCCTAGTGGATGTAAATCTTCACAATTCATTACAGGCAGAGGGGAAAGAGCTCAGCTTCCCCCTACGAGTCATTTTCTAGACATGATTACATTATAAATGGAGGCTGGGTCTCTGGAGGCGGCCAGTTGATTGTCGGGTTCACAAGCCCCTCCTCTTAACCCAACAATGGAAAGCTCCCAGTACTTCCTGTAGCTTCTTCCTTCAGTAGCCCCACTGTCACCACACTCTGAGTTCCTAATTCACCAAAAGCTGCCCAAAATGCCGCCACCACCACCACCACCACCAACACCACCAACAATAAACAGATAATGAAACTGTTTGTGTGTCCTTGAGACTCAGCCTAAGCTAACATACAGATTTAAATGGAGCTCCTGAGGATTGTATTTTCAAATCTATATGAAATCTCATGCCCCATGGTGACCAGGGTGAGGAGAAACACGCCTTAGATTCCCTTGTGCCTTGACACCTGTTTTAATACATGGAGGAACATGGACATTGGGTTTCTTCACTCAAGGGGAGCCCAGTGTCATAGAAGAACCATATTCTACCTAGAAGAGGTGAAACAAACTAGAGTAGTCTGTGCCCCAACCGAAACCATGCTTCCAGAAAACATGCATGGCTCTAAATATATAGCTTCTGACTGAGCACCCTTCCCCCCCCCCACACACCTCAGCTGATACCTGGAAACTGAAAGTCTGAGCAACCCATGTATGTCTTAGTTTTGTGTTTTTGTTGTTGTTTCAATCACTATAAAAATGTATCAGAGAAAAGCCAGCGAGATGGCTCAGTGGATAAAGGCCACAAAGTCTGATGACTCAAGTTCAATCCCCAGGACCTACATACTAGAATAAAAGAACTGGTTCTGGCAAGTCTCTTCCAGGAAGTCTCTTCTGGCCTACACACACAGACACATACACACACACACACACACGTACTCTCTCACACAAAATAAACATATAACTGAATAAATATTAAAATGCAAAATAACAGAGGAAAGTGCTATAAAAGGGGGAAGTACCTGTGCGGAGTACTCAGGAGAGAAATTTTCTTTAGCTCTCACTATTAACAATTAGCTTGAAATTCAAATCCTGCCCATCAGCAAGTACCCTTGCCCTCACTCAGAAATGACCAGAGTGGTGTTGCTCATTGTGAAACATAACAGCAAACATCAAACTATGGGAAGAATCCCTTCAATGGTATATTGGAGAAAACTGAATATATATGTATGTATATGTATGTATATGTGAGTGTGTGTGTGTGTGTGTGTGTGTGTGTATACAAATATATATATATAAATATATATATATTCTATCAAATATAAACAAATGTATCAATTTGTTACCATTTTCATTTGATTTCTCCAGATTTTCAATACCAGAATCTTTAACTGATTCCTTTATGCTTATGTGCCTGATAATTATTACTGGAGCTTCAGCTAAATAATTCCTGAAATCAAGAAAACTGTCTGGCACCGCACTGTAACCTCAGCTACTCAGTTGGCTGAGGCAGGAGGATCACAAGCTTTAGGCCTGCCTGGAGAACTTAAGATCCTGTCTGGAAAAAAAAAATAAACTAATACATTCTTTTTGTTGGGTCTCATTTTGACAACTGATTTCCATTTTGCAGCCACATTGTAAGAGGATTTCCAATGCTTCATGACAGGAAAGTGAGTTGAAGGTCTGTTATACAAGCAACACAGAGTCAGCTAACAAATAAAGATATGAGGTGCCCTTGATGAGTTAACAAATTATGAGGCTTAAGATAAACAAGACTTAATTAAAATGCAAAAATGAAGGAAACTATATAGACAACAATGAAAGGCAGAATTTATCGTGAAGTGGAAGCAGTAGGAGCTCAAATTGTAAACTACTTCCAAGAGTGAAGTCCTAAAGGATAGACCACACTTGCAGCACAGCTCCCAGACAGGCCCCTGGATTGTACAGGAAGACAGACTGTCATCCTAGAATGCCATGTTTTAGTGACCTCATCCTTTCTTAACCTTGAACAAAAATGTATATTTGGACTTACTTGTTTCAGAATAACATATACACTGTAGGTCCTAACTGGTAAATGTGGCATATGGTGGATACATTTGATGGGGGAAGACCAAAGCATATAATTAGGTTTGAAGTCATAAATATTTTAACTAGGATGGCAAAAGTAAGCATACATTAGAAATACGGTATCTGGGAGGACTAATCCAAGTGCACACTCCTGTGATTAACTGCTTGTAGGAGTAAAGTGTTAAAAGGTGAATAAAGGGGAAAACTGGCAACATGGCTCCAAGTATAAGGTGCTTGCCTGAGCCCAAAACCCACACAAAAGAGGAAGGAGCAGCTGACACCACAAACTGTTCTGACTGTCACATGCATACTGTGACATCAGTGTCCACAAGCAAATTATATCCATCATGCACACATGCACACATATACATACAAACATGCAGCCAAACACACATGCACACACACACACACACCAACATGCACAAAGACATCATGCACGCACACACATATACACACAAACATGCACACAAACATACACACACACGTATACACAAACATGCACACACATGCACACAAACATGCACCCACACATACACACAAACATGTAAGCACATACGCACATGCACATACACACAAATAACAGTAAGTACATTAAAAAGAAAGATACATTTAGACATCAACTTCAAGGCAAAAAAAGTAGAAAGTTCTCCGTCTTTTTCTCTCTCTGCGTGTGTGTATGTGTGTGTGTGTGTGTGTGTATTTCATAGTTAGACATGGAGTGTCTTCCTAGACTGGTTAGTGACCAAGATCCATGAGCTTTTCTGTCTCTGATTCCCCAATATAGTGTTTCTGGTTGCTGTGCCAGGCCTGGGTTTTTATGGAGTGCTAGGAATCCGAATTTAGGTCCCCATGTTTGTGTGGCAAGTACTCACCTACTGAGTCATCTATCAAACTGCAAGATCACTGCATTTTTAAACATAGGAGTACTTAACTATTATTTTGAAATAAAAAAGTCAGTGTGAAATGATGGATAGATGGATGTCCAAATATCCATTGCAGGTGAGACATCAGTCTCTGATTCCTTGGGGAGATTGGTACCCAAAAAGTGATATAATCTTCTTTGTTACAATGAGGGTTGGAAGCAGGAGGAGGAGGGGGAAAGGAAGAGTAGGATGAAAAGGAGAAAGGGGGAAAAGAGGAAGAGGTCGGGCGGGAGGGGAGGAAGTCAGGGCATATTAAGGACTGCAAAGGATGAACTGCAGTGAACTTTTTAGAGCAGAGCCTCAGACAACAGAGAAATATATGCAAAGTTTTTATTCTAGTACATATTATCTCTATCAAATTTGTAGATCATAACAGCTAGCATTTATTGTGTGTTCATTCTGCACCAGAAAATGTGTAAGGTGCTTATGAGCATTGGAGATAGCAAGGGAAAATAAAGCAAAGTCAACTTGATTGTCTAGCCATAAGGAAACAATTTCCAAACCAATAATAATCCATAGAGCATTGTGTAGGGGTTGCAAGCAGTGCTTTTGCCTGTATCTGAGGACCTGGAGGGATGGTCTCCATGCAGTCTATCTGCAGAAAAATTTCAGTAGTTTTTCTTCAAGAAAATTCCAGAAGCATTACAAATTTTCTTTACATACAACACATCTACCATTTATCAATATGGTTCTCTTACACTTCACATTGACCATTTTAGGAAATTGTCTTGACTTTCTCTTTGATATATATCCAATGCTATAAACAATCGTGTGGAGAGTTAAATCAGCAGGGTACTCTCCCTGGTTATATTGGGAAGCATAGAGCACTAGAGTAAGATATTAAAAAACAAGAGATAGAAAAAAACGAGAACAACAAAAATGAAACCTGACAAAAAGAAGTACCATAATATTATACAGCCGAACACAAAGAATACAACGTTCTGCCCATAATATTAGTGCCAGGTCAAGTGAGGAAGTCTGAATATTGGAAATAAAACTAATGGTGGCTGTTTTGCAGGGATCATTCACACGAAGGATGATGGGACTTAGCATCTGGGTCTCCTATAGCCATTGTTATAACCATTTTTTAAGATTATATGTATTAAAAGACTATTTCATATCTGAATTCAGTAAGCATGTATGGCTAGCATGAAATATAGAGTGCTTATTGTCGGATTTAATAATACACAGTATAGGAGGAAAATGAATAGGTAAAAGTTAATTATGTGAGAATTAGAAAGAGAATCTAAGCTCACTGCATAAGATGGAGTTTGGGGTTTATTTATTGCTGATTTGTTTATTTATTTGGTGGTTATTTTCCAGTGCACAAATTCTCACTACCTCTCTGCTAAGAAGAAGTAAAGCATTGGTTCTTGGCCTCCACTCCATAGTCTTCTGGGCCATCAGACAAGTTGAGCATCCACTCAGAAATAGCTCAATGAACCCCTTTTCTGGTGGGCTATGTTTGTCCAGTAAAATATGTGCTCAGCTTTTCATGCAAAAAGCCAATAAGGACATTTGGCTTCAACAAATATTATCTACCTGCCGAACCAACTAAACATATTGCCAGAAACCTTTACAAAACTCTATTAGCATCTCAGTTGCTGAAAAGAGATGTATAGATGCACCCCTACTCTTCCTCTCTCTATTATAAGTCCATCTGTGATGTTAAAGCACATACATTTACCGATTTCTATCAATATGTCAACCCAGAATATTTTAAGTAAAGGAACAACTCATCCCTGAAGACTGGTAGAACAAAATGAGTACAATCACTGTTGATGGATTTTCTTTGCTCAAATCCCTTTAGTGAGTCTTAATAGGTGTGTATCTTATATTTTAATCAGAGCACATTCAATGTCTACAAGCTTATCAGTTTCTCCAAAGTAGACATTCTATTTTGTATTTCCCTTTGCTTAAAAGTTCTGATTGAAGTGTCATAAGAGCAGAGATCCTGGTCAGACACATCCCAGAGCCTCACCCATAATGGACCTTTGATGACTATTTGTACACAGTAATTTCTATTTAGTCTTGACATACTGAGGATTGAACTAAGGGAATATTTTTACTTTCTCTTCTGTCAGGAAACTGCTTTAAAAGCCATTAAAAAAAAGATTAACACACAAACAAGGTAACCCTCAGTATCCACAGTTCCTATTCTCGCTGACAATAGTCTGGCAAAACTACATTCCTCCTAGGAAAGCCAGGATGTTTTAGTATATATTTCACTCACATTTAGATTTCCCCCTTAACTTGAATTTCATACATTTTAAGTTATTGTGAATTATTGCATATAAATTTACTCTCCTCTTTCTTCAGAACAGGGTCATGATTGTAACAGTATACTTTTAAGTTTGAATACAGGGAAATTTATTATCTATAAATGAAAATATGCTTAACAGTCTACGTCTAAATCACCAATTACTGACTAGACTATACAATTGTGAAGAATTAAATTACTTCCAGTATACGTTTTTGTTGTTGTCTCATTGGTAGTTCAGAAGAGAGCCAAGTAGTGGATGTGAACTCACCATCAAGAGCACATGCCAGAAAGGAGCATTCTTTCTAGAGGACTGGAGGGATGTGAGGGATGTATCTGTATATATTTGTCAACAGAGGCTCCACAGTCCTAGGTTGATATCTCTGACTGATTCCTACGCATTCCTTCTCTAGTGAAAGAAAAATGAGGGCCAATAAGGTGCCTCAATGGATAAAGGTGCTGACAACCAAGCCTGGCAACTTGAGTTTGATCTCCAAAATCCACATTGTAGAGGAATGAACCAATTCCCACAGGTTGTCCTCTGATCACCACAAGTGCTCTCTAGTACATGCAAACACACACACACACACACACACACACACACACACACACACACACACATGTAAAAGGAAAGATAAAATTACCATCAAGAAGAAACAAGCCTGATACAGGATTAATGTATGAGAAACTCCCAGGTGACTTTCTTTACCCAGTGTGCATTTTCCCATGTCCAGTTCTGTGCATGTCCACCCCACCAAAGACTGAGCATGGGCTCCACAGAGCTTTGATGTGGCAGGAATCTAGGTATACACTCCACAGAAAGTGGCCCAGTCTAGAAATTAACTCATTAACCAAGTTCATATTTCTGAGTACCAAAAATAACATTTATTTAAGTCTCCCATTCGAAAGGAGACATCACACACTCTAAAGATTTGCCCTTTATTTCACTTAGGAATTCTTCTGCAACATTCTCCTGTAATGCCCAGCTTGAAATGCAATTTAAATAAATTCAATAGATAAGAGAAAGAAGCTGCAGTGTAATTCAACCAACAGTGCCTAAAATCCCTCATGATCTAATTAAAAGAAAGTTAAAGAATGTTACACTTGAGTATTTACCTCCCCGGGTCCCTCACACTTGATCAAGAAGTGTAGGATGTTTAATGTTATTAACACATTTCGGTACCACCGCTTTTAGATTTAATATTCAGAAGTATTTAAAATCCAAAGTAAAATTCAAATTAAGGATGAGAACACAAGGCAGATTTCTCCTTGCTGAGACTGATAAACTGGTATAACAAAAACACAGTCAAATGCTTGCAACTGAGTTTCCTTTAAACAATTATCACCAAGTCATGATGGCTGGGTCAACAAAGGATTTTTTAAATAAAAATCTTAGTGAGAACACATATAGACAACTAAATTTGCTCAAAAGTTTCATTCAGAATATTAATGTGTATCATACAATGATGACAATGATGGGTTTGCTTTTTATATGTGCTACATTTTTCCAGGAAGAATTTTCATATTGAGGTAAAGGTCACTTAGGCCCCAACTTTAAAAACACTAAAGATAACAATGTCTGGAGGTGCATGGATTATAAATCTGCATACAGATCCTTGCTTCAGATGAAATTATCTATTGATTGATATAAGGCCATCCATCCATTTTTATGGTGCCAGCTCCCTAGCACAAAATCCCTACACAAATGTAAACTTCCTATACAAATGATTACCATTTAGGAACAAATATTAAAAATAAAACCAAACGAAAGTGATAATTGCTTTAGTCTGTTGTGATCACCAACAAGCATTCTAGACACTATGAGAGTTACATAGTTGTTGTAAGTTTTGCTTTGAATCCAGATATGAGCATTAATTAACTGGTATGACAAAAGGTCCATAATAAAAATGCAGTATTATGATCTGGAGCTATTAGTCTCCAGAGGGTTGCAATTTATACTATTTTCTTCCATTCCACACCATTTACTAAATGTATTCTGAGTGCCAGAACATTCTGTATGTCGCTCCATTCAAACTTCCTCTATATACGTAAGTTAGATAATTTATTCTGGCAGAAAAAAAATAACATCATCAGCAGAGGCATCTTTAAATAGCATGCATCATGAGAAGATTTCTGTGAAGATAGAGGGGAGAGGCTGATACCAAGGGTGTGGTACAGACAAGAATTTTGCAGGTAAATATTCAGATGATCTGTGATCGGGGAGAAAGAACAGAGCAAAGGAAGAGTAAGAAGATAAGAGAAAACACTCGAGTCTCAAAGCAGAGTGTACACTGGAACAATTATTATAGAAAATGAAAAGGAAAGTCTTAAGTTAATCAAAGATAGAGAGAAGCCACACTCTGAATTTTGAGCACACTAAAAATTAAATCCTAGAGTAACTTCAAAATTAAGTGAAATGAATCATGAAGGCAGACCACTGTTTCTTAAAGCACAAAGAAAATTACCTACAAGGATTACCAGAGGAGTTTTTTTAAGTGCACTAACTTCAGATAAACGTGGAAGACCCATACAAGGCTGCCTGGCAAATGCACTGGATATTGCAGAACATTCAAATTCAATGTCCTGTTGAAATGATCAGAGAAAGTGAGAGATGCAGATGCCACTCCAAGAGTGGGGGGTAGGGGCATGGCAGAATGGAAATCAGTATTGATGCAAGACTGAGTGATCAAAACCATTACAGCTCTATGTCCAGAGCTGAGGCATTCCAGCAAAGGAATGAAAAGGTAAACATACATAACCCCTCCTTTACCTTTCCAGCTTGAGATTTTTGGAGAAAACAGGGAAGGGCGGCTGTAGCCAGTGATGTAATTTTCAGAAGTGGCCTGGGTGTCACTGGAGTCTAATATAGATGTGGCAGAGAAGCGGGGTGATAATGCGGGGCAACAGAGGATAACCATAGTTTGCAAACAAGCAAAGCAAAGAGTCTTGTCATGGGGACACAGAGGGCACTGCCCATGGTGACCCTAAGTAATGAGGGGATCCATGGTCAAGCCCGAGGAGTTCTCTTTCTATATCCCAGAAGATAGTCATCTTCCTCCTTATCTGCCTCTGAAAGTCAGTATGAAGCATTCCTTGGAGAAATTTTGAGAAGGATCAGCAACTTGTCAAATTTTAGAGGGGAAAACTTTGCAAGAAGTTCTGGACATCTGTCTCCAGAGAGAGTCCAGTGGCTGGAACTGAAATATACGTGTCAAGAGTGGCCCTTTGCCTATTCCTGTATATTTATGATACTGTGTGGCCCAAATGGGTTTGTCCCAAAGTCATTTGAAGGCCTTTGAAATATAATCACAGAAAGAGTGACTCTAATGCAATAGCAAAATAACAGGCAACCCTGAGCCAGACAATAAGGTCCATCCAACTCCTACACAGCAGTGCATTATAGCAAAGCAATATGTGCTGAAGACTTTGAGTGCATATCATGCAACATAATGATCCAGGGCCAACAACTATAAAACCACTGGCCTCAAGCCACTTAGAATCTGGTAACTACATTATTTAGTACAGGGCAAGTACCCAGTGGGCACTCTGGAACCAGTAGGAAAGGTGATGCTAGGACCTGATGCCTGTTATGCCAGGTGCTCAGTAGTGGAGATAAATCCTATGTCCACTGAGAGTGTGATTTGTAACCTCTCCACAGACACACAGAAGAGGAACAGTGGGCCCTTCTGGTTCTAAATCATCAATAAGGTGTGTCTATGCTGCAAGCTGTGCTAAAACAGGAAATTTGGATCTGTACCAACTTCTCCCATCCCCTTGTTAAAAATAATCAAAAATGTCAGAAGGTTTACAGGATGGATAATTCCGGAGGAAGGTACCCAAATTTAGTTCCAACCCTGTACTCCTCTGCACAGCTGTTTGAAGAGGTGAGATTTGGCTAAAATATCTGTGTCATGTTGAGATTTCATGGTGGATCATCTGAGAGGGAGGCACAAACTTACTGAAAGAGATAACATGTAGGACTGAAGCCCATACATACCAAATAAGCAAGTACAAAGCCAGACCAGACAGACAAATAAATAGAAACATCCTTTTTCTTTCTTCTGAATATCCCTTCTTTGACTCTCCAGTTCCAAAGCCCAAATGAAACATCCCTGAACCCTCTTGGGAAGACACTAGATTCAATCCCCATTTCTTCTTGACAGTTTGGTTCAATGTCTGAAGTCCATGGATACCACATACAGAAACACAGTGAAACCAGAAGTCTAGCTTGGAACACAGAGCCAGCATGGCCAAGCAAGCAGTGAAGAGAGGCTCTGGATGGTAGCTGTTGGTATTCTTGAATCATTCACTTTATCTGTATGTGATAGCCAGTAGAGGTGCCCAACACATCATGGCAGATCCAGATGGCAATGACATTTAGCAATGCCAGAAACACACCTCCTTGATCTCACAAGTCTTATGATTCTCAAATCTGACTAATGTCATTGATACCAAAGACTGAGCTTCTATGTTCTTGTTTATTTTACAATTTTATACAAGTATAGGGAACATAAAAACCAGCAAACAAAGCCCAAATAGATAGAAACACTTTTCCCCCCATTTTTCTGAATATTTCCTTCTACTCTCCCCAATGCCAAAAGCTCATATTAAACACTCCCAATCCTCCTGGAAAGACATTGAACTCAGTCCTTATTTCTTCCTGACTGCTTAGTATAAACCCAGGGATAATTCCACCTACTGATAATCTGATCAAGATCAACTTCACTCATCAAAGGAGCCCTTTATGACTTACTCCTCTGATATAGTTTCTCTCAGGAAGGCAATCCCCATAGCATTCATCCAAGGAAAATGCTTATATAAAGCTTATATAAAGTTCTGGAACAGCAATGGGAATGTCCTCCAGCCAGGTCTCAAGGAACCACCATCCTCTATGATATCACCACTGCTACATGTGGCTTTAAGACTTCAGAAGCAATGACAGAGATGTGAAGAATCATTCTAGCACCTACCTATCTCATCCAGAAGCAACATACTAAGCTTCAGGAAAAAAACAAAAACAAAAACAAACAGATCCTACAACTATACCATAAATACAAAAGAGGGAGTAAATCAAGAGATGCTTTGCCCTGAGAGTAGTAACAGTGAAAGTAACACTTTCATTCAAGAGTAACTAGAACTCACCTTATATCTATAATTCATTTTTCTTATTTCCGAAGTCTCCTTCTCAACAGACTTTATTTGATTCTAAGCATTAGGGAATATGCTCTTCCATGTTTTCTCTAGATAATGGGACAAACTGAACATTAGCTTTCAGGGAGGAAGCTAAAACACAGTGCCATAAATAGCTAAAGAGAACAAGCTACATCCAATGGGGACAGAAAGCAGGGTAGACGAGGGATTAAGGGAGGGATAACTAACACTAAGGGCATAGAAGCTTCCTAAAACATATATGTACACACATAACAAAATTTAAATGGAGTTACCCTTTAATGGGGTAATGGAGTAATAGTAATGACATTATTAGACACCACAGGTTAACAAAAATCCCAGTACTAGAAATGAGTCATCTACTTTGGAGTTGTTGGCCTATGAAGTCCAACAGCTCCAAACATTACTTACATGCTATTGCCAGTGATCTTGGCTACTCTTTAAAACTTGATGATAACACTCTATTGTTGAAAACATCATAAACTTTGAGTCATAGAACACAGAGAAATAAAGCTGGGACTCACCAAAAGGCATGAGTCTTTCTGGCTAGCTTTCATACTGCCAGAAGATGCTATACATGCTACTAGAGGATAAAAGTATCATCTGTCTTACTCAGTCATGGACCCTTTGAATTATAAATAATAACCTGCCTGGCAAGACATACCCACTGGTAGACTAGTGACACAAATGTAATAGGAAAAACCAAGGTCCTCTCCACAAGATGAAACCCATACCTGGAATTGTTATTAGGTTCAACAACTTGTGGATAAATAGCTCATAGTCCCTAGGGATGAGCTTACTACTGTTACTCTGCTAAATGGACAAAGTATTAAACAGACTGCTGGTGACTTATCATTATACCCATACATCAGTGCATCTCTAAACACATATCAGAGAATATTTTTATGAAGTAAATGGCAATTAACACAGACCCACAAGGATCATTGCAGAGTAGGGAGAAAGTAAGACTATAAGAGCCAGAAGTAGTGGATGACAACAAAGAAACAGTCATTAAAGGCACAACAAATAGTTATATATATATAAACTCACAGCAGTTGTGACAATGTTCACCAGACTTGCATATGCTCAAGTCAGACAAAATCCCAGAATAGAGAAGGGAGGTGGACATGAAGTACCACCTCTAGGCGAGGAGCCATTGGTAGCTGATAATAGTTGAGAGAAGGAACGTTATTTTTCTTTAAAGGTGTAGCCCCTGGTAAGTTAACCATTTACCAGGGGATGGTCCCATACCCAGGGGTACGTAAGTAACACACATTGGATGCAATGGTTTAAAGACTGTGAGAACACAGTGTCAGATGGACAGGGTAGGGGATGGATCTTGGAGGAGGTGAGAAGGTGAATATGATAAAAATACATGGTATAAAATTTTCAAGAAATTAATAGGAAACTATTATTAAAAGTAAACAGAATGTCAAACCAAAATATATTATTCTCCTAACTTTGTGTGTTTGAAAACTAGGGAGGAGACAAGATTAAGAAAGAAGTGGTAGGCAGGAAACCTGAAAACAGAATACTATTGTCGTAACTATTACATCTACAAACACAGTGCTTCTGCAGGCAGGTGCCCTATAGAGCACGTGCACAAATATATATGCACATCATCCTGGTGTGGCTAATTCTGTGCACATGTGGAGATTCCCACTTAATGCCTCCAAGCAGGTGGTATCAACTAGCAACCTGTGGTGTTTGGTTGTTTGTCTGAGCTGTGGGACTACTTGGCTTATAAACAAAATGATTTCATTTTAAAGAAAAAGTTCTTTTAATTGTGGATGAGTGCTAATTAATGTGCAGTGATTGGGGAAGTGTGAGGGATTGGCTCTGCATTGAGGACACCTTGGCAATGTTGTTACAACAGGGAATTAAGACTTTGGAAACCCTTCCTCTTTTTGAAACTTTCCCTCTAGAATAACTCTGCATCCTTCACTATGTTATAGTTTATTAAGTTGGTTGTTTTCCAGGGTCTTCCCCATCCCATGATCTCAAGATGACCTTAATCATCCTGTTTCCAATTATTACACCCTCTTTCATTCTTTCCACGCTGTCAACGAAGGTTGACACCTTCCCTAGATCTAGGTCATCAGCTTCCTCATTTCTTGAAAGTTCTGTCACCTACTGTCAGGGTAATCACATTTAAAGAAACAGGGTGTTCTACAATTGACAACTTGAGTATTATTTTCACTTTCTATTTTACTTGGTTCACTGCTCCTTCCGTCTGCTAAAACTTGGACTGTGGTTTGTCTCTGTGGCACGCTTGTTACATCCACTGAACACACATGGAAGCTCTGGCTTCCATTTTATGGCTGCATGTAATTACTTTCTTCCTTCCCATTATCCAGATATTCTATCTCAAATTCTTTTTCATTTTCTACTCAGCAGTCTCCATGCCAGAACAGTTTCCATGCCTTGGAAACCTGGGTTTGTATCCATCTCAGAAAATGAGTATTCCCCTGCCTTTATGAAAGTCATTTTATCTCCTTTGTTCTTCCAGAAAGTTCTCAATTCAGAGATAATGAGTCAAGAGTGCTTTCTGTGTTTATGCACCAAAGAACTTTATGACAATAGAGCTTCTATACCCTAATGTCCGCTACCCCCACAAAAGTTATCTACTTCCCAATACCTTCCTATAAGTCTTCTATTACCTTTGTCAGACTGGATCTCAATGACAGCACATCTGGTTGGTGAGTTGCCAAGATATTCAGCATTGAGAGGCTAAGCCTGTCATTTTCCTCAGTTTTCCAAAAACATCCCCTTTTCTAAGGTCCTTCTATTCTACCATCCACCCCAGATTAAGACCACTTATTAATATCCTCATCTTGCCACCCAATCACATCTCAGAAATCGTCACAGTTATTTTCTGTTGTTCTTTCTTTCCAAAGGCAGACCCCACCACATACACAGCCTATTCAAGAAAAGCTTTTGGTGAGGTCCACAACCTTGTACACATAACCTCTTCTATAAGGGATCCTACAACCTTTGGGAACAATATACTTTCTGAAGAGCTCTTCTAATCTAAATTCACAAATCTCAAGTCCTTTGTAATACTACATTGGGTTTGGCTTGTGAAATCTGTTCAACTAGAAATTTCATTTAAAATCTGAATCATGAGATCTTGATTGAAAAGAACAGCTTTACCTATCCAGAACAGAATTATAAAAAGAACACTTGTTTTTGTTAATTTATGTAGCTATTGCATGGCTTGCAGTAAAGCACAATAATGCATCAATCTATTTCATTGTAATGGCAGCTTCCTCTTTTAATAACTCAGTGGGTCTTTAACAAGTACTACAATCTACAATAGCCATCAGACAAAAGATGTCTTTACCAAAATGACTTAGTTTAATTCATTAAGAGAAAACATTAAAAAGTGGTCATGGGCTGGTGCATTACAATAACAGTGCCAGATCTTAGAATATTAATTGTCTTAACTACTAAGGATGAAAAGAAGGAGGAAAGACACTAAAAAGAGAAAGAAGTAAGGAACCAGAAAATGATAAAAACAAATGTTGAAAGTTTATACCACTTTTCCTTTGATATGAATTACTTCAAGGTCCACTGGGGCAGTTAATACAGTTTTAAAAAAAAACTTTTAATGTTTATTTTAATTATTTTCTCATATTTTGATTTATGGTGGAAATATGTTCATTTTAGTAATAAAATGTTTCATTCAATGTTTTCTGAGTTTTACGTGCTTTCTACTTGCAAGGGATGTGGCTGCACTGTGCCTGATTCTGTAATTCTCTATTTTAGTGGCATCTTTTAATCAAACTTCCCATGGCATAAAATAAGCTAAGGTGTTTATTAGGTAGTCTCCCAGAATGTTCATTTGTCTACTGACTGGTGAAGAACAAGGTCAAGAGAATACTCCTTCCCCAGCAGGGAAGATGTGATCAGTATGAGCATGATTTCACCAGAGGCACAACAAAAATGCCAAGCATGTATGACGTCACACCCAAGTACAGAGCATGAAACTGCATGTAAGTCATCACCATCTGAGCATGAAGCTGTCTGCATGAAGTACACATGTGTTTGCCATCCTCACTAACCAGTTCATGAGCTCATTACTCCATGCCCCACAGGGAACAGAGGAACGCATAGGGAAGGGAAGATGTGCAGTAAGTGTTTTATTTTAAAAAATTGATTTTTATTTTATGTACATGGGTGTTTTGCCTGCATGCATGTCTAGGCACCCTGCATAAGCAGTGCCTGAGGACGAAATAAGAAGGTGTGGAGTTGCTGAAGAGAGAGCATGGGGCTTCTAGGAACTGGAGTTACAGAGAGTTGTGCGGTGCCATATGGATGCAGAAACAGAACCCAGGTATTCTGGAAGAACTGAAAGTGTTTTTAACCTCTGAGCCATCTCTTCAGCCCTGAATGTTTTTTTTTATATTAATAAATTACCCACATTATGTTATATACTATGCTGTAAAGAAAAAAAATCATTATGTAGGAGAAAAATCCTCAAACCATCCTATTGTGTTTCCAAACCACTTTTCTCAGACCTATGTTAATGTGCATCTAATTTAGTTGCAATCATTTCAATATTCTTGCCTCTTTGATGACAGTATATATTTATTTCCTTATTGTTTGTAGATCCTGAAAAAAATGTTTGATCACAATTCTGTTCACAAATTCTTCAAAATCCGAATGATTTTGATTACAATCTTCTAGAAATTATTGGAAATCAAAGTTTAAAATAATTTTCTAAAATAGATTATTTACCCAGAAATTCATCAATGATACCCCAAAGATAGGACAGGATTTACCAATGACAGGGTAATGCATTCCAGAAGAGCAGAAACTTCTAGCATGTTTCCATTTATTCCAAATGTACATCAAAATTCTTCTGCTGTATAGCTAAAGTTTCCTAGTTCTGCATGCATCTTGATTCTATTTATAAGGTACAAAACTTTAACATGTGTTGAGCACAAGCCTGCATTGGAGCTCAAAATTTCATATGATCATTTGGGTCTTCTTGGAAATGGGTTGCAGATTTCTTTAATGTCCTTCTTTGATCAAACGGAAATAATACATTGATCTATTTTAGCTACCTTTCTTATGGTCCATCAAGACAAGTATGTCATTAGTGTTATCAGGTTTAAGATGGAGAAAGTAAAACACAGAAATAATATAAAACCAACACTCCAAAAAGGATACCCAATCAAGTCTGTATATGCCCTCCTTGGGCAAGTAGTAAACAGACTGTTCTGGTTGAGTGGGAACTGACAGCATTTGGGAGAATCACAGATCCTCGGCTTTGATTCTGATTGAGTACTGAATATTCTCCAAAGCACAGACACAAGGCTTTCTGTACACCATTCCAATTGATTGAACTTGCAAAGCAGTATACTAGGCAAGAGATCTCCTCCCCACTCCCTTTAAAGATGAGAACAATGAGATTCAGAGAGACTGAGTAAATTGGCTAGGTTTAAGTCAATCAGATTCTCAATTTTAAACAATGAACACAAAAACCTGCTGATAATTGGAAGCTTTTATCTATGCAGATATGATAAGCGGTGCTTCTAAAGCTCGCCTTCTCTTTGATTAGCACAGGAGAGTGGCTCTTGTCACATCACCGGAGCACACTCTCTTCTCCAACACAGGACAGATGACCCCATATCATCACTGTCTCCCTCTTCCACTCCCACCTTCCTCGGGGCTGCTTTGGCCACTTTTCTGGATTTCTACATCCAATCAGCAAAGGCTTTCCCATTTCTCAAGTGCTTCTACTCCCTTAGTTTTCTTCTAATGCATCTGTTAATACAACAGGGTAAAGAGAGGAATCCTACTTTAAAACTCATCAGCTCTGTTCGCCCTCCCTCCCCCCGCCCCCAAATTCACACTTTCTTTGTCAGGAACTGTGTGCAATGAAATCATGTATTGTTATTTAAGAGACAGTAAAAGGTGACTCCAATCACTTTGCAAGATGAAAGGTTCTAGAGCACTTTGCCTAGCTGATATGTCATTTAGTACTAGAAACCATTCTGGGTTTTGACATAACTTTACAGAATGGAGAATCCTGACATCCATAATCATACATAAACATGATAATGGAAGGAGACAGGGGCCACAGACAACTTACTACTAATGTGGCATACCAGCTGTGTGGGTTCTGCCTATCTGCTTTCATGTAGATGAGACTCCTCAGAGGTCATGTGTTAAACACTTGATACCTTGATTGACACTACTGGAAGGTGCTAAGAATCTTAAGAACTCGGGATTATGGGCCATCTTCCCAACACTGGAGGCATATTCTTAAAGGTGATAGCAAGACTTTCATCTCTCTTTTCATCTGCTTCTTGGCTCTAGATACTCAAAGCCGATGAATATTGAATGGACGCTACAGAACCATAAAGCAAACTAAGCCTTTCCTATTTATGTTTTCTTTTTTTTTAATCTCAAGCATTTCACTATAATAACAAGAAGCTAACATAACATGCAAATCCTGTTTATGGGGGAAAAATCGAAAGCAAAAACAAACAAACAAAAAAACAAAACCAAAAACCTAAACCAAACAAAATCAAGAACAAAAAAATGGGGACTGAGGTCCACTGAGTTCTTTAATCCAACATAAAGGATAACTCTCCTTATCAGAGATCTGGGAAAACAAATCCGTAATTAATCAAAAAAAATCCCTAATTAATCAAAAAAAGAAAAGACATAGAACTTGGTCTTGTGTGAATGAACTTTCCTATTCTCACAAGCCTGAGTCTTCTCTGTCACATGTTCACAGTGGCGTTTATCACATTGCTATTTGTCAAGTCCTAGACAACAACATACCATGCAATTGAGGTTTTGTTACTCTCACATTCTTAGTGCTAACCTGACTTGACTTGAGGGATTAATCCAGTTAAAGGCAACAGCAGACAAACATCTCTAATAATAATTTAAACTTTGGATGTCATTTAGGATAAATAATAGGACATAATTTGGGTTTCACTCAAAAAACTTTAAAAAATTTCATAAAGAAGGCATGTGTACATGCTTTCGTAAAGAAAGCAGTTTTAAATTCATTCATTTATTTATTTGTTTAATAGACAAAATTTCTCTATATAGGCCAGGCTGGCCTAGAATACATGATCTTCCTGCCTCTGCCTCTGCCTCTCCAGTGCTAGGGTAGAGATGTATGCCACCATCCCTGCCTGGCTTTGTATGTACCCTTATTATATCATACAATACAAAATTTTGTAAGAAAGACTTACAAAGATAATTAACTATGATGTATCAACAATCTTCTATTACCGAGAAGTAATGAATAGTCTTGTACAGTAAAGCTTTGGGCATCAGAAATCCACAGTGATATAGCTCATAGAAGGTAAATCTGTGACATATATATATACTTCAGCCCCACCTCTAACATCTGCCCACCCAGAGGTTCTAGCTTAGCCTTGTCATGTACAGCAAATGAAGTCACTGTTTCCTTTCTATCTACAAATTCTTTAAATATTTGGAGACAAATATTGACAGGTTATTCAAACAAATGTGTGTGTGTGTGTGTGTGTGTGTGTGTGTGTGCTCGCACATGCCTATCACAGTTTCTTTATAGTATGAATGCTTTCAGATACAAAATAATGGTCCTGGGTAGCTCTGAACATTAATCCCGAATAGTTAAGAGGATGATCTGACAATCTCATGTATCTCAGCTGAATTTAAATTATCTTCCACCCTGCTTTCAGAGCTTAATTTGTGATACCAAACTGCCAATCCACCTACTTTAAAACCAACTAACTCAGTATGTCCACACACCTCCCACTGCGTCTTCTCGTTTCCCAGAATGTAGCACAGGGAAGAGTATGGGTAGCTTGGGTTGTGTTCTCAGAAGGCTCTGGAAATTACTGGAGCTTGTTAGCTGATATACAGACAGGTGGTGCCCTGGACAGATTTCATTTGACTTTTAAACATTTAAAACTGACCAGTACGATAAGCTGCTGAAGGCTAGTGATTCCACAAGCTAACTTAATAACCATCCATCTTCACACAACTTGGAATTTCAGCTCTTGTCAGAGAGCATCATCAAGGACTTTAAGGTCTTAATCTAACAGAGGAAATAAACTTAATTTGCAGCAAAACAATGACCACACCGTCTCCCTATGCTTGCTGAAAGAAACTAAGAAAATGTAACACACTGTGAAGTGATACTCAAGGCGACAGCATCATATCAGCAGCCAACACTTCTCTACAGAAACATAGTGGTTGTGTTTGCAAAAGGCCTAAGAGAAGATGAGCATAGTGACACACACCTGGAATCTTAGCAATTGGGTAGTTGAACAGGAAGATAATGAGTTTGAGACCAGTCTGAGCAATATATCAAAAGCTTTTTGAAAAAAAAAAAACAAACAAAAGAGTGAGTTCAATATATTGCTTTTGTTCATGTATGTCCATACATGTATGTATGTTAATCTTTGTTTATACATTGCCAACATTTCATGTATAATATTTGAAAGAAAAATTCCTAAATTGTGATTGCGAACATAGGCTTACTGAAATCCAAAATTTCTCATGTTCAGTTAAAAATTGAACTTCCATCTTGAAAAGGGTGTGTGTGTGTCAAAAACAGGTCTCAGGGGATAATTTCAAAGGCAATATCTCCATCTTGTGGGCATTCATGAGTCACTTATTTCACATCAGTTGCGCTGTGTTGCATTTTTAACATTTCTGGATCAAATGGTGTTGATGTGGATGGCAGTCTCTTATATTAACTACTGTAGGAGGACTCAGTAATAAATGATACAGGAGTTCTGTTTCCTAGACACTCACAGTGCAAGGGTAGACACACATGTACATACAAGAATCTAAAGAGAGAGAGAGACAAAACTTCATAGAGGACATAGGATTTAGCTAAGAATGTTAGACTGCCATAAGATGAACTTTGTTAGAATCTAAAAACAGAGTAGGCGAGAAGAGTGTTTTGGACCTTAATGTCTTTATTGGATTTAGCAAGTTAATATGAGTAGGACAAATATTCTAAACATTGCAATTAGCCTGAATTAAAACATGAAAATGGGCACTTTAGCCTCCTACTGATGATATAACTAATTTAATGCATACAAATTTATAAGATTGTCATTCTGCAGTTCAGATGCCCCACACAGGTATCAGTGAGCTATATCAAAGTATTCACAAGACTGATTTTTTCTTCCAGGAATCTCTAAGAGAATGACTATTTTCCTTGTCTTTTTCAGTTGTTGAAACTAGTTGCATACAATGAGGCAAAGCCCTTTCCACCATTCTCAAAGCCAGAGATGGTTGAATGGGAGGTTGAGGCTCCCTCACATCACTTCATACTCTTCTTCTCACACAGGAACATCTTCCTTTGTCTCCTATCTGCTTCCATGTTTTATGTTTAAAGGACCCTTGTGATTTCATTGGGCCCCTCTGAGTAATGTCTGCACTGCTGGCAAGATAAACTCAGCCCACTAGCATTCTCCATTCCAGGAGCAACTTTACTCACTTCTTATGGAGCTTGGGGCAGATTTGGGAGACTATTATTTTGTTTGTCATGATGAGTAGAAATAATATGTAGAGGATGGTAAGTACAAGGACACAAAGCCAAGAATCTAAGGGGAGATACAATCAGTTATGTGATGTCTGAGAGCTGACCATGGGTTCTCAAAATGGAGAACTATGACTTGACTTTGCAATAAAGGATATAACCCTGGCAGAATTATTACAGTAGATTAAAGGAGATATCTTCACTGAAGGTAATCAATTAGAAGATGATCAGAACCAGGTAATTATTCACATGTCCACACTCATTTGGCAATTTATTAAGGAAAAGTCAAGTGTAGAAAATGTTATTAAGGCAAGACTTTAACTCTTCAGGGTTCTAGAGGATGTAGGAGATTTTAATATACTCAAATCTCAATCATGGGAAAAGATGCCATTATCAGCACAGTATTGAGAACACAGTATTATCCAGATGGAGAGAAATGGTCAGCATAAAGATGAAGGTGGATTTACTTAAAATTATAGGAGCCAACAAGATCAACCAGGGAGACTAAATGAAATATGAAAGTAAACAGTCAAGTGTTGACCTTCAAAGGCTGCCTACATTTAAAGGGCAACTAAAGGGAGGGAGGAGATAATGATAAAGGCCAAGAGAATCAAAGATGACGAGGGACAAGAGAAAAACAAAGAAAGGAGGCTGGAGTTTAAATAAAGTCACAGAAGATCTACAATGCCCCCCATTACAAATATACTTGACGCCAAATGATACAGAAATTCAGCTCTACCAGAATTTTCTTCAATATGCAGCAATACCATACCCTTCTAGTACACAGGTCTGAAACTAACAGCATAGGGACCACTATCCATCTATTGTCTAATAAAGTGGCATGAGAAGACAGAAATCTGCATCTGACAAAGTTGTTACAAAAGCACTATAGTTGCCATCTTTGTGGGAAACTGCACATATTCCATCCACTGTCTAAGATCTTTATATTTAGTTACATAATCAAATGTGTTTTGAACATATACATTATCTACACACTTTTTAAGGTGATGAAGACTTCTCTATAGTCACATAGAGTTATCCTTACACAGGTTCTGTTGAGAATATCTGAAACATCCAGCCATCTCAAAGGGAATGTCTGATTTAAATCTTTCTAAAGAGACCTTCATGAAGCAGGTATCACTATCTTCTGGGAGCCCACATTCCCACAAGACAGGGAGCAGGAGGCAAAGCAAGTAGCCTGGCTGTAGGTGTTATGTCTTATCTCATGCTAAATAATAATCACCGCTTGATAAAATACATACTTTGACTTGCTACGGCCATGACACCCTGAATGTACTCCACCTCATCTGAAAAAGTGATGACTTCCAAAAAATAGTTTGATTTACACACTAGTTTCAGGGAATTTCCAGATTTAGATGAATGCTCATATTTACCTTCAACCTTTCTCTCCTATAACAAATTACTCAGAAGACTATAGATATACCAACAAATTAAATACATCCAGGAGCTCAGCAAGCAACACAGGAGGGATGTGCTCTGTGTGGCAGAAGTGGAACATTAGTTCATCCTATGGGAATAAGTCTGGCAAGAGAGAACAGACAAAAATGAATCTAGAGGTGCTATTAATCAGTATGTAAGTATACTGCTTCCAGGAACGAACATGTGTCAAGAGCACAGATCCAAGCTACATCTCATAGAGAGAGGTTTTCCAAGAGTTATATAAGAGCAGCCAGCATCCTGCTTCTTTAGGTAAGCACTGTTAATGAAAAATCCCTTTGAACTGTGAATCAGAGGCGGCCGCTACTCTAAAATGAGAGAATAAGAAGCTGAGTCCCAGATGACTGAAACCCAGAGGTGGAGATATACTAGCTCTTCCCTTGTGACGTTCTGAAATCCTTACCTGGGCATCCACACCAGGGTCAATGACCGCAAAAGCTCAAACTGTTTGTTCCATCTATTCTTCTGGGTGCACTGACTCTCCTAGGCTAGAGAAGACAAAGCATTTACCTTGGTACTACATTCCCTTTTCCTATTTGATAAAGATGATATTCAACTGCTGAGCATTTCAGGACAAATTATATAACTAATGAAGTAAATAAGTTTTAGAATTTTATCTTTTAGTAGATTTTAAATATTCTGATTGTAATTAGTGTTTTAAGTATACCATTTGTTTTGTTTTACAGAGTTTAGGATACATTCTTTAGTACTATAATTCAAAATCATATACCACTGGGTATCTTTCAAACTATAATTTAAATGTAGTAAAGATTTTTTCTAAATTTGGAAATCAGTCTAATATGTGTAATTTATAATATTGACCATATTTTAACTTTAATGTATGAGATTTACAAATATTACTCAAGTACCTAAGCATTTGTATTTGTTGAACAATTTTAAGAACTTAAAAAGAAAACACTATGTCAAATTTATAAGTGCACTTAAAAATACTGAAGCGATTTAATTAAGTAGGTTGATTAAAAAGAAAGAAAAACTCTTTAAAGTGATTGCTAAAGCTGCTAGGTTTAGTAAAAGAATAATTAGATTTGTAAATTGAATTTAAAGGCTTAAGAAAGAAATGGGTATTTGAGTTTGCAATTTTAATAAATTGAATATTAATATTCAAAATGAAAGTAGCCTTTAAATAATCTTTTCTAAGGACCAAAGCCACTTTTAAGGACATCAAAAAGCTCACACAGATAGCATGCAACTGCCCAGGGTGCATGTCTCCTCACCTATTATGAAAGGCTTGGATTAAAAGGCCTCCCAAATATTCCTACTTCTCAACTTCTGAAGGCTTTGCCTCACCTGCTGGGCAGTTTGGTAGTTCATAAGTCATTGGCCTTATTTTCAACCTTGTACATAAGGCAAGCTGGTCTAATTTTGATTATTATCATAGAACAATGACTATGACTTAGGCATATTGTTTTCTTGTGCGTGCCATCCATCCTTCTCCCGGAGAGGCTGATTCTCCAGGACTTAATGAAGGGGTGCTAGGATGCTGGGGCACTAATGAAGCAGTGTCAAGGTATCTCATCTTCACAAGAGTACGTGAAGAACACTATTTTCTTGTTTTCTGCTGCAATACTAAAGGGGACACAGGGACAATGTTCAAGGGCTGGGGTGCAAACACCTCTTCCCTAGCTGGACCACAATTGCTATTATTATGTGTTATCATCCATTAGTGGCCTATATATTGGATTTCTTCACCCTTTCTGGGTGATGAATGGCCTCCCACCAACTGCACACAAGTTCCCTGGTTTCTACTCCCAGAACTCTGCCAAATGTGACCCTATGCCTGTTCATCAGATGTTCACCAGATGATAGCATCAAAGTAAGAGAGCTTCAATACTCACAATGCAGGGGTATGGAATGTAAACCCAGATACGAAACTTCGTAAGAAAAGGCTCTTGTACCCACAGAACCAATGGACACGGGCTTTCCAAATAGTGCTGAACTCCTCACATACCCTACACATACACACACTAAAGGCCATAGCATAAGGAGCCTTTCTGTAGGCTCCATGTGTCAACACCATTCCAGCCTATATCTAGGCTTCTAGGCTCTCATATCCTCCACCATTTATGCTCAAAATTCAGTGCCACATAGAACAGTCTCTGGAACAATATAACCTTCATTTTCCTAAATGCAAACATGAAATAATAAAAAGTCAGGGATCCATTTATGAACTAATAAAACCATCCTGACTATTCTTCCTGTTTGGTTTTCCAAATAAATAGACAACTGGATGGACAAAGTCAGAAACCCATAAACAGAATGGTTCACTATTGATGTTGGTTAGGGCAAATGAGCCTCTAAATTTTCTGAAGGGCAGAAAGAGGGCAAATACATAGAATGGGGTACAGAAAAGGGAAAATCACACAGAAAGGGACAGGTGAGAAAATCACACACTAAGGGCCAGGCAACAAAAGCTGTCTCCACATGTATGCAAAGACTCTGAGCAGCTTAAGGATCTTTGGAGTACTAAGCATCACACTCTAAACAACATGGGGAAAGATGCAGGTCTGATAAATAAAACATAGCCTCAAAAAATCAATGAATAAAAATTAATTCAGGCTGCGGTTAGTAAGGTAGCCACTGCATACTACTGCACTTCCTCCGTTTAAAGCCTACCCACCCAGGGGATCTGGAGTAATTTGATGAAGACTTATGTGTTGCAGAGGTTTTGTGGTCCTGGTGTGATTTCAAGTTAACAAGTCCAGGTTTTACATTTCCTCTTACAGACTCTAGACTGATTCCTGATGGGGAGTTTGCTTTTGCCTACATTTCCACGAGGAATCCTGATGTTAAACTCCATTCTGGTGTTTCTCGAGCTGTCAAGAAAGTCTCCCTAAGGAGATGATAACCCCTTGTAGAGAAAGGAAGCCTGGGGAACTTTATAAAAAACATAATCCTTCCCTCTATATAGCTCAGCAAGCAACAGAGCCAAGAGCTGGTATCTCACAACCCAATTAATCTGATTATTTTTCTGGCACTAAATAAAATGTGATAACCTACGTTGGTAAATTTGGGCTCTGCGCATGTTAGAGTCAGCTTATTTTATTTACTTCTACTGTAAATGTTCAGATTATTTAGAGACTGAGTCTTCTATTCGAATGTGCTAGCTGACAACCCTGAGTGATCTACCTGTCCATTGGTGAGGAGCTGTAAGGTTAAAACTTGCAGCATGGAACCCTGCAGTTGAATTGTATTTATGTAAAGGCCACATCAGATCTAAAAATGAATAATGAGCCATGTTCATGCACATGTTTTTCAGCTATAGAAGGGTTGTCCGATGGCAGAAACCCAAGCTAAAAGTATATACAACAGCATGTTAGAAATCAAAACAGGAGGCTCATTAGTACAGCAGGAAGGGTCCAAATTTGAAACAAGATATTTCCCCGCTTGACAGGTAATACAAGCTGGAACCACCTTGCCTCATAACGAAGCCATGGTTTAAAAGCAAGAAACAAACAAACATGCCCTTCTCCTAATATGATGAATAATGTATTGGGACGGTGACGGGTTTGTAAGAATTGCATGAGAGATGGCGGGGGCCGTGATTCTTCTTAATTCTTTCCTGTCTGGTACATGCCACGACCTTCAGCCTTCTGATGTGAACATTTGGCCTCAAATGTCAAAAGCTTTAAGCACTCAGCCCTGCCAATTCAGTTGTGTACGATTGGATTCACCACATAGTCCAGAATTAATGTGTGTTCAGCAAGCAGTTACACTTCAGTAACATTTCAACATGAAAGAAAAAGTAGGGACAGAAATTTACAAATTGAAATGTTATTAGCCTGCTTTTCCTTTTTATTGACAATATTATCATGTCTTGTTAGAGGTTTAAGGTTGCTTTTTTTTTCTTCTCATGAAGCAGGGTCTCTTGTAGCCCAGGCTGACCTCAAGCTTGCCATGTAGTTGGGGAATAAAAATCAAACAAAATTAGCACCTCTACACATGCCTTCTCTCTTCTCATCCTGCACCCTTCAAAGACCTAGATAAATCAGTTATCAATACACAACTTGATAACTGGGCTAATCTATCAGCTCGAAAACAGCAGAACCACTCCCTTCCGGGTACACATGGTCGAGGAGGCAAAAAAGAAAGGGAGGAAAGGGGCACAAAAAATTTGGGTGGAAGGGAGTTGGACTTAATTTAAACAAGGAAAGGGCATGACTAGGAGCTAAGACAGAAGTAAGAATTCCTGATATGCTCCTGCACAGTAGAGTAACCCTACAAATGATTAGACAGTGCTTCACAAAAGCTACAATTGTGAATGATTTTGCCATCAGTAGTGATGTTTGAGCTGCCAGATAGATTTAAGCTCATTAGATAACATACATATATTGAAAAATCACAGCAAATGCCAACAGTATGTGTAATTTTTAATTTGTTTTGTGCCAATTAAAATAAATCAGTTTTTAAGTGAGGAAAAGTTATAACGTGAGCTGAGGAGATGACTCTACTGACAAGGGCCGTGGCTTTGTTTCCAGAGGACTGAAATTCAGTTCCCAGTACCCACGTGGAGAATTATAACCACCTGTAACTCCAGTTTCGGGACTCTCATGCTCTTCTTCTCTCCACAGGTAGACACACAGACATACACACATGCAGAATGGCCATACACATTAAATAAAAATAATGAATCAAAAACACTACAGTGTTACTTATTTAGATAAGAAGTATTACAAAATCTTCAAATAATGAAGTATACATAGGACACTGCTCTTGAAAAGGCTTCTGGCCCCACAGTATTACACTGTTTTCCTTTGGGCCACCTCTCTGACCTTAGATGTATACCATGTACTTCCCATATCTGTGGGATCAGCTCTTGATGCACCTGTTTTCAACCATCTGGCAGGCTATCTCACAAATGCAGCTCTGTGTTTTTCCTTACTGACATAACTGAGAGCTTTCCACGCCAGTCTTATTCTGTTCCTTGCTTTCCTTTAGATGCTATTATTTAAAGATTCTGTGTTATGGTAAACAGGGACTGAGTCCTAGAGTCAACAGGTCAGTGCCAGTGGCTCCAGAAAATTATAACACTATTTCAACTACCCTGCATGGTGAAAGGGTCATCATTGGTGCTCTTCAATGGAGCATGGCTCAGCAATCATTTGTACTGACTTAGAGAAGGCATTACTGGGCCCATTATAAATTAGGGAAAGACAGTGGTAGGTTTTTCTGGGCCAGAAAGCATAGTGTAGCCATATGGCAAGAGAGATTCTTCTTCCTCAATGGAAGACGCACATTGTTTGAGTCAAAGTGCAGGTCTGCATTGCCACTTTGTAGAAAGTGAACATTGTTCTACAGCAACCGTCCCAAAGATTGACTCTCAGTTCACTGCAGATCAGCTCGTTCTGTAATGGTGTTGCACGCTCTGTGTCGCAGAGACATGAGTAGGCTTCAGGAAAACTTGCTGAGGAGCTTTCAGAAAGTGTTTGGATTAGCTTAGATTCTGCGAGAGTTTCCATAGCATGGCGTTATTTTAATTATCTTCACCATTCAGAAGTGGCCATGGAGCAATGCAGTCAATGGTTTACCATGACGAAGGGGAGACTAAAGGAGACCCAGTTAGTGTCCTCCCCTAAGGGGTTCAGGAGATAGAAATCTGGAAGTTCACAAAAACAACAGTGAACTATGCTCAGTGTATCTTGCTTGTTAATATTGGACATTTTGACACTCTCTTAATTTTTCCCTAACTAATTCAGAACGAGGCACCATGTACATGCATGCAAGTTACAGCCAACTCAAAAGGGCATCATATCCTCATAACATGAATGACTCATGGTCCAATCATAATGGAACTTAGTAATAACTCAGAACTTGTCAGAACTACCAAGGTGTTTTTACCTTACCTTGGAAAGGACAAATGCTACGACTAAAAATTCACACTAGATACAGACAGATCTTACTCACTGCCACTATATTGAGATAGAGAGGGAAAATAATAAAGTGATTAATTGATCACATTTAAATATTTAAGATGTTAAGCTTTAGATTTGAAGCCTCTATTATGACAATTAAGAAAAAACTTTCACACATCATGATTCCAAAGAATCTTTCTAATCTTATTTGGGATCGGAAGACGTCAATTAACTAATAATTTTTAATGTTAAGTAAATGACATGGAAAGAAACAGGTAAGAACCACATGCCAGTCATTTTACAGGCAAACTTAATTTCCAAATCAACCCTAATAAATGGCAGGTGTTAATGTTGTTATCCCAACAGTAGAATGGGAAAATGAGGCCCCATCAGAGAAATTAAGAAACTTTATCAAGGACACATTTTAATAAGTATCTGTATAAAAACCAAGGCCATGTGCAAATTTATTACAAGCAATATTGCCAGAGATATTCCATGTATTACTTAAGGGTGATATGTTACTTTAGTGGATATTATAGCAAAGGGCAAAGGGCAGTTAATTTTTTTTGTTTGTTTGTTTGTCTAATTCAACCACTAGTCCTTAGTTCTGGAGCCCTGGAGAATCTTGGCTTTGGTACAATCTAAAGCACTTAAACCTAGAACTGGAAGGCTTCAACCTAAGCCTCCATATGATCCAGAATGTTTATGTCTAGAGACTTACTGAAGACAAAGTCACTCTGACTAGCTCCTTAACTCAAACCTGTACTGAACTCAAACTCATCTCCAAGCTGCGAGTTCAAAATGACCTGAATGGATTGACTATTTCTCACCAAACTTTTGGCTCTGGCTGATTCTCTGACTGCCTCAGACTAAGCTTTTCTGCTCTGGCTTCAAATTGACTCACTCTTCCTGTATGATATTGACTTTCTCTGCCAAACTGCCTCTGTTTCTTTCCTCAGTCAGAATGCCTCATCTTCTTTGTGTTTTGTTCTCTGCCTCACTCTCTGAGCTGAGAGCCTGCTTTTATAGCATGAGAGTTGTGTGTGTCCTCATGCTGAATCACTCTGCTAAATCTTCCTCTGATTCCTCACTTTGCCTGCCATTCATGCTCTTTTATCTCACATGTCACTACCTGTCTGACACTGACTCTTTTTGAGTTCTGCTTCCTGTCTCCTAAGTGGTGGGATTAAAATGTGCACCACCACTGCCTTCTGAATACTGGGATTAAAGGTATGTACTACCATTGCTTTCTGAATACTGGGATTAAAGGTGTGTATCAACATTTTTTCTACTCTAGAGCAGTCATGCTGTTGAATTAAAGGTTTAAATAATTCTCTACAGGATATGATCATATAATTACTTGGAAAGTGGCTCAGCACCCATCCCTTAAAATATGCTTGCGTAGTCCTTTCCTACCAAAGCAAAACACATCACCAAAGGAGCACATCATAAGGCACACAGTCCTTTATAACAAAGCAAGGTATATCAACATTTATTTAGCTTGTAACCTTTAATACATACTCTTTCAAATAGGTCACTTACCTCCACAACTTCTACACCCTCACAGCATCATGGTCATGTGGCCCTGCTTTATCTCATCCCACTGGTCCTTCTGTGAAAAGTGATACTAAGATAAAGCACATTGAAAGAAAAACTTTCTGGTAGAACGGTAACACCCTTTCTCTCAAGGCTTTTTTTCTTTCTGAGGAAATAATGCCAGTGGAGAGGTAAAATGTAGGATGTGCATCCACAATGAGGAAATCATTCTATCCAGGTCCATGAGCAGTCTGTGGATTCCTCTGTAACTGCTGTCTGGGTCTCAGAGGCTGGGCCCACTACCCAATAGACTAAGATAGGATTCTCCATAAATGCCAATTCTCAACTCTACCCAACATTTTATGTCAGGAATGCTGGAGGTGGGATACTGCTATCTGTATTTTAACAAGCCTTTCAGATATCTGATATACTTTCAAATTTGAGACCCCCGCAAAGAGAACATTTTAGCAACTCAGATACTATGCAAGAAAGAGAGGCTACATGCTACTGAAATTCCAGGGAATGTTCTAATGAAATCCATTCTAAAATGTAGAAGTAGAAGCATGCTTGTCCTTTTCGATAAATAGACAATTTTACGTAACATAAAAGAAAATGTCCTTATAAGGCAGAATGATAAATCTAACCAGTTTCACATAGTGCAACACAAAACAAAAGCAAAAAAAAAAAAAAGGGTATCAAAAGTTACAAAGTGAAAAATACCTTTTATTCTGTGCATTTATTTCTCATTGGCCACACTCTACATGTGTACGACATTAAAATAGCTACTTCTCACTGAAGCATTTATAAGTATATCTACAATACAGCCATTTTATATCTGGAAGCAGCACAATGCAACTAACGAAGAGAAGATGGCAGGCTGATACATCACATGTCCTGTCCTACTTCTATGGTGATTTTCCCCCTGCAACAAACCTAAAGTATCCACAGAGCATAAAAATGTGCTTCCGCTGTACTGTCGATAACCTGAGTACAAGAAGTAAGCCTTGTTTTCTAGATAAAAGAGGGAGACACATAACAAGGGATACTTTCATCTGAGATCCAAATGTGGACTTACAAGTAGCTTTTAGAGAATTTTTCCTGGGTCAGGAAAGCAAGTAGAAAAGGACCAACAATCCCTACCAGAGAGGGACACAGAAAGCATTTTCCTCTGTCCTCTTAGGATACTTGAATTGGGTCTGCAAATAAAACTCAAGGATCAGCACTAGGAAAAACACACAGTGTTTACTGTTTTCAACTTTTATGTGCAATGTGGGGGGAAAAGAAAGCTCGGAGAAGCAGTTAAGTTTGAGAGTTGATATAGCATTTTAACAAAGGGCAATGCACTGTGGAAAAATGAGTAGACAGAGAAAATGGGGTTGGCCTCTGAGGGGCAGAAACCTATAGGAAGATAAACACATGAGAAACTAATAGGTGATAGGGTTATTATCATGGAGACCATTAGCACAGACTCAACACTAGACCTGGCTCCCATCTCCTGTGATAGGACTTTTTCTTCTAATGCAATAGAGGGAGGAACACACCTTCAAAAAGCATAATTTAAAGGTTTTATGGGAGAAAGAGGGCAAGAGCTATTTTTCTGTTTACTTTTCCTCAATCACTTTCAGTGCAAACGAATCCTTACGCTGAGATGGTCCACTAGGGCATGGTCCGCTCTAATCCCATTTCCAGATGCTCCGGACATTCTCCTCCAATGTGTTCCTGTGTATGAAGGTCTGCAATCCCCTACCCCCAGCTGACCACTTCGAGAGCAATTACCCAACTAGCAGCACTGTCTTTGCATTTCCAACAAGGAGTAACTGAGGGCAAAGAAGGAAGGTGTCTGAATGGAAGCCCATATTGCACATAACAAAGTGAGGACTCCTGGATCCAAGTTCAGTTGGTAATAAGATGAACCAGGCAACCAACGCAAAGCAGTCTAGTAATCACTATCTTACACTGCTTTCTATCCTTCTGATTCCATTCTGTCATTAGAAGTAATAGGAAAAAGAAAAAAGGAGGGCTCAGAAAAATCCAAGCCAGCCATTTTTACCAAGTGTAGGCAGAAGGTTAATTTTGCACCAGAGCTAAAGGAAGATGAGGAATGTCCTGGTAGGCAGGAGAGTGGGAGGGTGGCAGATGTCTTACTCTGCCTTTTAGAAACACATGTTTCAGAGTAGAGTCCTGAATCTCTACCCCTTCAAGATAAAAGGCAGCCAAGAGGTCTGCAAGGAGTGAGTGCAGATAAACACGGAACTGGGCCAAACAGCAATTAGGAGAAAAATTAACAGAAAATGCCAGAGGACTTTAGCCTCTTTTTTTTTTTCTCTCCGCTCCCTTGATATCACATTTAGAAATAAATGTTAAAGAAACAAAATCATCCCGTGATTTGCTAACATCTTGCCTACTTTTCCGATTATGTAGTCATACTGGCATACATATCAATGCTTGCCACAAACTGCCACAACTCAGATTGCTATCACCAGGGTATACCACAAGCTTAAAGTCTCTCAAGAAATGCTACAGACTTTCAAATTAAATTTGCCTTAGATTTCCTTTTTAGCAGAGCTACTTTTGAAGGCCCTTAAAATACAATGCGTTTGCACATAAATCCTAAGTCTCCATTTGACGGAATTTGGTGTGCAGATGGGCAAACTCATAATGACTGAAAAAGAACTGCAGGATTCTGGGATGATAATTCACTATCATCAGTGCTACAGAATGCCACAGTAACAGGGACAGAAATTCCCAGGTTAGAAAAAGCAACAACAAAACCCAAGAAATAAAATACTTCATCTTTGTGCCATTCAAGGCCAGATAGCAAACAGATTCTCCTACTTTCCAATGAAGATATTGGCTTTTCAAAAAGGTGGCTGTGGATAATCCACTGATTTTTGAGTTCATGTTCAAGTCAGAAGCCTGCAGGATAAATGCATTAGTTAATTTCCCACTATCACACACACTAAACAGCTTTTTTTTTTAACCCTACATATCAATTTGTACTAATACTAAAGGACCCAGCAGTAAAAAGATATGGAAATATTCAAAGTAAACTAATGCATCCTGAAGCTCCTGGATCAGAATACTAATGCCTTCATCTAAGAGGCCATAAGTCTGTTATCTTTCCATCAGAAACCTTTCACATGAGTCCATTTGGACAATAAATACCTGTGGCTCAGGAACAGTCAGTAATATCCATTTATTTCTTGATGTGATGTCGTTCTTTGTCTGCATGTGTTGTGAAAATTCATCAGTAATGGTGATTTTGTGCCTTAAATCAATGGATTCAGAGAAAGCCTTTATGTCTGTGTCCTTTTGTGGCTACATTATGGTAACTAGGAGAGCAACCTGTGTGCCGAGTGCTTGATAATGGAAGACATTAGAATTTTCTTCTCTGTGCATGCATATACTAATGCACAGGTTTAACTGATGTGCATGGTTCCCACAATGTTGAATCACATACCAACCCATTAAATATTTATTGATTATGATGAACTAGACACAAAAAACACTACACTGTGTTTTGCGAACACTACACTGAGTATCCAAAGGTTTTGCACACTTGGTAGAGAACTCACTACATATGGAAAACCCACTTATGACTCCTTTAATTAGGCCAATGATATAAACTACCATTCCTTTTTGGGGGAGGGCTGCAAAGTAAGAAGGGTACAGGCATCATCTGAAGTGTTCGGGACTTCACGAAACAAAGACACACTTTAGTGTTGCATGAAGTAAATTTCCAAACCAGAGACTTCAGTTTCCCTCTTCAAATACCCAGGGTACATGAAGTTGAGATGAGAAATCGACCTAGAGAGAGCAAAGACACAAACCCTAAGGAGATGGAGAGCAACAAGTATGAGTTAAAACTATCTCTATTTAGTAATGGGACAAATTCAGCTGATCTGGACCAAGACTTCTTGGTACAAGAATATAAAACCAGAGCTTTGGCATAGGACATGTTTGCCCATTAAAACTCCTTCATGATTATGGTCAAATTCTTAGCTCAAGGAGTACTTGCTATGTGACCTTGGGCAGGTCATTTTCCTTCTCGGTACTTGGTTCTTCACTTGTAACACTGGGATAATAGTATCCACCAGTTTGGACTATTTTAGTGACTAAATGTGCCAAATGCATATAAAAAGGTTCAAAACATGCCTGATGCACAATAACTATTTTATGAGGTTTTGCTAATACATGAACTAGTCACTTATACTTCTAATCAGGTAACTAAATCTTATAATAGGTTATTAGTTTCTTACTTTTATGAAAGGCAAGTTGTGTTCAGAAAGTACTGAGATAATCATGTATTCCATGAGCAACATATACCTTCCAGAAAAGGGAGATAATAATAGCACCTGTGTTATAAGGTGCAGAAAATAAATTACCAAGCATGAGATATGCTTAAAAACAATATTGCTTTCCCCAAATTCTAAGCTAAAAAAAAAAAAAAGTGAGTCCAGGACTGGAGAGATGTCTCAGGGGTCTCCTGCATCACAAGCATGAGTATCTTTGCTCAGATTCCAGCCCCCACATAAAAGCCAACTATGGTGGTATGCATGTGCAACCCTAACACTGCAGAGGGGTGGGCAAAGACAGGCAGAAGACAGGGGTTTATTGGCATGCAGTCTAGCTGAAACAGTCAACTCCATGCTCAGAGAGAGACTGAATCTCACAACACAAGGAGGAAAACAATTGAGGAAGACAGACTAACATCAACCTCTGGCCCGCACATGCTCTTACATGGGCAGCCACAACTCCACTCAAAAACACGTGCATACATGTGTAATCTACCAACAAATTCAATCCAGATATTATACCTAGATTAATACTATGAACGTATCACAATAAATGTTTTAGTGTGCATACTAGGAAAACACAGGTAAGCACATGGTTGGTTATATCACTAAGGAATACTTTCTGAGTTGATTCTGAAGATAGCATAAACCACACACTGAGAAAGGTGTAGGATAATTTACTAAGTAAATCTTTCAATGTATTTTAAGCAAGTTACATTTGTATTTTCTCTCCTTGAGGAGTTTAGCATTTGGCCAGTGTTCACGGATTGTATAATATAAACAACCAAAATGCTTCACTGTATATTCAGTATGTGTGTTGTGTGTGTGTATGTGTGTTGCTAATGGATAAATGCCTTGTTGACCAATTCCCTGTGATGTGAACATCAAAATGTATCCCCAAACCTCTTCCTATACTAGGCTACACAGTCTGTTGTTCCTACCCCATGGACTTGTATCACCTCCCTATACCAAATATCATATACTATAGCAACATGTCGGAAATGACCTGAATATCTAAACATAGTTAAACCTAGAAAAGGACTGGTAAAAACACAACAACAACAATACCAAAACCCTAGGCAATGAGAAGCTTTCAGCTCTAGACCAGACAGGAACACTGTTATTATTCAGCCCTTTGATGATCAAAATGCCACACAATACATGAGAAACATTCCAGAATTGTAGACAACCGGTGTGTAGTTGCACAGTGAAAACAAAGGTCATATCCTGGCCAGTAGCCCAATTTTGTCAGATCAAGAGACCAGCTCATTCTCAGAAGAGAGGCTCCTGAAGAAACTCAAACATACTAAAATAATATGTGCAAATAAAGGCCCGACGTTAAGGTTGGCAAAGTAGAAGAGACTACAGTTTATGGAGTTTTTTACATAATAGACTACCCCAAATAATAAAAAATAACAACATTCTGGCATAAAGGGATTGAAAATACTCAAATGAAATTCTAAGCTCTTAATTTACAGGATACATGAGAACAGGAACAAAGCATGTTTTGCTTACTGATTTGTCCAAATTTGCACACGATAAATTCTCTTGTTATCGAACACCAAATATGGAATATTCAAGGTGTTCTGAGCTCACAGGCCATGGGGACAGACAGCCTGAGCAGCTCCAATTATTTCACGAGTGAGTTGGTAACCGTATTGACTCCTGCATAATTTCAGTCCCAGATCAGAGTAGATAGGAAGTATGCCAGAAGAACAGTCTTAGGTGAGGGAGAAAAATAGGATTATAGATAAATGTAAGGCTTGGGAAAGGAACTCTGAGCAGTTCAACTGAGTACTCAGCAACCTGAAAGATGACAACCTTGTGTTGACATGATATGTGATGGAAAATACGAACCCTGGACTGAACATGAAAAGAGCTCCTGGGGCACCACTGAGGTATGCTGAGGAGAAGGTGCAAGGAAGTAGGGGATTAAGCCTGCCATCACTCCAGATGCTCTGAAGGAGCTGGGTGAACAAGGGGTAGTAACCTAATGTGCCAGTGACTTCAAAGAGTTTGATCCAAGTGTCATCTATGTGATTAGAATACCCAATGTTTAATACTGGTAAGTTGCTATTGTTTAGCTTTTCTGTAGTGACATTTGTCATCATCAGTTTTTAAGCAATTTAAATAACCCCTTCTTTAATAAATATTTTCCTCAAGACAAACTTAAAAGCACTCTTTCCAAGCGTGTTTCAGGCCCTAGGTTTGATCCCATACACATTTAAATTTCTTAGCAATAAGAAACCAACACACTGGATCCCCAAACTCTATTGGTCAAAAAAACATGTGCACTAACAATTATGTGTACTAACAATTGCATAAAAACACGTGTACAGCAATCTGGACTGGTGAGTGGTGACAACACGGTGTTGGTGACAGGAGTAACTAGAATTTCTGAAGCTCACGCCTCTACCCACCCCCTTCCATTTTAAATGTAAATTTTAATGTCAGGCCACCATAGTCATTAAAATATATTGTTATCTAATAGATGTCAAAACGTTTTGCTGCTGCTGGTCAAATATTACGTCAGAGGCAAAAGGGAAAATAGGAAGCTCTAGGAAATTTTGCAGGAGATAAAAAAAAAATAAGAGGACATTTTCAAGAACAACTTCAGAGCATTCAGCAGGAAAAACAAAGTACTATTTCCTGGTAGAACAAATATCTGCATACAGTTCCCCTGTAACAGGCTCCCCAATAGTACTGTACCAGGCAGTGGCAACAGAAAATAGTCAGGGAAAAAACCAGTGCTAGTTTCCTCTAAAAGTCTCCAGCATTATATGACTGGAAGAATGAATAACAAATGTCCTAAGGTAATTTTTCTCTACCTGCGATCTGCCTTCCTGTGAGATCCACAAGGCAGCTCACCTAAATGATGCACAGTGGTAACACAAACTGGCAACGTATTGGCACTATTGCTTATGAGGCACGCGTTTAAGCACTTTAAATGCCATTTAAGTCTGTGAATATCTCCTAGAAAAAAGTTAATCTCGCTAGCCTGTGGTAGAAGAGGTAACAGGTCAATTTTAATGAAGGACAGAAAGATAATGCCTAATAGTAGAAAGATAGAAACAAGGGTTCAATGCCAGTGCTCACCAGGGACAGTGCCTTTGATACACTGGTAATCATGTGGTGATCAGAAGAGCTCAGCTAGAGATGCAGCTCTCTTACCAACTAGTGGTTTGCTCACTAGCAAACCACAGCCTCAATAAATGGACCATTCTTCATGTATAAATATGGATATGCAAAAGACACACAGTTTATGGACTCTGATTCAGTAGGCACTTAGTATGCATTCATAGATTTGGTGATATGCACTTACTATGTTATCGAGATAGTACATGGCACTAAATAGCCTTTCCAGTTCTTTGCTATGTGACTTTAGGCATCTTTTTCACTTCTGTGCTACTGTGAAAAGTAAGTCTAGCTACTCTGTAGAATTTATTCATATTAAATGAGCTTGTACAGAAAACACAACAGTGACACAAAACATCTGTACCATCGTGTTTGTTCTCAGTTCTGTGGATAATGGCAAGAATAGATGATGCAGTCATGAGAGATGCTGTGCTCAGTGTAATATAGAGCGTCTGTGTTCCAAAGAGTATCTGTGTGAAAGTACAAGAGAAACCTGCTCATGAAATCATAAAAGCAGCACGAATAGAGATAGGTTCCCATTTCCTCCAAAGGAGACAATCACAGGCCGCTGTGACCAGCCGAGGGAAAAGACTGGGGATAAATGGACCACTGCAGTCATCATTTCAGGCTACAAGCACCTGATATGTCGGATTTCCTCTATGATACTATGGATTTAAATATTCAAGAGCAGCACTAACATCTTTGGAATTTACAATGTGAAAAGATGACCCGGAACTAGAAACTATGAAGAAGTTAAAGTCTGGATGTCAAGGCAAGTTTAAGGACAGCCATGTAACAGGCCTTACACAACAGATTGAACCATACTTGATAATTCCACTAAGATCTTTCAAAGACTTGAAAGGAATAATGGAATTAGAGAATAAATGACAGTAGGTTAATGTTATAGTTGGGTTTTTCTTCAGTACTGAAAAATTGAATCTATGTCTAGCGTCAAATAAATTCAGCAGCGGTTATAAAAGTTAAGTATAAGAAATTAAATTCATGGAGTAGCTACATGAAGTGCTAAGTAAATTTGTATTTGATTTTGAGTAGTAGGTTCTTTTAAGGTAAACATAGTGTATTATGTGAATTACATTTCAATGTTTGACATAAAACTTTAAGACTTTTCAAATATAATAAACTCCACATACAACTAAAACTTCTATGAACTGGATGCAGGAAAATAGTTTAGGATAACCAAGAAAAAGAAACCAAAATATCATTCACAATTTTGAAACTAAACACAAGCAAATTATAAAATAGCAATTGCAGTGGCTACTACAAATTAGACTTTTGTCTTCAGGCTCTCATGTATTCTGTAAATTTTCTAAATCAGCCTTTGACTACTTTTAAGAGATGACTCAAGAAGTAAGAAGTACTAAGTAAGAAGACTTGAAGCAGTTACAGCTAAGGGAAGGTGGGGGAGGGGCTCATGCATCCTTGTGTATCACAGTTCCCCAGGATAAGCTGCTGGGTTCCACCATACACTTTCTCTTTCCATTCAACTGGCTGCTGGGTGACTCTACAGAAAGAACAAATTGGATTTTCTCTCTGAGGTGAAGTGTTTAAAGCCCCAGTGGAAAATAATTCTCCCCCTGAGAATTCAGAACTAAGAAATGTTTCAGGAGTTCAAGGAAAATTTTGAGACCTAAAAATTTCTGCTGACTTCCTGGGGTCCAAACTACAGGGCAACAGATAGAACCATGGGCTCCACCGTTCCACTGTTTCAAGTGTGTAAAGTAGTCTACTACTAAGCTTTCCTTTCTCCATCTGCAAAGTAGAAAATAGTAAAGGCAAACAGTACTATCTACTCCCTCAAGACTAATACAACACTTAAAAGAATTAACATTAGTAAAGAACTCAGAACAGCACTTACTTCCTAGTAAATATACACTATTATTTTGGCAAGAACAAGAAGCTAGCACCGTTCATATTTCACTAAAAACGTCAAATTACAGTGGGAATATTTTTGCCACATTTTGAAACCTATAGCTGTGAATATGTTAAGTCTTGTTTAATTCTTTGGTAATTATTTGTCACAAAGTCTTTACAAACCTCAAAATAGAATTCTGCGATCAGTGAAGGATAAAGAATATGGCAGGAAAGAAAGGGCCGCCTAGTTATAATTAGGCAGTGACAGGAGAGATGGGAATGGAGTGTGGTGCCCCCTGCAGCAAACAGAAGGCATCATACGGATTGAGGAATACACCACCTGGCCAAAGGAAATATGTTACTGGTACATGATAAAAGTTTACTTTGGGGTGAACAAACAACATGGCCTATAGGGAAAGAAATGCTATACTTTATTATCCAAACTTAAACACATTGGAAATAGAGCAAAGAAGGTGCTACAAACAATTGCAATGTGTCAAAGGGCAAAAGTGATTAAGTTTTATTTGCAGTTTTCCTCCTTTGAAGTATCAAAATAATTAAATAAATAATTTCCTTCCCAATGATCAACAGAGGGAAGTCTTATGAGAACTTTGGGATTCTGGTACTGTTAGGAAATGATAAACCAAAGTTCACAGAAAAGAGGCTTTACTGTCAGGGTCCCCATTCAGAGTTCCTGGAAGAGCCTACAGATGCTAACAACAGCCTGTATCCATATGCTTTCAAGTTACTGCTGTCATTCCACTTCCCCAGGCTAGGAATGCATAAGGCAAGAGTTTCTTGCTTGTGTTTTGATTTCTGAAGATTAATGAATTTGGAAAAGTATAAGATTAGAGTTTATGTAATCATGCCATACAAATACACACATGCATGTATATATGCAAATAGACACATGCACATTCACTTAAATGCATGCAGACACTTCATCAATGTAGTCCTCATAAAGGAAAAAATGAGGTTCTTCAATAAAATCTAGAAAGAAACACCTACAGTAATGGGGAGATACCCTAGAAAGCAAGCTTTAAATGTTCAGCATGATATTAGCTAGAACATGTTTTCAATCTGAAACTGCTCAGCCGCCGACCATGAAGGAAGAATTAGTTAGAACAGAGCTGCACTGCAGCAGAGAAGAATTGGTAGCGAGGAAACTGATGGTGCTTTAGTCATGATTCCAAGTTTAGCTATTCTCTGTCTGGAAATTACTGTGCAAGATGGGTAAAAAACTGTTCCTTTCAAATGCCTTTTAAAATTAAATGAATAATGATAAACAGAATTATTCTATTATTCCCTATCACATATTTTTATAAAACTGCATTTACTAAATGAATGATAAGCAAGACCAAAAAAATACATTTCTACAGGCTGGAGAATGTAACTAAGTAGTTAGAAAGCAAGAAAAAAGCTATAGATTCAATCCCCAGGAACATTTCCATTGACAAAAGTGACACAATATGTAATATCAGCACTTGAGAGGTCAGCAGAAGGATTATATATTCAAGATCATCTTTAGTGATACAGGAGATTTGAAGCTAGTCCAGGCTAAAGACTCTGTCTCACCCACCCAACCAACCAACCAACCAATCAATCATTAGGAAAGTGATAATTTTTTATATCTCTCTTTTAAGAAAGCTTACATATAGAAGACAATTTCTAGTTTTATTATTGTTATAAGATAAGCAAATTATTTTGCAACATACCTCATTCAGATGTAGTTACATATTAAGCTTTATATGATAATCAAATTATACATTATATTTCAGAGATTGATTTTATGACAAATCAGGCCTCCAAGGAAGTTTATGAAAGTTCATTTATTAAAAATTAAAACCTCACACTTATAGTTACAGCTTTTTTAAATGAGCATTCTTTGTAGTATGAAGCAATGACCATCAGTTGACAGATACCTGAAAGAGAAATCACACAGACCAGAACTAAATACTCAGTAGGTTCCAACTCGAAATCAGAATCTACCTCTGGATAATCAAGACAGAACCAAACCCATTAACATCACTTGCATCAAGCTGTATCAAGATGAAGTCCACACATGCATTTGGTGCCTACGGTGTGCATTTGTATTACATCTCCTTTACCAGTTCCCATTTCTTCCTCTCTTACCATACACGCTTCTGTAGTTGGCTAGTGCTTCCCAACAAAGACATAATGCAATTCCTGACTCTCCTGTTCATCAGTTTGATGCTCCTTCCTAGACACTGAACTCACTGTCACACACATCAAACTATCTCAGTGCCACAGAATTATCTCTGTACTCCAACACAGCACACTCGGTAGTATATATTCGTGTGGTTTTCAAAAGAATATCATGCTTGTTCAACAGGTGCACTGGAACCATCCTGAAAAAGCTCAGGAGATACAGTTTAAATAGCCACAGACACATGCATACAAAGTTATGCTACCTCTAAATCTGAAGGGAGGACATCATCCTTCCCAAACACATTGGTTCTCATCTCTCAATAGTATCATGATGTTTGTAACTTATCATCAATTATATTTAAGCACAATCAGATGTGTATGGCATGTATATGTGTGTATTAACAGGAGATCATGAGCTTTAATCTGTAAAAATAGGCAATTCCTTGCCTGGATTGTGTGGGCCCAGAGAGCTTCAGAAGTTAGACCTTTTCAAGTATACCTGAACACCAAGTTGAGCACTCCTAACCCAAAAACCTATCATGAACTACACTGGACAAGGGACTTATTCTTTCTTCAACACAAATTCTGTCCTGTACAGACTGATCAATCAGCATCTTCTTACTGATCTCTTCATGTTACATTAAACCCAAATGGCTGCCACATCCCCTGCCTTTGTTCTATATTACACTAAACGCATGTCAGTCATCAGCATCCACCCTCAAAGCCCTGGCCTAGGTCCAACCACTATTCTTCTCTAATAATATCCTAACTCTTATTTTTTACCGGGACATTCCAAATTTCACAACCCTTAAAACCCCCAAAAATGCGTGGAGAAAGGACTGAAGAACTCCCAGTGAAATGACAGTACTGAGAAACAACTGATAGGCCTTGGATCCAGCATTATGGATTTTAAGTCAAGGCTTACTTATAGAAAAATCCAAATAACCACGAGAAAGTAGATGTGACACCAGCAGGAGACCTAATATCCCAAAGATTTGCAATATTCTATAAAAGCCAAACTTCATTAAAAGGGAGGCTCCTGTAAACAACCCTTAATGAAGCCTGTAAAATCTGAGTCCCAACAAATCCTAGAACTTTACAGGTTAGTCATGGAGCTAGGATCATCATGGACATCACCAATCGATACACATAAAATATAGGAGTCAGAAACAATATTAGTTGGATAAAAATGGCACCTACTAATCAATGAAACTACGCAAATTAATTTGTGACAAATGTTTTCTCCTTAGAGCTTTGAAGGGAAGATAAAAGTTGCCCAGAGCCACTGGTGTTAGCACAGCATGCCCATATGCATTAAAATTCCTTATCAAAAACAAAGGACAGGAGAGATCAAGGGAGGCTTAGGGGAAGGCAATGAAGCAAAAAGGTTTGCCTCAAACTTAGGCAGAATCTTGATTCACAAAGGGACCAAATCTATTAGGAAAGTACTCCTAGATACAGGAGCTATTTGTCTTGTTGACTTAGTACTCAAAAGTTTCAAAGAGATTCCAATAGAGAACACACACACACACACACACTCTACCTTAAAATCCCTGCCCCACCCCCTAAAGCAGTCCTCCTGAGAAGCTGCCAGAGTAGATGTATTCTCTGAAAGACACAGGCAGACTGGCTTTGGAAGAATGCACTTACTAACAGTGATTTGTGCTCCCGCGATGCGCTCCGATGGTGCACTGGGGACTTTCAAATGAGAACATCAACACACATCCAGAGGGCTTTTAGGATCTCAGATAAGCCCAGATCGAGATGGGGAGTTTCTTACCTATAAAGAAGTATTTCTCCACAACAAAAGGATGTAGTTAGTTAGAGCCCCCAGGGGCTCACTGCTAAGGCTCAGCAGCACAGGTCACCAGAGTGATAAAGTTGAACTCGAGGACAACTTTGGAAAGAAACATTTAGGCCTGCTGGAGGGCACTGGATCTGAAAATGTTCACCTTCCGACCTGAATATTTTTGTGTAGCACTTCAGCATAGCCCTCCTTACAAATGCAAACAATTTTCTGATCTCCTTTACTTTACCTTTAAAATGTGAACGTTGTAAGGGAGGGAGGGGGATGACACTGTTGTATTAGGAATGCAGAAAAGTAGCATATACATGGCAAACAGCTAGGAAAATAAATTGAGAGCTATAACATAATGCCATACCCTGGAACAACTTTAGTCAACAATTAACCCTATGCTTAGGAGTACTTGTTGTATATAAAGATATATTCTAATCACTCTTTATACGGATAGACAAAATGAAGCTTAGTAAATTAGGACTGTGATGTCCCCTGGCTGCCAGAAACTTCTGGAAAACAAGCATCTGTTATATAACAGACACGTTGTTCTATATGAGACCCTGGTTTCCAAACTTGCACAAGTAGTTAAACACTTAGAATCTGTTGATTTGGGAAGAAGAGCATGAAATATTGATAGCATGCAATCCCTTGAGTTGTCATCTGCTGCTGCCCACAGGAAAGCAAGACACAATAAACACCAAAGAGTGCAAACTGTCAACTATGACTATCCTGAGGAATTTATTTCTGCAAATAAAGAATAAGAATGTTTTATATTCGATTTTTATAAATGGCATACAATGGGGTTGAGGACATGTCTCCATCAGAAAAGTGCTTGCAAGTGTCAGTGCCTGAGTTTGAATGCCCAGCACCAACGTGAAAAACTGGGTGTGGTGGGGCATGCTTGTAATTCTAGTGGGGGGTTACAGGCAAGGATCCCAGGATCTCACTGGCCAGATACCAAGTCAGTGAGCTCCAGATACTGGAGTGACTATCTCAAAAAGATGTAGGGAAGTTGAAGAAGATACCCAGGTTGACCTCTGGTCTCTACACACAAAATGCTTGTGTGCAATCATTCAAATGTGTGCATCCCACAAACATAGGTATACGTAACACACAGCACACACACACACACACACAGCACACATATATAGGAAATACAGACACAAATAAAAATGTCATACAAACAGACACACACACATACACACACACACACATACACACACACCACAAATACACGTACACATGGCACAATAGATTGTGTGCTGACCCAGGAGGGTGATGAATAGTTACTGACAGCTCAATGGGTACCTGACACTTTTCTAAGTAGTGTTCAAACCTATCAGGCACTCTGTGAGGTTGGGATCATTGTCCACATTATAAGACCTAGACAGAGGGAGCTGAAGTCCTGAGATAGTTTAAATAACTTGCCCAAGGTCACACAAGCTTGCAAAATCAATACTTGAGCCTGAGCTGTCTGATTTATCAGGTCATATTTCCAGTCCCAGAATCTACCTCTTCCAGAACAAAGACTGTTTTATCCTCCTTGTAGGCTTAGCCTCCCTGTCTAGAAAACCAGGCTTGACCTCAATGTTATCTGACATCTGAGAATAGCCCTGTGCCCTGTTGCTGTAAGTGGAACCCTGAAAAATGCTCCCCAGTCTCAGGTAAGCAAATAACCTCAGTTCTCTATATTGGGGTCTCTGCCTTGTGTGTTCTTAAATCATAAATGTTTAGCTTGAACAGACTTGCTCAAGATATTTTCAAAAGATATTCATCCAAAAGCCAGAATTAACATAAACTAGCCATGAAAAGATGTTTATATTAATCTCTGAATAAACACACACACACACACACACACACACACACACACACCACAGGATGGAGAATGACTCAGAAAACATATATCAACAAAAAGGCACAATTTCTAAGATAAAAAGTAAGCACACATTTTCACTAAGGAAAAAAAATTATGACAGTTGTCCTACTATCAAAATTAATAATGCCCACCTGCCCTATTAAGTACTTAAAACCACCTGAGTTTAAATGATAAATTTCAGGGTTATCCTAAGACTGCACTACTGAAGCATCATCATAGGATACACTACAAATGCAGTCTTTCTCCCCAGTAAAATCAAATGAACTTAAAAATGTACTGACTTTTATCCACCATGCAAAGAGATAAATGAAAATCTGTGAGACAAAAATGTTTGAATCGAAGCTCCATAATTCCTACATGAAGACAGAATTTAAAGCCAGATCAGGATGGCTTCTGGTTGCTTGCAGTCCTCACTCTTTTCCTGGTTTGAGCAAGGCTTTCTCAAACACCCCTCAGACACCTGTCTGTCTTGAAGTCAATGGACTACCTTTTCCAAAGTGGATGCAATATTCCCATTCTATATGAAATTCACCAAAATGATGTATGACAAAAATGGGAATGAAAATACTGAAAAACAAGGCAGGGAACTTTGGTGACCAACAAAATGATTTCCTTTAAAAGACTCATGAAAGAGACACTATATACAATCCTACAAGCTCAGACAGGAACAGCAAATTTGGACTGAGCATTATCTTACAGGTTTATTTTCTACAGCATCCTCAGGTTTGAGCTAGTGTCCCCACTCCAAAGCACAGCTGAGAAAAGGGGGCAGGTGAGAAGCAGGGAGGCAGACCAACTTTAAAGGAAGCCAATCAAACAGCATTCAGATCTCTGAATGTTGTCTGGGCTTAGTCCTGGTAGACATTAGTATGCTTACTACTATGTATACTAAGTATTTAATGAATGTTCTTTAGTCAGTTACCCAAAGATGAACATTGTTAGATTTTAAAAAAATCTGTCCACTGGTAAGAACTTTGATAAAAATTATATGTTAGACCAAAATAATTAGATTTTTGTTCCTTTTGTCTTATTTTATATAGATATTCCTTTAATAAGTCTATGCTACTTTATTTCTCTATTCTCTATGACAAAACACCTGGCATGAGTGACATAAGGAACGAAGTGTTTTTGGACTCATGACTTGTGAAGAGATAAAAACCATCGCGGTGGGGAAGGTGTGTTGGCCAGAGCACTCTACTTGTGTTGGCAGAAGCATGAGGCGGTGTGCCACATTGAGCAGGCTGTCAGGGAACAAAGACAGATGTTGGAGCACATCTCTTCCCATTCTAATTTAGTCGAGGACCTTGCTACGGTGCCAAACACATTCGAGGTGGGTCTTCCCTCCTCAGTTACTGCTTTCTGGAAACATTAGGTTATTTGTCCATTATTCCAACTCCAAACAGACTGACAATGGAGATGAAGCATCACATTTGCTTGGGTTAGACAAAACACAACGGCTTTCAGGAAAACACCTACCATCATGTCGTATGTGTAGATTTGCATAATGAAAATTCAATATATAATACCCAACCTGAGGATACCATGACTCGCACATTAGAGTAACTATGAGAATGAGATATTCTAATGAGTTTTGCATAAGAAAAATAGCAATATATTTATTGTTTTTAAAGATCACTATTGACCTTACATTCAAAATAATTTCTAAAAATGATCTTTTCTTTTTACAAAGGGAGAATCATATGTCAATGAGTACCCAATATGACATGAAAATAATTCTTTCTTGGGTCCTGATACGGTGTAGTGCCTGTCTTTTAACGTAACAAAATAGAGTTTAGTCTCACTTGTCATTTTTCAGGCCAGAGTGCCTCAAGCCTTTAACAGGTTCTGGTACTTCTGACTCCTAATCTATGTATCCTATTTAGTCTTAATAATTCATTTGGATATGTTTATTCATATTTATAGAGAGGCATAATCTTAACAATGTCTAGATGAAGCCATCAATCATCTCAACAGAGTAGCAGGAAAAGAAACAGAGTAGTAGAAAATACCAGAAACTTAAAAAAAATCTTTGAAAAATTCACACAGGTATACAGTGAAACATACTTGTATCCACTCCCATTTTCACATGAAACTCCCCCAGATCTCCAACACACTCACTCCCAATATCATATCTTCAAAAAAAATTACTCCCAAAGTCCAATTAGTGCCGCCCATATGTGCATGGGTATCGAACCATAGAACAGGACCATTGTTAAGTAAATATTTCTTATGCCCTCAGTAATAGTTCTGAGGGATCTGAGTGTGATGGCAAATAACTATAATCTCACTCTGAGAGAGTAGGGGAGAAATACCATGAACTTGAGACTAGGCTGTGATACATAGTTAAGACCTTTATTCAAAAAAACCAATGGAAAAAAATGATAGTTTGGTGGGATTTGGGGTTTATCTTAGTGTGAAATATTTGCCAGTGGTCCTAGTTGCTTCTCTGTTGCTGTGACAAAACAATGGGGTGGGGGGAAGAGGTTTATGTGGCTTAAGAGATTACACAGTCCACTCTTGGGTGGCCAAGAGAGGAACCTGGAGACAGGAGCAGAAGCAGAAGACAATGGAAGAAAGCTACTTACTAGCTTGTTCCTATTGGCTTGTTCAGCTACCTTTCTTATAACGTCCAAGCCTCCCCGCCTAGGATGTCATCATATACAGTGCACTGGGCTCTCTTATACACTATTTGTAATTAAAAAGATACTTCACAGCCATGCTCACAGGCAAATGGGATACAGTCAAATTCTCAGTTGTGGTTCCTTCTTCCCAAATATGTGAAGTTTATACTAAAGTTACTATGATACCAACCAAAACCTTGGTCAGGGGATTCAATTATTCAGGAATACTTACATGAAACTTAAGTTTAGTTTCTACAATAGTCAATTTATAAAAAGATTTTAAATTACCAATCCTAGATTGGTCTTATTCTTAAAAGTTAAGTCTTATCATCCTATTTACATATATAAGAATTTATTTTTAAAGCATGTTTTCATTCTATTGATAATTCTTATACATTCACACATCTTCTATATTCGTTATATTTCTCATTACTGTAACATAACACACGGTATAGGTGTTTATTTGCTTTGCATTTTCAATAGAACAGTCTATGGCAGTGACAGCACAGTGACTAAACCATGTGGATGATGCTTGTTATATTTTTGACAAGTCAGAAATTAGAAAGCGGAGCCTATCGAAGATTCTCAAAGGCTCCAGTAAAGCATCTCCAACAGCAAGGCCTCCTGTGGCCAAGTTCCCATGATTTTGTAAAACAGTGCTACAGATTAGGCAAGAAGATTGGGACATCTTCATCTAAGTCAAAACGTCTTCACATATATTTGGAAATTATAATTGCATTCCCCCCTTCCTTTTCCTCCCTCCAACACATGGAGCCTCCAACACCAGCTCTTGCTGTCTTTCAAATCCATGGCTTCTTTTTCTTCAAAATATATTTAAATATCTTAATTTTACCTGCACAGTCTGTATAATGTTAATTGTGTGTATATGACTTCAGGCCTGACCACTTGATATTGGATAACCAATCGGGGAGTGTTCCCTGGGGAAGAATATGTTTCCAGCTCTCAGCATTTCTCAGTTGCCTATAGCTGCTTGTCTGTGGTTGAGGCCACCTGAGATTTCATGTTAGCATGTGTATTGGTGTCATCCTTGTTCAGATCCTGTTCATACTAATAAAATTTCATGGGAGAAATTACTCTTTGCAATAGATGGAGACCATTACAGAAAATTCCAACTGATAATAATTCAGAGAACAAGAAATTTTGTGGTGCTCAATTCCAATGATACAAATACAAAACAATTCACTTCACGCACTTACAGATCAGGGATCATTTCAGAGGGGTCAGAGAGACTGTAAGAGCTAGAGGAACAGTTTGCTATGAAACTGTGTCTCCTATAAATCTTGAAACATTTTAGATTGTACATTTAAACATATGATACTTTAAATACTTTAAAAGGTGCACTGGAAGACTTTAATAATCAAATTATACCAGGATCAAATACATTTAAACTATGATGTGAAGAAGTGCAAAATTTAAAAATTAAGTGTTCTGATAATGTTTACAGGATTATTAAAACTCAACTTATTATTACAGTTCCAATTTAATTATTCAAATTACCAAATCCAAAATGGAATCATAGCATGACCTATTTCCTAAGAGTCAAATATTCTAAAACATTACATTTATAAGTATTTTAAAATCTTGTTACTATAAATAGTAGCACAATGAATTCAAAGCCTTCCATGCTTCATGATAAAATTTTCTGAGAGACTGATAAGTGCTTTCTCAAAAAAATATTTATTTTTGACATCATGTAACCTTCCCTCAATCTTACAGTTTCCCAGTGCTTACAAAGGGTCAGAAATTCAGCTAAGAGTTTGTCTGCACTCTTAACAGTTGCCTCCAGATAAAACCCTAAATACTATAGTTTCCTTGTCAAACACTCCATAATTCTAAGACGTAATGTCCAACACCTGAAATTTTATGTTTACAGTTAATCTCCCCCATTTGATTGATTCTGCATTCCTTGGGCCCTCAAGCTGTACTTCCATTCTGCATCCACTAAAACAATTCATTTGTATGTTATATCATTTTAAATGCTTAAAATATGACTTGTCCAATGAATTACAGTTATCTCGAGCAGCTCCGCGGAAATATTTGCATGCAACTTCCAAGATCATCTACCAGCTGTCCTTTAGCTCTAGTCTCCCAATGGCTTCTATGTCGAAGACTAAATCCCCAGCGGGTGGCGCTATTGAGAGGTGACTGGATCATGGGAATTGTTCCACCCATTCAGGAACTCATTTTGAATGGGTTATTGGAAGAAAGGGGCTGCTTGGTCCCTAAACAGGCTATCCCTGGCTCCTTGTCTTTCATTCTGCTTCCTGCCCTCCACGTGATGAGCTGCTTCGCTTACTTCTTACCATTATGATTTGGTCTAACCTCAGTAAGGTAGGCCGGACCACTGACTAAATCCTCTGAAACCATGAGTCAAAAAACATCTTGCCTCTTTTGAGTTGGCTTTCTCTGCTATTCCTTTCCTAATATGATGCTGATCAACACAAGCTAGGATTTTGTCTTTCTAAACTGAAGTGTGACAGCATTTACATTATCAAGTCAGTCACATTTTATTGCTTTTATTTCCAGTCTCTCTCAGAAATGCAAGAAAGAAGTGCCTAGAAATTACTTATAAGAACAGACACCTTTTGATAATGATGAAAAGTTACACTGTAGTCCTGCTTATTATTTCAAAAGTGTAAAAAAAAAAACCAAAAACAAACCAAAACACCTAATGCTTATATTGGATGTGAATCACAATTTATTGTTCATAAAGTATTCTTGGATGAATCAGTTCAGAGTCCTTATTATGTATCTAAATAATGATACAGGTTTACCAATCAGTGGACATATAAAAACAGCACAAAAATTTGGTGAAATCTTCATATAAACAAGGCTTCTGCAACCATAAATCAGAAACCTAATCCCCTTCAGAAATGTAACATCCCCACAGTTCTTCTAGTTTAAAGGTATTAAGATTGTTCTGTAAGTTCAGTACTGACTAATGAAAAATAAATAGTGAGGCACATTGATAAGAACAGAGCTGAAGAAAAACCAAACAAAAATTCTGTCTCTCTCTCTGTCTCTCTCTCTCTCTCTCTCTCTCTCTCTCTCTCTCACACACACACACACACACACACACACACACACACAGTGAATAACAGACAAAAGGCAAGTTCTAACAGTCTCATCAGCAAAAGGCAGGAGCAATACCCTGCATCTACTATTTACAAGAAAGGAAATTACTCTAAAAACCTAAATTGTGGCTGTTTGTCTGGGCTTGTTTGTTTGTTTGTTAGACTTTGATCTTGGAAGATCTACCATGGTCATTTTTAGGAAGATCTTTGCCTTGGACTGGGCTGATGAGTGCTGCATGGTGACAGCTAACGAAGTTGTGGCAGTCCAACTTGCTTCACAGGTATCCAAGAGTGAGGTGGCTATCAGTGAAAATCTTTCACAAAATGTGCCAAGATTTAGAAGAAAAACAACAAAAAATAACCATACATAAAGAAAAAGAGGACAGATAGATATTAAAAATAAAATAATTTTAATTTATTCTGGAGAACTTCCTTGCTTTAAAATTGTCAATATTTTAGAAAAGAATTACAAGCAAACGTCCTGCATATCTAGGTAAAGGCTGTAGAAAAAGACTGTTTTGTTGATTGTTACTACAAAATTATTTTGTAAAATTAAAACTATTTTTATGTTATTTGGTTTAACTGCACATTTTGTGCCCCAAACAGAAATATCTTCATTTTGGAGAATTTGTGAGGCCATAATTGATGCTTCTAAAAGCATGAAAGTGGCCCACAATTCTTATAGCTGAGTTTGCTACATTGTTACTAAAATAGTAACACATCTATTTGCATATTAAAACTCATGAGATCAATTTAGATTTAACATATTGTTAGCTCTATATTGAGATATCACTAATAAGCCGGGAATGGTGGCACATACTTTTAATCCCAGCACTTGGGAGGCAGAGGCAGGCAGATCTCTGTGAGTTAGAGGCCAGCCTGGTTTAAAGAGTAAGTTCCAAGACAGCCAGAATTACAACAGAGAAACTATCTTGAAAAGTAAAAAAAAAACAAAAAACAAACAAACAAACAAACAAAACAATAACAACAAAAAGATATAACTAATGCCAGCAAACTTTTCAACAAAGGTTACCATTTTTACTTTCCTAAATAAGTTGATTTAGAAGCAGACTTAAGTGTTTCAACCCCAAACTTAGTTACATATTCTCTTTCCTTAGCATCTAAAAATACAAGAAGCAAAAGTAAATTATGTTCTAAATAAAGCAAAAATTATAGAGCACACTGCAAGCTTTGTCATGTAGAATACTGAAAGTCATAAAAAGAGTCCTCATGATGGTAACCTAAATGAGGAAGCTTCACTTGCATAACTTGGAACACATGGCAACTATACCAAAAAAAAAATTCTTGCTTAATTGACATGAAGCCATGATGTTGTACAGTATAGTATCTTTTGATTTATTTATACTTTTCATTAATATTATGGTTGATAAGCGCTTACGGTTTATTAAACATTTAAAAACATGTAAAAATTACATGTACATGTACATGGTGGTACATACAGGCCCTGGAATCCCAGCACTCAGGAGTATAAGGCAGAAGTATTGTGACTTGAGACCCTCTGAGACTATATAGTTAGAACCTGCCTCCAATAACAATTATAAACTAAGGAACCAAAATTAAAATAGCTACAACACTTCATGAATATTCTATTCATTTGTCCACATTCCCAACAAACAACACACTTAACTTTACTTAACTACTTTTAATAGTCTTTTTACAACAGGACTGAGTAAGCTGGTGTGATTTTGTTTTGTGGTTAGTGAAGGACTGATTAAAAAAGAAAACTTACATAAACTATTATATCCCTTTGTGAATGCATTAGTGAATTTTTCTTCTTATATGGTCACATCATAGACTAAAGAAAAAAGTTTACTATGTGCAAAATGGAATACACAAATGCTTTGGAGGACAACACTGCAACCTGAAGTGACTTAAGGAATGACATAAACATTCTTAAGCAAAATGGAGACCCTTTTACTAACATTTTACTATCCCTGACCCAATCCTGTGAGGCTCCCTCCAGTGGATCAGAGCAGTCAATGAGGAAGTTCAATTCTTTAAGAGAAATAGGTCAGATCAAAAGGAGTTTGTCCACTAAGTCTTTGAGCAAAGCATATAGTTAATGAGGATAAATATGGTAGCTTTGAGGGTCAGCACTGAAAATCAGTTAAGTGTCTAATTCTATAAGAATGTAAGCTCCTAATATGTGCCAATGATGTTGATTATCATGATATATGGTATTTGAGGCATGAAAATTTGGCTCTAGATAGCTCACACATACTCTGTGAGCATTCTTTGCTTGTCTGTTTATTTCATACTTTGTAGCTGTGCAACAAAGTGAAACATTCTTGAGTGGAGTCTCAAGAATTAATTGTTCTTAGCACTGGAAAAACTGCCTTGGCCTTGAAAGTGGCTGAAGATCAAAAGTGCTCAGACAGGGAAGCCATCCGTTTGGCAAAATCAATTGAAATTTTAGAATCTTTCTTTGTATATCAATGGGAAAATTACAAAAAATATATGATTTCAATGCATGTGAGGTAAGGTATATTGATATTGGGTGAAGGATGACCTAATTCTTCAGAACTCAAACACTTTCCACTTGGGTCACCATCATTAAGAAGATAACATAAGGTAAAAACAAAACAAAACAAACAAACAACAACAACTTATGAATTAACCCCAAGATTCTCTAAACCAATGGAATCTACCTGTTAAAACAGTTGCTAGGATTTTTCAGCACCTTGGACAGCAAAAATTTCTAGGGAGGGAAAGGGTACTTCCCCAGATTCCATGATTTACAGAAGTCTATCATAATAATGTATTGCATCATTAAAACTGGGAGAGTTCAACAACTATCTGGGGGCAATAAGAACAGTTGCCATTTAACTTAATTTGTTCTGTTTTTAGTTTATGTGTGCATGTGTGGTTGTTATATGTACACATCAGTGCAGGTCCCCATAGAGTCTAGAAGATGGTTTGGTATTCCTTGGAACAGTGTAGCTACACATGGTAGTTGCCAGGTGCTTGACATGGATACCAGGAAAGGAATATGAACTCTTCTGGTATTTTGTAAGAACAGCAATCACTCCCTATATCCTTAATCCTATTATGTAATTTGTATCACTTTCTCTTTTACACAGAGGTAAACTGAGATTAAATAACTTGTGCAAGTCAAAATCACTAATACAATGTAAATACAGGACTCAAAAGTCCAACATACTGAGTGCTGAGTCCCTGATTTTAATCATAGCTCAACTATTGACACAATAGAAAGTTCCAACTAAAATCAGTATTGAAAGATTATGCAATAAGCATCATTTAAATATTCTATTCAAAGTTAATCCTAATGTACTTATAAATAAAATTGTTTACATTAATAACTTACACTACTGTTTTAAGCACAGTTTATTTTGTTAAATGCTATGTGTATAAGTTTAGAAACAAAATATACACCATTCCAATACTGACAGCAAATGAGCTCTGCTTTGTATATGAAAAAATAGCACAAAACTTTTATCATCCGAAATTTTAAGTTACTGAATTTCATAGAAAAACTTTCCTGCATATACTTATACCATTTATGATTAATTTACAATTAATAGGTGGTTCAGGCTTTTATTTGCAAAATTTCTGCAAATAATTCATTGTGTTTAAAGCCTTTATCTCTTCACAATGAAAAGCCAAGCAGAACACTTTTTGTATTATCCTGTGTACATTTTTATGGTTTTAATATCTGAGGAAAATTCATATTTTACAATTAATAGGTCTTGAAAACACGCTGAAGATCATGTTACTCAGACTTTGAACCACTGTAGTGAAATATCTTAAGGAAATTGATTTATAGGGAGGAAAGAATATAATTTGACCCATGGTTTCAGAGTTTTGAATGCATGATCCTTTATATTATTGGTGCATATACGTGATACAGACGCATGTCATAAGGCAATGTGGAGAAAACCATTTATGGCCCAGATACAAAAGAGTAATGAGAATGTCAAGGTGCCACAAACCCCTTCCAGAACATAGCCAAGTGACCAAAATACACCCAACTGGTACCTACTATTAAACATCACCACTTCCCAATAACAACATCCTCAGGACCAAACATAAACAACACATGTAGCAAACATGCTGAGATACCTTTCAGTTGTGATCTTTACTTTATTCTCTTTCCAATCTGAATTAAACAAGTAATAATTAAACCTGAAATTTAATACAAAGTTTTTCATAATTCAAAACTGTCACTGATGGTCAAAGTGTTCAAATGAATAATTAATATACAGAGTAACTATGTAAGGGTACCACAAATGGATTCTCTAACTATCATTCATGCTTTTGGTGACATATGTCAACAACTAATTTTTAAAAATAGAAACAAATCTATAGTAATTTCCTAACTTTTCTGTTTAAGCAGCAGTTTGCAACCAACTGATTGTTACATAATTTCTTATTATAACTTTTTCATTTACTGTAAAGGGATACAGATACCTACACATATAAAACCAGGTATAGAACAGTATAAGTAGCATACTCATTTCTAATTTTTCCATATTGTGTTCCTACTGTGACATTCAAGATATTTATACACATACACATTATATGAACATGTTACATACTTATGCATATGCCAAAGCTGCAATCCCTTAGATAATCGCATGTATATAAAAGGCAACAATGGTCAGCAAGTAACTGCTTCCAGCATCTGTCACTTTGCTACGCCTCACCCTGAGAAAAATCTTACATTTCTGGAGAAGACAAATAATGAAATAGGCTACTAACCAAAGTCCTCATAAACACTAAGGAGACAGAACTGAAAACAGGCATATGTCAAATACAAAAATTAACTCCTGTATTTTGAAAAAGGTCACGCAAATGAAAATGACATTAGACTCTATAGTGAAAGGGAAGGAAAGAAAATGTTATTGAAATGGTTTAAGTACTGGGCAAAGAAAGATCACAAAGGCGTACTAAGAAAGATTTGGAAGAATGAATAGAGTCAGATTTTTTATGTGGTAGTGTCAAAAAATATCCAAGAACTCTATTTAAATAGATGTCATTATAATAAAAATTATACTAAGATAATATTAATACAACAGAAAATGTACCACTTTATGCCTTGTAGAAAAATCTTATGCCACCCATTTCCCAATGAACATTTACAACTTGAAATGGTAATGTACAATAAATCCAGGATGGCACTGGACTCAGAATGTTAGCAGATCTCTGACATACATACATAAAATATTGAGACTGACACTATACATAAAAATTAGGGTTCAATAAAACCACACTGATCTCAACTGTAGAGACAAAACTCTAAGCTAGTGGTATTCTGATTATTCACCAAACTCTGAATATAACACTAATAGGTTTCTAGAGAAAATGCGCTAGTAATTTATAACACCCATTCATATTTTTCAAAATCCTGAAATATCCATTCTTGCTGATTTCTCAGAGCCTGCAGCATTCACTGCTCCTCACTTCTGAATTATCAAAGAAGAGAAAAATTTATAACGATAGCACCTTTGGGCCGGGGGAGTCCATTTTCAAGCTGACAATCAACTACGCTACGTGCTTTATACAATGTAAATGAAGCAGAAACTAGGTGACAGATTTCCTGTTCATTACCACCATATTTTTCATTTAACCAGCAAACTAAGGCAAGCGCTTTTAAGAAAAGGATTGACTTCAGTCTAGCAGTGCCTCCCATTTTCTCACTGACTAATCAATTAACATATTAGATTACTTTACAAACTGCTGACTTCTTTTCCATGAGCTACTTATAGCTTATTTGAAGGTGCAAGTCTGAGTAAAAATGGTCACTGCTGGAGCGTGTCTGTTGGGTTTTGTTGTGTTATTGATGTTGTTGGTGTTGCTGCTGCTGCTGCTGCTGCTGCTCTATTTCATTTCCAAAGTATGTGCTACTGATATCGACATTTTTGTTTGTTCAAACTTTGTCCCAAAATCTTAACAGATTATCTGCACTTGTCAAATATTCAACACTAATTTATTAATGAAAGTTATGTATAGTAAAATAGGACCTGGGCGGTACAGAAGACATCTAAACATAAGATTTGAATATGTTTACTTATTCTTTAGGGAAGTACAAATAACAATATGGTCTGGCCAGCCCTTGTGTCTCTCAGATTAGTGCTTGTGAATGAGGTATTCAATAGCCAGCTTCCTAGCTTACCATTGCCTTGGGAGTCTGAAAAATACATCCACCATCCCAAATCACATTTGCCTCATTCATCTACATCAAATATTGGACTTCCCTAAAGGTCAGTTCAAAAAGGAAAATAATTGTCATTAAAAATAGTTGGTAGATCACAATTCTGCAATAAACTCACACCATCCACATTTATACTGATACACAGAATCAGTGCATTGGAAACACGCATGCATCCCCAACATTTCCAAAACAAAGTGGCTTGCAGTTTTATGAGCAGGAATAAATGAACATATGCTACAGTTTTATAACGGATGAATAGTATCACAGACAAAGCCTTACTTTTACCCAACCCATATCAACGTATCAGTGAGGGCAATACTATCAGAGAACCAAGGATAAGTAACTCCAACATGTTCCTTGTCAGGAATGGGCAGCGGTCACAGACACAGGATAGGAGAGATCCCAAGTGAAAATAACCACAATAAACCCACATTTCAATATCATACACTTCATATCCCCCATTTTTAAAAGCAGTACAAATCTGTTTGTGTCTCGGAGCTGAGGGTAGGCAAAGTTACCTGTCTGCTTATCATACATCCTGTGAAGATAAATGAGAAATTCTTTCATGATGAAAGAAGCCTAATAAGTTGAATCCCATACAGCCATACTCTGAAAACTACCTGGATTCTTTATTCTGCTTCATCATCTATGGAAAGGCCAAATGAGGTAGATTCTGATGGCTGTGATTATCAGCTTGTGCTTGTGTAAGGCCCTGTGCATGTTTCCTCAGCAAGCATGTGTGTGTAATAGACTAAAGCCAAACAAAAAGGACTCAGGTAAACAGAGGCAGGAACAGCCTCTACATTTCCATATGCCAGCATCTCTTTACTAGGTGACTTCACCTAGCAGGTTTGACAGAACAATGCAGAAGCAAGGGAACAAAACTGTATCTGCACACTGTATCCAGCTTAAAGCTGGATATCCTCCAATTCCAGCAAAAGCTGTCTTGTCAAAGCAAGAGGAATAAATCAAGTAAGATGTATTTCACCTTTAGTGGAGCCAAGTGATTGCAACAATCAACTCGTTCATCATCTTCCATCACTGAGAAATTTAGTAAATAGTAGCAGAACAGGGGTCGATAAATGTGCTTAAATAATACCTTGGCTTCTACTTGCTGTGCTTTTAATTTGGTAAATAAATGCCTTCCACTGGGCATGCACCCTAGAGTCCAAACAATGACGTGGATTAAGCACTCCATAGCTCTGTAGAACTGAATGCAGCTCAGAGGTCTAGCTAACTATAATGGACCTGGAACATTCAGCCCAAATCTTCCTGCTGTTTAATTTTAAACATTAAAAAGGGGCATGTGGGGGCTACAAAACTTTGAAGTTAAAAATATCACCTTTTAAAATAGTTTTAAGCCACTACCTGAATAAATAACACACACACACATACACACACACACACACACACACACACACACACACACACATATGCGTAAAGCTGCCCCTAATTCTATTGCCTATCCTCAGAGCAAGCCTCATCATGTCACTCTAGAAAATATCATCAGGTAATAGACAACAATGATTAGCAACCATGAGCAACTAATAAAAAAAAGTGTATCTGAGTATAGTGACACATATCTTTAATCCCACCATCCAGGAAGCAGAAGTTGGTAGATCTCTGTGAGTTCAAGGCTAGACCAGTCTACATAGCAAGTTTTGAGTCAGCCCATGATTATTAACTGAATCATGAAAGGAAATCTCCCCAGTACTATTTTATTATGTCTTTATATGTCTTTCCTAAAAAGAAAAAACAAAAAAAAAACCTTCTATAAATTCATGCTGGTCAGAATATATTTTAAGCCATTCATTTAGTGATTTTATTTGTCACTTAAAATAAGGAGGCCTCAAACCCTGTTTCAGGAGGAGCATCACACAGAACTCTGAATCTTCAATCTGAAGGAGAGAATGCTGGTAGAATCCATGGCAGTGGGAAAAATCAAACTGTAGTAGGATTTTCAAACACTTGCAGGTTGTTAGGTTAGATGTTATACACAGCCTCAGAGGGCTGGAGTCACAGGAATAAACGTGTGGGGGAAATTCAAGAGAGAAGGCGTGGTTCAAACCTGAAACTGGCTGCCATAGGAACTAGTAAAAGTCTTGTCATTGGAGGCATTGCAAAAATAAACTGCAGGGTTAAATGCTAAGCTTTTAAAACAAGTCAAAATCACATTAGGGCTAAAACTACATGGTTTTCATGCTCCTCTCAATCCTGAGAGGATTTTGATAGAGGTCATTGATATTTGCCCAAAAGAATAAACCCAACCTCTGAGGATGATGCTGCATTCCGTCTTCTGGGTAGAGTAGGGGTAACGATGGTGTATGTGGGCGGGGGGGTGTGCATGTGCGTATGCGTATGTGTGTGTCTGTGTCTGTGTAAGGGATGTTGGCAGAGGACATGTGGGCTAGTAAAAAGTAGAAAGACAATAACTTCCAAGGGAGAAGAATTAGGGCACTTCAGAGACACATTGTCCTTGAGCAAGTCAGTCTGACCTGCACTACAGCTCTGTTTGCCTGTCTAGAAATACTGACTCTAACTCATGGACACGCTGTGAAAATCAGGACAATCCCGAGGTGACATGATATACTGTGCACAGCAGTGTTTTAACCTGGGGGGTCTCAGAGGGTGTATGCATCCGCATTTACCACATATTGTGGCTGAATAAACAGAAGCACCAAGAAGCAAAATGGAAGCTAAGAGAATAATGCATTTAGCCAGAGGTAGACACAGAACCGTCCTAAATTTCTGCTTCTTTACTGACTTGGTTGATCCAGAGAGAATTAACAAGCAACAGGCATTGAAAGAAACACAACTCTTAAGAGTATTGCTTTCCTAAAAGTCACCTCTCCCAGAGAAGTGATTTCATCTTTGTACTTGGCTGCTCATGGGTTACCAAGATCAACCTGGAAGTCCTCAAGAATTTGCCATTTTAATCTCAAGGCCCACGTATCACCTCAAACACCCTGCTTCTATAAATCTGTCTCATGCTAAGTTGCCTCCTGAAAAGCAGAACGGTCTAAATTGAAGGAGATTAGGCTCAGAGAATGCCTCTGGGTTTCCTCATGCTTTCTCCTACCTTGAAGAGTGTTAATCCTAGGCCTTAAGAGACTAATGTACGAAGTTAGATCAATGCCCTGTTCCCCAGATCACCAAAAGAATCATAAACTGAAACACTAAAACTCCAGTCCGGATGAAGGAAGTCAAAATGTCTTGGGATAGAATTAAGGATCACTCTTTTTTTTTGTTTGTTTGTTTGTTTGTTTTTAATCTTTAAGAATATTCTGAAGTTCACATAGAAACCTCGGACTTCATTATTCATTTCTCAATTGTAAGCCTGGGTTAGCCTTCATCCAGTACAGCAGTCTCTAGCCACATGCATCATTGAGCATTTGAAATGTGCTTAGCCCAAAGAGACATGCTATATCAAAAGCACACTGAATTCCCTAAATACCTATCTCTACATTCTATACAGAGAATGTCAAATATTTGTCATATGTTGAAATGTCAATTTAGATAGATCAAATTAAACAAAATATATCATTAAAACAAATTTTGTTTCTTTTTAATGTTTTTTCTTAAATTTATGTATTTTATGTATGAGTGTTCTGTCTGCATGCCAGGTGAGGGTATCAGATCCCATTATAGATGATTGTGAGCTACCATGTGGCTGCTGGGAATTGAACTCAGGCACTGAACGTAACCACTCAGGTTAAGAGCAACCAGTGCTCTTAACCACTGAGCCTTCTCTCCTGCACTCTCCTTTTAATGTTTTAATGTCACTAAAATATTAAGATTCTATATAGTGGGTCTTGGATGTTATATTACACACCCTACAAAGGTCCCAATATGCCCACATGTTGTATCATGTGACTCACTACCCATATAAAACCTCTAAAGGACGCTGTCATCCAAGCTTCTTCAGATTGAGTTCTCCATATAAACTCCTTATAGCTTGTAAGCTTCTTACTGTTAGTTTATACCTTAACTCACTAAAGCTCATTTTAAAACCTGCAGCTTTAGGACAGGTCCAAAGTAGTTACCCTCCATATTTCTGTGGAAACAATGCTATCTTCTTTTATTCTTTGGGATATTTTCCAAAGACTCACCTCCCCCCGCCAAAAAAAATATATATATGACATTTGCTAAAATCATAGTTATAATTACCAATTCTGGGATCAGCTAGTATTCTCTTAAAATGTTAGTTCATATTTGCCACTTGCCTCTTTGTGTTACCCAAACCTTGAAAATCTGAATAAATTTCTATACCAATGTGCTTAAAAATCAACTGCTCACAAGAAACAATGCAAATTCCAGAATTTTTCACTGAACAAAGTTTACAAGTATTTTTGACTGTGTACCTACCCTTTAACAGCTTAGAAATCTCTCCATCCCAGGTTTACATGTATAAGAAATCACCCACTATAATCTGGGTAGCAGCCACCAACTCATCAGTGAGAGGGTAGCAAGTGAAAGAAATGTCATGAGGGGCTGCAGATTCAGTTCCCACAGGACTCGGTCTGGTCACCTGGCCCCTTGGTGAAGGTGGACAGGACATGAATGACTGAGGGACAAACATAATGTCCATCTGTCTCTACATATATGTATTTCCCCCAAGGATAAAGGCTTCTGGATACAATCATCTGATGTTCCTGCATCCCTAGTTTAACTATGAATACTGTTCTCCAAAAATGGTCCATATCGTTGAGCTCAGAGCAAGCGACTAAAACATACTGCACTTGCTTTTCAAAGCAAAAGGTCATTCTTACATGGAGAGTCCTAGAGTAAAGGTCCAAAAACTAGATGCCACCCGCAGCTTTTAAAGTAGTATTTATAAAGTAAAACCAGACACAATGGGCATCGTGTCCTCTTCTGTAAGACATATGTTCAAGGATCTCAAATAAATATTCACATATGGGGGCTGGAGACATGGCACAGCAGTTAAGAACACTCATTGCTCTTGTAGAGGGACCGACTTCAGGTACCATTACCGTCATGGTGGTGCACAACCATTTGTAATTCCAGTTCCAGGGATACCTTTGAGGGCACCATGTTCATACATGGTGCACAGGCATGCATGCAGGCAAAACAGTCATACACATAAACTTAATGAATGTAAACATTTTAAAACATTCATCTATGTGGACACTTTTATTTCTATGACATTGCTCTGGTTTGATCAGAAAGCTGGTGCGTTACAAATATGGTCCCCAAGTAGCTTTGCGGGAAGCAGTAGAGCCGTGAAACTGTGCAGCCTCTCTGGAGTTCCGTTTTTATGAACATGCTTTATTTCTCTTCTTCAGCAGGCCTCCACTCTGGCTGTCCTGCAGCTCACTCTGTAGACTAGGCTGGCCTTGAACTCACAGCAATCTGCCTGCCTCTGCCTCCTGAGTGCTGGGATAAAAGACATGTGCTGCCACTGCCGGGATAGAATGTTTCAGTCTAGGAGGAAACTATTAACACAATACTCATAATAGTGTTGGTCTCATCTTTCATTAGATAAGCTTTATTTTGGTAGTGAACAGCCATAAATAAGGGATTCACAACTGGTAATAATGAAGAGCTTATATGACTGTGGAGTGTTCAGCCTAAAGTGGACATAGTTATATCACACCTTCTTCTGTCAAGGCTCAGGGGACCTAGTGGAAGAGGAAAGGAAAGACTTTAGGAGCTTTAGGCCAGGAAAGACTGCAGTGAAACAATGTCTTGTGGATATGACACGGATGTACCCATGAGTTCATAGCACCAATGGTTGCACAAGACCTGCACAAGATCAAACTAGTTAACATTCCAATGGGGATGGGGAAGGAGCTCACAAGCCCCCACTCCTAACTGAGAAATTATTAGCAGTTAATGGCTGATGGGGAAGAGATAGTCAGTCTTCTCTGGGGGTGTGGCCCTGCAAAGGTACCCATGTTTCAGATGGCCTACCCTATACCCATGTACATATGAGGAACACTAATTGTACTCAATGTGTTATGTTAAAAAAAAAAGGTTTATGAATTTGGGAGAAAGAGACAAAGTTGGGGACACCTGGGAGGAACTGGCAGGGACTAAGGAATGGATATGATTTTAAAGATACATTGTATAAGTGTATAAAATTCTCAAACAATAAATTTTTTAAATTTATTTTTCTTCTTTCATATAATACATATCAACAACCCTATCACCCTCCCTCCATCCCTCTCAGCTCTTCCCATTCTCCCTCTCCTCCCACAATATATCTTCCCCATCCCCACCCACCCATCTCCCCTCCCCCACCGCTGTTTCTCCCCATAGAAGAGAGCAGTTTACCCAGGGTCACTGCTCAAACAGAATACAACAAATGAGAAAAGGTCAGGCACCAGTCCCTACATTGAAGGTGGATCAGCTGGAGGAAATGGGTCCCAAGGCAGGCAAAAGCATCAGAAAATCCCCACATACACTCTAGCCTGCAGGCTCTCCACAGGAACCACAAGCTAGACAACCACATAAAATATCTAGGAGACCCTTCGGGTTCCCTGTCCTCCTCCTCAGGCTCTGTGGGAGACCAAGATCACTGGTCCATTGACTCTGTAGGGCGTGCTCTCCTTAAGTCTCAGAACTCTATGGTCCCCCAAATGCCTCCTCCCAACTTCTTCAAGTTTTCCGAAGCTCTGCATGATGTTTGGCTCTGGGACTCTGCATCAGCTGCTGTTTTCATCAGCTGCTGGCAGAAGCCTCTCTGATGGAAACTGGAATAGGTACCCATCCATGAGTAGCACAAGACATCATCAGAAACCATCTCCTGGCTATCCAGTCCCCAGTTCCTGGCCAACCTTGCAGAATCAGGCATGTGTTCTCTCCTTTGGCATGTGGCTCTGCCCTTCCATTATCCCAATGGGTCCTGTAGGGAGGATGGGTTATAGATCGAAGGTTTCGTGGCTAGGGTGGTGTCCCATTCCCTCTACTGGGAGCCCTGCTGGCTACACAAGATGGCTTTTTCAGGTTCCCCATCCCCCCTTGCTAGAGGTACTCACCAAGATCTCCATTGTGGGTTCCAGTGAGTTTACATTGCCCTTGGTATCCAGATCCCCCCTCAATGTCCCTCAGTTCTGGCTGTCCCTCCATACACTCCCTCCAACCGTCCCTCTCCCACACCTGGTCTAGCCTCCTCCTATTCCCATCCTCCCCGGAGCCCACCTGCACTTTCTATTCCACCCCTACCCGTCCAGGGAGATCCCAAGTCATGACCAAGTCTCTCCTTGTTGTTCAGTCTCTGAGTCTGTGAATGGCAAAACCTTTGCTTAACAGTTAATAACCACTTATAAGTGAGTACATGCCAAATTTGTCTTTCTGGGACTGGATTACCTCACTGAGAATGACTTTTTCTAATTCCATCTATTTGCCTGAAAAATTCATGTAGTCATTTTTTAAATAGCTGAGTAGTACTCCATTGTGAAAATTTACCACAATTTCTTTATCCATTCTTCAGTTGAGGGGCATCTAGGCTGTTTCCAATTTCTGGCTATGATGAACAAAGCTGCTATGAACGTAGTTGAGCAAATGTCCTTCTGGTAAGATGGAACCTTCTTTGGATATATGACTAGGAGAGGAATGGGTGAGTCTTGAGGTAGGTCAAGTTCCAACTTCCTCAGGAGTTGCATACTGATTTGCATAATGGCTGTACAAGCTTGCACTCCCACCAGCAATGAAGGAGTGTTCCCTTTGCTCTACAACTTGCTAGCATGAGCTGTCATTTATGTTATTGACCTTAGCCATTCTGACAGGTATAAGATGGAATCTCATAGTTTTTATTTGCATTTCGTGATGGCTAAGGGTATTGAAGTATTTCTCAGCCATTTGAGATTCCTGTTTTGAGAATTTTGTTTATATCGGGTTATTTGGGTTATTTGGTTTGTTGATGTCTAGTTTCTTGAGTTCTTTATATATTTTGAATATTTGTCCTCTATCAGAAGTGGAGTTAGTGAAAATCTTTTCCCATTTGTAGGCTGCCTTTTTGTCCTACTGACAGTTTTGGTTTTTTTTAACCTCACAGAAGCTTTTCAGTTTCATGAGATCCCATTTGTTAATTGTTGACCTTAGTGCCTGAGCTATTGGTATTCTGTTCAGGAAGTTGTCTCCTGTGCCAATGCATTCAAGGCTATTCCCCAAGAGAATTTCCCAATTCTCTTCTATCAGGTACAGTGTATCTGGTTTTATGTTGAGATTTTTGATCCACTTGGACTTGAGTTTTGTGCAGGGTGACAAATATGTATCTATTTACATTCTTCTATATGCAGACATCCAGTTTGACCAGCACCATTTGTTGAAGATGCTGTCCTTTTGCCAGTCAAACAATAAATATTTTTTTAAAAAGATGAAACAAAGTAGTTGAGAGCAACTAAAACTTGAGGATAGGACATTTGGGACTTACTGTTTTTGTTTCTCCCAAATGTTTATATTTTCTGTTTGTTAACAAATAAATACTCAAATATGCATTTATGTATATACATGTACATAAACATATGTATATATTTATGTATATATATACATATATTATATATATAATATTACTTATCGTTATTGAAATACATGTTCATGGTAAGGCAAGAATTGATACTGAATTATTGTACATCAAATCCTAACACTATGTGTATACAACATTCATACCAAATGATAAATGGATGAATCATAAACAATCTCTATCAGTAAAGAATGATTTAAAAGCTTCTACAAATAAACTGTACTTATGTTCAGATCTCTTCAGTGGAGAATTGGTATGTTTGGCAAAAACACCAGAGCATTCCTTTCTGAATTGTTTATTTCCCAAAACTGAGAGGTACACTCTGTCCTGCTACACTGTCAGAAACTCAGGGACGTCTAGAGACAAGTAAGCTAGGATGATCCCCAGGCGACCCTGACAGTGTAGAGACATTTATCCTCAGCCTGTACTACTGCAGACATGCCAAGGAGACTTCACTGATTCCAAAAAATGGCACAAATCCCTCACCTATTTATGTGCTGCTTTTGAGAGAATAAAACAGTGAAGCACATTCAGATGAAGATTAATGGCATAACCTTTCCTGAGGGCGGAGGACTGTACAAGAGGTAGCAGTTAGAACAGGAGTCCCTAACTACAGGCTGGGGAGATGGAAATAGTTACAAGAAGAAAGGGACAGTTTTCCCACCTATCATTTTAGTCAAAGCTGCTAGACATGCCAGAACACAGTCTCCACGCAGCACGTATGACCTGCATCCTACTTGATTTATCAGATACTTTGTAAAATTTTATTCATTGATTAATTCATTCATTTGTTTATTTATTTTAGCTCTCTAGGGTCTATCTTTCTACTACAGCAGGGGAGAGATGAATTATCTTCCAATTTACTGAAGTTAAAGTCTTTTAGGGAAACACATGGCACCAATACAGTTTAATTAATAGAGCATCAGAAAGATCTCTCCATGCACTCATATGTTGAACTGTAGGCTATGCAAGGAAGGAGAAAAGACAAGCAGAATCTCTGGTTCCCTGGAGGAATCATCATCTTCCAAGATGTACATGCTGGTCTATTCTTCAGTTACAATTTCCAGATTCCAAATTGTATTCAAATGAATACAAGTAGCAGATACTTAAAATATCCTGAGTTTCATTTTCAAGTCCTCCTTCAAGACATACAGAAGGCAGCTCAGACAGAACCACATGGGTATACTACCTCAGAAACTGCGAGGAAGGACTCCACAGAGGAGACCCTGGCAGAAAGAGAAAACAGTACGCTGCTTCCTGTAATGAGAAGGCTCTTAGGATGCACGGTCTTGTTCTTTAATCTCCCACCAAGCAGATATGTATGAAGTTTGTAAGTGTATTAAATTATATACATATTATTAAAAACTCTACAGCTGCTACAGGAGGCTTCTTTAATTTCATAGCTTCTTGTTAAAAAGGAAGAAAAAAAATGTTACTCAAATGATTCTTCTTCATTATGGCCACGAAGATGTGAAAGATGGCTCCCTATGGGAAGTCCAGTCTGTGGCTTAATTGGCATCACTTGTGATACCAGAGCCTTCTGGCTACAGAGAGGGCCACATGTGATCGCACCATGCTCACTGCTAGACGGCTAGGTCAGTTAGATAGTACAGTGGTTTTAAAGAAGAAGCTAATGAGCTTATTTATTGTGATACTTGGGGCTGTGTTTTGGAACCCACGTAGAGCTTAGAATCCTTCTATTAAGTGGTTTCACAAAGATTTCTATATGCTTTCACTATTATGAGATTCTTAGAGTCTCATTTGCCTTGCAGAAGGGAGTGACTATCCCAGGGATCCTCTAGCTATCATCGTACATACACAATATTAATGCTCTCTTCTGTCACTACCTTGTTCTAACATTAAGACATTTAGTTGACTCAATAAACATTAAAGGGATATACATTAAATCGTATATAATATACCATAAAAAGTAGAGTAGAATGTGTCAGAGTCTTAGAGGGATAATAACCCTATTAGTGTTGGGCATAAGATAATACTGCTGATGATATATGGTGGGCAAGGCAGTGGGTCTCTCTTGGATAAGGTCTTCCCAATTAATTTCTAACTTCTAATGTCATTTGCATAATAATGTAGAATCTCAACCAGAACATTAATATAGTTTCCTGAGACAATCAAGCTGGGTACTTTATACTGTCCTAGAACTGGCTGTGTAGCCCAGGCTGGCCTCTGATCACATGATCCTCCTAACTCAGCTTCCCAAATGCTATTATAAGAGATGAAAACCACCAAGTCATACTGAAATGGAATTTGACCCACCTTTTATTTGGGAGTTTAAGACTGAACCCAGATACTTCTATGGGCACCGCACCCTCTTCCCATGGGAAGCAATGAGCCGGAAAGTCTATTTCAATGGAGATAATTCTTTATTCAGCGAGCTTGTATCTAGAATATATATATCATATGGAAAAGATGGGCTGCATCAAGGACTTTCAATCATCGATCATGGAAACTTGGACTGCAATAACATGCTAAAAATGCCTTTACATGTCTGTCTTATATGATGCAAGCTTCAGACACCCACTCGTGCAGTGGAATCCAGGCAGCAACCCTTTAGATCCGCAAGGGAACAGAGTTAGGCTCTAATATCCAGAACTCCCTGGGGGCTGGGAGATTGCCATGAGAAAAACGAAGGAGATTAAGGTTACCATAATGACAACTGAGAATATTTCTGAATACTACAATGAAGATTTCTGAGCAGCAAGACACCACACGGAATAGCATATTTAAAAACTAAAATACAGCAACATTTAAAACCAACCAGCTACACGGTGGCTTTATCACCATCTCTCTCTATTTTTTTCCACTCTCTGCCCTTACCCTGCAAGAGGCTCAGAGTGAGAACGAGGAGGATAGCTTGTGGCTTTCAAAGAGAAGCGAACACACTCACCTGCTTAAACTCACTCATCTAAGCAGTGCTCAGCCAAGTTGAAAATGAGCACAGTTAAAATCCGGAAATAGGAGTCAGAAGTCCCATTGTCTCCGGACCGCTGATTTACTGTGTGACACATACGATGCCTCTGCTGCCTCCACATCTGCGACTCTATGATGAAGATTCTTTCGCTGGATTACTTAGAAATATGATTGTAAAAATATACCATGCCCGGGGTCTCTTTGACAATCATTTTAAAAATGAAGATACACCTTCTATTTCAATAGAAAGTTCAATAAATAAACAAAAGGTGAATAGATGTATACTAAAGAAGTGTACATGAAGACATTAGCATGTTAAAAAAGAGAAAATTTATTTGTGTAACACCGAGTCTCATGTCATTTTTTAAAATTCTGTAAGTTTGACCTGTTACTTCCAGCAAATCAGAATGAAGTGCTGCTCTGGTTGATTCATCCGATGTTATATTGCTTTTCTGCACACTCGCCTTTTTCAAATGGCTCCGCTGGAGAAAATAAATCATCTGTACAGCTCACTTCTTAGCCACATCAATCCTATTTAAAATATATATCCAGTCTAATCCACATACCCAAACTCATCCTTCCTTATTGGATTTGATGTGAAAACTGTTCTGTACATCTTCCTGCAAACAAGACATCTGGAGTGAGTTCCGAATTGTAGACAGTATGTCCAAACCTTCACAGTGGAGAACTTTCTGATAGTGAGTACAATCTCAACAATAGCTGTGCTTGTGACTTACCCATGGATGGTAAGTACTGCGCACTGATCTAATATATTTATGTTCTGCTCCTTAGATGCATTTGTCAGCAGTAAATACTAAGCTGAATGTGGAATGCTACATTAGTAAGCCAAGGCCACACCCATTTTCTTTTCTTCCAGATAGAAATGTCAAAGAGTACTACTCTCACTATTAAAAAAGGAGTATCCCAGAAATTATTCAAACACATCAAAAGTATAGAGAGAAGCCATGCCTTTTTCTTCATAGATTCACCTAATTAGGACTTTTAAAAGTCATCCTTAGACTTTACTTATGGTTTATCAACTATTTTATACTATATTAGCTAAACAATGCAGATCTATTTATAATGTGACTAAAACAAATACCAGATTTAAATGAACTCTCAATTATTCATCTCAAGTATAAATATGATCAATTCAGAGCCCGTGAAATGATTCAGCTGGTAGGGGTACGTTCCACCAAGCCTGGTGATCTGTGATCAATCCCCAGAGTCTATATTGTGGAAGGAGAGAACCTACTCCTACATGTTTCAGAGTGTCCTCTGGTCTCCACATCTATACCATGGGATTCATAAATGTGCACACACACACACACACACACACACACACACACACACCATGCACGCACACATATATACCCACACACTAAATAAATAAATAAATAAATAGCATTAAAAGTAATGTAAAACAATCTTATATTCTTCCATGGGTTTGTCTTCTTTATCTTGTCTCCATATCTCTTTTCTATGGCTGAAATCTAGATTTTTCCTTTCTGCTTAATAACTGTGTCTGTTTGCTATTACTGTAAGGATGCCTGAGATAACTAACTTATCAAGGGCAAAGGGTAATTTGGGCTTATAGGTTTTGAGATTTCCATCCATGATTAGCAGACTCATACTCTGTGTTTAGGGTGAGGAAGGTCATCCCAGAGGAGCTGGATCATCTACTGCAAGTTCAGGATGCAAAGGGAAAGGGAAAAAGACGAGCAATGTCCCAGGAACCCCCTCAGGTTATCCTTTTAATGACTTAACTGTTCATAGGAGATCCTACTTCCTTACCACATCTTAAAGGACCTATTTGCCCCCATTCCTTAGGATGCTTTCATGATTAAGAATAAATCAGCATGAATTTTGGAGAAGACAAACTATACCCAAATTATAGCATTGCTCTATAGAATTTCATTTTTATGGACTGTAAGATAGCTCAAGATTTTAGGTAAATCCCTAAAAAACTGAGACCTAGGAAAAGAGACAGCATGATCTGAGGTATTTTTGAAAATTCTCATGTTAAAACAAGGTGTAACTATTTTTGAACGTAAAAATGAGGGACGTTCCATAACAGGAATGACTGCCAATTCAAAGAAGCTACGTGCACAGTATTTCACTAAAGCTACAAGAGACACTGTGTGTCCTCCACAGTTAGCCTGGAAGAGAAGCTTGAAACTTCCTAGTAGGAAGGACTCTGATGAGGAATATTCAGGAAATCAAGATTGGTTACTGTGGGAAGTAAAGGAAACTATTACATCTTCATAGAACACAGAGACAGGGAGGCTTTCCCTTCCCTACCTTACACTGACTAACCTAATATAATACGTGGTATACACATATTGATTCTTCCATAAACAAAATTTAAACCAAAAAAGTAAGTTGTACAGATGGACTGTTCTGTCAGAGGGTCTAGAAAGGTTATACCCAGCCCTGAATCTACATCAGAATCACCTACTCAAGTTATCATTTGATTAACCATTTAGAAAAAAAATTTATACACACACACACACACACACACACACACACACACACACACACAGACGGGAGAGAGCAATCATAGCTCTTGTAGAGAAATTCTTTAGTTTGGAGCACCCACATAAGGCACCTACCTATAGCATCAGTTCCAGGGCATCTAATGACCTCCTGTGTTCGCTACAGGCGCTGCACACATGTAGTGCACAAACAGACAGGCAGGGAGACACACATATACATATATAAAAATAAACTTAAAGCAAAAAGCTATATTTTGAGGTTGGTCAGATCCTAAATTCACAATCATGCTTTTATTAACTATAGATTCAGAAACAAGATATGCTAGGAGGTAATTTGCAACTATTTTTATAATAACCCAAAGAGAAGCAAACTCTAAGTGGAATGCCAAGATTTTTTATTTTATTTTATTTTACCTTATTTTATTTTATTTTATTTTATTTAGACAGAATTTCCCTGTTGTAACTCTGACTGTCCTGGCCCTGAAACTCACTCTGTAGACTAGTTTGGCCTTTGCTTCCCGAGTGCTGGGATTAAAAGCATGTGCCACCACTGCCCAGCTTAGATTTTCATTTTCATAATATATTCAGTTAGGTGCTAGACCTCCATTTAAAAAATTCTGACTTTTGGTTAGTGAGGTTAGCTGCAGATAAACCAAACAATACCCTCTGTAACCTTATATCTCTGGTGGTTCAGAAACATACTGCTAAGTATTTCTTATCAAATGATGAGGCACAGGACAGACAGACACACACAGACAGAGAGGGGGAGTAGAACAAACACAAAGAAGTCTTTATGCTCAGGGTTGTACCGATATTTCCACTTTCAATGCTATAACTGAAAAGGGGATTAAGTTTGCTACAATTAAAAACACCTGAAAAGTTGAAGGCAATCTAATTGAAAACTAGGAGAGCCAGTGTGCCAGGTTCAGGGAATTCCTCTGCCAAGTTCTGAAACCTCAGTCCAGGTAAAACTTCAGCTTCAGACTATGGGAAAATACAACAAAATAGCAGAGCATATTAGTTTTCAAGATGCTCAATTTTTATTGAAATTCTGGTTTTTTAATGCTTGGTACTTAAATACTTTCTTTCAAAATCCCAAGCATTAGAGGCTGGGGTTATAGCACAGTTGGCGGAGTTCTTACTGAATATGCATAGAGCCCTGGGTTAAATCCCAGCACTGTACGAATCAAGCACAATAGTGCATACCTGTAATGTCAGTACACAGGAGACAGAGGCAGAAGAACCAGCAAGCTTCCGTTTCTAAAAAAAAAAATGTGGCAGGATTATCATTATAGACCATAGAATTGAGTTTATTTTTTAAATTTGTATCTATTTATTATTTATTGGGGAGGGGACAGGATGCACACTTGTAAAAAGCAAGTGTGGAAGGCAGAGGACAACTTTTGGGAGCTAGTTCTCTTCCCATCATGGAATCAAACTCAGGTGCATCTGCTTAGTGAAAGGACTGATGGCGGTGTTGGGTTTTCTTCAAGTTTTAGATTAAAAACAAGAAATTAAAGACTTATATTTGATTAATTTGCTAATAGATTAATTACAGAGATAAGGACATATCACATGTAGAAAGAGAAAACTATACTCCAAGGACAAACTCCGAGATATCTACATAACAAAGTATCACCATAAATTTAAAATCCTGTGACAATCACAGACTTCCACAAGGCACAAGAATCCCAGAGCACAGAAAAAAAAAAGACAAAACACACTGCTCCTGCATTTCAGTGATTTATCAGCACAATCTCTTTAAAGGATTTGGGGTTCTTGGTTGTCAAGAGTACCCAAATTTTGAGTACAGATTTTCTGGAGAAATGGGTCTATTAGGATCAATTAATGTTGCAACGGGTTGTTCTCAACCTCAGCAGCTCTTCAAAATGTCCTAGAGAGCATTAGAAAGAAAATCACTAAGCTGCCCATGATCACTAGCTCCCATTCTAGTGAAGGATCAGAGAGTAGTTCTGGTGGGCCTAGGTCATAGGGTCAGCCCTTCATTCTTCCTTCCATCCTTCCCTCCTTCCTTTCTTCCTTCCTTCCTTCTTTCCTTCCATCCTTCCCTCCTTCCTTTCTTCCTTCCCTCCTTCCTTTCTTTCTTCCTTCCATCCTTCTCTCCTTCCTCTCTTCCTTCCTTCCTTCCTTCCATCCTTCCCTCCTTCCTTTCTTCCTTCCTTCCATCCTTCCTTCCTTCCTTCCTTCCTTCCATCCATCCATCCTTCCTTCCTTCCCTCCCTCCTCCCTCTCTCCCTCTTGTCTTCCTCGCTCCTTCCTTCCTACTTTCTTCCTCCTTCTTTGCTCCCTACTTTCTTTCTTTCTTCCTTCCTCTTTCCTTTCTTCCTAATTCCCTCCTTCCTTCCTTGTTCCTTACTTTCTTCCTAAGCTCTTAAGATGGCTATCATGTGCAGCTGCAGCAAGACCCACTGAGGCAACATTAATGTTCTATGCAACTCCGAACTACTGAAATTTCCAGACTTATTCTCCTAAAAGGGAAAGAAACCCTTTTGCTATCAACTTAAGAGAGACTAAAGCGAGTCCTCATTCCTCTCCTTTCTGTGATTTCTTAGGCCAGCCTCCTCCTCTGACAGACATTTACAAAGAGCACAGCCATTTGTGAAGCTGAATGGATTGATTTGAGGAATTCAGAATGAGGATGTAACGCTTTGCACGCTACTCAAAGTTCTCTGGGCACAGAGACCCTTCATCAAGATGGAATTGTCTCCTTGCACATTTTGTCATTGAACTTGGTGACAAGAAGTCAAAGGGCAATCATCATCACCATCTTTGACTGGCACCCTCATCACCAGCTCATTTAATAAGAGTCTGTCAGAGGCATGGCAATAGCTGCTATTTTTACATTCAGAATATTCTACAAAAGGGTCTACAAAAAGCATCCGGCCCCTGGCTATGTTCTTAATGAGTTTAGGAGGGCAGTAAACCAACAGCTGCATGTTTTACATTTTTTATCCAAAGTCTATTCAAACCTTGGCCTCCAGATGTCTGTCTCCAATTTGCTCAAGACTGCAAAGAAAGAACACACAGAGAAAAAGAAACACACAAAACACCTAATCAGGAAACCTGACAGGGTGATTGTCAGAGACTGAAGCTGCTAGGGCAGAGGAACTAACTCATACACATTCATGCTGTCTTGACTGCACAGTGAAATTTGTGGTTGCCCCTTGAGGTAAGCAAAGCAGGACTGGTGATCTTTGTGTGCAGCTTCCTGACACTAATCCAATACACAGTGCATTTGCAGCCACTCTCTGTAAACTAGAAACCACCTTGACAGCAGCATTCAATAGAACTAGGGCATTTCACATGCTGAAAAAAAAATGCAGCAGACCCATATATGTGCAACATAGCTTTCTCTCTCTGTGGATGATATATCTGTTTTTCTTTCAAAAAAGTATCCCTCCCCACCCCTAGGCCTCAATGGAATCAGAGTTTGGTTCAGTTTCTTGGGAGATGGAGCATTCATCTGTGCATGGTAAATGGCAAAGCATCATGGTAGTTCCTACCCCAGATAACAAGTGACATCATTACAGGAACACGTCAGCAGCATGGTGAGCCAATGGTAAGTCTCTCTGTGTTTCATATCATTAGGAGAAATTCTTACTATAAAACTCAAGGAAATTGTTTGCATGTACTGAATAACCTCTCTCAAGATTTCTATTAAAAAAAAAACACTATTTTTATCATATTAAAAATAATAATGCCCTGGCAGGAAGAGAATTCTGCCCAAATCCTTAAACAACCTGTGGACTTTGGCTATAAAAGTAGCTCAGTGACTTTTCCTGTGACTGTGTGAAAAGCAAGGAAGTTGGGCAATCTGAGCAGTGAGCAGTGAGCATCCACAGCCCACTGGGGCAGCTCTTGAGCTGCTGTCAAACCATTTGTTTTTACTCAGTGCAATGGTGCTTTTATTTTTAGCATAAGATCCGATCAGAAGAGCTAATACCACCTATCTGCACAGAGAATTTTATCCCCATTACTGTCAGTGTGGGTGACTTAAATGTGTTCTTAAATGGTGCCCAACTGGGGATGCTATAAATAAGACAAATGTTAGGGGTTCAAGGAAGCTAACTGCCGAGCACGTGCGCACACAAACACACACACACACACACACACACACACACACACACACACACACACACCCTAATAAAATACCTGCAGCATTTACACTGATGTAGAAATGAAGTGGAACGTGTGAATTTACCAGAGGCAGGTGAGACATCAGCAAAGTAAGAGAGATTAAGAGTAATATCAGAGGGCTGCACTGGGATGGTTTAAGACTGGATTCCTCCAGTCAGGCAAGGACAGAGAAGAAACTCGGAGGCCATACCCCTTACTGCTGAAGTACTTCCTATGGATAGATTCAGAAGAAACAGGGATCGCTGTTTTCCTTCAGTTGGATACTCATTAGTGACCCCACCAGTCTCCAATGGACAGTCCCCACCAAATGGACACACAGATGTCCCAGTTTAGATTAAATGGTTCATACAACAAAAGCAAAAGTTATGAACATGGGGGCCATCAGTAAGGAAGGAGACAGATAGGAATTGGAGGGAGACAAAAGTTTGGGGAGAAAGTAGAATAAATTATATACATATCTGAAATGATCAAAGAACTAAGGAAAAACGGGCGATGAGTACTAACACACAATAAACTGTTTTTAAATAAAAGACATTCTATTTATTATGAAAGGGTAACTCCTCCATCCTTTAATAGTGTGGCAGTGGTAAGAAAGAAATGACCCAACAATCATTCAGAATATGCAAACTCCTGCCAGGATCAGAGTCTACCATGTGATTTGCACTGCTTTGGGAACTCAAATGTACCGTAAATGTCCTTACACAAAGCCCCTGCTCTGTGATAACTGAAAGTGGGAAAGAAATAATACTGAGATACTTGTGTTAGGAATGGTGTTTGTAGCCTTGTGTAAGGCTCATACAACTCATGTTTGGAATTGCTGCTGCTGCTTCTGCTGGTGCTGCTGGTGCTGCTGCTGCTGCTGCTGCTGCTGCTGCTGCTGCTGCTGCTGTTTCATACTGTTTCATATACACTGAAGGAATTAGAAAATCAACAAGCTTAAATAACTTTACCTCATCGCAGAATGGTTTCCCATCTACCCAGAGATGCAATAGACATTTTACCCCAAGGTAAAAGCAAGCATATGAAGCCCTGAAGCACCTCAACAGATGTCCATATTACTATTAGAAAGCAGCTGGAAGAGTAGGGTCCTACACTACACAGAGTTTCAGTGCATTTTTTTTCTTGCCTGCCTGCCAGCCAATGTTTTCTGCCTGGATTCTAAGAATAACATAAAATAAAATGCTAACAGCAGAAGCAGAATCGTTGAGGGTTTCTCATTTGGGGAAAGGGCTTTGAGATATCCTCCCCTCAAATCAAATATTGAAGCTCAGATAAAGTCCAGGCACATTTCTCACTGTAGCATACAGAAGAAATGAAAACACAGTTCCCATAGAAACATGTAATCCAGCTTGAAAGGGATCTGAAGAAATGGTCACTGGGAGCCCTGCCCTAAGAACCAGAAGATGGGGACTCTATTTTTGCTTCAGCACCAATTTGTTGTGCAACCTTAGGAAAGTTACATAATCTCTTTGAGCTGTTTTCTCCTCATTGTGGTCATGATATGAGGTTTTTCAAATATCTCTCCAGAGTTTAGTTCAACTCGACTGGCTCTACTTTTTATCAGCTTTGACTGTGTTTCTGGGTGAGATTTCATTTGAAAAAAGGTACCCTGACATCAAAAAAATAAATGTTTTTGATAAGCATGGGAAGAGATAGTCTGGGAATCTTTCTACGATACAAACACTCAGATTGCATAAGAAGAAAACTCTCTCTCTCCCTGACTTTACTGCTGGGGTGGGAGCTGGAAGAAGGTCAGAGCTTTACTAAAAACCAACTGTGCTGTGCTCTGCTTTACATAAACACTTTCTCTTTCCAATATTCAAAGAATAGACAAACCCTGCATGGTAGATGAGAACGTCCTTTGGGCAGCTGAGCTCAGTAATGAGTGGACCAATAAGTTCCTCTAATGGCTTCCTTTGATTCCCCCCACCAAGGGAAATGTATATATTTAGTTTACCCTTCAAGGTTGCCCTAGTTGAAAAGCATATAAAGGGAAAACCAAAGTCAATGGTATCCTTGCTAATCAACTACATCTTCCAATAAATATTTATTGATTTTTTAATTATATTAGACTATACTAACCCTATTTGGTGTTAGTAAATTTTTCTCAAGTTCTTGGAAAAAAATAATTACATGTGAACTCAAAATCAAGCAGTTACCATGTACATGGCTTAAAAGGGCCATTACTTTCATCAGTAATTTGTGTGTGTGTGTGTGTGTGTGTGTGTGTGTGTGTGTGTGCGCGCGCGCGCACGCGCGCTAGGAACTGAACTCAGCATCATGAAGCTAAGCCAGTACTCCACACTGAGTTATACCTTAAGCTTGCCATGCCTCTGGGTGCTGAGGATGAAACAAGAGGCCCATTAAGTGTTAAGTCTTCCTCCATCACTGAACCTTGTAACCTGGCCCTAACATTAGTTTCAAAAGGTTATTTGTGCTCAATAATATTTGTACATTCACTGAAGATGAAATCACAATCAGAGCAACTTTTGCAACATCCTCAGGCTGATTACAATACCGCATGTAAAGGCAAAAGCACTAAGCATTCAAGAACACAGAAGGAGGATAACACTAGAAGACGTGTGCACACAAGGTCTCAAGATGTAAGGCATAGATTGGAAAACATGGTAAAATGGCGGTGACATGGAGTAATGCAAGACACAGAAAGGAGCCAAAACTTAGTCCCACACAGACAGATCAACAGATTGTCATTGTTTTTTGTCTGTTCCCCATCTATCTATGGTGATTTGGGGGTATTTCTCTAAAATTTCAGAGGTGAACATGTGCTCTTCATTGCGGTATTACTAAAACATTCAACAGTATCAGACCTCCAATTTAATACATTGTTCCTTCTGGCTTTGATTTCCTTGCCTACCCCACACACTGACCAACATAGTCTCTTGCACCCCAACAGTCATGGGCATATAAGCAAGAGCCCTGGGCAGGAAGGAGCAGCTTGCAGCCTCCCTGTCCAGATTCAGTTCTCTGTGTAGCTCTCTTAAACACAGGAAGCAATGGGCTCCACCGGGGAAGGCTCCTCAGTCCTGTACTTGTCATTTCCATTTTGTCTGATGCCAGGGACATGTCTGTCATTTCCAAACTAAGTGGGAATGTTCTTGTCTTGTTATTCCTACATCATAATTTTAAGCACAATCATAAATAAAAGGGAAAAAGTTTTCAGAAGTACAAGCAATTACAGTAGAGGATGAAGAATGGAAATGGCTGCGTCATGTTTAACTGTTGAATGAACAGCTGAGAAAAAGCCCTGGGCAGAAACCACCACAGGCCAACATCTTCAAACATAGCAGTTGGACTTATTTCAAACATCAGTATTTTTCAGTATTTCATCAGATATTTGTGTGAAAGAAATGACAAGAGTAATTAAAAATTTTCCATCATAGAAACCATATTATTCAAACATAAAATTTATCTATTATTGTTGCATGTGTATGATATGGGGTGTGGTACATGCATGTCACAGCACACACCATGGTGTGCACGAGTAAGGGTCCAAGGATTGAACTCAGGCCTCTCTATAGGCTGAGCTACCTCACCAACCCTGATTCTAAACACACTGAAAGCAGGAGGAAAACTGTAGAAGTTTTCACTTTAAAACCCATTACCTATACAGTTTGGCTTCATGTACTCTGGAGAAAATAATCGAATGCAGTGGTGATGGTGAGCATGTCTGTCTCAGAATATTCCTAGACAATTAAGAACAAGTGATGCTAAGCAAATATTCCAATGAAAGGTATTTACCCAGCAATCTCTCCCTCTCATCCTAAGCATCAGCCAGCATAGTTCACTTACTTATAACTAGTGATAACCTGAAAATATCAGATGGAAAAATCACAGAATAAACTGCTCCTGTTACAAACTATATGCTTTTCTGAATAGCATGATGCCTTCTTACATACTCTGGTTCTGGAGTACATCTCCTTGTATATGTAAGCTGCCTGCTTGTTGCTTAGTAGCCACTGGAACAAGCCTGACTGTCCTGGTATTTTCAGTGCTTGCTCAGGTTCTAGGAACTCTTAAATTACTTAAGAGTGGCCCCCAAAAAGGAAAAGTAGTGATGTCAATGCTTCAGATATTCCAAAGAAAAGTCCTAAAGTGTTTCCTAATTTAAAAAGCTAGAAGTATGGTTACTTAATAAAGAACAATAATCAGATGTTAAGATTGCTAATATCTCCAGTAAGAATCTTCTAAGATTGTGAAGAAAAATAAATTCATGTTAATTTTGCTATCATACTTCGAATCGCAAAACACAGTCAGAGTGCATAATAAGTGCATATTTACAATAGAAGAGTAAATAAATATGCATCTGTACCTACAGAACAAAACAAAGTATATGTAGGATTTGTGCTGTCCAAGGTTGAAGAACTAAGCCAGCATGATGGTGCATTCCTTTAATCCCAGGACCCAGCAGGCAAAAGTGGTAGGATCTCTGAGTTTGAAGTCAGCCTGGTTTACTTAGCAAGTTTGAGGACAGCCAAAGTGACACAGTGAGATGGTTTAAAAAAAAAAAATAAAAGAGTATCACTGGTGATATTGGGATATATCCATTCCAGATTAAGAGGTGGGGTGTGTTCTATTAATGTTTACATATAAATGAAGCCTTAGATGTATTTGTATTTATACATATCTATGCACAGAAATATTTGTACTTCATATATATTTGTACTTCAGACACACACACACACACACACACACACACACACACACGCACACATATGTGGAACTTGGAACTCCACAAAATTACTGGAATATTTTATCCTAACTGTAATCACCTAGCAATGAGATGTTAGGAGCACCATTTGTAATTTTTACCTTCAATTATCAAAGCACAGTCGTTTTATCAAAGCCTAGCGGAAATGTTTCTCAAAGTACCATTAGCCTTGGGAGGGGCCCAGTGGTGCATAGCGGTAATATAAACCCTCACTCCAGAAATCCGAGGGGAATGAGGTCCTAAGTTGAAAGCCAGCTTATACTACATGGCAAAACCCTGTGTCAAAAAAACAAAAACAAAAACAAAAACAAAAACAAAAAACCCCACAAGGCCTCCTTGTTTATTTTCCCTTCCGTGGCTCCCATACATCTCTTCTTCTGTGCCAGATTTTTGCTGGAAAATATATAACGCTTTCTGAAGGCAAAGTCGGTACTACCGTTCATTCTCAAGACTTTTTTATACCAATTTGCCTAATGCCAATTTTGCAGAGGCAATCCAACAGAGCTGGGATGAAGTACAACTCAAGAAAAGTAGATAATTAAGTTGGGTTTCTTTTTGAGAATGGGGAAGAATTTTTTAACATTAAGTAATATAATAAATCATATTAAAATCCATTTTGTTAAAAGTAACTTGGGGAAAAAAACATGGCTCTACAAAATATTGTTTATATTTTATAAACACATGCATAATTTATCAATGTCTCTCTCTATAAATAGTAAAAATAATTTAAATTGAGCAACGATAATAGTCATTTGTGGTTTTAGCATGCAACATCCATCATTGTAGAATTTTCAGTTATTTATTTTCTTAAAAATACACGATTTTTCTCAATGCTATGACAAAATACGCATGAAATACTTAAGCAAATTAAAGAAGAAAAGGTTTATTTTGGCTCACACATTGAAGGTATAGGTCTTCATGGTACTAAATTACTGTGGCTAAAGCATTTCACCTACAGTCAAGAAACAGATAGATCAATGTTGAAGCTAGTCTCACATTTTATTTTTTATTCAGTCTAGGAACACAGTCTATAGCATGGTGCTATTGACTCTTCAAGGTGGGTCTTCTCTGCTTTCTTCTTTCTGGAAACATCCTCATAGAAACCAGAAGCTGTGTCCATGGTGACTCTAACCTTATAACCCAGCTCTTTGTCAATTTGACATTCAAATACATCAATTTAAATTATAGAATTTTATTCTAACCCCTAAAGTATAATTTTCATTTCAGAGTCAAAAATGAATTCATCCCATCTCTTAATGTCCCCTTCACCTTAACTGTCAAAATTCCAAAGTCTCTTCTGAGAGTCAATGTAATCTGTTAATTGTGATACCCTTAAAAATTACTTCGAAAACATAATGGCACCTTGTAAAACATTTCCATTAAAAAGGATGAAATGGAAATGAGATATATCATCCTTCCTCTTATTCCAGTTAAATACACAAGCTTACAATAGAGATAAATATTTGAGTTACATGCTCTTGACAAGGACCTGGTTCCAAACACCTGCATTGGGTGGTACACAACCACCTGTAACTCCAAATCAGGAGATCTAATGCCCTCTTATTCATGAGCACCTCTGTGATATGAAGTACAACATACAGACAAGCATGCATGGAAACACACACACACACACACACACAAATTGAAAAAATATATACAGTTATAATATTTTTTCTGTGGTAGAGAAGTTATAAAAGTTGGTCAGAGTTGAAACTGGAAATGAAGATGAACATGATAAAAATCAATCAAATGTGATAACATAATTTCAAACCTTGTTAAAAAATAGCTGTGAATATAAAATATGAGCTCCTAAAAACAGTTACACATTAGGGAACACCCATCACCAAGTGAACACACATCTTGATGGAAACAAAGAATGCTGGGGATTTTTCTCTTACATTTCCTTCTCACTTAACATTTGTTAAAATTTTCCAATTATCAAAATCATACTTCCATCACCAGTTAAATATTTATATCATTGAAAGACACTTGATTCACTTGCACATGAGATGATATATAAACTACAGGTTCCAACTGAAGTCTGTACCTTCAGATTTAACGTACATATGGAATTATAAAACAAGAAATATATTAATTGAGATATAAGGCTCATTTCATTAGAATCTAATACTCTTCGAAACCATGTATAATTTACACCGAATAAGCGGCTCTAACTCCCGACAGGGGGATACAGGTTGCTCTTCATTTCCCTGTTGATAGAGCCACCATGACTTAGGCTAAGATTTCTTCCAATGCTTGTCTTCTAATGCAAAAAAAAAAAAAAAAAAAAGGTTTTTAGGCACAATAGCATTTTCACACTGCTTTAAAATGCTCCGTATATTCTTAATGGATTTTAAATGTACTTTTTGTCATTAAAATAATACGACAGTCCTAAGGCTGCTATTAATATCTACATTTGTAGGCAAAGATACTGAGACACTAAATGCCTAGCACATGGGGTCGCCTTGGCCACAATTAGTAAGCCCATGCTTATCAAACTGTGTGTGTGTGTGTGTGTGTGTGTGTGTGTGTGTGTGTAAAACTCACATGAAAGTCTTGTTAACAGGAAGATTTTATTTAACATGGTTCTTAGGTTGTTTGAAAATTCATGTGTTTCTAATAACTTTCTAATGTCAGCCCTGCTGGGCTCAGTTCAGAATGATGAGCAGTAGAGCTGACATGTAAACTAGAATCTTCTTCTAAGCCCTGGTTCCTCAAATCTTGCACCTGTTCCTCCTCTTCCTCCTTAGACATGCCACTCAGAGGGAGTGAAATTTTCTCAGCTGCTTCCCAACAGAAGAAGTCTATTTGTCCAGAACTCTCTGATGTCGCTGAGCAAAATTCTCTGCAGCCATCACTACATATTTTCATCATTTCTAACAGACCTCCCATAAGTCACCATCTATGAGAATGGTTGTTTTCTGTACAAGAGGGTACAGACACTCCATGTCCTATTACAGGCTGTCTCGGGCCACTGGGAGTCATGGCTAGAGACAGGAACACCATCTGCAGGACCTCGGGCTGGCAGAACAAGTACAGGCAGAACATGCCAACGCCTACACTGCCATGCTCTCATCCTGACACAGCAACCCAAGTGCTGGCAGGAAAGGAGTCCCTGGGAGGAACGAGGCAGTGTCCATGAAGGGACAGCAGGAAAACTGCCTGACTAGATTCAGGTCTAACTACTCAGAGCTCAGTGGAGAAGATGAGGAGGGTATTCCTTTTCATAATATTCCATATTTTCGTGCTGTAGGTCAAATCCAGGCTATGACACTTGACCGTTTCTTCATGCGTTCAATGTCCAAGGCAGTGTCATACAAGTAGCAAATGTGAAAAAAATGGTTCCTGGAGGGCTGAGGACCGGCTGTTCCTGGGGGCAGGATTTTAGCTAGATACAGAGCTAACTCCTTCCAACTTACTGCTGACACAGATGAGGAGCTCTGGATTAAGATGTGAACACACAGCTCTTTAGAGAGACACCATGAATGAAACTTTATACACAGGACATAAATATAGCATCAATGCGGGACTACTGACTAATCTACTTCAGGGATAGTTCTGCCTAGTGATAAAAGCATAACACTGTAGCCTGACCTAATAAACATAGGAATCACTAAACAGAATCATAAATCTAGTATAAGTTAGTATATACTTTCGACATCCCAGGACCCAACAGTGTGTGTCCTACAATAACTTAGCAAGATCTGATAGCAAGCAGAAGGACAGGTCTAGGAGGCAAAACAGGTGTTCTCATTGCTGGGCCTTTCCAAGGCCGGAGCCCTACTAGGAGTGGACTTTAGACTATCAGACTCTAAGATGAGGCAGTTACGCAGCAACCCTGAGTAACATAAGCCCAAGATGGAGTGATGTGTGGTACACCGCACTGACCCCAGTCCCACAAATCTCAGAGTAATCAAGCTTACACTGTACTTTGGAGGCAAGTGAAAAAAAAGAGTAAGATAATAACAAGAATTGTTAGAAGACTAAGTAGAAAAAGCAACAAGATTCTAAGGCAGAATTCAAATGCCTTCTGATGTTTGAAGGTCAGGGTGAGAGGCTATTGTCAAACACACAAACCGGTCTGTAATCAAGAGGGAGAGCGAAGAGGAGACAAATCTAGTGCCTTTTGAAAGCATAAATTTTACATAACTTTCACATTCTAACAGACAGAAGATAGTCCTAACTGAACAAATAAGATAAAAATTTTGTTTGCTCTAAGCTACCCAATAGACTCCTTCCGGATCAGGTTTCGACATTCAGAGGTACGGCAACACGACCCAGCTAGATATAGAACAAGAAAACTGGTGCAGAAAAGCAAGAACACAATGTCTGAATAGACAGTACATGGTAAGGCTTTCCAAGCCAACATTAAAAATCAATGTTCCTTGTTTTCCAATGAGAGAGCCCAAGGCCAGAAAGTTTTCTCAGCAGGTGAAAGCCCTGTGGCCAAGCCTGAAGACCTAGGTTCAATCCCTGGGACCCACATGAAGGAAGGCTATATATAACAGTTTCCTACGAGTTGCCTTCTGCCTTCCACCTGACGACTTACAGCATGTGCATGCATGTGCAGACACACAAAGTGAGTAAATAAAATGCTTTCTTAAGGAATGAAACAAACAAAGAGTACAGTCTGGGAGCTGCTTTTGAATTTGCACTCTAGTGGTATGAGCCTATGGAGCATCTAGTAGGGCTTCACATTACTGTAGCTCTGGGCCTGCTGAACCCTTTTCACCCAGACAAAGCAAGGAATGGGGATGGAAAAAGAAAAATGACATTTTCTTATGCAGTTTTTAAAAACTGTTGTTATTAGAAGGGGTTCAATCAGTCTGTGAGCAGAAATGGGGTGTCCGGCTGTTCTGAGACCATCCAACCTCACCTGCCTGGGACATCTCTTCCAACTTGTCTCACTCTTCTCACCACTATCTTTCTCAGGGTTGAATGGACTGTTTCCCTTCAAAGAACACACACTGTACTTTCTCCTATAAGAACGGTACAGTTAGTCAGAGTTGGAATCGCTAAAATTCCATAATCCTGTTTTTTTTTTTTTCCAATTTCAGAGACTATTGTGAAAATACATGGTATGACCTGTGCTAGGACATCACTGAGACTCGGTGCCCACTGGAGGCCTTTCTAATGCTTGCAATCAGGCAACACAACTGAATAACATGTAAACACAAACTCCTCCAAAGCAATGAGCTGTGACACCGAAGAGCTCCCTAGCCCTGCTTGACAATACATCCCACAAAATAGAAAAATGAGACTAGAAACCAACAGACGACAGTAAACTCTGGGTGTGGGGACACTGTAGTGGTGATGAAATGTAAGACACATTGATTATTAACTAAGCAAATGATGTATTTGAGTTAGTCTTATAAAAATGGCCCCGAGGCTGCCAGGTTCTTACTGTAATGGCCAGCAGGAAAACACAGCAAGGGAAAGAGAGAGCTGGGCTTGGCTTTATTAACTGAAAATGAAATTGACACCTGTGGTTCTGCCTTTAAGGAAAGAAGAATGTAGGCCTCTGAAGAAGCATCTATTTCTTTGACAAAATGTTGCCTACATTTTGTTGAGTATTACCCAGGGTAACAAAAGGCCTGGCAGAGTTGCATGATGTTTCTCTCATCAAATTGTGGATTGTAATCCAACAATGTGTTATTAGAATTCACAATAAGCAGCTGCTCTCATGAGTGTATTAAGTGTACGCGTACATAAAATACATTTAGTTTCATCGATTACGTTTTCCCAACTTATCAGCATTGTCGGTTTGGTTTGGTTTCAGAGTTTTGGATTTTTGGTTTTTTTTCTATAAAAAGAAATTCAACTGAAAGTGGCTTTAACTGCAAGAATATATGGTATTTCTCACAGACAACCACTGGCTGCTGGGTACTTCTGAGGCAATTTCAAGGCCATAGCGATGTTATGGAAAGCTCAGCCTCTCCCATGCTTGCACACAGCCATCATCAGGTTGAGTTTTTCACGGCCACAGAAGGCTGCCGCTGCTCCAGGTGTCACATCCTTTTTGGCTCAGTTTTAAGGCAGGAGCAAGGTAGTTTACCCCAAGCAACTGTTTCTATCATAAAGGAGAGATCTCCAGAAATCCACCAGCTAAAAGCATTTGCACTCTGATGCCAACTTTCCCTTGTCCATCACGTCTGAATCTATCCCCTGCCCTCTAGGGTCTCACAAGCTGAGAGCAGCATATTTCACTCATACACTCCAGGGTAGTTCTGCTGACCTACAGGAATTCTAGTGAGAAGGCAATGGACTGTGGCCATACTCAGTTTGCACAATTCACACTTGCCTCCTATTGAATTAAGATCGATGAAAAGCCTTTATTCTGTAAAACAGCCTCTACTCTAGACCTCTCTAAAGAGACATGGGTGTTAATCAAACTAAGTTTTCACATACACCTACAGGTCAATCTGACATGCCCAGATGCAGAGATTGTCTGAAAGAAGGAGAAAATGACTTGCTTGGTTGTCGATGTGCAAACTCTTTGAGCAAAAGCATGGGTGCAGACCTTCATTTAGGAGGCTGTAGAAGACAGAAAGTAGCTGGACAGGGTCATGTCACAGGTCAGACATAAATGAGCTAGAATTTGTCAGCTCTGCATGCTGAGATAGGGGGTGGAAAGGAGCATAGCACCTGGTACACGTCAGCACAATGTCGGCCACAGAAGTGTTTGAGAAGCGCAGCGCAGGTAATCCCATCCTCTCTGGGAAAGCAGATGGGAATGTTGTACATTGCACGGAGTTGTGCAGATCAAGGTTAATACTGTCTGACTGTTATCCTTCTAAAAGCCCCTTTACAACGTCTATCCTTGATTGGAGTCTTGAACTCCTGTTTCATGACGACTTTCACCATTGCCAGAACTGAGAATACCTCCCTTGTAAGATGTGTGTACAGATAGACTAGATTCAGTTGAACTGAGACGTTCCGTGTGGGGCTCTGGAACGCTGGTACCAGCCCTAGTTAGATCTCTAGGGTCTGAATCTCTGCCATGCTTCTTTAGTTGGCAATACTTCACATATTCTGCCATAAAGATTCAGTGTGAATCTGGTGGGACTGGACTCTTGGTAGTACTTAGCTTCCCCTGGCTTTGCCCATGTACTTCTTATCCTAGAGAATTTTCCTCTGTTTTTTGTTATATTTTTTGACAGTTGGATCCAACTCTTTTCTGAGTCCTGTAAGTCCTCCCATTGAATGATCAAAATCCGGGGAGCCATGAGGCACATGGAATATGAAGGCTTCCAACTCAAAATATGACCCCAAAACAAGAAGGAAATTGTATACAACATTGGACAGCTGCATGAGGGAGCTGACTACAGAACATCCTTAGTCCAATCACACCAAATAATAACTCACTCTATTAATTGACATTATACAACATTATAGATATATACATATAAACATATAGGGATTGTTCTTTAGTTCCTGTCCAGAGGAAGATAGAGTCACCATGACAGAAAAAGAAATACTGGGAAAAGTATTTTCGCAGGATTTGATTACATTTCCATTCATCCCAGTGCTCTGGCTTTAAATTCTTCTTAGCAATCAAGTCTGAGTGGCACAGCTGAGGGATACACAGAACAAGCAGGATAGTGACAAATGGGTGCACTGGGACCTGCTAACATCTGAAAAAAACAATCCTAGAGGCTGAACTAGGGCTCGCAGATATTTTGTTGAATAAAAGATGATTTCTCCTTTGGTAAAAAGGAAATATTAGCCACTGTATAGTAATTCTGGGTGGGCACAAGCCCACATTAAACACAGAGACATGAATCTGAACAGTGTGGTGTGATAATATAAGAATAAATATGTTGATATCCTATGATGTCTCTAGTATCTCAAATGATTTATGCTCTAGTAATAAATTTAAATAAATTTTTTCAGAAAAAAAATGTTTAACTACAAAATAACAATTGCAGCAGGACAGGCAAAGGAGGATCTAAAACAAACGTAAGTAATCATAACACAGGTCCAGCTCCACCTCCTGGCTGGATCTCTTTTCCATTGGACACTGAAAGGGCAGTTAAAATGCTCCTGTCCTCTGAATATCACATTTGAAATTCCTGTTGGATTGAGTCCTCTGCCTCTGATAACTACATCTTCGGGGAACAGTATTTATGTTTTCTTCTTCTTATGAGGTATTATCATTATCAGCTATGCAAATATGCAATCCATAGTGTTAGATATTACCAAAAATCCCTGAAAATAGGAAGGTCTCTTGTTCATTAGTATGGTAAATGCTGATCACTGATCATAAATGTTAATTACCTAACTATATATTAAATAAAATTCACAAGTACCAGGCACTCCACTTCTACTATTGTTTCAATTAGTAGATTCTCCCACATTCTTCTTTATAGTAGAAATATAATTATATTTCCAAATGGTACTTAAAATAATGCGCATGCACCCAACATGCATGATATTAGTGCTGAGTCTGCACTTGCAGACCTCTATAGTTAGTGTCCAAATCAAGAAATAGAAATATTATCAAAATTTAATTTTGCTATTCTGAAATCGACAACATATGTTCACTAGGAATATACAGCTTTTATAAATATTTAATTTAATTTGTTTGATATATGTTTAGGTAATTTCCAATTTTTGATAATTTGTGCAACAAATATGATTGTATATATAAATTTCTTTGCCATACTTGCTTATGAGACACAAACCTTATTGCATTTTCCAATTTCTATGAATCCATCTTCTATGTAGTAAGCCAAACAACACCACCCCACGCCAGCCCTACTTCCAGATGCCATGGACTAACGGTAGCTAAGTGCGTTGCTAAAAATAAATGTCATTTCAACTCCAAATGTCAAAAAAAGAAAGAGAAAAGAGAAATCAAAACAAAAGATGAGAAAGAGAATGAGAAGGCATAGGAATCCAAGAAGAGAGGAAAAAGAAATAGAGAGAAAGAAATTTCTATTCCAAACGGGTATCTACTCCACTTTGCCTTTCACCACAACAAAAGTTTGCAATTAAAATCATCCTTACGAGCCAGGAATGCACATACGCTCATGTCTCTAATTCTAGCACTTGCTCTGGAGGAAGGATCATCATGAGTTTGAAGTCAACTAAGACTGTTTCACAAGGCCCAACAACAAATAAAACGAATCATCCTTAGGATCAATTGTAAGCTAGCTATCCATATCTCATGCCAAACTTCCACCAAAAATATAGTGTTTAACCCGTACAAAGCAAGTCTTTTCCTCCTCTCTAAAATCATGCTTCAGATGGGCGATAAACTTTAGTGATAAAATGGTGAGTGGTTTTACATTTTCATAGCTGGATGACTTTCGGATAATGAAGGAGGATAGATTAGTCAAGTCTGAACCACAAGTGCCCTTCATCCTCAAGTGCCGAACAGAACACTCAGAGGTACCGGTGCTGCTACTGGAGCTTCCCAATTTCAGATACTGTCTTGCTGATGAACTTACTTGGGGAGTGCTTTCCATAGAGTGTCAAAGAAAAGGGAGGTTGGCTAGTGTGTATAAAGCATCCCTCCAGATTACCAATGTGACAATACTAGAGGAATAAGATGGACACAGGGTACTGCTCACTGAAGACCACTGAGGCAGTACTCTGTGGAGGGAGGAGATATTTTATTACAGGAAATTCAAAATAAATAGGAATTGATGCTCTGATATCAGCTCCATTTGAATCACCTCTTATCAGTTTTCCATGGGCTCTTGTGTCTAACTAGCACACACTGAAGAGAGCAGGGCTTCCAAAGCACACCACAGAACAGACTATTTGATGAAAGAACAAAATGCCTGAATGTTATCAAATTTACACAGGACTTGAGTTCAGTCCCCACAACCTATGTAAAAAGTACTAGGAGTCATGATGCATACTTATAATCCCAGTGCCAAGGAGGCAGAGACAGGCAGATCCGTAGTTTCCTGACCAGCTAAATCTGCGCACTATGTTAGCTCCAGGCCAATAAAGGAACTCATTTTAAAATAAAAAAAACAAACAAACAAACAAAAAAAATCGAAGAAACAGTGGATAGATGTTCTAATGGCCACACAGCAACTGTGGCAAGCTATACCCAAAGGAAAAAAAAAAAAACAAAAAAACAAAAAAACAAACAAACGGGGTAGGGGGAGTAAGGTCAGGAAGAGTGGGAAGAAAATAGGAAAGGATTAATGGGTGAACAGGAACACAATCTTGATATATTGTATTCATCTATGAAATTGTCAAAAATAGTTATTAAAAAATAAAGAACCGTAGACCGTGCCTAAGGAATGACACCAAGGTTATCCCAACTTCTACATGCATGAACACATGCAAACACATTCCCAAGAAAAACAGTGTGTCTTTATTAAACACCACATTGCACCACTTGGTTGAACATGCAGATGCATACCAGCTCTAAAGTGTAGGAATCTTTTTGCAGCAGCGGGCTAAGACAGTCTGGCTGGCTTCCACTACTCAGAAGGACAGGATGATAAAGAAGAGCAATCCTGCGGCTGTCCGAGGGGCAGTGCACAGCAGGACTTTCCTCTAGTGTGTGACCTTGTGTTTCACAGCTGCAGGCTCAACTCATGACTGACCACTGCAGAATAACTTTCGGTTTGTTCCCACATGTCGTCAGCAAGAGTCCACCACCTGTACCACAGGGCACACAGCAGTCTTTATGCAGAACTCTCCTTCAGAGGCTACCCTATTCAGAAATGCCTGCTCACAGGTCACAGATGAAGGCACAAGTCCGCAGCCTCCCAGGACCTCAAAAGGTCTCACAATTCCAACAGCAATTGCACATGTGAAACTCGGTATTCTTTCCTACATTTATTGTTTTCACTCTAAAGCTGGGATGCTCAGGATAGTACACCGTTGCAGTTGCATTAGTTTAACCAGTTCAGGTGACAACGAAGAAGAATTATAATCCATTACCTCAAATTATACCCATCATTTGAAATGGGGTTTTTGTTAGTAAGTAAGGCTTTTAAGCCATAAAGAGAAATGAGTGAGAGTTTTTAATGGAATATATGCCTGTTAGTTTAGAGAGAGTTTGCTAGGACTAATGAAATACCAGACTATTTATTCAAACAGGGAAATTCTTTCTTTTAGATCAATATTTGGTAAAGACTTTGTTTTGGACTTTGGAATTGCAGTCTCTTTTTTTTTTTTGTATTTTGTTTTTGTTTTCCTTGCACTATAAACCAACACTGAGAATGCTCTTAGATCTGTAAAGAAACAATCATGTCACTTATGATAACACCAACCGTAACTGACAGGGACTAACAATTTACTGGTGACCTCGTGAACACACGGGACTCCTCAATTATGTTTTAATTCTCTTAACACAGAGCTAAAGCAGCCAGTCTCTTAGGCAAGGACCAGGTGGGTACACCTGCATCTGGAGAGCCACACACACATTTCTCCTTTGCTCCTCACTGCTTCTACATATTGCACCATGAAATGGACTATTTTATCAGTCAGAACATTAACCTCTAGAATCCCATTAAGAAGGTGAAGCATGGTCACAGAATCTGTTTTACACTATGAAGTTGCTTTCAGCCTTGATGATATATATTTAATCACGCCAAGAAAGGAAAGGCAAGCTGTTTGGTAAGTTGTAGTACTATTTTCTGGGCATTACGAAACAGAAAGGAGGACAATGCGAGAGAAACAGGTTAAAGCAGTAGGCACCGGGTTTCTCATTAATTGTGGTCACAGTATGGCGCTCTCTTCACAAGGGCAAAGCATGATGGGTCTTTACTACTCGAAACCTATGTCAGAACCTGCAGCATCTACATGGATTTGAACTTCGAAGACACACAGAGCCCCTACCCTACTTCCCTTTATCAAGATCCTGAGTGATTTCCATGCCCCTTCCCATCCATGTTCCGGCTTTTCCCTTCCAGTGAGAAAAGGTTGCCAGTAGCAATCAAGAACAATGCCAAGCTTTACAATCCTACAAAGTCCAGTAGACACTGAAGTAGAATGTGGCCCTCAGTCAGAGGCCTAGCAGTAGACCCCAAGTGTATATATACTTTTAAACTTTCACGAATTGTCCTAATTTGAAAGTCAATGTGGAAAACTAAGAATCATGTGTCTATCCAGTTAAAAATTACTAGGACATAACTCCCGTGATGATTCTCAAATCACTTCTCTACTCAAACTTTCATGAAATATAAAAAGCAACCACAGTGATCTTAAATAGGTTCAGTAGGAAAAACCACTCTAAGACACTCTACAGCCCCTGAAAGAATGTTGCACTAATTTGCTAAGCTAAGAAACCTCAGGTGTCCAGACTGAAAAGCACATCTATCCGTCTCTAAAAGCGACTCCCTTGCTGTTGCCCAAATTTTACCTCTGAAGACATTTAGCTCAAATACAATCTGGAACGAATCTGCCTTCAATTCAAAATCAGACAAACAAAAGATAACGACTAGTTAGGAAAACAGCAGGCTAGAATTGTGATAGCTTGGACTGGCTTTTGTGCATCTGTATAACCACCAAACAGACAGAACAGATGCCTGCATTGATGTAAGTTGGCTGAAGATGAGTCTCAGCCTTCTAATCCTTACCATTAACAGTGCTGGTAACAAGGCAAGAAAAAACAGCTAGAAAGCTCATAGGGTCATAATTAAAATGCTATTCAAGTCTTGATGCATACTTACTAAACCTCAGGCACTGCCTCTTAGCCTATGTAGTCCCTAACATGGATAACACAATCATCATGATCACCTTTGTCCTACTTAGAACTGGAGATCAGACAGGTACGCTGTCCAGTGTTAAACAAACCCCAGCTGCCTAGCAGACAAACACAGTTAAAGGGTTCTCATTCTGAACCTCAACTCTGTATGCCCCCTGCTCTTTTCAAGTGACTAAAAGCATTAATACAATGCCAAAGAACTTTGACCATCAAGGAAGTATTTTGGTCAGGGAAAGAAATTCCTTTAAAGAAGAAGGGTCCAGGCTACAGGGTTGTGACACTGCACATCAGAAGGGTTTAGAGGAATTAGAATTTGAATTTCTAATAAGCACTAAAAGATATGATGCCCCCATCTCAGCACAGGAGAAATTCCTTCCTTCTCACCATCCATTCATACACAAACTACAATAATAATGTTTCAGACTGTCTGAATACAAGTCTCCACGCATGCTCAAGTCAGGGTTCAACTCCCCTAGCCATCATATTCAGAAAAGAGGTTAAGGGGGAAACAGAGACAGAGAGAGACATTAGACACACAGGGAGAGGGATGGAGGGAAGGAGGAGAAGGGAGGGGATGGAAGGAAGAGGTAGAAAGTGTGCAAACACATTAGCTGAATCTACATCATTTTCTATCAGGTTGTTAAAAAAGAAACAACAAAAAGTAAAAAAAATAAAAAACAGGTCAACTCCAATCGGCCTTTTCCGTATAGTCTCAGATATAGTCATTTCTTATGTTTAAATTTAATGTGGAAAGCCTCCTGCATGCCACTTTCGATAACAAATCACCCAGGAAACTCTTCAATGCCATTTCTTCAATTATATTTTCTTTACTGCTCAAGAAGATAAATGGAGGGAAACCAAACAATTTTTCATAGGTCAGAGCTTCGGCGCACCTGGTGCAGATGGAGTTTGGTTAACAATCTAGCTCTTCAAAAAATACAACCTCGGCAGTTTTTCCTTTTCTCAGGCTTTTAGTCGATTTCCCTTTCACAGCACTGAGCCTCCCTTTATAAAAAAAAAAGAAAAAAAATTAACAGAAAAAAATCATTCAATCCTCCAGTTAAAGAACAATGAGGTAGTATTGTTACAAAGGCAAGCAGTTGATTTGTGAGCTCTCCAGGTTGAGTGATTTCCTTATGTAAATTAGGGTACATGCATTCAAGTGTGGTTCCGTGTGTGTGTGTGTGTGTGTGTGTGTGTGTGTGTGTGTGTCTGCAAACACACCTGTACTTCTAGAAAAACAGTGCATCCTATTCTGTCCTTAGATAACACTTTGAACAATCACTTACTAGAAATTCATCTATAAATGTCAGGACTTGCTGCCTTGATAGATTTTGGGTTAACTGGCTCAAAAACCCATGGCAACTGACTCATAGAATTTTCCACTTTGGAATTTTTGCTGAAGAAAGAGGAAGTAATGAACAAAGAAGAAAATAATGATAATTACTTAGACATGAATGTTGAAACTTCAAATGGAGAACAATCTTTATAATTTTTACCACATATGGCAAGTATTCTGTATCTACTAAATTAGTATACCAAATGGAACATGTGTGCGTGTGTGTGTGTGTGTATGTATGTATATATATATATATATATATATATATATATATATATATAATCTTTAAAGAGATATCAAGGCAATCAGTGATAATCAAATCTAAAATTGCTGAGTGTGACTCTGCCAGAAGTTACTATGAGCTGGATCTGGAGAGCAGGCCTTTAATCCAACTACTTGGGAGGCTAACACTGGACTATTATGAACTCAAGCCTAGCCTGGTTAACTTAGGGAGACCCTGTCTCAAGATAAAATGTAAAATGGACAGAGGATGCAGAACAATGCTAAAGTGCTTGTCCAACTATCCTTCATAGGATAGACCTTGTGATCTATCAGCAGTAACTTCTAGAGGGGGGATTGTGGTATTATAAAACTATAGATTTTTGAACTAGGAAGATGACACTACCCTTCTTCCTTTCTCTGCCTACATCAGAAGAGCATCTCTGCTGCTCTCTGTTGGAAAGAAACAGGGAGAGGAATGAAAAGATATAGCAACACGTAAAGGCCCATCTACCAGATACCCAAGGAAAGACTGGAGGCATACAGGCTGCACAGGGTGCAGAAATCTAACAGGTTGCTCCAACAGTTTGTGTACAGAATTGGCAGCTTGAACGAACTGAAAGAAATACTGCACTGGGGAAGATCAATAATTTATCACTCGGATCATTTCCAAGTAGGTTAGATGAAAAACTAGAGATTAAACCATAAGGACTCACTCCCATGCCCGGGAGTGTTTGGGGTTAAACAGATGGAAAGACATGAAGTTTCTAAAGCTTCATAGAGAAACTATGAGAAATTCAGTGCAGAATCCATGCAGGGAAATAGCTTTCTCTCATTTTCACCTTCCACTGAGGATGAGCATCCCTGAATATCACCTCGGGTATGTCTTCAACACACCAAGGAGAAGATTTGATCTTCCTTTCTTACTTCAGTCATAGCAGGACTTTCTAAGAGCTCCCACCATGCAAGTTCCTATTCTTTCCAAAGCCTGCCCACATGGACCCTCCCACACTGCTGCCAGGCTGCTAGCTATCATTTGTCCTGAAAAGGCAAACCTTGCATCATACTAAGCAAAGGAACATTACAGTAGGTACCTAAGCCTCCTCTTGTACTGCAAATATTTTCGCTCATCCTGCCAAGGTAAAGATAAAAAAAGAATGCACTGAAATTCTCACCTGGACATTTCTGAGCACGGTGCATACACGTGGGTCAGTAGCTCCCCTATTTCTGTTCTTTGCCCCAGTTTAGGTTTGAACAGTTCCTACCATCTGTAACTTTGATTGAGAGCTTTGCATTTCATGAGCTAGCAGAAAGTGTTTTGGAACAACAAAGAGCAGAAATGTACCTGGGTGAGCATCAGAAACCTCCTCCAGGGAGTTGATACTGTCCAAGTGGACAGTGAAGTCAAAACTGACTTTCCAGTTAAACTGGAATTAGGAGAAGAAATATACGTGAAAGGACATATCTGAACGTGCAGTTAGAGTCATCCACATTTATAGCTTTAAGCCAAGTATTTACTGAGCCTTTGTTCTGTGTGCATAAACTCATACACGCCCTGAGAAATAAAGCTAATTAATCAACTATTTCCTAAAACCAAATTACTGTGGTATTGTAGTTTTCAATCATGACCACATATAATATACATGTGACAGGCCTGGCTTTGTTAGTAAAAAAGTCAAAACATTTCAACACAAAAGGAAACACCTCACATGAATAAACTGTTAATCTGAAGATGACTTACAACCCTCCAACCTCATCTTTTATGACCTTTTCCCTTTGCAAGCACAGACTACGCTCACTCCTGCTGTGGTTTTTTTTTCCCCATGTTATTTGCCGTAAGTCTGGGTTTCTACCTCCCGAGTAATCTTTTAAACCTCTGCTGAATGATCGCTTTCCCTAGAAGATTCTCAAGACATCAGTTGTTTATTTATTAAATTAAAGGAATGGATATATAATTATCTGATTCTGGTAACACTTCTCATTTTTATTCTATCACTGTAACCCTGGCATATTATGGGCATGATGTGATCTAATTACCACTATATGATCTTTCACAAGGGTATCTAACTGGAACCCTTGTCTAAGACACAGACTGGAGAAAACCATGGCATAGAACAGTGAAACCAACACTGTCCCCAAAATGAAAGGCTAAGGGCTAAGGATGTAGGGCAATATAACATACTTAGCTAGCCTGTGCACCAGTACTGCAATAGCTAGCTAACGTATTAAACACACACACACTGTGTGCCTGGCCTGGGCTATTCCTTCATCTTCATCCATGGTTATATGCTACACATTGTTTAACATTCATCATCACTGCAATGAGGTTTCCTGATCCTAAAATCAGTGTGAAATGACATATCATATATATGACATATGATATATATATATGTATATACATATATATATATATATATATATATATATATATATATATATATATAACATATATGCTAAATGAATACATGATATATTCCCATGTGATGCTGACATGAAGGCCTTCTATAAAGTGTTAAGGACTACCTGGCCATCACTAGTCAGTCATATAATCATACTTCTACCACATATGAGAGAGGGTCTTAAGAAAGACAACTTTAAACACCTCGAGTTTGCTAGGCCTATACACAGATTTCTTGGAACTTTCTGTTAAAGGTAGATAACAGTTGTTGGTTTTGTTTCCCATACTGGCAACATCTATAAGATAGAGAAGTAACTGTGATAAAGAATGTAAAAGTGAAACACTCGCAAAAGCACCAAAGACACTTTCTCAGTCAAAAGATACCAGGAACCTCTCCAAGTCACTAGGCTCCATAACTAGCAGTATGCAAGCCAGAGGCAGAGTACTCCCTTTCTGGATCTGACAGTAGCTTAGTCCAGACCACTCACCAGACATCTACAGAGCGAACTCTGTCTGCGATTCTAATCCAGCTTCTGAAATGCATCGCCAATGAAATATTGACACTGAATCTCAAGACAATACAAGAGACAAAGCACCTCAGCCAGTAAACTTTAAGGTGAATGAAAACCAGTATTTTTATAAATAATGTATCTTTAAAATCTCACCAAATCACCAAAAAGAAAAAAAAATTAATATAAAAGGGACATTGCTATTCACTACTGGGTAAGCTGAGGGTCCTGAAGGAGTTGAGTTTTCACTGAGGAAACATGACTGAGGCAAGCCTTCCCATCTCTCCAATGGTCTTTTCTTTTTCAGCTAAGGACATCACAGACACCTAAAGGAGGATTAGAAATGTAGTTGTCTGGCTCGAGTTCCACATCAAAGCCTGTCTGTCACCAGCAGTTGTGAAACACAGAACTTCCAACTCTAGCCTTGGAGATGCTGTTCAGTTCACCTTGACAGACTTTACCTCCATCTTCACAGACCCATAAAGAACCCCTCAAGGTCATTTGAGATTGCTCTGTGCTGGGTCTATTGTGTCAAGATTTGGAGACACACGCTACTTAAAAACGCATTTGTACTCAAATAATCCATAATAGTAAGGTTGTTTTGGAGGTCCAAAAGGCAAACAAACTCTTTCAAAACATTGCAACCCTCCAGCTACCACCTGCAAGGGTTTCAAGTGGGTTTTGCTGGCGCCATAGCTAACCCACATCCAGTCACCACTGAAGGGATGAAGATAGTGAGAAGTGAAAACTCCAAAGCCACAAGAGGAAAGGAAACACATCTTTGGGATGACCACACAGGCAGATGTGCAAAACATGGGGCCATGTATGTGTCATGACAGACGCCTTATGCTTAGAAGCAAAGGAGCAAAATTTCATAACTCATGGTGCTGTAGTAGCTTGGCAGGGCTAAAAATCTAATAAGCGCCATCTGAACTAATGGCAGTGCTTCAGATTGGAAAAACAAAGATGCATGAGATTAAGCCTTCTAATGACTACTTAATGAAACTTAAAAGAATATAGATCATCTTCCCTCCAATTAAATTACTCACTAAGTAAGAATAGTTAAAAACGCATGATCACAGCCCACAGCTGAGTCCTGCAGAAGCCTGTGCGTGGGACCTGGGAATTATATCTGGTTCTCAGAGAAGCAGAATCACTCAGAAAGGGACTTGGGTGATGCAATAGCTGAAGGGTTCTGTTAACACAGCCAATGTGTGCCTCTCCAAGCAAGGTTCTCACTATAAATTACCGAGAATCCAGGCCCTGGAAGAGGTAGAGGTAAAAAGAACAAGATAAATTATTTGGACTCTACAGGCAAAAATTTAAGTGTCATTTGCTCCATAAAATCTTTCTTGATCGTCCCAGTTGACCCACGTGGATCTCATTCAAATTCCTAGGCGTTTTCATTTCCGTTCATTTGGAACATTTAAGAGGCTGATTTTTAATGCCAGTTATCGCTCCCATTTGATTGCCTGATGCATTTCACTGCACCAATACTTCTTCCTGGCAGACTATTACACACACATACACACACACACACACACACACACACGCATTTGCATCTATCTGCAAGATTTAGTACAATTCTTTCCTACTCCTCACCATTCAGTGAACATTTCTGGTTAATGAGAATGTAACATTTAGAGCAATGAGCCCGAGAAGGAAGCCAGACCCTGTGATAAGTGACATAAGACAAATCACTTCATGTTTGGGGTTTCTTTCTAAAGTGGACATAAAATCTTCTTGGGTTTAAGGACCGTGACTCCAATCTATGCCCAGGATCGGATCAGTTCAGGAATGCTACACACTGAGGAATCAAACATTGCTTTAATTCTCAGAGCAGATCATTTCTGAGTATACGACCCAAGATCTTCCTCTGTCACCTAATTCAGAGTTTTATACAAGCTTTGCTCCTTTTGCTTTAAGAGTAAAAGTTCAATTAAGAATTATTTCCAACTTTGTATATGAAAGCTAGGGTCTAAACAGCCTGAAATTATAATTAAAAAGTAGAGTAAATATTAGAAATCACACCTAAAGAACCTTTCCTGTAAAATGTCAGCATATGTGTGTGTGCGTGTATGTATGTATGTATGTGTGTGTGTGTGTGTGTGTATATATATATATGTAATATATATTATATATATATATATATATATATATATATATATATATATATATATGTGATATATGTCAGAAACTCAGCACCTGTGCCTGTCCACATTCAGATGCTGAAGTACTAATATTCTATGGAATGGATGAGCATGTGAAACATAGGGAGCTGTAGGTTGATGAAGACACTGGTCCTCAGGACAAGGTTGGTACTTCAATAAGACACAAGAGGTATTGCTTGCTCTCCAGCCTTCCTCCCTTTCCCTTCTCCCCTTCTCTTCCTCTGACTTTTCTCTATCCCTTCCATCCCTTCCCCTTCCTTCCATTTATACAGAGTGGAGACCATATGCACACACAGCATAGTGGGATATCTACAAGAAAGGAGGCCTTGGAAGAAAAGTCGCCTTGATGGTCAGTACGTTTATCCCAGGCATTCCAGGTCCTCAAAATGTGGGAAGTGAAGTTCTGTCCTTCCGAGTCCATTCTATAGAATTTGCTACATCAGTCTGAGAAAATAAAGCAACACGACTGATTAACTGATACCTTCTAAGAAATACATCATTAAGTGATTGGCACTATGCCAATGCCAAAGCATCTGCTTAGATGCACAAAGATGGTAACAACCTCACCAAATAAAGCGACATTATAGTACCACTGCTGTGTGCAATCTCTTGTGTCATGAAATATCATGAGACAGCACATGGCTTTAGGTAATATATGATGTGTGCGTGTGTGTGTGTGTGTGTGTGTGTGTGTGTGTGCATGTACATGTGCTCTGACCTTACATTAGAATGAATGTTGTTCAGACAAATAGTCAGGAAAACCAAACCATACAAAGTATTCCCTTTGTTGTTCATCATGTGAACTTCATGTGAATATAAACTATGGTTTTACTTTTCCCTCAGTTTAAAAAAAGCTTATTCAGCACTCTTAAGCATTGCAATCCTGGGAGACTTGAGAATGAGATAGAGGGGCCTTAGATACGGAGCTGCATCCGATAGGTGGGTCTAGCTGGGGAATTCTGAGCTGGGTGCAAGGTGAGAATGGAGACAATGCAAATGCAGTTGCTCTAGAGAAGGGATCACACAGAACTAAGGGTCAAGTACAAAGAATATGAAGATGATGGGAGGGAGAGGTGACATGGCAATTGTTGTTACAGCTGGATCAATTAGATTGAGCAACTTCAGTCTGAGGTAGGAAGAAAAAGCATGAAATGAGGACCTCCGCCTTGGGGGACAGACGTGAGGCTGCCATGCCGTCCACTCAAGGAGGGAAAAGAGCATGGTGGGTGGACTCACTGGACTGGTGAGAACTAAGTGGAGATATTGCTAGACAATTTTCAGAGTTAGAGTGAATGGAATGAATGTGGTGGGGGAGGACCCTTTCCTGGGTCACTCTGTGACCGTTCAAGGACAGATCCCCCAGGATAACATGTCAAACAAGCAGGCTCAAATGCGATGCCTTTGAATCTGTCTTCACTTCAGAAATCTACACCTCTACTGTTAACATTCTCATCAACAATATAGGAAATCAACATAAACCTCCAACCTGGACCTAGGAAGGAGCTCTGAAAATACGATCAGAGAATTTCCTGCTGCTTTCTTTCTAGTGCTCTCCAGATAATCAAGGGCGCCCTTGAACCACATCCGCACCTGCACCTGCAAAAAACAGCAACAGTACCTTTTGTTTTTTCATCAGTGCAAATAAAGTGTAATGAGAAGGCAATGACTAGGAATATTGTGGAATCGCTGCTCTGCACGACAATTCTTGAACACACCTGCTCCGTTCCTCATTTTGCCTTGCCTCAGTACCCTGTTATCCCCCAGCACCTTTACAACCCAGGTGTAGTCTCCAGAGCTTACTTATCCAATGTGGCAGAATGAGTTAAGAAACAAGGGGCTGGATGATGCAGACACCATGTCCTGGCTAGGCACATCCTCTCCAGAAGAACAGAACATCAGAGACCCAAGCCAGGATCAGACAAGTACAGTCAAAGAATGGACATAGTACAATGTAATCAAAACAGCTTAAAGATGAGATCATTCACACTTCAAGTGGGAGATATGTGAACATGATGGACCCATGGGGTCATTAAGACTCTTGGATATAGGAAAAGTTATAGGCTAAACCTCCTCCGGTGGGTACCAAACTAACTTAATATCCAAGGCCATAGGTTGGAGTCAGTCTCCACCAGGAAGACCAGCAAATGGTCTGGATCACAGAAACTGATGGTCAAAACCCCTCTACTATGATAAACAGCACCTGAAGACCTATCTAGTGAAGGCAAAGGAGAACAGTCTCGGCTTCTGTGAAGCTTTTAAGATTGACATGACTCCGAAAGCTTGTCTGACTCTTCAGAATTAAACCTGCTTCCTGGAAGGTTTTGTTTGTTTGCTTGTTTGTTTGTTTTCCTCCTCTGCTTGGGACCCATGAAGGAGGCTGGCTACTCCAGCGAAGCAGACCAAGTGAAAAAGGAGTCATATGAAAAAATTTCCTATTTAGAAAAAAAACCAAAAAAAAAAAAAAAAAAAAAAAAAAAGAAAAGAAAAAGAAAGAAAGGAAAGAAGGAACGAAGAAAAGAATGCATATGGGTCTTTAAATCATAAAAGAATTCATTTAAAGATCGCAAGCATTATACTATGAGAATGGCTGTCAGGAAACACTGTAGGCAAGCACATAGGTGAAGAAGTGAGGAAGCTTGCATACACACCCTTTCAGTACAGTTTGGAAAAACAAAAAGGACTCGGGTCTCCAGATGGGCAGGAAGTGACAGACCACAAACTACTGCCGGGCTATGTGCCCTGAGTCAGTCACCAGGTACTAAACAGAGGAGTGCAAAGTCATCAAAAGCCCCAGATGATTTGTAATGTTTATAATACAGGGAGGATAAAAGATAAAGCTCTAAATACAAAAGCAAAAATATAGTGCACATAACTAAAATGGACACCTCAGGAGGTGTCTCTCAGGTTCTCTCTCGGGAGGGTAATTGCGAACTCAAAGGCCATCAAGAGATTCCGGGAGAGCACATTTTAAAAGTCCACATACAGCAGCCTCGCTCAAGTCTTCAGAAAGTGACCTGAGGTGTCACAGGATCTCAGCTGTATGCACATATATAAAAGGCTTCCTCTGCTTCTCCCAGAGATTGCTCTAATACCTCTCATCACCTTTCTATGTAAACACAGATAAACCCGGGGAACAAGGGCAGATGAATCAAAGGCATGCATGCTGGCCTTGCAGTCTGGTGGCTGGTAACTAATATATTCCCAGGTTGCTCAGTAGGAAGCTTGGGTCAGCAGACTGGAAGGCGGCATGGGGAGCTTTCCCTCTGAGCTACAATTACAGAGATACTCTGCTTTAATAACCACAAACCTGGGACCTGCAGAGAGACACAGTACTCACTCTGCCCTTGTGCCACCTGCTGTGCTCCACTGGAAGCCTTGCTCAGGCAGTCCTGGCTTCTGGAAGGTTACAAATGCAGATCAGAAGAAGCCCTTGCCTCCTTAACACAGGACACAGCCATTCCTCCAATCAAGTCTCATCCCTACGACACAGGGCTGCTGCACCAAAAAAGCCATGTGGCATGCTTGATGTGCTTTTGTGATGGAGCTCTGCAATGTCCCAGACAGATACACACAAAGAACTCCTGAGCATAAGGGTGCTATGAAGACCTGAGCACAAGACAGAGTGTAGGTGACGTGCTACCTGGAGAGGTTGTGGAAATGCCACAGATGGGACAGAAACATAAATAAACACATGGGGGGAAAGTAAAACCAAAGAGCAACCAAAGATTAGCCAGGGCAAATAGGAAAAGAGCACTCTAGCCAATGTATGTTGGCCAAGGACATTTGTCTGAAAAAAACGTAAGATACAAATTTGTCCTCAGAGGACGCTGTGTGTGGACAGAGGGTGAGTGGGAGAGATTATCCTGGCTGATGATATAGCAAAACTGTACTCTCTTCACTAAATCCAGTTCTGCAGCCAAAGATTAAAACAAGGGTGGATGAACAATGCTCAAAGAATGAACGCATATGCACTTAACATGTAGATGATTTTCCTTTCATTATTCCACACAGAATATAGTATAGCTGCTATAAATGGCATTCACATTGCTCTTTGTGCATCACATGAGCAGAGTGGGTGTATGCAAATGTTATACTATATCTGGACAAGGGTCTTGAGCATTGCCTATTTTTGCATCATGGAAAGGGGACTCTGGGATCTATATTTTATTCTATAGAGATTCTCTCTACTCAAGTTATAGGCTCTCTTTTTAGGTAAAAGTCTTCCAGGAGATGCTTAGACCCCACAGATGTCCCTTCCAATTCTGTTGCCAGTGTTCACACACTGACACGTGCAAAGAACATATAATATATCAGGTTGTGCCCAACCCAAAAGTGTCCTGAAAGGAACAGTATTGGGTAAGCTCACTTTATCCACTAAGGATCTCCAGGAAAGCACATTTTATTTCATTTTTATAACCTCGATTTTGCTTAAGATAGAAAATGGCAAGCTATTGTGTGTGTTCAAAAATGCACAATGTCACAGTTTTTCAGCACAATGAGATACAGAGTATAATCAGCCCAAATCATCTTCTTGAAATGTCTCAGATTTCTTCCTTGAATCAGGAGGTAGGAGAGTACAAGGAGGTATTAGATTAGACCTGGGATTGAACGGCTGAAGGCAAATCTAAAAATGATCTGCATTCGGGATTCCCAAATACTGCCTTGGGTTCCTGTTCTACAGGGATTAAAAATATGATTCTCCTCTTCAGAACCACAATTGGACTAATGGAACAAATCCAATTGCCCAGCAATTCCTTTACAGCTTTAGGAACAGCCGACTCCACGAAATTCAGCTGAATCAATAGTTTGGATTACAGAAGAAAACTCTCAGTGACCTTTATTTATTCTATTGCTTTCTCTAAAATGCTGATGATTTCTACTAAAAAGAATTCTACTGTTAAAATTAAATATAGATTGTAAAGCCAATGTCATTAATCTTATTTGTTGCTATTGTTATATGAGGATGGGTTCCCACGTTTATTCACGTTTATTTTTGGCGAACATGTTTTCTGCTTCATTAGTTAAATGCATTTAAAACCATTTCTGATTTCCATATGTGGATTTTGTCATGAAGGTTCTTTCCCCTCTCACTTCTGCCCCAGCAACAGCAACAAGAATGGCTGTTACAATGTGAGCAACATTGAAAGGTACATTTTGTTGCTTCAGTAATTATCTGAGTTCCTTTAACAGAGTGTTGCCAACAAAACCTTTTTACTTTACTTTTGACTTCAAATACTTTGTAATTCTTGTGTACAGATACTTACTTAGAGAACTAACCCTGAGAGGACTTCCCCTCACTTCTCCATGGGGAAGAAGAGAACCTAGATACAAACAGAGATTGTTTGCCACCCCAGATTATAGCTTAAATGTTTCTCTTATAAAACAATCTCACTAATTTCAAATTTGTCACCAGCTTTAGTAAGCGAGTCCTCTTGGAAATCACCATTTTGCTATGCCTGTCTGAAAGGAACAGCTGTAAAGGACAAGGGATGCAATCTCTTGTAATGTGTGCAATGCCCTGCATGCTATCTCCAGCACAGTAAAAGAAACAATACCTACAAAAATTAAATAAAGATGGAAAGAATTGTAAACTTAACATTTAGCTCCTTACAATATCATTTCTGGGGGAGTTTGGGCATGAAAGAAAATTTGATCTGCCTGTTAAATATATTTATTTTTATTTTATGTATGTGAATGTTTTGACAGAGTATGTGTCTGTGTAACAAGTGCACGCTTTTGCCCATAGAGGCCCAAAGAAAACATCAGATGCTCTGAAACTGGAGTTAACTGATGATTGGACGCTGCCATATGGATGTTGGGAACTGAACTGTGGTTCTCTGGAAGAGAACTAGTGCTAGTAACAGCTAAGCTAGCTAGAATGTTAGTTACAGATAGGGTGCTAGTAACAGCTAAGCCACTGCCCTTTCTCCCTGATCTGCTAGTTTGAAATAACGAACTGCCTTTCTCATTAAAACCAAGTCTTTGGGTTGCTGATCTAGACTATGGCAGAGCACCTGCCTGTCAACCACAAGGCCCAGAGTCTGATCCCTAGCACTTGAGGTTGGGGGAGACTCAAAACTCCCAGTCAGAACTTAGCTTTAAATTTTCAATCTATTATACAACCTCTGTAATGCCTTTTTTTTTTAAATTGACTATTTAAAAATATCACAAGTAGGGCTAGAGGGATGGTTCAGAGGTTAAGATCACTTGAACCTGGGTCTGGTTTCCAGCAGCTATATGGTATCTCACAACTATCTAAAACTTCAGTTACAGGAGCTCCACTGCCCTCTTCTGACCTTCCTGAGCTCCAAACATGCATACAGTATGTATAACATAAATGCAGGCAAAATATTTATACAGAAAAATTTATTTTCTCATATAGAAAAAAAATATGTCTAATTTTTTAATTCCCATCAATTTTGTTTCCCTCCTAAAAAGCGTGAATCAGTGGAGACCCAGATATATGTCTGCAGCTCTTCAAGAAAGGGGAGGAAAGCTAAGCATAATAATCAAAACAAGAATTCAGTGTATCTTCTTGTGACAGAAACTAATAAGCATTTGAAGCCACAATGATATTTAATTTGAGACATGAAAGTGGTTAACAAGATGTTAAGTCCTGAAAGCCTCCATTGAATTGGTCTATATGAGCCCAAACCATACCAACACATATAACCCCTTCTATGTAAACGAAGAGTGAGCATTCTCTAATAGGGACACCATGTCCCTCTGGTCCCTCAGAAGGCTTGCTTTTTTTTTAATAGTAATTTTTATCCTTGTTGCAAACCCAGTTTGGAAAAACATTCTCCATTTTCTTTCTTTCACCTTCGTTTAACCAGTACAACTTTAGGCTGCCAACATCAAATCATCAACTTTAGACATCAGGCTGGGAGCAGCAGACAAACTCTATTAGAAAATACGTACTTTCTGTCATCATTGAAGTGAATTACTTCTGGCACTAAACGGCTAAGGAACCATTTCTAGTAAAAGCCAAGCCAAGATGCAGTGGTAATTTCTCCAACTGAAATGCAGTATCATCAATACACACACGTAGGATGCACATAAAACTACTGTAATGTCACCCCCAACCCACCTGACTCTCTGTAGAGCTCATAGTATTTTTTTTTAAAGAAAATACATTTTTTTTAAATAAAGAAAGTTCTTTAAATTCACACATTCCCTTACACACATCTCCCCATGAAACAAAATGATTTCCAACTCATTTTAGAAAAAAAAAATGGCATAAAATGTGAAGATAAGTTTATAGATCTGAATTTTGAGGTAACACTAAAGCTTGAACTTTTAAATTAGGTACAACCACACACAGCTGATTCCGATACTTGCCTCAGCTCCCTGTGTCTTTCCAGTGAAATCAATCCTAAGTACATTGCTGATATCAAAATGGCAATATCATCTGCCTTAACAAGGGACTCCTCGGCTGCATGAACTGCTACTTTATTGCACCAGAGACAGTAATTAAACCTTCACCAGTTCACGCACATGTCCCAGTGCAGGAGCACACAGCCTATTATGTGATGCTCATTAGTTATTCTCTGTGTTAAGAGAATAGGCCTGACAGGAGCAGAGAAGGATAAATAAGACTTGCTTTATTGCTATATGTATTTTTAAAAAGGGCTCTCTACTGTATGTGGCATGGGTAACATCTCCCAGTGTGTCTGAAATCATTCAGTAAGCACCACATGGTGCAGTAATGTTACCCAGCAGAGGGACACCAATAACTCACAATCTGTTTCACTTCATACTTATCTATTTAAAAAGCTAAACTGCATTGAGATGTAGCACTGCCACTCAATGTCCCTCTGTAAGGATGGGCTGAGCATTGGTGAATTTATCCTATTTTACCTGTGGAGGACATTGAAGAAAGAAATGGGGTGGTCATATTCACCTTAGTGTGTACAAATGGAATGTAATGGGTATCAGGAGCAGTTCTATTTATATGAACTGCCAATCAAGGAAGCCCACTCCAAGACAAACTAGGTTTCTGGCACTCATGAGGTTGGCCAAAGAGGCCATCATTCAAGCAACTGTGTGGCTATAATAGTTACTTCACTTGATCTATGAAGAAATGAAGTTTCATTCTTTTTTATTATGGCTTTTGTTTTGAGACAGGGACTCAATACATACCATAGAACTTACATAGCATCTAGAAATTACTATGAAGCCAAATCAGGCTTTCCTCAAACATACCATCCTTTTGCCCCAGACACCTAGGTTGTGGGATCACAGGCATTCATAGCCATGTTTCTTCTCTCAAGCTTCAGCTTCAGATAGGAAGGAATAGTTCATGGTAGATAAACCAACCATATTGTAACCCCCAAAGATATGTTTTTAATCTAGGATCAATGTTCCAAAAACTCATGATGAGCCAAATCACTGAATATTGCCAGGTCATTATCAAATGATGAGGATGGGAGAGGAAAATGAAATAAAATAGCTAGCCTCAGTTCAAGGCTAAGATAGAAGAGCCAAAGAGACGATAACATTAGATGGCCAAAACTCCATTACAATGCGCCCAATCAGAAAACTCCTTTTTATTCACATTCATTTTTTTCTCAGAATGACCACTCTTGGGTTCTCGTTAAGATAGATTATATAATTCTCTCTAACTTGAAATATCCTGCTACCACAACGCAAAGTAAAGGAAGCAAATAAAAGTAAACAAAATACTCATCTAGGGATCATGAAAGGAGAAACCACAAATCAATAGGGGCAGGGGAACAGAATAAACACCTGGACCAATAGTTGTTTTTTCAAATGAAACATAATACATACTCAATCAGACCCCAGTTCAAAATTCTCTTACCAAACCCTGAATAACAGACATCCGTCAATGTCACTGTCTCCAACAGCAGGTGTTGACTAGACAAAGACTTGGCTTTTATCCATAAGCCTTCATGAGTTTCACATGTCTTCAACAGCCCATTTTCACCCTCCTCAATGTTTAAAAAGCATCATGTCAACCCAACGTGTGGTGCCAAAATACAGATAGACTATCATGAAGTGCGAGGAAAGGAAACAATAAGTCTTGGTAAGACATATGAACACTAACACTTATCTGATCTACATGACTGGAACCAGGTGCTGAAATGTTAATGAAGACAGCCATCCATGGTAAGACTGCAGGAGACAGAAATTAGAGCCCATCTTCATTACAATGCCCCCAGATTACACTTTTTTAAAATTTATTTTTCTTCTTTCATTTAATATATATAAACACCCCCCCTACCCTCCGTCCATTCCTCCCAGCTCCCTTCATCCTCCCTCTCCTCCTGTTATATATCCTCCCAAACCCTTCCTATTCTTCCCCCTCCTACTTCTCCCCATAGAAGAGAGCAGTTCTCCCAGGGGCACCGCTCAAACAGGGCACAACAAATGGGAAAAGGCTAGGCATTTCAGGGAGCCTATACTTAAAAAGAAAAAAAAAGTTAAAAATGAAATATTTGAACAAGTATATTATAAGTAATTCTGCAGAACCCAGGTCTAGGTTTCTTTGGACAGGACCAGAGAGGCTGTTTTACTACTTGGTGGCCTAACTTATCCCATCTAGTCCAGGGAGATAGTGGTCACCATCACGCTCCAGCTATGATCCCGTGTACTGTGACTAACTGTTGGAACTTGCTCGTATCAGCAGCAGGCTGGGTCTGGCGCCATATGCAGCTGCCATGCACATTTCATTTCCATGGCTAAAAGTTACTTTCATTATTTGATTCCATTTTTTTTCTAGCTAGCAGGAAATAAAAAAGCTGACAGACTGTTAAAAATATATACACCACTCTAAACAGCACAAATAAATATAAGTGAACCATAAAAATCTTGAGAATTACCATTTTTTTCCAACAACAGTCTTAATTCTAAGCGCTCAATATTCCCATTAAATCTCCTAGACACAATTACATTGACAAGGCTTTATACATTTCAAAAGAATATGACAGAAGACTTAGTTAAATGTTATATTAAAGATTCATTGTAAATTAAATATTAAAAAGTATTCAACAGATCCAAATGTGGTTCAAATCCATCTGTCACTACAAACTCTATTTTTTTTTTCTTTTCTTTTGCATTGCCATATGCTGGGGCGCAGCACACATGCCTTTGTCTGATCTCCTATTTGGAATCCTTCCTTGGAAAGGAGTAGCCATAGTTAACACATGGCACTCATCCTGCTCTATAATAGTGTCCCAGTACAGTTCACGGGACTCAAGGTACGACGTCCCTAGATGTAATCTAATGAGTCAAACCCAAAAGGTATGGAAAGATTCTCAGAAATGGCATGTGGGAAGTTCCTGGACATCTAGCCTGAAGTGGTAAGAAATACAAAGAAAAGAAGAAAAGGGAAACTCATTTCTAATACTCCCCGGATTTAGGGGTGTAGGGAGGGCAGAAGCAGAGATGTTAGAAAACTATAACCAGACACATGTGTGATAGGCTAAGTTCTCCATATTTAAGGACACTCTGACAATATACAAGGCACTATAATCAGACTTTGCCTTCTCCAAGTTTCACTCGTTGACATCTAATGCTAGAGATCACCGTCCCATGATATTGAGAGGTAAGATGCTCTGGAGATCTTAGTATTAAAAAAGTCCTGAGAGTGTAGCCTTCATGATTGTCTCAGCACTAAGAGGAGTTAGAAAGCCCAGTGTGGCTCCTGCTCTGCCTCATCACATGAGGCATCTACCATGCACTGATGTGGCATGAAGCCCTCAAACGACCCCACAGAGACAAGAGCTTGTGAGCCTCCAGAACTAAATGCTAAATGAACCAGTGTTTTCCATAAATTGTCTGGCCTGCATATTCATTTATTGCAATAGGAAATGGACGGAGACACAAAGAAAACATGAGAGAAACTAACGGAATCTTCACCAAGCAAAAGCTTAGGGACATAGGTCTTCTTGTGATACTCTGCTCTAAAGAAAAATAAAGAAGAAAATGTATTCAGAAAGACTTATCAACATTTCAGCCTTTCTTTAGTGTTACCTCTGGAGAAGTTGTATGCAGAGAAAATAAACCAGGAGTGCAACATAACCTTCAAAGGACACATCTGTGGGTTTACACATTTACACATTTACACATTTACACAAGGACCAACAACCAATGCATTCACTAACCATTAGTGTTTCCCACCTAAAACCACAAACACAATCCTTGAGGTGGGTTTATAGAAAAATCTATTTCATAGACACCGAAATATGATGATTTACAAGAGCATCATTCTGTTAATTAAAATGAAATAATTCAGAGAACATGTCCATTTCCCTTGTTTTCTTCATGTCACTCAATATTGTGCTGAGGCTGAGAAAACATGCCATGGAGCCTGAAGTGATCATTTTTGACTTGTCAAGGATGGTGGCTCATGCCTGCAATCCCAGCACTAGGACTGTCATGAGTTTGGGGCTACCTTGGGTTATACATAATTAATACTAGGTGAAATAACATGACTCTGTCTCAAACCAACCAAACAAACAAAAGAACAAGGGGAGAGAGGAAAAAGAAGAGTCAAGGTCATTTTATTACAGCATGCTAATACCAACAATGGTGCTCTGAACTTGAAACTCATCAATAAAATACAATCAAAATAGAATGAAATATATTATCTGCATTGCAGTCTGCATTGTAATACATGTGCATATTTACTCATCTCAGACTACTCTAACAAGATACTACAGGATGGGTGGGTCTAACAACAACAACTATTGTTGCTATGGGTCTGGAGGCTTGTAGTGCAAGGTCAAGGTTCTGACTACTCCTACACACTATCTCTTTACAAGGTCCTTGTTTCAACATATAAATATTTAAAGTATGGGTCAAAAATTCAGTTCATTAAAATTGTAATATGTACTTTACATTAGATAATTACTTATAAGTATCAGTATTGTCTTACATGTATATTAAATATCTTAATATATATTCATATAAAATTACTTCATATTGCGTTTCAGGTATGGTATGATACGGTAACTTTATAACAGCATTACTTTTTCTTTAGTAAGGATCATGGGGTAAAGCTCTCAGCGATTTAGCAATGAACTAAGTTTATCAGAGAATCCAATTAGAATACATTTAAAGCAAGCTGGACGAATAACAGAATAAATATTGCAAATCTTGGTACCTAGAAACCGAATGAGATGCCTCAATATCAATGTCCTTTGCTTCCTTTCTTCAGTATCTCTACTTGAAGAAAGTAATAGATTTACCACAGTGATGTTTAAAATCTAAACAACACTGTTTTTATAGTTGTATCACATTTTTTTCCTCACTAGACATTTGGATTGCCACTTAATGGATATAAGGTCTCCTGTTTGTTCCATAAATTGATAAAAAAACAATGCGGCACCTCCGCACAATGAAAATTTTACTCAGCCATAAAGAATACTGAGATTATGACATTTACAGGAAAATAGATGTAACAGAGGGTGATTATGCTAAGCAAAATGGGCCAGAGTCAGAAAGCCAAATGCCACATTTTTTCTTATACACAAAATGAAATTTGTGTGTGTGTGTGAGTGAGAGAGAGAGACAGAGAGAGACAGAGAGAGAGAGAAGTAGAAAGATGGTCACAAGGAATAGAAGAAATCTGAAGAGAGAAGGGGGGAGCAGTAGAATGTGTGCCATGCAAGCAAAAGGGGGGACTCTTTTGATGGAAGTTGGAGACCAGTAAGAAAGGGGCAGAGGGTGGGGCTTGAGAGATGGTACAGCAGGTAATAAAGATGCTTGTCTTCAAGCCTGCAAACCAGAATTTGATCCCTGGGACCCAGTGGTGGCATGGAGAGAACCTACTCTGATAGGCTTTCCTCTGAGCTCCACAAGTACTCTGTGACATGCACACATACACACACAAGCACACACATAAATATATAATGTGTGTGCATAAAAACAACATTTAAAGGGGGGGGTACTGTGGAGATGAGGGGCAGTTTCGGGGAGGGGGATGAATCAGAAATATGGTGATACAAGGTTGTTTGAAATTGTAATAATGAAACCTGTGGGAGTTAGTTTTCATTCTCAACTTGACTCAACTTAGACTCACCTGGGAAGAGGAAACTTTAATTGGAGAACCTCCCAGATCAGACTGACCTCTGGCTATTTCTGTTTGATCTTAATTGATGGTTGATACAGGCAGCCTCAGCTCACAGTGGGTGGAACCATCCCTAGGCCTGCACCTTATAAAAAAGCTAGCGGGACATTAGCCTGTGAGCAAGCAGGTAAGCAGCAATCCTCCATGGTCTGTGTTTCATGTTCTTCCTTGACTTCTGTTGGTGATTAACTAATATCTGGAACTGAAAGCTGCAACAAAGCCTTTTCTCCCCTAAGTTGTGTTTGATCGTGGTCTTTATCAGGGCAACAGAAAGCCACCAAGAACAAAACGTATCCCTTTGTATGCTAACTTAAAAAATATATATTTTTTAAAGTATTGTACAAACAAAGGTAGGATTACACCTGTGCTTGCAGGCATTCTTTATGAGGAATCTGCTTCCTAATAAATTTAAAACGGAAGGGAGGAGAGAGACTTGGAGACAGGAGAGAACAAACGAGGCAGCAAGAGGCAGGCGCAAAGGGCGCTGCGAGTGACTTATGTACTAGCAACCTCTTGTTCTGTCCCACTCCGCATGACAGAATGATTAACTGGATTGGCTCATTTGGTAGAAGGAGCTAAGGCTAAGCCAAGCCTGGAGAGGCAAATTGCAAGGCTCCCGAAGCCCACAGTACCGTTCCCATGTATTTGTTCTTCCTATCTGTTTTATTTCATGGGCATCTCTGATTAATGAAAGATTTTATTGCATTTTTGACACTACCTTTTTTTTTTTATTTCCTGTTGGCAGCTGTTACACAAGCAAAAATACATGTTTTAGATTTTACAGAGTTGTGGTATGCCTGTCCAATAGTTCAATTATGTGTACAGTAATTACAATTAATCCCCCCAAGGAGGAAACTCAGGACTACACACTGATTCCCTAGCAAGACTGCCCAAGAAGGATACGGATTCTGGTTTGGTCACAAGGCACATCTGGAATCTCCTTGCTTTCCTCATCTCTCCTATTCTTCCCTTCCTGGAGGCAATGAGAAACTGAAAGAAAGGATATAGGAGCAGACCAGGGAGGAAAGAATGAGAACTGCACAACAGTTCTCTCTGTAGGTGAAGAGAGTAAGAGGGCATGCGCTAGAACCAAGACTTTGGGAGAAGTCAGAAGGCACTGTGCTCACCTTAGAAGCACTTCTCACCAAATCCTCTGGGACCTGCTGTGAGGAGGACATGTCCCTATCTCTTCAGAGCTCCTGCAGCACATTGCTGCACCATTCAAAGTCAAGAGACTTGCAGGCTGTTCTCACTTTGCTAAATCACAACCGCTCTGGGCATGTCAAACAGCTACACGTCTGAAATTATTGTATTAATCTTATCCTACTTGGGGTTATACGAAGGAAGACTGTGCTACAATGGTAATCTCTATTATGACATGAGCCAAGAAAATAATTTCCCACTAACGTTAGGCAATTAGGCTTTTCATCAAGTTGTCTATCATACGATGAAAATGTGCGATGTATCTTAAAAGATGATGGTAATGATGTCTCATACCATTTTTTCCTTTCATCGCTTTTCAATATATTTCCAGTGATATTCATAGCCTTGAAATCACTATGGGGAAAGGGACTCAGGGTTCTACACTGTCTAGCACCCAAAATTATTGAGTTGTTGGTGAATTGATACACTTCACAAATACACTGTGGGTGGTTAATCCTGGGCTAGTTACATGTGAGGCAGACAGAAAGACACAGCCTTAGCATCCCAAAGCCCTCACAGAACGGGTATGTAAAGAAGTATAGAGGCACATAAAGTACAGTTCTCTAGACCTGTTGATGAAATAAATGCAAAAAAAAATCACCAGCTCTGATAACTGAGATGAAAACTTGATGGTAAAGTATATCTCGGTTGAGACCTGAAGATCAGGCGTATTTAACAAAGTAGGGGGAAGGGGCAGAAAACTGTGCCCAGGTAAAGTGTGAGTGCAAAACCATCTGTTAATAGAGATGAGATGCAGGAAAAATGGAAAAAAAACTCATAGCATCTCTTCTGCCAAGGATAAAGGGGAAAAAATTGAGAAAACAATGTGCACCTGTGTGCCCTCTGGCTTCTTTGTGTGTCTGGATTAGAAAATGGCAATGTATAATTAGTTAATGTAAATTGAGTTTAATTCCAAGTACACCTACATTTTAGCCAAGCTTACCAAGAGCCTGTTTGTGCTTTCTTTCACATTCCATACAAATTACTAATACTTGAAAGACATAATGTAAGGTAGGAATTGGGTTGATATTTTGATCATTGCTTTATTTGTTATAGGTAGAGATTTAGGCTCTGTTATTACTTGATATTCTGTTTCTATTCCCCAAACCACAGGTTCTTTCATGGAGTAATTAGCATAAAAAGTAGAGTTCCTTCATGGACATCTGTTCACTTAACTCTTTGCCTTAGAAATACACACTCAGCTCAGGCTAGAACTAAAGTGAGCTGAGCTACAGAAGTGACAACTACAACTCTACTTCTCGGGATTCTTGTCCATGTTCCCCAGTGACTGGTGGCTGGAGAAATGGCCGCTGCCATCCTTGGCTATGGAGTACCAAATCCCTCTGTCTCTCCACACCTGTACTAGTAACCTTGTAAGCATGCCATCCCCCACACCTCCACTTCCCGCTGTGATGGGGATTAGGCTATAAACTAAGAGTCAGAACAGATAATCCTCTAGGGAAAGAATGCTGAAAGAAGTGATAAGGGGATGTCAGTCCCCTTCTGTATCAACCCACACCACTATCAGGCTCAAGAGGCCTCTTCCACACAAGCTCCCGCTGGGACAAATGTGCTGTTACAGGACATAAGACTACAGAGCAAAAGCCATCATGGACTGAAACCTCAGAAACAGAAACAAAATAAACCTTTCCTGCTTAGGCTGCGTCTCCCAGGTGTTTTATCGTAGTGATGAAAACCTGACTAACATAACCTTAGAAATAATATACTGACTCTACGGTGGAAGGCTAAAGACAGAAAGTATTATCTTCAAACGCAGGTTTGCTTTCACAAATTTCAGCAAAACCGTTTTAGTTCCTTGATTGACAGAGGAAGCATGTATAGAATAGAAGCCAACTTCCTGATAGAAATAGAGAAAAGAGAGAGGTTCCTGTGAGATACAAGTGCAAAGAGAAGTACTGCTACGAACTCAGGGGTCCCAATGGGTTTGTACAGAGAACTAGGCAGTGTGCACACATATTTCTGCCTAGGTTTGTACAAATATTTTCTAGTTTTGCTTACTAGCATTTTCTGGTACAACACCAGACCGGTAGTAACAACAAAGAGTGCCTCTGCTCCTGGATTTTATGTACTCTCAATTCTATAATAAAAGGAATGAAAACTCTATGGTAAAATGTCCTAATTTCAAGGCCAGGGAATGAAAAACTGAAAATTAAAAAAGCCTGGTATATCTGATGATAGCATAAACTGGGTGAAAATATTACGAAAATAATGAAAACATAAAAAGGGGGCATAGCCTCTACGTGTAGGGGTCTCTCAAGAACCAAAGACGAGATAGCACAGATAAGCGAGAAGTATACTGACGGCAATAGAATTAAGCTAGAAGAATAAAATCAGAATTCATGAGTTCAGATTCATTAAACATACAATGAATGGGGAAGGGCATTTCCTGATAACATATCTCAAGTGAGAGCTGCAAAAACAGGACAGAAACTAAAACATGATCATTTGGCAACAGTCACAGTACCGAGAGTCAGGAAAGAATAACCTAAGAATGTCACAATAACCTGTGAAAGTACAAAGGAATCCCTGCACATGTCTCCTCAAATACCTCATCCTAAGATCGTTACAGAGGAACGGTAATGCTCTGAATTGCATGTGGAAGAAGAGTAAGCTTACAGTACAGAAGCCAGTCAGATGACATACTAACAAATACAGTCAGGCACATTAATAATGTGTTTCCTACTGTGATACACAAAAGAAGTCCTCACACTCTCTCTGCTCTGTGCATAATGAAAATGCAATTTAAATACATCCATGAAGAAACATCAGGAAAGTCCAAACTGACAGCCTACAAAATAGCAGGAGATTATGATTCTGAACATTTGAGAAAGTGTTTCAAATTAGATATTAAGAACCCACAACAACTGTATTCAGCACATGATCTGGGATAGGACTACAGGCCAGAGAAAAGCCGTAAGGACAAAAACTGTCAAGTTATGAATAAGGTTTGTGGGTGTCATTGTTTGGTAAACTCAGGCCAGCTGGCCATCATCTTTTGACCCAGCCATTACCATTCATTTAAGTATCTTTCACGGCTCTTCTTACAAGGACAGAAACAAGTAGAATTATAAAGATCTCACAGCAAATAGAGTCAAAATACTTATTCTCTGGCCTGCGACAAAAAGAGAGTGCTCATCACTGGATCCAAAAATAGCATTATGTCCCAGTTACTAGGAAGACTTCTGGGGCTGTCCTAGAGCTAAAGATGGAGTAGAAGCGTGCTTGGAACACTGGGACTCTCATTCTGAGAGCAGAAGGGATTAGGCTGTCCCCCACCCCCACTCACGAACTCCCCCACAAACCACAAGCTATGCTGCCTGCTTTCACAGCAAGGCATCACCCCCTCAAAGGTATGCAGCCTGGCAGTGTTTATCTGACATTGTTTACTTCTCCCTATAGGACCATATAAGGTTTCTCCTTCTGGTCCCCGGGAAAATTTCTAAGTCCAGGTTATAACATGCAAATGAAACTATCTTACCTGTGCTGTACTAACCAATGGGCTTCTTTTGATGTCTCTGGATGCCAGGGTCCCTTCCTCTCTCTATAAATGTGATCCATCTCCTCAAAAACCTGAGTTACATCTTCTGACGTGTGCTCTCTGGATTTCTTTATACCCAGTGGGCTCTCAGAGCCTCAAATCAAAGACATACATGGACCCATAGACCCACATCCTATGCTTCCCTCCTCTCCAGAGCTGTGCCTGCTGGTCACAGCATAGCTACTTCCCGGGGATGGAAGTGGACAAGTAGAAATCCTACAAAGACTTTGAAAATTTCTGTAGTCTTAAGAATGCTAGTTTAAAACTGGAGTGATAGTCCAGAGACTAAGAGTACTTCTTGCTCTTCCAAAGGACCCAAGTTCAATTCCTGAAAAACACATGAGGTGTCTCACTTTTAAACCCAGCTTCCAGGGGATCAAACACCTCTGACCTCCACAGGTACTAGTACTCATGCACACATACCCACAGCATACATATATAAATGTTAACATAATAATAAGTCTTTTTTGTTAAGATTTATTTATTTATGAGTGCTCTTTTTGCATGTACACCTGCATGCCAGAAGAGGGCATCTGATCCCATTATAGATGCTTGAGAGCAAGGACCATTTGGCTGCTGGGAATTGAACGCAGGACCTCTGAAAGATCAGTCAGTGATCTTAACCACTGAGTCAGCTCTCCAGCCTTTAATAATAAATCTTTAAAAATTGTGAATTTAGAGAATTTCCAAAGGAAGATTTACAGGAATTCTGTATTTTTTTTAATGTCTTTATTTGTTTATTTATTTTTACAGTTGTAACATTGGTCTGAAAATAACAAAAGAAAACATTTAATGAGAAAATATTCCTTTGAGCCCAGATATTTCTACTGTCAGAGTGGCTCTTTGGCTGACTACACTGAATTCTGGCTCCTCATTGGCCCTGATGAGAGTTTCATTCCCTAACCAAGGACTAAATATGGAAATGCAAAAGGCAAGCACTGATCTAGAAAGGGCTTCAGCAAGAAGACACTTCCTGTGGACCACTGACTTCGCATGAGGCTCTAGGATGAATGCTTTACTTGTGCTCTCTCCTAGGGAAGCGCAGTTGCAAAGAGGGAAAGCCTTTTGCTTAAGGTGTTTTCACTCCACAGAAGCACTTCCCTAGCTAGTGAATTGAACAAGCACTACAGAGTGTGGCACGTGACAGTTGACTAATTGTGAACTGTGACTTGTGAAAGGGTTGTTTGTAGCACCTTCTTCTTCTGTCTAATGTGAACTAAGTCAGTGGAGGCTTTGCTTCCACTATGAATATTTTTCAGAGAAAGCTGGGACTTACTGTCTGGTAATGAAGATTAATACTATTGCCCATCAAATCAAAAGTATCAAAGAGTACATAAAATTATATTTCATTTACTGCTGACAGAGGGTGTTATTTTAGTGGGAGGATATCATTGCTTATAAATAGCAACAAATTCAGAGACATCAAAACGCAAAACACATGAAATATGTAAGACCTACCCAATGTGTGGTCAGTATTCAGTCTTGGTAGCATTTCTTATTAATTAGCTCACTAATTGGAGAGATTCTATGTAGAATGATACTCCTTCAAGGTCTGTCTTAACAAAGAAAACACTAACTGAAGCAGATGGCCAATTAAGACTGGTGCTAAGACTCACACTGATGGTCAAAACTGGAAAATCTCAGCTCTAAATAATGTCAGAAGAGCTACCCAAGTGATTCTGGAAATACAGATACCTCCTGCAGGGACTGTGGTGGCCAGGAGCCAATCACTTGTCCACACACCTCCGCAGATCTATTTAGTGCTTTGTTGTGGCACCAATAATAAGCATTCACCTGGAAGAAAGTGATCCACCAATAACATATATAAGCATTCAGAGATGAAATGGTAAAGATATTGAGCATAACGGCTCATCTCACTGAGCTTTCTTTCCTTGGCATTTGTTGTCCGGCACTGGACACAGAGTCTCAGGGACATAACCCTATTTATTCACTTATGTAGTGTCCATATCAGAATCAAGGGCAGTCTAAGATTGCATATCTATGCTTAGAGTTTCTCCAGGATAGCTCCTTATTTCTACAAATGGGGAGACAGAACACAGAGAGGTGAGACTATTAACACAAAGAGTACAAAGAAACAATGTGGAAGTAAGTATAATTGGCAATTGCTACAGCTATAATGGAAATCAAGATGGAGGTTCCTCAAAAAAATTAGGTCGAGAATTTCTATATAAAGCAGGATATGGCCAGCTTGCGCCTGTAATTCTAGTACATGAAAGTCTAATAAAGAAGAATTGCTATAAGTTCCAGGCCAGCCAAAACTAAGAAAAAAAGAAAGAAAAATACTGTATGTACTGTGTGTAATGTAAAGTTATATCAATCCTGAGTACATACCTTAAGTACTCTAAGTCAAAATAGCATGGAGATACACGCATATCCATATTTATTGAATTGCTTTTCACAGTAGCCAAGATACACAATGGCCCAGATACCCATCAGAACACAATGGATAAAGAAAATGCAGTGCATACACACATTAAAGTTCTAATTAGCTGTGAAGCAGAACAAAATTATCATTTTCAGAAAAATGGATGCAACTGGAGATCATGTTAAGCTAAATGACCCACATTTAGAAATTCTAATAACATATTTTGTTGAAAATACATCATCTAAATTTTAAGGAAAGATGTAAAAGCAAAAGGGGGCATATTGAGGGGCAGGAGCAGCTGGGTGAGAGAGGAGATAAAGACAAGAGAATGTGAAGAGCATAGAAAGAAACATAAATATATGAAAATATCATGATGAAAACAATCATTTTGTAAAGATAGTGTACGCTAGTAGTAACTTCTTCTCAAATGGAAAAGGATATATTGACGCGAGCTCCAATTAGAACCCAGATGCCCTACATCCTGGTTTAAAATGTTGTTGATAACTCATGGAACATTGAATCCTACTTAGTACCTGCAGTCATCCAGCAACTCTGGCCCCGCTCACAAACCATTATCACGAACCACACAGGCATGCTAGCTAACAGAAGCTTGGCATCCATTAAATTTATTTTCCCTCTTAAAAAAAAATGAGCCTAAATGCGTTTCTCATGTTTGAGGGTATATATTTTTAAAAATCTTTAAAAAGCAAGTTGCATAAAAATAAGACTATGTAAAGTCACAGCAGTTCTATCATGGTGTGCAATCATGCATGGTTCTTCCCATGGGGGTAGCCAACAGCAGACACCGTAGAAGTTTTAAACTGGACACTCTCGGTAGCTGTAGCTGTAGCTTAGTTTTGAAAAGAATAAATTTCCAATTTCATGTCAGTTATTGAATACATATTCAAATGGATATAGGAAGAGTTTGCATCTGCTACCAGGTCCATATATTCCACCATGAAATTTGTATTCGCTGAGCAGAAATTAACTGATGAAATTCAAGCTTGCACACACTTGACTTGTCACACAGTGACAGTAGAGATGCAGACACTTGGAACAGAGAAGACAATCTTCCTACTAAGTACTGAATGTAACCCTTCCACAGAGTGCTCAACAAGCAGATCCTAGAGATCTGTAGCACACGCCGCATTATAAAGGATGTGCAGCATTGTACATCAAGCCCATCAGCAGCTCTAGAATGCCTGAGGTCAGGACCCACGGCTTCAATGACTCTCATTCTAGGAAGTTGACATAAGGTGCTTGAACGGAAAGAAGTGCTTGGGAAAGTTCAGGACAGAGACTTTATGATTGAAGCAGCCTATGAACATCCCAGTCTGAGTTATGAGAATCCAATAAGCTGCAGCCTTCTAGAAAGGCTGTTCACGTTTGCACGGGACAGGAACATGGAGCCATCATTGAGGCTGGGTGTTTGAATGAGGGTTACTATTGTTGTGATGACTTACCATGACCAAAAGCAATGTGGGGGCGTGGGGAGATATTTCACTTATACTTTTAGATCACAGCCCATCATTGAAGGAAGTCAGGGCAGGAAGTCAACCAGGACATGAGCCTTTAGGCAGGAGTTAATCCAGAGACCATGGAGGAGTATTACTTGCTGGTTTGCCCCTTATGGCTTGCTCCGCTTGCTTTCTTATAGCAGGGCTGCCCCCACCTATAATAGGTTAAGCCCTCCCACATCAATCACTAATTAAGAAAATGCACAGCAGACATGCCTACAGCCCGATTTTATGGGGCTGTTTTCTCAGTTGAGATCTCCTCCTCCTAGATAACTCTAGGTGGTGTCAAGTTGACTTTAAAACTAGGCGGACAGTAGGGAGGTGGCAAGAAGCCATGCACCTACCTGGAAGGGGAGACAGTGGCTTCGCACAAAGGTGCCCAGTTCAGGAAGGTAGAATCTTCAAAGCACAGGGACGTGAAAATACCCTCTAGGACAGACCACATTCCCAGATCATCATTATTTGATTTTACACACCAAGTAGAAAAATTTCAACTAATTCAGGGAAAAGAAGGAAACAGTTATGAGCTGACTAATGGACAGAAGCTCTCTGTCAACCCTATACTCAAGCTTTTACAATACCACGATAATTTATGCTCATAATTTAGACGCAATTGCATATTTTAATCACCATGTGCTATCTTTAGCAACCAGAACATTAAATTAACCAAAAACTGTCACATGCCAAGGAATCACAGTGTTTTCACAAGTGACTATCACAAAATCCACAGTCTCCACAGAGACTTCAATCATGCTTTAACTATCCACAAATATAGATATACACAATGTGATTTATATTCTGGGAAGTAAACAGTTTTCATTATTGGTTTGGCAAGCACATGAAAGCTAGGGCTTTGTAAAGGATTTTTGTCTTAAGAGATTTGGAAGTCCACATGCAAAAAAAACATTAAAGAAACCACAGGTCTCAGACTTTTGCTAAACAGTATTGTATAACATGCCAAAAATGGTAGTGCCTGCCTGTAATCCTACCACTCAGAAGCTGAGACAGAAGGATTGTAAGTCTGAACTGCTCATGCCACGTAGCAAGGCCACGTCTCAAAAACAGTAATGACAACAAAAACCCTAAACAATAATAACAAAAACAACAGACAAAAGATTATGAAAAATCATGTACATTCAACAAAGTAAGAGCTTTAAACTACACACTGTAATTAGTTAAAATTATTTTTTTAAAGGTACAGAGATTATTAATTTCGTGCCAGCTGTTGGAACACATTTTCATATGAATACAGCCACCCAATTATTTCGTAAGGAGGCTAATAATTTGTAGGACCGTTTTCCAATCCTACTTTATCTATTCACAGCACTAATCATTTTAAATAGGGTAATTCTTTATTCATTCATAGAAACACCACTTGTTCCACTAAACCCAATAAAAGCTTCCTATAATGTTGACTGTATAAGAAAACCACAATATAGGCATTGTACCAGCCTCCCAAAACCTTATAACAGAAAAGATGAACAGCAAGCAGGATGCATAGTAATGCAAATACGAGAACATTTTATAGAAGAAGAGATAAGGATGTGAAGGCTCGAGGGTAATAGTACTATTTCTTCTGAGGATTGTGCACCCAAGGCCTTGTACATGGTAAGCAAATATTCTATCATAAACCATATCCCCAGCTCTCTTGTCTGTCTGTGACTCTGTCTGTCTCCCTGCATCTGTTTCTCTCTGTCTGTCTGTCCCTGTCTTTCTTTTTGGTGTGGTGGATGTGGAGAGTACACATCTCCTTATGTACTGTGTACATGTGTAGGTACCAGAGATCAACCATGGATGTTGCTCTTGAAGAAATATCTGCCTTGTTTCTATTGAAACAGGGACTGTTTTAGTTACTTTTCCATTGCTGTGAAGAATCACCATGGCCAAGGAAAGTTATAAAAGAAGAATTCCATTAGGGTCTTCTAACTATGTCAGGTGGTGAATCTATGGCCATCATGGCAGAAAGCACATCAGCAGGCAGACAGGTCATGGCACTTGGAGAAGTAGCTTAGAGCTGACATCTTATCTGAAAGTAGATAGAGTACTAGCTGGAAAGAGTGTGGGCTTCTGAAACCCCAAAATCCTACCAAATAGTTCCAGTAACTACAGAACAAACATTAAAATATATGAGCCTCATTCAAACCATCAGAGGGACTATTAACTAGAACATGGGGTTTACTGACTAGGCTAAGTTAGGCTGCGTAGCAGGTGAACTTAAGGATCTGCCTATTTCTGCCTCCACAGAGCTGGGATTACAAGCAAGCACCACTAGGCTTGACATTTGACATTTCTCATAATTTCTGGGGACCAAATTCAAATCTTCATGTATGTGTGGCTTCTACCACACTAAGTGCCATGGCACTTTGCCAACTAAGCTACCTTCCAAGGACCTCTTTTTTTTTATTTTTTAAAATATAATTTCAAAAAGTTTCTCAAGGAGGCTTTGAAGATGATCTACCTGCTTCAGTTTCCCAAGCAGGTGGGACTACAGGTCCAATATGGGAGTGTTGGTCTATATAGACTTTCTTTAAAGAGAAATAGACATTAGACTATGATGTAAACATAGGAACAGGACGGTTGCTCTAAAACTCTGAGTTGGTTTACAAAAGTATCCAAACTGGATACAAAAATGAGAAGGTGTTGTTATACATTAGAGTGATCTTCATCTAGGACTTCTCATATAGAAACCTCATTTCCTAGATTAAAATACTATTAAGGAAGGGAAAGAGGCTAGTTTCTGGTTAGCAAAAAGCAAGCTGTAAATGAAAACAGGTAAAACTGCTTGAGTCAAAGAACCATTAGGTAAAGCGAATTCCCTATTGATTGTTTTATTAACTTGTGATCTTTATATACTCAGGAAGCACTGAACACTGTTTTAGGGATAGGCTGTGCAATACTCAACCCCTGCATCTGCTCCTCATTGTTTATCTCTAAGAAAAGACATACATCAGGAAATGTGCAAACCCAACAGAGCAATTTACACTAACATTTACTATGGATGGAAGAAAATGGCGTGAAAAGTGTGCATAAATGTAGAATCCATGCATCCTTCAGAGGTCAAAGTGCAAAGAGTTCCTTTGAAGGAACTCTTCTCCATGCTGAAGCCTAGAAAGTAGCAAGAGTTAAGGTAATAAAAAAGATAAGGAGGGCTGGAAAATCAGGTACCGGCAGATGCATCTGCTATCAAGGCTGACAATCTGAGTTTGATCTCAGGGCCTCACAAGGGGGGAGGAGAGAACTGACTCTTCCAATTTTTCTTTGACATCCTAAGTGTGCCATGGCATAAACATTCATGCAGTGGCGCACGTACACACACACACACACACACACACACACACACACTCAATAAACCCAACTATAAAGAGGGTAGGGGAGACTTATGCAGGTAGACAGTTCATAATGAGTAAATACATGAAGAAAAATGACAATAATCTAAGTTTATTATGTGGATAAAGGTAGGAGACACAGTTGGAATGGCACAGGTGTAGAACAAGGTCAAAAGTGACTAGAAGAAGCAGCAACCACCCTGCACAGAGCTGTGAGCTGTGTGATTCCACTCCACTGGTAATGGACCCATTAATTAAAAAAAAAAACTTCAGCAAGGAAATCACATCATCAGATTCTTCTTTCTTTTTTTTTTCATTTTAGGATATTCATTTCAGCTTTAATGTGAAAAATGAACTATCACTAACGCATCCAGTGTTAACACTAAAACTGCAGCAGAACGCTGTGGGTGCACGAGACACAAACTAACAAGGTAATAGTGGCAGACAGACGGAAGCTGGCTGTGCTCATAGGAGTTGAAGGAGAGACCCTTTAGTCATTATTTATTCGGGTAGGTAACACGCTCAGGGTACATTCTATTCCCAAAGATCCTTACACTTAGAAAATAAGAGCCAGCAAGATGCAGAGCTAGCCTCCCACACTGTTGATTGGGCAGGTTTCAGTGCATTGTGCCAGGATAATAAAACACCTGAGACTGGATAAGACACAAAGAGGACACATTTGTTTCTTAGTCCCGTGGAGGCCGGGGCAGCCTAGATCCAGGTGCCATAGATGCCTTCCTTGCACTGTGAGAGCCTACTCTCTGCTTCCCACACACCCTGCACAGAGACGTATGCCCTGTGCATGCTGTCCATGTGGCAGGAGGGGTAGAGAGCCAACTGGGATGGGATAGTTACCTCGAAATTTAAACACAGTCACAATCCAGTTGTTTTGATGAACAAGTCACTTCCTGGAGTTCCTGTGTCTTGGCACGGTCAGGCTGGCAAGTGTCAGTTACTGAATGAGAGACTGTGTCGGAGGAAATGAAACTGAAGAAATAAAAGTAAATTCTGGGTCTCGTCGTGAATCCCATATCTGATTGTTAATACATATTGGATAGGCCTAATGCAAAAATAAATGTGTTCCAAAATACTAAACTCTGAGTGAGGAAGATGCTCAGGAAGGCTCAGACTTGGAAGAAATTCGACTGTTTAATTGGGAGGGTCGTGTTGTAGAACCTACAGGAACCTATGCAAGTACTCTTGGAACCAAAGCTGAAATCAGAAGCTCTTCGAGTGGCGAGCTCTTCAGATCAAGAACACTCAGCCTGCAGTGACACAACTTCCCAAGGTTCTCTAAGGATACTTGACTGCTGGATTCACCAAGAATGAAGACCAAAAGTACTACATTCAGAGGGATTTTATGGATGAAAGAGTAAGCCAGGTTTGATAAAAGTGAAGGCTATGGGGTCTGCTACAGTAAAGAGGTGGAACAGAGGCCGAAACAATACAGTCAGTCCCTTTCTTGGCGGTTCTTTCCTCACAAGATAAACAAGATGGAAGCAGACCTGAAGTCAGTTGCTAACAAAAGGAAATGGACACTGTGGGGGTTTCAACAAAATGTTGAGATTAATAATCATTTGAGTACAGTCTTCAGAGATTATTCAAGTCCTTTCACAGAAAGGGGTTGGGATATGACAAAATTAGCCACAAATTAATGGGTCCGCTTCCCATCTAGAGGCGGGGCCTGTTTCCTCCCTTTGATTCTGAGTAGATTCTGCATGCATGGCCACATGGGTCATGGCTGAAGTGACTCTATGCCCGGGTCACAACAGAGTCCAAAGTCACTAGCAGTTCTCATTTCCTCTCTAGGAGCAGTTGCACATGTCACGACAATAAAGTCACATGGAAGATGTGTCACACTGTACAACGACTCCTTTAAGCTAACAAGTGTCTGAGTAGTTATGCAATAAAGGATAATTGCAATAAAATTCTAAGTTAACTAAGAAAACAAGATCAGGTTTTTGTTTTGTTTTGTTTTTTAAGTACTTTTCTGGTTTAGGGAGGACATCTCTCATATACTTCTGTGAGAGTATAGTCAGATAATATGTATATTGAGCAAAATAAAATAATTAATGCATGAATGATGAAAAAGGCAAAGCTCCATTGTCTTGAAAACACATCCACACAAAAGAGTTCCAGAGACATCAGGGTTTATAGGACCCCTCTGTTAACATCTCAAAAGATGCCAACATAAGTACTTATTAGCGATGGTGTTATAAACATAAAATTTCCTGCATGAACCTGTTTAGGGAAAATATGTCCCTCACATTTGAACACTTTGTGTTTTGCTTAATAGATCAAATAAAGCAAGATGGGATTGGGGAGACCACATATCCATTTAAAGAAATTACCTGTATGCCATCTTATCTTTCTTTGCAGAGTGACCGCAGATACAAATACTAAGACCATAAAAATAAAACAATACCAATTTGTAATTCCAATACATTTTTCTATGTTTGATACAAAATCTCTTGTCAAATATTACCCAAAATAAACTACTATGGGCAGTCATATTAGGATGTTACACAGTTGCAATTTAAATATATATTTCATTGACTCTCTGGCTTAGTAATATATTCATGTTATTCAAACTCTAAGCTTTGTAAAGAGCAGAGTAGAAAGTCAACCCCCAGATTCCTCTCTATCCACTAGGCACTCCATCCCAGAGGCAACAAATGCTATCAATTTCCTGCACGTATTTCTAGAAATATTTTCTCCAGTGTAAGTAAATGAAAGTGCATTGGCTTTCATGTAAATAATATTAAAATGATAGCCCTTACCTATCTAAATACATCTATATTTTATATATTAAAGAGTGAGTACCTATATACCTGGGTGTTATTTTCCATTTTCTACACAATTATTATGTAATATCCTTCCTTTTTCAATGTTGTCAACACTCAACATATTTGGGGATTTTTTTCCTTAACATTAATGCATATGACACATCTTAGTTTTAAAATAATGATATACATCATAGTGCTCTCCCTTGAACCAATACCTGCTGACAAACACCAGCATGTCTGAAATCCTTGTCCCTTTACAATAGTGCTTGGCAAAAGAACCTTATTCTCCAGCAATACCTACTATTCAATACAGGAAGTACTTCCGTAATACGTAACTTCCCAATCTAAAGGTATATATGCGGTGATTTAGCTAATCACTGTTGCTTTCAACTACACGGAACTGAAGTTACATCCTTAAAGGTGATAGCTGATTTTATCCTTAAAGGTGAAAACAGTTATATTAAGTATACGCATTTTCGTCAGTAAAAGGAGTAAAGGTCTTGGGTATGTTTTATTTCATAATCCATCATTCACTATTCATGTGTAAGAACGACTCACGCTGACTGCACTGTGAATGTCAAATCAAATCTTTTCTCTACATCTCTTCTGAGTGGTTGGTCTTCATCTTCTCAATTTTCATGTGAATTATTTATTTTATAGACAATCAGCTTCTGGCTGCGATAAGAGTTGCAAAATTTACTTTTGGAATGGCTTCTAAACTTGTCTCTCTGCTAGAAATTTTTAAAGGCAATTGAAGTCCCCAAACTTCTTTAACAACTCCTAAATTTCTGGTCACAGTTGTGGAGCCCTGAGTGATGATTTACTTGGTTGTAAGTGAACACTTTGTGTTCCATTCAATGAAAAACAGTAATGGCAATTCGACATTGCTAAGAAACTGAGACAATCATTAGCTCCAAGATCTAGTTAATGACTAATTTACTCCCAGCAATATTTGGGTCAATGTTTTTATACTGCAATAGAAAAACAAACATTATTTCTTTCTTGTCAATAGACAACTGAAATTTCTGTATCATTTTTTATATTGGTAGCATTTTCATTGCTTTATAGTCAGACAGGAAATAAATGGTTGACATGAAAATCTAAAACTAAAAATGATTAATCAGATCAACTTAAATCCTAGATCCTACGAATCCTAGATGACAACTGCTCCCTATGTGTATCTTTTCAGTGGTGTGTTCTTACGTATCTATGTGCATCTCTTAATAAAAAAATTGCATTTGACTGTGAAAATTTCACATGATAATGTTCTCTGTCAATCACTATGCAAGTACACGCCTCTGTGTGGCTGAACCACAATGAAATACAGATTACAAAAACGAAGAAGAACCTTCACAAGATTTAAAAACTTGAAAGAAGATAAATTTACTAATTCCATTGTCCTTAACTTTAGAGTTATTAGGCTAGTGACTTCCATGACAAGTGAATTGTACAAGAAAAATAATGTGTCTAGGTTTCTAAATTATTGGTAATACAAATATGCAAGCCCAATTACAGAACCACCTCATTCCCTTTGTAAAACTAGCAAAGGGTTAAGACAACTGCATTCGACTATAAGTCTGGGAACAATGATTTTAACCAATACTGTTTTACCATATTCACTACTATTTCTAATCACCTAATGCTTGATAATGACCTTGCTATTTTAAATTTTCATAAAAAAGTAAAATTATTTCAAAGTGTCTTTAGAAAACATACAGTTGTATATTTGCATTTTTTTCTGATTTCTTAGAAATTTTTCAATGTGTAGAATGTGTGTGTCAATTAAAGAGACTAATTAATGCTTACTGATAAACTGTTCTGTAGGTAAACTGGTATGAGTAGAGCAGGGAATATCAGGTGCCCATCTGCCACAGCCATGCAAACACCAACATTAATCATTACCAAACCCTTAAGTCTTCTATCCTCAACAAACATATTATAGTTTGCATTTTTGTATTACTGTCAATAATTGAAAAAATTAACTTAATTTTAATTATGTAAACACTATCCATGTTCATAGTAAGAAACTGACAAATGAATGTGTACTAGAATTGAGACAGTGTTATTAGTAAATTTCACACTATGATCTCTTTTCTTCCTTAGACTTCCTTTCTTTTTCAGACTGTTTCTGAGATCTTGAAAAACACCATAGGTTTTACGGCAAGGAATACAATTTAGAAGCAAGAAAGTACAATGCTGGTAGCCCTCCCCACAACCAATGAGAGTTAAACATATACTGTCACCATTCATCCTGCCTGCCTCTATAAAGCACAACTCACATTAGTAACTTATATTGTGATTTTGGTTGCTTTATATACTATTATTGAAAATATTACAGAATCCCCCCTATAAAGTTACCTCCAATTTGAAAAGGCTTAAGTGTTCAAAAGTTTGTGACAGGTAAGGGACGAGGTACATAGGGGAAGAAAAAAAAAAACCATTAGCCATGTTGTTCCATATTGCAACAAGTCATGAAGATTTCAAAGTAGGACCAACAGGACCTGTGAGATGACTCAGTGGGTAAAGACACTTGACACAAAGCCTGACAACCAGAGTTTGATCCTTGGGATCCACATGATGGAAAGAAAGAACCCATTCCAGCTATCTGTCTTGTGATGTTCACTTATGTACTATGAGACACAAGTATCATGGCACACATATGAATATATGTGTGTGCGTGTGTGTGTATGTATATTTATATATTCATACATACATATGTGTGTATGTATGTATGTGTATCTGTATGTGTATATGTGTATAATATACACTTATGCCTGAACCTGTATACATATACCCAAATAAATGTATGTAAAGTGTGCTTTCAAATAAAATTTTAAAAGAAAGTACAATCTCTATTAAAAGTATTGGCATACATTGGGAAATTCTACATCTAATATTCAGCCATCAAAGGTCTGGGTATATTTATGCTAATGCTTTAACCTTTGTAGCTTATAAAGCTTAAATACACATACAACTGAAGCCACATGCACAGGCAAACACACACACACACACACACACACACATACACACACACACACACTGCTGTGTAAAACACAGTAAGATAACCTTACTAGAAATAACAATTAAAGCTCAAGTCATATCAGTTTGAAATAAGCTTTTAGATTAATTTTCAGCATATTTCTCACTAAATGAAACATAAACACAGCCTACTTGATGAGGATAAGAGATTGTGCTGAAAACAACAAAAACGCCATCATCTGCAGCACTTGACGGCCATGAGAGAGAGCGCACAGATTGGAAATCAAAATGAATGCAGAAACATCGAGGCAGCCTGTTTGCACACAGCCTTCCAAACGTGACGCTTCCCTTTTCTCCACCAAATGAGTTTGAGAATGCACTTCTTCTGTGATTTAGCAGGGACAAAGGATGGGAAATTTGGCTCCTTCTCGATAATTATGTACAAAATCATCGGAAGATGTCTAAACGAATTTGCGCGTCAATATCAAAGCTAGAAACTAGATTTGAAATTCGAAAAGGGAAAGGATTGGAAGACACACCTTATTCCTTCGGCATTCTCTGAGCATTTGAGTTTTGCACATACTTTAACATTTTAAAAAAACATAATTTTAGTCGGGGGTGAGAGGAGGACTGATCCGACAGCACAGATCAGGAGGTCGGAGGAACCCTTGCAGGAATCGGCTTTCTGCTTCCACCGCGTAAGACCCCAGGTCTTCACAGCTGGAGGAAGGCATCTTTACTCACTGACCCACCTCACCGGGTCTTGTTTTGTGTATTTTTAACTTACTAATAGAAACAGTTAATGCGTTAGACATATACTTAGTTCCATCTTTGTGCGAAATGCTTTAAATCCATTGTAAATGAACGAAGACGACACCTCATAGAGACATGAGTAACTGAATAGAGACATCGGAGGACTGTAACCATTTGAACTCTACTAGTCCATCTACCACTGCATTCCTGAGCCAGAGCCCCATCAGAAGACTGTACTACGACTGATCCATCCTCAGGGCAAAGTCATCCTAATTTCAGGCAAGTGTCTTTCTATTTCATATGGTAAACCTATAAACATTCTGTATATATCATCTGGTGAACATATGCATGTTCCTCTGAGACAATTGTTATAAATGATACCCAGGCAAGAAACACTAACATTGATAATTAAAAAAAAAAAAAAAGAAAGCTGTGTTTTCTGCTCCATTTTCCTTATCCTGGTATAAAACCAATAGTCCCCAACCTCCCAGCACTTTAGTGCAAAAGAGAGAGAAATACAGAACTCTACTAGACAGGGATCTTGTATGCGCCACTGCCAGACACACACTCAAAGTCAACCAACCAATGTTTCAGATTCATGATCGCTCTCACCCTTCATCAAAGAACTTCTTGGAGCAGCAGACAGAAAGCATTGCAAAGCCAAACTACTCAAAATATAGAGAACAAGAGCCTGTGCAGTGTTCATCCACAAATTAATACATCTATAACACAACCAAAGACTCAGGGAGCATCACAGAAGCGTGGGCAGAAAGACTGTAAGAGCCAGAAGACTAGGACATCTGTGGAGACATCGTATCTTCAATGTATGATGATGAAGCTGTATCCATGAAATCTCAACATGTTTGTATGAACAAGACCTAAGAAATACCACCAGCAACTATATCAGCCGACGTGGAAAGGAGAAATCTCAAAGCCCCACCACTTGCAGAAGTGCAACAGGAAATTAATGGCTACCGAGAGAAGGAGAATCAGTCTTCTCCTGCTGAGACCTCCTCCTTGATAGATTATTTAATCCTGAATAGTCACTTCTAAACACACATATATATGGGGGATATGCATAGTGCAGCAAACCAATCTTTTCTAGCTGGCACTCTCCTGATATTAGAAAATTATGAATGTATGAAAATGCATACCAAATGAAGGCTAACAGAGGAGGGAGGTTGTCAACATTCTTTCACACACGGTTTTACATTCCACATAGCCACTGCACGTGAAGAAGCCAGAAACTGGCTTATTCATCAAGAATATTATCATAACATTCAAGGGCACTGATCAGGGACTCCAAATCATTCCTACATGTTACCATATCAAGGCTCATAGGAGTGGGCTTAACAAAAAGTGATGTTTTGGATCTTTATCTACTTTGTATAATTCTATTCACATATTTTTCAACCAAATTCGAACCTAACTTTATCCCAAGCTCAGAAGAATGAATTTTAAGCACAGTAAAGAGAAACTTGAACCATTCCTAATAACTCACAAAGAATGTAAGTTAGATTGCATGCTATGGCCAGCAACAATGCTATGGCCAAGAATACAACACATACATATTAAGGATCCCAGTATAGACTGATAGAAGCCCAAATCTGCTATCACGCATCAGCCTTGTAATTGCAATTGTTATAATTGATTATGAAATTGAAAGCAGTAAATGCTGTACAGGTATAGTCCATGAGCAATAAGCTACACAATACAGATTAAGAGTTTGATAGGCTGTTTCATAGGAATCTGTATGCATGTACTCTATGACAGTGAATAACACAATCAGCTAATGATGCGTTCTTGAAACATCCCATTGACAAAGGACACATGAATGTTTTTTAACTAAGCACCTACCGAAGAAACTTGGTAACTATCATATGTGCATTAGGCATGCAAGCAATGTCCTCTCCAAAATGACAACAAAGAATGGATTATGAGTCAAACACCAAAATGGATAATGAAGAATGGATAGATACATTATCTTTAAAATCCACTGCATGCATGGACTGCCTAGCAGCTCCTGACCCGCCATAGCTACTGTCCATAGCACTGGACTCTGTTTTAGCACTTTGTTGTTTTACGCTAATGCTTTTAATGGTGATGAACATTTCCAATTTCTCTAATTTCTAATTTCTCTCTAATATTTGTTTAATTTTACTCCAATGTTTGCTAAGCTCCAGTGAACCTAAAGAACAGTGGCCACTATGTGCTAACAGATACATCATCTTGTCTGCATAGTTGCATTGGGCTCCCCTGAGGAGGTCCAATGTAGCTTTGAGGAAGCACACACGAGAAGAGAAACCACTGCTGAGTATACCAACTTCTAACACATGAGGCATTCGTAGGAAGAAAATAAGATGCACATGTTAAAGAGCATTAAAGGCTTGCAATCCAGTCAGAAGGATCCCTGGATTAATACTGTAACAAAGATACTAATATTTAGAGCAATTATATCCTACTATGATCAGGAGAAGTGAAGAACTTATTATATTGTATATTCAAAGACAGCTTACAAGATTTTCTCATTTTTAGTTGTATCAAATGCTATATATTTGAGTTTAAAATTAATAGTTATATCTATATATCTAATAGCCATACAACTGTATGCTTATATTTCTGCATATGCCCTATATGCATGTGCACAAACACCCATATATATGTATATAGGACATTTTGTATATGGAACACTGTTTCCATTTCATAATGGGTTCTTCTTGAAAATGTTCATGGACAATTTTCTCTGATGTGGGACTGTCCTGGAGCTAAGGTGAGGTAGAAGGTGTGCCTAGAATCCAGGAACTCTCATCCTGAGAGTGGCAGGACATTGGCCCATCCCCTCTGCAGCTCTGACAGGCCACAAGCTATGCTGCCTGCTCCTAGCGAGACACAGACCCTTCAAAGGTATGAGAGCCGGCAGAATTGTTTATCTGGAGCACTTCTTCCTAGAAAACCATATGAGGTCTCTCCCTTTGGTTCTCTGAAAAATACCGAGGTCCAGGCTGCTACAGTAATATGTAAATGGGACTGTCTACCTGCGCTGTCCTAAACAATGAGCTCCAGTGACGTCCCTGGATAACAGGGACCCTTCCTCTGGCTATATATGTAACCCGACCCCCAAATAAAGTGAATTAAGCCCTCTGCCATGCTCCCAGAAATGCTATACACTCTACCAACTCACAGGTTTTCTAATCTAAGACCTCATGCATGGATCTGCCATAGACCCAAGTTGCCATGGGGTTTCCTGCCCAGAGCTCTGCCTTTGCAGGTATAGTTACAATACTGGGCCAGGAAGCTGAGGTGGGATTTTTTTTTTTTTCTCATTACTACACTTTGATAATAATTTTCCATTTTTTGTTCTGAAAGTTAAACCTTTTCCAACTATAGGCCATCTATTGACTATGCAGCTACGTATGGGGAAAAAAGTAAAAAAAAAAAAAAAAAAAGGCAAGCATTTAAAGACAGAAATTCACACTGATATATCATACATCACCAATGATTTACACTAGCTCCTCTAAAGGTTCCTGGGGAAAGTTTGGGCAGTCCTAACCAGTTTTCATTACCTTTATATACATTTGTTTAATTAGCTTCCTTTCATAGTCTCCAATTTAGCACACAAATCTACACAATGAGGCGGCTGTTTGCACAGAGCTCTTGGGGCAGGCCCTGCTTTCCTCAATCACAATGCCTTGGCCTCGACTCACAGAGTGGCCTCGTTCCTCCAAGCTAGAGTTCATTTCTCTTTTGCCCAGGGGAATACACAACACAAAAATCAAGCATCAGGTAAAGCAGAGCATTTTTGAACTCCAAGGGGGGAAAATACAATCTCACCCTCACATGGCTTGGGATCCCTCCAGAGAAAACATACATGACCTGGGAGGTCAGGACGATCTGGCACCACCCGTAATGAAGCATGCAGATCTTTGTATTTCCACTGGCGAGGAATGTTCCTCACAAAAAGATGACTCTGCTTTTAACTTTTAACTTTTTTTTTTCCTGTCAGGTCTCTATTAGAAATCATAAAATCCCTGTTCCTTACTTCAGACATTATCCATTTTATTAGGCACTTTCATGCGTAAGATTTTATTCAGTGTCTGAGGTTTCAAAAAAAAAAAAAATCTAATGTATTTCATATCCTCTAAATTTTTGTGAGCACGCAGAACATTTAAAATAAAACTTTATAGCCAAATCCCAGAGATGTACTGCTGGAGTATTACACTTCTGAGCACACAGTCGTGCTCACGCTTCCTCCGCTGCTCAACGGCCGAACACCGCGCCTACTTTCCCGACTGAAAGTTACTCCCTCACATGAACCGGAAGTGACATGAGAGGCAGCTTGTTGGCATTGGGATCTGAATGTCCTCGGAGAGTGGCAGAACTCTCATTTATTGAAAAGATTTGCATGACAAGAAGGCCCACTACAGGGAATGTCTTTCCTAGGTCCCTTGGAAAAAACCCTCTCATTTTCCCATCAGGCTTCTCTTGCTCTTATTTCTGCTATTTTTGTGTTAGCCATTTTCTCTTGTGATGCAAGCAAAGGAGGTCATGGAAAATTCCTGGAGAAACTCATTAAGTGAAGTGATAGCAGGTCAGGAACAAATGTAGACATGAAATGCAAACAGCACTGGCTACAATAAAACTTAATTAGATTACAAACTTTCCTTTCAGCTCACACATGAAAGGAAAAATGTTCACTGTTTTTCAGTAGATATCTATGATTTATAAAATGCAGAAATTAATACATAGATTAAACTTTGCCATATCTGAAGCATTAAAGGCAATTGACTTGGCCTTTTAATCCTCTTGGCATTTATTACTGTAAGCCCGTTTTACAATAGACTAACAGGACATGTAGATTACTATTTTTCACACACAAGAGCACTAACAGAAACATCGTTTCTTTCTTAGAATGTTAAACCCTCACAAAATGGGGGGATCAGTTCACATTTCCTAAACTTGTATCTTTCATAAATAAATTCTCTACCTGTTCATGATCATGATTTTGCCCAAATGGCACACACCTTTTCATTCCCCGTGTCACACTTTTTATGTTTCTGAGAGATAAAATATGAATGGTTTGAAACATCAGAATATGAGATAACCATACAGAAAAGCAAAAGACTCTGTGTAGTAAACCTCTTTATGAGACTGTAGTACTTGGAGAAGAATGGTAATGGGGAACTGTAGATTGCTTTCATTTAGAAAATTGTTACCTTTAAACAGTTTACAGAGAGCCGACCGTTTCTGCGTCATTATCCTCAATGTGTCAAAGTCAGCATTTTCACAATATTTAAAGAACCCCAACTTCCTCATAAATAACATTTATATTCTTGCACAGCTATTCAGTGATACAGGTAACACAATATGATCATCTGAACCAAAGTGCATGAACTGAAAATAAAGATAGGTAAGGGAGCAAGAATGCCTCCATGTCACATGAAGACCATGCCTCCTTTGTGACACATCTGACCTAGTATTGAAAGCCACTGTGTTACCTGGTATGCAGAAAACAGGACAGAAAGCAGGTTGGGCCTGCTATCCATGGTAGCATCTTGCTACTATGCAACAACTGTGGATAAGCAGGTGACCTGTGTTCTGGCACTGGCATGTGCTCTCTCCTCTGGTTGCTTTCTATTGGAAGAGGTCTCTTCTCCTACAGACAACCTGAACTTGAACTGTCATTTTAGCCTTCTCCACCTGTTCAGACCCCAAGAAACATGTCAAGTTACTGTCTCTCAGGAGAATCAACTGTACCAATGGATACTGGCCATGGCCTTCTGTGAAGTTCTCAGCACTGGTTTGAAAAATCTTATATAACTGTAAGATGAACTCTTGCTGAAATCCATGTACACTTTAATAACTTTCAGGCACAAAAATATTGCAAAAGCCTGTCCTCTCAAATTATAAAACAAATACAAATCCCTTTATGTCTAAAAGAAGGAACATACAGCAGACTTCTAGATGCTTCTCTTTATTACTGAAGGCCCAAATAAGAACTGAGGGAAGCAGAACAACAATCACATCTGAGTTGCTGTGGCTGGAAGCATGGAAACCACTGAGCCACTTGGGACTCCTGAGGCAAAAAAGATTTTTTAATTTGTTCACAGAAAACACAATTCTCCATGCATCGTACATGTGAAAGCTCAATATGGTAAAGACAAAATGGCAAGATGGGAAATAGCTTTAACAAATGTGTACACTCTTTTACTCCTTAAACAGAAGGTAAAAGCCATTCAAGAAAGACAAAGGGGCCTGAAAAATGCAAAAAAAATTGTTCATAAGAAGTGCTCAGAGACATGGCAGTTTAAATGAATCCATTATTGCCCAAACCAGATAAGCAAAGATTGAAATAGTATGGTGACCTCAAGAAATTGGAGGCACTGGGTAAAACAAAGTTATATTTCAAGCACCAAAACACTTCATAGTTACAACCTCTGACTTAGTAATCACACTTCTAAGAGCTATTCTGAGACACCTATTACCTTGGAAATTAAAAACAGGCAAGCAGAACAATGTGTAGTAGAAGAAAACATGCAAATACTACATATATCAAGCTGTAGAACACTAAACAAATGAATTACAATTTTATTATTTGTTTATTTATTTATCATTTTGCTTTTTTTTTTTTTTTCAAGACAGAGTTTCTCTGTGTAGTCCTGGCTGTCCTGGAACTCACTCTGTAGACCAGGTGGCCCCGAACTCATAGAGATCTGCCTGCCTCTGCCTCCCAAGTGCTTAAAGGCATTAAAGTGATTAAAGGCATGTGCCACCCCTACCACCCCTACCATAGCCTGGCTACTGGACGAATAAATTATAATTTTAATTGAATCTACACATTTAACAATAATGATGACTATGCATACGTAATTATTTAAAAGTACACACTGCATTCCTGGGCTCAAATAAAATGGAGCTGTGCTGGGAACATCCACATACTGGAGCTCATGCCGTGCATTTAGTTTTTCACTTCCTTACTCTGCGTTTTTCCTGGTTCCAGGCTCCTGGAGATAAATCTCTGTGACGTCTTCCCCTCCTAAGCCTTGCAAGGAAGGAACCAGTTTGTCATGAATTCTACTTTTCTCATCTTGTGTAAACATACAGGCAAAAGGAAAAGATTAGAAGGTGGAGTGAGATTGCACTCCAGGAGATGTGAATTATTTTAGGGGTAGTTTCAATTTAGAAAGGATTATATAAAAAATATTCAGAAGTCACCCCAACATGTGACAAACACGAACAAAAGAAAGGAGGACATATCAGAGGTGAACTATCACCTTTCATTATAGCTCTTTACAAGCACTAAGAAATAAAACGACTTTCTGTGACATGTGTTATGCTACACAGTTCCTGGGGAGATGTGAACGGAAGTCCACTCACCATAAATAGGAACTAACAACAAACCCAAGTATGAACACTGCCGAAGTCCGACTGGGCAAACTAAAGAGTTTTACTGGGTTAACTTACAGGAACATGGGTGAGAGGTTAAAATCACAGGAGCAGAAATGACTGAAACATAGCTGCTGCATCACCCAGAATAGCATGGGTGACAGCTCAAGAAAGCGGGAGACCTCCAGTGAACTCCATAATCTGCAGGCATCACAATAGGATGGAGAGTCTTTTCCAGGAGGCTCCATTGCCCTGATCCTCTTCCTGTCAGTTGAGCTGACTGGTGTGAGACTTCTCTAAGCAATGTTTATAGAGTGTGTGAGCTTGAGGAGGGAGGGGCCACATTTTTCAGGGACTTCCTGAATCTACTGACTTGCTACTGCCTGAGTTCAATGGAGCTTCCCTTCAGCGTGGGGTGTTTTACCTCCCTGTCACAAAGAGCTTCAGGCCATGATGAAACCTGAGGAAAAGTTTATACAAAAGCTAGAATTTCCTTCAAACAATGCTGGTCTCTCCCGCTGTGGGTCACAGGAGACGTGTGCTGCCGTGTACTTTTACCACTAAATGCTGCATGATGTGAACACTGTTTAGCTGATGAATTTTCTACTTCTTCTGTAATGAACACTAAAGCTTACAAACAAAAAGTACGTTTCACAAAGAAATATAAAAATCTGGCCTTGTAACACACACACACACACACACACACACACACACACACACACACATACACATACACATATACATATACATATACATATACATATACATATACATATACATATACATATACATATATACATGTACATATATGTGTGCTGGAGGCATCCAGGATCATGAATGGAGCAACTAGGTTGCTCAGCCTCTCCAGTATGAGACAGACATTGTTGGACCACCCAGATGCTATCACATAAACCAATCTAACACGCCTATTTGCAAGATATATCCATCTATTAGATCTGTTCATCTAGAGAACCTTGTCTAATACAATTCACAATGTCTCATATTCATGTTACTAAGACCATGGAAACTTTATATGACTATGGTGTTAAGAAGTGAGGCTTTGAGGAAATGATAGATTAGATCTTCATGGTTGAGCTACCATAATTGAATCCTGGTAGCTTTTCAAGAAAAAGACACAGGTACAGACATATACACACACTCCTGACGTCAACATGATACAGCCCAAGAGGACTCTCCCAGGAAATTAAAATATTGCCTTTGGATCTTGAATGATGAGCACTATAAGACAATGTCTTTTTTATTTTAATATAGCCTGTATCCAGTATTTTGTTAGAGCAACATAGGTCAAAATGCTGTTCTTGGCTACATTTCTGTGGAACGCTATGAGATACCATATGTGCAGAAAGGAAGATAGAGAAGGCGAGGAAGAAGGGGACCATAGGAATTACTCCTTCAGGTGACCTCTGGAAGATACTGTTATATGCTCTTTGTGCTGTCCCTGTTTAGAGAAATTATACATTATGATTAACTGCTCTCGATATCTTAGCATGCCTCTTCCTTAAGACTTGGTAGGGTCAGCCAAAGAAAGCCCACATAGTAGGACATTCACAGGGAGCCTTGCTATTGCTTTTCAAACAATTTAGAGGCAGCTACATAGTGGTGAAGCCATATATCATTCCAGAACATCCTTCTTTTCCTACCTGCCAATGGAGCCCCGCAAATCAAATGTATTAGAAGAGAATAACATCAACATCACCCAGTATGTTTGTGTATCATATCTAATGCCTTTAGGATGAAGAGCTGGGAGAACTACCTGGGAGAACACAAAGGCATCTGCATTACACAGGGTTTGAAGGTGGTCTCATCTGGGACATTTGTTTCTTGATTGCTGAACTCAGTAATCCAAAATAAGAATATAATTGTTGGGAATAAAGACTCTTGCTGGATGTGGAATTCAAAGCATGACCCCTTCTCCTTCCACTGTATAAAGATGAGGCATGAAGGAAAAGCAACTGAGACTGACCAACTAGACTACATCTGTCATGACTTCTTACTAGAAACAATCTGTATCTGAGTAGGCACACAGCACAGGTCCTCCAATCACTGTCTATACCCATTGAACCAGAAGCTCTAGGTGTGGGGCTAGAATGTTGTTACACAGAAGCTCAGAGGATTCTGATACACACAAAAGAATGTAGCCCCTGTTCAGAAAGCTAATGTCAAACTCTAGCTGGCATAAAAAGTAGATTAGAGGTTCTATTAAAAAGTCTCCCACCACAGCAGTTAGAAAGGAAGTATCACAATATCTGAAACTTACTTTGAAATTGAAAAATTAACAACAGCTTTCTATATTCCACCCACACAAACATAAAAATATGAAAAGGGGGTAAGTGTAGGTAGAAGGTGAAATAAAATGGGTAGAGGCCCAGGAATCTGTGTTGACTGAGAACCCTGGCTTTTCCACAGGATAAACGTTTGCATCATGCCAAGCAACTCAGCTCTGGAAGTCATCCTTATTTCTCAGACACTAACCTCATAAGTATATACAATTGCTTGGATTTGAAAAACCCATAATAGTTTCACACACGTTCCAGTTATCCGAAGACAGTGAGCGATCAACATTTTACTTGATGATTCCTGTTTCACTGCTACACCATCATAGAGTACATTTCCCTCATCTTGCTAATCTCAAGGCAACATGGCCAACACTTTTATAAACACATGCTACATGGCTATTTCCTACAAATATCCCCTTCCTAGAAGGAGGCTCCTTAAGATGAACAAAATAAAAGTTACAAGGCTCACAAAGCCATGATAGTCACAAGATTAACAAGTGTTACTCCAACGATATATACGTAGTAGTAATGACTGGGAGAGGAAGTTTTCAACCAGATGGGCCATCTGAAAGCTATGCAGAAAGTTCTGGAGACACAGTTTTTGTGAATCTTCATCTTTGTTCCTCTAGTGACCCCACACTCACACTCTTGAACTTGATCACAAACTAACTGCTTTACTAAGTTACGGTAGGGTGAAATGGTTTCTTTGGTATGTTGTCAGTGCCCTATCTAGGATGACTAGACATTTCTTCATAGACTCCCAGGAGAAAAAAATAATCATATAGCAACTTATTATGAAATCACTTAATAAGAGATCAAGTCCTCCAGAAAGACTTTTTAAAAAATCATTGTAGCAGGGCAGTGGTGGCAGAAACTTTTAATCCCAGCACTCTGGAGGCAGAGACAAGCGGATCTCTGAGAGTTTGAGGCCAGCCTGGTGTGCAGAGTGAGTTCCAGGACAGCTAGAGTTACAACAGAGAAACCCTGTCTCAGAAAAACAAAACAAAAACAAACCAAAAAAAAAAAAATCTGTAGTCTACAGTGATGGTTTAGCAATTAAGAGCACCACTGCTCTCTCATAAGTCCCAAGTTTGTTCTCCATCACAAACTATTGCCTGTAACTCCTGCTCCAAGGGATCTGGTATTCTCCTCTAGTTTCTGTGGCCACTTGCACACATCTAGCATATGCACAGAGACCCACACAAATACACACGAATAAAAATTCATCTGGAAAGAAACAACAGCAATAACAAAACATATAAAATGATTGTCATATCTGTCCTCAAAGCAAGTTTAGATCTACTTCGGACTCTAGGATCGCAACAGAGGTTCTGAATTCAGACCTGTCTTGCTGAATTTTAAATTATTTATATGTTCCTGCCTGTGAGCTCCACAGGGCTCTATAAATCCCATGAAGGATACGTCCAGACAAAAAAAGTTAGTGGTAGAGAATCAACTCAATGAATCAGCGTTCTTACATTTTTCAGTAAGTTACAAGGTTGACAGCAAAGATCACTGAAGACAGAAAAAAAAAATCCTATATTCTAGTTTTGATGGTATGAAGGATGCCATTTACTAGTTGATATTTTCCGTGTCTTCCCAAATGTAAAGTTATTGAAAAAACACGGCTATTGCTTAAACCATCTCTATAAAATCTTTAATGCTTTTGACTAATAAAGCTGAAATAATTAAGAACATCCCATTTCTAAAATATATTAGCTGCCTGCTGCATGTTTCACTACCAATTTCATTTACACAAAGTATGTGTCACATCTATGGCCACCAGTTAATAAGATGTTTGCTATTAGTTATTTCTCCTGTCAAAGATGTGTCTCTGCTGCCTAATTTACATAATTATTAAGCATCTTGATTTTCTGAGTACTTGTACAGAGGTTATATCAAGATAACAAACTAAAGATGTTTAAGAAGTTCAAAGCAAAGAGGAAGAAGTAGGGTCAGTAACGGCTAGGATAGTAAATGACCAGTTCATTCCTTAAATTCAGCCTCTAGAGAAGAAAAAGCTCTTTGCTTCCCCCATTTAAGTTTAGGCTTTCCTGCTTAATGTGCTATTACTCGCAAAGACAAATGGGTGGTAAGACAAGAAAGAAATAAAAGGTATGAGTGTGACTCATGGGTAGAGTGACTGCATGGAATGCCCAAGGTCTTCGGTTCAATCTCCAGCCCAAAAATTTAGAAAGGGGAGAGAGAAAAATCCATGCAACTCTAACCAGAAGACAATTGTCATAATTAAATTTTGCCAATCTTTCATCCTTGTGTGTATGTGTGTGTGTTTATACAATTTTCTTTTATTTAACAGTTTTGTATGTTTATAAAAATGAATTCTCAATTATTATTATGGATCATCCTAAGATGATTTATACTTCACAAAATATCTTTGCTTCGAGTGCTATAGTTTCTGAACATGGAATAAAATCATTATGGCTTGGCTACATCAACATCGATCGTAGTTGGGGAATATCATAGGTAACAGTGATTGCAGCGGTCACTGGTAGTGATCTGGCTCCATTAAGAAATCAACTAGTATGTTAGGAAAGATTAGGACCATAGAGTCATATTTTCCCAAAGACAGTTTCTAATATCAAGTAGAGATGATCGAATGAATATTTTTTACCAAAACACTTCACACCTAACACACCACATCTTAAGTTTTGGTCCCTGATCGGGGACTAGATCATAGCTAAAGGCAACTTGGAGAGGAGACAGTTTATTTGGCTCACAGTTTACAGAGCATCCAGGGAAGCCAAAAGCTGGAACACATGGAGAAACACTGCTTACTGTCTTGTTCCCTTCTGTCTGGCTCAGCCTTCTTTCTCACACACCCAGGCTCACCTGTCTAGAGATGACACCACCAACAGTGGGTCCTATATCAATTAGCAATAAGGGAAACGCCTTACAGACACAGGACCACAGACTATTCTCATTTGGACGATTCTTCAGCTGCAGTTCCCTTTTTCCAAGTGACTCTAAGTTTGTATCAAGTTGACAGCTAAAGCAAACTATGACATTAACTTCCTGTCAACTTTGACTCTCAAATATATCACCTTAAGCCATAGCCTTTATGTTTCTTGTTTTACCCTAAGATCTCACATTGATATCATAAAAAACAGTACAACTTAGAAAGTACTACAGTCTTTAAAATATTTCAATGATTTACAAAGTTCAAATCCTCTTGCAAAATCGAAAACTGTGGACTCCTCTAAAATCTAAAATAAATTGCATACATTTTTATTACAAAAGGGCAGATTGGGAGTATAGTTACTATCATACCAAAGCAAAAACAAACAGTATAAGTAGCTATGTTCTCAATGTCTTAGACTTGTTCTACCCCCTACCCACAGCACAAACAACTTGTTTTGTAGGTTTAAGCCAACTACACTCCATACCTGGAGCTGCCTTTGGTGAGAATCCCACAGTCCAGTGTCCAGGGATATACACTGCATCCAGGGCTTCAACTTCACCCATAGCCTCTATTACCTCTCTTGTCACACTCCAACCCTACCAAAGGTGCCAAGCCTCTGCTTTTTCCTTAATTCCTTCAATCAAGTGTCTCCACTGCATCTGGGACTGCAACTTCATGTGGCTAATCCACAGTGGCAAACCTGCATGTATCTGTGTCAGATTTCCAGAGGACTTGCTGTGGATTCTGAAGTAGATTGGCAGTGGGCACACAGTAAACTCATAGTAGACTCACAGTGGGCCCTTGGAGCCTGGTTTCTAGCAGAAATCCTCTATGGTCAGTGAGAAAGTAAGTATGTAGTATCAGCCTTTCATGGCTTAGATGACCTAGCTCTCGAGTCAACTCTAGGGAATCAAATCCTATGTATAGTCAGATTATCACACTGCCTGTTTATGTTATACAGACATGCAACAACAACCAGAAACAAAGGATATTGGTTAAATGAATCAATTGCTGAAGTTATCATTGGATTTGATACTGTCATATCTGTCAGTCATTATGATTATTATCATTTTCTTTTGCTCAGGACAAGGACACAAAAGAGAGAAATAAAAGGCCAACGATTATAAAACTGGCAATTTGAGCTAAGCTGTCTTTAGTATGGCATTTGAAAACCTTATTCTGAGAGAATCAGTTCTATGGGAACCTCTATGTCAGAATGGACATGCATTACTTTGTGGTAAAGAACCACGTGAAATTACATAGGAAATATCACAACTGAATCAATCCATAGTTAAAAAGTTTGGGGGATTCCGTTTGAGTTTAAAACATTGTAGTTCTTGAAATTGTTTCTGTTCTGTTTTGTAGGACACCAAGTGTTTCACGATTTGCTACATGCTGTGGTTGGCCTCCAACTTGTGGTGAGTCCTTACCTCAGCCTTCCAGTGTAAAGAATACAAGCATGTGCTGCCCTGCTTAGCTACTTTAAAAGTTTGAAATTGCACTTTGTCATGAAAATGAACTATCATTTTAATATCATCATTTACATTCAGCAAACATTGTAAAGCAATGAGAAGCAAAGGCAAATTAATTTTTTACAGTATGCCAATCAATTTGGATAATGGAGAAGTGAAATAATATCCCAAACACAAATGTTGAATAATTTATGATCCTGACAGTTAATAACTAAAATATGATTACCAAGTTGCAAATGTTGAAATTAAATCGACAATGGACTTTCTTGGCTATCTGATTTGGTTTTTATTTTTCTTTGCTCATTTCATTGAAAAGGCTAAGATTAGAGTCTCTCTATAAATATATTTGCACAAAATGAGTCTTATAGTTTTTCTAAAAAAAAAAAATGACTAGAAGTTGAGTTTGTTAGAGAGAAAACATTCTTGCAACTTACCCAAAGGGAGTGAAATTCAATGTATACTTCATACCAAAACAGAATGCTAAGAGGCATTGCCTGTGGACTCTGAAGAAAAGTTGATTGCTTTCCTGAGAGGTACAAGTGAAGTCCATACATGAGCACTGTCCCAATGGACCAACTGAGTAGGCTAAATGCAAAAGGAAAATGTCAGCACCCACTCTATATTATTTCCCTACCTCAGAATGAAATGAAAATGTTGTATTTAAAGGCAGGCTTTCCATTCCCTCTGCCTCCCAGAAACTCTAATAACCAGGTTTTAATTGGAAAAGATCAACAAAGATCTGGAAAATTGGTTTCAAAAAGGATCTCTTGAACCCTACTAGGTAAGGAGGTTGTGGTATCAAAGATGAATTTACTGAGGACAGTGACATCTCTTCAAGTGTGTCTATGTCAAAAGCACAAAATGAAGATCACTCAGCAGCTGAGGTCTGTGATGTAGTACATGAGAATTTATCACCACTGCAGGATTTCCAAATCATTACCCCTCTGTTGGGGTCAGTGTTCTAAATGTTACTCAGGGGAAAGTGGCTATGTATAAAAATAAGTAAATACAAAAGACATAAGAGTGTGGGAGAGTTAGTGGGTAGCATTACTCACTGGCATCTGCTCATCCAGCTGTGGCTGGAAAGTAGATGATAAAGGAGTACAGCATAGAGCTATCTTCACATGGGCCAGCACTACAAAGAAAAATAAACAGTAGCACCTCAACAATAGGGAGCACAACCATGCTTTCTTGTGTTTCTCCTGGACGTGTGCTTGGAAATCCAACACTTCTGGAGATGGTCTTTTTTTAGACACTGTTCAACAGAGGAGTGGGGTAGGGTGTGTGTACACCCAGGTCTACTTTATACCTTCTGATGGTGTCCTGTGGTGTCCCCTGGGACCCTTGGCAGGTTTCCAGCCTTGAGACCAAAATGGCAGCATGACTCCCAAACACTCATTAAGACTTCTTTCTATATAGAGGCCTGAAGACACTCTACCTCTCCTTAAGCAATCATAAGAATTCTCTGTGGGCATAATTACCCATGATTTCAGCATAATGTTAAGATTTCATGGAATGCCAGGATAGTTAAGTAAGAATCTTATCACATAATATGTCACAGAGTCAAAGGATTTCTGAGCTGCAGGGCCAACTGTTCTGAGCATCAGACAGGTTAGTTTTCTCTCTGGGCATCATTCTTCAATTAACTGCATACCAAACAATAAAACTGCATTTTCTTTACCTTTCCTCTCTTCCATTCACTCTTCATCAAGAACATATTGTCGATCACTTTCATTTTAAATTGATTATATATACTGTGGTGTTTTAACATATGAAGTATTAGAAATTAAAATCTCTCACTTCAATCTATCATTTCAAAGGCTTGGAGCCCATCACTCTACATTCGTATTAGCTAATAGTCATGAAAAGGAATTTTAATCCAAGTTTTAGGAATAAAGTCCTAGTTCTAGCAACCCAAAATGTTAAGCCTTAGCTACCAGTCCTAGGCTAGTCTCAGATCCTTATCTGAATGCACCAGTTAAAGAGAAAAGGAATGTTGAAAATCAGAGAAGGGAGATTTCATCATCAGTACAAAAGGGAAAGAGGAATGGATAAGGGAATCTAGTACTGCCAACTTTGTTCTCTAGGGTTGATATGACTTTCAACCTAAATACAAGACGAATTATAGCAGAGGCAAGAGGTGTGAATAATTAAACATTTCTGCCTATCACTGTCCTAGCTGTGGATCTGCAAGATTTTCTTTAAAACTAGAAAATCCCTGCCATCAACTGAAGGAACTAACCTCATCCATATGATATACTCCAGGTTGCAGCTCCACAGTAATTCTCATCTTGGGAGTGGCTGCCTTACTTGCAAGCCTTCCTAGAATCCAGGGTAACTGCAGACTTAGGACAATGACTTATCCTTGTGTCTTTGGCACTGGAGGAGAATGAGAAAGGTTTGGTATTCCTAGTTTGTAGACTTGTACAGCCCTTGACTGATTAACAATCTGCTCATTTCTTTTCAGGTTGCTCTGACAAAGTATAATTTAAGGAGGAAAGGGTTTATCTCAGCTCACAAATAAGAAGTGCAGTCCATGATGGCAGAAAAGTCAAGGCACAGGAGCTTAACATAGCCATTCACATTGTATCACCAATCAGGAAACAGAGGGCACCAATGCTGGCACTTAGCTAGCTTCCTTCTTTTTATGCAATCCAGGATTCAAGCCAAGAGCATGATGTCACCCAGTTTTAGGATGGGTCCTCGCATGTCTATTAGCCTAATAAATATACTCCCCCACAGGCATGCCCCAAACTAAATTGTCTCTTGGAGATATAACAGGAGGATTGCCTATAAGTGACTCACCCAAGATTCTGTCAAATGAACACTTAATACTGACCACCACACAGTCAGAGTAATCACTTGTCCACAAAAAAGGAGACAGAGACAAAGTGAAAGGAAAAATCCCAGGCTTGTTTGTCATTACTTTATGAGACAATACTTTCTTGTTTTTTTAGGTAGTCAATATTTTGGATTTTTTTTTTGTTTTTTAAAGCGGGTTCCTTTTATGCTACAGTGTTACAAGTAAATGTGCCATCACAAGTAAAGAGTAGAGAGCACCAAGATGCCTCTTTAGGTAAAATACTTGCCACAGAAGCCAGGTGACCTGAACTTGATCCCTGAATCTTGCAGTAAAATGAGAGAATAGACTATCAAAAGTTGTCCTCTCACCGCAGTATGCCATGGCATGCATGCTCCTGCATGCGCACATGTGAGCACATATACACACACATACTTACACAGTAGGGGCATAAATTCACAAATGCACACAATAATAATCTTTTAAAAAAAGAGAGGTGTTTGAACAACTGAATACTGAAATTTTCTAAAATTTTTAACATGATGTAAAAAATTAATTGCAATTGAGATGAATGAGAAGAATAATTACTTTAAACTAGGTCCAAAATGTATGTATTGTCTAATGGGTTGAGTGACTGGCAGTGTCGTAGGCTAGTAAGTAGAATAAGGCACAATTTAAATCCAGGATATATATATATATATATATATATATATATATATATATATATATATATACATATATATATGTATCCGATGACCCAGGCCTGGCCATTTGTCCACACATTGGTAAACATGTCCACAAAAAGATTTAAACATAAGAGTCACATAAGTTTTATTGGCAAGTTAGTAAAAATATACAAACAAATAAAAATACAGAAACCATACAAATATAAATGTTCCTCAGTGCTTGATAAGGGATAGTTGCTACCTCATACACACACAACAGAAGAGAACCTAGAAGAAGAAGCAGTAAACTGTATGGAAGCAACATGAATGAAATTTAAAACAAGCTAACTAGGGAGACTCCTGCCCAGTAAAAATGGATGTCACATGATTTCATTCACATAATTTTTAAGAAAAAGCAAGCTTGTCCAAACAAAGCCAATCAGAAACTGCACAGAGAGTTACTAAAGAGTATAGGTGAGGTGGATTCAAATGGAGTAAGAAGAAACTTTGGACGCGAGGGCTAGCTCATTAATTTAATTATCACGTTAATTTCACAGGTGACTGTATTGGTCAAAATTCATCAAATGGGCACTGTTAAGATGTGTACTTTACTGTACATTAATTATACCTAAGTTTTACAAGTCTGGGCAGTCAAAACCGAAGATTCTGCCCTGAGCCAACAAGAGCAAAAGGCCTCCTGTATAATCAAAAGTCCTATTTAGAGGAACAGTATATTGATTGTAAATCAGTGTTACTTTAATGTTACATCATTCATTTCACCGTGTAATATATCAAGAGACAATGGATGCTGTTTTAACTCTATACACTATTTTTACTCTATAAGATATAAAGGACCAATTGGTGAGGTTCTAATTAGTGGCTGTTACCTCCCTGGGAGTGAGCTCCTTAGAGACCACTCTACTTTTGATCAATATACCCTGACACAGAGTGGCCCCACAGAACTGCAGGGTATTCATTGAAGCTTCTCAGCCTTCTTCGACTGTCTCTGATCACTGCAATTACTTTTGCTTGACTATTTTTAATCTGTTTTTAATCTATTCACTTCATCTATTTTCTTCGCTGTCTGCTACTTTAGTACCTTTGGTTGTGAAGTCAAAGAAAAATGATAAATATATACAGTATGCAACATTCACCAGAACTACCAAAAGGATGTATGCAAAAGGAAGGTTTTAACCTATCACCATAAATTATAGAGCACTCTGATGGAATTATGTTATTAATAGTGACAGCTAGTTCACTTATAGCATTAGGGCTAAATTTGGAAGTTTTCCAAATTTTCAGGATCCGAACGTTAGGTAATAGGTGATTTACTGACACGTGTTACAGTATTAACATTCTTATTTTTAGTATTAAAAAGCACTTTACATTTTAAACTTAATTGGTAGTGACAGACTAACTCCAAAGTCATGATAAAAAACCAATAATAAGTTTTGAACTTTTGAAAAAAATCTAAAGGTAGAAGAGTTGTGGAAAACATTTACTAAACAGGACATCAAAATGAAATCAGATCTGGAAAATGCCCATAGAGAATGGATTCTGATGATAAAATAGGAGCTTGGGTGACAGCTTGGTTTGTAAAGTACTCCCCATAAACAAATGAGAACCTAAGTTCAAGTTCACAGTGCTCACATAAAAAGAGCACATGACTGTAGATAGATGAAAAGAAGATCCCAGCTAGGGGCATGGTGCCCATGCAGTCTAGCTCAGTTGGGGAGATTAGGGTTCAATGAGAGACTCTTGTCTCACAAACTAGAAGAAAGTGACTGGGGAAGATATCTTGTGAGTCTCTGTTTTCTGGTCCCTTCGCTGGGATACCTAAGCCATTGCCCCTGCCTTGAGGAGGGAGATACAGTCAGGATCTGGGGCAAGAGGGTCAAGAGAGCAGAGGCTTGAGAGCAAGTAGACTTCTCAGGAGGCAGAGTCAGTGAACAGCTTGTTTACTGAAGCAAGGGAAGTGAGATATATAAATATATATATATATATATATATATATATATATATATATATATATATATTGTAGAAGGTGAGGGGAAAATACCTTATGTATTGGCTATGTCAGTGATTTGCATTAAGCAAAGGTTTTACAGGGGCCAGGGGAAGAGACCTTATATAAGGTCATATAGGGAAAGAGGAAGTCAAGTCTGGGGCCCTCCAGCTGCAGAGGTCAGATAAACAACAACCAGGCCACATACATTGGAGAAGCAGGCTTTTATCAGGTGCTATGTTACATAAGACATGTTAACTCTCAGAGAAGTTTTACTAGCTGTTAACGCTAGTTGGGATCTGTCAGAGTATGAAAATGGAAGCAGCCACCCACCATCTTGGCCTCAGGGTGAGAAATCTGGTGTTCAAAACATAATTGAGCTCTCATACAAAAGCACAGTTCCAGGTGTATCCACAAACACACACATGAAGCTAAAATATCTTTACCTTTATAGGAAATCCACCTTGAACCTCAAAGTACCTTATTCATTATGGCATCAGACAGGAGACATGTTCATCTCCCTAGAGCAGCTAAAAATTCATGGAAAGAATTTTATGCTTACCATATTCTGTGGGTGGTGTGATTGTGAATCTTCATGGTCAACCTTATTGGATTTGGAACCATATACAAAGACTTGTGTCTGTGAGAGAGTTTGCAGAGCGGTTGAATTGAAGAGGGAAGAGCCAACCTGATGGCCAGAGCACCAACCCATGAACTAGGACCCAGACTGAATGACGAAAGAAAAGCTAAAGTGAGCTGAGCACCAATATTCATCACTCGTTCTGGTCTCCCGAGAAGGACCAGCCGCCCCACGTCCTAGCCACGCCTTCCTCACCTAGATGGGCTGCATCTCTCTGAACTGTGAACCAAAACAAACCTTTCCTCCCTCAAGTTTGTTCTTTCCAGGTCTCTGATAAAAAAAAAAAAAAAACAGGAAAAATCATTTAGCAAATGACCTGGAACTCATAGAACTTCCTTGCCAAGGCATTCTGATACCTGAACATCCTGGACAGTCCAAAGTGGGGCATTCTAATGCTACAAAAAACATTTGCTACCTTTGTGGTAATGGGATGAAAATACACACTACAGATCCTCAGATCATAAGGCCACGACACGGACTGCATTCTGCAATAGAGCCCCTCAAATCTCAAGCCTACACCGCAGGCTGGACACTGCAGCATGTGCATTGCCCCTGCTTTAGTAAGGTAGATGGCAAGTGTTCTACAATTAGCAATAGCTCAGCAGACTGCAAGGCTGACTCAGGGCGACCCTTCCTTCACTCTGTCATTTGCTCTGACTCTATTCAATTCACTTGCACTTCCACAGGAGAACTGGTTCACACCAAAAAAAGAAACCTTAAAATGACTGTGAGTCAGAGCAGCCTCAAAGTCTAGTCCAAGGTGACCAGTGCTACATTTTGTATTTGGCAGGTCCCCTAAACACCCCTGTGCTAAGGGGGGGGGGGCAGCTAATGGTCCTAACAAAAGGCGGCAGGATCGTGAGGAAGTGGGACACAGTGGGAGGAAGTCAGGTCATCGAGGGTGTGTCCTTGAAGTCGATTATTAGGCCTCGGCTCCTTCTTGCCTGCGTTGTGCTTTTGGCTACAATCTGAGTAGGCCGAAAGTGAACACCAACATTGACTAATCGTGTTGACTTCGACTGCTTCCTCTCTCTTAACCACCAACCCAACTGACAAGAAGGGCAAATGATGTCACAGAGGAGGGTACCCCACAGGGACATATTTCTTGTCTCGCCCTGGGTCTTCAGGAAATCCTCCGATGCCCCATGGCCACCGCCCACTCTCTGACTAGGGAACAATACAGCCCTGACACTCACCCCACAGAGCTGGGCCACAGTGTCACTGTTCAGGCCAGACATCCCTAAAGAAGGCAGCCTGTGCTGCCATCAGCTTGGTATTCTTTTCATTTTCCTGGTCTCAGGGACTGAACTGTGTGTTTAATTTTTACTGGCTCATTGGACTTAAAGCATGCCCTGTAGCCTTTCAAGTATTTCAAGTATCTATGGCTACGGTGCCTTATAAATCTCTCCTTTTTGCTCTCTCCTCCCTGTTTTCTCTTTACCGCCCGCTCCCATTCTTCTTTCTCTCTCTCATGTCACCTTCCTCTTCTTTCTAAATATCTCTGTCTTTAATTTCGATTCTTAAAAATCTCTCCCTTGGATAAAAAAAAAAAAAATTCTCTTAACACAACAACAAAAAAATAGCCTAAGATTATCTCAACTTAGTAAACAACAAACAAACCTACCCATCATCAGGGACCCTCTGCAGCCCAGGAAAACACTTAAAGGAAACGAGGCTGCATTCTCTTTCTGGTCCCCTGGGGCAAAAGCTTCCCAGTGTGACAGTACACTTCACTTATACAATCATTTTTAAACTCACTTATCACTTCATCCACATTTTGTATAATACAGGGAAGAATGCACTTGGAAACCAAAGTGCCGCACATTAAGGAAGCCTGTCATGGTTCAGGCCCGGTTCAATTTTATAGGTTTTTATGGCAGCCCCTAGCTATGCTGCTGTATGGTAATCAAAGCCAGGCTCCTTCATATCATCTTATGTATATTTCAGACTTCCAAACTCCGGGGTTAGAAGCCTAAATGTATTTTGTTTTTTCACACATTCTGAAAAATGATAGAGGCCCTGCAAAAGCCTATCTAGATTGGATCTAAATGGAATTACGCCAGTACAGCAGCACTGAAGATCAACTGGAATAATGCAGTAGTTATTTGCCCAGGACTTCAGAGCCATCAGCTAGCAGCTCCGGTTTCTGCTTTCAGTCACTACTTCTGTTCTCCCACTTAGGTGAAATCTTAGAGGTAATTAACCCTTCCTCATTATACAGATGACAAAAATGGAGTCACTCAAGCCTCTGTCTGTTCACCCTAAGTCATTTGTTTCAACAATCTTTTCGTTAAACTCAGTAAGAATTTACTAAGCACTTAATTTATGACAAACCTTAGACAGTGGGAGCGAACTATGTCTCAGGGCTAAGGAGCAGGGCTGTGAAGTCAGATGAATGAAGACTTTGTATCCACTTTTGCCCCTGAGATCTGGGTGATGTGTGCAGGCTTCCTAGTAACTAAAACTTCAGAGAAGTCACTAAGTGTTTGTTATTGCCTTTCTACATGTGATGTGTGACTAACTCACATACCTCCGTCCCAGGGCCATTGTGGGGTTTAAATGAGATAATGCAGTTGAAGCACTCAGTACAGTACTTAAATTTGTAGGAATCCATTCAAGGGCAGTTATCATTATTATGATAGCTGAGTACAGTAATGTCCCTACTCTCTCAGGGGATAGAAGTTCCCAGTCTAGAGAAAAGCAGAGAAGCCATGATAACAATAGACTTGGTTTAATACAGGAAATGCATACACAGGCTGGGGCTGAGAACTCAGCACAGCCATGCACTGAGCAATGACAAGGGCTCCCAGGGGAAAACCTGTCTGGGTCCCAATGACAGGCTTCTGTGTGTTCTTTGTTTGTTTCCTTGTCTGTTTCGTTTTTAAGCCTTTTTTTATTTTATTTTATTTTTTTAGTGCATTAGTTTTATAGTGAACTTAGTTGGAGTCTGATACATGGATAGGTCTCTGAAAGGAGGAAGAAGATAACCGCAATGGTGAGTGACACTTCTGTCTAGAACAGGAATAACTATGCTCATCACTCTTATTTCTGCAATGATTTGTAGTGGGACATTTTTAGGAAGTTTTTTGTTTCGTTTTGTTTAGCTTTTTTTTTGGTTTCTTTAAAAACATGGCATTTGGGCTGCACCCAGGTATGGTGGATGATTCTGAGTTTGATTTGGATAGGTCATTGCCAGTAGTTATAGTTTGGTTATGTGCAGCTGTTTTGCCATTTGTAGTTTGTCACTTGGATTTCTGGGAACTTTGGCTTGGAGTATATAAGAGTTGAAGCCCCCAAGAGCAGGTCTGGTTGGTTTGTTGTTGGACGGCCGGTTGATTTGCTGTTGGTTCTTTGGTTTGTTGACTATTGCTTAAGACAGTGGTTGGAGAAATTGAGTTCACAGATAGTGAATGAGCTGAGAGATCTTGCTCTCCAAACTTAGGACAGCCTAAAATGGCTGAGAAGATTTCTACCTTTCTTTCTTTCTCTCTCTCTATCAAGGCCACCTGCAAGAGTGGTGAAGATTTCTTTCTTTCTATCCTTCCTTTCTCTTTCCCTAAATTGAGGGTAAAAAACAGTAGCAAACTGCCACAAAGATTGTTGTCTAATTCTTCTGTTCACTGTTTTCCAAATATGTCAGCCTGATAAGAGAAATGGAAATTTGGGGATATTATACTCCCACATTGATTTCATATGCTAAAACTTGTTCTTATTTTTTAAAAATCATAAATATGGCTAGGTATGGTGGCCCATACCTTTAATCCAGCACTCCAGAGGCAGAGGTACATAGATGTCTGTGAGTTCCAGGCAATTCTAGTTCACAAAGTACATTCCAGGTCAGCCATGGCCACATAGTAAGACATTATTACAAAAGTAAAAATAAAATAAAAACAGAGGCTGAAGAGATGTCTCAGTTGTAAAGAGCACACAGTGCTTTTCTAGAAGTCCCCTGCACTAGAGTCAGGAGGCTCAAAAGCCTGGTCCAGATCCTCCAGGTCCCTGTACACACATGCACATAGCACTCACATGTGCATATATTTTTTTAAATCCTTTTAAAAATAACAAGGATGGAGTATTCCCATACAATTGGAAAAATCAAAAATCTCTAAAGACCACAGGAATGGAGGCAAAAATCAGACTCGACACTTAAACAATTGCAAAGCTAAATCCTGGTTCTGACTCTAAGAACACAATTTAACCTCTGAGCACAATTTCTGGCAAAAAGGAGAAATAATGAAAATTGACTTCACAAGTACCATCAAATGATGATTAGCTAATGTTACACATGTCAAAGATTAATCAGACTAAAAAAAAAAAAAAAACACAAAAGCCAGTTCACATGTTCACACTTTTTAATAGAAGAAAAGACACAGCAAACACACACTAGGATCTTGGAAAAATGATTGGATTAGACACAAATTCAGGAATGTGTTGTTTTAAATCGGGTTGAGGGTAGAGAAATGGATATATATGTGTGTGTTCCGGGAAGAAACAAAAATAGCTTCCAAAATGTATTATGAAAGAAACAGCTCACCTCAGCAGTAATATGCTGAACGACACTCCTGTGGCCCCAAGACCAAGTGCAGCTCCTGATCCAGACTGATTCCTCAGAAGAGGGAACTTACACTTTGGACCAATCTAACTTTATTAAGTTTATATGTGATGGCTGAGCCAGTGTATTAAAATTCTCTCTCAAATTCAAGTCTTACCTGCCTTGGGGATCGCTATGTAACATCAAGAGACCTGATACCAACTAAAGTTTATAAGAAAAAAGATCTATGGGTGTATTTTAGAAGTGTAATTTCAATAATTATTATAGTGGGAAGAAAAAAAATGAGTTTGAGTCTATGCCTTGGTGATTGGAATGATTCCTTCACAAAGTATATTGAGCCTATGTGATTGCCTGGAAGTGAATACTAAAGATTTTCTCAATCAAAACCCAAACACTACCATTAACTACCATTTTTTTTTTCATTTTCCTTCCTATTAGAAGACACAAGTGCATTGTCTACAGAACATAACTGCCATTGGCTTTGTAGTCTCTGATTGAAAGGATTTAGCCCAACATTCTTGTTGCTCTTCAAAGGGATTAGCAAATAGCACTAACATAATATTAGACCAAAAGAGAATGTGGTGGTGCTTGTCTGTAATCCCCCAGCATGAAGAAGATTGGGCTAGAAGGATCAGAAATTCAAGGTCATCCTCATTGATATACAGAATTTGAAGCCATCCTAGGCTACTTAACACTATCTCAAAAAAAAAGGGAAGAAAAAAATCTGTTATCAAAAGACATTTCTGAGATACTTTTTTCCTAGGCTATTAAATTCATTTATAGATATATCCATACACAAGCATAATGGTAGACCTTGAGTTCATGAATTTGTCTAATTCTCACACTCAAAGGGATGAGACAGGCAGATCAACTAAGTTCCAAGCCAACCTCAGGCTCTGATACAGTGAGACCCTATTTCTGAAAGACATACACACGTATTTCATAAGGATCTCATCAACTAATTTTTGTAGCATAAGAGTTTCTCAGATATTTGCTGATATTATTGCAGTCAAAAGAAGGAAAGCATCTTGCTATTTAAACATGCAAATGTCCAGAGAGACCTTTCCCTACCCCAGTTTCACAGTTAACAACGAGTTAGCGCCACCACCTCATCTTTTGCTAGGTTTCTCTCTAAGGCCCATATCTAGCAGCTATCACCTCAAGCAGCCAGATCTCTGGGTTCACACTTCCGATAAATGATTCTTGCAACATTGTACTTGTGAAATCAACTGACCAGTTGTGAGCTTAGAAGTGGCACTCGGGCTGTCACCTTCAATCCATCGTCATGCACCAGAAGAGTCTCGGCTATACAAAAACAGCCTGAGCCTGGGTCAGAAAGAACAGTTGTAGTCAATTAAGAAGGTTAGGATCAACTGCATGCAAGCTCTCCCTACAAGATACTTGTTCAAAAGAGACACCTGTGCAGAAATGAACACATGAAGGAGACTGTGGCCTGGCTGACAGGTCACTGCTTAATACCCCACGTGATCACAGAACTCAAGACTAAGGCCATGGTGCTCTGGTCCGATATAGACTAAGTTAAATTCCCTCTAGACTAGGGGTTTTCTCTTAAATCTTGGGGTGTCAAAGTAAACTGATACCAGGTATATATACATAGGTGATTGACAGGCCACAGGTCATCAAGCACAATTTGAGAAGCAGACATGAAGACAACAACAGCAACAAATGCCTGAACAAACAGCATGGCTATGATCATTTGCAAAGGCCATTTGGTCCATGTAAAAATGAACTGAACTGATTTACGTAGTTGCAAGTGAGTGAGTTGTGTGCTCATCTTGGCTGAAACATCCTTTGGGAACCATGGTTTAGAAAATATTATTATGTTTAGCTGTGGCAGAGCTCAGTGGGTGTCTAATTTTAACAGATCGCTTCTGTTCATCTTTCTGCTGAAGCACTAAGGTAACACACCCTGCACGCCTTGCCCTTCTTAAGATACACGGCTGGCCATTTCCACTAATTCAGACAAATCTCTACCCAATAAGTCAGTTCAGCTGGGGGCAATGCTCATTATAGCTCCACCACAGCTAAATTTCACAACAAATTAAAGATGATGCTACATCAGGGATCTATCCCTCCCTTTCAAGCCAAACATAGGTATGGACTTGCCATCACCCAGCACTCTGCCCTCTGTGTGTTCCCTGGGGAACTCTTAGTGATGGAGGACTTCCCACTTAGATCAATGTGTTTATGCACTGATATGTTGGGTCTCATTCCTTCCCCGCTGGAAACCCTGTACTCTGGGAGCTGGAAGATTTTCTGCTCCTTTATGACAAATTGGGCTGTCCTCCTTTTGCCTTTTAAATTGTGTCTTCTGCTTTCTGACCTCCTCCTTTGACCTCTCCCTTCTCTGCCTGCCTTCATTTTCCCTGTTTGGCTTCTGGTGTGCTCCCGCACTCTGATGCACAATAAAGGCTTATTCATTAGATCAGGGCAACGTGCTTTGAAGGTGGGAAGGAATCTGAGGCACACTCCCAACTCCTTCTACAGCACTCCCATTGCGAAGACATCCTGCTTATATCTGAACAGCTCTATGATGAGATCCCCCATTCTTCCAGTGTGAGAATCAGGCAGAAAAGCACTCATATACTGAACTTAAAGCCTGAAGGTTTTGATGTATAAGTCCCACTTCTAACCCTTCAGGATAGATTGAAGTGGAGAACAAAAGGAATACAGATTTCCAAGGCCAAAAATTCAATTTTGATAGGATAACACCACGGCATTTGCTGAACAGACTTCTGCATAATACCCAGGTTTTAGGATTTTCATTTTCTTTTCTAACTTACAGGATATGACTCTTTGTACTATAAACATATTATTTAAAAAAGTTACAGGGCCCAGGACACGAGGGGAATTTGTTAAGTATTCATCTTTTCCTACCCATCCCCCTTTTCCCAGGAGATCGTTTCAGATGTATGCTGAGCTATAGTGTGTCCCATCAAGTCTCATGGACTCAAACTCCTTAAAGCTCCTGGTGACACTAATGAACATGATCTAACTATTCTTACTGTGCTTCTTAGAAGGGCATACACCACCTCATGCATTAGTTACTTTCTTTCCCAGGACCCAACAAGAAGCAAAGTAAGGGTGGAAGGATTTATTCTGGCTCACAGGTCAAGGGTACAGTCCTTCACAAGCAGCAATGTGATAGCAAGGGTGAGGAATGGCTTGTTTGCATCTCAGCAGATCAGGAAGCAGAGATGAACAGGGACAGGCAACAACTTGTGACCCACTTTCTCCATTCAGGCCCTAAATTCGAAGGTTCCTCAGCCTCTCAAACAGCACCACAAGATAGAGACTAAGTGTTCCAACACATGAGGCTGGAAGAGCACCTCCATCCAGACTTCCTCACTTCCTGTCCAGGCCGTCATCAATGCTATTCCTCCTTGGACAGTAACTTTGTTTCTGGGAATGCACTCATGTTATCCTCACGGATTATTGAAGCCTAGTGAAGCTGAATGACAAAAGCTTCTGCCCAGTTCTTTTACGTTCTTTTACCTGATACATAATTTGAGGTTTTTTCAATCTTTCCTCCCTGTTATTTCTGGTCCTGGCATCTCAATCTATCTATCTTTCCAACAAAACCATTAACTGTACCTCTTCACGTTTTACTGATGTTCTCAACATTTACCCTAGAAATGTTTAAGTAGCATTAGTCAGTTAAGCTCCTTTTAAAATAATCACCGGAATTGTTTATTTTTCCATTCCTAACCCTCAGGCTCTTAAGAGTAAATGTTTTAAATATTAGTTATTAAAGTTAACTGGCCAATCATTACCCACCAAGCTCTGTTTTTTGTGTGTTTCATCTGCCAAAGTTTGTTTCTACTTTGTGAGACATGACTACCTGGTATTCAGCTGTGCTGCTGAATGAGATGGCATTGTTGATAGGCCCTAGCACAGGCCAGTGATGTGCACCCCACCTACATTTTCTTTTTCCCTATGTCAATGCCAGTGGTAGTGGCGGGGGGGAAATAGGCCAAGAATAGTCCTGAGAGAAAGAAAGTTGATTCACAAACACTGTCTTGGGACAGGTGTACACTGCCTTGCACAGCACGGAGAACTAATTAGGTTTTATTTTCTCTAACAAGCAAGTTGCTAATTTGACAGGAAAATTCCAGTGAATTTGCAACTTCCTTTTATCGTGTTAAGAATCATTTTCATAAGGCAATGATCAGAACACACTGAATATTAGTTTTAAATTTCAACTGGCAAAACGTCTTTTACTCAGTAACCATAACCAAATTTAATCAGTAAGAAGGAATATAAACGAAAATTACAAGTAGATGAAAGAACCTATGAGAAACACACATAAAAACTGTCCAATAAAACAAGCAATAAGAATTAATATTTTCCCAGTGTTTTAGACTTATGAAACATTTGTGTATTGCCTACAGTACTCACTTCAGAGGTTTTAAAACAGCTGGAAACCAAGACATGGAAGCTACGCCATGAATGAGAGACTGACAAATGGTTTTTCATTATTCCTCTTTGTTTCCAGGTGGCCAGCATATGTACCACATCAGTCCTATATCCTGGTACTTACACTTGTCTAAAATTGCCACAAAAATATTAAAAATCCCTTAGACTTTTATTGGTGTCTAAGATTTTACCAGAGAACCATGCATGAAACATTATCAACTTAAGACCCTATTAAGACAGTCACGGAAAACAACAGTTGCATGACATTCAGAACAGTTAAATTCTCAATCAACATTCACTTAATGAATGGATGACAGAATGACTCATCTTTAGTCCTATGCTTGCTCAGAACCTGTATGCAGGTAGCCTGCTCTCAAGACCCACAGATGAAAATGAAAAACCAACCAGACAGCATTAACGATGGTGAGGACTGTGCCATGAGTTGTCTCTGTATAGTGGTTATGTGTATGCAGAGTTTAATTGGCTAGACTATGAGGAAATGATACTTGAACAATGTACTTTGGGTACTTACTTAGCAGTCATTCAGTTCATTTATTACTAATAAAAATAAGAGTACTTGTCCCCAGCTGGGCAGTCGTGGCACACACCTTTGATCCCAGCACTTGGAGACAGAGGCAGGTGGATCTCTGTGAGTTCAAGGGCAGCCTGGTCTACAGAGTGAGTTCCAGGACACCCAGAGTTACAACTGAGAAACCCTACCCCAACACACAAAGAAAGAAGAAACAAAGAGTTACCAACCCCCATGTTTTGATCTTACACAAAATTATATTGATTTAATAATATTAATTAATACAGTGTAAGTTCCATGTATGTGTTTAGATTTAGTACCAACAATATTTCAATTGTCTAACAAAATGTTTTGCACAGATATGTGCTCAAGAAATAAATGAAATTTAAAATCACTTAGAAGAAATTCAGTCAGAAGAATTATTCAAAAACAATACAGGACTGACTACCCAGTCATTGGGCAGATACTGTATAACTTCTTAACTATGGAGCACTGTATTTCCACAGAAGCCAGGGGGATCAGGAGGGGAGTGACAAGCACAACCATTCACACAAACACCAGTCCTCACCTTAAAGGGATAAGAGACAATTATTCTAGAACCAGATATTGCCCAGAAACACAGACTGAGATTACCCCAAATTCGATATTCTAATGTAACAGCACTTTCACTAAATTTTAGTGAGTAACAGAACAAATAGTGTAGTAAGTCAACACATTTTTGAGTGCATTGAATAAGTGGATTAGAGCAAAGTAGGGAGATCTCTGCTCCATGCCTGGGTGTATCTAATGACATTCTTAGCTTTGGGATTGGTAAACACTGGAGGTCTAGTCAAACATTACAAAGAACTACCTAATAGTTACAAAGACGTTAGACCATATGGAAGTGGACCCCAACAGCCATCTGGGGAGGATAAAGATGTCCATGGTGATTTTTAATTAAACTTTGAATCTGCAACACCCCAACCTCTTCAAAATCACTGGAGCTCTATGCTGTCAATCAACTTTTGAAGGCACAGCTTCTTCTCTGGAATGTTCTTTCAAACAACAGAAACAAAGGACAGGTCCAGACACAGTCTCTCTGTAGAAGACACTGGGCATTCTACTGAGTCAAAGATAGTCTTCCTTACTTTATACTGCTCCAGGTTCCAAAAAGAACCAAAGAGAAAGATTCTTCATTTGAAGTTTTATGTATGAAAGAAAGCAAAGTAGGAGAATAAAACCACAAACATCACAAGCAGAAGGGATGTATTAAATTGATATCCACTCTTTCTGATAGGTAGTTAGCTCACCCTTCCCCATAAATAACACTTGATTCGTTTCTGATAAGGGCATATTAGCCCCACTTTTAAAAGTGAAAGCCACAGCAGAACTCAGGGCTTAAAAAATTAGTCAAAAAATATATCATCGAGAATTACACCTTACTTAATGCTTGCTGGTATAACTATGCATTATATGGTAAGAAAGAGAATATGTGATTTGTCTCTTTAAACCTGTCAATCCAGCGTCTTCCCTCTTTGGAGGGTAGTAAACTCATCAAATCATTATAACGATTTAGAAAGATCATTTAAGAAATCGGAGGTACTGAGCCAAAACCTTATGCCATGATTAGGAAAAATTAGAAGCATTAAGTTACCTATAAATAGGAAATCAACATATTAACCTTTACTTTATTTAAAGAGGCAGACACAACATGCATTGCAAATGAGGGCCATTCGCATACACTTAATGAAATCCTCTGCAGAAAGCAGGGGTTGAAAGCTGGATGAAAGCAGTTTCCCTGGGGGGAATCAGAAAATGTATTATGTGACAGCAATAGCTCCATACAGACAAGGCCAGGCAACTAGAAACAAAGGTATACCCGAAGTGGAGGCTGTTCCTAGGAAGCCAACACGGGGTGTGAAAGGAAGACTATCAACGTAGAAGACGCTCCTGAAGAAGAAATATTTTTTTCCTAACTTAACAGGGGTGGAGGCAAATTTTTAAAAGCCCATCTTGGTTGTAATTTTTTTAACAAAAGGAATAAATTATTAAATCTTACATGTAGTATATCTGAGGAATGCTGGTGATAAACACATCAGCTTTAAAACAAGTCCTAGACCCTGTAAGTATCTCCTACTAACACAGGGGAAACTGGAATAATAAACTGATGTTATAAAGTATCTACTAGGAAATATGAAGTTACTCAAAATAGAATTTAACTAAAGGAGCACACAAGAATATGCAGTCCCAATGGACACACCTACAAGACACTCTCACAACTAGGGCTCAGGAGGTGGAACGGTTGTATCTGAGCTTTCTAGACACCTACACTCACATCTACACACCCACATACATTCGTACACATATACACGTAATTAAAAACGCTTTTTTCAATCGTGAACAAAAATAGATATCCCCAAAATATTATAGATTGGAGCTGCAGAGAAAGCTCCAATTTGGTTCCTATGACCCATGTCATGTGGCTCACAACGATTTGTAACTGCTGAGGTCTACACTGCTGGTTTCTCTGAGTCTGAAGTTTTGGAACTAGACAGAGCTGCTAGATACCACCATCGCAAGGTCTGAAGACAATCTTCCATAGGACAAGTTAGCATCCATAATCACATGAGCCCTTAACAAATGTCTCCTAGTGCCTCTCTACCTATATATATCCCGTAAGTTCTTTACCTCTCCACAACATTAATTAATGCACCTACCCTCCACTGAACTCTGAGTTTACCAAGAAATGTTGCTTCTCAGGTGGGTGGAGGTAGGAGAGATTGTACGCAATAGGTCGATAGGAATCGACCTGCTTTGACTGATGGTGACACTTCTCATTATAAACTGATGGGCATTCTGCTTTCTGCTGGTCTCTTTGAAGTTTAGTTAATGTGATTCAGCAACCCTGGTTGAACACATCCTGATATACTGGCATACTTTAATTTGGGGATAGCTAAGCTAAAAGTTATACCTTTGACCACAACAAATTTACTAAGGTAGTGTCTTAACAATCTTTGTGAGTGGGGACATCATTTGATTAATAACTGGTGACAAGCATGACCCAAATAGCCTTCTTTCAGACATTTATAGAACCCCTTTAACTTTTGTAAGAATAAAATAATGGTATATATCAGCAGACTTTTTTTTTTAATTTTAGTGGTAACAGGTATACCAATCTTCCTGTGACACATAATATCTGGGGGTGAATTAATCATAACTATTATGGGCTATTGAAATAGCACAGGATGATGGAAGATGCACTGAACGGGAACTAGAATGTTGGGTTATTTCCATAACTCCGCACTGATTAGCTATACAACCTTGGGGAAAAAAATCACCTAACTGTCCCAAGCCTCAATATCTTTATCCATAAAATGGAGACGTTGAAATGTATGCTGCCTGAATTCCTGCTAAGGCTCTGGCATCTTCTCACTCTAAGTTGCGATGTTAGCTTATCCTCTAAAAGTCAGAACATTTATTTTGTGCTGCAATGACTTCATTTCCTTCAAATATTGGCTCTTGGCTGTCACGGTTGCTCTACGTGATTAAATGAACGTCCTCTGGCGGCCCTGGCATTGCCAACCCATCTGACAGAATACTTCCTGAAAATGCAAAGTGATATAAGCAACAAAGGGAGGCACTGCCCACAGTGCCTGCATTATCCCTGACCTTACTCACCACACAGAACTAGGCTGGATAAAATCCAACTTAGCCTGAACAATTGCATTCTCCATGGAAGCCTTCATCATGTTCATTCAGGCTCTCAGCAACCCTCCCAGAATTCCAGGGCTTCAGAATCACTAAATCTCATTAACAAATGCCCCCTTTAGCTTCTGAATACTTAGGACAACTCTTCTGAATTTCCTAAGAATCTGACCAGTCAACATTCAAAGAAATATACTTTTGAACCTTGAGAACCGGTTTTCCAGCTGGACCAAGGGATTTTGTGTTCATTGGGAAAAAAAAGAAATACTATCTATATACTCTTACTTCCAGAAATAGGGACTACAGCAAGTATATTCTTAAGTCTCTTTCATACCATCATCGTCAATTCCATTTATTACAGCACAGGAGAATCATTTTCCTTTCTTACTCCTCCTGTCGCAAAAATTAATAAGGTGATTGCATTTCCATAAACGTGTTACATGTACACAATTTTAGTTTTCCTTAAGCAATGAACAGCTCACCAAAACTGCCACATTTATGTGGAAATTTGTATGTTTCCTTAGTTCAAATAAAACCATCTATTAATTCAATTGTCACTGCTTCAGATCAGGCTTCCTGTGGTAATCACCTCAGCTCATGACGGGGTGACTGGTTGGCTGGTCAATGTATTTCCAGTCTTGCTTGGCTATAATGCATTTCCCACCATGCAGATCTACTGATCTTTCTGGGCTGTCAAGCTGATGATGTCAATCTTCTGATCACTGTGCTTCAGTGGGTCTCTAGGAGCCTCAGGAAAATATATTCATCCCCTTCCTTCCCTTGGGATCTCTATAATTTTCTCTCTCTCTCCCCCCACACCCCTCTCTCCCTTCCTTCCTCCCTCTCATTAGTACATATTAATAAATTTCATTGTGACATTTTTATACATACATGGCAAATATACAAGGTGTATTTCATAATATCCTCCAACCCATCATTAATTGCCTGCCATCTAGCCTCTGTTTCATCCCTGTCTTCCTAAATAGTTCTCTTGCCTAGTTCCATGTTGTCTTTTCCCAAAATCTCCTCCGTTGCCCTCTCTACTTCAAGATTTCACATCATAGAGAACTTACTATTTTTATCTTTCTAAGTCTGGCTTAATACAACTAACATGGAGATCTCTAGTTCCATTTATTTTCCTGTAAATGTTAGAGATTATAATTTTATGACTAAACAATACTCTATTGTGTGTGTGTATTGTGTGTATAATAGCATGTGGATATCGATGTGCATACATATAGACACATGTGAAGATGTGTGTTTGTGCACGTATATATTAAACCACATTTTTTTAATCAAGTCACCTACTGATGAGCTCGTAGGCAGATTCCTCTAACTTGGCTATTGTGAATAGTTCTAAAATTTTAATATGGGAGTGCAGGAATCACTATCATTTGATGAAATTAATACCTTTGGTAATACACAGAAGAATGTTAAAATAATGAATCATATATAGTATTCAGTCTTATCTCGAGATTTGTTAGGAACCTCTACAATGATTTTCAAAGTGGATGGACTAATTAACATTCCCATGAGGAATGTATAAGGATTTCTTTTCCCCTAAATTCTTGACAATATTCGTCATCATTTGTAGTCCAGATGATGCCCATTCTGACGGGATAAGACAGAATTCAGTGTAGATTTCATTTCAATTACCCTGACAACTATAGATATTGGACATTCCTTCATGTTACTATTGACCAGCTTTACTTCTTTTAAAAAGTGGTAGTGTATGTTAAATTTATTAATTGTATTTTTTGTTCACTTAAAGTTATGTTTTTGGAGTCCATTATATATATTCTCTGTCAGCTAAATAGGTTGCCAAACCTTTCTTCCCATGGGAATTAGGCTGTCTCCTTACTCTATTGTTTCGTAACTGTGTAGCAGCTTTCTAATTTGAAAAAAAAAAACACAGAGGAAACGTAAAGTAGAATGATAACTCCCTACCACGACGTATATCAAAGCCATAACTAGTACCATACTAAATGAGAGAAAAAATATTCCTGTTGCAGAAGTTTATTTTTAGTTATATATAAAGTAACTGGCTTGTGCACTGTTGGTTGAGGGACTGTCTAGGGGGTTTTGTATCATTTGCAGGTGTTGGATATCTGTGGACGTTGTTTAATTGTTAATGATCTGCACATGCTATCAGTAGCATACCTGAGGAGTTCTGAAAGAATAAAAACACCTAGGTTGAGATGCTCGTGGTTCCACTATCAGTTGAGTATGGCACTGGCCAGGATGGTGGTTCCCTCTGGCAGGGTTTCCAACCTATGAAAGCACCTCCTTGTCTCTCTTGGTGAGCCCCCACAGCAACTTAACTACTACAACTACAAATGGCATACCAATGTGGGGCCCAAAGTCATGCTCATCCAATCATGTTGAGTACGGAATGACAAGAATGAAACTCCAGATCTCGCAGAGTCCGGTAAAGTACGCTCCGGGCAGCTCTTAGATTATATATATGCAAAAATAATGAATAGAAGTCTCTTGAAGGAAAAGGAGACAGAGAAAGAAAGAAGCCGATATGAAGAGAAAAGGCTGTGAAATTAATAAGTAAATGAGGAAAAATGCTCCTAGGTGAGAGCCACAGATTGGAGGCCCTTAGAGATAAAGAATTCAGCTGAGAGCAGGAAAAAGCAAAGTTCTTACTGTTTTTCCTGGTCATGGAGCTAACATTCCCTCCCACCACTGGTGGTAGCATGCTGTTTCACAAACTGAGTTTTCTGATAGCTGATCTGTTTGTGTGTGAAGCTTAAGATGTTGTGTTTGAGGTCTATGAAGATGGGTGTATGTCTGCCCATAGCAGTGGTGAGGGAGAAAATGCCAAGCCATCAGAATGTTTCAGCCAGAGATTCTTCCTACAAGGACTCCCTGCTGTTGTGGAAGCCTAGACTTTAGAGCCAAAAATCCTCTTAGTTAAACTAAATAGTTTTGGGTCTTGTGGGGGTTTGGTTCTTTTTGTTTGTTTGTTTTGTTTTGTTTTTTCCTGCAAACCTGACAACAAGCAGTTCAGATACTGGTGATGGTGATGAGAACTCTACCAACTAGAGGACTCTTCCTGCAGACAAAGTAACAAGTTATTTTTCCAGCAAACAAGACTCAATCTTAAAACCTGGAAAATGTTTCCTAAGGGTCAGCACACAGAAACTATTTTCCAGAATTGGCCAACGTTGTATTTTCTGCTGGCAGTCAAAACCAGTACTATAAGAGTCAACCAGGTGGAATGGTTTTGAAGGCATGAAGGCGTCATTGGAGAGCAACTGAGGCTTGACACTGTGAGAGGCCAGGAGAGGCCATTAGTAAAAGTGCAGCCTCAGTAGTAGTTGAAGGCCCAGATGAAGGGGTCATGCAGACAAGTTGAGACTTGGCACTTTGAAGAGAGCCCAGGAGAGGCTATTGGTGAAAGTATGGCCTACTTGCAGCAGAAGACCCCAGCATTCTGAAGATGACAGTACCATGGGACAACCACCAAGAGCAGCAGTAGTAGTGGAGTGAAGCCAGCCAGAACCTGGAAGACAAGCTGTGCTTGCTTCAGAGAGGAGAGCTAGATCCAAGCCCTTCAGAGGAGCCCAGAAGATCATAAGTAAATTCCAGACAATTGGATTTTGATGTTTATGTTTGCTATCCAAAGACATTGTGAAAGCTTGACAGATGGTTGGTTCCCCTTGGTCATATGCATTAGAAGCCTCATAATTGTTCCTCTTGTAAATAGTTTTGCTAGTGTAGTGTTAAATTATGTTGTTAAGGTAATGCATTTTTTTATACAGAAAAGGGGAATTGTTGCAGAAGTTTATTTTTAGTTAGATATAAAATAATTGTTTCATGTAGTGTTGAATAAGGGGTTGTCTAGGTGTTTTATATTGTTTGTAGGTTTTGGAAGTCTATGGGGATTGTTTAATTGCTAATGATCTGCATATACATACTATCAATAGAATACCTGAGGAGTTCTGAAAGAATAAAAACACCTGAGCTGAGATGCTCGAGGTTCCACTGTCAATCAATGATGGCATTGGTATGGATGGCAGTTCCCTCTGCTGAGGTCTGGCAGAGTCTGCATCTATGAGAATGCCTCTGTGTCCTCCCTGGTGACTCACCCAGTATTTGTACTACCACAGTTTCCTCTAAAATCAAGAACAAGATAAGGGTGTCTACAGATGTCACTTTCTTTTTAAAACTTATTTTATATTTTTATCTGTATGAGTGTTTATCTGTATGCAGGAATGTGAACATACATTTCTCAGAGGTCTGAAGAAAGCACTGGGTTCCCAGGAAAAGGTGTCATGGATTTGTGAACCTGCCATGTGGGGCTGGGAACTGAACCTCAGTCCTCTAAATGAGCAACAAGAGCTCTTTAACCACTAAGTCATTTCTCTAGACCTGACTACTGTCACTTTTATTCAATTTAGTGCTTGAAATTTAAGAGAACATTCAAGCAAGGGAAAGAGATAAAAGGAATACTAATAGGAAGCCAAATTATAAATGTTTTGTTTTCAGATTATAGGAATTTAGAAGATTCTAAACATGCCAACGAAAGACTATTGATAAATGTAGCAAAATTAAAAAAAAAAACTAGTAGCCTTTCTATACAATAATAATAAATCCACTGAAGAAGGATTCCATTTAAAGAAAGTAGTTCCAAAATAAAACATTTAAGAGTAAATGATCCAAAATGTGAATGCCCTATGCTCTGAAAATTATACTTAAAAAAAAAACAGTGTCAAACTAGAAAACTTCAGCATAGCAAATGGACGAAGTTTAGGGACAGCCAACTTCTTATCCTAATACAAATGTTCATCTCTGTCAGTTCATCTGCCCTAAGAAGCTGCTAGAATCTGACGGTTAAAACCCAGACTTCTGATCAGATTGTCGGCCTGTAGATCCTATACCTGCCACTTACGAGCTATGTAGAAGCAAATAAGCTAGCAAATCTCTATGTGTCTGAGAGGTAACTATCATTGACAATAATAGTACCTATCTCACTGGGAATCTCTAAGTTGTAACAGATTATAATGTTGGCTGTTTACACTTTGATTCTGATCAAAGTACATTTGCCATGTACTTCAATTTTGGTTCACCATGTTATGCCACAGAGACTACAAACATGGTTAAACCTTGGCATTTCTCCTCTTGCTGGTCTTCAAGTTTTGACTGCCACAGAGATTAGGAACATGGTTAAACCTTGACATTTTTCCTGTTGCTGATCATTAAGCCTTTACTTTCAGCTAAACATACCAGGGTTACATGGGCCACCTCTCTCTACTACCCCAGGCAAAACCAAGAACCTGAGACTAGATAGACCATGGACCTAAAGGAAAACCAATTACTATTGTTCTGCTAAAGGAATATAGCAATGTAAGGACTCCGAATAATATTCTGCTATAGCAATAGATCAGATCTCACTCAGCCATCATCAGGAAAGCTTCCTTCTGCAGTGGATGGAAATTAATACAGAGACTTGCAACTAGACAATGTACAGAGAATGAGAGACCTTGGAACACTCAGTCTTAAATGGGATGTCTCCGTCAAATCCTTCCCCTCAGAGCTCAGGGAACTATGTAGAAGAGGAAGTGGCTAGATTATAAGAGCCAGTGGGGATGAAGGACACCAAAGAAACAGTTCCTCATAAACAGAGCAGGACCGATGCACAAATGACCTCACAGAATGTGGCAGCATGCACAATGCACAGGACCTACACAGATCCAAGCCAAATAGGGTCCTGGTGCTAAGAGGGAAACTGGACACAAGCCCTCATTCCTGTCTATCTCAGATCCTGTTTGCTGTTAAGACAACTGCTCTTATAATTTCACTCTCCATCACGCACTCAAATCTCACACCAACACACAACAGGCAAAGGGTCTTGCCTCCAAGCCTGATGACATCAAGTTCAACACTCAGGAACACGAGGTGGAAGAAAACAACCTACTCCTGTGTTTCCCTCTGAACCTTCACAAGTTTGTCCGGGCATATGAGTAATCATACATAAAACTCAAAATTACAATTTTGAAAAAGAATCTTAAAAGTTGATCAAGATAGAATAACACTTTCCTTACTCTCAGTGGGAGTACACCTAATCCTCCTAATTAAACTGCATCCTTTCCTCTGTAGTTATTTCTTCACACTCTTGTATTGCATTCAAGGTCCCTGTTGTGAATGCTCAAAAAAACAACTGCTAATTGTCTCACAGAAGCATTTCTGTACTACACCGCCATCTTCCCCACAGACTGCTTTTCCCCATCACCATTCTCTGCATCAACCCGTCATTATGACACCAGCTGCTTTATCTCCAAGATTCTTTTTCTATACCAGTCAACCCATCCAATCAATCATTACTGATAACCAAAACTATAGCATGTTTCAAGGTTTAAAATATTTTTAACTACATACCTCAAAAGCCTAGAACAATTGGCTATTTGAGACTTTTAAAATATTCTAAAAGATGTCTGCATTTGTGTGTATATGTATGTGAGTGTGTGTGCCTAACAAATGTCTTCACTCACTTCAACCATTGTTCCTATTGATTGTCTGGCTTTGGGTTCTTTTATTTTGTTGTGTGGTTTGTTTTTGTTTATTTTTACATAATCATTCATCATTGGCATTGGCCAACCCTTTAAAAATGTGGGTCACCTACACAATAGGAATATTTGCCATATGTCCACATGGTACAAATATTGAATAGAATTGTGTTTGTTACTCTAGCACCCCAGGGCAACAACCATGCTTGTACATGTGAAACTGCAACGGTTCCTGCTCATGCTCATGCTTCCTCATTCTGACCAAATAGCATAATGGAAGAACCCATACAACCAGAAAAGGCATCCCCTAGTCAAGCATCTAGTGATTCCACAAATGAGAGTCAGCTACTTTGAAATGACTGTATTTTAATTAACCCATTATGATGGTCAGTGACTACTACTCTGCTTTTTACTTCGTGCTCAAAATTCATCTGTTTACCCAGTTTTGACTAGTTTTTTTGAAGAGCTATAGTAATCTATTATTTTCAGAATCCAAATGTTCTATCAATTTAAAAATTAAAACAGCATTTCCAATCTCATAATACATTTCTTGTGCTCAATGAAGCATCAAGAGAAAATATGTAACTGTATATAACTTCAGTGCATCCATTCCTATTAATTGAAGTTTAAAGTGCTAAATTATGGCTAACTTATCTGAGTTCTTTCTGTGTGTTGAATACTGTTCTGTGCATAAGATAGATGTATTTAATGTTAGAAATAATGCTATTAAGATTATAGTATTATTTTCCTGTAACACAGGAAAAAAAAGGGGGAATAAAAGGGTCAAGACACACATAACTGGTAGAGCCAGGATTTAGATCTGGGCAGCCATAATGTATGTTCATACTTCTAACTATCTAGTATTCTCTACCTGTGAGTTATGACCCCTTTGGAGGTTGAATGATCCTTTCACAGGTGTCGCCTAAAACCATCTACCTATCAGGTATTTACATTATAATTTATAACAGTAGTAAACTACAATTATGAAGCAGTCATGAAAATAATTTTATAGTTGGGGGGTCACCACAACATGAGGAACTGTATTAAAGAGTCACAGCATTAGGAAGGTTGAGAAACACTGGTCTAGATGGAACCTAAATCATCTCTGATGAACCAGAGCAATCAGTCTTCTCCCATGCTTCCTACAGAAAAGATGTCCACAGAAGGTCATAAACAGTTGTCTATTGCTAGCTTGAGAGGTTGTTAGACTTTCATTCTTCAAGTAATCACAAACTTCCACATGGAATGTAATAATTAAAGTAATTTCCTATCACTTGGAACTTGGTTCAGTTTCCTTTCATGGAAGAGAAAATTTGATGAGCAGTCTATATAGTATATTCAAATAATTTCCTTGTGGCAGCTCAGCAGTCAAGTACAGAACCACTAAAATAAATTACCATATCAAAGAACATAATTCTAGTAAATGGCAAAAGAAAGATGGCCATGAACTGTCTCCTTCTGAATACTTGCACTGACGCAGTTTTTGCTTTTGTCTATTTTTTATTTACATACACATTCTTTCCTTATCCTTAAGAAATATAGTTCATAACAACAATATAATCTAGGTAAACTCTAATAATGATAACCATGGGCTAAGACCTAGTCCCATGGTTATTATGTGGATGCTTCCCTTTATCTAGAAATATCCACTGCATTTGAACTGATTGCTGCCTTCTCACAACCTACTGGACTGTTTTGCAACGTGGTCACCCAGCTGTCTGACAGAGAACCACCCAGCCCTAATACAGAGCTATCAAGCACAGGAATCCTGACAGATCTGGGTACCCTTGGTGGAGGAGAAAATGGCCAAGAGATTAATGTGACAGTTCCGATTATAGACCAATGAACAAATACAAAGCAACAGTGACAATTTACTGCAAGTTTGTGTTCGAGCGTTACCCTACATTTGGAGAGACTATTGTAGATTATTGTCCTGTGTTAAAAATTAAGTGCAAAACACAGGGCAAAATTCAACACAAACTCAATACTTCCTTTGGTTTGGGTGGATCCATGCTAGGATCTGACATCCTTCACAAGGCAGCTGGTGTCACTGAAGTGCCTAAGTATTCTGAGATGCTAATCGGTTGTTATGAAGCCTATTCAATATGTCAAAATTCATTTTGAAATATTATCCAGTGTGACAAACCCATCCTCATTCCCTTCAAATGATTTCTGAATCCAATTTCCATACCTAATAATTCTTAGTTACAGAGATAAAGCCAGGCTATGGTGCATTCTTCCCATACCTAGTAGTGAGAATATACAGGAAGGAACTTTCTGATACCTAGGACATTAAAGCCTACACTCATCAAGAAAAAAAAAGAATGATGATTTTCTTAATATCTTGGCAGTCAATAAATCTTGGACATATATTTAAATGGCTAGCTTGACTACAGCAATAATTTCCAACATTTTCAAGTGGTAGAGCAAGACACAGGCACACAAGCACAATTATAGATTTGACAATTATGTCACCCTAGATAAACGTTTTGAGATTACTCTACGCTGTACTGGCTCCTGCCACATGAGGTGTTTCTGCAGAGTTAGGTGACGACAGCAAGGCATCACAGTGATTTATGGTACTTGTGACAGCATTCAATTAAATCGTTCTTAACTGATTTTAATTAATTGGAAAACAATGTTAGTTTGGGAAACATGCCTTCACCTCAGAGGATGAAATCCTGATTGAATGAAGTATAGCACTAACATAAAAAAGCTCAGAATTAAACAATGAGGAGTTATTTTTCTTTAACGTGGGAGTTTTCTTTTCCCTCTTATTACTCTAGGAAATAGATGGAAATATATTATGCCATCATGGAGTCCAGGAGCATCAATACACAAATTTTAGATATGACAAATTAAAATATACTCCATGAGCATTTCTCAAAGAGACCTGGCCTATGGTTGCCTTCTTCATACCTTGGAAATGGCTTTGATCTGTTGTCTCTCTTTGCTGCACCCAATCGTGACACTACTTGTCTTCAGATATCCCCTAATGTGTTATAAATTATTTTTTCTTATATCTGAAAACATATTTATTTTATTTTTTAAAAAATGTTTCCGCTAAGTATATAATTAGGGTTTCATTTTCATTTTTAATTAGCTTGTGAAAATTTTTGCTTCTAGTATCTTTGAATACGTTCTGAAGAAAAAAAATTAAGGCGGGTGGACAAAAAAATCACTGGGTGGACAGTACACCCAATGATGCTGTTGATGAGAAGAGACTTCACTCTTTCTGATACAAAGTGAAGTTATTTCCAGACTGTGAAACTCTAGGAATTGTTATGGCTGCATTTTATCTTTATTTTTCTTCTCTCATACAATACATCCTGACTTCCTTCTTCCTCTCCTTCCTCCACTCCTCCCAGTTCTCCCCATCTCACTATCCCTAAGAGCCACCCCCCATCCCCATACATGAATTTCCTCCCCGCCTCCCCCCTGCTTCTGTCCAGAAAAGAACAGTTCCCCAAGGGTTACTGCTCAAACAGGGCATGGCATAGCGAGATGGAACAAGGCTGGGCACTAGCTTCTTGTGTTTTAAATTCTATCCAGTTTTCATAAGCATTAGAGACAGAGTATATATTCACTGAGCGTTAAAGGAAACACTGACCCCTACTCAAAGCTATCTGCTTACTCTGTGGAAAGCATTTTATATGCATGATTCCATTAGTCTTCACAACATTCCTGTGACGGAGGATGTTTGTTATGCCTACTTTAAAGTTGAAGAATCAAATGTTTTCTGGGGTTCAGTAATTTGGCTAACAAGTCGTATAAACCCTGGCCTGTTCACCACCCAAGTACATTTCTAGTCTATTGTGCCATGCCAGATGTGCTAGTGAGCCTTCTATTTCTGTGACAGCTCCCTGAGATGATCATATTATAAAGCAAAAATATTTATGTTGGCCCCTCATTTTGGAAGACTTAGCCCATACCTGTTTGGCACTATTGGCTTGGGGTCTGTGGTGAGGCAGCGCACATGGCAGGGAGCTCATTTACCTCGTGGCAACCATGAATGAAAGAGTTGGGTTTTTACTACTCACTTGAAGGGCCCACTTCCAATGACATAAGACCTCTCAGTAGCCTCCACCTCTTAGATTTCCTGCCACCTTCCAGTATCACCAAGCTGAGCATCAATCTTTGAGGGCCTTTCAAGGTCCAAACTATAGCAACCTACATCATATCACATATCATAGCAACCCAAAATCATATCACTCTTTTGTATGAACCATATCAACCTCGGTCATGTCTATCTTAACTGTCATTCTGTAAGGTTTGGACAATGATGAAATCTCCTAAAATTGAACTACTCAGAATAAAGCCCTGAGATTAAATGACATGTGACTGGATTCTCTCATAGATGGCCCACAACTTCCCCATATTTGTTCCTACTTCTATCACTTACATTTGTAGACTCCGAGATATTCAACACTATACTACACACCTTTCCTCAATTCTCCTCCATCTCCTCTTTTCATAAATTTATACCCAAATCTAAGATTTAGTTCAGAGTGTTCATTAGGTTTTATGACATTATTCTTCTCTAGGCTTTCTTAAATTCTATTTATCATATTATTTGCCACATTGGACACTAGCATTAAGCCCATTAACTTGCTGGAAAAACAATCATGTTACTATGAATTATTTATCAGTCATTCTCACTGAACTTCATTTACCCAAAATTTGTATGTTGATCTCCTAAACCCCTGTGTGACTGGTTTTGCTAATTTTTTTACATGTATTTCTTATTAATTCTCTGAAAAATTTATATCAAAGTATTAATAATTTATACAAAGTATCAGCATCTTTAAAATGATGATAGCCAAAAAAGATCATAAGGTTGGTGCTCTAATTTCATGTCCTAGTAAGAGGAGGAATGTGCAGATGGAGTGAAAACAAACAATTGTATTGACACACACGTATGAAAATGTCATGCTCTGTTAATTGTGAGGTTAACTGTAAAAGTCAAGGAAGGGGATCAGACAGCAGGGATGACCACGCAAACAAGTAAGATAAGGAGCAGACACAGAGGCATCCGGAAAGCTCTGTGACTAGCAGAGCTCTGCACTTACTCATGAGCCTAGAAGTCCATGTAATCGATGGATAGCTCTCTATTCTTTCATGTATGTATTCATTGGGAGAACTTTAAAAAACAGAATCTGTTAGAATATTGCTTCTGCACTGGATTACAGAAGCTCAATAAGAAAGATAACTATTGTGGTTTTTGTTGCTGTTGTTGTTTTTAAATAGGATTGTGATCTACATGACTTAAAAAAACGAACATCTGAATAGCCAGGTATAGTGGTACACACTTTTAATGGAGGCACTACGGAGGTGAGTCACTGGGAGTTTGAGGACAGCTTGGTCTACATAGTAAGTTCCTGCTCAGCTAGGGCTCCAGAGTGAGAACCTGTCTAAAAAAAACTCCAAATAAATAAAAACAAAAAGAAAGAAAAAAGAACATGTGGATAAAATATCTATGTATAAAAGTCAGTTTTTCAAAACAGGGGTCAAGTCAGCAGGAATCTTGAATGGCAATAAAAAATACATGCACATGTTTCATTTAAAGTCAATATTATAATTCAGATTTTTCCATGAAAACAGTGATGAAAATTTAAAATCAGTAAGAATTCAAAAGCATCATCCTACATTGTAGATTTCAAGGTTGTCTTGTGATTTTTCCTAATAGAATTACCTGGAACATCTGAGTTAACACACTGAGTGCAAAGCCTGACACAGAACTACAAATGCTGCTCTCTGGGCATTAGAATTCGACAGTACACATCTAAAGTATCTCAGGATGGGTCTGTGTCTCTTCAGTTTTGAAAAAAATTGTAAGCCTCATGGTAAACAACAAAATGTTTATAGACAAAAAAAAGTGAAAATGTTACACATTGGTGTTTTGTGCTTTGTTTTTCTACAAAAAATTTATGAGAGATAAAAACACTTTTAACTTTATATAGTAAAAAAAATTTGGTGTAATATTTCAGTATTCTTCATTTGTTTCAAGGGGAATTCGTACTTAACCAATATTTCTATTGCCTATGGAAAATGATTCTTCATCTTAGCAGATGAAGACCCCCAAGAATACAAGCATCTTTCATGAGCTACAAGGGGATGATTAGATATTCACTCATTCATTCTTCATCCTGGGCAAAGGACGCCATGACCAGGTCAACCTACACTGGATCCAACACCTTCTTGCCTCAGAGTGGTACCTGCAACACAACTTTGTAAGTTCCAGGACTCTACAAAAACAGGACCCTTGGTAGTAATATCATTAACATGAATCATGTTTCGTCAGCTGCTATATCTATAGGCTGAAATGGTGCTCTGCTCATTAGCAGTATCGTGGCACATCAATACTAAAAAATGTTGGAGAAATGTCTCATTGGTTAAGAGTGTCCCAGAGTTGTCTACTATGAAAGAATTGGTGACAAAATGAGCAGAGATGAGCATTCAGCATTCAGCCACTGTTTTCCTTCAAAGCAGTTTCTCTGGATAGTACTAGGAATAAAGCAAGCAGTAGGAAAGGGGACAAGGCTCTTACCATCGCTGCCTCCACTGTGTTGGTTTGCTTTATGTCAATAAGTCATTTGGGAAGAGTGACTCTCGGTTGAGAAAATGCTTCCATGCAGATAGCCTATAGGCAAGTCTTCAGACTACTTCCTACATTGGTACCTGATGGGGACAGGGGTAAGGCCTACCATGGGTGGTGCTAACCTCTAATGACAAAACATCTTTACCCTTCTTCCAAACTCTAATACTAAGGAAACACTATGTCTAGGTTTTAACATGAATCTAAATGGCATATCCAAGTATGATGAAAGTAAGTCAGCATCCTATAGTGCAGTGGACCCAAGTCCAAACCAGGTATCCAAACGCCACAGGTGGCCCCATATAAAAAATATATGCCATCAACTAGAAAACACTTAATACAACGTTATACCCTGGATTCAAGGGGGTAGGAGGATTCCACAAGTGCCCACCCCAAGATGGAAAGCTATAGGTGGTCAATGGCTGTGGAGAGAGTCAGCTTCCTCCAAGAACAAACTCCTGTATATATTGTGCAATCCCAAGTGATCAATGTTGGACACATGTACATATGAGCACCGTTAAATGGACTCACTAGTGTGTGTGTGTGTGTATTTGTGTATGTGTGTATATGTTTATGAGTGTGTGTGTGTATGTGTGTATGTTTATGAGTGTGTGTGTGTGTGTGTGTATGTTTATGAGAGTGTGTGTGTGTATGTGTGTATGTTTATGAGAGTGTGTGTGTGTATGTGTGTATGTTTATGAGAGTGTGTGTGTGTGTGTGTAATAAAGAAAATGAGGACATGAATTGGGAAATAAGATTGGGGACATAGGAGTTGAAGGTCAGGAGTAATGTAGATGTGATCATTTATGAAGTTCTCAAAATTTATAAAAATTATCTGAAATTATTTCAAGATTATTATTTCACTCCTGTGGCCCTGAGTTGTACAAGAAACCCAGCTGAGTAAGCCATAAAGAGCAAACTGATAAGCAGCACTCTTCCATGGCCTCTGCCTTGAGTTCCTCCCTGATTTCCTTCAAGGTTGGACTGTGATGTGGAATTGCAAGTGAAATAAACCCTTTCGTCTCCGTGATGATGATGTTTTTGGTCATGATGTGTTAGAACAGCTATAGAAACCCTACCTAAAACATCAACCATCCACACGCATCATCTCGCTTTTGTCTTTAAGTATCGAAAGCTCAAGGTTCACGTTCTGAAGGTATTGGAGTTGTTGCTGTTCCTATAAAATGTCCGAACATCCATGGTGTGAAAACATCACTACCGATTTATAAATCATAGCTCTGTTAGTAACTCTAGTGTAAACATCGACCATGTGTTCACTTAAGTTGAGGCTCCCCTTCCCAAAGTTGTCATTTTTGTATGTATAAATTTTGATTGAGCTCTTTCGTTCCTGCTAGCAGATGGCAGACCTGAGAATTCTAAGATAGTTGAAGAGAGTCGAACACATTATCATTCACTGACAGGCCCTGGAGACTATCACGAAGGCCAAAGTTTTTATTTCAAAAATAAGTAATTGGAATTGACAGCAGAAGAGTAAATAGCACCCTGATGTACAAATTTATTAATGCAACTTCCCTGGAGTGGTTGTTAACTCAGAAACTCTGGTCATAAAATCTGCCCATACGCCTGCACCGTCCCTGCAGGAATGTCCTTGGATTCCTGTAACAAAATTTGGTACCAGGTGAGAATAGTTGGTACCAGGTGAGAATACTGACCAATACGAATGAGGCTGTGCCTACTTGATGTAGGGCTTTCTTGAATTCTTTGCTGACCGAATTACTTCTGACAGACCCACGGAATGCAAGAATCATGTGTTAGGAAAAGCTTTCCCTATCCATGCTTGTATGCAAATATACATGTATATCTTTATATGGGTAAAGCTTAAAATAGATATCTCAACTGCTTTGGTCAAATACATTTCCTCCTTTTTATTAAAAAAAATTATATAGAAAGCATCATCAAAGCAAGTCTGAGAGAGATGCCAGTGTAACAAATGAGAAGTGGATTACCACAGACCTCAGCACATACCTTCAATATCCCGACACAGATCAATAACTAGAGCTTGCACTTTCATACATTCCAAATGAAAATTTCAGGGAGCCCCCACCCCCCGGTCTTTGCCATTGCAATCATTGCTGCCCTTCTGACATTGAATCAATATTAATTGTAAAGTCCCTGTATGGCATTTCCATATGCATGTGCAGGAAGACAAGGTCAATTTTATCCCACAGTATTTTTTCCTCATCTACCCAAAAGACTATGCAAGTGGAAATGCAAGGTTAATTAAACCAGGTACACTGCAAATGATGATGCATTGCCTGTCTTTCCTTTCTATTTCAAACTCCATCATTTAAATCTAAGGCAATTTGTATGATTTTACACTCTACTCAGACTCCTTTTTCCTTGATCCATCACTTCTCAGTCTGTCTTGAACCCTTCTTCTCTAACCAAAGAGTAACCAGTAACCTTCATCCTTTTCACTGGCCCATTAATAACCATCCCCAGTCAAGAGACAGCATTGCCACTGGCTCATGAGATCTTGAAGATACCTCCTGCTTAGATTAATGAGGTCCCTTTCCTTGAACCTTTGGAGAAAACACAAAATCTGGAATCCAGGACATCAGTCAGAGGAGGACTCTCATCCCACTGCCTTGTAATCAGTGACAATAATAATGAGTCACTAAACACAAATCAGCCCTTCACTTGGATTCTAAGCTAGCACATGGGATCCACTATTATTTGTATTTCCCCCAACTGTGAATATACATCTTACTAGCGAAATTTGAGATTTGCCAAATTGTCATTCAACTAGAAATCTCAAATGGCAAACTAAATACAGCCACAAAAATCACGACAAAACAGAATGAGGCTAAACCGTCACTGGGGTCTCTAGTTTCTAGCTAAAAATTCCACATGGAGTGGCAATGCAGACTTCACATAAGGTCTAGCCAGGCCCAAAGTGCAGTTCAACTTCCCCAGACACTGTGAAAATCAGGGTCAGATTTCAGAGATGACTCACTGTGGAGAGGATTTTCTATGTAGCTCTTTTTCTCCGATTCCCCAATACATTCTAACACAATCTCTTTCCAGAGGTAGGTAGTAAGAGTTACTAGCCAAGGAGTACCAGGAATATTTCACTGAGGATCTTAAAATATAGGCAACTAAGACAATTTACTCAGATCAATTGCTTTTAAACAGCACAGCTTTTCTTTCCCACTTTAATTTTTATCTTAAAGGATATTTCTTTAAGATTCAGAGGAAGCCACAGGAAAAAATTAAAATAATGGGAGTTGTAATATTAAAACACAACTAAGGCCTGGGGAGAAGGCAAAGTGGGAGTGTTTGCTCTGCAAACATGAGGACCTAAGTTTGGAAAACCAGAATACACATGGAATCGGTGCAGGCAGATGCATACGTGTGACACTAGCAAGGGATGGGGTAGGGACCCAGGAACACAGAGACAGATGCACTCTCTGGCTAACACAACTGCAGTTCAGTCCAAGTTCCAACCTCAAGAACCGAGGTGGGGAACACTAGGGGACTGCACCGAGGTGAAGGAGTCTACGCCAGGCCTCTAGCCTCCACAACGCATGCACAAGTGAGACCACTTACACACATACACAAAGTCACTGAAATTGAATTCATAAAGTTATGTTTGAAATCTGAAAACCTAATTGGTAACCTTGAGAAACTGTGAAAACACCATGTGGGGGTTTTCAAACAAGTGCCTTTAGGTGAGAATATATTTAAGCAACCTCACAAACAAAAACACACCAACACTGTAAAATTTATGACAATTTCCAAAGTTCGTAACTTCACATTTTTCATCTAAATGAGTCAATCAGTTACGCCTCTGTGATTGAAACCAACTTGTACTCTTTGCAGATCAAGTAAAGAACAAAACATGCAGCTGTCTTTCCACAGAAAAACTTACTTCTGGTAAATTTATCATATGAAACAATAAAGGGAGCTATGATAACTTAAAGTTTTGAATGTTAAAAGCAGAAGCATTATTATCCTCTCTGTGTGCATACATGGGTGTATACACACACACACACACACACACACACACACAGAAAGAGAGAGAGAGAGAGAGAGAGAGAGAAACACACAGAATTTTCCCACAGTCATGGTATTCAAGTGGCTCATTCACAATCCTACAAGCACAGGCTCCTTCCAAAGGGCTGAGCTCATGGACCTGGAATTTCTAGAAGGGAAAGGTGTTCTTTAAGAAAAGACCTACAGGTAAGAGGAAATCCACTTAGCCCTCAGCAGCTCCCAGGCACAACTGCATACCTTGATGGAGCCCTGAGAGGTCATATCTTTATATTCAGTTAAAATCAGCCTGTCACCCACACCTGTCATTCCCATTCCTCTCATTTGGAGTCATACAGGACAAGTATAACCCCTCTCTCCTGTCCTCCACTGTGGGACAGCATGCACCAAAATGTGTGTAGGCCAAATGAAAAGTCTGAAATGCCCCACTTCTTAAGATGACCTTCAGAGTAAAGCTAGACGACCACAGAGAAGCAATCATAACTGGCCCCACTTCAGTTCTTCGGCCTAAAATAATAGAATACATTTCCGTGGCTTTCAAACTAATATAAATGAATATAATAACTTCCTTTTGTTCATGGACGATTATATTATACTACAACAGCACGACTTCCAGGGCTAGCATGCAAAAGTAATTTATTTTTCTCCCACATCTGTAACTATTTGGGAGAGCAGCTAAGTCTTCATAATTATGCTGCAGACACAGTAAATAGAGCAAACGCAATAGGTCACACTGCGACTATAGTTCAGGGAGAGAACAATTATTTTACCCCATATAATTTGCATCCAACATTTCATATGGAAAACTAAAGAGAAAAACAACACTGGCTTACAAAATTACTGAAGCCTTTAATAATTGCTCTTCTTATTTTTTATTTGTGTTAAACAGATTTTCTCTAAGAAACAGGCATACACACACACACACACACACACACACACACACACACACACAAAATAAATGGCATGCCTGAACACTTTTCATTAAAAATTCATTTCCTTTCAGGTTGAAATTCATTTTACTTTGCCTGACACAGATTAAGTTACTATCAAATTAACTAAAATTGCCACCACGTCATTCAATTTTCCTTCTTTCCCTCTTCCCTTCCCCTCTGCGAAAACAATCTACCATCATCCTCAAAAGGATGCTCAAAGTTAAGAAACAGAGTTCTGCTTTCAGCAGACATGTTTTCTTTTCTTTTTTTTTTTTCCCTTAAGTAGAGAAAAACCTGCTGTCAAACAAATGCAAGTGAGTATTAGGAAAGTCCAGACCCAAGCAGCTGTGCATAACAGAGGCCAGCCCTACTAAAAAGTAAGGCCAGTGTATTTGTGTTTCATAAATTGTTGTTAATAAAAAATATGAAACATCAAAAATATTTTTGCAAGACGATGAAGGGACAAAAGAGCCAAATCCTTGGCATTTCCCATGGCACCTGAAGGTTTTTGTCTAGAAGTTTCTTGTTTTAGACATTAGAGCTCTTCATGGGGAGATCAATGCCAGTCCCAGGAGAAACGCAGTCTAATAGCCTTTGTATTTTTAACAAGGAAGATTCCCAGACGTAAAAAACAAAATTAAAAGCACTATGAAGAAGACACACAAATCAGACAGTTAATGAGGAAGCCAGGGAGCCCTGGCGAAAGCCAACAAGCCTCCAGAGTAAAGGATTTGAGCTGACCCTTTGCATTTGCATTCCATCTCACAATGGTGATGATTAGCATCTTGGGCCTGGGAAATGTGCTTGCTCACTGCTGTCTGAGGTCATCCTTTTCCACCAGGCCCATAAACAGGCTGCCTCAGGATGGCCACTGAGTGGAGTCATCCCTCCCAGCAACTCAAGGATAATTATTGGAAGACTCAGCTTCATGAACTCATCACTGCTAAGCCACAGAACTGAACCATCACACAAGGAGTCGAAGTTGAAGTTAGGAAGGGTTGGTTGTATGAACACTCTCAGCACTGCTGGGCCTTGGGGACTTGGGTCCTTCACTTTGATCTCTACACCCAAATAGTCTGGCCTCACCTACCTATGGACACTGGGCATCTCAAATGCAGCAAATGTAATTGAGGAGTAGGACCTCCACATTTTATTTTATTTCAAATAATTGAAGTTTAAATTTAGAAGTAGATATTCTTGTTGGTTATTGGTAAAATTTCTCAATCATGCTGGATCAAATAGAGCATGTTATTCGATTGTTCCCAATGAACGTTCAATCGACTGCAAATACAGAACAAGTATGTATTTCAAATGAAGGTTTAGCATTTGTTATGGGCTGCATGAGAAATGCCCAACAGGTTCATGAATTTGAACACTTGGTCCTCAGGTAGTAGTGATATTTGAGGAGTTTATTAAAGCTTTAGGAGGTGATGCTTTGTGGCCTTTGAAGTTTTACAAGCCAGGCCTTTGGTTTACCTCTGAAATGGTAAACCAAAACAAACACTTTCTTCTCTAACTTACTTTTTGTCAGAGTATATTTTCATAGCAACAGAAGACTAATACAGCATCTGAAGTGAATTGCTCTCTGAGCAATGGGAACTGACTTCAAAGACTTACTAACAAAAAAGAATTAAAATGTTTTACATTGATTATAGGTTGAAAGAATATTTTAGATAAGATTAATTTTAAAGTCACATATTACCCAGCATAACTTCAGTTTCTACCTTTTTCAATAATGGCTTCTAGAATTTTTTAAATTACCTATGAGTCATATTTGTGGTTTGTGTTATGTTTCTTTCAAACAATGCTGATCTGAATCTCAGTTTCTTCATCTATAAAATGTGAGGATAGTCACTACATTGTAGGGTCTTCTAAAATGAAATACACATATATCAATAATTTTATCCAGTGTTTCCGATGCCATTCAATAAATGTTCTTTTAGAGATAAGCTGCCATGTAGCCCAGACTGGGCCCATACTTTCTGGCCAGTGATGACCCTGGTCCTCCTGTCTCTACCCCCAGGTGCTAGTTTTACAAGTATATTACACCACAGATGGTTCATGGGGTGCTGGTGGTTTAACGCAGGGCTTCTTACATACCATGCACGCGCTGTGCCAACTGAGCAACATTTCCAGCCCAAGTACTTGTCTCTACTAATAGCATGTGACCTAAGACAGAGGATGCTGAGCAATACTCAAGAGTTCATAATTCTAATAAGCAGTCAAAATTTCTAAGATCATTAGCTTTTCTCCTTTGTTAATACTTCCTATGATCTACTGGCTGTAATAACTGTGATGATGATCCTCTCATCTCTACTACTTCAATCTGTTTCATCTTCTTTACTTGCCTTCAGAAGTAAATGATCTCACTGACTTCTGGCTTATTCGTTCTTCACATATTTCTTTTTTCCAAATTAGCATATGCATGCATATTTTCATATATCCTTTTCTTTCATTAAATAAATGCCATTTTCTAACTTCCTGAAAATGACTCGATAACATTTACTCCTCCTCTGTCTTGTTACCCTATGCTCCACTGTTATTCCACTGCGTAGATGCACTTTAACTTAAGCAATGAATCTCAATTTACATTGTTTCCAATATATTGCAATTATAAATAAAACTGCAATAAATAATCTTGTTCCACAGTTTCAAGCTTTTGAAGGCAGATCTTCTGTACAAGTTCTTCGGAGTGTGAGATTCTGAGATTGCATCTCAGCAAACAATTGCACAGATGAAGTTTTGTTGTGTATCTTGCCAACTCTTCCCCTAAACATCACTAACACTTTTCCATCAGCAATATGTGGTACCCTCATGCATTTTCTGTTTTCTTTGTTCAACCTATGATAATCAAGGGATTCACACTAACTTGCTCTTTTGATCACTGGAGCCATTATACACTTTTTCCCAAGTAAACTAAATTTTCACTTTACCATTTTAATTTCCTGATTGGCCAACCTGGAGCGTGCACTCTCTCTCTGTATACATATATATATATGTGTGTGCATATATATATACACACATTTTATATATATGTGTATGTACATACATATGAGTATAAAATATAGACATGTTATATATTAATATATACAAATAGCATATAGATATATTAGCATGTATGTGCTAATATATGTTAATATGTAGGTATATTAATATATATCTCAAACATATGTGTATATATCTATTTCAGACATATATATTAATTCTAACACATCCTCAGTAAAGCATAGAAGTGCCTTAGAAGACAAAAAGAATTGACTCAGAAAACTGAACACATTGTTCTCCAGCTTATACATAACAATTCCCTACTCACTATGAAATAAGTATCCACAGTTCTTGGATTTTCTTAGTTGTTGTTTTGCTCTGTTTTGTTTTTGAGACAGGGTTTCTCTGTTGTAACTCTGGCTGTCCTGGAACTCATTCGGTAGACCAGGCTGGCCTCAAACTCACAGAGATCCGCCTGCCTTTGTCTCCAGAGTGCTGGGATTAAAGGCATGTACCACCACTGCCCGGCAAGTATCCATGTTTTTAAAAGCTCATTTGAGGCTGTTTTAAGGTAGCTTTGGGCCATCGTGCCTTCACCATTTTCTTGACACTGCTCCTCCTAGAGAATCTGCATTCAGGTAACAAGTTATAGCTGTGCACACAGGCTTGTTTTGTTTGTCACTCCCCACACTGGCCCTCCATACCTCATCTTCTGTATCTGAGCCCCATCTGTCAGTCGAGCTCACAAGGCAACTCTTCCTCTTCAGAGCATGTGTAGCTCTTCCATACCCCTTGAAACTATGAAATTTCTTCATTTACACAGAACCTACTCTTGAATCCAGGCAAACCCAGCTGTTTCTAGTAAGGGCTCAGCCTCTGACAGTGGTCAAAGTATCTTGTTTAACTGTGAAGCGTTAATAGTTTCCAATGGACTAAAATAAACAACACGTGAAAATAGCATCACCCTTTACTCAAAGCATACTTTTCCCTCATTTCTTCTGATCTCACACACCAATACTTTGGTCTAGTACTGGAAATACTCATCCGTCCAACATTGTTCTTCCTGAAAATCCTGGGGAATATCCTCTATTGCTACTGCTTTGTTTTCCAAGAAAATCCCTCAGTCTTCCATTCCTCAGGAAATGGAAGAGGAAAATGATGTAACTACATTATAATCTTTAAAAAAAAAATATTTCCTAAAAGCAAGTATAAATATTTAGAGTTCAAGTACTCAATCCTCCATTCCAAAGGCTACGTAATTGAATAATCTGAGGAGACATTCATTTTTGTTTTCTTTTGGTCCACAGCATCCCTTTCCAGACCTCATCTAAAGCCCACACTCAGGAGAGTACCATGCCTTTGAATCATGAAAAATGGACTGCCTCTTTTCTATAGTAGAATGGAATAAAAACAAGCGCCCAAAAGGGAACAGACTTTCAATATCTTATTCAATGGTATTCCCTGAGCTTTGGTAGAGGGTAATAGAGATGTTCAATTTATGGCTCAGCACTCCACAGGCATTAATTTTTAATGGTTAGGAGTCTCAAGAGTCATCACTGACCATTGCAAAAAAAGAAACTTCGCTGACCAAAACTGACAGCAGCACTAATCTACAGGCATGAAGTATTTATTTAGGAGGCACTCTGATAGGCACAATATATCCACTAGGCAAAACAACAGAGGAGCTTCCCCACTAGGAGAAGCTTCCTCCCCAGCTATAGGCTTCTGAAAGGGTTTATAATATCAGACATGAACTTCTTCTTGTGAAGTGGACATCAACTTCAAGTAGAAAGAGAGTGGTAATCTCCCTAACAGATTTGTCACTGCTGTACCAGTAGCCTCATTTTTGTCTGGTCAATGTTACTGTTGCACACAAGATTCAAAACTCGTAAGATTGTTGATATATTTTCTCCCACAGAAGCCTACACAGCACCTTCTGGCACTAGAAGAGCTAGCCATCAGGGAGAAAGTTTCCAGGATACTCCCAGCAATAGATTTCTCTATGTCCTGTGACTAAGACATGGTGGCTTCAGCAATAGAATGTTACTATCTAGTGTTGAAAAACCATCAGCGGTGGCAATGGACAATACTGTCTTGGGGAGCCTTCAGAGCAGAAGGCAAGGTGTGGAGTGGCGTCAGTGTGGAATGCTGACTCCCGTGGCATGGCTGTTGCAGTCTTGAACTCACAACAGTTATAATTACCTGTACAACATCTGTTCAAGCCTAGACATTTCAGCATCTTTTCATAGAACGAGAAAGGGCTATGAAAGCCCTACTCTTCCCTGAGGAATGATATGTAGTTAAGATTTGATAGAAAAGGGAAAAACATTTTCTTCAGTGGTAGCCACTGGTAAAAAGGTCCCAGTATTCCTAAAAGCATCACCAATTAAACCCATACACACAAAAAGACAGGAAAGTAGATGGGGGGCTAATTGAGAAGGGGAACAACAACAACAACAACAAAAAGACAACAGACAGCAGAAGAATTAGTCTTCCCCAGCGCTGAGTCTCCAGATTGGTTACCTAACACCAAGTAGTCAGTTCTGAAACCACATACATAAAAGCAACACTAAAATGGACTCAACAGTTGTCTATTTCCACCATGTGGGTCCTCGGAATCCAACTCAGGACAGCAGGCTTGACAGCAAGGGAGGGCCCTTACCAACTGAGCCAACTCACTGACTTCTGAACTTACTTTTATACTTAGGAGAATTGACTCTAAGGGATTTATTAATAGCAATATTATTTTGTAGTTGTCTTTGAAGACTGCACATTGGCATGATAATATTTGTTTAATGACTTTGGAATGTATGACTCAAATGTAAGTAAACAGTATAAGAAATGATACCCTTATTTCTGTCAGCAAATATAGTCAACCAAGGGGGATATACTGGAGGGGAGCGATGGAGGGTGGATATGACTACATTTCATTATTTACATGTATGAAATTACCCAAAAATAAAAACATATAATATATAATATGAATGGTTAATAAGTACATGGAAAGGTGCTTAACATTACCAAAAATTAGGCCAACCACATAAAACCACTCTAAGGTATCAACTTGCATGGCTGTTATCAAAAAGGAAAATCAGGATTGATTTTTCAAAAGAGAATCCTAGGCATTATTGTTAGGAAGGCAAACAGACACAACCGCTGTAAAAGACAGTTATAGAAGAAGTCGATCAAAAAAATAAAAATAAACCGCATATAATGTCTTTCTCTTTGAATATATACTAAATACCTGAAGTTAACATCTCAAAAATATCCATGTTCCACGTTCACTAAACATGATTCATAACAGCGAAGATGTGTAAGCAGCACAAGGGCCATCAGTAGAACAAAACATAAAGAAAACGTGACACATACGCAAAGGAGCACATAATCCACAAAAGAGAGAAGACCCTGACATCTGTGACAATACAGATTAATCTGCAGGGCATCACGCTTCTTAAAACATCAAGACTAGAAAGACCATGACTACATCTTTCTTTCGTGTGAAATCAGAGGGTCAAGCCTGTAAGAACAGAAAAGAAACTGGTGGTTGCCAGAAGGTGAGAAAAGGGGAGAACTGGGATGATGCAGGTCAAGAGGTCGATGTTGTGGGAGATTTTAGTTATGCATAATGTTCCAGTAAGCTGTCCTTGAAGCAAGTAAAGGATACACTGCCTACCAGTAAACAAAGGAGTGGCTATCCCGCTCTCCACAAGAATGGGACAGTCCTTAGCCTTAAGGCAGATGAAGGTTAGGCTCCATTGGTTTGTATATTGGAAGGCTGGGTGGAGACAGACAGGATTTGGAATAAAAAAGAACTAGGGCAAGGGCAGAAAGAAAGGAGACAGACAGACAGCAGAGAACAAGGAAGAAGAAGCTAGCGAGCAGGAAGAGAACCAAGAGGAGAGCATGGGGTGAGGAAGCCTTGGAGTGAGCTCTCTGCCTAGCTGCCCCAGTATAGAATTCCCTGAGATTTGACATGGTTTGTGATTAATAAAGAGCATTGGAAATTACAACTCTGGACTCTCTGTTAAGCGCCCAAACTTTATTTAACAGGTCAAAGTTTCAGTTGTATGATGTTTAAGTTCATGACATTCAATCCGACACACTGTGGCTATAGCTAGTCACACTGTACTATATATTTTAAAGTTGCCAAGAAAGCAGATCATAAAAGGACTCAGAACATATATATATATATATATATATATATATATATATATATGAGAAATGATTGAACCTGAATATTATAAACATTATTTCATGAGGTGGAAGTCTGTCCATGCCTGGGTCAAATTCTTATTACTCCTTAAACATTTACTGTTTTAGTCAATTTTATCTCAATGAAATTGGAAAAAAGACAAAAATAGAGTAGAAATACAATGATTTCAAGTTGCTTTATTACCAGCTGAGAGCTTTGACCAACATCCAAAATCACAAGGCTTCCACAATTAGAACAAAAATTTTCCACTAGAAATGAATTAATAACTGAAGTTCTGAATGTGCTGAATGCACTAATCCTGGTTTTTAAAATCCCTAATGGGCTTTGTAGCAGTGCAATTTGGCCAAGTGAGTAAAATCCTCACATAATAGATAAAGGTAATTAGAGATGCAGAACCAATTCCTATTAAATGCCCTGCATGCAATTTGGACCCGTTTGTTCTTTCTTCAGAAATGGGGAAATTGGTAGAGAGGAGACACGCTAAGAACTAAGGGATGATTAAGCCACAGTAAACACAGGGGGTGTGGGACTTACACTTTGTGACAAATCTCACTACCTACTTTGATTTTCTGAAATTTCTCAAGAAACCCACCACCTCACGGTTAATGAATCTCTCTAGAAACTGTCTAGCTTCAGTTTGGGTTGTAAACACCTGGAGACAACTGATAGCCAGGAACTTATGGACACTTGTAGAAACAGGTCTTAAGGAAAGCATACTTTTTTAAGCAAGGCCACACAAATCTTTTGCATATCTCATGGAGAGCAATTAAGGGAAGTGCAGGCTTCTTTTCAGCCTATAAGGAATAAATGTGGATTACATAAAAATAAATAAATAAACAAACAAACAAAAAAACAGAACCCCCAAAGTAAGAAGTACAATAAGAGCCATCCATCACATCTAGGTACTGCTGAGCCCCAAAGTAAATCTTCAGATTCCCACCCAGATCAGTGTTTTTGTATTTCCCTCTTCCGAGGTGTGGCTGGACTTCCCAAAGCAAGCTCCAGAAAACCTCATAGATACTGAGCTAAACTCAACAGATCCTCAAAATACCAAGGACATTCCAGGAACATGGTGGAGACACTTCTTTGATGGTATTTTCTCTTAGAATAGCCAGCTGGTTGAATTGTGTGATCTTTATAAAACAAACTCCTCCTTCTATTTGCTCCTAAGCTCATGAACACTTATAGCAGCTCAGTTCTCACTAGAGTTGCAGGTATTTCTTGGGCTTTGTTAGAAACCCTTCTCTCCAAGGGTGGTCAGAAGCTAATCACCGGCTATCTCATGTATTTATGTATGTATGTATGTATGTATTTATTTATTTATTTATTTCTTAGTGTGGTATATATACACATGCATATGTGTCCATGCCACATTCATACGAGGGAAGACAACAGACCTATATGCATGCACCAAAAGGTCAGAAGATATCAAATATCGTCTTTTATCACTCTGCACCTTACTCCCTTGAGAACTAAAGCCATATAAATCCTACCTGTCTACAAGTGCTAGAACTTGAACTCAGGGCCCCATGCTTGCACAGAAAATACTCTTACCCACTGAATTATTTCACCAACCCTGCTTGTCTCTTTTAATAACTTTTATGAAACACCTTCCAGTCACATTTTCTTAAAGTCCTGTATGTTTTATATATTTAGCTGAGAGTGAAATACAGACCCATTTCTGATGATAATGCCTTTTAACAGTTGTCAAAACTGATTTAACAAAAGGCTACAGCAATGCATGAACCTCAGTGGATTTCTCATCTTTCTATAAAACTTTGAGCCACCATGAATAGTAATTATATGTATTTTTCCCTCCTTAAAAATGACACAATCTTTAAACTGTGACTTACAATTTTGCTTCAACTGTTATTTTTCAAATTCATGTCACCATAGAAAAGTTCCAACAGTGACATCCCAGGACTGTCACCTCGGTGCCCTCCTGCTTGCCCTAGATAGGAATGAAACTGCTTAGAGTAAGGTAACATTCATGGAGGAGGGAGTGCATCTGTGGATTTCCAGCCTCGAAGAGGTTAAGAACAGCTTTTCTCCCCTCCACATTAAGCATCCTTCCCTGAACCTCACCTACAACCTCAGCTTCTTGCAAAAGCTGTGAATTTTCTTTACCGTTCTAGGTTTTGTCTGCATACTCCAAATCCCTGAATAAATATAATTAATCTATCAAGTTGAATACTTCCTTTTTTCTCATAATAGCAAAGTGCACGCTACCAAGAATGGTACACCGCATGCTTCCCGGATTTGTCTATCACCTGCTGTAGAGGACATATTATTTACAGATTCCTAGAACCCTAGAAATTGAACTTACACAATACTTCATCTGAAGCCAATTACTACACCTAAACAAACCAGGAGTCAGGCATTCAGAGCATCCGTCATCTTCCCTACGGCACAGGGCATCCTACCATAAACAGTATAATCCTCTCAGGGAAACACAGTGACAGGTGTTTTCCTGGAGATAAACTGACCCTGTCCTGCAAGGAATGGGCAGGAGGAATCCACACGTTTTTTCTTCATCTGTGAACCTAACAATAAAAACAGCAAGATCCCCACGCAATTTTATATCTGTCTAGTTAAATTCTGGAGTTGGGTTTTACAGAAGTGAAGGTCTTATGATCACACATATGGGACTATCCTATGACATTATAAACTTAAAAAAGAAAAATGGTATATTTATATATAAAATTTATATAGGCTATATATATATACATATATATGTATGTGTATGTGTGTGTGTGTGTGTGTATATATATATATATACACATATATATGAAAAGAACAAAAGCAAGAAAAGAAACACAGGTACCACTGCTTATGAGTATACACGCTAGCTATTCATATATTATCTCCAAGTCAGCTAGAACAATTGTATTTTGTTATCACCAGTCAGGAATTGATCTTAAAGGAAAGAAGCAACATACTCTAGGTTAAAAGAGGCAAAGAGACTAAAATAACTTCACGTAACTCAAAGAATTCTTTTACCTCCACGTTGCATTCTGAAATACTTTTTCTACCGCCAAGTCAGAAAATGGATGTGGTTTATTTGCCAGAGATAACTGCCACAGATAAGTCTGAAAGTGTCAGTTGGTAACACATCTCTTGTCCACTGCGTTACAACTGGGTTGTGGGTGGGTGGAGCTGGTGGGGAGAAGGAAGGTGATATTGTTGCCATTCGCATGCAAAAATGTACCATCTACAAAAGCAGTAAATTGCTTAAACATTTAATTAAAAGGGTGCTTTGTAACCTGTATGTTTTTAAAAATACACATTCATTAAACATTTAATAAAAGCCACTTATATAGGCTCTATGAGTCTGTAATTGTTTTATTGCGTAATTTCTAATCTGTATGATTACTTCAGCAAAAATATACACTAGTACAATACAGCTTAATGTAGTTTTATGCATTTTTATCTTTTTCTATTTATTCACAGAAATAGGCAACACCAACGTTTCTGTTGGAATTCTCTACTAAATCTTCTCTAGATTTAAAATGAATTCATTCAAAAAAGACTGCCCTTAGAAACTGTTGCTGCTAAAAGCATCCACATTTCTGGCTTGAACGATCCAAGTACTAAGTAATTCCACATCAAAAGGCCTTGAACTTGGCTGGACTAGAATTATCTGGGGAACTTTTAAGAAATACTGAAATCAGGGCTCCATTCTAGACATCTGAAACAAAATTTGACACTGGGGCAAAGGAGTCAGCACTGTGAAGCTTCTGCATAGGGTAACATATGACATCACTTCAACATCTCACCCACAGAGCTCCTGAATGCAGCTTGTCTTACCACAGATGTTATAGATAGTACACACTAACAAATTCTGTACTATTGCCCAGGTGAGGTAACAGTCCTTATATGTTTATGCTGGGGGAAAAGGAACTTAGGAATCTAACAGAAATGGCAATCTGTTTTAAAAAATAAAAAGCACAAATAAAAGCAGGCAGAGGCAGGTGGATCTCTGTGAGTTCCAGGCTGGCCTGGTCTACAGAGTAAGTTCCATGGCAGTCAGAGTTACAACATCAAAATGCTGCCTCGAACCGCCCCAAATTTATGTACATACACAGACACACACACACATACACACATTATATATATATAAGAAATATATATATCTTACATATTATGTTTATATTATATATTACTTTATATGTAATATGTAATATAATATATATATATATGATTTTAAAATGAAAAAAGCTGTTTTCCTTTGTGCATTATGTAGATTTTGCCTCAATGTGTTAAAATCATAAACATTTTCCTCAAATATTTGAGTACTGACTTAGAAGTTCAATTTTGTTTTAGACTATTAAATCCACAGGTTGGCTTTATCCCCTTGTCTCAGTGACTTGGTAACTACAGACTGTCCATTTCCTCTGGAGAGACTTGTCCTTATTCTTCACCAACAGCCTAACAAGTGAGAACTGCCCTAAGTGTCAAGCATTAAACATTGATGGTTTTGCATATTCTACCCACTGAGCTTTTCCTATCCAGCTTCCTCTTTACTTTGATGCCTTTCACTTTTCATTAGTTCTCATGACATAATTTTAAATCTTCTGATCCAAGTACTTTAAAAGGACATAAAATCATCAGATAAACAATGTGTTTGTTCATAGATTATGTATGTCTTCATAGTAGTTTTCACCAATCTGGGAGTTCATTTTTAAAAATTAAAGTGGTTGTCCATGCTCAGTCTATTGTGAAAAACATGCTGATATTTCCACATATGAAACTTGCCACAACAAGTAATCCTTTTTTTAAGGGGCAGGGGGCGCCTTAACTGAGACAGAACATGAAACACCAGTATCAGGGTATTTAGAGTTCCTTGAGGGTTATCTATAGTGCCTGACTCTGTGAACTTGAGATATCATTGCTCCAAAACAGGAATCACGGAAAATCAGTTCATTCCTCTACTAACCTTGTACTGGAGAAGCAAAACAGAAACAGCAGTATACCCACATACAGGTGGGTAGCACTAACTGTATGTAGTGGGTTGTTTGTTTGATATGAAGTTAAGAGAAAAACAGGGCTCTCGGGGGCGGGCTCTTGGAGAAAATGGGAGGACACGGTATATAATTGCTATGGCTAAGACATTGCATACATGATATTTTCAAAGAATAAAAACTATGAAACACATTTTAAACAGCGTGGATTAAAAAGTGAAGACAGACTTATCTTTAGGATTACTGTGCCAAACCAAGAGTCAGAACATGGGTTCCATACCAACTTCAGTAACAGTAGAGAACTATTCATGCAAAGTTATAAACAGAGCACAAAACCCTAAAACTTCTAATCTCTCTCTGGAAACCCTCACCCATTGTTAAATGAGGCCTTACAGAAACTTAAATTTTCCCTCATAACTCTAGAAGTAATTAGAGTTGCTATTAAGGATAACCAAAGTATTGTCTTGCGTAAACCTGTTTCTTTTTTTAAATTCCCTACAAGAGAAGCTGCTATATTATATTTATCTCATTTTCAAGTAAATTGAGCAATGCAAAATTATAAGGATAGGTAAACTTACAAAGTTACCTAAAAATGCCAGTCAGCCAGACAGCCTGGAGCATGCCATCACGTGCAGAACTGACAGTAGGATTCAGAGGGTGTCTTCTGTTTCTAGGGACATTCAACTGAGACAAACAATGAACAGGTACTTTTTATACAGTTGTCATTCTAAATTCCTATCTGTACAAATTTCTCTGAGCCTTTGGGGGCTTCAAACTGCACTGTCCAACTGAAATCCCTTATAGATCAAGGCCTCAGGAGGGTGTTAAGTTATGGAAAATATGACAATAATTTAGTATGTAAAACCACCAGGTAATATATAAGTACACATCATTAAATGTTGGTACTCAAAGAAGTGATACAAATTATTTCATCAAATAGAGATCAGAAAAATGTGTACCCTCAGATTAAAAATAGGGTCATGCTGGGGGGTGGTGGTGCATACCTTTGATCCCAACGCTCTGGAGAGGCAGGTGGATCTCTGTGGGTTCAAGGCCAGTCTTGTCTACAGAGTGAGTACCAGGACAGTCAGAGTTACAACAGAGAAACCCTGTCTCGAAAAAACAAACTAACAGACAAACAGTATCATATTATCATTCACCAAACTTCAGTGTCAGCCACATGGTGGGAGCTACTCAATTTATTTCCCATTCTAAGAAAGATGCAGGCTGCTGGGCACAGCAGAATTAAGCTGTCCTCTAGTACACAAGGCATGTCCTTGGCCACAAACCCACTCACAGACGAACATTATGCAAGGATCTTTGCCATGGCCCATAAGAGTGTCTGTCTTCCAGGAAGAAATGATATGGCAACATCAGGTTTACAGATAGAAAAGGAGTTTGGTAAAGGAGGAAAAGAGCTATAATTATTCGGTTAGTGAAGGGATACCACTATTTTCAGTGACTCAGGCATGAGTCTTTGACAATACCCCACCCACTGTGAAGCTCATGCAACAGGGAGATGGCCATCAAGATGCTATACCATGAACAGAGCCATGAGAGCAAATAGAATATAAGAAAATGAGTTGTTAGTATGGAGTTCTTACACTTTTATCAAGGCGAAAAATTAGAGGGACAGTAGGGGGTGTTAGTAGAGAGTGGAGAGAAGAGGTTGCCCCAGCAAGAATAATATGCGGAGCTCTGATCACAGGCTACATCTGAAGCACAGCAAGGCTTGGCGAGGTGGTGATGATCCAAGTGAGTCCTGGAGAGGGGAGCACAAAGAGAAGGCTTTGTGCCTGAGTAAAATGATTCCAGCTGAGAGCTGTAATGAGCTGGGAGGCAGGCCCACACGGACTTTAAATAAACAGCATTTGAAACTTTATCTTGTAGGTAATGGGAAAACAGAAAGCATATGATCAGGAGGCTGGCCCTCTTAGGGTGGAACACTAGGGGAAACAATCTGGCTACCAAGGATGGAATAAACTGATGAGGGGCGAAGGCAGTAACAGAGCAGGATGCTTACATGCAGTCTCATGGGCAAGGAAAATAATTAAGACTAAACTGAAAGTAGTAAGAAGATAAACAAGAGCGAATACTACCCGAAAATGAGCGTACTGTAATCTGCATATAATCCGTTTGAGAGGTACCAAATATTCCTTCAAGTGTTCCCAAACCTGCACGAGCTCCATCTCCAAATGGAGGATAGCTCCTGTCACACCACCCTCCATCTTCATAGAACACATCCCCACTACCACAAATACACAGTCATGGCCATAAACCACAGTTTCATAGATCACAGGTAGGTATAGGGAAAATAATATGAATAAGCTTATCTCTAAAATCTAATGTATCTCATGGGAGAAGACTAATAATTTTATCTTCACAAAATTATTCTTTCACAGACAATAAAGAATGGAGAAACTAAAGGTAAACCTCCATGGAGAGCATTTTGTTGTTGTTGTGGTGGTGGTGGTAATGCAATCCTGGTTGACCTAAAACTTACTATATACACAAGGCTGGCCTTGAACTCACAGAGATATCCTATCTCAGCGTTCCAAGTCCTGGTAGTAAAAGCCAGTGCTGGTATTAAAGGTATGCACCATCAATTTTGTAAAATATTATTATATGCTTACTTTTCAATGGCACGGTTGAAACATTACCCTATATTTCTACCATTACAGTACCCAGCTTCTAGAATTTTCCTTCATCATCCATTTTAAATCTATATAATCTGTTTTCTGTTTAGACTTAATTTTTCTCTGCTGATTGAGAGTGAGAAAGCATCTGTCTATGGGAAGCTCAGAAGCATCTTCAGCCTGAACTCGTCATTCCTCCAGTGTCTCTCCGGATCAAAGCACAGAGATCTCAGCCTTCTTCATTATCAATACATCATGTGTGTGTATGATGGTAGCTGTGATGAAAAAGAGAAGGAAGTCATAGCGTCCCTTGAAGTTCACCGGAGTAGTGTCCTGATCATCACTGGTCATGGGGGATGTAATGGAACCTGCGTTCATTAATCATGTCAGTGACCTACTACAGAAAATACATGCTGACATGCACTCTCTTCATTGCAAAGGGTCAGTCGGAACACTTGGGAGTAATATGCCATCACATAAAATGTATAGTATTTTATGATCTCTGAACATTGTGCAAGTTCATTATATCTCAGGAACAGCTGGTTCATATTCTCAACATCATCTCTCCCCACTGAAAATAAAAACATACCAAGTTAAAGGTGGACCAATGAGTGAACTCTCAAATATCCCTTTCGAATTAGCCTCCTTGTAAAAACACCTAGAGAAGATGCCTCGACTCTGCCACTTGAGAAAGTACTGACAGAGTAACTGAACACAGGCATTGCATGTACCCAGCATCACCAGGTTTCAGTGTGCCCTCATCCTTCTCATTGCAACTCTACAAGAGAGACCCTCTTGGGGAACTCCTGTCTCTAGGGCTAGAAATCATAGCATGGAGTCTGAAACATAGTAAAAAGTGGATTTCATCCAGACTGCATCTTTATCAGCATAGATAAGCATTCAACCACTGGTGGCAATAACTGGAAACCATCGAACTGAACATTTGAACATCTGGTGCATTTGTTTTTTCATTTTTCTTCTAACTATATGTTTTCACTTTTAAATGGCTCAGAAATTCCACATATTTACAAGGTACAGTCAGATATTTTTATACATGTATAAATGCTATATTTTTTAAAAACTTATTTTGATATTATAGACCAAGAGAATGAGACATGGGAGGTGTTCATCAGAATAACAAAGCAATGTAGGCTGACTATGGGATAAAGCAGCTTGGAGACCTAATGTATAGCGTGGCCACTATAGGTCATAGCTCTGCACGGTATACTGAAAGGTTTTAAGGAAAGGTGTGTCAATGTGTTTCACAGAAAGATAGCTGTGAGGTGATGGCTACAGCCATTGGCTGGAATGCAGTGAGTATTTTACTGTATGCACATCAGTCAAGGCATCATGCTGTGCACCTGAAATATATACAGTTTTCATTTTTAAAGAAATAAACTATGCTGTGTGAAACACAAACCTCAGCACTTGAAATTCCAAACTCTTCATTCTGAAGTCTACTGAAATGACTGGCAGATAGATTCAATGTTCTAAAAGAGGGGGAAATGGGGAAAATGGGAGGGGCACTTTAACTGAGGAGGGAGGAGGAGGGCAATACACACACACACACACACATATTGTTTCAAACAATACATATTATTGTTTCATATATATATGCAACAATAACTATTGAAGAAGAGGCATGAATAAAATAAAGTGAATTTATTGACTTTATTTATAGTTTTCACTCCACCCAGAACCGAAGGACTCTGGGTGAACCTGATGCAAGGCCTGAAAATGGAGCACATACAGAACTCATTGCTAGAGTAAGCCTGCCTTTCACTGGTATCATAAACAGCTCTACTTGGAAGAGCAAGCCCAGGAAAGAAATGACATGGTGGGTTGTCTAACTTTTCTAGACTAAATATAGAAAGACACTGGTGAACAAGCCAAGCATCTTGAGTCCTTCTTTTGTTCTATCGCCACAGCCCAAGCTCCTGACCTTCTTAAATTTCCTTCATTAAAGATAGCAATTTTATGAGCATTCGAGAGCATCGATGAAAGACAGCATTGTAATTGTCACCCTCTGGAAAATACAGGCATTTCCTCCCATACATGAGCGAAAGTTTGAAGAAGCAAAATATGTGACTTCCTAAGAAAGAGAACAGCACATGGGAGAAGTTATTTTTAATGTATTATTTTAATAGACCTCAAAAGCACAGTGTGTCCCTGAAATAAGTAAAGGGTAATGAGAAGAGGAAAAGAAATGACAGAAAGGTCAGCCTACAAAATAAAAGCCCACAATGAAGGCACTGAGACACAGTCAGCATTGTAGAAGAGGCTACACAGTAAAAAACTTCAGAAAATTGTCCCAAGACACAAGGGCAAGCATAAAGACCAGAAGACTAAAAATGGAAAACAACATTGGAGACTAGCAAAGGCAATGGATACACAGTACTGGGGTACCAGACAAAATAGATGGCATAGCAAAGACTTATTAAAGAATTTAATTTAAAAGTTTCCTTAGAAAGTCAGGCATGGTGACACACACCTTTAATACCAGTACTTAGGAGGCAGAGACAGAAGGATCCCCATGAGTTTAAAACCAGCCTAGTCTACACAGCAAGTTTCAGGCCAGTCATGACTACAGAGTAAGACCCTGGTCTCAGAAAACATAGATAGATAGATAGATAGATGATAGATAGATAGATAGATAGATAGATAGATAGATAGATAGATAGATAGATAGAGAGTCTTCTAAAAGGAGAAAAAAATCAGTGTACTTGTCTTCTAAGGAAAAAGAAAATAAAGCATTGTCCTTCAGCAAGCCAATCAATGCAGTGTTAATTTATTAATTTAAAGCAACAGATAAGTGCCCAAAACACCATTATGCAAATCTCTCCTCACCTAGATTCTTCATGTTTATAGATCTAAAAGAGAAACTATCATAATTTAGTAGATTGCTTACTGAATGTATAACCAAAACAATGGATGGGCTGGAAAATCAAAACTAGTGTGATCAGCTATAAGTTGTTAAAACACTGATATCATAACCATAAAGCCATTATCCGAAATGGCTCGCTCAGAGTTGAGGTGATGTATCAGTTGGTAAAGAGCTTGCCACTCAAGCATGAGTATCCCCAGAACCCACATTGACGTCCTTGAGCCCCTGTGGCCAAAGCTCTCCTAACTTGGAGAGCATCTATATTGGCAAGGTCACATGGGGTCCATTCACTTCTGCCGTCCATGCATTGGGAATCCAGCTGACACTCTGATGGGTTATTCATTAACTATGCTAATGCAATCAATCAGCTTCCAGCCAAAACTAGCTGGCCCAGAAGCATTTCTGACTTTGGAGGCATGTGGGGGCAGAGGGTGTGCAGGAAAGAACAATGAAACTTTCACATATCTAAGCTTTGATCCATTATATGTCGATAAGCAACTCAACACTGGAAGCACAAGGTTCTGCTTTGGGATGCTGTTATTAAGAGGCAAATCAGTGTATCTCCCTGTAATGACAACTTACTCAGAGGATTTGAAAAATTTATTAAAAGGATAATTAGACAGATGTAGACTGAAACCTTCACAAGCCTGTCAATAAAACATACACATTTTATCTTCAATTTCCATGAATCATTAACAAGAAATTGATCCTATATTAAGCCGCCAAGAAAATTTTATATCTCTACTTCCTTTCTTCCAAAATCTAGGATCAGAACAAAGGCCCATTTCCTTTTTCTATGAAATGCCCCAAATCCCTTAGAAATTTCAAACTATTTTGTTTATAAAAGGAATTGGTGCCGTTAGGGGGGAAAATGTAAGCTGAAAATGGAGACCTATTAGACTACAGCTATATCAAATTAAGGCAAAGCATAGCAAGAGGCACGTGAGTATTACTTTTCCTGTGCTATCCCAAGCCCCCAGAGGGAACTGTCACAATGCCCACTTTACCAAGGAGGATACTGTGATGACGCTTTATTTACCTCCAGGTCACATTGCAAGTGAACGAGGAAGATGGGCTCAGATTCTACATTCATCATGCTGGAAATCCCACAAAGCTTCCAGGAATGAAGAATAATTAAATAAATGTAATTACATTTACACTGAACTAAAATAAATGTAAACAAGGAGAAAACACGGCTAGGAAAACAAACAGAAAATTTTAAATATTGCCCAGAGAAAATGTACTCTAGTGGAAAGCCTTGTCTGCCTCATGTTTCATAGTGATGATCCTGATTTGTATGTAGGAAACTAGTTTTCCCAACACTTTGCCTGAAATTAGGACACACTAATGCATAACAGCTGGTGACATCTGTCATAACTTTTGATCCTAAGTGTTAGATTTATTCTGCCAGAAGGCAGTGGAACAGGATATACATAGATATGGTCCAAACAGGGCAGGTGAGAACAGGGAGATTTATAGCCTCTTTCATCAATCACAAACACATTCTCAGACTTGATGACATTTTAAAACACTCTTAATAATTAGGATATTAAGTCAAATTGCCTACCAATATTCTCTGGCTATGGGTGCCTATATTAAAACTCTATATTCAGAACTTCAAATACAGACATTATATTTTAGTAAAGTTGGTGGTAAGTACACCTGTATTTCGTGGGGTGGGAGGGCACAATGCAACGAGTTAATGTTACCAAACTCAGCAGCAAATGACAAGTTGGAGTGTTACCACACAACAACTATGGACTGTCTTCAGCTATTATAAATGCTTAGCATGAATACAGAAGTTCAATATCTTCCAGGCCGGATCCATGTGTATGCGTACATGCACATGTGTGCACGTACACGCACACACACAGAAACACGATACAATCAGGCTCTGCAAATCAGGAGTGCCGATTCTCAACAACTATTTGCAGGGCAAACGGGTCACAGACTCAGTCCAGCTGGAGAATCATTTTCTCTCCGTTCTGAGGCAGTTTAGCCTCTTAGGATGTGATAGCTGCTGTGCTTAACTTCTGCAAAGGGTTCTTAAGACAAATCCCTCTCTAGAGATTTGCTAAATCATCTGAAGAAACCATTTCACTCTTGGCTTTTCACCCTGACAGTTCTTTCCCACTGTGATGTCTTTAAACACTTGCATTCACACTGTCAAGGGAAGAACTATACATTATGATGTCTATGAAAATTCTACTCCTTAAATGCCACCCAGTAACTAGCCAGCTCTTTTGAACTTTACAAAGACAAGATTTGAGATTCTCAAATGTTAAAATGAGCTACAATTCAAAACGTAATTATGCACAGTCAGTTAAAGCAGACAAATGAGTCCTCTTTCCGGAGAACTTGTTTTTAAAGAAACAACCCAAAAAAACTAAACTGGTATTAATATAAAAAATTCCGTAAAAGGCATAAAAATTATGCTTGGATACCTATGAGAAAGCTAAATGATATGTGTTATAAAGTTTGTCTTTTTGGACAGTTGTATACCCAATTAATGGTCAAAGATATTACATTTGTATTTAATGAACTTTTCCAAGTTATCTAGACACATACTGAGAGTTTTTGGACTCAAGTTTACATTGGAAAAGCAACTAACTTTATGCAAACTAACAAATACCTATACTGGAATACCTATGAAATGCAAGTAAAATGCTGAAATTAAAATTGAGTTATGTTGTGTTGTTGTGTTACATCCATTAGCGTTTGCTGAAATCCCTGAGACAGAATATTTTGGGATTTTCTCTTCTGAGGATCCCCCCTAAAAACATGTGTTTCAGGTCCTATTTACTATTACTGCTTTACAACAGAATCCAGACAGACTCACAACAGGGTGGCTTGACAATTTAAATCCCAAAGAGGCTATTTTAGAAGCTTTTCCATCAAGATCCAATGTAAAGACAAGTATTAGTTACTTTCCAACAACAACAACAAAAATGCAACAGAATGACTTTGGTTGGGGTAGATGCTGCCCCATTGTTTTGGAAATTCACTGTAGCTTCTTGGCTCTCTTGCCTGAGCAGGACCTTAGGAGAGAAGAGCTCAAGGTATGGGGCTATTTACCTTGTGGCAGTTCAGGATCCAGACAGCAACAAGAACCCAGGGTCCAGATGGAAACATCTAAGAACTATCCTCAGTCACCAGGGAGTCCCTACCTCCTACAGATCCCACGGTTTTGCAGAATAGCACCACCAACCAGGAAACACTCAGAATAGGAACCTGTGTGGCCACTTCCAAGTCAAAATGTAACACCATCCATGATGCAAAGTAACAGCAAGAAACTTCAGTCGTGAAATAACACTACCTGAGGCCATCATGAAACACCTACCCATTTCTTCACAGTGCTATAGTACATCATAATGAGTACAACAAAATACTCCAAAATTACATGCTTTGCCCCATGCCCAAATTTTTTTTAAAGCTGGCTCTATCTGTCTAATTTAGGGAATAACGTCCTGTTTTGTTTTCTGTCCATAGACTTTGAAGACTTATGGCTGAAAGGAAGACACTGGTTACTGCAGATTTAGTTAATGCAGTGAATGCCACAGGTTAAAAACAAAACCATTTTCATCTTTAGGACATATACATTCCTCACCAACAGGAATGCTGGGGGCTGATAGTTCTCGGTTGTCCTCACCTCTTTCGAGTCCTCTCACTTTAGGACTGTAGATATGACAGAGTTTCTCAAATCTTACTAATTCTGGCAGTCTCCCCCAATGTCCCTGAAAATTAAAAGTCTACCTGGCCTAACTGCAGCAATTAGGTCATACAATAGACATCCATGCCCTAACAACGTGACACATTCAATTCAACTCTCCAAACCTCCTGAGCTCACAGGACCACTCTATTCCATACTCATCTGCACACTCGCTGGCTTTTTCTTGCACTGACAACTAAAATTCTGCCTTGAAGGAGAAATGGTCATGTAACATAGAAATGTGAATGATCTTAGGCTAGGAGCTTTTGCAGAGCTCTTGAGGGACCCCAAGTTCACTGAAGAGCTCCAGTGTACCCAGGACACAGTTTAAAAACCAGTTCCAGTCTGAAAAGAAAGATCATACTCCAAATCACCTTCTCCCAGGGGACAGGCCAGGTCAGGTGACTAAGGGGCTTGGAAGTGGAACAAAGTGGTGTGTGTTGAGTCCCTGGCACTGGTCTCAGTATGGGACAAGCCTAAAAAGCCACTTTAATTTCACAAGTGCTCCCTTCATACTGAGCTGAGGACTCTGTTGCAAGGTTTTTGTTGTTCTCCTTCCCTGTCTATGGCCCTGCCTTCTCCTGGACAGAGTTGATTCCCTTGGTGTGTCCCAGTAAACATCCTATACAAGTTTGTATCTCATACTCTGTGTCCCAGGAAACCCAACTAGTGCAAGGCTGTTTAAATAAAAAAACAAAAATTGGGGAAAATAAAAAAAGTAAATGCCCTAGTCAACCAAAATATGTATTTTAGGTAATATTTATTTCTTAAACATCACCTCACAGCTCTGTTTGGGACTTCATAAACACTCAGCAACTGTACCTCACAACTTTTGTATGTGAAAAAGCCAACAGTTCTAAAAACAGCACAGCATTATTTCCATTCCACAGCTGCTGTGTTCTCCAGGGTTTCTGCTTGTGGTGGGCAGACTGACCATCTGGCATATACCTTACAAAGGCTACACTGCATGCTCAGCAGAGAACAGCTTCCAGCCTTATTGTGTCTGCAAAGATGTTCTCATCTACAGTAGAGACTGGAGACTCCGCTCACATTGTCAGTCCAAATGGAATCCCATGGTAGAACCCCTTTCTTACCCTGTTGTCTAACAGAGTGCCTGGCAAATGAATGACCCTCGGTATTTGGTATCCATTGAATGAAAAACTAGTCTCTGGAACTCAGCTCCTAATGTCACTTTAAGAATGATTGTTTCCCTGCAATATAATTAGATAACAGAATTCCTTCAATTTCTCTTAAAACAGTAGTCATGATGATGACATATATGTGTCTTAGAAACAGAACTCACTATAACAATTGTCCTATGCTGATGAGACATGCTAGGAGTCCATGCCCAACATTACTGTAATATATCCATAATGCACCAGGGGAGCACATTTCAATGTTTAAAGTTAAAGAAATAAATAGTGATCTTTTTTTTATTGCAGTCACAAGTACAGTGCCATAAGTTGGCAACTGAAAGAAATGACTGCCTATAAATTTACTGTATGTTATGAGCACTGTTTTAAATGGCCTTGAAGCAGGTGTCTGCTAGAGAGTTGTACAAAGCAGAGAGGTTCATAAAAATATAAATGAACACAGAAGCTCCATTTTAGATCTTATAATTTAAGATCCAACAGAACACAAGGTTTTACTTTTAATTTGAGTAATAGGCTGAACTGCATTACCCACTACTATAAAGATAATTGTGCAGTCACAAGTTTTCCATATGACTAACAATGACAGTATGCTGTATTATTACTATTGTTTTCAAAGATATACATCCCCCCCCCCAAAAAAAAGGCAAAGTCTGGGTAAATGGTGCTTCTGAAGTACTCAGGGTAATCTGAATCAGAAAAGGAGCTTCTAATAATGTTTGAGAGACTTCCCTTAAAAACAAACAGTCATTGGCTAAATCAAATGACTGCTTTGAGCGAAGTATAAAGAGCAGCCATCCAGCCCCCAATTCTGTGAACATTAGCTACAACTGCATTCAACCTTATTTCTGCAACCCAAGACCCAGACTGAACACCACATGATGAGGTTATCCAGCCAAGCTCTAGCGTACAGTAAAGCACTGCTTAAAATGGAACATGGCACATGAAAAAAAGATAAAGGATTTCAGATGGATGGAAATGGGGCTAAATCTCAGAGCTGGGGGAAAGGATTTTCTCTCAGATTCCTCCATTTCTTTCTCTTCCTCAGTTTCTCCACTTTGTCTACAAGAGAAACATTCAAAGTTAAACAACAAACTGTCTCCCACCATCTGTGATGCTTTGCATATGGTTTGAGAGTACCCCACTCGCTCCCCCACAAAGTCCTGTATGCTTGAAGCTGGTCTCTAGAATTTTGACAGTGGAAGGTAGTGGGACCTTTAAGTAAAGCTCAGTGGGAGGCAATTTTGTCATGGAGCAGATGGGATAATGCAGGCTCATGGGACTAGATTTGCAAGCACAGAATGGAACGTTAAGATGCATGCATTCAGCAAACTCCAGGGTCTCTTGGTTTCTTATCTCACCATGGGATCTTTCCATCACACACACTCCAGCCAAGATACATAATAGGCCATGTGATGTTGAAACTCCCCAAATGTGAGATAAAGAAATACATTTTCCCTGGCTGGCCACGGTTACACATAGCTTTGATTCCAGTACTCAGGAGGTAGGGGCAAGCAAATTTCTAGAAGTTCATGGCTAGCTTCGTTTACAGAGAGAGTTCCAAAGTTGGGGGCTACATAGTGAGGCCTGTCTGGAGACAAAAGAAAGGAAGAAGGAAGGGAGGGACCAAAGGAGAGAGAGAGGAGGAGGGGGAGGGAGAGAGAGAGAGATATAGGAAAAGAATCCTTTCTTATGCATCATGGCACATCAGGTATTTTTGATAAGCAGAAACAAAAATGGACTAAAGCAGCATCTTACTCCAGGCTTAAAATCATGCTCACTATCACCTAAGACCTCTCAGACTTCAGTGGTCTTGAGATGACAGCAACCCGTACTAAACAGGCAGCTCTGAGTGCAAGCCAGTCCTTCAGCTTCACTGACCTAGATCTGAACCTCCTCCTCATGTGTGACCATGAACTCTTTACTTGCTCCCTGTGGAGTTGGTTTCCTATAGGACCTGCCTCCCTGGGTTATCACTGTCCAGACCAGGTAAAACAACCGAGGAAGGCATTGGTCACAGCACAGCATAAACCACAGGTAGTCCTGCAGTATGAGCACAGCAGGATGGAGAGAAATAGGATATGCTTGGCCTTACGCCAAACAGCAGGAGTTAAAAAGTAGAAACAGACATTGTTCACAGCATAAAGGCCACCTCAGTTTGGGTAAGTGCACTCCAATGTTCCTACAATAATCAAATCACCTCACGGCACATTAAACTGCATCATTACCTGCGACTAGATTGAAAGCCACTGAAATTTTTACTATTTAAAACAATTTCAAATAGGTTTATAAAATCCTGTGTCTATGTTCTTCAAGTGAATAGACCAGAGAGTTTTGAGAAGTACAAATTGTGTTTGTCAATAAAAATCAGGCATTTAATTGCCATCATCTCCAAAAATCTCCTTTAAAATGTGTTCTGTGCTGAAAGAGTTCAAAAGTCGCTGTTTTCGGTTTGTTTCTATAACGCAAATCAAGAGATATACTTTTAAAAATAATTTGCCAGTGTGAAATTGAATGTTCCTCCTTTGCCACCATAGTCCAAACTAAAAAACATTCCATTCTTGAGGCCATTTTACACATGGCTCCAGTAACACTTCTTCTATCCCCAGGGAAGCTCTGGCTTTCTCCTTCATAACTGCCCTGGTCTAAGAGACACCAGCACTGGGTCCTTTAATTCTAACTGGTCTAGTTCTACTTGCAACACTCACAGTCCAGGGGTTCTGTTTGGGGATGCTTCCTTCAGAACCTACTTACCCAGTGAGAGCAAGCCTATATAAACAAGTTCCTTGCAGGCTTGGTGTCATCTACCCCAAGTGGGCCTCAGTGTCACTGATTTCTATCAGGTAAATGAGCAGTGGTCATCCTTGCTGTCTCCAGCATCAGCCTGTTCCAGTCACTTCCAGGCTTTCAAGTCCCATCTGATGACGTCCCATACACCCTGAACAGCCATCATCAGTGTTATATTGTGCAGAACTCCTGATCCACGGAATCCAGAACTATAATAAAACAGTTGGACCACTAAGTTTGTGATAGTTTGCTATAACAGTAATTGCAACCATTATGCACTTTCGTTGTGGAACACAATCTAACCAGGAGCGTGGGCTTGGGCAGGCTGAAATTTCTGTATTTTAATCTAACCATTTCGCCAACTCCAATGCAGAGTAAACACTTCATCCTTCAAATCTCAACAGTATTTACTGTACGTTTTCAAGTAGTATTTGTCAACAAAGGAAAACATTTACATTGAATATCATGTTTGCGGAATATGATTTCAGTCATTTTTCCAAGAAAGAGGAGCAAGCCTTTCTTCCAATTGAATGCAACTAATTATTTTTTGGTATGAGAGACTTCATAGAAGCTTCTGAGAATTTATCATCAAATTTTGTGAAATTATGTTAACTAGTAGAATGAATGGTGATTTCAACTATTGAGGAAAGTAAAACCTTTAGAAGAGCGTCTTAATGTTTTGGAGGATTGTTTTCTTTTCTTTTTTTATGGAAACTTCAGACATTCACAGTCAGAAATATAAAATTAACCCTCCTTTATCCATAAGCTAGCTTCAGCAATTATCAGAATGTAGTCCATTTTAACAACATTGTCCACATGCCCAGGGTGTGCTGATGCTACCCCCAGACAGCACATCATTTCCATCTGTCTAAATCCCTAGCATGAAGATCAATAGACTGCAACCTGCAGGTTAAATCCAGCCTGCTGCCTGATTTTATAGTAAAGTTTTATTGAAATCCAGTGATACTCATTCACTAAGGGATTGTCCATAACCACTTCCCCAGCAGTATTTCTGGGTAGCTGTAATAGAGAGCACATAGCCTGCAAAGTCTGTTTTCCCTTTCACTAAACAAGCAAACAGAAAAACAAAACAAAACAAAACAAAGCAAAACAAAAACAATGCAACCTTGTTATTCCTGTTCTAAATCTCCAAAATCTTTGGTGAGGAGGTTGCATTGTATCCCTTGTAAAAAGGCCCATATCTTAATTGGGTAATATTATAGATTAGCTAGTAGCATCATATTATCAAAAGTTAGTATTAACTATGGGTAATATTTATTTCTGACTACAGAGAAAAGAGGGTTCACCTTGAAATGATTGATCTGATGCCATGTCAAACCTGATCTAGTTCTTATTGCTTTCCTCCCAATATAATAGAGTGTACATTCAGATCCGGAACACAATCCCTTCCGTGTTCTTGTGCTTTCATGTGTTTGCCTTATCAGAACAATTTTAAGGCACTGTGTTCACAAGAATATATATAAACCTTCTGCCCATTTTAGGTTATCCAGTAATAAGTAGCCATCACTTTGAGCCCATTGAACAACTCCTGAGCAGCATCGGCTCCACTTGTCATGTGGGAGACCTCACGTACCACAGGACAGTCCTGCCAATAACCTTGGTAAGCAGAAGTCAACTGGCAGTTTACATAAAAGAAGCCCTTAATGCTTTTACTACCTTCTATATAAAAACTGGATACTTACCAGCAGTTGGTTTACACATAGAATCATTTTAAATCAGTCTCCATATAGTTTTTAAATGATTAAAATACTTCACATGAAAGAGTACATTGCACCTGCACCCAAAAGATCTGAAGGACTGCAGTCGTTCAAACCCTGTTTGTTTGTATGTACATCAGCAGTGTCCAAGCAAACAGATCAATGACTGATAAGCTCCAACTTGTGTTGTCAGTTTGGCCTTTGAATTCTATGGCTAGGCACCTAAGACCCTGTTCTCACCCTCCACACTTCTCCTGTTTCTCTTAACTTACATAACTTATATAAGTGTCCTTACTTCAACCAAACATGGACTGGTCCATGAAAGCTCAGTCTCATTAAGGCTTGGATGTTTGGGGAATATATTTTGAAGGGGGGGAGGGAATTTACCAAAATGAATACTAGCACAAATAATAACAAATCACGTGAACATTACATGTTATGTTTGCAGTAATTTTGTCACACTAAAGTTTGTATTCAGTACAGTATAAGTAGATAATATTTATACTCTAATTTTTACAATGAGAAATGCGCAGGTTTGGAATCTTCCTAAAACCCCACAAGGCAAGTGAGAAGTGAAATAAGGGTCACAAAGGAAAAAATAAAAATAAAAACAATTAAACCACCTGATTCCACCTGATTCCAGCTCCTAAAGTTAGGTCACTTAATGTACATTCTCATATCTACTGTAGCACTATTGAGGCTTACCATCCAAATGCTCTCTTAAAATACAAACATATTTCATTGTAACTACTCTACATGAAAAACATTATTATTCTTTAAAAGTTCAATGGGCAATGTACCATTGAATGAACATACTCCCCCATTAGTCTAAATGTAAAGAAACAGGCCAACATTATTATTAGAATTTAATAAAGATTATATTTTAAGAAATAGCTTCAGAGAAGAGGGATTCATTTTGATTATTAGAATTGCTAGAAACAGTGACAGTGCTGACCACCAGAAGAGGCTCAGAAGACTGAGGAGTCCATTAGCCTAACAGGTAGTATAAGCTTGTATCATAGACAAAAGCATGCACAAAGGCACTGAGTTCCACTGTTTGAAGTTTTATGGCTGATGTGTAGTACAGGGTAAAGGGCAGTCAAGAAGGAAAATGAGAGCTGGTGAGATTGCTCAGTGGATAAAGGTACTTGACACTAAGGCTAACCACCTATGTCCCATTCCCAGGGACCCACTCAACGTGGGAGAAGAAGAGAAAGAATCCTACAAGTTGTTCTCTGACTCCTAAATGGAGGTTTTCTTGAAGTAATGGAAGTAGGATAGCAGAGTAGGGTAAGATTATATTAGCAATGCTTAATTATCATCATGCTTACTATTATAGGCATCAGAGAAACACTTGATTTTCATGAGCAATAAAACAATATCTGAAGATGAATTGCACTATGGGATATATGAGTACCAAGCTTGCATCCTGGATGTAACCCAGAGCCCATGTGTTGAAGGCTTGTTCCCGGGCATGTTCAGTTGGAGATAATGGACTGTTTTGTTTGTGGGGGGGATGTAATCCTAGTGGAAGAAGTGAGGGTACTGTGGGCATCCCCTGAAGGGGATAAAAAGACCCCAGGCCTTCCTCCCTTTTCTTCCCAGCTACATTGAAGTGATCAGGCTCCTGCTGTAACATTCTACTCAAAGCAACAGGTCCAAATGAAAAGCTCCAGTGACCAACAATTTGGCTAACCCCTAGGAATCGTGATGCAAAATACCCCACATGCAATTTTTCTGCTATATTGTAATAGTGATAGAATTATAACTCATGTTCAAGTATGATAAGATTATGCCTTAAATTATTTTTCCAACTAGAAACTGCTTATGCAAACACTACAACTGTTTTAAGGATCATATTGATGAAGTCTCTAGATGAGAAAACCTCACTATCTAAGCTATTCCACATCCATTCCCAGAATTGCTGGCTCTGGCCCTTGGTGAACCTCCCCCTCTTATTACATCAATACAGCCTCTTTTCTGAGACAACATCTTTTTCCTACCGAATACCCAGCTTTGAGGATGCTGGAGAAGTTTGTGGTCATCACTGTTTTAAGCTGATATGGGTGAGTTCAGTAGTTAAGTAAGTTGTTAAACCATTTCAAATCAAATGATCTGTAACAGGCAAAATATTTAAGAAGTCAAAACGCTCCATTTGGCAAATATTTACATAATCTTCATTCAACATATATTCAGTCAAGCATGACCATAGTTCCCAAGATGTATATTAATATAAATTTTTGCCAAGTGGAAACAAGGAGAAATGACACTGGAAGAGATGAAGCTGCCACTTGGAGACATGTTCCAGAGCCTAATGCCCTGAAGTTTACATGACAATTAAAGAACCTACTCACAATGAACACTTTGGTATCGTTAAGGAGCCGTCCGTGACTGTTATGAAGATGTTCTTAACATTGTCCCACTGCTCAGAAGCACAGAGGAAGGGACTTTTCCATGCTGTCCCCTGGTGGTCTTAGTCACGCAAGTCAATAAAGAACGATCATGAAGCATAAATGACTATTATAACCACAGATACAGCTCCCCAGCTCCATCTGTACTTAATAGCACCAGACATATTATTGCTAGAGATGTATTTGCCTTCAAATAAGCTCAGGAGCATAATTGCAAACTACCTCCCTCCAAGGCTTTCCTAGGACAATGAAACTTTTAAATGTTCCCTATTATTAAAATAAAACTGAATACTCAATAACACAGAAGCACTTAAGACTGTTCTCATTAGAAATAAGAAACTAGCCTGAAAAAACATTCCCTCCGTTACAACTGTCCATACGCCGAACCAGCGACGTGCCTGTGTGGAACTCACATAAACTCACTGTTTAATCCTGATGTGATTTCCCCTAAAAGGAAGGGTACAAAGAGGAGCACCGAGAGCCTCCATGGGGACTGGCGCAGCTGACTCTGGCATAATAAACTGCTGTTTACCTTTTGGATTCTATTTATGCCACATGCACATTGTTCATCATTATTAAATGATCCTTTTTTATCTTTCTATGACAGTTACATATTTTAACAGGTGACAGTTTGCCTTTATAAGCAGCAAAACACTGGTTTATTAGTATGCTTGTGTGGCATAAAATAGAGTTCATTTTTTACTGAAATAACTGGAGGAAAGAAACATCAATTGTGCAGGGTTCTGAATAGCTCAATGTGGGTATAGAAGGTGCTGGCAATAAATTAAGATAGGTTTGCCTTATTTATGAGTCTTAGGTATTCCTTCACAGTTGCTACTGTGCGTGAATTTTAAGTGTCCCTTTGATGGGGAAACTCATCTGAAGAAGCACCATAAAGTCGTGCACACTTTCACAATTAATCACTTCTTTGTCATACACTTAAAGGATGGAATACAATGACTCTACCCACTCAGAAGACTGACTGCTCCTGGCTCCTGACCACAGCGAGGGGTTGGAGACAAGAGAGAGAGAGGGAGGGCAAGGGGGAAGCAGAAGAAAGAACAAGATTATGATACCACTGAGTCACTGAAAGGACAATGTCCACTTTTTATTCAAAACAGAAGCTGGGAAATCCCCCCAGAAACTCCTAGAAAGAGCCAGTAGTGCCTCTTGGGGTCTTTGGTCTGAGCCAAATCCTGTCTACAGCTTAAAATAAAACCCCTTGGGGTCCTCAGAAGAAGACACCATTCCCACCAGATGGCAGTCTAGAATCTGAGCCGCCAAAGACCCCATAGGTCATTGTTCATATTTATATTTAATAATAAACACAAACAAGAGCCTCTTACATATAATAGCTGTGTGCTTTGCAGAGGAGGCAAAGAGCCCATCTCCCACAGAATGCCAGTGTCTGCTGCTGCTGCTGACGAAGCCCAAGTTAGTAGATCATCTCTACAGCTGCCTGTAGTAAGCACCTCATTGGGTAAAATATGGTCCTCTGGAATGATGGACCGCTGCAGAGGCGGCTGCTATACGAGTAGGTACAGTGAGGGCTGAGATAATGTGCCTGGTGGTGGCTCGGTTATTTGTTTCCCACCTGACAGCTGAACCATTCTGTCTGCATTTCCAAGGAGACATAACTATACCTGTCACTCCAAAGGCAAAACTCACTCAGGAATACACCAGCAAGTCTCTGATGGTTACGATTTTATTCTCAGGAGTCAGGGATGTGCCCAATCAGTGCCAAGGTAGGAAGCATTTGTTTTCTCAATTAAAATCTTTTGAGGGGCACCTCTCATTTGTATCCTAGCAAGGACCTGGGGGAAAGGATACAGACTGTTTTCTTGCCAGCAAGTTAAGAAGGGAAAAATAAGATCATAGCAGCCAAGGCAAGGCCTGGCTTTGTGAATATGCACCCAGCCTTGCCCTCCTGTTCCTGTTCGCTCATCCACTTGCTCACGGGTATCCACACACATGGGCCTGGAGGATGTTTCTTTTGCATGCTTTTCATTACAGCACTCAAAGAAAGGGAGGAAAAAAAGATCAGTCAGCTTTTTGCACTCCTCTGTAGCACTAAAGTTGCCTCTGCCCTTTGAAAATATGAAAGCTCTTGAATGATTTTGTATTTTCAAAGGGTAAAAGTGCTAAAGAGCACTCCTCTATTTCAGAGACGAGGAAAGAACGGAAATCAGTCGGCCTTAAGTGTTCACTCTGAAAAGGTAAAAATGAACTATGGGTGTGCGGAGTTACCTAGCATAATATCGAGAGCACTTTGGAGTACGTGCCTGGAAAATAATACCAGGCACCAGCCTGCATAGCACCCTGAATGGTGTTGGCTGTTGATGGGATCGATTATTTTACAAAGTATGGTCCTGATAAGGGATATATGGCCAGCATTCACTACTACCCTGGACAGTGTGGTGATGAGGGTAAACTGGTGGCCCCCTTCCCAATCCTCCTCTCTAACCAAAGACCAGCTACCTACTCTACTTACTATAAATAAAGATGTGTTCTTGGGAAAGGATTCTCTCCCCTGTCTGGTTCACTATTTTTCTTTCAAGCATTGGCTCTCCTGTCTGCCCACACCATCAGGAATGGCTACACGAAAAGGACTGGACCAGCAATGATCTCTCCTGGTGATCCCATGCTTATCCTTTCTCTGGTAAGAGTGATCCTTAGTGGAACTTACTTTTACCTGCACCCCTTGAATGCCCTCTGTCTCCCATCTGTCCCTGGATCACTCCGTGTCAAAACTCCTCACTTGGCTCAATCAACAATTCCTTTGGTAAACTCAATTCCAAGTTTGGGGAGGAGCTCTTAGCTGTACTGCCAGTATTACCCTGAAACACAGCACTCTCATTTTCCTCTCTCATTATACAAAGTCTACGCTAGCTTTCCCCTCACTTCTCGGACTTTTAATAGCATCTGTGGAAGCTCTTATTCCTAGTTCCCAGTTTCTATACAATGCTTCAAATGCAGTAGTATAAGTAGATAAGGCACTATGTGCTGAAAACTTTTAGGGATTTAACACATGTTAATTCATTTTGTCTTCATGGTATCTCAATACAGCAGATAGTACTAGTAATCCAGATTCTTCAGGAAAGGAGACCCACCAAGGAACTAGGTAATTTTCCTAAGACCCCACGGTTCATAAATACTCAAGTGGTCTGTCTTTACACAGTGTACTTGATAAACAATTACCACTGCCTCTTTCAAAATTAACACATTACTATACCTTGGGTAATATTTTGGGTCACTCTACCTTAAAGTTCAATCCTCAACGCACAGTATTATAAAAGGTATAAAGGGGAACTTGGACTTAAGACCACTGCCCTGACAACTGTTTGTCAGTCCCTGATGAGGAGATTACAGAAGTGTTTTACCACACACCATCCTGCAAGACCAGTGGTATGTACAGGCAGCAGTCCTCACCATGGCTAGTGCCTCCATCTTGAACTGCCCAGACTCCACAACTACAACTTATAATTTCTTAATCAGTTATCCAGTCTATGGTACTTTGTCACTGGATTGGTTTAGCTAATTTATTGTTCCTATAACTACATATCTGAAAGAATCAACTTTAATATAGGCAAGGTTTAAGTGGAAAAACAGATTTAGGAATTTCTATGGTTAGTTGACACCCACTGCTTTTGAGCCTGCAGTGAGACAGCATAGCCACATAAGGTAGAGACTACGCACACTGTGGTTGCCAGGAAATAGAAAGCCTCACAATCCTACTCATGGGCATGCCACCCAATGACATAAAATACCCCACAAGGCCCCACAAATATTACCTACTTTCCTAAACTATGACCAATATACTTGGCAAAAATTAAGGATGAAGATTTACTTGGCTAATCATTTCGAAGGACACAGACTACCATGGCAGACTGACTGGATGTGAGGCAGCAGGACTTGTGGCCGCAGCTTCTCCTGTGTTGCCAGACCAGGAAGTAGAGAATGAGAAAAAGAAATAAACTATAACCTACCAAGGCCAATCTCAAATGACCCACCTCAGCCAGCCAGGCTCCATAACCTCCCAAATAATGCCACCAACTAGGGATCAGTGTGCCAATGGGGCACATTTCATATTCCCATCATTCTACCACCTCATAAAGGCTCTGCTACTTCCCGCTGGCACTAAGCTAAAGACCACGATTTTAATAAGTGGGATACTTAACAAAATCACAGCAGTTACAGTGGCAGGATCCACTAAGACATGCATGAAGACGATATGCTTTTCAACAAATGCTTTTTTTAATGTAGATATATCTCAAACAGTTTGTTGTTGTCCAGGAAAAAAAAATTATCTTCAATTTTGATTCCTTCTTTGCAATGTGAGGTTTCTTTCATTTGCAATTAAATCAACTAGGGCCTGATCTGGTTACCTAGGGGCTTAAGTATGTGTAAAAACACACATTAATTCCCTTGCTCCAGTAGCAGTCAATGGGTTAAAACTCTGGCAATAAAGTGCAGTTAGAAATGTAGGTTACTAATTTTACCTAAAGTCATAACTTGACCTATAATTGCCACTAGCAACTATTATTAGTTCATACCGGTCAACACAAGCACAATCTTTGCCCAAAGCAAGGTCATGTCATACATAACACGTACCTCATGGAAGAAATCTTCCTATTGTCATTCCAAACTTAGTTCTCTGGATACATGACAGGTATAAGTCCTGTAACAGCAGAGACCATGAGAGCTCAGCCACCAGCCAGTTGAGTCCAAAAGGACTGCTAGCCAACTGTTGTAGAAGTTATTTTTAGTTATGTATAAAATAATTGTTTTATGCACTGTTGGGTGAGGGGCTGCCTAGGTGTTGGCATTTTGCATTGTCTGAAGGTGTAAGATTTTTGTAGGGGATATTTGATTGCTTGTGATCTGTACATGCTATCAGTAGAACACCTGAGGAGTTCTGTATCAATAAAAATACCAGAGCTCAGATGCTGGCCAGGATGGTGGTTCCCTCTGCTAAATTCTGGCAAGGCTTGCACCTATGAAAATGCCTCTACCTCGTCCTTGCTGAGCTCTCACAATGGCTAACTACTCTTAGACCTGAATGATTCTTTCTGAGGGAAAGAGCTTCCACCATGGATGAGCCATGGGCCCTTAGGACTCAAAACGGACCCACCCCCACCCTAGTTCCTGGGAAAAACTGCAAAAGTCCCTTCCCTGAACCAAATGGCACACTAACAGGAGCCAGAATATATCTGTCAAATGGAGCTTAGAAAGCTTGAAAAATGACCCCAACTGTGAGGGCAACTAATCAGAGAGAAGAAACAGGGCAGGAGTAGCCCCTACCTTATCTGGCCAGATGGCCTAGGGGCCATAAACCAAATGTCTTTACTCTGATGGCTAACCAGATATAGCTTACAGGTAGCCTCTTGAGCAGGAGCCAATCAAAACTAAACATTTGTAAACTGCATTTCTGTTCCCCAATTAGAAACTAGGCTACTTCACCTATGTTAAAACCAAAAAGGCCAGCAAGCCTTTGCTCAGGGTCGGCCATTTTACCTGGTGCCTGACCCCAGCATAATAAAGGCTCCTTGCTTTTGCATCAGAACTGGGCTCCTGGCAGTACTTGAGGAGGGGGATTTTGGGCACTGGGTACAACACTACTATAGCCAACCAAAGCATGGTAACCCATAATCTATCATTTCTGTGATTTTGAAGCACCAAATGAAAAACAGAATCTGTTCTCAAGGTCATTACAGACTTTAAAGTGGCTATACCAGACATAATAGAAAAACAAAAAGTACAAAAATGATAGGTTCCAACTTACATTTGCTCAGGGAACTCCTATTCTCATCCAGTGATTAAGACTAGGATAGAGAAAGCTACATTGGAAAATTAACAACAGCTGGCTCTATGAGGGTCACTATAGCCAAAATTCAAAGAGCCTATACCTTCATTACAAAGTTAGAAGGCACTCTGACATGATGCTAAGGAAGAATACATGTGATGGAGTTAAGCTGTCCTGGGTTCGAATCCCTACTTTTCCATTGTATTACTTACTTTTCAAGTTGCCTTGACCAAATACTTGGTCAAAAACTAAATAAATAAATACAACAAAACAACAACAACTACAACCCAACTCCTTAAAGATGATTTATTTTGGATCACAGGTTGAGGGTATATGTTCCATCATGACAGGAAGGCATGGCAGCAAGAAGCTCCATGGTATCAGAAGCACATAGTTGGGACTCTTCATGTCCTTATATTTTTTAAAAAATTTTTGCCATTTTGAAATGTGTATATATGTACAAGTGCTCATTAAGTCCAGAAGAGGGTATCGGATTCAGATCCCTTGGAGTTGGAGTTACAGGCGATTATCATCCACTTAACATGGGTGCTGGGAACTGAACTTGGGTCTTAGCAGAGACCATATGGACTCTTAAGCACTAAGTTACCTCTCCAGCCCTGTGTCCTTACAAATCTTGAGAGTAAAAGAAACATACACCAGATCAGAAGCAGGTCAGAGTTATTAACCTCAAGAGCAAGCTCCTCAGGGACCCACTCCGTTGAGCAAGTTTCTACTTTCTAAAGAGTCTACAACCTGCCCAAAATAGTGCAACCAGCTGGGAAGCAAAATATTCTACAATCCACCTGTAGTGTTTTGGGACAGTCACGCAGCTAAGCGGGTCTAAGGGCGCTTGTAACTCGACTCTCATTCTGAGCAACTGGCAGGAATCTGGCCCCTCCACTCTGTAGTCACTGACAGACCACAAGCCACAGCAAAACTCCACCCTCTCCCAAAGTTGGGTGTGCCCACAATTTTGCAGAGTTGCTTACCTAGAGTTGCAACTAAACCCCTGTTCCCCAGAAAATGCCCAAAGCACCCCAGGATGCAAATGGGGCTATTCCAGTATCCTGTCTTAACCAATGGCTCCCATCCCTTGGTGTCAAAGACCCTCCTTTGCCTTTACCCTATAAATGTAATCACCCTTGTTTTAATAAACAGAACTACACTAAAGTGTAGTTCCAAGTCTAGAATCTGTACTCCAAAGAGCCTGAATAGCTTCATCCTTCCAATTCCATTGTTTGAAGCAATTGTGGCCTCTCTTTTAGGCCAGCTCCACTCAGTGACATTAGATTTCCTTGATAGATCTCCGATCTCCCAGGTATCTGTCATTACCAGCAGCCTGGAGTCTCTACTGACATTTGGGTTCAGTGCATAGACATAAGCTCTATGTAGGAAGTCTGAACCTGCTACAGGTTGCCTGGCCTTAGTAAGTTTCTGGTGCATGGGTATAAGCCTCTAGGATTCTAGGATCATACATCTTGTAAGCCTGCAAAAATCAGAACCACGCAGATGGAAAATTCCGCTGCTGGCTTGAGATGCAGCATTGCAACCTTGGCTACAACTGCAGTGACCTTTGTGTACCATCCAGGCTAACCCTGGGAATACAGTTCCCTAGGCAGACATTTTATAGCAGGGTACACTGAAGTATTCATCTTTCAGATATTCTTTCAAGTGAATTTATATTGTTATGCCCTGGAGTTCTCCATGATAGAGACTTGCTCCCAAAGGACCTTTCCTATTGCCCCATTACAAAGTCTAGGGTTCCTCTTTAATCTCATCTAGCTCTCAATCACTTTGTTTGTAGTGTCCTGTCTTCAACTTCAACTGGGTTCCAACCCATTTTCTCGCCAAACTGCATTTCTGTCCACAGTTTTTGTCAAATTCATACTCTTGTCCTTACAAAACTCCATTTTTCATTATTCTTGCCTTCCCTCTTATTACAATCTGTGTAAATGCAGTGACCAAGAGGACCTCTCCCGCAATATGAATGTAATGTGATCTTGAAATTTCCTCTGCCAAAATTAGTCAACTACGTTGGAATTCAGCCTCACTCACAATTTCACATCACAGAGAGAATGTAGCCAAATTCTTTACCAGAGAGACAAGTGACTGCTAGTCTAGTTCTCAAAGAGCCCCTGATCTCTTCTGATACATTATGGGCACTGTCTTTACTCTTCACATTTCTATTGGCACTCTGGTCTTCTGAACTCACATCAAGATGGCCCATCCAGCTTTGATACCATCAAGGACTCCTGTAACCTGAAACCCCATGCCATTTAACACGCCTCCCATAAACCAGTCTAGGAGGCACAAGAAACTCACAACAGCCCACCTCTGATACCAGCTCTCTGTAATTTGTTACTTTTCCTTCTTGCTGTGTCAAAACACCTCACGGAAAGCAACTTAAAAGAGGAATGGTTTATTTTGGACCCAGTTTGGTGGTTCGGTTCCTCATACTGAGGAAGGAGAGCAGCTCACAAATGTGGCAACAGGAGCATGGTACTGCTCGCTCGTGTCATGGTGCACAAGGAAGCAAAGCATGAATTATGCCCATGCTGAAGGCTTGGAAGGTCTCTGTAGAGTTGTTGTGACTGAGTCTGTGTTGAAAGACACAGAAGCCAGAGGCTAACGTGTCTTAGAAAAGATAGCAGCAGCAGGAAAAAAAAAAAAAGTGTGATCTTCCTCAAGAAGGACACACATACGCTGCTGTCTTCTCGCTTTTCATATCTGGCCCCCATTAAAAAGTTGCCACACAATTAAAAAATGTATCTCTCCTACCCAACAGGAAATCCTCAGAGACACTCCCACAGGTATGCCTTCCAGTATGATTCTAAAGCCAGTCAAGTTGATGATCAAATCCATTGCACTCAAATATTAACACATGTGAATTTTAATTCCCCCTTTCAATAAAGCGTAACATTTATTAGATCACTATAGTAACGACTGTATATATAAAATCTAACATAATGAGAGGCACATGATAGATGATCACAATATGAACCCAGGGCTCATTAACACAGAGACAGTCAAAGTAGTTGGAAACTGTTTATTCATTTCTCTCTATTAGCTTATTCCATGAATTTAGTAAAATGTTCCAAACAACAAATAAAGATTCAAAAACAAGTCCATTTCATACAGGTTCTTCAAAAGGAAACAAAACTATATTCAATTTCCAACATAGGTAAGTGGCTATAAAGCTTCAACCATTTGTATGTATATATGTATGTATGTATGTATGTATGTATGTATGTATTATGTAGGCACTCAGACACACACAAAAAAAAATGGGAAAAGAAACTTTTCTGATCAAATTGCAGAAGCCTTCAATTCAGAAACAGAGAGATGGATGAATTGAGCCCTTCATGCTCGGCAAAAGAACTATGATCTCCAGATTTTATTTTCTGTGTCCTAATTACTTCATATTCATTTTATTAATAAGTCAATGTTTGAAAGGTATAAAGGGGCTTGGCAAAGACAAATACGTCTAACCTTAATTAAATTTACCTATAATTTTTTTTTATTGTTTATTTCCATCTCACCCCAAGAAAAAGTAGGTAATGCCTAATACAATTTAAGTATATATGTCATGGCTAATCCAAGATTATGCTCCAGCACAACTGAGCCGACTTTGTGTATAAAGACACTAAATCTTCTAAATACATGCTTGCCAATTCTTCTACATCTACAGGGGTCACGAGCGTTCCTCTTGCCGACTTTCAGACTCATTGTGATGCTGAGCCAAAAATCCTATACGCAGTAGTACCTCGTGTACTCAACGTGGCCTCAAAGCCGCGTTGGCAAAGTTTAAAAGGAACAAACGAATCTTCTGTCCAGACTATCCCAGGCTATCTTCCTCTTGGCAGAAAAAAGGGATGTGAGCCTGTGATTCTTACTATCTCAATTAGCAGGAAGCATTGCCTACCACTTGACTGCCTTTGCCGCTGTGATCTTGGGCCACTGCAACAGGCTTGACCACTGGCTTGGAACAAGTGCTGGAAACAAGCGTGCTGTACTTTCACACCCACAGTTCAACGATACAAAATGCACAGGATGCTAAGTTCTTGGTACAAAGAAGTGAACATTCTGAACCAACAAGGACTGCAGACCCATGTCTTTGCTTCTGCACTGAGATAGCTGGTAGCTAGTTTTTTTCTCCCAAAGGTGAATAACAGCAGAGCATTCATCCAGTATGGAATGGAGACCCCGTGAAGGGTGGTGCGGCTCCCTGAGAAGGCTGCATTTGGCAAACCTCCTGAGGACCTCTGTTCGCTTACTTCCCTTTGTTTCCAAACTTCTTAGAATAAGCATGCAAGATTTTGTGCAATTGAGAAATTGGAGTAGAAATAAAGGCATCAGCCTGCTCATAGCTCATGGCATGAAAAACACTAGCTCCTGAGAATGCTGCTGCAAGCCAGGCTGTTTCACTGGCTCAGCTCTAGACATACCAAACCTGAGATTCCCAACCATGCAAGGCCAATCACAATCCCAGCATGCCGTTTTTATTCTATAAAACTTCCCTAACTAGGGCCTCTGCGTACATCTCTCAAGCCTTTTAGCTAAATTAGACTACTGTGACAAGAGCTAATTTTTCAAGTTTGTTTCTCCCACGGGTTTGTTTTATTAGGAAAAGACAGCACCATCATTTCACCCAAATGAACACACTTTTAAGCAGTGTGGTGGTTGATCAGATTTATAAGCTCCCTTAGAGTTTCTGGTTTTTTCACTAGTATAGGTTTTGCATTTAGACTATCTTGGAAACCTACTTATATCAAATAAACTTAGATTGGGCTGGTGTGGTACAGCAGCAGATGTACCAGGCCTGCCATTCCATAGAATTTAAATCCTGCTGCTGAAAAGACATATAGACAGTGTTGCATGGCAGCTGTTCTGTCGAAGAAACAAGGGCACAGAGGAGAAGTCCATGCTATGAGCGTACAGTGCTAGCCACTGAGATGCCAAATGAACCTCATTCGTGGTTAGGAGACACAGTTAAAGGTCTTGGGCCTACTGTCTATGTGTCTCTTCATTGGTTTCCCAGTATCTTCTTCATGGTGCTTCACACTTTGGGGCAGAGGTCTAATAGTTCAGTCATTTGCTCATCAAATGGAGAGTGGAAGGTTATTTGGAAGAGGAGGAGGAGGAGGAGAGGAGGAGGGCAAGAAAAAAAGCAGCCAGGTTTCTACAAAGCTGTGCCACTTGAACATTACATTTAAAGCCTATAAATTACACAGCAAGTATGGGCGGGCTAATTTGGTGGGCCACATAATTTCAAAATCATTTTAATTTTATTTCAATGATTTATGAGACTCTCCCCAGAAGACACTACATTCTATTTTATTCTTGGGGGGATCAATAATAAGCAAAATACCATGGCTATTTTTAATAATTTACAATATAGTAAGAAACACCAAAAAAAAAAGAAAAGAAAGAAAGATGCCCAAATAATAGCACAAACTTAAAGGGAATCAAACAATGCACACATAGCATAAGACAAAGAAAATCCTGGATCATCCTGCAGCACAGGGCAAAGTCCACCTGAAGAGGGTATTAACAGGGCAGTAATAATCAAACCAAAAGCGGTTACTAAGGAACATGGAATGTCAGGCTAACTTCTCACGAATACATGAAATCTTCATAAACTACAAATGTGGCATTGTAATCACTAGAGTTAAGCACAAACATGAATGACTGAAATGTACGATCATAGAAAAAAATCATAGGTGAGTACCATTCATGTTATTATTTGGGAACTATTTCCGAAGCACAACACAAACCTGCCAAATACCAAGTGAGTTATAACACTGGCTGCATTAAAAATGTAGTCCATGAGAAGACACGATAATTTCATTTATCCAGCACCTGAGAGACTGAAGGAAGAGCATGACTTTAAGGCCAGCCAGGTCTTCACCGTCAGTTCCACACCAGTCTAAGGAACAAAGTGAGACTTTGTCTCAAAAATCTTTTTTTTCAAAAATTAGTTTATCAGGAGATATCTAAATCAACTGCGGAGGAGAAATTGCAATCAAATGTAACACAACAAGGAGATACCCAGAGACATCATCAAGTTATCAGGATGTTTCCAGGACCATATGAAATGACATATTCAATAAAACCTGTCACTTTGGATTCTGAATGCTGATCTTCCCGTGAGCTGTGATGCGTGGTACAATGCTCTCTCGTGGTGCCGGTCTCTCAGGTGATCAAGAGAGAAAATGCAACTCCCCTGCATACCGTGTGGTTACGAAGGCTAAGTGCTTCCAATGCATTTTCAACATGTGCTACTTCCAACTTACGGAGATTTTATCATAAGTTTACCCATTGTTACTGCAGAAGCGTCTCTACATCTGCACATGAACACGCACTTACATCTTCCTGGGTCAGAGACAAACAAAATGTGAGCCAAATGTGTATTTTGCACTCGCTACAAACATGATGACTAAATAAATATAGGAAAAAATGTTTAACTTCATTGGCAAACATGTAGAAGAAAGTTAAGTGCATATATAAAAACAGATGACTGACAGTGTGTGCGAAAATTAAGCTAACTGTGCCCTACGTCCAAATAGCCTACTTTCAGCTATGGAAGAAACAATTAGACATGTACCCTGAGCATCATGAGTATCCCTGGCACATAGCTGAACACTGTACTCCAGGGAAGGCAAGTTAACTATATTATATACAGTAACATGGAGGAAACATAATTTTGGATGAAAAAGCTAATTGTTGGAAAATATGGGGACTCTCTTCTGTAACACAGCATAAGGGCATCTCAAAAGGAGAGACTCAACTAAGTGTATACGCCTGCTTGTACAAATTTAGAATAAGATCAAGTACGAACTTCAAGCTTGGCACCAGTAAAAACAAGAGGGGTGGGCTAACGAACCAATGACAGATATCGATTACTGTCTAATTTTAAGTGTAGTGTTAACTTCATGGACTTCCTGTCAAATCTAATAATATCTTTTAAAGTTTTCATTCATTCAGATGCAATAATAAATGACAAATGTTGGTCAAACAATACATGATACCTATATTCTTTGGACGCTTATGCTAGTACAAACACATTCAACTACTCCTAAGTATGATTCTTGAGTATTAACATGCTGGCAGCTGCAGGCTAGGTCCTGGGTGTGTGTTAATCTCTCTGTCCCCATGATGGCACTGTTGGGAGGTTCTGCAACCTTTAACCTCTGGCGCTTTATGGAAGGCCCTTAAGCCACTGTTGTTGTCCCTCAGTAGGGAACACTGGAGCCTAGTCCCCTTCATCTTTGTCTCCTTGCTCTTTAGATTGTAAGTTAAATGGTTCTGATCTCATTGGGGTGAGTTGCCACACCACAGGTACCACCTGTCATACACTTCTCCTTCTAAAACTGTAAACCCAAGAGGTTCCTCCTTGAAATGTACCACACGGGCCAAGAGTCCTTATATGAGGTCTAGTGGGTAGGTGTCTCCATCTGTGGGCTCTGTGCTTTAGTCTATCCCCAATCCTATGCTCTTCAGTCTCCTGACTTATTATCCAATTTCTCTCACAGAGTCTAACCCCTTTAACAAATACTTCACTCAGTTCTTCTAACATAACAAGAAATCTAAAGACCCCCTCCAATATGAATAATCAGCTGTATTCATCTAAGTCATCTGAAATCAGGTGCAGAAAGAACATATCCGATGGAGCAGGTGGATGATGATCAGGGATAGTAACCTGTATCCCTTCATAGTCTGATTCATTTTCTTCCAAACCCCAAAGTTGATCCATTTCTACATGTGTAGAAATGTCTGCATTTATAAACATTAAGTCGGTGGCTTTTGATGTTAGGCTCCCAAATCAAGAATCAGCAAAGTACCTTAATAGAGAATATCCTCGTCCCCACTGAGTTGCTGACTATGTTGCTGAGATCCAGGATGTGTAATCAGTTGAGCACTAACATCAGAGTCAAATCCTTTTCCTTCGGAATTTAAAATCACACACACATATTTCTATTAGGCAATATTACACTTAACAGCTCAGCTTTCAATCAAGCATATTTCATGAAACTGATAATAAGTAAGCTTCACATAGCCCAGTTTTCAGCTTAATGAACAAAAAATGAACACCACATGCACAACAGGCATTTGTCTGTGATGTTCTAACCTAACCCTGGGTGGCAGCACTGTACACGTTTGCTCCTCTGGAAGTTTGAAAACACTTCTTTGGGCAATAAAAGGGATTTGTTGAGATAAAACATGCCCACCTTTTACAGCAGCAAGATCCTTTGCTGACAACTGCTAAATATAGCCAACCTGAATATTCTGACACCTAATCTCCAAGAATCGGAAGTTTTCAACACCCCTTGTGTCTAACACTTTCTCAGCAAGGTGGTATCCACATGAATAATCATCATTCAGAGGCAGCAGGATTCAGAAGCTCCAGCTGACATATGGTGGCATTTGGCAAGTTATTTTGCCCGCCAGAGATGCAGCATTCAACATTAAAATCAAGACAATAAGGACTACAGGAGAAGAAACAAGACAACTAAAACTATTAATACAATACCAAGCCACTGACTTTGGAGGCTGATCTGTGGTTTTTTTAAGGGTATCATTAACATGTCACTGCCAATATCAAAAGCTTTCTTTGAGGGTACACAAAGCAAGTTGCACAGTAGAAGTCAGCACCACCTAGTGTCCTCTCAAGTGAGCAACATAAACCCTTACTGAATCAGGGACATCTAGCCAGCAGATAACCTGGGCTCAGTAGACTACTCAAAGAGATGAATCTGACCTCCCCACATGTGAAGACTCAGAATTAAAATAAGGAACAATCAGGAATTAGCAAAACATAGGAGCTGGTAGCAAAAGGGTCTCTAAATGATTTCCTTTGGGTAAACTTTAAGGTTAGTTGTTCCAACTCACAGCACCAATGTCACATAAATTAGTGGAAATGAGGTGAATACATTCTGTGTCCTAGGAATAGATTCTTTTCAAAATAATTATGTGCAGAAGATATTTAGACTCTAGTACTGGATTCATATTCAACAGATGTATTAGCAAGGATACAGAAGCTTAAGGCTAGCTTTAAATTTCATCCAAACACAAAACAGTTGGTAAAGCAAATCTCTTTAATAATATCAATTCCCCAAAAACTGCATTAACCCAAGTCCTTTCAAACTATGGCACCAGCATCCAGTGATTGAGAACGAAGAAGAGAAACAGCTTATTTCAAAGAAATTTCAGTAAAATATAAACATTAAATGAAAGAAAAACATCCTTTGACAAGAGGGGAAAATAATCAATAGTCTTTAGTCTTCCGGTGTCATTCTTTTGAATTCCTTTGTGCTTTTATTGATTACTTTCCTTATTTGAGTCTGAAAAGAAAGGAGGCAAGGACAGGAGTAAGAAAATGAAGGTCTGGGTTCACGGACAGGGAAGGTATCCAAATCCAGACAAGCTGGGCTACTTTCTTTCACAAAACCGTGCTTTTTTCGTGTATAAATGCAGGCTTTTCCCTAGAGAGACACTTTCCACACTTGAAATTTCATGATTTTTTTTTTGGGGGGGGAGGTAGGATAAGACACAGAAACTTGGTGATAAAATTAGTGATTATCAATTATTAAATAACAGATACTTCAGAAATGAATGTAGTCAGCAGTAGAACAATTGTCTACTGCACAGGAGGCCATGGTGCTGTACTCAGCAAAGTAAAACATAAACTAGAAGGTCATCTCTATGCTTTATACCTTCAGGAAACAAAGCTATTTCACAAATCAAGAAAAAGTGTTACATTTCTGCTCTGGTCCTCTCCATTGATTTCCGATGATCTGAAAAGCTGAGTATCATTTCCTTTGACCTTCGAATCAATGTTTAGTAAACTAATTTGAGATTTTAATTATGGAAAATTATTATAAAATCCCATATATCTGCTTTCTTCTAAAAGAAAAATCAACCTAGCAGGGATTGGCCCACACACTCAATAGAGCAGCAAAGAACTCCAGTGAAGAGACCTTACCTCTCTATGTTGTTTCCCAGTGGGTCCACTCCTGCTGAGCCCACAGAGTTAAGCACCTGTTATCCAAAATGTTTGACAACAATATGTACTTCAATTTTCAGAGTTCTTCACATTTGGGGACATTTGCAAAACCTTACTGGCTGAGCATCCTTAGTACAAAAACTCAATGTTTAGACTTCAGAAGATTTCAAATTCAGGCTTTTGGGATCAGGGATGTTCAACCTGTAGACACATTCACTAAAATATACCAATTTAAGAGAGATCAAAACACAACTTTCTCTTATCATTGGTACACTTGAAGAATACATATGCCCAAGATCTGTAGCATCGTTTCCAAAGCACCATTAACTTCTCTCACAAATTTTACTCCCAGAGTAATCCATTGAAGGTTTTGGTATATATACTTAAGATGCCAAGAAATGCCATACGAAATGCTCACATTACTATGAGTAAGTGGTCCTGGAAACAAAAGGTGGTATCATGTAATGGTAAAGCAGGAAGGAACTTAAATGACAATTGAGTCAATTCTTCTCATTTTGGAAATAAAAAGAACCAGAAGGAAAGAGTGATGCATAAAACTGCACTGTTAGTCACTTTTTGTTATGACAAGAAACCTAACAAGTACAACTTAGAGAAGAAAAGATTTATTTTGCCTTGCTACTCAGTCTTCTGGCTAAGATCAAGTAAACAATTTTAGCTTATGGTATCAGAGGCTTTCAGCTCATGTTCAACTGTCTCCACTGTTAGAGACCATAGGGAGCAGAACATGACAATGACAAGAAAGTGAAGCAAGCAGAAAGCAAAAAGAAACAGAGAATTTAATACTAGTAGCAATATACAAATATACAGATATATATACTTTCATAATATATATATATGAAGAGAGAGAGAAGGTATATATATGCATGTATATATATAGCCTGTATAAATTTTATATATAAATATACCATAGGTATGTATATATATTTATGTGGGTATATGTGTATATATATTATATATTATATAATACTATATATATTATAGTATATTATATATACTACAACTCACTTCCTCCAATCAGTATCTACCTCACACACTTTTCAATTCCTTCCCCTGAACCTATGAATTTTGAGTACACCAATCGATTAGTCCATTGATTAGGTCAAAGACCTCATGATCCAATCACTTCAGAAGTACCACCTCTGAAGACATGGTTTGAAATCAAGCATTCAACACATGAGCCTTTTGGAAGAATATTTTTTATCCAAACTGTAATAGGTACCTATAGTCTTGACTTTCCAGTGTACTATATTAGAACAACAGGAAGGAAGTTTAGGCATTAGAAATAGTAAAAAGGAGCAAGAAAAACTGGGCTAGATGTAAAACTGAAAGTACCACCATGTAGACAATGACTTTCAAGTCAAATGTGTGACTATATCTCAAGCTTAAGTGTTATTGCCTCTTAAACCAATGGCATAGAACTTTGATGTTATACATTTGGAATGATGATGATATATGACAGTCTACTAATGTATAATACACACAGAAATACCCATGTATGGCAGCACTGATCACCTTGACAATTATTAATAATTAGCTGCACAACTGTCTCCTCTGATGCATGTGATATGGTAGAGCTGTTTTCTGTCCTGACTTTCAGAAGCTGACAAGCATCTCAAGCTAACTGTTAAACTTCAGAAAACATCAGGTGGATTTATTTTTGCTCCCAAGTTAAAAAAAAAATTAATGACAAATCTTTAAGTTGACATGTTTCTTTAAAGCAAATACCAAGCACCTCCATCCCACCCACACACCTCACACCAGCAAAATCTGTGAACCTCCTGATTGCTTTTTTTTTTTCAGGGAAATAACTTTGGAAAAGTCCTCCATAAGCTTCAGAAAACTGTTCTGACTTCTGATGGGAACTCTAAGGTCTGTTACTCAAATAAAGGATCCATGTACTTTATAGGTGCTATACAGGGCTCCCTCCAAAAGGTTGCATTGCAAACCACTATTTCTCTAGAATCAAAACTTACTTTGTAAAATGATAGTCTTCCTTATCTTCCTAAAGATAGGTTAGATAATTTTTAAAGACATACGTGGGAAGTGTTACTGGAAGTCTAATTACACTGTGCCACCAAATTCCTTTCCAATACGAGATTGGAGACTTTGAACTCATTAAATGACAAAATGCAAGGGAAAAGCACATACACTCAAAACTAGTAATAAAGACACGGTATTTAGAAAACTACGTAAACTGATGAATGTACATCAATACTGTATATGTGTTTGCATGTGTTTGTGTGTGTGCACACATGTGTGCATGTATGAGTGTGCATGTGAGTACATGCATGTGTGAGCATGTGTGCGTATGTGTGCACGTGAGTACATGTATGCATGGGCACGTGTGCTGAGAATGGAACTGAGAGCCTTGTACTCAAGCTCTCCACCGCTGTTCCATTTCCCCAGACCTTCTCCTGAAATTCAAGATGATGATGTTTCTTAGCAAGCTCCTACAATGATTTTACTTAGCACTTACTCTGCATTTCAGTGTGCTGTTTTTAACGCAGTCCCTCCTGTATTTATCCCCCAATCCCCCAACACATTTCTCTCTGCCCTTTTCCCCTAGAGGAAGCCATTTCTGCTTAAAAACACAAGAAGCCTAACACAATACAAACCAAAAGGGTAAGGTAGGCATTTAGAAGAATTTCCATTCATTCAATTTTCATCATTTCTCCATGGTCACACATTTCCACATGCCCATCAACTATGATATCCGCAGAAGTCCTCTATCATCTAACTTTAGTCCCATCGACCTATTTGGTAATAAGATAGAATTACATGATCATGTATTTGAAAAAGCCCCAACACCAACTGAAGACCCAAATGCTAGTCCTAGTGCTGGTAATCAGCAAGCGACTGGCTTGTTGTTGCTGGTGGTAAGGTGATGGAGGGAGGGGGTGTTATCTGTTCAGTATAAAGAACATAAAAACGATCACACTGTGAAAGTTCCTGTAAAACATGTTATCAGAACACAGAAGCAAGAAGCTGTAGAGTTATAATCACAGTGGGTAAGTATACGTCATACGGTTTTGAAGGTACAAAACACAAAAAAAAATGATAAAAAGATGGAAATGCTAATTGCCCTGATTTGATGGGTACGTATATTGAAATATCACCTCATCCCATGAATGTGTACTACAACTACCAATTAATCAAATTAAAATTCTCAAATTTCATCTAAATGAATTATAATTCAAAAGAGACATTTATGATGTCATTTATTAAATTACTTCATTATCTTTCTTGAAGTCTAAGAATGCAGACTTTACAATGTAATGTGGGGGTAAATACCTTGAAAGCACTTAAAGTTATTTCATTATTACTCTGCTAGTAAAGTTTCCTGAGGGGTTTCACACAATGTTCAATAGATTTTAGAAGTTTTTACCCTAGAATTATGTATACTTTAGCATGGTAAAATTACAATGATAAAGGCTACTCTGCTCTGGGTCAATCCAGTCCCAGATGACAGAAAGTGATGGTGAACAACACCCGCCAGGAGCAGAAGCAGATGGACCCACGCCCTTGGTCCTGCATCACGTTGTAACAACAGCAACCTGACCCTCTGGGGAACATCAACAACCCAGGTGGACATGGCTGGATTTTAAAAAAAAAAACAGTTTTCTACTACCTCTTTCTTCTCTAATTACCCCCAAATTCCAGATCACGCTGAAGTATAAAGAAATTAAGTCAAGAGAATACAATAAATTGAAGGAGTGCTGAAGAGGGCTAGAAAAGCTGCTTTATAAAACCTGACTCTGGGAAAACTGTTCAAATTTGGGGAAAGTCAATTTCCTCTTTATTACAAGAAATTAATGAGATTCAGACATAAGACCTCTAATTATTTCAAAAGAAAATTCAACGGTGCCCATGAATGTCTATTAGTTCATAAGTAGCTGTATGTCTGTCTGATAAACCCTCACATTTGTGTTTCTCTATCCTCCTACTGGATATTTTTTTTTGGGGGGGGCGGTGAGGGTCTTGTATTGAAACCTACTTCATACTGACTTGCAAACTTGCAAACAGAAAACAAAGTCAGCATCTCAAAGCATCAATGTCTAGGGCCTGTGGACCATGGAGGGGATTATCTAGCATCTTGCTAGAAATGCAGAATCTCAGGGCCCTCCTCAGGTTACTAAATCAGAATATGCATCATAAGAGGGTTTGCTGCTACTCAAAAGAACATTACCGTTTGAAAAACACTGATTTGTGAGTTTCAAGCATCACCCTGCAGCCTTCATAACCCATGTTCATAGCTCCCCCTTCTTCGCCAGTAGATTTAGTCAATTAAAATTAAATGAAGGAGATAGCTACTCAGGAAATACTCTACTAGCAGAAGCCACCAAAGACCTCCAGATAACTGAGAACTTACCACAAAACCATGAATTTATTGAGGACAAACTGTATCCAATATTTAGCCAATTAGTTTGCTTTTTAGTGTATGTTTCAGAATCTGTGAATTATGTGGTATAGATATATTCCTGTTGGTTGGGTGCTTGAGTTAGTTAACATGATTTCTTCAGTTTGGCCTCTAGGTCGCTTTACTTTTCATGCCTGTCTGCCAACAAACTGCCTTCTGGGCTATCTAGATGGATGTCACTTTGTCTGACCTCCCTGGCTGAGAAACCACAACATTCAATTCAGGTGACAACGCAACACCTGTGAAGCTCATCCATGGCTCCCACATGTCCCCATGACAATGTCCCACCCCATCCCTCCTATCCTTATGATGTAGTGTTGAAGTCATGGGATGACAATACAGAGGTCTCTTCCAGGAGATAAAGACTCATTTGCAGTTTATGAAACAGAATTCGGGGCCATAAAATCAATACAGTTGGCCCTCAATATCCATCTGTTCTGCATCAGTTGTTCAACAAATTACACATCAACACATTAGAAAAAATTACTATTTTCTACTGAGCATGAACAGATTGTTTTTTATTGTTGCCTAACCAACTCTGCACACCCAACTTTTACAATAGCACTTTAAAAAGGATCCTGGTTGTGCCTGCATTGTTTTGGGAATTAGAGAAAACCCATCACGTATACAGGATGACACGAATAGGTTATATATGACGGCTGCACCAGTTTTTAACAAGGGGCCTTCGCATGTCTGGGTACAGACAGCACAGATTGCCGCACGTGCACTAAGTGCATCAGTGACCCTCCCTTGAAAGACAGGTTTCGACTTGTTTGAGTCCTTATTCATGAAGCCATGCCAGAAGCTGGGCATGAAAATAGACTTTGGGCCTACAAGATGGCTCAAGGAATACATGCACAGCTAGTGACCTGAGCTCAATCCAAATAAAGGAACGAGGAGAGAAATGACCACAAAGTTGTCCTCTCGTCTCACATGCACATCCATGCACAAGCACACAATACACACAATAAATAAAATAATAATAATAATAATAATAATAAATAAAGCATTAATGATAATATACTTTGACTTAATGTCCTGTTAGAGTCGATATTAGGAAATATTTTACATCCTGTACGGGTAAGATGTAATCTGAGAGACAAAATACAGGTTGGATCATCTGTCCTCCAAAACCCCAGATCTACAAAACTCCAGCAACAGGAAGTTTAGGGTCACCTTCCTTATGCCACAATCCCAAAATTACAGACTTGACCACACATGTCTAGTGAAGGCCCAGCTACACTAAAAATGATGTATAAAATTAACTTCATGCCACAGGATAGGCTCTATGTGAAACATAAATGAACTCTGGTTAGACTTGAGTCCCTTCCCAATATATCTTATTTATATATAAGTAAAAGTCCCAAATCTGAACAATTGCTAAATCAAAATGCTCCCTAGTACATCTCATAGGGGATACTAAACCTTCTTGCAGGTTTCTCCATCAACCCCATAAACACGATCCCAATATTTCTACCTCTGAGTTCTAGCTCCATGTAGCGGGAGCAAGGCAGACAGCAGCAGCTGAACTGAGCAGAAAAGTCTCTGTACAGGAAGCGCCACAGACGTACCCAACTTCTTAAAAGAGAATTCCCAAGCCAAAACAGAGTTAGCAGTGCATTTTGGATAACTCCACCCAAACCGAATACATTAACATCCGCCTAATTCTGAAAAGTATCTACGCGTGGCATTGTGTGTGCACACAATAAGGCCATATGATGCAATGTGGCACAAACAATTAAAAGTTCCTTTCAAAGTGGAAATGCAAAATAGAACGAATATCTATTTTCTATAAATGAATCTAGCCATCTGCCTTGCAAAAGCAGCAGCAGCAGGAGTACCCAAAACAGCAGAAACAGCAGCCTCTGGTGTTAACAATCTATTCTCAAATCTCATGCTCCACATTTCCCCGGCAAACAAAGCTAAAAATACAAGACATGCAACAAATAGTCTTTTGGGAGCTGCCATTCCATGGATGGCGTATTCAATCAGAGTAATATTTTCTGTTGACACTCAAGACTGAGAAGAAAAAAAAAAAAAAAAGCTAGCTATCATATTAGAAAGTGGTATTCAGCATTTTAAGCATGCCTCCAATCTCAAAGTATACTAAGCTGAATGCTCTAAGGATGTTGTTTTCATACAACATAAATCTCTTAGATTTATCTGAATATATTCACAGATATATTTAAGCTACTCCAAATTCTTCTCCAATTCTTGATCGCTGTGAAGATATCATCTTAGCACGTTTGTCAACAATTGCAAGGGACCACTTATTTGTAGCAAAGCTTAGCTAAACTGTACGCGGTGAGCTCTTAAGTCAGACCGACTAGGTTTAAGATCTAGCATACGGAACTCTCCCATGGTCTTGGGTGGCTATTTAACCCTTTGTGCCCCTCTCTTCCTAGCTAAGAATAACAACACTTATCTTACTGAGTTTATTTTAAAGAATGAACTGATACGGGTAACACGTTCAGAATAAGTAGCAGTACATGCTGAATAATATCAAAACTAGTTTATATCCGAGATGCCTTCTTTTAAAGAATCGCCAGAATCCAGAGCAGAAATGACTGTTCTCGGGCCAATAATGTAGAAAATGAAATGTAAAGGGCAGAGGTGGCCCACTGAGTGTGGATCTCCAACATCTACTTAAAAGTGGTCTTCAAAAGGTAGGACAGCCTATAACCCCAGCAATAGGGAGGCAGAGACAGGGCATCCCTGTTACTTGCAGACAGTTGTCCTAGCTAGCCAATTGATGAGCTGCAGATTCAGCGAGCGACCCTGTAACAAAACAAAAGATGAGAGGGCCAACAAGATGGCTCAGCTGGTAAAGGTGCTTGCCGCCAAGCCTGATGACCTGAGTTCAGTCACTGAGTCCCACAGAGTGGAAAGAAGAGAACATTCCTACAAGTTTTCTTCTGCCCTCTACGTGGACACCATGTCATACACATGCCTGACTGTGTGTGTGTGTGTGTGTGTGTGTGTGTGTGTGTGTGTGTGTGTGTGTTTAGAACAAATTAATGTAATTACAAAATTAAATATCAGGACAGAGAGTGATGTCAACCTCTAATCTCTACATGCATGCACACTCACATACACACACAAAGTAAATAAGCATGTGGCCTCTAATAACCTGTGTGACACGGGGTAGCACAGAAAGTTTCCATCATGATTCTGTATGCAGTTAGATTATGACAGCATCAGAGAAGGCAGAAGAGAGAAGATAAGGACAGTGTCACTCAGAAGGCACTGCCTCAGGTAAAGACAATCAGGAATAATGACAGAGGTCTAGAAAGAGCTGCATGACCACACACTACTACTAGTTACTTAAAGGATACAATGTTTGGGTCCAATTTTCATACATGTGGCTTGGATCTGTACTCTAAATGCTTAAAACTACAACAAAATAACACTGGAGAAGGATATCAAATAGCTACTATCTCCCAAGAAAGCAACTTCATCATATTACTCCATGATGGCAATGTCTTACTATGGGTACTGCATTCCAAGAGGGAAAACAATACAACCCAAGTTTACAAGTCACCTAGGAAAGAAGAGCAAAGTGAGTTCTGTCATTCACCAGAAAGGCTGGTCTAGGATGCACCTGACAGATCCTGTCAGTCCTGAGAGCTCCCACAGAGCCTTGGGGGCTCCTTTGCCTAACTGAGACTTCAGAGCACTACCTCAAGAACCAGACCCATACATGGGTCACTCACAGAGTAAGGAAATACGTAAAGAGTTCAGGTGCTCTCACTATTTTCATTAGGCAAGTCAAAGCAATGAATTTCCTCTTAAAGACTGGGATACTGCAAATATCTCTTGAGCACAGAGTGCTTTGGCAGCAAGAGAAGGTAGCACATGGCTGCTCAAGCCAAGAGCACAACCTTTGAATCAGAACAGATCCAGCAGGAAGTTGGAAGGGTGGAAGGCTCTTTACCGTCTATCTTACGAACAGATTACATTGTTGAAACACAGGACCACGACATGGAGAGAAAGAAAAAGGAAGGGTTCTCAAATAATATTACAAAAGTGCCAGCAGCTGTAAGAATTGGAGAGAGAAGTAGATTGAAGCATGTGTATGTAAGTCAGATACTTACTTATACATACTCTGTGCCTATAACATGAATGTGTACTTGCCTTGCTATTAGTGCACTCCTCTAGTTATCAGAAGCAAATGTCATCATCTAGCCTGCTTAACAACACGCTCTCTTCTGCGTAGTATCTAGTGGAAAGCACAACCCATCAGTAGTACTCTCTTCTAAGAATAAAACAAGTCAGTATGATATAATGTGGGTTCAATTAGCACTTAGCAGGTCACAAGTAACTTTTAAAAATCCTTTGTCTAAGTTGTAAAGTGGCAAGACCTACAATAATTATGGCATCCGAGTGCTGTGATGCTTATACTTTGCCAACAGGAAGAAAACTTGCTCTCTGAAGGCCTATGTTTTGCTTAGGGAGCTGGAAAACAGAATGACACTGTGTTGGGGCTACTTTCTTCCTGCAGTCCCTTATCCTAAGTGTGCTCTTCACTGAGTATATTTGAAATCAATCATCCAAGATTATCATTAGATTTTCAGATGCTTTTATATTAGGTATGGAAGCAAAGAAAGGTTAGAAAGATGGCGCCACCATCGTGGAAATGGATATATGGTAAATATTGTAAAAGCAATGCTATGAAATCTCACACATACCATACCACCAAAGCAAACAGTATAAATTATATATATATATATATATATATATATATATATATATATATATATAAAAACTATATGTATAATATATAATATATTATATATATATTCTGTTTTAAGTTATAACAGCTTGGACAAATGCACAAGAGACATCTTTGAGAGGTTACATTTACTTGTCAATGGGAGAGTACTTGTCCAGCACGTGCCAAGCAAGGGGTTCAATTCCCTAGCACCACAGTAGGAAAACGTTCTCAGAAATATAAACTATTTACTTGCAAATACAGAAATTACCTATAGAACCAACAAAGCATATACAGCACAGTGTGACTGCTAAGCAAGGATGCTATACAAGTCCACAGCATCCTGGGTTTGATGCACTACACCTTGCTGAAATGATGGAACTTGATATGGAAAGCACTTTAGATTTGGAAACATCTATTGTGCCCAGCTGTCCAAAGCCAGGTGCAAGAGGATTCACTGGTTTTGTAGCCTGTTTAGTGCTCATTTCTTGAAGAGTCTCCCAAAGCTGCTAAAGGTGAATGGAAATATGACAAGAGAAGTATTACTCAGATTCAATGCTCCATGTGTCCTGGGTATCTCTATGATCTGTGCAAGACATTTGGTGTAAATAAGCCTGCAGAGTGTACAATGTGTTTTCCAGGAGACCTTTACAGAACAGCTTGCAGACAAGAGGTGCTAGCCTTGGTTTCACAGCCAGTAAAACTCCATCCAAGAGACTGCTGGCACGTTCCCACCTCTTGTTTTGTGTTGGATTAAGGACAACTCCACAAACCAAATTCCAAGGGTCAGTACCTGGAGTCAGTTATCGTGAGCTATTACACGCTGTGAATAGTAAGTAGAAACTCAGACATTTCGATCCTCATTTAGGAGAAAGAGAGGGGCGGCTTCCCCCAATAGTATAAAAAGCACTCAGAGTAGACTTAGCAGGGAGGCAGTCTCCAGTTCTCCGTAGTAAATTAAATGGCTGAAGCCCGTGCTTCTTCCAGTGAGAAAGAAACATGCCTCACTGTAACAGTATGCGGGAATCACTGAAGCTCATTTTTAAGCCTTTCCTGCCTTTAAAAAAAAAAAAGCAGCCTGCTCCATTTAAGAAAAGGAAAAAAAGTTCAGGAAATGAAATGCAAATAGGCACAGAATAGGATCATACAACCTAAAACCTCTATCCATCCTTTTAATTCTTCTTTCCAGGCGGTATCACTGCTCTTAACACTGTTAGCTTCTATAAAAATGAGATTATACCGGTTCTTGGGATCGACCTCAACCCTTTCAAAGACCTCACAGCTACCAGGAATATGTTCAGGAGACGCAGCAGAAGGTGAGGTGGTTAGCTCGGTGCCACCTCTTGCTAGACAAATGTTAGTTAAATCATTTAATGCAATTACATATTCTAAGCCCGCTGGAAGGCACGCAGCAAAGAAAAAAGGTAAAGAAGGGCAGGGAATGAGAAGCTTCTGGATTATTTCAAAGGTAGCTACCGCACCGGGGCTGTCTGAAACTGCCTATGATCAGCTTCAAAACAGGTCCGTGGGGTTTATCTTTAAGTTGATGCTCTGCTGGAGTGCAGAGGATTCAGGGGAAAAAAAAAGGGGGGGGGGGGTTTCTGAGAGTACGAGAAGCAGAGATTTCCATGCTGCTTAGTGGTGCCCGCGCTTCCTAGCTAGAGTAAGCACCCGGGAGCAGAGAGGATACGCTGGGAGTGCAGCTTAGGGCCAACTGCTTACCCGGGTGGGCACTGCAGGCACAGTTAAACCCGGGGGATGCACACAGCTCCCCAGAGCTCCTGCACCCACGCCACCTCTGTGAAGCGAAGCCAGTGTTGGCTCATACCCAGGGCTGGGGTCGCCCGAGGGATACCAGGCTCGGCACAAAGCTAAGTGACCAGCTAGGATGCTCCCTGAAGGGGAAAAAAAAAGTGCAGTCTATTGGAGCCCACTCGTCTGCCTCTTTCCCTGTGTACTCTCGAACCTCACCGTGGGCGCCCACCCAGGGACGAGCTCTCCCAAGAAAGAAAGTGGAGAGGACCTAAGCGAGCGAGGCTGTAATGAAGAGGATGTCCAGTCTGCAGCAATTGGGGAGGGTTTGGAAAACCAAGCAGGGGCTGAGACTCAAGGGTAGGGGCTCGGGTCAAAACAACCTGTAGGATTGCGGCAGATAGCAAACTTGGGTGGGAAGGCAGTGGTCCCCTGGAGCTCCTCCACCCGGTTCCCACCCGGTCGGGCTCCGTGCGCGGGAAGGGGCAAGCACAACTTGGGAAGCCCACGCCGAAGGAGCGGGTCCCGCTCCACCTCCGTCCGCTCTTCTGCGCACGGCCGTCCACCCAGCGCTTACCTCGGGCAGCCGCTGCCCCCGCCGCCCAGAAGCAGAGTCCCAGCCACGGCAGCCACCGGCGCGCCCCGCCGCCGCCGCCCGAAGATGCTGTCCCCATGCTCCAAGCTCCGCGCTGGGCACGCTCCTCTTCCACGCCCCGGGAGTCCGCGAGAAACGATGGCAGGGGGCCAACACCAATAGGTCCTCGGGGGCGGGGATGGGGGGGGTCTGTGGCGAGTCTCTCTTCTCCACGGCCGCTCCCTACGGCAGCGGAGCGGAGACACGGAATGGGCCGCGGGACGGAGCGCACGTCGCCATCGCCTCCTGCAGCGCCTCCCGTCGTCCCCGCCGCGCTGCCCGCAGCCCCAGCTCCGCTCCGGGTCCCGGACTACCAAGCTCAGCCCGGAGACCGCATCGCTAATGAGCCCAGAGGCCGCCCCTGCTCCTCCCCTCGGAGCGGCGGCCAATGAGCAGCGCGGGGCGGGGCGGAGGGCGGGGCCGGGCGCTGGCGGCGCAGGTGAGCCCGCAGCCTCCGCACGTGCGGGCGCCGCCTCCCCGCCGCAGAGGCCCCGCGCGTGCGGGAAGGCAGCGCGCCCGAGCCCAGCGGCCCGAGGCGAGGACGCGCGTCCGCAAGCAGCGCGCAGCAGCCCGGCCTCCCGGAGGCGAGCGCCCAGCGGCAGGATATGGGCATCTTGCTTGCTGAGTGAGACTGCGGCTTCCAGAAAACCACGGTTTCGCTCAACTTTGAGTCTTCACTCTCCTGCTTCCACTGTTTACCAGAAGTCGTGGGGTGGGGTGGGGGGGAATCCGAAAGAGGGATAAAACAACAAGAAAAATAACATCGTAAACCATTACTGCAACTGTGCAAATGAGCAAATTAAAAAAGTGGGGAATCGAGGGTGCTTGAAGATGTATGGGATGAAGTTTTGCTTTTTTTTTTTTCGAAAACAGAAACTCCTTAGTACCCTTTTTCTGTTATACTTGTCACTCCGGAATTTCCAAAATTCTCAAAAGTTATCTCACTGCTGCTCACTTGTATTTTAGTTCATTTCAATCCAGGTCCTGGAAATTGCCTTTCTAATAAATAAAGGGGAAAGTAAAAAAATACATGCTCAAAGTCTTCAAAGGAAAAGCAAGCCAGTCCTTCAAGATTTTGGAGCCAACTACCCCCATTCCCAAAACAGTTAGTTGGCTTCCTGTCCAGAGCTCCACTGTCAAACCATGGCTTTCTGTCTGCAGCTTCAAAATGCCCCCAGGACTCTGCTGGTGAGAAATCTGGGTCCTTACTTCCTGAGTTGCCTCTACAGAGAAAGGAGGCTTGCCTTGAAAGACATTAAAAGACACTGTTCCTCAGTGACTACCAAACTCAGTATTAATACATGCACTAAAAAACAAAAACACCTTATCTTGCCAAAGTGCTACCTGCTCCCAAACACCTCCCTGTGGAGGATAAACAGTTTAAGATGGGACGATTGTTGTGGATGAGGTAATTGCACTAACACACTTCCTCCTAAAGAAAAAGGGGTGATAGAGGGAAAGACTGATTACCTGATAAGCACATAGACCATCCCTCTCTGAGGACGCCAGGCTTGTGAATGTCAGGAAAGGAGCCGATTTTTCCTACAGAGCTCTTGCAGCTCAATAACAGGTTTGGGTCTTGGTCAAGAAAACCAAGCTCCAGGGAATAGACACTTCAAAGCAAAGACTGATGTGGCAAGGGACTTGCCTGGAAAGCTCTTTAGAGTCTTGGTAAATGAAGGATTTGTCCTTTTCTTTCGAGAAGGTGAATTGAGAATTAATCTACCAAATATGCTTCACTGTATCACAGAAACTTCTCATTCATCTCCTGCCTTTCTATATTCCTCCAGACTGTGTAGCAGCCTTGTTACAAATGAGTATTCATGTTTTAAAAAAAAAAAATAAGAAAAAAGGAAAATTATATTTCCAAGATTCTTTGACCATAGTTAATTCTCACTATTGTCCCCAAAGGAAAATAAAATCAGTTTATTTTGGGAAAGAGTCTGAGAACTAGATAAGTTAATTTTACATTAGTAATTCCAACAAAAAATGATGAATGAAAGAGAAGGAAGACAAATTACCTTTGAACAAAATCTATTCTCAAGGAGCAGGTCTTCATTCATGTTTTTAAAGAAGACTCTACAAGGCAAATATATTATCACTATTAGAATGTAAAGACAGTGAAGTTGACTTTAGAAGTAAATTGCCCAAGGCCAGTATAAGTAAGTGGTTGAACATCAAGAACAAAATCCATGTTGTGTAATTCTAAACTCACAATGCAAGCCATAGGCTTGTCTTGTCGGCGAAGATTATTTAGTTATTGGCTCAACAGAACTTGCACCTTCAGTGTTCCCTGAGTATTATTATATACCTTATATATACACCACATATTGATTATGCTGTGCATGAGGACTTCCTTACATTAATCTAGCTATTTTAAAACATGTACAACTGTTCCATTTGTATAAATAACCACATCTATTTGGACAAAACAGTTGAGTATTAGTTCCTCTGTTCTAGCAGCAACAGCATAGGCCGTGAGAACTGGGGCTGGTGAGATGGATCATGGGTAAAAATGCTTGTAGCATAAGCTTGTCCATTTGAGCTTAATCCAGGGACGCAATATTGGAAGGAGAGCACCTATTCTCAAAAGGTGTTCTCTGACATCTACAAGCATGCCTTAAACACCATTGCACCTGTGCCTGCACACACTGCCACCATCAACACACAGACTAGAAGAGGGAGGAGGAAGAAGACATCTAGCCTGAGAATCCAAAGACAAAGGACTCAGCTCCACACTGCCAAGAGCTAGCTGGCTTAAGGCAAATCCGCCCTTCATATTTCCTCAACTGCAAACTGACGGTGTTTGACTAAGTTTTAAAGCAATGCATTTAAAAATCATCAAGTTTTAACTCTGGCATATCATAGTTTTGAACACAAGTTAATCAACTACATTGGAAATTAAGCTACAATCTTCCGGAATTGAAATGATTGTTTAACAAGCACAGTGTGTTCCAGAGGGATTGTTTTGGATGATAGCTAAACTGTAATATTAAGAATAATTCGGCATGTCTTAGTACTATTAGGCTGCTGTAACAAAGTACTGAAGAGTGATTAGCTTCTAGATAATACAGACTTATTTCTCACAGCTGTTCAAAGTTAAAGTGCTGGCAGATTCATTATGTACCGTGGACCCATTTCCTGATGGTGCCCTGTCACCTGTTACCATCTCACAGTGGATAGATGAAGCTAAGGCCTTTTGTATGAGGGCGTTGATCCCATTCATGAGGATTTTAACTTCATCACCTCCCAAAGCCCTGCCTCCCAACACCAACACCTTCATAATTAGACGTCAGCATATGAAATCTACATCAGACCACTGCTAATATCAATTCAAGGAAGAGAGTTGAAGTGTTTTATTTTTTAGTTTTTGCTATTTGAATTGATGATTAATTTTCTAATACTTCATCCACGAAGTAAACAGGTATGAAGTTTTGACTTCCACTGCACTTGGATCATGTCTAGTCTCAAAAAGTAAATAAAAGTTTGAGGTAACTCACATTTGCAGTGAAATGAGGAAGGAAAGGATTTATTTGTCTTAGAGGTAATGAGTATAATGGATGTTAGAGTTAATCTTTCTAGGGGCTTAAAATACGGTTCCTCTCTTAGGCATGGGTCAAGGACCAGATATCTCCCTACTTTTGTGATACAATACTGCAGGTTCTTCTCATTTGAATCTGTCCACTATCTCTGAAGATCCAACTCATATCTATTTGTAGCTCTGCAACTGCTGGATGTTTGTGATAAAAGCCATTGTCTCTATTAATCATACAATTATGCTAATAAGTGTGGGAAGACTAAAAATCAACAGGACTAAAGGGCAACAGCTGGCAACTTCAATCGGTGAACTTGGCAGTACAATTAGATGAGATATTTTACAAGTCACATTTCCTCTGCGAATGCTGCACACCACTCATTTCCCAGGACAGTCTTGTTCAATCAGGGCAGCACATTTCAAAAATGCTTGCAGCTTACTGTGAGCATGCTGCCATTTATTCAGTACTGTGTGCTCGCAGCCCGACACCTGATTCATAAACATGCTGGAATGCAGAAGAGAGAAACGGGTGTGAAAAACTGTGAGCAGTTCACATGGGATGTTCTGTCTGTGTACAATAATCCAGGTTAACAACCTTCCCTGTAAAAGACAATATGGGGTCGTTTGTTAAGTAAACTCTCTCTTACAGAGACAAAATTAGAGAAGTCCATTTTAGAGATTGGGCTACGAAGCAGCAATAAAGTGTGAAAATCCAATGCATTTGTTTAAAAAGGGCAGAAGGGCACCAAGATAAGACTGCAAATGAACAGTTTTCTTTTTTTTTTTTCCTGACACTACAAGTGTGCCTTCCTGCTTGTACCCTGGGAATCCTCCCAGAACACCAGCCTCCCAGAGATTCAGCTCCAGCCACTGACACAGACAAATGAAAAGAACTTAAAAATAATAACGAAAACACAAGTCTTTGGCAGTAAAATGAATGTGTTAGTGCTTTCAAAATAATAAACTTTGATGAGAAGAGACAATATGTGTTAGCCCATAAAAAGATGCAGCCTGTGATGTCAGAGGAACAGTGATATGACTTTGGCCTTTAGTATCAGAAATGAAACAATTTGCACATCTCATACTTTGGTGGCCCTTGTGGCAGCTGAGGAGGAACAGCCTGATGTCATTCCTTACTGGAAGGAAAATGAGAAGGATTCTTACTGTTGAATGGAAGTTTGCAAAGATGTTTGAGGTATATGCTTTTGACAGGCTCTTACTCCTTAGTTCTATCTCTTTCTACTCCTTCTCCATTTCACCTTGGTACGTTATCAATTCATTCACTTACTCTTTCATCAGTCTCTTGTGATCTGTTCCATAAGCACGGTGCCTCCTGGTGCACGGTCGGAAGGAGAGATAAATAATAAAAGTTATCAACTATTATAATTTTAATTAATAATTCTAAGATGATTAAACAGGACATGAAGAGCTAAATATTATATGGCTTCATGAATCCTCCATTCTCCACACAGTTATCTCCAGGTATAAGGATGAAGGTCTAGAGAGATGATGGCCCTACAGATTTTGCTCTGAAACAGTTGATCAGTGTCACATTCCAAAATTCCCATCCCTTCATTAATAGCATTCAATCCAAGGATCATTACCTGAAGCCACCCAAGCAAAACAAGCTGTTGGAGAAAAGGCAAGGTTAGACGTCCAATTTGCAGTACATGAACATGAAGAAGCCCAGTGAGTGTATCTTTACAGTAAAGCAGTCTTTCTTACTCTAGACCAAGGGTTGAAGAATTCATGTGTACCAGAGAGGATTTGATTCTAAATTTGAAGAAACCGCAGAATGAATGGCTTAAGATGAAAAAAGCTTATCGAGAACATTATAGATAGATAGATAGATAGATAGATAGATAGGCAGATACATAGATAGATGATAGATGGATACATAGATAGGTAGGTAAGTATATTTGAACTTTGAAATAAAATTCAGTAAATGATGTAGTCCACATAGATTTAGGAAGCAGACTGTACATTATCAGAGTTTAACATGCTTTTCTCATTATGTGTACTTATGAAAATGCTATCTGGAAAATACCAAGAGAAGAACAGAATGGGTTCCCTGGAATATAAAGTAAAAGGTACAGATGATATACATTTCTTCCCACTTACAATGTTTTCCATACATATCTCTTTTCATACACACCCCTTTCCATTCGGTTAAGTTTTTCTTTTCCCTTTTCTCTTCTCTTCAGTTGATTTCAAGTCTAAATTAAGATATCATCAGATACTCTCCTAGACTCAGAGAAAGATGGCATCCTTCACAGACCGCTTAAAGTGGTACTTAATACCTGTTAGATGATTAATAATTCAAGATATGCAAATAGAAGATATGAATATAACAAACAGAATCTTTTTCCAGTTTTTAAATAAAGCTTTTACTTTTCTGGCCTCTAACCTATACCTGTTCCTTTTTCTTCATAGATATAGTGGAAAAAATTTAATTTGCTATGTCTTCAGGCTCAGGCAATAGATTTAAAAAGCATTCATTAGTAAATAGCTGGCACACATTTTGAAAGAGGAAAGATCTACTTTACATGTTAAGTAGCATTTTACTGAAAATAAAAATTAAGAGACTTTCATTTGCAATTTAATTCAACCACATATTCTGCTCATCTTGTCAGGTATAAGGATTACTTCATCCCACTTCAGAGACAGGTAGTCTGGCTCCAGAGTAGAGATGATAGGGATTAGTGCATGGCTGTGATCATTAGTATTTGGAGAGAAGATAATTCACACAGAAAGCAACAATGAAATTCCTCTGAGTATCATGGACTTAAACTAATGGTAATATATCCTGTAGTAAGAAGGGAAAACTCTTATTTTACACATGCACATATATATCCGCTGGGTAGATGTATCACTTATTTTATATAAATGAAAAAAGTCATAAATACAGACAGAGATATGTGTGCTCATAACTGGTGTGTGTGTGTAAACCAAGAGAACCGAAATATTTGAATGCATCCTTTAAAACTCTTAAGCATAAAGATCTGACTTCTGAGCAATATGGAGAGTTCTACTCAAACATGGGGAAATGAGAGCAAACACCTAGGAAAGGAACATTTGTAATCTGACTCAAAACCAAGATGACTAGTTCTGTGAATCATGGAGAAAACAACATCTAAGTAGTTGATAATCCAAAGGCTTTCTGGACTCTGTCCAGTAGAAGATGAGAATCAGAATCATACAATGCCACAAGGAATAACTGAGCCTGTACCAGATAGCAAATCATAGCCAGTTAAGAGTGCAGCCTTTGACTGCTAGTCAGGGAAGCAGAAATCAAAGGTTACCACTTCCTCTCTGGAAGGTAAAACTAACCACACACTGCTTTAAGCTCCAAGTATAATTTCTTGCAGCAATATGACAGCATGGTAGTCCATAAAGACCCATAAAAGGCCTAGTTTTATACTCAGAGACTTAGTTTTATACTGAAGAAACTGCTAATCTTCGCACAGAGACGATTAGTCACATGAGGATGGAGATAATAGAGGTGAGGGCATAGAAAGGGAGCTCCAAACTTCAAAATAACCATACTAATCAATATCTTAGGACACCTCAACATGACACTTGACAATAGATCAAAATAAAATCAGCATTTGAATGTCCATTCACACCATAGGGAAAAACTTGGAATACTCTAAATATAAGAAACTAAATTCATTAAAGGATGAATAAACTGAAGCTAAATAAACTGAAATAAAAGTATTAACATTACAAGTTAATATTTTAGAAGAACATTTAATAATATTTAGAGGAACATTTAATCGTTTAATCCAGTAGCGTGGCTGCTCTAGCAAAGGATCACATTGAAAGGCCTTTGTGATAGCTAGAAAGAAATCATATCCAGAGGACTGTATGAAGGGATCCCATTCAGAGGCCTGTGTGATCTGGGTGGAATGCAGAAAGAATGTTAATCATGTTACTCCTGTCCTCTGTTCTAATGCTAGTGAAAGGGATTTCTGTGGTTAAGGAAACTTAGTACACTGTTTTAATCCCAACTCAGAAGAAAGTGGTGGCAACTGCGTTTAATCCAAATACAGGAGGAAGTGCTTAGAGAGGGGAAGCCAGGAGTAGAAGCAGAGTGTGGAAGCATAACTCAGAAGAGAAACGCAGGGAGTAGAAGCAGAGATAGGAAGTAGAATTCAGAGAGAAGAGAGACAGGAAGAGAGCTCAGAGGGTTCAAAGAAGCAGGAAAGTTGAAGCAAAGTGGAAGCAGACAAGAGCAAAGCCAGTCCAGAATAAGCTCAGACTTAGAAGCAGTCAGTTTAGGATTTACAGTTCAGACTTCACAATACAGATCAGAGTGAAAAGAGGTAGTTCAGAAGGTAGCTAGTCAGAGTGAACCCTGTCAGCAGTAAGTCTGTGAGGCTGAAACATCATAGGTTCATAGACTGTATGGAGGCTGAAACCTTCTAGATCTAGGTTTAAGATTATTAGATTGATGGAAACAGAAGCCTTCTAGGTCTAAGTTTAAGATTAGATTGTATGGAGGATGAAATCTTCTAGGACTGGGGATTGAATTAGAAAGAATAAACTGACCTCTGCCATGAACCCATCAAATAATTAATAAATCAATGCACACATCTACGTTTACAATTAGGAAGAATGTAGAAATCTAGAGAATGAATAATGTGATCATTAAAACAAACAGCACAAGGCTCAAAACTGACAAAAATGAAGAGAGAAATAGTTAATACTGATCAAGACATTAGAATATGGAAAAACATAAGGGCAATTTTAAATAATTAAGAGAACTAAGAGACGTTGAGAATACATTATTAAAATATCCCGAAACACATAGAGAAATAAATTTTAAGGTGTAGAAGTGGGAAAATATCTAATATCAAAGCTGAGATATTTGTACTCCTTAAAGTGTGCACAGGAGCTGGGCGGTGGTGGCACACACCTTTAATCCCAGCACTTGGGAGGCAGAGGCAGGCAGATCTCTGTGAGTTCAAGGCCAACCTGGTGTACAGAGTGAGTTTCAGGACGGCCAGAGTTACAACAGAGAAACCCTGCCTTGAACCCTCCCGCCTCAAAACAAATTACTAGATAGAGTAATTTCTAGATACAGTCAGACACAGTACTTACAAAAGAATCACATATTGGCACATCAGAGTAATGTGACAATATAGAGGATTAATAATTTTAAAGTTCTTTACAAAATACATCTTGCCTTGAAAATAAGAGATGACAACAGATTCTTTTCATCGTCCTTACATAGATGTCTAAAGCCTAGAGAGTGATGTCATTAGAATACTCATATGAAACAACTACCAATAAAAAATGTATCCAACTAAACCGAAGGGGAATATGTTAAAATACTTTTCCCCCATAAAAGGTTAAAATTCTTCACCAGATGTAACTAAACATTACATTAACAATAATTAGTAGCTTACATCAAATTATGAAAAAAAACAACTCCAACTGTGCACTATAAAACTCAGAAATGTCACAGGTCAAGTTTCAAGATCTAAAAATATAATAGTTAAAATTATGAATTGATTTAATGGCAAGATTTACCATGGACAGGTAAAGTGATGTGAATAATAGATCCTAAGAAATAGGCAGAATGAATACAGGAGAAGAAAAAAAACAGAAAGAGAGATAAAGATAGAAAGAGAAGAATAAAATATAACCATTACATTTTGAGAGGTACAAATTTAGAATTTTAATATAAGTGAAAATTAGAGATTATATGTGTCATTGTTTAAGAGATGATGATCGAAATGTTTCCATAATCAACAGAACTCATTGTGGACATTCAAAAACTACTGTAAACATGAAGGGAATAAAAAGGAAAACACATCTAAGACATCAAGTGAGACTGTTGAGTAAGAAAGTGAGCAGCAAAAAATATTTTTAAGGAAGTGGAAAAAGCATAGGAATAGCAAAAGTAAATGTGCTGCTAACATCTCAACTAAATGATTAGAGTATGGGACACTGGAAGAGCATGATCCAAAGAGGATGACGTGCCAAGTGGTACTGCCTTCAGCATAAGGCAGACAGAGAGCCCCACTCTGACAAGAGAGAAGTGATGGGCAAAACTCCAAACTAGTGAACACCATAGCGAGTGGTTAAGGCAGACAAATGGTATTGTACAATAGGACAGATAAAACAGAGAACAAAAACAATTTAAAATGGATATATTTAGTGTTTACTAATATGAACGTTGATTCTGCACAACAATGAGAATCATATGTCCCGCAGATATGTACGTGAAGTTTAAAAAGTACCTAATGTAACCCTTGGTGTGAAAATAGACCCTTGCCTTCGTCATGGAGAAGGACACAATGAATAAAGGAAGGCAGTGGGAAACGTTTTGATTTGAGTCATGACTTTCTACGTCTGTTCAAATTGTGAGAAAATACTCTGCTGTGCATTGTTGGTTTGTGTTCACTGCTTAAATTATTATTGGTAAATGGATCTTTTAGAAGCTATGTAAAAATATCATCAAATAATGTTCAGATGGAAAAAATTTGGCAATTCATACAATAAAAAACTCGCTCTTTTTGAATGACAATAAGCTTTTGCACATTTATAAAAAAGTGAGCTGATTTTACAAAACTATTTTTTAAAAATTATCAAAGCACTCAAGAAAATAGACACATGAAAAGTGACTGAATTAATTGATTAAATAGTATTCCATAGTTATAGCTGGGAATAGCAATTACACTAAAATGTTGTACTATCTTTTAGTGATAATACAATACAATTCAACAATAAAGGTAATATGAGAAAATGGTAGCCCTCATATTTATTGATGGGAGTGTGCTACTACAAACTTGTACAAAAGTTTTGGTCATATATATATATATATATATATATATATATATATATATATATATATATAATACTGTCTCAGCACCTTGATAAATTTATATTATAAGCCTAAAATAAGTACATCAATATAAACTGTATAAGATTTTCATTGAAGTTTTATGTTATTCTTGTTTTGTATTGTTTTTGTTTTCTTGAGACAGGGTCACATTATGTAGTGCTGGATGTCCTAGAACTCAATATATATACCTGGCTGGCTTTGAACTCACAGGAATTTGCCTGCCTCTGCCTCCTGAGTTCTGGGATTAAAGGTGAGAGCCATCATGCCTGACTAGATATTCACTGTTTTTAAGACTAAATTAAAATGATACAAAAATCAAATCTTTTTATATCTCATATTTTATTTATCTGAGGAAATTAAAATAAGTTGTACTTCACTCATACTGTGGATTATTATATAACTGTTAAAAAGCATTTATCATACTATGGAGTAGTCTCCTTTTAATAAAACCAAAATACACACAAAAACATAGAAAGAATAGAAAGATGGGCAAAAGTTTCAATGGGACAAGATTAACAGCTGTATTTATATTATTCTTTCAGAAAAAAAAAATGAATGTGTTTGTTTTAAATTCTGTTTCACCAAAATCCTAAGAAAAAATTTTAACGATAAAAATCAAGAAAATTTAAATACTTAGATGTATACCATATATCCAAGCCCTACATGAATAGAGAAATGAAACTTTAACTGAAGTAAATAGATCAAACATAGACATACATATGTGATCATGTGCTAGCATGTGTTAGTCCAGACTACTATAACAAAATATCATTTTACATAGTTTATAAGCAATCAAAATTTATCTCTTACAGTTCTGGAGACTGAGGAGACCAAGGTCAGGGCATTGATCTCAGAAGATCAGTGTGAGTTGAAGATCCTATTCTTATTTGATACAAATAGTACCTCTCTCTATGTTCTCACGTGGTAGAAGAAGGAGCAAATTATCTCAGGACTCCTAACAAAATTGGAAATCCCATTCACGGAGAGCTTCAACATCACATCATTCAGTACTAATTGTCTCCCTAAGACGCATCTCTTCATCCTTTCAGATGACAGAGAATGGATTGCAGCATATGGAGAGGTGAGCCAGGGATACAGCATTTAGTCCATTACATCAACAGTTGAATTTTTAGAATGCAAAATAGGTTAATACTTAAAAACTAATAAAACCAATTCTGTGTGTAGTGTCTTTTAGCTCCTGCACTGTAACATAAGAGAACACCATCAGACTTGAAACGTTTCCTTGCAAAGAGGAAAAGGCACCCTCACAATCTGTTCTGGCTATCTTGCCTTATTTGACAGTATCATTCCCTGTTGAAGGCTTCATCTGTGCTTTTCTATTATGATTAGGCTAAGCTGTCATATGATATTTGGTCACAGTCCCATCTTTTGATAGTCAAAACCCTAAGATATTTCATTTACAGAAAAAAGAGGATACAGACAGACCATCACCCTGCATCAATTGACCTAGTAGCTCTGGATACTGAAGTCAACTACTGAGGGATTCTGCTCTCTTTCTTCTGTCTTTGAGAAAAATCTTGATCCATACAGTATCAGTAAGAGTTATGTTTCTCTTAAAACACAAACCATGACCTCTATTGACATTCTAGGACCACTGCTTCTCATAGGAGAATATCCCAACCCTTGATGTAAAAACAGGTGCTACTTGGTCGATGAAAATAAAACAGTTTAATAGCTACAATCTAGAAGTCATCTCAAGAGTAAAAAAAATATTTTGGCAACACTTTGCATTTATTTATGACTAAAAATTACTCTACTATAAAAAGTAGGACATTCTTATGATTGACAGTTATTCCAAACTCAGATTCAAAGCCATATAGAGAAATGCACATCATTCTCATTAGAACTGTGAATGGGCTAGAATGCAATCACTAATTATTTAACAAGATTCTGGATGAGTCAGCCAGTATAATACATTGTTTAGGAAATTATACTTAGCAAAAATGAGACCAGTGAATAAATATAAGTTATGCATGTATGATTTTTGTACCCAGAAAACTCCAGAAATTTCTGAGACATGGTGGCTCATGTCTGTAATTACAGCATTTGGGAGACTGAAGCAGAAAATCAGCCACAAGTTTGAGGCCAGCCTGGGCTTCATAGTGAATTTCAGACTAGTTTTGATTGCAGAGTGAAACTCTGTCAAGGAAAGAAGGAAGGAAGGGAGGGAGGAAGGAAGGAAGGAAGGGAGGGAGGGAGGGAGGGAGGAAGGAAGGAAGGAAGGGAGGGAGGGAGGGAGGGAGGAAGGGAGGAAGGTAGGCAGGTAAAGAAAGAGAAGGAAAGAACATAGAAAGGATAGAAAAATCACCTCTAAAGATCCTAAAATATAATCTGAAGACTTTTTTTTTGGTAGCAATGGAAGAAAAAACTTAGGAAAGCTGTATAGAATGTCACCGTGTGTGTGTGTGTGTGTGTGTATGTGTGTGTGTATGTGTGTATTTCTGTGTGTGTATGTGTATATGTGTATATATGTGTATGTGTATGTGTGTATATGTGTGTGTGTATGTGTGTATATGTCGTGTGTGTATGTGTGTGTGTGTGTGCATGCACGTGTATGTGCAAGCACGCGCATGGACAAGCATGTGTGATGCCAAAGGTCTTTAGAATTAAGGAGAAAATTAAGAGGCAAAAAAAAAAAAAAAAAAAAAAAAAAACTTGAGAAAGACCTGAGACCAGAAGAGCAAGCTTACCCTGAAGCTGCAAATGTCCTAGAGAATTTAATGAAGTCCATAATGTACAGGCTGGTGATTTACTGCTTCCTCTGTATAGCTGGACAAATATGGGAATCTTCTAGATGAAAGGAATTTGAAATTTTATGTGTATGCTTACCTGAAACTTGGAAAATAGATAAAACATCAGAGCCAATTAGATAACTCAGTGGGTAAAAGTTGCTGCCATCCTCCATGTCTGGGGACCTGAGTTTCATCCCCTGGTTCCACACAGTGGGATCCGAGAATAGACTCTCACAGGTTGTCAGCTGCCATACATGTGTTCACCCTTGCATGACATGTACATATACACACAAATATGAAAATAAATAGATAGATGGTAGATATATAGATAGAAGAATGAAATGAAATGAATAAAATTATGAACTAGGTATTTCTGAAGAGTCATGTGGTAGAGATTGTTCTGGATTAGTCTTGGATTTAGATTTTTAAAGGAGTTTCCAAAAGGTCAGCAATATGGCAAGTGGGCAAAGACACTGGCCACTAAGCCTGACCACTTAAGTTCTTTTGATCCCTGAGTCCTACATGTAGAAGGAGAGAACTGACTCCGGAAAGTTGTCCTCTAGTCTCCACACATGCTGGTGGCACACATGCAACATACGTAAACACACAACACACACACACACACACACACACACACACACACACACACACACACACACACTAAATAAATAAATTAATTAATTAAATCTAATTTTTTTAGGAATTTTAAAGTAATCTCCTTTGAATATAGATTTTGGAGGTCTAACTTATATTACCTGTATAGTTATAGAAAAATCAAAATTGTGGAATAACCTTGTATTCAATATACAGAGTCCTAGGATCATGGCAGGAGTAATGTGTTCTGTATTGAGGGCTGACACTTGCACTGGGAGATTTTTCACATAAAACAGGACACAAGTTACAACCTAGTATGGCAAATGTCAAGAAATAAGCTGTAATAAGTAATCAATAGATCACCAAACTAAATAATGTCAGAAATAAGAGCTTTAGATGGCCAGCTCCTGTTAAGGAGTTTAAATAAACCTTTCAGGTGTGGTTTGTGTACACAGTGAGACTCTGTTGGAGAGAAATGAATTTTTTTGTGAGTGGCTATTCATTGGAAACAGCTTCTGGATTCGGGATGGGTGCTTGTTTCTACTTCTAAATGCTGGGACCCATCTGTCTTAGACCTGTGCAGTCCCAATGCATGCTGCCACAGTCTCTGTGAGTTCATATGTTCATCAGTTCTTTTGTGTCTAGAAAACACTCTTTCCTTAGTGTCCTCAACCCCATCTAGCTCTTACAATCTTTTCTACTTCTTCTCCTTCCCTGAGGGCAGGGATTGGATGGATCTTATTTAGGGCTGAATGTTCCAAGGTTTCTCACTGTCTGCACATCGTCCGGTTGTGGGTCTCTGTATTTGTTGTTGTTATTTATTTATTTATTTATTTATGATCTGATGATATCTGAGGAAGGCACTGATTTATGAGTATAGCAGAATATCACCAGGGATTGTTTTATTGTTATAGTCCTTTAGCAGAAAAGTAGTAGTATTTGGTTTTCTCCTAGGTCTATAAACTATCTAATCTCAGGTTCTTGATCACCCATGCAGTGTTGGGCATAGGTTCCATCTTATGATATGGGTCTTAATTCCAATCAGATAGTGGTTAGTTACTCCCCACAACTTTTGTGCTAGTATTGTACCAATACATCCTACAGGCAGGTCACCATTGTAGATTTCAGGGTTTGTAGCTGGGTTGATCTTTACGTTCCTCCTCCAGTAATGTGCAGAGTATCTTCCAGTACCGTGAAACTACTCAATAGGAATGAAGGCTCTATATAGGCACCTGTTCCACTTCCCTATGTTCAATGAGTTTATAGGTGTTGTCTTCTGCAATAGGGCCTTACCATCAGTTTGTAGAGAATAACCAATAGCCTTGGCAATAACCTGAGTTGTTTGGGTGGTTCCATGGGGCATCTTTCATCAACAAGTTGATTAGGTGTAGTGCACTCCAAGAACTGGAGGTTTCATTTGGTAGTAGTAAGAGATGTCTAGTTGGGGATTTGTCTCTCCAGTTCTTTGGTGATTCCAATTTAGATTTCTTTCATGTATATACATATTTTTAAAAGCTTCTATTGTATCCGGCTTCCATTTATCCTATTCTGGTTTGTTTCTATTTTATTTTATTTTTTAAGATACCCATTTGTACCCTAATAAAGAGAAAGAAAAGGTATGGATTTGGGTTGGTGGGGAAATAGGTAGGACCTTGGAGGATTTGGGAGCAGGAAATCCATAATTACAATGTATTGTATGAAAAAAATCTATGTTTAATTAAAGAAAGCAAAAAGAAAGCAGACTGAACCAACCAATGTAAGAGGAAAAGTTATAAATATAAGAGCGAAAGTTCTGTTTTAAATTTTAAGTACCATGCCTATAGTAAAAGGGCAGATAACTTCCATGAGTGCTGGGTGGGGCTGCTCAAGTGAGATACAGAAATATAGAATACTGAATTTCCTTGGCTCAAGGATGGATAACCTCCTGGAATGTTGGGTGAGGAATGCTTAGATTGCATATGGTTAATCTACTGCACTGGATGTGCTCCAAATGCACTGAATATACTTAGTTACTTGTACTTCCCAGCCAGGAAGTCCATCAGGATAGATGCTTGCCGCTGATTGGACCTGGTAGGAAGTACGTAGCCTTATAGGTTCTGCCTTTTTAAGCATCTGTCCCACCTGACTACAGACTTTTCTGTTTGAACCCTGGAGGTGGCAGGACCATTCCATGGAAACCTCAGAATGGTCCCAGTAGAGTTCATCTTCCTGGCCAATATCTAATAAACTTAATTAAAACTTACTTCAAATGTGGCTCAAAATTGTGAAGATGGTCTTATTCTTGACAAGTGGGATTTACACCATAAGGAACATCTAGTAAGCACTGATCCTCCATGGCCATTGTGCCAGCTCCTGCCTCCAAGTTCCTTCCCTGTTTGAGTTTCTATCCTGACTTCCTTTGATGATTAAGAGTGATGTGAAAGTGTAAGCAAAATAAACATCCCCCCCAAAAAATAACAATGTATTCAAATGTATTTACATAAAAATAATTAAAAACCTGGAGTAATTGAATATGTAAGACAAAATATTACATAAACACAAGAACCATATAGACTGTTTCACCCAGGAAGGTGGCACAGCTCCCCTTTACAAGGAGCATGTCCTGCATTCTTCAATGATCTCTGAATACAGGACAAAAATAGTAGAGGGGTTGTCTTGTTTGAACAAGCACACAGGCACTATTCAGAAAATGTGTGTAGGTAACGTGGCTGCCCAAAGCACATGGAAACAGAAGCTCCTGTGGAATACTTTCTGAAAGTGGAATTAAGAAATGAAACAGAATACAATCTGCATCAGGAGCATCTTATCTAGCTTACCTCGGTGGACTGCGAAATGCAAAAAAGCACTTCAGAGAATTCTCCCACTGCTGCAGAAGACAAACTTCTGCCTCTGTGGTCACTGTGTCTGAGAGCCCTGTCTTTAAAAAGTACAGCTTAAAATGAGATGAAATGAGTCATTTCAGAGAACTGAAATGGAGAAGAGATAACAGAAGAAGACAAATCGAGGAGAGTAGAAGGGTAAACGCTACAAAGTCTGTCCTCGCCTGACACTGCTCCTGTACCCCTCCCACAGCTTTATGGGTGAGGATAATAATTTTATCTTCACAAAAACCAACAGAAATCTTGATAGCGTTGTCCCCCCAGTGAAATCCTGAGGCCTTATCAGCTGTTAAGTGGTAAACTTCATAGGAATGGATGGGAAAGCAGACCAAAGGCAAACCCCAGGAAACCGGACTGATGAATAAAGTGAGTACAGGCCTCACCTATACTGGGTAGAGGGCAGATTCCATTAATTCAAGACAAGACATTAGACAAAACAAAACCTGTGGAAAACCCTGGAATCTAGAAGGAGTGTTACTGTTATGTAAACATGTATAGTTTAACTCAGACTCGTGAAACATGAAATCAAACAGAAAATTGTGATCTACAAAAATAAAAATGAGTCAGTGGAGACTGACTGTACTCAGGGCTTTTCACAGCAGAGGAGGCTGTCAGTGAATTGGTGAATTTACCCAGAGAACTAAGGACAAATATTTTTTTTTAAAGTAAAGGATATGTGATAATTTGGCTCTATACAGGAAAAATTGAATTCCAGGGAAGAAAGAAAACTAAAAATTTCTGTGTTAAGAAACTATTCAAAAAATAGCTTTAAAAAAATACTGTCATAGATCAATGAGACAGTGAGTGTCTTGCCAGTAAGTGCTTTACATGTGAATGAATCCAACCCCAGACTCAGACACATACAACTTAAGATAGTCTATAAGACAGCCCTTTAGAAATAAATGGACATGGAAGTTGGATGTGCAGAGCAGCGTATGATTGTTGTGCAAACTAATCAGAAGACATAGAGGTTTGTATACTTATGCAGCATAGGCTTCAGGTCAAAAAATACTGAAAACTGTCTGAGGAGTTGTTAAAAACATAGCCACTTTGATTTGATCATAAGAGCAAAAGTCCTGTTTTAAATTTTAATTACTGTGCCCAAGAGATCTATAGTACAAGGACAGATAACTTCCTACAATGCTGGGTGGGACTGTTCATGTGAGATACAGGAAGACATAATCCTGTAATCCCCATTTGTAGGGACTATGTAGATTCCATATGCATTGCATATGCAATCCAAATGCATTGGATATGCTCCAAATGCACCAGATACACTTAGTTACTTGTAGGTGGGAGATAACCCAGACAGGAAGTACATCAGGATATGTGCTTGCACCTCACTGAACCTGGTGGGATTTATGTAGGCTTATAGGTTCTGCCTTTATAAACATCTGTTCCATGTGGCTTGAGGCCATTTCTTGGGAAACTCAGAGTGTGGAACCTCAGAGTGGGTTCCATCTTCCTGACCAGTATTTAATTAATTTAATTAAAGTTTACTTCAAATTTGGCTTAATTGTGATGATAGTCTTATTCTTGACTATTTACTAGTATGAGGAGAAACAACATTTTTGGTAACTTTAGCAGAAAGGAAGCTGATATTCAATTTATGACATGGCTACAGAGATAATCTCTGCTCTATTACTTTCTAGGGTAAACAAAGCTACATCTTACCTAGATATAAGAATTTATTACTAGTAACCTAACTGAATGGAATCGACGGCCTAGGAATATGAAGCCATTGTGAATCAAGAATCCTCAACTGTTGCAATGAAACAATAGAAATAGCTAAGTCAATAATTTTACTCACTACTGTGAGAAAGGTGTTCAGTGCTCACAATAAAAATACTGATTGGTAGACCCCATTCTATAGGCCGGGTTTGATGCGAAAGGGAGAAGGGAGACATTCAGGGCTTCATGTAACACATTATCAACACAAAATAATGACATTCTTCATGTTAGAGTGTTTTCCTCTATGTGATCAGGTTGTCTAACAGAATCCTCTATCTTGGTCATTTTGGAACCTGACAATATATTGGCAATATATTCTTATTGTTAAGTCATGAAAAATTCCAGTATTAGGAAATTAACATGAAATGCGTGCATAAAATGATTCTGAGGTTCAAAAGAGTTGCACTATTTTTTAAAAAAAATATTTCTCATAATGGCAATTCAAAACATATGCTTACCTTTATGTTAAAAACCATGGGCTATAGTGTCTTCCAACTTGGTAATAAATTCCTAAGAGGACATGGGAGTTCCTTTTATATGATCTCAAAGACAATAATAATTTTTGTGTAAAAGTATTTTACTTTTATATCCATTATATCCATTAATTATATCCATTAGCATGAAACCTAAGTGTGTTTCCATAAAAGCACTTTAGACTGCAATGATGTTATTCATAATTTTAGTACAAGCATGAACTACTTATTTTGTATGTTTGGTCAAGGGTTATCATCTCTCAGCTTGAAGCAATCGGGTTGTTAATGGTTGGATCAGGTTGTCAAAGAATGAACACAATTGTGTATTATTGCACTTAAACTGAGTTACATCCTTCCTTTTATTCCTACATGTCAGTTGATAAAGTTTGGAAAAATAGTTTTAGAAATTTAATCTGCTCGTTTCATTTTATACTTTATTTTATTTTTTGAAGCACAATACAGACGATAGCCCAATCATCTAGGTGTCTTCACAATAACAATGACACAAATAGGACGTGCTCACAAAAGTAAATATAAGGACAGAACTTCAAACGCGGAGAAACAAGTCAGAGCAGAGCCAAGTGGTAAAAATAATTTAAATAAGTTGTATTTATGTGTGAATCTTGTGTAAGAGGATTCCACTTCTGAAAAGTGTGAACTGCACATCAAGATACAAGAGAGGGAAGGGAGGGAAGCACGGCAGCTGTGAAAGTGACCTGCGTATTTCAGGCATTCGGCTAGCATGCTATCTATGTAGACAAAGATCTTTAGGTACTGACAAGTTGAAAGAGACTTCAGAAGCAAAATAGAATATTATTTGTGGTGTAGATGAAACATAGTTTGAGCAACAGCATAGAAGCAGCACAATTCCACTAACCGTGCATCTTCCAGATAAGCTAACAGTTTTTTAATCTGCTGAACAAATATGACATTCCTCGAGTAGAAGACATCTGCTTGGTGATATTTCTTCTCTCTGAATTTAGTTATTGAATTACCAGCAAGTAATTAAATGATGCAAAGCATTGCAACATATTCAAAGAACTGAACAATCCAACAAAAATGTAAGTCTACTGACTGCCTATCAGACATTCACCCAATGTATCCACAGATGTGTGCATATGCATTGGTATTTCTATATATGTACTGTAGTGTCATGTGTATATACAAGAGAGGGGCAACTCTGCACTTAGGCTGTCTCTTTTCCCTTCTCTTTTTTAAAAAATAGAGGGACAGGTAAGCTTTGTCTCAGTGAAAACTTGAGTTAGGACCTCAAAGTAACTAGGATCATAAATGCCTACTTTAAGTAAAATTGTCACTTAGTACTGCCTTTTTGTATTGGTCCCAAATGATGTGTTTTGTATGTTTCCCTTCATAATCTCGTTATCATGATTCAAATAAGACATGAGGGCAAAGTTCTGACAAAATAATTCATGAGTGAGCATGAGTCTCTGGTGAACAGACACAAATGCTGGTGTAAAGCCTGTCAAAATGATGAACGACCCAAGCAAGGGAAGAGGGGGAAGAGAATGAGAGCTATCATTGGTGAGAAGAGCGGCCTGTGGCTAGTGTCAGGGTTGCTCCTGCAGATGTTCCTAATGATGGGAGGAGAGCTTGGCTGTGTTTGAATTTAGATAACAGCCCTGTGCTCACATCTTGGCTCCAAGTTTCTCCATAGAAAAATGTCTCCACATCTGAACAGTGTTTCGAATGACTGCAACCAGTGAAAACTCTGCTCCTGTTTTTGTATCATGGGGGGGGGGGGTAGAGTAGTGACAGAAGACACTGTGAAAGTCTTCCTTTTCAAACACCAGCCTCATAGCCCTTTCTATGTTCTGAATGATTATTTAAAAGGCAAGGTATTAAACCAAACAAAAAGTGATAGCCAGAAACTTAAGACATCAAACACTTAGCAGCTTCAAGGTTGTATAATTTATTTATTTTTCTTACTGAAAAATACCTAAAAAATATGTACTTTACGAAATGCTATGCTATGGAAATAACTGCCCAATATAGCAATTTACATTCTAGTTGGGATGGAGAAGATACTTTAACAAAAACCATACAAGTTAATCATTGACCTGTGTCTGACAGAATCACAGTATTCTGTGAAGGATGTTAACTAGAACTGGAGGTGGCGATATAGCTTAGTGGGGCATGCAAAGGCCTGGGGATCAAAACTAGTGACAAGATGGAATCCTTGGATTTACCTGTGGAATCATCACTTTAGAGTTAAAGGCATCTTCATTTGGGGCTGTCAAGATGACTCAGAATATAAAGATTCGTCAAACAGGACTCAATAAGTGGAAGAAATGAACTTACTTCTGCAAGTAGTCCTCTGACCTACACACACACACACACACACACACACACACACACACACACACACACACACATACACATACACACTTCATTTTAAAAGTCATCATTTTAGATAAGATTAAGATTTTTTTCCCCAAAAAAGCTTTTTTATCAAAGAGTTATAGTTATACTTATCTGTGGATGTAAAGATAAGTATTTAGAATGGAGTTAGAAAGGGTACTGGTTTATAAAAGTGGCAGTAGTAGGGACCATTACATATAACCACAACTGGCCAAAATGCAGAGAGCAGTTACAGTGAGATGCCCAACATCTACAGTACAATCCCCCCACCTAAGACTCATAGAATATTTTAGAAGAGGCAATGGTAAGATTATAAGATCCAGAAGACCAGGACATCTATTATGAAATTCTGTCTTGTATATATGACAGGAAGGCTGCACCCAAGAAATCGCAACAGTATAGTTGCCTTTAAAATGACCAGCCAATGACAACACCAGTAGACATGTCAACATTGATGGGAAAAATCCTCACCCCTATATGAAGAGCAACAAGCTCCTGAGAGGGGGAGGGTTATATATATCACAACTGGGTTGTGTAAATATGAGAAAAAAAAAACAAAGAGTTACCTTTAACAGAAATCCACAGAAAGGAAAGTCACATAATAAGCAAGTGTGGTTTTCAGTGAGTTTGGATTTTGTAATTGATTGACAGCACAAACAGGCTCATTTTGGGCTTTCTGTGTTGCTTTGCATGATACAAAGAACAAGGTAATTTTAAAATAACCCACATGGCATCCTTCCTGTGGGGTAGACAAAGGACCAGCTGGGACAGGTGGGAGTGGGAGTCATTTTTCAAGCTAGAGGATTTCATTTAAGATCAGCTTCCTATGGTATTCCTGGAATTCCTTTATGGGTAACACAGTCACTCAAAGGCTCTAGGTCTGAAGAGTAGGCATTTCTAGGCAATGGCTGCAAACTCCTGGCACCTGGATCTGTCCTCTCAAGCTATGCCCGGAAGGCTTGGTCCTGGAAACCTGAATGAGGTAATAAGGAAATGAAGAAAGGATAGACACGCAGAGGCACACATACAGGAAAGCTGGTTTTAAGTGGACTGAGCAAGTGACAATGGAGAGCACAACTGCACAACAATAGGGATCCTCTGTGAGTTCATCGCTACAGTGCAGAGGTGGGAGTTATCAAGTCTTAGTAGGAGTGTCTGTAGGGGGCCAGTCTCAGTTTGCAATCATCCAGAAGGAGGAAGCTGCGATCATTACCTTTTGTACACACTGCCAGCATCTACAAATGGCAATTTCCAGCTTGTCCAGATAAAGGTTTTGCCAGTTCTCATGGCTCTAAGGCCTTGGGGTCCTTGTTACTAATGCACCTTCACTCAGGGTTTCCTCAGCTCCCCACACTCTGGAGTCCAAGTTGATTGGACTCCCATCATAAAAATTTCTGCTTGTTTGCTTGATGTATAGAAAGGAGGCTGAGACAGAGGGAACTGGCCATTGGAAAGGTCAGCCCATGTACAGTGTTAGTGCCTGGAGCTTTGACTATAGAAGGATATCAGTGGGAAGCCCATTACAGTTCTTCTCTTAATTACCTCATCCTGGTAAAATGAACCGGATCACGTGTGCACATACATACACACACACACACACACACACACACAGAGCCAACTATTTTTACTCCCTGATAGACATAATAAGGTATACAATGATGCTAGCACAGGAGGCTAAGAGAGGAGAATCTTAAATTCAAGGCCAACCTGGGCTACCCAGTAAAACCCTATTCATTTCAAACCCTCCAAATCCTCATTTTCGGTATGAGTCAAGTGACTATCTTCTGGCACTTCTTACGGAAGCTGCAATAGTACAACCAGCTATCAAAATGGCTCCAATTCCTGAAAGCTGTTCTGAGGTTGGATACTTACAAAGCATCGGAAGTAAGAACAGGAGGCAGGAGTGAGAGGGTTACACTTCAAGCGGACAGACTAGTGGAGGTTATGAGATGTAGAGATGTTGACTTGCTTAGTAAGTCACACTGGCTCTCCAAGGTCAACATGGTGCCCTTTCTATGGTCAAAATTTCCTGAATAAAGGCGGCTTCAATATGCATTTTGACTGTACCCCAACTTAACATACAGACTACCTAAGCTTTAACATACGCTTGCTGTTTACAAAGCTCTAACATACCTGTTATACTTACAGCACTCATCAAAATATTAACTTAAATATTCACTTGAGTAACACAATAGTTAGCCAGAAATATAAGCAAATCATAAATTATGATTGGATCATGGTCATAGCCATTTATTAGCTTACTCCTCCTTTCATCTATCCTTGCACCTATCCATTCCCCTATTCACCCACCTGTCTATCTGTCCTTATTCACCCAATGTGCTCAATCAAATAAGTGTCAGTTGAGTGCCTAACAGATGCTGGAGTTTTCCAGGGAAACTAAATTACCTCATCATACTAGATGAAATTGTAACAAGGAAGAAAGACGTATGGAAAGATGTGCTTCTCATATACCCACATTCATAGACTAACTTTGTAGCTGCTGTTCATAAACATAACAGCAATGAGTTCACAACTGTGAGTATCAGTGGCATGGGGTACACAGAATGTTCTAGTTACCATGAGGTGAGAACTTAGTTTGGTAGATAGAACACCTCTCAAAGGAAGAGGGAATTGTTTGGGTAAAGGCTTTTAGGAGAGAGGGAGATAGGCTTCGCAAGATTGGAACCAAAACCGAAACCGAAACCATTAGCACCAAGTTTGCTCCATGCTGATCTGAAAGACAAAGCAGACTCTGTGAAGTATTCTCCTATAAGCTGGTAGGCATCTTAAGAGAAATACTTGATGAGTTCATTATGGTATTCTCTGTCTGGTGCTTAGCAGTATTGGTCTCACACCAGAATTCCTTGCATGCTATGCCAAAAATCTTTGTGTTTTGTAACATAATGTAGTTTTTTCAGTAGATTTATTTCTTGGTACACACGATGGTCTCATAATAGTAATATAGTATCAGCAATGATATGATTACTGAAAATAGATACTTCTCAATTTCATGGTTTGTTTCCCTTAGGACCTATCCCACGATGGCTATTCATCAAATTACAAGGTTTTGAATACGGTTGAAGACATTTTCTTTCTAAATAGTATGCCAAAGATTGAATGGCAAGGCTTGTGGTATCTCTCAGCAATTGAGAACCTGCTTGCTACAAGTAAGGCCCAGGGTTTGATGTCCAGTGTTCAACTTCCTACCAATTACAGAATTATGGCTATTTCCCTGTATTTTATTTCTAAGACCATTTTGTAAAAATTAATTTTGTTTTACAATTGTGTACAGTACGCATGCCATTTTGAAGTCAATTTATAGCATAAAGTATATTTGAATAAATTTGATCTGATCATTTTTCTGTTAGATTTATTTCTCCTTAGCCTACCTTAAGCATGTAAGTAAATGAATATCCATGCACGTAAGTATGTACGATATACACGAACATTCATGTATACCACACGTGTATGTATGTTTTTCTTAGATTATTGATAGCCCTCTTAAGAATGCTTTTTGTCATCCCTAGTAATGTAACAGCTAAGAAGACAACTGTCACAGCAGAGGCTGCTGAGGGAAACATCTGGGAGATGTATCTGGAAAGTACAAAGCCAAAGTTCATTGCACAAAGCAGTGACTGTGCTGTTCTACGTCTTATCATTAATGAGCTGCTTAATTTCTATTTACTTACTCTTCTTTCTTTGTGGCTGTTTTGCCTGATTAAAAAATGGTTTGATTTGATTGGTTTAGGTAAAAGATTACTCTTTTGACTTTTGGTAGAGTTTTATACTAGTTGTTGAATACACACACTGCAGAATTTCCACTCACACAAAACTCTTATGCTACACACATACAGTTTGTGCAAGAGGACCTTGGTTTCACAATGTAAAAGAAGTTTAGAAACATAGTTAGCTCTTTCCGTATTTTCAATTTAATGTACAATTTTTGTATTTAATAGAGTCAGTATCTGTGAAACTGGATTAGTCAACTTCACTATGGATTACTGCTCAATTTAAACCAATCTCCTGCTGCCTGTGTTCTGGAATTAACAGAATGAAGCCAGATTTATCCCCAAAAGGAATACAATGGACATTTTCCACATTATTTCTTTCCTTTTTATTTAAAAAAAATTATCTTTTTTTCTGTCATGAAAATTAATGATTCCCTCTTACTTCAGACAAAACACAATTTCAACTTCTTTTTGATCATGCTAAGTCTAAGGAATGCAGTTGGCTTTAAGCAAATGAAGCTAATACATACAAATGAATTTGTTCATTCTTTCACCAGTGAACATTTCTTAATCGGAAAGGTGTTTGGGTATTGAGAATGTGAGAAGAAGAATCTGGGAGAGAAGAGTGAGGAGCCTCCAGGACTGATACTGTGCTAGGAGGAACAGGGATGGCTGAATCACAGAGTGTGGATTAAGCATAAAAAACTAGGTGAAGCTCTATGAAAATATGCAGCACATTTGCATGCGTGAGTTGGTAAATCTATGTAAGAACTCATGTTTGAAGAACTTACAGGCCCAAGGATTGAACCTTCAACTATTATTCTGCTATATGGGTATACTATCAATTTGCCCTCTACATCTGTATCTCTCCATCCATAAATTAGTATACCTCTCAGACCTCATTGCTTAAGTTTCGTCATGCAATGGACTGTGGTTAATGTAGAAACTCACAACTGGTGAAAAGTGCAATTGCAGTGCTCAGCCTCAAATGGGTAATCTATATCATACCCTTGCCTCAAGGTTCAGGAACCATTTAGGAAAGGGGGCAGAAAGGTTGTGAGAACCAGAGGTCAGGGAGGATCAGAGTGAAATGTGTCTTCTGGATATAACAGAACTGGTTACCGCACTCATGAACTCACAATAGCTGTGACTGCCTATAGAACACCTGCACAAGATCAAGTCATTAAACATTCTAGTGTGGAGGAGGAAAGGGTTCATGAGCCTCCACTCCTAACGGAGAGGCTATGAACAGTTGATGGTGTCTTGGGGAAGAGAAGTCACTTCTCTTTATGGGTGTGGTTCCTAATAGATTGGCAAGGCGTGAGTGAATGGCCATACACCGGGAACATTTGGCCAGGACAAATTAGAATCAGTGGGTTATTAAAAAAAAAAGAAGAAGAGACATGAATTTTGGGAGTAGGGTGGGGAGGTAAGAGGTAGTTCTGGAAAGAACCTAAGGAAGGGAAGGTAGATGAAAATGATCAAAATATATTGTATGGAATTCTCAAGGAATTTTAAAAAATATTTTTTTAAAAATGATAAAATAGAAAAGCATTTTCCTATGTCTCTCTGAAAGTCAAAAAGATTTCAAATTAGCCATTTTAACATACTATTCAGATTTACAATAACAAAAAAATAGACTATATTTATCATTTGCTTAAAAAATTACATTCACTCTTGCTTTCTCTAAACATCAATGAAGTTCATCACAGTCAGGTGTGGTGGCCCATGCTTGTAATACTAGGTACGACTTGGGAGACTGAGGCAGAAGGACTCTTAATTCAAGGCCATCTTGGGCTACATAGCAAGAGCCTGGTGAGTGTGTGTGAGTGTGAGTGTGTGTGTGTGTGTGTGTGTGTGTGTGTGTGTGTTGTGTGTAGTGAATTTACCAGCATTTGATTTAGCCAAAGCATTATATGCAGTTATCAAGTAAAAGTAAGTATATTAATAACATTAATCTTCATAGTTTTGTCCTCATGAGATCATTGGTGACCTTGTGATCAACTGCAAATATTTATGTGGGAAGTAGAAACGGTGAGGAAGCAGAAAGAGCTTATGTAATTTATCTCATGCCCTTACTCATGTAATATTTATTACTCTTTGAAGAAGTTTAAGTATGTGGAAAAGAACCAGAATGGTAGTGTGAAGATATAGCAAGACTGAGATCAGATTTGGGGGAAGATTTGGTGTTGGAATGTATTTTACTTTAAAATATTTGGATTTTTTTCTTTGGGCATACAAATAAATATTATGTGTAGCATTCACACAATTGGAAAAAATGAAGCTTAAAGTAAAGTATTGTCTCCTTCAGCAAGAGCACACTCAGTAATATTTTGGGAAGCACCTATGCATTAGGTTCTGTGTATTTTCCTGATATTTCCTTATACAAAAATATGCGTGTGCTGTGCATTATACCTATGTTTAACTTTGTAAAAATCTCTGGTATTTAAAAAGTTTTCAGCATGAGGCTGTTACCAACATAATCATGTCTAGTATCTACTTGCTCCCCATTAGGATAATTTAAAATCAATTAATTTATTAGTATGTTCTTATCCATCTTCCACTGTATCCTATGTTACTCTCCTCTAGTCTGACTTCCTCAATGGTATTTTCCTGTTTTAACTGTTGTACTCTTTTAAAAAAATGTTTTAAGTATTTGTTCTTATTATTTTTAATTATGTGTGGGTAGTATATTTGGGTAAGCATGTGAGTGAGGTGCCTGCAAGGGCCAGAAGAGGGTCCGATTTGCTGCAGACTCACATTCAGACTTGGATGCTAGGAACTGAACTCTGTCCTCTGCAAGAGCAGCAAGTACATAGGAACATCCCTCTGATGCAGAAATTTATTTCCAGTGACGTTTGAAATGATTGTTTTGTGCATTGTTGGGGGAAGGGCTACCTGCGCCTTGGCATTTTGTATTGTCTGCAGGTGTTGGCTTTATGTGAAAGATGCTTGATTGCTCATGATCTGCACGTGCTATAAATAGAACACCTGAGGAGCTTCTGGATCAATATAACCCCTGAGATCAGACAATTGAGGTTTCACTGTCTAGTATGGCACTTGCCATGATGGTGGTTCCCTCTGCTGGGGTCTGTCAGGGTCTGCAGATATGAAACTGCCTTCTTGTCTTTCTTGTTGAGTGACACAGCAGGGTACTGCCACATCTCTACATTCTCCTGTCGTTTTTTTTTTTTTAACCTATGCTTACTATTTGATTTACAATCATTAGTTATTCATTGTTTCTTGATACTGAAGAGACATTGACAATTTACAAGATATTAGACCACTGTCTTTCCATTGTATTCTGCTTCCATCCTCATAGTTATTTTTATATCAGTTGTAGAAAAAGTACATTAATTGCTCTTCAGCAGCCTTTAGCTAACCTTTCCCCAGTTATTTGTGTTCGGATAAAATTCTTGTTAACCAATTTTTCAAGAAGAATTCATGGAAAAGCATTTCTGAGTTTTTTGGGGTGGTGGTGGGTGGGACAGGGATGTGGTTTTATTTTGACACAATGGAGAATGTATATTAGTTACTTTTCTGATGAATGCCATGACTAAAACCACCTTTCAGAAGAAAGGATATATTTTAGTTTATGGCTCCAGAGGAACAGAGTTCACTGTGGTGAGGAAGGCACGGTATGGCGACAGAAGCAGGCAGCAGAGAGATCATATCTCATCTGCGTGTAAGAAACAGAGAATGGGAGAGCAGCAAGTGGGGTGGGGCTCTACATCCTCAGAGCCCACCCCCAGTGTTGTACTTGTGCAGCAAGGCCGTACTTCCTAAAGGTTCCATAACCCCATTAAACAGTGCCAAGTATTCAAATACCCTAGTTTATGGGAGACATTCCTATTCAAACCACCTCAGGACTGTTTTTGTTTGTATGCAGAAGTTTGTTTTTTTTTTATGAATCTTTCATTATCTTTATCATCCGATAATTTTAGCAAGTATATACCACGTAGTTTATTGTCCAGTTTCATTTTCTTGGGGAGAAAAATGTAGATTTTTAAGGCTTCATTATCTTTTAAAATCTTTTCATTGCACCTTAAAATATTGCTTTGTTTGCCTTTCTTTTCTATTTTTAAGGAGTCCAAATGTGCGAATACTGTTGTAAGGAAACAACCACCATTGAGCCCGAAGATAGTAACCAGCTTTTTCTGGGTCCTGTGTATCATTTCTGAATCTGACTTGGGTTCTGTTTGTTTTCCTCAGTTCTAACTACTCTGTTCCTTTGTGTAGCTGCTGGTAGTAACAGCAGCCGCTCTCCGTTTTCTCTAGTGGTCTTCATTTCTCTAATCCGTTGCTTCGTTTCTCTTCTTGCCCTGATCTGTCAGCTCATGTTTCAGTCTTCTCTGCTGAGTGACCATTTCCCCCTTGAGCTCTTATTTTTCTGCTTTGCCGTCTTCCTTCTTGTGGTGATTGCTTCATAACTCATTTTAACGGTGGGATTTTGGGCAAAATCTTCAGCTACAACTTGACAATATTTTCCGGGAACTTCTCTCCTGTTGGAAAGTTTTACTGCTGTTTCACACATTTTTAATAGTACTTTTGTGTGGATTCTGTGCCACTGTTCTTTTACGACTCAAGGTTAAATGGATTAAGTTTTTCAAGAGCAGCTATTTGCAGTTTTCCCTGGCAGGTGGAGCTGGCAATGTGCGAGGCAAGAAAATGTATTTTCCACTTAACATTTCTATTCTCTGTTGCCAGAGAAGTCCTCAACTCAGACTCACAGTAGAGGATTCCATAGGACCTATTTTATAAATGCCTTCTCAGATGTGCAGCACACTGATACCTTCTGCCACTTTTCTCGGTTGCTCCATCCATCTCTGCTCTGGATTCCACCAGCTCTGGCTTCAGCAGCTGCCATTTCAGTTTTTGTCTCTGGCATCAGGAAGTTTATTTTTGCCACTTGTTCCACAGGTTTCCTTTCTGGGACCCCCTATCATTTTTCTTACTGTCCAAACTCTAAGCATGAGCTAGCCTTATCTGGACACTAAAGGCATATGAGGACACAGGAAGAAAAATTATAGACCATAATTGAGGCTGGAGTGAGTTACAGAAAGTCAGTTGAAGCATTCAGTTACAGAGGCAGGATGGAGCAGCAGTGAGAGCTCAGGGAGAGACAGAAACACAGCAATGCTTAGCAGAAGAGGTCCAGAACAGAGAGTGAATTGAACCAGAAGAATGAGAGTTCAGAAAGAGCTAGTCAGAGTGGCTCATTCAGCATTAGGTCTCCAAAGGCTAAGTCTGAAGCATTTTAGGTCCAGGCTGGCAAGTTAAATGTTCTAGATTGTACACAAGCTAAAGCCTTCCAGTTCAAGGATTAAGACTAGATTGTAAAGAGGCAGAAACACTCTAAGGCTCTAAGGATCTAAGGCTCCAGGGCTCTAGGGCCCCAATTCTCTGGGCTAGAACTAGCAATTTAATTAGACAAAAGAATAAACTGTCGGCTGCCCTGAACCAATATGTACATCTGGCAGGAATTAAGATCTATATGGACATCTACAACTACACACTTGAATACTTGGTTCCCAGTTGTTGACTTTCTGGAGTCTAATAAGGGTTGTGATCGTGCTAAGAATGTATGACACTAGGGGTGAGCTTCAAAGTTTCAAAAGACTTATTTTATTTTGAGTGAGAACTCTCTGCTTCTTTGTGGCTCTAAGATGTGAGCTCTCAGCTGCTGATCCAGCTTCCTGCTGTTTTCTACCTGCTCCACCATCAGGGACTCCAACCCTCTGGAACCCTAAACCGAATATAAACTTTACTTCTGTATGTTGCTTTCATTGTGATGTTTTATCATAGTGATAGAAAGGTAACTAATATATATGGAAAGGAAGACTCCAATTAAATAAAGAACTAATAAGCAAAAAGAACTAATTGAAGAAAGCATACTATCTCATTTAGAAATACTATACATCTTTGGTAATCAAAACAGTATAGCATTAGCATAAAAATAGACCTATATACCCATGAAATAAAATGAATTGTAGAAATAAGTTCATGTATTTTTGGTCAGTTGACTCTACACACAAGTGCCAAGAGGATACAATGGACGAGCAGTCTCCCCAGTAAACAGTATATCCCCACGTAGAAAGAAAGTAGATCTTTGCCCTATCTCATTTACCAAAGTCAACTTGAAATATATTTTTAAATATTTAAATGTAAGAACTGAAAGTTTAGAGCTATTAAAAGAAAAGAGAAAAATATTCTCAATAATTGTCTGGACAGTGGCTTTTTGTTTGTTTGATTGTTTGTTTGTTTTTTAATTAAAATGTTGTTTTCAAAGAAAAACCCAAAGGTTATGACCTCCAAACCAAAGGCAACAAAAGTGAAACTGAATAAGACAGTACCAATCAGAACAACCAATACAGAGAAGACATACCCTATGGAACTGGAGGGAGCATTTGCTAAGTATAATTTGATAAGAACTTATTACCCATGATATATAAGGAACACAGAGAACATAGTAGCTTAGAAATAAACAACTCAATTAAAAATAAGCAAAATATATCAAAAGATAATTCTTTCATTTCATGAATGAAATTTCATGAATGAATGAAGATTTACAAATTTCAACAGCTAGATAAAAAGATGGTCATCAGAATATTGAAAAATGGAAGTAGAATTGAGATGTTACCTTATGCTTCTTACAATGGCTATTATCAAAAAGGCAAAACTGATCAGGTGTTGAAAAGGATGTAGATAAAGGGGGAAGCCTGTACATTATTGGTGAAAGTTGGTATAGTCGTTATAGAAAACAGTACTGAGTAGCCTTGAAAACTTAAATATGTAATTGCTGTTTGATCCAGCGATACCATTTTTAGACGTGTATGTGAAAGCTTGATCTCAGATATTGGATATAAATTCAGTCCCACACTCATGACAATATTGTAACAAGAGTCAAGATAAGAAATCAAATGTCTAAAGTGACCTTTAGTGGAGGAGTGGGTAAGAAATGTGGTAAAAGCGTGCAATCGCAGATACATAATAGAACACCATTAAGTGATTAAAAGACAAGTAGATCTAGAATGTGTGGAAAGATGGATGAACCTGGAGGACACTAGATGAAATGAAATGAGCTATGTGCAGAACTGCAAAAACTGTAATCTTGCATGTGTGTGGAATGTTATAAAGTGGAACTCAGAGAAGTAGGGAGGACAATGGTCACTGCTGGGTACTATAGATAAGGGTAATGGGGAGTTAGTCTAGAGATGTTACTCACTTAAATTTGATGCCAAGTCCTGGAGATCTGGTGAGTGTCATACTGTGTTGCATATTTGAAATCTGTTTTCAGGATATACACCCAAATTGAAAGCTATATGAGCTGACAGATACATTAATTAGGCATATCATAGTACTCATCTCACAGTGAGAACCATCAGGCCATACATCATAAATATATGAAACTTTTATTGTCATCTATGCTGCAATAAAAATAGAATAACCCTAATCTTGAGAGGCTCAAGACTATTGTGTTGAGCCAAGTGGTGGTGGCACATGTCTTTAATCCCACAACTCACTCAGGAGGCAGAGGAAGGTTGACCTTAGTGAGTTCAAGGCCAGCCTGGTCTACAGAGTGAGTTCCAAGACAGCCAGAGTTACAACAGAGAAACCCTGTCTTTGGAGGAGGGGGCATTGTATCAATAAGATTCATCCTCTAAGATGGGAGGGAGGAAGAATTGAGACAGCACTGAGGCTGCTCTGAAGAGAGGAAGCGTGTACTTTCAAGAGAGAAAGATTGAGTTTAGGTTTAAGAATTAATGTTGAATGAGCTTGAATTTCTCTACCTAGTACAGAAAATTTACTCCTTTGGGTTAAAGACATGAAGATTATTGGCAATGGATGTTACAAAAGAAATTTGAAATCACCAACCTTGGAACTGTAAGGAAGTTAACAAATTGTAAGTCAGACTTAAGGAGAAAATCCCAGGAAAAGGTGGTGTTAAAGGATAAGTTACTGTAACATCAGGGGGTTGGAGAGATGACTCAGCTCTTTAAAGTGTTCACAGCTCTCACAGAGAACCCAGATTTGGTTCTTAGCACTAACATGACAGTACACAACCATTTATAACTCCAGTTCTAGAGACCCAACACTCTCTTCTGGCTTCTGTAGGCACTGCATGAACTTGGAGCAGTTATATGCCGGTAAAACACTCTTTTAAATAAAATATGAATAAACAAAATCTTTTTTAAAGTGGTAGTGTAACATAAAAGGTAGTGTTTGTGGGGAGAAGAGAGAGTGCACAATATTTAAGGATGCTACTTTGAAATGATACCACAAGGCTTGCCAGTGTTCTGGGAATTCATCTTTAACTACAGCTCTTCCCATGAACATTTAGTCATTCACACTTAATGCAACAAGCAGACACAATAATACAGAGGAAGCCTTCACCAAGTGTAGGGGCAAATTAACTTCTCTGCCACTTTGCCTGCTACAGTGTCCGCATAACTATTATTGGAAAGTCCTAAATGATCCATAAAACGTCATGGCCCATGATCTTGAATTCATTATTTAGTTGAGCGATCAGATTTATATCAACATGAAAATAACTTCAAGGATGCGAACATTTTGTATCAAAAGAATCAATTCATGTGAAAACCATAGTCTTGTCCTTTGTAGTTTAAACATCTTTCCCACTTAGGCTGAATAGAACCAAAGTTTCCATGTAAGTCAGTCAGCAAATGCTGTTTTTTTTTCTGTCAGGCCATGAGTGTGTGTGTGTGTGTGTGTGTGTGTGTGTGTGTTTATGTCACAAGTTTCTAAGTAGGCTTTAGCTTTTCATTCTGGGAATTGTGCAAGCTTTCATTCAATAATATGTATTTCATGTAAACTGTGGTGAAATCTTTGCTTTACATTCCTAAAATAGGCCAGATCAGACAGTACACAGTGAAGCCATGCCAGCCTGTCTAAACCATAAACCAACTCACAGAGAGGATAAGCAAAATATTCTGTATAAAAATAACCTACATACAACAACAGCACAAACTCCCAAACCACAACTACCACCACCATCACCACCAGCAGCAGCAGCAGCAGCAGCAGCAGCAGCAGCAACAGCAGCAAAAACACCTCAACATAGGGCTGGTAGGTTTCTGTGGGTTAGGGTATTTGCTGCCAAGCCAAACAACCTGAGTTTGATTCCAAGAACCCACATGCTGGAAGAGTAAACAAACTCCAGCTATTTGTCCTCTGACATTTACTGGTTCACCCATGCACATGAACATCCACATGCATCCATGGTCACACCAACACAAAATAAATAAAAACAGTTTTAAAAAAAAGAGGTTAAAACACTCATAAACTGAGCATGGCTCATAGAGAAAGTGCGTACCAGAGAAGGTTTAAGAGGTACGGCACATTCTTAAGTACAAATCTGGAATTCTGGTGCTAAGAAGAATCAAAATTAAACTCTTAAATTATGGACTCAGTGGCTTAAAGAAGTGACATAAACCCTCATAGGATTTTACTTGTTAGGTAACCAATAAACATTTTGCCTACTTGATATTCCTTTGTCTTAATTAATCATGTCGTGATCCCAGTTCAAGAGAAGAGATTCGTCATCAATGACTTGCTCACTCTTAAGTTCCAATAACTCTACATAATATGGAAAGTGAAAGGTCAGATCCATCTTCCAATCAGTGTCACTTCTATGACAGATTGTTACAAGGCAAAAGTCTGCTTTTCCTCTGTTGTATTCATCAAACATGTAAAAGGTGTAGAAGATTGGCAATACTATCCTAATAGTTGAGGCAATGTTACAATACTGCCTTGTAGACAGCATATATACAAACACGAGAAATGAAAGGTTGAACATGGTCTCTGCTTTTGGTTCCAGTGCTGGTGGGTACAGGTGGCTCACTGGCCAGCCAGCATAGCATACTCAGTAAGACCCAGGTTCCACTGTGAGACTTGTAAAACAACAACAGGAGCAGGAGCAGTAGCAGCAACAACAAAAACAAACAAACCAACCAACCAAAGCAATGTAGATGGCTCCTAAGACACTTGAGGCTTTCTTCTGGGCTCCACGTGTATCTCCACGTGTATACACAAACAAGGACACAGGCACATAAAGAAGCCATTAGGCTGGCCCCTGGACTACTTGTTTATTGCTGTTATTTTGTTATATGCCAGGCTAGAAAACAGGAAAAATGCTAAGCATGCTGATGTGCATATTGAACTGTGTATCTCTCCCCACACTCTGTAGGTTAATATTTCTGCATGCACCTGACATGGAAAGTTGTCTAGAGTTTTGGGAGATAATGGCAATAGTGGCAGGATTTTAAGAAATTGGTAGCATTTTATTTTTGCTTACGGAAACAAAGGAAATAAAATCAACAGTAATTTCTGCCTCTCAGCGAGGCAATTTAGCAGCTTGACTGTATGGAAAATTGTGGGTTTATAGGGAAATATTTCAGATTCATACATTACAAGGAAGTTACCCAAGGAAGTCTTTAAAACATCTTATATATTGTTTGACATTTGTGTTGAGGGAGGGGAGAGAGAAAGAGGAGCCTTCATGTGAAAAAAAAAAAAAAGCAGTGTAGAGAGATTACACTTAATACAAAAGATGTGGAGAGAGAAATACTTTGGAAGCTTTTAGAAAGTCATTATTCACTATTCACATACATTTTTTTTCTCCACCAGTTGAGATTGTTTTTATGCAATTGTGAGTCATAGAAAATATTTATTCAATAAATAAAAGCTTTAGTGCCATAATAAGCCTTGGCCACCAACATAAGTGTAAGAAAGAAAAGGGAAGAAAGGCGCTGCAGAAAAATCACTCATCCTGTGAGCCTGGGGTTTCCAGTATAGACTCTGACCACACCTACACTCTGAATCCTGATCTGGCCACCTTTTCTATCTGTCCCTGGCAAGGCATGGCAGCTCTTCTAACCCTTCTTCTTTGTTCAGGTAAAGGGAATGACAAGAACATCTACTTTATTTGGCTGTCACAAGGGTGAACTGTACAAGCTGTGTTTAGTACATAAGTAAAGACAAAGTAATTATTAATCCTCAAAGTCACTATGTTACTAACAAATGTCATGATTGAATAAGCCTCATGCATAGGTGATTCAGCTCCAATTTCACAGTTTCTAAATCACAGGAAGCTGGAATCATCTAGCAATTTCCATCTCAACCAGGGAACAAATAATAACAACATGTTAGCAAAAATAACTACTAAAATACATGTTAATGAGTAGTAAACTATTAACTAAAATGTATTATTATGTAATGTATTTTAATAATTAAAAATATAACTAGTCACTGATTTCTCATGTTAATGTTTTATTGCTTTAAATTTTTATCATTTAGTACGCTCACATTTTATATTTTTAAAATAAGAAATTTGGGCACCTCTCCATATTTATTATAAAAACATCCCTGGGGAAGGGAGCCTTGCTGGTTAACATCTCAGAATCCACAGGAGGAGGCAAGTGGTTCTCCTGAAAGTGACACATAGAATGGATGAAGAGAATCTCTTGACATGCTATCTGGGTCACGTGTCAGGAAGGATGTATGAAAGAGAGAGAGAAAGGCCTCCTTGAATGAATGAAGCTGGAAGAATGGTATCCTAGTTGGGGTTTCTGTTGCTGCGATGAAACAGTATGATCAAAAAAGCAAATTGGAGAGGAAAGGGTTTATTTGGCTTACATTTCCATACTATCGTTCATCATTAAAGGAAGTCGGGGCAGGAACTCAAACAGTGCAGGAACCTGGAGGCAGGAGCTGATGCAGAAGCCATGGAGGAATAGTGCTACTTACTGGCTCACTCCTTATGCCTTGCTCCTCAGTTGCTTCCTCAACCTGCTTTCTTATAAAACCTAAGACCACCAGTTATTAATCACTAATCAAGAAAATGCTCTACAGGTTTGCCTACAGCCCTATCTTAGGGAGGCATTTCCTCAATTAAGTTTCCCTCCTCCCTGATGACTTTAGCTTGTGTAAAGTTGACATACAACTAGCCAGCACAGGGGGCTATGCAATGGCAGGTTAGGGATCTGTATCATTCTATCTTCTGCCTCTGATGTGAAGGATTCTTAGTACAGTCAAAAATTACACAAAAGTCCCCAAAGCATGAGCTCTCAATCAGCAACCTGTGAAATCCAGTCAGTTCTGTGGGAATAACATTCATGGCTTTACTGACACCATGAATGAACTCCTGTGTATGTAAACACTGATGACAGGTTAATGGTATGTGAGGGGTGGCAGCCTTCAGAAAGCACATACTGACTGGGAGAAGCTAGTCACTCTTGGAGGTATAGAACATGACACTAGCTTAGCATGGGGTTTCTTTTGTTCTAAAATAAGTCATTCATTCTTGTAAAATTCTACAAGCCAAATGCCTATCAACCATTGAATGACATGCATAGTCTCTGATGTGTTGGTACAGGTATGGGCCACATTTACCCATCTTACTACATTTCTTTGGATGCAGAATAGTACATGTTCTAGTCTAAACATTTGAACGCCTGAACTCATATACTCAACTTTACGTCCCAATATGACTGCATTTGGGATGTAATAAAATGAGGAAGTAATAATACAGGTTAAATGATGTCTGAAGAGAATCTTCTAATCTTCTAAATCTTCTAATCCTGGTGTCCTTCTAAGAAGAGGCGTTGACATCCAAGCTCTCTTTCGAAAGAGAAGCTTGTTTGTGAGACAGAAAGGGGCGTGAGCAGGAGTGGAATCAGCTATCATCTTGATCTTGGACTTACTAATCACAAGGTCTTTGAGATGAGTTTCTGTTCTGTATAGCATCCTAGGCTGACCTCATAGTGAACACACAGGTGGTGGTTCTAGCTCAAACTTTGACTTAATTACAAGCTGGGTGGCCTTACCAAAGGTATATAATTCTACCAGCTCTGTTTACCTGTGAAATGCAGAATGTGATCTTTCCATTTAGAATGTACAAAGATTAGCTGAGATCATGTTTGTAAAACATTTGGCCCAGCACCGACTCATTTACTCATTTACTAGAAACCACCTGTCATACATCTATCAGTCAACGCAGACAGAAAGATGGATAAAAATACAAATATTCTACCAACACAAGGAGCAAATTCTCTATACTGTGGAGAAATGCCGTGACTTTGTACTATTCCTAAAGGGATTTTATGAACGGGCCTCATGTGGTGGTGAGAAGTCCTATCTGGCATGTTCATGCATGGGATCTTCCCTATGGAGATGGCTGAAGGCTTTATTAGAGTCTAGAAAATTAATATAAACCCCCAAAAGGGTACAAACCAACTACTATCTTATTTGTGTGGAGGATAACAGTAGCTACCTCATAAGATGATAGTGATGAATGATTAGGTGAGATACTTTCATATAAACCCAGGTCCTCCAGATGTAAAAAAGCATTGCTTTATTTCATTACTCAAATAATTTTTTTTTGTCATGCTGAAGTCAACTAGGAATAAACTGTGTCCAGCAAATGGGTTGATGTGCTTTTGGTCATTGCCATTGGGTATGCATTAAGTGATATGTTTAACTCCCACAGGCTCAGAGACAGGTTACAGTCACCTGCCTCAGCTGTCCTCTGCCCTGGGCTAGACAACTGTTCTCCTTCCATACATCTTTTCAAAGTATCTTTAGTTCATTGAGTTTCGATGTTTGTAGGATACAATCTTTTCTTTTGGACTGGATGCCCCACCCCCACCCCGAGCCATTTTATGTGGATCTTTTGGAAGTCACTGGAAAATCTCTCTCTTATTGATACTATTTCCAAAATATTCTTTGTACGGTTGAGACACAAGAGAAGCAAGATGGGGAATAAAGTCTTAGGTACACAATGTTCAGTAAAACATGGCTCCAGGTCACCACAAGTAATGTTCACTGAGTGCTTACTGTCAGAGGTCTTGGGTTAAGTGTCCCTGTGGATTATGAATATGGTCCCATGAGGTTAAGGCAAGGAATGGAAGTTTGGAGATGTGGAGTGGGTGGATAGTGGGGCTCATCTGAACAAGGCCAGAAAGGACACAGAACAAAATTTGTAATTAGCCAGCAGATTGCCTCCTGTTCACCTAAGTCTCCATTTTCATTTTTAGGCCTTTAGAAGAGGAACCTCTAAATGGCCTTATATTGAAGAACACACATAACCTGTCCTATCTATATATCAGAGGGTTTTTGTGGAATTGATTTTACACAGTAATATTAAGTGATAAATGGGAAGATCTAGTTTAAAACATTTGAGGTTGTTTTCTGATACAAAGCATTTTTACCACATTTCCCCCAGCACCATTCTCAATAACCACGTTATAAAGCCGATTTAAGTGCCCAATCCCTCAGTGGATGAAAGGATAAAGACAATGTGGCCAATGTACCCACAAGTGTTATCCAGTTTTACTAACGAAATCATGTTGATTACAGGAAAATGAACAGAACTTGAGATTACTGTGTTGAGGAAGCTAAACTGGACTCAGAAAGACAAACATGCTTTCTCTCATATTCAGAATATCTAAGAAAGAGAAAGGGAAGATGATTGGTAAGTGTGAATAACAGAGTTGAGTAAATACAACAAATGACAAAGTATCTTGTATACATGTAAGAAAATACTAGCGTGAAGCCCACCATTTTGTACAATTTACATATAAAAATAAAAGAGAATAATGTAAAACTCAAACAGCCTTTCCTTCACCCAATATTTTCTGTAGAATTAGGAGAATATGAGAAAAGGATGCAAACACCAGGCAGGAGCTAGGAACCAAATGCTACTTGTATATGGCATAGACACCAAAGCAAGAAGAGGCAGAATTGGGGCTCTTTCCACTTACACTAGTAGCATTGAGTGTCTGGGTGGGAGACAAGGCTTGCTTGTTGTGTAAGAGTAACAGTTGCATCCAGCTCTTTAGAGTGCTGAGATCTTAGGAAGATGAGAAAGAAAAGGCATCACTGGACTCGACTTTTTCAAAAATTCCAGGTGTTGGAAATACATCTCCTACCATTAGCCTTCTTCTCCAGTTGCAAAATACCCTATTCTATAGCATAGCATTATTTCTTTGAGAAAACTTAATGAAATGCCTTATTTTTAGGACTTGTTACCCCAAGAACATTGTGTACCCCTTAGCCTGTCTATTTGTTACAACTTCTTGTTGGTGTGATAAGATTCCTGATGAGACAATTAAAAAAAAAAAAGATTTTAGTTCACAGTTCAAGTGTGTAGTCTGCCATGGAGGAGAAGTGGGAGGAGCTTGGGAAAGATGGTCACATGGCATCCATGGTTGGGAAGCAGAGAGGTGAATGTTGGCGCTTTGCTCTCTTCCTTCTTTTCATTCTTTCTCCTCAGGTCCTCAGCCCATGGAATGGTGCTTCCCAGAGTTAGAATGAGTCATTCCACCTCAATTAACCTAAACTAGAAACTCCCTCAGAGTTTTGTCACCTAGGTGATCCTAGATCCTGTCAGCTTGACGATCAATATTAACTATCACTGTCCATAACAAGCTATATTATGTAAAGCTCATTTGATGTGCATTTGGGGAGCAGCAGTGCAACCAATGAGCATAGTTATTCTTCCCAAAGCTCGCAGGGCCATTTGTGGTAGCAGAAGGTATCTAAATCACTCATCCAAGAGGAAAACCAAGTGTGTCAGTGAGTCTGGATTGTCCTGAGGTGGAGGGATAATTCTGGCTAATGAGGAATTAACTATAAGAAAAATATCTTGAAGAGCACATCTTATATCTATCTTTGTGCTTAGCAACACATCGGTCAACAACAGGGTGGGGGTACTTGTTAGTATTCGTAGCTTTCCTCAGTGTTCATAGCTTAAGTGAGATATTGGCCTTATTATCTGCAAAGGACAGGGCATTGTTGAGTGTGCCAGAGCACAGAAACCATGAGAATTTGTCTCAGTGGTGATAATGATGACACATGTCCCCAAGTGAGCTCTATTGTGGGTGAAGAGGGACTATTACGGTCATCATTTCCTTCTCATCAAAGGCTTACTACAGACTGTCATATGGAATGGTGGCTGAGCCCCACCCCCATCCTGCCAGGGCCAAATGTGATTTGGCACAGACCGAGATGAGTGGAAACTCTCCCCAGGGGTCTCAAGCTAGCAAAATGCTTTGATGCATTTCAGGCTGACAATGTGATTTTCGGCTGTTCTCAGTGACGCCTCAGAGCCACTTCAGATCTTTGTCATATGCCAGCCCAGTAGGGACAAGCTGACTTTGGTCTCTTTATTTCTTTCTTTGGAAGGCTCAAATATCAGTCCCCCTGGAATATTTTTGGAGATTTTTTGACTCTACGTTGGTGTGAGGGGAAGGGCAAAGGCTAAAGAACAGCACTGCCATGGGTAATCCTAATTAAATGAAGCTTCTGGCCCCCCCAAGTTTGGCAACTTAGAAGTTTGGGTGTGGCAATAATAAACAAACATCAGACAGTTGTTGCAGATGCTGTGAGAACATCACAGTTGTTGTCTTATTTGAACCTACATATGAAGTACTGTTACTGTGCCCATTACACATCTGTAGCACTGGGAGTAAGTCCCGTGCACACAGAGGTGGTAAGTGTGATGAAATTTTGAAGCCAGGCACTCTGGCTGGCTGTATATTCTCTCAGGCAGTTTGAGGTGTCTGCAGGCACTAAACATTGCAGAAATTGGACTTTTGCTACTGAATTGATAGCATCCCAATTTCTTAAAATGTTTTTAATTAGATCAGGAATTCCTATCAGGCACTTTACGATATACTACTTATCACGATGTGGGCAAATTCAGGGAAGCTCGTGTTGTTGAAATACTGGTTCTGGCCTTTTTATGGAACGATTGCTCATATTCTTTTCTCAGACATTGCTGTTTGTGTTGTAGAGGCTTTCTGAAAAAGCTTTATTATTGCAGTATGCTACTGACAAGTAATGCACCATTGCCATCTATTGTAATGGAGAGTAAGTTGATTTCCTGCAAAGGATAGTAAGCTAATAGGAAACAGTCACTACGCAGTTGGGGACTGCAGTTTACTCTTCTCCTCTGTGCTTCAGGTCTACTTTTCAGGAGCTTAGGACAGGAAAGTGTCAAGCCTTGTTCTCATAAGTAAGATGTAACCTGATGAAAGCCAAACCTCACTTAGTCCAGCGTCATGAATCCTCTTAGCTTAAGAAAATGAGGGATTATTTGACTTAGTTTATTTAAACAGGACAGGAAGCATCAGTGCCATCTATTGCAGAAGCACCATTGTGCAGATCTAAAGGGAACAGTCCTGAGTAGCAAGTCTGTGTCTGAGCTCCTTATGACTTCCCAGCTTGACAGTGAAGGAAATGCCTTCTCATCCTTTCATGCTGACACCATCTCCTATTCCCCATGGAGAAGCAAATAATGGCTTGGTGGTTTGGGAGAACTGTCTATTTTACCCCATTGCCTCCCTGTCTTCTGAATTGATCAAACAGCCTTAGGGGGGCCTAGATACTGACTCCATTCCCCGCTGGGCTGGCCTTCAGTAAACTTGTGATCTGCTGATCAGTGTTGGGATCATTCATAGGCACAGCCAGCATCCTGGGTTTCCTTGTTTCTGATCTGTCATGGAACAGACTTGGGTATACTGTTAATCTCTGGAAATCACATCAAGGTTTCAGCTCTTTCTTCATTCTGCCAGGAGCCATTCAAGTCTGGCCCATTCAGGCAGGTCTGGCAGTCTCAGTTATTCTAGAAAATTGACCTGGACTAATTTCCATCTATACTGGATCTCTTTGGCTTTCTATCTTCTCTCTGATTCTGGGATAGTCATCACTTTAGTTTGCTATCAGGTCATTCTATCTGCTTTACTGGGTTTGATGCTTGCTTTGTGATAGTAAGACTTGCTATGCCAGCCCAGAGACCGCAGAACCTTCTGGCTGACTCAGCTTTGATATTTTTCTCTTTTTTCTCTTCTTGTGATTCCTAAGGGACATTAGATTAATTCAGATATTTATTGGAAACCTCCATTGTGTTTTTATAGCCAGTTAGAAAAAAAAAGTTAAAAGAAATGTAGTCACTCCTTGGTGAGGCAGTATGAAGATGATGAGAACAAAATTTCTATCCATGCAATTCTGGCTAAGGGAGACAGCCGACCCTGGATTGTTTGGTTGATTCTCATTTTGTTCTTTTGAGACAGGATTTCTCACTGTTCTGGTGCTTTCTGATTAGGCTAGAATGGCTAGCCAGTGTTCTCCAAGGATCTTCCTTTCTTTGTCTCCCCGGAACTGAGATTGCAGGCATGTGCCACCACACCCAACTCTCAGGCCACCTGGTACCCACATTTTCTTATGGAAGATTTCCTCTATCACCATTATTTTCCAGTTCAACTCAATAAATATTGCTGAGTTCAAAGAATATGGCAGCTCTTGAGAGTCAAAGAATCACATGGCCTTATCTTGATTCTCAGTGAGCTTCTGGAATATTCTATGGGTGCTTTCAATAGATTGTTTCATTGAGATGGTCAAGTTTGTATGGAAGGCAAAGGGAACTTAGGAACATTTTCTGGAGGTGATGCTACCTTTGCACGTTGGAGGAAGGCCAAAAGGGAAGTGTGACAGAGCAAAACCAGAGCAAGTTATAGATCATGAGCCAGAGTGAAGTAAATTCCAAGAGTGTGATGTTAGTAGAGAGTGAGGTGGGCAGGAGGAGGAAGCTCAGTGTGTTTTACCAATGGACTGTCACAACTCGGAGAGTCGCAACCTCAGAAACCAAGAAGCATGTTGTGGGCTTCAGTATATTCTTGTGCCCAGGGGCTTAGGGTCAGGTGCCTGATGGCACCACTGAATGACTCTCTGTGTCAAGCATGACTCTGGTGGTGCCATAGAAATATTCAGAAAATCAGATTCCTAGTTATATAGGTGTTTGAGCACTGCTTGTGTATACTTTCGCAGGTAGGGCTGCCTCCAGCTGCGGCAAAATATATCTGCTCTAGCTTTGGAAACAACTGAAAGGCCTGTGAAGCTCCAGCTCTTAAACCCATCACATGGCTCCACTGTCCAATTTACTTGATTTGGGCAGTTTGTCCAGCATTAAGATGAACTCACTGTGAGTTCTTTGGGACTCTGTGTTATGACATATCTCCACTTCTCCGTCTCTCTCTCTCTCTCTCTCTCTCTCTCTCTCTCTTTCCATCCCTCCCTCCCTCCTTCCCTCTCTCTGGAATCTGTGCTTGCTATAATAGCCTCTCATTGGTCTCTCACCAAGGATCAAGGTAGAGTAGGAAACAAGATCCACTATGCATGAAGCTCTAAATTTTATACCACAAACAGCAAGTGGAGGGTAAGCTTCTGAAGTGCATATCAGGTCTATACAAGACCCATCTGTTTCTGTGCTGCCAGCAGGGAAAACCCTCAGTCAATTTAGCATTATGATCACCATGTGGCAAAGTGTAACAGCCTCTTCTAATGAAATAATCCTTTTCTTCCTGCTCTAATCAGCTGATTGGACTCTCTTCTCGGATTAAATAATAATGGTCATATAATCTAATAGGGCGAAAAGGAAATCAGTAAAGTATCTAGATAATGAAGAGTTATTACTCAAACCACTATAAAATTGTCTATCTAGTCTGCCTTACACAGATTTGGAATTTTTATATGTAAGTGCAGGGAAACATACTGAAAAGAATTTTGAAGTAAGTACAAAATAAAGTGTATGCCTTGCTGAATTATGTCAAGTTCCTGGGGTGGGGACGGGAGCAACAACCTTTCAGAACTGACAACACTTCCATATACAAAGGATGCTAAAAATCCTAGCTCACAGGGAATTTTCTCTCTGCTCCACTCCTGCTTATATTTTAATTTGGAGAGTAACCACATGGGTTGCAACACATGGCCGTCCTGTTATCAGTTATTGTTTTTTTTTAATTTTTAAATGTTTTTTTTTCTGTTTGTGTGAGAGATTTTTCTTTTTATCATAAGAGAAGTATATAAACTTAGGGAGAGAACAATTGCTTGCTTATCTCATAGCTATGTTCACTGGTACAAGTAGACCTCAAATCTCAATGACGGTTTCTTTTTCTGCAAAGTAGGAATTGCGATATCCATTTTTTTTTTCCAGGATGCTATTACTATTATGAGAAAGAAGTACAGCACATTTGTGATATCTCAGTGGGAACAGGTAATATTGTGGTTTGAATGTGAAATATCCCCCATACGCTTGTAGTTTTAAATACTTGGTCTTCAGCAGGTGTTACTGTTTAGACAGGTTGTGGCATATCACTAGGTGAGTTGGGTCACTAGGGTTGACCTTGAGGCTTCACAGCCCAGTCCTACTTCCAAATCGCCTCTTGCTTCCTGAATGTTGATGCAGTATGACCAGCCAAACCACTACTTCTGCCACTGTGCCTTTTCTGCTCAGTGTCCAGTCTTCCTCACCATGATGGAAGAATCCTTCTGTAATTATAAGCCGAAATAAACCATTTTAACCTCAAGATATTTTTGTCAGGGTATTTCATCACAGCAAAGGCAAAGTAACTAAGACAGGTTCTCACTGAATGATTATAAAATTCTATTTTAAATCTCTTCAAGATAAGTTTATGTCATATTTGATTGGAGGAAGGTCAGCTGCTACATGAGAAGTTCAATTACTCTGAGATTGCTATGCTGTTAAGCGGCCCTTGAAACAGGCTGCAGGTATACAGAGCAAGAAAGAGAAGAGACATACCCAAGCAGTCCCGGATGTTGGAGCCATGTTATCCTGGACATCCCTCCCCAAATACAAGCATCTCTAGTTGACTCTAACATGATTATATTTACCTATAATTCTACAGCAGACCTCCCCAAAGGGGGGAGAAAAAAGTACCTGGGTAAGTCAAGACAATTCTACAACCATGAAGAAAATAATAAATTGTTATGTTACACATACGAAAAAGCTACACTTTCCTATGAAACTGTATGTTTTTAAATTTCGTCTACATCATGTCCACTCAGAATTCAAAGATGGGGAGTCTACTTTTTCAATTTTATATTTGTATTTATCAAAACACTAGAATACCATATTCATGAACTTCTGCATCAATATATAGTCTCAAAGCATTTGGCTCTCTCTCCATAAATTTACAAACATATTATCTTTTCCTAAACATGTATCGAGGATGATCAGATGCATATAAAATATTGGGTTTCCTGAGCCCTACAGATGGCGCAAAGCTTACTAACAGATGCTGCTTTTCCAGAGGACCTAAGTTTAGTTCCCAGTACTCATCAGGGAGCTTACAACTGCTTGTAATCTAGATCTGAGAGAGCTGGCATCGTCTTCAGGATCCTATGGTCACCCAAACACACACGGCATTTTCTCATATAGACACACACATACACACAAATAAAAATAATAAAAATAAATCTTTACAAAATGGTGGTTATTCATTGAGAGCACAGTGTACGTGTTCACCAAGCATCAACAACTCAGGAAAAAAAAAGAGTAAGAAATAAGTAATTTGGAGTTGTTTCCTTTTAAAGATCTGTAACTTTGTAGAGAAGGGGAGCCAACATTATAGAAATTTTGAAGAATTTCAAAGATAAAAAAGAAATGTTTTATCTAGGGCTGACCTTTCAGAAAAGAAGCAAGCAGAGGCAAACAAGTATGGAAGGTTATATTCATTGGTACTCCAAAACAATGATTCTCTGTTATTTAGATGAGGCTGTCTCTGGTCCTCTTCTGTGAATAGCCACCAAAATGCAAACCTCTGGTCATTAGAGTTCAGAATTAAGAACAGAAAATTTCTTCATAAAACCTTTCAAGTATATTTAAAAGAAAAAAAAGAACTAGCTTCATGAAGGTATTTTTCTTCCAGTGACCCTGAATAGAAATAAGCATGTAGTGTTAAATTTTAATTCACTGAAAGCAGTTTACTATGTCTAGCGTGAATACCAGCAAAGGAGTGAAGGGCGGGAGCTGGTGGTGAGCTGCCTCTCTGGAGAAGCAGTGAGAATTAATCTTATTCAGCCCCTGTGGTGAGATTAAAGCAGAGTTGAGCACTGCGATAATGAAATGCAGAGGAGATGACAAAGCTGTATGTGCGACGGCAGAGCTAGAGGCAGGAAACCATCGTCAGGGAACACTAGAACCTTGTAGAGCAATAAGAGAAACAGGTTAATAAAAAGCGGACCCAAGGGTCAGTGGGTGGACAAAGCCCTCAATCAAGACCATTTTCTAGAGCTTTTTGATGCTATAAGGCTTCTTGGGCTACTGTGAACTTGATGGGATGCAAAACAAACACAGCCTCAACTTTCTGTTGTCTCAGGAGCACACTGATGCCCAATAAACTGGAGAGAGCCTGCAGAAGCATGACTTGTGTCCCTCCTCGTTGCCAGGCAAAGCCTAACAGCTAAGCACTTCACCTTATACTCTGACAAAACCTGAAGCTGAGAGGCTGGGCCTGTGGGTAAAGCATGCAGGTGAATTCTCATTGTTCAGATGGCAAGGGTGATCTTCTGATGAGAATTTCCGGTCTTTTTGGTGCCAAAGGTCATCACAGTTTCTCTCAGATAGACACTGGGTTGTTGGGTTGTGCTTATAAGAGTATATATATTATTAGTATATATAGTGTATATATATATATATATATATATATATATAGTATATATAATAATATATATTATTACTATATATACATACATATGTATATATACTATATATGTATAGTATAGCATATGTATAAAAAATATATACTATATATTAGTATATATGTATAAAATATATACTAATTTCTCAGCTGTGTCACCCTCAACAGAAATATAGCCACAGGTTATTCAAGTATATAAATTTACCTGATGATCAACTTACAGAATTAACTCCAGAATTTGTTGCTGGAAAAATCCTTAATAAATCTCAGCCCTACAGAAACTGATAGTTTCATGGCATAGGTAGGTCAGAGGTACTCTGTAAAATGCCAGAGAGTGAAGATTTTAGATTGTACAAAGCAGGTGACCTCTATTGAAATCACTCAACTCTCCATCACAGGTACTTGGAGCCAGAGACAACATGTAAACAGCTACAGAATGGGTGTAGCTATATGCAAACTTAAAAAAAATAGTCACTGGACTAGATATTTGAAATTCGTGAGACAGAAATGCTGCATAAAGGTAGAAACACATAAGCATTTTACCTTAAAACCGTGAATGTATAGGGTCTGGAGAGAAGGCTAAAGGTTAAAGGCACTGGCTGCTCTTCTAGAAGAACTTTGTTCCATTCCCGGAACCAATATGGTTAGAAACCCTTCTGTAACTCCAGTTTCAGGGGATTCAGTGCCCTTTTCTGGCCTCTGTGGTCACAGTATACACCCGGAGCATAGATATACATGCAGGGCAAGACATTCAGGAAAATAATGTCACAATAAATACCTTTAAGGAAATTATATATGAATATATAACCATGTATGTGTACATATGTACACATATAAACACAATCACTACAATGTTCCTACTTTGTGTGTGTTCATATGGGTGTGTGATGTGTGTGTGTAAATGTATGCATGTGTATCATTATCAATGATGTGTATTTGAGTGTATAATGTATGTATATTTGAGTGTATGGTGTATGTGTGTGTATATGTGTGTGTATGTGTGATATGTGTGTCTGTGCGAATGTGTGATACATGTGTATGTGTGTGTGTTTCTATGTGTGAATGTGGGCATGTGTGTGCCATAGTGTGCAGCTGGAAAAGGTACATCCTTGACTTCCTTCTTGACTGAGACAGAGTCTCTTGTTACGTCACTTCATGAACCAGGCTGGCTGGCTTTTGAGCTTCCAGGGATTCCTCCATCTCTGCCTCTTATCTCATGGCGTTACAGACCCATAGTGTTGAGTCAGGCATTAGTTAAAAGTGTCTATGGAGTCTAATGTAAATCCTTGTGCTTATGTTCCAAATGAATTACCTACCAAGCCACTATCCTAGCCTTGTTTCTACTTTTTATATAATTCATTTACAAAGCCAATATGCTATTCAATTGTACTAATCTACAGAGAGTATCATGAACACATGAGAATTGAGCTAGCCATTACATATTGATTACTCTATAGAATTTACTGTGTATAATTTCTAAGGTTGTTTCTCCATACACACAATTTAAATTAATACTGAATATATTGAGTCATGTTAGTCGGAATTTGGGGGGTAAGGCAGTGAGATCATGCTTACGTGCGGAGTACAGCTTTGCCATTTTGGTACAGCTTTGCCATTTGAGCTATGTGTATTTGTTAAAGGCTTACAGAAAGATAGAGTTAAGAGTTAAGGCATGTTTCCTGTTCTTGTTGCTAATATGTGGCAAAATTGCCAGCAGCAAACGGAAGATTTTTCATCATTCATGGTAGGCTTTTAAATTCCATTCAGCTGGGTGATTAAGGGCCAGCTTCATGCTTCTTTTAGGCTCTGACGTTCAGCATTGCTGTTTTTCTTTCTCTTGGCATTTGCACAAAAAGATTCTGATGATGCTTAGAGGAGAAATAAAGTTCTCTCTGTTTTTCTTAGAATGAAAATGAATGCATTTATTAGTTTCTAAAAACTGCTTTATATTAACTGACTTCCATTATTACTCATTAAAATCTCTCTGCCTTTGCCTTAAATAATGAATCTTTGGGAATATAAACACAGCTCTTAAGGATTTTGTGTATTCCTTTAAAAGAGCAACAAAGGTTCCTAGTGTCAAGCTTCCTAGATCTTTTAAGCTGGATCCTTGCACTCATTTTGTTATAGTGGTGGGTAATGGATACAATAAGAAGCACATGTTTGATGTCAACAGAAACATGAGTGGGACAAACGTCTACAGGAGTCCACCAGGTTTCCTTGGTGGTGACTTCAGATCAGTGATGGCTGTCACATGCTTGTTATACAGAAAAACAAAATAATGTAGTAGAGAGCTCAGGTATGGAACGGGGCTCCTCTCTTCCTTTTTACCAGTGTATCTTGACACTGAGCATATCTTGAGTTTGGAAACTTATTTTTTCACTGAGGACAAATTTTTTTTTTTTATTTTAAATAGTGAAGTACTAAGGAAGAGAAAGCCACTTAAATATGGGAAGTGAGGTAGGAGGGATGAGCCCACCTTTCATGAAAGAAACCATCAAGAATACAATGCTTCCTCAAAGTTGGGAATATTCATTATCTGTCTTCCATGAGGCATTCAGCTACACCTAAGGAAGCATGTGAGGCTGATAGAGGGCTGCTAAAGAGTTTTTAAGGGACACATGTAGTGCTCTGAGATGATAGAATCAATCATATCTCAATTTAAAGCTTGATAATCTTTTTTTTTTTTTAAGCAAAGACATTTATTTCAGTACATAATATTGGAAACGGTTCAGTTTAGGACAGGACAGCTGGGTGACAGTAGTCTGCTTGAACCAGGAAGACTGCTTTTGGTTGAAACATTAAGAAAGAGAAAATGGAAAAGCTATGTACAGGATGGAACAGGTCACTTTATCTCAAATATCTGGACATCATACCTGCCCAAAGGGAGGCACTTTCCAGAACATGACCTGAGCTGTGTGCTGTTGTTGTGATTTTTCTTTGCAGAAGTCATTGAAGAGATCTGATTGTTTTCATCTGCAGACTTCCTACTTCACACACAAAACCAAGATTTTCTTTGCAAATTGATCTTGGAGTTTCTCATTTGAGGTGTGAAAGGAGCCAATAGTATTGTTTTCCTCCTAAATATTTTTGTTCGACTGTTTTGTTTCTTTTCTTCCTTCTTCCCCAGATATAATAGAATCCCCTAACCTCATCAGCCCTTTCACTGTGAGACTTTCTCATGACTGAGAATGAATTCTTGGATAAAGCATTTGGGGTTCCAGAAATGTCACAGTATGCTTCTCTGCCAACTGCAATTATTTTTCCTGTTGATTTTCCATCTTGGTGATCTATTTATTTAATGTGAAGCTATCTTGTCAGGACACCCTGTACTGAGTTCAGTGACCGTGGGTCCCCCACGCTCTGAGCTGGCTGGCTTCCCCTCTCTGAGGCTGAAGCCAGGCTTCATGCTGATCATCCTGCTGGTTGTTCTAGGAAAAGCTTTCTGAGAGTTTCTCAGCCTGCTAGTTTCAGAGGCCTACTCTACAACCTTCCTAAGGAGAGTACCATCCTATTGATCATGGGCAAAGAAGAGAACGTCTGCTAGTGAATGCCTGTGAGAATAGAGAAAGAGTGTACTTTCTTGTTGAAATGAAACAGAATTTATGAGGAGGAGCAGACACTGTTTGCTCTTGCTTGGCACTGTGCATAAGAAAGAAGTCTATGTTTCAGTGTAGGCAGAGACCAGTTCTGATGAGTTTGTGTGTGTGTGTGTGTGTGTGTTTGTGTGTTTACCTAAGAGAATTCATGCAGGCAAATTAATCAGCAGTGTGCAGCAATGAGAAGCCGACAGCAGGCATGGTCCCTTTCCTTTACAATAGGTGGTTTACACAGGCTGTAAACAAGTCTTCAACCCTCCCGTGGCCAAATTAGGAAAGCAGCTTCCTGCTACTTCAGGAGTAGGATGGTTGACATCTAGGACATGTCTTGCCACCTGGCAGGAGTTGGGAGGACATGCTGAGAACTCTCGGTCACAGGAATATGGACTTTCCTTTGCTCTGCAACTCAGGCTGGTTGGTATCCCACTTTGATAGTAAATTGACATCTTATCTATAATTGACTGCATGAATTCTGTTCCCTCCATGGATCAAAGAGGACAGTGGTCTTAACCTTAAATTTTAACTTTAACATTCTATATTTTCAGTTTAATTAAATCCTTATTCTGGGGCTTTTCCCCTGCCAACCTGTATTACCAGAGATAATCTTTATAGCTCTCTAGCCTGGCCATAGTTAATTTCAAGAACAGTAGTACAAACACTCAGCTGTCTATATTGCTGGTCATACATATTGCAATATGGTGTTGACAAAATAGACACCTGCCAGGGTTACCTCTGGACACGTGGTAGAACAGCCTGTGAAGCTCCTTCCAGGGTCCACCTCTGGATGTGGGAAGTCCCATCCTACCACTCCCCTTCCAGCTCAAGACTGTCAGCAATTCCTGCTTAGCCGCAGCCAGTCGCTAGGAGACAGGTTTATGGGCATATTTCCACACATTTCACTACCTGCAGGAAAGAAATCATTTTCTTCTCCAAGAACAGACGGTCGTTTCTAGGCTTGATTTCCCGGTAATGAGGGTGAAGAGCATCTGGGTATGTGTGCATGTGGGAGGATTTGTGCCTCAGGACCCATAGTAGCTAGCAGAGCTAGTGGTTGTTTGAGTTTGGTTTTTGGGACTGATACTAAAAACACTTTGCCAGGAGCATCCAACGATTGTCAGCAAAACAAAGATTGTGAAGGGAATTAGTGTCCATCCTTGCATCTTCTGTAGTTCCTATCATTGGTATAATTTTAGCCAGCCAGCCAAGCCCCCTCAAGGACTCACTTTGTGATTCTACCATAATGAGAAACGGGGAGCAAGCTGGCCACAGAAGTATCCTACAGAGGGCTTTCTAATTCCATGGTTGTTCCATCAGGCATGGGACTCAAAATAACTTAAAATCATACGAAACCAACTAGTCACACATAAAGAAATGCTATCTCAAATTCCTCACACAGAAGGAGGGTAAGACAATAAAGAATCTTCAGCTGAGGCACCAGCATAGGAAAAAAAAATGGGTATCTGAGGATGGTGATCAAGAGCCTTGAATGAATCTCTGACAGCAATAACAACAACTGAAAAGAAAGACTGTACCGTTTGGTGTTCTAATCATTGTACCATGAGTTTAACCAGACTCACTGACAAACACTGTGTTATAAGCATCCTTTATCGATGACAAGGGTGGGGAACAAAACTAACTCAAGTCAGACGAAAGCAACCATATCTTTATCAATTGTACAATTTGATGACATGTTGTCTGGATTCTAGAATGGAATTCACTGCTTCCCTGGGGAGTATAGTTAATGTGTATGATATTTCTTATATCATATGGACTTAACTGTCTGCATTACTCTTTGCTCTGCTTCTTATTATGCCTGTCCCCAGCCTTAACTGGCTGCCACTCAGCATTCTGAACAGCTTGTGGCTTCCTGATGCCATGTCTCTACTCCTGTCCTTTGCTCGGACTTTGTGGAGCTCCATTCTGCTACCTGTCCAGTGCTCAGGTTCTCACTCCTTGAGTCGCTGATGACATCGTGCTCACCATGCTGTTATGTTCATCTGAGTCTTAACTAACTGGTTTCCATGAACCATTGATTAACTTTCATTTCAACTCTTTTCAAATCTGTGTCTGGGAATGGCTTCACAGCTACAATTGTGGAAAAGATCTCATAGATTCCTTTATCTTATTTTCCCCAAAATTATTTTATGTAATTTTTATTTATTGCTGTGTTATGAAATTAGCTTAGGTGCCAATCAAAGCATGAATAGATGAAGACAGCATAGTACAGAAGAGAGAATCACCATATTAAACAAAATAATCTAAACTTGTACAAATGTCACATTTTCTCACTTTCTGTCATATGTGGATCCTCAATTACATATAGGCACAGAACACATACACACGGACACACATAGAGACACACATGCACAAACACATACACACACAGAAATACATACACACACAGACACACATACACACACATACTCACAAACACACACACACACACAGACACACACACAGAGACACACACAGACACACACATAGACACACACAGACACACACACACACAAATACACACACATACCCCACCACACACACACACCACACACATGTACACACACACACACACACACTCACACACACACACACACACACACACACACACACACACACACACGGGGTGGTGTCTTTCACATGCTTATGGCATGAAGTAGAAGCAAGACTACCTGGGAGAAGAAAATGCTTAGCAGGAGGGGGAGGGAGAGGGAGAGGGCATAGACAGTGAATGTGGTCCAAGCACAGGATTTGCAAAGCATGAAAATGTCTTTTCAAAATCTTTCACTACATACAGTGGATGTGCACCAGTAAAGATAGAAAAGCCAAAGCATGCACAAACACACACACGATACACAAGCACACACTGGAGCTGGCTGTTTGACAAACTAAACTGAAGACTACTTGACTTTCTCCAGCATTCTGAGTGAGGCGGGTTTTCTGCAGTAGGCTCTAATCCTGGACACTACATCATACTCAGCCCTCATATTACTCAGTCTTCAATAAGCTATAATTGATTTTCCAGTCTCTTTTTGCTTGTAGGGTCTTGGCTTTTTTTTTTTTTAAGTTCTGGATAAATGTCCCAGATTCTACTTAGTTAAGTGTGGGTTTCCTGTGTTTAGGTGGAGGACATATGTCTCCCTGGGCCCCTAAGGTGACTGACTCACTTTGAACTACATCAATGGTGGTCTCTTGGGCTTCTCTACTGACTTATGACTTTTCACAGTATATGCGTTTGATGGGAAACTCTAAGTTCAACTACATTTCAGATGAGAATTAGAGTGTACCTTCTGCAGGAAGGAAGGGCAAGGAATTTATGGGTGTGTACTAATATTCCCAGTAATGATATGTGCTGTGGGAGTGATCCTTGAGACTCTTCAAATTCCACACCTAGTATGTGAACATGAGCTTCAGCATCTATCAGTGGCCGGTGCAAAGCAGTTCTTTTACCTTATTTCTTGTTCCTCATCTTTAAGACTCTCCTCCAACAAAGAAATTAGGCTGTTTCTCCAACGTATTTACATATGTAAACATTCGCGGACTCATCATTTGTACTGTAACCTAATATTTATTTTATTCCAATGTTGATCATTGGGGCACCTGTTCCTTTTTTTATTTCTGCTTCTTTTCATTATTTTTAAATTCTTGGCACTTCAACCTGCTCCAGGATCATCATGTGTTTTTCTGAACCCTACCTAGCATGTTTGCATCCCTGTTATAGGAGTATGTCTGCTATGAATCACGTCCTGGGTGCTGTTGTGTCTGTCGGTACAGCCTGGTCCCTGCTCTGTGACATTCTCAGTGTAAAGTGGGAAGTATATGTGTGGGTAGATTAAAGCGACAATGAGATCTATCTATCTATCTATCTAACTATCTATCTATCTATCTATCATCTATCGATCCATCTATCTATCCATCTAACTATCATCTATCCAACTTTTTTTCATCTATTCTCTGCTTACTTATCTATCATCTAAATATATCTCTCTATCACTTATCTACCTTTCTACCTCGATCTGTCTCTAATCTGTCAATGTTTAATCAATATATCCATTATCCATATATCTCTATTATCTGTCTATGTATCACCTGTGTTCATCCTCTGTCTTTTTATGTATCCATCTATCTGAATAGTGAGCATGACTTCACACCTACATCTGCTGCTCTCTGCCATCTTTCCTTTGATTATTTGAGCCTCCTCTATCTGACAATGTGAAAGTTGGCTTTCATTATTTCCAGTTCATTTGCTAATTCATGTTCTACCTCTATATGCCAGTGCAGTCTTGCATTTCTTACTAGCAGGGAAAGGTTCTAATAGAAGTATTGTTGGTCAATTTTGTCACTGTGTAAACATCCTAGAGTGAACTTACACAGGCTGAAGTAGATGATGTCACATCACTTATAGTCCCTGAGACTAACATGGTATGGTTCATACATGAGCAAATGCTGCCAGCAGCATATGGGTGTGTTATCAAAATTGCTAATCTATGCACATAAAGAACATTCTGATCACACTACACTGTTAACTGTGTCTCTTCATTCTCACCTTTAGTCTTTTAATTCCTAGTCAAAATGCCACTTCCATTTCTCCCTATCCCTTCAGTAGGGGTTTTCCCATACATCTGTACTATAGTTAGATTCACTGCTTTATCTGCATTATACCTGGTATCTCCCACTTTTTTGTGCTTATTTGTTTTCATTTTAGTGTGGTTCAGTTTGCTGTTTGTAATATATAGTACCATGGTAGCAAGAATTTGACACAGTATTATATAACATAAGTTGTATCACCTAAAGCCTCCCTGTATGCATCCAAATGATCAACTCTTCCCTCACCCCTCAAATCCCTCAAACAACTGAAGATGTAGTTCAGTTATAATGTAGTTTTCTAACATCTACAAGGTCATGGGTTTCATACTCAGTAACACACACACACACACACACACACACACACACGACTCATGGACACACATATAGCACATGCATACACATACACACACAAACATACCCAAACACATGAACACACATACACACATGCATATGCAAACACATACACACACATACATATACGCATGCATGTACACACCTACATATACATGTATATACACACCTATGTACACATATACACTTACACATACATAGACACATACAAATTCATACCCAAACACAGAAACACACAAAATACTTATACACATACATATGTACACATGCACACATATATATACATTCACACATACATACATGCATACATATTCATATAATGTACATACACACATACATATATACACATTCATATATACTTGTAAGAAATTTTATTTGCTTCTCAGTTCCACAGTTTGTTTTTTCAAAAATGTTACATAAATGATGTATGCACATACAACTTTTGAATCTGCTTTTGTTCACTCGTTATGAAATGAGGTTTCAACAATAGCTCCTAATATTCCATTGTTTATATGTCTCACAGTTTACTTATCCATGTGACTGAAGGTTTTTTGTTTTTGTTTTTGTTTTTGAGATATGGTCTTACTCTGTACCCGTGGCTAGTTCAGAACTTGGTCTGTAGAGCAGGCTAGCCTCCAACTCACAGAGACCTGCTTGCTTCTGCCTCCTTGTGCTGGGATTACAGGTGTTCACTTCCACACAAGGCCTAAAGGACATCTTGATTGTTTCTAGTTTTGTACATCTGTAAAAATAGCTATTATAACAAATCACATAGAGCACCCCTTACCCCCTCCCCAAAAAAAAACAAACCACCAATGTGTAGATACCTAGAAAGATTGCTACTCCCTATATGTAAGAATATAGTAACTTTCCAAGTAACTTTCAAACTGTCTAAATTACTCAGTATTCCAACCAGTAATGAAGAAAAATTTATTAAGTTTATTATTATTATTTTTTTTCTTACAATCACAGGATGAGTGAGAAAAATGTTGTGATCAGCAACTCAGCCAGAGGAGGTCTCCGTTCTGCAGGAGTCTCCACTCAGGAGATTTTACTGCATAAAAGAATTCCAAGAGAAGTCAGTGTGACACTGAATTGGAATCCATTAAAAGACCTTGTAAAACATGGGAGAGGTGGCTCAGTGGTTAAGTGCACTTGCTATGCAATGGTAAGGGCAGGGTTTGAATTCCTAGCACTCATAGAAGAAATCAGGTGTCTGGTGCATATCTGCAACTGCGACTCTGAGATGAATGATACAGGGTTGGGGGATTACTGGGGAGTAATTGCTTCCAGGCTAGATGAGAAAACTGTAGCCCCAGGTTCTGAGGGAGAGACTCTAGCAAAAAAAAAAAAAAAAAAAAAAAGACAGAGAATGACAGAGGGTAATAGAGGTTGCAGAGGGCACACACCTTCACACACAGCTGTGAATACATGTATACACAGACACATACATGCACACATAAATAAGTAAGTAAAAAATACAGGAGTCTTAAAAAAAAAGACATTTTAAACATAGGACTGAGGCACCAGAGTTAACAGAGAGGCCCTTGGGGAATTAGGCTTGTCTAAGAGCACTTCTGAGAGGTGGATGACTCTCCATTGTCCTTACAATGGCCTATAGACAGCTTTGCTGGCTTCTGAAGTTTTATCTCCAGAGGCTGGCTAAGGAATTTAGATGAAATCCCATGCTCCTTCCTGACGTATGCCTGACAGACAGGATTACATTCAATAAGGTAAAACTCTAGGTCATGGCGATGCAGGGAGATGAGATGTCTTTACTGCAAACAAAAGCGAATCCTCCTATTTGTGAGATTCGCAGAGAATACAAGGGAGAAGGGCGACGTCGTTCTTGCAGTAGTATGAACTCAGACCTTAGGTCTCACTTATTGCTATTTCAACATTTTCATTTGAAAAAAAAAATTCTACATAGAATCAGTATCTCCTTGTTGGTGACTTTTGTAGCACAGGTTGTTCATTGTAATGGAATCCCTTTTGTAGTAGCATTGCCAAGACTCTGGGGTATGGAGTTCTTTTCCCTCTTAATATTCCCATGATTTTCCCATCTATCCACCCCCATGTTTTGGTTTTTTTTTTTTTTCATTTTGTTTTTTCATCACAATTACTTTTAAAGTCCTCATGATGCAAGGACACTTTGAGTGTTTTTAAAACTACAGGTCCTCTTCATTGGAGGAAAGAGAAAGCAAGCGTGATACAAGTAACTAAGATTACGGTGATTATCAAAGATTGTGCTCTGTGATTGAGGTGAAAGGCTGTGAAGAAATAGGGTCTGATAGCCATTGTTTCAAAATCTAATGTGTCCTGTTAAGAACAGAAGGGAAATCCCTGAGGTCAATGAATGCGTTATGGGTCTACGGCAATGGTGCTTTGAAAATGTATTGTGTAGAGAAAGCACACAAGACCACGCTGTTGCTGCTGCCTGCCTCCAGAGTTCCTTGCTGCCCAGTGAGTGATGAGCAACAACCTTTTGAACAGCCTCCACCATCTTCAACTTAATGCAGCTAATGAAGAGTAGAGGAAGAGAGAGAGGAGAAAAGAGGCAACAAAATACAGGAGTTCTCGGTGACTATCTAAGCTGGACTCAAATGGAACTTAAACATTTTTGTGCCTATCAAAATTTTTAAATTGGTTTTCAAGTACTCTTTCTTTTTAGAGATAGATGATTTTTTTTTTGTATAAAAATGATGACGTTTATAAGTCTGTTTGACAAGCTACATAGCATCATGCAAGAGAACAGGTGTGAATTCCCAACTAGGGGGGCTTCAGGAATTGATTTTTATAAAGTGGATTCATGGTTCGGTCATTTTCCATTGGGCTGGAGGCCCTTTCTGGTAGTATCACATTTCCTTTTATGGAGATGCATTATTTACTTACTGTGGGAAAAGACAGGCTTCCTAATACTAGATGCTTAACATATCCCCCAGGAGACTCTGGTTAAAGGAAAGCCTTCAGAATGTCCCGCTAAGGCCTTGGGTTCAAGGACTCCAAGCTCAAGTGTAATACTGGGTCCCAGGAGATGGCACTCCTTAGGAAGTCTCAGCTTGGAAGGAACAAAGCTTGGCTGACCTTGAACCTGGAATTGCCAGCAGCTGAGCTCCAGGAGCTGTAGCGTGCCCTGTAGGGTGTGGTTATATGGTGCATGTTGTGATGACTGTTGGCCTTATTGTCCTGCCCAGCTTATGAAACCAACACTTGCCTGCTCTCTTTTAATCATGTAACCGTTTATTGCTAGCTTCTGGACATAGCTCAGATTGACAGCTTCTGGGGAGGGGAGTGATTTGGGAGAAAATTATGTTGAGTGTCTTTGGAAATTCATGACTTCTCAGAATTACAAACAAAAATATTCAGGACCAATTTTAGAAGACTGGATGGTTTCACCACAAAATAAAATCAGAACAAGAGTCTAGAAGTCTGTCTAGCTTATTCTACTTCCCCCATGGCTTCAGCATCCTCCGACATGGTCACTCACTTGGAGATGCCCCCTGCTGTGGTGTAGAGGGCTGTGCAGGGGATTTAATGACCTCAGACTTCTTTGTTCCCTCCCTTCAGCTTATCAACAGTCATTCAGCAGAGTTTGCACATGTTTCAGTCTGTTGTTGTCCGTCTAACTCCATCTGTCTTTCTGGCCATCATCTCAATAAGACTGCTTTCCTATCAAGATGAAAAGGCTTACAATGAACGAAGTTTGAATAGATTCTGTACGAGATACATACATGCATGCATACATATATACAAATGTACATGCATACATACGCCTCTCTGTTCTTGCCCGTGACCCATGACTACATTAGATGATATTGTTCTCAAAGCAACCAAGGATCATATTAGAGAAGGGGAAAATAAGGGGGAATCGAAGAAGTATTGTTTTTCCTAATAAAACAGGCAACAACAGCCTAACAGGAGGACCTGCTGAGGGAATTGTAATGTAATGAATATTTAAAATACTTTAATGAATAGAGGATCATTAACTTCATTTTAGGAAAAGAATTTAAAAAAAAACACATAATTAAAGAAAAGCCTAGATTTATTCATATATAGGTCCGAGTTTGGGTCCTGGAGTAAGTACACTGTCTTAATTTGTGGATGAATCACCTGCTAAGTGAAGAGATTCATTTATGGAGATGAAACGAAGCTGGGCTCCCAGACAGCTGTCGCAGCCCCGGTGTGAACTCGGCCTTCTCGGCTCGTTGATCTGCTTTGCAGCAGCGCCACCTGTCGGTAACGGGCTGCAGGGGAGGAACAATGCAAATTGACTCTACAGCTTATTTCAGTTTGGCTAGCAGTGGTGTTCCTGCCGCAGAAAGACAGTGGGACAAAGGATTGTCGTTTTGAACCTGACATGGTACGCTCCCCATGTGGAGCTGAGGGAGTGGTTGTCATTACGCTTTAGCTTCCTGTTGGTTCTGGGAATGAACTCACACACGTGAAAGGACAATGAGAGGATCTTCAGGCTAAATGATGTGGTGTCTGTGGTTTTCCAGCTTCATGTTCCTAACAAATACTAACAAAGATTTCCACCTGCTTGAAGCCCTGTCAGCAGCCTCTTCCTTTGCCACCCGTGGTGGTGATAGAGAAGGACCCCCTAAATCTCTGAGCATCTCTGGGGAGCTGTGCTCTGCAAGCGCTTCCTAGCTCGGGCGTTTCAGAGGTCCGGATGGTAGGTGCCATGGACATTCGGAAGTACTGTCTATCATGACTCAGAATGACACCGGCTGGGTGTATGATTTCCACGGATATCTTGAAGGCATTATGGGAGTTGAAATTTACAGAACACTAATAAATAAATAATAACAAAGAATGAATGTGAATGTTTCTTTAATATTTCATCCTGGATGTAATTGGAGTCACTTGCATTTATTTGTTGATTTACTCGGTGACAAAAGAGAGATATTAGTCAAATTAGTGTCCTCATTTTCCTTTGGAAATTATCTAATTATGCTGCTGCTGCAATTGACCAATTCTCCTCCTCAGTTTCAAAATAAATTGGAAGGAATATGGATGGGTAATTTGGGATTTTCAACTGGGTTCCAGGGAGGGTGGGTGGTGAGGAGCAGAGAGATTTCTTCTTATTTTCTTACTATGCACTCATACCTCAAAAAGAACAGGTTGATTATCTTTATGGAAACTATCATGATTAGTTATTGATCTATAACTGCACATCCCAAAGCACCCAACAGTTGTGCCTCGTCTGTTACCAACATTCGATTATTGAAATAATTTTGTAACCTAGCAATCTAAAGGAACTAGACAGATATGATGCAGATCAAGTCATCTATTATTGTACGGATAGAAAACGATCAGCGAAATGAATGAGATAACAGCCACTTACATCACGATGTTGACCAATAAAGACGGATCTAAAAGTATTCAACATGAATACCTGGTACCTATTTATGCACTATGAATCTCCTCTACCTGTCCCTCAGAACCCATCTGGAATCAAGTATGCCTGATCATTCATATCATGAGCAAAACAGTATTAATTACAAGGTGAGTCCCCTTCATACTGGACTTCCATACAGCCCTGGCTCCATCAGAATCGTTCCCATGGCTAGGGGACGTCAAGTGTCAGCGTCAAAAGACTAAATGACAGCAAAGGCCAAACATAAAATAGAGGTGAATCAACCAAACTCAGAAAAAATGGTTCACAACAGACATGCATATTTATTGTATATTCTAAAATTTAAAATGAGGCTAAAAATTGAATCATTATTTGAATAATGTATGGAAACTTTGGAGGGAGATTTTATGCATACAGAGAAAATATATGCGTATTGAAATTAACAACCCAAGGAGGAATAATAGTACAGACAACAACGCAGAGCATGAAAGGAGGCAGGGATCAACTGGCAAGAAACCAGTGTGTCTGTGTAGGGATAAAGAGTGGATACTGACAATCTAGATAAGAAATGAGATTTCTTGGGTTTTAGGGATAGATGCAATTGAAACGGTGACATCACCACCTTTTCTGTATTGTTTATTCTTCTGAGTTATCTCACTTTGATCTTCTATGCATTTTCAAAAGTAAGTGGTTTGATTCATTTTAATCCAAGAAAGCCTGAAAAGACAATCATAAACTATAACAAAAGTACAAGGCAGCTTTCAACTCTAACCTCTTCAAAGAGTTGAGATAAATGACCAACTAGAGGAAAACAAAAGCGAATCTTTGATGAGCTGCAATGTAACAGACACTGTTTTGAAAGGAGAGACCACATCTTGAGCTGTATTTGCAGCCGGCAGCATAGCGTGTCTCACTGTCAACTCTGCAGGACACTGCATTTCCAGTTTGCTCAATTCCTCATCTACACAGCAGATGCTCATTGGGTACTTCCTCTAAGTACAAACCTTGATCTAAAGAAGCAGGAAGCAGCATGGTGGAAAAGCCTTGATGCCTAGCTTCTTTAAAATCTCTTAAAATAAGATTGAGGGTGTAGCAGTGTGGAAGTGTTGCTAAGCATGGAAAGGAAGCTGAGTTCAATCCCCAGGACTGAAAGGAACCATTAGGACTCAAACTCACAAACAGATGTCTGAAATACCTATTTAACATATCAAAGTGACCTGGCCACTAGGTTTTCCCAGTGTCCCTCTACCCCTACCTGTTACAGGGTTCTCCTGGCTTGCATACCCCACTTCTACTCTGAACTCTCTAACCCAGGGGCTGAGCTATACTTTCCTATATAATTCTAGCCATTTTGGTTACCTCTTTCTTTTGGCTTCTGCTGGACTCCTGGCCTCTTAGTCTTCAGGTTCCCTTCTTTCTCTTTTCTTCCTTCTCCCTTCCTCCTCTATCCTCTTATGGCCTGGCAGCTCAGTCTGGTCATGTCCACCCAGGACTACCCCAGATTCTCTGCCTGTGGATATGCTCTCCCTCATATCTACTATATTCTCCCTCATATATACAATAAGATTTTCCATTCATTGAACCCAGGAACAGTTATGTTCTTTTCCTTTTTATTTCATTTTTCATTCAAGAACCCAACCCAAACAAGAATAAAAAGCCACCTCAAAAATAACAGTATTAGTATATTTAGGTCAATAAAGTGGCAGAAAAGTTGCATACATAATATGTACTCACTCAAATAAACTCTGACTTTGGAAAATACATATGTGAATTTGAGCTTTGAGAAATAAAACATTTGACAGCAGAAAAAAATCATAATTCTTTAAAATACATGCCCACGGGCCTGGAGAGATGGTTCAGCTGTTAGGTGTGTGTGTTCTCTTGCGAGGAACCTGATTTTGGTGCTCAGCATCCACATCTGCTGGCTCATAACTGCCTGTAACTCCAACTCCAGGAGTACCTCTGGCCACCCAGGGTACCTGTACTTGCATGCACATACCCACACACATGCACATAATTAAAAATGATAAACATAAATTTTTAAAACATATATTAATACATGCTTGTAATTAAAATATATAAAATCTTGGGAATGAAAAATAAACAGTTCAAATAAAATTGTGAACATGTTGCAATGGATAATATTTGAGCAGTTCTTGAATGTTGCACGTGATAATTTAGGTTTTATTCTTAAAACAATGACATAGGGCCACAAAGAGCTTCAAATACAGGCATTTCAGATGTTGACTTGTGCTAAGGAACTAAGGCCATAGAAGAGTGAAAACAGGCAATATGTTTGAATTAAATTGATTAAAATAAGTTGTACTAGTTTAATTGTAAAAGCCTGAGATGAAATAAGAATAAATACTCTGGGAAAAATGGTTCTCAAAACACAGAGATTTGAAAAAGAAGGATGAGGAAGAGCCACTGGGACTTGTGAATGTTGGTGCAGGCTAAAGAAAGAAGACATCAGAGACAGTAATTGCTAAAGCTGTTTGAGGTGGAGGATATGGGGATTTCTGCAATGATTAACCCACAAAATCTCAGCCAGTGAACACCATACAAATCTACTTTTACTCAATCATGCTCTAATGAGAGCTGGCAGAGGAGTAACCATCTTTACTCTACAGTCACCAGGGAAACTGGCACCTTCCCTGTGTTCTACAGTATCATATGATCTTCAGTTGCTACCCTGGATCCTGCACAACCTGGCCAGGAATCAAGAGAAGACCAGAACATTCCAAGGCTTTAGAATTCTTTTTAGAATGGCACGTATCACTCTCATTTTCTACGAGACACATGTTTGACTGATAACCCACTTAACCTCAAGAGAGTTAGGCAGTAATAATATCAAGTAGTGTTAATGGAGAGCTGTAAAACATGTATGACTCCAGAACAAAAGTTAAAAGACAAAAAGATTAAGTGTAATTGTAATTTTAGAAAAAAATATTTAGAAGTCCTATAAAAATCCAGATGTGATAAGGGAGGGAGAGTAAAGAACTGTAGCACTTGATCAATATTAACTTATCATCAATTTGTGACAAATAGGTATAATGTACTAGTTTTGAGTCACTCTAAGGAAATAGCCGTTATATACAGAGTCAACACTCCCACCTTTGCTGTGAGGCCAATTATTAAAGTATGACAGTGCTTATGTTTATGTATGCCTTATCTTACTAATTGATGTTGGGAAGAGAAAGAGCAATGATGCTGACAATCTGGATATGTCAAGGAGAGGCCCAAGGTGCTCTTTTTGGGTGAAAATTTAAAAATCCTCAATTAAAGGAAAGGATATGCTCAGGTTCCTAAGATATACAATGGAGATTATTTTGTCATTTTAAGAGCTTATTTTAATTAAGTGTGTGCATGTATGTATGTATGTAAGTGAAGGGGTTTATGTACCTGAGTGCTATGGTCATGGAGTCCAGAGTCATTGGATCCCCCGGAGCTGTAGTTACAGGAAGTTGAGAGCTGCCTTAAATGATTGCTGGGAATCACACTTGGGTCCTCTGCAAGAGCAATACACACTCATAACCACCGAGGAGGAATTTCTCCAGCCCAATGATGATAACTTTATCTTCCACGAAATTGTGAAGAAAGAGATTTCTGGTATCTTTGAAGATTTTTGCCTCAAACTGTGAAGGTTCCAGCCGGTTTGGGAGGAAAATATGCAGGAACTGGAGGGAGGCTCTAAATGATAGCTTCATGCTTTCTGTAGTTTCAGCCATTAGCTGTGGCTTGGAACATCAATCCTCTGCCAATAATTAGGAAGTACTCACAACACCTTGAATTTTGCAAAGAGAATAGTTCTGTAGACCTTTCACCAGGCTAGAGAAAGGGCAGATCCATGAGGTGATGGATAGTTTACTTACTCTCATTCTTGTAACCATAAGGTTACATGCATCCTTGTAACATCTTATAAGATGTGTGTCTTTCCAAACATTCTTTGGACTCTAAATATATGCAATATATGCTTATCAATCACACTTCAATAAAGCTGAAAACAACCCACAAGAAATGAGCTCCTGGCTTGTGAGATGACTCAGTGGGTAAATGTGTTTGCCTCCCAGGGACTCACATGATGAAAGGAGAGAACTGACAATTTCCACAGATTTTTCTCTGACCATCACACAGTGTTGTGACACATGAGCACATGCCTACACACACACACACACACACACACACACACACACACACACACACACACCACACGCACACACACGTACATGCACACATGAGTACAAAAGTAAATTAATGTAAAATATAAAAACAAAATTTAAAGAAGAAATTCTATCTTCTGCAACTCCAGTCAAATAATTGAAGTCCTCCAATCTTCATTTCCTCACCCATAAACTAGGACAAGGCTATTTAAATCCTACTTGCTTTACAATTTAAAAACCATTGATTATAAAGCAAATGGTAGGACTCCGGATGTATAGTAAATCATCTCTTTATAAATGCCAGTGGATAACAAGCAGTTAAGCCTAGAAGATGATGCACACAAAGTGCAAATAGAGAAAAGGGTTTGATGAGAAAACTTTGAAAAAAGAAAAATCAGCCTGGATCATCTGTCTGATTGTTGATTGACTCCCACCAATGACGTAAGAAGGGCATACTCAAGCACAAATAGCTTAGAAGACAATTCTGCAGTCACTCCTGATAACACATTGCAAATCAGACTGTGGTGAAGAAGAAGGAAAGGTTAACAGAAGAGTTTTGATTATGTATGCAAATTGGTTTGACTGCATTGCATTAGGTTATATTTCACATGCCTTAAGTAAGTGCAGAATGATTTATAGAAAATTCATTGTGTGAGCATCTAATGGGCAAAGCCTTATTTAAATGTATAAGGATATAAAATAGGGTAAATATTAATTTCAATTAACCTATAGCTTGAAATGGGTTTAATGAAAGGACTGGTGTTAAATACTTAAGACTTTCAATTTTTAGTCTTTTTTAAATAAGTTTTCACAGAGAATAGTCTTATTTAAGTAGCAAACATGTTTTCTCTCTTAATTCATGGAGGAAACTACACTTGAAAAAAATATATGTACCTGAAGCAAGATGAATCAACATGCTTGCTCTTGAAGAATTAGTTGACTGCAGACAGTGTTTTATAAGCTATTTCTCTACTACTTTAATTAACTTCAAACAAGGAATATATTCCAGAATTACTCTCTTTTTCAAGTACACAAGTCTGGTTTCTACACATGTGATGATTATAACACTTAATTCTGCCTTTTGGGAAATCAACCTGACATTGCTCTGAGTTGTCCACCCAGTTGAAATTATACCACTCAGGGTGAAGAGAGTTTTGCTTTCTATGCCCTGATTGGCTTCCACCTTGTTTTCTCAATTCAATTACATTGTATCAGTCAGCTGTCTGTAAACATTCTTACATAATGAATTTGTAAAAAGTAAGGATTTATTTTAGCTTATGGATTCAGATGTTCTGGTCAATGACTGTGCAGACCCATAGAAGTTCCTGTCAATGGTATTGTAGACCCATAGAGGCTCTAGTCAATGATTGTATAGACCCACAGAAGCTCTGGTTAATAGTTGTGTAGGTCTACTTCTTTTGAAGCCTGTTGTAAGACAGCTCATCATGGTGGGGGCATATAATAAAGCAAATCCACTCATTTCACAAACCAATGACAATATAGAGTGAAAGGAAGGGGACTAGTTCCCATAATTCTCTTCGAGACTAAGCATCCAGTGAGCTAAAGACTTCCTAGTAAGCTCTGCCTCTTAAAGGTCCCACCACCTATGATGAACACCATCTCAGCACATGGTCCTTTAACTCAAGATCCAAACTATAATAGACATTATGAACTCAACTAGAGAATCTAATCTATGTTAGAGTTAAGGGCAGGGTCTGAGCAGAAGAGATGTAAGTAGGACTAGGAATTTAGCATAGCTATGCTTGGTGTTTGTAGTATCTTAGTTCTTAGAAAGAAGTTATAAAAACAATTAGAGTTGAATAGTAAAATTATTTTTATAGCTTTTTCCTTTTATTTCACTTTTAGGTATAGGACACAATACTTAATTTTTCTCTGTGGTGAAATATATATATATATACATATATATATGTATATACATACATATATATATGTGATTTGTGCAATTTACATTTATTGAGAACTCATAATGTGAGAAGCTATATGATAAGTGATTTACCTATATTACTCTTCCGAGTTGCTAAATAATTTGTACATATTACTTTTGCAATCTTCACAAACACATTAACATTTGGTTGTGATTATCTGTACTAAACAGATGAAAAGCTATGATTCATAAGCAGTAAAGTTGGTATCTGAACAAAAAAATTTCATATCCCAAAAGTGCTACCTTCATAACTTCAAAGCTCCAATAGCCTATCGGTAAGCATTAGGATGCTCAGAGTAAAGGGAGCCAAAGTATATTAATCTCAGAGAGACTGAGGCTAAAGTTGGGCTGAATCTTTTACTAACCACTAGCTGAATTTGCTTTTGGCAATTTTTATAGCATTTCTCCAGAACTGCTTCTTTTATTGCTTTCAAGGGGTTAGAAAAGGGAAAAGGCTCTTTCTTGTGGCAACTTGGCCAGAGAATTCTCTTCCATTGCAAGTAGAGGTCAGAGGTCAGACCTTGGACTAGAATCAAACCTTATCATTGAACTATTATGATACCTTTCTCTTGAGTGTCAATCATAGTCCAAAACATAATTCTTGACGTCATCTTTCTAAATGTAAACTTCTAAAGCATTAAAATCTTCAAAGAAGCTTAAATTCATGAAAAATCATAATCACGAAAAATCAATTTCCTGAATATTGAAATTCTTAAGTCTTAGATCCAAAGAAATCTTCATTGAAAAGAACCTGGATAGAAGAATTGGGATACTGTGTTCGGAGACATTACTACACTTCCAGTTTTACACAACAAAGTCTCACTCTGCTAGAGGGACAAATACTTAGGGTCCTCTACTGCATTATTTTTGGAGTGTCTCTGTTTGGGTGTTTCTAGAGGCTAGTGTATTTGTGGTCTGGATGGGGAGGGTCTGCCCCACAGGAAATGAAGGCGAATGCATCTCTGAGAAAAGAAATATGCTCCGGGAACTATTCATCACAAAGCATGACTAAAACTGATAGATGACTGGCAGGTTTGTCAGCCTCTTTAGGACTATGTCTGAGAAACACCCATAAACAATCCACTTCTTTACAGCCTCGTTTGTTTGTCTCCTTTTGGTTTCTCCCACTATTTTCAAAGAACTTTTACAGTACAGTGTGCTGTGCATTTCATCTTTTCATCATGTGATGGTTTGAATGGGAGTGACTCCCACGGGCTCAGATCAAATGTTTGAATACTTTGTCCCCATTTGGTGGAACTGCTGGGAATGATTAGGAGGTGTGGTCCTTTGGAGGAGGTGTGTCATGGCGGGGTTTGGGATTAAAAAGTGTTCCTCCATTTCTAGTGTGCTCCCTACCTCCTGCCTGTGGATAGAGATGTGAGCTCTCAGCTGCTGATCCAACTGCCTGCCACCATGCCTTTGCTCTGCCACTATAAATTCTATACTTCTGGAACCCAAAGAACAAGTAAATTCTTGTTCTTCACCGTGGTCATGATGTTTTATGGCAATCACAGAAATTAAACTAATACACTTTACCTCTTGTATGGGAGATATAACTTGTGCAAAGATTTCTAAAGAGTTCTAATTTGTCTTTTTCAAACTCGACTCTGAAACTGTCAGTATCTCTGCCTGCATTGCGGCATATGTAAAATGGTGAGACTTCCTCAGCCAATGAGAAATGCCTTGTTATTTGGACCGCTGCATTTGTGAATGATAAACTTTCTTTGAATGACTGATATAAGGTGGTGGCCCATCCTGATATTTGATGGATGTCACCCAAAGACTTAGCTGACTGCACAAAATTCTCAATCACACTATTATTTACTTAAGCATTTCACTTCTTGGTATATTTATTAGTTGTTATTTTTATCAGCGTGTACTCATTATACAAAATGATGGCTCTCATTATGACATTTCATATGTAAATATGAAGTACTTTCCTCACATTTACCCCTTACTTTCTTTCCCTTTCCTCCTGCTTCTCCCTTCCTATGTCCTCTCTTCCCAAGGAAACCACACATTTAAATATAGGTTCTTAAAGAAAAAGAGAGGCAATATCTGTCTTTGTGAGTCAGACTCACTTGGCTTTTACATGGTTCTACCCATTTTCTTGCAAATGCCACAGTTGCATTCCTCATGCTTGGCTACTACTATTTTGTAACTGTAGCTCATTCGCTTGTGCTGCTGGACCCCTGGCACGGATGGTAACATACCTCACTTAGGCTCACAGGCATGTGCGTGTTATTTTTGTTTGTTTCATGATGTAAGCCGGGCTATGGAATGTCTCATGTTTTTATGATTCTTAAATAAATCCCCTTTAAAATGTAAAAAGACATCTTTTAGAGAATTATTGTTACTTCCAGTACTATATTTCTGAGATTTTGATGTTTCTAGATTTAGAAGCTGGGGATTGTAGATTTAAGGATTTTGATTTAAGTTTTTTGGCTGATGCCAGTTGGGAGCATGCCTTTGGAGATTATGACCCAAACTGCTTTCTCTTTTGTTACCTCAGTCTATGATAATCTCACGGAAAGGGCAAGATGTGCCCAGGTGGATGTGGTTGCAGCTGAAAATACTTCTCTGAGAAAGGAGATTTCTCACCAGAAACCTACCTAACAAGCCAGCTTTTCCTTGCTCTAGGATGCTGTGCCAGTAGCTCAGGCCTGAGAAGCTAGGAATGGAAAAAGCCTTCCAGATCCTCAATGCAACATCAAAGCTCCCCCAGGGCTCCTGCTGTCAGGAGCTCTGTTATTACTCCTCATAGGGATGCTCTAAGGTGAACACAGGTGCAGGCTGCACAGCATTGTGAGTGCCTTTTCAAAAGGCCAGTAATTGTTCAGGCTGCCAAGAGCAATCCACAGATAGGAACTATTTGGATTCTATATTAGTTCAATGGTAGGTTTTGAGTGAAAACCCATCACAGTTCCTTTGTTCTCCATGATACATGAGACATAATTGTCAAATGGTCAGGTAGATGTCTTGAGAGAGATCTATCTTTCCCTTAAAATAAGGATCAAGCATGGAGAGCTCTGTAGCATAATTGAGTGGGTCTGTGAGTTGTGTCTTCAACACAGGGGAAATAGGGCAGCTTCCTTGTCCCTGATTCTTTCTTACTTTTCTCTGTTACTCCTATGAAACACTTCTTTGCTCTGGAGAATAGATAAAATTCTAATTTGAGATTTGCAGTCCCAGACTGGAATCAGAGCTTCTCTATAAATTATCAGTTCTCAGTGTGGCTGTTGACTTGTTCAGAGCCTCAGCTCCTTTGGATGGGAAATCAGGGCTGTATTGCTTTGTTCAGAAGTTTGTTGGAAGATGAAGCTGAGATGATCTAAGATAAGAACAGAGAGTTAACATCAACACAGCTCTTGTTGGTGTCACAAGCACCACTTTCAGGGTGAAAAGTCAGACTGACTTGGCTGCCTTCCCTGGATAAGTGTTCAGACCAGGAGAATAAGCAGGAGAAGAGGGGTGGGGTAGTGAGTGCAAATCGGTACTTCACTCTTCAAATGCTTCTTGGAGATCAAGAATGTTAAATGACTTCTTAGTATTTCTAACCTCTGGGCCATTCCCTGCCATTGTCCATTCAAAGCTAAAATGTTTTGGATGTGGGACAACTCCTAATGCTCTTTTGAGTATATTTATTCTTTCCTTTATACACAGATTTTATTTATTATTTTTACATGTATGTATATATTCCTGTGACAGTTTATATGTAGCATATGTGTGTATAAGCCTGAGGAGGCCAGGAAGGAGCATTGGATTCCCTAGACTTGGAGTTACACGTGGTTGTAAGCTACCTTGTAGGTGCTGGGAACCAAACTTGGTTCTTCTGTAAGAACAACAAGTGCTCTTAACTACTGAGCTATCTTTCCAGCCCAGTTTTAGTGTAGTTGGAGCATATTAGGGATGAAATCAGGTATAAATAAAGACTTAAAATTCAAATTGTTTTCTGACCACACATTCATGGATAACTTTGGTTCATACATTAGTTTGAGACATCCATAAGGACACAGCTAAATCAAAGACTGTAACACCCCTCCTCCATGCATCCCTTCCTAACATTTTTCCTTTTCTACTTCCTCTTACAATATTTCCTTTCTTAAACTCTTTTTTCTTTTTTTATGGGTGTCAAGTTACGTTTGTTGTAACATTCATTTAAATAGTTTGAATACCAAAAATGGAGAATTGATTTTGACTCCCTAGCTGCGTGTGTGGCATTAATGTTAGTAGAGAGATTTCTATATTGATACCTGACTTGGACCATCCAAGACTCAGTAAGACATTAGGTTATAAAATAGGTAAGAAGCTGTGCTTTATAAGTGAGTTATTTATTATTTGCAATCTATTTATTTATTTATTTATTTATTTATTTATTTATTTATTTATTTTTATGGTTGCAGATGTGTCACTGAGAGTCAGAATGTAATCCCTTAGAATAAGGATGGAATGTACATCATGAAGTACTCATACTTAACAACCCAAGGATGGACAATGCCTACATGTATTTAATTCTAGTAAGCCACCAAACAGATGTGAACAGAATCAGCATCTACTTTCTAGTTTCTCAAAATTTTATTGCCCCCTCCTCATCACTGACAAAAATCTCTTTCAAAACAACAAGAGCAACAGAGATACCCCCTCCTCAATTGCAGTTGGTCTATAACCAGCAAGAAAAGAGTCATCATCAGTCAGTGATACCATGGTGAACATCTGGTTGATTAACAGATGTTAATGCCAGAATAGCTTGGGTTTGATCAACGATGTAATCAATCATGAAAGTCATAATTTTAGCAAGGTTTAGACTGTTCAATTAAATAAAGATGGAATAAGTCTGATGTTGAGATTTTTTTTAAAAAAATAGGCATTTTGCTAAACCAGTATTTGTGCAGCATCTGCATGCATATAATTTTAGACGTGATTTTAACATGTCCATATGGCGACTACCTTACATAAAAACAAGACAGTAGAGGAAAAAGGTGAGGATTTGTTTCTGTTATATTTGGGGCATGATAAAAATGTAGTTTAGTTTTATGCATTAAAGGGAAAATACATAAATATGGGCTAAAACTGAAATTCAGTTAATTAGGAGGGAAATGTTTACTGAGTGTTTTATGTTTCATGTCCTCACATTGTAGCATTTGACTGTAGATTTAGGTTTCCTCTCTCTCATTGGACAAAAGAAATACCAAGAAAACAATACAACAAAATGAAAATTTTTAATGGTACCAAAGGAAAACAAGAGTAAAATGCTTAAGATCTTTTTTTTTCTTTAAGAGGTTATTATAAAAATGCCTCAAATGCAGAAACAAAAGGAGAAGTCACCTCAGGGAAAGTTTCATGTGCACATTTCTTCATTCCAAAAAGAGAAGAGGATGGAAAACAAATTTTATCTTTTCAGTAACTTCTAACATTTGTCTCAATGATATTAAATCACATATTTTAGTATGAGGTCTTCCTGGAAGCAAGACAAATAGACATACACACATGCACACACACACAGGGACACACATACAGACACACAGGTGTGTGTGTGTGTGTGTGTGTGTGTGTGTGTGTGTGAGAGAGAGAGAGAGAGAGAGAGAGAGAGAGAGAGAGAGAGAGAGAGGGATTGATTTAATTTGGCATTAGTATGTCTGATTGTACCACTGACGAGACTGGCAAAATCAAACTCTTCAGGGTGGGTTGGCAGATCAGAAAACTAGAAACATTTGATGTGGTAGGCTGAGCACAAAGGCAGATGATAGGTAGAATTCCCTTTTCTTTGAGAATGTCAGTCTGATTGATTCAAGCCCACTTGCACCAAGGAGGATATCTCTTTACTTCAAGTCCACAGATTCGAATGTTAATTTCATCTAGAAAATACTTTCACAGCAAGGTAAATTAGTGCTTGACGGAACAAATTTCTGGGTACCATAACATCAAGTAGGGTGGTTTCAATAAGAATGGCTTATATAAGTTCATATATTTGAATGTGTAGTCATCAGGGAATGACACTACTTGAGAAGGATTAGGAAGCATGGCCTTATTGAAGTAGGTGTGGGCCTTTTTGGAGGAAGTGTGTCAATGGGTGTGCTTTGAGATTTCAGAAGCATATGCCAGGCCAGTGGTTGCTTCTCTTCCTTCTACCTGAGGATCCAAATGTAGAACTTTTAGCTGCTTCTCCAACACCGTGTCTGCTTGTGTGCTGCATGCTCCTGCCATGATAATAGACTAAACCTCTGAAACTGTAAGCCCAAATTAAATGCTTTCTTTTATAAGAGTTGCTGTGGTCATGGTGTCTCTTCACAGCAATAGAACACAGACTAAGACAGCCAGGTTAACACAACGTTAGTGATCACATCATTTAAAAAGTTTTTTAAAGCCTATTTTTGTTGTTCTGAAGAGAGATTGACCTTTTGCGTCTAAATCCAGAGTGAGTAGGTAACTGTTTCAGATGTGATATCTGGGTTTTCAGTGTTTTTTTATTTTGATAGAAGAGTTCGCCCTTCAGGTCCACTCTTATTTTGAATGTGTAGAGGGAACACTGTCTCCTAAAGTAGAAAAGAAGAGGACTTGCCCCACTATACAGAGGCTACATTTCAGTGTTACTTTGGTGCTCTGTATCTGGGACAGCTGGCTATTTGAAGTTATTTTATAAAGAACATTGTTTTGGTCCTTGTAGCAACAGAACTTGGAAGAGTCACGGGATTCGGTGACCATACTCTGAACACCACTTTAGAGGGATGTAGGTTACAGTGACGGATAGTCCATTCTGTTGTATCCAGTGTCTAGAAAGGTAGCATGTAGCTGCAACCTGTCATTGTTTTTATATGTCTTTAAAAATGCTGTATTTTTGTAGAGCTGCAGGGCTTTTGAAAAAATGAATTCAGCTGACACATTGAATTGGGATGCAGTAAGATGGATGGCACATTCATATTCCAGCAAATCACATGACCTGTATCCATTTAGTGTGTCAGCTAAAAAAAGTTTAAGGAGAAATAGAAGAAAAAGTTTTAAAATATCATCTTGGCTAAAATCAGGCTTAGAGAAATAAGTTATTCGAGTAAATTTATATTGTGATATTTGAGCTTAGTTGCAGATATCACTATAGGTGATGCATACATGCAACCTTAGCACTTGGGAGGCTGAGGCAGGAGCATCTCAAGTTAAAATTCAGCCTTGGCTACAAGGGGAGTCTCAGAAAAGCTTTAGCTGCATGGGAAGGTCTTGTCTCAAATAAACAAAAAAAATATGATATAATGGTGATGATGATGATGATGATTCTAGGTCAGATTTTGCTCAGTTGAATGGACCATGACATATAGAAGTGAGAAATGAGGACCATCCCTAGAGTAAGGTCAAACCACGCTGGCATTATTAGTTGAAGAAACATAATTGCAATAATTGTTATTTTTGCAATGCTGAGAATTGATTCCTGAGCCTTGTGCATGCTAGCTAAGTGTTTTACCATTGATCTGTGTTTCTAGACACAAGCTGTATTAATTTGATATGTCAGATATTTGTCAGGTAGTACAGAATACAAAATTGGATGGACTCTTCTAAAATTCACTTACTTTTTTTTTTAATGAAAGGATAAATACATTTATAGCAGTATCAAATTTTACTCATTATCTATTTACTTTGCTTGTTCCTTAGGATACAGTAATAAACCAAGCAGAATTGTGGAGCATGTTTTCCCATAGAAGTAGATTAAAAATAAGTCATGAATATGGTTAAAGTAGCAATTGTACTATGTTTCAGAAGATAAATGTCTCTATTAGGAATAAGGAATTCAGAGGGACTGCAAAGATTGGTAATGACCTACTGGGTTTCAGGGATGGTTGGTTGTTCAGGTGTGCCTCATGAGAAGGTGACATTTGAGGAAGGATTTGAAGTGTGTGCTGAGGTTTCACCATTGCACCCTTGGGGAGTTGTGGGAGAGCTGAAATGGGTACAATTCATGCTAGCAGAGTGCCAAAGATTAATGTACTGAAACTGTCTCATGCTCTGAGAGATATGAGGAACTACTAGCAGTTAAGAATGGAAGTGAAATAATCTAACATGTGTTAAAAAATGATTACTGACTGCCCAGTTGATAATAGGCTCTAGAGAACAAGAACAGAAGTGAGAAGATCCAGTTGCTGCTGCAAGCACCCAGGATGGACCAGATGAGAGCACACCCTAGGAAGAGGGAATAAGACAGTGCTTGGATTCTGGACATGTAACAATTGAAAAGTAGAATTAAGAACATCTTCTAGCTTTACAATCAGTTTAGAGATGGAAACAAGACTAGCAGAATGGGTAGGGATGACCCAAAGAGCCTTGGTTTATGGAATATGGACATACAAGAAAGAAGTTTATCAGGACCAGGATGAGGAAGGAATGACCTGGTGGAGGAAGCCTGGATTCAGGTATTGATGGCTGAAATCTAATTGTCTATTAGCAAGGGAGCTGATGAGCAGGCACTGGGTCATAGATGTTAGGATGCATAAAGCCCCATTGAGCTGGCATCCTGAGACATAGATGTCCAATAGACAACACTTGGTGGTCTTTTATATAAAGATAATTTTGTCAAGGTTTCACAAGCACTCAAATATACAATTGAATTTATATTCACTATGTCTAATTAATAATTTATTTTATTTCAAAATTTATTTGCAATTTATTTATTTGCAATTATTTTTTTTTCAATTGATCTCATATGTGCAGAAAATAAAACAAGCTTTTGTCAACTTGCTTCCTATTGTGCCTTGGTTTATAGTCTTCTAGCTTTGATGATTTCCTTTGCTCAGTCTTCAGCCAACAGCCATTTTGCCTCCTTTGAAGTGATTAGACATTATTAGGAGTACTTAGTCTAGGGATATATATGTGTGAAAATGCCACAGTGAAAGCTGTTACTTTGTACAATCTATACAAGTTAATAAAAATCTAAATATTAATTTTCATATTTACATGAAAAGATAGCACACTGATAATGAGTTTATTTTTTTGGTTCAACTTCATTAAGGTATACTGACTCAGTGTGTTGCTCAAATCTTTGATTTACCGAATGAATTTCAGTTCATTCTGTTGACCCAACAAAGAAAAACAAAATTTCCATCTATACCTGTGCATTTTTCTACTACTAATTTTTATTTTATCTATTTTTCTTCATGCATTTTTAAAATTAAAGTTACAAAACAAAGAAAAAGAAGAAATTAAATTAAAATTACATTTTGTTTATTTATTGTGCTGTCCTGTGTGTGTATGTGTGTGTGTGTGTGAGAAAGAGAGAGAGAGAGAGGGAGAGAGAGAGAGAGAGAGAGAGACAGAGAGAGAGAGAGAGACAGAGAGAGAGAGAGAGAGAGACAGAGAGAGACAGAGAGAGACAGAGAGACAGAGAGAAAGAGAGAGAGAGAGAGAGAAGAGAGAGAGAGAGAGAGAGAGAGAGAGAGAGAGAGAGAATAAGCAAAGGCATGCATGACATGGTGTGTATCTCAGTGAGAGAACCACTTGAGGTTCTTTGCTTCAATCATGTGTGCACTGGGGATTAATGTTTTTTATATAAAGCCTTGACAGCAAGCCATTACTTGCTGAGCCATCTAACTAGCACTGCCTCATTTATTTCAAAATGCTTTATAGTTATGAATGCACTTTTATGATTGTTAGGTATTTGTTCTAGTTCTGTTCTGTTCCTGTGATAAAACACTGTGATCAAAAAGCAACTTGGTAGCGGAAAGGATTTCTATATCCTACACTTCCAGGTCAGAGTCCATCATTGAGGGAACTCAGGGAAGAAACTCAAAGCAGGAAATTGAAGCAGAAACCATGGAGGAATACTTCTCGTTGGCTGGCTTATAGACTCATTCACATGCTCATGTTTAGATAACTTTCTTATACAAACCCAAGACTAGGGTTTGTACTGCCCACAGTGGACTGGACTTTCCTCCATAAATGTGTAATCAAGTAAACCCCAAAGACATGATAACAGTTTAATATTACCTAGGAAAGTCATCAATCAAGGCTTTCCTCTAAGATAACTCTAGGCTGTGTTATGTTGATAATTAAAGCTAACTAGAATAGTAGTCATGGCTTATTTGTCTCATTAATCAATTGATTCATAATTATTATAATTTAAGTATATTACTATGTGTTCTTGGTACATTACCCCATTTTTCCAAGACAGCATCCTTCTTCTAAAGTCTCATTTGTTTGGAATTCAAATAGACTCCCTTGCTTTCTTTTGATTAGTGACACACACATACACACACACACACACACACACACACACACACACACACAGAGAACTCTATATATGGGCATTACATATAATATCAATTCTTTAATGTTAACTGATACATGTCTTTCTACTTAATGATTTTCTTGTTAGGTCTCCTTTTCACATCAATATGATGATGTCTTTCTATTATCATATTTATTAAAATGATCAACAATAAGGTTGAATTTATATCTAACATTTTGCAAGTTGTTCTCCACTTATTTTTGTGTTCTTTTTTCTATTCAAGTGTTTTCTGTCTTACATTGGATTGTCTACATTTTATGATTCCATTTTCCACTTTATTGATACTCTTTTTAAAAATGTTTTAAGTGTCTTCATGGGGCTTATATTATAATTCTCTTTATTAAAGAGTACAGTAAAAGACTGATCTTGCCCACAGAAATATTTAGCCTTTACAATGGATCCTGAAAAGTCAGCTCCCAGCACTTGGAGTGTCTTGCTTGATAATCAACATATCTTTGCCTGGGGACTTTGAGCCATTGCAGGTAGCCTAGTGTTATTAACAAGGTGATCTATGATGCGGTTTTGGGCCAGGCAAGTATTAGTTTAAACCCTGGAGGGGCTGGAGAAAAAGATCATTCACATAGGTGATTAGTCATACCTATAACCAAAAAATGTAGGGATCAACTTACAAGGAGATTTCCAAGACTGCAATGTGCTGTCTACTCTCACGTGTAATTAGTGGGAGAGATGGGCGGTCTGCCTAACTTAACTGAGAAAGCATATGGGGAATGTCATGCTTTGCTGGTCTTGAACACTGCTCTGTAAACTTCTTCTTTTAGTAATTTTTTTTTTTAATTTTTGAGACAAGGTTTCTCTATTGTAACTCTGACTGACCTGGAACTTACTCTGTAGACCAGGTTGGCCTTGAACTCACAGAGATCCACCTGCCTCTGCCTCCCAAGTCCTGGGATTAAAGGCATGCACCACCAACACCCCACTCTTTTGACCAATTTTAATTTCTTGATTTTTACTGCACTAAACTAACCATGAGAATAATGGGTTTTATGTATCCTGGCAAATTACTGAGCCTGAAGGTGGTTTTATGTGTTACCAAGGAAACTGAAGTTTCCTTTTGGGTTCTTAGTCTCATTAATAAAAGAATTTGAAAACAGACTTGGAAGGAAGTTCAAGGACAAGTTTACCAAAGTGTGAAAGGAAACCAATAGACAGGCAGGCCATAAACTCTGCAGCTGCCAGGAGAAAGGAAAACAGAGAAAAGGTCATTTCTTTTAAATTAGGCATGGAGGGCAGAGAAACAGTGAGAAAGCACTGTGTTGGGAGCATGTTTATATGACCTTTTGGCTGGTATCCAAAAAAATAGATAAAGAAAAGTAAAAAGAAACCCTTGCTTAGGTCTGAGGTTCTGAGTTCTGAGAGCACCTCATTGCAGGCATTGAATCCCGATATAAAGTTTGCACCAAGGGATAGCTGGTTCAAAATAGACTCAGATTTTAAGTTTTTTATTTTATGTATAGAAAGTTAAAGTGCTCCCAAGAAGGGGAGTAGGCTATTAAGTTGAAAAAAAAAACTCAAAAAGCACTGGACATAAAGTGCATATCCTTTAAGGCTTTTTACAGCGTACCTTGCCTCTCCTCTTACTCCATTCCTGTTGCACACTCTGTTTGTTAGATAAAGTCCAAGTGAGTAATCACATTCAGTCTTCCTCTGCAACTTTCATATGTTAATCTTGATCGTTCAGTATCTACTGCTTATTCTTCTGCCATGGAAGGATCTTTACAATTTTCAAAAACTCTATCTTTAAATATGATATATTTTACATTGAGCATAAAGAACGTAAACACAATAGAGCTGGTTGCCTTCTTCCTTGTTTTGCTTACTGTTATCACACATTTAAGTTTCATGAATGCCATTAGTCAAAAAATGTATGGATATACCTTATTTTATAAATCTTGCATGACTTTGGAAAATAAGGAAAACAACTTAAATATTGATTTTATTAAGTTTTTATCTTCCACATTTGCTAATTATGAGTCTGTTTATTTGATCGTGTATTTAGCTATTTCTGTCTTTGATGATAGTCTACTGGTTGAATTAATTCAGTTTTTCTGGCTGGTCATGTATACTTTCAACTTATTTTCTGATATCTACATCAGATAAAGACATCATTCAAATAAAGTTCATGGAAAAAAAAGAATCTTATAGTAGAATGCAAGCAAGCAAGAAAGAAAGAAAGAAAGAAAGGCAGAAAGAGAGGAAGAAAGAAAGAAAGAAAGAAAGAAAGAAAGAAAGAAAGAAAGAAAGAAAGAAAGAGAAAAAAGCAGCATGTTGGGATGAAATGTGACAGAAAATAAGAGAATATACACCATAATCAAGTGCAAATTTATCAAAGACTGTAAGGTTGTCTTAATATGTGAAAGGTGATTAGTATACTGTACTAATTACTTTTATTATGGCTGTGAAAAAAATACCTGACAAAAACAAATAAAGGAAGGATTTCTCTTGGCTCATAGTTTGAGGGGACACAGTCTATCAGAAGGAAGTCAAGAGAGTAGGTGGATATGTTCTGAGACAAGAAGCAGAGAGAGACAAATGGCAGTGTTTCAGTCATTTTCTTCTCTTGATTTAGTCTGGAACCGCAGCTGACATAATTGTGCTACCAATATTCAGGGTGAGCCTTCTCATCCCAGGTAAACTTCTACAAAAGTGGCTTCATATATATAGCCAGATTCCAAATTCCCTTAAGTTTACAATCAAGGCTAAATATCATCTATACCATAACATGAAATAAAAAAAAATCAATATATCTCCATTTGACAATATAATCTCAATAAATGCAGAAAAATATTTAATAAAATTCAGCACATTTTCATTGTAGAAAATATTGGAGGTAGTAAGATTAGAAGTGACTTCCTTTAAGATGATGAGAGGTATCTACAAAAACCCATATCTACTAGCATTCTTAATGCTGAAAGAGTGGATACTTTACTCTTAGGATCAAGAAAAGGTAATCATATTTAGTCTTACCACTTGATTTCACATTGTACTCAAGGTTGAACAACTGGACCATAAAAATCACTAAGAGATGCTCAGATTGGAAATGAGCAACTGTAAGCATCTGTAGTCACAGATAAATGTAATAGGAAGGGTTAAACTGGGTGGGGAAAAGGAGGGCAGAGTAGAGCATGGAACACCATGAGATATAAATAACATCAAAAACATTTCAAAAAAGTTTTATGGAAGCCTACCTATAATAGAAGCTTCAATATATATTAAATGGAAGTTCTCCATTATGGGCCAACAATGTCCCTCCAGGATACCACAAATAAAAAGCCCAGTGCCAAGAATGGGTTACCTCTTTTGGAGTGATAAGACTGAGAAGTTCCATAGATTCCCAAACATCACACGCTATTGACAATGCTCTTGATTATTCTCTAGAACTTGATAGAAAGACCCTGTTGCTGAAGACCATACATACTTGAGTCATAGAATGGAGAAAAACAAAGATGGTTTCAGCCCGGAAGTTTCAACTCAAAAGAGTAGCTTTCATAATGCTGGTGCTGGATTGTGCTATCCATGCAATATGAGGGGAAAAGTGTGATCACATAGCCTTGAGAGCTATAATAATGACTTTCCTGGCAAGAAATACACACTGACATGTCAATGGCGTATCTAGCCACTTTCAGACTGTACCATTCCATAAGATGAAACCCAACCCTGGCAGTATTATCAGGCCAAAAGGCAGTGGTTAGATAGGTCATAGGCCCAATGGGAGGACCTACCTCTATTATTACTCTAACAACACATAGCAATTTGTCATTATACTGACAGAGTACATCAGTCAACTTTCATCTGAAGTTTTTGTTTGCAGTAGTTGCTGATTAACACAAAGACTCACAATTGGTGAAGGTGCAGAAAGTAAAAGCCTGCTGAGTGTCCAGTCTTAACTTAAACATTTATAACAAATCTTGTCCACTTAAGGTGTATGGATCATTACAAAAGAGGGGATAGAAAGAGTGTACTAGCCAGAGGTAGTGGATGACTACAAGGAACCAGTGCCTTCTGGACAAAGTAGAGCAACTGTACATATGAACTCACAGTGGCTCTGACAGCATGCACAAGACTACCTACAAACCCAAGGCAGACCTAATCCCAGCATGGAGAGTGGAGTTGGCCATAAAATCCCATACCTCACTGAGAAGCTATTGGTAATTGATAGCTGCTGAAGAGGGAGAAGCAGTTTTCATTAAAGTATAGCCTCTGGAAAGTCGACTATGTTCCAGGGGAAGGTCATGCATCTGAGAATATTTGGGCAACACAAATTGGTTTTGAGTTTCATGTCAAAAGAAAAAAAGAATAGGAAGTTGGGTGGGTAGGGAAGTAGAAATGGATTTGGGAAATTTTGAGGTTGAATACGATCAAAACATATGTATGATATTCTCAAAAATAAAATACTTTAAATAAAAATACTTTAAAAAAATAACTGAATACCTATTTGAACTAACAAAGTTTAGACAAACTTTGTTATTTATATCTCACAAAGACCAATGTGAAAATAAAATCTATTATATCTGTGAAAGCATCAAAATGAATAAAAATATTCGGGAGTAAACTTCATAAAATATATATTGAATGTATTTTATGTTGAGATCTAAACTGTATAGCATCATTAAAGGCAATTAAAATAGGTCTAAATTAAATAATTTTTTTCATGTTTTTGCATTAAGAGACTTAAAATTGTTAAGATGGCAAGATGGAGATCAACATGACTGATCAACTGAACAATGAGGAACCCAGATGGACTCTCTGGTAGCTCACAGCATGACCTTCAATTTCATATGTATACAGAAGAAATCTGGATGGCCAAAATTATTTACAACAGTGGGGTTTAGGGAGTCACATGTTCAGAATTTACAACTCACTGAAGACTATAGAAATAGAGATAGTGATGTATTGATGAATAAATATGACCAAAGAAGTGTCCATAAAGAAGTCTCCAAAACTCTGATCAATCCAACGAAAGTGCTAATTAACTCAAAAGGTTAAAGACAGTTTTTAAGCAAATGTTTCCATCAGACACCTTTTCAGATCCTTCACAACAGTTAAGCTTAAAGCATGAAATCACAAATGTAAGAGCTAAATGATACAATTCAGAAAACAGCAATAAGGTATGGGTATCTCAACTGTTTATTAGAGAGAACATGAAAAACATTAACAAGAAAAGACATTAATGTTTGTCTACGAAAGGATGCTACCAGGAAAATGATGACTCACAGAATAGGCAAAAGTATTTAAATCCTTTATCTGCCAAGGCACTTAAGTATAAAATAAAGTAATTTTGGATCCCATCACTAAAAATAAATAAATACATAAATAAATAAATAGATAAAACATTTAAAGATGGTTAAATGGATCTGGAGAGAAGGTTCAGTACTTAAGAGCACTTGCTACTCTTTCAGAGGACCTGACTTTGATGCCCAGAACTTCATGACAGCTCACAACTGTCTGTAATTCCAACTGTGAGGGAATCCAATAACCTCTTCTGGCCTTGAAGTGCATTAGGTATTAGCATAGTGCATATACATAAATGTAGGCAAAACATCCATACACATAAAATAAAAATTAAAAAAAATGTGTTGGAAAGGAATATTCCAAGAAGATAAAGAAAAGAGCAATGACCACATGAAGAGAGTCCAGCATCATGAGTAGTTAGGGAAATGTATACTTAAAGCACAGAGACTGTTTTTCACCCCTTGGATGGCTGTAATCCAAGAGATAAAGAATTGGTTGATGACAAAATTGTGGGTAAACTGGAACCCTCCTTCACTGGTGCCAAGTACAGAAATGGTTCAGCTACTTTGAAAAACTGTTTTTGTAATTTCTCAAAAAATTTCAGACAGGGTTACCACTTGACCTAGCAATTCTCCCAGAGAGTACAGATTTCCCCCTACAGAGATCACACAACAGAAATGTGTGTGAGATCTGAGTGTTCACAACAATATTATTCATAACTTCAAATTCAAATATCTGCCATATGCACAAATGGTGGATGAACAGAATGTGAGGTTATTCAACCATAAACAGAAATGAAGAACAGATATATTCTGTCATATATACAGACCTTGAAGACAATATGCTGAGTGAAAAGGACAAAAACTGTCAAAAATGACACATGATTCCATTTTTAATGAAATATCCACAGTAGGTAAATACATGCAAAGTCTGAAAGCAGTTCAAGAGCTGGGCAGGAAGGAGGAACAGAATAGACTGTTAATTACACCTAAATGACACAGCTTCTTTTATGATGATCACAAAGCTCTAAAGTGGGCTATGGAAGGAAGGCTACACAACTCTGAGTACTGAACATTCACTTGAAGCTGGTTGATTGCACATTATTGGGTTGTAGCTTAGAGAACTCACTATGGAAGTCAGTCTTGTAGTGTTACCCTGCTCTTGTGCTGTACTCAAAAAGGGCACCATGGAGCCTTACTGTTTAGCTTAGCATGATTCTCCCGGCACCAATTCTACCAACAATGCCTGTTTTGAGTACCAGGTGAGATTCCAAGGGAAAGAGCCTGCTAATTCCTCATCTGAGACATCTAATGTGCTTTATTCTTATATATGCACATATATGCAATTTTCAGCAATTTCTTGGAATTCTAATTTATTTCATTTCTGTCTACATGGGTGATAAATGTATTCTTGACCTTGATGACACAAGTCAGTCTGCATATTTTATCAGTCATCCATCTTTGTTCATTCAAACTCTCATGGGTTCAGGAAATTTCTATACAGACTTTTCCCAAAGGTAATATCAATAATGCCTTTCACAAAGCAAGCTTTCTGAAGGAATTTACTTACATAGTTTTGGCAACCATGAAGAGTGCTCTCCCTTTTGAGACAGGTATTTGATCTATGTCCCAAGCCGGCTATGAAGTCCAGGTTTGTTTCTGCTTCCTGAACTCTAGGACTATAAGCATGTCTCACTTACCTCTCTGGCCTTGTCCTTAGAATTCTCTATTCTGTGATTTCTTTTTCCTAGTTTTCATATTTTTTACTGGTTTCATCAGACTTTTATTGTAGGTCTTAAGTATTTTATCGTAGGTTTTAAGGGAATGCAGTTTATGTTGACCTTTGTGTGGTAGACACATAAGCACTAAGTTTGTCATCTGCTCTAGTTCAAGGTTAGCCATTGTTTATTTGCATATTAATCTTTCCTTTTGAAATTTGGCATATACGATGATATATATTCAAATATTTGTTTCCCAGCTGATTTTGCATTTCTTAATTTGGATAAAAGTCTTTCCCTTGTCTTAGATTTTAAACATGTAAGCTCCTAGATTTTCTGTTGAGAATATTATTATTTCTCCCAAAAATGAAGAATATAATATATCAACAATTTTTGTATATGTTGTGTAAAAGGGAAACAATTTTACTTTTCACATGGAGTATTTCACATGGAATTTTAGATATTTTATCTGGTAGGGCAAATTCTTAAATGTTCTTTATACTCATCCAACACTTCCCTGTCTTTCTTTGCTACTATTAATCACTTAGTATATACTACATGGACTTTAAGATATTTTTACAGAATACCAAGTCATATGGTTTGAATATTTCACTTATACTTTTTGGATAATATTTGCTTGAATTTTCACAACTAGCATTACAATCTATTTGTATCTAGGAAAGGATATGTGGTATTTAATAAAAGTGAAAGATGAGGGGGAATATTGAGGATGAGATGCCTAGTGTGCTCTTTAAACTATGTAAAATCGAAGTCAGATGACTGGGGTGTAGGACACCAGCTGTGGGCTCTGAGGAGGATGGGAAGGTAGCCCTTGTCTCTGTAAGTTAAGATCATTCAACTGGGAACTCTTGGGCAGATGCTGTCACACTCTTATTTTGCTGAACAATTTTGAAGCAGAAGAGAAGAAATAACATTAGTCAATTTTGTCCTCACTTGCTTCCATGAATGCTGCTTGACTTTGAAACTGATGTGTCAAGGTGATCTTCACTCCAGGGGGCAGGAAAATGCAGTTTATGTTGGCAAGAGCTACATGTGGCATTGTTTCCTTTAATATCCTTCAAATTCAACTTAACATGGAATTGTTTTTTTTTCAGAGATATAAGCTTAGTCTTTAATGCAACTCATACAGCACACATAGACTATATTAGGGAAGGGATTAGAGAGGAGAAAGGGAGATGGAGAGAGAAATAAGGACTAGAAGGGGCAAAGGATTGAGGGAGGGAGGAAGCCAGAGAAGGGGTGAATTACTGGGCAACAAAGAAACAAAGAAAGGGGTATTGTCTCTGGAATCGCATAATATTTTTTATTACACATCTGGTCAAAGTAGGAAAATTATGAAAAATCTAAAAAAATGTTTATCTGAGTTCTTGTAGGTTTCACATATTTGGCTACAGTTATTATATTGATTCTGGAAGGAAGGAAGAAAAAATGTGAAAAGTGTAGTTAAAATTCGCAGTGCCCTTTCTAATAATGTCCAGATTAAGTCATCTTTTGGCTTTATTTCTGTCACCCATATTATTTTTCTTTGAGGCTGACAGTTGCTGTTTGGATTACTTAATGCTAAGTCTCTTCCATGCCTCCCTCTTGCCAAGTCTCATTCTCTGGAAAAAAGGCTTGACAGTTCCTGAAGAGGAAAATTGTTCATCATGTGTCTTACTCTCTGGAGGAAAATTTTAGTCAACTCTGTTGTCAGCAAATGTGGGAATACGTGTGGAGGTAGAGAACCTGTAACCACTGGGATTCAATGTAGTAAACATTGCCATTGCTTTTCCTATGAGGGACTTCTTGAGAAAAATCAAAGCCAACTGTTTATATGTAATATTTATGCTCGCGTCTTTAACAGCATGAGCTTTGCCTACAAATGTTATGTACATATGTGTAGAATAATTAGCATTTATTCTAGTTGAAAGTCAGGTAGCTAAGACATGGTGGGTATAGAAAATAGGAAAGTTAAGATGATTTCACTTTGTTGTGTTAAGAAAGCTGTGTTATAGCCAGGAGGTGGTGGCGCTCACCTTTAATCCCAGCACTGGGGAGACAGAGACAAGAGATCTCTGTGTCTCTGAGAGTTCAAGGTCAGCCTGGACTCTAAAGTGAATTCCAGGACAGGCAGAGTTATAACAGAGACCAAACCTTGTCTCCCCACTGCCCCCCGCCAAAGAAAGCAAGCAAGCGAGAGAAAGAAAGAAAGAAAGAAAGAAAGAAAGAAAGAAAGAAAGAAAGAAAGAAAGAAAGAAAGAAAGAAAGAAAAAAAGAAATCTGTATTATGAATTTTCAGGCCTAAAAATATCTATCAGGGTTTACCTATTAAGGTTTTATTTTATTGGAGAGAAAAAATAATTTCCCCAACCAAGATAAGGGTTTATACATACAGGGGACGGAAGCATGCCTGAATCAACAGGAAGCTACTGCCTTTGATTTCTAGCTTATGACCGTTTCTTCAAAGCCTCCTTTTGCTCGAGTTTCTTTCTTTGAGCCTTGTGTTTTGCAGTCACAGCCAACTAGGAAACTAATGCTTTCAGTGGGTAGCCATTGGTCACTGCAAGAAAGTGGTTTTGCCAGATCACTGAGGACTTAGCCACCTCCTATTGGAGCAGATAGAAGACTAAGGAAATGTCTTAGCTAGATGATGAAAGCCAGACAGAAGACGGTCACTGGAGGGGAGCCATTCTGTTATTACCTTAGCCTTGCTTTACAACAGATATCCCCCTTTCTCTTGCCCTTCATTGCCTAGAAAACTTTGGATTCAGGGTTTCTTAAAACTTTTCATTTGTGTTCTCCATTCATCCAAAAAATTTTTTATGAATTCTGGGTATATGGGCGTATAAAATGAACATATGGTCAAACATTAACTGATGATAAATCATAAAAAAATATTTTAAAACAATGTCTAGTAAACATAAACCTTTGCTATTTCTTAAGGATAAAATCAAAATGTCATATTAATAATATTACTTTATATAAATAATCAAATCTTGGCTAAATATTTGATGCTATAAGATATCGAACATCTTCCATGATTTTTTGAAGTTGGTTAATGTTTTGACTTTATGATTGTCAATGCTGAGCATACCACTTTGCATGGTGTTAAATGGCAGAAATATGCTTAGGGGTATTTTGAAAATGGTTAGAAATTCTTCCCTGAACCTAAGCCAAACACACTTAACATTTTTTAAATGAAACACAAGTCAGGAACTCAAATGGCAATTTTGAAAACCAAACATTCTAAAATATAATACAATCCAAAGATATACTAATTTGACACTTACATGCTGAGGAATTACAGTAGGAAAATATGAAAGTCTTTGTTTTCTGTAATTAAACCATCATGTTTCTAAGAGCAGAAAACTGTGTATGCATAGTAAATATATTAAATTCAGAACGCACAATAGTCTCAGCTTGCAAGAGGAGCAGTTCAAAGTGTGTATGTTGGCTTTTCAGGTGCAGTATAGGTGAGCCCTGCCAGAAATCTCCCAGATTCATCACATACTTGGTTTTGACTTGGTTTTTGGTCATTGTGAATTCATAATGTTACCAAATGTTTCATGGCCCCTAACCTTCATCTATATGACCTGATATGAAGTCACAACTCATAGCTTAAGAAACTGTACTTGAACTGCTTCTTCGTAAGGCTAACATTTTCCTTTTATTTAGTATTTATTTTTCTATGTATATATATATGTGTTCATAGGTGCTGAGATGCATGTGTGTGTGGATATGTAAGTGTATATGTGTGGTTGTGTGTACACATGCCTGTGAAAACCAGGGGTCAGCTTCTGGTGTCGTTCCTTAGGTACAATCTGCCTGGTGTTTTAAGATAGATTCTCTCACTGCCCTGAGACTAGATAAGTAGATGATTCTTTCTGGGCTGTGAGCCCCAGTTATCAGCTTGTCTTGGCCTCCTCAGTGCTTGGATTACAATTATGTTCATGCCTGGCATTTTCATGTATATTCTGGAGTTAGAACACAGTCACTCCTGTTTGTGAGGGAAAAACTTTAGTGACTGAACTGTCACCCAGCCTTTGTCATCAGTCTTTGATTGACACAAAGTATTGTCATTTATTTATAAGATACAATCTGATAAATTGATGCATATGTGCGCTCACACACACACACAGGGTAATATATCTAGCACCTTAAACTTTAATTGATTTCTTATAATGAAAGAAAGAAAAAACTTTCTTCTGACTATTTTGAGTTATACAGTGTAGTATATTAAAAGTAATCAGCATCCAAATTTGAGATCCCATTGGACCAGGGAACCCCACGAAGAAGAGGGAAAAGGATTATAAGAACCAACGTGGTCAAAGTCATCAGGAGAACATGGCCCACAGAATCAACTGAGCAGGATGCATAGGGGCTCACAGAGACTGAGGCAGCAATTACAGAGGCTTCATGGGTCTGTACTAGGTCCTCTTCATATATGTTATGGGTGTTAGCTTGATGTTTCTACGGCACTCCTAACAGTGGGAGTGGGTGTGTCTCTGACTGATAATGAATCCTCAGTAAATGGAAGTCCAAATTTTTGAACTATTTTTAAAACGAAAAAAAAAAAGTAACAGGAGTTAAAAAAAAAAAATAAGCAAAGCCCCTAAAATACTCAGAAAAATACATGTGATTGAAAATCCCTTTACAACATGGAACATTGGACTATGAATAACTGTGAAAAAAACTATGCAGCTGGGCCTATTGGTTTCTTTATTTTACTACTTTTTTTTTATTGAAAGTAGCTATTGTTTTCCAGAGGTAGTGCTTATTGAGAGAATTATTCATTTCTTTTAAAAATTTTCCACTTGGTGGATTACAGGTTAAAGTGTATCGTCACGATTCCCTGGATTTCCTTTGTGTCTGCTCTCATGTTCCTTTTGCCTCTCTACATTTGTTAATTTGGATCATTTCTCTCCAACTTTATTGAACGTGGCTAAGTGTTTCCCCATTTCATTGATTTTTTCTCAAAAAACCCATTCTCTGTTTCACGAATTTTAAAAATTCTTTTGTGTGCTTCTATTTGATTGGTGCCAGCCCTGAGATTATTTCTCGCACTCTACTCCGTTTGGGGTATAACGGAGCTTTGTCCTAGAGCTTCCAGGTGTACCGTTAAGGTTCTAATATGAGATATGTCCCCTTCTTTTTTAATGTAGGCATTTAATGCTGTGAATTGCCTCTTATAACCACCCTCATTGTGTCTCACAAGGTTTTGTATGAAAATGCAAGTCCATTTTCATGCAACCTGAGAAAGTGTTTAATATCTTTCTTTCTTTAGGCATTGAGTCATTTTTCATTCAGCAGTTAGTTGTTCAGTTTGCACACTTTCTGCTGCTTCTATGGTTGTTGATATCCAGCTTTAATCTGTGGTGATCCAATAGGACAGAGTGCTATTTCAATTTTCTTGAATCTGTTGCAGTTTGCTTAGTGTTCAAATATGTGATCAATTTTGGGTTAAGTCCCACTAAGTTCTGAGAAGAAGATATACTCTTTTTTGTTTTGGTGAAATGTTCTGTAAATATCTGTAAGGTCTGTTTGGTTTATGATGCCAGTCACCTCCATCATTTCAAATTTTGTCTGGATGGCCTGTTTACTGGCAAGAGTGGGGTACTGAAGCTTCCCATGACATGTGATTTGGGCTGTAGTTGTGGGTTTTTGTTGTTGTTATAGTGTTGTTTTATTTTTGTTTTTAATGAACTTGGGTGTCTGTGTTTTTGGTGAAGAGATGTGAAGAATTCCAATGTTCTCTTGATGGATTTTTCCTTTGATGAGCATGTAGTATCATTCCCTATCTCTTCCGATTAGTTTTGGTTTGAATTCTATTTTGTCAGATATTAAAATGGCCATGCCAGCTTGCTTTTTAGGTCCATTTTCTTGGAATGCCTCTTCTATACTCTTAGTCTGAGTTGGTGACTATCCTTGATGGTACAGTGTGTTCCTTGGATGTTACAGAAGGGTATTTCACATCCATTCTTTTAGTGTATGTCTTTTTATAGGAGAATCACGACCATTGGTGTTAAGAGACATCAATGAGCAGTGTTTGTTAAGTCCCCTTATTTTGTTGTTGTGGTATGTATGTGTGTTTGTGTGTGTGTGTTTTCACCCTTTTTTGATTTTCTGGTCTGGGATTATTTATTATTATTTATTTATTAATTATTATTATTATTATTATTATTATTTATTTATTATTTATTATTTATTCTTTGTGTTTTCTTGGGCGTTGTTAACCTCTTCAGATTGTAGTCTTCCTTTTAATGCCTTCTTTTAGGGTTGGATTTGTAAGTAGCTTCTGCTTCAATTTGCTTTATCATGGAATGTTTTTCTCCATCTATTGTGGTTGAAAGTTTTCGTGAATATAACAGTTTGAACTGCCATCCTTTGTTTCCTAGAGTTTGTGGGATATCTGTCTATGCCTTTCTGATTTTTAGAGTGTACAATGAGAAGTCAGGTGCTGTTCTAATAATTCTGCCTTTATATGTTACATGATATTTTTCCCTTGTAGATTTTAATACTCATTCTTTGTTTTGTGCATTTTGTGTGTTGGTTTTTATGAGTTGTGGGGAGTTTCTTTTCTGGTCCAGTCTATTTGGTTCCTGTATTCTTCTTGTACCTTGACAAGAACCTCCTTTTTTAGGTTATGGAAAGTTTCTTCTATGATTTTGATGAAAATATTTTCTGTGCTTTTGACCTGGGAGTCTTTTCCTTCCTCTATTCCTATTGTTCTTATATTTGAACTTTTTAACAGTGTCCCAGATATATTAGATATTTTGTGTCTGGAGCTTTGTAGCTTTAAACATTTTCATTGACAAAATTATCCATTTCTTGTATCTTGTCTTCAGTGCTTGAAATTCTCTCTCCCCTTCTCTTGTATTCTCTTGGTGAGGGTTGCCTCTGAGGTTCCTGTTTGAGTTCTTAATTTTTCATTTCCAGATTTTCCTCAGTTTGTGTTTTCTTTATTTATTCTAATTTTGCTTTTCAGTCTTAAACTATTACATTTATTTCCTTCTACTTTTTCTTTGTATTTTCACAGCTTTTTTTAATTAATTTATTCATTTACTCTTTAAGAACTTCTATCATACTCATAAAGACTATGTTAAGGTCTTTGTCTTATATTTCATAGTATACTTATGCATAATATAAGAAGTATACTTCTTATACTATTTTACATTTCTCAGGACCTACCATAGTTGATTGCTGGGCTCTAGTGGAGACATGTTGTCCTGGGTATTGTAGACTGTGTTTTTATGCTGGTGTCTAGACACCTGGGTTTAAGATGATTTTAGTGGAGACATGTTGTCCTGTGTATTATTACATTGTTGTCTAGGCATCTGGGTTTGGGATCATTGTAATTATAGGTGCTGATATACGTTCTTGTCTTTATTGGGTGAATGTTCTGTTTCTTGGTTTCTGTTGTCCTTCCTCATTCTTAGGAGAGTATGGTAGTTGTGTGCTGCCTGATGAGGAATGCTTCTGGGACCCTGCCAGGTGAAGCCCTGCACTGTGCCACTGTCCACAGTGTGTTTCTAGGTTTTGGGAGCTGACATTTAGATATAAGGATGGCCTAGATGGGAGAGGCTGAAGAGATCAACAAAAAGGGGAAACAAGGTATTCCACTGAAATTTGTTTAGTCCCCTAGGAATGGAGGCTAAGAATGAGGAGAGGACATAAGCTGTAGTTTGCTACAGGGTGGGCATTATACTAGGAGCCTGGGTTTGGAGGAGAGGAGGGAGAATGAATGTCTGAAGCTCATCCAAATTCTTAGGGCCTACTTGTTTCTCTGGCAGGCTTGACTAGTAAGTTCCCAAGGAATGCCTTCTAGAGTTTGGGTGCTAAGAAAAAGGGATCCCCAGGAAGGAAGTTTAGGGGAGAGGATCTGGATGATTTGCTGGAGATGGGAGCAGAGAGTAAGGGCCATAGCAGGTGGTCTGCTACAGAGCTGGGGATGAGATTGAGGGAATGGATTTGCAGGAGAAGAGGGAGAGTGATTATCTTACCTGATTCTCTGGTAACTTGGCCAGTGGGTTCCCAGAGAATGACTGCTGGAATTGGGGGTTTGGGATAAATGGATGAGTGGGGGCAAGGAAAGTTGCAGAAGATCTTCGTGAATCTGTTTGAGGTAAAAGGGGAGGGGATGCCACACAGGCGGTCAGCTGCAGAGCTGGGTGTGAGACTGGGACATTGGATTTGGAGGAGAGAAGAGAGAGGCGAAAATCTGTACTCAATCTACTTGCTTCCCTGGATGGTGTTTGTATTGGGTTCTTGATTAACATGCATGGGGTTTTGAGTTTGATGCCCAGTATTGGAAAAAAGATCCCAGCACGTGGGAGGCTGACTCAGCAAAATCTTGAGTTCTAAGCCATTCCAGGCAAGAGATGCCCTATTTCAAAGTAAAGAAACAAAAAAACACAATAGTCAAAAACCAATAAGCCTGCTGCCAAAACCAGTAAGTGCTCATTACAATGGTGATGTCATGGAAAACTTTACATTTTTCTTTGTCTTCTCCATCATGAGGATTACCCTTTGGACTAAAAGAATTACATCAGAAACACAGGAGAACAGAAACGTAAGTTTGGTAAACAGATACGTATTTTAAGATGATTCAAAGGAAATACAGAAGACTTCCACTTATAAGAAGTGTATTGTATGCTTTACATACCCTTTCCTAAGTACAGCTATACCAATTAGGATTCTTATAGAAAACATATAAAAGAGCTCTTATAGTTCGAAGACAATAAAGCAGAATGGCTATAGACTTCAACCTGGGAATCAAGATGATTATAAGTTCTCTGGGTTTCTGATCTTTCTCACAGTTCACAGTCGCAGGCCAGAAGCAGCTACTTGGAAATAGATGCCTTCTCTCTTTAAATAAAAGACTTTAGGTAATAAGATAATGATAGAAAAACCTTATTTGAGAATCATTCTCTTCCATTAAAATGTCATAGAATAGCTATGGCTTCCTTGCAATCCATGAAAACAGGGTTCCAATAGAGATTCTAAACTCTTATCATTACCAGGCTGAAACATTACAAACTAAGCTGTTACCACTTTGGGGTTAGAAAGTGTTGATCAGGAAATTGAAACTATTTTCCCCTCTCTTAGTAAACGCTCTGAAAAGTTAAAGGAAGATGGTTGAGGCCATTAATGGCACCAGGGGGTGTGTGGTGGTGGTAGTAATTAGATATGGACCTCTATTGCTCAAATGGAAACAAGGAGAAATCCCACTCTTTTCCTAATGTGAAGACATCAGAAGTATCCTAGTAGAAAGTCTACTTTCACCACCATCTAAAATTGCAAAGCCTCCTGCTTGTCATGTCATCCTGGACTACAAGAAAATGGTGATACTTCAGAGTAATATCTGTGGAGTCCTGTGATGAGCTAGAACTTTTACCTCTGCACAGCAGTAGTGAGGAGACACACACCCTGCTTGCATACCAATGGAGAGGGTGCAGAAACTCATTCCTATAATCCCATCTGACAGGAAAAATTGTAAATCCCTCCTTACTTATTTTTTTTTGTCAATGCAATGTTATGATGTTATTTTATTATTATTTTTTGTCAATTGCAATGTTTCATCAATGCAATAATATAAAGTTAGGGAATGGATTAAACAAGAGCACACATCTCATAACATAACTTAACATAGACATGCATTGGAACATTGAAATTCTAGCTTTCAACTGATATTCCTTAACTAAAACTTAAGATTGGATAAAAAAAGACCATCCATAGGTGAAAGTTTTGAAATGGTAGAATTAAGTGGTATGTAAAAGGTAATTCAGTCACCACTGAGTTTAATAGTCAATTACCAAAATGCTTAAGCCATATGAAAGCATGAAAAGCTATATCAAAGCAAAGAACTAGAAAGTCTAAAATAGAAGACATAAAATAACTAAATGGAAAGATTAAGAGCTACAACTAATCATCAGGGTGACAAATTCAATATATAACTTCAGTCACAAAATGAGAAAGAAGGAAAAGCGAGTAGAACATTTGAAGGCAAAAGAAGGGCGGCCATTAAATGTGAGAACAGATGAAATGCTCTTAAAGAAAGAGAGAAGGGAAATAAAAGCCAAGAAGGAAAGGAAGGAAGAGAGAAAAGATAAACCTTAAAAAACCTCAAATAAACCTCTTGACAAAGGATCTCATATTTGCTTCATTAGAACTTCAAGAGCAGAGAAGAAAATGAGACCGAAATACTAATTGAAGAAACAATGGATGAAAACTTCAAAATATGATAAACCCATAAACATTTCAGGAGAAAATTCCAGAAATATAAATTAAAATAAATCAAACCAGGAGGCAGCATATTTTACCTCAGTTATTTGTCAATTAAAAAGAAAACAGATTTTCAAAACCCATATGCTAATCAAAGTCTTGAAGTCTAGAAGCAAAGAATAAATTGTAACAGCAGTGAAAAGAGGAAAATTTCTTACCTGTCCTCAGAGAGAATCAGTTAGTAATATTTTCTTCTTAGAAACCACGGGAGCTAGAAAAATGTGGCACAATGTTTTCAAGTATGAAAACAAAAGAAATGTCAATGCCAAATTCTGTGTTCAGCAAAAACATTATTTAGGAGCAAGGTAAAAATCAAAACATTCTCAGATGAAGGGAAATTAAGAGAAGTTTTACATGTAATCTTACTCTGAATAACTTAAGGGAATCCTCTACACAGAAGGAAAACGACAAAGGAAACATCATTACCATCAAGGGAGCATCACAAAGGGAAGAGTGAAGTCTGCAATTTCAACAGGGCTTGCTTTCTTATGTTGAATACCCTGTTAGATGCTCTGTTTGGTACAGATCAAAACAGATGTAGAAAAAAATACATGACAGTTATATAAGAGAGGAAGCACATTGACATATAAATCCTACATTGTACTCAAGCCAGTATAATAACTGCAAGCTGTATATATATAATTTGAAATGTGACGGGATTAATGAAAACAATTAAAAGAAAATCCAGTTAATTCATGGGAAAACACTTAAAAAGAAAGCACAAGAAGTAATAAACAGCATAAAAAAAGAAAATGAAAGCTGAGGTCTAACATGTTAAATAATTCCGTTAATATTCACCTGGCAGATTTTCTCCCTTTTAGTGCTACTCTTCACTACATTTATTGCCTTTGCTGTGCATAACCTTTTAATTTAACACAATTCCATCAGTCAGTGTAAACTGTCATCAGCTGTTAGAGCCCTCTTAAGAACATCCTTGACTACGTATGCTCAAGTCTTTGATACATTTTGAAATTTTCATCCAAGATGAGAGCTAGGGATTTATATCATTCTCCCACATATAGATATCCAGTTTCCCCAGAGCTATCTATCCATTCAAGAAGTATTCTAGTTGCCCTTTCTCCAAAGAAAAATGTGATAAGTTAAAAAACAGCTGTAGCTACATGGGTTTGTATCTGTTTATTATTCTACTATCCTATCCTATCCTATCCTATCCTACCCTACCCTACCCTATCCTATCCTACCGTACCCTACCCTACCCCACCCTACCCTACTCTATTCTATATCTTATCCCACCCCACCCCATCCTGTCCCATCCCATCCCATCCCAGTGTAGTCTATTCTGTTGGCACAGCATTTGCCTAATGCTTTTGTATCTATGGCTCTGTAGTACAATGTGAGATAATGTGATACCTCAACGTTACCTTTTCTGCTTATAATTTCTTTGCTCTTCACGGTCCTATTTACTTTCATATGAATTTTAGGATATTTTTGTCTGTTAGTTCTGTGAAGAATATCCTTATAATTTTGGAAGGGGTTGCATGGAATTTGGATCTATATTAATTTTCACATACATACTATCTTCTAGTGTCTTTTAACTTCTCTCTTTAGCATTCTAAAGTTTCCATTGTAGAGTTCATTTACCGTCTTCATTTTAATTTATTTTTAGTATGTTTGGAGGCTACTGTGAAGGTAGTTCTGATTTATTTTTGATTATACTTTTTATTAGTAAGCAAACAAGCAATAATTTATGTATACTGATAATGTATGTATATATTAAGTCTAAGAGTTTTCTAGTAGAGTCTTTGGGGTCTTTGAAGGATGGGCTCATACTTGGATACAGGGATATTTCACTTTTTCCTCTTCTATTTTCCTTCCTCTTGAATTGTTACTTTGACCAAGACTTCAAGTACTATTTTGGATAAGATTTAAGAGATTGGACACTTTGGTCTTCTGATTTAGGGTAAATGTTTTCTATCTTACCCCATTTAATATGTTGGCTTTAAGTTTCTCCTACACAGCTCTTATTTACAACTGTGAGCCTATTATTAGTTTATTTGGGGCTTTTGTCATGACAGTATAGTGAAATTTGTCAAAGGTCTTTTTGAATCTATGGAGATGATCATGTGGTTTTGGTCCCGAGTCTACTTAGGTGCTAGATTTCATGGACTGATATTTTTGGGTTGTACTCATCTCACGCCAGAAGTAAAACCAAGATGATCACGACATGTGATGTTTTTAATGTGCTGTTGAGTTCATTATGTAAATATTTATTGAGAAGTTTTCTGTCTATGCTCATCTGACCAATTGGGCTACTGTTTTTTTTTTCTTCTCTGCTTTTGATATTAGGGTAATTTGGCTTCACAGGATAGGATTCATATGTTCCTTCACTTTATATTTTATGAAATAATTTTAAGGAATGTAGATGTTAAGGATGTTAGTTCTTTTTTGAAGGACTTGTAGAGTTCAGCAACAAGTTCATGTATCCCTTGGTTTTGCATTATAGGTAGACTCTGTAAATGATTCAGTCTCATTGATTATTGTACATATGCTTAAGTTGCTTATATCCTCTTGATTTAATTATGGTAAATTATACATATCTAGAAATTTACCCATTTATTCTAACTTTTCAAACTATAATTAAAAGAAAAAGTATTTCATAATATTTTACTGGAATTTATTGGCATGTATTGAAGTGCTGCCTTTTATTTCTCTAGTTATCATTCATTTAGACTTTCACTAATTTTTTTTTTTCTAGTTTAGATAAAAGTTTTCTGGTTTAGTTTACTCTTTCAAATACCAAACTCTTTGATTTATTGAATCTATATATTAGCTTATTAGTCTCTATTTGTTTATTTCTGTTCTGGTAACTAGCATTTCTGTCCATATAATGTTTCTGAGTTTGGCTTGTCTTCTGAAGGCATTGTAGTGCATCATTAAGCTATTTAGCTGAGTTTTTGATGCTTCTTAAAATTTACCATCATTATCAGTGTGGGGTATTCACCAGAGAAGACTGCTCAGACACAGGTTTAAGCCAATAGAAAGTCTTTGTGAGCCAGATGGCGACTACACTGGGCATTCAGAATCCCAGGTGGCCCCGAGTCTTTCTCAGGGTGAGCTTTGAAGCCCTAACCCATATTCTGGGTTGACATATTTCAGTTAATAAGAACAGTGAGCCAAAAACAGAACTGCAGAGCACAAGAGCTCTGTAAAAGAGCTAAAGAGCAAGGTTAGTGCATTTTGAGACTTTCCCAGAACTATATGGACTTGGATGGATTAGGTCTTTGTTGTAATTTTGTCAGGTGGCACTGTCTACATGCTGAGTCTTACAGCCTGAATGACACTTCCATCATGAAGTCATTTATGCTAAGGTCTCAGGGCCGACTAATGTCTGGGGCCCTCTAACATTATTCTTTTGTGTCCATAATATGTCTCATGCATCCCAGGGTTGTTCAAACACACTACGTAGCAGAGGAGAATCAACTCCTGGTACTCTTGCTTTCATCCTCCAGGTGTTGGGATTGAAAGCATGCATAAGTGGCTGTATGTTTCCCTCTTAGGGCTACCTTTAATTTATTTCAGAGTGGGATAAATTATGTATTCATTCTGACTTAAGTCTAGGAACTTGTAAAATTACAGAAAAATGTTGAGTAAGAATGATGACACTATACATACTTTCCCTATTCACAGTTTGGAATAAAGTGATTCATTTTATATTTTAAGTATAATGTGAGGTTTGTATATTATGTTAAAATGGATAGTGTTTATTAAACTGAAAGCTTTTAATGTTAATTGATGCTATGCATTTGTGACTTTATCCAATCAAGTGATTTATCTGTTTAGTTTGCCAATTTGGTAAACTGAATTGATTAATTCTTAAAGAATGGAGCAGCATACATATCAAACTTAAGTATATAATTATTTTCATTTATTGCTCGGATTTATTTGTTAATATTTTTAGCAGTGTTGGGAATCAGACTCATGACCCTGTGCATACTAATGGAGTGCTCTATTTCAAAGCAGCATCCACAACTTGTATTTTTTTCTAGATTTATTTTATTTCTATTAATTATTATTATTATGTATTTTATGTAATTACATAATTAGTAATGCATATTTCATTATATTATAATTTTAATTATAGTGTAATATATAAAAATGTGTGTGTGGACCTGTGTGTATGAATGCAGGTGCCCATGAAGAGCAGAAGAGTTTGTCTTCTGATGCTGAGGAGCTGGAGGTGCAGGTTGTTTCAGTTGTCCATGTTTATAGTCAGAACTGAACTTGGATCTTCTACAAGAGTAATAAATGTGCTTAACCACTGAGGCTTTTTGCAGCCTCTGTTTCTTTTTCCTATAAGTTTCTCATTATATATCTTTGTCTGACTTGCCACTCACTACGTGGCCCAGACTGACCTTGAACACACAATTCTCTTGCCTTGGTCTCTTACGTGCATGAATTATAAGTGTTTGACTTGCCAATATTTATTTTATTTTATTTTTAAATAGAGCAAAATCATTGTATTTCACTTTAGTAGTAGTAGTACTGACTTGCTCAGCATGTTCAAAGCCTTGGGTTTGATCTATAACACTAAAAAAAATATCCATTTAACTTTTGTTGAGAAAGGAAGATTTCCATGTGTTGTCATCCTGAGCTACAGTGTGTAATCAGACCAGTTGTGCTACGTAAGTTACTATAAAAATAAACAAAAGATCACTGTATTTTTAATCATGACCATAGTTTTCTTATTTTTTTGGGGGGGGGTGGTGTTCTGGCTTTGAAATTAAGAAAACATTAGTTGCATGAAATAGATAAAAACTGTTTCTTCCTCTTCACCTTATTGAAAGATATTATATATAATTGGAATCATGTATCTTTAAAACTGTCTGTACTTTTCAGTGAAACCACATGGGCTTGGTTATCTCTTTCTGAGGGGTTTTGAATTTTAACCTTAGTTTTCTTCTAATTAAAGAATGTTAAATTTTCAGATGTGAAAGTTTTCCCACAGGTTCATGCTTCGATGACCCAGACCCTAATTTATGATATCACTTCAAAGCTGTGCGTCTTTAGGAGTAGTGATCAACACAGAAAAGTGAGAAAGAACTGGCCTTTAAAAGCTTTTCTTCTGAGCTGCCTCTCTTCTGAGACTATTTTATCCCTTTCCTGGCCCACTACAATGTGAACAAGCTGTTGTTACACGGTCTGGCCAACATGGACTGCTTCATTTCACTGTGCTTATGCTGCTATGATGGACTGAATCCCTCTGAAACTAGAAGCCAAATAAAGTCTTTCTTCATCATAATTGGTTCTGTCAGGAATTCTTTCACAGTGATACCAAATTAGGCTTTTCATATCTGAAACATCTGTAGCTGTTTTCCTGTTTTAGTCTAGAAATTGGCAATTTTGTGTCTTCTTGCTAGTTTTCCTTGCCAGTATTCTTAGATTTTGGCCTATATTATTGATCTCTGAACAACCAGCTAATTATTGAATTGATTTTTCCAATTTCTTTGATTTCTGTGAAAATCTGTAAAGCTTTCTTTAACTCATTAGAGTTTATTTTATTCTTCTGTTCTAAGAATTGGTTTATTCTCCTTTTAGATACTGAGATTATAAATGTAAGATTTTTTTCCCCTCAATGAAAGTCATTAATGCTGAAGGATTGCCTCTCATCTTTGTTTTTACTGTGTCTCATAACTGTTGTAATCCAATTTTACCTTATTTCTAGGCATTTTCGACTTGCCATATGACTTCCTCTTTGACTATGAATTATTTAATTTTCAAACATTATAAGATTTTTTGTTGTTGTTACTCTAAACCTCCATCTCAGCACTGCATTTTCTTTATCTTGGGAGGTTCATCTTATAATGTTTCTGTTTTAATTTGTTTGAAGGAATGTTCTTTCTTTCATTTCTTCACTGACCCATTGTGTGGGCTGTCCTAAAGCTAAGAGTGGGTCAAAGGATGCTTTGAACCCTGGAATTCTTACCCGAGAGTGGCAGGCATTTGGCTGCTCCCCTTTTTCTTAGCCCTGGCAAAATCCAGCTAAATTCTAAATACTAACTGCTTAACAGAAGATCATTGGCAAAGAAATGTGGCCTGATTTGTGCTTATCTGAGTGCTGTAGCTGTAAACCCATTTTTTGATAAGGTATCTTCCTCTTTTTCCTGTGAGACCACACTTTATGCAAAAGTGTCTTTTCCAGAACTTTGACCATTAGACATGAGCTCCACATGCAAATGGGGCTGCTCCACTATCCTTGTCTTAACCAATGACCCCCATCCCTGGGTACCAAGGACTTTTTCCTATAAATGTAACCAGCCTTGCTTCAATAAACTGAGATGTTCCACTGACAACGATCTCCTGAGAATCCAGTACATTCTCCTCTGCTCACAGATCTCCTATCTAAGACACTGAGAGTGTGTCATAGATGGGAGCCTGCCAGTGGTCAGCAGGACCAGGAAGCTGCTGTGGAATTATTTATAACACCATTGATCATTCAATTGCATCTTGTTCAGTCTTTGGAAATTTCCATAATCATTAAAGTTCATTTAATTGTTTAATTTTGCATTTTCTTGATTTCAGTCAGAAAGGAAATTTGTTGTGTCTTGTTTTTTGACCTAGCATATAATTGATTACATAGACTGTCCCATGTGTTAATGATCAGAATATGAATTTAGCAACTGTTGCTAAATGTTTTGTAAAGATTCTATTAGGTCTATTTAGACTATGCTACAATTTAACACTGGTGTTTCCTTGTTGATATTCTTCATCTTGATAATCCTTCTGTTAATGGAAATGGGCTATTGGTGACTTCAGCTATTATGTTTAAGGTCTCATTTTATATCTAATAATGCTTGTTTTATAGCATTAGGTATACTTTAGTATTGTGTACATGTATTTTAAATTATTTTGTTTTTCTATGGAATTGATTCCTTGAGCAATCCAGGGATGTAAGATGGTTCAACACATGCAAATAAATGGATGTAATATATCACACCAGCAAATCAAAGAAGAAAAGTAATATGATCATATCAATAGATGCAAAAAAAACCTTAATGAAATACAAACTCTCTTCTTGATAAAAGTTCAAAGAAGTTAGGTATAAAATGAATTCATGTCAGCACAAATCTTATATACCCACAACAGATCTATCAGTACCATACCCAACATGAAGATACTTAAATATTTTCCTTCTAAAATAGTACATTAAATAAAGATATCTATATTCAATACTCTTTTACAACACAGAACTGGAAATATTAACCAGACCAATTAGGCAAGATAAAGAAATAAAAAGCATTTGTGTAGGAAGGAAGCCAAAGTATCTGTGTACACAAGATGTGAATCTCTCTATAAAGAACTCACTATAAGATTATCAAAGGCAACAAACTTAGTAAAGTTAAAGGCTACAATATCAACACATGGTATACTGACTTTTTTATATAAACTTGACACAAACTAGAGTCATCTGAAAGGAGAGAATCTCAATTGAGAATATGTCTGTATAAGATACATCTGTAGGGAATTTTCTTAAGTATTGATTGATGGGGCTGGTTCAGCCAATTGAGGGTGGTGCCAATTGACTACCAGTCCTGAATTTTATAAGAAAGCAGGCTAAGCAAATCAGTAAGCAGCACTCGGCCTCTGTATCAGCTCATGCCTCCAGGTTTCTGCCCTGTTTGAGTATCTGTCCTGACTTTCTTCAAGATGAACACTGATTTGGAAGCAAAAGCCAAGTAAATTCTTTCCTCCTCAAGTTGGTTCGGTCATGTTATTTCATCATGGCAATAGAACTGAGGTAGAAATTGGTATCAAGATTGTGAGGTATTGCTACGATTGACTTTACCATGTTGCTTTGGGAAGACTGTAGAAGGACTTAGGAACTTTGGGCTAGAAAAACCAATGAGTGTACAAATCTTGGTGAGCTGTTCTATAGGAGCTTGAAAGATAAAAATGTGGAAAGAAATGCAGATAATGGATGCTTTGCTTGTGAAATTCCACAGAGAAGTGTGAGAGTCACTTGAATACCCTATCAGGCCAGTTGCATATTGAGTTAAGAATGGTGACCCTAATGAAGTATCCAAATAATGAGGGAGACAGAACCCCAACTCGACATCTTTTGTTACCAAATGAATTTTCTGGTACTGAGATTGGGTTTCTTCCAATTGAGCCTTTGGATGAAAGGGTCCCATGAAAATCCCCAAACAACCCAGGCTGTTGCAAAGGCAATAAGTTTGCTCTTCACAAACTGACATCAAGGACCCATTTCTGAAGATAACACCCAGACACTCATCTAACATGGAGAGGTTGAGCTGGTACCTTCATAGAACCTTTACCCACATGTTCTAATGTTTTTGACATTCAAAAGTACCAAAAAAAGAAATATAAACACAAATCTAACTACAAAACCTCTGATACTCAATCTGTCCTGCCTCTAAGATATGCTAAGACAATGGTGGTACAAACCTTCTGGGAGTAACCAAACACTGTCTGATTTGTCTCAAGTCCTACTCCATGAGATGGAACACATAACTGACACTGCTTGGGTGAGCAAGAACCAGAGATTAGATAGCCCAGAGACCTAGGGTAAAACCAAATAATACTGGTCTTAAAAAAAAGTAATAAGATGATTCCTAAGAATATTCTGTTATACTCAAAGATTGATGCTTTATCCAGCCATCATCAGAGAGGATTTCTCCTGAAGTAGATAGGAAAAAATACAGAGACCCAAAGCTAGACATTACACACACACATACATACACACACACACACAGAGAGAGAGAGAGAGAGAGAGAGAGAGAGAGAGAGAGAGAGAGAGAGAGAGAGAGAGAGATATGACAGGGTTTCATGTACAAGGTTGGCCTGGAAATTGCTCTGTATTTAAGGATAATCTTGAATTTCTGATTCTTCTCTTTCCACCTTCCTGTTGTTGGGATTACAGGTGTCACCACAGCCCCTGGTTTGTACTAGGGATCAAAGTTGGTTTTTATTCATGCTAGGCCTAGAAATAAATTTACCTACGGGAGAAAATTATCTGTAAGCAAAGATAAAGGGTGAATGAAGGAAATTGATGATAAAACATACTTATGAAAATGGTAAGATCTTCCATCTTCATGACTGGAAGAGTTATGTGGTGGTTTGAATAGAAATGGCCTCCATAGGCCTATATATCTAAATGCTTGGTAACCAGGGGGTGGCACTATTTGAAGGTTAGAAGGATTAGTGGGTGTGGCTTGTCACTAGGGGTGAATTTAGAGGTTTCAAAATCTTATGCTAGACCCAGTTTCTCTCTCTCTCTTTCTCTGATTGCAGATCAGGATGTAGCTCTCAGCTACTTCTCCAGTGCCACACCTGCCTGCTATCATGCTCCCTGCTATGAGGATAATGGGTAAACCTCTGAAACTGTAAGCACAGTCTAACCTCAGTTCAATACCTTCTTCTTATGAGTTCCCTTGATCATGGCATCTCTTCACAGCAACTAAGACAAATTATTGTTATTAAATGTTCATACACAAAATGGATTACAAATTCAATATCATTACTACTAAAATACCAATGATATCCTCCACTGAGTGAAAACAATCCTCTAACTCAATAGAAGCACAAGAGTCCATGACAAGCTCAAATCATTTTAACAAAAAAGAAAATAAGCTGGAGCCATCATACTACTTTATTTTAAAATATATTACAAAGTTTGAGTAATCAAACAGCTTTATAGTCCCATAAAGGCAGCTACAGAGACCAGAAGACTAAAATAAAATAATTCCATGTATTTGCTGCTGACTGCACTTCCACAATGTGCCAAAACCCACATAGGAGAACAAGCAGTTCTGCAAAAAAAGTGAACGCTCTCTCAAGGGAGAGGGAGATTGACACTTGACCCTGCTCTCTCACCCAATGCAAATCTCAAAATGGACCAAAGGTCTGAATGTCAGACATAAAACTGTGAAAGCACCGGGAGAACACAATAGGGAAGACACTTCAAGGTATTCTTTATGCCTCCATAAGCAGTGGCAGCAAAAGGTACAAATGAGATTCTATCAAACTAAGGGCTTTTCACAGCAATGGAAATAAATGATAGTGAACAAGCAAGTTCCAGAGTAGGGAAGCCAGCAAAGCACTTACGCTATAGAGGATTCACATCTGGAATATGCACCAAGTATCCCCAAATCCCACCAACGTCCTGAATGATGAGTAAGCACTTCTCAACAGGAGAAATTCAAATGGAAAGCAAATGTATGAGGGAATAGCAAACATTATCTTCTACCAAGGAGCTAAAAGCAACATGAAGCACTATCTCTGTTCAGGTATTATTAACAGAACAAAAAATAAATGACAAAAGAAGCGAAAATTATCAGCAATGAAAGGAGCATTTACTTATTGATAGAAAGATAAAAGTTATGATACTTCTTTTAGAAACCACTGTGGAGGTTCCTTAGAAATCCTAAAAATAGACTCACTACCTGAGCCAGGTCCCACTCCTGGATGTGTATCCAAAAGAAATGAGGTCATCATGTCAAGGAGACATCTGCACACACAAATACATATATTTGTGTCATCATTCACAACAGCTGAGACTCTACGTAGACACATATTAGCGGATAAAGAAAATGTGATTTCTGAATGTTATTTAGCCATGAAAAAGAATGGTAGACATGATAGTCTACCATTGCAATAAAATGGAGGGAACTAGAAGATTGCAAACTAAGTAAGATAGACACAGTAAGACCAGTATCCTATAGGATCCCTCAGATTGGCTATTAAAACTGATTATGTAACCACGATTATTGGAATTTAGGAAGGGAGAAGGTAGAGGAGATTGGATGTTATGTACTGACCTGTAACTGAACAGAAACAATAGTTTGCAGCATTTTACAATGCAAGGTGGTGTCTATAGTCTTAATTATTTTCTTATTTATTTATTTATTTATTTAATGTGAGAAGAGCACGTTCCATGGAGTGAGGAGGAAGGTCAGGGGACAACTTGCTAAGAGTTATTTCTCTTATTCAAGCGTGTAGGACCTGAGGATTGAGCTTAGGTTGTTAGTCTTGGCTTCTTGGCTGCAATTACCTTTCTCAGCTGAGGCATCTCACTAGCCCAAATTTAATAATCTTTTGCATATTTTTTTTTTACCAGTGAATTAAAGGTATCAAGTCTCCAATTACAAGGTATGTGTTAATTGTTGAAATAGAAACATTAGTTACCTTGACTTGATCAGTGTACACTTCATACACATATTGAATCACCACAGTGAGCCTTACACATTTACATGATTAAAGCAATAAATATCATTTACAAAAGAATAAAGCTGGATTATAAAATAGCTAACAAAAATAAAAAAGAGGACAAAAGCAAACTGAAATAAACCTCTGGTATGCAGAAAAGTACATTTCTGGGCTAAATTTTAAGTCATTGTAAGGCCCAAAAGTTGGGTGGCTTTTATGATCATTATATATTTCAAAAGATCTTGCATTATCATGAATGGAAACTTTTAAATGGTACTAGTTCTTTTTGAAGAACAGATTCTCATTAGTTTTAAGTATTGCTGGCCTTTGGTAAAGATGTTGATTCCTTAAGCATCATCCAGCTCTAAGACTGTCTGCTATGGGTTACTTCTGCATGATCTTCACCTTGAGACATTGCGATAAAATGATCAGATACTATACTGCATGAGACAAACAACTTCCAGGTACAGAGCAAGCATGTAAGTATTATCTAGATAACAGACTATGTGCTCAAAGAATAGAGATATGAAAAACAATAATCTCTGTCCTCAAAAATTATTATAAGCAAATACTTTCAAGTCTTGGTCAAATGACTGATTCTGCTTGTTTATAGAGTTGGTGATCAACAGAAATGTTCTCTTCTTGTCATAGATGACTCATCAAATAAAATCTCAAGGCATTTCTCAAAAGAACTGTAGGACAGCCAGGATGTCACAGGCCCTTGTCTCCGAGTGACATCCTGGCTGGAAAATCTGATAGACCGCACCAAATGTTCTGAAGATCAGAAGTACCGTGTGCCGTAATGATGACTCAGTGCAGTGCTTTAGAACAGGAACAAGATGTTATTGTTTCCTGAGAAACCTGCTTCCTCTGTTCTAGTACAATAACATTGAAATGTGTATATAAAAATTTTTAGTGCCCCATATAAATGTGTTTTTTAAAGTGAAAATTTCAGACTTGGTGTGTTATACAGAGAAATAATTTACTTCTGTACCTTTTGTAAGTTAACGGGAGCATAATTTTGTTGTCAGCCCCGTTAAATAAACACATCTACACATGAGTAGCATCATGGTATATGACACAATGTCTCCTGGTCCTTGGTTTATGTGTGCTGCTTAGCTACTTTCGTGGAACAATAACGGAAAATATGAGGTAGAACTATCCACATTTGATTTTATGTTTTATACTATGTATGTTGGCTAATATCTCATTAATTTTGTCCATGTGGATTTTAAAGAATTATAAAAGAAGGAGCTAATTTGGTAGACCCAGCAATGGATGGCACAAATATATGTGAATACGCTTCTGTCCTACTAGACAATGTAAGCAATAGGTCATATGGAATGGCTTAATGCACATTTTAAATTCAGGAAGACATGCATTAGTGAAATTACTGTGAACAATGATTCAGCTAGCACAGCTGAATCACTTTCAAAATGTTGTTTGAGGGTATATTTGTTCAGATGGAAGTTGTGATAGGGTGCCTCACCTGCCTGCCTTCTCCTGGGGTTTGGAACAGACAGTGATGTTCCTTTCTCTTGGACAAACAGTATGCTATGCTGAGTTAAGAGTTCATGGGGAAAGATGCTCCAAGTATTTTTCAGCTAAAGGTATCACTCCATAATTGGGTTTTAAAAGTCCAAGAGAATGGAAGAACCAAATTAACAGTAATTTTCACATGATAAAGTGTAAGTCACAATTTTTGCAAATCTTCTACGCATGAATATTTCTGTTTACCATTAGCTTGATTATATGTCTTTAGCACCTAGGAGCAGTAACCACATAACAATTTCAACTCTTGCTCTTAATTGAAGTGGGTGCCCTTTCTTGTTGCTGACTACTAAGCTTGATCAGTACAGTTGGGAGTATCCAAGGAGATAGATAGCATACACTTTCTCTGAAACCTAATCTTTTTTAGATCTGACTGCATCTTCCAATTGAAAGCACTGTCTGGCTAAATGGTCACATTTTATCTCCATTTACAGTTCCAAAATGAAAGAGATCAAGTGCTTTGGAAGTAAATGTTTGAGTCTATGCTAATTTTTTTCTGCTGCCTTATCTCAAAATAGCTCCATGTCTTAGTAAAGTCCAGCAAAGAAGAACTGAACCAGGTTCCATTTGATCTCATCTTCAAATACCCAGCCATTTTTCACATTCAAAATTTCTATTTTCTAGGAAACGTACACAAAACCGCATTTTAATGTTCTGTTTGGATGTAGCCAAATGGCAGCACGACATTTAATGTTTTATCATCAAACTGAACATCCTTGCACATTTGGAAGAATGAAACTGTCTAATTTATCCATCCTTTATTTTTAGATGAGAGCAACTGAGAGCCTGACATGATTGGAGGAAATGTGATTCCTTCTGCAATGAACCTTGGCGATATTCCATGCTTTCTTTTCCCAATCTTTATTGGACTCTGAGAAAATACATACATGTAAAGATGATAAAAAGAACAAAAATTGGAAAAAAAATTTGTATTAGTCAGGGTTCTCTAGAGAAACAAAACTGATAGGTTATATATGGGGTTTATTATAATGGCTTACAGGCTGTGGTCCAGCTAGTCCAAAAATGGCTGTTTCCCAATACAAAGTCCAAGAATCTAATTGCTATTCAGTCTGAGTTCATCTTCAGTATATATTAGAATCCTGAAAAAGTGGGCTCTAATACCAGTGAAAGAATGAACGTGTCAGTGAAAGTGAGGCAAGCAGGCAAAGAACAAAAGCTTCCTTTCCCATGCCATTACATAAGCTGCCACTAGAAGGTATGGCTCAGATTTAAGGTGAGTCTTCTGACATGAAATGGTGTGGATTTAAGGTAGGTCTTCTGACCTCAGATAATCCTACCAAAAACAACCACTCACAGGTATGCCTAGCTGTTTGGACTTTAGTTAATTCCAGATGTAGTCAAATTGACAACCAAGAACAGCCATCACAAGTTTGTAGTGTAAGAAGTTAAAAGGTAAGTGAAGAAGAGAGCTAGACTAGATATACTAACGGTCAATGGTCCAATAATTTTAACTATCATGTGTCTGTCTATCTATCTATCTATCTATCTATCTATCTATCTATCTATCTATCTATCTATCTATCATCTATCTGTCTATCTATGGGAAGAACTTTGACCCATGAGCTGCAACTACCACCTTTGGAAAATCACCTTCTGGTCTGAAATAAGAAACCCAGAACCCAGTTTCCTGCAGAAAAGGCTGTGGAACCTTTAGGTTCAACCTTGCTGGAGAAGGCATGTCATTGGGGAGCTTGAGGTGTTATAGCCCTGCTCCAAATCCTGTTCTCGTTCGACTTCCTGACTATGGAGGCAGTGTGACAGTTGACCTGATTATTCTTCCAACATGGCTTACTTACCATGATGGAATGAATTCCCTGGACCAGAAAGCTGGAATGAACCTTTTCTTCCTTAAATTGCCTCCTGTCAGGTGTTTTGTCACAGCAAGGAGAAATTAACTAATATGTATGATGTGTACTGTTTCCGGTCAGCCCATGCCCAGCTTCCCCAGGCCACTGCTCTCCATAACAAGTACTTGAAGACTTCCTTCTTTCTCACTTAAAGCTCCTCCAGATCTTTCCCTGGTTAACATCACAGTGGGGATGCTTCCCACAGAAGAGCTAGCTCTATGCAAAATATCTTTTCTCCTTTGTTTGGTCTTCATTCATTTCCACAAGAGCAATAAAGTAAAGGAAGATAAAAGTGAATTTTTACACAGTTACCACCACCACAAGTATGGACATACTGTGTCGTTATTATCAACCACTAGGGTAACAGGGCCCCAGAACTTAGTAGGTCTCCAGACCTTAGCAGAACTGACTCCATGTTGGATGTGCCATTCAGGCTGTATACTCAGCATGTGGACAGTATCACCTGCCAAAACCAAAACTAAGGCCTAATCCATCAAACCTCATACAGAGTTCTGGGAAAGTCTCAAAATGTACTAACCTAATTTTTTGGCTTCTGTAATTATGCTTCTGGCTAACTGTTCTTGTTAAATGAAGTATATCAAGCCCGGATGAAGTATATCAACCCAAGACATTTGTTTGTTTGTTTTGTTTTGTTTTGTTTTGATTAAAATCTCACCCTGAGAAAGGCTCAAGGCTACACTGGGATCCAGAACGCCCCAGTAGTTAGAACTTGTTGGCCCGCTACCAAAGATTTTCTATTGGTTTAAACCCATGTCTGAGTAGTCTTCTCTGGTGAGTAACCCACATTTCTGGAGATCCCATTGAGATCCTAGAAACCATACCTCAAAACATTGGGGGTCTCAGAGTACTTTGGAATGAGAAATAGTCTGATGGTGAGGGGACAACTAGGGAGTGTGCAACCTGAGGTCCAGGTGCTCAGAGCTCCCTTTGATCCATCAGGTGCCTAATGCTTTAAAGGGATCTGATCTCTCCGCTCCCAAAGGAAACAAATCAGAAACTTGCCTGGTGTGTCATCTCTGGAGGTAAGTATGGTTAAGGCACCTTCTGTTTGGACACACAGGAAAGGACAGATGCTGCTGCTAATCTGCTATCTGTCTGGGAACCATGTAGGATGTCATTGGATTTCCTCTGTCTGTTCAGGTATATGAATGTGTGGTGATCACCCCTGATTTTCCTTACTGTGCTTCTCTCTCTGTTTCTTTCTATGTGTTTCTGTTTGTTTTATTTCCCTGCATTGACTAGTGGTTTTCTATGGTGTGAGACCCTCTGCCTACCTGGCTTAAGACTTGTGCCTCCTCATGTCAGTGTCCTAAATCCTTGTGACTCTGTCAGGCCACCCACTGACTCCATCCCCCCAAAAAACCAAAACCAAGCAAACGAAGAAACCAAAAATCCTCCACCTGTCCCACTCTGGGGGAGAAACATTTGCTTGTTTTCTTGCTTGACTCCTGCTCACAGTCAAGGCTGGTTCCTGTGTGAAGATGGTCCAAGGTCCCCTGACATCTAAGTGGAATGCACAGAGGGAGACGGGATAGTTCCCCCACGTGAACATTCCCTTTTCAATGTGACTGGTCTTAGCAGCCCTTGGGAAGGGGAAAAGTTCCACTGGGCCATACCAGAAAGAAAAGAGAAAATTCCACTTCTTTCTCTTTCATAATTTATTTCTCCTTTCAAGCAGTGATCTGTAAAACCCACTATTCTCTGAAAAAAGTAGAAAAAAAGTGCTTTTAAGCTGGGCAGGGGGTGAAGACAAACATAGTCAGGACAGAAAACATGTTTCCTCCTGTCCAACACTGACCAAGGAGACTTGAAAACAATTTTTGATAGGTACTTTTTAGAAAGATTAAAAACAGGTGCTCAAAGGATTTCCTTTGTCACCCAGTTGGCCCCAAATGTTTTTATTTTATTTTTTTAGTGTAGGTTATAAAAGTTAGGAAAATTTAAAGATATAAATAGGTTCCAGTTGCTGGGGGTAGCTCAAATGGTGTTAAACAACGGAGAGCTAATTGGAACAAGAGCTTTTGCATAAATTGAAAGCCACCATCACCGTCTCTGATGATGATATGCAGTTACACTTACATATATCCTCAGCAAAATTTTGTCTTACCCTCTGTCAGAAGAATATCTCCTAGCTGAAAGTTCTGTATCCAATCAAGTGATAGAGTTGGACTCTCTCTCAGGTTGACGATGAAGATTCCCAGGGGTTTAGACAGAACCCTTGCTCCAGGACTTGCTCAACACCAAGGTCCTATAATTGTTTAACTAACCGGTTCAGCTGCCTCTATCCAAATTAAACAATGCTCAATGATCCTGGAAACAAAAGGGGAGACTATGGTTCATATTGCTTGACTTGAAGGGACAGGCATCTTGGTGCTCTGCCAGTTACCCTGGAATATGCGTCTCCTACCTATGAAAAAACCTGACACCTCTGAATCTCATGAATCTGATTCTTCCAGAGAAACAGGTGTACTCTGTTTTCAACCTGGATGCATTTTTTAGCATTCCATTGGCAGAGGTGAATCAACCCATCATTGCTTTTAAATGGACTGACCCAGTGTGAGTTTGCTGAGGACAACATACCTGGACCAAGTTGCCCTAGAATTTAAGAAAATAAATGCAGACTCCTCTCCTTGCAAAAGAGGTTTTCTGGGAAAATAGATTATAAAAGGGTCACTGAGGGACTGCTGCAAGAGTTACAGACCTTGGGCTACAGAATATCGGCTAAGGAAGCCCAACTTTGTAGAAGGTTACCTATCTTGGCTACAAGCTGAAGGAAGGCAAAGCAAGCCTATCTCAGAGTACTAAGAGACAGGTTCAAGAATTCTTTGGTGCAGTTGGATGTAGCTGCCTCTGTATACCAGAGTTGTGGGAATAGCAAGGCCTTTATATACCAGCACAAAGGGAAGCAGTACATAACTATCTGAACTGAGAAGCAAAGGACATTTGAGGCTTTAAAAAAGCTTTGTTCTCAGCTCCAGCCCTAGAAATTCCAGATTTCTCAAAACCTTTTCATCTGTTTGTCCATGAAACAAAAGACAAAAGGGGTGTTAACCCAAACTTTGGGACCATAAAAACATGCTGTGACATACCTATCCAAGCAATTTGACCCTGTAGCCATGGGATGGCCAATCTGTCTATGCTAGTGGATCTAGAAAGGCTCAGGGCTACACTGGAAACCTGAACGCCCAGTGTAGTTGCTGATGGCTAATAACTATTTTCTATTAACTTAAACCTGTGTCTGAGAAGTCTTCTCTGGTTAATACCCCATAACAATCACCACCTCAAGAATAAGCGTGCCTTACCACAATTGTCAATCTCCACCATTGCAGGAATGGACATACCCTTCCAAGACTGTAAATCTCCACCATCATAGGAATGGACACATCATGATACAACTACCAATCACTACCACCACAAGACAGGATACCGTGTCATGATTGTCAGTCTCAACTATCACAAGAATGGACCCACTATGCAATAATTGACACACATGCTCAATTTCAAGGGAATAAGGGCTTCTGGAGCTCTTGTGATTTGTGTCACATCACTATATAGAGGAGAGGACCACAGCAGGAGACAGTAGACCTGCAGTAGAATAAGAAAGTCAAGGGGCACGTGTATTAGGTATTCCTTGCCATAAGAAGTCAAAGATGTCCCATTCATCTGGGAAACTATAACCAGAGACATTGAACAGATAGAACCTGTGCGTCAAAATCTGAAATCTGTGGCTAGTACTTGACCTGATGGTACATTGGATACAGAATATCTCATAATTAATTATCACTTCCAAATAGAGGCTGTGAAATGTCCCTATCTTCTTTTTTAATGGTGTTAGTTGCATTTTATGGAAGCAGTTCTGAATCTGTAGGTCTCACCCTCTTTGAGGGTTGACTGATCCTTTCACAGGGTCACCTAAGACCATCGGATATTTACATTATGATTCACAGCAGTAATAAATTACAGTTATAAAGTGTTTTATGGTTGGGGGGTTACCACAACATGAGGAACTGTGTTAAAGGGTCACAGTATTAGGAAGGTTGAGAACCATTGTCCTATAGGATGCTATAAGTTAAACAGTTATATTTAAAAATTACCATTAGATGGTATGAAGAGTGAGGCAAGTAAACAGGCACCAGAGTTCAAAATCAGAGATTTGCTATGGGTTTCAAGAATAATGCATTAAAGTCTAGTTACCAGGTGGAAAAGTATCTTAGCTGAGTCATAAGTCTATTGAATATCAGAAAAGGATGTGCTTGACTAAGGGTCAAATAGCTCCAATTGTCGCAAGACACAAAGCTGATGTGTCTGGAATAAAGAGGAACAGGAAGAATGCCTCATTCGTAAGTACATTTTCCTTTTAGTTATTCCTTGTTGAACCTCTGAGCCTTCAATAATGAATGGAATTCACTTGATATCAACAGCACTTGATGTTTGTTTCATTATAAAGAACTTTATTGTATATTAACTTTTATAAACACTAACAAAGCATGCTATCTATTATTCATTTTTAAGGTAAATATTTATCCAGCACTTACTTTGCTTGACTCGAAGAGGTAGGGCTATGATCAAACAGGACTCCAGATTCAAAGGAGAGACTGGTATTTATGTAAACAGTTAATTTTTACCAAATATTGTGTTGGGTATCTGAGACAAACATTTCCTAAAATTTGTGTGCTGTTTCTACCCTTCTATTTTTGGAGGCTCAGAACAAAATTTTCATCATACTTGTATGAAAATGAGGCAGACTGTCACTCTCAGTTGGATGCTGCACTGTAGATCCTGACAGCTACTTACCCCTGGTAAGGTCTCACTTCTTTATGATGCCTTCTGCCTTATCATTAATACTGAGTCTAATTATATATTAATACTAATTAATAACATTAATGTCATGAAGATGCTCATTACTAATTTTCTTCCAGATGAAAGTCTCCCTGCAACAATCCATTGAACCTCTTAATATATATGATAAATTTGGTATAAACATCAAACTTCTTGATATTTACACAATCTGGTCAATCCCCTTTTCCTATGTGATAGGTTATGAAAACTTAGCATTACAGTGCAGGAAGTGCAGAGAATGAATTAAAGCAGTTTGACTCTGAAGTCCAAGTTCTGATGACCCCTTTACACTCATGGTGATTTATCTTAATCTTCTAAATACTCATATGAAGATATCTTTCTTCTTTCTTCCTTCCTTTCTTCCTTTCTTCCTTCCTTCTTTTCTTTTCTTTCTTTCTTTCTTTCTTTCTTTCTTTCTTTCTTTCTTTCTTTCTTTCTTTCTTTCTTTCTTTCTTTCTTTCTTTCTCTCTTCTTTCTTTCCTTCATTCTTCCTTTCCTTCTTTCTCTTCTTTTTCTTTCTTGTCTTCACCAGGGTTGCAATTGCTGTGAAGAAACAACTTACAAGGAAAGGGTTTATTTGGCTTACAGTTCCACCTCTCTGTTCACTGAAAGAAGTCAGGACAGGAACCTAAACAGGGCAAGAACCTGGAGGCAGGAGCTGATGCAGAGGCCATAGAGGGGTGCTACTTACTGGCTTGCTCATTATGTCTTTCTCTGCCTACTTTTTTATAGAACTAAGGACCACAGCACAGAGGTGGCACTACCCTCAATAGGCTAGGCCCTCCGTCATTAATCACTAATTAAGAAAATGCCCTACAAGCTTGCCTACAGCCCAGTCTTATGGAGGCATTTTCTTCATTGACGTTCCCTCCTCTCAGATGACTTTAGCTTGTATCAAGTTGATATCCAGCCCTCCCTTTCTTTCTTTCTGTTGCTTTCTTCCTTCCTTCCTTCCTTCCTTCCTTCCTTCCTTCCTTCCTTCCTTCCTTTCTTTCTTTCTTTCTTTCTTTCTTTCTTTCTTTCTTTCTTTCTTTCTTTCTTTCTTTCTTTCTTTCTTCTTTCTTCTATTACTAAGGATCAAACCTAGTGCTTGTGAGTACTCTTCCATTGAGCTACATCCCAATCTCCTAGAATGTAGAAACACAGTGAGTGACTACCTAGTGTTAGAAGTATATTGATTAGTGCTGAATTAGATCTGAATTCAGGTTTGACTTTGCCTGTCTTATTTTATATATTCAGATTCATTGGTCCTTGAAGATAATATTAGTACTAGGCTTGATATATATGCCCTTAAGAATAATTTTGTTTACAACAGATATTCAATAAATTTTTACTAAAAATTTTGTTAGAGTATGAGTCATGGCCAAAGCTGGAAAAATTTGGACTGAAAAAATTTATCAGAATAAAGTGATACTGAAATATATCCCAAAGTCTCATAACTACTAAGGATCTAAAGGGGTGAAAATGTAAACTAATAGATATACTGGACATGCAGCTTTCCAAAGGAAATCTATGTATGCACTTCGACTTCAAGGAGATAGGTCATGACTCTCCATTCCCTGAATGTGGGCTGTGCAAAATATAAAAGAACTATTCTTAAAATAAGAAGCAATTCACCAGCCAGGTGAACAGGCACGCTCAACAGTGATGAGCTACAGGCAGTATTGCACTTGACATGATAAGATAAACATGTCAGTTTCGCTGTCTGGTCTTCTTTAATACCTGTAACTCTGTGAGAATATTGGGCAAACCTAAGCTAAGCCTATACTTCAAAACACCAGCTCTTAAAATAGCAAAAGGTGACAAAAACTTAGAGCAATGGTTTCAACTTGTAGGTCATGACCCTTTGGGGATGAATGACCCTTTCACAGGGGTCACCTAAGACCATCTGCATATCAGATATTGACATTATAAGTCATAACAGTAGCAAAATTACACTAATGAAGTTAGCAATGAAAATAATTTTATGGTTTGGGGTCACTACAATATGATGAATTGTACTAAGGAGTCACAGCATTAGGAAGGTTGAGAACCACTGACTTAAAGGAGTGTGAGAGTATGTGTAGTTCACAGCAGCCTGAGGATATTGGAGTATTATTACAATACAGACTTGATTAGGTCTTGAAAGCAAAAGAAGTAGGGGGGGAGGGGCGGGAATAAAACCGAGGACATCTGAATCAAGTATAAGCTTTAATAATATTTATTTTATATTAATATTAATGTATGTTGATTTAATTTATATTAATATTTATTAATGTGTCGGATTAGTTCACTAGCTGACAAATGTGAAATACTAATGCAAGATGACAAGGGAACTGTGCATGATATACACGAATTCAGGGTATGATCTCTGCAATGTTTTATAAATTTGAAACTATTGTAAAATAAGTTTATTTTTAAGACATACATGAAGAAGTTATATATAGAGATGAACTTTATTCATGAGGCCTTTCTAAATATCAAATTTCTTGGGCATAATAGTCAAAAGCTCCTTGGATCCCACTGCTGTCAATATATCTTCCCTCCTCCATGTGTATAGAATTTAGGGGTATAGACAATAGGTGAAATGGTAATGACAGAAGGGTTATAAAGTATTTGTCTTCATGAAACTGAACATCCAAAGAAGATTTTTAGAGCTTCAAGACTTCCTTAAAATACTATCATATCTTTCCAACACAAAATTTCTTCCTATTCTTCAGTATCAGTTAGTTGTATCTTAATCCATGGCTCATAAAGTGTTTAAAAATGCCTAAACTATGAAGTTTTAAGACACAAGTGAAATAGTAGAGTACAACCTACAAATTGCCTCCTGTTAGCTCAGGTTTTACACACATAATCCCAATGTTTAGAGGAACACTCTGTGAAAATGTAGTCTGGTACACTTAGTAATGCCAGAGGCAGACAGGCAGAATGAACATTTTAGTCCTATGCTGTTTAAATCCAAACCTTTGTAATCTTTTACATAAAGATTAGATCCAGAGTCATTAAAAAAAGATACACATCTGGCTGAATCTTTTCAGGGATTAGTGCCCTCCCCATGTCTTTTGATAAAAAATTTTTTTAAAAAAAGCTGTTTAATCCACAAAGGCACCTTGTCTACAATCTCTGAGTAAGCAAAATGAAGGACAGGACTAGCTAAGAGAGTTAAAACAAGTTAATGGTTCTTCCCATGACTACTCCTAAGATGTTTAGTAAGCCATTTAGAGTGGGGTGTGTGTGTGTGTGTGTGTATGTATGTGTGTTCACTTGTGTGCATGTGTGTGACTTCTATTTACAATGTATTGCATTGGGAAATATTTAGTTTTTAAAAAGGCTATTTAAAGCACTGTTCATACAACTTACTGTTAGTCTCCTCAGGGATGTTCATCCTTAGATCTAGGAGCTCTGATTTTTGTAACATGTGAGTTGACATTGTGGAGACTGTAGGCATTGGTGGGTTGGGATACTAAGAACTGAAGGTGCTGAGAAGGAGGACAAGGACTTCTAAATCTTGTGATGCGTTGGTGCAGAGTGATGTGCCTTTCTGGATCATGTTTACCTCAGCTACAAAAGATTAGACCATTATCTCTAAATTCCTAGTATGTTTATATTCTCCAACATTCTGTTCCATCTTTGGACTTCTATCTTGAACATCCCCAGATGTGGTGTATTAGAAAGTGAATTTTCATGAAAATAGCCCACTTAAAAAAACAAGGAATAAAATATAATTAACCATTTAATATAGACGTTTAAATAACAGACTTATCCATTCCGAGCTCAGAGTTTTTGAAAAATGTCTGACAACCAGTCTATCTGAAGGCTCAGACTCACTGAACCAGGAGAGATTGAATCCTCTTGCATATTTGAGTTTCCTATTAGCCTGTGTTTCTGCCAAGTTGTAAGAAGGTGAACTGTCAGATAAGATGCATTGCTAAGGAAATCCACTGAAGATGGACAAGGCTGCTATCTTAAGAGCTGGCCTCAAAGAAATCACCCTAATGTCCATGCATCCCATTCCATGTTGAGATGAAGGATTGCTTTAGGCAAACATCGGGCAACTTATAAGTACTTACTTTAAGAAACAGCTCTCAAAAGTCCTAATGGGAACATTTCATTAATGTTGGTCAAACAGTTAATCAATTGAAGGACCAAAAACATTTCCTCATATGATTTATTCTTGATCCCAAAGCAAGGAATACATATGCAGAAGTTAGTGGTTAAAGAGGAGAGAAAAACTTCTCTAATGTACAGAGTCAGTCTGGGCTTGAAAGCTCAGCTAAATACATGGCCGCATGTTTTCAGAGAACTTTTGTACCCCATTGGGGTACTTGGGAGTTTCACATGCTGTTTGCTTGCCCTAAATACCAGCATTGGGGGCTTTTCCCAGCAGGGTATATAAACTGAGGGTTTTATTGGAATTTTTAATAAAAGAATTGTTAAATAAAATACTATGAATTAGCTCTCCTCATCCATTTTATCATAAAATATTTCTACAAAATTTATTTTGTCTTTTTTTTTGTAGTAGATCAAATTTTAATGTGTGCTAAAGCTAAAGGGTCTGATTTCAAATAGAGTATGGCACATCGGGCACAGTTTAAGCCATGGGATGTGATGTGCCATCGATCGGTAAATTGTTGTACTATTATAGGTTTCTTCTTGAGATGTAAATTATCCAGTTCCATAATGTAGAACAGTAGAGGCCTTGAGGAGTAAAACAAAAATATAGCAAATTTGTTCATGAGTCTAGCACCTATAATCACACAGATGACCAGAGCTACTGTTTTCAGACTATGGACATCAATCAGCTTGTTAATCATTTGCCCCCCTCAAGGACCTCTAATTATAAATATGCACTTTTTTAGACACTATTATGCGTTTATTTAAGATGTTATGAAATCATGTTTTCCTAGGAACATGTTCTTAGTTTCTCTCCACCCGTCGAAGGAGGTCACATCTCACTGTAGGACAGCCCACCTGTGTGTGAGGACAGATAGTCTGATGTGTGACTGTCCGGCTGAGCAGTGGTTGGTTGTCAAGCTTCTCTCTGAACAGAAGTTCACATTTACAGAAAACAGAGTTCTGTCTGTAGTTACTCCAAGCAATGGGAGATGAATAGATGGTTACTCCAGGAGAGGGTTTCCTAAAATGAGGTCTCTGGAAAATTTACATATAAATCAGCTGAGTCATGTACCCAGACCACACCCACAATTACAGGAGATGGTCTCACAAAGTTTGCATAAGTGTTTCTCTCTCCAAGTGATTGTTACATACATAATAACATTTAGGATGCCTAAACTAGATTAATGATAAAAGAATCTGATAGACAGATCAACTGTACATTTTGAAGTTGTCCAACATATCTGCTCCTCTTCCAATGAAATCGACAAACTATCCCTTAATGTTCCCTGAACCAAAAAGCTGTTGATGAAGAGGGGCCACCATTGAAGTAAAATGTCACAATAGGGTCACAGCAGTGAGGAATTTCCAAGTTATAATATAAAGCACGTATAGACCTGGAACTGGGCCCAAAAGTCCTGGGAATGACAGTTGTGGAAGCAGCTACCTCTGATTTCAGTCTCTACTATTTTTTAAAGAATTTTACTCCACCTATAAAGGGAAAAAATGAATTACATTTCTTAGTAACCTCCAGGTCTGGAAACTTTGTACACATTGTTTAGCATTGTGAAAGAAAATTCCTGAAAAATTATTTGTGTCTGTCTGTGAACAAACCCCTGGAAGGAGTTGGTGTCTGCAGAGACTGATGAACCTACTGGAATTTCAGTACTGTAGAGAGATTTCAGTGGTGTAGGTTCAAAGGCTAATTACTTTATCTTGGGCTAGTTTTAGCCTTCTGAAACAGTTATTCCTTGCCCCACTCTGTACATGAACTAACACCTTGTGATAAAAACAAACAAACAAACACAAACTTAGCAGAACACTAGTTTCCACCAATCCAAACGCTAAGACTCTGTGTTGGTCCTATAAAACTGTCCTCCTCCCCCAGTTCATTGTACCCATCTCTCTAGTGAACATCTCATTGTTTCTTCCTCTCTGGTATACACACCAATATATATTAAAGTTGTCTTGCTTTACAACTTCTTCTTTTGTTATGAGAAACTATCAAAACCTATGAAACTGCTTCCACGTTGAGACATGGAATTTGGAGTAACCTAAATCTGTTTTTCCAGTTTATGGTCCCTCAAAAAGGCTATAGAATAACTTGTTTAGTATTCCCTTTAAAATAGGAGCTGTGGTTTCATGTCAACAACGTGATCTCTTTCATTTCAACATGGATATTAGACTGCATGCACCTGCAGGGATTTTACTCTCTTGTCACTTCTAGACGAGAACAGTGCAGCAATCACGATCATGGCCACTGATTTGGTCCTTGCTGCCTCAAGTATGGGATGCTGCGTTTTACCTTCACCAGCTGTGCTGCCCTGGAAGTGCAGCCAAACCTCATCATGTGGCCACTGGGCATTTCCCATGGCCTTGTATGATCATTTACTCAAGATGATTTTCTTCCTGCATCCCTACTACTTCTGGCCTTAGAAATATGACATGCTAAATGTTTCCCCAAAATGAACAGATCATGATTGAGATAAGAAAAGGTATTTTAAGCCAGCAGATAAATATAAGTACACAGAGCAATTTGTAGAATGTCTCTTGTCTATGGGGAGGAAATTAGGAAGAGGACTTGTGATACCATCTTGGTAGCGATCTGTTCAAGTGTAAAGATCCTAACTGTGTCAGGCCTGCTAATAAAGTGCTAGCATCTAATTCAATTGTTGGACTCAGCTTATTAAAACATTATAATAATCTGCTCATTCATTCATTCTTTCTTTGCCAATTACTCTGGCACTCAAGATTTACCAACAATGTGAAAGGCATAGTTCTGAACCTTTACAACCATGAGGAAGCTTACTCAAGAGAGATTACGCAGCAAATGACTTAAAGCATAAAACTAAAAAGACAAAACATAAAAGTAAAAACATTCCTCTTGCTCCCCCTTTGAATATTTTCCATATTTTCTTACCATTCAAAAAGGATCACCACAACCTCCACAGGCACTAAATGGAGAATGTTTCTCCTGTCTACAGAGTCTAGCATCTACAGACCTTACTGATACTGATAATTTCCAAAAATATTTGTTGATTTTTCATTGATGCTGACAGAATACCTTAAAGAACAAGATTAGAAAGGAGATATGAGGTTTGGCTCACAGTTCCTGAGTATCAGCTAGTGACTACCTGGCCTCTTTCCCATGGACAGAAAATCATGGTAATGGGAGTATGTGTTGGATGAAACCCATGATGTATAAGAAGGATATATATATATATATATATATGAAAGAGGAGAGGTTTTGGGGGCAAGTGCCAAGGACAAGATATCCAAAAGAATCCATTTGCACAGATTTACTATTTCCAATTAAGTCCTACCTCCTAATAGTTCCAGGACCTCTCCAAATAGTACCACAATCTGGGGGCTTAGATTTAATACATGCACCTGTGAGGACACATTTCATAGTCACACCTTAACACCAACACTTTACCTACATTCCTATTGTGGTTGTTTTCCACTTGGAGATTTTTCTGACGTATCATTTTCAGCTTTTTACCTTCATGAATTGAAGCAGAGAGGTACTGTGTACTATTGCTGGCAGAAAATTTGAGTACAGAAGCTACAGTGCTTGCTCCACAGTCAGCCTTTATACCTTTGAAATTTGTTTCCAGTACTATAAGCTTCATACATTTTGACAGATGATTGAAGCTTTCTGTGCTTTGGTTTATTTCTTTGAAAATTTGAGTTGATATTTATTTATATTACGGAGTGATAATAGTTAAAAGGTGTGTATAGAAGTATATAGAAAGTACTTAAAATAGTCTAGACTATGACTAGTGTTCAGAATCATTACTATTGCAGTCATGGGCTTTATGTAAATTTATTCCTATTGTCTCTATCATAAATAGCTGATTAGGTTCTAGAGAATGATGATACTATATGCAAAAGGACCACATGAAAAATTTATTATATATTTTGAAAGCTAAAATCAGAAAGTTTCCTGATAATTATAGTCAATAAATAGTTAAAATAATAATTAATAAGTACCAATTTCACAGCTGGTCTTTAGAATATTCTTGGTCCAGACCTTGGAAAGCTCTCTGGACTTCCAGGATAGATACTCTGCATCTCTAGCCTTCTGCAAAGTCATTTGGCCCCTTGTTCTTGTTCTAATCAGCTGTGGCCAAAGGTCCCACTTGTCCATTTATTCAGGACTATGCTGCATGGCAGATGGAACATATGCAGACTCACCATTTATCTGCTAACTTTAGCATAAAGCTTGCTCAAAGATTTTCCAATCTTCTCTGCAAGCTACTGGTATATCTACTGTATCAGTCTACCCATAGATAAAATTGCAAATAAAGAAAAAAATCAAGAGGCAAGAAGAAGACACATCTTTAGAGACATCCCGAAACATGGATTTCAAATTGGATCTAAGCCTTACTAATTTTGGATACTTTGTTTTTTCATATACATGTTCAGAAATAAAAATATTTAACATGTGTTTTTTTTTCTTTCTCAAAGTTCTTTCCTAGTTTCCTTTTTGAAATAACACTGTTAAATATAGATGGAGCAACAGGCCAGATAAATACTACATTTGTATGTTAGTACAATATACACTTAATATAATAAATTTCCATATTGTATACATGAATTTAGACACTCTATATGTTTATAAACAAGAATAAAGGGATCAATTCAATAGAAAAAATAGAGAAATTAAATCCTGAAAAGAATAGAACCTTCAGAATTTAAAAATATATATAGAGAGAATTAAATCGATGGGTACACATTAGCATTCATGAATCTTACATATTCCTTGTTTACAACCATTTACAATGTAGCACATTTCTTCAGCTTACATTTAAGCCCAAACAAGAGCAACTACATATTATTGTAAATACTTTAATAGCACATTAATATAAGAATGGCTGGCTGATTGAATTATTACCACCTATTATAAGCACTCAGCATAGAAAAAGTGGAAAATAAGTGTTATATTTCCATCCATAATGAGTGTTCCATCTAGTGCCATTAACTCATTCTCTCATCAGGAAATGTAGTAGGGTGCCACTTCTCCACCCCGATACTCTGCAGGTCTGGGAAGTGTGTTTGGTCTACATGATCTGAGGGGAAGCACTGTTTGCCACTCCCTGTGTTACATTTCATTTCTGGTGGCTCACTCCCTGGTCTACCCTGATCTGGATCCCACATATTGATGTAAAATGTGTGGGTACCAGAATAGCCTTGAATGCTGAGTTTTCCTGTGGAGGAAGGCACCTGTGGTGGTGTGAATAAGAATGGCCCTCATAGGCTCATATATTTGAATGCTTAGGGAGCAGCGGTACTTGAAAGGATTAGGAGGTGTGAACTTTTTGGAGTAGGACTGGTCTTACTGGAAGAAGTGTGTTACTGGGGTTAGGCTTTCTTGATGCCTGTGGATCTGGGTATAGTGTTCTTAACTACTGCTCCAGCACCATATCTTCCTGTCTGCTGCCCTCCTCTGCTCCATGATAAGAATGAACTAAACCTCTGAAACTATAAACAGGACACAACTAAATGCTTTCTTTCATGAGAGCCACCATGGTCATGGTGTCTCTTCACCCAAGACCGTTGTAACATATGACAGACCACACTAACACTCTCTAGTAAATCTGTCATTTTGGGGGGCTTTGTCTTACTCAGGCATGACCTTAGAGGAGATTCCACATGTTACAAATTTCAGAAGACACAAACTTCTGGACTCACATTGATTAGATAATTATTAAACTTTGAACTGGTCGAGAAGAAGAGTTTCATAGCAACCTCTTTCTCTTTTACCACTTAAAGAGCGCTGGGGGCATGTCTCCACTTCACATGCAAATGACTTAACCATGCAGAAAGAAAAAGCTAGTTGGATCAAATTCAGACACACTGTGATTGGCAGCATCTATAGGAAGAATAAGAGAAATAGAAGAGCCCTCTGAGAAAGGGACCATGTAGAGGAACACTTGGAATTTTTATGTTAAGAAAAGCTTTTTGGTTTAACTGACTAGTCACTAGAGGTTCGTGTTCCTACCCCAGCTGTGGTAGAGTTGTTTATGAGTTGGAATTGGAATGCTTGATGCAGGTGGCTATAATTTGGTTAGGTGCAGTCATTCCGACACCTGTAGCTTGTCTTTGGGATTGCGTGTCACATGGCTTTATGGGAACTTTTGGCTTAGGGCATAAAAAGTCCAAGGCCCTGAAAATCAGGGTGGGCATTAATTGGTGGTTTGTTGGTTGGGTTGCTGTCATTAGTTAGTGTGAGAACAAAGGTTGGAGAGATTTGAGTTTAGGACAGCCTAAAAGGAGGCTGTGAAGATTTCTACCTTTCTCTCTTTCTGTATCAAGGCTGCTTGTAAAAGCAGTGAAGATTTCTATCTTTCCTTTCTCCTTCCCTAAATTGAGGGCAAAAGATTGTAGCGTACTGCTACAGGACCACATTTGCTATTTTCATAAAGTAATATATTGATTTAAGGTTCAAGTGGAGATGTGAGAATTCTGAATTCAAGTTCCAGTTTCACATGCCATTCCCAGGCCAAGTTTGCCCTTCACCAAGAGACACAGGGTGACGCATCCTGCCTTGTAGAATGTAGAGAAAGAAGTTGTTACAGAAGGCAAACAAATAGTGTTACAAAATATAGCTCCGATCAGGGTGTGGGTTAACAGCCAGTCATCTGATTGATAGTTAATTAGGGGAAATGTAGCTAAGTGGAATGAATTCCATTTCTAAGCCCAAGATATCTGGACATGCTACTTCACTTCATTAGATTCAGTGACCTTACTGCAAAAAGTGATTGGACTCTAAATTTAATTCTCACTTTATTTTATAAAAGGTTAAACCCCTCTTTCTCTATTAACCACAATGATTTCTTTGAATTTTCAGTATCCTGATCTTATCTGTCACTACTGATGTCAGCCATGAATTTAGTGAAGGACTCATAAGCAGAATTAAATTATTTCTTCCCCCTTCCTCAGCAGCAGGGGTTCTTGCTTTGTTGTCTTGAACTTCTAGGTCAAAGGATTCTCCTGCCTCAGCCTTTCAAGTAGCTGGGACAATAGGTGCTTATCACAAGTAAGCCTGGATAAACACTTATTCTTTAACATATATTCTCCTACGGATTTTCTTCCAGCTCTTCAGAGTTTTCATGCCACCTACCATCCATCTATTGTTCTGGAAGCAAGTTTTTTCTTCCTGCCTTTGATGTTCTTATGGTTTTCAGGCTATTTTATTCTGGCCTTAGATTCCTTCCACTTTTTCCATATCTTCTATCAGCTCTTTAATGGAGTTGTGTGGAAACTGCCATAGTTGAAGCAAAGATTCCTTCATAGTGGTTTGAAGCTTTCCACCATTACTTCTTTATACTTTTTTGTTGGTTTGTTTGTTTATTTGTTTTGTTTTATTTTTTTGAGACAAAGTTTCTCTGTTGTAACTCTGGCTGTCCTAGAACTCCCTCTGTAGACCAGGCTGGCCTCAAATTTACAGCAATCTGCCTGTCTCTGCTTCCCAAGTTCTGGGATTAAATGTGTGTACCACCACTGCCTGTCACTTTTTCATAGTTCCCCTTTAATTGCAAAGCAACTTTCTCCAGTGGCACTTTTTTTCTTTCTGAATTTCCTACTGTGAAAGACATCTTTGAACTTTCTGCTTGACAACTCTTCAGGCAAGTTGATAGAATCAAATTTTAAAAACAAAAAGCAAAACGAAACAAGTATTGTTGATTCTTTTGTTTGTTTCCCTCCCCTGTTGGCCACTGGCTCAGCTCGGAGGAGGAGAGCTTAGGGTAGTGGACCTATAGGTCCAAGCAGGTCTTTGGTCAGAGGCTGAGAGCTGAGCCAGAAATGATTTCTGGGGAGGCAGTTTTCAGTGAATACAGCTCCATTTATTGAAGCAAGGGGAGCCACATTTATAGGGTAAAGAGGGAAGGGCCACTGGTTAAGGTGGTGGTCCTGGGGCAACTCCATTTGCATGTGGGAGGCTCACAACCTAGGTGGTCATATTGTCATTGGCTGGAGCCAAAGTCCTGGGGGAGCCTCTTCTGCATGGGCAGTGGTCACAGGGGCCATAGGAAGAGACCTTATCAGAGGAGGAGCCCAGGCCAAAGCCTTCTAGCCACAGCAGTCAAATAAGCACCAACCAGGCCAAATTCCTTGAAGAGGCAGGATCCTATCAGTGGCATGCTGTGAAGCAGGACAGCATTGGAACTAGCTGGGATTTGTCAGAGTAAGAAAGGGGAGCAACTAAATGCCTTCTGCTCTCACAGTGATAATTCTGGGGTTCAAAGTATGCTTCAATCCCCTCTTAGTTCTAGGACAGTCCCACAAAGTGTATTATGCTATGGTATGGGTATTGTTTACGCTATGGTATGGGTATTGTTTACTCTACGGTTTGGTAGGACATGTTTGTCTTTGAGATTTATGCTATGTAGCAAGACTTTCTCAAAACGCAAAGCAAACAGAATCTACTGTATATGCTTTCTGCTTTTGCCAGTGTTTCTGTCTTTATAGTTCTTGCATTTTAGTCACAAAAAAAAATGTGATAGTTTCCAAAAGTCCTTCTTATCCTTTAGGCTGGGATCTTAGATGCTCTTTTATTTTCTACCACCTTCTTATTAGGTCCATATTCCAGTCCGTAACTTTTGCTGATATACTTACTCTCTACTGTCTTCATAAATTTGAATCCCTAGTATCCGCTTAGTTGTTATATTCTGAACTCTAACTCCAATTGTCTTACTACAAAGCATGGCAACCTTGGCCAAGCAATTCAGTAATGTCTCATTAGCATCTGAGAATATCCTAGTACCACTTTCAACCTTCAGCCAAGTCTACTTTACAGACCCCTAACCTTGGATAACCTCATCAAGCCCTGTCTCCTTTCCTCCGACTGGGCTGTCAGCAGTAACTAAAGAAAGTCACAAAACCAAGATAATTGGGTCCACTGCAATTTCATGCTAAGCAAACACAGACAGGTCTTCTTTGCTGCTCAGCAATCCTTTGATTTATCTATTTGCAGTAGTCCCCCCTTATGCCTGGATGATACAATCCAAGACCCCTAGTGAATGCCTGAAACTTCAGATAGCATTGAGTCCTGTATATACTATGCTTTTCATGTTCAAATATACATAAGAGAAAGTTTCATTTTTAAATTAGGCACAGAAAGAAATTAATAATAACAGAATAATTAGAGTAACATCATTCTAAGACATGTAAATATGATCTCTCTTGATTTAAAAGTTATGGTACTGTAAATCTTACCAACTTCAGCATGCATTTTTTTTCCAGTTTCCACTGAGCCACATTTACCTTTGCACTTAAAGGAAACATATCTGTATTGCAAGCATAGCTTTTCTTGAACTTTGAGCCTTTGCAGTAAAGGTTATTTAAGTACAAGCACTGACATGCTTGTATGGTCACTCTGATAACCAAGGTGGCTTCTAAGTAGATAGTGGGCAGAGAATGAGTGCACCAAGGATACTCTGCTCAGAGTTGCACGTCATTTATAGCTTGTGCATAAGAGCTATGTAAATGGCTCAGATGTTAAGACCATTGGTTGCTCAAGAGGACCCAGGTTTGATTCCAGACAGCTTACAACTCCTCCTCCTCCTCCTTTTTTTCTTCTCTTCCTCCCCCTCTTCCTCTTCCTCCTCCTCCTCTTTCTCCTTCTTCTTTTTATTAATTTATTTATTTTAATTTTTCTTCTCTCATACAACTTATAGAATACATCCCCTCTTTCCACCCCCATCCCTCCTATCTCCCCCAGATCTACTCCCATAACCACCCACTAATGTCCCCCATTCTTTATAGAAAATAACTGTCCCCCAGGGTTACAACCATTCTTAACTCCAATCTCAGGGGATCTTATGCCTTCTTCTGGCCTCTGTGGGCATCAGGCACACACATGGTACATAGACATGGGTGCAGAAAAGAAATCTATAGGTGAAAAGATGGCAATATTTGGCAATATTTGAAAACAAGAATTGGCTGTGGCTATCAGAACCTGCAAAGTGCAGTTGTATGTAAATGAAGTCTCTCTTTCTTTCTCTCTCTTTCTCTCTCTTTCATTGTGTGTGTGTGTGTGTGTGTGTGTGTGTGTGTGTGTGTGTGTGAACATGTGTGTCTATAAGGGGTGGGAGAAGACATCTTCCATGGCAACTTGAACATATTACTCTTCATTATCATCTTTCTTAGAGCCACAGGTCACCTGAAGGTGCTAACTGTACTTAAAGTGACAATTCTAAAACTCTGCCCTGAGTTCCTCTCATTTCTTCAACATTTTACAGAGTAGCAGAGTTCTTCTAGATGTATTCTCTAGAATTGTGTCCCATCATTGCCATCTTTCCACCTCAATATAAGCATGCCTCTGTCTTTAACTTCAATAATTGTAGATGAATGTGATTCTCCACCATTTTCAAGTGCTCCTTTGCTACAAGGTTTTTCTCCATGTCAGTGTACAAGAATGTATTTTACAGTTCTAGAAACTTTACCTCCAAAAACATTTTAAGGGTAATAATGATTAAATGCTACAGGTGATTAGATGCAAAGATTAACGGAACATTGGTAGCAAGCAATCTGGGAGGAAAGATAAGAGGGATCAGAACCCAGTCTTTGGTGTGGTAATAAGTTGGAAACAGTAAAAGTAATCAGTCCATGGAGAAGTTGCCTGGAACATTCAGTAGACTAGTGGTATATGGCCAGTGTTAGTCAGAAGATGGTGTTCAGCACTTCACATTAGAAATGTATTTGCTAAGGTCAAGAACAAAAATGTCTCCTAGACTGTTACTTTCACATTTTGAAAAATTTCAGTTTTGGCCATTGATGCATAGAGTAGAGTTTAGTGTCAACTCCCTGTTGTGAATGGAAATAAAATTGGATAATCCTTAATGATAGCGCTTGATCTCAGGTACCTAACATAGACACCTAGCTCAAATTTGAAAGAAAAGAATACAACACACTGCACCCTTAAGATGTGGTATCCCCTAATATACTGTTGATTGTGGTTGGAATTGACTCAAGCTGAGGATGAGGGTTTAACTCTCAATGATAAGGACAAGGTATTCCATTGAAGGTGAGAGGGCAAGGCACACACTCCCATTTACCTCTTTGGAAGACTGAGTTCTTTATCTCTGGATATAGAAGCTTCCATCTTCAATTTAATTGACTGGTACTAGAAACAAGTGTATTTGTGTAATGCACTGCTAGATTAATTATGGTCTATATGAAACATCTCTGTAGATGTAGTCTCTGGATGTACTGTATGTGCTCTTAACTAGAACTAAGCCCCATATTCTGTGTTCCAAATAATACTATTACATCATTTTCCCATTCCCTTTTCCCCAAACTATCCCATATATCCCTCATTGTTCCCTTTCAAATTCATGGCCTCATTATTTTACTAATTGATGTATATGTATATTCCTAAATATAGCCTGCCCAGTCTGTGTAATGTCACTTGTATGTAGTTTTCATGGCTAATGATTTGGCATTGCATCACCAATTACTGTGTTCTTCCATGGGTAAGATTAGTTCTCCTAATTTCAGTATTCCCTAGTTGCCTGTAGTTATTTGTGTAGCATTGAAGCCTTATGGTCTTCCACCCATCTACATTAGCATGGTCTATTGTTGTTTTAAAGTTTTTAAGAATTACTTATTTTAGATTCAAGCTTATGTCAGATCTGTGTTTTATACTCACTTGCTCTGAGTGTGGCCACCATTTTCTCTTTGTGCTTTCTTGAACATTTATTTTAATTTTCCCGAAGTTAAATTGATGACTTTTGCATATATAGTTCAGATAATATTTGTAACTCACTGAAAATGTCTTCAAAAGCAAAATTATTATGATTTTCTCATCTGTTTCTTTTAAAAGATTGGAATTTAATGTATCACATAGACTTACAATGGCTAATTTGTATCTAATTTTTGAAATCCTGGCATGTAAGGGTTTCTTACATGCTGCATATCCCTGATGCAGAACAGTTATAGAGAATTATTTCAAAATGATGTCCTAGCATCTTAATTAAAAAAAAGGACCAAATGAGTATATTTTGGGATATTTTATTAAGTTGCATTGCTCTACCTATTACTATGACATACCCCAATAAACACATGCTACTCTAGATACCAAGTATAGACAATTGTCTTGGTAATTTTCAAAGTTATTTTCTATAGACATTATAATAGTGTAAAAACTGTCTACAAGTAGATACTAATTTTTTAAAAGCATAATTCTAAAGAAGAAATAATTGACATGACATTCTGCACAATGACTGCAGTCCTGACATTTTTTTCCTCCTAATTTGATAGTTCAGAACAAAAAGTTTCCATCACTTCAGAAAATTGCCATCCTGCTCTTACCAACCAATGTCTAATCTTTAAAAATAAAATGTCTGACAAGGCCTGTCACATAATGTTATATCAAGTGATACAACATGCCTTAGAAAATGTGATAACATATAGAATCGGCATATATCTACCATATAATTAATAACATAATAATCTTTATGAAACTGATTAAGTACTTTTTGTGTCATAAATCATTTCAGGTGAACTTCACAATAGCTTTCAGAGAGCACCCAGAAGTACCATTAGTGTTATTATTTTTATAATTATGCATTTACAAAGTGGCAGCAAATATTTTCACATACCTATCCATGTGACATATTATATCTATAATCTATATATATAATTTATATATATATAAAACAAAATTATATTTAGTATGTGATGGGAATTAATGTAATATATATATGAGATCAATACAAATATACATACACAATGAAATAAGCATTAAAATTACACATTGATGAACTCAGTAGGTTATGTATATCTATAGAAATAATATATGTATCAATAATAGCTATAGAAGAGCTATGTGTTTGAAAGAGGCACTGGAAGTTGTTGGAGGTGAGAAGGGAGGGAGGAAATGATGAAAAGACACTATTTTTGTATTAAATCATTAAAATTGAGGTTAAGAAAAAAATATCATGAATGCAAATTGAAGTGAAGTTATATATTGTTACTAGCTAGTAAAGAACGCTTAGATGTACAACACATATTTCATACATACAACAAAGAGTATAGGTATTTGTATGCTTAACTAGCCACAAAATGGCTCTCCAAAGTAAAAGGAACTAAGAATTATTTCACAGAAAAAATACTATGTTGAGTGTCACAAAAGAGGAAGACTATGGTATTTATTATTTATTTATTTTTTGAGATAGGGTCTTACTATGTGGCTTGACTGGCCTGGAATTTACTACGTGGTAAAATTGTTCTCAAACTCATCATCCTCATAATGCTGGATTCCTGAAGGAAGGCTACTTTTTATGAGCCAACAGCAGTATGAACAATAGCATGGGATATATTTAAACATTTTTCTGTTGATACAGCGAAAAGGCTGTGCTTCAGAACACATCGATGGAAGCACTAGTCACAGACTGTGCTAGAATTCTCTAGACTGAGGAGGATTGACCATGACCCCGTGTTAGTCAGCTTTGGCTGCAATAACAAAACAGCAGACATGATTGACCTACTGACAGAGAAGGTATGTTTTGCTCACAGTTTTAGAGGCTCCAGCTGTGACTGACTTATGTGTGGTGAAGCAGCACATTGTGGCTAGAGAGCGTGGGAGAGCAAATCTGCTCACCTCAGGGCCGGAACATGAAGGAGAGTGGAGAAAGTGTCGGAGGCCTCTGAGACTTCCTGTTAGAACCTTCTTCCTAAAAGTATCACTGCCTCCCGATGTTATTACCTGGGGACTACCAGGACTTTTACAAAAACAGGCTTTTGGGAGACATTGAGGGTCCAGAGGATACCAGACCTTCAGAGCCTCTTAAAAAACAAAACAAAACAAACAAACAAGCAAACCCCAACCCAGCTTCTATCAGCACCCAGGAGCAAATTATTCCTATAGTTTTTTAGACCCTTTGTCCCTTGAATTACAGGTACTTGGATTTAAGTGCCTGTGGGATGCTAATGCCTGAGAGATCACAGCAACAACTCAAAATAAGCACAGTACAATTTGAGTAATAGCTTCTGTAGTGAAGTTGTTCTTCCTCCTGTACTCTCGATTCTATTAGCGGTATTTTTCCCTGATTCTGAGACAGCAGGCAAGTTTCTGTAATTCCCTCTTCTCTGTCTTTTAGATATTCCAGGAAATTCAATCCTATAATTTCATCTATCTATCAATATCTTCATCCCGTCATTGTTTCCATTGCTTTCACAAAGGCCTTTTTCTTCAGAAATACGGAAGGCTTTCTTATCCCTTCCCTTGATTTTCCTCTTATATTTGCTCTTCAGAAAATAGTCTTTTTTTTTTTCCTAATAAGTTCCTCTCTGATAGTGTCCCTCACATTTATAACCTTTTCTCATGTTTGTGCCCACCTTACACTTTGTCAATGCTGTAACCCCTGACGTTGCTCTGTGACTCTGTACTGCCATTCCAACAAAAGCACTTCCATGGAAAGGAGGATTCTCTTTCAGGGAATGTGGATTTGTTCTCTTTAGCAGTCTGACCTCCCTGCCCTTGTCATGTAGCAGCTCAAGCTTCCTTACCCTTGATGCCTTATGTTCGTTTCTCTGGGGACATTCCTGGTCCTTCTTCAAAGTGCCATTGCACTTGCTATAGGGCTTTATCTATTTATACAAAGATGTCGCAGGAAAACTTATTGCTTCTTTTCAGGATAGCATCACATGCTTTCCTATTTCTCTATTCACTTCCCCTAAACATGATAACTGAGCAACAGGCAGTGCTAAGTATATGTTTTTTTTTTTTTGAATGGTGAAAATATGTAGGTAACAAAATCAAAGTCTTAAGACTACTAACTTGGAGGTGGCTCAATGGGTGAGGAGGAGATGATGGGGAGACTGGTGTCCAAGATACTTCCCCAAAAGAATAATATGGCCTTGACCACCTGCTCTTTGGAGTTGGGACTTAATCTGTACATAAAGTTTTATCTGACTCAGATAGAATTGCAATGGACTTGAGTCATTTCTACCCAATTGTCCAATTTAACATTTCTTTTTATCAGTGTGTTAAGAATCCAAGGCAGAGAACAGCATGCTGAAAGTGTTAAGACTTAAATTCTCATTAGAGATAAAAACCAGAGCGGCAGATTCAAGCTGTTGGTTATTAAATAATAATTACATTATTTTTGCAGGCTTACCTCTGCTTCGATAGTAATAGCTATTTGGGAAACTGTATTGAAGACCGTACTAGCCCCGAAAGGAGGCTGATGGTGTAGATAAGAGACACAATAAACTGCTGGAGGAACTCTATTAGTATATTTTTGGGAAAAGTAATTGACCATTGGCAGGACTGACATTTTAATCACATTTTCTCTTCTATTCACTTATGTTCTTTAAATACAGGCTGCTGCTCATTGAACTGGAACACTGTGCTGTGTAATCTTACTGCTTTCATGAAGTTTACCTGACAGTTAAATGCTTCCAATGTCTATAGAGCTTTCTTTCTTTTTTTTTTTAAATGTAACTAAATGATTCTTAACCAACCTTTGGTACAATTAACATTTTCTTCCCTTTTGTAAAATCAGGGACCTGTAAGTCCTAAGTATAGTTGCTGTCATCAAATGAACAGAGTAACAGAAGCAAGAGAAAAGGGCTCAAACAAGGGGAGGTTATTGGCAGGAGGAAAGGAACATCGAAAATTTTAATGCCAACTTCTTGATTTCTTGGTAAGAAGTCCTTAAATTTCAAAACTTCAGCTTTGGCATTTCTATAAAAATTCAAAATAAAATGTGTTCTCAGTTTTCCTTGAAGAGAGCAGGGCAAAGAAATCCTATATCAAAAACAATGAAGCATACACAGTAAACACTTGGTGAATTCTGATGAGAAATAATCATGTCAAATTTGTAAAGGGATAGATAGAACAGTCAAGCCTCGCACCACAGCAATACTGGGAATTTACCTATACAGACAGCTCTCTTCATTCCCGTGTTCACTACACAGTGCAAAATTGCTTCCAACTAACCAATCCATCCATCATAAATCTACTTAATGTGTTGGATGTTATGGAAGATAAGAAATAAGGGAGAGGGGAAGAAGAGGACAGAGAGAGAGCAAGAGAGCGAGAGAGTGAGAGAGATAGAGAGAGAGAGAGAGATGGAGGAAGAGGAAGTGAGAGAGAGAAGGTGAGGAGGTAGGGAGAATCTAAGAGGAACTGGATAAGGAAAAACATAATACATTTAATGAAAAACAAAAGACAGAGTAATGTATTTCCCTCCAAATTGTTTAAGATTTTTCAAGAAAGCTAGTATGGAAACTAAGAAGTTAGAACCTGGAACTTCTCCAAAGATAGGCAAAAAAATCACCTGGTTACCCACATGAACCTTGCTCAGGAAAGCATGGTAGAAGTGTTAACTGATACCTAGAATGGTATTTTTGGTCCAGAAGCTTGACCCTCTCTGGCTGCCTGAGATGAAAGGGCTTCACAATCAGTCCATATTATGTTTTCTTAACATCCCTCTGTGAACATGAGTAATGCTATACAATTATTATGATATAATTTGGCATCTACATCAAATAGTTGTGTCTTTACTTAGTTTTCAAGTTAAACCTAACAAGTCTTTACGTGACAGTTTGGCAAAATTGATCTAGAAACACGTGGATTTCTTTGTTCCCTCTCCTCCCCAGGTGGTAGCTTAGCCACTGGTCTGTGATTCAGCTTTTGGAAAGAAAGCATAGGGCCCATGCCAGGCTTAGGCAGGTCTTTGATTGGAAGGCTGAGAGCTGCAAGAAACAGAATTCCTGGGAGACGGTTGACAGTGGAACATCTTAGTTTATTGAAGCAAGGGTGGTTACATTTATAGGGAAAAGGCAGGGGAGGGTTCTTGACACTCAGGGACAGGGGGCATTGGTTAAGACAGGGATACTGGAGTAGCCCCATTTGCATGTGGAGGTTCATTGTCTAAGAGTCAAAGTCCTGCAGAAGCACCTTCTGCATAAGGTTTGGTTTTACAGGAGAAAGAGGAAGACATCTTATCAGAAAATGGGCTCAGTGTTAGGCCTTCCAGCTATAGTGTTCAGATAAGCACCAACCAGGCCACAATCCTTTGTCAGGGACCTTCTGTGAAGCAGGTAGCATTTAGAATTTAGTTGGGTTTTGTCAGGGCTGAGAAAAAGGGGAGCAGCCAAACACCTTCCACTCTCAGGGTGAGAAATCCGGGGTTCAAAGCATGCCTTGACCCCCCTCTTAGCTCTAGGACAGCCCACAAAACCAAGGAAGCGTCTTATTGCCAGTAAGTCAAACATTGGTTCAATCTCAATCAGTCTACAGCTGTCTTTTTTTTTTTTCAGTGACATACAGATGTTTTTGTGGTGTTTATTAGAGAAGACCTTGTAGTAGTGCACTGCTGGGTGGTTCACCAAGAATGACAAGGAGCCATTTTCATATGTGGAAACCCTGCCAGACCTCAGCAGAGGGAACCACTGTTCTGGCCTGTGCCATACTGGATCAACAGTGGAACTTCCAGTATTTCAGCTCAGGTGTTTTTATTCTTTTCAGAACTCCTTAGATGTTCTACTGATACCATGTGCTGCAATTAAACAGTCCCCTCAGAAATCCAACACCTGCAAACAATTCAGAATGTCAAGACCTAGGCTAGCCCCTCACCCAACATTGCATAAAACAATTTCAAACATAATTGAAAATAAACTTCAGCAACAAGATCTATTCCTTGTTGAGATTGTTTCTTTTGCTTCCATTATGACGAGTATGAAAAGTTCCCTCAATATTCATGTTCAAGTAGCACCATCTTATACTAGGATGTGTGTGTTGTGGCATAATGGGAAATTAGAAAGTGGAGACCAGCTGGAGGAAGAAGAATGAGACCCTGGGGGTGCATCTGTGATTATAATGTAGTCTTCTTATGCCACAAAGTGCAGAATGGCTCTCTATTTCAGGCTCCCACTACCATGATGCTAACCCTAAGCACCACAGACAGGGTCAAGCAGTCATAGACAGAACCCTTTGAGACCATGAGGTAGAATAAACATTTCCACCTTTAAGTTAATTCTGCCAGGTATTAACATAGTCAAATGACTATGTTGCCTTCTCCAGAGCTTGCCCTGTGAAAGTTGATTGGCCTTAATCACTTAGTCAGTGCAAGCAAACCTAATGCACTCTTTCCCCACAGCTCACTGGATGCTTATCTGACTCACATATATTTCTCTGGGCTTCCGCTTTTCTTACCTCTTGGTTCAAAATTTAGTTTGTCTAGAAACTTGTGGCCTCCAATTTGACAACTTTTAATGACATCTTGTCTTATATATCAGAATATTATCTCAAAGCTCTGAGTTACTTAGCTGCAGTTGGCTGGATTCTTACAATGACCTCAGGTGGACTGCCATATCTCATTTAACGTGCTACCTAAGTCTGAAGACACTGGCTATCTAAGTGGGACAACGCTCAGAATAACATTGCAGTGCCCAAGTACAACCTTACTTACTTAACAGCCTGTTTTTTTTTTTTTTTTCACGACTCAGAAGGCTTCACACCAGCAGTAGACTAGGAGCCATTGAAATGCTCGCCCTGGATTACAGAGTGATGAACATGATTGCTAAACATAAACAGTCAGAATCTGGGCTGTTAAAATATTCTTCAAAGGCAGCATGCTTCCTTTTATAATTTTAGTATAAAAATTAGTGTTTGGATAGAACTGAATAATCAATCTTGGGAGAGGCTCAAGAATTAGTATGACGCACATCCCCAACACACACATTGAAAAATATTATTAAAAGCAACAAGGTTCTTGAGTATTTGTTAATTTGTTAAATATTGATTAAATGTCCATTGTGGGCCAGTCACTGAGATTATGAACCTGGGATGTGGGGCCGTGGTCCTTGTTCTTAGCAAACAGTGCAGTTGTGAAACAGATTTGGAGCTGTCTCAGCAGAGAAAATGTCAACTTGAGATAACTAGATAACAAGCCAGCTTGGCAGGCAGCTCCAAACACTAGACAGCTCATTATAGCTAAAGATTAGGAAAAAGTGGCACTCTTCTAGAATATGCCTTATAACTTCTCCTATCTCTTAAACACTCTCAGATTACAGCTTATTTCCTTATTTGAGAAAATAGACATAATCAGAATAAAACTTCCACAGTGCATTTCAAACTCTTTCACCATCTTATGTGCTCCTAGAATTAGAATTCATTGTTTCTACCAGAGAACATTACTAAGGAAATCCACCCTCACCTCCATCATTGATAATTTTCTTCCTTTGTAGGTCCCCTTCCTATTCACATGGGTAAGTTTTCATTCTCTTTACTTAATACTCCCTTCAGCTATTTCTGCTGCACTCTCTTTCTCTCTTCTGTAAAATAATGGGTTGAAAGAAGCCAGTCCTCTGATCCAAAACATTTTCCCTGTTTCTATGGATCTAATCCAGTGGGTGATTGTAGTGCTTAATTGAATGGCTTCTATCAGATCCACACAAGTCCTCCGTAGTTGTATCTGATGATCCAGTCTTAGCTACTTCTTAGTGGTCTGCCTTGATGGAACAGTGATACTTAAATGCTTGATCACTCTTTTCTTTAGGAAATGTTTCCTTTCCATTCTTTCCATTCAGGCACACTCCTCTCTTCTGTACCTCATCTCATCTTTTGGATATTTGTTCTGTGGTACCCATCCTTATCATTTAATGTTCTTATCTAGTAGCTTGGCTTTAAGAAGCATCTGGATGGTGTTGGTTTTCAAATCCACATATCAGGATATTTGTCTATGAATATTAGATTTATATGTTTAACTCCTTATTCTGTTCACCCCAAGATCTCTATTTGGTAATAAGTAAATTGACATTCTGACTTGTCCTAAAGCAGACATGCTTTCTCTATGGTCTGCTTCTCATCAATGGCAACATCATGCAACCATTTGCTTATGGAAACCTGTCATAAATCTACTAGCAAGCCTATTGTCTTCCTGTAAAATATATGAAACAGCTTTAAGTATTAGAGTCTTCATTACAATTTCCTAGCCAAGAAGCCATTGAGTCCCTACCTGAAGTTCCCACCTAAGACTCCATTTTCTCTTTTTTGAGCTCTTAGTATATTATTCATGTCCTTCCTATTTTTAAATTGGCATGTGTACAGGGATAGTGTTCATAAAGACATTTCAGCTCAACTAGAACAAGTATTCTGATTATATTAACCACATATTTTCTCCCCTTTCCCAACCTGATAGTTTCCTTCCTTTTCACAGATAATGTCATTTCTATTTTCATGTCCCATATATATGTATATATGTGTTTACACACATACACACAGATAACATGTACATAGATTTCTGCACATACTTATATTGGAGGGTTTATATATGAAATAAAATGTAAATTTTTTGGTCTTTCTGTGTCTGATTTATTTGTCGTACTATAACAATCTCCAGTTGAATCCATTTTCCTTCAAATGACACAATTTCATTATATTTCTAAGGCAGAAGCCCCCCGTCCTCTCCCTCCCTTCCTCCCTCCTTCCCTCCCCTTCTTGTCTGCTGATGTACACTGTGTAGTTCTGTAACATCTGTTTTGAACAGTACTGTAATAAACATGTTTGTGCAGGTATCTTTGTAAACACTGATTATATTCTTTTGGGAATATTACCAGGAATGATACAGCTGCACTGTATGTTTGTCTATATTCAGACTCTCGAGGAACGGCCACGATTATTCCCTAGTGACTGAACTAGTTTACATTCCTGCCAGGACTGTGTAAGTGTTCATTTTTCCTGCCTTCTCCCCAGTATTAGTGGTTATTTGCTTCCTTTATGAAAGCTTTTCCAGCAAGAGTGCAATGGAATTTCCATGTAGTTTTAATTTGCATTTCCCTGGTAGCTAAAGTTAGACACATTTTAATATGTCTATGGCGATTTGTGCACCATCCTCTGAGAACTGTCTGTTGATTTCCCCACTTAGTGATGAGTTGTTTAGGTTTATGGCATTTAGATTTTTGGGGTTTTTAAAAATATTCTAGGAATTAGCACTCCATCAGCAAATATTTTCTTCCAATATATAGCCATCTTTTTGCTTAATGATGTCTTTGGTTGTGTAGAAGCCTTTTAATTTTATGAAATTTCATATGTGAATACTTGCTGCTATTTCATGAAAAGTGGGGTTCTTTCCATAATGTTCTTGCCTATGCTTATAATGTCAAGTGTTTCCCCAATATTACCTTTAAGAATTTCAGGTCTTACATTAATGTTGTTAATTAATTTGGAGTTTATGTGTACAGGGTGGGATATAGTGAACAAGTTTCACTCTTATACATGTAGATATCCAGTTTTGCCAGCACCATTTGTTGAATAGTCTTTATATTTTCTCCAGTGTTAGTTTTTGCAAACTTTGTAAAAATCAGGTGGTTGTAGCTGTACAAGTTTAATTCTTATTGTTTTAAATTATTCCACTGACCTTCATGTCTTTTTTTGTACTACTGCCATACTGGTTTTGTTATGAGAACTTTGTAGTATAACCTGAAATCAGGTACTGTGACATTCACCTCTATTCTTTTACTTGGGGTGAATTCAGTTATTGAGGGGCATCTATGCTCCTATATGGGTTTAAAGTATTTTTCTATACCAATGAAGAATATCTTTGGAATTTTCATAGAAATTACATTGAACCAATAGATCTTTTGTCATTATTTTAATCCTTCCAGTCCATGAAAATAGGAGGCCTTCCTGTCTCCAGGACCTTTTTCATTTTTTTTCTTCATTGTTTTCAACATTTCATTGTAGATGTATTTCATTTCTTTCATTATGACTATTTCTAGGTATTTTATTTTTTGAAGCTATCATGTATCTTGTTTCCAGGAAAACTACTGATTTTACACCCTAATACATTGCTGAAACAGTTTATCAGTTATGAGTTTTCTGATGGAACACTGATAGACTCAAGCATAAAAATCACATCACGTGTACATTGGGATCATGTGATTTTTTTTCATCCCTCTATTCACATCCCTTTCAGCTTTTAATTTAATTTTTATTTTTAATTATGTCTGTATGTGAGTGCTTATGTGTGGGCCTGTGCACGCGTCTTGTAGAGGCCAGAAGAGAGGGCTGGATCCCACCAGCTGGATTTGCAGTTGGTTGTGAGTTTCCTGGTAAGGGTTTTGGGAACAGAACTCAGGTCCTCTGGAAGAGAAGCAAGTGCGCTTAACCACTGGGCCAGCATTCTTTTATTTCTTTTTTCTTTTTTGTGTTGCTTCAGTTATTGCCACACACTGTGTTGAATTAGAGTAGAGTGAGTAGAAGTCCTTGATTTCTATTTCTCTAATTATAGAGAAAATTTGCTGAGCTTTCTCCATTTAGTATAGTGGAGAGTAAAGGATGTGTTTACTGTGTTTACATAGATGTGTTTACATCTATGTAGGTGTAGATTCATGACAGATGTAGATGTAGGTTCAGACAAAGGCTTTTATTCCTTGTCTAAATAAATCACAGTCTTTAGTACTGGAGCCCTGGAGTGTTTCAGCCTCCATACAATCTACAACGTTTAAGTTTCTACTGCTGACTGAGCCACCCCAACTAGCTCCCTCTGAACTCAGACTCTTCAGATTGGTTCTGTGTGTCTGTGCCTGCTGTAAGTGACTCTTCTGTAATTGACTGTTTCTACATCTGTAACTCAGCTGAGGGCCTGCTTTTTATTATGAGAGTTGGTCATGTCCTTACTCTGATAACTCTTCTTCTGATTAGTCACTTTGTGTGCCATTCATTTGGACTCATCTCATATGTTACTGCTGGTGTGACACTGACTCCTTCTGAATTCTGCTTCCTATGTCTGTTTCCACTGTGTTTTTGAGAGATTAAAGGCATAGACCACCACTGCATTCTGAATACTGGATTAAAAGTGTGTCTATATTTCATCCAGGAGCTCTGAATGTAGACCTTGTTATACAGACTTTAGCTTTCACACAGGGCTATTCCTCTACATGTCTATGTTCTTTATATCCTTAATTTCTACAGGGCTTTTATCATGAGGCATGGCAAACTTTGGCAAAAGTTGTTTTCTACATCAGTCAAGAGGATCATGTGATTTTTGTTCTTATATCAATTAATACTGTGCATATTTATTGATTTGCATATCTGACCATCTTTGCAACTTGGCTATGGTGGATGATCTTTTAAAAGTGTGATTAAATTTTGTTTTCAAGAATTATATTGAGAATTTTTATATCCATATTCATCACAGAAATTGTTCCACAATTTCATCATTGTTACTATGGCTTTATCTGATTTGAGTAAAAGGCTAAAATTAACTTTATTAAATGAGTTTGATAGTGTTCCTTTTTTTATGGAATAGTTTGAGAAACATTGGGGTGAGTAACCATTAAAGGTTTAGGAGAACTTAGCCACGAAGCCCTCTGATTTTCTTGCCTTTTTTTTTTCTTTTTAATTGGTAGGCATTTTGTAATCGCTTCAGTCTCATTTCTTATTTAAATAAATCAAATACATCTAAAAATATATCTGTATCTTTTAAGTTTTCTAATTTATTGACATATTGTTGTGGAGTATCCACCAGAAAACATTACTTGGATGTGGATTCAAGCCAATAGAAAATCTTTATTAGTTGGCTAGTGACTACCCCAGGTGTTAGAGATAGATGCCAGTTTTCATCTTACCAGTTCTGTTCCTCCAGGGGATCCTGGCTAATATCTACCTGGAACTAAGAGAGATATACTTGTCTCCATCTTTCCCTCCCAAGTGCTGGGATTTAAGTTGTGCAATACCATACCCCGCTTCTGCCTTGATTTTGATTACTTATTTTCATCTACTGATTTAGAGCTTTCTTCGTTTTTCTAAGTCCCTGAGGTACTTCATTAAGTAGTTTAGTTAGGATTGCTCTAATTTTTAAGTGAGGCATTTATAGATATAAGCCTGTATTTGAGACAACTCCTTTTAATCCAATAGGTTCTGGTACTTTACGTTTAATTTTAATTTGATTCGAGAAATGTTTAATTTTGTTCTCCCAATTGTATCAATTATCCATTCATAATTTAATATTATGTTTTCAATTCCCATGGGTTTCTTTACATTTTCTGTATTCTCTCTTTTTTTAAAAAGTATTTTAATTTTTATTCAACTGTGATCAGATAGAACAACTCTTCTAATTTCTGATAATTATTGAAAACTTTACTTTGTGTCCTAAAATACAGTCTATTTTGGAGAGAGTTTCCTGGGCTGCTGAAAAGAATGTGTACTTGCAATTGCTTTGTGAAATATTCAGTAGATTTCTGCTAAATGTTATTTGATCTATAGTGTCATTTAATGCTGATGTTTCATTGCTGATTTTTTTTTGATTAGAGGATCTCTTCATTGTCAAATATGAATTATTGATATTACCCATTATTATTGTGGTGAGGTTATTCAGTATCTTTATATCTAGTAGTGTTTATTTTATGTAATTGAGTTATGGATTTTCTTGAAGGATTGTTCCCTTTATCTATGTGAAGTAAACTGCTATATCATATCTGACTCAATTTAGTTTGAAATCCTATTTATCAGACATTAGTATTGCTATGCTTTTTTTTTGAGGGCTATAAGCTACAAATATCTTTTTCTATCCTTTAATTCTCAATGTGTGTTTGTTTTTTAAAGTGAGGTACATTTCTTGCAGGCAGAAAATAAATGGATCCTATCTCTCCTTTTTTAAAATTAAAATAGATTTTTTTTCCTTTTTGTTTTTGGTTTTTTGAGACAAGATTTCTTTGTTGTAACCTTAGCTGTCCTGGAACTCACTCTGTAGAGCAGACTAGGCTGACCTCGAACTCACAAGCATCTGTCTTCCTCTGCCTCCTGAGTGCTGGGATTAAAGGCATTTGCCACCACTGCATGGCTGATTTTCTTCATACAGTATATTCTGATTATGGTTTCCTCTCTCCAAGTCTTCCAAGATCCTCCTTATCTCCCCACTCACCCAAATCCAGACACTTTGTTTTTTCTCTTTCATTAGAAAACACTCATGTATCTTTAAAAAAATTAAATAAGATAAAATAAAAAGAAACCAACCCCAATGGGATAAAATAAACAAATGAACAGGAAAAAAAGAGCCAAAGAAAAATCACAAGAAACACATACATCCACAAAGAAACATATTTGCACCAAGCAATTCTATAAAGAAACAAAATAGGAAAACATATTTTATAAGCAATAGACCTGTAAATGGGAAAATGCCTAGATAAAGCATTATAGGACAAACAAACATACCCCTTCAAAAATACCATTGGGTTTGTGTTGTGTTGGCCACTTATTACTGAGCATGAGGCCTGCCCTTAAGTGTGGTTTGTATATCCAGTGAGACTCCATTGGAGAAAACTAATTTTTCATTTGCAAGTGGTTATCACTTAGAAATAGCTTCTAGGTTAGAGATAAGTGCTTGTGTCCACTTCACCTCTCAGCACTGGGACACCATTTGGCTTAGATCTGTGCAGGTCCTTAGCATGCTACCACAGTCTCTGGGACTTCATATGTGCATCAGTTCTGTCACGTCTAGAAGGCCTTTTTTCCTTGGTGTTCACTGTCGCCACTGGCTGTTACAGTTTTTCTGCAGCCTCTTCCAGAGTCCCCTGAACACTGAGAGGAAGGGTTTGATGGAGACATTCTATTTAGGGACTTAGTGTTCTAAGGTCTCTCACTCTTTGCACTTTGTCCAGTTGCTGGTACCATCTATTGTGAGAGGAAGCTTCTTTGATGATTTCTGTGCAAGATCTATGAGTATAGCAGAATTTCATTGGGAATATTTTATTGCTACATTACTTTAGTGGAAAAATAGTATTTGGTTTTATCTTATGTCCCTAGCTTGTTTAGTCTCAGGTTCTTGGTCACCTAAACAATGTCAGTCATGGGTTTCATATTATAGAGTGGGCATTAAATCTAATCAAACATTAGTTGGTTATTCCAACTTTTGTACCACTATTGGAACAGCATATCTTGCAGGCAGGTCATCATTTTAGATCTAAGGATTTGAAGTTGGTTTGTATTTACCTTTCTCCTCTGGTACTATGCAGAGTACATTCCAGTATCATGAACACTAGTCAGTAGGGTAAAGGCTCTATCTCGATGTTTTCATGTTCAATGAGTTATATAGTTATTATCTTCATCAGTAGGACTTACAGTCATGTTCTGGAGAGCAAGTAACAGTATTGGTAATTTTCTGAGTTGTTTGTGGGTTTCTCTGGGGCCCCCTTTTGCCAACAACTTCATTAGATGTAACCAATTCTTGGCACCAGAGATTTAATTTGATGGTGAGAGATGTCTTATTGGAGTTTTGTCTAACCTGTCCTTAAATGATTCCATTTAGATAACCTTCATATGTGTATATATTTTAAGGAGCTTCTAATGTAGTAGTTTTCCATATAACCTCTCAAATGGCCCTTAGTTTTAGCTGTTTCCTCCCTTGTATTTCCTTCCTTACCCACTGTTGTGTAAGTTTATTTTAATATATGTACAAAATATTGTTTTGTGAACTGGTGGGTGAGGGTCTGCCTAGGTCTTTGAGTTTTGATTCATCTGCAGGTGTTGGATTTATATGGGAGATGTTGATTGGTAATGATCTGTATATGTTATCAGTAAAATACCTGAGGAGTTCTGAATCAATACAAACACAGAAGCTCAGATGCTTGAGGTTCCAATGTGCAGTATGGCACTGGCCATGATGGTGGCTCCCTCTGCTCAGGTCTGGCAGAGACTACAAATATGAAAATGCCTCCATCTCTTCTTGCTGAGCCCACACAGTGGCTAACCAGTACCTTACTTTAGCCTCTTTCTCTATACTTAGTCTCTGTGGCTATACAGGTTGTAGCCTGCTTATGGAAAATTTAACAGCTAACATTCGCATATAGGTGAATAGTACAATATTTGTCTTTTTGAGTGTCCATTACCTCACTCAGGATAATATTTTTTTGCTCGCTCTATCCATTTATCTAAAAATTTTATGTTTTCATTTTTAGACAGCTGAGTAACATTTCCTTGTGTAAATATATTACATTTTCTTTATCCATTCATCCGTTGATGGACAACTATGCTGCTTCTACTTTCTGACTATTGTGAATAGGAAGCAATGAACATAGGTGAGCAAGAGACTCTGTAGTAGGATGTACAGTCCTTTGAATATATGCCTAAGAGTGGTATAGCTAAACCTTAAGGTTGACTATTTCCAGCTTCCTGAGGAACTGCCACATTGATTTCCACAGAGTTTGTACTCCCATCAGCAATGAATGAGTGTTCTCTGTTATCCACATCCTTGCCAGCATGAGCCATTATTTGGTTTATTCATCTTGGCCATCCTGACTGTTGTAATGAAATCTCAAAGTACTATGGATTTGCATTATTTGCTTTTCACTGATGACTAAGGAAGTTGAATATTTCTTTATGTATTTTTCAGTCATTTGTGTTTCCTCTTTTGATAATTCTCTGTTTTGGTTTGTACTCAATTTTTTTCATTGAATTATTTGTTTCCTTGGTGTTCACCTCTTTGAATTCTTTATATAATTTATACATTAGATCTTTATTTGATATGTAATTGGAGAAAAAGTCTTTTCCCATTCTGTAGCTTGCCACTTTGTTTGAATGATCATGTTCCCTCCATGGAGAAGCCTTTCCATTTCATGAGGTCCCATTTATTAATTGTTCTGTGCTATTAGTGCCCTATTTCTATAACTTTTTTTTTGTTGTTTTCTTTCCTTTATGTTTGTTTGTTTGATTGTTGTTTTTTGAGACAGGGTTTCTTTGTTCTAACTCCAGCTCTAGAACTCACTCTGTAGACCTGGCTGTCCTTGAACTCACAGAGTTCCAATTGCCTCTGTCTCCCAAGTGCTAGGATTAAAGACATTGTCTACCACTGTCTGGCTAGTGTCCCTGTTTCTAAATTCAGTTTAGTAGTCTGTTTCTGTTGATTGGAGAGTTGAAGCCATAGACATTGAGTTGTTATTAAATGACATGTATTAACCATTTAATTTTATACAGCTTGGTGAAAAATACAGGAATAACAATTTCAAACATTTCCCTTTTCAATAAATAGTGAGACAAAAGAACAAAAATTGTACCACATAATAATACATTAGTTACAAAGGGAAGAAATACAAATAAGAGTAAAGGTAACATTTAAGCATTGGAGTGGTACAGAAAACATAAAAGAGAGAAAACTAACAGGAAAACAAACAAGCAAGAAGGGAGGAGATAAGGCAGCTCCAGCCAAAGGTAGAGTGGGAAGACAAAGAAGATCCATGCAATGAGGGAACTTAAGATAATTCAAAGAGTCGAGGTGATAAAGAAACCCACAGGCATGTCTGGGAGACCTTGTCTCAAAAAACCAGGAAGAAAAGGAAGAGAAAGAGGACAGGGAATATCCTTGGCCATAGATTTAGATAAGGGTATGCATAAAAGTGAAATCAAGAGGACAATAGAAAAACACAGTAATGTTTCTTTGCTATATTTGGGCATTACTCTGATGTTGTCAACCTGACTGAAACAGCATCCAGAAGAGTCAAGTCAAAGAAGGGAGTAAAAGGTAGAGATGGAATAAAAATGGAAGCTATCTTTTAGTTATAAGACAAAATAATAATAACAAAACCATAAAAAGATAAAATCTCAACTGATTTCATATCCCACTTGTTGCCATGTTTCTGACCATCAGGACTGTGTCTCTCTATGTGAATGTGGGTACAGAGTCTGCCTGTGCCATCATTCATTTGAGTGGGAGTGGAAAGTCTTTTCTGAAGCTCTACCTTTGTCTCAGTCTGTGGTTCCAAACCTCTGCAATGACATTAACTCAGCACTTGGAGCTTAGCTCTCCTTGTCCTCCATGATGGACTTTTTCTATCCATTCACAGTCTAAGAAGATTTCTTTTTATCTTTGCTATTGAAATTTGTATAGTTCTCTGCTGCCACCCACATCACAGAGTTGCTTCTCTTCAACTACCCAAGATTTATTCCATGGGGATTCCGACAGCCACAGTAGAATTCAGAAGTAAGGCTCCATCTACCATCTTCTCACCCTATGTCTTGATTCTTACGACTTGTTTTCCTGTTTCTGTCTTCGCCGAACCTGACTCTATTCTTAATGTGAAACCACAATGATCCTACTGTAAGAGGTCAGATGCTGTCAAATCCCTTCTCTTAAAATGGCTTCTCATCTAACTCAAAGCAAAAAAGGAAGAACGTTCAGAAACCCAGAGGTTTCTACACAGGTAGCTTCCATAGCTTACTCTCATACCCTCCAGCCACGCTTGCTTCCTCGGCGATTTTGTGTTTGTTTTTTCTTGGCTAAGTCTTTCCCATCTTGTTGCTTCCCCACAACAGGGAAGCAGGCTGTCCAGGCTGCTTCTTTTCCTCCTTCCAGGTCTTTATTTGACCACATCATCAGCTAGGTCTCCTTGGCCATCTTTTACACAAGGAATCTTCTATCTCCTTAATTCCTTTTCCTTAGAATTCCCCTTATGTGTGAATATATATTATTGAACATCATTTATCTTTCTACCTACAGGAAGGTGGGTCAGAAATGTGAGTAATGAGACAATTTCTATTGTTTAGCAACTAAATAGCCATTATTTATTGAATATTTAAAATTTGCCATGATGGAGACTGAAAGTTTCATGTATATATTTTCTTTAACCCTTACTACAATCCGTATCTGTAAAATTGTTCTTACATTAAAGCAAGAAACGAGTGGTTTCTCAAAAAGACAGTTTTTGACCCAAACATTATTTTTGTAAATTTGTGTGTGTGTGTGTATGTGTGCACATGTGCATGCGCCTGTAGGTGTTTGTGAATGTGTGTCCTGTGCATGTGAAGATCAAAGGTTAAAACTGAGTTCCTTTTTGATTGCTTTCCACCTTATCTTTTGAGGCAAATTCTCTCACTAAACCTGGAGCTCCCAGATTGTCTAGACAGGCTTGCCAGTGAAGTATGAGGAGCCTCTGTGTCCAATCTCACTGTGGTAGGGTTACAGATATGCACGTACCTGGTTTTCCTTCATGGTTACCACTGATGTGAGCTCAGTTCCACAGGCCTGCATAGCAGGCACTTTACTGACTGAGCCATGTCTCAAGTCCAGCCGTCCCTGGAGATTTCCTTACCATTGCATTCATTTTTGAAACAGGTCTTGTCTCTACCTTTTGAATGAATCACATTCCACCCCGTACGATGTCAGACGGAGACATCTGTGCATAAATATGATTGTGCTATCCCATATGTTACAGAGGGACAGAAAATGGCTTCATTATCTTTGAATATATAATACCTGACGTGTACCACAGGATCCTGCACATGGAAAGAACTCATTAAATACTGGATTATGAACTATGAAGACAAATGTATGACCGCTTCATAGCTGGTATTAAAATAGCAGTTTCACATTTTAGAGGGCTGGTTCTGAGAGAGTGGGGCAGCTGTCCAATTTCCACCAGGTTCCTTTCAATTCATTTCTAGACTCCATTGCTTGCTTGGAGTTAGATACAATATTTTGCAGAATGATGCCACATTTACCTTCTCCCAAATGTTTGTAGTGTATACAGTTGTCTGAATCCCTCTCAATAAAAAGAAGGTACAAATGTCAACAAATCTATAATTATGTAGATTAAGGATTTTGCAATTAATTTACAGTGAAGTACTCATTTATAGATATAAAATCTTTTTCATTTAACTTAAAAATTCTAATTCTCATAATAGAGTGGTTGTCTATTTCAAAAGACTAATTTTCTTTTTATTTCTTTTCTTCCTTCCTTCCTTCCTTCCTTCCTTCCTTCCTTTCTTCCTTCCTTTCTTTCTTTCTTTCTTTCTTTCTTTCTTTCTTTCTTTTTTTTTTTGGTGTTTTCGAGACAGGGTTTCTCTGTTGTAACTCTGACTGTCCCAGAACTCACTATGTAGGCCAGGCTGGCCTAAAACTCACAGAGACCTTCCTGCTGCCTGTCTCTGCCTCCGAAATGGTAAGATTAAAGGCCCAAGCCACCACTGCTGGGATTCTTTTTTTAAATTAGCAAAACAAGAAGTATCTGGATATTACTTTAACATGTATGTAGAGAGTCATCATACTTCTTTTGATCAGTTTCCCACTGTAAGTTACACAATAGTTTCTTACACATCTTTTTTGGTCTTGGGAAGCTTTGAGTTTATATAGATCTCAAAAATCCCTAAAAGGACACAGCTAAAATTTTAATGTGCATTTCAGCTAAGTCTTTTTCAATTTTGCATTAGATTTCCCTTTAGCCTTGGGTAAAGCCATAAAAAAAATGGCCTGCTTAAAAATGTAATCATCACACAGGAACCTTCCTAAAGTCAGCATCAAATAGAGCAAAATATATTTTACTAATGATACAATTCACAAAATTACTGGCCCTGCCACTCTTTGCCCTCCAGAGACCCTGCCTTCCCACAATCAGTTTCATGAGCACCAGTTATTGGTGTTTGTTCTGTGTAATTTAACCTTCAGGTTGCCTTGAACACCTAATGAACTAGATCAAGTTAAAGGCTGTTTAAGGATGTGTTGACTGTTTTGGAAAATTGACCAGTGAAATCCCTTCTAGAGGAGGAGTTGAAGGATGACCCCTTCCTGGCTGCAGATTCAGAATTAAGAATAGAGCATGCTTTGTCAGTTTTTACTTCTAAGGTTATTCAGAGTAAATGAGTCAAGGCCTTTTCTGTGATCATCAGGACCAGGAGTCTGGATGTTTACTTGATATGAATGCCATTTCTTTTTATCACCATGGATCCTTTGGATTCACACTATATTCTAATTGATCTTCCCCTCCTGTCCTTACTTGACTGGTTTACCACTGCTTCAATACCACATAAAGTTATTCATCAACATTTTCAAATTTGTTTTTAATTAGTACATTATACATAAAAAGAACATATATCAATAGGGCAGTATGTAATATTTTATATATGTGTATTTTGCATGTTTAAGCATGTTAAACATATCTATCTCTTTAAACATCCAACATATATTTATTAAAACTTTCAAAACCCTTCTTGAAGCTTTCTGATGTAATAACTTCTAGGCATTTCGTTGTTGTTGCTGTTGTTTGTTCCCTGTGGTTTGGGGGATCTTATCAAACTATCTTTGCCCATTTTAATAACTTGATGTATACTCCCTGTGTTATATTTTAGTAGTTTCATATATTCAGACCTTAATTTTAAGTCTTTAACATAGGTTTGAGTTTATTTTTGTGAATGGTATGAGAGAAATCAAGTTCCATTTTTATGATTTGGATATCTGACTTTCTCAGAGTCACTTAGAAAACATTGCTCTTTCTTCCATGCATGTTCTTCTGTGATAGTTGTTGATACTCACTTGGCTGTATGTTTGTGACTTTACTTCCAGGACCTATGTTCCGTTTACTGGTCTGTGAATCTGCTTTTATGCCAATATCATGTGGTTTTGATGGCTCCAAGGAATATAAAATCTCCTGTCTAGTTCTTTTTGCTCAAGATCGCTTTGATTATTCAGAATTTTTTCTTTTTCTTTTTTGGTGTGTAGGTTTGTGGTAACATATAAATTTTATGACTTTAGCTTTGTGATGATTCTGTTTGGTAGTTTGGTGAAAATGGTATTGAACCGCTAAATACTTTGATATGCATATACATTTTAACAGTATTCATTCTTACAGTCTATGACATGAAACATCTTTTGATCATTTGTGTATTTTCTTCAATCTCTTTCATTGATGTGTTGCAATTTCATTGTAGTGAACTTTCTCTTCGTGACTTAAATTTATATCAGTTTTGTGTGGCTAAAATAAACAATTTATAGTTGCTTTATTGATTTTTACTTCGAGTGATTTACAATTGGCATGTATCAATACAACTGAGTTTTATATGCTGATTTTTATTATGAAACTGTTAAATTCATTTATTGATTTTACTAGCATTTTAAAGGATTCTCTCTCTTTCTCTCTCTCTCTCTTTCTGTGTGTCTGTGTGTGTGTGTTTGTTCCCTATGTATAAGACTGAGTCATCTGCAAATGGTGAGAATTTGAATCCTTTTCCCAATTTGGATGCTCTTTATTTCTTCTTCTCTCCTGATTGCTCTTCCTGTGACTTCGAGAACTATATTGAATAAGAGTAATGAGAATGGGCATCCTTTTGCTATTCCATGTCTTAGAGAGCTTTCTGCTTTGATCTATCCAGTATAATGTTAGCTTTGGTTTACTATATTTGACATTTATTATGTTGTGATATGTTCTTTATATGTCTAATTTATTCTTTTTTCAGTATGTTATCATAAAGAGATATAAGCTTTATTGAATACCTTTCTGTATGAATTGTGATGATCATATTTTTTCTTCATTCTGATATGACATATCATGGTTACTGATTGGCATATATTAAACCATCCTTGCATCATTGGGATAAATCCCACTTCTTAATATGCCATTGGGTTGCATGTTCTAATACTACTTGGGGGCTTTGAATCTATATTTATCAAGTATAATTTCTTATACTTTTCTCTTTAGTTGTATCTTTGTTTTGGATAGCTATTCATAGAATGTGATTCAAAGATAACATTCTCTTCTACTTTTAAAGATAACTTCATAGGTTTGGTAATAATTCTTTAAAGGTTTTGTAGAAGTAAGCAGCTAATCCATTTTGATTTGGGCATTCTAAAACGGTATGTGGGATAGTTTTTGTCAACTTGATTGGATTTAGGAACGCCTAGGTCAGCAAAGTACACTGCAGGGAATGTCTTGTGAGGTCATTTCTACACTAAGGAGGATTAACTAAACTGGGTGGACATTCCTTGAATATGGGTGGCACTATCCTAAAAGCCAAGATGGAACACACAGGAAAAAGAGCAAAAGTGAACCCAGATAATCTCTATGTCTCCTTCTCAACATAATGAGAATATTATGTTCCACCATGCTCCCTAAAATACATACTGAATTATTTGAAATGATGAGCCAAAACCAACAGCAACAACAACAACAACAAAATTTCCTTTAAGTTATCCATGCTAGGGAGTTTGTTACACTGCTGAAAAGCTTTTAAAATAAACTTTAACTATGATGCAATCTTTAATTGTGGATTTACTTGTTAATGGTCTGTCATATCTCTGGCTTTGTTTTGATGAGTGTTGACAATATGTATGTGACTAGGAGTTTGCCAATTTTTTCTATATTATAAAATTAGAGGGTATCTAGTTGTTCATAATTATCTGTAATGGTCTTTGTTGATTTCTAGGAAACCACTTGAAGTGTCTCTTTTATTATCCCTCACAGCTGCAAAGGCAAGATGACCTGAGTTTGAATCCCCAACAGCCACATAAAAGCAAGGCACAAATAGATGTGCCCACAACCCCAGCACTGGTGACAGAGTCAAGAAGGATCTTAGAAATTTGTTAGTTAGCTAGCCTAGCTGAAACAGTGAGGCTCATGTTTAATTAGAGAGCCTGTTTCAAAAAGTAAGATGGAGAGCAATAGGCCAAGGTATTTGATGTCCTCTTTGGATTTCTGCATGCGTCCACACTAGTGTCTGTACCTGCACATACACATTTTCATATACCTCATATACACATTCTTATATGGACCAATATAGTCCTCTCTCATTTTTCATAATTTAGTTAAGGTTTTATTTGTTTTTTATATATTTCTGCACCAATATTTAGTATTTTTTTCCCACTAACTTTGATTTTTGTATGCTTCTACACTACTATTCTTTGAGATACAGCAGTAGATTGTTTATTTGTGATCGTTCTACATTTTAGATGTGGACACCAATTGATATGAATGTATTGCTTTCACTGTATCCCATAAACTTTGGTATGATATGACTAATTTTCATTTTTTTCAAGACATTTAAAAAACATTTCATATTTTAAAAAGTAATTTTATAGCTTCCAGTGTTTTCATGTTATTGATTTCTACTAGTATTGCACTCTGGAGAAAACATGCTCAACATAACCTCGATTTTGAAAACTCAGCTGAGTCTTTGTTGCCTATCAAATGATCTATCCTGGATCTTGCCCCATATGCTGATGAAAGAAGTATTTATTTAGCTGCGGTGGGAGAGACGGCTCTGCACAGTTTACTCCTTTTGGTCTAGGGGGTAATTTAATACCCTTCTTCCTTTGTTGAATTTTCTCTATGTATGATAAATAGAACTTCCATTCAATGTGGAGTGTTAGCCTTCCTAACCATTAGTGTATTTCAAATTATCCTCTTAAGCCAATTAATTTTTGATTCATATGTCTGGGTCTTCCAATAACAGGTGCATATGTATTTTGAATTGTTATTTCCTCTTTTGATGTTAAGTTGATTGCCATAATTTGCTTCTTAGTATCAGTTTTGCTGTATTATATAATTTTTCTTTGTACTGCTATTTGTAGATATATATTAAGGGCAAAAAGCGGTTTATTCTTTGACTAATTCAATAGATGTAGCTGGCACCTTTTTATTCTTCTTTGCCTTTTACCAATCACATTGGGTGCCAGATGTAGATGTATATTAAGGGCAAAAGGCAGTTTATTCTTTGGGCAATTCAATCCCTGATCCTAGTTCTGGAGCCCAGGAGTGTTTCAGACTCAATACAATCTAATCTTAAGCCTAGAACTAGAATGCTTCAGCCTCCATACAATCTAATCAACTTCCATACAACCCAAAATGTTTAAGCCTCTGAGACTTCCTGTTGACTGAGCCACTTTAACTAACTCTTTTTGAATTCAGTGCTGTACTGAGCTCAATGGACTCTTCTAGTTCAACTCACTCACTATTCTGGCTCAAACTCTTTTCCAAGCTGACTGGTTTTGACTGATCTTCTGAGACAGCTGACTGTTTCTTACTGAACTTTTCTAATTCTGGCAGACTCTGGCTGACTCCTTCAACTTATCTGACTGAACTGCTCTGCTCAACTTCAAACTGACCTACTCTTTCTAACTTCTACCAAACTGCCTTTGTGTCTCTACCTCAGATTTTGCTAACTCTTCCTCTGATTTGTCACTTTGCCTGTCCTTCACTCTGACTTCTCTCAGACATCACTTCCTGTCTGACACTGACTATTTCTGAGCTCTACTTTGTGTCTCTGCTTCTACTTGCTTCTGTCTTGTGGATAAAGGTTTGTGCTACCACTGCCTTCTGAAGACTGTGGTTAAAGGTGTATACTAACATTCTACCCTAGAGCAGCTATGCTAATGAATTAAAAGATTAAAGATTAAAAGATAAAAAGATTAAATGGATTAAATTAAATTAAAAGATTCCTTTACAGCTATTTAAAGAATATTTTTATCTAATATATACATGGGCAGTTTTGCTTCATTATGGTTATAATATGCATAGACTGTCTAATTATATCCCTTTATACTGGGCCCATTTCAGAGGTGATGTGAATTTCTTGTATGAAATACGTAGTTGGTTAGACTTTGTTATTTTCTCAGTTGCTTTATGTGTTTGAATTACAGAATTATGTACATAAACATCCAAAGCAACTTTTGATGAATACATTCTTACAATTGCTCTCTCTCACTCTTTCTTTTCTTCGTTTTCTTTCTTTAACAGTGTTCCTTTTGATTAAGTGAATTACTTTAGCAATTTGTTTTGATTCTTTGACTTTGTTTTATCTGATTTATTTCTGCTTTGTGGTTAGCATACGCCTTGCAACTGCCTATTTATCTTACAAAAAAGTATTTTGAAATTATGGCCCTAAAGATAAAAACAGAAGAACACAAAAGAATGAAAATATCCTAGGACAATTCTCCATGTGCATTGATTTGTCTCCACATTTTGAGTTTCTAATTTTCCATCTATCATCTTCCATATTACCTATCTTTTAATATAATAACAACTACTGTTCTCTATAGTTGTATTTTCAATCTTCATGGCAAAAAATATGAATGGCTTATGCATCATGGTTACAAAATTACAGCATTCTGCATTTGCTTGAATAATCACCCTTACTAGTGAGATTCATAGCTTCCTGTGTTTTCTCCTTGCTGATATCTCTTTCTTTAGTTTGAAGAATTTTTCTCCATGCTTCTCTTTCCTTGCTAGGCTGTTTGCAGTGAGACAAAGAAGAATTTGTAAACTTTTGTTTTCTTTCCAGTGTTTTTTTATTTTATTTTGTTATACAAACATCAACACTACCAGTCCTCTGATATCTCACCTGATTCCAATAGTTCCTTGAAAGGTGTTTTGGAACATGAACAGCTGTCTAAGTAGAATGTCTGTGAGCAAATGATCCTCAGAAGATTTTAGCCTGCATCTTTCTTTGACTCTTCTTCCTCAAATTTATCCAAAATCAAAAGGAGGTGTATATCCTTATGAAAATATGTCCTGTAGCATAAGGACATCATGAACTCAACATCTCACCTAAAATCCTAGGTATTTTAAAATCTATAGTTAGGTATTTTAGAGGGGACATGTGCAGACTCTTTTATAGAGAGGAGGTGTGTTGGGGGGAAGGGCTCACAGGGTCCTTGTTGCAGAAAAGCAATAGGTACATATTGGGACAAATGATTTCCATCAAGTATTTCCTGTTGAAAAACTGCTTTGAAGATACAGTCTCTGAAGATGCTCAGACCATCTGAAATCCATCTGCTATGTGGTACGTACTTCATAAGATGTCTCTGCCATGGTATAATTGTACTTGATTTAGGGGCAGGAGATTGCTTCCAACTGCTGCATTGCTCTAATCCTCCCAATATGATGTTTTAACCCCTTTTACTTATTTTAAGTACCCTGTATTAAGAACACATCACTGGGCTGAATCATGTACTTGTACTGTGCAGTAATTAAGCAGCCCCTGTATAAATCATTCCAGTTGGCCCCCAAACCATTCTGGAATATTTTGTTTGGCAAGAGAAAAATTAAGCAGATGTTATGAGGCACAATTCAGGTAGGATAGAGTGCTTTCTATTCTATCCTACTACGTTATAACTCCTATTGGACTTTCAACAAAAATACTTAATCTCTAAAAATTAGATGTATGAGTTCATTTAGTATTTGTTGAATAAATAATTAGATGTATGAATTCAGTAAGTATTTGTTGAATAAATCAATCCGTAAGAAGAAAATATGAAAATTCACATAAGAGGAGTTGCCCCATGACTGTATTTTAACATTTATGGTGATATTTGGCAAATAATACTACTACAATCCCAAATACTACTATAAAATTGGAGAGAATTATCTCTACTTCATAATCATGTCTATGTATGCTCATGCTTTGAATTTGAGAACAATAAAATACTGTGTTATACTCAATCATATTTTCAAGCCATATTTGACAAATTCATTATCCTAATAAATATCCCTTTACCATACCAAAAAAGTACAGTTTCAAAGTGTAATGAAAGATGGGTATAGGCCATTAGTTTTGATGACATGCTTGAAGCAGTTTCTCAAGAGATGGAGACGATAGCAATAGGGCATCTAAAAAAGACAGATAAAGCTTCAGGAAATCCCCCTTTCCAGTTTTATTCTCAGAAATCATAAGTACTTTAGAAAGGATATGAAACCAGCTGCTACTGCACAAACATGCATATACACCCAATTGCAAACACTTGCATTCATGTATTAGTTTGTGTAGGAATGAATGAAAGCAAATGAAATGGAAAATGTGTTCAACTTAGAAAAAAGTGAATGACAGTGGGTGACACCTAAATCTATGTCATTTCTCACCTAAGCATACTGCTTACTCTGCAGTCGGCTTGCTCTACAACTAGAGCCTAAGCTGATAGCTTTAGCACTATTTCTGTGGAATCTGGGAGAACTGACTTCAGAGCTGTCAGAGAAGCTGAAAATTGAGTATGAGGATTCTGGTGAAAGTGGATCTACAGATCAGTGAATCTCCAAATTTTATCTGAACTCCCCTCAAATATTTACTTGACCCTAAAGATATGATTATACGTCTGAGGCTCTCAGGAGCTTAACAGCTGGAAAGCTGAGATATTTCTGCTGATATCCTCTGAGGAAATCTTGTCAACTTGTAGGGTTTTGAAAAAGATCTTCTAGTTTTACAGTCCCCTATTAGAGGGTATGACTTAAGAGGGAACATTATAAGCTAGGGCTTAGGATCTACCCAAGATGAAGAGGAAAGCTGAAATAGATCACTCATCTGAGATATAAACCAAGCTGCTGGAAGCAGGTGATCTGCCAGTAATCTCAATTTCTGCTAGAACAAATTTTACCGCCTTTCAGATGGTGATGAGTAAATACAGAAGAATCTCTACAAAGTTTTTTCTTCAAAGTCAATTATGAAACTACATTTTGAAATATTATTATTTTGAGCCATAATCAAGAGGAACAGTTCTTTGTAAGAGTTTACTTTGAGGTGACCTAGATAATGGAATTAGATTATAAGTATTTAAAAGCACAAACAGATTGGGTTCCCTACATTCTATGACTCAGGAATGAGGTATCTTCGGCAATACAGTCTTACCATCAAGTTCTGGAGGGAGACTAGAGCACTGGCAACAGCATGTAATTTTGGGGATCTAACAGGACAACAACTGTAAAAGAAATAATCCATTCCTGACATTAGGGTTTTTTATTCATCTTATAGTGTCTAAAAGAAGCATTTGCTATTCCATTGTAGTGTAACTCCATTTAAACTTCACAACCACACACACACATACACAGGTTACTATAGTATCAGTAAACATGAATACTATTCTACAGAGGCCTTTGGGTATATACTCAAAAATGCATTGTATGATAGTTATATTTCTATCTTTGTGAGGAGTCTCCACATTGACAAAATTTGACTACCACCATCTTTTGAGAAATCTTGTTATTTCTGTACTCCTCTTAAAATTGTTCTTTCCCTTGATATTTAGATTTTTGAGTTCTTTGTGTATTCTGGATAATGACTTTCTGTCAGATGTGTAGTTGGTAAAGATCTTTTTCTACTACATCAGATGTCTCTTCTCTCAAATAATAGGTTTCTGTGCTGTAAATAGATTTTTTTGGTTTTATAAGATATCATTTATTAATTGTTGGCTGATCTTAATGCCTATACTACCAGGATTCTATTCAGAAAGTCCTTTCCTATTGTAATGAGTTCAGATGTATTGCTCAAACTATAGTTAGTCATGCAGTTTATTTCTATTCATGTATAAAATAATTGTTTTGTGAACTGTCAGGTAAGGGTCTGCCTAGATCTTGGCATTTTGTATTGTTTGCAGGTGTTGGATTTGTGTGGGAGATGTTTTATTGGTCATGATCTGCATGTGCTATCAGTAGAACCTCTGAGGAGTTCTGAATCAATAAAAACACCTGAGCTCAGACACTCAGCGTGGTGTTGGCTATAATAGTGGATCCCTCTGCTGAAGCCTGGAAGGGTGTGAAGATATGAGAATGCCTCCTTGTTGTCCTTGCTGAGCCTCCACAGCAGCATACAACTACAAATGGCATACCAATGTGGGTCATGACATCATACCAGCTACATCTAACATGGAGAGAAGGAAGCAAAGAAACTTCAGGCCTGGCAGAGTCCATTTTCTTCAGTTCTGTTTTGTTTTGTTTTCTGCAAACCTGTCCAGGTGCTGGTGAGGTGAGATGGTCCTGACAAGACACATCTGCTATGGTGATGAGAACTCCACTCCATGAGGGAACCCTTCCTGCAGACAAACTTACTAGTTGTTCTTCCAGCAAACCAGACTCTATCTTAAAATATGGAAAGTGTTTCCTCAGAGTCAGCACACAGAAGCTGTCTTCCAGAACTGACAGGTTGTTTCTCATGTTGGTAGCTGAACTTGGTACTTTAAGAATCACTCAGATGGTAATGATTTTGAAGGTGTGAAGGGGTAATAGAGAGTGACTGAGCTTAGCACCATGAGAGTCCAGGGGAGACCATCGGTGAAGGTACAGTCATAGTGGCAATTGAAGGCCAAGATTGAAGGAGACATACAGAGAACCTGAGGCTCAGCGCCATGAAAAGAGCCCAGGAGAGGTTATTGGTGAAAGTGAAGCCCAGTTGCAGCAAGAGACTCCAGTAGTTTTGGAGATGCCAGTACCATGGGACAACCACCAAGAACAGCAGCAGCAGTGGAATGGAGCCAGCCAGAGTCTGGACGATGAGCTGTGTGTGCTGCAGAGGGCAGAGCCAGAGAAGTGTTTCAATTCCTTTTGGGGGACCCCAAAAAATGGTGAATGAATTCCAGATGATTGGACATTGATAATGTTCTTTTGGTGTTCAAAGACATTGTGAAAGCTTGAGAAATGTTTGGTTTTGTTTAGTCCTGTGCATTAGCAAGCCTCGTAATTGTTCCTTTTGTAAATGGTTTTGCTGGGGTAGTGTTAAATTGTGTTGTAGAGATAAAACATTTTTTTTCTTATACAGAAAAGAGGAATTGTTATGGAAGTTCATTTTTAGGTAGGTATGAAATAATTGTTTTGTACACTGTTAGGTGAGAGGCTGTCTAGGTCTTGGTATTTTGTATTGTCTGCAGGTATGTGGTGGATGTTTGATTGCACATGATCTGCACGTGCTATCAGTAGAACATTTGAGAAGTTCTGAATCAACAAAAACAACTGAGCTCAGGCACTTGGGCTTCTACTGTCCAGTATGGCACTTGCGAGAATAGTAGTTCCCTCTGCAGAGTTCTGGCAGAGTTTGCACCTATGAAAATTCCTCCTTGTTGTCCTTGCTGAGATGCTCCAGCAGCAGCCTCACGACTACAGTTCTCTGTCAGAATTAGGTTATCAAGTCTTATGTTGAGGTCCTTGGTCTATTTGGAGTACAGGAATGGGTTTTTTTCTGCACGGTGAGAGATAAAGATATGGTTTCATTCTTCTATTTGTAGCAATCCAGTTTAGCTGTCAGTTTTAATAGAGGAGTCTCTTCTTTTTTAAAATTTGTATTTTTGGTCTTTTTGTCAAAAATCAGGTTGCTGTAGGAATTTGGGCTGATATATTGCTCCTCAACTGTAGTTCATCAATCAATGTGTCTGTTTTTATTACTATAGTAGTAAATATACTATATTATAGTATAGTACCATGATGTTTTTCTTATTGTAGCTCTGTAGAATAATTTGAAATCTGGGATGGCGATACCATCAGCAATTCGTTTTATTGTTTAGAAATATTTTTACTATCCTGGGTGTTTTGTATTTTCATAAGAAACTTAATTTTATTATTTTTCTTTTTTGAGAAGAATTGCATTGGAATTTTTATGGCTATTACGTTGAATATGAATGCTTTTTGTGAAATAGCCATTTTCACAATAAAAATCCAGTCCTTGAATATGGAAGATTTTTTCCATTATCTGATATTTTCTACAGTTATTTTTTTCAGTGTATTAGGGTTTTAATTTTACTAGTCTTTTGCTTCTTTGGTTATATGTATTCATAAACAGTTTTTAAGGTTATTGCAAAAAAAATTCTGATTTCTTTCTCTGGGTGTTTTTCATTTTTATAAAGGAAGGCTACGATTTCTGTGTAATAATCTTGTAACTTACTACTTTACTGAATGTGTGTATCAATATTCAGAGTTTTATGATGAAATCTTTTGTGTAAAGAATAATATTATTTGCAAATATGGATATGCTGATGCCTTCCTTTCCCATTTTTACCCCTTTATCTACTCTTCTTGTCTTCTTACTCTGGTAAGAATTCAAATACTATATTGGATTGGAGTAGGAAGAGTGAACTTTCTTGTCTTGTGTTTTTTTGCTTTGACTTCTTCATTTGTCAAGATGTTGGCTATGAGCTAGCTGTATATTACTTCTCTTAGGTTGAAATGCGTACCCCATAACCATAGGTTATCTAGGACTTTTGTGTATTCTCAAAAACCTTTTCTGAGTCTAATGAGATGATCATCTGGTTTCTGTCCTGAGTATGTTTATGTGCTTTATAACATTTATAGTATGTTGAATCATCCATCAATGTATCTCTAGGATAAAGCCCAACTGATCATAATCATGAGCACATCATCTTTTTGATGTGATCTTGAACTCGGTTTGTAAGTATTTTATTGATAAATTTTGCATCCATGTTCATTAGAAATATTGGCCTATAATTTTCCTTTTTTTGTTGAGTTTTGTCTTCTTTTGATATCTGGGTTAATACTACTCTTATAAGGGGCAAGAAACTGAGGTTATACAGCTCATAGATCTTAGAGGAGAACCTGATACAATTATGCTGCTAAGTAGATACAGTATTAAACTGATCCTTGTGAATTATCATTATACTCATAGATTAGTTCAATGCGCATCAGAGAAATTTCTTTTTGAAGGACACAGTGATTAGTACCGGGACTCACAACTGGTCAAGGTGTGGAGAATGAAAGCCTGTGAATGCTTAGCCCTAAATAGAACTTATAGACTACATGCCCTCATCACAAAGCTCAGGAATTATTATAAAATCAGGAAAGAAAGAATAATAATAGTCATAGGCAGTGAACGACTACACAGAAATAGGTTTGTTTGTTATTTGTTTTAAACACAACAGGGCAGTTGCACATATGAATACATAGTGGTTGTGAAAACATGCCCAAGACTCACAAGCTCAAGCCAAACAAAATCCCAGAATGGAATGAGGCCAGCATGATGCTAGGCATGAGGTGTCACCCATAGCTGAGGAGCTATGGGTAACTGATAGCTACTTGGAGGTCTACAATCAATTTCTTTGATGGTGTGGCCCCTGGTAGGTTGATTACCCATGTCCCAGTAAATGGCTACACTCCCAAAAGTAAAATATTTCCTCAGCACAAATTGTACCTCATGCAGGAAAAAATATTCAAAGCTGGGTCTGTACGAAAGGAGGTATGAATTTGGAAGGAGTTGTGGGAAGTGATATATAATGATCAAAACACATTGTTGTCAATACTCAAAGAACTAATTTAAAAAGAAAATAGTAAAGAGTGATGATATAAAAATCAATTTAAAAAGAAAAAGATGAAGGCAAAATACTTTTCTAATAAATACAATTTTAAAAAGTTAATAGATTTGTTTCTAAGTTTACTTCCACTGACAGATAGGCAAAAGTGTGTTCCCTTTATCAGTGCACAAAAATGGAATGATGCAGAGAAGGCTAAAATGATTCCTGTGCAGGGAAGGCATGTAAGTTAATGAAGTGATCCATATGTTAACATCCGAGATTTGGAATCAATCAAGAGAGCCAATATTAAATGAATAGATAAAAATATGATATGTATATACAGTGGAATGTTATTCAGCCACAGAAAGATGAAATCCTGTTGTTGTGGCAACATATTTGGATGTGGAGGGAATTATGTTTAATGAGATAAACCAGGAGTAAGAAGATAAACACCTAGTGTTCTCTCTATTTGTGGAAACTTAAAACAGCAGATCTAGAAGTAGATTAAATTCACTAACAGAATGAGGGAACATGAGGGAACTAACTAACATGAGGGAAAATGGAAAATTGATAATGTGTATCAAAATACCATTAGCTAAGGGGAATAAGTTATGTGGCAAGTATGTTCTGTAGCCACACATGAAGCATTTCTGTATAGCCAGAAAAGAACAGTTTGTGGGATCATGATTCAAGAATGGAGTTGAGCAAGAGAATTCTGAGTTCTCGTGAGAAAGCTCCAAGAAATCAAAAGAAGAGTCTTTTGACCACAGTGTTTTCAAAAACATAGAATTGTTCTAGGAATGTGCTTTCATGTCCCTCATAGGTGTAGCAGATAAGAGTGAGTTTACTTTAGATTATTTGTTACAACTGGCTATTGTCATTTGCTTATATGCGTCTATGGAAAAATTTATTATTGCAACTTGAGGCTTGTCCTTGAGATTTTACATTTACTTGTGTGACTTCTCTTAACCCACAGAGTATAAATTGTCTGAGGCTCTGAATAATGTTGACTATGGCATGAGATTTTAGTTTGTCTCATTTTTATGCTTCATTTTCCTAGGTTCCACTGACAGAGTGGTAAACACAGTTTGAAAGTTTCCAATATATAGAAATAATGACCCCTGATTGGAAGAAAATATTGATTACTTGTTTTATTTTACACATTGTACACACTTACGCAAATGAAACACTCAACTTTAAAAATAAATACAAATATTATACTAACTCACCAAAATTAAAAATAGAGGAAAACAGTCATGTTGAACAGTTACTCAGACTAATGGAAACAATTATAAAAGAAAGCTAAGCTTTATTAAAAAAATGAGGACTGACCATCAGAAGTAGTATATAAATATCAGTCAGGTTTTGCCCAATTTTCATATAATTAAGTGACAAAGCAAAAATTAGACTTTGAGTAACCTATGAATTCTAATATCTAAAACTTATTACTAAGAAAATAGGTAAAGGAGTTTAAACAGTAGGAAAATTAAAGGGGAATTCTAAAATATTATAAATTAACTAAAGAAGTGAGAATTAGGGCCAGTGGGTACGCAAACTGAAAAGAGAAGACAGAGAAAATGGTCCCTACATCTTCATCACTTGTGAAATTAAACTGCACAGAGATGGATTAAACTTCCTATTAAAGGATATTGTCATAGCCAAAAAATCATTGCATCTTGATTCTAACCCACCAGCAACACCCATCACACTTAAAAATGAGGAAAATGAGTGGTTAACAAAAAGATTGGAGAACTCTGCAGTGCTAACAGTAATCAGAATAAAGGAGGAGAAGCTATACTAATTCTTGTGCTGGCCAGGCTATTCAGCACAAGGAAGTGGGAGAAGCTGTATAAACATCAGGCAGTGCAGACTAAAATAAAGATGATTACAGGAGGAGAACACGTTGTTACAGTATGATGAATATATCAATTCTCCAGGAAGACAAACCAAATAAATATGTATGTGGCAAATAACTGAGACATAAAATATACTCTGAATACTGAAAAATCTTAAAAGATGAATCTCCCATCTATATAGTTATCAATAAACTTTAATTTCTACATCTTTGTAATTGGTGTAACTAATGGAAGAATCAGCAAACCTCAAACTCTTTGAACGACAGCATGTGCTGCTTTGAACTAACTGTTACTCATAGAACATTAGACAAGAATGTATTTGATTCTCATATTAACCAGCATAGGATGCACTTCAGCCTATAAAATAAATTTTATTATGCTAAAAACATGATAAAATTTCAAAATGACAAAAGTATTGAGTATTTAAAATGGTTGAAAGTTGGAAATTTGTTAATTTCTGTCCTGAAATGGCAATTGGATTACAAATTAAAAGCACTGAAGTAGCAAAATATTTCCAGTGGTCTGAAGAATAAGTCACAAGAGATACTCCAAATTAGTTTTAATATATTGAATTGAAAAGATAAAACAACCAAGAAAATTGAGACACTTATATGAATTTTCATAGCACTGAGTTTGTATATTTGAAAACATAAGAAAGTCTGACTTCAAGATCAGTTAAAACATACCAGAAATCTGGAAAAAGACCAAGTAAATACAAAGTAACATGAAGCATGGATGTAATAAAGATCAGAGTAGACAACAATGAAATTAAAACAAAATGAGGAAATCAAAATGCTGAAAGTTGTTTCTTTGAAAATGTTTACAAAACATCCTGAGCTCAATTAATGAGGATAAAGCAGCGAAAAGAAACACAAATGACTCTTACTATATTTTATTGACATATGGTTGATCAATCAGAATAGATGTACAGATATTAAAAGGCAATAAAGAAATAATTATAAACATATACCAGATAATCTGGTTATTTGCATAAAAGTTCCTTGTAATTCAAAACTGATTGGGCCAGATGTAGTGATGCATGCCTGTAATCCTAGCACTTGGAATGTTGAAGAAAGAGTGAAAATTCATCATTTTAAGAAAATAAGAAAAAAAAACATTAATAATCTCATTAGATGCAGGATGCAAGTTTGTATAGGAAAGACATTTCCAGAGAAAAGTCAGTAATTTGGGAACAAAAGGAATTCATTTTACTGGTGCTTGAACCAATGAAATCAGCAAGAATATGGAAATAAAAGGACATTCATTGGAAACGAAGAATTAAAGTTCTTTCAATCTCATTTGCCAAGATTATCTACAAAGAGAATCTTAAAGAACCCACAAAAGAGCTACAAATAAATGAATTTGTCAAAACCAGGAAATAATCATAATACACAGAAATAAACTGTATTTCTATATATTGTGAACAAATTGTTGAGATGTGACTTTTAATGTTTTAAAAGCAAGAAAATATATATCCTTAGTACATAAGGAACAAGATTGCATCAAAAGCTGCAAATAGTATTTAACATTTTAAGAAGTCTAAAGTAAGTGAATGTGTATATTCATGGAAAGAATGTTTTCATTATTTGACCATGTTAGAGTATTTAGTATTATTTATCAGAGTGTTTTGTAACCTCACTAAACAGCCTGAATCTACTTTCCTTGAGAATTCACTGATATCTCAGAGAAGAAAAGCCTGAGACCCTAATTAACTATGAAAATCACAGATGTATTCCTGAACTTGTAAATCAGAAGAAATCAAAACTGGCATCGGGTCAATTGAAGAGCAGCTGCCGACAGGCAGGAGGGAGGGCGAGCCTGTAGAGAAGAGGGATATACTCTGTTTCCTAAGAAGTTGGGAATCACAGCCGGTCTATATTTTTCACCTACGTATTATACAGTATAATCCACAGCAACATCATGGAAGACTTTTATTCATTTTTTCCTGAACTATTTAGTAATTATTTACCATGGAAAGGCATCTTTTGGATGCTGGCTATGTAAGCAAGTGAGCAAAATGAAGTCCCAGCTTTTTAAATCATGAAGTAAAGATCAAATAAAGGAATGAAGATTCAGCTTAGTAGACATCGAGGACTTTCGAGGACTCAGGTCAATTTTTAGCATTGTAACCAGGTACCATGGGTTTGTATCTGGGTGAGTGCAAGACCCAAACAAGTATGAATTCAGGCATAGAGGATGGAAGATTTTCTTGTAGCAAGTGAGGGGATACCAGGAATTATTTCCAAAGAAAAGCTCTCCCAGAACAAAGGAAGCATGGAGACTAAGTAAGTAAACAGAGTCTGTCCATATTAATATAGAAAAGTACATTAAGGGGGAATTGTATTCTTGAGTGTGTTAAGGAGGAAGTTAGTGAGCAATGCTCAGTTTAAGATCTCATGAGAAGAAAGAAAGAAAAGAAGGAAGAGAAGAAAGAAAGAGAGAGAGAGAGAGAAAGAGAGAGAAGAAGGAAAGATGAAAGGAAGGAAGAGAAAGAGAGAAAGAGAGATGAAGGAAGAAAGGAAAGAAGGAAGGAAGGAAGGGAGAATGTTCACACATTTTGGGGCTCATTCAACTCAAGATCACAGAGCACAGAGTTAAAAGGTAAAAACTGTGATGTGAATGGCACTGGACATGCTTAGCTCGCCAAGGGTCATAATGTTTCATAACACAAGGAAAGAGCATGCTTAAGGTACATTATGTAATACTTTGCTCTTGAATGTACCCAGCTCTCCTAGTCTCTTAGTAAGTAATGATACCACACACAACCAGAAAAAAAAAAAAAAACCTTCAAAACAAAATACTGTTATAATGACTAATCAATGTTTATGTTTTTACATTTTCAAATGGTTTAGGCTCTCACTAGAATGATATGATATACAGGAGATAGTATGTCTATACTAAAACTATCTGCTTTATAGTAAATTAACTGAAGAACAGAAGGACAGAGGATGTCAAGGGCCCTGCAATAATGAAGCAAGATCAGGCATCTAAGGATCCCAAGAGGAATTCCCACTTTTGCTCTCATCTTTAAAACAGGCCAGAAAATGGATGAATGCAGACATGCCCCACAACTCAGGATTTATTCAGCCTTCCACCTTTCAAATATAGGAAAAATGGGTGTTCAATGTCCTTGCTTATTGCTCCACATTGACACTGAGGGGGCAATGTCTTGTTAGAGGAGACAGCTGCTTTGACCCAGGTTCATTCGTGCTCCCAGATAGGATCAGGCATTCATCATGGGCTGTTACTTATTTATCATCTCTTAGACATTGCCCTCAAAGGCACAAACTTGAAAAGCCAAACTTCCTTTCCCCGGGGAAGGACAAGTCTGATCAGACAATGATTAAAATCCACCTGAACAGCTGACACTTGTGCCTCCCTGAAAAGCTGCAGAAGGGCAGCAGAGGTCATTATTAAGAAGTGAAAGCAAAGTTAGTCCACACATGACAAGGCGGTTCAAGACTCAGAGGGCACAGCGGACACAAGCTAAATGGGAGCAAGGGAGGCAGAGTCCACAAAACAGAAGCACCAAGTGTACTCTGTCAGGTAGAGGATGGGAGCCCAGATGGAGGTTTTTCGCTAGGACAAGATGCACAGTTCTTGAATCCAGGGCTTGATTTGGAGGTGAAAATTTTAGAGAAATTGCTGGTGACTCATCTGAAGATGGCAAAGAGTGATGGAGGACGGAGATTGCCACTGAATTTGAAATATTGCAGTAAATAGCCTTGACATCCACAAAATGATGTTATCCACGCAGAAGGGCATCCATTGGGAGGCAAATGACTACTCAGACAGACCAAAACTAGGTATATATAAAAATTGTTTTTGTCATACATCAGCAGATTGCCAGGGACTAAAGTACCATGTCCCCCAAAGGTTGATTACATTATCCCTCATGGGGCTTTTACCAATACAGCCCTAAGAGCCCTAACTTTGGATTTGGAGACAGTGGGCACTTAAGTGGCAGAGTCCTTATAAGCTCCTTCAATGCATCAGAGCTGTTGTTCATTTTTATCAGCTCCTATAGAGATGGAGCCTTATGACTGTCTGATGCTGACTATGGGTGTCAATCAGATTAATTTCATTTCTATGGACTTCCAAATGCTGATGAGTGGTGGTGCTGAGTTCATTTAAATTTATCTTTGTATATGTTTTGTATGTATTGTTTTCTTCCACTTATTAAGAAAACTACAAATAGGGGTTGGAGATATGGGTTAGTCATTGAGAGGGGCTACTGATTTTGCAGAGAACCAGACAATACCCACAGTCAAACAACTAGCTTCCATTGAATCTGAAACCCTCTTCTGACCTCCGTAGGCAACTGTACTCATGAATACATACCTCCCACATAGACAGGCAGGTGCACAAATAAAAAAAAAGTAAGTCTTACCAATACCACCAAAAATCTCCCAAAGAATATGGATGATTAACTTTTTAAAGCTTGTGTCCTTCAGCTGTAGTTTCCCCAGAAGAGGATTTTTTTTTTAAGCATGTTTCCTTGGGTTGTATTTTTCTTTTTATTTTTAGGTCTCCTTGCCTTGTCTAAAATTTTAAGTATTTTTAGCATCCTTTAGACAAAAGAGAAATAAAATATCAAAGTTCATAAAAGGTTTCAATGTAATAGAAACAAGAAAAGAATTATTTGAACGTATTACTTTCTCATACTACTGGCCTTCAACAACTTTCATCTATAATTTGCAGAGGAATGTGTCATGGGGAAGAGGGTAAAAAACAAACTAAATACAAAGGTGCCATTTAGCTACTGAGATTTGGTCAGAGGAGCACTGTGGAGAAATACCAGACTCCCAGATTAGAATGCAGAAGGGGAAAAGTGCACACCAGGGCACTTAAGAGCCAGCATAAGCAAGAGGCATGTCTGCTAGCCACCGGAGTGTCCTGATTTCAGGACATTTGAAAATCTGTTTGTATTCCCTAAGGATCTGCCTCAACCTTTCTTTCTTACATTCCACTGTTAGAGCATTTTTTGTTTGTTTGGCTGATTGAAAGCTTTGACTATAGTGGTCAACTTTATGTAGAATGTGGCTTTTGCTGTGTGACACAGTGTGTGTGTGTGTGTGTGTGTGTGTGTGTGTGTGTGTGTGTATGTGTGTGGTGTACCTTTACATAGAACATGAGTCAGTGGGTCAGATACATTTTGAAGATAAGAGATGAAATTTTAAGGTAGACAGAGCATTAGATAGCAGGAATGCAGATAAGAGTAAGTACTTGTGAACTTGACACATAAATTAGAGTTATCTGAAAGGAGGGAACCTTAATTGAGAAAATGCTTCCATAAGATCCAGCAGTAAGGCATTTGCTTAATTAGTATTAGTGGGGAAGGGCCCAGCCCAATGTGTATGGTCCCTGGGCTGGTGTTCCTACATTCTATAAGGGAACAAGCTTAGCAAGCTATGAGAAGCAAACCAAGTAAGCAGCATCCCTCTGTGGCCTCTGTATAAGTTCCTGCCTCCAGGTTCCTGCCCTGCTTTTTCCTGTCCTAACTTCCTCCAGTAAAGGACTATGATCTGGAAATGTAATCCAAATAAACCCTTTACTCCCCAACTTGCTTTTGGTCATGGAGTTTCATCACAGCAATAGAAACCCTAACTGAAAGAGTACTGGAGACAAGTTTTGTAATCTTTACTGTTATACCCAGCTAGCAGAGAGTTAAATGCTTACTGGTGTTGTGATTTTAATCAATTTCATACTTTGAGTATGAGACCATGATAAAGAGAAGATATGTTAAAGCCTGAAGATAGGGAAAAAATATCCATGGTTTCTGGCAAAGAACAATTTCAGTAAATTGATTACTGAAGAATGAAAACGATGAACAGATTATTCTTTTATTTGTTTTGTTATGCTAATATTCATAAGCCATAAAATTAATTCATTTAAAGTATATTTTCAGTGGTCTTCAGTTTATTTATAGATCTCTGCAGGATCATATATGCATCACCTCAAGCAAAAAGCTGGTACCATCTCTCCTGGCCTCACTCCTCATGTGTCCCGTGCCATGGTCCCAGAAGACCACTAATTTCTATATATCTAAATTTGACTGTTGGGCCTTGTTATAATAAAAGAAAGTCAAGCTGTTTCATAACAATGATTTTATTTTTAAGAACAAATCAATCTAAATGAGGTGACTTTCTTCCCACACACATTGACTTCTTTGTTAATTAAATTATAATAATTTCTCTTCAAAATGTTATTTATAATAAAATTGCATTTTATATCAACATATATGCAAGGATAACATTTTCATTGAAAACAAAATCAAAACTCTAGGCAAACAAAATCTTTGTTGCTATATAAAGTCAAAAATCAGAAACTCGTATCAATTTTCTGAGGTTATGAACAATGCTAAGGACACTGTTAATAGTCATTAGGAAAAAAAATGACCACTGGGACTCTCTTTCTCTCTCCCTTCTCTCTGTTTTGTTTTGTTTTGTTTTGTTTTGTTTTTGAGACAGTGAGACAGTGTTTCTTTTTGTAGACCAGGCTGGGCTAAAACTCACAAAGGTCTGCCTGCCTCTGCTTCCTGAGTGCTGCACTACTACCACCTAGCTACAATAATTCTTTGAAGAAACTGTACTATCAAAAATAAATTTTATCTAAAGAAACATGAATCTAAAGCTCCACTTCGCAAAAATGCATAAAGTGGGGCAACTAAACTGAAAACAAGAACACTTCTCATCTTACCATAAAGAATACGTGAGAAACCACCACTCGTCTACCAATTGGCACAGGGAAAAAAAGGAGGGAGGGCTTAGCATGAAGTATAACAGCTCCAAAATCCATAGAATTAAAAACAACTACAAATTATCATTATAGAGGGAAAAAAGTAGATGAAAATGATTTCTTTAGAAATGATAGACAAACGGAGACAATGTGTCACTGTCTGGTTCCCAGTTCCTGTTCTCAGGATAACCTCCCTCTGTTCATATTTGATTTCCTTTTGTATGGTTTCCAAAACCATGCCCAGATTTTATCTCAGGATTGACATGGATCTTAAAATGTGCACTCACAATATTTGCTTGCCTGTCCCTAGCAGGAATAGATCCCTGCTCATTGATAGATTGCCAGCAACAGGCATGTTATAAAGGCATGCCAGTGAATAAAGAATGCAAACACTGTGAGCCAGCAGGATTTCAGGATTAATACATCAACGTATCCATTGCCTGCATCACAAAGAAAGATCTAATAAAAGTCACATTCTTAGTGAACACTGGGTGGCATGGCAGATATCTAGATGAATTCAGATTAAAATACAATCAAACAATCCACTTGTGTACTGATGATGGCCGTACAGAAAGAATAATTGGATGACAGAGAAAAAAGAAGACAGGAAATCAGTGTGGGGGGTGGGGGGTGGAGAGAGGAGAGAGAGGGATTTTCTAGTTAATGTTGACATATCTGGACAGTTAAGCCATAAGTATTAATTTATACAATTTTAAAAGTATTTCTATTTTATTAGAAGTTTTTGCTTGCCCTATAAATTGCCTTTCTCTAACTTTAGTTTTTTATAATTCTTTTCCTCCCTCCTTATTTGTCTTTTTATAAGTCAGTTCATCAGTTTTAAGTGATTCTGTTTTGCTGTCCACCTGAATTGTAAATGAAGTCCTGTTACTTTTTCCATTTTTACTACCTTTTCTCCATCTTTTGGATTGAATTCTTTATTCTTTGTGATATTAACTATCTTTGTTTGTCTTTTGTCCTTTTGCTTAATCTTGGTTTTCATGTCTATGATTTGACCCATGAGATGATTGGCATCAATTCTTCTGACAGAATTTCCATGCCCTTATTGGATGGCCATTTCCCCGTGGTTTCCTCTGGGCAGCCCCTGGAGCTAACAGCTTGAGTCATCCCTGGAAGAAACTGCATCGTGTGGCCTTGACATCTGCACAGTGGCTTAGCTGGTTCAGTCTTCCTCCCTCTCCCACTGCTGCCTTCCTGCCTATGTTGACTTTTAGAAGTCTGGTTTCACATTATTTTATTTGTTGGTGTGTAAACTCTGAGAAATTTTTCTCTATCTTTATACTATAATAGCACTATTAAGGTGTGCCGTGGAGTTCATAAAATTTGGAGACATTTATTGCATGATGCCATGATCTCTGTCAATATAAACATGTAGCCCTTTTACTTCAAGATTTATTTCGATTATAAGTTTTTGTCCCTACAACTAAATTGCAATACATACATACATATATATATATGTATGTATGTATGTATGTATAATTTACATATGTCAAAATCCAACCATTAAAATTTTAGAATTTTATTTTAAAAAATCCTTTATTTTTGAGACTTCCATACATGTTTACCATGAACTGTGATGATATCTAACTGAGATGATATCTACTACTATCCCCACATCCCTCCAATATCCCCCATGATGTGTTTCCCTCTTGACTTCATTTTGTTTTTTTTATAATTCACTATGTCCAATTAGTGCTATCCATTTTGTGGGCCTATCCATGGGAGCACTGGAATCCTATCAGTGGCCAAATTCTCAAGAAATAATGATCCAGCCTCCCTGAAAAACTTTCAACTTCCAATATTTCCTCAGTAAAGGGTGGGGCCTAGAGATCATGGATCCAATCTATGGTGCAATTTTAACTAATTGGATCTTGTGTAGGTACCCACAGATGCTATGAATTCATGAGTGTGATATTTGCACCTTGTCTGGAAGACATCACTTCACAGCACTCTTCCAAATCCTCTGGCTCTTACAGTGTTTCTACTTCCTCTTCTAAGATGCTCCCTGAATCTTGTAGGGGTGGGGAGTTGACATCGTTGTCTCATTTAGGGCAAAGCACCTGGTTTCTAATTCTTAGCACTTTGACCAGTTATGTGTCTCTCTGTCAACCATAGAAAGGATGCTGCTTTACCAGGGCTGATGAGCACAAATATTTAGAAGACAGTTTGACAGCTCTGACCATTTAGCAAAATAACAAAATCAGGTTCTTTCCCCAGAGTCTATTACTTCCTCAGCAATGGGCTTTTGACCAGTATGACAATACTAGACATGAAATTCCTTATGTTTGAGAAAATCTCAACTCTATAAAGAAATTGGTTAGTTAACCCCTAATAGTCAAGTCAATATTACTATGGTGGACATATCTGGCATGCTGTTAGTGCAACATACATGGTTCAGAGCTGGGTAAGACCAGATGTCCTTCCTCCCTTAGAAGAGCCTATGTGGCACTTAATGGAAGTTTCCTGGTTGATTTGAGATTGATGTATCTCTGTCCTACAGCCAGTGTGTGATATCTTCAGTAATCAGATTTTACCAGTTAGCTATGGTTGGTAATCAAGGGAAATGACAATAGTTTCTACTGTTTTGAAAACCTTTGCATCTCCCTCAAAAAAGTCTCATGGGAAGGTATCCCATGTATTGCACAATGATTTTCATTGAATTCAATTAATTTTTACTTAAGAGCTCACACATTCTGGAAGCAGCATTGTCAGCCCATGTGGAGTACTTCCATTCAAAGTCTTTTGTTGTATTTTCAAGTAGTGTTTACTAACTAGCGAATTTTCATAAGACATTTTTGTAATCCTTGGTTTTAGTTAACTCATTCACTAACCTCTCTTCTCATTGGTTCCCCTTACCACATCTTCACTTGAAATTTTAACTTCTAATATTCACCCCCTTCTTTAACTTTAAATATAGTCTACTATCCTTCCAATTCTGTTGTTAATTGGGTTATTAAACAGTAAGCTACCGTATGGATGTTAATACACATTTCTATTGGGATATATCTCTCTTTCAGGTATTGGTTTTCCCTATACTTGTGTAACTCCCCACCATGCCCTGCTTAAACCTCTTTCCAACATTCTACCTCTCTACTTTTTGTTAACCAATCCATCATTCTCAAAAGGCCTAGTCTAGTTTCTTGGCTTCCACTTGTGCTCCAAGTTAGCAAACACATAAGAAATTTGAGGCTGACATCCCATGTGAGAAAGAACATACAGCACTTATATTTCTAGGCCTGAGTTCCTTTACTCAGTACTTTTTTTCCTGTCCCATCCTTTTACATGCAATTCTAATGACTTTATTTTCCTCGTAGCTGAGTAATGTTTCATTGCATATTTGTACCACATTTTTTTTTTATCAATTCATCGTTGGACATCTAGGTTGATTCAATTTTTCTAGCTACTCTGAATAGGGTAGTAATGAATGAGAGACTTCTGGGACACCATGAAAATACCAAATTTTAAAGTCATGGGCATTTCTAATTTGTTTTCTATTGCTGTGACCAAACACCATGACCAAAACCAACTTGAGATGACAAGGGTTTATTTCAACTTACAGTTTATAGAAGTCCATCACCAAGGGAAGTCAGGACAGAAACTCTATTCAGCAGCTGCAGACAGGAACTGAAGCTGGAACCATGGAGGAATAATGCTCCCGTGACTTGGTTTGCCTACTTTCTTATAAAACCTACTTTTATATGTACATTTATATAGCTTAATTACTTACAGAGGACTGTGCACCACACATATACCCATGGGATAATCTGATGAAAGCAATTATTCAATGTTGGTTCTCTTTTCCTAAATGACTCTAGCTTGTGTCAAGCTGAAAAGAAAATCCAACCGAATTCAGGCATACTCAATCTTATAAAATAGGTAATACCAGATACATAGCCACAGATTAATTCCAGCCAATTATAGTGGGTGAATTTAATACCCAACTCTTACCAATAATCAGGTCATCTAGAAACAAAAAAAATAAATATGAAACATTGGCATTAAATGATGGCTTTTGATAAAGATGTGTGTGCAACCTATATATTAACATCCACCATCAGGATGTAGGACTTGATTTAGCTCAAGAATGTTCCTTCACAAGCTGTCAGTCACTCTTTTCCCATTGCCCCTATTCCCTAGCTCTAACCAATCACTGATTTGATTTTTTATTACCACAGTTTAGACTTGGATTTTCTAGAAGTTCATATAAATTAAGTCATGCAACATGAACTACATTGCATATATGGGACTAGAGTGATGGCTCAGTAGGTAAAAGCACTGGCTATACAAACCTGGTAACCTTCATTCAAAGCCTGAACCCACTGTAGAAGGAGAGAACTGACTCCATGAAGTAATCTTCTGATATCCACATGTGTGCTGTGGTATTCATGTATCTGTGCTCACACATCACATACATGAACACACAGTAACAGTAACAACAACAATAAAAGTTAATAACAATAATAAATAATGATAAATTAACATCATTGTGTTTGGCTTCTCTTTAGTCTTATGTGACTCTCTATTTTCTTTTTTGTCAGGATGGCTTTGGAATTTATCCATACAGTTGCATGTGTCAGTAGTTTATTCATTTTCATTGAAAAAGTACTATTTCATGATATGTATGTTTGGGTTTGAGAATTTGTTTGATAGGCATTTATGCATTCTATCTTTTAAGTAAACCTTCTGTCAAGATCTGTTGGGATGTTTTTGTGTGGCGGTATTGGTTTTCTTAGAATATTCCCTTAGAATAATTGGAGTGTTGGAGTACACGTTTAATTGTATAAGAAACTTCCTCATACATTACAAAGGTCTTGAAGAATTTTATTGTATCTCTAACAGTGACTGGACTCTATAAACACTTGTCTTTCTACCTTTGTTTGCTTCTATAAAGCCATTTTAGTGCTTGTGTGATGGTATCAGATGTTATTCTGTTTTTAATTTCTCTGATGATTAATGATATTGAACACTTCATACGGCTTTCTCCTACCTAGCAGTTTTTGTTCAAATCTGTTGTTAAGTTTTAGTGTAGTAATTATCTTTCTAGTATTGAGCTGAAAAATTTTTAGAAAATCTGAATGTGACTCCTTTCTGAGGTATATGTACTGTGAATTTTCCTTGTCTGTAGTAGATTATCAATTTTACTAGATGTATCTTTGAAAAGTAGGCATTTTAAAGTTTGATGAAATCCACTTCATCCATTTTTAATACTATTCTTCTGTTTTCTAGGTTGTGTCTGAGGAATCTGAGTGAAGCCTGCCTCAAGGCTACTGAGGTCATGTCCTGTGTTAGCTTCAAGAAGTTTCATGGTTTTAATTTTTGCAAGAGGTTGGAGTATAATTTTGAATTAACCTTGTTCAGGATATGAAGTTGAGGTCTACATTTTCCAGGTGACCAAGCATTCTTGACAGAAGTTCATTCTTTCTATTCGGTATTACCTTGGTACTTTACAGCAATAGTTAAGGAGAGGTAACTAGTTAATAACTGTATTGGCTACCTGACAAAAGCCACTTAAGGAAGAAAGGGGTTAGATAGTTGAATACTGGTGCTCAGTTCATTTTCTCCTTTTTTATTCAGTTGGGATCTTAGTCCTCTGGCTGGTTCAGTTCATATCAGCATGAGATTTCCGTCTTCAATTAAGCTTTTTAGAAACACCCTGAGGTGTGGTTCCTTGTTAATTCTAAACCAATCAAGTTGACTTGGATGATTAATCATCACAACCATCATGGATTGAAATAAAACAAAACAGACAAAAATAAGATTATTGCTCATCTTCCTCAATAGGACACAAAGCTCCATGTTCCTAAACTGGCTTTGCAAGAGTTTTTCAGACTTATTTGTTTCAACCATTCTGAAAGTAACAAATCCTCCTTTCAGGATTTCTGAGGCTGAATACTATTCCCCTCTTCAAATTACCTGACCCCTCATCTACAGCCAATGTTAATGGACATTTATATATTCATCTTGAAAAACATATTATGTAAAATGCTCTTGGTTCTTAGGTCAGGAAATATGGTTTTCACTGATGCCTAGCCCTGCCTTTGTCAGTTACTGTGCTTTGCCCCAATATCTTGTCCTTTTGTGTACAAATATTTGAAGCATCTTAGCAAATTCTTCTTCTTCTTCTTCTTCTTCTTCTTCTTCTTCTTCTTCTTCTTCTTCTTCTTCTTCTTCTTCTTCTTCTTCTTCTTCTTCTTCTTCTTCTTCTCCTTCTCCTCCTCCTCCTCCTCCTCCTCCTCCTCCTCCTCCTTCTCCTTTCCTTCTCCTTCTCCTTCTCCTTCTCCTTCTTCTTCTCCTTTTCCCTCTCTCTCTCTCTCTTTCTCTCTCTCTCTAAAACCCAGAGCCTCACACATCTTTAAAAAACACTATCATTGAGCTATAGCACTATGTTCCCGGTCTCACCAGCTTTGCTTAACATTTAGCAGTGTGGAAGTTACTTCTTTGATCTTTGTTTCAGTGACCTAATTGTACTCTCTCTGGGTAAACTCAAAGAGTATAAATCCACCGAGCAGCTATTAGCAAACATTTAATGGATTTTAACTTCCTTTTACTGGATTTTGCAATTACATTCCTTGGATTTTGTTACAAGGCATTTGTTCATATTTCTTAATTTACCCACATTCATCATTTTCCTCTGATTATTTGAATGTTTTTGTTTTAAAACTTTGAAAGCACTTATAATAGAAGCTTTGAAGTCTCTACTGTACTCAGCATCTGCATCTATTCAGAATGTTTTAACTGACTGCCCTTTCCAGATGTATGGGTTATGCTTCTTTTAAATTTATTTTTTTATCCCTCATAATTGTCAACAGTAAGTGGACATTGTAGATAACATGTTACAATGATGATGAGTTCTGTTGTTTTCTTCAAAAGAATTATATTTTTTATACTCATAATCAGTTATTGTACCTTAAATCAAGATGAAAAATAAGACTCCCTTACATTAAAAAATACTGATAAAGTCTTGTAGGGCATGGTGGCATATGCCTGTAAGTCTAGTATATTCAGGAAGCTGTGCAAGAGGGTCGTGAGTTCAAGGTCAGCCTGGCCTACTTACTGAGGTCAGTCTAGACTCTATGAGACTCTATCTGGAAGCAAAATCAAAATCAAAACTGGTTTCTCCATTTTGTTTTCTGTTAAGATTTACATATCATACTTTCAAGCAAAGTTTTCGTAGCTGTTTCAGTGTTGGCCAAGAAAGAAGACACATGTACTCTGTAAATCAACCCACCTGATGTTGCAGACCTTTGCTGAACACCCTGTGGGGCACCACAGTGTTCACTGAGGAGCTTTTGCATCCATTTTCTCCAGCTTTCCAGCTGGCACAGCAGGATTGTAATTCTAGACTTACTGACTGCAAAGTGTCCTTAAGTAGGACTCCGGATTAGAACCTCTGGTTACCATATTGTGAAATAATCTCCTCCAGGGAATTCAATTATTTTTATGTTAGATCTTTACCTGTACTCCATTTTAATTGCTTCCTTTCTGACTCATTTTATTTGCTTTGTAATCTGTTTCTGTTTAATTTCCTTTGAAATTTCCACTTAATTCCATTCTTGCTTAATTATCCTTCACTTCATTTTTACATATGTCTTTTTCATTAATTTCTTCTTTGACTTCAATTAATTTATTTCTTTTCTTTCTGACTGTTTTTTTGTTTTTAAATGTTGGGTGCATTATGTAAGCATAATCTTTAAAGTATCTTCTTTAGGGCATCTTATTCTGAGTAATTAGCACAGAGGGGACAATATCATTTGAACTATATGTGCTTATGCGTACATTGACTTACATGTATGATAGGTATTTTTAAATAGATAGTTAATTCCTTATAAAATTTTCAGGCATCCTTAATATTCTTCCCTCATCCTTTCTTCTTTTTTATTTATCTCCCTCGCCTCTTCCTAAGCAACCCCCACCCAGTTTTCCCATGTAGTGCTATATTAACTTTTTTTGTGGTTCTGAGATCAAACCCAGTGGCCTACATACATATGCTAAGCAAAGGCTCTACCACAGCAGCACCACTAGAGGACAGATCTTTTGGTTACATCCACATTTTTCAACTCTCAGGTTTCAGATCTGTGTTCTATGTTGGAATTTTCTTTCTGTAGCAATAGCATCTGTTTTGTCTCTATCATATTTTTCTTTTTCATGTAGTCTTTGCAGAATTGTCCCTGCTATTCCCATACTATGCTGTGTGTGTACATTTCCATATGTATGTGCGTGTGAGTGTGGAAAGCAAAGTTCAAAAGCAGGTGTCTTCCTTCGCCACTATCCACCTGATGTCTGAGACAGAACTGAAACTGATGTTCACTAATTCTTCTCTACTGGTTGACCAGTGACCCCTGTGAGTCTGCTGGTTACTGTTTCCCACTGCTGGGGTTCGAGACATGTACTGTTGTACCTGGCTGTTTTATGAGTCCTTGGGGTCTGAACTCAGATCCTCATGTTTGTGTAGTAATTTCACCAACTGAGCTATTTCAGCATACCACACACAATGTGTTGGGAGTGATAATAAGCAAGCCAACAGCAGCCATGTTTGCATTCAATATAGATTTCTCTAGGTGCCGAGGATTAGAAGATTTGCTGTTGTCTGTCTTGTATAGTACAGAAACTGTGTGTTTTGTGTGGCTTGACCTGTACTTCTGTATCTGTAGGGTATTGTTCAGACTCTGTAGGATAATTCTGAATTAACCACCTTTGTGCCATGGCTTACAGGACCTATGTACCGTTCATACATGCAATTTTCTATAACAAACGTTTACACATTTTCTAATACAATTTAAAAATATTATAACAACACTTAAAAATACTACTATTATATTATCTCAAAGCAGTGGAGCTTCCTGAAAGAGATAAATAATTGACTCCAAGCTGGCAACAAAGTAAAAGATATTTGAAGCCTTTAAAATAATCATATATAAAAGAAAGACCCTTCACTGTACTGCCAACCGTGAGAGAAGTTAAAAGGTGATGATCAAAGGGAGTTTTTTACTTGCTCTGTTCTCTGTGATGTTTTAATCAATAACTGGGTAAAGGTTTAAAAGCTATTTGTTTCAGATTTTTAAATGATAAAACTTGAGAAATATATCAGCTTGACTACAGAAAGGTTTGACTACAGAAAGAACTTTCACAAAATTCAAGAAGGTGGCAAAAAAAAAAGATTAAACTGCATCAACAGACTCAGCACAATGTGTTTAGATTGCTTCAGATAAAAGACAAAAATCAATTGCATGAATTTAGAATGTAATGAGCCTGACTGTTAGAGATTCATGTGGAAAAGAGTTGACATTTCCAGATGGCTGTGAACGTAATACAAATCAACTCTATGACACACCTGCACAAAAAGGCTAATGCTGCAGTAAGCTGTGCTGTTTAGGCTCCCGTGGGCTGAGCACTTATAAAGTGCACCTTAATACAGAATTGCCAGAATAACTAAAGATTTTGAAGTTATGCCATTTAAAACATAAGTCCGGTGCAAGCAAGTTATTGCTTATGTGGTCTGAAAAGGAACAGATGAATTTAGGCTAGGCTTTGAGGAGAAGCTTGGTACAAATGTCTAAAGATGCTTAAGATACCCGATTCATACTTAGCATACGCAGATATTGTGTGCTTACCTCTCAAAACCCAACTGGATACAATAGTCCTTTACCACAAATTGCTTAAGCTCCCAATAATGGAGACGTTTATCTATACATGCTATGGTTGTGTTACTAGAGATAGATATTGTTCTTGCAAACCAGAATCTGTTATTCAGGGCATAATACAACCTTAGTATTTGCACTTGAAGAGGACATAGTCTCTGGTTTTTAAGGACATGGTGCTTAAGAATAATTATTGCAAGAAAATCTCAAAAGCAAGCAACTGGTAATGCTGTAAGGACTTACTGGAAAACTGCAGAAATGTCTCCCAATGTGCCGTTTCAGACTTAGCATAGGCATCATTCCCTTGAACATCTGAGATAACAGTGAGTAGTAACAGAGACAGACCAGGAAGCACCTGACCAAACAGATATCTATTTTAGCATCACGTGGTTGATATTGTTACCGATTTCTAGGAAGAATTTTGGGCTTATATGTAAACAGAAGCATGCTAGATGTTTCTCTAGTTATTGTCCTTCTCTATCTTAGTTTCCAATTCTCTCTCCTTCCATATCTAATAAACATAATCTAATAAACTCCTCATATCATGGATATTAAGGTGTTATCCATATTCCTTCTTATCAATTCCAAGTTTCAAATGTTCCTATGAGATATGCATAACAGTTTTAACAGGGTGAATCCTGAGTGACAATTGCCATCAAGATTCCCATGCCAAGAATAATGATAATTGCAAAGAACATTGTGAATCTTAAACTTACTGAGTTAGGTAACTGTAAAATATATGTACATGCAAACAGGTATATTTATATATAGCTAGTTGTGACACACAAATTGACTGACCGATTGACAATTGATTCTGAAATCCATTTTACAGGTTTATCGTTGAGCTTAGATCCATAGATCAGATCTACATTTAAAATACGAAACAAGTTATTTCGATGCGTGAATACTTGAGCAACTTTGAGAACTAGCATTATAAGCAGGGTCCCCTCACCAAGTTTTAGTAAGCTGAGTGTTTCAGAAGCATATGAAATGTTAAGGCATTATGCAAATGGGAGGGCTTTAATATATTGTTATTATTGGAAAAACACTTTTCTGCATTACCAATCCATGCATGTGGGCATTAATTTCTGAATATTACCCCAAGGACATTGTGGAAGTGGGGTGATGAAAGCACTGGAAATGAGAAAAGAATCTAGAATTCTGCAGATTACAAGAGATAGTGATCCCTTGTTTGCTCATGCTAGTCTATGCCCATTGTTAAGCTCACAATAATTAGTGCAGCCATTTGCATAAGTCATTCTGACATAGCTGATGTTTCCATCTCATATCTGAAATCTCCAATGGAAAATTTAAAGAAATTTGCCCTCTTTTTTTTTTTTCTCTTAGAACTTAGCTGGTAAAAAAAAAAATCACCAATCAGTTTGTACAAATTGCAATCAGACTTGTTGTATAAAGTCAGCCTTTCATTTTGCAATCAGGGATCAAGCTAGAATGTTGATTGGCATCACCATGCTTCTGACTTGAAGAACACAGATGGATTTAACTAGAGAATTCCAGGCTATGAGTGTTCCTTTCTTATCATCATTTCTATCTAAGGTACCCTGACTCCTAGGTCTAAAGTCCAAATGGAGAAAGAAACAATACTACAAGTCACCAGGAGGTAAGAACCTTGTGGAAACTCTTTTAAGATTGTCACTTTCATGCCCAGATGAAGGGATAATTGCTAGATTTGTCTTTACTATAGTGTACATCTTCTCCATAGAAGGAACTGCAAATAAGAAGATTGTGTGGAAGATTTATTACAATAGTTCCTTGTAGATTTTATGTATTTTAATATAAATTAAGGAGAAAAATGAACTTCCAGTTTTACCAATATGTTTAATGCATGGGGAGAAACTTTTTAAAGTAATGGTTTTATTTATATTTTCTTTCCCACATTTTATTATAAAAAGCTTTAAGTCTAAAAAAGTATAGAAATACGCAGCGAATACCTACATACATTTATATGATTTCCACAGTTAAATGCACAGTTTGCTTGCTTATATATCCACCTATCCACTGTCCCATTGTTTATCTGCACATCTATCTAAATTTATTGCTGTTGGTTGAATATTATTAACAAATAACATACTGTTCATAAAGTGGCCTTTGAGGCTTAGGTACTTGTAAACAGTTGAGCATGGTTATTTTGTGTACAGTTATTATTATTTGTATGCAGCTTTTTAAAAGTAAACAATTTAAATAATAGAATGCATAAATATTAGGGGTGGTAGTAACTGCATATGTCTCTGAAACACAAGTTCCTTCCTTAATATAAACTATTCTTATCACACTGGAATGGCTCTTCATATCATTGTCTACATATCTCCCTTCACTCACAAACATTGCTTTAATATTTTCATGCTAGGAATTAATTTTTCCTGATCTAGAACCTTTATAAGTAGAATCAATTCTTTTGAATGAAATACTTCTTTCTTTAGGCATAATTTTTTAGACTAATCTGCAGGATGTGTATTAGCAGTCTGTTTCTTCCTATGTGGGAATGGAGTTCATTTTATATGGTACATGAGCTAAGCTAACTGGTCTGGTATATTAGTCTCTGTTGACGGAAAAAAAAAATGAGACTTGGGGTCTGCATATCCCAAACTGAGCTTCTCCAATAATTTTGTACAAACTTTCTGGTTTTGGATACATTTTAATTTTTCTTGAGTAAATGCTGCAATTTTTATTTTATCCTGGGATGGCACTGTGTATGATGTGTGATGTGGTACGTTCTCACGATACTGGGTAGTGGCGGTGAGGCGCTGCACCCAGATGAATCAAGAAAACAAACCACTGTAATGTGTTCTATCCTTAGCTGTGTTGTTCAGTACAGTGAGTGAATTAAATGTGCTTTTGAATTATTATTATTTCCAGCTTGTGATAACCTTATCCGGATTGAAATGCACTGAGAGTTGAGTGTCTACAGTCATGTGTTTATTTTAATAATCAAACAGAAAACTTCAGATCCTGGTGAGAAAAAAAATCAACATATTCTATGTAAATACACCAAAAGTAACAAAAATTGTAGCAAAATTAACATTTATTCATGACAAATAGCATCTATCAAGTTATGAAATAAAGAATATTTCTTACAGAAAACCTTTAAATGAATTAATAACAGTGTCAGATTTAACACTTTCTGTTTAACAATGTAGATAATGCAAGAATGCATGCCTTTAGCAACACTAGTTTGTATTAGCATAAGTGAGAATATTTAATGCAATACAGCCAAGAAAAAGGGATAAAGGCCATACTGATAGCAAATGAAGAAGTAAAACAAGATCTGCTCAAGACACACCATTGTCTATACAGAAAATCCCACAAAAATCACCAGAACCTACCTAAGTCAGACAATGAGTTTTTCAGTTTTACTAGGATATGATGTTGATTTCCATCTCATATACTACCCATAAAATTAGAAGGCACAGAAGTATCTTTCATACTTCAAAACTTTCTAGCAAAACTAACAAAATCCAGGAACGTTATAGAATACCTCTGATAAAATCTGGACATGCATACTGAAAACTACTAACTTGTTGAGAGAAAATGAATGAGATCTAAGTCAACAGAGAGATGTAATATGGTAATGGTTTGGAAACATCAACAATTTGAAAACATCAGTATTCCCGAAATTAGTTTGTAGACCTGCACAATATTTTTATTTAAATTTTGTTTATACAGTATGTTTTCATTATAATTTTTCTACTCATCCAGTTCCTATAAACTCCTCACCTGCTCCCTACAACCCAGTGTCATGTTAACTTTCTCTCCCTCCATCTCTTTCTCTCTCTCTCTAAATCCTCCCAAATAATACCTGTTGGGAGCACAAAGGTCCTCGGCATACAGATAGCACTGCGAAAACCAGGAATGTAAACATGAAGTGCTGGTTTTTTCAAAAGAATAGATATATAACCTGTTTTCTGCCCAGAACTCTGGGAATGAAGGTTGCTCATAGCCTGGTGATCTGTACTTTCTACAGGTCAGGTCAGAACAAGCTTCCACAAGCAGGACTACAGTAGCTGATAATCTCAGTGGCCTTTTCATTATCTGTATGACCAGGGGCTCTCCCAAGCTCCCAAAACCAGTATATGAGATGGGTAATACCCCCAAATGACCTCTATGGTATCTATACAACTGAGACCACATCAGACCCATCCCTAGGTCCTGAAGATAATGCATGTAGCCCATCTGTGAAACCCATCTTCTTGAAAGAAATGACATATACTTTGAGAAGAATGTTAATGTAATGATGCCTCCTTGCTCATAGAGGATTCTGTTAAGCCAGGAAGCACTTCTGAAGATTGTACTGTACATAAATATATTACAACGAATTGCTCAGGGTCAGACTGTAGAAGTTTGAGCCAATGCTGGCCAACTAAGTCATGTTGAACTGGATTTCCATCTTGCCTCACATGGATTGTTACTCTGCCCACTATTGTGTTGGCAGGGACCCACGTAAACAGCAGCAGCAGCAATGACAGCAACAGCAACAACAACACCACCCAATTGAAACCAGAACCAACAAACTAAAAAGGAAAGAAGAAAAGACAAACAAACAGCACAAAACAAACAAACAAACAAAACCCAAAAACAATGGAATTTGTTCTGTGCTGGTCAAATACTCCAGGAAATAGTTCCAGATAAGCACTAATATTTTATTTTTTATGGGAATTTCTTAGTATCTGTTTTGATCACATTAAGCCCTGCTCTTCCAGCTCCTTCCAACTCCACCCACCATTTTCCCTTCTTCCCCACCTAACTATGCATTCTAACTGTCTTCTTTTTAATCTATTGAGCTAAATTGTACTACTCAAATACTCTTGGGTTTGAGACAATTTCTTTTTTTTCTTTTGGAAAGAAAACAAACATCTGGAGAACTAACATGGTACTTGATGGGGAAGATTTCTGGTAGGTAATACTTGGTATGCATTTGGTTAAATTATACAGGCATAAGTTACTGGACTACAATAGATACAAAAGTTTATTCAAACTTAGAGTTGAATTCTGAGAAAGATACCAGAAGTTATCATTTTAGGATGACATGAAGCTACTAAATTCTAGATGTATCACAGTTCTAATCATATAACTTTAACATGAAAAATTTCTAGAAGAAAACATAGGAAGAAATTTGTTCTCATTGGTTGTAAGGTCATAGTCCATATATACAAAAGGAAAAATGTCCAAGAATTTAGCAACAAGGAACTGATAGTCCAACAGTAAGTGAGCAAAGGATTTGAATAATTTTACCTTAAAAATATGTAAAAGGGAAATGAACACATGAAAGATGCTTAATATAATTAATCATTAAGAAAATATATGTTTAAACCACAAGATAATTATATTTATTCCATTTGAAATAGCTTTTCATGAGTTACTTTTAAGCATCTTGGTCGGGTGTACAAAATGGAACAGAGCCTGTGTGAAGGCGATTTGCAGCTTCTTATAACATTCGAGTACTTTGTTTGCTGCTCCTCCACCCCATAGAGACGGAACGTATGTCAACATAATATCCCCTAAGTGAATGATGATAGCAGCACCATTCTCAACAGTTCCAAAACAACACAGACATCTATTATTGACTGGATAAACATGTAAGACTTTCTTGTAGAATACTACAGTATGTAATTAATCAGCAACCTTGTATTCATTTTTCTAATAGGTGTCAGACAAAAATTTACATAGTGTATGATTTGAGTTATAAAATATTATATAAAAACTGATCAAATTAAGAGGCCTCAGAAAAGGTCAGAGTTTTTGTTTTTTTTTTTTTTTTTTTTTAGGGTCAGAAACGTGCAAAAACATTGACTACTTATGGAATTCTTGGGCTGGCAAGAATATCCTTCCATGTTGGGTCTTGTGATTATATACCTGATAAAATTTTGTAATTGATCATCTCCAAGTGTGAAATTGATATACACGAGCCAACTCTCACAAAGAGCAACTGGAGACAAAAGTAGCCCTAGCAAGCTGTATATCCTTTTCAATCCACGAGTCTACTGAATACTTTGCACTTGCAGGTGATGGGGCAGATGGAAAACTCCAGGTTGTTTGTTTCTGTCATTCTGTCCTTAGCTCATCAGTGCTTCTCTTCCTCAGCCCCAGCTGCATGTTGCATAGTTGTCCATATGTTCCCAGAGATGCTTGTAAGCAGCTGTTCTGGAAATGACTGGTGCGGTTGGAATCTACATTTTGACTTGAGTTTAGACACCAAGATAGAAGACATTGTCTTTAATAATGACACGCCCTTCTTTCTCAAGCCCTGTGACCAAATGCCAAGGGATATAAAGGACAGTGCCCTTGTTATCTATCGCTTGTCTTATTTTTCTCCTTCTGGGAACCAGGCAAAAAGGCTAAAATATTCCAAAGCAACAATGTGCTTAGATTTAATTAGGAAGTTGCTACATATGCTCAAGAAATGATACGGAAAAGACTGAGGAATATGGAAGTATAATCTGAGAACTGTCCTTGATCTGGAGACAGATCAAAGGTATAGGAGGAAGAAAACTACACAAAAAGTCGAGTATTCCCAGTAAGGGAAAAAAAATCATGGGATCTCTAGACTGTCCAGTTTTCAACAACAACAAATCACATGTATACAAAGAACAACAAAGCAAACTTCATTCAGAGGAGATTGAATCAATAAAAATATTTCCCTGAGAAAATCTTGTTTACTATAAGAGCACTTCAAAATAATTGACTTAGAGATGCCCAAAGAACTGATGGAAGATTTAGAGAAATTCATTAACAGAAGTAAATAAAGAGAATGAAAACAACAACAGCTAACAGAACCCCGAAGGACATTCTGGAGACGAAAAATATGAAATAACAGATTCAAGAAAAGGATACAAAGCCAGACTTGAGAACGTAGAAAAATGAGTTTTTGAACACAAGACACTAGAAGTTACTGAATCTGAGGAATAGAAAGGAGAAAGTTTGAAGATAAATAAGTAGAGCCTTCAGGACACTGTTAAACAAGCCACAGTAACATGGTGTGAATTAAAGACAAGAAGGTAGATTGTATTTGGAAAAGTAGTAGATGAAAATGTTGCAAGTTTGATGAAAGACATGAATATAAATACTCATCAAGCCCAAAGAGCTCTCACTGGCTGAACAGTCAGATGCATGCCCTTCAACCTGTTGGAAGCCAAAGAGAACTGATTCATCCGAGTAACAAAGAGATGATAAGATGTGACCATGCGTCTCATTGGAAACTTTCGAGGATATAAGGCAATGAATTGCACATGAAGGTAATAACAATAAACAAATAAATCAATAAGTCCTCACAAACAAAACCAGCCAATCACGAGTTCTGTATCCAATAAAACTCTCCCCTTCCCAAGTGAGTGAAAAATGACAGTCTTAAATAACAAAAGCTGTGAGATTGTCTAGAACCTTAAAAGGTTCCTAGGGATGTAAACTGAAGATATTACACTGTGATTCAAAGAGTTCAAAAGATATAAATTCTCTGAAAAGATAAAAATTGTCTGTAAAAATTGTAACACCATTTTCTATTTATCTAAAAACTGACATCTTCAAAAAGCCCCATATTTAATATTATTGTAACTGGTTTATAACTTCACATCTTCTATAGTGAAGAGATTAATAAAGCATAAAAATAATGATTGATTTTTGGTGGATAAATAATGCACAAATTTGTAATTTCCTGACATCAGTTGTACACATGAGTGTGCACAGAGCTGTATTGGAACAGAATTTTATAAATGTTTGAAATTAAGCTGATTAAAAATAACATCCAGAGTATTGTAACTTTTGATTGTTAAATATAACCCCTATAGTGACCACAAAGAAGAGTTATAAGAAATGAATTAAAATATAATTCCATAATTTTTCTAAAATACAAAAAAGTACAAAGGAAGACACTAATAAATGAAAGGAGTGACAAAAGTATGTAAATATACAGAAAATACATTGCTAGACAAATAGATATTGCCTTAATAGTAATTACATACAAATGGATGAAATTCTTCAATCAAATGACAAAGATTGTTATAATAGGTTAAAAACAAAGCAGATAAACTCAGACTGTAATCTGAGCCCTGTATGATGGGCTGAGGCAAAAGAACCAGGTACTTGAGACCATCTCAGACCACATAGCCTGATCCTTAAGCCACAAATGAAGCCATGATATAGTAAGTAATATGATGCTCTATTTGTTTGAATCTAAATGTCCTCCATAGGCTCATGTGCAGCATGCTTGGTCTCATGCTGGTAGTGCTATTTTGGGAGTTGGAGGAAAATGGGAAGACCAGGAAAGTAGGGGGCTTGGGAAGCACATTTAAAGATATATCTAATCTCTGCCCCATTCTTTCCTTTCTGTTTCTTGCCTGTCCTGAGGTGGGTATCCTCTGCCACAAGCTCCCATTGCCTTGATGTTCTGCCTCAATGAACTCAATCAATGTAAACCTCTGGAATCAACACCCAAATTAATCATTTTCCCTTTTAAGTTGTTTGTCAAAGGTGTTTGATCATAGTGACACAAGTCAAACACCTGCTGTCTGTAAAAGACTTTTGTTATACACAAACTATAGAGTCAAATAACAAGTATATAAAACAAATATTAAAAATACTACCTGCAAGTAGTAACAAAAGAGAACTGCCTAAGCTAGTATCAGGTAACATACGCTTAATAAAGACAGTTTATGACAAGCAGAGCATTCATTATAAATCAATAAAAGTTTTGCTACTACGTAAAAGTATAGAAGTCATTAATCTTTGTGCATAGAACTTAAAAAAATCATTGAATATATGAAGCTGACATATTTCAAAAGAGTAAACACCAAATATATTATTCTAAGTGAAAAAGTCTATCTCAGAGACATAAACAGTACATGATCCCTTAGACATATGGAGCAGTAAATCATGGCAATCAAAATCAGAAACAGGATCAATGAAGTTAACTGGAGATTGGGCTAGAAGTAAGTAGGGACTGTTTGTTAAAGGAAAAAGAAGTATCAGTTCTGATACATAAAAATATATTTCTGCAGATGGGTGGTGGCTTGTGATGTATTAGTGTGGATTGTCTACTTCACAGCATCTTAAGTACAATGGAGAAAACACATGACCCTGCCTATGAAGGATTTATTAGGTTAGTTTATGCATAGTAGGGATTATCTCAATTAGGTTATTTGGGGCAGAGAGACTTTTACTCTGGGAAGAAACCTGGGCAACACCATTCCCTCAGCTTGGGTAGTAGACAGAATACAAAGGTAAGTGTGGCTGAGCATAAGTACGCCTCTCCCTCTGCTTTACATGCCCACAGATGCAAAGTGCCTAGCTGCCTCAGGCTCTTCTGTATGAAGAGCTGCAATGTCTTCCTCACTGTGATAGCTTGTACTTTAGCATTGTGAACGGAAAGCATCCTTTTTCCTCCTTAGGTTGCTTTTATAAGGGGTATTTATTTTTAACAGCAACAAGAAAAGTAATTTAGAGTGGTGATCACTAGATAGACATATGAATATGTGTACTACTTAAAATATATACTCAAAATAGTAAATTTTGTGTTGTCTGTATTTTTCACAATAAAAAATTAAGATAGAATACAGGAAAAAGTTGACAATAACAAGTATCGACGGTTTTTAAATGGAATATTGTTATATCAAAGACAGAAAAAAAAGCTGACAACTGGAGTCAAATTTCTTTAACATAGTAGAAATTATAGCATCTTTATTTATTGGAATGATCTATCAGAAAGGTGGATGTGGGACAAAAGAGTGATTTATAGAATAAACTCTTGAGTAGACAATAGAGGGTGAAACTTATTGTAATGTAAAACAGAAAAAATTGACCCCAGATGTCAATAACATCTACAAGATAAAAGATCCTAGAAACAATAGCAGAATCTGTAGAGGTATAATAGCCAACCATGGTATAGGACATATTGTATCACAGCCATTATTCAAAATGCTATGTATAGTAATAGACCAGGAGTTTGAATACAGATATAGTCACGGGTAAAAATATACACGGACATTATTTTTTCATACAACCATAGGCATCTCTTACAAACAATAAATTTGAGGTCATAGAGACCTGGATTCTTCCTCAATTATGAAATCTGACCCTAATTATATTATCACTATATCAGGAAACTGAAGCTCTGATAGATGCATGAATTTGCCTATCATCACAAAAGTGTATGATTAAAATCTGACGTTTTACAAAAGTACACACTCAGAGGAAAGATCGTATCTCCAACAAATAATGCTGGGAAAACTGGATGTTCACATGCAAAAGAATGTAGACTCGTATCCATGAGCCTGTACAAAATGCAACTACAGATGGATTGGAGACCTGGAATTGCTAGAAGAAAACATAGGCAGTACCCTGCTAGATTTAGTTGTAGGATAGAATTTTCTGAACAGGAGTTCATTTGCTCAGAATTAAGGCTAACAGTAGACAAATGGATATCTTAAAACCAAAATGCTTCTTACAGCAATGGACACAACTGAGTGAAGAGGAAGCCCGCAGAATGGGAATCTTTTTCTGCTTTATGTATGATAGAGCATTAATATACTGAATAAGTAAAGAAATAAGTCAAGACATCAAATGGCCCACTTTAAATGGGGGAGGTTGCTATGGATCTGAACAGAAAGTATTTCAAAGAAGTAAAAATAGTAAGAATATCTCAAAAATGTTCAGAAGGGTGAACAGTGGTCAGTAAATAGTTTTATATTCCTTTAAAAATATTTAACATAGTTAGCAATTAGAGAAATGCAAATTCAAACTACTTTGAAATTTCATTTTTCACCAATCAGAATGGGAGGAAAACACTGAGAAAGAGGGAGAATGGAGGGATAAAGGACATCAGAGATGTTTGAGAAAATCACAAAGAAATATTATTTCATGTTTACTTAAAAGTACATTCTATATATTAAATGAAACTAGAAAACCTGCATAATAACACATCCAACAAGAGTCATGGACTAATTAAGAAAAAAAGTTGATACCAGGTATGGGAAACCTCCCTTCAATTTTGGGTTAGAGGAGGAAGAGACTTCCCAAACAATGTAAGTTATTGCCTTTGCTCTTGGTGTCTCCAAGAGCTTAACGATAAGACCCCATTGCTGAAAAATACCACACATGTTGGATTCAGAACTTGAAGAAATCAAACTGTAATGGCTCAGGAAGTATCTTCTCTGAGGACAGACCCTTGTCGTATTAGAAGGTCCTATGAAAACTGTCAGAGAAGAGGAGCAATTGGTAGTCCTACTAAGCTGTAAAATCTATGAATCAAAGGAATAACTGGACAGGGGAGACATACACAATGGTGCAATAGTGACACCTTGAACTTGAGAGTATCTAACATCTAACAACGTGTAGATGCAGTGTTCACTTGTGAAGTTCTCAAAATAAGTGCAATTATTAACAAAGACAAAGCAAATGAAACAAAAACATGGTCAAGGCCTTTCCAGGGACTTGTGTTGCCTTTTCTATAAGAACAGTACCAGGATATATCAAAACGTACGTTATTACACCCACGTAGGCTAAGAGGAGTTTTGTTGTTTGTTTATTTGTTTGTTTAATAATAGTGAGTTGGGAATGTTTGTTTCTTATTAGCTTTGAATACATCAGTGAGTTTTGTGATCTCTATATGTCTTTAATCTTTTTTATTTAAATAAGATTACATTCAGCTATTTGGAAAGATTAAATTATATAGTGTCATACTCTTAGCCTAGTAAAGAGGTCATATGTTAACATTTTTTAAATTTTTACATCCTGTCTTTCTAATGGTTATAATTGAATAATTGTTTCATTGATAGGATGCATTTCCAGAGGTTGTTCAGTCTTTCTACAAACATTTCCTGTTTACCATAGCTTAACTTGAAACTTTTCTTCCTTATGATAGATAAAGGGTTAAATAAAATTTCAAATTGTGAACTTTGATCTTTTCCTTGTTTAGTATTTTGCCATGAGTCACTCTCGTGATGCTGGGTACCAGCAAAAGCCTACACTCCAGGGTTCCACTTACTCACCTTTGAAAGAATACTGTGTGGGTAAGCTATGATGTTTCTCAGATTAAGTATGTGACATATATTTTCAGCACACAGGATTTTCACCATCTGATGGCTTTTTCTCATGTTTTCACTCTGTCATATGTTGAAGATCATATCTGTTCCAGCACCTCAGTCTAAGACACATAGGGTATAGAAGTAAGCCAAACAGAATATCCTGAAAGTATATTGACATAGGCACATATACACATATGTGAACAGAACCATCATATCATTTTCCAACTAGAAAGAACTTTTGAATCTTAAAGCTCAACTTTTCCATGTCATTGTGATTTAAAAAAATGAAGAGTTCATAGGAGGGTTTGGATGAAGAAAACGGAAGGAAATAGGATATAGTTATAGTCTCAAAATAAAAGAAAAATAAACTTTTATTTTGTAATTTCAAATATCTTCACTACCTGTCCTTAGGACTCTCACCTCCTGTCTCTCTACTACCTCTGTCTATTCTCCCTCCTCCCTACAAATCTCCCTTGTGCATTTGCATCTAATTGTTTTGTTTTGTGACCCACCACGGTTAACTAGAGCTATCTGCATGATCCTGTATTTGGAGCTCTCTGTTGCAGTCCTGTGGACTCAGCAGAAGGTGCACAATTAAAGACAGTGATGTCTCCTCTTTCATGAACAGCAGATAATTCAGGGGCAAAGTTTAGGCCCCAAGATCTCCTTCCTGTTCCTTGATGGATTGTGGATATGGCAGATCTTGTGTGGGTCAGTGCAGGTAAAATACAGCCTATGTGAGTTATTGATTATGGTGGATGGATTGAGTCTAGGGAATGATATGTTGCAGCCTTTCACCCTGTCTTCTGGCTCTTACATACCCACCCTCTCTTCTCCAGTGTTTCTTGAGCCTTCGAAGGGATGGCATAAGAGATTTGTCTGGAGTTAGGCCAACATCTGAGCACTTATTTTCTGTATCTTGGGCAACAACAATGTCTCACTACAGTTCACCACAAGAAGAAGGTGGGCCTGTTTTTTTCCATGGCTACTTTTAAAGGTATTTAGATGGCAGTTTACTGACATTCAGTACCCTATGAGACACATGAACCTAAAGTGTCACAGTCAGTTTTGTAATTCCCATGTTAGCATGCCCATATTAGATATTTAATACATGTTAAGTACCATCAGAATTGTTAGCCAGACTGGCAGAATGCCCTGTGTGCCATAGGATATGTGTCCTCCTTAAGCTGGGCACTGTAGGAAGGCTGTCCCTCAGTTAGTGTGGAGGGCTCAGCCTACCTGGACATCAGAGATACAGATGTCAGTAAGAAATGTTAGGCATGGAAGCAATCATTCATTATTTCCAGAAAACTGCATGGATTTGGGTGTGAAGATGCCTGATAGACTACAAAAAAAGCTTTGCCTTTTTTGCTGTGGATTGTTGGTAGGGGAAATTTTGTCACCTGGCTTCTGACAGGAAAATACAGTTCTCCAAAGTGAAATCTTTTCCCTAGGTAAATGTATCTTGTGCTCTATTCTGCTTTGGTGGAAGTGACATATTTGGTGTTGGATGTCTTCCACATGAAGATTTATCATTTAATTATAACTAAGAACACTGACTAAATCCCAGCTGCTTTGGGAAATTACTTAACTGAAATGCTGGATTCTCAGTAAGGGAAGGGAAGCTTATTTCTGATCCACAGACTCAGGATTTTGATTCCCTAAAAGTGACAAATGTTTCAGGCTCTAAGAAAGGGACAGCCTCTAATTATGAGGTGCCCAGTTCAATCTCAAGTAGAAAAGAAGGAGCAGGAGCTACACTGAGAGATTTTTCAGTGGTTTGCAAAGTGTTTGAAGGCAAATCTTTTCCCTAATGCCCGACATTGGTCTGGTCTTCTCTGTCTTGGTCAGTGTTTATTACAGCATTCTGAAAAACATGCATGCCCTCAATGTCATGTGACTAACTGTTTCACTTAATTACTTTATTTACAGCGAAAGGAAACAAGGAAACAGAGACTCTTGCTTCCGGGCTTTTCATCTTTTGCTTTCGTAATCTCATAACAGCTTTAAAGAGAAAGAGCTTGCAGGAAGCCTGATTCATTACGGAAATTAATCCAATAGGATTGGCAGGCTTGGGGCTTTCTTTCACCATTTGTGTTGTTATGATGGATATCTTAGTTCTGGGCTCAACCAGTCCAGGAAGTTTTGAGAAAGGACGAATTTAGTGTTTTTGTGCAAGGCAGACTGTTTTTTTCTTTTTGATCCATTCTTCTCAAATCTGCCTATACCCTTTTCTTTTTTTTTTTTTTGGTAAATGTTTAAGAACTATTTTCTCATTTTAAAAATTATGATTTAATCAGCAGATACACAGTCATCTGTGTGCTAGGATCTTGAAAGCTTGTGAGATGATTCATGTTGTGCTAGTCAGTGTTGCATCACTATACTGAACCCCATCTCCCCCGAGACAATTAATATATAAGGAAAAAAGGTTTATTGTAGCACACGGTTTTGTGGGTTCCACTTTGGGTCCAGGGGACTCACTGCTTTGGGCCTCTAGGGAGACACTGGATGACAATGGCAGTGACAATGCGGAGCAAATGTGCTCACCTCATGACCAAAAGCAAGAAGAGGAATCTTAGGTCTCGCAACCCCATTTAAGGGCATAACTTCAATGATCTAAAAACCTTCGTTGAAGCTCATGCTCCCTGAAGGTCTAGCTATCTACCAATATCATCAATACAGGGAACAAACACCTTAACATATAGATCCTTGGGGAATATTCAGCATTCAAATTATTAAATACATAGGTAGATATTAAAAAACCAGTGCCCCAAAGTATAATATTACCAAAGTCATTCTTGAGCTATTAGCTAGAAGAATCTCAAATAGTAGATCATTTTGGTGGCGTCTGAGTCTGTTGGCCTTCAGCTTCAACTAGACATGAATACTACAGATTCATCATTTTAAAAATGACTCTAGACTTTGAGTTCTACTGACTCTTTCCTTACTTTGTCTCTATAAAGAAGGAAAAGTAAGTAGTTGCCTGAGCATGCTGAAATATGGTCTTCTCCAGTAATCCTGTTGATGCATTGCCCTTCTATTATGGGGAGAACATACAAGGGTCTTAATGAAAGATTCAGAAATTCTATTTCTCTGAATCACACAGTGCTATCAAATTCTGTCACCTTTCTGTTCTCGTTAAATATTACCAATACTTTTTTAAAACTTCTCATGTTTTCCTTAATACTTCCTGAACATGTTTTCTTCTTCACAAACTGAACCAAGCCACTCCTTTTAGGGAACTGATTCAGAAATACGAGGCCTTCTTACTCAACTTCTCAGCAGTGTTCAACACAACCTTTTTGAAAGACTTCTATCTTTTGTTTATGAACTAATGTATTCTTTTGGAGTACCTTTTTTTCTTTCCTCTAAGTCACTCTTTGTAGACCCACCTGCGTATCGCGAACTATGTTAAGTAAGCATGTCAAAGAGCATTGTCCTCAGTCCTTGTTTCTCTTGGAGATGTCACCTAAGGTAGAAGACCTAGGAGGAAAATTCTGTGTTTTCTTTCCTCTGCTTTATACATTCTGACACTCTCATTCTCCAACTTGAGTAGAATATTGCTAACGTGAGAGCACAGGGAATGCAGCTTGTAGGAACTAAACCCTTTAGACCAGGGAAACCCAAGGAGAAGGTACATCAGAAGACAATGTGATGTGGGAAATGGTACTGTACATTTGATTACTGATAGGTAATCAAATATCAACACAAATGGATAAATAGATAATGCTGAAAAAGCAGGAAAAAGAATTAACAAGAATTTGACAGCAACTAAAGTGCCCTACCTTATCCACAAATGTAATAGCCTTCCTATGTGTAAAAAACATTACTGTATATTTTGATGTTTTCTCACACACATCTGGCATCAATCCAGGGAGTTTTGTTTGATTAAAGTGCTTAAATTCAGTGACATCCCATTATTTCTTTCTTAGATTTAGTCTCATCTTCTCTCTGTGGGTTGTCTCGGTGGCTTCTCACAAAGCCTGTTTTCTCTGTCTTACCAGACTCTTCCTCTAAAAACCTAAGCAACTCTTGTTACTGCTTAAACACTTCAGCCCAGAGCCCCACTCAATTGGAGAATGCATTACCTCCTGTGTGGACTAGGAAATGGATGATAATTCTGTCTTGAGGCAGCATGGAGATCCTTCACAGAGCCAGAGCATATGTAAATGAATTCTCTACTGTGGTCTCCTGAGTCCTGCAGAATTGTTCATTGTTGTTTCTTCATAGAAGACTTCCATGCATGCCCTGCTCAAAGGCTCCTAATTTTTTTCCTTCTTCATTTTCTTACTTTTATTGTATTTTTCTACCTAACTTCATATTACATACTTATGACATATTGCCTGTTTTTCCTCCTACAGTAGTACCAAGATTTCATTTAACTTGATCTCTGCAATGTTATCAATGACTGGAGTAGAATATAGCACATAGTAGGGGCTTAACTAAGCTTCGTATTGACTAAAAACCTCAGCTAATAAATGACACATATTTGCTCTTGCTTGAGCTGAAAGTGTACCTGTGAAGTTCCTAAAACATGCCACTGAAATTATTTCTTGGGAATGTGTAAATCTCAGTGTTACGCTTTTTGCTTCTTTTAGAGTTCCATGAAAAAGTCTGAAGCATGACATTTTAACAAACTTCACATCCTACATTGACCCCTGAGTAGTAATATCTACTCTCTGTATCCTTGAGTCCTCCATCTATAGACTCAACCCATCAAGATGTGAAAATATTAGAAAAATTAGGCTGTGATGGACATGCATTTCTTAATATGATTTCCTAACAAAATAGTATAATGACTTTTTATATGATATTCACATCATTTTATTACAAGTCATATAGAGATTATTTCTAGTGTATGGAAAGTTATGTTTCTGTTACCTACAAATGCTCTCCTATTTTATATAGGAAGATACTGAGTATCTGATGGAAGCGCTAAGAGTAATTCTGTAATTATGCCATGGGCTAACTGTACTGTTCTTTACTAGTGATTTTAGTAGCCTCATCACAACTGCTCTGACCACTAGTTTTAACCTCATATGCAGACAAAGTATTACATGAAAACAGCCCCAAAAACTTCTTTCTCCTACTCAAACCAAAGAAATATCAGCTCAGTCTGGAGTAGGAGGGAATCATTTGGTCTATATTCTTGTTTAAAACTATGTTTCCTGAACTAACTTACAAACTAGAAGCACTTAGAGAACTATGTTCCTTGAACTTACAAATCAGAAGCCCTTAGACAGGTTTCTATGAAGAGAGTAAAGAATTCTGTGCACAGAGAAGAGAGCACTTTGAGGAATAAAGCATCTGTTCCCCTAGAGTACCAGACAAGTTATTCATGCCAGGTACGTGCACCTTAACTTTAAGCCTTGGCAAAGACAAGTTACTTATGACAAAGTGATGCCATGCCAGAGGACATCAGCCCAGCATCCTTTAAACAGCCCAGAGTGGTAAGGAGAGAGATGGGGAAAAAGACGTGAAACAAGATGACTGGGTGACAGGGACCATTTGAGTCTCCATCATAGGCACATGAATACTTACATGAATATTGTCTTTTAGGTCTTTCATGTTTGTATTCTTCCACACTTAAATAAATGAATGGGTAAAAGAAGAGAAGTTGAGGTTAAGCATCAGGAGGATGCCAGCACATCTTGCTATTTTGTTTATATCTCAGAGTGGTCTAGGGCTGTGATTCCAATAAAAACTCCAGTAAGTACATAGACTCCTATTAAGGGAATCAACCCCATCTCTCTCTCTCTTTTTTTTTTTCTGTCAGTTCTCCCTTGAAAGGCAAGCTGGTATTTCTAACTACAATGACACTGAAAGTATCTAATCCATCTTTCTTGTCCCCTTCAAAACCGAGTTTCTAACTTCTGACTCTTTCTGAGAAGTCCTTTCAGTACTGGAGCAGAGGCTCTGAGGGAGTGTGGGAGAACAGTCCACACAGGATCCATTTGTCAATGTCCTTGCACCAAGGGTCCTTTTCTGCCTGCAGTCTGAGGTTGAATGTTTTCAGCAGGAGCCCTTAGCAGTGATTGCCACACACTGGTACTCACAAAGCCTTCTGAAGGCAGGGCAGCATACACAATCCATTCTTGTCAATTGTGTCCCTAGATTTTAGTAGCTGGTGTTTCTTTGAAGCTGAGAGAAAAATGGCTTGTACTATATGAGCCTTCTGAACCCCTTTTACCTCATTCTTTTTAAGTCATGTGTTCAGCTGCCTCACCACCTGCCCAAATGCTACCCTGCTAAGTGTGACCTTAGGGTTGCCCAGGAAAGACCTTTGTTGCTTTCACCCAGGTTCTGATTACAGCTTTTGCCTGTCTCTTAAAAACAGCTTGTTCACTTGTATGAATGTGTTCTTCTTCCTTTTCTCCTTCTTTTTCTGATAGTAGTAGTAGTAGTAGTAATAATAATAATAATAACAATAACAATCATAACAATAACACCTCCTTTTTGAAGCGTCCTTTCTTCTGATGTTTCTGATCCTGAACACAGCAAAGTTTTGCAAGCAACACTTAACATCCTTTTTCCTTTGGACACCCCAACAATGCCTCTGAAATGACCTTGTTAGTCAGCTGCAAACTTTGTGTCAAGTGAGTTTCACTAAGTCCATCTGCTCAAAGACAGAAAGAAGAATTATCGAAACTTCAGGAAAAATCTTCCCACAGAGTAACCAAGGGCTCAGGCTTCAGCAGGTAATTGTCACGCTCTGTATGAGGACAGGCTGGCCAAAAGCAAAGCTGTGAGGGAGCTGGCATCTGTCTGCCTTCATGCATTACACAGATTTGTCTTCTTTCCCCCAGTTTCTCACTTTTGGTCACATGTCTCTGCCATGTGCCATCTATCATCCATGCTGCCCCAGTTGTTCTCACATTCAACAATTAATTTATTTTAAGATATTTTAAATTTTAAATTTACTTTCTTGGGTAGTGAGATGGCCCAGCAGGAAGATATCATGTGCCACCCAGCCTGGAGACCTAAGTTGGATTTTTTGAATCCCCATGATGAACGGAGACAATTAACTCTAGCAAGTTATTCTATGGTGTCCATATACCTTCCTGGGAGTGTATACACAGCACTTCTCAAAATAAATGAATGGATATAATCTAAATGTTAAAAATTATACAGATTTTACTTCTCATAGAAAAACTATAAAGAGAAGGGAGAGTTTAACGTAAGGACTGGATGGTGGCATTTTAATGTTACGGGTACTCTATGAAGAGCAAGTTTTGTTTTTTATTTTTAATTTTTTAGTATTATCAGACTCTTTACATTTAAAACACTAATGAAAGGGTGACCTTGGAGGCCTCATGTCTAATCTTCCCTCTACCGGTCAATTAACATAGTGATTAAGCCTAATCAGCTTACACATCTGGATCTCTGTCTTCTTCCCCTCTATAAAGTGAAGTGTTGGGCTGGTGATTTCAGACCCCAGAGCCTAATACTCTACCTGCCCATAGTAGTTGTCCCTCAAATTGTGGGCTTAATAGAGATTTGCTGCTATGGAATTCTAAATCACCTCATGAAAGCCATCATCTGTTTTTATCTTTAGAGACTTGCTGTATATACCTTCAGACAACAGGTCTGCAAATTCTGTGTGCGAAGTCAGAACCTCATGGGAGATTGGATTACTCCTCGAGTGACAGTTCAAGGTTTTATAAAAACACAGAAGACTATGAAAACAATCTTTGTATAAAGTGATAATTGCTGCTTCCTATTTCTGCTTTGTTCAGAACGCATTCAGTAGGCAAGGTGGAGATAACCAGTGTTAATGAATTATAGACTATAAAGTTGTTATAAAATGTAAAGGAGAATAAGAATAGTCAATATAAAGTCATGGGGAAGGGCCATATCTGCATCTTATTATCTGTTGTAATTTGATTAGCAAAGGAACCCCATAAGCTCGTGTGTTTGAAAAAGTTTGTCCCAAAAAGCTGGAACTGATTTGGGAGGTTGTAGATCCCACAGGAAATAAGGATCACCTGGTAGAGGTAAAGCACTGTGAGTGATCTTTAAGAGCATAAGCCTGATTTTGCTTCCTTTTCTCACATCTGATTTGTTTGGAACCCTGATCTCATGAAGGTCAGTGGTTCCTCATACTCTCTTTGTAGCCAAGGCTGACCTTGAAGTCTTGATCCTCCTGATTCTACCTGAGGAGTCCTGGAATTACAGACATGAAGCATCACACCTGGTTTATATAATGCTGAATATTGATGTAGAGCCACATGCATGCTAGGGGACTGTTCTACTGGAAGCAGTCTTACCAGTTCCCATTTCTGCTTCTTGATCCACCAATACCAGAAGAAGCCCCACCACACGCCTTAGCCATGTTGGACTAACCCACTTCAGCTGGCACGCTATCACTACTATGATGAACTGTACCCCCATGAATCATGAACCACAATAAAATTTTCTTCCTCCCTTAATGGGCTTTTGACAGGTGTTCTGTCATAGGAACAAAAGTAACTAATACATTATTCATGGAATTTATGCTTTGAGGTTTCGCTCCTCTCACTGAGAAGTGTAAGCAAATATTTGTTAAATATTTTCTTAGAATAATCAGCAATTTTCCTAGAATATTATAGCTAATATGTCAATATTGCCACTCTCTATGAGTTTTAGGTCAGCAGGAATCATACCTGTGAAAATATATTGCTTTTTGTACATGTTGTATTTGGTTTGTTAGTTCATTTACTCCATGAACAAATCTTTATTTAAAAATGGATTATGTGGTGACTACAGTGTGATTACAAGGCATATAAGGCAAAACAAATACTTTCTTTGCAATGGAGTGTCTCAATGTGGTTGAAAGATGCATAAGTAAGCACAATTACATTGACATTAAGATGTGTTGTCATAGTTTCTTTGAAGTAACACAATACAGAGCTTCAGAACAGGATACAATTCAAAGTATCTGAACCTGGTAAAATGAAAGAGTCAAGGGGTAGGCATGGCCTTACAGAGAGAACAGTGGTTTGCAAAAGTGATGTTAACCACGAAATGACAGAAGCAGAAAAAAGCATGGAAATTTAAACTTTCTCCACTTCCTCAGCAAACTCTCATTTCCTGTATTTAGAGCGTACTCTCAACATGAGAGACTTTCAGGAGATAATACTGAAATGATTGGAAGAATTGGATTGTGGATGCATTGAGTTTTGCTTTTAAATTTCAGTCCTATGGGTGCTGTGTAATCCTTTGAAAAAGAAGATCAGTTAATCTTTGCTCATTCTATAAATCTCAAAACCCAATGGATTATACACAGAAGAAACAGCTTCTACTGATATGTATATCATTGAGCCTCAAAAGGTGTCCCTGTACACATCATTTATGATGTTTATATTACCCACACATTTTATTCAGTTCAAAATCTGAGCTGGGATTGATTATATTAATAGATAGTTACTATGTAAAATAAGTTTATAGAGTCATGGCACATTTCTTTTGAGATTACTTCACAGAGCTACAAAACATAGGTACAAAGAGATTAGAGGAGAAATTTACATAAATGGAAAGTAAATGATATGATACTGAATCTAACATCACTTTTAGGCTAAAATGTCACTAATATTCATGATAATGGGTCCAGGGTTGGTGGATAAAGAGACATGGGTCTCAAGTTTGACTATATGAATTAACTTCAAGTTGTAGAAGGCTGAAATATCTCATATTGATAGGTTAGTATGAAGACCCAATATGCATTAACTCTAATTTTTGTTGATAATTGTTAGTCATTTTGGTATAATAAAAGTTCATATTTTATTCATATTTCTGAGGCTATTTTCTTTCTGTCCTATGTTCCCACCCAGGACACCAACATTATATAGCCACCATATCTCCTCATATGTCTCTTAGTTGTGAGAGTTCTGCAGTTTCTTTGTTTTTGATAGTCTTGGGTATGTGTCACATATTATGTAGGTTGTTTCTCAGTTGGGATTTTCAGAAGTTTTTCTCAAGTTCAGACTAGGATTTTTGCTCTTGAGAAAACAGTAGTGTAAAGTGTAATTTCCTTATGTCCTGTGAAGCCACACTTAAACAGCATGGCCTTGACCCCCAATACAGATCTGGATCAACTGGCTCAGGCGAGTCTCATAAGTTTCTGCGTGGTCCAGTGGCTTGTGGCTGCTCCTTGACATACTGTATGTCTTGGAAAGAAAGCACAGTCAACAACATGAACTCAAAGAGAAGGAATCACATCCTATCTCTGCATGGGTAGAATTTCTCCATAAATTATTTAGAATGACTTTGTTCATTGATTTAGTTGGTGTGTAATTTCTTTACATAATTTACAAGAGTAAAAGATTTTACTTTTGTTCTTTGGATTATAAACAAATGCTACTTTATTTGTTCTTCAGATTGTTGGATATTTGATTACTTTGAGATGTTCTTTCATTATGCTTTTCCCCCCTAAATAATCCTTTATTTATGCACACTAGAAGATGCTCCAGGCACATATAGTTTGTTTCCAGACATAGTTCTAGATTCACTCGTTTGCCACAATTGACTGTGTTTCATTTATTAGAGGAGAACCCTAGAAACAGGTTTATACTATATATGCTTTTCCATACATCTCAGCTAATAGACAAAAGAAGCAGTACTGGCTAAACATCTACATATATGTGTCCATCTGTGTCCAGATCAAACTAATCAGATGTACACAATGATGTGTCCAATACTAATCTATCACCATAGGGAACATTCTAGTCTCTACCCTTTGCTTATTTGTTCCCAATTTCTCAATCCATTGATGAAGAACATGTTTCCAGTATTCCACAAATGTTTAACTGTTCAATTCTAGCAAACACCTAGAAGAATCAAGTCACTAATCCAATTCACCATGAGACAACTATATCAAATAAAACCACATGTTTGTGTACTTTCTTTTGACTTTATTTTATAGATTTATGTTTCAAAGTTTCTTACTCATCGATTTTTCCATCCTTACATGGTGACATTGTTTCATATGTTCCTAATAGTTATTTTTCCTTCTTTTATGTAACAGTCTGTAGTTCATCTTGGAGTTCTTTGTTTATTGATTATTGTAATTTATACATGTATTATTAGCAGGATAGTATGACTACACAGAATTTCTTATTCTTTAACAGTATTATGTTGACTACTTTTGATCACTTGTCTCCGCAAATAAACTTTAAAATCAGTTTATGTCAATATGTACAAATTACCTTGCATGAATTTGATTTGAATTGCATTAAATATCTAGATAAATATATGAAATTGGCATCATAATATTACTAACTACTCCACATCATGAGCAGAAAATGTTTATCTTTACTCAGATGGTCTTATATTTTTTTTAATTGAATTTAGTGGTTTTATGCATATAAGAAGACCTACATATTGTATTAGATTTGTGCCTAATCATTTAATCTGCTTTGTAAATGACAGTTTTATTTCAAAATCTAATTGCTTATTGTTGACATATTATTAAGCCATTGACTCAATAAATTAATATCATGACCTATAAAGTTACTATTTTTGCTTGATAATTGTTATTTTCTATATTGGTCATTTTATCACTGGGAACTGATAACAGTTTTATTTCTTACTTGCTAAGCTATGGATCTTTTATTTTCTTTCTTGTGTAATTCTTCACATAAGAAGACAACTGTATCTTTAAGAACTGTGTTGTACCACTCAAAATGCAGAGTTGCAAAGCCCAGTCCCAATGAATATATCTATAAACATTCCCATACATAAGGCTCAGGGAATATTGTGGATGAGGCTATGGAATGATTGTTGGAGCCAGAGCATTAGGGAGTTTGTTGTGATATAGTGTCTCATAGAAATATCAGAAGCTATAACCATAAAATCTTACCAACACGACTGCCCAAATGTGAGCTTAACAGAGACAACATCAGTGGACATGCCAAAGTGAGCAGGGAAAAGCCCATGAGACCTGGTTCCTATCCAAAACTGAGGAAAGCTGGGACTCAGAGAAGTGGTCTTCTCCAGGGAAGAGCACACTATTTGTTGTTGTTGTTGTTCAGCCCTGAAATCATACACACAAGTAAAATTATGCAGACTGAACAGTTTATATTTAGGAATATATACGTATATATGCATGCATGTGTGCATGCAATAACAATTAGTGAAAAACTAAGTCATGAATCTGAAGGAGAGTTGGGGAAAAGTATATGGGAAGGTTTGGAGAGAGGAAAGGAAAGGGGAAAATGTAGCAATTATATTATAATCTGAAAAAAAACTGTGTTGGAATGATGAGAGAAGATAACATTGTTTTCTTACTAATGTTGAAGCTACAACTCTCTGACACCTCACCAATACCTAGTATGACACTGGATGTAGGACTTTTGTGAGTTTTCTTCATCAAAGTTGAGAGAATTCCTATGTGTTTCTAGTTTGCTGGGAGAATTTGGAGATTATTTTTAAAAGTTTGAATAGACACATGATAGTTGTCTACATATTTGTTACGTATTTACAGCTAGGGTACAGTGTGATATTTGAATACAATGTGTAATGATCAAATAAAGATGATGGGCATATCCACTACCTATATTATTTATCATTTCTCTCTATTAGGAACATTCAAAATCCTATCTACTAGAAATTACAAAATATGATTTTGTGTTTTCTACTGTAGTTATCCATGATGCTACAGAACATTAGAAGTAAATCTTCCTAGCCACCTCGTTAGTGTTTCTAATTAGCAACTCTTAATTCAATCCCTCACTCTCCCTCTTCGCAGTAGCTGATAAATTTTATTTCATAGTATATTTCGGACAGTCCAGTCTTTTAGATTTTCCAATTAGGAAAATGCAGTATTTGTCTTTCTATGCCTAACTTCATTTGTTTAATATACCTTGTGGTTCCCATCTATGTTGCCACAAATGAGAATATTTTATTCTTTCTTACATATTTCATTATCCACTCTTCTATCAATAGATATAGAATTATTTTTTTTTCTACTTTCTGTGGCAAATACCCAAGAAGGAGCAACTTAAGGGATGAAAGATTTATTTTGTCTTCAAGGTCAAAAGAGATATAGTTCATCACAGCAGGGAGTATGAGTGTGAGGCAGCTGGCCACATTATATCACGCAGCCTATGTGTCAGCCTAGATGTGTGAGTGTCCTCATCACTGACTGTGTTATCTCTGTCCCCCCATGCATGATTCAGCTCTAGGAATGCCATGTGTTGTCACACCAAGACAGGTGAGTGTCCCAGAACTCACTTGTGCCATCCCTGCACATGAATGGGGCCAGTTCCAGTTGTACCAATGTAGGTATCAGCTTGGCCAGATCCAGCCAAGAGCCACATTTTCCATGCTTATATTGGTTATTGCTGAAATTGAATTACTCTTGTCTCTCTAATCACCAATAAGCACCAAGTACCTGAAAGACTGACTTACTAGTTCACTAGGCCTTAACTGAAATCAATCAAATTTGGATACAACAAAATTTCATTCAGTTATAGAAAAGTAGAGTCTCATATTAGATACACAGCCAATGACAGAAGTCTACAACTCAGGACACATCACCAAGTAAAATCAATATATGAAAGGTAAAGACAGTATGTTCCCCTCTGAAAAAATCAAACAAAACCGAACACTTGTCTAAAAGAAATGTTCTCCAATTAGAATGTCCCAGATAAACTCAAGGATACATAATTCAAAATAACAATTGTAAACATGATCAAAGCATTCAGGGAGTCTGAGAAGGATATTCTCTTAGACAGTGTTCTATTGCTGTGAAGAGATACTTTGACCATGACAACTCTTATAAAAGAAACCATTTTACTGGAGCTTGCCTATAGTTTCAGACATTTAGTCCATTATTAACATGATAGGAAGCATGGTGGCAGGCAGGCAGACATGGTACTGAAAGAGGAGCTGAGAGTTCTACATCTGGACCTGCAGGCAGCAGAAAGAGGAAGAGACATTGGTCTGGCTAGAGCTTTTAAAATTACATACCTCACCCCAGTGACACACTTTCTCTAACAAGGCCACATCTACTCCAGTAAGGCCACACCTACTCCAACAAGGCTATAGTTCCTAATGCCTCTCAAATAGTGCCATTCCTTGATGACCAAGCATTCTAATATATGAGCCTGTGGATGCCATTTCAATTCAAACCAACACAGGCAAAAACAAATACCTCAATGAATTTAAAGGAGATAGGAATGAATTTCTGACTGAAGTCCAAGGAAACACAAACATCCAACCGAATATAATGACAAAGACAGTTCGGGTTTGGAAAAGTTATTTTAATAAAGAAATGCTGAAAACTTCATGCTGAAATGAAGGTAGAATTGAAAAAATCTCAATAACCAAGTTTGGAAATTTATAAGAAAGTCTTACAAGGATAATGGATCATGTGGAAAGATGAATATTAAGACTTGAAGATAAAAGAAAAGATTTTGACCACTTTGGCAAAGAAAATGATCAATGAAACAGCATGGAATGAAATGTTTATGGAAACAAAACACAACAAAATCTCTAGAACACATTAAAATCAGTCCTAAGTGGGAATACATAGTTCTAAGTGCCTACAGTAACAATAGAGAAAGAACAAAATAAATAACTTAATGATGCAAATAATAGTTTTGAAGAACAAGAACAAAACAAACCCCAATCCAGTAGAAGAGAATAAATAAAGCCAGTGTAGAAATTAATGAAATAGAAACAAACAAAAACAATACAAAGAATCAATTTATCTAAAGCTGGTTCTTTGAAAGATAACATTACTGACAGACCCTTATATGAATTAGCCAAAAGACAGCAAAAATTCAAATCCAGGAAATCATAGATTAACAGGGAACATTTACAGCAGACATTAAAGAAACTCACAATATTACAAGGAAACATTTTAAAATACTATTCTCCCTTAAGCTAGAAAACCTAAAAGAATTGATCAAATTTCTAGAAACATCTGAACAACAAAAGTTAAGCCAAGAAGAAATCAATAACTTAAACAGACCAATAACATAAAAGGAATTTGAAATAATAACAAAACTCCCTTTGACTAAAAAAGCCCAGGTCCTGATGCATTCACAGCAGAATTCTACCAGACTTCCAAAAAAGATCTACAACCAATATTCTTAAATTATTCAAAACTAAAAGCTAAAAACAAAAGGAATACTTCCAAACTCTTTCTGTGGAGACAGTATTATTCCAATAACAAAGTGAGGTGAAGAAACAGCAAAGAAAGAGAAACACAGGCCACTTTCCTTGATGAACATAAACCAAAGTTCTCAATAAAACACTTGCAAACTAAATATAAACATAGATCAAAAAGATCACCCATCACAATCAACTTGATTTTACATCTAAGATTTGGGGAGGGCTTTATCTGTGAGATACAGGGTTCAACATATATTTGATAATAAATGAAATAAATCTTATATATGAACATAAAGACAAAAAATCTCACGATCATCTCAAAAAAAGGCAGAAAAAGCCTGTGACAAAGTCCAATGTGTCTTCATTAAAAACTTCCTAGAGAAAGTAGGACTGGATGGAACATACCTACACATAACAAACTCAATATATGACAAACCCACAGCTAACATCATCTTAAAAGGAAAAAAAAAAAAAGAAGACGTACCATTAACGTTCAGGAGCTAGACAGGGCTTGTCAACTGTACCCATTTCTTTTCAATGTAGTGTTTGAAGTCAAAGAGCAATAGGACAAGAGAAGGAAATTGAACGAATACAAATAGAGAAAGAAGTTAAATTATTCCCATCTATGGATATGGTATTATATGTCGGAGGTACTTTTAGAAATGAGCACTAATTTCAACAGAATGTCATCTACCACTTGATGTATGGATAATGGATAATGAAAATGTGCATATGCACAAAGGGTTTCTAATCACAGTTCTTTCACCAATGTTTTATCTGCATAAAATTATTTTTCACTTATTTGGCTAAATTTACTTTGAGGTGGTTTTTATTTAGGTAGTTAAATAGGTTTGTGTTGTTGTAGATTTTATTTTCATTATTTATTTCTGTGTGTGTGTGTGTGTGTGTGTGTGTGTGTTTTCCAGTGCCTTATGAGGCCAAATCTGTAGGATCACCTGGAGCTGTAGTTATAAATAGTTGTGAGCCACCTGAAGTGGTTACTAGGAACTAAACTCAGGTCTTCTGAAAGAATTGTAAGTGTTCTTAACTGTTGATCCATCTCTCCAAAACTGGGCTTATAATTTTATTTCTATTTCAGACAATTCATTATCAGTTTATTGTAATACTACTGATATTTCATGTTGATATTAGGTCCTGCAACTTTGCTCGTTATTGATTTTAATAGGTTTTTTTCCTTTCTTCCTTCTTTAGATTCCTCAGTACATTCCTTTTATAGGTTATCTATATTATCTGAAAATAGAGCTAATTTGATTTCTGAATCTCCCTTTCTTTCTTCTTCTGCCTCCTTTTTTCTTGTTATAGTAGCTAGTATATTGTTTCTGAGAGATTTTTTTAATGAATTGTGTGCTAATCAGTGAGGAAAGAGTTTCACAATTTTATGATTTGATCTGTCTTTCAGCAGGTATGGTTTTTGCGGATTTCACTTCATAAATATTTCTCTATTGCTATAGATTTGTTCTCCTCTTAGGTGATTAAAACAAAACCTAGGGGACAGGCAATGAAAATGATGTCTTTCTTCATAGTCTAAAACTATAACTAAATCTTCTCTCCTGGAGAGTGGTTATGGAGAACACTCTTGGACAGATTTCAAATAATTACTTTTACCATCAGAAACAAAAATTGTCTTGCATCTTCACTCTGAGAAATTAATATACATCTGGACCTAAACCCTGTGAGATTCTGGGAGCTCCTTAAAAAAAATAGTTCCCAGGAGTTTCACACTTTAAACATCCTTGCACTCCACAGACCCATTCTTTAGACAGTAGAGATGGATTGGGAACCATTTGCCATGCCCATTTTCCCAGATTTGGGGCTATAAATTTCTCCAGCATGTTTTGAAAATAACAAGTTTTTTGTTTTCTCTGTTTATATTTGTGACAAATATTACGGAAAAGCTGCAATGCTCTTTATTTCAGAGGTGAAACCAGAAGTCAATTCATTGCTTTTTCAATCTAATATTGGTCTTTATTGGTATGGGATGCATAGACACACACTCTATTTACTTCAGTTACCTTTTTGAGAGGCAGAGAACATCTACATCAGGTGGAAAGAGGGTAAAACTCAATTGAACTGAGAATCTGCCTCACAAAAACAGAATGGGTTGTGTAACAGATTAGTCAACGCCTTTTCTTTTAAAGTATCTTTTGTTTAAAATGTCACAAGGTAACATTTTCTGGATGAAGCACTCAAAAGCAGAGAAATATTCATTGTAAGCATTGATTGAATGTCTGTTTTCCAAATACTGTGGAAGGTGCCGAGAGTATGAAGACAGGCAAGATGGATATACTTGCTTCACACATAAAATTATAGTTTAGGAGTGAATACACAGTGCTTGATATCAATAGTCTTAATTGAGAGGTAATTGTTCAGGTTAATGAAATGCATCAGTAAACAAAATAGATAAGAGAAAGAACTGAAAATTCCAGAATGGGTGAAATTTGGAATTTATTCTACCTGGCATCACAAGAGAAAAACAACTAGCAAATTCACGAGGCGTAACTGTAGATGATGATCAAGAGAAAAACATAGCAAAGACATGGAAAGTGTTAACCGAAACCATGAGGCATTGTTAAAGAAGTTTGCCTTATTAAGGAATTAGCACATCACCTGATTGACAGAGAAGGCGTGGTTACCTAAACATGGTGAGGCTTATAATGAAGAGAGTAGAGCTTCTCTGGAGGAGATGTGGCCATCCCTTAAAGAATGCAGCTTCAAACAAAGTCTAGCCTGAGAGATAATGTTCAGCATGATGTCATGTTGTCTATAATTAGTTGAGCACAGTCAAAGGCAAAGGGTTGTGTGGCCTTCTTGAGAAAAATGCAAGGTAGAAATATATGTTAAATACCTCTTTCCAATCTATCTCAGGCTTATTCCAAGCCTGACCAAAAATAGGACCAAACATTGCCCTGTCAATTAATGTTTATGTGTAAGAGTTTCTTAATGAAGATGTACCATTCTTCTGTCGTTCTCAAAATGTTCCACACAAGAGGGATTAATTGCTTTTCTGATTCAGACCTCTGTGTGGAATTTGTAGTAATTGTCTCTTTCTACCTGTTTCAAGCATACTGTTCATATGTGCCTATAACTGAGGTCCAAGTTGCTTTCCTCTTCTGTTACCTAATCACATGTATGAGTTGAGGGAGAAGTGTAAACAAGATAAATGGGCACAATGTATAAAGGGAACTCAATTCGCTTGCTGTGATACTTGATTTTAACTTTGGGATATTTAAATTTGTTTTATAACTATTACTTCTATGTACCCATTAAAAACTGCATCACATTGTTCTGATTTTCTGATTTAGCATATCAGTAATAACTAATTTTAGAAAGGAATCTGAGTTTCATAATCACAGGTATGCATTCTTTACCAGTGCCCACCAATAACCTAGAAACTCCTTTTTAAAATAAGATATGTCTGGGAATGAGCACTGTCAAACTCTCAAACTTTAGATAGTTTCCTGTTGTAGAACTTTATTTCTAGTTATGTTAGTTAAAATATTTGTTTTGTACATTGTTGGGGGAAGGGCTTTGGCATTTTGATTTATCTGCAGATGTTGATTTTATGTAAAAGATGTTTGATTCCTCATGATCTGCACATGCTATCAGTAGAACACGTGAAGAGCTTCTGTGTCAATAAAACCCCCAGAGATCAGATGATCAGGGTTCCACTGTCCAGGATGGTGCTTGTCATGATAGGTGATTCCCTCTGCTAAGATTTGTCAGGGTTTGCACCTACGAATATGCCTCCCTGTTTTTATTGCTGGGCAGCACTGTAGGTATACTGCTACAGTTTCCCAAGAGCTGTGTCAATCACCTGTGCCCCATGGGCAACTTCCAACACTATTAGTCTATTGGCCATATTTTGTTCTACAGCATCATTGAAGGAAACAATTTCAGATTGTCCAAAATATTGGTCAGATTGGAAGTTTCAAATGTGGCTCATCTTCCAGATTTCAAAGATCTGTAAGCTTGCTCCCTCTTTAGAGAAGCAGCATGTGTGCAGGCTTGTTTCTCATGGTTGAAGGAGGAATCTGTCATCCCCATTACCATTGGGGCACCAGAACCTTTAGAAATGAAGAAGATTCTGAATTTTAAAATTGTTTCCTTCACCTTCTGGCATGAATATCTTTTGTACAGGCAAATAGTTTAACAGCAAGAAATTATCAGGATGAGTCATGAAAATTGTCCCTAAATTAGTGTGTTAGGAGTAGAGGAAGCCTTGAGTGATTAAAGTCCTTAGTGACAGTGTGTGGTTGACATGGGCCAATGTTTCACCCCATGGAAGTGGCAATCCCAGGTGGGCTCAGAGGGATGGCAAAGCCTACCTCAGGGGTCTGATTGTGAATATCAACACTGTGTGCAGAAAATGTCCATCATAATTTTCTCCTTCTGTATGTTTACAGTCTAAAGACTGCTTCCCTACAGAGACTCTTTAGATATAGATTAGCTAAACCTGGATCCTTGTTCAGCTGTACTTAATAGATACATCAGGCTTTTAAGGTGCAGCTATTTCTTCATCAGAGAGTCCAGTCCATCTGACCTCAGCATTTTTATGAGTCTTGGGTTTTCCTTTTCTTCATTTCTTTGATGCCCAAGGGTGGATACATCTCTGGATCCCTTCAAGGACATGGCAGTTTTGAATATAATTTACAAGACATCTAGAGTTTCCAAAGTCCTTGAGACAATCAAATAGAGAATATCAGTCCTTAAGTTTCAATGGTGAAGGTAAATGCACCCCTACTTGTATCCAATCAGTATCTGAAACTGCTGATTAGTAATAGTAGACCCTACTCCTGGAACTACAGCATCTGGAGACACAGCTAACCTGGTTAAACTATTAACAGTCTGTATTTGCTTTTAATGCAATATGAATTTTGTGCAAGGAAAGCAGGTGAGATAAATGAGTTAGAAACCACATGCTCCTGTACCTTCTCAAACTCAGCTGCTGGAAATGAAATCTGCAACGTCACAAAAAGTGGTCTCCTAGGTTTAACATACCAGAGGGAGGAGAAAGGACAGACTCTAAATTCCTAGGCTTCTGAATTTTGACTTCTTTCATCCCAAAGCAGTAGATGTTCAATAATGTATGTAGCATGATTGACCATATTTGTTGAATACTGAATTTTATAGTTTAAATAGCTTCATGGTGATATTTGTACATTTTGAAATGAAAATCTGAAGAAAAAAGGAAAAGATTTATCTGAGATCAATGTCCAAAGAATGGTACATAAACCATTAGAGTATAGGACAAATAGGTCAGACTATATTTGGAGACTCTTTTTAAAAAATTTTCACCTGGGAGGGAAACAATGAATCACAAAACATGAATACATTCAGCTTCTCAGCAATGAAAGTTTCCAAAGGTGACGCATTGCTGGTACAGGTTTTCAGTGCAGGTAAAAGTATTGTTTTTTTCTTAAGCACCTGTCTGTTTCTGAAAATAGCAATGGAATAGGCATTGTACTTTTCTTCTACATTGAATAAAATGATTCATTTAAAATGTTAAGTAAAGAATTCCATCTTAAAGGATGGGCATGCAGGTTTTAATTTACAAATCTTTGAAAAGAGGCAAGGAGACACATACAGAACCTGGAGAGATGGCCTGGCTTCATCTGATGGTCCTACCTGCTGCTCTGAGACATGCGGATCTGGGTTAATTATTCCATCAGGATGTATACAGTGTTTCTGTCATTCTGTGACCAGTTATAATCAGACCACAAGTTTTACTCTCTAATTTTTAAACTTTATTTGCTTTCATTGGTTTACTTTTTTTTTCTTTCATATAGCAAGAGTTAAAATTCCCTAAGGGTCTGAACATACTATACTTTCCTTGTGACTCCCTCCCCTACCACTTCACATGACCACTAGTCTTGATATGCCAATAAGTTATTATGTTTCCTGGAAGAATGAAAATGAGGTATTTGTAGCATTCTATCCTACCCTTGGAACATTTCAAGAACAACCAGATAAACCGCTATAAATTTTAAGTGTTTGAGTGATATTTCACCGTTTTCCAGTTTACTGAAACAGTTCCCAGATAGATCTATGATATATTTTTATTTACTTACCATGACCTCCACTGTACCATGATGTCTTGTTCTTAAAGCTGTCTGTATGCCAGCAAAATTTCCTTGACAAGTCAACTCAAACCCAGGACCAAAGGAGACAAGTTACATTTTGGATATGCCTCTAATGGCTTCCACCCAGCATTATAGGGATCTTATAATGAGAACGAAATAGTCCAGAGCCCCTAAGAATGAATTCTAAGGTAGAATTCAATGTGTACTTTTTTGTGAGAGAAAATGGAAGATTATCTAGGAAAATGAAGAGAACTGCCTGTCCTGGAAGCAAGATTGGGGAAAACCAGCTAGGACACCCACTTTTCTACTCAAAGAAAGTTTGCTACAGTTTCCAGGAGCCTTCGAGCCAAAGCTGGTGATTAGAAGAATCCCAGGTGGCTCAGAATGATCTCTGCCTCTTGTTCCTGTTTAGACAGTGGCTAAAGGCAACACATGGGAACTGTGATCTCTGCCAATATAGTGATGGATTTCAGTGCATATAGCAAAGACACTGGAGTCACCCTGTAGTTGTAGGTCTATAACAGCATTCTTAACCGGTAGGTCAAAACCCCTTGAAGGAGGTTGAATTACTTTTTCTCGTGGGTTGCCTAAGACCATCGGCATATCAGATATTGACATTATGAGTCATGACAGTAGAAGTAGCACCGAAAATAATGTTACGATTGCAGGTTACCACAACATGAGGAACTGCATGACAGTGCCAAAGTATTAGGAAGGTTGAGAATTACGGGTCTATAGGGTACATTTTCATAGCCATAGTGCAAAGGTCTAGTGAAAGATTAGCACCCAACAATCAACAAGTCTACTCCTTTGTCAGTGTGGCACATACCCCTGTAGTTTGTCATTGTTAAAGACTAGGACAACAGATGTCTAAAAAGATGCAGCTGTCCTCACTACAATCACACATATTTTCTAGCAAAGTAGAGAAACACAGTAGAGAAACAAACACCACTTTGGGTAATGTTTGGATGTCTGTCACTTACAAGTTGCCATCTTTTCATAACCTTCAACTTAAATCTGAGCTACAGTGTTATCTAGGGCAAATACAAATTATTTCAGATGGAAAGTGAGTTGGAGAAAAAAAAAAGAAATATCTGTCCACATTTATTGTACATAGATATACCAATAGATGTGATGATGTAATCCAGGTCTCATTTTGTAACTGCTGTCGGGGTGATGACTGCTATTTAGGGTTTTGTCTTTGTCCATCTCATTGTTTCTTTAATCTCAGTCAGAACCATTGATAATGATAGGCAATTTAATGTGGTGAAACAAAGGTCAGAATTCAAATTGAGTGGTCTTGGGGGATCACATGTCTCCTGGAGATTCAGTTCCATTGTAACCACATGTGGAGTCCTACATCCCTCACAGGGTTGAGAAGATAAAATGCCAGAAACCCCAGTCTCTGATTTTATTGAATCAATGTGCCAGGTGATGCTCAGTATACAATGAAGATTGACTTGGTAGTGGGACATAATGATGATGAAAATAAGATCAGAAACTTCTTGGGGCATCGTGTGTTGTTTTAGCTTATGGCTCCCTGTCTCATGTCCCTCAAACAGATTTGGGAACAGAATTTGAGGCCTTGATTCCCAACACCTTGAAGCCAGTAGGAAGGAAAGATTCAGGGACCATTTTTAAAACACGTCCACAGGACTGTGACCTATTTCATTTCGATGAGAAAATTACCTTGTTCCAGCTTATTGAAATCTCAAAAAACTATATACAGGCTTACAATTTCATAACTGTAAACAGCAGTTAAGAAGGTTTACAGCTCAGACTGTTTTAAAATTTTAGCATACCTTCATTTTGAGTTCCCCATCACTCAGCCCCAGCATTATCCACACATCCTAATTTCAGTGAACAATCATAACGGACCACCATTACTATAATAATGGCTTATTTGGGGATGTGTACAAATTTTTCTAATCACTGAACATGTCATTATTTAGAGCCTGAGCTTTGTTATGAGGTATACATCATCTAGGTTCTACATATAAAAGCAGAGTTGAAAGAAAATGACTGCTCATTTTGATCCCTCCCTTCGCCGCATTGGGGCATCATAGAATAGTGTACTCTCCTTACATTAACCCTCACCCTAATACCCTTATACTAACTGAGATTCTCAAGAAAATCCATTACATTTACCTACACAAGCTTTTATATGTTCACTAAATTAAAATAATATGAAGAAAAAATTAGATTTCTAAGAACAAAATCTCTTCACCACCTACACTGGCCTTGTGCCCATTTTCACTCTTTGTACCCAGCACAAGATTATCACCAGTTTGTTGATGTTTGGATACTTGCACAGGCCCTGGAATGGGGTAGGTGTGACTTTGTCTAACTGCTATTTTGTTTTTGAACGTCTCTTAGCAAAGGGAAAACTTGGAATCAACTTGAATTGCTAGAGCCATTGGAAAGGGTTCCAAAACCTATAAAGAAAGGATAAAACATTCACTTGCAAAGAAACTGGGGAAAGTAAGAGATGGTTTTTGTATACACACGTGAACACATGCACACATGTGCACGTGCACAAATCTCACAGATATGTGCATACATGCAGACACACACATGCACATACATACACACACATACATAACTACATATACACACATGCACATACATACACACATAAACATACCCACCCACATGTGCACACACACTTCCGTTAGTCCTTGCTATGAAAGATCTATCACCTCTCTCTCATCAACTATTTACCTATCATCTATCTATCTATCTATCTATCTATCTATCTATCTATCTATCTATCTATCTATCTATCTATCTATCATCTGTTGCTTCTTTTATCTATTACTCACTACCACAGTTCTCTCTTCTATCTTCATCTAGCCATTTGTTCATTAGTCATCTTGCTAATACACTTAGACATGTGAAAAACCATCAAAATCTGGGCTTCAGCTGAGGTAAATTTGGCCAACGATCTAAGCTTAATTTTGGGTGGTGTGTTGGTTAGCTTTTGTCAATTAGACACAAACTAGAATCACCTGGAAGTGAAAAGTTGATTGCAGAATTCCCTCTATCAGATTACCCTGTCGGGCATTTTCTTGATTAATGACTGAAGTATAAGTTCCTGCCACTGTTGGTGGTGCCAACCCCAGGTAGGTGATCCTAGGGTGTATAAAAAAAAAAGTTGAGCAAGTTGAGGATACTATGGAAAGAGGGACAGATATTCACACTCCACTATGGCCTCTGCTTCAGTCCCTGACTCTAGGTTCCTGCTTAAGTTTCTGCCCTAACTTCCATGAGTGATAGATTGTGAAACATAGGCCAACTAAACCCTTCCTCCCTAACGTGGTCACAATAGTGTTTTATCATGAGAGAAAGCAAAGTAGGACAGGCGTGGAGCCACAACAATGTTGTCTCTCAAACATCTAAACACTAGCAAACACCATGTTTAATTGAACGCACATTTTGATGTACTAACAATTTAAGGTCTCATAATGGCTCAGCAAGTCAAATATTATAGACTTATTTTTGTGGACAAGAACAGACCTTCAGGGTAGTATGGTCATAGGCATGACTTACTCTTGCAAATGTTGGAAACTAAGGTATAGAGCCTAGCTTTACATCACACAGAGTGTGTGGCAAAGCTAGAATTTAAATGCAGCAGGTCTACTTTAGAGATAGCTATCTTACCACAGTGGCTGTACTTTTGTGGTTCTTGAAATCCTTTGTTCCTTAATACTATATTTATATTGTCCTCTTTCTCAAAATCATAACCCACACATGTACTGCATGTGACAGCTTGGACTTCATTCATGTACATTTGTGCCTTTTGCTACTGAAAACCAAGCCCAGATTGCTGGCCTCCCTACTGAGAGATCCTGTCCTACTTGACAGCTGATTTTCCCAGTATTTGAATCTTACTTGAAAGGACCAATTTGATCGCCAAATGTGAAAACTGAGAGCTCTCAGAGAAAGGGTTAGGTCCTGCTCACAAGATTCCCCTGCATCATCCAAAATCTTGGTTACTAATAATCCCCTTGGATTTTGTGCATCACCTAAGAAGTGTTCTGATCAGTTTCCTTTATGGGTAAGCCAGTGTAAGATACCCTCTGTTGTTTATAAGTAAGGTTCATATCTAAGCCACTGTGTCTCCCAAACGCACTCTTGCACACAGGCTACCTGTCAAATGGTTCCAAAATAATAAATATTATTGTGCTAGATCATATACATGTCATTATTCTTTCCTCAGTAAAGGCAAGGCATACTCAAATATACACACAACGCTCTCTAGCTGTTTTCATTGTGCTGTGTTGATCATTTTGCTCCTTGTTGCATAGCTAGAAATCTCTTTTAGGTATTTCAATAAATATTTGTTTCGTGAAATATACTGCTGAATCTAAATCATATGACTAATCCTAAATCTGGAACTCACCGGTGATCAATCAAACGGAAATAACACTTATTACCTTGACATATTGCTAAGGCAAGGCTTCCAAAACAGGATGCACTTACTTCATAGCACAGACCATCATACAATTATGGCCGTGAGCAGAAGCACTTAGTTAGAGTAGCAATAATATTGTAGGGAGGCAAAAAGGAACAGGTGTAATTTTGCTTCTGTACTGTCTTGCTTAGGAGTGTTTTGAAGTCAGAAAAACATGTTTATGCTATAAAGAGAATTTTTTCAAAAGCATGTTTTAATTCTGTTTGAAGGCTAAAACAACTAGTTTCCCAATTAATACTTATTATTATTATTATTATTAATATTATTATTATTATTTTGATTGCTGATGAGATGGCCGGAGCTTTGCTAGGCTATATTCATATTTCCGTCATTTTTTCTTTGTTGTTCCATTAGCTTTCAGAGTCATATTTTCTGGTAGCTCATGCTGAAATTAACCAAGATTAGTACTATGAGTGCCTGTGCTTAAAAGCACATTATGATTGCTCAGAAAAAGCCACTACTTGATCCTGACTGACAGTCTCCACTGTCCCTTGCTCCACTTCTTACTCTTTCAGTTCACAGTTGGGCAGATCTGATTTTGTTCTTCTGAAAGATTTTTTTAATGACGCCAGTCACCTTTCCTTTGAGGCCTCTGATTCTTTGTAATGCCCTCATCTACAGGCTAACAAATCTTGAGTTTTCTACCAAGAGCCTCTTCATATGCCAAGCTGCATTTGCCTGTGTCTGGAGACATTTTGCATGCTACATTCAGATATAGAAAGGGGGCTAGTAAAATCTGGTGGGTAGGACCTAGGCTGTTGCTCAAGTTTTTACTATACATGGGACATCTCCAGTCCATCCACCCATCACCTGCCTACTACCCCACCCAACTCCTATCCAACATCCATGGGTGTCCAGCTGGAAAACTGCTGGGATGTTGCTGTGAAGGCACTCCAAAGAAATGGTTACATAAATGCAGTATAGAGCTAAAATACCCTGGCTTTATCTGGCTTTGCCATGTACTACCAGTGATAACTTTGATGAATTATTTCTCTTTCTGGTGCCTCAATATTCCTATCTTTTAAGTGGAGCAACAGCTATCACTATCCTGTAGGCATGTTTCACAGCTTTCCTGAGACTGATACACATAAAAGATTTAGCTTTACGCAAGTTGTTACTGGAGGAGATCTTAGAGGTCTTTGTGACACGATGTATAACTGTCCATCTTCCTTTGTGTCTATAAAAAAGATTTGAGCAGGACACAGAAAGGCAGTAGCAAAAATGGACATTTGACAAAAGGCAAGTAGAATTGAGAAATGTACATCACAGATAAGGAGTTAGCTCAAACAAGCACATGGCTTAAAAGTCCCATTTTCTTTTATTATCTATTATCTATTATTATCTAGCCTTCCTCCCTCCCTCCCTCCCTTCCTTCCTCCCTCCCTCCCTCCCTCCCTCCCTCCCTCCCTTCCTTCCTTCCTTCCTTCCTTCCTTCCTTCCTTCCTTCCTTCCTTTCTTCCCTCTTCCTTGCTTCTCTCTTTCTTTGCTTCCTTCCTTCCTTCCTTCCTTCCTTCCTTCCTTCCTTCCTTCCTTCCTTCCTTCCTTCCTTCCTTCCTTTTTGTTCCAGAGTTGTTTTTATTATTATCAGTCATTATTACAGAAAAGGCAGAGAAGAGTTCTCTGAAATGGTGGACATTTCTTTGACTGTCATGTGTAACTGGTTTCTCTGGTTGTTGGAGAGGGTTGGCACAATGCTTGAGGTGGTCCAGGGCAGCTCGAGGGGTGTTCTTTGTTGGTAGGTCCCTAAGTTAACCTTAAGATGCACACTCATGTGCGATTTTTCCTGCCTTGTTTACTTGCAGTGTTTTGTACAAATTTCCAAATAAGATCAGCAATACGAATCTCTCTCCTAAAAATGTTTTCCAAGAAAACTAATGGAGCAGAAGTAATAAGCAGTGAATTCAAAGTAAAAAAAAAAAAAAATAGACACAAGGGTAGAGCCATAGGTTTGTTTTAAGGCCTCTGTAGTGCAGTATTCATGAGGTCAGCCCAACTATGCTTACGATTTTAACTTGTCTTGCTCAGGTTGGGTGGGGCATACATGTGGGAAACTGAAGTGATTTCAGAGGCCAGGTAGGTAATATATATCACACAAGTGTCCTGATGTTGGGAGTTTAGATGGACAGCGTGCCTTCACTTATGCAAATAAATATACTGTCTCGTTGCTCTTCAGTCATCTGGCACTCGAGTCTTTGTCCTCTTGCTGTTTACAGAGCCATGACTCGAGAAGGCGAGTTCTCTGCCTTAATTTATACCACAGTGTGATAACAATGATACACGGCAACTGACACTTGGCCTTGAAGTTTGGAAAGAAGCTGTGGGTGAGCGTGCCAGCTGGAGAAGACAGGGCTGGCTGGGAAGGACAGCTGATACTCACATTCAGACAATTGTTGAAGCATGGGAATATGTACCCAGTGGCTGCCAAGATTATTTTTTTAAGTTTCCAAAAGAAAGCCTGGATTTTGAATCTTTATGTGAACTCCCCTGATATTTAAATATTGATTTACATTGTTGATGAATTTGTGTGCAGTTTACAAACCAAACAAACATTGTTAAAGCCTGAATTCGGCCCAAGAACTCTCAGGCCTTTACATCTGTTCCATTGTTTTGCCCCTCTGCTCGGGATATATTTGTTTACTCTTTGGTTAGGAGAGAGTGCTGGCTGTGTGACTGTTGATTACCTATTTGAGCCCCAATAATAGAGAACATGATATCACCTAATTATAGAGCTTTTATTCAGGTGAGAAGACACAATGGAAATAGCATATCAGGTGGCTATATGCTTATCCATAGTGAAGGATGAATCAGAGACAGGTGTGCTCTCAGAATAGGAGAGACTGGAACACAGACCATAAAGAAAAATAGAAATGAGTACTGTTGGTGTTTTAGAGAATAAAACTCAGGGCAAGTGGCACAGATGTATAAAGGCCCTGAGGTTCCTCTACTTAGTAAATTTGTGGAATACCCAGGAGCACATGAATGGAGACCAAAGTGGAAGATACCATTTGGTGACTGTCAACTGGTTTATAGAATAGCATTACTCTCACTTCTATAGAGAATGGACAGTGGAGGTGCTAGAGAATAAAGACACCTGGAGAATAGTTAGGGTGGAATTTTGACACTGACAATTGTGAACACACCTGGAGCCATCTCTTCTGTCTCACCTTCAAATTCCCTAGTCCAGGTATGAATTCTTGGCAGAAGCAGGCATATTGGGAAAAATCTATAGACATGGTATTCTATTTTCTTTTCTGGAATCTACAGTGTGTGTAAGGGAGGAACCTGTTTCTTGGGTGATGTACACATTACTCTGCCTCTTCTATAGTAGCCAAAAAATGGAAACCATATTTCCTGCTTGTTTAATGATTTCTCCAGCTGTAGGTAAATTTCCTGTTCCATCAGAGGTATTTTCTCTTCCTTCATTTTCTCATTTCATCAAGGAAACAATCTCTGGATAAAATTTGCCAAATTTCAGAACCTGGGCCTACCACATTCAAGTTCTGGGGATCAAGGCAAATGACAACTTTTCTCCATTTCCTCCTTGTTATGGAGGGCTAACATGACAAGTCAATTATAGATGATGGTTGTAGCAAATGCCTGAGCCCATGTTCTTTCAAAGAGATGTTAGCTCCTATTGTTATTATTGTTAATCTCCCTTTACATTTACATGATTCAAAAATCATTAATCATTTAATGGATATATTGGGTATTTATATTGCTCAGTAAACCAGTGTTTATACTACAAAGCATAATGCCAGCAGCTTACAAAGATATACATACTCTAGAGGATATCTCTATTATGTAGAAGTTATTTGCATTGAGTGACTGTATTTTACTTAGAGAGAGATTCTATCTTGAACTGAAGCTGTTCTCTTTCTCTTCTGACAGCGTGTGTGTGAGAAGCTTAGGATTTTTAATTACAAGGAAAACCTTTCCAACATTATTTTACATACTTCATATTTTCATAGTCTACCAATATAAGCTTTATATGCCTTATGGAGGAGAAGTATAAAAGAGGTGAGGGAGGGGTGAACTAGACTGGATAGCACTCCTTTGCCTTTCTCATTAGAAAAAATAATTAGCATAAGAGATCTGCCTTCTTCTCCTTTTATGGAGAAATGTGGAGACTTTTGAAGTGGGGAAGGGACGAACAAACAAGGCTGAAGGAACCAGAACAGCTTAGATTGTTGAACACCTTGTCCTGCTCTTAGAATTCCTGTTTGTTATTTCCTTGCTTTGGGGAATTCACTGGGTTGAAATCTCACATATAAAGCACATACAAGACTCTCATTGCTTTTTAAAGATTGCAGACACGGCTGCCTGAAACCTTGAAGCTCTTTTGGGGTATATCAAAGAGAATCAAAGAAAAGAAACAAGTAGCAAATAGCTATTTTAAAAATTATTTTTTGAGATTGTAGTGTAATTTCAACATTTTTTCCTTCCCTTTCCTCCTTCCAACCCATTCCACGCATCACTACTGCAGGTTTCTTTCCAACCAATGACTTCTTTTCCTTTAATTGTCTTATTGTGCATAGACACCTAAATTCATAAATACGACGTGCATATCCATCTGTTGTACGTATCTGTGTTCTCCAGACTGACCACTTGGTACTGAGTAACCATTGGGGGGTGTGCTCTAACCTGGAGAGGACTCTTTCTCCTGCTTTTGGCATTCTTTAGTTGCCTGTAGTTCTTTACTGAAGGTTGAGGCCTCACAAGTTTTCCCCAGTGCACACTAGCATGTTTATTATTTTGTCCTTGTTTCGGTCCTGTTTAGGCAGCCATGTTGGTAATGCTTTATTAGTGAATAATTATTTAAGAGTTCTCTGGTTTATTAATTTACTTTCACATTTATCTTTTGGTGAATGGTAAGTAGACTTCCTTAACATTTTCTTGAATGCTGCCTTTGTAACTTCTGAATGAGCTGTGGTAGCAAGATGGAGACAGATAAGATCCATAGTTGAGGAGATTTTGAATAGGAGGATATGAGTCCCTGATAGTGGTTTATCTTCTGTGACAGTATGGATGGAGCCGACGATTATAAGGACAAATTTTAGGACATTTCACCTTTGTCAGAATGTGATTGGAACAGCCTTCATTTTACTCGAAAAGATGCATTTTAGATTTACTTATTTTGCTTGTATGAGTGGTTTGATGGGATGTATGTATACCATGAGCATATCCACAGAGTACAGAAGAGAGTGTTGGATCCCCTGAGACTGGAGCTATGGATGGCTGTGAGTCACCATGTAGGTACTAGGAACCAAACCGGAGCCCTCTGCAAGAAAAAAAAGTGCTCTTAATCATCAAGCCAAGACTCCAGCTCTCAGCCCTGATATAGATGCTGATCCCCATTGCCTGGAATTCTCTTTTAATCTCATATATGTGTTTAAGTATGAGAAGACCTTAAATAAATACATCGATGTCTGTTTAAATGAAACCATGTCACTAGGTGAAAATATATGTTACATTTGATAGAATGAAAATGTGTCTGCAGATGGCTGTTTCCAAGGCACATTGCTCTTTGTGGGGTAGTTCCAGTGTTTCTGTCAGTTCATTTATAAATCTGCTGCTTCCAGTTGCAAAATGCAGTCATTTGGCTCACTATTGTCCTGGGGTGCTATATCTTCCTCTGAGTTGGGTACGTTCCATCTCCATATGGCTTCCTGTTAAATATTTATTATTGAACAATGTTGAGAATTAGGTGATATTTTGCATCCAACTAAGACACAAATTTGTCATGCTGTGTCCCTTCTCTAATTAAACATCTAAAACCTATCCCTGTAGTGCTCCAGTAAAGATTGTGAAAGAACAAGAGTCTCTTGATTAGGTCAGTCTATGTTTCCAATGTCATTACAAAAATACATTGTTTAAAACCAGCAAAAAGCAAATTCTGTTTATGAACTTTTCTCTTTCCTTTTTTAGTTCTTAGGTGATGTGCCAGTTACTTTTGCATCAAAGCAGGGTATAAATAAGGTGATAGACTCATTGAAACTAATTTGCTTACTTGATTGGTTCTTTGCTTCTTGATTTGCTGAGGTTGGTAGCAGATGACAAAGTATATTAGACATGTGAAAATGTTTGATCAAATAGTGCTTTTTCTTAATTATATTTGAAAAACAAAAGATCGTATCTTGTGAGATTGGCTTTTGTTCTGCATGTTTACCAGTCTAAGCAACCAGGATCTAATCAAGAAAACATGGGCCTCATGTCCTATTGAAGGACAAAGTCAGGCTTCTATTAGTGTCAATGGCATTTGCTCTTCTTTGTGGCTCTCCTTCCTAAACAGAGATTTGACTTCTAGCTAGCTAGAGATGTATCTACATCACAGAGTCATTTGCAATGTAACTCTTATGTCAAAGAGCTGTGAAACACTCTGTAATTTTCTGATCTCACCTCATTCTGGAACATAGCAGTTGAGGTTCCTGATAGATAAGTGGAACTCAGATTTTCCACCAGGATGGTTTACTTCCACACCCTTCCTCATGACAACCTGATGAGGGGGAAGTCATGGGGAGAGCAGCCTTGAAGTGTTTCTCCATCCTAATACTCTCTTCTGATATCTTCTGAGATGAACCCTGTTGGGATTCTTGGTAAGATCTGATGCTTAGTCCAAGATAAATATCCATGACAATATTTTGGCATCAAAATCTCTAATAACTTCTAGATTCAACCAAAGTCTCTATACTAACATTAAGTAGCAGGATGAGTTTTATTTTTCAAAAATGTAGAGGGCACTGATGTATAGGTACTCACTTAGCATATGTGATTCTGAGCTCAATTCCCAACTCTCAGAATTAAAAAAAAGAGAACTCCAAAACACACACACACACACACACACACACACACACACACACACACACACACACACACACAGAGTTTCTGACCTCCATGTGATATCGATTTTCTATATATCACCTTCTTCAGTTGTGGGATTATTCATGTATTAATATTGAATGTAAAAAGAATACCAAAGGAATCTTTCCTGTCAAACTAATAATTAGGTGATTAAGAAATTTATAAGAGTGATGGACAAGAGCCATTGGCCACATTTTTGTTCCACAAAGATTAGAAGGGTGGTATGTGAGAGATTGTACTACCATATGAAGGACTGAGAGGTTGTCTTAGTGCATGGAGCTATCCTAGGCTATGTGATTTCTTGAAGGCTCTAAATTATTTTCTACCATCCTTAAGTTTTCTTGTATGACAAACATTCAATAAAAGCATTTGTGAGAATTAGCAACTTTTCTGTTTAGAGCATTACTTGACATGTGACATGGATAAATGACTCAGCTACTTGCAAGACGGGGAAAACTCACAGGTCATGGTCACCCTATGCCGAAGACGGAGTTCAAAGATAACATGTGCAATTTAGTGAGACTCAGTCTTAAGTTTATTAAAGTAAAAATAGGTCTAGGCGTAGATCTCAGTGGTGTTGCTGTATCAATCCCCAGTATTGCCAAAATGAATAAATAAACACTCAAAATGAATCATATCATGTGGCTGCTGCTTGGAGGTGAAGATGGTAAAGGGAAATAATGGATTGAAAAAGAAAAGGAAGGTTAGAAGGAACAGAAGTCCATCATCTAGGAGCTAAGGAGAGTAATTCTAGATTCTAGTGTGACATTCAAGTCTTGCCTGTTATTCTGGAGAGGCTTTGACTCTGTAGTGATGTCTCATGAGTCTCTGTTTGACCTGTAGAGTTTCACCCTCTTGTAGCTTCTGTTCACATGTTCTCATGGGTCTAACTGCTTCTCTCTTTGAATACCTCCAGAATAAGGAAAATTGAGTCAGTATATTATGGAAATTTGATGCTGGAAGTGGTGGAGGCTGAAGCTTATATGCTTATCTCTATTCACCCCTTCCAGACCCTTTCCAACACCAAACACTCCAATTCTCCAATTAACAGTGGTATTTCTTGCAAACCCAAAGGAGTTTTCAAATTAATCATTTGTTATAAAATGCACCTTTCATAGGTTAGTAGGTAACAAGAGATCTTTTTTCTTTTGCAGGATTTGAGAAAGCCTTGAAGGGGAATTCTTTAATGAGGCTACAGGAAGCCATAATTTTCCAGCAAAAGCTGGTCTTGGTATTTACAGTGCACAGTGGCCCGAGGCTGGAACAACCTCTTGTAGGCAGAAGGGTGATTTTGTGGCTCACAGCACTCTGTGAACCTTCCTCACTAGTTCACTGCTCACAAAGCACCTGCACTAAATATTTTTATGCCAAGGCCATGAAAATCCTGGGAGGGCAGTTGCCCTCAAAATTTCTCATTTCTTACCTGCAGTGGCAAGGTCAGCAGGTGGCTGCACAAACGGCTCTGGGATAGATTGCATATGGCAGGGCAAGCAGAAAATAGGGAAGGGATTATATTGAAATGGCACGGAGGTCCTTACAGACTTCCTTCTTGCTAAGGCAATTCAATTTGCAGCGACTTGCCATACAGGTGGTACACATGGGCTTTGTTGTAAAAATTTGGAAAGCCTTCCTCTTATCCACACTGAGCCCTGCCTGCTGTCTCAGGAATGTTAACATGTGGCTTATATGTCTCAACTTCAGAAGGACAAGGCTCTCATTTAGTGCTTTCTCATTATAGTGATGCTCCTGGTGTCTGTGCTTTCCAGAGACTGCAGCCTCAGAGACCTGGGAGCCTCTGTCCTCTCTAAGGTGCAAATTCTCTTTGTCTTCCTTTGGTATAAAGAAAGGTCATGTGAAAATAAGTGGGAAAGGAGTTTCCCAGCTAACACAGAAGTAAGCATATGTGATGAATATTGATTCTATATATTAGATTCTTTCCTATTAGTGAGTTGCAGAAGCCACACTGTGTGCTTCATGGACACAGAACTCTTTCCCATTGGGACTGTCTACTAGCTAGGAATGTTTTGTCCCATAGATTATCCTGGTGTGTCTCCAGACTGGTCATGATGATTATATATATGTGTATATATATATATATATATATATATATATATATATATATGCATGCATATGTATTAATATATACATATATATATCAAATGTTGCTCTTGAGGAAGCTTTTCACACAGAGACTAATGAGTAAGCTGTTCCTTTCAAACATAACTACCTAACTACCATTCTCAGCATGGTGGAACAGGATGCTCAGGAGCAATTGAGCACTCAGGACAGGCAGCAGGCATTACTGCAAACTGTCACTCTTCTGCAATGTCTGCAGGGGTCCCCGTGTAGTCTTTAAAACCACTTGCTTCAGTGCTCAAGCTTTATGGCATGCTTTGAATTAAAAACGTTTTTCTTCCAATGTTCTTTACCTTCCCAGTTTAACATCTCCCAATCTTACATTTTAAGTTGCTCATTCTATTTTTAATCCTTAATCCATTTTTCTTTTGCATATTTAACTTTCTTTTCTCATGGGCTTTAGCCTTTTATCTTAATTTTTTTTTATTTTGTCATCTTTCATGTGCTTAACCTTTTATCTCATTGGCTTCATTCACTTTATCTAGTATTTTAAATCTCATTTCTCTCATCTTTTCAATTTTAACTCCTAACCTTTTAATTTTGCTGGATTTCTAATATTTTATTTTAAATTTTTATTTAAACTTTTATTTCTTTCTCTCACTTTACTGTCAGTGCTTTACAGTTAAGTGTCCATTGTAGTGTATCTTCAAATAACAAGGAGAAAATGTTTTAATTCTAGTATGTATCTTTATTTTATATCGTTTTATGATTGTGAAAGAAGAATATATATTATGTATCATAGTTTCATTATATTAGACTGTAGAAGTAGGGCAGATTCTGAGCATCAGAGCATTCCAAGTAGAAGAGCTGAGGGGATAAGTAGGAGTCTATTAGAAAAATAGTGAGGGTTTAAGGAAAAGCGAGAGTGTGCTCCGTGAAGTCTTGTGTTTATTTCGCTGGAGCCCTGAACATTAGAAGGACAGAAATTGCATTAACACAAGGAAAAATGAAGACTCTATAAATATGATCATCACATCTACATGTGGAGGTCCTCAGTGAGGTGTAACTCAAAGGAACTTAACAAGGAGTAATAACTAGTGAGTCAGCAAGAAAGAGAAAGCCAAGTCTGACTGGGTCCAACAAATATGGGAAATACCCAGGGAAGCTAACAGACAGCAAAGGCTAGTAAGAATGTCTGTTGCATGTCTCTGGTTATTTAGAGTCTTTCCAGCTTTCATGGTAGAGATGGAGAAGTCAGAGAGCTTTCCTTGCATCTTCTACTTTGCAATTCTTTTTAGCTTCAAATAATCAGTATGGGAATATGGCACATTTGGGGACAACATATTCTGAATCTTGAGAGTGAGTTAAAGAGTGGCTTCAAGTATCAAAGAGTGAATGAGTCTGGTAACAATGACCAGTATCTCAAATAGGTGGAAATATGTATTATAACACTAGAGAAAATAATTTAAGCTGAGTAACGAAGGGTGCAATGATGTTAAGGAATACATTCCTGTATAGGTTGTATTGTTTGTAAGTTTCATCAAGGTAAGAATGATCAGAGTCAGGCTGCTTATATAAGTGAGGAAGGAAGATTGATGGTGAAAGTTATTGAGACAAAAGACCACACAATAAACCCTAATCAGGTCAATGACTACTTGGAGTCTGGCCCCTCAAGATTTCTGAAGCCTTTTCTAGGAAACAGGAGCTTAATTTTTAATGCCTAATTTTTAATGAGCTATGTCATCTTACATGAATGACCAGTCTCTAGAAAAACAACTTGTACTGTAAAATTTACTACATAGAAAAATAATGGGATATTGGAGTATCTATCAGTTATGGATCTGGCACAAATGGTCCATGATATAAGACCAAGTGACTTCCCTTTTAGCTGCTATGAATGAGTACATGCTTTTCCAGCTGTACAGTCTACTCTGTGGGCTTGTCAGATGCTCTTTGCAGTATATTTAAAAAATTTTTCTTTGTCCTTTTAAATCCTGATAAAATTTGTATCACTTTTGTCACTGCCCTTCTCAATATCACATGGAATAAAGTAGAAAATGATATTATGAAAATAGAGTACAAAAAAAGAGTGTAACTATGGGTAAAAATCAATATTGAAGGTAATTCTGTAAAATAGCTATGATTAGGGTCAGAGTAATGTCACTAGAAGAGAGAAGATGAAGAGTATGAAAAACCAGGTTTAGAAAGCTTCACAATTAATGCTATTGAAATAAACAGAATTCTTCATGGTTAGAGTTGAGCAGAGTAAGACCCATTAGCAAAAATACTTAGAGAATAACCTGGTAGACTGTAGGCGACCCCAGTAATGGAGACTTGGAGGATTTCCACAAGTTTCAAAGCTAAAGGTTCTCACAGCAGGTGGAGGTTTGAGGAGGGTAAAAGGTATGGGAATACAACTCCCTGTTCACACCCAGTATTATGAGTGTGAGAAGGAATATCAGCCAGAAGACTGTGAGAGACCTTCCCTTTCTGCTAAACTGTGATGTCAATGAAATGTGAGCATTCATCACAGAGCCTGGAAACAACAGACATAGCTAACGGAGAAGGTTAAGTATGGAGGCAAAGTAAAGGTGTGTCAAGGGTTAAGAAAGGGAGGGAGACGAAGTTGTAATAGAAGTATTTTCTTGAGGAATGACATGACATGATATCATCAAAGTAGAGCTGTTGTAGTGATCTACAGAAGACCTATGGCCATGGACAATCAAATACACAGAGGAATAGCTTATTTCTAACATTTTGGTAGTAGTAATAATTCTATTAACATTATCTCCTGGAAGGAGTAATGGTAGTCATACAACCCTCACCTGAGATTCCTGTAACCACTTTAACTGGCTGTGATTCCTGTAACCGTTGGCTCTGCTCACTTGCCTATTGTCTTAGTGGGCACTGGAATAAATAGGAAGTGAAAGGTTAGCTGAGGTGGGGTAGAATGGAGTCTTCACTGATTCAGTTTTCCTGAGCCCTTACCTATGCTGCAAGTGAGAATTTGTGGTAATATCTTTGAGTTGTCTAGGTAATTCCAGTAAAGCCATTGGTTCACCAAGGTAGACATAGATAGAATCCTGTTTTAGTGACTTTGTGTACTGTCTGAAATGAATAGATACAACATTTTATGTGATTGGTGTATAGAAAGGCTTTTGACCTTTGCTTACTGATTTTGCATACTGGGACTTTGTTCAAAATGTCTATCAACTCTAAGAGATTTCTGATAGTTTCTTTAATGTCTCTTAAATAGAATTGTATCACCTGTACATGAGGACATTCAGACCACTTCCTTTCCTATTTCCTCCTTTGGTATTATTGCATTAGCTATGACTCAAGCACTATCATGATCAAGAGCAGAGAAAGACGTATTCTTGCCTTGTTCCTGATTTTAGTGGAACTGCTTTGAGATTTTCCTCTCATTTAGTATAATGCTTGCTATAGATTTGCCGCAGATAGCTTTTATGCTGAGATGCATTCCTGATTTTTTCATTTACTGTAAGACCTTTAATAAGAAATCACATATTATTTAATATATATTATTTAAAATTCACACACAGTATTACTGTAACTCAGAATCACCTGGAGAATTTATTAATATTACATTTGTCTTGGTCCTATAGCAGATCTATTGAGTCAAAATATGAAGTGTGACATCTAATGTTAGAATGCAAAAAATTATACTTAAAATCATGTTTTTTCCGCGGGTATATTGAATAATTTTATAATTAGGAAAAATGGGATAATGATCATTATTTTCTTCTGTCCCTCAAAGCTAATGGTTCTCTTCCACTCCTCATCAATAGAGTACCCAGGCTCTGACATCGCCTGAATCCCAGAGCACATCAATGAACAGAAGATTCACTTTAGACAGTGACAAGTTTAATAAGGTCAGCTTGTAATAGGACCAAAATATGTCGATGATAGAAATACTAAAAACTTCTCTAGAAATTTTATTCTACCTAGAATCTATTATAAATCTCAAAAAAATCTCACACATAAGAATAATATTTCAGAAAAAAAGCAAGCTGTGGTTGTTGAGATGCCTATGAGGGGAATTATGCGAAAGACCAGAGAGCACAGGGAGGATCTGATTTTCCCATCCCTTCTATCCTTAACTTCATAGAGTCAAAGCCACATTCTGACTGCATGCTGATAATTTTTTTTTTAAATTCATATGTAGCAGAAAATTTAAGAGAATAAGGAATTAGGTTTAGATTCTGCCCTCACATAATTACAAATACTAGTCTTTATGAATCATGGGCACACATCCTCACTAATTTACCTTTCTGAACCCCCCATGAAAATGCTAATCTTTACACAATCCATTAAAGAATACATCATTAAAAAACTTTATCCTTCATTTGTTGCTATCGGGTCTTTAATTATTCCGAATAAAATCTGTGCCAGTTGTCTTGTTATTATGCTGTTTATCCTAAGGCTGATATTTTAAGTGAGAAAAAATAAACAACAAAGAATTGTAGTTGCTTTGCTGTTTACCCCCTTCTTATTATACTATTTGTCACTACGTGGAGAAATCATCAGTAAGAATAGATGGTTACAGCTCTGCCAAAATGAAACTTCAGATACAGTAAACTTAGCATAGTTTGAGTGACCAGAGAGTGATGTGAGAATCAAGCAGCCCTGAGAAGCAGCAAGTGTGCAGACAGCTTTGCTGGATGGAACATAGAAGTGAGGCACAGACACAATTTGATCTGTTAGAGCTCGGCATCGAAGAAGCATAATTGAAGCCAGGTTTATCTGGCTGCCTGTGACTGACTGCAGCCTGGCTGCTGTGTTTAATTGAGACCCAGTGATGTGCTGTATTTTTGCTTCTTTTGAGAGGGGGAGGAACAGAGGGAGAGGAGAGAAAGTGCATGAAGTTGGATGGGGAGGGAGGTGGGGAAGATCTGGGAGGAGTTGGGGGAGGGGACCTATGATCAAAATGTATGAACAAAAGAAATTAAAATTATTAAAAGCTGGCTTTAAGCTGCTTTTGTACTAAACGACATTTTACTACATTACCTAAAGACTTTGAATGCAGAGAGATCATCAGTCAAGTTTAGATTTATGTAACAATTCCCTACTTGTGGTCTTTTGAGCTTGAGATTGACCTGAACTTTGGACACTGATGCCGCTCTCTGTCACTACCATAATTAGTTAATTCCAGGATGGATTAGCAAGTCAAAGTGCTCCAGCCACTGTGAATAATGTGCCCTTGTTCTTGCTGGTCCAGTTCAAGTGAGAGATCTGATGTTCAATGGATGGCATCCCACATACATTGAAGACAGGAGAAAATGATAATATGCTGGAAGGAGTATTACCAGATCAGGAGCTTACCTGACCACTGAGTGTACTTAATAGAAACTCCAACAAGCTGAGACAATTACTAAGCAAACAAGCCCACCTTGAAGGGCTGTAGACTCAGGTATGTGCAGCACAGCGGGAACAGCAGAACTCTGTCTGAACTCCTGTTACCTGCTAAGGAGGACTGCTCCCAAGGGAATTGAATTGTCATGAGTCATCTCCCCAGGAATCTCTAACATCTAACAGACAAGATTAGCTCAGATCACAGGAAGGAAACTGGAAGAAGATGCCACATGGTGAGGACAGGACAGTCACACGCTATCACCCATGCTTTGAGGGCCCATTCAGCTTTCACACAAAAGCCATTTACTCTCTCCTAACATGCCATCATATTTCATCTCCTGTCTTTCATTAAGAGGGCATATAAGATAAAGCTCACTGGATTTGTAGATATTTGCTTTTCTTTCATAAGATACCTCTGCTCTTTTAATCCAACTGTACACATTTCTCCTGCTAATCTCATAGATTCAGTTATCAAAATATCAGAGGATGGATGGAAAGCTTTCTACTCATTTATAGTCAAGGTCAGTGATGAGGCATTTTGGTATAAGAATCAAATTGATTAAATTGCTTTTCGACAGATTAAATTTTTAAGTGGCAATGATCCTTTCGACCTTTCAAGAAAAAATAAATTTGATAATGCCAGTGGTAAGTCCATAGTGTTCACAGCTGGGTGTAACACGAACTATGCATCTTTAGTCCCTGCTTTGTGGAGGTGGAGACTATATTTATAGTACTTGCAGGAGTCCCTCCTATGGATCAGACCTCTATTCTAGTCAAGAGAGCAGTTCTATACCCCATAAACTGTCTTCCCACTATTGTATCAGTGGGCACCTCTTGCCTGGCAGGGTGGTATTGGAGGAAGTAGGGTCTAGTGCTAAATAAGAGTATTAATATCTTTTCTTCTCCAGCACACTGAATAACACCTTCTGGCACCATAAAAGCTAGACATCAGTGAGAAATTCCTGATCACATTATGACTGATTTCTCTGGGTGTTACAACAAGAGTGTGTGGTGTTTCATACAGTAGGATCTTACTATGGTAGTAGCAATAGCCCATAATGTTTAAATACAAATCGGTTTCGTTGCCCTCTTGCCAAAAATTAGAATTAACCTTAATGGGGAGCTTCAACTGAAGAACTGTCTTGACTGATGTAAATGATGTGGGGAGGTCCATGCCAAATGTGGATGACACCAGCATAGGATGAGATCTATGTCTTACATTGACATTTTCATTTACTAACCCATGTCTTCTTGGAGCAGCATATGTACAGACACATAGATCAATGGAATAGAATAGGGAATCAACTATAACTCCATGTAACTACAACTACATGATCTTCCACACAGACTCCAAAAATATAAATTCAAAAGACAGCATGGTTCAGGGAACTTGAAATTCAACATGCAGAAAATGAAACTAGATTCTTACTCATCACTATCCAATAAATTTTACACCAATTTTTTCAAGGACTTCATCATTTGATTTGATCCCCTGAAATTGCTAAGGGAAAGTAGGGAAATTGCTACGGGAAAAGTACATGTCAATTTACAGTCATGGGTAAGGACTTTCTAAACAGGGCTCTGGTGGCTCAGGAAATAAGACCAACAATTGATACATGAGATCACTAAACTAAAAAGCTTATGTAGAGAGAGGAAATTGCCCGTAAAGTGAAGTAACTCACAAAACGAGAGAAACATTTTTGCCAGCTCTACCTGTTACAGGCAATTAATGTCTAGAATATACAAATAATTCACAAAATTAACACAAAGAGAACAAACAGCCCAATTAAAAATGGGAAATGGGACTGAACAGAAAGTTCTCAAAGGAAGAAATACAAAGGGACACAAACACTTAAGAAGCATCCAACACCCTTAGCCGTCTCAGTAGAATGAAAATCGTAATTTCTTAAGACTCCATCTCACCCCAGCCAGAATGGCCATTGTTGGGAATATAAATGACAACAAGCGCTGGGTGGAAGGGAGCACTCCGACACTGTTGGTGGGAATGTAAGCTAGTGTAGCTGCTTTGGAAATCATCCTGAGGGTTTCTAAAAACATTTGAAATAGATCTTCCACGTGACCACTGCTAGACATACACCAGACGATATTTGTATCTTAGTACAGAGAGCCTTGCACATCCATGTCCATTGACTCTCTACTAATAATAGGTAGGAGATGAAATCTACCTAAATATCCATCAACTAAGAAATGGATTTTTAAACTACCACACACACACATAATAGAATATTACTCAGATATAAAGTAATATGAAATCATAAAATTTAACAGGTGAATGGATGAAGCTAAAACATTATACTGAATGATGTAACTCGGGCTCAGAGGGACAAATGCCACATCTTCTTTCTCATATATAGATTTGAGCTTCAAATCTTTTGTCCTGGGTGTTAACTTAGGAAACTGGACTCATGCCACTGGAAAGGGTGTGGGGATGGAACAGATGCATGTGTGGAGGGGAACTGGGAGAATATATGTGAAATTAAAGCAGAAGGGGGGTAAATACTGGTGGCAGAGGGCTAAAGCACATAGTAAAGTCGTGAGTTTAAAGGAAATGACAAGATGAGGAAACATAAAGCTCTCATGAAGAAGTTACTTGGGAAACTATGATCTTGCAATCTTAGTTGAAACAATATAATGAGAGAGCATGACAGAACATTCGTGATATGAATGAATAGGGGAGAATATTGACAATTAGGCTTTACACAGCAGTGGGGCAGAAGGATGGGGAAAGGATGACAGGGAGAGGGTCAACCAAAACCAATAGTGTATGAAGGGGTTTTAAGCAAAAATATCCCAAAATTTAGTGAATTTACATATTTTTAAAGGTATATTTGTTTCATTTATATGATTCCTCTATCTGTCTGTACACTTGCATGTCAGAGAGGGCATCTGATCCCTTTTTAGATGGTTGTGAGCTACCATGTGGTTGGTGGGACTTGAACTCAGGACCTCTGGAAGAGCAGTTAGTATTCTAAATTGCTGAGCCATCTCTTCAGCCCTGGATTTACATAGTTTTAAGTAGCAATTCTGTCTTGCTAATTCAGGGACATAAGGCAATGTTGATTACAAATATCTTCATAGGTTGAATGAATTGACTGTGTGTTATAGAGTTAACTTAAATTGTGTATCTCAGCAGTTTCAGTCCTGACTGATGTAGCCCAGAAACCTGCCAAAGCATTTCCTTGGCATTCAATCAGATCTTGCTGTGCTTACTATTTGGATAGCACTTATATGAAACTGGTCAGTTTCTTATTAAAGCTCCAAAACTTATTATTACTTAGCCCAATGGTACGATTATATTTCTAAGAATATCATATATTTTCTGGGACACATATTAATAACACATCTATGCAAATATGGTTGCATATTGCAGAAAACTCAAAGAAGATTTAGTATTTTTTTATTTGTCAATACCTCTCATATCAAGATCAACTATTAATATCTGTGTTTTATAAAGAAAGATGTGAATATATGAGAATTTCTATGATTGTACCTAGAAGTCTCAGTTCATTTAAGATCAAGGAAAGGGCTTTGCCTGTGTGGTGGCAAATAGCCAGAATCCCAATGCTTGGGGGACGGGGTAGGTTGGAAGCTGAAGAACACAGGTTTGAAGCCAGACTGACCTGTAGTGTAAGGGTCTGCCTCAAAAAATAAATAATAATAAAAAATTTTGAAAAGACTCAGTTCGATTAAGAAAGCTGATCAAATAATTCCAAAATATTAAAATACTTGATTGAAACAAGATCATATGCCATGTATGTCACAGGTAAAATCTTAGTCCTTCATGTATCCAGAGGAATGTAATAGTTAAACAAGCTGTCTGGGTTGACCTTTGTGGAGTTATTCCCTGCTCCTATTGCTCAGTATTTAAAATCCTAAAGAAAAGTAATAACTAACTAGTAAGAGTGTTAACTGCTGAATACCCTTTCCTTGAATTTACAGAACAGAATCTTGGAACATCTGTTGATCTTCACATTATCCCATAAAATCTAAGATGGTGCTTAACTTAAAGAAATGTACTCATCTAAAAAATTACAGGAAGTAGTCTTGAGTAGTCAAGGATGGTGGAGCTCTACCTAAAGACGAAAACATCAAATACTGGCTCAGTCTACGTCCTCCTTGCTACTTCGCAGCTGAATGTCTTCCTGTCCATGTACTTGAGTTCCTAAAGCATGTTCTTTTTTTGGAGGGGAGGGGAGAAGTAAGGGGCATATTTTATTCTTCTATTTTCTCAGAGTATCAGCCCCTGAATAAACCTTATTTCCTTAATATCACTGGCTTCCAAGTGGTGAGTGCAAAACTTTGGGTCTGCTAACAAAGGCAAAGACAGGAAGTTATAAAGTTATCTTGTCACTCAGTGGTAAGAGGCCCTGCAGCACAGGGATTCATTTTGGTGATACACAGTCTTCATTTCCTAGGATTGTTACTTTTATGAACGGTAAAGAAAAACTAAAAAATTCTCATTAAGAGCAGATCAACACCCTAAGTAACTTGCTGTTTGAACAGAAGAGGCCAAATCCTAGTTTTGCTGCAGTGTAATTTTGATGTTAATGCTCAATTTGTAGAAAACCACGTATAAATACTTCATATTTAATCTTTAGCCAGCCAGACCCCACAACAGATTCCTTTTATAAGATTCTTCTTGCACAACTTTGAATCAATTTTCTTATCTCTCTTGTGATATGTCTTATACTTTGCTTCATTTTCATTTGGAATAAACAGCCATTTAACTTCACTACAAAAAAACGTGCTTTATAATTTCCCTTGGAAATATATCTTCCATAATTTGTAGCTTCACTTACTATGAACAGGTCTTGCATATGGAGTTGTTACTACTTTATTTCAAGTTTTAATTAATACATATTAATTAGATCTTTAGCTCTTAGAAGACTGATTCTAGTGAAAACTTAGCAGATAAGCAATTCAGAGCTGTCTGCAGTATTCCATGAGCTCATGAATATACATTTCATAATTTCTGGGAACATATGCTTACTTAGAGTACAGGGTTTTGTTTGTGTGTGTTTACTAACAGACTAAATTATATTTAGGTTCTCCATACTATATTAAAAAGAAATTCCAGTATAGTACATATACTATAAAATTGTATTAGCAATTAGTGCTTTAGTAATGTAACTTAGAGATTGTTCAGAACTTCTATGAATACCTATTAATTTGTGGAACATAACTTTCAAGATCTAAGAACACTGAAAATGACTTTAGAAATTATGATGCATCCATGAACAAGCTTTTATGCCATTTACAATCACCCAATGTACTCATTCATAACAAATATGCCATCTTCATTACTGCTAAAGGCACTTGAAAATATATACAAAGCAAAGCCAGGCTTCCAGAATTCTCCTCCATCTGCACAAGCATAGAGCCAACAGGAGGAAATCAACATTAACATGTATTTCAGGAGGGAGGCTGGAGTCAAGTGCACCCAGACAGAACTCACAAACCATGATATACTCCTATAATCTTACCACTAAATCCTTCTCATTGAGATAGCTCATCTTGAGCCTGTGGCCATTTCTCCTTTTTTCCTATTTTTGCAGGTAGTATTAGTTAAGACCCACACCCTATTTTAGATTGATCTAATTATTGGCTTGATTTTTCACTAAGATGTTCCTTGTAATCTCTACTTTTTGCTTTGAACTTTTGTGTAGGTTTGTTCACATAAATAAAAGGGAGTGGTTTCAGATCCTCTGATGTTCCAGAACTGGTTGGCCTGCCTTCCATCCACCTGACCCAACACAGTGTTTGCATAGTGAGTTATTTTAACTTCACCAGTGTCAGTTGACTTATCACACTTTCAACAACCATCTGATAGTTTTATCCTAAGCCTGTATTTCCAGAATTAAAGCAGGGTGGAGAAGACAGCAGAAAATGTATGTCCAAAGGACACAACACAACACATAAGATGACTACACTACATAACATTATAAATATCCAAATAGGAAGTCCAGTTGAGAAAATAGCCAGAGCCAAGGCTTGTCAAGTGGTTTTGTTTTTGTCCTTTCCACTATACATGCTTCTAGTGACATTAGTTTTGAGAGCATTCATATAATCTTATGAATTGAGTATTTTTTTAATAAATGTAAGTTCCTTTTACAAAAAGTTCCCAAATTTCTAGACAGCTTCTTACCCTCAACTTATGCCTTTTTAAGTAGATTGCTGAGTCCTGATTGGAACCTGCTAATGAACAGGTTGGGAAGAGCCCTTTCTAGGAATAATTCTTTTCTTTTTTCTCAGTTGCTCTGGGCTTAAGATTTTGACCATGGTATAAAGGTGGCTAAACTTACAGATTCCAATGATAAGATGACCTAAATTCTATAAACACCTGTTGTTTCATATACTAGGTAGAAAAACAATAGGTGATAAATTATCAGTTCATTTTAGACTAAAGAAATACAGTCTGATTTGCAATTTGATGTAAAACATTTTCTCTTAATAATTAGTTGCTCAAGTTTTAACAGTTTTAGAAACACATAGAAGCCACTTAAAATATATTCTACTGTTGGCATTTATGATCACTCTCTCTTTTCTCCATAAGTCACCAAAGTTCTTCTAGGCTGAATGTGTTAATGTTTAACCATTTCTATAGAAATGCATACTTTCTCAGAGGGAAGAGTCCCAGATTCCTTGGCTTCCTGTAACCTTACCTACCTATTAGCTGTATAAAACATGGATGAGCCAAATATTAGTGATCATGACCACAGAATGGAGACTCATGTTGTCCTAAAGAAGTTGCATGAATTCTTTTAGCCAGATAACAAAAGAGAGTCACAAATCAATCAATTAACACATTGCATTTATCAGAATAGTGGAGAGGTGAGTTATGCCAAAGTGAGGAATTCTATAAGTTTTAGATATAACTTTCTTAGTTTTGATTAGTGGGAGGTAGTAGTCTATTAAGCTAATATATTAAAAAGCTTTCCTTGAAAATCAGAAGAATGTTAGGTCACATAGAGAAATGGGTGATAACTGTGTGTTGAGAGGAATAAAGATAGCCCAAGTTAAACTTGACTGGTGATCTGCAACATTCCAACTGCTACAATTACAAAGTTCTAATTAGTCAACCATCCAAAGAAACTAACTTGAGAGAGAGAGAAAACAATCTAATAATAAAAGAAAAAAATGAAACTAATTCATATGTGGTTCTTCTAGGGAACTTTAGTTCTCAGTACTAAAGTCAGTCCGGGTTCTCATGATGCAGTCAGACCCACACCTTGTAACTGGGTCCAACCTAATTAATTATTGGATCTAATACAGAACTAAGCCCATACCAGTCTAAAATTTCTTTTATAACATCTTGAGTAGCTCAGATCTAAGTGGAATTTGACTCAAGCAGAGAACTTACTCAGCTCCTTTGAGAGAGTGTGGGCACAGTGGGCTATGTAGGCTACCTTAGCTCACCACTGGGTTCTTGAAGTTCACTGGCCTTCTGTCTTAGATCCTACATCTAATGCCAAACTATGACAAATTTTAGACAACAACGTTTGTGTCTGGAAGCCCAGAGACTAGCATGAGTCGAAGGGAGCTCTGGTCACACCAGAGAGCAGTGGAAATTACAGATTCAGTGGTGCAAGTTCTGTACAGAAAGAGCTTAACTTCCCATAACTTAGTATTTTCTACATTTAACATGGCCTGATTAGGTGGCTAGCTGCGACTGGCAGAAACCAACTGCTGTGATTGATTGTGACTTAGCTGTCTGTGACAAATAATGTTCTCCTGGGTTAGACCTTCAGTTAATCTGCAAGACAAGCTGGACAACATTTGTGATAAAGGATTCCAACCCAGACGCATTCTTACACCAAACTTAGTTAAATATACCAGCCATTAATTGGCCTTGCTACACTCTTTCATTCTAAGGACATGCGGAAGTTGACAGATACGGGTTACAGAGATGCTATGCACAACTTCCACCATAACACTAGGGATACTGATGCAAATAGCATTACTAATTTCAGCAATTCAAAATTGAGCTGTATGCAACATTTCGCCTCTGTAGCTTGTTCCTTGCTAGCTTGAAATTGTGCTTGGACAAAGAAGACATTATGTCTTCTGTCACAGAAAGCTACAAGATGATGCCTTCAATGAAATGCAGATTACACACAGGTATTGTAAGAAAGAATCAGGTTCAAAAAGACAAGAGGCTATTTTGTTAGCTGACAACATGCAAGGCTATTTAGGCAACTTGGATTATTGCTATGTGAACTCTGATATTTAAGAGCCATAAGTATATTCAGTCAGTTAAATCTTTAGTTAGCTCAGTGCCTTTGAGGTTTTCCCTATGAGTTTGCTTTAGAAAGTACATAAGGAAAAAAAAAAGTGGCCCAAAATCAAGATGTCCGAGAGAGGAAACACACAAAACTCAGAAAAGCCGTCTTTTAAAATAGATCAGAACTAAGGATGAAGTGTGGTGGCTGGCTCATACCCAGTGTATGACAGGCCCTGGGATTGGCCCCACCACCTGCAGGTATATGAGTAAAAATAATCAAAATAGAATAAAATCTGCAGGTGCAAGTGTGAATGTTTATTTACTTGAGTGAGAAGAAAATACAACTGCAGGTTTCAAATCAAAGCAGCAAGCTGACAAACACTAGACTCCAGAATATTTTTCTTTTTCTTTTTTTTTTTTTTTTGTCTGGGAGATCCTTTGTAGAACCATGGAATATCTATATATTGCCGGCAGTGCTGACTGGACGTCTCACTAGGACTCCTGAAAAGACCACTCTTGAGTCCTCAGGAGCTTTCCTGGAAAACTAATGATGGTGATGAGCAGAGAGCTGCGATCTGCCTCTTTAAAGGTTTCTAGATTTACATAATTGCAGTCACATGATCAAGAGACAATGTATGATTTGGTACTTGACTGCAGCAAGTGAACATTACACTTCTAAAGAGCTTTGACTTTTTTACTTAGCATATTTAAATTGCCTCTGCAGAGAAAAAGAGTGGAAGAGAAGGAGGGAGAGAAAGAGCACGCACTTAAGTGTACAAAGGCGTCTTTTCCAGTTTGTCGACTTTTACAAGAGGATGTCAGGCAAAGCTTACCTTAGCTTGCAATGAGGAGATAAAGCTGCACACTCAACTGCTCTCCAGATACTTGTCAGGAAGCGTGTGGCTTTAAACTTCCTGCCCTTGACGCTCATCCAAAGCTTGGCTGGTGGACAGTGTTTACTGCTCACTTTCTGGAGAACGTGTGCTTAAGCCATTTCTTTGGGAACAAGTGTCGTTTTGGTACTAGGAATGGTCCCCAGACAAAATGACAATAATTGAATTGATTAAATCTGGGTTCATTATCTATTTATTAGTTTGGGGTCATTCATATTAGTAAATCACTCTGACTTTTCAGTTCTTTCCAACTGGAGGCTTTTCTACATATATCTGTTCTTCTTTCCATAGGGATATGGGCACGGTCCCCACAGCTCCTTTAAATTGCTTTGTAGTGGAGATAGATAAACTTTTAAAATGTGTAAAACAAACCACACTCTCACTTTTAGGAACCTGTGATATCCCCTTTCTATCACATTAAGTTATACCCAGGTTTCCTGTCCCACGTCAACTCACAGGTGCTCTTAATCCTGCTCAGTCCTGACACTGTAGGATGGTGTATGGCCCCACACTTTTGTGCAGACTTCACTGGATCCTTCTGTCGTAGCTGGCATGTCTCTCAGAGCTGTACATGTGTTACTCAAGACATTATTGTTTGTGTATTTTCTTGAGCATCTTATCAGTTCACTTTTTCCTGTCCCTTCACTATAAGTGTGTGTGTGGGAGGGGAGGGTGTACACGTCTACTATATATTTGTTTATTGTAAGGTTCCTCTGTATATATCTGTTTCGTTCTTCTCTTTAGCATGATGCTGGCTTATGTGGCTCTGTGCAAATCACAGTTCTCACTTGACAGTCTTACACTGAGTGAGCAAGCACATCAGTAAAAGCTGAGAGCTACTGCAAAAGGATACAGAATGAAGAGAGTTCTGTAGCAGCCTGGACACTTGAGAGGCCGTGGGAAATTTTTAAAAACTTTGGCATCAATACAATCAGTTACCAAATGCCAATCCTCCCATTATTCACGAGTAAGGTGACCTTGAAAAATAAACTTGAAGCTTCAATTTAATAATCTGAAAAATGGGTGACCTCATTAGCTGTTGAGAGTATCGTAAGGAGTGAAGACAGCGCCAGTGAAGTGAGAAGTGTGTACAGGATCCACGCAGCTGAACTACCACTGCACTCTTCCCGATCTGCCCAGCTGCTAAGACTGTGAGAGTCTCTGGTAATGAATATCACCTTCCATCTAATTGATGCTCCACCCTGGGGGAGTGTAGAATTTACTCAGCCTTGTTCTCCACATCTGAAGCAGGATTCCCTTCTTTAATCCTTACTCAGCAATTCATAGGAGCTTGAACATTTCTCAGTATAACAGAAAGACAATAGCATGCTGACAAGTTATGAATGGAACCCTGGCAGGCAAAAAGAAGACAATGTGGCGAAGCCAAGGATCTAAGAGTTTATAAGATCCGAGAGTTTTATTCCAGCTCTCATGAGGTGTACCATATGAAATTCCACAGCTTCATCCCTTTCTGTGTTCTTAAATTTCCCATGCTCTTGGAGCTGGTGCCTTGTTGGTCTAGGACTTGAAGGCAGAGGTTAGGAAGAGAGAATCTAGAAGTTGTTTCTCATTCATTAAAATTTAATGACTAAGCTTTCATCTACCTAGGACAATTTAGTTCACCTACAGAGATATCAATAGAGAACCATTCTTTGGGGGACAGCTTTGCCCGCTAAAAGGAATGTTGTCAAGCACTGATGTCTTTATGCATACATATAAACACAGATTTTGTATGTGTGTATTAGCATATTTACATCTGTCCATCTGTCTATCATCTATCAATGTAGACTGATGATATCTCAATGTACCTCCTAGTAATAAATTTATTCTTGTCAAACCAGAGTCTGGGAATGTAAATACAAAAAAAAATGTTTATTGTTTCCCTGTATTGTGTATAGTTAGAGAGAAGAAACGTTGTTTTTAAATCTCTCTAAGGCTTAGGGACTATGTAAGAGACACAAATACAAATAGTACAATTACTTCCTGGTTCTTTATTTCTCCGACTCTAGTAATTGTCTCTTCCAAGCCCATCTGTAGAACAGGCATCTGTGGCATATGAGCAACTGTCGTCTGGTGTCCCAGGTGTAAAGCTCTAAGCAGTGTTCCCCACCAAGTCTAAACAGCCTACAGTTGAGGAGTCTAACCAGTTTATTCTTCCTATCTAATGGTACCCTTACTTTCTTCTAATTCCCTTTTGCTACAATGTGGACAAACACACACTTGTTTTCATGTGTGTACATGGGTTTGCATGTGTAGACACATGAACAGTCACTTTCCTTCCCTCTATGCTTTGGACCCTCACATATCTAAGTTTTTATGCAAGTAAAAAACTTATGAAGCAAAATGAGGGGAAAGTTCAACATGTTGTGACATGTCCTGGCTTTTCCTTAAACTCAAGTAATTGACTGATGCTTAAGAAAAAATAGCTAGATATATGACATACTTTGGACTGAAATGCTTTGTTTATTTCTCTTAAGAAGGCCAATGCTTAAAATTTCTGTTTACCTAAGCACTTAGCTCTTCAGAATAAATCTTTTCATTATGTTAATGGCTTCCAAAAAAATATCCAAAATACCCCTGTAAAAAATTTTGCTGATCTGATCTAATTTCATTATTCCCTCCCATTTTAAGCCTAAGTATCAAAATTCCACATCTTCACCCATAAAAATGCAATGACCTCCCTGATATAGACCCCAGCATCTGACAGAGTTAACACATGAACACCAGGCTTGTGTAAATGATTAGGTAGACCTGACAAAAAAGCAAAGGCTTTTCTTTATTTCTAACCTTAGATATAAAATAACACGATTATGTAACTTAGCTGACTGGAAAACTGTCTCAACAAAAAGATATGTTTTTGTTACTTTCACACCCAGATAAGACTTGTACCAAGGTTGCTGGGGAAGGCAATGCAGTTTTTCAATTTAAACAGCTGCTCATATCAGTGACGTCTTGGTTAAACAAATTTCCAGTGAAGCACATGATAAGCCCAATCTATTAGTATATTAAATGGAAAATCTGTTGTAGTATTATGTGTTCCATTGGGAGAAGAAAGACAGAGGCAAAAACAACTGTGTGTGATCTGATAATTAGCCATTACTGTGCAATTAATAAATTCTCTAGAAAATTACCTTGATGCAAATAATTGCTCAGGTCCAGAACTATTATGGCAATCATAGATGACAAAGAGTTCTCAGACATAATCTTCTCTTGAATTACCTTTGTCAAATTGTGCAGAGATGTGATTGGGCGTTCTTGCTCATACCCAGGGTGTGTCATTTGCTGAGGTCTGACTCTTGGGATTGCTCTTAGGGTATAGAAAGTGGGAAAGCAATGAAAACAGTCTGTGGAGAATAACATGATTTATTATGCTCTCTCAGTGGTAGCTTACATTATAACAGCATTCTCCTTAAATAAATTGCATATTACAGTTGAGTTATCAGATACAATAATTTAATACAAAATACAATGAAAATTAAGAAAAAAATTATGTTCAACTGTTGTGGAAGTTTATTTTTAGTTATGTATAAAATAGTTGTTTTGTGCACTGTTGAGTGAGGGTCTGCCTTGGCATTTTGTGTTGTCTGTAGGTGTTGGATTTCTGTGGGGGATATTTGATTGCTTATGATCTGCACCTGAGGAGTTCTGAATCAATAAAAACACCTGAGCTCAGACACTCAGGGTTCCACTGTCGATAGAGTATGGCACTGGCTGGGGTCTGGCATTTGCATGTATGAGAATGCCTACTTGTCTTCTTTGGTGAGCCACCACCAAAGCGCTGTACAACTACACTCAACTACTAGCCAAACTGAATTTGAGTTTTACTTTTGACCTGATTTGTTCTACACGCTGGAGTAAGTTGCAGAAAATGAAAGGGCTAGTGATCTCTAAAGTTACCAATGGCTTGGGAATTGTACATCAAAAGACCAGATCTGCCTTTGTCCTCATCCCAAGGTAACTAAAGGTATCTAAAGGTGTTTCATTAATAAAGCATAGAACACACCTCTTTGTGAAGCTGTTTTACTAATGACAGCATGCCAAAGGACAGTATTCCCAAGCAAAACTATAGAACTTGAAGTCTTGGACCTTGACCTCAATGCCCTTGATCCACATCCAGAGCTAGGCTGAAGCACACAGTGTTTATTGCTCATCCTCTGGAGAACAGGTCATTGTTACTATTTTTTTAATATAGTAAAGACATAGACATGTTTGTATTATTTAGGTTAAAAAATAAACTCATTGATTTCTAAATGAGGTCTCTGATGTCCATCTAAGGAAACCCAATTAGAAGAATTTGAGACTCACTGCTGGAAAAGAAAATTGTGTTGGAGTCATGAGGCATATGCAACTGGGACCCTGTGTCCTCACACTTCTGTTCCCTGAATTCAAGGTGACTTCAATACTGGCTGTGTGCTCTGGGCTCTCTCCCTTTTTACTTTCCCTTTCTTGGCACAATTCACTAGAATCCCACACAATGACCTTGTGTTAACAAACTAGTACTTTGTACAAATGCTTTATTCCTGTTTTATATCCTATAACTTTGGACACAAAGTATATTTAACCAGAGTCATCAGAAAACAGTCCAAAATAGAAAAGATGATGTGTCTTGGATATATGATAGATTTTCATACCAAATAATAAAATTTGCTGATACGACATAAGCTGTTGATTCACAGAGAAAAGGCACCCAACAGTCAGTCATGTTACATATGTAAATTTTCATAGACTCTCTTATATTATGTGTGTGAATATTTTGCCTGCATGTAGGTATGTATACCATAAGGGTGCCCTATTCCTACAGATGTTTTAAGTAGGTGTTAGATCCCCTGGAACTGGATTTTGTGGATGGTTGTGAGATATCATGTGGGTTCTGGGAACTGAACCCAGGTCTTCTGCAAGAGCGACAAATGCTTTTAAACCACTAACCCCTTATGCTATACTTAAAAAGGAAAATGAAACAACAGCAATAATAACAAAATAAAAAAAACAAATGGTTGAAGGAGACACAGGAAGACAAAAGAAACAGAAAATGAATAAGAACAAAGTAGAAAGTTTTCACAATATGTTTCAGAATTATTCTATAAAATATTTATTCTAATTGCATCTATATAAAGGCACAGGATACATTGCATATTTACCAGAGTATAATATATAGTGAGTTTCCTATTCTGGGTTATGCTTTAAATTTAACAAAAAATAAGAAAAAAGAATTAGTACTAGTTAACATGCCAACTTAAACAGAGGGAAAACTTCAGAGCTATAGGCAGTCAGTGGCTGCTGAGGACAGAGACCCAGTTCTTTTTTTCTTTTTCTTTTCAAGGTTGAAGCTTCAATCCTAATTGTCAGTCCTAAACACATTCAAATAACTAATACAGTAGTAGATCAACACATTAGGACACCACACACACACAAACACTCACAGACACACACATTATATATAATATATACTATATATATATATATATATATATATATATATATATATATTCATGTGTGACATTCTCGAATTAAAACAATAAGAAAATAATACTAAGACAAGTTAGCCGGCATTCTTTTTAAATGTACGAAATGCACAGTATCTCTACCCAGACTAGTTCTATTCCCTTGCCTTATCACAGTGGAATATCGCAGAGCTGGACCACATCAGTGATGCCTACTCTCCATCTGATGACACAGTCCCATGCAGTGCACTTGACAGGATAAAGCTGCTGATAGGTCCTGGGGAAGAGAAAAGTGAATGCATTCCATTTCACACTTGTAAAATCAGACACAGAAGTGGGCCAGACCGGGGATGTTATCTACCATCAGAAATGACAGGATAATGTTTCCCTGGGTGTTTCTCTCCTTTTATATTTTTCTCGCCTATCTTACAAAATAATTGAATTAAAAATAACAACTCCAAACCCTGAATGACAGCGATAATCTCAGTTGATGCATTTTTACAACTTCTGGGAATGAGTCCTGTGTCAGGCACTGAGAGTTTCCTGGATATTTCCTAGGGAGCAGTCAGCAATGACAGAGAGAGAGAAGGATGGTTCCATGGCTGGCTTTGCTAGCTCTTTTTGTCAGTAATGATTGACAGGCTACTTTAGCTATGATGATGAGAACAATTCTTACCATTTCTGCACTGGCAACTGAAACTTTCAGGCATTCATGCATTTTAAATTACTTATCCTAAAGGACTTTGATTTTGCTGAGGATAAAAGGAGAGGTCCTGGAAGGAGTTCCCGAAGACTGAAGGTGAACTTTCAATCTATCCTAAGTAGGTGTTTAGACACTTCTCGAGGCTTGGAGAGGACATTAGAGATAGAAATAAGAAGAATTGCTAGTTTTTATTTTGACCTCATACAAATTAATGCCAATTAACTTTTTCTGTAATACTCACAGAGCAGAGATTATAGTAAAGTAATTTTAGGTTAATAAACAGTAAATTTAGGTTAATAAAAAGACAGATTTACTGGCATGAAGAGCAAAGGGCAGGGCTAAAAAAGGCAACAGACTAGGTCTCTTCACACAGAAGCAATGACATTTGTAGGCATTGTAGGATCCAATGCAATCATTGAACAGATGGAATTGATGAGAAATATTGAGCTAGAATGAAGAACAGGCCAACCCCAGAACTCATCTGTAGCCTTCATTCCCACTTCATGTTGACAATACATCATCTCACTGTGACTGGTACAAGGGCACTCTTCAAAAACCACAGCCACCAAACCCACCCAGGTAATTACCAACATCTGTCATGGCTTCCAGCTTCAGGATCAAATTGTTCTTTGTTTTAGTTCTTGAAGTAGGTCACAGATTTTGACCCAAGGATTTTGTTAATGTTTTGTTTTGTTTTCTAGACAGTTAGCTTTAATAATTTTGACTCATCCATAAGTTCACAGTTCACACTTCCTTTATAAGAGTCGATATGCCTTGATCTGAGATTTCATTTGATTTTAAGCTATAGTCTCATGAACTATCTATACTCCAGTTGCCCATCAGAATACTCACTGTAAGTTAATTTGTAGTTCAATGGTTTTCTCTGACACATCTTTTATGCCTTTTATACAACATTCTCCTAAATTATCCAGAAGCTAAAATACTCAGCCATGTACATGTGTGTGCACACACACACATGAAAGAGAGAGAGAGAGAGAGAGAGACAGAGACAGAGACAGAGACAGAGAGACAGAGAGACAGAGAGAGAAAGAAGGATTTTGTGCTCCTAATCTTTTGGTTTGTTTGTTTGTTTTTGTTTTTCGAGACAGGATTTCTCTGTTGTAACTCTGGCTGTCTTAGAACTGACTCTGGAGAGCAGGCTGGCCTCAAACTTACAGAGATCCACCTGCCTCTGTCTCTACTTCCTGAGTGCTGTGATTAAAGGCATACACCTCCACCACCCAGCTTCCTAATCTTAAAATTCAAAATCCTGAATCTGAAAATGGTCCAAAATCCAAATTTTGAAGGGGACATGACGCCACGCAAAAAAAGTTCTACTAAAAGTAACTTGTCTTACACAAAACACTATACTACATATACACAGGGTCCTTGAATCATAAAGAATCTTGTGTCTTGACATGAATTCCATCCTCATGCCATTCCAGGACGTATAAACTCTGGCAATAAACATGAAACAAAGCATAAAGCACTTCTGGTCCTCATTAGGTTCGATAAGAGATATTCAACCCACATAATTACATGCGTGTATGCACACACATACACACACACACACATACACACACACACACACACACACAGAGCTGTGCTTAAAGAAACTTCAGCAGATGGAGCATAGTTGATAACGGTAATTTGGATGGAGAAGGAATGTGACAAATATCTCATTCGGAAACAGCAATCTGAACACAACAACATAGAGAGGGCAGTGGGTTGTACCATTCGAGGCCCATCTCAGACTCACAGGTCACTAATTGTTTATTAGCCCAAGTTAAACACAAGAAGGGAAGGAAACAGCCTTTGTACAGGTGGAATATGCATTGCTGCTCTCTGTGCACAAATGCTATCCGTCATGGCACCCAAGAGGAGGACAATAGGAAGAAGGTGGGAGTCAAAGGGGGCTGACCACCAGAATTACTCCTGCCTGTTAGAGTGATGGAGTGGTAGTTACATGCCTAGGTTCAGTCCCCAATGTTATTCTGCCATCTACTCTTAGAAGTTATTCTCTGCCTCACATGAAAATCTCTAGAGAATGATTCCAGTATTTTTGCAGATTTTCTTGCTATTTAACTCTGGACAATCAAAAACTAGTTCAGGTTGCAAGGCCAGACGTGGAATTTTGGAGCAATGTCTGTAATTCATATTCTTCCACATTTTGTTTCTGAATGGATGTTGTAATCAGACAAAGGTGAGGGTTTTTTTTCCAGTATTAATTTTTTACAATTGAGAGTGGAAGATTTCTGAGATACTTACCTGTCCAAACTTCCAATACATGGCTCATCATGCTGAGAGTGCTCAAAAACTCAGGAATCTGCATCACTTGGGTTGTCTCAGAGATGTTAGAAACAGATTTTTTATCGATATAGAGGCATGATATTCATATGCATTCATGTATACCCGTATGATGTGTGATATATACATATATCACATAGAGACAACTAAACTCATGTACTATGAATATGTCTTCATTTATCTATGTCTATATCTATATCCGTGGGGAGACAGAAAGAGAGGTGGGGAGAAAAGAGTTGAGAATTGATGGTGTTATAAAATATGATAATATTGTTGAATGAAGCAATCTGGGCCCTTTGAAAGAAACAATCCACCCCTTGGGGAGAAGTATTTAATCATGAAAATTGTTATTTCATAGTAATAAAGCATAGTAGTGTGATTGTTAATTGGTTTTATAATTGTTTTTAGTTTCTCTTTAGATGACACATTATTTCTTTATTGCTTGAAACCAGAGCAAGAAGCAAAGCAATCTAGTCACCCCCATCTTTCTTTGGTCATTGGCTTAAATGTTGATTTTGGTCATTCCATAACTAACTATGCATCTGTTAAGATTTGAATATTAAATTTCTGCCAATAAATAAATATTTATTTTATAAATATGTAAATATAAATAAATTATATATATATATATTCCCCCAATTAAATGTTTATTTTTTGGAGGCTTGTTTCCAACGTCAGCAAGAGTGTTCTGAGTGGGGGCCTTAAGGAAACCTGTATATGGTGAAGACTCTAACTTTATCAATGCATATATCTGTTAACAGATTCATAAGAATAGCCTACAGGGAGGTGATATGAATTAGAAGGTGGATCCCAGTCAGTGGAGTAAGCTTGGGGGTGGATCTTACCTCTAATGCTCAACGTGCTGTATAATTAGGCAGTCTTCTTTCCCACTCCAGTCACTGCTCTGGCTGTCACCTCATTCCTCCATGATGCCTTCTGGCTGTGATTTTCATCTCCCTACAACTCCAGAAACCACAGAGCCAAACAATGATGGAACAAAACTTCTGAGACTGGGACCTAAAGCAAATCTTTCTGCCGAGTGCTGGTTATTCCTATGTCATCTCAACACAAGCTAGAGTTATCCGAAGGGAGGAAACTTCAATGGGGAAAATTGTAGTAGGACACTTTGCCAAGGAGTCTTTTGTATTGTTCAGCCTTCCTTATGGTTACATGCCTCTTGGAATTCTGGGAACAGCTTAGGTGCCTTTTTAGGAGAGTGGCCATTTGGTTAGTGTTAGAGGACGGTTGATAAAAGAGCATTGGTAGGAAAACAGGCACCAGTTCATGTTATGGGACTGTTAGGGGATAAAAGATGTTAGGTGTTAGTCCAGTTCTCCAAGCTCAGACAGATAAGGACAGACAGAAGGGGCTGCGAATATTTCTCCCATTTCTCTCTTTCCTTTCTAATCTTTTTAGAGCTAGAGGGTTAAAAAAAGTTACAAGTTTGGAATTGTCTCAGTAGCAGTTGGGGCAAAAGAAAAGAATCTAACTTTCAGTTAGAAGTGGCAAACGTGGAGCAAGAAAATAGTTTCCATGATGGAAGATGGCTTTCAGTTACAAGCAGTTGCAAGCTGGGCAGGAGATCCAGGAGGCAGTGTTCAGTTATGAGTGAAAAAGTAAATAAATATATTTGGCCCCCAACAAATAAGGCTTCAGGGCTCAGATAGGGTTAAAAATTCAGTTACATTAAATGGCATTATAAGATCTGGCTGTAGGTCATTTCCTTAGTGATTGATGGAGGAGGGACCCAGCCCATTGTGGGAAGTGCCATTCCTGGATTGGTGATCCTGGGTTCAATAAGAGCAGGCTGAGCCAGCTATGAGGAGCAAGCCAATAAGCAGCACCTCTGTATCAGCTCCTGCCTCCAGGATCCTGCCCTGTTTGAGTTCTTGTCCTGACATCCTTCAGTGATAGACTAAGATGTGGAAGTGTAAGCCAAATAAACTCTTTCTGCCCCAGTTTGCTTTTGGTCATGCTATTTCACCACAGCAATAGAAACCCTTACTAATAAACTCTAAGTCTGATTTCTTGGGTGTTTTGTCACAGTGATGGAAATCTCACTAGCCTAATAACCTTGGGTGTGCCAGTGCCTATCCAAGTCTGCTTCCTTACTCACAAATGCCTGGAAATGCAGATTCAACAGTTATCAGTTGGTAAAGGTAAGTCCATATAAAGCGGGAAACATTGATGTTACATATACTTTATAACAACAGAACTATGTTTCTTAAATGCTGCCATTGTTCTCTTTCACCTTTGAAATTTATATGTGATAACTTCTAAACACCAGGAATTTCTTGAAAATAGTAAATGAGAAAAAAATCTATACTATTTTCCTTCTAATCGTCTATCAATTCTTTAAGGTCTCAGGCTTTTGAAAATGGTTCAGCAGGGAGCTTCATTCTAATCAGCTAATTCCACTAACCAAAATTCCTTCTTGGCTCTCATTAAACCATGAAGATTCCGGGAATCACTCCACACACAAGAGGTGAGAAATATCTTTCTAAATCTGCATTGAATGGAGTAATGTGCAGATAAATATGTATGTAATATTTTAATAAGGGGAGTATATTCTGTTTCCCTTCATTACAGTTCCCATTCATGTTGCCCTGAATTTTGAGCACAGACTAAGTTGTTAAATTACATTTAATAATAGAGCAGGGCATTTAATGTACATTAATTAAATATCAGCAGATGGTAAAGGGAGTCCTTGCTGAGTATGAATAAGGAGAGAGAGAGTTCTAACTGCCATGTAATTAAGCTGAACCTGCAGAAACAATGGAGGTGCGATTACTTTTTTATTAACACATTATACTTACATGTGATGTGGAAGAATTTAATTACCTCTCAACACTTATTATGTTAATCCAAGTTGCTCTCACGTAGAGTTGGTCTCTGTTCCCCATAAACACAGCAGAACAGGCTGAGTCTCTTTACTTCTAAGCATTCTGATTGTCATGTTATGAAGATTGGAAAAGTCTCCGAGTTTCTACATGCTTCATGCGTGATAATGTGCCTGGCAGGCACCTGCGTTTGCTGTTACATGTTTGGGATGAGTAACACTAAAACTGATAGTGGAATAGAAATAGAGGCGTAGCTCTATTGTTAGTGCCATGAACTACCTTGGATATATCATGCTTGATAACCAGGCCTTTGCCATATTAGAAGTTGGGAAAGAAGAAAATTTATCCTCTTTTGCTGTGAGTTTGTAGCCTTAAGTTGTGGTCACCCACATTCTTGGAGGAACTACTTCCATTTTCTGACTGCTGCTTAATTTGAATATAGATTTATTATTAATTAAGCTGAAATTGTTACTCCTGCTGGCCGCTGAGATACAGTTTAAATTTGATAATATGAGAATTAGTTTTTCTTTGTTGTTAGTGTTAGCCTAGCTTCAGCAATGTTGAAACAGAACTTTCATAGAGTTGAAGATTTTAGTTGAATTAAAATAATATGTCTTCATAGTAACTGCTAGGAGAAGGGATATAGTTAACACAATGCCCGGTGATTGACACAGACCTTAACTAATCTGGTTATAGGATTTGAAGACTCATCCCTGTGAGATAATGCATGCATAGCCAGCAGTTAGGTGGTTCTCAGGATGAAGAATGCTTTTAAGAAGAATTATGAGAAAATATCACTCTCTTTTATTGGAGAAAAAATTGTAGTTCTCTACCAACCTTAGCCTTCAAACTTGGAAAATGCCTTGGCAAGCTGATAAGGAAAGCATGAAGACAAGTATTCCCGATGACCACTCAGAGGCTAATCTTCTCTCGTAGTCCTCTTTGCTATAACATGACTTGATGATGGAGTCTCTGTCCAGTCCTATTTCTCAAAATTCTGCTTTTCCATATTCACAGCCTTGCCCTTCTTGAACTCTAGAGTCAGATGTGCCCAAAGCCAGACATAATTCATGGACGCATAGTAAAAACCCAAGTGGACTCAGATCTACACTCAGCCAGATCCTACTCCTGTTTTACCCAAGTTTGTGTTACCAAATGGTCTCAGATGAATTAAAGACAAACCCCTTGTTTTGCCCTCTTATTCTTATAAATTGAGGTCTGTTTACTGCATTCCAGAAATACTAACTTGCCCAAATCTAAATAACCTCAAGTTCAGCAGAACTTCTTAACTGACAGTTCAGGACCCAAAGTCAAGTAGTTTCACATGAGCCAGATGGATGACTCAGCAGGTAGATGCTCACCACTAAGCCTGTTGATCTATTCAGTGCCCTGAATCCCAATTGTGGCAAATTATCATCTGACTTCAACACACAACCTTAGCACCCTTTCCTCACCCACATACACGTACACACAAAATAAATAATTAAATAAAATCTAATTAAACATTTTAAAAATGGCTCCTTCACATATGTGTATAGAGAGATTTCTGCTAACTAAATTGTAAAGATAATTGATTAGGGGACAAATTCATACTTCTGGTAAGTATCTACCTGCTGAGTCATCCAGCTGGCCGCTGAAAAATCATTAATTTTACTTTTGATCCCAGATTGTCAGTTAAGAACCTCTGCGGAAGTTAAGGTTTTTCAGTTTTGTGTCATGGTTTACAGGCTTAGAATCCTGTCACTTTTGTTTAGCTCTTCTTTGAAATTTGGTTTGGAAAGACGTGTCCAAGCACCAGAGCTACCAAGTTTTAGGGATAAAGACAAACAATTGATAATACCTAATTTTTTTTATATTGTGTTGAGAAAAAGTCAAGGTGCTTGCAGAGCAGAGCGGGCAGAGCCAATGACTGACCATAGAGCCTCATATAAGTTACTTGACCTCTATAATTAATTTTCCTTATATTAAAACTAGATTGAGTTGAATATAATGGTGTATGCTTATAGTCCTTGATATTCCAAAGAGTTAGAACAACATGTTTAAATGTGGTACTGAACCCGGCCTGGGCAATATAGTAAGACTCTTACTCTTAAATATGCAGGAAATCATTTGCTAAATAAATAAATAAATAAATAAATAAATAGATAAATAAATAAATAAATAAATAAATAACAATACCTCTTAATATCTTAGATGGCTCATGTATTAAAGAAACAAATGTCCAAATCCTTTGCATTCTAAATGGCAAAGACCACAGTATTGCACTTAAGATTTCAAACAGGCACTAGTTAGTTAGCTGTGTGACTTTGGAAAAAGTAATTTTGTGCATTTTCTCACTCCAAAACAAGAATAATATTATCTCCCTTACAGATTTATTGTAGTAAAATAATTTTTAGAAGCAAACAGCATTCTGCTCTCTGTATCTGTGGGTTATGCAACCATGGATTCAATCAACACTAGTTAAGAAAATAATTCAAAAATTTGTACCCATGCTGAATGTATGAGACATTTTTCTTGTCTTTATTCTCTAAACAGTACTGATAACACCCTGTCTGTGCAGCATGCACATTGCCCTACTTCTCATAAATAGTCTAGGCATAGTTTGAAGTATTTTATGAGCACAGGCATAGGGATTTGAGTGCTCATGGAGTCTGGTGTGTGAAAGTCCTGGGAGCAATCTACCATGAGCCCTGAAGAATAATGTTGTTTGTTACAATGCACACAGAATATGCCATATACATGTTTGCTGTGAGTGCCTGACACAGAGTAATTGCATGAACAATTACATAGAGAACAAAGACAATAACTGCGATGGTAGGTATCAGGTACACCTTAAGTGGTGCTTTGACTTTTCTAACAATATCTGAGCACTAGTAATAACTAGGTCTACTGGAAACAGGTATTTCCAAGGAATATGAGACCCTAACAAGTCCCATCAATTCATCACAGTAAGCATATAAAAATTTTCTAAAGATCAAATCCAAGGTTTGAATCTCCAGAGGGAGATTCACAGAAATATTCTCACTTCACAGTTTCAGCATTTCATTAGCAATATTAATTATACAAAATGATGGACTTTATTAGGACATTTTCATATAAGCACACAGTTTAATTTGAGTATGGTCTCTTGTTCTCTCTCCTCTTGTATTAATCCCTTCCTCTACCCAACTGGTTCCACTTCTACTTTTGCATCTTTTGTAATCTGAGCATGGTTTAAATCATTAGAACTTTGAATTAAAAGAAACTGCTCCCAAGTCAACTGTGAATAAATGTCACCGATGCAATCCTTCTGGTTCAAGTGCAGAGGAGCAAAGTCCCAAGTTGCATTAAACTGTGAAGTGAGGCAGATGTAACTATAGTTTCAAATTGGTCCTCAACACAGACTAGTACCTCCACGGCTGGATGCTGAAGGAAGAAAGTGGCCACGGACTCACATAGCATGTTTCATAGATGGGTCCTTTTCACCATCAAAAGATCTCACTCAGCATTGCTATGACTGCCTGGAGCACAACAATGGTAAAAGTCAACTTCAGATTTGCAAGTTGAAAATATTTACTTAACCTAACCTCTGGCTTGTGAACCCTCACCCCAGCACCAATGCTCTTTCCATTTCCCTCACCTGAAACATTGCTGGGTTCAACTGCGGCAAGTTATCTAAAATTCTGCCTGCAAAACTGGAGTTGACAAATCTCTAGTGAATCCAGCCTCAACAGCCTCATGGATACACTTCTCCCCTGTAAATTTTAGTGAATATATAAGGCTCATATACAAATAAGCAGCAGCCTTCATAAGCTTTAAGGGATTGATCGGGGCCGTAGGTTGTCGAGTCTGTTAGCCAAGTTCTGGCTTGCTCTCTGCTTCTTTAATAACCCAAATATCTCATTGAGATTCATGGATGCCCACTCTGCTGAATCTATTGCCCCTGCTTTTGTTTCTATGGTAAAGTTTGCATTCCTCCCAAACGAGGCTTGGAAACAGAGAATGGTATATCCAATGTGCCCATTATAACTCTAAACAAGTCCCTCTTTCTAAAAATAAGTGTAAGAAATCAGCCCTCAACTATTAAAGTTTAAGATACAATTAATAATTCATTTTTATTAATACAGATAATTCCTTTGGGTCATTTAAAATGGATATGATAGTGAAGTAGGGGCTAAGCCAACATAAATTCATTCCGATAAGTCAGCCTTAATAATTTTCTCAGAAACTGGATAAATCTAAGCAACTTGACATACGGGGGAGGGGTGTGTGCAAAAAATAAAAAACAATGTTTCAGCCTGAAAAGACAAAAAAAAAAAAAAAAGAATCCCAGACAACCTTAGCAATAAATAATCCTACAATAGCCTGTAAAATCTGAAAAAATACAAGAAAACTGCACAACTAGAAATAAGAGGGAACATTACCCTGTATGTCTGACACTTTGTTACTCTCGGCAGGAGGAAGTCTATTTTTTTTCTAAACTATGGGAGACTTATTGGGCAGCAGAGTTTTTTGTCCTATTTTATAATTAAGGAAAGCACTTTCATCATAAGGACAGTGGCAAAGGTTAATTAGTGAACAAAGGCTTTGCCGTTTTCAGCATGGTACTTCCTAAGCCACAGATAAATACCAAGATAGGTAGTACAACAAAGAACACTTCTGAAGTGGTACGGGATGAAGCATACTTCCAACCCAGCTAAGTATCCTGAATGGGCCAGCACAAAGTGGTGTGCGAGTGAACAGGTACGCAGATTGCATGGATTTCATAGGCTGGGGCCACCCTCAGCTTCCTCTCTCATTAAATACTCATGGAACTCTGGGTTTTACCATCTACACAAGAAGAGAAGACTGCTTTAGGGCTGACTCCCCAAGCAAGAGACTGCTCAAAGAAGTGGGGATGCTAAACCTCATTCATGGGGGGCAACCTTTTCATTGTGTTTGAGAGCACCACATTTCTGTTGTTTCTCCCCAGAAATGAAATAAAGTATGACTTCCACACTGGGACTGTTAAGATATTAAATACCTGACACATAAAATTTATGGAACCCCCTCTTTCCTCCCCATGCAACTTTTCTGTAGATTCTCTATTCAAAACATCTCGAGAAAACAGCCAGCTGCTTTTCTACATCTGCTCCCATGTAAGAATGATTTACCTATTGCCTCTATTTCTTTTTGATTCCTTATAACATGAAGTCAGCACTGTGGCCAAAGAGATTCATTTCCATTATGATCAGGCTGGCATTTACACCTCTCCCCCAATCATCCCAAAGCACTCTAGAGAGGAAATTAACCTTCACTACCCCCTTACCCTTATTCTACCCATCCATTGGCCTCTATTGCCTCAATGCCATTCTTCTGAATTTTCAGCCAAAAACTCTTTTTCTCCAGATTTGGATATAGCAATTCCTGGCCTTAATGTCCTGATTCTGTTCTTAGAAAGAATTTCTTAATTTAATCTTAACAGCATATCAAACTTCTCTGTTTCCTCCATTCCTTAACTTTGTCCATACCATTTATCATCACCCAAATATTGTGATTGCATTATTTGACAAATTTGGCCTACTCTAATGCAGACCCTCTAGAGTAGGGGTCCTCATTGTAGTTTTCTCCATTTGTGTCAATGTCTGCTATCTAACAGTCATTAAATACACATAATGAGCAGGGATTGAAGAAACATTCTATTTCATTACAACAAGTTTTAAATGTATTCCAAATCCCCCCTGATAAATTATGAATGGGCCTGGCAGACTCTGGTTGAGTCTCAGAAGATTCAAGCCGTGAAATGTGGTTTTCATATTGTGTTTTACTGACTCGAGTGATTTTGTGCTACAACTACACTGAAAGATTCTTGAAGACATTTTTTTTTTTACCTCATCATCTGTCATATGCACAACCATTTTAATAAATGTCAAAGAACTACCAGGATGAAATGTATCAAAGCAATTTTGATAAGTTTGCATAATACTTACCCATTTTAAATTCATAGTTAAGTATCCAAACTTATTTTCAAAAAAACATTCTAGCAGCATACCTGCTGTTAGATGAACAAACATGTTTCTCCAGTTTCTTTTCTCGTATAAAACTTATATTAATTCCAAAGATCTAGCCTTGTACAAACTCAATTGCCATACCTATCATATGAGTTGTACAAAACGAGGCTCTATAAATCTTTTGGAGAAACTAGAAGAGGTTAAGATGAATAACAGATTATTTGAAACTTTGAATTAACGTACATTTTACTGTGTGATAATTTCTGTGTGACACAGACAGTGTTTCTCTCCAAATTAGTAGTAAGGACAGTTATATCTTTCATATAATTCCCTGGCCAATCAAATTTACTATCATACTAGAAAAAAGAAATGCTAGCGACCTTTCTTAGTTAACTGTAAAATCTTAATTGTCATGCTAACACTGTTAATGTTACAATGGCTTCTGAGGTTTCTTGAATTCTTAACCAAGTGTTTCATGCTATGTTAAGTGTATTCCATGTAATGTTCATTTAATCCTTAAGAAAACTTAGACGCTATTATCATGTCTATTTTATAGGCAAAATACCCCAAATTTTAGAAATGTTAGTTTTCTCAAGATAACGTGATTTCTTCTCAGTTGAATTTAGACTCAAATTTAAGTCCTTCTGGTTTCCAACTCTACATTGTTGTCTCTGGTTTAGTAAGCTACTGTTGGTTATAAAGTATGATGGTTTAAATAAGTATCACCCACATAGGTTCATATGTATCCATCAGGGAGTGGCACTATTTGAGAGAATTAGATTTGAGAGGATTAGGCCTTGTTGGAGGAGCTGTGTCACTGCCAGTTGGTCATGAAACCTCATGAAACCTTATTAGTTCATACCAAGCCTAGGGATCTTTCTCTGACTGCAGATAAAACTATTCTCTCAACTACTTCTCTAGCACTGTGTCTGCCATGCCTGCTGCCATTCTTCCTTCCATGATGATAACGGGCCATGTTTCTGAAATTGCGAATAAGCCACAACAAAATGCTTTTTTTTATTTGAGTTGATGTGATCATGGTGTCTCTTCATAGCAATAGAATAGTGACTGCAACATTCAGTGAAGTTGTGGGACTCCTGGGGGCTAGAGAGTTGCAGAAGTTGAGGCCAAAATGTGCCCCTGCCCCCTGGAAGGGAAAGCGGGCTGAGACACTGGGGCAGCCTTCTCTTCTCTTGTCCACGGAGGTCCCTAGCCAAAAATTATTAGTTATAACTTGCTTGCTTCATGGAAGCTAAAGGGGGGGCATGTTTACCTGTATTGTAGATGCATCCATCCATTGGGTGGGCCCATTGCTTTCCTGCCTCAGGTGCACCAGCCTATGCTAATTAGGCTTCTCCCCACCTGGAATAGCAGGACCCCACCTTCCCCGGAAAGATATTTAAACAGGGAAGGGCTGATAATAAATGAGTTTTGTGTTGACCAAATGCAGCTTCCAAGGCATTCTTCATGCCCCGCATCATTTCTCAGGTCCACTTTGTGGAAAGCTTCGCGAAAGGTCATGGACCCCGATTTTGGTGCCACATAGGTCTAGGCCTGTTCGCCTGGCCAGCAAACGGTTCCTGACTGCCTCGGGCGGGACATCAGCTGCTGTCTGGTGGGACTGCGCGAGAACCCGAAAAGACAGAGACCAACATGAAGTTAAATGTTTGTCTTTGTCTTTTAATCAAAATACCTACTAGCCAACTATAAAAGATAGTCTAGAGCATGTTGTTCCTTGTAGAAATTAGAAAGTGTAAAAATATTTTGTTTATGCAAAGACACTGTGTGAGACATAAACCAGAAATGGACATACTGGCTGCTAAATATGAATGGGGAGGGAAGATTAGGGACATGGTGACAGGTAAAAGTGGCCAGGTGATACTGAAACCCATACCAATGTGCTCTTGTGACTGGCTATGTAATTTCAAAGTACATCAGTTGGCTAGCAAGGGTGAGACCTTGGCCTTGATTCTGAGGACTGCAAACAAAAGTAAAACAAAAATAAAGATCAACATTAGAACAAAGGATTCTTTTATGGTGTTTGTGCTTAGTGCTCATATAGTTTTACATGCTCAGGACTTCTTGGGAGAAATCATAAATAGAATCCAAACCATAAAAAATGAAAAACATTTTTTTCTGCATGATTTACATAAGTTGAACAGACAAAGGCAGTAAAGAGAAAGAATAACTTTGGAAAACATGACTTTGATCACATAGCATAAGGATGACAATGAAAGGAATTAGTGTCTGGGAAGATGTCTCAGTGGGTAAAGTGTTTGACATGTGAGCATGAAGATCTGAGTTTGGATCTCCAGCACATACATAAAAGCCAGTATAGCAGCTGGCCAGTCAGACTAGCTAGTGAGCAAACTCCAGTTTCAGTGAAAGACACTGTTTCTAAAGCTAAGTCAGAGATCAACTTAAGGAATCACAGGAGTCTACCTCTGTCCTGTAATATACTCATGCACATACACTCAGATGCTCACAATAACACATACACACATATACATCATATATTTGCACACAGACATGCACATTCATGCCTAACCACATACAACAGTTGTATACAGATACAGCATTTGAGTTCAAAAATGGGTTTTCACAAGGGCCTACCTAGTAATTTTGAACTTAGAATTGAGTCAGTAAGACTATATGTAGAAATAATAATAGCTTGGTTCTAAGGCATGAATGTGCTCCTCTCCATTCTCTTATTGATATCTTAACTTCTGAGTGATGGTGGTAAGAAGTGGGATCCCTCAGGAATTGTCTAAGACATGTGTGTCAACCCTACAACCAGGGATTAGTGTCTTTATGGAAGACCCTAAGAAAGCTCTCTTTCCTCTTGTACCATGTGAAAGAGAAGATGCCATGTGTGGACTAGAAAGGGTCAATCAGACAACAAAACTGTCAGCATGATAGCTTTGGACTTCCCAGTTTTCATAACTATAGGAAACAAAATTCTATTTTCCGTCACATAATTCATGGTGTGACAGCACACAGCAGTGCAGCGGTTCCTCCATCTTGCTGAGGCCATTTCAAGTTTAACTAGGATTTGATCTCCTTGATGAAGAATCCCATGGAAAACTGTCCAACTCTATTCTAGGACCCCGAAGTCATGATGCCCCTTCTAACTTATCTTAGCTTCTATTAAACTGTCTGCTTGTACAGAATCTCCCCATCTAGCTACTGCTTATCTTAGCTTCTGTTAAATGGCTTGCTTCTGTGAAGATCCTACTGCAGCTGCTAAGCAAGATGCCAGATGTGGTTTTTGCCTACACTGTGCTCTGGACACTCAGGGTTACACCTGGGTCCCCAAATTCCTGAGCATAGTCTCAGCTGGCTGGAATAAAGACTTTCAATTGGCTGTAGACAATGTCTGAGTGATCATCTCTTGTGGGCTCTGTTGTAGAGTTTTATTTTAGTTGTGTTTAAAGTATTGTTTTGTGCACTGTTGAGTGAGGGTCTGCATAGGTCTTGGCATTTTGTATTGTTTGCAGGTGTTGGATTTCTGTGGGGAGGTTTGATTGCTTATGATCTGCACCTGAGGAGTTCTGAATGAATAAATACACCTGAGCTCAGATGGCCCGTGTGGCTCTTGCCATGATGATGGTTCCCTCTGCTGAGGTCTGGCGAGGTTTACCCCTTAGAAAATGCCTTTTGCTGGGCCACTGTAGTTGGTGTGCAACTACAGGGCTCCCCATTGCAATGATACTTTTATAACAGTGGGAAGAGGAACTAAGTTTCCAGTTGCTTCACAAAGATGGAGAGACAAAAGTAGACAGAGTTTATACCTGTGTGTGACTCTGATTATGCTTCCTTTGTTCTGTCATCACGACCTGAAAGCTTCAGAGTGTCTAGTGCCAGACCTATGTTTCTAAACACAATTCTCAGTTAAAGGAAGAAGGACTCTCTGGAGAATGACTGATTACTGAGCTAGGACAGTGGGCCTGTGAGGTGATTCTGCATTGTCTTATGTAACAGAAGATACACACTGAAGCTTAATGAAGATAGGCCAAGAAAACAGAGATGCATGCCGAAGCCATGGCAAACTGAGCAAAAAGTAAAATAATTCCAATAATAAATTATAGTCCAAAGAATTAGATACGCACTTATGAAAAGTCACATAAGTAATATAAAAAAATAAAGGAACTGGAAGAAAATCTCCTTTTTCTAGATTCCAATATAGGAAATAGAGCAGATAGGGAAACATCACTACGGAAATACCTCAGTGGTAAAGTTTGAAAATAAGATCAATCTTGATCAAAATTAGATGGTAAAAAGGACATAGATATAATCACCAAGATCTTCCCATAAGACAGTTGTTAATTAAAAAGGGAAAATGATAACCATGAAGTGGAGGTTCCAGGCAGGCCCCGCCTTAGCAGAGTGGTTACACTCAGCACCCTCAGAATGAGACGTGATACCGCACACTCCCTGTTATGAGGAATAGTGTACAGGTGTTTTTATTGATTCAGAACTCCTCAGGTGCAGATCATAAGGAATCATATCTTCTTGTGGCCTTTATGTCAGAAGTGCATAACCTCAAGGTAGTCCTTGGAAAATTTCAGGCAAACCCAAACTAGAAAAATACTGTACAAAATAGCAGACCAACATTCTTCAGTAAGAAAAATACGTAGGGATGAGAACTGATTCAAGTTAGGGCAAATGGTACCTGAGGCTTACAGGGGATCTTATTTCACACACAGTACAGTACACAGGGCATTGCTGCCAACATTCTTAACACTGAAGTCAAGTCTGCAGATGATCTCATAGTAGAGAATCAACAGTGATTTTTTTTTTATTATTTTTTATTTAAGGATAATACTAAATGTTATCATCAGAGGGAGCTAAGCTAAAAGAGTATGTAAATTCTGTGTCATATTTTAGAAAATTGTATGTATCCATTATTTTGAAATAAAGATTTAAAACTATAAAAGCAGAAAATTAATTCAGAGAGCATGAAATGAGAAGTGTTTCCACATGATGCATTCACCGGGCAGGCACTCTATTGGTCTACTTGGGTTCTCACAACAAAATGCCTGATGGAGTCACTGAAACAGTGGGATTCCATTTTCTCAGGAGACAAAGGAATTTATTCCTGGAGGACTGAAGTCTGTATCTAGGTTCTAAAAGAGTTGGATTCTGATGGGAGGGAGCCCTCTTAAGTTTGCAAATGGCTGCCTGAACATTTCGTGTTCTCGTGTGATCTTTCCTGTATAGATGAAAAGGTTTGGGCAGAGAGGGACTCAGGTGCATTACTCTGACAAGAGTCCTATTAGACAGATCAGAGCCCCACCCTGATGACATGACTTAATTTTAACTGTACCCTTCAAAGACTCCAAAAAAACAAAAAACAAAAAAAAAACTTTGGTGGATGTAGATCTCTAATATATCTATTTTGAGAGAAAGGTGTTCAATCTGTGTCAATCACCAACTGCTATGGTTTGAGTCTGAAATGTCCCCTGCTGGCTCATGTTTTGAATGTAGTTTTAGCTTGTGGCTCCTTTTCAGGGAGGGAGAGCCTTAGTGGGCTAAGTAGGTCTTTAAAGGCAGCTCTTTGAAGGTGTAATCAACTCCCCACTCCACCTGTGTTCTGGCTGGCTTCTCTGCTTCTTCTTGGTGCCACATAGCTGCCTTGGCTCTTTCACAATGCTTTCCTGGTGAGGTCTTTTAATCACTTGAAACCAGGAGTCAAAATGTCTTTTCTCTTTATTTGTGTCTGTCATGTATTTGGTCTCAGTGATGCAAATGTATCAAATGCACCAACACCATTCATATGCTAAAGGCCAATATAAACATAAAGATGTGCTATAGAGCAGGACTTGGGAACATATGGACATGGGGAAACAGCCCTCTTGGTGTCATGGTGAGAAGAATGCATGCGTTTAACCAAGGAGCTTGGCTGGGGCAGTGCTAACAATTTAATCCCAGTATAAATTGTAAGAGTGACACAGGAGATGTGTGTGTGTTTGTGTGTGTGTGTGCGTGTGTGTGTTGTGTATGTGTTGTGTGTGTATGTCACAAACACAGTCTGAATTCTCAACAGATTGTCTAGATTCTCAGACTGCCTCTGGAAATATATATGTATGGACATATAAATAAATTAATATATGTGTTTAACAGCAGAAGTAGCTGTATTAACTCATACTAGTTGAATCTGTCATATTGAATCTGACATAAGACTCCATGGAAAAGACAAAAACTGACATTTAAATGCATGGAACTGAAGGACTTACCTTCCCCTTCCCCTCTAAATAATAATGTACAGCTACACGTTCCAGCCAATTGCACTTCTTAAATACCCTGTTTGACATTTTTCTGCAATGAATAGAACCCCTACCAGCATCATTAGCTTTGCAGGATTTCCTCCTGGGAATGGGCAAAGCTGCTGCCAATTCAAACTCACCTGACTATAGGGGGAAAGTAAAGAAACAAAAGGTGAGAAAAAGGAAATCAAGTCCTCACAGCACCTTGGGGAGGTTTCCTCAGCAAAGGGAAAAGGTGAAACAAACATTGCAGCTCTTAGACACACCATTGAGAGTAAAATGGACTCTTGAGTACACATGGTGGTGATATGACCCTCCCAAAATAGGGACCACAGGGCCCCAGAAGGGGAAGAAAGAGGAAACACTGTGCTAGCTTTTTAGAATATTGGCTCACATCATAAGAAATGTGCATGTAGACACGTGGACTCATAGGTCTCATCTTCTAGGGTAGTGAGATTATCCAGCTATACATTTTCCAGGGTCTTTTCTCTTTAGAATTGTCATTGTAATTTGCCTTCAACCACTGGATATGCCTGTCCAAACCTCCAAGAGAAGATGAGCAAAAGGGATATTCATACAAACCCAGAGTGTAGGTTTTAAACATGCTATTCTTGTTCCACATGGGAAAAAAAAAATCAGTTGCCTACATTTTTGTGTTACTTCAGACTGTGGCAACTATATAAAATCTAAAGAATACACAGGACTATGGAGCCTTCTAAAAGGTCCCTGAATCATGAAATATTGATCTGTGGTACTTTGGCTACCAATGCAACACAGTAGGAAAACATAAGTAAATGCAAGAAAATCATGGCACTTTGTGAAATTATCCACTTATGGGTTCTACAAGTAAAGGGCTAGAGGATGAACGGTCAGAATACACAGAGCAAATTAAGTTTGAAGATAAGCACAGAACAAAGAAATAAGTGTTATAATTATGCAGGTCACCTTTTGTCATGGATTAATTAAGACTGAGGATCAAAGGGTTTCAGGAAAACTCTGTTATCTGATACTACAAAAACTTGAGCGGTACCTATAGACAAAGTCCTAAACTCTGAGCTGTCATGACCTGATCAGTGTTCTACAAATCTCTGATTAGTCATCAGAAACCTTGAAGTGGTAAATGGGGAAGAGAATGAGACAGACAGAACACTCTGCATGTGATCACAAAGAATGCCAAGGCAGAGAAACTTCAAATATAGAGGTAGGGGCACACACAGCCTAAAATTGTGTTTTTGTTGTCTTGCAGTGGTATTAGAGCCCAATAGATAATCTCAACGTCACACATGGTGGAGGCCCACAGTGGCCACCAAACATTTCAGCTTAGTCTCTAGTTGATCCTTAATATACTGATAATACACTTCCATAATTTTTACCTGTTCCATATGCACCTTTGTCTAATCACCTACCTGTTCACCCCTTCCGATGTGCCTATCTGGATGAACTCTGCTTCCCACTGTCTTTGTTTCTGATCTACTTCATGATCCTTCTCTTTTCAAATTGAACTTATTCTTAGTAGCACACTCATTGACTTAACTCTACCTTTGGCCTTAACAACAATTCTACCTTTTGTCTTCCTTTGTCTGTCTTTGCAAGAATCTTAGGTGACAAAATCTTAACATCTGGGCTTTGTGTTGTCCTTAGTACAATCTTACATGCCCTTAATGGAAAGGCTTGAAACAATGAGAATTGAAAAGATAATCACCAGGTCCGGGTATCTTGATTCTGTATTCTTAATATCCTTGGGTCCTTAGGGAAATGGCTTAAATTTCAGAATTTAAAGCTTCATCTGAGAAACAGATTATGAATACTCTCCACATCACTGGATTATTCATACTTCCTATGTAAAATACTTACCAGCAGTAAAGACTACCACGTAAGCTCTCTTTATTAGAGAAACAGGATTAAATTCTCACTCCTACCAGCCTTTGTCTCTCCCCCTTTGCTGTGGAAAACTTTCCTCTAGGGCTTCAATATTTACTCTGTAGCACAAATCTGAACCACAGATTATCTCTGTTGCTTGAAGAGGACTGGATATGGAAGGAGGGCTGATCATTCAGGGAGAGAGGAGTGAATAACGGGTGATATTTGAATGGGAAGATCCACTCTGTAACAGTTTAGGCCAAGGTGGAATTAGGGATAAATGCCCCTTACAATCTAGAAGAAAGACAAATTGAGCACTGGGATGATTTGAGATGTCAGTTGAAGGCAGAGAATGCAAAAGCTCAGATTTCAGAGCTCCCAAACCCTCTACTATTGGCAGGAGCTTTCCATGGCAATTGTAAGGAGTCCATGCAGGTGTTCTCAGCTTGCTTTATGGGCTGTGGGACTCAACCCACTCAGTCTGTACATGATTTGGAATGGCTTAAGAGTCATAGGGCTAATGGTCTACAGAGAAAGTGAAAATGCATAGTTAGTAGAGAAAACACTCTCCAAACTGATCAAATGAGGATGGAAATTGGCATGGAACCCTTGACACAGAGATAAAAATTTGGCCAGTGCAATCATGATTTCACACACTTTCCCATAATGCATGCAACAATGTAATAACAGCATTTCTTTGTGCAATGAACTCTTGTTAAATTGATATAGTTTTATTCAAAACAGCATGAATTTGAAGTAGCTATTTCTCCCTAGTTGACTTAAATGTCATATTGCTCTTAAATAAAATATAAGATAATATACACTTAGAGTTATTTTTTTCATAGCTCCTTTAATATAGAATTAACAAGGTATTCCTCAATTATTTAGGGTTTTCTGATAAAGTGCCTATAAAGCTTCACAAAAAATAATGAGAGTATGTCCATAACTCTCATCTGACAAGTAGTATACCTCCAATTCTGGAAGTTTCTCAGACTTTCTTAGGCTGCAGAGCCTGCCTTTAGGACTGTGTTTTTAACTACTATAGAATACCCTGAAATCCAGAATTGTGTGGCCCATGGGTAGGCCTGAGTTCTGGGAAAGATGGAAGGACAGCAATGCTACTGAGATGTCTGTCCCTTTGGACAAAATGATGGCTTCTGATATGACTAGCAAGGGATGTAGTAGAAATAGAAGGAACTGCAGCTGCTGGGAGAAGAGAACCGTGCAGTGGGAATGACTTAGTAGTGGCCCAAGGTTAGACTTGCATTGTCTTCTGCAGGTCTTGCACCGGGCACTTCCAAACATTAGTCATTTAAATATTAAATGATTAAGATTAAAATATCAGGCTAAAATTTCTGGCAAAGATCCAAAGTAAGAGTATCAGAAAACCCAAGTTCAAAGATAGCAGTGAGGAAGTAGCAGTGTTCGATTGTTCAGTTTACTCTTCCCACAATGCACTCCTGGAACAGCACATCCCATCGCATATATCATAAAATTCAATACAAACTTAAGATTTCCCCCCTCAATGATATTCATTGACAGGATTATTGTAAAGTTTGAGGGAAATTGTGCAGATGTGCTTCCAAGCATGTTCATTATCCTATGGAGGCCAAATAAAAGGAAAGGACAAGTGTATAAGTTAATTATGGGGGTGGGGAGATGGCTCATTGTGTGAAGTCCTTGCTACACAAGTGTGAAGACAAGGGTTCAGATCCCCAGCACGCATGTAAATGCAGGTGAACATTGCAGACCTCCTGTAATTCTAGTGCATGGAAATGGAGGTAGGGACCCCTCTCGGTAAGCTAGTTGCCTAGAGGAGCCTAATAGGTAAATTCTAGTTCAGCATAGAGACCCTGCTTCAATATATGAAGTACAGAGTGATCTAAGAAGATCCTTCCACCCTGCCATCCGAGTCTGACACTGCATGTGCATGTTCACACTTGTGCATATATACTTGCATGGACACATCTATGCATGTCTATGCCACATATAAAGTTGATTACATAAATATGCAAATAAAGTATTTGCACATGTGTCTATGTATATATTTAAATATATTCTGGACATGCTTTGGTATCTATTTAACAAACAGCAATTAGTCGATAAATGAAAGGGAAGCTTAAATTAAAATAATATTTTGTAACCTGCAGTTGGACTTCATCCAGCTAGACTAGGAACTGACCCAGACCGTCTTCAAGTGGTGGCATCAACTGTGTCATTGTGACCAATCAGGTCATTTCTGTGCTTCGCTTTCATCTTTTATGAACATGACAGTCCAGTCCTGGAATAAAAATGCTCAACTTCTTGAGGATCTGAGAACTGCTCTCCTGCTCCTCTTTGTTCAAATGGGCAAATTTACTTTCTGTTTTTTCTGGTTCAGCAGATGAAACTTTGACCCTTATACATGCTAGGCGAACACCCTATCACTGAGCTCCAACTTCAATTTGCAAATTGAAATTGTCTAATTTGTTGAAAAGTTTTTTTTTTTAACATCTGCATATTGAAAGAGAATTCAAAGTTACAAGTCAAGTCACTGTTCAAAATGTTTTAAAAAATGGTGTGTGAAAACTTTTCCCCAGTGTATGTGTAGGTGTGACTGTGTTTCAGCTATAATATACTCTCAGCACAAAACTACTTTTTATTTTTACTATCATTTTCCATATTCTTGAACATCTATTTCTAAATAAAGGAAAAAGAGGTGTTGATTTAGTCCCAGAATCACAGACAACTTTTATAAGAAAAACATTTTTAAAGCCATTGCTGGCAAGTATATAGTACTAACTGCTGGCATTTTTGTTACCTTGCCAAGGACTGAGAATAAAGTGTGGAAAAACATATATTCAAAACAACAGCCAATATGTTAATTTTAAGAATGTGTAGAAAGAAACGAAACAAAACTCCTTACTATATAATAAATGTTATAGAATGGCATTAGGGATTAAAATATTAGAATACCTGCCTGTTGTAAAAAAATGAAATAGAATGTAAAGGAATTCTTAAATGTGAGAAAAACTAATTCTATAACTGAATGACTCCTCACACAGTGCTGACAGGAGACCTTTTCTAGTACCTCACAGGTCAGAGGCACAGTGAACCTCATCAGATTCTCAGAACTAACTAATTCTATAACGTCTCTTGAAAGATACATTTTGTATGAAGCTAAAAAACACTGAAATTGTGTGAAGCTATCGTGATTTTGGAGTCTGCTTCAAATGAAGAACTTCTTTATAAACAAGCATTTGATCTAAGTTGGCATGACTCTTTATTCCAGGGCTTCAAGAATGCTGTCCATTATGTTAGCAGGTCATTGGCATGCAAGAACATTAAATGCTACATGTCCTAGGGGAAGCATGTTCCTTAGTCAAGAAAGTTGGTTGTTCACATATAACTTGTGTTCTGTATATCCATTGTTACAGAATAATCAACCCTAAAACATAGTGGATTAAAGGACCAGTGGTATTTATTTATTCATTTATTTGGTTATGCCATATGCATGCTGCTGCCTCCTTTCTAGGACCTCAAGGTGACTGATTCCATGGTAGAGACTGGACAAGTGAAGCCCTGGCATGACATCTCTCCATGTCTTCAAGTAACAGCAGTGACTTTGCAGTGCTTGCTTGTATGGCAATGCAAGGTTAGAACCTTGGCAGCACATCTCAGGAGGCCAAGAGAAAATATTCCAGGGATTCTGAGCAGAAGATGCAGGCTTCTTTATTATTCTAACAAGTTTCTATGCATCCCAGATTCAAAGAGAGAATAGTAATACACACACACACACACACACACACACACACACACACACTCAACAAGGAAACATGTCTAGTATAAAATCTTCCACAAAAAAAGTGCTCCATCTTAAAGTGTCTGGATGACTGTGAGACTTGATGTCGAGATTCTTTCTAATCCTTCACTGAGTTAATGGGTTCCCTCTTTTTTCAATTTTAATTACTTAATTTTATTATAATATCGTATCATCATACTCAATTTCTATGCTTCCACACCTCCTGATGATGGCCTTTCTCCCCCAAAGACCCTCCCTTCTGCTTCCATAGTGTGTGTGTAAATCTATATCCCAGAGGAAAATGAAAACATGGTATTTATGTACTTGGATGATTAATTTTAGTTTTCATCCTCACTAGATTAGTAGATACCTACGAGATAAGCAAGTTCAACCTCTGGATGTAGCTCTTAGGTTTTTCCAGACAAGGATGACAGAGCCTGAGACTTGCTCTGACTGGGGCAGCACCATCCTGTAGACTCAGGCCAAGTGGAATAAATGAAAAGGCAGTGCATATCTTGTCTCTCTGCTTCCTGGTGGCAAAGAGGTGGTTGCTCTGCCCTGCCATACCCTTTCTCTCAATCCACGAGGCACAATTAAAGCATCCCTCTGTCGAGCTTGATCTTATTGGAGTTTTGCCACTGTGATAAAACTAGCACATATTGCAGTTTTCTTCTAAGTTAAAAAAGCAATGTGGCATGATTTATGAAAATAGTATCAGAATTAGTAGAAACGATTTTAGGGATCACAGTCAGCATTCTAATCAGTTCTCCCCAGGAGGCCGTGACTAAAATACTGTGAACTGGCTAAAGCTAGGAGAATTTTGTGATTGATTTAATAGCATCAGGTATGCACCAGAAATCATCTAACATCTGAGTTAACAATGAGTACCTGCAACGTTGGGGTGGATGCTGAGCAAAACGAAGAGATTGAAACGGTGAAATCTAGTGACAGTCAGCAGTAGAGAAGTGCATGAATGACTCATTGGTGACAGGACAGGCAGTGGGAAAGAGGCTTCAGAGGAAGAAGGAATTACTGTTGATAATAGCTCTTTATCTTAAAGGAGCAGTATTTGAAAGATAAACAGAAGTGATTTACCATTTTACATGCTGATACTTTTTCACCATTGAGCTACGGTTCAGTCTCTGCCCCTCCCCCACTTCCTGGCTTGGAGGAGCAACCACGGAGAAGAGAGATACTTGCTTTGTCGCAGTTGAAATTGCGCTGCAGATCGGAAAAAAATATGCTCATTTACTATGTAGACCATGTGGATGGATCTCTATTGTTTCTGAAAGCTGCTTCCAGACTGGATCCAGACAGCATCCAGGCTCTCACAGAAATGTCACTTGCTGTTGTGGCATGTACCCGAGGTTGTGCAGAGATCCTGTGTTCCCCAGTTGCTCAGAAAATAATTTTGTCTCCAGAGGAGTGTCACACAGGTATTCCTTTCTGTATCCCGGTGCTTTTGGAAGCTCTTTGCTGTAATAATTCCTGTTATCTTCACAGTGACCCCAGGAATAAATGATCATTAGTTATATCCATATTGAGAGTGGGGAAATGGAGACACTTGATTAAGTTAATTAAAAAGAGACCATTTAAGTACCAAGGGGGAGAGCTGAGGTACCAACTCAGGTAGATTGAATTCCAAGTTCAAGTTCTTACAATACCCTTAAAAGGCTCATGGGGCAAAATACTTTAGTAAGTTACAATGCTCCCAGAAAGAAAGACTTCTCTTATTCAAGTTTAAATTTCAACATAGGCTTTGTGTCCACACGTGCCTTTGAAGACCTTTTTCACAACATTGTCACCCACTGTGTTGACCTTGCAGGGAGAGGGATGGGACAAGCTGGGATGCAAGGAGCCAGAGAAACCCGAGAAATGTGTGAGATAAATAAGAACTGGTCTCAGGCATGGTTTCAATGGCCTCTATGGGGCTCTGTGTCAGTGATGAAGGGCATCACAGCATCAGGGTGTGAGGTGTGAGGCACAGCTCAGGCATAGAAACTGGGAGAGATAGGCAGAATAGGTTTACAGAAGTAAACCTCCCTTGCTTACATCGTAGAGTGATAGCCCTTCTGGACCCCATCTCTGTGAAGGACAGACCAGAAACACCCACTGCTCTATCAGGAAAGCAGGTGATGTTAGAAGACATTAAGTCAATGTACTTGAGATATAGTTTTTGAGAGACACTTTTATTTAACAAGGACTTATTGAAATTATGGAAAGCAATAAAGATGATCAGCAGTTTAATCTCCCTATTTGCAAATGGCTACCACTCAACATTTCCTTTATTTTCTAATAACTTTTGATTATGTGTCAATATTCATGTTATAGAACTATACTAATATTGTATTTTAAAGTTGAATTCTAACTGGACTATTTATTCAAAACAGTATTATATTGGGAACACTACCATGTGTTAAGGTTTAATATTATTCCACCCAAGTATATTTAATGAACTGTTTAATGACAATTTTTTAAACTCAAATTATTTGGCTTATTATGACCATGAACACTGAAATGTAAATCTTGACTATAAAGCTTAAGGAACATCTTTGCATAGTTTAAGCACAAATTTCGTAGAGAAGGTAGCTGGGGAAAGAGTTAAGTTTCTTCAATGGTTTTAGCAAATTTTGCCAAACGGGTTTCCAGAAAAATTGTACATATTTTCCTTTCTAAAACATGATGGAAATATGACCTATTATAATTTATTCAATTCCTATAATTCATGGTTGAGAATGGAATGATACCTTCCATAAATTTTCAGCCAATATCATAAATATTCGATAAGTGGGCAGACATGATAAACATTGAGTTTGCATACTGGCTCTAGACTCCAGGCACTTAAACACTGTATCACAATTGCTTTATTTTACATCTTAATAGCAATTAATTTTCGCTTGTGTATTGATTATTTCTATCTTCTTTTAGCAGTTTCTATTTATTTCCTTCAACTATATTTAGAAATATTTGTCTTTTTATTGATTTCTAAGGCCAAATCAAATACTATTTTGGTTCAGATTCAAATATGGGGCTGTTTAATGGTATGGCAAGCGGATGTGAGTGCTGGTCCAGATTTGTGCTGATCCAGAGACTGTTTCAATTCATCTGTTCACGCCTCAAACATTCACTGGCTTCATTACGTGGGCAACTTTAAACATTCCTGGAGGTGCTAGGAGCTGCAGTGGTGAGATGCTACTTCTAGTATCCAATTGATCTCAGACTAAGAGCAGATTTTTTTTTTTCTAAAGCAACTAGTTAAAGCCTCATTTCACTTTCAAACATGCATTATTTATTTCCAAGATAATGTTAGTATTTCTTTCACCTTTTCTTATTAGTTAATTTGTCAGCAGACAGTGCTAACATGAATGCTCAAGGAGAAAAGCGCTCCCTTTCTCTCCATCATCAAACACTTGGCCCTTTGACTCTAATGAAGCACTCTATCCAGGACTCAGAGCCTCAAGCATGCAATGCAAACCTTAAGGGCTGTGGTGGTACAATACTCAAAGGACAACAGAGGTTCTACAGTATCACCATAGAGCTCACTTCAGTACCTTGACAGCATGCAGGAAGTGGGAGGGGTCTGCCTCAGGTGTAATTGCTAAAAGACAATGCTTACTTTTCTTTTTTCCAGTTCCAAGATCATAAACTGTCTCCCCTCTCTCTGTCTCTCTCCTTGAGAGTTCAAGCCAGTTAATAGACAGAGGAAGTTTCTCTAAATCACTTAGTGTCTCCTGGAAAACTCCATTTGGATTTGATTCCACTGCAAGCACAATAATGAAATCAAGAAATTAAAGGCAATAATATGAAAATACATTTAAGGAAAGAAAAATTGAAATTGGTTTCATTTATAATTTTCATAAAATACAGGTTTAGTTTGGGGAATTTTGATTTTGTTTGTCTATATTACTTGGGTCAAGAAGCTTATTTTAAAATAATTTCTAGATTCGAAAAATGGATTCCATCAAATCATAGAAAATGGAGAATCTTACATTTATGAGGATGCTGATCTTTGCTTTGGCACTATGACAGCAAAACTCATCCATATACCACTTGTGAATTCTTTACTTAATAGGTATCTCATCATTTCCCCTGTAATTTAATCTCTGGGTGTGAATTGTCATGGTTGGTTTTGGGGTTTTTGTTTTGTCTTTTTTGCATTGTCATTGGATTAGGAATCAAATCACCACATGAATCAACCAGTGAAAATCCATCTAGAAAGAGGCAAATACAGTGCTTCTGACTTTAACAAAAGTAAGAAACATTAGTGAAGTGTTCAAAACCTTAGTGATTTCCCAACACAATCCTTGAAAAGGTTATGTGCTAAATCCTGTATCTAGGGAATAAATGGCAATGTCTGGAAATTTAGAACACCACTAGCAAGATAACAAACAAACGAAAGTGAAATGCATTGTCTATCATGTGAGACGAGATGGCCGAGCTCATTTAAATGTCTAGGTGGGGGTCTACATAGCAGCCATTTCTTTTTTTGGACAGTTATTTTTTTAATCATTATTTTGAAGTTTAGGCAGTCTGAAAAATCTCTTCCCTGCCAATCTGAAATCTGAAGTGTTCCCAAACCTGGAACTTCCTGAATGATGGTATGCAAGCACTTCAGCAGAGACTTTCACACTTGACATTTAATGGGTCATGATCAAAATGAAATTGCATTGAAAGTATTGTATAAAAATGCCTTTGGGCTGTTTGACAAGGTGCATATTAAATAGGTGTCGGATGTTAAGACACAGATCCTTTCTCAAAGGCATCTCGTTATGTATGTACAAATATTACAAAGGCTGGGAAACAGCCGAAATCTGAAACACAGTTTCAAGCATTTCAGAAGAGGGATAATTGATCCATAATGGTAGGCATCCATATGCACTAAACTACAAAAAGGCAAAGCTAACTCTAAATTTTACTTTTCTCAGATTCTGAGTACCTTTTCTTATATTCATTAATTTAATCACCCAAGTGCAAAAGCAGAAGGCATGAACACCCTATGATAAATACTGTGCGTGGCCCACTGATTAGATTATCAGTTGAGCCATATGTGAGACTGGGATAATTTTTCAGTGGTCCTTCTGACTATTGAAGGCATATAATTGTTTTGGTTTATTTTAAATCCAGACTCGGGTTCCATGTGTGAACAATTGTAATTTGTTAAAAAAAGAAATCATGAAGCATTATGCTTAGGATTTGTTCAATTTTATATTTGATATTAATAAAATAAATAACATACTGCAGTATAACTTTTTATATGGTTTAACTTAACCTTTAATAAGACTATAGGAAAATGAAAATTTATTTTTAGTTTTTTCTTTGGTAATTAAGGGAAAGGTAAAGCTGGGTTGCTCCAGTGGGCCGTTTAAATCAAGTGATAGCAAACCCTGTACTGCACACACCAGAGCAGAAAGTGGTTTCAGTCAGTGTTCTAAGCTGAACACACCAATACCAATCTGGATAAAGATAAATCAGTCCTAGGACTTGGAACAGCTCCTTGTGCCTCATTCATTGTTAGAAGAATTCTAATTTTCAGTTTCAGAACTGTCTTTGTTTTGAACTATATATACACACATTACATATATATGATTTTGTACTTTTTTGTATATATTACATTAGGGATATTTGTGGTCTTATGTATGACAATGCTTCATTTTCACAATTGTATAATATTCTATTGTATCCATATGCCACAGTTTGTTAATCAGTTTCACTCTTGGTAGATATTTCGGCTGATTGAAATTATACTTTGATGAAAATGTATAGAGTGAAAAAATATCACAAGTTTATAGTGCTCAGCCATAAAACTCTTAATTATATAGGTTTAGAAATAACAGAACTGAGAGCATGTTTAGAAATGGAGAGATACTATTACACAATTACAAGATACACAATAATCTTCCCACAGAGCACCCTTCCTCAAGCTCAGAGCTTAAAGGAGGTGGTTAATATCTCAGCAGTGTGTTGCAGCATTACCTTACCTTGTAGGGATATTTATACTTCTTCCTGGACATGGCTGCCTCTATTTAAACAGGCTATGAGGAAGCTCTTGGGCTCCTAAGGCAAATTAGCCATGAAATCCAGGAAGAATCGAGAGGCTGTCGAGAGGCTGACTGTTCCCTAAACTCTGAAGAACTCTAATTATGCTATGATGCATTTAGGTGCTCAGCACAGAACAGTCTGCCTGTCTTTGGAGAGCAGATGCTCTGGCTAACTTTTCTGGAAGTGCTTCTAGGCTCCTGGAAGCTTCATCATAACCAGGTAATACTAGACACCACTGTGGGGTTTTGCACTATTTTAATGTGTTTGGGTTTGGGTTTCTCATGGTCAGTGATTTGACATTTAACCATGCTGATTCCAAACTATGTCTTCTCATGAAACAGGGTAGATACCTCCTACAGAAATTGCACTGAGACAACTTTAGTGTCAGGTGACCCAGGCAGCTTGCAAAAGAGCAACAGATTGCCAGTGGTTTGATTGATAGTGAATCCAAAAGGAAAATTCTCCCCACTGACATGTCTTGTGCCTTTTATTGTGAGCATTGTGTGTGACACATCTAAGAGAAGAGGAATACAAGTAAGGTAGCTCTAATGACATTGGCCTGATACCCTTCTAGTGGTGTCTGGGGGGAGTCAGGATGTCACGGTTGCTGCCTAATTTGCTTAGCTTTCTATCATCATTTTCATATATCTGCAATCTCGTTAGAAGCAACCAGATAGTTTGGTCATTTCTATGTGGGGATCTGTTAGAAGATACTGCATCTTAGCTACTACTCACATTGAATTATCAAAGGTTAAATTATTTTTAGACAGTCCCTTTACACCACTGAATGCTCACTTGATGTCCTTGCATCTCCTTGGTCCTCAGCTGTTGCCTCTCCTGGCCCAGCTCTCCAGTTGGCTAACAGGCTCCAGCAAGCTCTGCCCCTCTGGAGGGCTAGCTCTTTTCTTTTCAGGAGTGCTTGGCTGTTCACATTGTGAATAACAATAACAAGTAGAAAAAATAGAGACCTCATTTTTATTTGCAAATTGGACTGTAGTTTGCAACTTTTTAATTTTGGAGAAGAATGTGGAGTATTGATAAATATTAGGGGAAAAAGCACTCGAAGCTCTTGGAATTAATTAAAGTAAAATTAGACATTTTATTCTTCAGTCATACCAACTATCTGATGAGTGTTCAGTAGCCACATGAATTAGTGGCTGTCTTATTGGATCAGGACAAACACGACCCATCTCCATAGCTGTAGAGAATTCTGCTGGATGGCATTGCTCACCTAGAGATCTAAGTTTGGTGAACAATACCCTTTCTCTTAAGGTCTAGGACATGGTAGATACATTCTGAAATGCTAAACCTAGCTAGCGAAGCCCATTCTCACCTGGATGAACAGACTATGTCTTTTCCCGAGAAACAGAAATGAAAGAGCTTTTCAGTTGGGGAAAATTCACCTTTAAAATTCATGAAAAACTTATGTACAATTAACCAATAGTATAAAGAAGAAAAGAAATAGATGTATAGCTAGGTTACTAAGCAAAGACAACATTCTCCATAGAAGGGTGTTCAGAGGAGTTCACTGCATGGACAGCCTGCAGACATGGCTGGTGTCATTAAGCCTTTGGAATAGGAGAGGCCTATAACAGTCTGCAGCTTATCTTTTATGACTAAGCATGGCTGGCAGCCACTGCTTGGTTATCGCCAAAACCCATATTCTATCAGAAAGACAGACCTATCGTTGTCTTCAGATGGAAGAAGCTAGACAACAGTGTGAGTGCAGGGAACCAGCCTTGTGTTTAGCGCTCTGGTTATCCAAGTGCTCTGGCTTCCACAGAATCCCATACTGCAGACTTCTTGAGGTTGGCCTCTTCTTGTTGGGATGTGATGTTGTCTGGAAAAGTGAGAACTGGGGGACTAAGAGCTTTTAAGAGCTTTTACTGAAGATAGATGTGAGTAGGAGACTATTTCTTTAAAATCTTGAGGCAAGCAGTCTGAGGCAGGTAGTCTGATGAGGGATAAGACACAGAGACAATGAAGTAGTCTGCCTGAGGATAAGGCAGAGAAGCAGAGATGCTGATTGAGGCAGTATAGAGCAGTGAGAGCTCAGGGAAAAACACAGAAACACAAAGGCAGCTCAGCAGAAAAAGTTAGTATCAGATGGGAAGAGTGGATCAGTTTGAAGCTGAGCAGAGTACAGCAGAGTCTGAGGCAGTGAGAGAATCAGCCAGAGTCTGCTGAGTCAGAGGGGCTCAGTCAGAAACAGTCAGCCAGCTCAGAAACTCAGTTTGAACCAATCAGCTTGGAGAAGCTCCTGAACCAGAAGAATAAGGTTTCAGAAGGAGCTAGTCACAGTGGCTCAGTCAGCAGTAAGTCTCAGAGGCTTAAATGTTTCAGATTGTACAGACGTTTAAACGTTCTAGATAGTATGAAGGTTGAAGACTTACAAGTCTAGACTGAGACTAGATTGTACAGAGGCTGATTAGTTCCAGGGCTCCAGGCTAAGAATCAATGATTGAATTAGGAAAAGAATAAACAACCAATGTCTATATCTGTGTAAATTTATTGCTACAAAAATCTCAAGGATAAAAGAGAAACCCTGCATGGAGAACCTGTCTGGAAGCCATCCTTGTTCTGTGTAACTTAATGCAAGTGGGCAGGCTGGAGACTCGTGTCCAAGAAGAGGTGGCCCATGTGGAGGGAGTGACAAAGGATAACTAGAAATGCACAGACTGTGTGTCTTAATGTACTACTGCTCTGAAGAGACATGATGACCATGGCAACTCTTATAAAAGAAAGCAGTTAATTGGGTCTTCCTTACAGTTTCATAGGTTTACTCCATTTGCATCATGGTAGGGAGCATGGAGGCCTGCAGACAGATATGGTGCTGGACAAGTAGCTGAGAGTTCTACATCCATATCTGCAGGCAGCAGGAAGAGAAAGCCACTGGGTCTGGCTTGTGCTTTTGAAACCTTAAAGCCCACCCCCAATGACATACTTCTTTCAACAAGGCCACACCTTCTAATACTTTCAAATATTACCACTCCCTGCTAACCAAGTATTCAAATCTATTAGCCAATGGGGCCAGTGTTATTCAAACTGTCACACTGTGTTTTCCCCATGAATTAAAATAGAAACAGTTGCTCCCCAATATTTTTTGAAGCAGCTAAGTAAGAAGTATTTATGAAACTTTATATAATCATGATTACTGCAATACATTGTTTTCTCAGTGATATTTTTACTAATGTACATTTATTTACCATCACGGTAAGCAGCTATTCTGTTATGTATCTTACTTTTTTGTATCAACTTTTATGTTTGAACCCAAGCTTAGGAACATCAAAGAAGGGGTAATGTGGTCCCAGTCCCAGTAACATTTTCATGCATATCTGGATGGCTTCAGGGGGCACAGGAACAAGGAAGGGAGAAGAACTCATTCATTGAGAAATGTACCCTTTTTTTTTTTTTTCAGAGTTGATCACAAACTCACAGGTATTGTTTGACCTGGAGTATTCTCTGCTACCTTGAGTTGTCAAAAGTACAAGGAAGCAAAGATTTAAGGAGGGTCATGCCAATCAGCCTTTAGAGATCCCAGGCAGACTGAATGCTACTTCAAGATGTCATGGCTTGAAGCCAATCAGCTTCTGTCACACAGCAAGGGATCTTGATGAGCTAGTAACCTTGTGAACTGTTCTCTGGAGTGACGAGGTGAAGTTATTTGAAAATAATTTATCCAGGCAACAAATTGGCTCATCACTCAGCTCACAGATCTCTGTTGACTGGGCTGGTAGCACAGGAAGACTGCTCCCTTTTGCAAATCTTCCTCTAAACCATCTAATTGCAGGGAAAACCCAGTTCCCTTTGAGAGTAAATTAATGAAGATAAAAAATGTACAAGGAGGATTTCCAAGCACCAGGCATTTTTCATACATTATCTGTCTTCTAACAATTCGGCTTGTTAGAGGAAGCTACTCCTATTTTATATGAAGCAGAATGGACTTCTGAGACATTAATGAAGTTTACAAGTTACACTAGTGATCAATTAAGAAAGCCATATTCAATTTAAAGGGGGTGGGGAAGCGCCAAAGAGGATAATGGGAATTAGAAAGTATAAGATATGCAAATGTGAATGTCTCAGTGAAACCCACCATTTTCTGTGTTAATAAATAAACAGACAATGCTGTGTTCAGGTTTATGTGCATTTTGTTTGTTTGTTTGTCTATTTATTGTATAAAAGGCTAGCTTCTTTCTAAGATATATGGTCTTTTATCTTCTGCTGTAAGAGCAAAGTTATAAAAAGCATGAAGTACAAGAAAACCCTGCTTCTGGATTCTACAATGGGTGGACTAATTTTAATGACTTACTTTAGTTTTTGTTTTTACAAACGTAAATTAACTGATCACTTGACACTGAATCTCAGAGGAAAACATGACTTATACTGAGTTGCCCCCGCCCCGCAAATTCTTACTGTTCTTACCTCTCAGCTTAGGATTTGTTTGTTGTTGTTGCTGCTGTTATTTTGTTTTGTTTTGTTTTCTGTATTTCACCTAACCTACGTGGGCAGAGGTAGGAAGGGATATGGAATAAAATAGAAGTAGAGGCTAAGCCAGAATGATAGAGTGAAAAAGAGAGAGCTAGAATTCCACAGTGGATACTGATAGAAATAGGAAACTGCTGTTGGAAGGGAGAAAGAGAGAGACAGAAACAGAGAGAAAGAGGGAGAACAGTACTTCCTTGTGTCCTTGCAAAAGCTCTAGGAGCCTCTGCCACTTAACTTCCATCTCTCTGAGCCATTATTTTCTGTGGGATTTGAGTATAGACAAACTGAGGAGCAAGAGACTGGGGGTGGGTAAGACAAAAACAGTGAGGTTTGAATGGGCCTGAAAGAATCTACTAGGAAGAGCAGTCACAGGAGAACGAAGTTACTTTCCTTCAAAGACTGAACTACGGCCTGCACTAGAGATGACCTTCATTGGAGATAGGGAGGAACATAACTGAAGTATGACCTTCATTGGACATGGGGAGGAACATGACTGAGGTATGGCCTGTACTAGATGAGGAAGAACAGAATGGCTCACTACATTAATCTTACTTCTCCAGCAGTTCATATAGCTCTTTCTCTGCTCTTTCTGGTTTTCTACTCTAGGATTGCCATTAAATAAGTATTGATTTTTAGTATGAGGTACAAAGAGACACCTGTTCTGATTGGCCTGAATCAATTATCAATGTCTGGTACCGTTCCCATAGAACTTGGCAAACAATGAGGTTATCACCCTGTTCAGTGGGTAATTAAATGTTTAACACAATTTTTTTAAAGCAACTTTTGTGGGTTTTTATTTAATCTCAGAATTTTTATCCCTTTTCCCTTTTGCTTTTATCTTGACAATCTAAAGAATATTTTCATTTGATCTTCTTGCATACTAATTTAAATTTCCATATTTTAATGTATAATCCATAAATACTCTGCTTTTTTGTTCCTTTGATTTATTTTATTTTTGAAACCATCATTTCCAAAACCTTTCTTGATGCTCTTTCCTCATCCCTGTTTTTTCTTCATAGTCCCCCTTCCTTTTTCTTCTCTGCCCTTCATCTTTCCTCCTACCACAGCCTCTCCATGCTAAGAGTTACAGTCTGCTTAAGCCTTGCCTACTTCTATTGTTAACTCTGTCTCCATAATAGACCACTGTGTGTTGACATCTAAGCCTCTTCTGATTGGATCTACAACTTGATCAAATTTGTAGCTCTGGATGTTTCCGAAGCTTTGAAGAAAACCTTTGTTTTCCTGGCAGGCAACAGGATTTCAATGTTGTGGCTTTGGCCCCTGACAAAGCACAGGGTAGTGTTAGGAGATCTGTGGCCAGGCAGGCTGTGATCCAAACATTTCTCAGACTGCCTTCTCTTCAGAGGCCAAGTAGGTGAAACAAATCTTTGAGGCTCATGTGGATTTAAAACAGAAGGAACTGTTGGCTACTGCAAAACTAGTGGTCGAACCAAGTCCAAATTATTTTTCGTTGACAAATACATCTTCCTTAATGAGGCATGATCCTACCTCTTCTTGTCCAATTAATGAATGTTCTTTCATGGTGTTTGTGTAGAGGTTATCCTGATGTTAGTAATTTCCCTTTGGCTGAAATGCTTTATGTAGGACACTGCCCTGTTTCTGCAGCAGTAGGACCTGCTTTGAATGTCTCCTGGGTCAGAATTTCTAATTATTTTGTGAGAAGTAAATTTGATTTGTAGTTTTGTCCTAGGAGTAAATACTGCTACTTGTTGATATGAAAGTGCAGGAGACACTATTTTTCAAGAGCAATTATTAATTACTACCTTGGCATGGCAAGTTGTGTTATTATTTATCATACAGTCATTCCTGCTTTACCCCTGTCTGTGTGAGAATTTTTCCTGTCTCAATACTGCTGCATGTGGTGCTACATCTTAGCCATTGTGGAGGTATGGTGTGCTGCTTGCAGAAAGAGACCTTACAAACAACTTCTGACACATACTTACCTTCATTTGCTTATTAGAGACTGTTCTAGATGATGATTTCAATGTCGCCTACACTCTAGAAGTAAGCATTTATAACAAAACCAGAATGGAACTGTTCCAAATTGGGAAATATGATATAAATGTGCCTCCTTAGAGACACTGAGGGTTTGAGACTATTTGTTACTGAAGCAAAGTCGAACAATAAGGAATTTGGTGCCAGAAATGGGGCAATGATATTTATAATGCAACAAAACATAACCCTACCTGAAGGCATAGGCCATCACCTTTGGGGTATGACAATAGATAGCAAGTGAACAGTTGATTAAATTGACTCCTATAATGCGTAAAGATATTCAAAGTGTTTAATAAATCATAACTTTTGCTGACACAATGGAAAGAAAGGAATGGTAGCCGAGTTAATTGTTATGAATACATAAGAGAATATTTTGTAAGAATACAATAGTAACGTGAAGAAGATTAAACAATTATTTTTCTGTTCAAAACAAGAAATAAAGGGGAAAAATTTCATAAAAATTGGCAGTCATAGGGTTTAATAATAAATCCCTGTCTCCCTGACAACCAAAAGTAAAAATTAAGAATTGCTTTTAGTAAGAAAGGCCTATAACATTGGCACAAATGTGACTACAGGGCAAAGATCTTACCAGGATAGGACCACTGACAACTTCTATTCTGATTAAATTAATCTGACTCCTATGATTTCATCTGACCAAGAGGATTCCTTAAAAAAAAAAAAAGTTCCCTCGTCAACTGAAGAAGCTCAAAGCCATATCTATGGTGGTGGTAGAACAAAATAGAAAAAATAAATACAAATGAAAAACAAAGTTATTGACAAATGTACTTACAATTTGCACTAAATCTTTCCATCTGTCTTTTGGGGTATAAAACCATACTGATTAGTTACTTTGAATTGCTCTGCCAAAGTACAACAGAAGCAACTTAAGGCAGGAAAGACACATTTTGGCGTTCAGTTTGAGGACTTAGTCATGATGAGGAAAGCATAGCAGCAAGATCAGCTACAGCTGTGGCTTCAGGTGAGCAAAGGAGCTGGTTCCATGAGACCACAGCTAGGAAGCAGCCAGCTGTGAACGCTGCTTCCCCACTTGCTTTGTCCTTTTTATTTACTTTTCGGTCATGACCTCATTCAGGGTAGGGCTTTCTTTTTCAGGCAAAGCTCTTTAGAAATGTCCTGCCCTTTACAGAGTGAATCTCCTAGGTGATTCAAAAGTCTGTCAACTTGACAATCAAGATTGAGGCTAGAAAAATGGCTCAGTGGCTAAATGTGCTTGTTGCTCATGCACACAATCTGGGTTTGGTTTCCAGTAGACACATTAGAAGGAACACAACTATCTGTAGTTCTAGCTCCAGGAGATTTGATAACTTGTTCTGGTCTTTTCACATACACACACACACACACACACACACACACACACACACACAAATAAAAATTTTATAAAATTCAATAAATATTAAAAAAAAAAACATTAGCCATCATAGATACCCAATTTTAGAAAGACAAAAACAAAGAAACAAGAACAACAAAACAACAACAAACAAAATCCAGGATGGGAGTGCTGCTCTGACACTCAAATGCAACAGAAAGGTTCAGAGTTCCTCTTAGGAAATGAAACTTGTGCTTGTCAGCTTTCGTCCTATTGGTGAGCCATTTCAGGAAGTGTTGGAGCAGATAGCTAGCATCTGAGAGTAGAAGTCTTTGGATGAAGGCATCCCGAATCTTGACCTAAAAAAATGACAGTTCTGCAGTCATTGGTTGTCAATGCTGAAGCTACATGATCTTAAAGGTCTTTCACTGAGTATGGGGTGAGTGCTTTTTGTATTTTGAATTAAGTGAATAACTGTACTTAGAAAGTAGGGGTGTGGTGGATTTTCTCATTTAAATACACACAGTGCCCTCCTGATAGCCTTAGTGGCTTTGAGAATACGTCCCATCTCGCTGATTTGGAGCCTTGACCATATGATTTTGAAAAACTCAGGTCGTTCCTTTTTCAAGCAGAGGCTTTTAGAACATTCCATTTGCCTTTCTGTGTCTCAGGCTTTGCTCCTGAAAACAAAACACCTGGAGTAACGATAGGACATGCTCTGTTAGCCAAGGACGTGGAATGAGAAAATGCTGAGCAGGAGAGGACCTGATGCTAAGTAAAGAATCTCCAGTTCTATTTGGCTATAAACACAAGTTCATGTTTACTATTGTAAGCCAACAGGATTTTGGGTGTGATTCCTATCACAGCAAAAGTTCATTAATATGGATGCCTACCATTCTATCACAGTCCTTGGTCCACATGCATTTCGGGTGAAATTCTACTATGGAGTCCTAATTAAAATTTTCTGCCAGGAAGAATCACTTGATTTGATGAATATTTTATTTACTTGTATTCTCTCATTCCTTCAGTGTGACTGAGAGCTCATTCTTTTGGTTTTGTTTATTCTGTTCTCTCAATGGACCTGCCAGAGGGTGACATAACTTAGGAATTCAGTTACCATGACTAGGTGATTTTGATTAGATTTTCTTTAATTCTTTGCTATTTAAAACATGTGGCATTAAGAAGCTTTGCTAATTATCTGTGGAAACATATTGTGATTGTGGTAAGTCTTTCTCTAATATTGTTTCCTTCTAGGCAGGGGCAGGTAACAGGTAACTGATGAAATGGACACATTGTTCAGGGGATGCAAGAGCCAATTTCTTCTATACAGGATACCAGAAATGTTTTTTGCAGGGAGATACTCCAAGCCCAAGTGATTTGGTGTAGTTGATGAGACTGGTTCCAGCCTTACATAATGGGTATTACCCCCTGTGAGCGCATTGGTGTGTTTCTGTTTCCTCTGCAAAATGGTGAAATAATTTAAGATATAAATGATATATCCTTGGAAAATTGATTCTGAGAAAATGGAGGCAAAAATATGCCAGGAGGAGTAGGAGCCAGATAGACGGTCTCCAGGGAGCCCTGCGGTTTAGAGGAGTGGAGTTTCTTTTTGGCTTTAAACTCCATGCCATTAAGAATCCTATAAATACACTGCTTTTTTTCAATAGCAAATGCTTCAGGGACCGCTTTCTCCAAGTTGTAGATATTCATATTATTCTGACAGTTTCTTCTCAGATTAGGAAACTGTCCACCAGACATTTTTCCTAGGTGTTATGACTCAGAGCTAATAAAATCACAAGCTAGCAATGGACTTTTGCCAATCCACATAGCAAGCATGTTTCATGTGCATAGTTCTTCTGTGTTGTCTTCAACAACTCTGCCTCCCTTCTAGAAGAGGAGCCATTTCTAATCATATGTTAGCACCACACACTTGGTGAGGCATTATCTAGACTTCCCATGTACAGAGACACCTGCATGGGTTGAATTACTTCAGGGAAACTGTAGGTGTATGTTAACTGCTTCTTATAAACTATTGCCATCAGAACAAACAAACAAACAAAAAGTAGAATTAAAAAAAAAAAGCCAAATGACTCAAAATCTCTTAGCTTTCTGCGATGAACTCTCAATGGTCTAAATAAAGGGCTCAATGAATATATACATACTTATATGCATATCTACATTTTTGTGATCAGGGCAGCTGGGTTATGACAAACCTGGCTTGTCTTCACACAACTACATGGTTGTAGATGAAAGCTTTGAGTTCTTTCCAATACAGGCCTCTCTATGGCACTGCTCATGCTGTAGATTCCTCCAGAGTCAGTGAGGAAACAAACTACAGAAGAATCTGCACGTGGTATCATGCATAGCTGCAAGAAGCACATTCTATCACTTCCTCTATATTTTATTGACCATGCAACCTAAACTTATAGAACTTTTGGGAGGGGGAGGGTTGTATAAGTAGGGAGATGCCAGGAGGCAGATATCTGGACTGTCTTGGAGGAAGCTTAGTAGTCCCTGCATCACAGTTGGTGACATACCAAATTACTGCTGAGATTCAAGCAGAGGAAACTGATTACAAAATTTTAAATGGAATGCCAATGATATCAAGGCTTGCATAGTTCTATGTCTCTTCTTGAGGTTTAAGGCCCCTTTTGGAACAGGATTCTCTGGATTAGAATAAAGAGGGACAGAGCTAAGTTGCTTTGCATCATGAATTTGAAAAATTGCTGATGGGGTGAAAGGTGAGTTTTTTTTTTTTTTCTTTTCTGGGAGAGAGAAACTAGTATTTCCTCACTTGGCAAGTGGCACTCAGTTGTCTTACATATGTCTCAGTAATGAGGACACATACGTTTGCTTGCTTGTGGGTATCCTGTTTACTACATTATTGTATCATGAACATACACCAATAAGATCTATATCTCTATTGCTCTATATCTATATCTCATATATCTTCTTTGTAAGCTAAATTTGTAAACCTAACTGTTAAGCTCTCTTCTTTCCTACTGATAATATAAATTAATTTTAACATGTATTTTTGATTGTTTCATCATTGTATATAATGTATGGTGATTATATTTCCCCAATTACCCTTTATTATCTCCATTTCTTCTCCTCTGAATCTCTGTTTCCCAATTAATCCTCCAGTAGCTATACCATTAGAGAAAATAACAATGTCTCCTCTAGTAATCATTACTAATCAATAGATCATTGGGAAGGGCTGGGTCTAACAGGTCCTTCCTCTAATCATGATATAATGTTGAAAGGTTCAACCTTGTGTATGTCCAGCCTTATGTCCAAGGCTGGAACATTAATATTAAAGTTATAGTCAGGTAACTAGATACTTTCTACCATAGTGTAAGCTTAAATATCAACAAATTTTGTCAGAATATACCTTTTAAATGAATCATCATGAACTTTTCAACAGAGATTTATTTCATTATAGGGCTTAAAATGAAGTACTCATTTAGGAAGTAATAGGCTATCTGCCTATTCTGTCAAGATGGATTTCATATTGCATTATTTAGATTTACCAATATCTTTTGGGGTCGGATAGGGTTCCTGATGCTCATGGATTAAGCAGCTCACTCAGGTACACAGAGGTCACACCAGATTTTTATTCCATTTTTTTCTTTCCCAGTATTGTATTCCTTATAGGATAAACTACCACTTCTCGATGATATTACTGATTTTGGTGTAGATCTTTGATCTGTTCCTACTAAAGCCTTATCAGTTTGAGAGAAAATCGTGTTTGCTTTCAGCCTGGAAATAAAGAAGGATTGGATACCCAATCGAGCCACCTTGATCACCAATGTCACACTCTCACATTCTGTGCTCTCTTATACTTTACAACTTCTCCTACGAATCCCAACCCAGCCTTCTCTTCAGAAAACTCAGCAGAAGAAACAGGACAATGATTGTTGTGACGGAAGCACATGATGCTTCTGGAAAGTAATCATTTTTATCCAAATATTTTATCCAAATATCCAAATATCCAATATCCAAATAAAAATTAAATCGTGAGAAATGAAAGCTGTCAGTGAGACTCACTTTCTTTGAGGGACCCACAGATGCACTGCTGGTTACTATGGTGCCTGAAAATAGACTATGTATGCAAACGAAGGAGTTCTAGATGCATGTGCCTTTGCCTGTAGAAGCACACGTGCAGCGAAAGAATTCTAATTGTATTGTTCATCCCCAGGATCTCTCATCAGTCAGTTACATAAAGCAGTTTTTAATTAGGGGGTCTCTCTACAGGGGCACTTGCCTCATTTAAATAAGGACAAAAGTCCATAGAGACATCTTAGGCATTCACAGCGATTTGGTGGCTATAAATTTTCTGTTCATTTCTCCAACCTTCTAGATGCAACACAAGCCCTTTGTAATGTTACTGCTAGTTCTGAAATGCTTTAGCAATTTCGTCTCCTGTGAATAAAACTGTATTTAATAATAAGGATTATGTGAAAACTGCCTATTATCTTTGTTATCTAAAAACACTCAGAGCTGGAGAGATTGCTTAGCATTTTCGAGCACTTGCTGTTCTTGCAGAAGACCTACTTCTGGTTTCCAGCACCTATGTAGTGACTTAAAACCTTCTGTGCCTTCAGTTTAAGGGAATGTAATGCCATCCTCTGGCCTCCTCTGATACCTAAATGTGCACAGTGCACAGGGAAGCATGCAAGCGAAGCACTCATACACACAAAAAATTTTAAAAATCTGAAAAAATGAAACACTTGTTATTTATATCCCCTCAAAATAGATACCACAAAATGAAAGGTGTTATTCTGATTGTGAATGATCAATTCTTTAAAAATTAGATCTATTGCCAGAAAGTGATGGGGTACACCTTTACTCCCAGTGTCCTGGAGGCAGTGGCAGGTGGATTTCTGTGAGTTCGAGGCCAGCACGAGTTCCAGAACAGCTGAAGTTACAACAGAGAATCCCTGTCTGGAAAAATCAAACAAACAAACAAACAAACAAATTACCCCCCCAAAAAAAAGTCAAAATAGGTCAAAAGGTAATTTATTTATTTTTTAGATAGTATCTCTACCAATGTCATTTCCAGTGGAGGAAATTGTAGCTTAGAACATTCTATGTTCTTAATGTTGGCCTCATGCTCCACTGACACACCTCAGGTAATTTCCTTAGTTACATAACTTTGACTATCAAATATGCTACTGGCATTCCATATCTCTTCACTAAATTCTAGACTAACCTATCCACGTGACTTCCTAGCACCTTTTCTGTTTTATAATAAGTATTTCAGGTTGATTATATCTAATAAGAAGCTGACATATTTCACCAAAGCCTGTTCCTTCCTGTCTTGCTCATTTTAGTGAATGACAATTCAATTGATTCTTTCAGCTCCTTGAACCAAAGACTTGGCATCATCTTTGATGACTTACAATCAATCTCTGCCTCTGTCTCTGTCTCGCTCCAATACTGTCAGCTACACTCTCAAAATAATACATAAAATTATAACTCCTTTCTTCTCTGCTCCTACCTTTGTCCGTGTCAACATCATCTGTGTCAGCTATGCATATAGCTTTAGAAGCCTTTTAGCAACTTCTAAGTTCACCCACACCTTATTTCATCTTTTACAAGTCTTTTGTAAGATCCAGGAGCCTGAATGATTATATTAAACTCAGCTTGTATCTACCCTTTAATAAAGACATCCTAGCTTACACCCAGAGCAAGAGTCTACATAGGTGCTAGGACTCACAAATATCCTTGCCTTTTGGAGCTTTTCTCTCCCCATTGGGCCCCACCCTCTTTGAGAATGTCTTCTAAGCTTCCCTTGCTTTTAGTTTTGCATGCTTTGCTCTAGTCTCCTTGCATCCTTTTAGTAAATTCTTTAGGTGAGCCCGGTAGGTTGCCCTCTTATAGACAACTAACTCTAGAGCACTGTTCTCTTGATGGTCCATGTGATTGACTTCCTTACTCTCTTACCACCAGTGATTAGATGACACTTTCTTAATGAGCTTCTCTGGTCTCTGATAAAACAGTACTAGGGAAATTACATGGCACTTACGCTGATTCAGTAAAAAACACCTAATTATTGTGCGAGTGAATGAATACTTTTTAGTAATTGCTAGAAATATACCAACATATTAAAATCTTTTTGAAATACATAAAGTGCCCTCATTTATTGTATATGTGAACACAGAAGCATATGCTTATATCATCATCATCCTATTATAGAAGGAAGTACTTGTTTGGGGATATGAATTGTTAGTTATTAGCCTTCTAGTGGTTTTATGATTAAAAAGGCTATGATTCTGTGAATATATTTTTTTTCAAGCAACAAGTGTCAAGGACACCCTAGATAACCAACGGCACCTTATTATTTGTCTTTGAAGATAAAGTGATCAATTCGAGAGCTGTAGCTTAGGAGGAGAGAGTAAGAGGGACAAGATGGCAGGCATATTATTAAGGCTCTCATCTACAGGTAAGAGGAATTATTTTTTGAGGATATGCTTAGGGAGTTACATCTCTGTTTGGTATTTGCTTGGGGGCCGTTCAAAACCCATCTCCATTTAAACCATTCCTTCACGTGACTTTCAGTTTATCACTGTAAGAGTCAACTCATTTGTAAAATTAGGAAGGTCCGTGTGACTAGTTTGAGATGTCTCTTATGTAAGGGGCAGCCTCTCTATTCCTTCAGAACCATCACAGGGCTGGAGATAGCGTCAGCAATGATTCCTGACATGAGTGAAAGGCAATCAAAAATAACCTGAATGATAACGTAGAAGCACTGTGTAAAATCTCTGAAGGAAACACAGAGGGTTTCATTAATTTTGTCACTTTGCCGCCACGCTGCAGCAGTGCTGTGTGTTCTTTTGTGTCCACTTCTAGCAAGCAAGACATTGACTGCTGAACTTTTCTTTGAATAGCAGTGTGTGTTAGGGGATGCTTGATAAACGCCATTAGACAATGATCGCCCGTGTTTAATATTTATCAAGTGCCTACAGGACCCTTGAGACTTTGGTCCAGCGTGAAACAATTTTAAGAAACCCTGTCCCTAATTAAGAAAAACATAGTCCCTGCTCCCAAGGTACTTATCTGCACTGAGACTGGTGTGGAGAGAAAATTAATTTTTTTTTTTTTTTTTTTTTTTAGCTAAGTGTGGAAAACAAGTACCTTTATGAAATGACAGGATTTATCTTTTCCTCCAAACTTGTTTTCTTTGTGAGGGCCTCACGTTACATGCCTGGCAAAGAATGAAGGCACAGACCCCTGGAAAAAGGACAAGGCGATGAGGCAACAGAGAGAAAGGGACGATAACAGATGGTGTGGTGGATGCTGTAGGGCTGGAGGGAAGGAGCACTCGTGGGAGAAGATGAATTTCTTAAAGTGGTTGCTACATTTCTAGGTTTTGCAATAATTATAAGGTACCTTCATCATCATGATTAATTAATATTTAAGTTCAAGTTGTGAAGGAGACGACATAGAGATGAGTCAGACATTGATTTCCTTTCATGTGGACTTGCTACAAAACACAGCTGTGACAGGCTTGGCATGGATTTCAAACCCTATCACGGTTTATTAGGAAGTGATTCACTTGGTGAGGCATCCATGTATATACTGCCAGACACTGGGGTACTGGGAATAAACTAGGAAATAATTATGAAGTGTAGTTCTCTTTGTACTGATCATGCCAAAAATAAATTCTTTTTGGTTATAGTTGTTTATTTTCATTCAAGATCCTGAATATAAGAGGGTCAGTATAGGAAGATTTTGTTATATGTGGAAGTCACAGCCACTTATATGAAAAGTAAATGTTTACTAATTTAAATCAAGAAAAGAATTGTAGTCCTCAATTGTAGTCCTCACTGTAGTACACAGCACAAAGGCTAGCTCTTCTTGTATTTATTGGTAGTTAATGCATAATTATGTGGCTATCATATTACAGGTTAGAGTGACTGTGAATTAAGGATTATAGATAGAAAGTCAAAACCCAAAGGGTAAGCTGGAAGTAAATTTTGAGAGCAAGCTCAAGGGATGTTAACCCTTAAAGCTGAACTGAATTCAAGACCAATATGACAGCAATGGTGAAATGGAAAATATCAAGCTAGAGATGGTGAAAATGGGCTAAGAGGTGAAGTTTCTATCTACTGTTTTGGAAGCCAGTTATTAGAGGGAGGGCCAGCTTTAGAACAAAACTATAAGCATATGTTCCACACATCTACATAAACCCAAATATATAAACACATGAACACACACACACACACACACACACACACGTGTGCACACACAGGTGCACAACCACACATGTGTATACCACACACATACACACACACACACACATATATACACGCACACACAATAAATATACCTACCTGACACAATTCAATTGACACTAAATAAATAGTATCTAAATAAGTCTAAGGATCAATGTAAAGTCTTAATAAATGAAACAACATGATATGAATTTTTCATTGCAACCTTTTGAAAAGATGACCGGATGATGGTATAGGCTTGTAATCCCAGTTATTTAGAGGTGACTGAGGCAGGAAGATTGTATATTCACTAACAGCCTGGATTCATGTTGATCTCAGGAAAAGAAAAGTGCTTAAATAGGGGCTGAGATATATCTCAAAAGTAGAGTGTTTTCTAGCACACATTGGAGTTCCTAGGTCCAGTAAAGCAAACTAACAAATCAACAAAGCAAACAAAACCTCTCTGGGATAAAGGAAATCCTTGCCCATTTACCTGACATCTTTACTGTTTCGACTTTGGATAACCCACTTCTCATCACTCCACTTTGCAGCCTGTTTACCTCTAAGCTTCTTCTAGTGTTTCTGTAATATTGTAATATCACTTCTTTTCTGATTCATCCAAACAGATGCAAGTCCCCTGAATCCTTCCATGTTCTGTTAAGATGGCTCCTATGAAAGCTATCCAATCATGCTGTTCACTGTTGATGTTTTTGTATGTGTTTCATTCCTCAGAAATGGAATAGGAGTTTGCTTCATGTGGGACTTACTCATTATTGCTTATCCTGAAATACTTGCCACATATAATTACTCCAGTCAAAGAGAAGTGAATTTTTGTTATGAGATTTGTTAATGCGGAGGAAAATGTTTGGTTTTGATATATACCTGGAAATTCCTGCATTGTCCAATGTATGCATGCGTAGCTTTGATCTTTGAGAGGTAATGCATGAGCGCAGTGGGTGCAGCTAGGTAGTTCCATTTGAGTTTCATGTGCATCCTTGACCTCTCTCCAAAGTTTATGGCTTATGTGTTTGGACATTATTGTTCAGTCTCATTTTGGACATTTTTTCCCTGTGAGAATTCTCAGTCATTTCAAAGTATTTATTTTAAAGCTGTTAATTTTGCTGCCCAGAAAGATGGATATAGAAGTGAACTGACCATAGATTTAGTTCTTGAGACTTCTATAACGCTGTTGGGGAGTTGAATTGTGTTGAGGAAGCAGGTAAGTATCATGAAATTTGCAGGAGGCTTGAGAGATGAGGTTGGAGGAGGCTTCTCTCTCGATACCTGAAACAGAATTAAAATTTTAGAGAATATGAGAAAAAAAGAATGCACAGAAGAAATTGCAAATGTAATAGGAATTAGGGCATTACAGTTATCTTCCAGAAGCATCCCTCAACTGCCCGGAATGATGGCTGCTTTCTCAAATCCTTTTCTCTATGGAAGGAGCCATCTTTTCTTAGTAATCTCCTTCTCCTACCAAGTGCATGAACTTTAAGTGTTGGCCAACCCCTGTGCACGCAAACACATGCACACATGCGCACACACACACACACACACACACACACACACACACATACACACCCCAATTCTCTCATGATCTTTCTTTCCTCATTTTAAGAAGTAAAGGTGGATTTTGTTTGTTTCTCAGTGAAGGGGCAGAGATTGTTGAAAAAAATAAGCCATAAAAAACATATTCTGTGCTGCTCTGGGAGCTCCCTGCTCAGTAGTTAGAAGCACATGGCTGACACTTGAGATTGAAGGTTTGGGAGTTAACCAGTGTGCATTAAAGCTTACCAAAAAACAAGGTTCCCTTGGGGAATTAGTCATTTTAGTGAGACAATGAAATTTCATTGACTGAGAGGGCTAAACAGAAACTTTACCAAAGATTCTAAGGAGTGGAAAGAGAACTGAAGAATCAAGATGCTGAAAAATGATTCTATAGTCAATGAAAATACCTCACAGTTGACACAGAACACACCCAGACACCAAATTCCTAGCACAACAGACATGAATTTGCCTCAGATAATATTCATAATCAAATGATAATGAAAAATAGAAAAGGCGTATACCACTTATTCTGCCCATGCATTGTATAAACGATGTCAGATGACCAGTCTGGAAGGAATGTCATGTTGGATAGTGTCTTTAGATTCTCATCTATAGCTTCTAGGTTAAAGATTGGATAGATACTCAAAAATCAAACAAACAAAAAGCAAATAACAAAAAACAAACTTTTTCTCCTTCCTGAGCACATAAGGACTTTATATTCTCTGTTTTTCTTAAAAGCAGGCAGGGGTTTACTCAATTGACACTGAGTGAAGAATTTCACCCAATTCCAAGTTTAGATATAAGGATTCAGAGGATTTGGTAGGAAACTTCAAGGAGACCCCAAACTATGTTTCCATAGGTGAGATTTTGTGAGCAATATAAAGTCCAAAGAAATTGATTGTGGGACTAGACCCTCAGTTCTTCCAAGGATAGCTCATTAACAGCCAACAGATATACTCTAGGTGCATGAGAAAGAAACTCATTTCTTCCAATCACATCTAGCTTTTGTTTTCTCTGCATTCTTACAAGATCAACCTTAGGAAGCACTGCATTCTTACAAAATCAGCTTAAGACACATTGATCTCATAACCTAGAGAAAGGAGATGTATGCCCCAGGTTACCACTGGGAAGAGAGTTTCCCACTTAAGAAGTAAGTTTTGCTTTCTTATGCTCAGTGTAGTTTGTAAGTTTTTTTATTACTACATTTTTGTCTGGACTATCCTAGTTAGTTCCATCAGCTCTTCCAAGAAGGACTTCTCTCTATTTGTTAAATTATGACCACCTGAAAATCTATATGCTCTGCAATAAAATGGTACACCACTATCTTGTTCTTTATCATTACAGTAAAACAGGCTCTCTTTGTCTCTACATCATCTTATAAGGGGCCAGAATTTCTCAGTCTGGCTTGAAGGAGTAGGTTTCTATGAAAATAAGAAGAGGAAATCTGTTCTACGGGGTGAAAGGTAAGTCAAAGACACCAACTTAAATGCTTGGGAAGGAAAACCCAGTGAGGAATGCATGCACTCAGCACAGAGAAGTGGAAGTCTGAACTATGTCTGCTGTTCCAAGAGAAGGTAAATCTTTCCCACTGTTTTAATGGTAAGGGAAATATGGTGAGATTGCTGTAACTAAGCAACATAGACTAGGTTTAAGCCTCAGGCTGATATAATTTTTTCTTCTGTTTTGTTTTCCCTTTTGCTGTTTCATGGATCCAAAATCATCCTCAACCCTGAACATTACCTTGAATTATCCAAAGAAATAAAAGAGAGGCTCAGGATGTTTTGGGACCTCCAGACCTAATTTTGACATTTTGCTTATTCCCAAAGGAAAACTGGATTAGAATTCTTCGAAGTTCCTAGAAAGATTAAAACATTGAGGATGAGAATTCAGAAAGACAGGAGCATTAGCTGTGGGGCATCTAATGCAATTTTAGTGAAAGTCAAAGCATCCTTTTTCACAGTGAGCTTCACTTAGTTTTGTGGAATGGGCTGGCCCAGACCTGAAAGCAGAGCCCAGGAACACTAGGGAGGCCCACTCTCACCAATCTGTCCCATGTTTCCCAGCTGAACTCTATGTTATTTTGTGGAACTCAATGGTACATACATTCATCTTTAATATCTTTCCACATTGTACCCAGTAAACCCAGCAGTGAAAAGGCTCTGAGATTGACTTCCTGATTTTCATATTTGACAAATGGCACTCTCCCATTATGCATGACTCATATTTGTGAATTGTTAGTAAAATAATGACTAATTATATTTTTTCAGAAATAACGTGAAAGTTGGCACTCTTGATTTAAAGATATTTCTACGGAATTTTATTATGAAGACAGCCTTTACTGTGTAAGCAATCATGCACCGCTGAAAGCCTCCGAGTCACAATAAGAAGAACATTAAGTTTACAGCAAGGATATTAAAATATTTGAATTTTTTAATAAAGAAAAGTGGCAAACATCCTTGAGTTTAACTCTTTTCCTTCCCCATTTCTCTACTTTACTTGAATAAATTTTGTTAGTCTATATAGGAGGGAAAAAGCTCTACCTTTGTCCTCTGAGGGTATAAGAATTGAAGTGATCAGTCAGAGATTAAAAGAAGAAATACATGAAAATGTTTTCAATACAAAGTTTACATTGCAAAAGATTCTAGGCAAGGAAATGAAAATGGAGTTGACTACTTACATGCTATGTTGAACAAAATGTACTAGACTATAATCCTTCAACAAGGTAAAGGGGCTTTGGCTAGAGAGCCAAACTGACAGAGAGCCTAGAAAGACAAAGGCTAACTGATTAAGACTGGTGCAAAAATCCTTCTGTCTCAGCTTTCTGTCCTTGACACTAACAAGGTTGCATCCTTCACATGGGAATTTTATCTTCTGCTTTTAGGAATCAGCATGAAGGGCAGATGGATCTTTTTGCACATGTTATTTTTTTTAAGTGCTTTTAACTTAATCAATATATCAGAGTGGTATATTTTTAACTTCTTTGTCAGTAACATGTTTCCTTGAGTCTCAACCTTCTGATAGGTATCACATTGTTGTTTCAGACTTACGTAGTTTCCATTTGATGTTGCTCATACTGGAAGATTTAAAACAGGAAGCTTTTGCTATAATAAATACGAATAGCCAATCACAAGCATATTAGATTAAGTTGTTTTTTGAATCTTTCAGAAAATGTATCCAAGTCTTCAGGTCATGAGAAAAACAGGAGGAAAAAGATAAAAGATCAACTGGATTTTGAATGCTAATTAATAACCAGTAATTAGACAAAAAGACCAGTGGGGAAAGGAAGTGTGTAAGTTCTTAGGAAACAAAGTTTTCTAAAATCAATTTTGAGAAGCGATGCACATTCCATTTCTCGCAGCACGGCCTGGGACAAAGCCAGGTTAACCAGCTTCCTCTATCTGTTAAATGTTCTAATCAGGGCTTTAACTCAGTAGGTCAAGGAACTCAGGCTTTCAAGCTCATGACCCCAAAATGGACCTGTGACAGACCTGGAGCTACACTGGTTTATGAGTATTGAACCCAGAACAATGTAATCTAAAATGTGTCTTGGGAGTGCCACTGGTGACCATAATATACAGACAAAGCGAGACAAAACATGTAGAAACTTTATCATAATTTAAAGGCCAGTTTTCCTCAGTTTAAACCTAATGATTTAAAAATTAGAGTTGTATGTTGGGTATCTCTATAAATTCAATTTTATACTAAGTAACTTCCAGCAGTTTATAGAAGGATTTGCTCACAACCTATAAATTAATACAAAACACAACATGTTTGGGCAATGGATGATTTGAACATAAAATTGGCAAGGAACATACTATTTTGGACATAGAACTGTGCGCAGGAGCTTGGCTGCATGACTTCCGGTGCCAGCTCTATGCAGTCCCAGCTATAAGAGTCCAGGCAATCAGGTCAAGTGGCCTCTGCTTTACTTTTGGGACAGGTAACACTAGTATCGGTTTCTGAGATGGCCATGAGAATGTAATGTGTCAGCACAGTGCCTGGAATGAGGGGAGGGCATTTCTTATTCTTGACCACAGCTGTGCAATCATAGTGTCAGTGGAGGGGGCAGAATTCAAGAAGCAGGTTCCCTTGGCCCACAGTGAGCCTCCTGAGAAATATCTGTACGCTGAAAGAGTCTAATTCTCCAGAAAGCATCAGGGTTTTATAGTTGTATTATGGCCCATTCTGTCAGAACATCAATGATGATAACAAGGCTGTTTGTAAGCTAACCTGGTCTAATGCACAGATACAAATACACAATTATTTACATATTTTAATTCTTCTCTGTCTGACACTTCCTTTCCTCTGCTGATAGATGTAAATGAATGTCCCACCATGCCCTCATCCTCTCCATTAACAGATGTGCCTGGTCACTCCTTATACTTTGTCTCCAATCTAGCTGGTAACTGCCTATTCATTCATCTGTGCCTGTACTATGAGTAATAAGAGTGAAGGCAGGGTGTAGTTGGTTCCTGAGCTTCTCCATCTTGTGATTTACCTTCTCTGCCCTTCTGCTTAATTGCCTACCATTTTGTCTCAATTGTAAGCATAGGAACCAAGAGCAGAAACTAATGCAATGCAGAGGAAAACACTGGAGGTGACAAGACTTTTAATTTTTTGGTTATTTGTTTACAATGAAAGGAGTAATTGTTTTTATTTTAGCATGATATGCAAATGATATTGGGTGGGTATTGGCTCTTGTTTCAGTCCTGTGAACTTGGGCAAGTCAGTGAAATCTGAGCCTCAGTTCCCTTTCTGACACAGTAATGATTAGCTTAAGTTATATGGCCATTGTGATTTCTCATGATAGCCAGTTACTATCAAGTAATGCTATATATTCTACAAAGTACTTTTGTATATATATATATATGACTTAGAAACCATAGTATATATTATAATCTAAACAATTATGCAGGGGGGTTATGCATGACTATTCCCCAATACATAAGGAACTTGATTTTAAGAACATTTCAATTTGTGGAAAGTCACATAATTACCAAAGAATAGAAAAGAGGGGCTTGAACTAGGGCCTCCAACTAAACCCCCATGTCTTTGCCTTTTTGTTTTAATAGAAGTTAGAGTCATTTGTGATAAACACCATACATTCTTATCATCTATTCCCACTTCCAGAAAACTCCAGCCCTACTGATATAGCCAGAGCCATTGACCTTCAAAGCCCAGAAACAACCAATTGTGATTACTCTGCTAAGTGATAGGAGACAACATTAAACTACCTTATTATGAGGCATCCAGAACATTCTGTCATTTCTAGTCTCTGATGCAATAGCTTTTCCTACAGGCATCTTCCCTGGTGGGCTAGTTGCCAAAGCAGTTCCATCTTTTTCAAGGATCGCTTTTGTTGAGACCCTGTGGACTCATTTGATAAGGTGAATAATTTCAAGCCATGGTTCATCTTTGGCTCCATGGACTGTATTTGGGAGTTGGCTCACAAGCTGCCCCTCCCAGGGAGGAAAGAAATTGACAATAAAGGAAGAGTTATAGACTGTGAAACTCTGCTTGACAGGCTATCTTTCCTGGAATTAGATAGAAAAGCAAAATTAACCGTTATTAGAAGACAAGTGTCTGGCTCTCCTTTTACTCCACCATCAGTAAGACTCCTTAGTGACTTGGCTTGGATGGGACTGCAGAGCAGCTGTGCCTGGAGATAGCACACATTGAGCATGATTAGGGTAATGTTTCTTCATTGCTTAAGCAATAGACAGGAAGAACTAGGCAAACGCATTCTGCTTTCATCTCAGGTGTGCTGAGACACGACAATGCCAGAAAGGTACAAAATGGCAGCTTCTCTTCTCCAGATATAATTAAGTTGTTTAACCTAGGGAAAAGACAAAGGGATTAAAAACACATTTATATTGTCTCCCTCATAAAATAATTTTAGAAAAGCTCAGGATTTCGAGCCATACAGGAATCATAAGAAAAGCACAGGAGATAGTTATGGCATTGGGTTTAAAATGGAGTCATATCATTTCCCTAGTCTGACACAACTGCCCTGTGACATCAGGAAAGATTCTGCATTGAGTTATGCCTATGTTTTTCAACAAACTGAAGAGAAGCTACCCATGCTACCAGTATCAGAAGTATTTTGTAAGACTCAAAGCCTCCCACAGATCTCAAGATGTTTGAAATGTGACTATTCATGATTAAATTCACCGATGATGACTATTCAGCATCTGGCGGCATACTGTAACAGGTGTGGAGGAAGCACTGGAATGACCTTAAGATGTGTCTTACTAGGAACTTAAAACTAAGGCTTAATTCTCAAACAACCCCCCACCCACAAATGGACAACGAAGACTTGAAAACAATGTTCAGCATACTCAGACATCAGGGAAATGTAAATTAAACAACTTTGAGAGTCCATCTCACCACAGACAAAATGGCAACAATCATGTAAACAAATGTGTAGCTGTAAAGAGTGTGAACCATATCACTGACCAGCACAGCAAGCTACATAATGAACGGTACAGTGGTAACACATGATATACACACACATACACATACACATACACAAATATATATATATATATATATATATATATATATATATATATATATATATACACACACTATTTTTTAGGTTAGGAAATATGTTTTATTTTATCGAAAATTTTTTTTTCATATAATATATTCTGAGCATGGTTTCACCTACCTCAGCTCCTCCCAGATTATTCTCACCTCCCCACCCACACAACTCTACTCCCCCTTTTTCTCTTTCTTTGGAAAACAAACAAAAAGACAAACTAACAAGAATAAAACAAAACAAAACAAAAAAACAAAGAGAAAACACAAGAAACACCATCCCACACAAACAAAAAATAACTATAAAAATACATAATTAGAAGCCATTTTATACAAGCAAAAGACCAGTAAGATGAAAAAAATGCCTAAAGAAAGCATTATAAAACAAAATATCTACAAAAATATCATTGAATCCATTTTGTATTGGCCATATACTGCTGGCATGGGGCCTGCCCTTAAGTATGGTTAATATATCCAGTGAGATTCTATTAGAGAAAGCTAATTTTACCTTAGTAAGTGGGTATCAATTGTAAACAGCTTCCTGGTTAGGGATGGGAGCTCATGTAGACTTTCCTATCTCAGTACAGAGAGTTTGTCTGACTTGTGCATGCTGCCACAGTCTCAGTGAGTTTGTGTGTGTATTAGTTCTGTTATGTCTGGAAGACACAATTTCCATTATGTCATCCACCAGCTCTGGCCCTTATAATCTTTCTGCCTTTTCTTTGCAAGCTCCTTAAGACCTGAGAAGGAGTGAGGTGGGAGATGAAGACATTGTATTTAGGACTGTGAGTTCCAAAATCTCTTACTCTCCATACATTGTCCAGTTTTGGGTCTCTTTGTTAATTTTATCTACTTACTCTAAGAGGAAGCTTCTGTGATGATGGCCAAAATGGACACTGATCTACAGGTATTACAGGATATTGTTACAAGTCATTTTACTGCTATGTTTCTTTAGCAGACAATTTTATTTGATTTTTCCTAAGCCCATATCTAGTCTTAGTTTCTTGGCCACAAGAACAGTATCAGATATTGGTTCCATTTCATGGAGACCTCTTTAAATCCTCACAGAGAGTGGCTGATTACCCTCACAATATTGGTGCCATTGTTGCACCAGCATATCATGCATGCAAATCATTGTTGTAGATCATTGGCTGGTAGCTTAGTTGGTGGGTTACCTTTTTCCTCTGGCAGCACAAGCACTTAAATGTTGAAAGTAACAAACATATGTCTAATTGAATTTAAGGCCCATTCAACAAGGGGGAATTCATACCTAGTACTGTAAACCTAGCCAGCTACCTGTGGCTTGTGAGTTTATGGAACTTAGAAAAGAACCCACTATTCCCAATTTTTCCAAACCATTATAATTTCTAGCTACATTCTGAATAGTTACCTTTATTTTGACAGAGAAGGATAGCTTTCACTCTTCATCAAAGATACTTCTTTCTGCAGTAGTCAAGAGACTATCACAGAGATCCACAACTTGTCAGAATGTAGAAAACAAACGACACAGGGATGCACATCCTCACTTGATACATCTAAAATATAATACTTACTTCTGAGATTCAGGAAACATCTTGGAACTGTGGGAAGAAAGAATTTAAGAGCCAGAAGGCCAGGATGTCTGCTGTGTGATTATATCTTTTATATTTAACAGGGAGTTGCTCCTATGAGAATGCAACAATATGGTTTCTTGAACAAGACATACACAATGACACCACCAGTTGACATCACAACGTGGATGGAGAAAATCTCACAAGACCTCACCCCTCCATGAAAAGCTACAGGCAATCATTGGCTGCTGAGAGAGGGAAAATCAATCTTTTTCAGGAATGAGCACCCAGACAAGTTATCTTAAGTGGCCAGCCCTAAACAAATATACATATGAGCAACACTAAATGGACTCATAAGATTGTTTATGCTTATGAGTGCATGTGTGTATGTGTAAAACTATAATAATTAATGAAGAAGTCACAAATTTGAAAAGTATGGGGCATGTTGGAGAAGTTGGAGAGAGAAGAGGGTTGAAATGATGTAACTCTAATACTCATGTATGAGATTCTAAAAGAAAAACTAATCAAAATAAAAGTTCAAAAATATTTTATGGATGGAGAGAGTAAAATGAGGAAATATAAATAAACTTTAAAAAAAGGAGGAGAGGAAAAAAAATGGAGCTGGACATTGGCAGTACATGCCTTTAATGCCAGTACTCTGGAGGCAGAGGCAGGCTGTTCTCTGTGAGTTCGAAGCCAATCTGGTCTACAAAGTGAGTTCTAGGACAGCCAAGGTTACAACAGAGAAATTCAATCTTGAAAAAAAAAAACAAAAAAAAGAAAGAAAGAGAAAAGAAAAATGGAGACAGATGCTGATAAAGATGTGGGGAAAGAGGAAGTATTACACACTATTGGTTGGGACATAATTTTTTCAGGGACTCTTGAAATTTAGAGGGTTTTCAAAAAAGAACTAAAAATACAACTACCACGTTATCCAGTTATCCGCTCCAGCGTATGTAACCCAAAGACTGTATGCCCTACCACAGAAATATTTACATACCCATGTTTATTTCCAAACTACTCACTGTTGCTAAGAAATGAAAGCTACCCAATATCTATTAATGGACAAACTTTGAAAAAAATGGAGCTGGGCATTGCTAGTACATGCCCATGTACACAGCATAATTTTATTTGACCGAAAAGGAAACTGAAGTGACATTTGCAGAAAGATGCCTGGAACTGGAGAAACTTATACCAATGCAATTAAGCTTATATTCAGATAGAAACTTGTTTTCTCTCATACATAGAAACTATATTTTAATTTTGGAACAGGTTCATGAATGTGTATGTCTGGGGTGGGTGGTCTTGAAACTAGAAAGGGTCCATTAAAGGGGAAGAAGTCTAATGATGTAAAGAGTAGGGGAGGGAGGAAAGGGTGACTGAAAATGTGTGTCATGAAATCAGAAAGCTGATTCCTTGTAGGAAGAAGGAGATGAACAAGAAGATACAGGGAGAAGGGCAAGGTAGTGGGCAAGGAGATGAGTAAGACAGTATTATGCATGTGCCATAATGAAACCCATCACTTGATATGCTATGTTTCATATTAATAAAACATAAAATAATGTCTTAAAATCATATTTTGCTAACTACTTCCAAAGCCACCTCACAGTTTTGTTTGTTTTGATTTCTAAGTATGCAGTTTCTTTTAAAAAAGTGTTAATTATGGGCAAGATACTTCACAAAATCAGACAGATTGTCTACCTGTCTTTTAGAATTTGGTTCTTTCTCCAAGAAAGTGGGAATTGACAAGACTATCTTAAAGGTAGATATGTTTTGTCACCTGCTAATGAGAGAAACATCAAGAAAAAATGAGTTGGTTCTGATCCACGCCTGTATCTCTGTGTGCAATAGTGCAGTTTTCTTGTTCTCCTCAGAACACCAGAGACCAGAGAAAAGATGTTAAAAGTAGAACGATTCATTTTGGCTCATATTTCCTTCACTCCACACATTTGGGCAGAACACTGTTGTGGTGGGATGTGTAGCTGAGAAAGTTCTCACCTCACTGTCAGCAGAAAGCAAATACTGAGACCAAAAGGGGCAAGAGAACAGCTAAGCACCTGCTCTCATGTTTCCAGAACCTCCCCAAATAGTACTCTGGAGAAATAGAGATTAACATGTGACCTCCCAGGGAATATTTCAACCCAATCTCTAAAACTCTGTTGATTCAAAATCCCTCCTGTATGTTTTCACCTAGAAGTTTTGGAGGCTCTTTGTAGTTTTGCATGGTCAGAAGAACTGGATACACACCTACTTGGTAGTTGATGTCATCTTATCCTCTCGGTCAGTCGAACTGGATCGCACATATACTTGATGGATGATGTCATCTAGTCCAGTTTTCAGTTGATCTCTTAGATTTCTTTGTCCTTTGTACCCAAGGGAGCCCTATTAATACTTCACCACATTATTATATATAATTAACAGATTTTTTTAAAAAACATGAAATTGGAAATTCACATTCCTTTTGTTTTATATTTCCTCTTGATTTCCTTCCAATGAGGAGCACAGGTTTTCTTCTGCCTTTGAGATACCAAGTGAAAAACTTATTTTGAAAGTTTTGAGCTTGCTGAAGTAGAATAAGGTAGAAAAGACCAATTATTAGATACTGATTTATTGATATATTTTTTAATTTACTTAAAGCACTATTTACACTACCTATTTGCCAAATATGATTTCACTTGCTACCTGAAGCAGAATGACCTGGAGGAAAAGCTAAAACAATGGGTCAAAGCCTCTTAGGAGCTATCTGGGCTTAGGTTCACTGGTAACATCTCCTGTCTTCCACCCTCATTGATATTGGAGTACTTATTCCAGAATATTCCTGCAACATTACCAGCCTTTGAACTGCAGTGCTACCACCAATGAAACTCATTCTCGGGCCTTTAGACATAGCTGAAGACTAAGACATTATCTCTCCCGGGTCTCAGTTGGATGACTCACTCTGCAGGTCTTGAAACTTTCAGTCTTCATAATTGCATGAGTCAACTCTTTATAATATCAAGAAAATATGTTTGTTTCCTTGAAAGAGTTCTAATAATAAAATTACATTTCATGCTGCTATCTTCCTTTATTGAACATCTTTCACTATCCATCTATTTAACTGTAGTAATTTTCTAGATAAATTTTGGTACATCAAGGAGAAGGAGGAGCAGAAGGAGAAGAATGGGAATAAGAAGAGAAAAAGAAGGCTGTGGAGGAAGCTGTCTGGAAGGAAAGTCCTTACCTCAAGGACGTGAGTCTGAGCCTCTTCTTATTCTAAAACAATGTTTAAAAGAAGCTAGGTATGGCAATACTCATTTTTAATTCCATACTAAGAGACAGGAGAATTCTTGGGCTCTCTGTCCAGCTAACAGAGATCTTGTTGTTGAACTCTAGGCCAATGAGTGACCCTCTTTCAATAAAATATGGACTGTTTCTAAGGGGTGAGGTTCATATTCTGGTCTTCACATGCAGTTGTGCACAAGTGTATGTACATTCACATACACATACATGTACTTCACATCACACACACACACACACACACACACACACACACACACACAGAGCGCATGTACACCATACACAACTACCCCCCAACACACACACATATAATGAAAAGAAGTAAGGGTAAATGACTGTGTATGTATGCCTGTATGTTCATGTGTAGATAAGTGGTTCATATTTGCAGAATCATTGTCAATGCAAACAATCATGTTCAGATTAATACCATCTTTGTGCATTCCTGTAGTATATTTTCTATTACTTTTGGTTATTAATTCTTGTTATGGCTACCTTGCTGTTTTCTTCTCTTTCAAATTTGGACTGGGTTTGAGTCAATTCTGGATCAGAAAGATATTAGGGAATTCTTTTCAAATTGTGTTCAGATTCATCTATCAAGAACATGAAAAATTTGAGATGGCTTTCCCTGACTACCCCCTTAAAGCAGTCGACCTTTCACAATTCACTTTCCTATTGCAGTTTCCTCTCTGCATCTGTCAACATAGTTTATCATGAACTTGTTACATGACATTATCTTAAAAATCTCAAAGGCCTTCGTATACTTTAGTTTCCTTTATCTTTTTCTAACACAGATGATTAAGTACTCCAAAAAGTTTGGAGTGATGAGTGTCTTCTCTTATTTTAGGAGTGAACCCACTTCTGAGTTGCTTGTGGGTAACTTATTGCCTACTACAGAGAATACAAAGAACAAAAGATATAGGCTTTGGAACATTAATTTATAAGCCATCAACTGATATCAAACTGTACTAAGTTTCTATGGTAGTTGAATTATGATTCCATATTTTCTAATTCTCATGTTTACAATAAAATGACACTATTATCCTTCATATTTGGGAAGTGACAGCATATACTGAAACCCTTATGTATACCTTGCTTAATTATTTTCTAAAGTTTGCTTTATGCAACAATCATAATGTGATTTCATTGGAATTTGTGATTCACATAGCAACTTGGAATTCACTCCATTTAGATGTCACACTTCCCATGAAGCTGGATTAACCTGCCACTTGGAGCATTTTGGGGTGATGGGCTGACTGCCTTGTGCCACCCTCCAAATAGAGACTCCAAATCCTTACAGGGTAGATGAAGGATATAGTTTTGTACTTGTTGTTAGCCAACAGGCTGAAAAGCAGTTACTTAGTTTTGAAGCGTAAGCCCTACATAATATGTTCATCTGCTTCAGTTGCCTGAGAAAATGAATTTAAAGGAAGAGAGGCTTATTTGGTCTTCAGTGTCTGTAGTTCTCGGCTCCATAGCTTTTAGGCTTCTGTTGAGGCAGATAAACATGATGGAAGGACACTGGAGACCAAAGGTGCTCAAGACCTCATTGTAGGAAGACTAGGGGTGCACCATAATCTACAAGTACATATATCCAACAAACTACCTCCTAATAGCCCAAACTTAAAGTTTCCTGAAACATTGTTTGCATTAACCTATTAAGGTTCAAACCCATTTATGGTTCTTATAACCAGTCATCTCCAGAGACCCAAACTCTGAAACTATGAACACTCTTGCACTGGGAATTGAGGGACTTTGGGTGGATGTTTATGGTAAAAACCACAGTATTCCAAAAACAAAACAAAGCAACAAAAGCCTCAATGATCTTAATTATTTAGAAGAAACAAGCTTAGGAAGCAAATTTATAATAAAATTTCCAAAGAAAGAAAGAATATTTGGGATGGCAGAGAAGTTTGACATTTGGCTTATAGCCTTGTATTTACTATGGGTTACAGTGGTTCTTAGAGTATGTCCTTTGGCTTAGAGTTTCACTTGTTTGAAAAATATTTGTAGTAGACATTTTCAATCCAAATCCTTTGTGAGTACAGTCTACACTGTATTCTGTTTATTTGTAAGAGACAGACATAGTAATATAGAAAGATAATGCAAAAATGTTTGCATCCCTTATTCCATCTCTCAGGAAAGATTGCATGTGAACTGAAAGAATTGCCCAGGTATCATGCTAAAATGGATTTGATCACTCAGAACAAAAAATTACACTGATGACATTCACAAAGCTGACCTTTAATGATGCTGGGTTCTTCTGGCTCAGAAGTCTATTTGTATATAAATTGGAGATTTCCAATATCAAAAATATAATTAACATGAATAAAAACTCTCATTTATTAAGTTCTCATATACAATCCTTTACATTCTCACTTCCCTAAAATGCCATAGATAAGGTACAATGTCCCTGCATGAAGGAAAACCTTGAATTCAGTCTCAGGCCACATCATAAGAGGGACAAGCAGCAAATGGAGAGGGACAAAACATCATCATGATCATCTCAAAGACAGTGTTGTTGAATTTCTACTGGTCACATGATGTCAGTACCAACCTTCTCACGGAAACCATTTGTTCTGGAGCCATCTTGTTTCTTTGCATATTAGTCAGTTTTCTCTCTGTAATATAGACCTAAGGTAAATTCCAAACAAAAGAGGTTTTTTGTTAGACTCCAGTGCATGGTCCCTAGGAACTGCTTCTGTAGGCCTGTAGTGGGGTACCACATTATGAAATGAGTGTGTGAAAGAGTAAATTTGCTCTCCTAGCTCTAGAGTACACAGAGAAAAAGAGGGGGGAACTTCAGAGGCATACCACCCATGGCTTAAAAAAATCTCCTGTTTGACCTCACATCTTAAAACTTATACTTCCATCCAATAGTACTTTATTGTTGATCAAGACTTTCCTCTGTCTCTGTGTGTGTGTGTGTGTGAGGGTACATATGGAAACATAAGATCTTTAATCCCAGTCCTGTTACCTCTTGGATTTGCTGATATTGATTCATGGGCAGCTGCAGTTCTGTTTTTGCCTGGCTCTGATTTCAAAGACTGAGATGGGCTCTCCCTTTCAGCAGCAGGACTATTTATGAAATCACAAGTAGTAGGGGCTTAGTATTCTTCTTGTGTGTTTACATCTCTCTTGGTATCACTGCTGCATTGTTTAATGTGGCTTCTTTCATCTGTTCAGATTATAGTTGACATGTTTTCCCTTCAGGATTAGGTCACAGAATGCTTTTATTAGTATCTTGTATCTTTTCTCCATCATCTTGCATACTGACACCCAATACATGTCTTATAACAGCACACACATGGATTTTGTTTTCCTGTGAAGTAAGTTTATTCACTATTATATTTCTAAATTTAAAAAATTTGAGAAACCATTGCTACCTGTATTCTTTCTAATTCCATCATTCCAAGGATGGCATTAGGTATTTACTATAGGGCATTACAAGGTGCCTTTCAGTTAGATTTACAAGAAGACTTTTTGGCCATCTTACCTGGCCTCCTCAATTGCAGCAAAATAGCACCCTTTCTCCTGTCCAGGGGATTTACAGGAGAAAATGGCTATGTTCAGTTAAGATTTCACGTTCTTAAGATTCAAGCTATAAATAACAATAATCTACCTTCATAAATCCCAATACATCTTTCATGAATGAATGAAATAAATGAACAATTTCCAACATAAGCCAATCAAAAAAGCTACAGAAACAAGAATCTATATCACCCAGTTCTCTCTCTAAATTCACTCAATATGACATCCCTTCACACAAGGAGAAAAGATGTTGGTCAGGATGTCTCATTATAATGAGATCTCTGCTGACCAAATCGGGAGGAACAGGAACATAGGACTGCCACACAGCCCTACCTCGTGGGTGCAATAATCAGTGTTGCTGTGACATGTAAACAGAAAATTAGGCATCAATGCCACGGCTCAGTAAACAGAACCAGAAATTCACCCTCATCTAGCTGTAAATCCATTTAGCTGTAATATCTGGCTGCCTTAGCTAGATTTAAATCCTTGACAAGTGAAAAGAATGCTTGAGAGGTAAGCCTGTACCTCCTTGGGGAGATGAGAAAGGCTGGGTGTCCGGGGGGGATAAGAACTCCAGGAGGAGAAGCTGAGTCCTTTGGGGTTGCTTTTACAAGCTATTTACTTAAAACCTCTCCCTCTAAGTCTGCTGTGATGACCGGCACATCCTTGTGCATGTTCAGCATCTGGACATCCTTCTTCTCCTGTCTCCACTATCTCCCTTCCCCCATTCACTGCCTCCTGTCTCTGACTGGAAATAACCATCTCCCTTCCCAAGGACCCGTTAAAATCAGTAATGCAAGGGAGTATTCAGGCCAGCCTGTCGGCCACTCATCCTTATGAATCATCTGGCCATTTTTTAGTTTGACAATTGCAGCTCATATATTTTAATATTGGTTTTGAAAGAAGAAATTGAGGAACTTCCATTTCTTTACAGCTCCCTGTAATTTCAACTTACTCTTTACTTATGTATGAAGTCGACTCGGGTGGAAAGGTTAGAGGCAGATGAATTTCTAGTTTCAGAGCCTAGGAAAGGCCAATAAAATGTGCAATAATCTTAATGCTAAGGCTTCACCGAGCTGAAAGTATGTTTTATATTCGTGGATGACACTACTTGAAAGTGGAGACCAGGACTTTACATTTTTAAGAATTTTTTTTGTTCTTTTGATTTTTTTCCCCCTCTATTCCCTAAATGGTATTTAAATATGATGAGACAAAATAAATAAAATAAATTAAAATTAAAAAGGAAAATAGAAAAAGAAAATAAAACCAAGAAGCTTTGATGATTGAAACACTGAACATCTTTAGGTAAATGAGAAACAAATATGGGCATGTTTGATTTCAGATATTGTTTAATTGTCCAATAGGAAAAATTCTAAATATGTCTTAATTCTCAAATACCAGTTTTCCCTTATGAGCTCTATCTTTCTACTTCTTTTTAAATGAATGAGATTGCTTTTTATTGACTGGCATGGACAGTTAAAGTATTAGATTAGAAATTGTACACACTATGGCAAATAGTATCTGTTGCTAGAGGTATCGATTCAATACACACCTATAACTGCTTATTTAAATTCTTGGGTCTATAATGAGGATATTCTAAAGCTTCAACTATCTCCACTTTTATTCCTGTAGTCATAGGTAAAATCCAGAAAAATCTGGGAAGAAGGTAGGGAAAAAAATGACAGGAGGTGGGTTGTCCTTTTTAAAGTAGGTTTTGGAAATATGTAGACCTGCTACACATTTCATCAAATATCCTGAAAATTCCGCTCCATCCTGTTTGAGAGGTTCATACTCTGTTCTGTGGTAGAAACTGCACATATCACTGTTTCACTGAGCTTCAAAATGACAGCGTATTTTTATTGACATCTGCACTATCCAAAGTCTTCTCTCCACTGTGTCATTTTATCTTCACAACAACTTCGAATGGTAACATTCTGTGCTTGGACATTCTCTCTTCTCTTAGTCACCTTTTCTCCTTCTCCATCCCCATGCCTGCCCTATTCACACCCTTTTAGAGTATGGGATGAAAGAAAGAAAGGACATTTTCTCTTTGTCAGCTTCCCATTTCTTTGGGATGTCTTTGGAATCCATTCTCTCAAAAAAATGATTTTCTACCATCTTCCATCTTTATATGATGATAAATATGATATAAGCTAAGTTAAGACCGATAATGCTAGACTGCCCAAAAGGAGATCCAGTGTTCCACAGGCAGTGAACTCTGTTTTATTGGATGGTCTAAGAGTACTTGTTTGAGGTGAGGATGAGGAAAGGCAATAGATATTGAGAATTACTCAAATAAGTTTGTGGATAGCTTCAAGACTCTTAGGGATGGCATAAAGATTTCATGGAAATTTGGAGAGAACCCCTTCCACCTCTGTGACCACAGGGCTCACCTGCAATAAAAGAGATATTGAAAACTAGACAGATATGGTCTCTTCCCCAATCATATGGTTGGTAATTTACTATAAAACTTTGGTTATAGGAGGAACTGAATTTACCACTGAATGTTACATAAGCAGCAAATTAGGATTAGAGTCACAGTAAACAGACATTTGGTCCTCATGGGGGTTCCCTGAGATAGAAGATCAAAGCTTGAGGCTTACCCACTGATGAAAATATTCTCCTGAACCCTGTACAGGTTTAGACATTTTGAAAACTGCAGAACAAAGGAAGAGTAGGGTAATATGGGAGACTCGTGGGCTGGCATCTATCTGAACTGTTTGGTGTAGGTTGGATTTCCTGATGAATCTTTGTTCTCTATTGCTGTGAATTCTTGTGTGACAGCCTCTGAGGTGAAACATTGCCAAATATTGCACCAAGAGGCCTTTCAATGGGTCATAAAAATGCTATAAAAACATGAAAATTGCTGCCATAAAAAAGACATAACAAAACAGGGAACCTCCTAAATTCAGAAGCTATGAAAGATGGAGAAATGAAAAGCTTTCTACATATTCCAAGAAGGTTGTGGGCACAGTAGCTTCACAGTCATTTACACAGGAAGGTATTATTTGCACTCATAATGCACCTTAGACAATATATGAGCATTAAGTATATAATCATGTGGCTTTCTCTAGAATCCATTCTCAACTTGGTTACATTGTTGTCTTTGTTGTCTAATTGAAGAGTTTGAATCCATGATTTCCATATCCCCTTTGAAAGAACCCACAATACCCCAATGTCATGGGGGAGAACAATTCTACCTCTTAGATGCTTGGGGGAAATAATGCTATGTTAAAAGCATAGTTCATAACGAAGGTATCATTTTACAACTGATAAAAAGCTTGCTCAAGACATTCCTTACTAATACATTTGACAGCCACACTTCCTTCATCACAAGTGCACCTTGGCTTTCATTTTAGCACTTGTTTTTCCAATAAAATTTCCGGGTATCCATTAACACTGGCAGTTTGGGGTGAAGCATGCAAGAGAATTCATTTTCCATATGCCTCATATGCAGATATGACTGAACTGAGATACAGTAGCTATTTGTGCTACTGTTATAAAATTCTAAACATGCTAAAGCAATAGTCATAAACATATTAAATAACACCATCCCAAGCACTCAGAGTCTGTCCGCCGTCTCGGTGAGCCCCTTCTATATGTCATTTTGATAGAATGTGCTTCCATTTCTGCTGTTATGAGATGCAAAGCATTTGAAAAGATGCTTGATTGAATCGAAATCTGATTACATCTGCATTTAGGGTTTTGAGATATTGCCTGTTTTCCTAAGACACACATTTCTGTTTTCCCTTTAATCTCACAGATATGTGCACACAGTCACACCCGCTTTATTCCCATCTTCTCTTTCTCAACCTGTCTGGGCGTATTGCATTCCTGACCCTTATTTTTAAATGTAGCCAAGACGCAGCAATGATGAATCAGTGTTCTATGGGTTCTAATGGAGAGGAAGTAAGAAACAAGGAAAAGGAGAAATTGGAAACAAAAGAAAGGGCACAGGAGGAAATGAAAAGGGAGGAAATGTCTCCTCGATGTGCAGGTAGAGTGAGGGTTGGCTGTACATAGCACGCCCTCTTGGTTTTTATTCAAATTTATCTCCCCTGCCCCGCTCAGTTTCACTTTCCATAATTTCAGTTTCCATAATTTGCTTAACCGAGGTGCAGATTACTACTTGGAAAATTTTAGAAACAAATAATTCACAAATTTTAAAAAATACATATTTTTGAGGGGGTGAGACTGTATTGATTTGTTCCCCAGGCTAGCCTTGAGCTGGAGTTATTCCAGCTTCAGTCCCCCAGATGTCTGGATTAAAGTGTGACAATCACACTTAGCTCAAATTCCAAAAACTGTATAACCCCTGCCTCTGCTTCGCAGATGGGATAGGGTATTCGTTTGCATGTCTGTACTATATAAGCTACCCTCCCATTGGTAGTCACAGTTATCAGACTCACAATTGCAGTGTCACCTGGCTTGTGCTCTAGTAATCCTTATTTTACTTAATAATGACAACAAACCATAAGAGCATTGTGATTCACAATCTGAACATGCCAAAGAAAGTTGTTAAATGTTTCTTTTAACTTAAAAGTGGGGAGAGGGTGGAGAGATGAATCAGTAGTTAAGAACATATATTACCCGTTATATGGGACCCAGATTCAGATCTCAGCACTCATGCGATGGCTCACAACAGGCTCTAACTTCAGTTCGAGGAGGTCTGTTGCCCTCTTCAGACTTCTGTGGGCACCAGGCAAACATGTAGTGACCAGGCAGAACATTCAGATACATAATAAAATAAAATAAATATAAAAAGTTGAAAGCACAATAAGATATTTTGATCCAGAATACATTCACATAAATTTTATTGCAGTAAAATTATAATATAATTATATATATATATATAATATATATATATAACAGATATAATATAATATCTGTTTTATTCTGTAATTACTTATTGCTAATCTTTTATGGTACTTCAGACATAAATTACATTTTATCACAGAGTTGTATACATGAAAATACATGCTGAATTTGGCCCAATCTGAAGTTTCCCACATCAGCTTTGGTTTCTGGATTGTGCCTCCCGCAGACAGGGAATGTGGGTACTGTAATTTCTCAACTTGCAGGTCACTGACTATATCTCTAAACACATATACACCTTTTGTGAGTTTGTGTCTGTCATATATATGCCTATGTATATGTGTTTGTGTGTACAGGAACACACATGTGGAGGTTAGAAGTTGGCATCAGGTACCTTTTTTATTGTACTCCACTTCATTTAGTGAGGTCAGGTCTCTTGATGAACCCGGACTTCACGGGTTCCTTAGGAATAGCTAGTTCACTCGCCCTGGGGATCCTCCCATGAACTGGAACAGCGGGTGAGCCATGATACTCCTGTGGCTTTTTTTTTGTGAATGTTGGGGATCCAAACTCTGGTCCCCACACTTGCATTGATCATTTCCTCATCCTTTCATATGCTGCTATTTATAGTCCTTGCTTTTCTAATTGAAGTACGTTTTATAACGGAAATAAATCTGTAACACATTTGATTGGTTCTCACAACCGTTTTATACTGCAGGAGATAAAGGCAATGGGTTGCCTCTGTGTGTCTAACACAGACGTTATGAGACATTTTCAGTTATTTTCTTGAACCTTCACGTGGAGAGGTCACATCTCTTTAGAATCTAACGTCATAATCAAAGTATGAGTATATATCAATGCAGTACTTTTATATACCCTAAAATGGTCAAGTCATTATTATATCTGAGACTTCAAAGATGAAATAGAAAAGTTACATCTTAGCACAGAGATGGTACCTCTCTGCAGGGGATCACAGTTTAAATGGGCCTATGTTATGAAGTAAATAGCCCACATAGGAGTGTACCGCCAGCATAATCAGCACCCAGACAGCGCCTAGCAAGAACATTAACTTGGTTAACTGGCCGCAGTGCAGATATGGTCTCAAAGCTTCTAACACATCCAAGCCCCAGAGTTAATTGGACCCAGTGAGACACAGAGAGCTCATCAAATTTACAGAGAACATATGTGTTACTAAGAATGCCAAGTATTCATCTATAAAAGGGAGAATACTTTCTGGAGCTAATAGGAGCTGTGATTTCTAGCTAATAACTTTCCCAAGATTATATACATAAAATAGGTGAAATATCACATTTATGAATATAAATTCTGACTCTATATGAATCAAAATTCTTAGAAATTTGATTGGTGAATTTTGATTCAGAGAATAGAGATAATGTTTTGCGAAGCTGAGAATTCAAAAACGTGTAGGCTACAGAATTTACACAGCCATACTCTCTTATTTTTCTTTTGTGAAGGGCCAGTTTCATCCATGAACCTGAAATTTACCACATTAAGTCTAAGGGGATTACTGCATCACCCACACTTCCCTTGTTCAGTATAAGTGCTCTCTCTCACATTCTTCTGCTGCATCTCATTTTGCTAGTGTCTACTCAGTAGTGAGTTCACACATCTTCAGGCAATGAAGGTGTCACAGTCACTGAGTTTTGTATCTTCTTTGCAAAATATGACTCCAGTGCTTACCATCTAACTCCTTCCTGTTTCTTAATGCCTTCCTCACACTTGGAATTTCTAATAATATCTTAACCTAGCACCTTCCAAATGACTTCACATATCAATACCTAATCAATCCCCCTAAAACAATAGACTTTACCTAGTTACTGATATCTTTACATTTTAAAACTTTTCAGGTTTTAGTGTCCAAACTTTTTGACATGCCCTGCAAGATCTACAACCACCCTAACTATTGAAAATAACTTCCAGCTTTCTCTACTTCAAATTAAACTCCATCCATTTAGCCTTCCTCCATACCAGACTATTTCCTACTTCGTCTCCATCTACAAGACAGGTCTCACATTAACTTAATTTTCTTACCTCATATGTGGTGTTCTGAGTCCTATTTATTCTGAACTTGCATTTACGAATATTTTGCTGTAAGCTAGAATGAAGTTCCTAACCTTATATTTTGCTTTGAAAATCTTTCCTTACCCAGAAGACCACCAGTCTCAGGGTGAAATATATGAACACATATGAAGCAAAATACTTAAGAATGTGTTTGGTGACTTTTGTTTAGAAAAAGAAAGTTAATGATGTTTTAGAGAGTTGTGAATCCAAAGATAAGTAGGGTATATGATTTATATAGCCATACCCTCTTGATTTCCTTTTATAAAGAGGCAGCTTTTTACCCATGAACAAGAACTGCAGTCTCTTGCTTTGTCAGTGCAAAAAACAAAGTGGAGTTAGTAACAAGCCCTGTATATGTTATTTCACTACTGTACTATATATATACACGCAGTGTACAGTTTTTAACATTTATTTTCTTTTCTTTGTATAGGCGTTTTGTCTGCATAGAGGTATGTGCACCATGTATGTGCTGAGTGCCCATGGATGCCAGAAGACGGCATCAGATCCACTGGAACTGGAATTACAAAAGGTTGTTGACTCACTGTGTGAATGCTTGGACTCGAACTTGGGTCCTCAGGGAGGGCAGACAGTACTCTTAATTGCTAAGCCATTTCTCCAATTTATATAGTAAAATTTTTTATAAGCCTGACAGGGGAAGTTACTCACAGTAACAACAGATTAAAAACAACAGATAAAACCATCTACCACAACAAACATGATGTGACTGTGTGCTCATTGTCTCCAAAAGTATAAGGTTGAACTCTCGTCTTTTCACTTACAGGAATTTCATGGCTTCTCTTTGACATATTCAAGTCATCAGGTTGGTTTGGTGCCATTATTAAGTAAGTACAAGTTTCTTGAGCACAAACCTAGTCACATTTCAGCAGGTGGTTTGATGACCCATGTAACATCTGAATGACTTCTGGGTGGGTAATGCATGCCATGTGGGTATGATGAGAAAAGGAAGATCTGCATCTCAGGCAGGAAGGAACAGGACAGTCCGAGATTTTATCACACTTCTCAGGGTGGCATGCAATTTAAAACTGAGGAGTTGTTTATTTCTAGAGTTTTTCCTTTAATCTTTCTAGGGTGTTTAATTGTTGGTAAGTGAAACCCAGAGAGCAAAACGCTGAACAGGAGTACTGCTGTGTTTTTAAGATCTACCCCTCCTTTTCTGTAGCTACCTGTCTCATGAGGTGCGATCACATTTGAGGAACCAGGAGTGACTGCATTTTCTGTCGTGTCACACACACTTAATGATTTACAAAGGCTTATATGGGATGAGCCTAATGAAAGGGACCACTCTGATCAACAACAAAATACAAATTAATTTTGAGAAGAAAGGCAGAAAGCACTTATTTTTCCTTCTATTTTCTGACAGTTAAAGCACCATAGCACTTTGGAAAGCACATGAGCATGAAGCTATAATCTACAGTGACTGCTTGCCCCAGAGTTTGTCTTCTCAGTGTGTCTTCTGAGAGTCCTACCTTCAATGACTTGCCAAGAGCATACCCTCTCTAGACAGAAGTCAAGCCTCTTGAGAGTCTCTGCTTGTCCACAGCTGCCATCAAGGACCAGATAATAGGCAAGAAAAGGGCTCCATTTGTGTATTCCTAGAAACTGTCACATGGTAACTTCCATTCCTATATGAGGGGATTTTTCTAATGAGACAAAGACAGTAACCAGCCTTCATGACTGATGGTTTGACACAGCAGAAAAAGCATGTGTTTTCAAGCATTTAGCAAAGCTTGAAATTTCACCTGAAAGTATTAGACCTTAAAGAAGTTATCTAGGTGGCCAGATACTGAATGCCCTTTCACTCAACAGGAAACAGATGTAATAATGTTGCCATGAGGCATATCATCAGTTGGGGATAAGCTTACAGATTGGTGTGAATCATGGCTCCATTAGCTAATTAAATGTCTCCCTAAGTTTCCCTTCAGTAAATTAGAGAATGCTGCTACTATTTATAGAGTTGTTAGTGGACTGAATGAGTATATAAATGCTTGAAAGAGTTACTTGCCATGTGGTAAGCATGTACATACTAAAAATTAGGGTCACATTCTATTGCATGACTGAACATACTCATAGTACTGTCTTGGTTTTCTGGGATGCTATTATGATCTTTGAATAAAACCTCAACATCCCATGCCCTTGCTGCAACACAAAAGATCTTCCTTCCCAGTTCTGTTTTTCTGAATATGGACATTCACCAAGTTAGGTTTGCATATCCTATATTGAGCATACAGGCTCCTTGTCTTTCATCTCTCCATTTATCAAAATTGAAGCCCAATGAATCTTTCTAGAAACTCATCTGCATATTATCTTACCCCAGTGCTTGGTGAATGGCTCCTGGTGAGACAAACAAGTCTATTTGCTCTACAGAGGGCATATACCACAGATAAAAGAAAATATTTCACCCAAGTCTAATCTGGTGAACCAGTAATTTTAGTACTACTTACAGAAGTATGGATGAGGGGGTTGTGTGGACTACTTATGGGTGGCTAAACCAAGGAAGAAAATCCCCTTCCTTAAATTATTAATCAATTGCATATCCTCGTGGGAGGAGTAGGACCTCATGGCTACACATCCCAACTGCTGACTGTCCATATATTCTTTAGTGGGAGTTGTAGAATCATTCCCTTCTCAATGGGAGAACCAAAATAAACTTAATCTTACGCAATCTTGAAATTCCAAGATTCAATGGACATGTTATGCCTTCAGATCAGCATTCCATATACCAACTTCTGTGAGATCAGATACACAATATCCAGAGAGCCTGTTTTAATATAAAAGCTACATAATCACTAGCACAGATTCAGTATGGAAATATATGTTCATAATGTCAAAGGAATTTCAGTATATCATATATTTTAAATGTAATAAATAGCACAGCCATTAGATATTTCAAGAAAGCAGCATAACTTTCATTAACTGTCAGACATCTCTTAGCCTCTTTTTATCATAGATATTCTTTATTACCAATGATCTTAAAGATTCTAGATATGAAATCCTATGGAAGCACAGATAATTCAACTGGTTATGATGAAATAAGATTTTGTTGTAACAATTGCTACTTTTAGAATGAATCACCCAGTTTCACAGCTCAGAGAAAGTCATATTCAGAGTGTTGTCAAATCTAGAGACCTTTTAAAAAATGTTTTCTTATGTGTAATCTGCAATTCTAATCAGACAAATTACAACTGCTGTTACCATTTGCTTTGATTCTGACCTCAACCTGGCGAAAATAGACATTTTCCTATTCAATATACTGAAAATACTTTTTTCTTGGTTACTCGTAAACTACTTCCTAAATTCAAATGCTCATTTAATTTCTGAATATCTACAATTTCAGCACATGTTGGTTCTTTGGTCTGGAGTTTTGAACATTATTATTATAATATACAGATCTCTTATATCTAGATGTATTCATGGTACCTATAGCAAGCACAGTTGCTGCTTGAGCACATGATCCACTGAAATTGCAACTATGAGGTTCCCAGATCCTAGGACATCCTAGTTGCATTTATTCTGCTGTCTATTGGGATCCAAACTCTCACTGTGACATTTCCTTCACTGTGTATCCGGAAACATTTCTTACCACATATTTCATATTTCACACATTTCATACCACAGGGCACTATGAGGACCGAGGTTCATTAAGTGCATTAAGTGAGACTCCTGAGCAGAGTGCCAAACATTAGCTTTAAATCAAAATTAGCAAATTGGACTGGATTTCGCTGAGAAAAGACTCTTGAAACTTAAATAGTACAGCTTTCAGGAATCACACTGAAAGATACATTTCTCCTCAAATATGTGCAAATACGAAATGAAAAGAGTAAGCTGTCAGGATAGATGAGGGGGAGGGAATATGTTGCTTGGCCCTTGAACAAGTTAATTTGGTGGGAAACACCATTGGAGTTTCCTTTTCAAGAGGATTCATATTCAGCGGGGTGAACAACCAACTCATATCAATAATCAAGTGCATTCTAAGGCTTGGAAACAGACAAAATATTTTACTTGTTGTTGAATTTTTATGTATTCACTCATTTATTTAGAGGCAGGGAATAAGAATACACAGCATCAGCATTCTGAGTGCATCACTACGCCCAATCTCTGATAAGCATTTTTATTATTCATGTTCAAGAAAGAAAGATTCATCTCATCCCTTAAAACAATGCTACTTCATGCTGACTCTCACAATGGGAATCAGTATGCAAAGTTGTGGAATAGGGAACAATACCAGAGAAAGTTAAGTAATTTAGAAAAATCGTTTAAAATGAACAAGTGTTCTCACCATCATGAATAAGACCAAGATGCCTATCAACAAATGAAGGGATAGTGAAAATGTGGTACATATCCACAAACACAAATACACAAAGTTTAAAAACAAAATGCTGTTTATCACATGCTGCTTATGCATATATATATATATATATATGCACATATATATGCATACATACACATATACTTATGTATATAAATATTCATGGAATATATGTAACACATAAAAAAAATGACAGGAGACCAAGAGACAGTATAGATGGGTGGTGAGAAAGGGAGAAAGGAGTGGGTAGACAAATAGACACAATAGACAAGCAAGAGGAAAAGAGACTCTAGAAGCAAGTTTCCCTTGGGAAATTCAGGCCAGCATTGGTTGGGTAGATAAGAGCAAAAGAAGAATCTACTAAAGCAATTTGTTCTAAAATACCACAATGATATCTGAAACTGTGCACATTAATTTAAGAAGATTAGAAATGAACAAGTGTCAGCTGTGTACTACATAGTCTACTGCTATATTGGAGTCTACAGAAATTAATTTTTTTGAGAATTTGATAACTATTGCTAAGACCAGGAAGATGAAATCATCTTACATAACATCTTTGCCTTCTTTTCTACAATCCAGAGGCAAAGTCATAATATGTGTGTGTGTGAGTGTGTGTGTGTGTATGAGTGTGTGTGTGTGTGTGTGTGTATGAGTGTGTGTGTGTGTGTGTATGTGTGTGTGTGTGTGTGTGTGTGTATGAGTGTGTGTGTGTGTGTGTGTGTGTGTGTGTGTTTGTGTGTGTGTAATTCAAAATTTGTTTTTCAGAAATTCATACGTGAGTACTATATATATTTATATCATTTCTATTCTAGTCTCTCACCCAACCGGCTCTTCCCATGTCCCACACTTCTCCTAAATTTGTGACCACCTCATTTTTATTTATTTATTTATTTTTTCAGGACTGGATTTCTCTGTTGTAATTCTGTATGTCCTGGAACTCACTCTGTAGACCAGGCTGGCCTCAAACTCACAGAGATTTGTCTGCTTCTGCCTCCTGAATGCTGGATTTAAAGGCATGCACCACCACCACCGGGCTCATGACCACTTCTTTACTTGTTGTTATATATAATTATACATGTATAAACATATAAAAGCAACCTATTGAATTCACTTAGTGCTGTTCATATGAATATGTTTCATGGCTAATTGCTTATGATCATATAATCTATTGAGGGCCTTGTCCCTGGAGAAGACTTACTTATCTTCTCTAGGAGTCATTAATCTCCTGTAACTTTTCATCTAGGGATAGGGCCCCGTGAGATTTCCCTTATCTACCTTGGCATGTCAACTGGTATCATCATTGTTTGGGCCTTGTGCAGGCCACCATATTGTTGAGATTGTACGGGTGCTGCTTTCATGTTATATGTAGAAGATATCTTGAAGCAGACTTCCTGGTCCTCTGGTTCTTACATCTTTCCCTACCTTCCTCCATGGTGTTCCCTGAGACTTAGGCACAAAGGTTGTGTTGTAACTCTAACACTTGTGGTTGGGTGTCCCACAGCCAGTTGTTCTCTGTGTTTTAGATAGTTATGAGATTCTGAAGCAATCCATATACTGTAGTGAGCTTCCTTGATGAGAATGGACAGCAAAAATGTACATAAGTGTAAAAATGTTTAGATTGCAATTAGCAATTATACTCGGTTAGGAATATGAAAGTAGCAGGTTGTTCCCTAGGGTCCCAGACCTCAGCCACTGGTAGGTGGCTAGGTTTAAAGCAACAGGCATGGATTCTTTCCCACTCTATGAGCCTTAAGTCCTTAACCCTCTTGGACTCCACTAACATCTCAAAAGAAGATTTCCCATGCCTGACACTGGAGTTTTTTTTAGATGGTCTACAGTTCTCACCAGGGAGAGCATTGTCACTCCAAGTGGCATAACTTCATCTTAGCTGTAGATATACATAAACACACATGCACACAGACACTTAATATACAGAACATATGTGTTTTTAAGTAAACATAAATGAATATGTTCCTAGTGGCCTTTTCAAACATCCTTAGTGTTGCTTTTGTCTCTTCCTTCCCCTTTCAGCTGCATTCTCACCTTTTGCTTCCCAGTTATATCCTTACTCTGTTTTTCTCATCTCCCCTTTCACATCACCTGTATCTCCTTCTCTAGCACTCCTTCTACACTCCCTACTATTATTCCTTTTTATTCTCTGTAGTGATTTATATACTCATAGCTAAAGATTCAGAAGAAAAATAGGAGGACATGTTGCATTTGTTTTTCTTGGTTAGATTATCTCAGAATAATATTTCTAGTTCCATCCAGTTTCCTGTACATTTAATGATTTCATGTTTTTACAGCTCAGTAATATTCCATTGCACATGTGCACTACATTGTCAATATTGCTTTAATTGACGATGGGCAACTTGGTTCTATTCACAATGGGGTGAGCATTTTTCTAAATTACCTGACTTTCCCAAGTATTGTACCTTATTTCACAACTTTACATTCTAATTCCTATCATAATTAACTAAATTCTTTTAAGAGGTAGGCTGAATCTTTCTTTCTTGAATATGAATAAAAAAGTGTTTAACAGATTGGGCATGATGATGTTCATTCATTGACTGAAGGACATTTAGGTTGCTTTAATTTTCTACTATTATACAATAGAGTAACAATGAACATGACTGAGTAAGTTATCTGTGGGGTGGGATCTGGGTATGTTTGAGAAATATGTAAAGGAGTTATATAGATGCATTACATGGTATATCTAATTGGAGGATTCTCCACACTGATTTCCATGTTGGCTCTACTCATTTGCAATCTATGAGGATAGACAGTGGAAGAGGTTTTCCATGTTCCTGTATCCTTAATACCATTTGTAGTCAGTCATTTTCTTCATTTTTGCCATCCTTGGTGGGATAAGATGAAAATCTCAGAGTAGTTTTAAACTTTTAGTTTTATAATTGCTAAGGTTTTTGATCTTTTAAAGATGTTTCTTAGTCATTTTTATGTTTTACAACCCCCCCCCATTCTCAGTGCTTCTAATGTTTTACTTAAAACATACCAAATGACTTTTTATTTCCCTGTTATATATTTGCAAACATTATTGACACTAACAGAGTTTTCAAGTTTTTGACAAAATTTCTTAAAATCTCAAATGTAGGTGTTGATGTAATCATTGATTTATTAATAATTATCATGGTTCATGGAAGAGGCCAGTCTATCTTTGCTAAGTCAATCCCAGTTCTAGAGAGTTTCAGCCTCTGTACAATCTAACCTTAAGTCTAGATCTAGAAGGCTTCTGGTTTCTATCTGGTTATTCTGGACTGACTCTAATTATTGGCTTCTACTCTGCTTCTACACTCTGTTTCTGACTTTCCATTTCTCAGTTGACTAACTTGCTTTGACTCAATTTTCTTCCATTCTCTCCATCTCTACTGCTTCCCTCTTAACTCTGAACTGTGTGAGGACTGAGAACTGTGACCTACTTCTCAACTGATGGCTTCCTTTTACATCTGGAGAGCGGGATTAAAGATCTGTACTACTATTGCCTTTGAGGTCGGGATTAAAGGCCTGGACAGAATTAAAGGTGTGTACTACCTTGCCTTAACTACAGAAATCCCTTTCACCTGCCATCAGCACAGAGGACAGGATTAGTCTAAAATTTTTTCTATGTTCCATCCAGATCACACAAGCCTCTAAATGTGATCCCTTCCTAGCTATTATACAGATCTTTCAATGTGATCCTTTGCTAGAGCAGCCATGTTGCTGGATTAAAAAAATTAAATGTTCCTCTACGCTAAAATTTATCACAACTTTTCTTATTGATGATAGAAGTCACTGTGCTAGGCTGTAATTTGCCTGGTCATCTCTTTGGCAGTATATTATTGTACAATAAAAGCATTGCTTCATGTGTGCATGTGTGTACATCAAGAGGAAGGGTGGTATGGGAGCTGTCTCTTCTTTTTCGTTGTGTGTTACTGAACATGCCATCCTGCTGCCTCAGCCTCTCAAGTGATGAGATTTGAGGTGTGGACCACCAAGCCCAGCTGCGGCTAAATCTTGAAGGAATGGTAATTGATCCTCAGTAGAGTACAAGGGAGAGTTGAGGTCATTAGGGAAATGAGGTAGCATGTACTTCAGCCTGGCACATGATGGAGTGTGGTGAGTTCATAGAACTAGAAAGGTTCAGTGTGGCTAACATCAAAGTTTACACACAAAGTGAAGAGCAACACAAGGCTGAATCTTAATTTCTTTTTCTCAGTAGAAGCCATGAAATCTTTAAAGAGATGGTAATCTACTAAGGGTTTTCAGCAGAAGAGTGACAGGATACAGCTTTAATTACAGGACAATTACTCCAAGGGGTTGGAGTCTGACTGAGTGGAAGCCTGTAGCTTGGAGGCAGGAATGTCAGACATCATTTACAGGGCAGATTGTACTTGAAGGTAAGATGTGACAAAAACTGAATTAAGATTCAGACGGCCCTTAGAACCCCTTATTTTCCTTCCCTCATGACTCTGAACAGTTGATAGTTCAAAACCCAGTGTTGATGAGATTCTCCATAGCACTCCAGATAAGCAGCCTGAATACCCTACTTACAGCCTGAGCCATAGCCACATAGGAGTCTTGTAAACACTCCAATGACATCTTCACAAACAGAACTGTCCCACTCCACAGGCTGAATACCAGCTCATTCCTTGCCTTCTAAATCAGTGGTTCTCTTCTCTCCTGCATGGACACCTTGCTGAACATATCTTTGTTTTTCCACCCTGATTAGGGGGTAAATGTGCATGTAAGGTAAATAGCACTCTCTTGTTCTCCTCATACTGTCTTCTACTTTTCAATTCACTAGGTGAGTTTAATGACCCCCAACATGAGACCTAGCATTTATCCTTGCGTGTAGAGAAAATTAGAAGAATCTCCATTATGACATGACTTTGTAAAAAGAGAGAAAAGGCAACTTCAAATCTCAGTGACACCCAGTTAGTTAAGGGAAGGCAGGTCACCAAAGGTTGCTTTTTCACATACATTACCATTTTTAAATGGATAGCTATGGTCCAGAAAATTGTGTTATACCCTTTATTAGAGACAATGATAGAAACTGAAGAATAAGTTTGTTTTTCTTTACAGGAGACGTTTCTTCCAGTCCTGCATGCCTCACAATCTTGATTTTTTTTTTCAGTGTTTTAATTAGATATTTTTTTAAAACTCAAATGTTGATCCTTTTTCATAATTAGAAATACTTCTTTGAACTGTATTTTTTGGACTTTTATTGTCTGGGTATTATTCACTGGAATGGCAAAACATATTCTAAGTAGGCATTGTTATTCTATAATCCTAGGGTACATCATATTTTCCAAGCATGTCAGCTAGCCAGTAACTGATGTTTTTGCTTCATCTGCATTGACTCTTTGTTATTAGTTCTGCCCTCGGATGAGACTCTGTTCTCTACCAAAGAACATGTCCCAATTTCTTTCTTTGTTAAGACATTTTCTATTGTGGTAGATGGCAGTTTGTGATTTCCCCACACACTTGGCAGATATCCTTATTCTAATAATGATCACATCAACAGCAGCAATGAATATCAATGATAACAATGCACCTCTTCAGGCTCTTTCCCAAGCTGATGCATCTGGCCTCCTTGAATGACATTCATTACAGCCATGTACCAAGATAATAATACACCAAAGCAAATGATGCCAGCCATTTCTCTATTTTACCAATTACCTCCTGGGTCTTGTTCAAATGGAAACAAAAACACCCTGAATCCTGAATTAGTTTACTCACCATTGGGGGGATTCTGTGGCCATTAAATGTCATAATACATAGACTATTCTAAAGTCAGGATGCATACTTATATCCAGAACTCTGAGCTAACATAATGATCAATAAATTCAAGCCCAGAAATATTGAAAAATGGGATCAAAGAGATTTTTGAATTGTTATTCCAGTCAAAATTATCAGATAATTTTAATGATTAAAGGACAACTGTGTCAGGACAGGGAGAGTTCAAAAATGCATCCTCAAAAAAACAACGGGACACCATCTTAAACAGACCCATCCTTCTCCATATGAAGGAAAACACATCATAATTTTGAATGTATGAAATTGATGAAGGTACCAATGAGGTTCACAAAATGATTTCATGTTTATTATAATGATGTCTCTTCTTTAATTATTGCTCAAGTGGTACTTATCACCATATAATCATACTAAAAACATTTTGAAAAAGAAAAAAAAGTATAGCACAACCCTCACATAGGAAGGGAAATTATTATTTTTACAGTTTCAATAAACTCAGTATACAAGATGGCAAGTGGGAGGATGACATGGTGGCATCTGCCAGCAATCACAATACTTGGGAACTCAAAGCAGGAGGATAAAGAGTTCAAGGTCAACCTGGGCTGCAGGAGACCATAACTCAAACAGAACAGAATAGAACAATCCAAAATACAATTCAAAAGCCAGGTTGTAAGTGGGAAATAATGATGAGAAAGGAAACAAATTGTTCAAATAACAACAAAATGAAATTGAAGCGGAGCTGAAGTGTCATAGAGATGATAAGATTTTGTGGAAGGCAGCTAGAGCTTCTGATCAAATCACAGGCTATTCACCTTGAAAAGGCCAGTGTTTTGCATTGCTGTATGTACATAATGTACCATGTAGTGCCATTTCATAGACATGTTTGCATATATGTTAGTGCACACATGTAGCGATATTTGTATAGATTTACACAATTCTCTCATATATGGCATACAATAAATTCTAATGACTCTATCCCACACATCGCAATCTTAATTAAATAATGATCTGGTAATTGATATTCTTAATTAGTAGCTTATAAGTTGTACAATGCTGTTACATTTAGTAATAACTATACAGACATCCCAATATCAGAGAGAACAAATTTTGGAGGTATTATTTTGAAACTAATGAAAAATAATTCTTTGACAAATACAATAGTATTTAGCCAATACATCCTATTTTTAGCAAAATTGGACATCAGAAAGTTAACTTTTTATAATGCATATGCATTCCCTTAGGTTATGTTGTCTATTCATTGACATTAGCCTTTCATTTTAATGGATGGTGTTTACCAAGGGTAGAGCTTCTTCTATTTGGTTTGTATTATACCAATATCATCTCTCCTCCCCTGGTATTTCATGAACCCTGGGACCTACCATCTCACTCTATTTCTTTTAATTCCACTTCTTGCTTCTACTATACTTGAGAACATGTGGTATTTACTTGTCTGTACCTGATCATTTCACTTACTCTATTATCTGTCAGACTAATCAGAGATGTCTGTTTTTAAAAAGCACTGAATACTGTGCCATTGTGTTTGTATATCACACTTTATTAGTTTGTCTATGGATAGGTGACTCCATATCTTGACTACAAAGGACAGTTCTCCAGCAAGCATATTTCATTAAGACACCAATTTCTTTCTATTTGAATATATGCCCAAGAGATGGCTTGCTGGGTCATATGATAATTCTACTTTTACTTTATAAGTTTAACAAGAGAAGAGATTTTGAAAAACAAAAAACATGTTTTTGTGCCTGGTTGTAGCATTTAAACATGAACAATGGGTTTATTTCAAATGATAAACTCAACACAAAATCTCTTCATAGCTGTGTCAATTTCGATAGGACTTTCTCTTAGTTTTTGTAACTTAAATAAACTTTACTCTCAAGGTCACAGGCAAAAATTGAGTAAACAATGAGGACTCCTCATACATATAATGAGAAATGTGCCTATAAACATGGGCTTTCTGCATAGGCACAAGTAAGTCACTCTATCATTTTGTAAAGAATTTAATTTTGATCAAATGGTTGAAGTGTTCAAAGGAGAGAAATGTTTGGTTCCTAAAGTAAGATGACATCAAAAGCAAAGAAAAATTGGAAACAAAGCAAAATCATAACAGGAGCATACAGGAGGTGGGATATTTTACCTGGTTTCTCTGGCATAGAAGAGGCCATGCACTTTTCCAGAGTACTTGCTTTCCTGTGAAGTAAACTGGAAGAGGGTGAGAATTAAGGTTCCCATGATTATCCGAAGGATACTTCTCTTAGTTCCAAAAATACATGGGTCTGATGACTTAAGCAACATAACAAAGACTAAAAATAAACCAAAGGAGAAAGCTTTCTTTCTCTGTTTCCAAAGAAAAAATAAAAATAAAATATTATTTGGGAAATGAATATTTGGAGAATGGGAAATAGCAAAAAGTTTACCAGTTTCTTTTTCTCAGATTCACATCTCTGCCATCTGTGTCTGACTAGTCTACCGTTTGAAATCCACAGAAAACACAGATTCCTTTAGAGGAAAGTTGCGCTGAGAATGGAAATGTCCAAAGCCAAAGTCAGTAGCTGAGCACCACTCTGTTACTATTTACCTTGGGAATGATGTAATAAATGCCTAGACCTGCATAATTTCAGAGAGAAGTGACTCAAATTTTGTGACACAAGTATTTTATTCCTATTGTACACGTTGATCCCATAAATGAAGTCTCTGGATATGTTTCCTTCAAGGAGAGAAGAGGAAGTCTGAAGGTCAGTCCAGGGAATTCCAGGACCTATTAAATGGGCCACAAATAGATGAAACCAGTTAGAGAGCCTGTAGAGAGAATTGTACTAAACAAAGTAACTAACATACACCTCTCATTAATTTTTATAGACACTGCTCAGAATAAGAATACTTTTCATATGAAAGAGTTTTACAGCTGAGAACTCTGATCCTTTTGCCAAATCAGAGTTTGAACATGTCTCTTATGACTTCCTGTAGCAAAAGGCAGTGCACATCCAGGATAGTGGACCCTGGCATCATTTTTATACTCAGTTTTCTGTGTGGAATAGAAGTCTTCAGTGGGATGTGATTTGAGGGATGCATTAATAACAGTTTTGAATCATCCCTTCTGTGAAGCCCTGCTGCCTCAAATTCCACTAGCATGTCCTAAATGTTTTCTAAAAGCAATCTATTTCAGAGCGTATGTAATCCTATTATACAACTTACTCATACATGGAATGTGGATTCCCACTGTTTTATCAACTTGTTTCTCTTGTGTGTTTGTTTCAGTGGGCAGCAGAAAGAAATTGAGATTACAAGAGGTAGGTAAAACAGTATTGTGTAACTGGGTAACCACCTAGGCATTAGGTCTTGCTTAGGGAATGTAGTGGTTCCCTAACTTTCTGAACATAAGGTCATTTGTATGGACCTTAGTCACTCACAAAAATGTTTCTTATATACTTCATTTATTGGTAACAATCCTCAGAGGCAGGTAATAGCAATCCTGTTTCTACTTATGAAAAGTTGAAATTAAAGAAGGCTGTACATGGCTTGTTCAAATTCACTCACTGGGAAGTAATAGCTATAGTGCACTAAGAGTCTTCCAAAGCAACTCTTTACATCAAGTCTAAAGGCTCTCTACTCTAAAATAAAGATATTCTCAATCCCAGAGTTCTGTCATAGATTGGTTTTAAAATGCATGTTCAAAGCTAGACAGTGATTTCTATGATTTTCTCTTTCTACATAAGGAGACAATGTTTACTCTTCAAAGAACTAGCATAAAGTTGTACCATATGTATATTTAATGTGTTTAGCATCAAGTGTAGTATGCATTTGATCAGAAAATAACAGAGAAAGACACCTGAGATCACAGAAGAATGGGCTACCTATTCCCATTAGTAATGGAATGTCTACTGATGTTATCTCACCATAGCCAAGTCTATTGTTTGATTTTTTTTCATATACAGTTTTCACCTTAGGCACTGTCTAACAACTCAACCCCCTGTGATTCAGTTCTATTTAGTTTACAGTAGCAATATTTTTAACATACTTTTACAGTATCAGTTCTAGGTAACATTAACTAAATAAATGAATAGATTTCATTGTGTTAAAAAATTAACAGGTTTGACTGCAAAGCTTTCAGATACCTCATATCCAGATTTGAGTGTGAATCTCAATTGGTAATAGAGTGTTATGGTTTGAACATTAAGTATTCTTCCTAGGCACAGATTTTGAATGCTTGTTCTCCAGTCAATGTCTCTATGTGTGGAAGCTTTGGAATCTTTAGGAGATGGAGGCTAGCTGATGGAGGTAGATAACTAATACTGGACATTTGAAGGCTATTCCTGATTCTTGGCATACTGTGCTCCATGGACATCTGTTATGTCCGGAATCTTTGTCACATGCTTGTACTATCATGATGTGAAATATTACACAATATCTTCACCACAATGAACTGATAGCCTATGAAACTGTAAGTCAAAGAAAATTGCTGCTGGTTCAAACTGTCCTTCTGAGCCAGCTGACTCTGACTGTTTCTGACTGAACTGACTCTAGCAGACTCTGGCTGATTCTGCTTGACTTCTCTGACTGAACGGCTCTGCTCAGCTTCAAACTGACTCTCTCTTCCAGTGTGATACTGATTTCTGCTGAACTGCCTTTGTGTCTCTGCCTCAGAATCCTCAGACTGTTTCTGTGTCTTATCATCTGTGTGCCCCAGGGTGAACTGAGAGCCTAATTTTCTATCATTAGATTTGGCCATATCTTCCCGACTCTGATTCACTCTGCCAATTCTTCTTCTGATTCCTCACTTTGCCTACCCTTCATTCTGTCTCATCTATGATGTCACTTCCTGTCTAACACTCCTTCTGAGCACAGCTTCTTGTCTCCCAAGTGTTGAGATTAAAAGCACGAATCACCACTTCTATCTGATTACTGGAATTAAAAGTGTATACTACATTATTTCTACATTCCATCTTGACCACACAGGCCTCTGAATGTGATTCCGTCATATAGACCCTTGGATTTGATCCCTTCTTAATTATCACACAGGCCTTTCAATGTGATCCTTTCTCAGAGGAGCCATGTTGCTGAATTAAATGATTATATATTCCTATACACCTAAGTGTTTTCTGTAAGGCATTTTAGTCACGGTAATGCCAAAATAAGAAATACATGGTACAAAAATTGTTTGTGTAAAATTATAGGATGTGCCAATTGCCTAGAAAATATGGGGTATAAATTTTGGAATACATCTGTATATACACACAAATATACATATGTAATAGTCATAGTAGCATTTATAGTAATAATTCGTATGATGGGAATAAATATTGAAGAGGCAGAAAAGGAAAAATAGAAAGTTATTTATTTAGATGATTTAAAAATGTGAAATGGCAATTGGCAGATCTAGAAGTTTCCATAGTGACTGCTGACTCAAGACAAAGTAGCCAACTAAAAGGTAACTTGAAATTGGTAAGTATCTTCTAAAAATGGATTAATCTACAGAAAATGATATCACATGTTAGGATTAAGGACCTTAATATGTGCAAAAAAAGACCAGGTCCCTTAGAGTCCCCACCATGTGTCTAACCCAGACCCAGAGGGGGGATGTGTTTAAAAGCATTGAGACAACCAAACCCCTTGTTTTTCTGTGACATTACCTTAAATCCCTACAGCAGGTATGATGCCAATTATTAATCATGTAATAAACAATATTTATAATGGAATAAAGGAAGCAAAGAGCCTGGCTGGACAGTTAACTTTCTTTTTTAAAGTCATTCACCTCACTCATCTTCAGACACACATGACCAAACCTTACTGTTGATAATCTAGTCTAATGGCAACCAACTTATTTTCCTTTCCTATGAAGGAGTTATTGGAAAGAATAAGTCTGCATCATTGACCAAGTCTGGTTATTAGGAATATTACTGCCATTCTGGCTAAGAGTGCACATTAATCTTCACAGGAGCTTTTTTCCCCTAAAATATTTTGCCATAACAATATTGGCAACATCCTTTCCACGAAGCTGGGAGGTATGGTGATATATATATATATATATGTATATATATATATCCTACCCATGTTCTGAGCAATTACAGTATACTTGATAGAAACCAATGTAAAAATTACAGTCACTCCTGAAAACTGAGAGTAAGATGAACTTTTAGGTACATTGCCTTTTTAAAATCCACCCTAATGTTGTGCTTTTCTGTAAAACAGATCAAGGTAAAGTAACTATTGTTTGGTGGGAAAAGTGCTCCAGGACAGGGATAATGCAACAGTACGTGCCTAGGATCACCCTGTGGCATTATCATCAACAGAAATTCATTCTTTTCTACAGAAATGATGTAATACCATAATTGTAGATTAAGAAATTGGGGCTGGGGAGAGAGCATAGCAGTTATGAACACTTCTTGCCCTTCCAAAATACCTAGATTTGTTTCCAGAATTCACGTTTGGTGACACACAATTGTAACTACTTCAAAGGTTCTGGCCCATCTTATGGCCATTCTGGCACCTGTCTACACATGGCATATATGCCAGATAGTATTTTGTCAGTTTGACACTGCTGGAGTCCTTTGGGAAGAGGGAATCACAATTGAGAAAGACTGTGGAAGATTATCTTAATTACTGATCAATCTGGGAGAGCTTAGTCTACTATGGGTGGTGCCACTCCTGGGCAGGTCGTCCTGGATGGTCTAAGAAAGCAGGTTAAACAAGCAATGAGGAGCAAGTCAGTAAGTAACAGTCCCTCATGGCTTCTGATTCAATTCTTGCCTCCAGGTTTCAGCCTTGTGTGTCCATCCTGACTTCTGTGGATGAGGGACTACAAGTTGTAAGATACAATGAACATTTTTCTCACCAAATTGCTTTTGGTTACAGCAATAGAAACCCTAACTAAGTATCATATATTTACAGAGAGAGAGAGAGAGAGAGAGAGAGAGAGAGAGGGAAAGAGAAATATACACGTGTACACATGCACATACATACAATTAAAAAATAAACTTCAATGTTATGCCAGACAAAATAATACACAGTATTATAATTTATTTAGTATGAGCACATCTCTTCATTTAAACACACCACAATTCAAACCATAATTAGATATTGTGTCTGCAATTGTGTTCAAAATTTAACTAAGCCTCATCTCTCTTGGTTACAGGCAAAAATAAATTTCTGAAAGAATTTAGAAGTAAGTGTATCTGAATAAAAAGGTGATTGTAAGTTGCCCTCAAACACACATGTGTTTGTACATGTGTACACATGTACGTGCTTGCCGTGTAGCATTATGGACATCCTTTTCTTTTCAGGCAGTGTAAACACACCCTCAGCTTAGAGAGAAAATGTTTTCCCTCTCTGAGAAATAGTTAATGACACTTTTAACTCACTCATGATTATTAAAAGCACCTACATATGATGACCAGATATAATCTGTGTATTTCACAATGTCTGTTTATTAGGACTGATTCCTTTCCCACTCCCGGGTAGGGTTGACTAAGAAGAGGACCAGTTAGCTCATGAGATACATCATATACCTTGTGATTACAGAGCCAATGACAGTGCCACACACAGAGAAATATTTTCTCCCTCATGCTTGTCAAACTTAACAAAAGGAAAAAGAAAACTTTATCTGAATTACTCCTTAAGAAGCAACAGAAAGAGGCCAAGTGTTGTCTCACACACCTATAATGTCAGCACTTTGGAGCATGGAACAGGAGGATCATAACTGCCAGATCAGAGCTGCATGGTAACAGTCTGTTTCCAAATGTGAACAAGAATTGACTTATAGGGTCTGAATTGACTTCAGAGTCTGAATGGCTTTAAAAGATGATTCAAATGCCTTCATTTACAAATCCAAAGTAAGAAGACTGGTCCTAATAGATGATGAGCACAAGCTCTGTCAATCAAATGCACTGTGAGGGCATGAACACGCAGTGGCAAGGCTGGAAGTGTGGCCCAAAAGAATGACTCTTCTTCTCTGAGCCATTATCATACGATCAGATGTAGTGTATAGGGTTGCACAGTTATGTATGTAAAATAAATTTATCACATTCCACCAAATTTTAATAAGTATAGAGCTATTAAGCCATTTTAATGACTTCATTAAATGTCTTGCTGTGTCATATTGAGGTGGTTAAAGTAAGAATGGTTGCCATAAGCTCATATATTTGAATATATGGTCCCCAGTTGTAGAACTATTTTAGAATGCTTAGGCGGTATGATCTTATTGGAAGAGGTGTATCACTGAATGTGGGCTTTGAGGATCAAATGTCCATGTCATTCCCAGTTATCTCTGCTTTGCACCTGTGGATCAGAATGTAAGCTCTCTGTTGTGGCTCCAGTGCCAAATCTGTCTGCCTGCTGCCATGCTTTCCACTGTGGTGATCATGGACTCCAACCCTCTAGAACTGCTAGTTCCAATAAACTCTTCCTTTATATATAAATTGCCTTGGTCTTGATATCTCTGTATAGCAATAAAAAATAAATAATATTGAAACTGGTAATATAAGTGGTGTTAAAGTTGTGGCAGACCTGACCATCCTGGATTTAGAGGAATATGGAACAGTTTGGAACTTCAGACTAGGAAAGTGACTGAACTCTGTAAGTGGGGCTTAATAGCCCATTCTAGTAAGAGCTTGGATCGTACTGAAGTCCGTGTGAACTATGGAGGACCAGCTCAAGAGGTTTCAGAGGTGAACAATGTTAGCAGCTGTGTTAGAACTAACTACATCATCCCCTTTCCCACCATCCTCTGAAGGCTCGCAGTCTCAGTCAACTGAAATAAACAATTTCCTTTTATAAATGGATAGAGATCTTATCGAAGTGATGTAGTTTTTCTTTTACTTATTGTAAACGTTGGTTTTAGTCATGATCTGGAACTCACAAAATCCTGCCTCCTCTTCCTACTACTGGGATCACAGGCATGTGCCAGTGGGCCTACCAGAACGGACACAGCTTTTGAGTGCAATTTTGTGTTATTCAGATAATTCAGAATAAATGTGATTTGTTGAATTGTGAAGGAGAGTTCCTGGAAAGTGACTGTCTGCAGAGGCTAATTCACTGATCAGGATTTCTGTAATGTGAAGAAAGTAGAATGTGGTAGGTCCAGAGTCTAAGGACAGTTTATCTTGGACTATCTTGATCTTGAGCATTCCTGGAGAACCTGTGTTGATCCTAACATCCTGTAACTGGCAGATAAAACTGAACCTAACATCCTGATAAACAGATAAAAGCATTTGAAATGTGTTAATTGAACAAAACCTTATTCTCCACCAATCAAAGGTCTAAGAATCTATCAGAAAGCATCAAAGGCCCATAGATAAGATTAGTCCACTGTGCAGGTTACACACTTAATATTCCTACCAGGATACTTTAAAAATGCTTTGGTTTGTGACTACCTTGGTTTTATTACAATAAAATCTTCATGAAACTGATTATACATAGAATTTGCAACAGGAAATTTTGGGTGACCTCAATCTATAACTCATCTAGGCAATTGCCATTCAAATTTGGTTCCAGAATAAACTATCCCTCATTATATTTGAGGTAAGAACTGTGTGTTTATTTGTTTTAATCTTTACTAAAAAATTATATATTTTGATCATATTCTTTCCCCTCCCCAGCCCCTTCCCCCTTCCAGAGTCTCTCTACTTTTACTCATCCGACTCATGTTCTTTCTCTTTCAAAAAAATTAGAAAATATAACAAAAAGCAAAAACAAAAAAATGACAATCAAAACAAACTAGAAAAAGAAATTATTAAGACAAAAATTTACCAAAACAAAACAAAAGCACACAGAATGTATAAAGTTGGCTTTGTGTTGGCTGACTACTTCTGAGAGTGAAGCCTTCCCTGGCTGATATACCCAGTATCATTCCATTGGAGACAAATGATTTTCTGTTTTGTAGCAGGTTTCAGTTGCAAATAGCTTCTTGATTAGGGGTAGGACTTCATGTCTACTTCCCCTTCTCAGTAGTGGGTTTCCTATCTGTAACTTGTGCATATCTTGTGCATGCCATCACAGTCTCTGTGAATTAATACACTAAAGACCTCTTGAAAAGTCATATGAAAAACTACTGTAAAAGCTTCCTAAAGTATAAATATACATGAAAAGAATTTCAATGGAGCCACCATATAACGGGAGAGACAGTAGCCCAACTAAACATTTTATGACATAAACTAAAACTTCCCAATGTCAAGAATAGGCTACATTTAGTTAATTTGTTGACTGCTCCCTTCCCCTCTGCCAAGAAGAACCACACAGGCCATTGCTAAGGCTAATAGTATGCTCCATAAACTGATACTAAAGTCCTATTGTTGAAGACATAACTTATTTAGGTTATTGGAGAAATCAAGTTGGCACCCTATTAAAAGCTTCTCTTCCCACTGAATAGTATTCATGTGCTGAAAGGTACTTTCCTTGCTGCCAGAGAAAAATATTCATCATCCATTTCACCCAGGTACAACCCATCTGCCTTCAAGTTATAATGGTACAACAGAGGCACAAGTGATGTTGGATTAATCAACTACTTTTTGATTGGATTTAATGCACAGCCCATTAGATGTAACCCATATATGACATTGCTAAAGTAGACAAGAACCTGAGACTAGTTATGTCATGGGCCTAGAAGAATACTTACTACTGCTCTTCTGCTAAAGGAATAGAATGATTCCTAATGGTGTATTGCTATCCCTATAGAGAATACCATTGCTCAGCACTCTTTAGAGAAACTTCTTCTTGAAGTAAATGGTTATCAACACAGAGACCCACAGCTGGACAATGTGCAGAGTGAGAGACTTTGGAGTCCTTAGACATGAATAGAATGTCTCCATCTAATGCCTACCCTCACAGATGTATGTGGATTAGGATACAGAAAGATTATACGTGTCATAGGTGGTTGATGACTCCAAGGAAACAGTGTCTTCCCGATAACAGGGACTGATACACAAATGATCTTACAGAGAGCTATGTTTTTGCATTGACAAATGGAAAAACTTCTCCTACTCCTGTCTGCTTTGGGGACCATTATTGCCCACATTTTTTGAAGTTACTTATTTAATTCTAGTCTATGCTACTGGTGCCTGTGAAGTAAATGAGAGCTACACTTTTCTCTCCTAACACAGCTCATGTGTCCATTTCTCTCTGATGAGTTCTATCCTCTGCCAGTTGAATTTGGTTCTTTCAGTTTTGAGTAGCTTGTCTTTGCCTGCTATCTAGTACAGTGCTTCTTTTGTTTTATTTCATTCTTTTTTAAACAATGTCTTGCTATGAAGCCCAGGATGATTTTGAACTAGAGATCCTCCTTCCTTACCCTCTTCTATTAAGTGTTTATATTAACGGCAATGATGACAATGGAGACAATAGTGTCTCCATGTCTGTTAAACTGTTTTTCTCAGCAAGGAGTTTTTCTTTTTAGGCAAGTTTCCTCTAATTGTACCCTGTGTGAAATTTCAAGAGTACAGATTATATATACGACTTTGTATATGAAAATATAAATGATATATACCATTACACATATGTACATATTGTGTTACACACAAATACACATATCAAGTTTTTCTTGGCAAGGCTATTATTATCTCTTCTGAAAATAAATGTCTCAACAGCTGTTCAAATTCACCAATACAACATTCCTCTCCCTCCCTCCTCCTTCACACACAATTAAAAGCAAAACTTTAGAAGGAGATCATCAAGAATCTAAAGCACTAGCCTCCACAAACACAAACTTCTTGACAAAGGTCAGTGCATCACCATTAAGATTTATTAGTCTGCAAACATGTGTGTGTTGTGACAGAGCTCAGGGTGAACCTATCTACATTTTAATTACAATTTCATTTTCTTGATTTCTGAGGTTAGTGCTATTCATAGCTACCACTGGAGGGGATGCTTTTATGGACACATAAAAGAAAAAAAAAACAATTATTGCTCCTGAGAGCAAGAAAGAGAAATGATATATCAAGTTTCCCAAAGGTGAGCTTCCTTTCAGCTTGCCAACTTCCAGAGAAATAAACTGAGTCTCCAGATACCCTAAAACCTACAATGAAGGCTGTTTCCAACACAGAATATACTTTTCTCTTTCAATAAAACTGGTAAAGAATGTTGCTGCTGCCTGGATGGCAGAGTCCTTAAGACTGGAGTGGAGGCTGGGTAGGATGACAGATGCCTTTCCTTCCAGCACTTGGGAGGTAGTAGCAGGACTATCTCTTTCTAAGTTCAAAGCAACTTGTTCCAAGATATCTAGGACTGTATAGAGAGACCCTGTCTCAGAAAATGAAACAAAACAAAGGTAATAATAAAAAAGAATGGGCTTGGTAAAGGGCTGTATGGGAGGAATAAACAGCAGTGTGAAGACTCCAGTACTTTGGTTACATGTCTGAGAAAGGACAGATGCTGCAAAAGTGCTAAGAAACATTATCAAGCAGTCCCATTCTTCCTTAAATACAGGAAAACAATTTTCCAGATCTCTTTTATTGTCATTATCCCGTTAGATGATAAAGTATATTTTCTATTGCATGAAGATATGACAAAAAGATTAAGCAATGACAAAGTATTTACTTCTATATATCAAAGAGATAACCAGGGATTGAAGTTTAACTCAGCTTGAAATAGATGGCATAATTTAAAGCAATTTACTCTCTTGGGATTATATTACTTAGACCACCTTTAAATTATATATCTAAAATAGAACAGCTAAAAAAATGATCAGTGAAATCACCACACTGCCATTTGCCTTGTTACATTAGCCTTTATAAAAATAAATTTCTAAATCTACTACGAAACTAAAGTTCTCTGAAAAAAATGTCACCTATATTAAAGATGCTGTAGACTCTAACCGCAGGTCTATAGAACTTAATTGTGGTAGAGAGATTGGATGCTGTGTGTTCAGAGCCAAAATTATCGTAAGCTATCAAAGGCCCTCTAGAAAAAAATAGCAATCTACTTGTAACGTTTGTATATGATCTAACATTCTCTGTTAGGTAAGCTTCTTGGAAATGTGGTGTAAGTTGAACAAACCATGGCTTCTTCCAGTCACCTTGTGAACCTCCCTCTGCTATGACATACTTACATACCATCCCCAGTCATGTGCTTGCTGAATGTATTGATTTTTGACTTTGTTCATTGACTATAATAGTTCATGCACATCACTATGAGGAAGTTCTGTGTTCCTAGGCCAAGGTTACTCATATCTATCCCAAATAATCTATTTTAAAAATTTTCCTTTAAAGCAGAGTTGTTACAGTATCTCAACACTAACACGGTGACTCCTTAAATAAAGAGATATATAGGCTTTAATTTTCTATTTAGGAAAGGACTATATAACAAACAGAAAATTGGCCCAGTGGGAAATGGTATAAGAAACAAGACTGGTTGAGGATATATGCTGGCTGAACAAGGCATCAGCAGACATAATAACTTCTGATGTAGAACCTCTGAAGTTACTCCTTGGTTGCTCGTGTTTTTATGTCTTAATTGAAAAAAAATCATCTCTGAACATTTATTGTATTAGAAGAGTGATGCTTGCTATTTTATGTGAATGAGTTTAAGCTTTGGTACATTTTGTTGTATTCATTCTGGTATGGAAAAATGTTCCATGATCAGGGAACACAGAAGCCAGTACTATGGCATTGAAATTCTATGTCCCCATATGGTGGGACTGGGAGGATTTCTAGGAAGGAGACAGGAGACATTTCTTGTTGATTAGGTGACAAGAAGTGGTAAGCTTAGTGTCATTGTGTGTCATAGTGTCTCTTGCTTCTTTTTGAAGGTAACTCCTTTTGTTGGGGCAGACAGATGGAGACCCCCCCAAGAAATCACCAGGACTCGAGATCGATGCAAAAGCAAGAGGTTTATTTCCAACGCGTTGGGGGTCCACTCTCACAGATTCCTCAAGCAAGGCAGATAAGAGTGACAACTAGCACATTGTAAGTATGGTTTATATAGGCTTTTCAAAGGCAGAGCTTAGCAACAGAGTATTAGGAGCGATTCTATTGGTTACATAGTTATGTAAGTATTAACCTGAAAACTGATTGGTGTTGGCATATAGCAAGGTCGTGGGCTCCTAGAAAATGTAAACTTAGGGTCTTGGTCAATGTGGGTGGGGAGAGATCCTCAGCCCAAGGCCGGTAGTCAACAGTTCATATCTCGTTTGTCTGAGAAATTGTTTTTCTTACTCTAGTTCTGGGAATTGTTTTGAGTCTTCTTACCCTTACTTGGGCCTACAAAGATCTGGTGCTTTTAGAAGCCTGAATAGAGTTTGGCTGCTTTGAGTTTTGCCCTTTCACTTTGTTCTTTGTCAGAAACATCTGATTTGGTCAAAAGGTCATGGATTAGACCAGTTAAGTTGTTCTGCAATAGCCCCTCCTTGAAAACCTGTTTCCAAATTGATTTTGTGTATATCCTGGAAGCTTTCCCTGAATAAAACTAAAACATTTTGTTATTAAGAGATTTATAACTGTACGTGCCAAGCCTTAACCGATATTACTCCCTTCTGCCATATTTATCCATATTTACAAGGCTTTATCTCTAATGCAATCAAGAGACTCTCTGTCTTCCCACTTCTTAGCCGCCACACACACCTCCAAGGCTCTTTTATAATTAGCTCAATGGTTCTGAAAAGGCTCATGCAGAAGCTTACATGATTAACCTTTCAAGGTTCATAAATATTCAATAGCTAAGCATTATTTCTCTATTCATATAAATCAAAGTTTAGCATGTGGAAGGGAACAGGAAAGGTGAAGCTGGACATATTACCTCAGAAACGTATCTTTCTCAAGCCTTCCAGCTTTACCTGTACTTGGTGTACTGTTTGTGATATTATTACCCCTTTTGGTATAAGTTGAGTCAGTTTATTTTTGTTTAATTATTTACTTAAAGTCGACCTCCGATTGAGAGTACCTGATGATTCACCTCCTGCCTCTTAAATCAATTCTACCATCACCAAACAGCCCCAGGACTTCAACTGATTTCTTGAACTCATGGTATGCAGGAATATAAGGTTTACTCAAATATTCCTGGGGATCGAAGCAGAAATTGAAGAGGAAATATACACATAATGATACAGGAAAAATAATTCATTTAATACATTTTATGAGACATAGGAGTCTTTATAGTGACAAGAAGGTCTAAAAAACTATAAAAATATGCTTATATTTTTCTCTAGAACTTCTGAACAGGATAGTTCTAAAAAACATAACTGAAAAAAAAGAGGTGTATTATCTAGTGATAGTTAATTATAAGTGGGGAGACAAGGCTGTTTGTTCAGATTCTCTCCCAAGTCTCTGTGTCTTCTGAGATACAGGTTCCTTTCTTATAGACATGAAGAAGACATCCATTTGATTGAAGGTCTAAGGATTATTTCATGGAAGGTCACCAAGACTGTATGGCTTGCTTTATCTGTTAAAGGGGCAAGAGTCCTTTCACTTTTTTTTGTTTACCTGCTTTATAAGAGAGAAGAGAGAGAGAACAAGAAAGAATACAATCTGTTTCTGAGGGTTTTCCAGTCTCCTTCAGCTTTGAAATATTCAGAATATCAAGGTGTCACATGCTAGGAATTATGAACTCCTCTAACATGTGCAGCACTTTGGATTGTGAGAGTGGGAATCTGGTCAGCCTTGGGTGTACCTTGCCTTATGATCCCAATTAAACTATTGTGCTTGTTGAACAAAACCACCTGCTTTCACAGAATGTATCATCTGCATCATAGATTGGCAACCCACATCCAAATTACAGTGTGCATTTATACAATTCATAATCAAACATCATTTTAAATTGTTAACAATAAAATCAAAAGCAAAATCAAAAAGATTATGAAAATCTTCATGTGATTTTCAAAACCCATTTTTTTGATCCTTTCAGAAAAGTTCTACCAATTCTTGGTGTATATTATCTTACTTCACCATAATCACCACATTATTGATATGACTTAACTATAATGGGCACTTTTATCCTAAGAAGTTTATTATAAGAACTTCTAATACCTATCTCTCTCTCTCTCCCTCTCTCTCTCTCTCTAATTATTTTCTTTGTAGAAGCCCACATATATGTTTGGCAAGTGCTCTACTGCTGAGCCACCTCTGCAGATCTATCAACTCTGTAATAGAAAACACTGACAGATAATGCATCCCAAGACTCTTGAATTACCTACCTCAAGATCTTCCTCTGGATGTGTCCTCAACCCTAAATGATTATTCTCAATATTGAGTAATTACCCTGGCCATCCATCCCATTGAAAGGTATGCCCTAAACCAAACTCTGATATGTCAATAGAACAGAGTTTTACTTTTCATCCCCTAAGATATTCATACTTTGTTAAAGCAGTAGTTCCGGTGACAGGACTGGCCTTATATGCCCTGAGTTCAAAGAAAGAAAAACAGGTATAGGATTGCATAGGGTACAGTTTTGTGGGGGACTTACACTTGCAGAAATTTGACCCAGGGAAGCAATGAATCATGTTGCATCCCCAGAGTGTAGGTAAGAAAGAGGGACCTGTCTATGGGTTAGGTTAGGACAAAAGACTTCAGCTTAATTGGCATGTAGCAGCTTTCATATTTCTTAAGGTTCTATCTAAATAAAGAACATTCCTGGAGTCAGCATATAGTTCTAAAGCTTCATGTTACACAATGGCTCTGCCTATTTATAGTTCCTGGGAAACTGTAGGAAAAAAACAAAACAAAAACCAAACAAGGTCACACCTGGAAAACCATGAAAGTGGGGACTCACGATGGCTGTGATCTTGTCAAGTTATCTAGTCTCTCTTAATGTGATAAACAAAAACCCCAACCTTGTGTTGCTATTATGTTTCTCAAATGATATTAAGAAAGTGTCAAAAAATACTCAGATACTTGGACAAAACAGCTTTACTCCTGACTGCTATGATAGGTGTCAAGATAATATCTGGGGTGAAGGAGTGGGTTTGAAACCACGCCTAGCAAACATAATTGAGGAACTTTTCTCAGAGGTCATCAAAGGTAGTGGGGAATCTTACTTACCCGTCTAAATAGACTTCTTACTAAAAGCATGCCAGGGTGAGCTTATGTAAAGCATGGGGACACAGACTTCTATTCAACATAAAATGTAATCAGCTAGGAAATATGAGCAGCTACCTGACAAGTATCACCCATGTTGAGGCTTAGACATGAAGAGGCCTCTGAGAAGCCTGAGTAAAATTGCTCAAAGTCAGAATCTTTGTTGGCAACCAGTATTCTCCGGTCCCTTCTTAGTGTTTTGTTGACAACTATCCATATTGTTATTACTGCTGTACCACTCTGTTGTCCAAATTGACATTGAACTTGTGATGATCATGTGACCCCATGCTTCCTAAGTGCCATCATGATTACTGACCTGAGCCATTATACCCAATGTCTAAGTAACTATTTTGCTTTGATTTCCTTGCTGCAGATATCCAACTGAAAACACCTTAGCTCATGTTTTTATCATAGGACTTTGCCTCTGGCACTAAGGCATCTTCAGACAGAGACTGTGGCTGTGCTGCTCACTGCTGTTTTCCAGGTGCCCGGTGAGATCTGATTACATTGTGTCTCTGGGTAAGTGTTTAGCAGAAGAAGACTTAAACCGCATATGACATCACTTATGAAAACAGTGTATTCTGCCCGGTTCTACACACCTGTGTGCACTGCTGGGCTGCCTTTATTAGTCTAGACCCTTAATGCAGCTTGCAGTGGAGTTGTGGTGCTTGCTGAAAAGTGGCCCTTTTCCAATGGCTTCCTTTAAAAAAGGAAGAAAATTCTCTGAAAAATGAAAGGAAGGAAAAGTTTGCTGAAGTTGCTGAGGTTTAACGAAAGAAAAATCTGTTCTAGACATTGTGAAGGCTAAATAATTCATGTTTGGGGCAGTATTATGAAAGTCAAATCCAAAGTACACAAGATTTAAGAGGGAAGATAAAGGAAGTGATGCGATTTGACACTAGCTAAGGTTTCAGGCTGGTCTGGGGATGGAGTCACTGGGCAGTTAGGGAGCCCACTGGAGATTTCTAATGCAAGCTCACAGATACTTCTCAATGTAGTCTACGGGCCACTACTCGGCAGTTTCTTCCTGTCTAAGCACCCACATGCCTACACACGACCCCCTTCGTACCTTTTCCTTTCCTCTGTGTATATAAATCAAAAATGATGTGTAGCATTTCTTTCCTTTACGTTGTGGAGAAGCCCAGTCAGTCAATTTCATCATCCTCTTAGTTTTTGGTTTGAAGATGGAGGTTAATTGAAAGAATATGCCCAGGTTTGGGAAGTGTTTGGGGCCCTGTTGTTAGCTTCCAGAATCTGCTAGTTTTGACACTGAGCCACTCTGCCTTAACACCACAGTCTGTGGAGGGGTGTGAAGTGTCTGTAAAGAGTCTCTCATGTACCACTCAACATTCACGTCTTCTCCCTTACTACCGCTCACGCACAGGCAGACTCGCCGGTTGGCAGATCCTTGCTTTATTTAACCTTTCATTCCTTCAATTCTTATTTTTATCTGAATAGAAATAAAAACTATACACTTCAGTTGTTCTCTAAGTGTTCGAACTTTTTATCTGTCAAGAAGAAGGTAGGTCCAATAACTATACTGCATCTCTTCCTCTGAATTAAGCCTGCAGTAGACATGACTCAAGTGATTGCTGTTGTGGCCTTGCTTTCTGGCTGTAGAAAACCTGGGGCCTTGAGGCCTGATGTGGGCCTCAAACTCACATTTTGATTCAAATTTATAGCAATGTATGTCAAAATATGTAAACTTGAAGACTAACTATAGAAAGTTAATTGTTGCTTGATGTAGCACTAGGAAACATTTGTATGTTAGAACCTGAATTATGAAGGTTCTTGAAAATCATTGCCTGTGTGTCTTCTCTCCTCATTTAGCATGTCTGAGCTGTTAGACACAGTGTCCTTGGGTGTTATACTTATCCCTGGTGAAATAGTTGGCCTCAGCATTAATGGTGAGAGCTGGGAACTGCACCAGAGGGGAGATCATGAGGTCAATCTATATGAATTATCACTTCTCAATATTTTTTTTTCCTGATGCTACCAAATATTTGTTAATTCCTATCTCCTCTTCTTGCTCTTTGTCTGAGACCCTGAGAATTCTTACAATAAGGTCCTCGTGAGCAGGACATAAATATTGAAACTTCTTACTAAAAGTCTCATTTACATGTCTGCCTTAAACGAGTTGACTAGGAACAAGAATAGAAGAATTAATGTGGATGTGGGGGGGGGGAGGTGGAGACCAGGAGATCTCATCCTTACACAAAGAGCTACAGGCAAGTAAGGAAGCCTGAAAGTGGGAGAAATAGGTTTTTTTGTTGATGTTTCTGTTTTGTTTTTTGAGGAAAGAATATGCCAATTAGTTTTCCAATAGCAAGTGGTCAGAGTTAACAACATGACTGCTTTATCCAATGAAAACCAATACCTGCCAGTATCTGTGCTCTGCTCTTTTTTCTTTTCTAGATATTTTTTTTCTAAATTTAAGTTTAATTGCTATAATACATCTCAACACCCATCCTCCCTCCCTCCCTCCACTCCTCCCAGCTTCCCTCATGCCTCTGCCTAATCTACCCTCCCCACCTCCACCCACCCATCCCCACCCCTGCTTCTCCCCATAGAAGAGAGCAGTCTTCCCAGGGTTACTACTCAAGCAGGCACAACAAGATGAAAAAGGTCAAGCACTAATCCCTATATCAATAGTGGACTAAGCAGTCCAGCAGGAGGAAAAGGGTTCCAAGAGCAGGCAAAAGCATCAAAGAACCCCCACATACAATCTATCCTGTAAGATCTCTACAAGACTACCAAGCCAGACAACCACATGACATATCTAGGAGACTCTGTGGGTTCTTTGCTGCTTCAGACTCTGTGGGGCCCCTAGAATGCTGGTTCTTTGACTCTGTGAAACTTGTTCTTATGATATCCCAGATCCTCTCTGGTCCCTGCAATCCCTCCTCCCCATCTTCTGCAGGTTCCCAGAGCTCTGGATGATGTTTATCCCTGGGCTTCTGCATCTGTTCCCATCAGCTGATGGAAGGAGCCTCTCTGATGAAGATAGAGCTAGGTACCGATCTGTGAGTAGAAAAGAATATTACTAGAAATTGTTTCCTGATTATCCAGTTTCTAGTTCATGGCCTACCCTGCAGAATCAAGCATGGGTTTTCTCCTTTGTCCCAGTGAGTCCTGCCCTTCAATTGTCCCAGTGTGTCCTATAGGGAGGATGGGTTGTACATCAAAGGTTTTGTGTCTGGGGTGGTGTTGTGGTCCCTCCACTGGGAACCTTGCCTGGTTATAGCATATGTCCTACTCGGTCTCCCCATCCCCCATTCCTAGAGGTCCTTGTCATTATCTCCATTGAGGACTCCAGTGAGTTTCCACTGCCCTGGGTCTTCAGATTCTCCTCCCCCTCAAATGTACCCCAATTCCAGTTGTCTCTCCATAGATTCTCTCCTTCCATCTTTTCCCCACACCTGGTCACTTCACATTTGTATCCTATCATAGCCCACCCACACCATCTGTTCTATTTCTCCTTTACCAAGGAGAACCCTGTGTCCCCACTGGGGCCCTCCTTGTTCCATAGTCTCTCTGGTTCTGTTGATTGCAACACCTTTGTTCTTTGTTTAACAGTTAAAAACCACATATAAGTGAGTACAGTTGCATGTTCGCCTTTCTGGGACTGGGTTACTTCACTCAGAATGATTTTTTTCTGGATCCATCTAATTGCCTGCAAATTTCATCTAGTCAGTTTTTATTTTAGTAGCTAAGTAATACTCCATTGTGTAAATATACCATAATTTCTTTATCCATTCTTCAGTTGAGGGCCATCTAGGTTGTTTCCAGTTTCTGCTATTATGAATAGAGCCACTCTAAACATAGTTGAGCATATGTCCTTGTGGTAGGATAGAATGTCCTTTGTGTATACGCCTAGGAGTAGAATAGCTAGGTCTTGAGGTAGGTCGAGTTCCAGTTTCCTGAGGAATTGCCATATTGATTTCCATAATGGCTTTACAAATTTTCACTCCCACCAGCAGTGAAGGAGAGTTCCCCTTGCTCCACATCCTCACCAGCATGTGCTGTCATTTGTGTTATTGATCTTAGCCTTTCTAACAGGTATAAGATAGAATCTCAGAGTAGTTTTGATTTGCATTTCCCTAATGGCTAAGGATGGCGAACATTTCTTTAAGTGTTTCTCACCGATTTGAGATCCCTGTTTTGAGAATTCTTTTAGATCTTTACCCCATTTTTGATTGGATTATTTATTTTGTTGATATCTAGTTTCTCAAGTCCTTTATATATTTTGGATATTAGCTCTCTATCAAAAATGGAGTTGGTGAAAATCTTTCTCATTCTGTGGGCTGCTATTTTGTCTTATTGACCTTGTCTTTTGTCTTATAGAAACTTGTCAGTTTCAGGAGGTTCCATTTGTTAATTGTGATTCTTAGTACCTGAGCTATCAGTGTTCTGTTTAGGAAATTGTCACCTGTGCCAATGTGTTCAAGGCTATTCCCACTTCCTCTTCTACCAGGTTCAGTGTTTGTGGTTTTATGTCCAGGTCTTTGATCCACTTGGACTATAGTTTTGCGCAGGGTGATAAGTGAGTCTATTTGCATTCTTCTACATGCAGACATCCAGCTTGATCAGCACCATTTGTTGAAGATGCTTTTTTTTCCAGTGTGTATTTCTGGGGTTTTTGTTTTTTTTTTGGGATAAGGTGCCTGTAACTGTGTGGTTTTATGTCTGAGACTTCGATTACATTCCATTGATTAGCATGTCTGTTTTTATGCCAATATCATGCAGTTTTTATTGCTATTGCTCTGTAGTACAACTTGAAATCAGGAATGGTGATACCTCTGAAAGTTTTTTTTTTTTTTTTTCAGGATTATTTTAGCTATCCTGGGTTTTTTGTTTATCCTTGTGAAGCTGAGTATAAAGAAGTGTGTTGGGAGTCTCATATGGATTGCACTGACTCTTTAGATTGCCTTTGATAAGATCTTTCCCTGATTTCTTTCTCAGTCCATTTGTCTTTTGTATATAGAAGGGCTACTGATCTTTTTGTTTTGTTTTGTTTTTTGAGTTGATCTTGTAGCCAGCCACTTCACTGAAATTGTTTATCAGTTGTAGGATTTCCTGGTATATTTTGGGGGCTAGCTTATATACACTATCATATATCTACAAATAAGGACTTCTTCCTTTCTAATTTGTATCCACTTGATCTCCTTCTGCTGTCTTATTGTTCTGACTAAAACTACAGGAACTATATTTAGTAGGTATGGAAAGAGAAGACAACTTTTTCTTGTTCCTACTTGTAGTGGAACTGCTTTGAGTTTCTCTCCATTTATTTTGAAGTTGCAGTAGGCTGGCTTTAAATTATGTTTAGATATGTCACTTGTATCCCTAATCTCTGTAAGACTTTTACCACGAGGGGTGTTTGATTGATCCACTTGGATTTGTGTAGGGTGATAAATATGGGTCTATTTGCATTCTTCTACATACAGATATCCAGTTTGACCAGCAGATGCTTCTTTTCCAGTGTGCATTTTAGCTATCCCAAGTTTATTGTTTTTCCATATGAAGTTGAGTATTGTCCTTTATGGAGGATTACATTGAATGATTTTTTTTTTTTTTTTTTGTGTTGCACCATCCCTGTATCTCTGGGATGAAGTTGACTTGATCATGGTGGATGATCTTTTTGATGGGTTCTTGGATTTGGTTTTGTACTTTTGTATCTATATTCATGAGGGAAATTGGCCTGTAACTCTCTTTGTTGATTTTTTTTCTGGTTTAGGTATTAGAGTGACTTTGACTTCCTAAAATGAAGTTGGCTATGCTCCTTCTGAATCTATTTTGTGGAATAATTGAGGAGTATTGGCATTAACTCTTCTTTGAATGTCTGATAGAATTCTGCACTAATACCATCTAGCCCTGGGCTTTTTTTGGTTGAGAGGCTTTTAATGAACTCTTCTATTTCCGTGGGGGATATAGGTGTCTTTGAATTGTTTATATCTGATCTCGATTTATTGTTGGTAGGTGTTATCTTTTAAGAAAGTTAGCCAATTCTTTTGGATTTTCCAATTGTGTAGAGTTAGGTTTTTAAAGTATCACCTAATGGTTCTTTAGATTTTATTTGGTGTCCGTGGTTATATTAAATATTCTTTCCTGGTCTTTTAATTAGTTTGGATAAAGATTTGTCTCTCTTTTTGATTTTCTCAAAGTTCTAACTTTCTGTTTCATTGATTGTTTGTATTGTTTTCTTTGTTTCTATTTCATTGATTTCAGCCTGCAGTTCATTTCTTGCTGTCTACTACTCCTGCATGTACTTGATTTTTTTTGTTTGTTTGTTTGTTTTAGGGATTTCAAATGTGCTGTTAATTTGCTAGTATGTGATCTCTCCATTCCTCTCTGGTGGGCACTTTTATGCTATGAATTTCTCCCTGAGCACAGCTTTCATAAATTGTGTTCCATAAATTTGGGTATGTTATGGATTCATTTTCATTGGATTCTAGAAAGTCTTAATTTTTTTCTTTATTTGTAGTTTGAACCACTCATCACTCAGTAGAGAGATGTTCAACTTCCATGAATTTATGTGTCTTTTGTTATTATTGTTGTTGAAATGTAGCTTTCATCCATGGTGGTCTGATAGGATGCAGAAGGTTATTTCAATTTTCTTATACTCATTGAGACCTGCTTTGTGTCCAAGTATGTGGTCAATCTTGCAGGTATTGAGAAAAAAGAATATTCTTTTGTGTATGGGTGAAATGCTCTATAGATATTTATTAGGTGTATTTTGTTTATAACATTTGTTAGTTCTAGTATTTGTCTATTTAGTTTTTGTCTGGTGACCTGTCAGTTGGTAAAAATGAGGCGCTGAAGTCTGCCACTATCAACATATGTGAGTCAATGTGTGTTTTAAGCTTTAGCAATGTTTCTTTTACAAACGTGGAAGCCGCTGTGTTGGGGGCATAAATGTTAAGAATTGAAATGCCATCTTAGTGGATTTTTCCTTTGATGAGTATAAGTGCACTTCCTTAACTCTTGTGATTAATTTTGGTTTAAAGTCTATTTTGATATTAGAATGGCTTGCTTCTTGGGTCCATTTTCTTGGTGAATCTTTTCCCAACCCTTTTCTCTGAGGTAATGTCTATTTTTGATGTTTAGGTGTGTTTCTTGCATGCAGCAGAAGGATGGGTCCCGTTTTTTCATCCATTCTGTTAGTCTGTGTCTTTTTACTGGAGAATTGATGTTGAGAGATATCAAAGACCAATGATTGTTTGGTCCTATTATTTTGTAGTTGTTGGTTTGGTTTGATGTGTGTGTGTGTGTGTGTGTGTGTGTGTGTGTGTGTGTGTGTGTCTGTACCCTTTCTGTTGGTTTTGATGGTGTGTGGTTATATATTTGTTTGTTTTTATGAGTGTAGATAAGCTCCTTGGATTGGAGTTTTCCTTCTAGTATCCTTTGTAGGGCTGGATTTATAGAAAGATATTGTTGAATTTGGATTTGCTATGGAATATTTTGTTTTCTCCATCTATGGTGATCGAAAGTTGTAGCAGTATGCTACAATCTTTTTCCCTCAATTTAGGGAAGGAGAAAGGAAAGACAGAAATCTTCACTGCTTTTACAAGCTGCCTTAATACAGAAAGAGAGAAAGGTAGAAATCTTCGCAACCTCTTTTTAGGCTGGAATCTCTCCAACCATTGTTCCCTTAGGAATTATCTCACTAACTATCAACAGTAACCCAAACAAGGAACCACCAAACAACACCCACCCTGACTCTAGGGGCTTCAGACCTTTTATTCCCTAAGCCAAAAGTTCCCATAAACCTATGCATCATGCAATCCCAAAGACAAACTACAGGTGCCAGAATGCCTGCACCTAACCAAATTATAGCCACCTGCATCAAGCTTCCAATTCCAACTTGTAAACAACTATACCACAGCTGGGGTGAGAACATGAACCTCTAGTGACTAGTCAGTCAAACCAAAAAGCTTTTCTTAACATAAAAATTCCAAGTGTTCCTCTACAAAAAGTTTTGCTGAGTATAGACGTCTGGGTTGGCATCTGTGTTGCCTTAGAATCTGAAGCCCTTCTGGCTTTTAGAGTCTCCATTGAGAAGTTGGGCGCAATTCTAATAGGATTTCCTTTATATATGTTATGTGTTACTTGCTGTTTTTCTCTTGCAGTTTTTAGTATTCTTTGTTTTGTATGTTTTTCCTTTTGATTATTATGTGGCTGGGATTTTTACTCTGGTCCATTTTATTTGGTCTTCTGTATGCTTTTTGTACTTTTATAGGGATCTTCAGCTTTAAGTTTGAAAATTTTCTTCCATGGTTTTATTGAAAATGTTTTCTGGGCTTTTGAGCTGGGATTCTACTCCTTCCTCTATTCCTATTATTCTTAGTTTTGGTCTTTTCATAGTGTCTCAGATTTCCTGGATGTTTTGTGTTAGTAGTTTTTTGGGATTTGATGTTTTCTTTTACTGATGTTTCTATTTCTTCCATAGTATCCTCAACTCCTGAGATTCTCTCTTATATCTTTAATTCTACTGCTGTAGCTTGTCTTTGTAATTCCTGTTTGCTTTTCTAGATTTTTCATTTCTAGAATTCCTTCAGTTTGTGTTTTCTTTATGGCCTCTATTTCCATTTTGAGATCTTGAACATTTGTTTGTTGGTTTCCTTCAATTGATTGCTTGTTTGTTCATAACTTTTTTTAAGGGATTTATTCATTTCTTCTCATATTTTTTTTCTTTTCCATTGATTTCTCTGAAGGATTTATTCATTTCTTCTTTAAGGGCCTCTATTATCTTCATAAAGTTAGATTTAAGATCTTTTTCTTGTGCTTCAGTTGCGCTGGAGTGTTCAGAGCTTTTTGTAGTAATGTAGTTGGACTCTGAAGTTGACATATTACCCTGGTTGTTGTTAGTTATGTTCTTACAATGGAATTTAGGCATTTTAATTTGGAGTGATTACAAGTTTTGGTGCCAAATTCTTTATCCTTTCCGGTCTTCTGTGTTTTGTGGCCTCCTGTTGAGCAGGAGTCTCTGCCCAAGGTGGGTGCTGGGGCTCTGGTGCCTTTGGTCCAGCAGGCTGTCTCCTTCTGAGTTGGGGCCTGGTTCTTGGAAAGTGTTCTTCTGGATGGCTTGTGGCCAGCTCTGGAGCAAGGTCTGCCTGCCTGTTCTCCTGGTTGGTTTGTGAGGTCTGTGCCAGAGCAGGAGCTATGTGCCTGAGTTGGTCTCTGGGCCTCAGATGCAGGGGCAGGAGGGCAAGGCCCTGAGAAGATGGAGGTGATTTGGGGCTTTGGGGCTGGGCTGGGCAGATGTTGTGGAAGGGATCAGCATGCAGGTTTCCTACCTGATATCCTGGCTCCGGCTTGCTCTGCCTGTGCCAGGGCAAGGACAATTCTGCTCCTGTTGGTCTCTGGGCCTCAGAAGCAGGGGTGGGAAAGTAGAGAGGTAGGAAGATGGGGGAGGTGTGAGGCCTTGGGGCTGGGCAGGGCAGGTCTAGTGGGAAAGGTTAGTGAGCATGATTCTTACCTGATATCCTGGAGCAAGCTTGCTCTGCCTGCACCCAGGGGAGGATGGAGAGGCTGTCTTGCTCTGTTTTCTATTTAAAAGTAGTTTATTTTTAATTTTAGTTATGTGCTCACCTATGAACAGTATTGCAACAACCAGTTCCTTGTTTTGTCTTCAGGGGTCAGAGAGAGGATTCAGCAGGTAAAAGTACTTGCTGCACAAGGCTGGCAACCTGAGCGCGATCTCTGGAACCCATGTAAAATGGTGGATGAGGTGGTGAATGTTTGTAATCCTGTAATGAGATGGGAGATGGAGATAGGAGAATTACTTTGAAGGCAGAAAGCTAGCTGACTTGAAGTACACAGTGAAGGAGAAACAACAAGAAGTCTCTTGTCTCCAAAACAAGGGGGAAGGAGAAATGACTTTCAAGATATGCCCTCTATCCTCCACATGCATGCTAAGGCATAGTGTACTTGCACTCAAACAGGTTCAGAAAACACACACACACACACACACACACACACACACCCCAGAATAAAAATAATTAAAAGTTTAAAAGATGTAAAAGGAAGTGCTCTGTGGCATCCCACTAATCACTCTTCAGTATAATTAATATGAATATTCTAAGCCTATTTTAAATACAAAAACCTGAATAACTCACTAGGAACAAAAGCTAGAATTTTCTGGAGTTGTGGAGAACAATCTGTATATAGAATAAGAAGAATAAGAGTAAATTCCCATAGGGTCTTAGTGACACTCTTAAAAAGCTGATTGACATGTGAAAAACAAAAGTATGTTTATTAAAGTGGATATTTTATACATAGAATAGTTCACAAAGCTTAAAGTTTGAATTTTATCTTACATTAAATCTCAGGGAAGAATAGAAAAGTTTTAGGCAAATGACAGGCAAAGGGAAAAGACCTTGAATCTCTAGTGTAGTAACCCAAAGTCTACTTATTAAAGTGGACATTTTATATGTAGAGTAGTTCACAAAGCTTAAAATTTGAATTCCAGCTTATATAGACTCCTCAGTTAAAGAATAGAAAAGTTTTAGACAAATGGCAGGCCACAGGAAAGGACTTTGAGTCTGTAGGTGTAGTAACCTGGAGGAAGATAAAGACTTCGCACATGCAGAAAGGATAATTAGTAAAGCTTGTTAATGTTGGTTCCTCTGCTATCACAAACAATGCAAGGTATGGTCTAGAAAGCTTGATATAGTATCTTTACAATACCTATATTTTCCTGTTGCTTTTCTTCCCAGAATTTATTATTATTTTTTTTTGAGACAAAGTCTAGCTAGTATATAGTACAGGCTGTCTTGAAATGTATGATCATCCCACATCAGCATTCTAGGTGCAATTATTAATATTATTGTTAATTTTTATTTCATTATTGATATTATTTGATAATGCTATTTTGTGTCTCTAATATATGCCTTAAGATTAAGATTCATCATAAAGATTAAATAACTATTATAAACATTAAATATCTTTCTTTGGTGGTATATGGTTAGTTGCTTATTTTGTTTGAAAAACCCATGATTTATTGAAGTCATTATTCTGAGTGCAGATAATCATACTGAAAGGACACTTTTGGCCTCTATCAGGTATTGTGCTAAGTGTATTGAAAGGACCAGGAAGCTCAAGTAGCACCTTAATTAAGTGCTATAATGATCATCATGAACTCTAATATTGCTGTTTTAGACTACCACTTCTTCTGCTAACATATTCCTTGTGGTGAGATAAGAATTGTTTTGCTTTTTTCTTCTCTAGTTTCTTCATTAAACACTGTGGCAAATGACTTATGTGTGATAAATATTTCTTGAAGTGAATTTAAATGAAAAAAAATTATATCAGTTCTACTTTTCAGAGGATGGAAATAATTGACAGCCAGATATTTGGATAAAAGGAAACTGTTGCCATTAGGCCAAATATTAAAGTTTATTGTGTTCTGGAATGTCACAATTTTTATTTATTATGATGGCTGTCTTAGAAAGAAACTTGCTTTATAATCTTGTATTCATATAAAGACATAGGAAATGAAAAAAAAAAAGAATCTGTTTTTCAATCTACATGAAATTTAAGAGACTAAAGTCAATAATACTGTGGAGTCAGGAAGATCACAAGTTCAAGGTTATTCTCAGATATAATGGCAAGTTCAAAGCCACACTACCTAACACATGAGATTCTGTCTCAGAAAATATTATCTAGGCTATTTCTATTGCCCTTGGTCACCTATCAACCATATCTACATAGTAACACCAAATTTCTGCAGATACCATATGTTTGGACTGGAGGACATAGAAAAATCAATTTCACACTGTCTCAGAAACTTCTTCTCTGGCTAGCTTTCATAGTACGGTGCTATAGACCACAGGTAAAAACATAACGATTGTCTTCTCCAGTGCTGGACTGTGCCAGTCAAAATGTGTCCATTGTTGCAGTAGTTGCTCTACTGCTTTGATGTAGCCAATTGCTTTCTGATTTAATTTGAGGCCTGCCCCACCGAAGGGCTTGGTACTATAATCCTGGTCAAAAGTTGATCGTTTGGAATAATATCATAGGCCCTAGGATAGACCATGTTATTGTTATTTTGCTAAGTGCTCATGTTCAAATTACCTTCTTCATATTTATGCCAATTCTGTGCTGCTATAAACTTTGGTTGGAGGAGTTTCTTCCTTCTGCAGCCAATGCAGAAACTCGTAACTATTCAAAGTGCTGAGGATAAGAGACTGTAAGGACTCAGCCCTAAGTGGAAAAGTCTTTGTCAATATCTTCATTCTCCTGCTAAGGCTCATGGAACATCACAGAAGAACAGCAGAATGTAAAAGCCAGAGCATATGAGCAGTGCTATGAAATTCTGTCTTCTGGATATGTGCTGAATATTACACTTGTGAACTCATAGCAGTTGTGGTTAATTGCTTAAGACCTGCACAATATCAAGCCAGTTAAAATTCTGTGAGAGATGAGTAATTTTTAGCCTCTACCAATTACTAAAGGGCTATTGGCAATTGAGAGTTGCTGAAGGAGAAAGAATCATTCTTCTTGGAATATGTGGCTCTTAGTAGGTCTCCTATGTGCCAGTGGCTAATCCCACAACCACTTACACATGAACACTATGTTCATACCAAATGAACATAGTGAGTTAAAAAAAAATAAGGACGTTAGAAAGAGGGATGTTTTTGGGAGGGTATGAGGATGATTGGAGGGAGGCCATGGAAGATGTGTTTGATTACACTTGATTGCATACATATTGAGTCTCTTCTATAGTGTGAGAATGCCCCAGAAATAGTCTAAGCATACCGCTTATTATCACATGACACACAGGGAGCTGATTGGTGTGTCTAAGGAGTGGCTTGAAATAAAAATGACAGATCTTAGCTACTGGTACAAATTTGAACCATTGCTGTTACTAGGTTAATAAGGATTCAAGTACCGATTCCCACTACAATAAATATGTACCATATTCTTTTCAAATGTAAGTTCTAGACCAAAAAGACATTATTGTCTATGAACACATGCCTTCTCTTATCCCCTGGCCTATGCCTTAAGTAAATAATATGCTTAACCAGGTCTCATCATTCTTATGGTCAGTGTGCTATTCACAACCTTGTGAGAAAAATGGAAAAGTCCTCAGAATCATCCAAGTGCTTTAGAGGCAGCATAGAAAGAGCTGGCAAAACTGCCTGCACTGTGTGACACACAGTATCAGAATAAAACTTCTCCCTCTATCATTATAGAGCCATCACATGTAAGTGCTTTCCCTGCCTTGTCTTTATCGGATGCACATGGTTAATGAGGAAATGCTCTGCTTGCCATACTCCTCCTGCCATGGTTATGGTGTCTGGCAAATAATTTATTTAGTCTCTGTTTTGTTTGTGAGTACTATAGTCTTCTTTACTCACTCCTAATGGGCAAAGTGCTTTAAAAACCTTGCAAACATCAAAGTAAAAGATTCAGCTCAGTGCCTTACTTTTCAGCATTGCCACAGGGCTCAATAATCTATAGATCATGTAATAATTTCATTTAGCAGCACAATAAAAGTCAAATTAGCTTCCACGAGACAGTTATGTATGATAATCTGTATTACTGCGGCCTCCTACTGACTGTATTAGCATTGTAATGTTATTTCTCCTTCTAGGATTCTCTGAATTTTTTCTCCCAGTTTATATTTATTGAATCATTATGAAAACTGAATTCTTAAAGTCTTGAAGAAATGAATTTATATAAAAAATTAATGTGCAGTGGTAATGATCTTGACTTCCAATGTATCATTTTTCCCTTCTCTAAAGTGGTTCCTTCAGCTGCTGAATTTTCAGAGTGGAAAACGGGCCTCTGTTGCAAACTAATGGCTAGACTCTGTGTCGCCATCACTTAGAGCCAGCATTTCCAGTGATGTCTTTTCTTTTTATTTATACAATGATATCCTTCAAAGTTACTATTCCATATTGCATGGGAAGTCTGTCACTCTGCGTGTCACATAGTTGACCACAATTTCCATTCTTCTTTATATGATCTTCCCATAGAGCACATATGGTGTGTGAGGGTGGGTAAGGTGTGTGTGTGTGTGTGTGTGTGTGTGTGTGTGTGTGTGAAGCTTGAGAATTAGATGTACCAAGAACACCTTACCTGACAAATTAGAAGTGAAATTAAAGCACTTTTTAGCCTGATAGAAGGTCTTAATGCTTCCAAAGCCTTGGGCTCATGCATTTCTTTGAGGACCTTAAATAAAGTAGAGATTTGCTATTTAGCTACTTTACAAAATACTCATCATTTTAATCTTGAAATTACTTAATCATGATCCATTTATGGCTAGAGGAGAGGTTAACAGTAGGAAAGCATTCTACCTTAGGGGGAAAAAACAATCAGTCATATAAGGTTTCAGTATTGACTATTATTTATGGACTTTTCAGTCATAACTACTTATTGTAGAATCACTATGCAATCAACTCCTATTCAGGTCAAACATAGCCGGTTTTTAATTTCTAAGCACTAGGAACCTCTCCCCTGCTTAGGTGCCTACCCAGGAGCTCTCTATAGTTGATCCTTCATCTCCAAAGGACCAGCAGACCCTCAAAGAGTTTTCAACCTTCTCCCTTGCAGCTGTCTCATTCCAATTAAAAAGAAAGCAGTGTCTTGGAGCCCTGTCATCTTAGTGCTGCTGTGTGCATCCAACTCAGCAAAGATGATGAAACATTTTCTCAATGATAAGAGGATCATCTCCACACTGTAAGGCTGAGATCTGTCCAGAAACTCCCTGGAAAGGCTCCTTATGGAGCATGTTCCATTAAGAAGAAAGGAGAATGGAGGGAAAAATCAAAATATGCACGATGTTTACAGTTCAGATGTTTATGCCAGGACTGAGAGGATATAGAAGGCAATAAAGGAAGGAAGAGGAAAAATACATAAGAAAGAAAGAGGAGACACGAGGGAATCAGTGAGAGAGAAGGGTAAGATGAAAACTACAGAAATGGATTTGACTTTACTCTTTGTTCTCTAATCTTTTTTCCAAGAGCTTAACTCGGCAGAAAGGAAACAGGACCTTGGAGTAGTTTGCGTTCATTCTTTTAGGTTGCATATTTTCTGTTATATGTTTTGATAAATGTCTATAAATAGTATAACTGAGTAGGAAAGACAAAATCACAGAGAAAGAAAACAAAGCTGATTGACTCACTAAGTGTGAACTGCAAGAGGAACTACCGTGGTCCATTATGGTAAAATCATCCCTATTGATGACATGATGGAAATCCACTCTCAGAAGCACGTGGAATACATCATCCTCTGCTCCAGTCCACTCCAGGTCTCAGTCTTTCCATTTTGTTAATCATCCATGCTCTTCTTGATTTCCACGACTGTGGCTTTTAAAATACCTGGCAAGATTTCTCAAGTCTGGCTGCAATTACAAAATCACAAATATTTCAAGACACATATTCTTCGTCGATTATAAATTCATAGCCCTATTTATCTTTTCCTGAGTTCTGATTTTGTGTTAGAAACTCTATTTCTTTCAATGCCTTCCCTAGAAGTAGTCTGTTGCAGGTGGTAGTTTCCATTAAATGACAGTCTCATCTGTTTAGGAACATGGGTGGTGACAATATTAGGTTAACTTATTCAAGCTCTCTTTCTTTTATTTTTTCTCTCATACAATACATACCAACCCCCCTCCTCCCCTCCCTACACTCCTTCTAGCTTGCCCATCTACCTATCTCAGATCTACCCCTGTCCCCATCTACCACCTAGCCCTGCCCCTCTGCATCTCCCCAGAAAAGAACCATCCTCCCTGGTCTACTGTTCAAACAGGGTGTGGCATAACAAGATGGAACAAGGCCACCTGCTACTCCATACATCAATGGTGGACTAGGCATCCCAACAGGAGCAAAAGGGTTGCAAGGGCAGGTAAAAGGGCTGGAGACTCCCCAACTTCAGCCTTTAGGAGTTTCGGAAGCACACAAGGCCAGAGAGTCATAAGACATATTTAGCAGACCCTACAGATTCCCTGTCTGTTGCTTCAGTCTCTGTGAGCCCCAAAGAGTTCTGATCATTTGACACTGAGGGGCTTATTCTCCTGGTGTCCTTGTCTTCTCTGATCCCCACAATCCTTCCTCCCCTACTTGTGTGGTGTTACCCAAACTCTGCACAATGTTTGGCCCTAAGCCTCTGCATATGTCTCCATCAGTTGCTGGAAGGGGCCTCTGATGAAGACTGGGATAGGCACCAATGTAGGAGCAGAGCATAACATCATTGGAAATCATCTGCTGGCTATCCAGTCTCTAGTTTCTGGCCTGAACTGCAGTATCAGGTAGGGGTTCTCTCTTTTGGCCTGATGTTCTGCCCTTCCCTTGTCTCTGTGGATCCTACAGTGAGAATCAGCCATAGGATGGAGGTTTTGTGGCTGGCATGGTATCCCAGTCCCACCACTGGAAGCCTTGCCTGTCCACAGGAGATGTCCTGCTCAGGCTCCATATCCCTGTTTACTAGAGGTCCTTGTTAAGGTCTCCCTTATAGATTCCTGTGAGTTCCCACTGTACTAGATCTCTCAATTAGCCCTTAATGGTTCCCCACTTCTTGTCATCTCTCCATATATTCTGTCCATCCATTCCTCTCCCCCCTCTACCCCCATTCCCATCCTCTCCCAGCCCACCTTCACCACCTGTATGTACTCACTTATATATTGTTAAGCAAAGGAGAAATGCAATAATATCACAGACCCAGAGAGACTATGCAACAAAGAAGGATCCAGTGGTAACACAGGGTAAAGTAGAAATACTCAGCTTTCTTTAGGATGAAAAGAAATTTTCAACTTAAGTTTAAATGACTAGCCGAGACTCATCCTGCAGATATCAATGGCCTGTTGCAACAATTCAGGCTCAACCATAAATAAACATTTCTCCTTTTTCTTTATTGTTTCTTTTCCACTTTCAGCAGCCAGCTTGACTGATACTAAGGATTTTTCTACTTTGAACTCTCATGTGTTAAGCCTAAACAGGGACAATAACACAGAGGAGCTGTCCAAGGAAGCAAAGTGCACAAAACCAAATATCAACAAATGTTCTCACTCTCACCACAAATATCATTGAATGCACAAGATATTTTTAAAAGCATTTGGCCTCTGTAAGTGCTTGTTGTCTGAGTAGGACTTTTCTTTTACTTTCTTTCTTTTAAATATAGATTGATAAAACATTTGGCATCAACTAGGAAACTTGTTACATGATCACTATGTTGTTAAATATATATATATATGTATATATATATATATCATGCCAGACACTTTGCCAAATATTACAAAACACAAATATAAATAATATATAAATGATATAGCATCATCTATTCTTTAAGGCACCCAAATCTTGAAGAAGAAACATAATGGTCAACAGTCAACCATGACATAGTTGAAAACATATAGTAAAAACATCTATACAACTTAATAAAGATATATAAAAAGCTTAACATCCCAATGTGTAGGTAATTAACAATGTCTAGGGAATAGAAGGCAGAAAGCAAGGGAGTTCAGAGGGAGGAGAACCTAGTAATAGGTATAGGGCAAATGAGGTTGAAGGATGGTGGAACTGCATGGATCCTGTATCTCCAGTTTAATAAGACTGTGGTTGTTACCAAGTCCTTCTTTAACCTTCTTTAATTTCCCCATACGTACATGGAGAATGAAAATAATAATAATTCTCACCTCATTCTGTGGTTTCCAAGATCAAACTAAGTGATGCGTATGTAAAGATCAAAGCAATACCTTTAAATTACCTTAGTAATATACTAAATATTGTTAACTTATTAATATTATTTAATAGTAAAGAAATTATGTTGCTTATCTCTGAGATACTAGCTGGCAGTAGGTACTTAATGTTGTACAGAGGTTAGTCATGGCTCATGATTTTGGAGGTCCAAACTGTCAGTGACATCATACCATGTCAGGAGAACATGTTGGACTTAGTGATTACATCTAGAACCAAGAATCAGAGAGATGCAGGATGTGCAGGGGTCCCATAATCCTATTTGAGAGTCCACTTCCAATGATCCAAGGACTTTGCATAGTCCCCATCTCTTAAGGCCACCTTACCACTAATACTGCCATGTTTATGGTTTAATTGTAAGATGTTGGTCTTGGAGGGACAGTACCCAATTTTCCTACCATAGAAAAGTTGGAAAGAGAAATTAAAATGTCATTGATGGTATCTATTCTGAAGTCAGGCAGGCTGAAAAATGCTTATGACTTTGGGAATGATACCTGAACCTTTTGTCCCTGTAAGATAGAAAGAAAACATCAATAAAGTGTCACAGCTTGATTTTGAGAATGAGATGTAAAACACTCAGTGTAGCCCACACCACAATGAGGTCCATTATTAAAGTGAGGGTGAAAGTATGGAGTAAGAAAACAAAGATATTTATTTATTTATTTATTTATTTATTTATTTATTTATTTATTGTGCCCCAAAAGAAGTGAAAATTATATGTAAATAGTTCGCTTGTCTTTGGGAAGGTTGTGGCTATTGTTTAGGTGCTGGAGGTTTGGGTGTGGGTTTCCCATGGAAATTTAAGCTTCCAGAAGCTTCTGTTTTTAAAAGACAGTTATTTGGGGGTATTGCACTGGCAGCTGCATACACTTCCAGTTTCTCCATTATCCTAAATGCAACTTCTACAATCAAGCAGAGCCCCAAATCTCTCTGTGTGCTGCTGGAAGCAAGACTCCTGACTCTGAGAAGACTCCTGACTCTGAGCATTAAAAATGCATTTAGCCTGTGAAGCTTCTGGGCAGAAAAGCTTATTTCAAATGGCAGAGTCTGTGGTGAGCCTGTGTAGACAATGCAGCAGAACAAGGGATCCAGCCAGAAGGCAAGCTGGGGAAAAAAAATGTTGGCACCCTCAGCCATTTTCTCATGAGGGTGTTAGAGGGAAAAACAAAAACAAAAACAAAACAAAACAAAACAGTTGATTACTATTCTTGTATATTTTTATTCGATTGCTTTCAGATGTGAAAAAACATCATAAATGAGTTAACTGATTTATCTAAAGTTTTGTAGTAAGAAAATAGTAGAGGTTGCAGAGATTGTTTGAATGGTGTGTGATCCAGTTCACGTTCTCATACACGCTACTGCTTGCTGCATTAGGTGGTGGTTACTGAGATTAGGGGAGGAGGTCTAGTTTCATCTTACAAAGATTTAAAGTCATTTTCAAGTGGATATGTGTAACCTAAAAGGCACCCACCCCCACCCTGATGATATTCACTTAAGCAGTCCTCTGGAGCTTTAGAAGTCTGCACACCTTTCAGCCGCTATGTACATTTCCTACGGCAGTACGCCAGCAAACTGATCAGTTCACAAAGCTGAAGTGACAGCGGCAAGACAGGCTCATCAACTGAAGTAAAATAGTGATACATTCTCGTCTCAATCACTCACTGTGACGCAGGGATTATATTAGGATGCATATATAGGGAGACAGCACAACACAGAGTACTATATAATCACATAGCTTTAAAAAAAAAATTAACCTTAAGAAAACCAGTAGCTTTATTTTTCTTCAATATACAGATAAAAATTAGTCCGAGAAGATGTTTTGTGAATAATCTAGCAGAGTATGTCAGTATCGGGGAATAGCATGATGGGAGAAATGCATATCCAACAAGGTAGAAAAAAGGTATTTGAATGTGGAAGTACATGCTTCGCCCACTCTGCCAGATCCTTTTTCCAGTATTCTTCTTCCCTATGCTTGGTGGAGTGGGTAAAATAGAAGCAAAGACAAAAGAAAGAAGGACTATGTTGTGCCTCATATCTCCAACCTCAAGTTCTGAAGTAGGCTGTGGTCAGCCAGTTCTGAGGGCTCTCTCCCCTGATACTTGCTGTGTTTTGATATTCAAATGAGTTGCTTTGGGATCTACTGTTTTCTCTGACAGGAGACTTGTTTGAAATCCTTGTTGCCTTCGGAAATCTAGGTGTTTTCTGAGGGATTTATAATTTCTTTGCTTGTTTGTTTTTCTTTGCACTTCCTACTTTAGTTAAATTATTGCCAAGATTTATTCATTTTCTCCCATTTCTTATCGAAGCTTATGAGTGTCTCAAATTTCTGAATTTTACACAATTTGTACCATGTAAGACATTCGTGTGTAGCAGACATTTTGATGACTGTAAGGAATGAATGAAAGGCACTGACATGCAATTGAGTATTATTGTGATTTTTCGCATAAATCTCAGGCATCATCACCACGAGCACCTAGATGCATGGTCTCTTCTTGTCGCTGCCTCTAGCATCCTCTTTCTGATTCTCATACCTTTTTCACATACTACCATCCAATTTTTTAAACCATACTTAGAAACCCAATTCCCCCTTTATTTTATTAAGGAAAGCAGCTTTCTATTCACACCGCCTCCTCTGTTTGCTCAAATTAAAATAATAAAAAAAAATAGTTCATAAATCTTTTTGGTAAAAAATGAATAAATAAACAATCCATTTCTTGTCCTAATTATACCAAAGCTGTTTTTGTTCACTTTTAGTTTGGTTAAAAACAAATAAAAACACACTCACAGTTTATGAGGAGAAAGATACTGTCTTAGATTTAGATCAGTCTTGAGCAAGGTACCCTCAATAAAAAATGTGAAAAAAAATCCAGGGCTTAGTTTCAAATTTTTAAAACCATGAAACAAATCAGAAGCAAGATAATTTATTGGAGAAATATATTTAAAAATGCTTCACACTTGATTTAGGAACAGAAGATTTGGAATGTGTATGTTTTGAAAATTGTTGTTAAATATATTTTGTGTAACTAAGTATTTCTTTACAGTTTAGGGCAGTGCAGGTGTGACATAAGGCATGAGGAAGGTTTCCATATAGATTCATAAGAAGTGAATATAAAAGAGGGAAAACAGGGCCAGGTGAATATTAGGTGTTAAGTTCATTCAGTAAGGAATAGCTCTCCGTAGAGAGGACTGAGGATCTTATTCTAAGCAGAAAAACAAAAGTCATCAATAAGTTACTAGAAAAGATTGGGACTAATGCCAGCACTTGGGAGGCAGAGGCAGGCAGATCTCTGTTAGTTCAAAACCAGCCTAGTCTACAGGGTGAGTTCGAGAACAGCCAGAGTTACAACAGAGAAAACTTATCTCAAAAAAAAAAAAAAAAGTTGAGACAAAAATATGATGTTGATGTATCTAAAGATGTTGCTTATTATGTACAACCAACTCCATAGGACCATAGGAAACTACAAGAACTAATGATTCACAATAGAGTCTCAGAGCATGTGCAATACATCTAGACCTCAGTGTATCACAGTATACTGTTCTCAGGAAGACTTAGGTAGTCAGAATAGAAAACTATCTGAAGGACACGCCAACAATTGAAGAAATCTTGCTATTCTGAGCATGAATGTCCCTGTAACCTAATATTTCTATTGAATTTATGGACGGGCATTATGAATACCTGTTGGGGATGTTGGCTAGCCGGGGATGCATCTGGGTTAAGAGTTCTTCCATCTATTGATCTCAGCACAATAAAGGTAAGTGGTGCCCCTGGAAATTGGATTTTTCTGTGATGGAGATGTGCTGAATCATGGACTATAGTTATACCCCTCATGTTTCAGGGACATTTATAAAAGCTGCTGGGGCTAAATCAAATCAGACTCAGAGAACGTAGAAAAAAGAATATTTGCAGCAAGCTTCAAAGGGTCATTGAAAATGTCCTGTAAAAGAGTAGTGTTTCTGGAATGATCCTGGGCAGACCACAGAGATTTTTCAAACCCCTTCCATTGTTTTCAGTGTTCTTGCCTTAGTTAGATCCCTGGAAAATAAATTAAAATGCTTAAGTTTAGCAATGAAAAAATATTATTTACGTGTGTGTGTGTGTGTGTGTGTGTGTATGTGTGTATCTATATCTATCTATCCATATAAATAGCCAAATATAGCATCTGTGTTCTAAAACCTATAGATGGTTATAAAACCAGCTCGAACACCTTAGATTATGTTCTTTACACACAGATTTACTTCAACTAACCTTAAGAAGATAAAAGAGAACTTAAAACTTTGAGAACAAGTAGCTTAGAAAGGCCGGACATAAATTACAATAAGTGAGAAACTGACAGACAAAAGCTGAGGTACAGCCATCTGTCAGTGCACGAAATTTTGGTTAATGAAAGACGTTGTGTTACTAGAATTGGAAACTAAAGGAAATTTACTAGAAGATGGCAGCATTGCAAATATAAACTTCACAGAGTTCTCGATTTTTAACTGAACTCCAGTGGTGAATTATTATCTAGAGATTCCTTGCTTTGCTATGAATAGTCTGTTGCTTGTGGTTTCTAGTGTACTGAAGGCAGGGCAGGGCCACTGATGCGTTCTAATGCACTTCTACCCTCCCCGATTTACGGCTTATGAGCATATTGTGCTTCCTTTCTGTACTGACTCACTTGCTCAAGTAATGTAAGAAACCCCTTCAGGGTAAAATTGTCTGACATTGGTCTTGGAACCATGAAATTCATAGAATAGACTTCACTTTTCCATTACCAGTGTGTGACCATGGGCAAAGTATTTAATTTCCCTGGATGCAGAGGCTAAATACTATTAATAATTCCAGTTTGCTATATGCCGATATGTTACTAAGTATACTTTCTAATTATTAATAGCCCATCAAAATAAATATACTTCCATTGACTCAGGGAAGAATTGAGCTTCAAAGATGCTAAGAAAATTTCCCAGGTTTATAGTGGCAATAAAAAGCCAAAATGGGATTTTAAGTGAGAAATGTTTATTCTAAAAATGTTTTTATTTGTTGTGGGTTGCTGTTTGTGTGTTTTGTTTTGTCCTGATGGTCTCTACATAGGCTGGGGTGGCTGGTAATAGGTTGTTTATCCTCAAGCTCATTATCTTTCTATGGTAGCGTCCTAAAATCCTGATTCAAAGGTCTGTGCCTAAAATCCATATTCTTAGTCAGCTTGCTACGCTGCCTTCTAAAAAAAAAAAAAAGTGTGAATGTTCCAAATTAGCTTGGCAAAGCAGTAGTTACACATTGTGATCCTGGGAGTCTGAGCTTTAATTCTGGTTACTGGATCTGACAAGCTTGATGACTTCAGTGTCTTACCTTCCGTATGCTTCAGTGATCCCACCATCAAAATGTAGGTGATAATAGTATTGCTTCTTAATGTGTGTGAAATGTAAGTCAAACAGAAGAGCCTCTGGTGCAGAGGAAGTAATAGATTAGTCTGAATGATGGTTTTCCTACGACATAAGAATTAAATATATAAACCTAGGAAGGTGTGAAAAATACAAAGGGTTAGTGTAGTTTTCGAAAATCCCGCAGTGGCTTCCAGTCCCCTGCGAAGTAGTTCCACCTGCCAGCCGCAGGTGCTCTGGAGTGGGAGGGTCGAGGTGTGGGTCTAGAGCGATCTATCCATTTGATCCTAGGTTGTGGCCTGGCAAGTGTACATAATTCTTGGGAGATTGCGGCATGAAGAATGACTCAACTTTATTGGGAGAATAAGGTTGCCTGTATATCCAGGGACGTCATAGGAAACACATTTGCCTAGGATAGGCCGCCTTATTTGCATATTGGGTGTTGAGGCCTGGACTTAGGTGTTTTTCAGGGACCAGAGGGAGAGACCTTATATGGTTATATAGGGAGAAGTGCTACAGCTCCAGATAAGCAATTCTCCACAGCTTGTGGTCTCTTAGAGCTGCCAAGGGGAGGGGCCCAACTCCTACTGCTACCAGAATGAGAAGGGTGGGGTGGTCTTAGGCACGCCTTCTGTCTCAGCTCAACTCCTGGACAGTCCCAAAGTTAATGAACAAATATTTATTAGTCTGTTCTAGGTTTTAGAAAAAACACAATATTCAAAGCATGAGAACTTTTCCTATAAATACTGACTCCACAGAGTGAAAGCCCTTATCATCTTTGAATTTCCCTATAAATATGAATGGCCACCAGGGATTGCAACTCTTAAGAGAGAGATAAATTCTCTTCAAAGATATTTTATAGAAAGAGATGACAATGAGTTTGTAGTGTACTCTGTTGTGTATTTTATCAGAGTGCCCCCACTCTATGTGTGTGTGAGAGATATGAGTGTGACATTGTGAAAGACAGACTTTATTTTTTTTTGAGCAAAATACATCAAATGAGGAATTACTTATGGCTTGGTTTTCTGGTTATTATATTCTTTAATCATTGTGTTGTGGGTACATGACTTATGGATTTGTGCATGTTAGTGTGTCTGGTGTGTTGCACTTACAAGTGGATGTGTGCCACTGTGCTGGTGTGGAGGTCATAGAGATACCCGGAGCATCACTCTTCTCTTTCCACATTGTTTGAGACATGGTCTCTTGTTTTCCACATGTCAAGCTTGCTGGTCCACAAGCTTTTGTTAATCCTCCTGTCTCTGCATCCCGTCTAACCATAGAGTGCCAGAATTATAGATGTTGCTACTACATTTGGCTTTATATGGGTTTTGAGATATTAACTCAGGTGGTCATAATTTGCATAACAAGTGCTTTACCCTCCAAGCCATCTCATAGTCTGGTTACTATTTTTTTTTAAGTGACTTCTCAGCTTATGGATTTAAAGATATTACAAGTCTCTTTATTTATTTTGATTTTTTTCTTTGTAGCCTAGAGAGGGTTATTAATACTTCATGAGAGCTTATTTATATTTATAAATTCTCAAACAGCATACAGCTTCAAAACCAAAAAATTCAGTTTTGGAAACTTGTGCGATACAATTGGTGCATGAAATGCGGAAAAGTTAATTGTATTCCTGTCGTTAGAAATCAGATTTTACTTAAATCAACAAATTACTAATTAAACATGAGACATTTCCCCATATACTTGTTCCTGACATTAGATTGAAAGCTAAACTCTGGAAAATCTTATGGATATCACTGAATCTGCAAATATCCTCTGATACTATTATATCTGAGATATGTACATTAACTGCAGGGTGAAATCAAGCATTTCTGAATTGGTATGATGTCATCACCTGAAATAGATAAAAATCTAGAAATTCCAGCTGAATCAAAGCTGAGTAAATTGCTAAATTCCAACAGAGGACTACATGTTGTATATAATATGAAGGGAGAAAAATTGTTGGATCATTTAACAAATATTTGCTGATGTATATTAAGCATTTTGTTGAGATCAGGCTGTACCTTGCCCAAAGTTATTCCATATTGTGTAATAAAGTTATTTTCCATTCTGTGCAGTACCCTGTGAGACTCTATTTTATAAGCATTATTCCACTTTGAAGATGAAGTATGACTCTGCACCTTTTTGGACATGTCTGTATACTACCCACACAGCACAGACAGATCAATGACTTGATATTGAGCATGGAAGGGTTCCACTCTATAAACTTACTGGGGTAGATTTGGACTGTAGGACACATGAATGTGTTCAATTCAAATTGGTTAAATCAGGCCTGAGATCTTATGAGGCATACTATCCCAATAAAAAGGCATACAATCTGGACCCCATAAAGAGGCAGATACCTGGTGTTGTGATGGCAGTGGCTATAGAGACTTGTCAACTCACCACTCAATGTGTGCGGATTTTATTTTTATGTTTTGGGCCCTTTATTTTGATTCTTTGTCTAGGTATTGGGATGCAATGAAATTATAATCCCCTTCCCTGTGGTGCCTGGAAAGAGTTTCAGAATTCTTCTCAAAACAGTCCTCCAGGGAGTGGCAGATAAGAGATTGGAGTTGGCACATATTTAAATTTGTACATACCCTTCATCTTGGTGGAAGACAAAAGACTAAAGACACCAACTAAAGTGATCACTTCCTTTGGTTTAGACTCTAATGATCTAAAAACAAGATGTTAAAATACTTTATATTAGCCAAAGACTTGGGAATTGAAAATTATTTTTCCTAAAAAATGGAATATTGTTCATTTTATAATAGAGCAAGCTGCCTCTCCTGAAAGATTCCATTAATTATTCATTCAATAAACATTTCTTGAGCACTTCTAGTCTACAAACACTGAAGACTAAAGAATGAATAATATAATCACTGTCTTTTGAGATGCTTAAAGTTAAATAAACAAAATAGTCATCGTTAACAAGTGAAGTGATTTCAGAAAAAAATTAAAAACATCTCTTAAAAAGTCATAGAGAAACCTACTACTGTAGAATGTTCCTAAAATATTAAAACATTTACATATATATGTACAAAAGGACTTTAAATGATGACGCCTTTTGTATAGGCTACCGATCTCCCCAAAACAAAACAAATAACCCCAAATAAAACCAGTTTCAGGTATGAGTTACTTTCCTTGGAGTTGTTAGTCAGTAGGGTGTGTGGATCCCCAAAACAATACATGCTGTTTTTAGGGCTTTGGTTATGCTCCGAAACTTGATGGTAGTGACCTATTGCTGCAGATACCATATACTTGAATCAGAACATGAATAATCAAATTAGTACTGACCGAGGAAGTTCATTCCTATTGGTTTTCTTTTATAGGAACTTGATATGTTACTAGTGAAGAGAAGTAGTGACTGGTCTTTTCCCAGTATGAATCTGTGAAGTACAACTACCAACTTAATAAGATATGTCTATTGCTATGATATCACCTATGTTTGGGGAGTAGCAAATTGCTTTCACATTTGATTTAAGGCCTACTCCATGAGAAATAATTCATTCTGGCACTATCAGTTGAACCTAGAACCTGTGGCTAGGGAGATTATAGGCTCCAGAAGGGAACCTAATAATATCATTACAGTCAATGGACAAAGTATTAAACAGTCCTCTAAATATTTATCTTGAGCTAGAGAGATGGATCAGCAGTTAAGAGCCCTAACTGTCTTCCATATGACTCAAGATCAATTCCCAGCATTTACATGGTGGCTCACAACCATTTGTAATTCTAGTACCAGAAGGTAATGCTCTCTCCTGGCTGCCATGGTGACTAGGCATGTATGTGGTACACAGACATACATGCAGGCAAAACACTCATACCCATAAAAATAAATAAATAAATAAATGCTTATTTTTTTATATCCACAAATCAGTGCATCTTCTAATCTTTGTCATAGGAGCTTCTTTTTTCAGTCATTTATGATTAATACAGAGATGCACAACAGGGGTCATTGGAGAATAAGTGGCGTGCTCACTCCTAAATGTGATATCTATATCACACACCCTCTATGGTTCAGTGATCATCATGAAGATGGGGGTATGTAGATTATAAGGGCCAGAGACAGTAGATTACTGCTATGAAACAATGTTTTCCAAGCATGACATGGTTGTTGCACAAATGAGCTCACAAGAGTTATGATTGTTTGCACAAGTTCTTCTAAAGACAAAGTCAGCTCAGTTACCAGAATACTGGAGGGAGTATTCATGAAGAATTACTTCTTGCTAAGTTGATATTGGCAACTGATGACTTCAAGTGAGGGAGAATCAAGGTTTTTGAATGCAGTCCCTTATAAGCTGCCCATGTTCCAGTGGATGGTCCTACACACATATACATACCAGCAGCCCTAAGTGGGTCTCAGTAGGTTTAAATGATGACTATATAAAGTTGAGAGAAATAAAAGCATAGGAGGAACTGGAGGGGAGAGAGTGGGGGTAGATTTAATTAAAACACATTATATTCTTGTATGAAATTATCAAATAGTATTTTTTTTAATTTTCTTGCAATCACTTGGTAAGTAAAGCATAGAGGTGAGATGTCTTTGGGCAGTTTCAGAGGGTCATAGTTTACATAACTCACACATGGGTGGCCCTTTTTAGTAGAAAACAACGAAGGAAAACAGTACACTCTAACTGCAATTTTGTTTTTTGGGTTTCAGCTACCCAAAGTCACCTGGAATAATTGTAGATTGATGATTCTTTTTCTTTTGTTTTCAGAAGGATAAGGTTAGTATGATACTATCCCATGAGGCCTATGTCATTAGTTGATTTCTGCTATCAAATAGACGTAATACCCTCTTATATTATCATAAGAAGAAGAATACGGAGGCAAGATATTTTAAGAAAGAATGACATAATTCACATAACTTTAATCACAATTATTATTATTAGCTGTTATTAAACTCTTCTTGAGCCCAACTTCTGAGTTAAAACATATTATAGTATGGTAGTCTAGTTTTATGTAATGTCACAAAATACTTGAGATGATCAACTTATGAGGAAAATACTTGTGTTTGCTAATTATATGAAAGAATTTAGCCAAGATCACTTAGCTCTGATTGATTTGGGACCTGTGGCAAAGCAGAGCATCTCAAGAAGGACCACATTGTGAGAGCAAAGATGCCCACTTTATTGCAGCCATGAAGGGAGTAAAATCCTAACACTACTTCAATGACATTTCACCAATAGCCTAATTTCATTCCCTTTTTTTTAGATAACTCTTCTCAAAGATTTCACCACAGGTTGGTGACCAGACCTTCAATATATATTTGGGAAGGGATTCAATATATCTCTTGAAATGGAATTTAAGATACAAACCATAACATTCTGTCCTGGCATTCATCCCATAAAGCAAAATGCATTTGCTATATCCCTAAATGTCTCTACATCTCTGCAGTTCCAATATCATTCAAAAGGCCAAGTTCAAGTTCTCCTGTAAGGCTCAAGAAATTTTCTTAACGATGAGTCCCTGTCAAAATAAAAAAGAGAAAAATTATGTTGAGGCTTCCATGTAAGATGGTGAACTAGACAATGCCTCTATAAGATCCAGTAAAGGAGAGTCTGTATATGAAAAAAAAGGAGACTTTATATCAAAGACAGAGAGAAAGAATGTCAGAAATTTATAAATGGAGTGAAATGATAGGTACCTGAATATTGCTGAGAAAAAGGCTATGCACAGGTAGGAAAGAACCCCAATAGAACTTCAGTCTGCAACATTTTGGCAGAAAAGAGGAAAAGACATTACTTTTCAAAATATAAGCATGTGAAAGATGAACAGGCTTTCTTTCAGAACAAATTACAACCCTAACAAGCACCTAACTCAGGTTCAGGCTTTGTTACAGAGCCTAGGTCATAGCAGCCCAATGTGTCAGAGTCAGCCACTCATCCTCAATGTGATAGTGAAACAGATAACATGGAAAATCAGTTTAAAGGAGATTTATTTATGTAGCAATAGTGCAAACAAGAACAATGATGAGCAGAAATTCATTAAGTCTGTTTTGGGGCTTTCCTAAAATGAGATTTAAGTTTAAACAGGGGAGCAAATGAATGCATAGCTAAGCAGTCCTGGTCAAGATGAGATTTTATAGTCATCACTGTGGGACTTCAGTTTCTTCTGAAAGGTGATTTGACAAGGCAAACTGTAATATATCTTTCTTGGAGACAAGTTTCTCCTCTAGCTCTCACCAAGACATCAACCTTTTCTTTCTTGCATCGTATTGTTTCTGGGGAAATTGTACTTTCTTGAAGGCTCTTGTCTAAGTAGTCTGATATCCAATGTCAGGGGCATAAGTGTTTTCTTTATGTCTTTTAATGCTAGGAGAACTCCAGTGTGTGGGGAAAAGTGATTCCTAGAGGACAGTTATATTATAGAGTGAAATCCTATTTAATCACTCTACATAATGTGGAGGGCAGCAGGAAAGCGCTAACTTAAGAGATCACCTGTTATTAATAACTGCACTACCCTGGTAGACTGAGAGTAGGAAACAAATACAGATTGAAGCCTTAGCTTAGCTTTCCACAGTCCCTGGGTGAAGAAACATCTAGGGAGGCAATGTAGAGAGCAGGGCTTGACAAATTGAGGTATTCAAGTAAAAGAAGGTCTGGGCAAAGCAGGAAGTAACACCCTCAAACAGAAAGCAAACAAACAAAGATTAATTGTCTGATAATAAACCTGAAGTTTGATAAACCGAATGTGGAATGAGAATGGGCCTCATAGGCTTATATATTTGAAAATTTGGTCTTCAGAGGGTGGAACTGTTTGAGAAGGATTAAGATGCCTTGCCTTACTGGAGGAGATATGTCACTGGGGACAGACCTTGAGATTTAAAATTTTTACTTTGTTTGCCCCACAAAGAGACAAAAAATAAGTTCCTATTGCTGAAGACACCATATATTTCAGAAACAGGGCACAAAGACCCCTGATCTGGGACTAACATGAATTTTTCCTCCCTGAGGACTACCAGAAGGCACTGTGAAAGTTTCCAAAGGAAGGAGGCAACTGACAGTCCTATCTAGCTATGATGTCTATGAACTACATTAACAGCCTGCATGGCACAACAACCTTACTGGTGCAGTAATGGCACACATATCTTGGCAGTAACCAACAGCTTTCTACTTGGACTCGGACCCATTCAACAAGAGGGATGCCGTGCCCAGTACTAGAAAACTAGCCACATATCCAGGGCTAGTGAAATCATGGTTATTGGAGGAGAATCTACAATCCCTAATTTTCTAAACTAGCATAGTTCTTAACAACGTTCTATAAACATTCATCCTTCTATATACAGATATGTGTTGTCTTCATCATTCATCAAGTAAACTTATCTTTGCAACTGATGGAGATCATTACAGAAAACTACAATCAATTAATACATAAAGTTGTGGAGCCTGGTCCCAAGGAATATAGCTATAAAACATTTCCAAATCTAAGATTCAGGAAACATTGTTACATTGTAGAAGAGAGGGTGGGGAAGATTGTAAGAGCCAGAGGATCAGGGTCTTAGCCATGAGGTTGTATCTCCTAGTAACATCAGAAGCTATACCTATAAAGTCTTACCAATATGAGGACACCAACAAACATGCCAAACTGCGTGGAAAAAAGGCCCATGAGGATATATGTGTGTGTATATATATATATACCCTGCTATCCAGCTGAGCTCATATAGCTTCTTGTATATATGATAACCAGTAGGTGTCTTCTCTCCTGGTGAAAGTCATCTTTCTTGCTTCCAGTTTGACTGTAGTTCATTGTATAGGGAGAACAATTAGCAACATGAAGGGAAAAATAAGCCAAATGGATGATAAAATTAGCAGTATGGAAGAAAAAGGTCCATAATAGGAAAGAAAAATTCTGTATGGAAATTAACTTTGAAAATAGTCTAAATATAACTATAATAAATGAAAAACTGAATGAATAAAAACCAAGCTTCACTCAATCAAGCAGAAAGCAGAGTTTAAAGGCTAGAGAATGCAGGTTACTGACTGGTCTTCACTCACTATAAATTTCCATGAACTATCCATAGAAGAGGACAGGCTGTTGAAGGAAAATTAAGAGAGATTAAGAAAAATGAACACGGTAGTTCATTTTTCTAGTGGGTCAATATATGACGCACTTATAGTGCTTTTAAGACTTGCATGGAACACGGCTTATGCATGATAAAGAGTTTATTTTAATAATAAAAATTAAAGAAATTAAAACTTAGAAAACTTAGAGAAAGCAAAATAACAATGTGCATTATGGAAAAAATTACAAGGCTTCCCCTCTTCACACCGACTTTGCTCAAGCTCAAATAGTAAAAAATTTCAGACTTTTTTATCTGCAGGTATCAAAACATACATTAAAAGGGGAACTAATGCAAGAGTGCTCATCCCCTCCCAGCTGCAGGCCTCTGATTTTTAAAGGTTAATTTTAGTGACTAGTCTTAACACAATAGTTTAACTAATGAATAGCTGATCTTTGGTCTGCATACTTACTGTTAAAGGAGGCAGACATTCAAGGGTGAATTTTCTATTTGTTTATTCAAACTTGTTGACCTACTGTCTAGTCACTTCTGATCTCAACAATGACTCTGTTTCCATGGGAAGGTCAGTTTAACCAAGAAAAAGGTTTTATGATACGTATTCTGAAAGCATGAATAATTCTCACATGCCAAGACTTGAAGGTTAGTTTACAATGACTTAAATCTGAGATGGCAGTGTCCCTCTCCCAGCCAGTCCTGGAATTGATTTGAGTTTTAACTATTAGACCAAATAGACACTATTATTGACGAGAGGCTTTTGTCACTGTATAGTAAAGATGAGAAAGGGGCAAAGCAGTTAAGGAATTCCAATACCAGCAAGGGGTCAGGAACATTGTCAAACTGGCATGTCCATGTCCATTGCTTGGATTATTGGGTCCCAACAGGAGAACAATAGTAAGAAAATTTGAAATACTTTTAAATACCAATGAGTGAAAACAAATGAGTTAATAGATAGGACAACAACATCCAGACCCTGAAATATGATCAAGAGAACAGTCCAAGACCTCAAGGGGTAAAAGAAAGAGATGAAACACTGAAGGACTAGAGAAACTTTTCAATGAAGTTGAAGCAAAAGTACTTTTAAAATATAGAGAAAGAAATGGACACCCGAATGTAAGAGTCTCCTAGAATCCCAAATCAACACGACAACAGGAAAACTTCACCAGAATATCATATAGTCAAAATTTTAAAATTTAAAGCAAAAGGATTAAAAGCAATAAGGGAAAATGTCAAGTCACAAAGGCAAATACATCAGAATAACATCAACTATCTTATCAGCAACTGTATATTCAGGAAAGCATGAAATAACATATTAAAATTCCTGAAAGTAAGTAACTGGCCACAAAGATTGCCAGATCTACAAAGCTACTTTTTTTTTTTTTTAATTTGTAGAGAAACCAAGAATTTTCAAGGCAAACACAAGCTAAGGCAGGTCGTGAATGCAAAAACACTACATGTTCTGCAACAGCATACATGCAGGAGATTGAAAGCTGCACTTAATCATGAGAGTCCAGAAAAACATAAATTTCATTGGAGGAATAGCTGAACAAAGGAAAAGTAGGAAGGAATTTGTCAGGCACAACAACAGCAAGTCAGCAAACCTCTAAATCTAACCAATCAGGGATACAGATAAAGAAATTACAGCAATTAGTAACGATCTTTCAATAATAACTTCAAGTGAAAAATCTTCAGTTCACCAATAAAAAGATATGTAATGGATTAAATAACTAGTTTCAACTGTTTGTTATCTTCAAGAAACACACTTCACTCTTAAAGATACCCGTAGACTCAGAGTCAAAGGATGAAAAACAATCTAGTTAGTGAATGAAACCCCAAACCACACTAGCATAACTATCGTGATATATGGTGGACTCCAAATCAAAACTAATCAGAAGAGCACCTGAAGGGGCCTGAGTTCCCCTTCTGCCCTCATTCCATGGGGACTTTTCAGAGGCTTGTAGTGACCTACATGTTCCTCTCATGTTCCACCCCTTTGTGTCAGCTTCTAAGACTGGGAGGCATTCTCTACCTGAGAACCTGATAGCCACATCTTTACCTGGCTATCTACACACAACATTTTTCTAACATTCAGAGAGGAAACAGAAACCAAGAAAATTTACACCTACCTAACAAAGAGAAGGCCATATATCAACACCTTGAATTAAAGTTATTCCAAACATAGATGTCCAGACACCAGCATAGAACACAATCAGTCACAGTAAGAACAATATAACTTCAACAGAAGCCAGCAACTCGAGTACAGTAGAACCAAAGAAATGTAATATGGCTAAGACACATGACAAGGACTTCAAAAGAGCCATTATGAATACGTTTAAAGACCTCAAAGAAGATATAAAATCATGAAGTCTATGAAAACACAATAGTGGAATGAAATGAAGAAAACAGTTCAAGACATGAAAGTAGAAATAGAATCCCTACAGAACACCCAAACTGAAGTAAAAGAATAAATGAAAAATTTAGGAAGTCAAGCAGAAACCCCTGAAGTAAGCTTCAGCAATAGAGTGCAAGAGATGGAAGAGAGGATATCAGGCATTGAGGACAAAGCATAACAAAACAGAAGAAATGAATACTTTAGTAAAAAAAAAAAAAATGCTAAATCTAAAAAAAAAAAAAAAAATTCAGGCGCAAAATGTCCAGAAATCTGGGACTCTATGAAAAGTCCTAATCTACAAATGACAGGAACAGAGGAAGGAGAAGAAACCCAGGTCAAAGGCACAGAAATTATTTTCAACAAAATTATAGAAGAAAATCTTCCTAACTTAAGAAAGAAGGTACCTATCAAGCTACAAAATGCATACAGGACACTAAATAGACTGGAACAGAAAAGAATACCCCATAACACAAAATATTTAAAATACTAAACATACAGAATCAAGAAAGAATATTAAAAGGTTCCAGGGGAAAAGACCAAGTAATATATAAAAGCAGATGCATTATAATAACACTCAACTTCTCATTGAAGATGCTAAAAGAAAGAGGGGTTTGGGAAGATGTTCTACAAATTCTCTATGCCAGCCCAAATTACTATACCCAACAAGTCATTCAATCATGATAAATGGAGTAAAACATTCCACAATAAACCAAATATGAGTAGCATCTTTATATACATATAGATCTACAGAAGGTGCTAGAAAGAAAGTTTTAACTTGAAGAGGTAACCCACATCCAGGAAAACACAGGAATAAATAACCCCGGACCACAAGTCAATGCTGGGGAAATAAGCCCACCCCAATAACAAGAAAATAACAGGCATCAATAAATATTGCTCATTGATTAGTCTCAACACCAATGGTCTCAATTCCCCAATAAAAAGAAACCAACTAACACACTGGATACAAAACCAGGATTCATTCTTCTGTTGCAACCAAGAAATACTCTTTACCGTCAAGGATAGATATCACCTCAGAGAAAAAAAATACAAAAAGATATTCCAAGTCAATGGATCAAAGATGCCATCTGGTGTGGCCATTTTAATATCTGACAAATATACTTCAAACTAATCAGAAGAGACAGGGAAAGTCACTATATATTCACCAAAGGAAAAACCTACCAATAGGATATTAGAATTTTAAACATTTGTGCACCAAGCACCAGACACCCAAACTCATAAAAGAAACACTGCTACAGCTAAAATAAGAGTTTGACCCTCACATAGCAATCATGGGTGGCTTCAATACCAATCTCTCATCAAGAGACAAGTTATCAAGTCAAAAACTAAACAGAGAAATGCTGGCGCTAAATGATGTCATGAATCAAATGGGCCTACAAGATATGTTCAAACTCATAGAAAAAAACCAGCTCATTACCGAATAATAAATGTAATGATACAGATAATAAGAAAGAAACTAATTTTTTTAGAATGGAATAAAAATGAAACACAACATACCTCAACCTATGGGACATAACGAAGGCAGTTATGAGGCAAGTTCATAGCACTGAATGGCTATGATAAAAATATCAGAGAGATTTCATATCACTAACTCAACAACACACATGAAAGCTCTAGAACAAAAAGAAGAAATTACATGCAAAAGGGGTAGACTACAAAAAAAATGCTCAAACTCAGGGCTGAAATCAATAAAACAGAAACAAATAAAGTGCAATACAAAGAATCAATGAAACAAGAGTTGGTTCTTAAAGAAAAATCAGTAAGATTGATAAAGCCTTAGTCAAACTAAAGCCAAAGAGACAAAATCCAAATTAATAAAATTAATGATAAAAATGGACATAACAACAGATAGCAAAAAACTCACAGGGACACATTTTAAAAACCTGTACTCCATCAAATTAGAAAACCTAAGAGAAATGGGTAAATTTCTTGATATGTGTCACACATCAAAGTTATATCAAGATCAGATAATTAATCTAAACAGATCTATAATCTCTAATGAAATAGAAGCAGTATTTAAAATTCTCCCAAACAAACAAATGAACAGAAGCCCAGGGATGAATGGATTCAATGTAGAATTCTACCAGATGTTCAAAAAAATAGTGCAAGTATTCAGTAGATTGTCTCCCTTCCTTCCTTCCTTCCTTCCTTCCTTCCTTCCTTCTTTCCTAGTTTTTTCCTCTGTCTTTCATAACATGTAACCCATATGTTTCTATAATTATTTTATAATTTTCCTCTTACCTCATTTAATCTCTCTTTTATCCCTTGTCAACCTTACCCAATCACTACATCCATTTCCCAGAATTGTGACTTTTGGTTTCATTCTTTGACCCATTTAATTCATGCAGGGCCATCTGTGTGATCATTAGATTGGTGCTCTCCCCTGCAGCCTATTTAAGTAATTAATGGGTATACACCTGAAGGCAATAATTTCTCTTCTCCATAGATCTACCAGTTGTGACTAATTCAGTAGTGAGGGCCACAAAAGCTCCTCTTCCATCTATGCTTGACCATTGATGGGCCCATTTTAATGAAGATCCATTGAGAAAGCCTCAGCTTATGTGAGCTCATGTGCAATGATGGTACATGCCTTTAATCCCAGCACTCAGGAGGCAGAGGCAGGTAGATCTCTGTGAGTTCCAGGACAGCCAGAGTTACAACAGAGAAATCCTGTCTCGATAGAAACCAAAACCCAGAGGGGGCTCATTCCTGGGAGGGGTTAATTTCCCTTCCATCAGTCAATAGTTGCCTGTGGCTCTTTGTCTAGGGATAGAGGGGGGTCCCATAAAAAATTTCCCCTTCAACACTAACACATCCATGGATATTGCTATGTTTTAGCTTTGTTTATGTAGTCATTTCTAGAAAAGACTGCTTCACATCAGTCTCCCCTGTAGTCTGGCTCTTACAATCTTTCTGCTCACTCTTCCACAACATTCATTGAGTTCATAAATGCAGGATCTATGGTGTAGAGGTGGAGATGTATCTTTAAGGGTCGGTCCCTACAATCCGTTGATCTCTGCATTGTGTACAGTTGCAGTTTTAGGTGATGGCCTCCATTTTCTATAAAGACAATATTGTTTGATGAAGGAAGGGCATTAGCTAGACTTATCTGTGAGTATAAAGATAAGAGGTAGAATGCAGCAAGAAAATATGCTGGCCTAGCACAGTGGCAGTAGGATCTACTTTCTTTATATTCTTCTATCCTCCCTAGCTCTAGGCATGTACTAGGCATGATTTATCTCCTATTGAGTGATTTGTAACTCCAATAGACAAATGGCTGTTGCTACCAAGGTGAATGCCAATTATTTCACCTTATGAATATCTTGCCATGCTGATAGCTGTCAAGATTCATAGGTGTTGCAGTTGTAGAGGTTTTTTACTGTTGTATTTCTAGTATATAGGTTAATATTAGGAATACCAATGGAAGAGCTACTCAACAAATAAACAGTTATATGATGACAGGTCTGTTTACTAGTGCTGCAATAGACACAGAACTAAGTGCCATTAAGAGAGGCCATAGTGATGTATTTCAAGTCATGAAACCTTAGGATATGTTGTGAATAAGCTGAGAAGATTATCTGGGTTTGAACAATAGAGAATCTTGCCTCATACAGTAGTTTCTATAGCAATAGAAGTGATGCCACCCAGAAATCAAGTCTCCTTGAGTCTGCCTCCCTCTCACGTCATTGTTGATTTTATGGAAAGGTAAGAAAGAAAGCTAACGATTGGCTTAGATAAATCATTTTGATTCTGTGGCACCAAGACACATCTTGTCATCTGCAATTACACTGTCAGCTAAATAGCAAAACTTGAGGGAAGATTTGATGTAAACAGAACAAAGAGAGGCCGATCTATACTGAGGATGCATATTCGATTGCACTTAAAATGAAAGCATTCATTACTACCAAACTCTAGTGGCAGAGATCTCATGTTGAAAATGGAAGGTGAGGAATTGATGGGGTATTAGCATGTCCACAGACACCTTTGTAATAATAGGTAGGTAAGGGAGTGTCATCATATGCATCCTTTTCTCAGGGAAAAGCTAAGGGATTCTGAGCATGTTCATTCTTTTCTTGGGGAAGAGCTAGAGAACAAAGATGCTCTTGTTTCAAATGAAAGTTGTGATAATTGGACACTTGAACACATATGGGTAAGTGCTATCAAAATGAGACAATTTCCAGTAAAGTCTGGCCTCAAAGATGACATACAATGCTTAAGGTCAAACTAACTGCCTATGGATTGATATTAGTGAATAGCATGGATAGAATAATGAACCTATCTATGCATAAATGGATGATTTAAATACATTTCCTTTTATAAATGGTCTTCATTTATAAAAGTAATATATGGTATAGCACCATAATTTCCCCCACTGTTACCCACTGGCTCTAGACAGAAAAATATCATAGAAAAAGAAATGCACCAACACTTATTGGTGCAACATATAGATAAACCAATAAAATAAACAAGCATCTAAGTGTTACAGAGATCCAAATGGACGTGCCGTATTAATGACTCACATACTGCTGCTGCTTCCATAGCCATGGACTCAGAGAGTGGACTTGGCCTTTGATATTAACAAAAGAATATAAGATGCCATCAAATGCCTCTCAGGCACCCAGAGAACATTCTATGTGTTCAATAATACTACTGTTGATGTAGTTATTTTTTAAACAAAAATGATAAAAAATGAACAATTAGTCACTAATTTAATATTAATTAACTAATTAATTAATATTAATATTAGACAAAGAGTGTAAAGATTTACTCTGCAAAGACCTAAAACTGATGCTCAGCCACTTTCCTGGCTGAATCTCTATATCTCTTGTCCTTCTGGAATCCTCTTTTAATACATTTATTCAAATACTGATTTTAATAAAATTCATTTGTATTTCCTTAATTCTCAATTATAAATAGCAAAACAGTTTATTTTTTCCCTGAATGCCACAAATTTAGGCATCTAAATGGATGAAATAATTTCATACATGTGCACTTACATCTGATGAGATCATGGACCCCTTTTTTTGGTCAGGGGTTGTATAGAATTTACTAGGAGCACATATTCGTAGGCCCTCTACCTGCTTATGAAATGACGTCTTCAAGTATATCAACATGTGTTCTGAAGCTTCCCTCCATCTGAGAGTGATACAGTTTGATAATGAGTGAGTCGGTGTATCCTGGGTATTAGCTGAGACGTAGAAAGTAACATGAGAAAGCTAGGTTAATTCATAATTGTGCCTTATATTGCAAATATAATAGTTGTAACATTGCAGTCAACACTTATTGAGCACTTTAACATCTGCTAGACACTGCATTAAAGGCATTCTCACGTGTTATTTTTCACTTTTTCCCTGCAAAATGATTAGATGCAGGTGCCCTGGCCAACTTTACTCAACGAGTGAGGACATTTTCAAGGTTGATGTTGGTAATAACAAGTAAACCCATCAAACAACTGTAATCTACACTGCAAAACCATCTATCCATTGTGATGTATTGCATTTTATAAGGAAATAAAGAAAACGCATGATGTATATGGTCAAGTCCAATGACTGTATAATCTTTGACCTTTTAAGTCATACGAGGAAATAGCACATCCTTCCAAAGGAAGATACAATCCATTAGAAAACTGAAATCCATTAGAAACTTTCTTTTTCTAGATAATTTATTAATTTTGGTTCTTTTTTATGTGCTGTAAAGGAATGTAAGTGAAAATTTCCTTCTGTAAAGTATATTTTATTCCCAGTAATGACATACTTCTCTATTTTCTCCCTTTGGTGAGTGCTGTTCGTGGACATTCATAGGAAATGTTCATTGCATAGCTGCTGTGTACCAGTGACTGTAATAATGCTACTGGAACAGTCCAATCTATGCCTTCAAAATAAACAGCAGTTGGAAAGACTTCCATATGATACTATATTGGTATTAAGAAGAAAACACAGGGATTTGAGATTTTAAAAGAATCACAGAATGATCAAGTTTAATTAGTATGATAAGAGAAGTTGAGGCTTATAGAAAGTGAGGAGAAATGAAAACCTTATAGAGGAACAAAAGCAACTCAAAGTTTCTGAAATGAAAAACCTTGCACATAAAACAACATTAGAGAAGATTCATGGTGCTAGTGTTCAGCAAGGAATAAGAATGGTGGCCCAGCCCTAAGAAAGTCTCCTACCTGAATGAATAAAGGGAATTCAGGTTTCCTCTCAGTTAACCAACAAGCCACTTTAATATTTTGTGTAGGATGGTAACATTTTTTAATTTACCCCTTAAGAGAAACCATGCTGCCAAAATATGAAGAGATTGGAATAGGGTTGCTGACATGTCAGCCAGTAGGCAACTGTGGTATCCAGATAACAGATGATACTGAACATATTTGGGCATGGTGGTGCACACCTATAATCAGTGGAGGCTGAGCAGGTTATCTATGTGAGTTGTAGGCCAGATGGGTCTAGATAGTGAGTTCCAAACCAACTAGAGGTTCTGTCTCAAGGAGAGAGGGAGACAGAGAAACCGAGAGACAGACAAAGACAGAGAACTGAAACAGAGAGACAGGGACAGAAACAGAAAGGCACAGAGACAGAGAAACAAGGAGATATACAGAGACAGAGACTCAGAGATATACAGAGACAGAAATAAAATGAAAAAAGAGATACAGAGAGGGCAGACATAGAGAGAGGTGTTCTGAATACTGAAAATATGGGACTCATATAATACATACAACTATCAGGATTATCGGGGTATGAATATGAAATAAAAAGAGGACAAAGGTAAATGAAAATAATCTGCTTAGTATACATGAGAGTGCACTATGGAAAATTGAGAAATGGAACAACTTTCTGTAGAGAGCTGGGGGAAAAGAGGCAAAATAAAATTAATCATTAAAGAGTTCTTTTAGTCAATCTTAATGTCTTGTAAGATTAAAGTAGAGGCGGCTGGTGGATATGTAGTGGTCAAGTAATTTTCTCTGAATAGAAATATACATTTAACAATAAATGGCATAAATATTTTATTTACATCTATGGAAATTTATGAGGTCCTCTTAACACAGGAAAGGATTTAGGATGGGTCCTTGAAGGCCTCAGTATCCAAAGGCAAAATAGAAGGACCTGAGACATCAAAGAAATTTAAGAAAGAGTAGCTGTAGAGGTAAGAAGGAAATGAGTAAAGATGCTGAATGGAAGCCAAGATAGAGACGCGTTACAATAAAGGGGATATGGTCAAGTATATGGAATGCAGGTCAGATAAAATAAAGATAAATAATTTGTACATTTGATTTAGTGATATGGTTATCATAGGTGACCTTGACAGAAGCAGTTTCACTGAAGTAGGAGAGAAGAAAACGACATTACAGAAGGTCAGAGAGTAATAGAAACAGAGCCTGGTTATAGGAAACTCAACCGTAATCCAATGTACTGAGTCCAAAGATTTCAATTGTATAAAATGGGAAGTGCCGTGATTTCAAGGTTAATGAAATGACCACTGCAAAATTTCATGCTGGTAGTTCAAAGAGTTTGGCTCTTTGATTCATATTCATCCAAGTGCTGGCTGCAATTTGTCTCCAAGTAGCAAGGGTCCATATTTGTTCAGATATAGACAATGATTGTTCTGGATGCTGCAGCTGACTGGAGTTTCAAGACATGTGCACTGATTGGGATGTCTCCTGATAGCAGACTGATTAAAATTGTCCTTGGATAAAACACATACATATTAAATAGGTTTTATTGTGATATATTTATGAATATGTGTATATATATATATATATATGTGTGTGTGTGTGTGTGTATGTGTGTGTGTGTATCTATATACATATATGTACTAGACACAATATATAATATATTATGTTGTACACACCCTTACACACACACATATGTATATAAAACAATCAAAGTAATAGAGGCTATGAATTTAAAACACAGGAAGAGTACATAAGAGGGTTTAAAGAGAAAAAAAAGGGGGAAATGATGCAATTATATTATAATATCAATTAAAAAAATTCATGGGTAAACACTAAACATTTGGTTGTCTCTGAGCATTTAAATTTAACCCTACAATCCCACCTTACATACTCCTCTCACTCTCCACTTTAAAAGAAAAGAATTGGGTCAACTCCTTCTAAGACGGTAGGGTGTCCAGAGAATCCAATAATCTCAACTGCTTTATAACAAAATCTAAATTAAATTTGTGTTGCTAATGAAACATAAAGTAACTGAAGATAGTAAAAGCTTTAGGTGGAGTCTAGAAAAGACATTTTGTTTGTTGATACTGTTTAAGATGGAGCTTTGTTGGTATGTGAGGTTGTTATAGGGAAGATCTAGAAGATAGTCTTTCTATAGGAATAATAAACTGCTGAAATCATCATAAGAAATCAAAGAGTGGCAGATGTCAAGACCAGAAAGTCAGCTTATCTTGGTTTTATGCCACAATGAGAAGGAGGTAAATTTTTTGATGCAGACAACTCTGGAGTTCTGGGAACACTTAGACCACAGGCTAAGCTCACCTCACAGGTGCCATCCAGGACTGGAACTGCCACACAAATCAGGCGATTATCTTAAGAAACAAAGCATCAGTTTTAAGACAACTTACTGTGGCAAAGTCAGGAATCAGAACAGTTCAATATGCAAATTTGAACTTGCCAGCCCTGCTTCCTAGACAGGAAGCAATTTGAGAGAACTGTGTCCAGAATCAGCAGGTCAATATCTGAAGATTAAATTCCCTTCCAATGAGATGGGCACTGGAGGGACATGTGTCAGAAATAATGGGAATAATCAGATTTAACTCTTACTTTAGTATCTTTACTTCTTTGTCTCCCCTTAACACCAGGTATGTGTCTTCCTCCTGTTTAAGTATCCTTCTATTGGATTATGCCTAGCAATCTAAAGTTTAATTCATCTTTTCATAACTAAAAAAAAAAAATAGATTTTCCTCTTTCTTTTAGTAATGAAGGCTTAAAATACCTTTTAGATATATTTATCAAATCTGCTTTAATTTATTTAGACAATTTCACATATTAAATTTCTCTACACTATATTTTACAATATATATCTGAGTTCATTTAAAGATTTCCGTTATTTATGCTCTACTAGGAACACAAATTCCCTAACAGTATACAATGAGCTTTAAGCTGAAACCTCCTCATTGTGTCCCTGGAATATCTGCTTATATTAGTGATATTTGAAAACCACACCTAAATATGCATCTACTTGTCATCAAGAGATGATAATGATGCATATATATGTATATAATTGCAAACATTTTATTATCATTTTTATAGAACCATATAATTACATCATTTCCTTCTGTTTCCTCCCCCACATCTTATGATACATCCCACTTTTCTGTCTTTCAAACTTATGTTCTTATTTCCCCAGTAATTGTTATTTTATGTGAATAACCTGCTCGTCTCTATAATGTTGCTTGTGTGTTTGTTCCCAAGGCTGACCTTTTGATATTGTGTAAACAAATGTTCTGCTCTTCCCTAGGGAAAATGATTTCTCTCACTCTCACTATTTTTTAGTTGCTTGTAGTTCTTCATGTAGGTTGAGGCCTTGTGGGTTTTCCCAATCCACTATGGTTGTCCTTGTTCAGCTTAGTTTCGGCAGTCATGCTGGGGCGGGCTCATGGATGTAGCTGTGCAGGAACACAGATGGATTTAGAAAGGATCATATTGAGTAAGAGGTATCTAAAAACTAAAAAACAAAACAAACAAACAAAAAAGACTAATAAAACTCAGATATCACATGGTCTCTCTCATCAGAGGCTCCTCGCTGCAAACCTTCAGTTGTAGGTATATATCCTGGAGTAACTGCAGAAACCAGGAAAGTAAAAACGGACTACTGCCATCATAGGTGAGTGTGAACCAGGAGAGAGGGGCATAGCAGGGTACAAGTGATATGATTGAAGACATGGGAAATCAGGGGACTCTAATTAGGGAGGAATGACAGAGATAAATATAAAAAATGAGGGAGAAGTATAAAATAACAGTAAGGATGTCTGAAAAAGGCATAAGTAATTATACTATTAACTACCTAAAAACAGCTTATTATACACGTAAGCCTTTGTGTAATATACATATATAGTTTAGATGAAATTTTCTTCTTTTGGATGACAATACTCCTTCTAAAAGCCAAAGACCATCTAAAAAAATCCCAACACCAGGAATGAAAAGCTTTTTTTTTTTTTGATCATGGCTAAGCAAAGCACTGATCTATGTGTATAGCAGAATGTAATTATGTGCTATTTTATTGCTGCATTTTTGTTGTTGTCATTTTATTTTGTTTAGAACAATAGTATTTGCTTTTACCCTAGGATCCCTGGGAAAGCTAGTCTCATATTCTTTGCCATCAACATTTGTCAAGTAATGTTGGGTATGGGTTCCATCTTGTGGAGTGGACCTTCAGTCAAATCAGATATTAGTTGGTTATTCCCACAAGGTTTGTACCACCACTGCACTAGCATATTTTATAGGCAGGACACCATTGTACATCACAGGGTTTGTGACTGGGTTGGTGTTTATGTTTCTCCTTTGGCAGCATGCAGAATACCTTACTTACCTTATGCGGACACATAAGTATGAACACTCTACGTAGATGACAGATGACTTATCCATATAAAATGAGTGAGTAGGTATCATCTTCAGCAATGGTGCACTTTTTTGAGTTATTTGGGATTATACAAGAGTCTTCTAAAACATTACAGGCTACTGTGATTGCCCGTGATCACCCTCCAGAGGTGAAAAGTAAGTCCCTATTAAAGACACCATGCATTTTACACACAGGGCCCAGAAGCACCTGAGCAGGAACTGCTCTCAGTTTTTGCCTTTAGTGAGAAGCAAGCTTCCAAAGGGAGCAGCCAATATTCCTTCCAGCTCCAACACTCATGAACCACAACAATGACCAGCATAGCACAATAAGGTTTCAATAGTGGCATGCATACTTTGTGATTTGCTTTGGTTCTCTAGTTGGTATTAAGACTCATTCAATAAGAGGGGAACCATGAATAATATTGGAAATCAACCAGCTACTTAAGGCTAGTAAAGTTCTGGATATGGAGGAGAACCTACAGCCACCACTTTACAAAAATGGCATAATCTCTAAACTGCACTTTAAATATTTGTCCTAACATCCACACATAAGCACATTCCTCACTTTTCATCAAGGAAATTTCTCTTTGCAACAGATTGAGATCACTGCAGAAAATACAACCAATCAAAATGCAGAGTTGTAGAGCCTAGTCCTCATGGATACATCTACAAAACACCCCCACACTGAGGATCAGGGAACATCACAGAGGAGTCATGGAGTGGGAGGGTGTTTGTAAGAGCCAGATGTTGAAGGGCTCTACTGTAAGACTCTGTCTATTAGCAAGGTCAGAAGCTATACCCATAATGTCTCATCAACTTAATTGCTTAAACATGAATATATGTCAGTTGCAGTTTCTAAAAAATTCATAGTGTGTATAAAATATCAAGAGTAGGCTAATACTTCCCTGGGACTCTATAAATATTTCCTTCTTTCACAAAACATTCTGCCTTGATTGGTGGCACAGGTGGTGAAATGCCCCTGCTGTGTCTGTATCCTTTGTCTGTTTCATTCTTTCTAGTATAGTGAGGGGAAATTAGATTCTCAAATATTTAGCTATTTAGTAGATCCCCTTTATTAATAAGATATGTTAGAACTAAACTCTAAACACACTCCTTAAAAATTCTCAGCCTGTCTGTTTATTGTCCCTTAAAATAAATTTTCTCACGCCTCTTTTCCTCGCTGTTCCTCCTGCTTAGGAAACACTTCCTAATTTTCTCAATCTAACAAAACTCTGTTCTTCAAGGTATATCTACCATACCTTCAAGCCCCCAAACCAGAGTTTTGAAATTCTAGCTTCTTTGAATCTTTCTCCTCTTAAATTTTCACTTAATGTTTGACTACTCATTTGATGCATAGTGATATTTGTAGTTAGTCCTTCGTTGCTAATTCTTGGTTCTTCGAGGAGTATGAACATAGGAATTCTGACTTACCATGTTAGACTCCACTCCCCAATATGCAATCTTGTGTAAGTCTGGGTAAGATTCTGGACAATATTCCAACAGTTATTATACTTCATGTGTTTGAGTTATATACCTGATGACCATAGCCACAAAATCTCACAAATGTAAGGCAACCTGACAGAGCATATATAGAGAATTCTCCTGGTCTTTCAGACTCTATTCATTTCAAAAATTCTTCCATTTTACCCTTAGATATCATTCTGCATCTTATGAAACAATGTTCTTCATACAGAGGAGAAGGAAAAAGAAAGAAAAACAGAAAAACTCATTTGTTCTCATACACAATTTTCACATTTTAATATTTTAATTTTTAAAGAATATTAAACAAGAATTATAAAAAATATTATCTATAAATTCCCTTAAGTCAACAAAATAATTTTGAAAACTCCTGATTGCTACAACAAATTTCATGATGTAGATAAAAACTAAACCAAAACAAACAGCCAAGCTAAAAATACCCTAAGATCATTGAAATTTCTGTGATAATCTTCCTAAGGATGAGTTATTTCAGGCATTTATTCAATTACATGTTCAAAATAAATTGATTGAACACTACTAGGTACTAATTAAATTTGTCTAGGAACAAAGATGAAGAAACTACTGCCTTGTTGATATTTAGAAAGATACTTATTAATTATGCTACCTTCTAAGCAAATGTGATGTTGAGATTGCAGAACTATGGAAAGCATGTCATGGAGCAGTCGTGACACAAACAGGGAATCTGTGTATGGTAAATGGGCACAGAGAATGCTTTCTTAAGTCAGGTAGAAATGACAAGGTGATCAAATAGAGATATTTTGGACAGAAACAAAAGCATGCCTTTCAGATCCTGGTCCACCAGAACATAAAAACTGATAAATCCTAATATCAGTGGCAGGGGATGAGACTAAGGGTATGCCTTTTAGCTTTTGTCAACTTGACACAAACCAGAGTCACAATGGAAGACCGAATGTCAGTTGAAGATTGGCTCCTTTAGAGTGGACTTCGGGCATGTCTGTGGGGCAATATCTTGAATGATTTTTCATGTGACACGTTCCGGAATACCTTGGGCAGGTGAGCCTGGGTGGCAATAAGAAAGCAGACTGAGCAAGTCAGAGATACAAGGCAGTAAGGAGCTTTCTTCCATAGTACCTGCCTCTGCTCCTGCTCGATTTCCTGTCCCAAATTCCCTCAATGATGGACTGTGATCGGGATATGTAGGTGAAATGAACCCTTTTGTCATCAGATTGCTTTGTTATCAGAAGAGAGAAGCAAACCTGGACAGAATGGGAAAGGCAAAATGGGGCAGGAGGACTCAGTGCCATCAGAAGCCTTGCTGGATGGAGGAGATGTCTCTTATCCTGAGACCACAGAGCTATCTGTGTTTGTATTGACCGTAGAGGAGAATGACCCAGTATAATTTTGCTTTTAAAACCTTTTTCCAGTTGCAAGCTGAGCAAGAATAGTGAGGAAGAATTGTTAGAACACCATTTCTACAATTTCAAGCAGAAAATGGTAGTAACAGGAGAAGAGAGTGACATTTAATGTAGAAATACATAGGGAATTATGATATTTTGGTAGATAAATAAATTAGCAGAAATTGTAATAAAAAGATAACCATGTTTCTAATTGTAGAGTTGGATGGTAGGTTGTAGCTCTTATACTACTGGTCTTAAAAACAATCGGTCAATAAAATGATTCCTAATGATATTTTACTCGTAACAGTGAGTATACTCATGCGTTCAAAAATATCAATGCCTTTTCTGGTTGTCATCAGATGAGGCTTCCCCTACAACAGATGGGAATAGATACAGAGACCCAGAGCCAAACATTATGCAGAGAATCTAAATTGGAGGTCTCATTTGCATCCTTCCCCTCAGAGCTCAAGGACTCCTGAGAAAGAAGAGGCAGAATGACTGTAAGAGCCAGAAGCAATGGTGGACATCAGGAAAACAAGGCTCTCTGAATCAACTAAGTAAATGGAATATGAGCTCAGAGAAACTGAGGCAGCAAGCACAGGGCCTACAGGGGTCTGCACCAGGTTCTCTGTGCATGTATCCAAACTATTAGCTTAGTATTTTATGCAGCCTCTGACTGTGAGAACCAGTGGGTCCCTGACTCTTGTGCCTGCTCTTGGGATTCCTTTTTTCCTGTTCAGTTGTTGTGTCCAAGTTCACTTTGATAGTTTTTCTTCCATCTAATATTTTATTTTGCCATGTTTGGTTGTTATCTCTTAGAAGCCTGTCCTTTCCTAATGAGAGACAGAAAGGGAGTGGATCTGAGGGGAGGAGAGGTAGGGATGAACTGGGAAGAGTAGAGGGATGGGAAACTATAATCAGGATTTGTTGTATGAGAAAAGAATCTACTTTTAGTGAAATAAAAAAATGCCAAACAGGCAGTCTTAAAATGGAATTTCAATAACATTTTTATTTTGTATTTCCATAATGTTCTCATAAGATTAAATAGTCCACCCCCCCCAAAAAAAGAGAGAAGAATAAAATACAATTTTTGATATCCAATAGAAATATTAGCTAAGTTACATATAGATAGTATTTGATGTTCCATGATTTTTCTAGGGCTGTGAATGTATGAACTTAAGGCACTCTGGAAGCACAAAGAAAGAATTAGTTTAGGAAAAGATGGACTATTAAGGGAAATCAGGTTATGGGTGCTTCTAGAGAAACTCTCAAATCTGGTGCAATGCAGATGAATAGATACAAGAAAGGAAAGAGAAAAGGAATTGTCAAAAATGTAGAATAAAAACAGGATAATGCTTGTTTGTAAAATTATATGGCACTAATATATCACTAAGGGCAAAGTGGTCACAAATACATAATGCCACCAGGAATTCCAGACCAGGACATAAATTTATCAATTGACCATATTTGTTTTCATGTTATGATGACAAAATACTTTTATACATCAATTTTATTTTTTTAATCTCTCTCTCTCTCTGTGCCATTGCATATGTGTAGAGGTCAGAGAAAAAGATCAGGTGTTGGACATATTCTACTTTGTTGAGATAGTCTCTTGTATTCCACTACATGCGGCGTGTTAACTGGCCCAGGTGCGACCTAGGGTGTCTGCTGTCTCAGCCTGTCATCTGGCTGCAATAACACTGCCATTATAGAAACACATTGTCTTAGTTTGCTCTTCCATTACTATTACAAAACATCACAACTAAAAGCAACTTGGGAAGGAAATGGTTAACTGGCTTACACTTCATGTTGCATTCTATCAGTGACTGAAATCAGAACAGGAATTCAAAGGCAGGGATCTGGAAGTAGAAACTGTAGTAGAAACCATAGGGGAGTAACACTTCTTGCCTCCTTTCCTTGGCTTGCTCTGCTTGCTTTCTTATACTTCTCAGACCACTTGTCTAGGAGTGGCACTTCCCATAAAGGGCCGCTCCCTCTCACATCAATCAATAATCAGGAAACGCCCCACAGACTTTCTATATCGTCTATCTAATTCATTTTTTTTTCAATTGAGGTTCTTCTTCTTATTTAACTCTAGTTTGTGTCAAAACATAAACAAACAAACAAAGAAAAAACAGGACACTGATGTTATCATATCTGGTTGAACTGATTTCTAGTTTTTGGACTTCATACTTACACAATTAACAATTTATCCACTAAACTATCTCCAGCCTGATAATATCTTTCAAGATATTTTAAGAGGAAAGGTTTGCTTCCATTCAGGGGTTCAGAGTTTTCAGGATACAGTCATTCAGCTCTATTATTTTGGGGCATTTGGCAGTCTTTACGTCATAGTGGGGGCACATAGCAGAGGAAAATATTTGCCTTATGGCAGCCAAGGACCAAAAATAAAGAGAGCAAGTGATCCCTGTCCAGATATCCCTTTAGATAGCATGCCTCTGATGACCTAATTCCTCTTACTAAAGATTCTACCACCTCCAAATAATGCCATGAGCTGAGTACCAAGCATAGATCCAAGCAATAGCAAACAAAGTGCTATGCAACCAATACATTGTTTGTTTGTTTGCTTTGTTAGTTTGTTTTTGTTTGTTTGTTTTTCAGGATAGAGTTTCTCCATGTGACACTGGATGTCCTGGAACTCTCTTCGTAGACCAGGCTGACCTCAAGCTCACAAAGATCAGCCTGCATTTGCTTCTCAAGTGCTGGAATTTTAAATATGTGTGTCACTATACTTGGCTTGACCAATAATTCTTACTAAAAGCTCTTCAGAATATGATCCATTGGATTTTATCTTAGTGTCTGGACATGTGAGAGAAAAGTAAGAAACAAGGAAATGTAAGAATAGACAGATAATTTTAGAAATGTGACTCCAAAATGAAGGTAGACAGACAGAGAAGACAGGAAAATGGTCATAGAGATGAGAAGAATTTTGAATGCATAAAACATCAAGAGTAATCATATACCAAACAACAAAATTCTGGATAGAATTCCTCAGTGTCTGAGAAGCTAAGTGTCAAACAGAGAAACAATACTTGACTGTGCAATTGCTCTTAGAAGAGTATTGGAAGGATTCCCTTTATGGAGAAGAAAGACCCATGTACAGGCATGTTTAATTCTTTTCTAATGTATTACATTTCATTCATACATTAGAATGCCTTGGAAAGTAGGACAGCCACAGAGATTATGGCAGTCCTGCAGCAAAACCCAGTGAGTTAAGGAGAGAAATGGAAGGAAGTGCTAAGTCACCTTCTGTTTATGTATCATACATTTAGAGAAGATGTCATCTTTTTAATTGCCTGACTCTTGCCAGAATGGGTTGTCAGATACTAAGAGATGGCATGTGGGCATGGATAACTGGCATATTAGCTACACTTATGTGAAGCAAAACATTTAATCCAGCAGCATGGCTGCTCTAGCAAAGGATCACATTGAAAGTCCTGTGTGATAGCTAGAAGGGATAAGATTCAAGGGCCTGTATGAAGGGATCACACACAAAATACTGTGTGATCTGGATGGAATGCAGAAAGAATGTTAGTCTGACTAATCCTGTCCTCTGTGCTAATGCTAGGTGAAAGGGATTTCCATGGTTAAGGCGACATAGTACATACCTTTATTCCCAACTGTGGTAAGAGGTCCCTTTGGACACGCTGGCTTGACTTAAGACACCCCATTTTTGTTTAAAGATGCATTTCTCTCTGACCTTAATGGACAGAACTTGGACTAAGGTCAGATAGCCCGAAGCTGCCCAGTTCTGGGAAACTGCCTGCTGGACTAAATTAACTTTATTGCTTCCTCATTCAATGGGACATTCCCACCCTTATAGATTATACAAGAAGCCCCTAGAGAAAATCTTACAGTTGCTTTACTTCCTTATTGCTCTGGGACATCCTAACACTACTGGATAGACCAGTCCACCTGCTAGATAGAGTTACCGTAGCAACCTGCTTATGCATTCCCCTCTTCCCTCCCCACCTGAGACCTTCTTATAAATACTGGTACTTGTATTCAATAAATTAGAGGCTTGATCAGAAAATTTTTGTCTTGCTTTCATTTCTCGTGCTTCCTTGTTTTTCCTCCAATCCTCTCTCCTTCTCCTAGGGCTTTTGTTGCAGAACCCCACAGACTGGGACACCCAACCACAAGGCAGTGTAGCACATGCCTTTAGTCCCCAAAACAGAAGCAAGTAGAAGCAGAGAAGGAAGCAGAAGAGAAAGCAGAGGTAGGAAGTAGAGCTCAAAAGGGACACAGAAGCAGACTGAGGCACTCTGAAGCATCACACCTCAAAGTTTAAGGCAGATAATGCATCACAAACATTATTTACTTAATATGAAGTGAATGATAGCAGGGCCTAATGACATACACTTCTGTAAGGCCAGCAATCAGGAGGCAGAGGCCAGCTTAATCTATACAGAGAGATTGTCTCAACAGAAGTGAACCAACAGTCCAAACCAGTGGTAGGAACTCATAATCCAAGTATGCCATTGTTTGACATAGTGTTAGCACTGAGATGGACTCACAGAATCAGGAGCAGTTCAAACTGAAGATAAAATTGGAAATCTTGGCCTATAATCTGTTTTTGGAGGGAAAGCCTGAGTGTGGAGCAGAGCAATGTCCTGAGAGGTAGTTTGTGACAACAAAACTAGATTAGAGCTATCCTGCTTGAACAGCTGAGTAACCTCCCCTAATAGAGTTGTTACCTTGAGACAGGTCTGTTGAGGGCAGGAAAGGCACAGTTCTCTGGTTTACTATGTGATGGCCATGCCTGCATTTAACCATGCCAGAATATTACAGATTACTTCCAGGGAAGCCTCTAGATGCCTGAATCTGGTCTGGTTTATGCTTGCATTTCCTTCACATCCAGAACCTTGCTTTACACAGCAGATCCTCGGTATTCATTGCTGAGTGAACATATAGCAAGTAAATCATTCCTTTCCCTAGGATATGGTGAGAGGAGAATCTTAAAGAATGCGTTATTTGTCATGACAAGAGGGTGTATAAAAACACCTGAGTGTGGAGGAGGAGCGCTGCATAATCACTGCACAGAACAAGTACTCTGAAGGGTGGCGTAGGGGTATGGGTTGTTTACAGGATGAGTGTTGAGCAGGAGGGTGAAGCCAGCTCAAGGAGGACTCCTCTTATTTATATGGTTGGATCACTCAGGTTAGAGTGACATGTCTTTGGGTATTTTTATTATCTCTATAAACCAAAGTTCTGAAGTGTATCAAGGCACACAGCCAGACTTTCACTATGAATAATGAACTTAAATGAGGCCTTTTGTGTGATTATCTGATGAGTCATTCGAATGCAGTCCTCATTTCGAGATGTAGGAGAGAAAACACACACACACACACACACACACACACACACACAGAGGATGTGTTTGGATGACATTTTTGATTCATGGCCTTTCCTTTATGATTTATTATTCTGATATACCCAATTTGAAAAGCAAATAGATTGATACGCAATGATAGATTATTTTGCTTTTGTGTGAAGGAAACCATGTTAGCTAGCTTGAAAGAAGTATGAACAGCCAGGGAACATTTATTTCCTATGACCCATCAGAAGCAGAATTACCTCAAAAAATTAGTGGTTTTTTATATATAAAAGAAAAAGAGAACACCTTTCATGGAAGCTTTTTACTCATTTCAGAAGTAACAGTTGAATGCCAGCTTAATCTAATGTCACATATTTTACTAAAGTCTGTAGAAAAATAACACAGTAGAAACTGGTTCGAAGTGCTTATGAAAATACAGCGTGTGTTACAGGAAATGACTGAAGAGCAGAGAAATGCCTCACAATAAAAGTACACAGTGAACAAGAAAGGTAAGAGAAGCCAAGGAGAATCACAGCTGGACAGAACTTACCTGCTTTTCTAGTTTCCTTTCTATTGCTAAGATAAATACCATGACTGAAAGCAGTCTAGGGAGGGATGAGCTTATTTGGCTTACACTTCAGGGCAGGACTCAAGCAGGAACCCGAAACAGAGACCAGTAAGGAATGCTGCTTACTTGTCTGCTTTTTTATATCACACAGAGACACATGCCCAGGGTGGTAGCATCTCTATATAATCAGCACACCAGGAAAGAAGGCTTCTGAGGAAACCACTAGGTAGATAATCTAATGTGGTCCGAGAGCCTGCAGCAAGGTAGGTTACGGGACAGCAAGGATGTTTCTGGGCTCCTGGAATCTTTGGGTTATAAGGTTACTTTTATACATAGAGCAGAGAATTTTGAAACTTTATGGAGGAATTTTTAAATCAGAATACAAATATATAATTTCATGAAGAATGATATTATAATAGTAAACATTCTATAAAACTTTGTCTAATAAATTCAACCCAAACAGTTCTCCACAGTCTTTTCCTTAATAAATCTTCCTTATGCATATTTTAAATATACAGTATTATGGGATACATATAAAGGGATAAAACGCACATCCAATACCTGGCATCTTTATGGATTTTGTTTTCAGTTTCTTTGACAAGAGTAAATTATATTTTTGTTGGTCATGTTGATCAGGATATAATTTATTGCTTGTACCTCTCAGATTGTACCTTACCATTCTAGACTTGTTCATCTTATAATCCTGCTGCCCTCTGATCCTCATCCTGTCATCTCTACTTGGCCTACCTTCCCTCCCTGGAGTACATGGGAACCAATGTTTTGTTCTTTATCTTTGTATATTTGAGTTTTAAAATTGTGGACTTCACATGGAGGTGAGGCTGTGCACTATTTTCCTTTTTCTATCTGCCTTGTTTCCTTGAGCATTATGTCCTCCAGGTTCTTCCATATTTAGACTTCCACATTCTGTAGAGCTGAATATTCCATTACATACAAAAATCAATTTCTGTATCCATCTTCCAATAAACACTGATACTGTCACCACATCTCGGCTATTGAGAATGACTCTTCATTACACATGAAAGCGTAGACAACATTACCAGCTATGACAATATTATTTTCTACAGTGTCTTCTTGGCTATTGAAAATAACTCTTAGGTGGATATGAAAGTATAGATATCTTCACAGACTGTGATGATGTGATTTTCTTTGGTTTATGCTTAGGAGAGTAATTTCTGGATCACATCATGAATCTATATGAATCTGCTCAGAAACCACTGTTGCTTTTTATACTGGTGAATGACCCAGCATTCTATGAGCAAAATAAAAGAGTTCTCTTTTCCTCACATTTTTACCTTTACTCAAAAATTATACATTTTATTACTTTTCCTTTTTATCAAAAATAATTTTTAAGACAATATATTCTGATCACTGTTTCCCTTTCTCATCCCAGCTCCTCCCCACCCATTCAACTCCATGACTTCTTTCTCTTTCTCTTCTTTTTCTTTCTCTTTAGGAAACTAAGAGACAAAAAAAGAAAAGAAAACACAGAATAATAATTACAAAAACCAGAAAAGGCACAAGAAACATACATACACCCTCAAAACCCATAATATACAAGCAAAAGACCAGTAAGATTTTTCTTTAAAAGCCCAAGCAAAGCAATATTGAGTATGTGATAAGTCCTTAGGTGACTTGAGGTGGACCTTCAAGTAGATTGTGACCCTGGAATATCCTGTTTCTGTGTCCACTGCCATGAGATGAGTATTCTTCCCAAGATATGTTGTCATCACCAAAGTGTGTTGTCCTCAGCAGGGACCTAAGGTAAAGACTCCAAATCTCGGTCTAGAACCTTCAAAACCAGAGCTATAAACCAACACAATGTTTCTCTTTACAAGTTAAATGCCTCAGGATTTTCTTCCCAGCAGTGAAAGGATTACCAACACAAGCAGGTTGTTTACCTTTTGACTACTAAGTTACATGAGAGCTGTATGCATTTGGGTATTAACTCCATATGAAATCTATGGTTTGCAAATACATTTTAATACTCAGAAGGCTTCCCTTTCATTTTCTTGATTTTCTTCTTTAAAGATTTGATAATGTGATTACGAGATTTATTTAGAATACCAAAAGGCAAAAGATAAACAATATTTACTGAAGCAGCAGGAGAAGGTTCTTGTTCTACAGATATTGGTACATTTTGTGAATGTAAATAATTTGAAAAGGTTGTATGTTCTGGGAAAAACACATTAGAGGTATAAAATTGTTACATAGTGAGAAACTGAATTTCATCCCCAGAATTGATGTAAATATGAAAGGGTATATCCAAGTCTGCCACAAAATTGTCTTCTGATGTGGTGATATGTGCATGCGCACACACACACAAAACAATAAGTTTAAAAATTGAAATTATAAATAAAGCAGCTGCTATCTAATCCATGTCTTTCTGTGGTCACTTAGAAGAGTGAATATAAGACTAATTTGGAACAAAAATCTTGATTTTAAATATTAAATTTAAGAGAAATTGGGAGTGCTTGGCAGAGAAAACTGGATCAGCTTCATATGGAGTTTTACATGGACATATGTCACTCAATTAGCCAATATTTATTTAAATTAAAATGTAAAGTGTTTAATTATCTCTTCATTTGAATATGTTATATATTCAAGCTCAAATCAAGTTATAGAATGACTTTATTTAGGCATCATGAAATGTCAACTCCCTAATGGATTCAGCCCTGACTTTATAGGGCAAAGTAAGCTCCTGGCCTTTGAGTTAGCCTAGCTCTCAGCACAAATATTCATAATATATTTCATTTTTTAAAAATATTTCCTTCTACAGGGTGAGCACATCAAGAGAAGGAACAGTAGCCTTTCAACTTTGTGTCACTTGGGCAGGACAGGGACTTGGCTTATGCTCAAGCTTCCAATATGTATTTATTGAAAGAATGAAAGAACGAAATGGCTCTCTGGAATGACTTAGAGCAAGTGGTTTCCAAATGCAGAGCAGTCCTGGAACACGACTTCGGGAATCATCTCCAGCTCTGTTTTATAGTTTAGTGTTGAAAAAGGAATGGGGGATATTCCAGATCAGACGACTAAAAACAAATAAGAATTCAATTTATCCAGAAGACATCTCCTTTTTAAACTCAAAGCACATCATTTATTCTGAACACTAAGCTCGTGATTTCATAACAGTGAGAAAAAGTTACAATTTATGTAGCTGCCTTAGCAGAAACCACATTAATTAAATCATGTGAGTGGGAATAAAAGATATCTTGAAATTCCAAACAAAGTGATTTCTCAATGACAAGAAGCAAGCCAATTAAAATTAGGTATGGGAAGAAAAGTCACACTATCGCATCATGAGAGACATTCCTGAGAGGATGCGGGTAGAATGATATATGCTCGTATCATTTGTTTCATCTCAAAAAATGGAGAAAAGGAACACTGTCAAAAATGTTGCATTCAACGAGGCATGCCCTGGCCCAGCGTGTTGGTTTGGGACACAGCCACAAAGCTGCAGAAGTAATTTCTGCACCCCTTTTTATTGCTAATCACTGTTCACTCATTTGACATTTGTTTTTTTTCTACCCAGTATAAGTTGTCATTAGAGCAACATAATAACTTTCAGCAAGTTCTTTCTTTGAAGGCATTATTTTTCATTCCACAAATCTCTATTAACATTACGTGTTGTCAAATGTGTGCATGATGTTTATAATATGATACTGTGAGCATCAATTTATTGGTACATAATTGGTACAGTTTAGGGGCTAAATCCATTATAAGGATGTGTTCTATATTAGAGTATTCTGTTCATTTGGCATATTTTTCTTTCCAATAGATAAGTATGTCTATCATTGAAAATATAGTTTAATGCCACAGACTTCACAAGCTAAATGAAGGTGTACAGTGGTTATGAAGAGAGAATGTGGAGCCTTACACCTGGCCTTGAATCCAAGCTCAGTGGCTTACTAGCTCCTTGAGCTTGGACCTACTGCTTACCTTCTGTATATCACTGTGCCCTCACCTGTACATGGTGGTGGCAATGATAAAAGTGCCAGCTCATTAGGCTATCTCAAGGCTTGAAGAGCATACTCCATGCTCTTAATATAAAGCTTAGTTAATAGGAAACCCTGCACATGTTTCTTTGTTATTGTCATTATTTTTAGTGTTCTTATTGTAGATTCTTACAGAATCCCCAGATAGAGAGTGGAGAACTGGAGTAAAATCAATCACACTTAGATCTGGCACTGTTAGGTATTTACTTTGTCTTTTTTAGGCCACAGATAAAAATGTTAGAAATACCTGTGGGGAGCTGGAATAGGAAGGAATAGGAATCTATTTATTTTTCTGTTTTTTTTTTTCCTTTATTTGTTTGAGGGAGACAGGAATGAGCATATGGAGGTCAGAGAACAACTTGCCGTAGCCAATTCTTTCCATATCATGCTCTTTTCCGTGATTCCAGTTTCCTGGTTGTGTAGCCAGGAGATCATTCATGATCACCATATCTGACCTTCATGGCTCCTCCCTTCCTTTTGTCCCCTTTCATCCACACCCCAGAGCTCTCTGCATTTGCCATTTAGCATTGTGGGAATGCTAGTGACTCCTGGATATTGCTGTCTATGGAGGTTATAGGAGTGGATTTTTATATATCCTGGCTTGTGGCTATTTTTTTTCAGTGAAGATGCCAGGGGTAGGAGGATAAAGGAGGAAACGCTTAGAGTTCAGAGTATCTTTTAGATACATTAACTAATTCTGAGATTACCCAAGGGTAGCTATGTTCATCCATAAAGGTGTTATTTCACCAAAATAATGTATATTATAATATACTTTATAATTATATTAAATTATATTAAATAATAATATAATGGAAAAGCATACTGTGGCATTCTTTCCTTTTGACTTCAGAAACTTCTTGTTTGCCTCAAACCTATAAATGTCAATCTGTAGACTAAACTCCAGTCCATGATTCTATACCCCTTCTTTGGAGGTATATTCTTTGAGAGCTAGTACTTAATTTTGTTAGTCACTATCCTGGCTGAATTTTCTATTTTTTGGCAACTTAGCATAACCTAGAGTTATCTAGCAATAGGAATCTCAATTGAGAAAATGCTTCCATTGGAGCATCTGTAGAGAAGTGTACAGGACATTTTCTTGATTAATGATTGGCTTAGGAGAAGCTAGCTCTTCTATGGGTGGTAATGCTCTGGACAGATGGTCCTGAGTTGTATAAGAAAGTAAGCAGCATTTTTTTTATGACTATTGCTTCAGTTTCTTCCTCCAGGTCCCTTCCGTAAATTCTTACCTTGACATCCTAGGGATAAACTGTTACCAATAAATGTAAGTCAAATGAACCCATCAAGGTCATCTTTGGCAACAGAGCAAGTTAAAGGCTATCTTAGACAACATGAAACCTTTTCCCAAATTAAACAACAATAACAAGAAGTATATGGGTTACTTTGAACCAAGAGTAGTGTTGCCTGAGTACCTATATGTCTGACACCGGGGAAGCAGTCCTCTATCTGATCCTGTTAAATCACGAAACACCTATGGTAGCAGGTTCTTTTAAAATCAAAGTCTTCCCAGTGAATTTTCTCATTTACCCTTTGGAGTATTTGACAAGTAGATTCTTGCTGTTAAGTACCTTTCCTAAAGCCAATCTGGACTAGCCAATGCTTGTGATCTAAGTGACGTGTCCTAAAGGTCCCCAAACAGTGTAGCAACTGGGAACCAAGGGTGAAAAATATGAGCCTTTAGGGGCATTTCACATTCAAATAATATGCATACCACCATGGACTCTTCCTGCCCTTTCTCAACATATGACCCACAATGGTAAAATGTAATTCTTTATATTTTCAACCACTGGCTAACATGCTGTCACATCCCCTGCTTAAGAATAGACAGGCAGTAACAAAACTAAAAGGAATTGGCTTGTGTGATTAGCAGGTTGAAAAGTCCAAATACAGCATGCACAATTTGGAAAACCAGGAAAGTCAGTAGTATTCCATTCTAAGCTCAGAAGCCCACATTCCAGTGATGGAAATGGTATAAATTTTCAAAAGTCAGGAGAAGACTTAGGCAAAGCATGCAAGTAGAAAGCAAAGGAGACAGGCTTCTCCTTTTTCTGCCTGTTTGTTCTATCCAAGCCTTCAAGGGAATCAATGAGAGCCACCAACCTTGAAGAGGACAATCTATAGAGTCCATGGATTACTCACAGACAACCCTAGAAATGATATTTAATTTGGACAAACCATGATCCCATTAAATTAGCCTGGAATTTACCATACTTTCTTTTATTTATCATACTTTCTTTTACAAATTTCTGCTTTCTACTTGTGGTGTATGACTATTGTGTCCTTTCACCTAGATGAGGCCTCTTAAAACAAACCCGTAATCTAGGATCTCTCAAGTCTCCTACAGCCTCTAGGCTCTGATTGCCTGGGCCAACCCTACCGTCAGCTTAGTTGTTCCAGAGTCACTGTGCTAAACACTACCTTGCCTTTCTATTTTTGAAGTTGGTTTGTCTGAAAATGTACTATATTAGACCTTGAGAAACACACACACACACACACACACACACACACATGCACGCACGCGCACACACACACACACACACACACACAGGGAGAGCTTTGATTTTCATTTGCATTTGGCTAAGCAGGAACACAATAGACATGGAGGTATCTAGCAACCTAGGGTGGAAGTACTGAGCCACTCCCCAGTCTGTGCAAGGGAAAGGACTGGCTAGAAATGATACAGGAAGAACAAGAAAAGTGCAAACTAATGGGTGACTGGCTATATTCATCTCCAATAATTCATTTAGAAATGAGCCTGAGGAATCTGAAAATGTCAAGCAGAGAGTCCTGTTAAATGACTTTCCAACCATTACCCAAGGTCAGGAGAAACATTAGCTTGAAACCAGGCAAGTCCTGGCTTTTTGTTTCCAATTTTAAAAACAAGATGATATCCCTTGTTCCTCAGTGTGCAGACCTACTCTTAGAGGGAGAAAAAGGAAACAAAACAGAGATAAACAAATTTAAGCCAGATTACCTTGGCTTTATCTGTTAAAAGGCATCCATTTAGGAGAAGTCACAGTGAGTGTGAATTATTTAATGCCCATATCCTTCCCAACTTTAAGGATTTTTTTTTTTTTTTTAAAGCTGGGTATCAAGGCCATTAATAATTGACAAAGCATTTGTAAACCCTTAGCAAATGAACAGTCAAGGGACACATTAATAAAACATCTTTAAAAATCTCTGTCTCTGGGCTGATCTCATCATGTTGTCCCAGAGTAAGTGGGTCTGGCTGCTCAAACGGGAGCTCACACTGCTGCTCAGCTCACTTTAACAAGGTGAGCCAGAGGGCAAAGGCCAGCACCTTTTAGGGAATTAGGCCATCTTTTATTTAGATACTCACAACTCTCCCGCTGAGTCGAAGCTCAGAAAGTAAATAAATTCTTACCCACAAATTTCTGCTGGTTAACTAAATATAAATTTAGTGATGGACCTTTCGACATTTCTATTTGGGAAGCAAAACACCGAAGAGCCCAGGGAGTTGAAGGGTTAGGCATTTAGGAAGGGCCAATGAAAATCTTCACTCGGAGGTCACAGTGCACTTTGAGCCAAGGCGGAGGGAGCAGTGAGGTTACTGAACACTGCAGTTTGGAAGCAGGTAAGTGGCTTGGCTCATCTTTTCTCACTGTATAATGCAAGAGATATAAAAATGCATTTCCCTGACATGGCATCTTTCTTCTCAGCAGTGAAGAATATACAGGCACATGAAGGAGCCAGCTATTAGCATATCAACCTGTCAGTGCCCTTGGGCAAGTCATGTTGTCAAGAAAGCTCAATGTAAATAAGATCAACAGGCCAGCACTGGGATTGGGAAGAGCTAATCATTTGCCTGGATACTTCAGAAAGGGCTAAACAGTTGACAGGAAGAGTTTGAGGTTTCCTACCCAAGATTTCTTCATTAGGTCATTAACCTGTTTGGGAAGGTACACAAAGACCATTTTAGGAAACTTTTGTAACAAATAACAGATATAACTTTGGAGGGGACTACTGGACTCAGGCCTCTTCCTTCCTGTCTCCTTCCTGTCTCCTTCCTGTCCTTCCTATTGGTAAGAAGTATTTCTTCATGTGGATACCGTGTGTACATGCTGCTCAGAGCAACAAGGCCCTTCTAATATGGAGAAGCTTCCTGACACCATTATCTAGTTATTTATTCAAGGAAGGTTGAAGGTTTCTGACATAACCTGCTCTGCTCTGTGCCTCCCATCCTATCTTGTAGACTAATGATTCATCATCACAATATTCTTTCCATCCCATTCTGGTTCCACACAGCATCTAGAATGGACTTTCATAAGGAACACAAGTCAATGTAACAGAGTGTTTTCCATTTTCTTCTCCTCAGCGCACTAGGTGTTTCCATCAGTCACGCACTTTCTGGGGATGATTGCGTACACCTAAATGTTTACCAGAACTGCATTTTCTTGTTGCCCCCCACCCCCACCCCAAGCATACGAGCATGGTAAAGGGATTGCTCTTGGTTTCTCTTTCCTGTGGCACTCACAAGCCGGAACCTTGCCCCTCCAGTCCTTTCTTTTTATCATGTCACCACACGAACTACAGAAAAGCACCCTTTGATCACAGACGTTGTGTACTTTTTATCTTCTCTTTGCATAGTCCTCCCAGTCCTATGACTCTCTGAAATCTCAATGTTTGGTTTGTCCAGAAATGAGCACCTTGTGTTAATGTTTGTTTCCTATTTCTTTCTCTGTCTTCTGCATGACTATTTTCAACTGAAAATAAAGACCAGAAGCATGTTCAATAAATGTGAAATTTTGGTTTGGTTTATTACATTTAAAAAAAATTAAAACGTTGCTTTACTTCTCTTTCCTATGTCCCCTTCAGTACCCTCCCATGTCCTTTACCTCCATCCCCTCCCATGTTCCGTGGTCACATTTTACTATCATTGTTGCATATACAAAATGCATGAATACATAAATACAATCTGCAGAGTCCAGCTAGTGTGGCTTGTGTATGTATGATTTATGTCTGACTACTTTATATTAGATGACCAATTAAGGGGCTCATGCCTGCGAGAGGCTAATACTCCATCTCTCAGGAGTCATTAGCTGCCTGTATTTCTTTGTCTAGGGGTGAGACTTTGGGAGATTTCTCTTTTCCGTATTAACACGTCTACTGATGTTGTCATTGTTTGGGTCTTCTTTAGGAAGACATACTGTTGAGGCATCACGGGGTATAGTTTCCTTGTCATTTCTAGGCAGCACAATCTCACAGCAGACTTCTTGGTCATTATGTGAGAGTGTACTTGAAATGCAATCCCTGCTTGTATGCATAATATGAAGAAAATAGGAAACACAACAACAGCTATGAAAAGATACTGTTTTGAGACTGTATCACTATGTAGATCAGAACAGGTTTTAAATCTCTAGTGATTGGATTACAAGTGTGCATTATTACACCTGGCTACCAAAACAGCTATCAAAAGCTATGTGCAAAAAGCATAAATTACGGTATTGATTATGTGAGTTCAGGGAAAAATCACCAGTGGGCATGATAATCTTTTGGTTAATTAACGAAAGGTCAGAGATTTGAGGTGTGATTTTTTTAGAGGAAAATTGCCCTCAAGCATATATTTTTCAAGACTTATCAAGTTGAAGAATCTAAAACCAGAATCAGATGAAGGAAGAAACGGACACTAAGCAAGAGAGCAGCGTCTTCCAGAGGACTCCATTTCTTTTCTACTCAATGACAAAAATCTTCCGTGTCATTTTTCAAATGAAGAAATTCAACGTATCTCACTTTGAGATTTCAAACATGAAATGACTTACCTTCAAAGAACTATATTTTTCTATGTAAGGATAAATTTGTATAACTACATACATCTTGTGAAAAAATTGCTCAGGTACCATTTCAAGGACAGGACAAGGACTCTTAAATAATGTTAGACCTAGGCTCAAGAAACTCAAATCCAGCTTTTCTCCTTTCGTGTTTTTGTATACCCAGCAATAATACGTATACTTAAATTATATGTATGTATGCATTTATGAATACATGTATAAATTAACTAAACAAAATAAGCAAGCATTGACTGTGACCATAGACACAAATGGCCTGGACATTGTTCATTGTTTCACATAAAGTTACAAGAAAAACTCACTTCCTCCTCTCGGATGATATTTAGGCCCTGCTGGCATCCCAATCATTCACTCCCTGTCCCTTGCCCAGCTATTTGCTCCTGTAATAATCTTGTTCTTCTTGTAGCAGCACAATTCTCTCCAACAGCCTCCTATATCCTTGCAGGCAATGGGCTGTGTCCGTCTCTATCAGAACAAAGGGATGCAGTGAAGAAGATCCGAAGTAGAGCCTGGAGTGCAGAACCAGTAATAGGGGTTTGGCTGCAGTACTCCCCCACTTACTCATGTGCTCTTTGAGATAAATCTCCCAGTTAGACACCCCCCCCCCATTTCACTTTGTTTCCTGTTGCTCCAAATGTGATCTTTTTCAAGGCAAATTCCATCCAGCCATTAAAATAAGGAGACCAATACTGTCTTTCTACGCTAAAGAACAAGTTAAGAGCATAAACACACACAGACACACACACACACACACACCAGTCCAGTGGCACTGAAGATCTCATCAGTGTTTGACAGGAAGATATTTAATTAACGCTCTTACCTGTCTCCCTGCTTGAGACAAACAAATCAAGGTGCTTTGGAAGAATAATTAATTCAGACGTTAAAGAAACCTCAGATTTTTTAAAAAAAAGAAAAGAACAAAACCAATCACAAAACCAAACCAAACAACAACCACAGAACACCAAGAGGGAATGAAGCAGTTAGGTGTCAGAGGCATTTAATTTTCAGGAGTGAGGAGCCTTAGGAGTGTTGCCACCAAGCATAATTCTGAGGTCCATCAAAATATATATAGGGCCATATGCGGGGGAATATGTGTCTTGAAAAACAAGCAGTGTGCTCAGAGCATTTAAGTCGCTCTCCAGAATCCCTTTTTGAAACATCCCTATGGGAAATGATGACGTCACAGAAAAGTGCATATCTTTTTTACTGTTTTTTTTTTTTTTTTTTTCCTCAGGCTGAACGTCTCTGCCTCTCACTCTACCTCCAATAAATCCCGCTCAGGAAAAAGAAGTCAAACACTGCTTGAGGAATTTACAGAGTGTCCATTAGTGCTCTGCTTCACTGGCCTTGTTCTGGTTTTTTATACTTTTGCAATGCTTTTGTACACCAGCTGCTTCTACTTTCTATTAGAAAGACATAGGGAAGTTCTTCATTTCCTTGCTTGAGGATGAAGCATTAACCAGATCATTATGTCACAGCCATTAAAGCAATGCAGATTTTAAATCCTTCCTTTTTTTTTGTTTTTTCCTGTTTTCTTTTTTTGTAATTCAGCTGTATTTTGGTCCCTTTGATGTCTACTTTTTCTCAACTATTTAGAATTTGAAATGGGAGACTGATGTATGTATTGTTCACCTCATTGCTTCTTTTACCTTGAAGAAGAAATGTTTAGATGTCATAATGATCATTTAATGTTTTTTAAATTTCTTCTTTTGTTATATTAATGGACTCTTAATATCTTTTTTTTTTTAACTTAAGGCAAACCATGATAAATTAAAAGAGATATTCACACGATCGGAAATTATTCTTTAATGTGTGTCCATTTGAAGTTAAACGTTTTGGACAGTTGTCATCTTGCTAGAAAATTATCAAATAAAAAATTGTGGGTCAGGAAGCCCTAGGTATCTTTGAGAGAAATGTCAGACAGAACAAGCTGTCATTTTACTTCCTGCAGCCTAAATTTTTTATATTTCCATCTGTGATAGTTTGTAGAAATTTACATTTATTAAAAAAAGAAGAAGAAGAGGAAGAAGAAGAAGAAGAAGAAGAAGAAGAAGAAGAAGAAGAAGAAGAAGAAGAAGAAGAAGAAGAAGAAGAAGCAGCTCTCTTGCCAGGCTTTCTGCAGTGAAAGCCAGTAGTCTATTGCTGGGTTTTATTTTATTTTTTTAATTTTTATTTATTTACTTTTTCTCCATGTACTGAATAGGGCTGCACTTATTGTGGCCATAGGCTCTGTCACCTCACTGTTTGTTTTTTGTTTTATATCTCCAACCTTTGACCTTTACAGATACTTTATGTCTAATGAAGTACAGCACTTTGCATTCTGTTCCACAGAGTTAATGCTCATGCTGTCTCCTGTTTTCCAAGCCTTTCAGCCTAGTTTTTTTGTTTTCTCTCTTCTTCATCAAGACATCTCTCACACACACAGCCAATAGTAGTCAGTACCACACACAGCCATATGACAACTGGGTGCTTTAAAGACTGAGAAGGACTGATGACTAATCGATATTGGGTTTCTGTTTCAAAAGCCGCAATAAAGCATTAGAGCATGTCTAATAATTTGAAATTGCATGCACATACATAACGTTGTTATTCTTTGTACATGGAAATTTTCAGAAATGGTACAAATGCCATTTATCTCAGAAGTGTTCACTAAACGATAGCCTATGGACATGACGGAGATCCATGCTGTCCTGAGAAGAACAAGTCTCAACAAAGTGAGGTGGAGGAATTTATTACACACACTGTGTGGTGGTTAGTGAAACGTGCCTCCAGGAATGTATCTAGAGATAATTAAGTCTGAGAGAAGATGAGTAGATTCATCTCTGGTTGGGTTTGCACTGTGTGCTATAATGATATTATTGAGAGGCAGAGAAAAAGAAGAGGTAGGGGCTTTGGGAGAGAAAGATCACTTGGGAGTACGTCTTGGGAGAGTATCTTGCTTTGGCCCATTTTGTGACCCCTTTCTCTGCCTCCTGTGCACCATGAAGTGAAGAGCAGTTTTGGCTCCACTTAACCTTGCCACCATGATGCCCTGCTCAGGAGCATGGGGCCAAGCAACCATGGACCCATCCCTTTGAAACTGTGTATCCAAACTGTCCATCTGAAGTATATTTTTCAGATATTTATATAAGGACTATGTAAAAAAAACGTTAAATAATATAAACATGTAGCTCTAAGATTCTCATTTTCTTATGAAAATATATAATTTGTGCAAATGTGTGTGTGTGTGAAGGAGGTAATGATTTTTCAATTGAAGGCAGACATAAAATTGGGATTTATAAAATGGGAAATGAGACTGAATTAAAAGGATTGGGAGGAATTGCACTTCCCTACATATAACTTGGGCTATGGTTCTGACTAGAGAATATCCCAAAATGAGTGAATAAAGAAATATATAACATCGACAAATTGCCAAGGAAATGAAAAAACAGAATGCGAACGGTAACAAACGTATCCAACTGTAGCACACATAAATGATGGAAGTGCATTTAGAATGTCAGGGGAGAAAATAGATAATTTAAAAGCTTTGACAAACAACCATTTGATTATCTACCTACCAGACCTCAAACAAAAGCGCTACATGCAAATCTTATTATCCTCTCATTAGTGAGTTTAATTTTCAGAGAGTCTGAATTTATTTTTCTGTGAACTAAGGTAAAACCAACAGCTAAAGTATACCGTGTGTCTTTCCAATGATATAAAGAGAGGCTGCATTGAAATTTGTGGGGTTGGATTGTAATTTCTATGGTAGAGAACAAGAGAAATCAATACAGAATGTTGAAATGTATTCGTGTGCATGCATACATATTTCCTGGACTTGTCTGTGGAAAGGACCTGGATGTAATGATCACTAGAAAAAGGAGCATATGTAGCATACATATCTGCATTGGTAAACATGATTATCCAAGAAAACTTACAAAAGAATAGGAGCAAGCACTTCTGGGGCTTAAGGAGGAATAACAAAATTGAGACAGGGATGCTTTGTGGTCCTAGGGACTAAGAAAGTACTCCAAGAGTACTTACACTCAAATATCTCAGAGGTCTGCCTGATGTAACTCCCAGTGGCAACATCTAGGAAATTTTGAAAATATAAATGAGTGGGTTTAGTTCTCTGGAATATAGTAACATATATATATCTTCCATGCTCATTAAATAATAAAGTAAATAATTGAAGAAACAAATAAGTGGTAGAGAATGAAACCTACTTTATAGTAGAAATTTATTAATAATCTGTAATACTGGAATAAAATCACTATTTGCTAGCATAGTGAAAATAATGAATGCCTGATTCTCTGGTTTATAATACAATTACTGGACACATGCATATATGTATAAGAAGAACATTTATACCATTACAAAATATCTCTGGGCTGTGAGATACTTACTGTAAATGGAAACCTCTTAGTATACAACAGGACAGTCTGGCAGGCTCATCTTCACCAGGTGATCAAATTAAAATCACCAGTAAGGGATCCTTTGGGTTATGGCATATATCAGTGACAGAGTGCTTTGCTTAGTATGTTGAAGGCCTGGGGTTTGATTGAGATCCAATACCATAAAAAGTAAATAAGAATTTTAAAAATAAATCCCATACATTCTGTATCAATGCATTTAGTTGAATGCATCACATGCTGTATTGCTGCCAAGGATGTGTGACCTCAAACTTATCCTGAGAATACAACCTACAAGTCCACATAAAGGGACATTAAAAACAAATGGCCAGTGCTATTCAATACCATCAAAGACATGAATGAGGAAGAAAATCTGAGACCATCAGAGACTGTAGGTTACTAAACACACTTAAAATCCAGGCAATGCCAAATCCTGAGCTGGATTCTCAACCAAAGAGGGATCTAGTAGGAAAATTAAAAATTAATGAAGTCTGAATAATGAATGTGTATGAATCCATGATCTCTGAAGTGAAACATAACCCGCGGTACATTGTGGATATTGATACATGAACAATGAAAGCTGATAACAGGGTATGGCATAGTTTAGTAAAGGAAATTTGCTTCCTCCTTTCAAGTTCTTAATGGGTCATGCTATTTCCATATAGAAAATTTTAAAGATTAAATACATATTTAATATATATTATATATTATTTTACAACATTATTTTAAAAGGAAAAATATAAGTATTTAATTATCAATCAGATGGGATGCTAGATCCAAACTTACATGAATATGGTTTCCCAATATTAGAAGAACTATTACACCTTTTCCTGGTTTTCAAATTCTAATACTGAAGAGGCTGTATCATCTTTTCCTTTAATAACAGAAATAGTCCCATCATAAAGACAGTGGAAGGAAGAACACTTGGTGTCACCAAAACAGATTAGGCATAGACGGAAGAAACTGGCACTAAGAAATTTAGCCAGAATCAAATCAGTTAGCCATAGTCACTGGAATGATATCTGGATACCTTTCTGCTCAGCAGTTTCCTTGGTGCAGGGTGATGGCTTGTCAAGCTCATTTTGTACAGCTACCATCTGAGAGATCTGCTCCCTGCCTGCATCTTTTCTAAGAGCTTTATAAGCAACATTGAAATTTATTGCCATGGTTCTCTATGGTTAGCAACCTGCACAGTCCCTATTGTCAAAGAAAGAGAAATCGGGGTCTAGGAAGCTGCACAATGGAAGATTTTTGAATGTAGGCTTTCTCTCTGTGATCTCAGATCCCGTGTCCATCCCAGCTATACAAAGTGCCCTGTGCAGATGAAGGTAAGTGTATTAGACTGTAACATGCTGTCCTTTCTCTTCTTCCTCTGGTCCTCTGTGTGCTTGTGGTACATAATTATGACTGCTGGCTTTTGAAAAGGTCACATCATGGCCCTCAAGGTACATTTTCCACCACAAGTTATGCCAGCTTATCTCTGCCAGGTCTGTCATTCGTTGCTATGGATTTCCTATATTTTCAATTACATCCTTTTGGGGAAGGTTAAATCAGATTGGAGGGCAATATAGGGTTAATGAAATGAACATGGTGTAATTACTCATTATAAAATATCTCCCTCTTGGTCATGGCCTTAGATGATTTTGTTTAGGAAAAAGAAAAAAGAAAATGAAAAGCATCTCCTGGGGCCGTGGTGTCAGAAGATGCATATGAGGGAGTTAGACGGCCTGTTCTCTGAGTGAGTTTGATCACAAGTTGAAAACATATGTTTCTTGTCAAAGGCACTAACTAGTTGGAAATTCAATGAATGATGGAAAGTGGAACAAAAAAAAAAAAAATTCAAAACCCACCACATCAAGATCCCAGCAACCAGCTTTGCTTTCACTCTTACTAGGGCATGTCTGTGCTTTCATGACAGTTTGAGACACAGGCTGGAAAAGGCCTGTGACATGGCTGTTGTCTTCCACCCCGAGCCCACTGAGCGTGCACATGCTGTGTGACAGACGATTGCCAGGTCTCCCTCTCTTTCCTAAAAGGTTTGATAGTGACATGATTAGAACATTTGGAACACAAACAAAGCTGTCTCTTAATTGGAGGGAAAACAAATGCAAAGCAGAAGGCAGGCAGCAATAATAAATATGCACTGTTCTCTTGTACTTTAGTACTGAAGGCCAAATGGATTTGCTCTCTTAATCTTCATTCCAAAGCCATTGCGTGGGATGTGTACAGGTTAATGCTCTGATTCTCTGTGGCAAAATATATTTATATTTCTATAATTCAAGATGGGAGCGTCAGAGTTGGAAAGGTTTGGGTGAGATTTACCTCCAGTGTAGGGGCAACAGCATATCACCATCCTGAGCTGGAAGTTAACACCTCCTGGTTTCTCCTGATGAAGTAGCACTGAAAAACATTGACTAAAAGCAGAGTTCAGGGCAGAGAATCCCAGGAAATGTGTTTGTGTGAAACATCACGTAGCTTTCTGTATACAATCACCAAGGCATGGGTGGTGGGGGTCTTAGATAGAGTTTCTAGTTCTGTGATAAAACGCCATGACCAAAAGCAACTTGGGGAAGAAAGTTTTTTTTTCCTTTTGTTTTGTGTTTTTGTTTTCAGCTTACATTCCTCAGGTCATAATCCATCACTGAGAGAAGTCAGTTCAGGAACTCAAGGCAAGAGCCTGGAGTCAGGAAGAAATGCAGAGACCTTGGAGGAATATTGTTTACTGACTTATTCCTTACTGGCTTACTCGGCTTGCTTTCTTATACAACTCAGGATCACCAGCCCAGGAGTAGCAACACCCACAGTGAACTGGGTCTTCCCACATCAATCACTGATTAAGAAAATGCACCCGCAGGTTTGCCCACAGGCCAATCTGGTGGGAACATTTTTATAACTGAAGTTCCTTCTTTTCAAGCTGGCATAACACTAGTTAGCATAATGGGTAAGGAAATAGGAATTTTGAGTTGTATATATTTCCTTCTTTCTCTGTAGTCATCAGGAAGGGCTTTTGTTTAAAATCTTCATTAACACACACATGGGTTGTATGTGCTAATGATATTTTCATGTATGCATATGGCTGTCAGTGAACAAGCCAAGATTTCATCTCGGTGCGTACATAAACCAATCAGAACTTCTAATCTCTAAAGACCACTATTCTACTTTCTGATCAACATTTTTTTCTTAACTTTTCACACATGACAGAGAACAAGACATACTTTGTCTGTCTCTATCTGGGTTATGCCGATTAATAGAAAGACCTTCACTTCCATCGACTTCCACATATGACAAGATTCCATTCTTCATGCCTGGTATATTATTATATTTACAGACCCCATTTTCTTTGCATAACTGTTGACGGGCCTAGACTGACCCCATATCTCAACTCTAGTGAATAGTGCTAAAATAGATGCACATGAGCAGGTACCTCTTTGTTTCTGGTATTCTGGTTACACTTCCCCTGCATGTGTATCCAATAGCAGAAGAACTGAACCAAAAACAAGATCCAGTTTTACTCTTTGGAGGAATCTCCATAACTGTGTATTAATTTACATTTCCATCAGAAGCATATTGGTTACTTTCTCTGAACATTGTCATGAGAGGTTGCTTATTTTGCTGTTTTGATAGTATCCATTGTGACAAGATTGAGATTATATATCTCACTGTAATTTTGGTTTCCCTGATAAACTATTTGCATTGAGAATCATGCCAGTTAGTTTTTGTCAACATGACGCAAACTAGAGTCATCCGGAAAGAGGGAACTTCAGTTGAGGAATTACCTCCATAACACTGGCATGTGAGGGGGTTTTTCTGATGAATGATTGATATATTAGGGGCCCATACACTGTGAATGGTGCCACTCTTCTGGATTGTATAAGAAAAGCAGGTGACAAAGGGCTGGAGAGAAAGCCAGTAAATAGCATTCCTTAATGGTCTTTGTCTCAGTTCCCATCTCTAGATTCCTCTCTTGAGTTGCTGCCTTGGCTTCCCCTGAAGATGGAATATGACCTGTAAATTGAAATAAACCATTTCCTCCAGTAAGTTGTTTTTGATCAGTGTTTTATCATACACAGAAAGAGAGAACTTTGCCTTGTTTTTGATGAAAATATATAGCTATAGATATAAATATAGATATAATATATAATGATATAATATAATATAGATATATAACATAGATATAACAGTTATAGATAAAAATAGTTATAGAAACAAAACTCAAATGAGTTTCTTCCTCCCTTCCATCCTTCCTTCCTTCCTTTCTTCTTTCTGTCCTATCTTTCTTTCTTCCATATATTATGGAGAGCTCACCAGAGATGACCACTCTGACACAATTTGTAACCAATTGAAATTCTTCATTCCATCCAGCTGTGGCTACACATAGGTATTCAGACACCTAAGTGTAGCCTGAGTGTACAGAGCACAGGGCTTTTGAAGGCAAAACCACATACTGAAATCTCATTCAAAAACTTGAGGAATGGCTTCACAGAAGCAAGCAGTTTAACAGAAACTAAGTAGTTAGCTACGGAGGTTTCTGCACAAGCAGGCCTTTTAACAGAAGCTAAGATTTGTTAGCTGTGGCATCTTGACCTTGGGTTCCTAGAATGCAGTTCAGTAATTTTCCATGGAATCTCCATCAGGGATCAAATTCTAGTAAAAGCTGAAATGGCCTCAGCAAGATGGAGGAACCTCTGCACTATCATGCCCTGTCACAATATGTGTCATGAAATGCTTGCTTTACAAGATAAAGTTACATACAGTTAGCAGGAAACTTTCAGTGATGTTATGTTGAGACATAAATCAAAAGACTGGCACTATGAGATCTCCAGGAACAAACAAAACAATTTTTTGAAAAAGAAAGGCTATTCTATGAGGATCCTATAGCCAAACCAACCAAAAATTTTTTTAAAAAGTACTTTAGTTATTGATGAAATGTCCTTGGTGGCATATATTTGTGGTCCCAGCATTTGGGTACTGAGGTAGGAGAATTGTAATTTTGAGGGCAATCTGGGCTGCCTTGTCTCAACAAGCAAACAAACAATAAAAAACAATACAAAACAAAACAAAACAAAAACCACTTAGGACTGTGATCTAGCTGAGATGAATGTGTTTAAATAGATTAAGTAAAAGGATTTTTTTTCTTAAGTCAAATGTAGCTGAGATCAAGATATGTATTCTGGGTTACCCCTCAGGACACAGTGAAACATTCCAGTGAGTACATGAACTCTTCATGCACATCAATCACATTTCATTATGACCATAAGCTTTGGAACATCCGTATCCTCACAGAAATTTCTGCTGGTCAGCATCTTAGTCTTTTTAGGATACATAGCAAAATACCATTTTTTTTGCTTATATAATAGAATTTTATTTTTCATTATTTAATAGTATAGGAAATTCAAGTTCAAGAGGCCAGCAAAATCTGGGCTTGCTGATTCTAGCATTTGGGAGGTTGAGAAAGAATGACTGAGAGTTCAAGGTCAGCCTGGACTGTATAGTGAGTTCCAGACCAGCCTGTAATTTTTCCTGTCTCAAGAAAAAGGAGTGGGGGTAGAGTGGTCTATCTGTGTTGAGAGTGAGGGTAGGGTGGTCTGTTCCTTTTGAGAGTTTGATTTCTAATTTGCAAACAGTATCTTTGTTGCCTTAAAAGAAGGGTATGCAGAGAGCTTCTTGTAGGTACACCATAAAAGCCCCACTCTCTTAACTTCACATAAATGTAATTACCTTCTGAAGGTCCCATCTCAATATTATCACATTGAATGCTAATGCTTTAACATATGAATTTTAGTGGGGAATGTGTCTCTGCATCTGTGTGTCTGTCCCTAGCAAAGGGTCAGACTTTTTCTCTTTCTGTGTGCCAGTTCCTAACAAAGAGCTTTATTCTGTATTTAGTAAACAGCACAGAAAACATCATATAAAGAAGGAATGAAACACTTTACAGAAACATTTGAAAAGAATTTTATGAGGGATTAAGTTATTGGCTCCAACAGATTCCAAATGACCCAGATAACAAACATCATTGTTTATCAACCAATATTCAAAAATGCATGTTTTTAACCTTTACGGTATATTTTAGGAAGTTGCTTTCAACCTCTGCATTTGCTGCTTTCAGCAAATGATACACATTTATTATTCTAAAGGAAGGGCATGGAAGAGTACATAATTTAAGAATAAAACTGTACATTAGTTTAGGTTGTACAAATTGATTACTTGGGAAATCCAAGGCAAGTAAGGTTGATTGTTATATTGTTCTCTTAAAAGTGGGTAAAACAAACAGACTGAATACCCAGTAGGATAGCAGTCTTAAGTGACTTCCAAATGTATTATTAACATTGGCTGTGAGGTAAAGCAATAGGTCCAGTCTCTTAAGATGTAAAAAAAAATATTTTCTGAATATTTCATTGTCACAGAGGAGGACACAATACAACCATAGAATGAATCAAAATGCCTGGAAGCACATTTAAGTCTCTATCACTTTCACCAATATTTAAATCATACCCAAACTGATTATTTTAGTTGAATTTCCTTTCTTTAATCTAAAACAGGGAATTGCTATGATCATGTAACAGGTTTGTTGTACAGCATCAAATTATTTGTCATTTGTTGAATAGCATTATATATACATTCTAAAAAGGCTAATAAATGCATAGTAAGTACAAGTGAATTTAAAAAAAAAAACATCTCACAGTATCTACACAGTGTTACTTCCCTTAAAAATAATTCAATTTGTTATTATCTTGTATAGTCAGAAGAGTCAGAACACAACTTTTGGGAGTTGGTCCTCTCTTTCCACCATAATAAAGAGGTTGACCAAGCCATCAGGTTTGTGCTACAAGCATTTTTACCCACTGAGACATCTGGTCAACCCAAGTAAATATTTTGAAAATAATTTTTCTTTATTGTGTTGTTCCTAAAACAAGTTCTCACTGGATAACCTTGAATGGCTTTGAAATCACAGAGATATGACTGCCTTTGTCTACCAATTCTCTGCTGGGACTAAAGGTGTATGCCACCACACCTGGCCTAAATCTTTGTCTTTACCATTATGTAAAAGGCCGTAACATTGGTTAGGCTTCACTGTGTACCAGTCATTTAAGAGACAAGGCACATAGTATTGCATCTACCTAAAATGGTTTAAATAGAGAAAAATGCTAGAATGAAAAAAGTATTATTTTACAGACAGGTTTCAAAATTCTAATTTTGTTCCAAGTGTTTCCTTTAGAAACTATATAGTTTCCATGCTATTCATAGGTTTTCACTAAGAAGTCCAACACAGCAAACTTTGGTTTGGTTCATGTATCAGAAAAGTCAAGATAAAGCCAAATAAAATAAAAAAAAATCCTACAAGGTCAGTTCTGGATTCAATACATTTGTATTACTTGTTTAAGTGTTTAGTTCAAATTCAGTCCCATTTATGTCCCCAGTAATTATTAGGGCACCTTCAATTTGCAGAAAGGATGAGAGCCTTTCTTGTTAGGGACTGATTATTATCCTGTTACTTAGAGAAACTTATGAGTGTAGCAGGAAATTGAAATCAAAATGACAATTTAAAATATCTCTTTTTGTTGTTGATTCATCTTCGAGTTCCAGTGAACTGTGACAAGCACTGTAAACCCATCTGTGCCTCCTACACTTACGGAAGTCCTCATAAGAGATAAATGTCCCTGCATTCAACTGGACACTTATAAATTGGATCTCTGAGTCATTGTTAAGTGAGAAGGGGGGGACACAATATAACTTGGGATAAGAGGCAACTTGTACTAGATGCCTGAATAGAGCCAGAGCAGTGACAGCTCTGTCATGTTTTTGGTGAGATGTGTGTGCATTGTACATGCAGCAATGTTTTTAACAAAATATCTTTGATGTAAGGTACAGCACTGCAGAAAGCAAATAACACTGTCAAAGCAAAACAGACTTTCCTGGTGTACTAATATCTATCTTCCCCTATTAGAACACAGGAAGAAAATTATTGCAAACAGCAAGAGGCTGGTCTCTACACTCATGCTTTAACCAGCAAAACATACAGTTGTGTAAGTCAATTCAAAACGTTCTGAAAATATCCTACTCATTTGATCTTCCTTCTCCTCTGTTTCTGTTCATGCTCTCAATGTATGGTCTTGTCACATAGAGTAATTTCTCTGAATTTTTAATCCTTTTGCCACTCTGATTTTGGAATTTCATAGTCAACAAATTTTTGGGATTATTTTTCCTGATACAGACAAAATTCTCTTTCTTTAACCTTTTCAAATTCATAATTTCTATCTAGAGACCTTATAATTTCCCACACACTTATAATACATTTCTGTCATTGCTTTTTCACCTTGGGACTCCTAACTGAAGACTGAACTTACTATACTCAATACTTACTATACTATTAAGACCATAATGACAAATGAAGGTGGAGGGAGGTCATTAGGAATTCTGGATTATTCTTTCTTTGTCCAGGATAGATCTACTTAGCTAATCTGATACAAAAAGCCTCCCAAGGCTAGAAAGAAGGCTTAGTGGGTACCCAAGTTGGAATCTCCAGCCACGTATAACTCTGTAAATGTAATGGATGGCAAGGGATGACAAGAAGACAGATGATGAAAGAAAAATTAAATATGTCCGTGATAGCACAATCAAGAAATGTTTGTATTATATGAGCATTTGTGAAAGTCCAACAGATCTTTCAAATTCTTCAATTTTTCAAGGCAAAAATATGAGTTCAGAACTTCTAATCACTCATCATTAGATAAAATAGGGTGCTGGTTGGGGAGACTTGGTAACTCTAAGAAGTCAGGATGCTGGCTCAGATGTGACATTCTTGTGTCATTTTGTGTCAATTTTACATTCTCCAAGAATTGTATTCCTATAGTAATTGGGGTTATAAGTATCTCATAGCTCTTAATTATAGAAGTTTATTGACTGTACGTGTTTTAGATTTGCCCACACAACATTGCTAGAGTCTCACATTGGCTTTGATTAAGTTTGAGTTTTCTTGTGTTAGGCAGCACCTTCATCAGCTACCATCTCTTTCTGCAGTAGCTAGCCACCCTTACAACTCCCTGCACCATTGGCTCCCAGAGCCAGTCCTACCCTTTTAATTTCTGAGCTCCCTCATCTTATGTATAACAACAATTAACATTGCCTTGCTGTTATTGCAATTTTCTATTAGAAATACTTTTTCCAAACTATTCAATATTCATTTGCGAAGTGCATCAGAGAGAAAAATGAGAGCACTTCTTATAAATCTGCCATCATCTGTGGTGGGATGCAGGACCTAACAGATGTAGCTGACCTAGCAGGCACTGTACCATGTAGTAAATGCTGTCCTGATTGTGCTGATAAATCACTTGTTTCTTCACAGGCACCCATTCCTATCTTACTGCTTACATTCTCTCGTTACTCCTACTTCCTCTTCTATTCTTTATTCTTATCTTTATAAAACTCCCCCTTTTCTTATTTCTGTATTAGGCACCAGCCATTAGACACCACTGATGAAACCTTAATGGCAATTGTCAATTACTGTTTTCCAAAGGCGAAATTATTTTGTGTCACTGAAAATTCCAACCCGGAATTTGTGTCCCATTTGTGCCTTTCATAATTCTTCTTCCAACACTCATCAGATTTTTATTAGCTTCAGAAGAACATACAGGATAGAGAGGTTGAATGAGAGTTTTCAACTCAGCTTCATGATCTGTCATTTCTTGTTTATTTCCCGGGCCCATTTTTGTGTTCTCCCTGCAGTGTTGCAAATTCAACATGATGTAATTGCTTATTCCTCTCATTTGCTTTGGAGAAGGGCATCAGGTATGAATCTGAAGTTCCACCACCATTAATGCTGCCATTTCTATCCATCTGTCTAATTGTTATTGACCATGGAAAAGTAGTTTTTGATTGAGGCATAATGTAAAGTCATATTGATTACAGTAAATGAACTTTTCTGCAGTCATTGAGTCAATTAAGGAAAAAAAATATCTAGGACTGCGTCTCACGTAACGAAGTCCAACTTTTGTGTCACTGGCACATGGCCATGGCCCACTCCAAATATTGGAAATCTCTCTCTCTCTCTCTCTAATATCAAAATCACATTGCTCTAAGCAATAGGACAGGGCAAGTAAGTGTGCACCCCTGCTGTTAAAATGGAGCACACAGAAATTATAACAAAACCAGATTTTACTTTTAATCCTTCAAATAAGAAGCTTTTCTGCCTGTAGTTTTTAAATCAAAGCAATATACATTTTATTCTAGGTTAGCAATCAAGAAATCCGTATCAAGAGGATATCAGCAGCATGCAGCTGCTGTCACCCTGGGAGGAGGCTCAGTGCTGATTTTGCAGAGATGACTGATAATGATAGCATTGTGGGCAGATGAAGCACCTTTCTCTTGGAAACGCTATAAAAAAAAATCACTCATGCCAGCTGTGACTGCTGTTGGTTAGGCCTCTGGAGACTTAGATACAGCGACTGCAATGCCACCTGGAGGGGAAGGGAGGGGCGAAAAGCCCAAGGCCCCAAACAGACATGACCTCTTTGCTGCAAACCCCATTGGGAACACAGAGGAATGCTGAGGGATTTAGTACCCCTGAGACTTGAACACGGGGATCTGAAGGATTTTAACCGAAGGTCAGCATGTTGCCCTGTCTGTAGAAAGTCAAACTAGTCTTTGATATTAGACTCATAGTCTCCTAGAGTATAAAGGGAGAAAACAAGTTCAAATGGACTATTAATGCAGCTATTATCCAATTTAATTTATTTTAGACTTTCATAGCCACCTAGTTCTGAAATAAAAGTATGTCGTAGCAATTCCCTTCATGGGTAGAGAATGCCTTGCTTATCTGTGCCCACCTATTACCTAAAATTCATAAATTAATTTTAATAACATATTACATTTTATAATACTATATCATGTAGTATTTCATTTGAGCCCAAAACTGTCAGTTTTCATAGGTAAGGGAGGTTGCTGCCATCACTTACAGATTCAATGGATTTGTACAGAACTCTGAAGGCCATTATTGACACTCTAACACCAAATCTAAGGATGACTTCCTCTTCAAAAGCATGGCTGATCAGTGCAATGTTATATACACGTACAGGTACTTTAGGCATTCAGGAGCCAGAGGCAAAGGATTGCCACAAATTTGAGGTCAAGATGGCCTACATAGTGAGTTTTAGAAGATCCAGGATCTTTTAGATAGTGAGATACTGTTTCTAAAGGAAAAGGAAAAAAAAAAAAAAAAAGGACATGATCATACTCATTCAATTACATATACATGAAAGACTACCAAAGATAATTGAGGAAAGTCAAGGCAGGAACTCAAGCAGGAAAAGAGGCAAGAACCATGGGGGGAATGCTGCTGGCTGGCTTGTTCTCCATGAGTTGCACAGTCTGCTTTCTAATATAACCCAGAGTGACATATCCAAGTGTGGCACCTACTCAGTAGTCTAGACCTTCTCACATGAATCCTTAACAGGCAAATGACCGACAAACCTGCCCATACCCCAATCTGATGAGGTTAATTCCTCAGCTGAAGAATCTTCTTCCCAGGTGATGTAGTTTGTGTAAAATTGACAAAAACTATTTGGTATACATACAGAGAGAGAGAGAGAGAGAGAGAGAGACAGACAGACAGACAGACAGACAGAGCGAGACAGACAGAGAGAGACAGAGAGAGACAGAGAGAAAGAGAGACAGAGAGACAAAGAGAAAGAGACAAAGGTCATCTATTTTACAGATAGAATTCCTATTGCATAATTTGAGTGATTCATACTGATGTTAATGATGATTCTCTTCTTGGGCCAACATTAGCTTGAGATACTTGTAGAAAATGTACTTTCTGTGTCTATATTATAGATTGTGCAATGATTTTTTTCCCCTTTGATTCTCAGACCAAAAGAAACTAAGGTCTTCATTACGTAATTTGATTTCTGCTAGTTTATTATAAGGATAATAATTAATGTAACTACATTATCCTACTTAATAATTCAACCACTTATTCTCCACTCTGCCTTTCTATAAATGAAATACCCACTCAAGTTCTAAAGTGGTAAAGCCTTTTGCCAAGGAGATACAACATGTAATCTCAAGTATATGTGGTATATTGAGTTAAATAAAATATCCCCACTAAATTTCTCTAGCTTTAAACTCTCTTTGTGGAATAGTATGTCACAGTTATAAAAGAGCTATGTTTGCTGTGTCTTAGCCATCAGTGGCTGTTTTGCTCCTTTAATAAAGTTGAGATGCTTGTGTATTATACAACTTTATTAAACGACTCACAATCCACAGCAATGTAGAAGTCATTTCATTGAGGTATTCAGTACTTATTTTGTGCTTTTGTTTTCTAATAGGGATATCATGAAATAAGATGTTTTAAATGTGCTTGCTTCATTAAACTGATACTTTGTTGAAAACGTGAAGTAAGAGTGCACATAAATGAAAAAAAAAGTGGAAGAATATTAAGTGGTGAGAACAAATTAAAATGAGATGATATGACCTATGGTCATAGGACCCATGACATTACCACCTATGGAATTATTTAGACTTAGTGCTCATAGATCAAGCTTACTATTGCCCTTGGGGAAAGCACCTAAAGAGGAGGAAACAGAAGGTCCAAGATGTGTAAGAAAAGAACACATGTGGCTGGACCTGAGTAAGCAAAGAAAAGAGAAAAGATAAGTCACAGAAGATATAAGTAGAAGGTAATATTGCATAGTTTCAAATGAAAAAGGGTGAAGAGTTGAGATATCATTTTAAATGCAATATGAAGGGACTGTAGAATTTTCAGTGGTGCATAAGTACTAAAGTGAAAAAGTCTTTTATTTTTTTCTAAACATTATCTATTTATTTTGTTTTTATTTGTTTGGTATTTGGGGTCAAACTCAGAATCTTGTTCATGCTAAGCAAGTACTCTGTCCCTGAGCTACATCTCCAAACCAATTATTTTATATTTTCTGAATAACTCCGAAAGCTTCCATGATACCAGATTATCTTGAGTTTCCATTCTTTTTTATAATAATAATGTCATTGTATTTCATACTGTTATTTGGGGGAAAATAGGATTCTCCAAAAGATGACTCCACATTTTTTTTTTGCTGTCTAAGTTTTGTAATTTATCAGACCAACATGTTCACGTGGATCCATCTTTTCTCTCCTCTCTACCTGGGTAATAGGCAATGTCGTATTAACCCATATTAATTAAGATGTGCTATGGACCAGATTCTTTCCATTAGTTTCATGTGAATTAGCACATTTAATCATTAACAGTAGGGCTGTTATGATTCTAATTACTCAGATGAGTAAATGAAAACAAATGTGATTCAACTTCATACTCCTATCTGGCCAGAGAGTGGAATTATCTTGATTGTGGGGAGTTGACTTGAGAATGTGTGTGCTTCCTTCTTACACACTGACACCTACCTCCTCCTGAGTGCTTGTCCTTGTTCCATAAGCCCCAGTAGTTCTGAGATGCTTTTTATACAAGGTGTTGTTACATACATTGCAGAACCGAACACTTTTTTTTGTTTGTTCCACTGCATAGGAAGAATTTCTGTCTCTTCAGCATCACTCTAGGCTACTCTAGGAGGTGGTACACACCTTTCATCCCAGCACTTAGGAGGCAGAAGCACTTGGATCTCTGTGAGTTCAAGGCCAGTCTAGCGTACAGAGTAAGTTACAGGACAGCCAGAGTTACAAGAGAGAAACTCTGTCTAGAAAAAACAAACAAATGAAAACAAACAAAAAAGAGTAGGAGCAGTTATCTTACAATACCTGGTATGCATATGTCAGTGGAGTTTGGAAATGTAATTTGAATTTCATGGCAAAAGTCATTGCTTATATAAAAGTACTACTTACGGTTTGCTGAAAAATAGAATTCAAATAGAAAGTATTTGGTGCAGATATTTTCAAAAACAAAACAGTGGAATAAAAGATCATATTGAAGTGAATTATAAAAAAAAGAGTACAGTATTCCCTTTGAACTGTAGTTAGGGGAACATCAAATCACACTTAAATTACAGAAAAAATCTATCTTTAATTTGGGAGCATTAAAAAAAGAAAAAGCTATATATCAAATATAATATTAACTACGTGTAAATTGATATAAACACAAAGATTATACATATTTAAAATACTTTATCATCAAAATAATGATAATGTTGATAATTATTAATAGGGCCAGGATGTAGCTGAGTGGAAGAATGCTTACTTTACAAGTGCAAAGTCCTGGTTTAATTGCCAGTACCATACACACATAAAGTAATAAATATAAATAATAATAATGATGATGATGATAAAGAGTTAACTATTGTGGTTGGAATGAGGGGGAAATTTTTAGTTCCGGTATAGGAAGAAAACAAGATACACACCTGGAAAGAAAGAAGGCAGGGAGATGGAGGGGGATTGAGCAAAACAGCAGGAGGAAGAAGGAAAAATGCAAGAAAGGAAGGAAGGAAGGAAGGAAAGGAGGGAGGGATGGAAGAATGAAGAGAGAAATTAAGGAAGGGAGAGAAACGAAAAAGGGAGAGAGGGTGGAAGAAGGGAGGAAGGAAGGCAGAGAGGGAGGAAGGGAAGAATGTAATAAGGAACAGGAGGGAAAGAGGGAGGAAGGGAGGAGTTGCAGAAGAAATGAGATTTAGACTAGATAGTATCAAAACTAAGATGGAGGATTCAGAGAAGGCTCCAATGATAGCTGGGAGAGTGTTTAGATAATTTCCTGTTTGCAATATTGGGGATATATGGGTCCATAAAGAGGGCCTTTTTAGAAGAAAGCATCTCTGAGTTTATTCCTATTAAAATTAATTGCCATATGGAGATGTCAAATGTCAGATCTGAGGACATGTGATTTAAGGGCAGTTAGCATTTGTCCTACTCAAGATCTAAACTTACAATCTGAGGGTGTGAACATGGGTTATATAGCCACTGAAGACACGTTGAATAACAGGAGAAAAGTGAGCAAAAATAGAGGGAAATGTGAGTTTTTACAGATGCTATGATCCACATTCATCATGGTTATGTTTTGAGAAAATAAGACTGCACTGAGTGTATTGCCCTTTAATGGAGGGACTGAATACTTGCTCTCTACTCTGAGTTATGCAGCCCAAAGCTGTCTTCTTCCTTCTGGAAAGTGAACAGGTTATGTCTAAATGTGCCCCTGCACTACTTGACTGGCTGTTTTTACTAATCTTAGACTGCAATGTGAATTTTAACCTATATTTGGGTGGAATGAAGAAGTGACAGAATTTTCTTTTTAATCACCTTTCTTAATATTTGCACATTATCCGTAGTATAAAAGCTTGCTCTATTTAAGATATGTCATGATTCTGAACCTACTGTTAGAATCCTAGGAAGGCTGCATCTATTTGACTAGAGGTAGAACTTCATCATTATGTTGGGAAGTCAGATAACATAACAGGCAGCGCTCCCCACCATGTTGTGCCATTGTTAGCTGGAACTATGATATCAAAACTAAAAGCTAAAAGCACATGCCCATGATTTTCACTTCAACCTTTCTAATAATGAATCCAGGCATAAATAAGGTTAGTGAACTTGGAGTGTCCTTGATCTTCCCTGGCAGCATCACTGCTGAGCTTGGTAGAGCGCCCCGAATGACTGGCCACAGGCGACTCGGGTTGAATTCACTTTGTATTTATTGTCAGCAGTGCACAGCTGCCAGGATTCACTCCATTCTCAACTTCTCCATCATGGACTTGCTGCCAGACTTTCTGTAATAACTAAATTTTTATGTGCATATGCTCCTTCAACAATTAGTATATGTCTTTGTTGGTGGTGGTGAAAAACATGCCCTACTCTTCCCTTGAGGGCTGATGATTTTGTCGGATGGCTGAATTTTGGGAAGACATTTAATCAAATCTTTTGATTTGTCAATTTATGCCCCACTATTATTATTAGAAAAAGCATGGTATGAGGAATGGAAAGACTAATGATTCCTTTGCTTGTGGAGTAAGGACTTTGTGAGATCAAAGCAGGCACGGCAAGAAAATGATCCAGTGGGGTCTCAGCTATTACGCAGATGCATAAGATTAAAGAAGACAAATTTACTTAAAGTGGCCCCTTATTTTACAGAATGCTTTGTTGCTTGTTTGCTTTGGAGCTTCATCAAAACAAAGCAAGCAAGCAAACAAATTATGAATATACAGTGTGCAGCTTGGATTTGGTTATATAAACCTGGAGATATTTTCTCTGAACTAAGCTAAGTAGCAACATAGGGACAAATCTGCAGGTCAGGAGATTGTTGTGCAAATTAAAATATACAGAAGAGAACCTTATTTTTTTCTATTCAGTTGTATATTTTACATAGCAGGCTACAATGTTATAAATATGATATCCTCAAATACAATGCAACACAATATGTAGAAGGAAACTGTTTTCATTTTGTTGCGAAGGTTTGAATCTTACTTCTACGTCACCATTAATAAGGATGAGTACTTCCCTTAGACAAAAGCAAGGGCTTCCCATCATAAATTCAAACTCTGCTGACATTCCCACATCAGGTCATATTCACATCTATTCAATTACGCTTATCTTTGTAAAACTGAGGTTAGCATAATTATTGGGATAAATACGTCACGAGAACTAATATAGGCAGGAAATGAAGATGGACCTGTGCAACCTGATACCAAGACCTGTGAGTCTGTGATATACCCAGGAAGTGAGCACATTCCAACACCTACCTACTGAGGTTAACCATGAAATGACCATATATTTTATTGTTCATTTTATGACATATTAACTAAGTGGCTTGGATTTACCTTCTAAATAAAGTGAACTGTTAAGTGTTTCCCTATGCCCAACAATGCTTTGGAAATTCTCTGACAGCCCTGGGAACTAAGTAGGATTGATGATTCCTGGCTCACTGCCATCAAATATGACTTTTCTGTATCACCAAGAACTCCACAGCTGATTAAATTTTCATGTTAATTCCTTTCCTTCCATATTAAGGTTTGGAGAGATAAATTCTTGTACAATCTATTTAAATTAAGGAAAACATCTAATATATGTCCCTTACAAATCTCCTGTGCAGAGAATTTTATCTATGAATGTTCCATGTTGAATAAAGAAATTTATATCAACACCTCTGTTGGCAATGATCTCCCACAAGTTATGAAATTTGAGTATGGATAATCATAACCCAGCTCCTTTTTAAATGCTTACTACTAAATAGATCGTGAGGAGAATCAGGCTGGTAACAATGAGGAGGTCTTCTGCTCACAGTCAGGTGGGGGACAGTAAGTCTCTCATTCAGAATCATTGGGGAGGGTAGCACAGGTACTGATGTGACCACTGGTCAAAGTGTATGGCACATGAAAGACAGTGCATCCGCACTCATAGTTCATGACAGAGGGTCCCTACACATTGTGGAACAGACAACTCTTTAGACTTTACAATTGTAGTTGAAGGAAGGGTACCACGCCAAAAAAAAAAAAAAATCCTGTATTGTTCATAGCAATATTCTCAGAACTCAACAGGATTCTTTCAAATGTCCTGCAATTCATCTCATATATATATGAATATAAAATTCAAAGTGAATTTCCTTTGATACTGAACTGGAAAATCCCATACTCCTTCCTTCAGGGAGGTAGATAATATAGCTAAATTGTGCTTGGCGACTGTCAGGCTTGATTCTCTGGATATTTATGGTGCTCCAGGAGTCCCTAAACTTCTGAAATGCAGCAATAGCTGCCTTTATACATTAATAAGGTTTTAATTACAACCTTACAACTTATCATACTGACAGTGCTATTTAAAGAAATAGTGAATGGTTTCTCAGTAGATTTTAAGAAAAATAACAAGAAGGTTCTGCATAGCTGGAGTGTGTGCTTCTGTTCACACCATCTTCTCCACCCTTAGGCTTCGGATAGGCCCCTGCCTTCCATGGATCGTATTAATACATGTCACTTACTCACCCATTTTGTGTATTTTTCATTCCCATCTTCTTGGCTCCTCTGTGGGATGAACTTTCAATTATTCTTTTCCTTTTATTTCACTTACTCTGAGCCTTCTTTCTGGTATTTTTCTCTTAGTATTTAATAACCTGTAACTTACTTTGTTGTTAGTTACAGACTCCTCTTGTGGCCATGATCTTTTATTTTTCTTACAATCTTTGTTAGAACTTCTACTTTATTATTTTTAATATTTAATCTCTTTTATGCAAATGCTTTAATAAACTGCTTAGACTGCTTTGTCTCTGATCTCCCTTTGACAATTACTATATTACATTTTTTTTCTCATGGTCTTAGTTTCTTTTTTAAAAAATAGTTCTGAATGTGACCGTTGCCCTTCTTTTCCAGTTCCCAGGCTTCTACTGTTTTGCCAAGGCTCTTGTTTTTGAACTGGTAATAATAGACAATTCATTCTCTTACGCTTTGTGTTTGTTTCTTACATCTACTTTGTTTGGAATTAGTACTTTGCAAAAAAAAAAAATGTTCACCCAGAATGGCTCTGTTCACTACTTAAAGGATAACTAAAACACTATGTCTGAACTCCTAAAACTTTATGATAAGCAAGGCCTGAGAGACAAAGGCACAGGGCTAGAAGTCACCTGCATTGAGGAACCTGCATTCTGTAGGTCACTTGTTTTGTACATAGTCTGTGGCTTTCTACATAGGCTCAAGAAAGTACCAATAACCTTGTATGTTCCAGGCATCTTATATTTTCTTTGTCTGCAGAGGAGAATAAAGTTATACTTTCAGACTCAGCAGCAATATTTATATTTGAAAGTATGAGTCAAGTTGGATTGTGTGAAATATCTGAGAATGGATAAGAACATCTTGCTTTCAAAGCAAGATATTTTCCATAGATGTTTGTCTTCTCAGTTAGATAAAGTGATACAAAACCAGTGTGTACTATTCATTCTTTAATATTATGGCCCTTAAATGTTTAATAGTATTTGCCATCTTCAGGATATGTCAGTGAATTTGAGCTGCTCATAGATTCTAGAGTGATGAGGTTGGTCTTGCTGTTCTTGGGAGCGAGCACTGAGTAGAAGGGTAGAAGATTGTTCTCACTGGAGGTGAGTTACTGTGACATGTTAGGCAGAGCATCCTGTTATTAAGTGCAGCAATCTACATCCCTGCCTGAGTTATGGACCCTGGGCTGTTAGGAGGAACCTGATATTTCCTTCTCTCCTTCTGAGTTTGCTCATCCATAAGATGAATTGTCTGTGCTCAGTGATATCTGAAATTCCTTTCAGCCTCTTCTCCCTTGTCATAGTGCTTCAAACACCACCATTAAACATTGATTTCTTTTGGTTTTTAAGGCTTTTAGGTTTTCAAGGGTTCCCATTAAAATGCATACCTTAAGGGAAGAATAACGCTTTAGAGTGTTTTCAGCCCATATATTTGTTGAAGTTTTGACTGATATCCTCAGGGGCAGATGAGCTGGGAATAAGACGTATGTTGATCGACCCAGCAAAGAGGCTTACTGGGATCAGACAGAAGTACAAATTGGGGTTAAAAAAGAGTAGCAGCACACACACAAACAGCATCATCACACCATAACAACACCAAACAGAAGCAATAACAAAAAAAAGATGACTTAATTGTTAGCTTAGGAAAAACAAAACAAAACAACAACAACAAAACAAAAATCATATTTTCTGAACTCCTCAAGAAAACTAGAAAGTCATATACTTATTACCCAAAAGATGTAACTTTCACATCCAAATTTGTTTTTTATATGAAACACATGAAGTTCAGAGAGCAGTGAGCCCAGGAGCAAGGCTGCAGAAACCACATTCTGTGCCAGTGTCTTCCCTTTATGGCCAGCTGGCCTCTGCTTATTTATTGTGACATTTAGAGTTTCTTAGACTGTATGCTGCAATGGAAAGGTATTCCACCCTGACTATGATACGAGGTCTTTATCAGCATTTATCATCAATTGTCCCAGTCCTCAGACAAAGATTCTGCGATTTAAATATTCAGTATTTTGACGAATGACACATAAGTCACAGGTCTCAGTGACAGAGAACATAAGTGTGTACACATGAGCATGTTCTTATGGCAAAGAACAGCAGTGCACAGTAGTACCTAAAGATGGTACTGGAAAATGGCATATCAGTTAGAGGGATTTTCTGTGAAGCAAGAGGACCAGAATTTGAGCTTCAAGGTGCAAATTGTAGAAGGCAAGAATCAAATCTCAGACCTTTTCCTCTGACCTCCACATGAATACCATGTTGCACATATTAAATAAATTAATGAATCAATAAATAGATAGACTAAAAAGACATCCTTTAAAGACACATTTTTGAAAGCACTCATGCCACACTTACCCACTAGCTGTTCATTAACAAAGACATCTCTGGAGCCAATTTCTTAAAAAGTTGTTTGTTTTCAATATTGCTAGACAATATTAGAGAGATGATGTCACTTTTTTCAGACCAATTTTCTACTACCTTAAAACAAAAAGGGTTGTGCTAGGAAGTCTCTCCAAGATGCTCTCCAGTTCCAAAATAGCATGCTCTTGCCATGCCAAAACCTCCATTAATCTCTTTGAAAAACATCCGGAAGCCCACGGTGTGCCAAACACTGTGTAAGGCATTATAAATACAATACTCAATTAGCCCAATATTAGGAAGTTGTAATCCTGAGGGAGAGCTCATTCTAGAGTAGCATGGGTTTGTGTTTGTGTGCTGCTTCACATATTCTCATTTCGTCTTGTCTTTGTACCCTGCACTGTGCCCTTGGTATCTCAACGTGACATGCCCATCACCCTGCTCATCTCACACCATCAGGCATTGCTGCTCTTTTTCTCTCCCACTGCCAATGTCTTCCAGATCACTAGACACCTTATATCCACCCAGCTCTTAGGTTTTCCTAGTCTCTTCTTCCATACAAGCAGCCATAGTTAGAAGTAGATATAATTCATTGCCAAGACGACTCATAACCTGATATGATTTAAGAGCCTTTTTGGATTTAATTACATTTTTTGTATAGTATTTTAAGAAATATGAAGATTATAAAAGCTTTGTGTTAGAAGGAGAGAGAGAGAAATAACAAGGCGCTAAAGGTTGTGATGAGTGTGATATTTTCAGGCTGCCTCAGCTCCTTGTTTGCTCATTGTGCCTATGAGCTTCTTTAGACTGAAAGCCACAATCAGGTACATTCTTTGGCTACATTAGAATGTTATTTATACTGTTTATCATCCCTCCATGGAAAATTTTCTCCACAGCTTTTGGACACACACTGTCTTTGCTATTCTAGCTTATCCTTTACTCTACCTCACAGTCTCCTGTATTAACCCTATGGTGATATGCCTCTGTTTTTCCCACTACTACTTCTTCAAATGTCATATGAATAAAGCAAACTGCAAACTTAGTACCCAAGTAGCTGTTCTCTGGACATTTTCAGTTCACGTACCTAATGTTCACACTTTGATACTCCCTTCCTTGTACTCCTCACAGTCTCTTCTATTTCAATCTAACTTCTCAGGCTGTTTTTATAAATTACCTTCATTTCTTCCTTTTACTTCTACATTTTCCCTGCCAAGCCCACTAGCAAATGCTATTAGCTGTACCGTAAAATGTATTCTAGCTGTGGTATGGTCATATATTTATTTCTATATGCCTGTCATAATTTCTGTGCCTGTTGCTGTGATGAAGTTTTCTGATCAAAGAAACAGAAGAGAGAAAGAGTTTGTTCTAGCTCTACTTGCAGGTAGTGTTTCTAATGGTTGGGAAGTCAATGGACAGGTTAAAACAGCTTGTTACATTGCATATACAATCGTGAAGTAGAGAAAAATGTGCATATGCATGATATCGCTCAGCTCCCTTTCTCCATTTGTAGAGTGGAGACTTAGCACTCTACAGTGGGTGAGTCTTCCTACATCCATTAACACAATCATGATATGATCAACATGCATGCCCTAAAGTCCATCTTCCATGTGATTCTAGATTCTGTCAAGTTGACAACTGAAACTAACAATTATTACCATCTACCCCTTGCCAACTTGACATCCAAATACAACACTTTTAAAGAGTAACCCCAAATACAATCCCAAGACAAACAAACAACAACAAAAAACACATTAATGGCTTTTTCTTCATAGCTTGGAATGTCCTATCCCAGATATTTTCAAGATCGTTTAAGTTTTTGATCAATTGCCTATTCAGAAGGGTCTTCCTTAATCACAGATAGAAGTGGCTCATGTCATTCCATGGAAATCACTTGTTCTATTCACTGACTTATTTTAAGTAACATATGTCATGATTTAAAATTATATTCTTTACTTTGTTATTATATCATCTCTTCACTAGGTCTAGACTCTATAATGGGGACCATGTCTCATTTGGAAGAGTACCAGGCATCAGCATGTATAACACACATTTGTTAAATGCTGAAGCAATGGGGTACTATGTGGTTTTATTGGAGTTAAGGCTGGTTCTTAGAGGAGAAAGTAGCTGAGAGCACAGAATGAAAACTCTGAAAATGCACTTCGCTCTACAAAATTTCCATTCTTACTATTCTTCCCCTCCTCAGAATCAGAAACAGACTCACTTTCTATACTTATCTTCCTCACAGTCTCCATAGCAATTGCCTTTCACTTAACAAAATTTACATAGAACATCTGGTATGCCAGGAATGCTCATCTAAGACAAAATAACTAGACACAGGGGAGGACTCAAAGCAAAGGTGTTAGGGATTAAAGTGGACAAAGAGTAGAAGCAACTAGCCCTGGCTGAGAAGAGAACTTGTCGAGTCCTTGTATAGAGATGAAGAACATACTGTTTGAAGAAATAAAAGGTCTGGTGGGTTAGAGTAGAGGTTTGGGGAGTGGGACAATAAGAGCAGAAATGAGTCATAAACATAATTTTTATGTGTATGCTTTGTCTGAAAGATGAGAACACAACAGAAATGCTAAGTAGTCTAACATCATACTATTAATACAAGAAGATACTTTCAATAGAAGCCAGGAAAGCATGGGTTTTTCTGTCTATAGATATCTTCTTCTTTCAGTGGAACTATTTAATAATTTATTCCATATATTTTAATGTACTGATCATCACAAACTCACCATATCATTGAAAATTATCGCTGCACAATGGGTGAAGGATATTAGTTTGTAAATACTGTCAACCATAACAGGTATTCACAATCCACAGATCCTTCAGAGAGAATGGGTCTTTCACTGGGAACAGAAGGAAAAATGTTCAAGTTGTGGTACAAGTATAAAACATGCTACAATCCACCGGCATTGTCACTCTTATGTTGATGTGTTGTATAACATAACTCAGTGCACAAAAACTTCAAAACAATCCATCTTGAAAAAATGCATAAGAGTCATTGGTAGAAGTCTTGGTATAAGAAGTTTACTCAATGGATGGATAATAAAAAAAGGCAAACAAAAATTCTGGCTGACCAGTTCTGATGGAGTCAAGCCCATCTCCTTCATGAACATGGTCGGATGCCTTCAGGTGCCCCACAAAAGGAGAGTGCCAAGAGTGACACCAAGAGAAAGTGAAAGTGAAATGTAATTATACTGTGATTATTAATTTTCTCAATAAGCTTTATGGACTTTACAATGTATTTTGAGAGAATACCCATCTGGAATGAAATGGTGGAAAAACCACTGGAAATACTGAAAATGCATGCTTTCATGGAGGTGGTTGTTACACAGTTAAAAAACATGTATAAAAACAAGTCAAATTACACACTTAGGGTTTGTACTTCCATAGAATCTGAAAATAGATTTAAAGTCAGATTTGTCAGTCTATCCAGATATTAAAGATGCTGTTAGTAGAAACGTCTTTTCTACTGTGTGGTGCTAAGAATGCTACCCATGGCCTTGTACATGTCAGGAAAATACTATACCACTGAGGTACAACCCTGACTCCCCATTTACCTTTTAGAATCCAGCTAGCACAATGATGGTTATCATGCTCAACAGAGCTAAACCATGTAAAGAGCTTATCTCCAATGGCTATTCCTGTGTATCAGGTGTTTTGCTAAAGTAGCCTATTCCTGTCTGTATCAAATGTATTACTCCATAAACTTGAGAAAGGGTCCTGATGTAGCCATGAGACACTCCTTTCCATCTGCCTTAGCACAGGCTCTCAGCATTTATTGAGTGTTGGAAACATTCTTTTAACATCTCATAAGCACCCCATTCTTTTCCTATAGCTGCTTTCTCTGTCACAGCTGATCTTGTCCCTTATGAGAGGATGGTAAGGTGACTGCTGTGCATAATTCTTCAAATGACAGAAAACACAGGCAGTCTTCAGGATCCCTGTGTTCTGTGATAGGTCTCCTGCTTTTCTACAAAATATTCCATCTTTTTTTTTTCCTTTCCTCTATAGCTCTGGTCAACTGAAGCCAGAGTATTATATGCTTTGTGCTAATGAGAGATCGAATAGGGAGAGGAGACAAGAAGGAACAGTACAGAAGATAAACTAAGTTCCGAAACAGTGACTTTAATTGCTTTTGCCTGTCCAAACAGAGTCATGTAGAAGGATAGCTAATGTAAGAATGCACAGAGCACTCTGCATCGCTGAGACTAGCCCAGTGGCTGCTAATGGAATATTTCATGATTTGAATTACCTCAGATTCTTTCAGAGACTCCCCAAGTTATAACTTCATACTGCATAAATGTATGTGCAGTCTTATCATGACTAATGACTACCATTTTATAGTACCTATAATATCAATGGGTACCTAGGCAGTTTCAGTATGAAGCATAAACTCTAATACGTAAACTAATTAAAGTTAGCTCCTTTGTCCCAACCAGATCTGGAAAAGGGATAAAACTGCACCATAAATGCATCAAATTTGACATCAGTGGCAAGAAAAGGTATAAATGCAGCATTATAGTAGTGCTGATGAGACAGTGTTTGAAAATGCCTTGATGTTCCCCTTCTTCAGCATGATAATGGACTGATCTTGTGATGACTATAGATGTAACTGTGGAGGAAATGTGAGGCACAGTGGAGTGAGTTACAAAGTTTTGATTCTTTCTGTCAAGTGCTCCCAATATAGTCTTAAAATTGAATTTGGATTAATACATTGTTTTTCTAAGTTTTGTTCATGAATTGACCATTGCATATACAAATATGCAATAGTTCTTTGACTCCTGTTTTCCCCATATGTAAAATGGACTCACCAAGTTAGGTGTTCTGTGGTGTTCTTGTTTCATTTTGGTTGTTGTGATAAAATACCCTGAAAAACAAAAACAAAATCAACTCTAGAAAGAAAAACTGCATGTTTACCTCACAATTACAAGATCCATACCCATATCTATATCCATGATTACCTGGAAGTACAGGCAGCAGGAACTGAAGAAACTAGTCACACAACATTTACAGTCAAGGACAGATGTACATGAATTTATAACTGCTTACCAGCTCCCAGTACCCTTTCTACACTAATACAACCTCACATCTTATGCCTGAGGAATTGTGCTGCCTACAGTGGATTTAGTCTTTCCACATCAATTAACATGATAATCTCCCTCAGAAATGCCAACAGGCCAACTTGATTTAGACAATCCTTCATTAAGACTCTGTTTCCAGGTGATTCTAGGTGTGTCACATCGGTGACTAAAGCTAACCATCTCACATGGCAATGGAGGTGATTAATAGCTAGTAGTTCCATTGTCAGCCAACTCTCTCTAACCATGTCCAGTTCATGGTACCCCAAATACACTTCTTTTATTGCACTCTTCACATGTTCTTGCAAGTGACTGCTCATTGTTCAGCTTTTCCTGTTTGATTTTGAGCTCCATAAAGATGAGTACTGATTTAGCCATCTTTGCTACCTCTTTCGTCAGTTTAGTGTATGCTCCATGGCGGATAATTTGCTATGTTAAACTTAGAATAATATTTATTTGATCATCTTTCCACAACTATAGCTAAACATTTGAGAAAATAAACTTATGAGGTTAATTTTTTTTTGGCTTTTTGTTTTAGTGAACACACAGCTCTGAATAATAATTGATTGACCCTCTGTTGCTTTGATAATTAAATTTAAGGCAGCACATCATGTGAAGAAATGATGGTGAAGCAACTATTCATCTCCTGTGGAAGAATGAAAGTGAAAAAGAGGAAGAGTCATGTCCTACTATTTTCAAGGGCATTCTCTCAGTAACAAGACTTCCTACTAGGACCCATGTTTTAAATATTTTACCATCCTCCCTATTGTGTACCAAGTTCAGACTAAGTCTTTTGCGAATAAGTTCCTTGAAGAAAGAGTTCAGGTTTAAGTATAGAAATGACAAAATGACATTAAATAAGATGCTCATAGTGGTAAGGATGTAAGTTTGATCACAAGGCTTGCCCATGGAAACTAATGGAGGTGCCATGAAGAAAGTAAATGTAATTCACAGCTCTGCTGAGTGGTCGTTGGATCATTCTCTCTGGAGATCCCAGTCTTCTTGATTTTGCGCATAAATGAAAATTTGAGTTACATATGACAGGTCAGATCATCTCGTACCAGGACAAAATGCTTTTCAGAATCTAAACTTTGTTAAGCTCTGCCTACTCCCACCAGTGTTAACAAGTGAAAAGTAAAGACTATCACTTCTCAGGTACTGGGCTAGGAATGTCTATTTATGTCATCGTGTGATATCCTACAAAAATTAATAATCTGTGTATTATTGCTGCTACTTTATGGAAGGGAAGTAGATTTAGAGTTATTTATTAAATCCTCCAAGGTCACACAATCAGTAAGTTACAGAACTCTAACCCAAATTTTAGTCTAACAAATGTCTAAGGGCATGTCTGAGCTTTTCTTCATATCTGTTTGCTGCCTTAGAATAAATCCTTGGGTAACTCTTGCTGGAGAACAAAATCACCTCTGAAGTTTGTAGGAAATCTCATTTATCAAGTGAAAGAATTCCAGTTTATCTTAAAGGCAATATTGCATGTCAGGCCAAGGAATTTGATAAGTATTTTGCTCAACTCAATGGGATATCTAGTGAACAAAGACTGAGTCATCTCCCATTCAGAAGTTCATTCACTTTTACCTGAATAGTGGTTTCATGATTCAGTATATGAAAGGGGTTATGGCAGGTCTGATAGGAAGCAGATCATCTGAGCCTATCTGAGCCTGAGCATGTGTCCATATTGTGCTTATCAATGCATAGAATGAACAAAAGCTACTATAGGATCAGTTGAGACACCACATAAAATAATAACCTCTCTCTGATCCATGCATGAAGAGATAAGATCTCCTTATTCATTGACTTCTGTGCAGAAAATGTCCTCTGTGTTTGGGATAATCTGGTGGGAGCAGAATTGCTCAATAAATTTCACTGCTGAATATGGAGACACACACCTTCACCCTGAGTCCTGATATCTGCAGCAGATATCAGAATGCAGAACATATTCAAAAATAGCTAAGAAAGGCAGAGAACCTTAGGGATGGAGCTGACAATTCCACACCATGGTGTCTATGTCTGAGATATTACAGGGAGCTTAGTTCTTCCTTTTCATTGTTGGAAAAAATGCATTCAGTTCTTAAAACCATCCATTTTAGAAATTCCAAGTTGAAAGATAATCTATCAATCTCTTGCTGTTTATTCACACTGGATGCTTAAAGACTTAGAAACATATCCACTGTTGAAGAAAGGAAATGTTTGATGTCTGGTATAGTCAATGACCATTTTGTGTCAAATACAGCTACCTACTATTGTCCTGAGAAGCTAGTAGGCAAGAAGAGTTACCCTACTCTTCTATGTCTTCAGATAGCAATAGGGGGTTTTTGAATGTTTGCTTTGAGAAAGGCTTTACTATGTACCCTAGGCTAGCCTAAAACTCATTATTGTCTGGCTACAAGCTTAGAGTGCTAAGACCATGCAGATACCAAAACCTGTAAGTTTTTAACCCTGAAATTTGTATGTCCTAGCTATTAATTTCATGCATTGGACTATGTTTTGTTCTGCACATTGTTCCAAATAATAGAAACAGAGTGAAGGATTCAAAAGAGGATTATTGCTGTCAAAATCTAACATATAGGTGAGAAAAATATAGTTACTAAGCAATGAATAGAAAAAAATATTTTTATTTGATCTGTCTGAGATGTGTTTAATAGTCAGAACATTTTTATTTGCTTTTACAATGTGATATTATAAAATATTATTTCCCCTTCCATTTCTTCCTTCCAAGTGTTCCTTATATTGTTTTCTTTAAAATTCATAGTCTTTTAAAACTTTAAAAAATATGTTTTTGCATATGTGTATTTCTAAATATAAAAATATAACCTTCTCAGTCCATATAATGTTACCTATATGTAAATGTTTTTAGGGCTGAGCATTGTGTATTCAGGAAACTAACTGTTGTGTTCCTCACTGGAGAAGACTATTTCTCTCAACCTCAGCATTCCTTAGTTGTCTTTAGCCCTAGGTCTGGTGTTGAGGCTTCTTGGACGTTCCCATGTCCATGCTGTCAGGTCTGTTGGTGTCATCCTTGTTCAGCTCATGTTTAGGCAACCATATTAAAATACTTCATGTATTTAGCATCTCTGATGTTTCTAGGAAACACAATTATCTCAGCACACTTCCTGTTCCTTTGGTTCTTATATTATTTCCTCCCCCTCTTCTGCAATGATTCTTTAGTCTTAGGTGCCAGACCTATACGGTGGATATATCAACTGGGACTGGGTTCTATAACTGCATTTTGATTGGTTGTAGTTTCTATAATGATCTCTGTTGTGTACAGAAGTTTCCTTGATGAGGGGTGAGAATTATACTTATCTGTGGGTATAAATTAAATATTTAGAATATAGTTAAGGATTATGCAAGTTTAGCAAAGTGGTAGTTGTAGATATTCTTCTAAGGGCCTTGACTTCATTAGCCTCAGGTAACTGGCTAGGTTTCCAGTGCCAAGCATGTTTCTCTCTTATTGAACAAATCTTAATTGGAGAGCTGTTGGTTACTGCCAAGGTGTGAGGGGCACTATTGTACCCCTAGGTTATTAAGTTACTGTGGTGCATAGATTTCATAGCTGGGTAGGATTATTGGTTGGTTCCTTTGTAACCTTGCATGGCACTTTCAGGTACTGCAAGTGCTAGTCCTCAGGAAAGCCACTTTCCGATAAGATCCAGTTGGGGTTCTCTTGGCCCTGTTTCTGAAGTGTGTGGTGTCTTTAGTAATAGGGACTTCCTCTGTGAAGCAACCAAAGGTAATAGCAATAGACTATATAATATTTTAAGATTCCCTTGAACAATCATGACAAATAACTGAAAAGAGGGATTCAAGTGTTTGGTTTTAGGCTTTATTAGATAGTCTATCTTTGGGTGAGTATTTGGGTGAGCACAGATGAAAATTTTTTTTTCCTATAAAATATATATACATATGTGAACCCTGACTTGTGAGTATTACAGATACTTTGTGGTAGTTAATAGTATGATTCCTTATGCCTTTTTCAGACATACTTATTGTTATTTTACCCCCTCCTGCTCTTTTCTTTATCACTTTCACTCTTCTTTTATAGTTTGGAATGTATTACCACAGTCTCTTCTGGCTTTCAAAGTTTCCATTGAGAAATCAGCTGTTCTTCTGATGGGTTTTCCTTTATAATTGACTTGCTTTTGTTTCCTCGTTTGATTTTGTTTCTCCTTCAGCTTTCAATACACTTTCTTTGGTCTATATATTTAATATTCTAACTATGTTATGCAGTGGGGATATTTTTTCTAATCACTCTTTCTAAACATTCTTCTGTATCTTGTATCTGTATGTATATGTCTTTCCTTAGTTTGAGGAAGTTCTTCTATGATCTTGTTGAAGATCTGGCCTATGCCATTAACCTGGGATTTTTCTCCCTCATCCATCCATTCCTATAACTAAAAGTTTGATTCTTTTTCATGATGTCTCCCACAGTTCCTACATGTTCCTGCCCTGTGTTATTTTTTTTAATTAATATTCATTGCTTATTTTGTCCAGGCCCTGTGTTTTATCTTTGAGTCTTCAAATTCTGTTTTCTGCTTGATTCATTCTATTTGTAACTCTTTCCTTTGAGTTTTCTAATTGGGATGTTGGGTTTTACAATTCCATCTGCATTTCAGCTTGAGTCCTCTTTAATGTTTTATTGCTTTATTGAATTCTGTTTTCAAATCCTGGATTCACTGTCATTTTAATCAACCTTATATCTTTATTTATTAGGACATCACTTCTAAGTTTCTTTAAGTTATTTCTATTTAAATTCATTGAGCTGTTTCTTTATGTCTTCTTCATACTTTTTGAATTCTTTGATGAAGTTTATGACTTTTTTTTTTTTTAATTCTGAGGTTCATCTAGGTAGTTCTTACTGGAAACATTTATAAAGGTTTTTGAGGGGAGAAACTGGCTTGACATTTCTTTTTTTTTAAAATTTTTGTGATGAGATCTGGAAAGAGAAGCATATACAATATGTAGGTGAGTAGAGGTTGGATGTGGCATGGGTGGGACCTGTAGTTCAGGGTCAGGCAGAGGTGGCACTGGCAGAAGCATAGAAGTGTGTTGTGGTATAAGTAGGGTTACTGGACTAGGTAGAGGAATAGGTGTGGGACCTGAGCTAGTTACAGAGCGCTGGGGAGGAGGTGCGGAGAGGAGGCTCAGGTGGACTTATCCCACTAGACCCTGGAGAAGGGTGAGTAGTCACAAGTAAGCCATGAATTTCTAGTAAATAACACAGTCCCTTTCCAGAGGCCTTATGGGTATATCCGAGAAGCTTTAGTGACTTCTGCCTCTTCCTGGAATTATTTTACTTATTTAAAAGAACAGTATGTAATATTCGCAGACCATCTCTGATTCATTTCCTGACAATTAATTATTGTTCACTGAGTCATTTACCTGGAAAAGGGGATTTTTAGGAAGGTTGATGATTCGGTTACTTCATTGATAATATCAAAATCCCTTAGGAAATGAATGGAAATGGAATACGTACTTGGCAGTGAGAGAAATGAAAATGACAAAAACAACCTACCAGTCACTTGTTCTAATCAGGGTCAAGGACAGAACAGAGCAACTGAAACGTCATCCTTTTTTCTGTCCTTTGTGCTTCCCACCATTAGTTATTATACCTTCTGCAGAATTGTTACTTTTCTTTGATGTAAGAAGACAGTCTTAATCTTCTGTCTACCATCTCATTTTGTTAACATGTATTACCAATGGTCTTTTTTTAAACTCCTTTTTCCCTTTGCCTTCTGGTTACCATTTTCCTTCTCCTATACTTTTTGCAGGATTTTTACTATATTATTTTTAATGAAATACCTATGTCTTTAATTTTCATTCCCATTCTTAAATTTATATAATTCTCTTTTAAAGATTCGCATTATTTGATATTTTTGTTTTATAATATATTTTTTAATCTCTTGATCTTTTTTCTTCAACTTCATGCCATTCTTCTTCTTGTTTTATTTCAGTAATATTTTCTATCTTGTATGGTTCCACATCGTTGCTGTTTATAGCCATTTGCTTTTTCTTCAATGTGTCATGCTGGGGTTGACCACTTAATAGTAGGCTGTTATGTAAGAATATCCTGAAGTAAAACCAAAAAGGGAAAATACAAACTGAAAAAGATATTCAAGCTAATAGATGCCCAAGTCACATCACAGAAACATTTACTCAAACAATGAAAAAGCATAATGATTCAAGTACTGGTTTCAAATTTACCAAAAGAGGGACCAAATGAAGATTTCAAATGTTTACTACTGAAAATGATACTCTAAAGGATACAAATCAATTCAATTCAGGATGTAAAGAAAAAGTTTGTAGCATAGAAGAAAATATTAGTAAGATATATAAAAAATAATCACTAATATTGATGAAAAACTTTGCAACATACAAAAATCAGTATGGAAACTGACCACTAGTACAATCTTTGGGAACAAAAATTTCAGTAAAAGATACAATGGGAAGCAGGATCAATGGATTTGATTAGGAGAAGGCTTCAGAATCTACTGGACAAAAAGAAACTGGGGCAAAGGCTAACCTCATAGACAATCTATTCCCTGAAATCATTCTAAAATTCTCTCTACTTCTAGAGAAATGGGTAGATACCCAAACACAAGAGACATTTAGAATCCCAAGTAGACATGACCAGAGAAGATCCTTTTTGTGACCTATTGTAATGAAGATGTCAAAAATATATATCAAAGAAACACCAGTAAAAATTGTAATAGAAAACAGAACATACCTACAAAGCAAACATCTTACAATAATATCAGATTTCTCATCAGCAATTATAAAATGTGGAAAGGTATTGAATAATATATTTCAAGTCCTGAAAGTAGTTAATTGCTAAATAAGATAGTTATATTCAGACAAAATCATTTTTAGTAGAAGGAACATATCTAGATTTCCAAACAAGCATAAGCTGAGGGATCTCATGGTCACTACATGAGCCCTGCCAAATACTACAGATACTTATGTACAGAAGAGGGAGAGAGTCTCAACAGTGTTAGACAAATTTCAGGAGTCAATAGATGAACAAAGGAGAAATTGGAAGGAATCTATAAAGTCCAACACTGGAAATTATGAATATTTATAAGGGAAAAATAAAGAACAAATAGCAAGTCAGTAAATTTTAAAAAATGAAGAAAATGTCACAAGAATCAGTAATGATCTCATAATGTAGCTTTAAATGTAAATAACTTTTTCTAACCAAAAAAAGATTAAAAATGACTGACTAGATTTTAAAAAAAAAGTTTAGACTCAATGCTCTGCTCGCCATAAGAAGCATACTTCACTTCCAAAGATAACCACACCAAAGGGTCAAAGGGTGGAAGTCAATGTATCAAAAGAATAGAAATATAAAGAAAAAGCCATTCTAATATGTGGCAAAGCAGACTTCAAGCCAAAATTAGTAAGAAGAGATACAGGATATTGAAAATTAATAAAGCAAGCAATCCTTCAAAAGATAACAATTATAAAAACATATGCACTGAATATTGGTGCTCCTAATTTAATTTAAAAATGAAAATGGATATGAAAGGTCATCTAGATTGTGGTAAAATAGCAGTGGGCTATTCCAATACTCCACTGTCACTTTTAGATAGCTCATTCATACTGAAAATCAACCCAAAGTTTCCTGTAGTTCTGTCTAGGATCCCATGAGAAATTTCCCCTCCACATTAGCATGTCTATTGATATTATTATGGTTCAAGTCTTGTTTATGCAGCAATTTCTAGGAGAGATTGATTTACAGTAGACTTCTTGGTATTCTGAGTCTTATGATCATTCTGCCCTCCACTTCTATGATGTTTCCTGAGCCACAGATTCAAGAACCGTGATGTAGATTTGGGTGTTGGGGGTGGGTTCTCAGGAAGCCATTACAACTAGTGATTACTGTTAGAATAAGTAGCCTCTCCCAGGGATGTAATCAAAATATAAAGAGGCTATCAACTTGAAGGGGCATGAGAGGTATTCTGAGGATAACATGGAATGTGTTCCATGGGGTAATTGGATGGTGCTTCTGGGAGGAAGGGAAGGGGTTAGTGATAGAATGCCATCTCAAGAAGAACAATATTAAAAACCAGTCTTTCAAAAAAGAAAGAAAATCAACAAACTTCAAGGTACACTAGACTATAGAACAAATGGAATTACTGAATCTATCGAGTATTTCCTCCTTCACGTACAGAACATATATCCATCATAGCATATTATAGAAACTTCTCCTAAAATAGACTATACCCCAGGACACAAAATAAGTGAAATTATCTATTTATCTGCTAATTTCATCTTCTTCAAAATGTAAACAATATTCCATTGGGTAAACATATCACATTTTTATAATTTGTAAGTTTATAGACACCTAGGCTCTTTCCATTTCCTAGCTAGAGTAGCAACAGGATCAGATAAGCATGCGTGTCTATAGTTGGAATACAGAATCTTGGAGTATATATCTTAGAGTGGTAAAGCAAGGCTATGTGGTAGATCTATTTCTAGCCTTTGAGGAACATTCACACAGATTTCCATAGTGGCTGTATCAGCCTACATTCCCTACAGCAGGAAAAAGTTCCTTTCTAGCCACATCTCTTCAAGGATTTGTTGTCATTGGTTTTTTGTTTTGTTTGTTGTTGTTTTGTTTGTTTTTTGTTGTTTTTGTTTGAGTCCTGCCATTCTGCGGTAAGATGGAACCTGAAAGTAGTTTAAATTTACTTTGCCCTGATAGCTAGAGATGTTGAACATTAAAAAAAAAAAAAATGCTCTAAGTCATTTGTATTTTGTCTTTTGAGAACTTTGTTTAATTTTATGCCTCATTTTTAAAATTAGGTTGTTTTATTGGCACTCCTCTTTATAAAGTATTTTTTTTTTGTTTGTGGTATATACTAACTTTCTCTCAGATGAATAGCTGGGAAAGATTTTGTCCCATGTCATAGACTGTCTATGCACTCAAATGATGGTGTACTTTGCAGTTCATAAGTTCTGTTGTCTCAGATCTAATTTGTAAATGATTGGTCTTAATGATTGCGCAACCAGTGTCCTTCCTGTTCAGCATTTCTGTTCCTGTGCTAATACATTTAATTGTATTTTCCACCTTCCTCTTTATCAGAGCCAGGGTACCAGCTCTTGTGCTGTATGTAGTCTTTGATGTAGTTTGGGTTGAGTTTTGTATTTGGCAAGATATAAGGCTTTGTTTTTGTTCTTCTATATGTTTTGCAGATGTAACTCAAACCATTCCATAAAATAGAAAGGAAAAGAAGGCCAACAAGCTCGTAGTACAATACCAAGCAATCTCTCTCTCTCCACATGTATATGTGTATGTGTGTGAGTATGTGAGTGTGCACGCATATATGCACATATAAGGTATGTTTATACACACACATATATGTGAATAGAATTGTTTGGGAGAAAAAATTAAATTCCTAGGATCAACAAAAACGAAATCATAACTTACCAGAACATATAAATAATAGTTAAGGCATTTCCAAGAATAAAGTTTATAAGTATTATTGCACATATTAAAAAGGAAAGAGGATGCAAATAACTAACTCAAACTGCAAAAAAAATAAATATCAAGAGACAACAAAGAAATCAAAAAGAGCCAAAAACTCTAAGACTGGGGAACAAATTAATGCCATTGAGACAAAACATAATGCGTGTGTATGCTCACACACAACATATATATTGGATCAATGAAATAATTCTTTGTAAGGATAAATGAGATTGATAAACTCTAATGAAATGAACCCAAAAAAGAGAGATGACAAAATTAGAATTGAATAGGGATAAGATAGAATATTTGCCTAAATTTAAGAAATACTTGAGAATGCAAGTTCCCAAAAGCTGTAGTACCTAGAAAAAATTCATAAATTTCATGGCAAATAGCTGCCAAAATCAAACCACAAAGACTTTTACTGTTTAAACAAATGAGTAACAAGAATGAAATTTTATCAGTAATAAAAAACATCCTGTAAAGATAAATTTGGGGTTGGTTGGATTCAAGGCTGGATGCCAGTTGCATTAAAGAAGTGCTAACACTGACAGGACTCACACAGCTCCACAAACTAGAAAGAAAAAGAGTCCCTACAAGATCATTCTATAGAGGCCAGAATTATCCTGATAGCATAACCAGAGAAAATGAACACAAAAAGAAAATTGTTTAACTGTTTCCTGATGAACAAGATCTAAAACTTCTTAGTAAAATCCCTGCAAATGCTACTTAAGAATGCATTATGAAGATCACACTCCATGGCCAAGTTCACTTCATCCCAGGGATGCAAATATAGCTCAAAATATACAAATCAATAAATGTAATACAGAACTCAGACTCAAGGATATAAATCACATGATCATTTCTCAGCACACAATCATAATAAAAAGCTCTGAAGAAACTAGGGTAAGAAGAAATTTTGCTCCATATAATAAATGATTTGTATTACAAAAGTGTTTTTAACATTATACTAAATGGTAACAGACTGAAAAATGTGTCATCTAAAATCGGGAAAAAGTCAAGGTTACCTGTTCTCCCTGATTTTATTCAAGATAATCCTCAAAGCTTTACAGCAACAATACAAGAAAAAGCAGTTAGAAAGAAGTCAGATAATTCTGTTTTTCAGGTGATGTAATCATACAGTTAAAAGATCTCACTGACAGCACCAGAAAACTCTTAGACTTGATAAGAACTTTCAGTAATATAGCAGGATAAACACAATGAAGATACACAAATGAGTAGCCTCCTCATATACAAATAAAGAACTTGAAAAATAAAAGATATCAAGAAAAGTATATCCATGGTAGTAAAATTATCGAAGAATAGTCCTAACAAATGGGGACTGCAATGGGGACTTAGAAACATTGAAGAGAGAACTTATATCAGTGGAAGATATAAGCCAAGTATAGTACTTTGGGTACGCATACTCAAAGGACTCTCAGTCAGCATACCACAGGCATGTGAGTTCACCCATGTGTACTGTAGCACTATTCACATAACGAGGAAATGAGCCAGTCCAGCTGTTTGTCACTAGGTAAAAGGATAAAGAAAATGTGTAAATACCTGTTGACATTATTTTTATCCATAAAGAAAGAAAAGTTAAATCACAATACTTTTAGGAAAATGGAAGAAAATGCTGATCATTACATTGAGAGATATAAACCTGGTATTTTCTCTCACTTGTAAAATTTAGATTATAAACACACACACACACACACACACACACACACACACACACACACACATATATATATATATATATATATATATACATATATATATATATATATATATATACATGCCTGAGAGCTAGGGAGAGGAGGAGAGAAGAAAGAGGGGAAGGGAGGGAAGGAGGGGAAGAGAGAGAGAGAGAAAGACAGAGACAGAGATTTTTAAAAGGGGGCCTTAGCTATCAGTTCTTATGACAAGGAGGAATAGAATAGTGTAATGCATGCATGTTACATGAAAACAGGGTTGCTACTGGAGAGGAGAGTGACCAATATGATGAAAATATCATAATGAAGACCAAATACTCAGTATATTAACTTTAAAGTTATAATGAAAAAAAGGTAACATGCAAAAAAGTCCATGTTGTATTTATAGAAAAAAAAACCCTTTTTCTTTTTAGTTAAAACAAAATAATAGAAAACCTGACACAAGCCTTTCAAATAATGTAACGTTGTTTATACAGTCATGTTTTAAGATTGTACATTTTGTAGGCTATTTGATATGTATCTTTATTGCCTTGAGATTTGTGATTCCAATTGACATACATTCCAAGCCTTTACCATTTATTACTCTTTTCAGAGCCTACTGAATTCACTCTACTACTCCTGAAGAGCAGGTACATTTTCTAGTACTTGATGGATATCCTCCCAGCTCTTCAAGGTGAGTGAAGAAAATGTCAGAACACCTCATTCTATCCACATAATTGAATGTCTTCTGGCTGCGGCAATCACACCCTCATTTGCCTGGGTTTGGCCTTTCCCTCTCTCTACCATATCCATAGAGGCCCCTGATAATAAAAACCTGACACAGATGCTACTTTACTGTGTGGATAGATAATGCTACAGAGTTCCAAGCTTATTTTATTCCTCCTTTAGGGATGTAGCACAATAATTACATGTAGGTATCTATTAAGAGACAAAGAAAGGAATGTGATACAGAAGGAAAATCCTGGGGGCTGTATGTTAATTGCCATGTTTCTTTAAAGTCTATTAAGGTTTTCCAGTTGCTATAGTCCCTAACCAAATTCACAAAGCAACCCAAAGAGACCAAGACTCCAGAGACCATTCGTTCTGTAATTCATTCCTGAATTTGACAGGTCTGCGTCAGTCTGCCCTCCCATGGGCACAGGATATAAAGTATAGAATAAGACACACCTCTGAAGCTTTTTTTTTTATAATACCAATAGAGGCCTAGCGAACACCATCAGCATCACCATCTTCTGCATCAACAACGACAACAACAAATGAAGAAAGTCCTATTTTTGTACCTGATCTGGTGATTGAGTTTGCACATCACTCACATCCTCTACCTTGCTATGTCTGCACCAGTCTGTGATATAACCAGTTACACTCTCCTGTTTGCCCAAAACCGGTTAATCAGGCTCTCATTACCCACAATTGAAGAAAAGAAAAGAGTGGCTTAAGTTGATTGACTTGTAATCACACCACAAATTAAAGAAATTGTTGAGATACTTTACTTTACTATTCTGCTTCCAAATCACATCCTAATGAATAACTGAAGATTTTTTTTCCTTATGAAAGAAGGAAAAAGTCAAAAAAGAATAGCTAACAAAAAAGAACAGTTGTGTTTTCTTTCCCTCTCAGAAAGTTATATAATTCATACATTATTATTTTCTAATCATATCAGCTTTTCCTCTCCAAAAGATGAAAATGACCTTAAGCATGCCATTTAAAAGGAAATCTGGAAAGGAGTACAGGCAAGGTCACAGTTGGATGGAGTGAGAGGAGGGATTAGCTGTCAATATCTCAGTCTCTGCTGTCTTAGCATTCTTGGCTAATGGCCTGGTTTTCTTGAGAGCACACAGAGCTGGTTATGGATTTAATGGTACAGGGAGACAAAACTGAAGTATTCTGTGTAAAGTGAGCAGAAAATATAGTTCTTTTGAAGAGCATGCCCTCTGGGCCAAGCCAGTGGGAGGGGCTATGCTCTTACAAGCTTCTGAAAAGCTATTTATTTGCCTTTGGAATCCTAAGAGCTTGTTTAAGCCCTAGCTGCATTCACTCTCATAGGCCCCATGTAGGATGCTATCTCCCAGAAGGGTTCTTGCTATTAAATTACCCTACTCTTGGGTCTTTATTGTCCATGTGTGAATATAAGCAGCAATGAAAACTAGGTTATATCTCCCAGTTTCTGAACCTTACAATAGCATAGGGTTTCAAAAGGGGACACCAGGAGCATCTCAGAGCTACTATAGATATGCTGCTTCTGAGGATATGGTAACAGATGGTGGGTATAAATTGTCTCTGGCATAAGAGATGTTTGAGCAGCACAATACTTCACCCCAGTAGCACATGAAAACACAAACCTTGTTTTTCGTGTTTCTAGGAGAAGTTGGCTTCAGAGTCAAGAGAGTCAGCCTAAAATCTACAGAATCAAGTTATTATATTAACTCATTGCATCATGGAACACAGGAACCCTAAGAGCATCTGCAGATCATATAGTGCATCCAACTTGCATTTTTAGGTAAAATTAAACTTCTTCATGACTTTGCCATTACTCAAGCAATATTAACTTAGCACCTAGTTCTTGAACACATTATTTTAGATACTTATAGATACATGAAGTGGGTGAATTGGACATCATTGTTTTAGGTGTAACAAGCCACTCAGAAAGAGAAATAGCTGATGTTTTCTCTCATGTGAGGAATATATACTTCTATATACACGTGTTTGGATGTGTGAGTGTGCCTAAACTGATATGTGTGTATGTGTGTGTGTGTTTGTGTGTGTGTAATAAACATAAAATATATACAACTTGAATATTAGAAGGAAGCCAATGAAAAGGGAAGGGGAAAAGGGAGAATAATGGAGGCAAATATTACTACAATTCAGTGACATACATATATAAAAATTACACAAGGAAACTCCTTGTCTGCTTACTAACATTTAATTGAAAAATACATGAAATAGAAGGGTGATTATTTTTTAAGAAGGGTAATAGAGTGAGGTAGGAGGGAGAAACAGAGGGTAGTGAGATCAGATGGGATGGAAATACACTCTATACAAATATAGTAAAATATATTTTGCATAATGAATTTATTAAATAAAAATGATGAATGGCATATGTAGAATAAGTGAAAATATGTAGTTCATTTGTTACTATAAAACGTTAACATACATGTAATAGAAAAACTAGAGAGGGCACCGTTTTGACAGGAAGTTTTCATTTACAAAATATGTGTGGATGATGAGGAAAAGAAAATTACTGAATATGAGTAATACCAATCATAATGTATAGAGGGAGAAGGCCACACTGGAGCATATGTTGGGATGTCTTTAAGCAAAGTGGTCAGCTTGTCCTTGGGAAACAACAAAAACTCCATCAAAGAAAATGTTAGCAAAGGGGCTACAGTAGATATCTCAGTAGTTAAGCATATTTACCTCTTTTGCATAGGATCCTGGTTGAGTTCCAGTACACACATGACACCTCACAAGTGCTTGTAACCCCAGTTCCAGGGGATCTGTCACCCTCTTCTGGCCTCTAGGAGATGCTGCACTCATTTAGCACACATGCAGCCTCACACACATATACATACATACAATAAAAATGACAAAGAAGCCATGAAGTTGAGAGAAAAACCAAGGATGAAGTGCATTGAAACGATTGGATGAGAGAAAGAAAGGGAGAAATGATACAATTATATGTTAATTTCAAAAATTAAAAATATATATATTTAAAAATATGTTTAACACAAAGAATATCATACATAAATATTTTTTAAGGCTAGAAAGGACTTTTAAGCAGTGAGGAGCTAGCTTTGTTATGTAGGCTTAGAGAATCCCAGGCAATGGGAAGACCCTGGGCAGGAGCATGTTGGCTTGCTCAAAGAATAACCTGGAGGTAAATGTTGCTGAAGCTGAATGAATGAGATGAAAGGAACAAGAAGTCACAAGGTAGGAGCCCTCTCTACCCATAGCTCAGATAATCAGGACTTTTAATCTCATGACATTGACTTTATCTTTTCTTCTGAGTGAGGAATCACTGGAGAGTTCTGAAGAAAGCAACGACACAACTCTGTACCTAGCTGCTGTGTAAATAGATCATGCGGCTTGAATACAGTGGATGAGAGAAGCATTCATAAAATCCATGTGAGAGACTGTGGCAGCTGAGATGTTGAGACACACTGTAACTTTGGATACTTCTGAATACACAGAAAACATGTTCCCTAAATCTGATGTGGGTTATGAGTAAAAGATTGGAATTGAAATGATACCTCCAGTTTTGTATGAACAGTCAACATGTGGAGCTGCTAACAATCAAGATACAGAAAAGCATAGTTGCATTAAAGATTGACACTCAAATCTGAACTAGATCCTATCTGAACTTGATACTTGATCCTAGTATACATGTAGATGTTTAGGTAGATAGCTTCTTCCTCACATAACATCTTATGAACACTCATCAAGTAAAATATCTGAGAGAGACACTTCTGTGGCTGAAATGAGAAACAAAGGAGATACATGTTGTTCCAACAGAAGCTCCTTCCTCCTCTTTGGTTCTAGAGGTGAACTACCAACCATCCCTGATACCTTCAGAAGAGATCTGCAAAACCCCAAATTTACTTTGCTACCCCCAGTCAAATGTAGAAACTTAGGTTTCCCATGCTTGTACAAAGTAACCTGTTGACAATTATAATTCAGTTAGTGAGGGAATTTGGCTGTAAAATCAGCCATGCTCCATTTTTCACAGTCTTCACAGTTTCTTCAATATTCATCAGCAGTGCCTTGCTATGTCTGCAGGACTCTCTTGGGCTTTCATGATATAATAAAAACTAAGCTTAAAGACGCAAATACTACTAAAGTTACAATGAATAACTATTCTCACCATCGTTTCTTCTAAACCAGGAAACACTGGAAAATCGGAAAAAAAACTAACCTGATAGTGAATACAAGTCCTTCAGAAGAAAGGAATGCTGGGAACAGCCTTTTCTTTACATATACAAGTTATTCTTACGTTTTTCTGCCCCTGGTTTCCCTTAACTTCCTGTAGTTCTGAAAACTCATAAAAATTTCACCATGGAAAACTCTGCTTAAATGATTATCTAAGTCTGTTTTCCACTGAGAGATAGGTGTGGGGAAATGGCATGTCAAGTAGCTTTCTCTACTTATGTCTATTTTTCCCGTCATCTTACCCATCCACTTCTTCCTGGCATTTTTAAATTATTATCACCTTAAGAGAGGGCAGCTGTACCTGTTGGCAGGCAAAGTGACTGCTGAGGAGAGAATGTTTGACCTGCAGATGACGACACTAGATGATGTCCATCCCTCCCTCCATGGACGGAAAAGAACAGATTACTATTCTTATCCAGACACTAAAATTTCTCCTAGTCTTTTATGCTAAGTAGTCATGACGAACTTTAATCCACTCGAGTTAAAAAGGATTTTACTGAGTTTGTTTACTTATTTGTCGGATATGCTGTGGATCAAAACTAGAGCCTCATACATTCTGCATACAAGCTTCCTACCAATGAGCTACATCCTCAACTTTGGATGTGACAAGTTGCCAGCTCTTTGTCACATACTGTATAAGACAATAAGCCATCAAGGTGAAGTACTGTTAGAAACTTGCCTTCTGTCACAGTAAACCATACAATACCCTAAGAGCTTTCTGAGGACACAGAAAGAAAAGAGCTCATACTAGTATGAGACAGATGGGATAGTATGAGAGAAGGTTTGAGAAGGGATGGTAGATCTGTACTGGAATTTGAGAGACAGGAGTTTAGGTAGAAACACCTGTGAGGATGTCCCGCCCAGCAGGACCAGATAGGACTTCAGGAGCGAGGAGGGTGAATAACCTGTATGGGATGGCGAGAAAGAGAAACGAGACCAAGCTCAAAATCGTGTCAAAGTCCGATTTTATTGAACAGAGCAAGCCTTTTTAAAGCAAAAGCGTTTTGAAGGGGAGGGGGAGTGGGTATTCAAGGGAAGCATATCTATAATCTAAAGAGGAAATTGCAGCTGTATTCTTTGGTAGGGGGAAGGGTGCCTCTAGCCACCAAGACATCCTGTTACTGCGGGGACAGCTAGCTGTCAAACCGCAAGAGGTAGGGGGACTGACTATTTTTTAGGTCCATAATTTTCCAGTTAGGTAAGTTCTGAAGTTCAACCTGAAGTCTGGGTCCCCAACATGAGGATAGAAGAAAAGATGAGCAAATGGCCAAAAGAATGAAGGGGCACATGTGGAAGTAAAGAATGATGTGGTTTGTTAGGGAGCAAGGAGAGAGGAGCCAGCCCAGGGTGTGAAAATATGCCAGACATGAAGACAACTCTAGCCCCATCTTCTGAATCAATCCATGACAGTGATGCAACCAGGCCATACTAGACCAGGCAATACACTGTGGTGGCAAGGGGCTTGTTGATTTGGTGAGGATGATTGTTGATCAAAGAAAGAAATAATACTGTTAAGCAATCTGGGGAAGGTATGATGTAGGCAGTTTGGATAGAAAGGTGGTGATGGATTCAAATGTGTGAGCTTGCCAACTTGAAGTTGCTGTGCAGGTTGGCTGATACTGTCTCTCTGGGACAACCTCCATTCATGTGAAAATAGAACTATCCATTTTGGAATAATAAAACACTCTAGGAAAATATGAACAATCATCTTGGGGCTATATTCTAGAGTCACTGTGACAGGTAGTGAAAGCCATGTGTAGCCAGCCTCTAAGTCGGACTCCATAGAAATTCTTAACAGCAATAATAAAAACAAGATGGCTCTCTAGGAAGTTAAAAATGTATTTGAACACAGGTTTTTACTACTGCCACAAATTTTTCATCAGGCTTCCTGCACTTGATTTTCAGAGTAGTGATGTGACATGTCCATAATTAGACAAGTCATGAAGCTGGGAAGTGTAGCCAGGATTTGATGTTTCACCCTTGGGTTTATAGACTGAAGCATCATATTTGTTCAATACATAATATTTTTGTCTTGAAATGTTTTGACTTTATCTTTCTCTGGAACATTGAAGCTGGACATGCCAGACATGTAATCTAAAGCTGTATTTCTTTCCATTTCTACATTTTATCTACAAGCATGGAATACCGTGATTGATCTGCCAAGGCTAATGCCACATCAATGCTGATTTCAGAGCAGGGTCTGCTCTCCTGATGTCAAAGCATGTGTTCATATCTGGGTATGGTAGAGTGTGTTTTGGTATAAATACATATATGTGCTTATGTATGGGAGGTCAGAAGTCAATGTTAGGTATCTTCCTCAACCACATTTGTCTCCTAGTCTTGGAGACAGGTTGCCTCATCAAACCTGAAGTTCACCAGTGAGACTGGCTAGACAGCACATCTCCAGAATCATTCTGTCTTGAGTTTTCAATTCTGGAACTATAAACACAGCCACTATACTTTTTTTTTCATGCTAGGGATCAAATTTAGGTCCTCATACCTGCCTTGAGCACGAAGTTTAGGCCATCTGCCTAGCCCAATCAAACCTTTTTTTTTTAAAGAAATTCATTTTCAAGTTCTTATTGCAGAATGGATTGAGAAATGAGAGTTATGTGAAAATGTGAGGAGACCAAGCCATCATGGAGTTCTAAGATCTAATGGGGGATCTGATGAGGGAGACTGAGTACTAGAACCTCCATGCTGCAGAAAGCCATGGTACAGATCATGTTCTCTTTGTATAAATTGTACTTTTTAGAGATGTGTAAATAATATATTCTTCTTTTTCTTTGTTTCCCAATATAGTTCTTTTTTTTTCCTTTGGGTTTCTTCCTGTCCTGCCCTCTCTTTCCTTCTTTACTTCTAATATCTTATAGATTCCTTTTGTACTTAGAATCTAATCATTATATATTATATGGAACTAATCATATATAATATATAATGATATTATATATAATTATATTATATTTTATATTATAAAAGGTATTTTATATTATTATAACATACTATCATATATTCATATGTTATCTTACATATTATTTTACATTTTACATAAGATATTTCATTATATTATTTATATTTCCTGTAATGGGTCATGGTATATAGACAATGATTTCAACAGTCACATGAGGCATTAGTAGAATTTGGTGTGTTTACTTAATGTCTTATGTTACTCTGAATCTCTTTATTGTATCCACAATTTCCATTTCTAGTTTGTCATTTTAATTATCATTAGAGATGCATTAGAAGTCTTTCTAAATACACAAAGAACAAGAACAAACAGAAAGAAGTTCTTAGGGAAAATATCATTGCAAATTCACAAAATATTTGGGATTTTCCTAACCAAAACTGCTGTTTTAATATTAAGGTGATATGTTAAAACACATCCAGACTATTTATAGGGACATAAAATTACCAATAAGAAAATTTAACAACAAATTCCTCTCATGTTTTGAATGTGGGGTAACTAAAATTCAGGGATGAAGGCAGTACTATAGCATAAATCACTCAGCTGGTAATGGGAAAAACTTTGGCGATTATAAGTAAGGGTCCTAAATACTGGCTATAACTTTATCTAGTTTAATCCTTTCAATTTTTCTCTATTTTTTTCATTTTTTTCCCTACCAAATAATAAGTCTATACAAACTGCTACTGGCATTCCACCATTGTGGTTCCAACTGTAACAGCCACTATAAGTGATGAAGTGCCCAAAGAGTTCACTAATGTTGTAGGCTTACTTGATATTCTTCATTTTGAAATAAGCATATCCAATTCCCAAGCCAAAATTGCATACCTATTGCCAAAATTGACAATAGAGAATCCCCATTCAGCTCTTGAGGTTTTGCTTATCAAGTCTGCTGATATGCTGATATCAAGTGCTGATATGCACTATTATTTATACCAAGGGAAAAATACTCATAGTTACTTGTTATTCCTCCTATTTCATGCACTCATGTAAATACCTGTAGTTGTACACTACTTCAGGTGCTCTATTGATAGCACACACAATCATGAGCAATCAAATATCTTTTACATAAAACCAACACCTGAAACATTACAAATGCAAAGGTCTAGGCAGCCCTTTGCCCAACAATTCACAAAACAATCATTTTAAACATAACTAAAAATAAACTTCTGCATCATTTCCTTTATCTTTACAACACAATTTAACACTAAACCAACAAAACTATTCACAAAAGGAACAATCACAAGACTTGCTAGGATGCACAGAACCAAATAAAGCCAAACATCTATCAAGCTTTTCACAATGTCTTTGGTCAGCAGAAAACATTATCAATGTTCAATTATCTGGAATTAACTCAAGACATTCTGGGGTCCTCCAAAGGGCTTGGGTCGCTTCTCTGGCCCTGACTTCTGCAGCACACACAGTTTGTCCTCCAGGCTCTGGATGGCTCCACTCCATTGCTGCTGTTGTTTTGGTGGTAATTCCATAGTACTGGCATCTTCACAATACTGGGGTCTTCTGTTGCAACTGGGCTACACTTTCACCGATAGCCTTTCCTGGTTTATCCTCATGGTTCCAAGCTTCAATTTCTCTGCTTGATCACTTCAGTCCTGGTCCTTCAACTGCTACTGAGGCTGAACCTTCACCAATGGCCTCACCTGTGTCCTTGTCATGGTACCAAGCTGTAGAAAAGCAGGCAACCTTTTTTATGGACTTCAAACACAACATCTTGACTTCACACACACACACACACACATACACATGCTCACACGCATGCACAAAGTAGCTATTAGAAAACTCAGTTTAGAGAACATTATGCTCTGGTTTCTGTTTCCCGTGCCCTGATTACCACCGGCAGTGGAAGGAAAGGTTGACTCCATGATCAGGAAAAATGATTAGAACCTTATTTCTTCTCTGCTTCCAGCTGAATTCTTTGTTTTTACTATGAAAATTTATTTCTCTAAAGGCCTCTATTCTGTGGCTCTCACTTTTGAACCCCTTTTCTTGTTTATTTATTAATTTCACAGCCTTCTGTCTTCATATAGGCTTATTTCCTTCCTCAATCTCCTCTTCCTTCAGGAGACTTCTACTCATTATTTCTTTTTCATATACATATTCTCTACTCTCTAAGAACTGCCCTGAGAGTACTTTACTGAATTCTGCAAAGTCTGGAGTTTCTTTCTTATTTTCCTTGTCTCCATGTTGGATGTAGCTACATGATGTCATGCTCTTCTCTGCTTTCTGCACACCACATTGTTGCACCAATTGTAGTTGTACTCAACTTACTGTGAAGTTGTACTTTACTTGCTGTGTGGACTTAGCAAGGAAGACAAGGAGGCATTTTGGTGAATACAAACTCTGCCAGACCTCAGCAGAGGGAACCACCTGATATGGCAATCACCATACTGGCCAGTGGAATCATGAGTTTCTCAGCTCAGGGGTTTTTATTTATATCTAAGCTCCTATTGATGTTCTCTTGATAGCACATGCAGGTCATGAGCAATTAAACATCTTTCACATAAAGCCAATACCTGCAGACAACACAAATGTCAAGGCCTAGGCAGCCTTCCTCCCAACAATACACAAAACAACCATTTTTAAACATAACTAAAAATAAACTTCTGCAACAAATACCACTCTCATAGCCAGTGAAAATTCAATGACACCAAATTAAATACTTTAATTAAGTACGTGGTATATGGATTTTTCTCTCACTTGAGAAATTCTGCTCATTTTTTGCAGGATACTTTAATATCCTTTGCTTATACTTGACATAAGAAAACTTGTTCTAACCCTCAAACTTGACCTTTTTACCAGGCACACCCAATTATAATCTGAAATCATTGAAATGGTTCAAAACAAATATTCCCTTTCCTTCAGTATATCTCAGAAGTTTTCTTTTTTTTTTTTCTTCTTTACTTTCTTTTTGAGTCAGGATTTCTCTGTTGTATCTCTGGCTTTCCTGGAACTCACTCTGTAGACTAGGCTGGCCTCGAACTCACAGAGATCTGCCTGCCTCTGCTTCCAAAGTGCTGAGACTAAAGGAGTGTGCCACCATCACCGGGCTTTCAGTTTTTCTTTATGAGCACTGTTCCAAAAATATAGGCATGAAGATCCATACATTGTTGACTTGGTGCCTTCATTTCTTAGACACATAAGCAGGAATTGTTAGGACAATCAGTTATGATGAGTGCATATGTCAACCAACAGCTACAGATGGAAGTTACAATGTTCACATGTTTTCCCTGAACATAAGTGGAAAAGGAGAAACGAAAGCTTTTGCCAGCTGCTCAGTTTTTGTGAAGTCATGAGTCTTAGCAGCTGTGCAGTGGAAACTAAAGCAATTTTGGTTATTCCATGAGAGCTAGTCTATAACCAAGATGTTGCACTATATTTTTTTTCCTACAAAACACTTTTAACCACACACTCAATCCAAGTTTGGCTCAGGTTTTAATGAAAGCACACTCAGTACATTCCTTCTCAGAGTTCTTTTCCTGAGATGGCACATCACATACAACTTTAGGGTATACAAAATAATCACCAAAAGCATGTGGTTTAACTGTGACTCTGATCATTTTACATGAAAACACTGGAGTTGAAGATAGTAGACCAACTTTCTTATATTGCAGCGCAACATGTGTCTGGTGGTATTCTGAATGTAGATTTCAAAGAGGATTCTATTGATGAGCAACAGAAAGACTTCCTGTATAGGCATTATCCTGGTGCCAGTCATTGTGAGTAACTAGAAGAGAGAAGATAGACTTGGAACAAAAATTAATCTAGGTGTGCATGTAGGCACCCATATGGGATGCTTTTGAACTGAAGGAGAATATTTGTTTTCTTCTTTCTATAGATATATAGTTTTAAATGACCATAGTCAAAAGCTATATCTTAGATTGATAGGGAGTTAGTTCATAGGGTAATTTACTTGCTGCATAGACATGGGGCCATGAATTTGGATCACCAGTAAGGACACATCTGCAACCAAAGTACTGATACATTGAGCTTTAAGAGAACAAAAGATCTGATGGGCTTGTTAAGCCAACCTAAACTAACTGGTAAGTTTGAGGTTGGTGAGATGCTGCCTCATAAAATAAAGTGAAAAACAATAAAGGAAGACTCCTGATATTAATTCCTAGATTTCTGTATGTGATTCTACGTGTGCACACGCACGCGCGTGCGTGTGCGCACACACACACACACACACACACACCTTCACAAACTACAAGACCAAAAATAAAGTCTTTAGTTTAGAACAGGAAGAGCTAATTCCAAAAGAAGCTGAATATACATAGGATGTTAAAATTGCTACCTTCATCTTTCCATGTCTGTGCTTCAGGAACACCATGTTGGAGTCAAACTCTTGAACTCAGTATTATTCTTTAGAATCAAATATATAATTATTAAATAAATAAGTATAGGTTATTTGTAATTTGTTCAAGCCTTAAAAGGTTCTTAATGTCTTCTGAAATCAGTGAGACCTCTTTCTCTATGGGACACATCTGTACCTAATCTGTTCCTAATACATACCCCTCATTCCAATTGTAAATTCGTTCAGTGTTTCTGAGATGGGCATCTGACTGGAGAATCTGCAAACCAAAGGGAGAGGATTGTTTTAGCTTTGCTTCATCAGGAAAGAACACATACTGAGTGGATAAATAGATGTTAGATTTAGGGATAGAAGGTTTATGTGAGCAGTAGGCTTTTATCAGCTTCTTATCTCTTTCGGTGTCCCTCTTCAGTACTACTATAAAAGGTCAATTAAGAACAGAATTAAAAGAACAGATCAGGTCACAGAGATGCCCCTGCCTCTCACATTCCATCTCAGCCTATTTGTACTCAGATCACTAGGCTTTCCTGTTAAGCACTCAGTATTGATGTTTTCTTGTTTGTTTGTATGTTTTGTTTTGTGTTCATCCTGTATGATTCCTGAAGTATAAAAACACTTAACAATTCCATATCACTCATTAGATCTCCTCTCAACCATGCTTTTGACAAATTTAGAATAATACATTCGAAGTCCTACCTAGGATGTCACTTAATATTAATAAAAAGCAACATTTAATTCCCATCTAAACTCAAACACATATTAAGTTAAAGGCCAAACTACAAACTTAAAAAAAAAAATCCTCTTTATTCCTTTTTTACAGTGGTGGTGGAGCAAGACGTTAGTGGTCCAGTGTCTTCAAGTATCTTATGAGGAAGCCAGGATTATACAGTCTTAAACATCTTAATCTGTGCAACTATGATGAGGGAAGCTTTTTTCTATTCCCCCTCCTTCCTTAGTTGTCTCTCTGGATACCTCCACCTTCTTTCCTACCTTCTTCCATCTTTTACTTTCTTCCTTTTTGAGAACATTACTTGTTGCCAAAACTCAAGATCTGGTTTTGACTGGGTGTTTTCAATATGGGAAATAACAGATGGCAAGGTCTGGCCTATTTAATGCAATATTTCCAAGAGGCTCTTAACTCAGAATATCACCACAATAAATTATGCAAATGAGAAGACAAACCACCTTAATAGGCATGTGTACTCATGCAGGCTTAGAATGGAAATGCAATACTATTTGTCACACAGCTTTAGTAAATGAATGCTTAATTACAGATAGACCAGGATTAGAGAAATATTAAAATAAACTATTTGATGTCATTGTTTAAATTTTTATTAACTATTTAATAGAGTTTAGAAAGGAAGAATGATAATTTTGCTGTATAATTACCAAATAACACTGCAGTTTCTATGTAATGAGACACTTCGGAATCTCTCAAGGGGTTTACACTTGTATGGAGGAAATGACTTTATCATCTATGTGATGATTTCCTTTTCTTTTTAAAACCAGAGTAATTTCCTATAATATTACAATGAGTGTATATTGTCTCACAATATGCAAATAAAAATAAGATAGAAGCATAAATATTTCCATTGAAATAACTGGAATAGCTTAACCTAATCTGATTCATAGAGCTTACCTTTTTTATATTATGTATTCTAAATATATAAGGTATTTGTAATTTTCAGTCCACTGAGTATCTATAATCATTGCTTAATGTAAAAGTAAAAATGGTTAGATTGAATGTGGCTGTTGATTAAGTTTTTATTGTCTTCTTTTTCCAATTTTAAGAATGTGTTCTCTCCCAGTCACTTGGAAAATTTCACTCAAATTATAGTTTATAATGTAACATATAGTATTAAATAGTTAGCAACAATCTTCATGTGCCTAGAAGGAAGTGTCCCTTGAGGGCAAGAGTCACAACACAGAAGGAGGATCTTCATTCACTTTTCTTGTAGGTGCTGGACTGACTCTAAATTCTGAAAGTGTCACCAACAATATCCAGCTGCAAACTTCACATGGGATCCTAAGTTTCAGGGAACAATATGGTTCCTGAACTGAGCATGTAACTGGACTGAGGAGGTACTCCGAATCAGCACGACCATGTAATGGTATGGGGAGCCCCAGAGGCAAGCTGCCTGGCTCACTAACTCCCTTCATTTAGCTTCTCTGTGATTCAGCTTTGTTAAAGACCTTTAAAACAGAGATAGCATATAGAATCATCAAGTCATTGTGAAATGTTATTTTAATTAATAATTTTAGACATAGATTCAGGGAAAAAAGCAGTTTATTCTCTGACTAAATCAATCTCTGGTCCTTAGAGGGTTTTAGCCTCTGTACAATCTATTATTCAACATGCTAGTTCAAACTGACCTGAGCAGGCTGATTGTTTCTGACTGGACCCTCCTGACTCTGACTGACTCTCTGAAGGCATGCTTCAGACTGCCCTTGTATTTCTGCCTCTGTATTTCTCTCTCTGAACCCCCTCTCTATGAACTGAGAGTCTTCTTTTATATCCTGAGAATTGGGCATGTCTTCAATCTCAGAGTTAGGATTAAAGATGTGTGCTCATTCTGTAACCATGAGCTGAGAGCTGTGATATACTTCTGAACTGACTGCTTCCTTTCAGAACCTTAGTGTTGGAATTAAAGGTGTGTGCTAAGTTGTCCTAACCACAGAAATCCTTTTCACCTAGAATTAGCACAGACAGAGAATAGGATTAGTCTGACTAACATTCTTTCTGCATTCCTTCCAGATCGAACAGGCCTCTGAATATGATCCCTTCATTCAGACCCTTGGATTTGATCCCTTCCTATTATCACACAGGCCTTTCAATGTGATCCTTTTCCAGAGTAGTTATGCTGCTGTATTAAATGATTAAATGTCCTTCTACAACTAACAGCTATCACCAATTGTTTATTTTTATGATCCCCCTTCCTTGTATTTTCATATATTATGTAGTTTAATAAGCTGACTTGTTCCTATTACTCAAAACAAGATTCAGTGGTGTCAAGTAACTTAGGCAAGATTGTTGACTCTAGTTAGTTGAAAGCAAAGTTACCCAAATATTTCAGGTTTGAAGTCACACAAAATCAAAGGTGATAAATTGAGTTGGTTATTTTACTTTAGGGAGTGGGAATCAGTAGTGGTGCATTCATAGCCAAACTTTATAACTGTTTATTTTATGTAATGAAACAATTATTGAATTGTAATTTTAAATCAAGTGTGTCAGCCGGGCAGTGTGGCACATACATTTAATCCCAGCACTGGGGAGGCAGAGGCAGGCATATCTCTATGGATTCATGACCATCCTGACCTAGTATACCTGGCTGTTATGACTCAGAACTCTAACTCTTCTGAATATGATACAACTAAAACATTTATAAACTTATACTCGGAGCACCTAGCTTCTCCTCACTACTCTTTCCTCCTTTGGTAACATGGGGTAACAGGCAAGAATCAATGAAAAAAATCATTGGTCTCTAATGACTAAGCATATTCAAAGAGTCCATGAGTCAATGGGTGAGTTAAAATAGTGGTTGGAGAAATAAGAACCTGATAGGGTAAGAAAATGTATCAAAAGAACAACAACAAAAAAAAAGAGCTGTATTTTCTCTCATTAAAAATGTTTAAGCAAACAAACAAACCTGCAAGGCATGGTAGCACATGCCTTTAGTTCTAGCACTCAGTAGGCAGAGACAGCCCAATCTCTGTGAGTTCAAGGCAAGCCTGGTCTATAAATCAAGTTCTTGGCCAGCCAGCTAGGACTAAGTACTGAGATCCTGCCTCAAAGGAACAACATTAAATTCTGTTGTTTCTTCAGAACAGCTACAAATAACCAAAATCTAAGGAAATAAGAAAATGAAAAGATGGGGGTTTTGAAAGAACACTAGGAACAAAGGATGCTGACTTTAAGAAAATGTCAAGGGAAGAGATGAGAGTTTCAAGCTCAAAATACAATTACCTCTCTATGGAAATTTGAGAGGCTGGTCCATCAGGGATTTGGGGGGGGTGGTTCTTTCCTCTACAAAGTCCTGTTCTCTGTTTAGGTACTTCCCAGGTAAGAGGACATCAGATGGAAACATCTGATCAAACAAGAAGAGATCAAGCAGATTTTGTTGAATCTTATGCAGCAGGTGAATTTCCTTGTTTAATGGTTAATCAGAATCTGACTTCTGACAAATTGCAGATCTGATCTACAGAACAGTGGCTTAGTTGTTAGGTGGGTGAGAATTGAGGCTGGATCATGGGCTTTTATCCTCTGTTTCTCATTCCTAATGCACTAAGGGAATAGAGAAACAGTCTCCTACGAACAACACAAGGGTGAATCTCACATGAAGTGAAATAATAACAGTGAAGGAAATCTCACATAAGACAAAACAGTAATTCTGTTTATAAAGGTGAACCATGGAACTTTCCAAATGCAAATGAAGTGAAGTGTTTGACCATTCCTAAAATGGTTGTTCTATACCCTGTGTGACACATGTTTTAGAGAGCCACTGAAATGATGGTCTCAGAAAGAAAGAGATGGGTATATTCATATGTGGTTTAAAGCCTCCTTCATTTGTATGTGTTTTGGGGAAACCCCTAAACCTAGCACTTATGAACAATCTCTTGCTTAACTTCTTCCATAGTCTGGCAATGGAGTATAAAGAAAGGTAAAGCAATATCATACCAGACATTACCAACCTAGATCAGATTTCCACATATCACCACTGTGCTTCAACCCCACAAAACTGTGAGGCTAAACATTGTCTTGTTTACTTTTCTATTGCTATGAAAAAAACACAATGACCAAGGTAACTTATAAAAGAAGGCATTTAATTTGACTTATAGTTTCAGAGGATTAACTACCATGATGGTGGAGTGAAGAAATAGTTGAGAGCTCCCATCTTGATCCACAACCACAAGGCAGGGATAGGCACATCTGAGTCTTTTGAAACCATACAGCGCACCCACAATGATTTGTCTATTACAGAAAATCCATACTTCTTAATCCTTCCGAAAGATTTTCCTCAACTGAGAACCAAGTATTCAAATATATGAGCCTATGGGGTTGTTCTCATTCAAGATATCACAACTCGTGTGACCAGGAATGCCATCTGCAGGATCAGAGAACAGCAAACTGTCAAAATGTTTCAAAAATTTTTGTTCTCATACAAAGTTGCCTCAGTCCTTTGCTCCCTTCTCTCTTTCTCTCTCTCTCTCTTTTCTCCCAATCCCTTCCTATCCCTCTCTTCTGAACAACAGTTTTACCACAAGCACCTTCGGGATGATTCTGTTCTTAGGGAAAACAAATTTCTGCCCTTGAAACAACACATCTTCCATGGTGTCCGTGGCCACCGCACAGCTCAGTTCTTTTTGGCTGACTCTGAAACTCTGTGAGTACCAACCATCTGGAAAGGATCATTTTGGAATCTCTTTTAAGCTGGTTGTAGCAATCTGTCTATTTTGGCCAATGAACTCTGAGCAAAAGCATTGAATCTAAGGATGCAGCATTTATTGATGAAGCTGCTGCTCAGCTAGTCTCCGTTCACTATTTTTACAATAGTCTTGGTGTAGGTGGATATGGAAGCCTCTATCAGTCTAGGTCTCAGGGTGATGAGACATGGCATGGGCCCTATAACCATTTAGAAACATGTAGCATCACACACACATACATACAAACACACAAATGTACACACATATACCAATTTATACATACACACACATATATATTCTTAGATGTTTTTGATAGTTTGAGCTTGTTATAAAACACAGGCTCTTCTTTGCTGACTGATAACATGCTTCAAGCAATTCTATGACACCTCTGTATTGTCCTTATCTGACACTGAGTCAGGTAGTAATTTTCCTCATACATCCTTAATTCATCCTTCAAACTCTGACCTTTGAAAAATAGTTTTGGCTTTTCTCAAGAAAATGTATTTATATGAATAATACAGTATATAAATCTTACCTTTTTGTTTCTTCCATTTTAATCTGAAAAAAAAATCCTTAGGATTTTCCTGTTGTGATAGAAGGTACATTTTTGATGAATGATCTATTTTTTCCTAAATTGACTTTCATAAAATTATTTTACTGATATTTATACTGTCTTATCTGTCAGGTATAGTTTGAGTTTGTTTTTTTTAGTATTAGTTTGAGTTTGTTTTTTAGTAGAAGATGGGCAAATTTCTGAGTAATAAATGATAAGCAAATGAATTTGAGGAACCGATTTACTGTCTCTGAACTTGGATTTACTTTCCTGTGAGGTAGGCAAAATCTGTAATATATCTCAAGGATATTGTGAATATTAAATTTGTTGTTCTGTTTTAGTTTCTATTTCTATTTATTTTTCCAATGGTAAATGCTAAAAGATTACCAGTTACTATTATTATCTAGGAGTCTAGTAGAGATATATTTATAGTGAAGTAAATATTTAAGGAAAAAATGTATATACTTGGGAAAAGTAGATGCATGTTTTATATATATATATATATATATATATATATATATATATATATATATATACATACACACATACATACACATTATATATGTCATATACACATTTATATACACATAAATATATATAAATATATATAAGAAACGTTCATCATATTATAATCCTCTCAATATATGATGGTTTACACTTTTCAAATTTACTGGCTATACTTATATAGCAGTCACATTATAGCATTCTTGTATAAATGGAAGACTGAATGGGATTCATCTCATTTTCTATCACTTGAAGAAAGATTTCATTTGCATAAAAAAGATAAATTCAATGTTTGGGGAGTATATTTTGTTGTAGAAACATAGTTTAGGAGGGTCTCTGGCCAAATTTTCTAAATGATGCTTTCTAAAGCTTTCATATTTCCCCCTATTTCCTTTTTCTTATTTCCCATAAGCACTAAATAATATAAAAATTATTTAAGCAAAGGTGAGACAAGAGAGATTAATTTTTTAAAAAAAAATTCTATTGAGAAGGAATATATCTTGAATGAACAGGAAATTTTCAGTTTGTTAACTAATTTCAGAAATATGTGTATTCTTTGTGTTGTATTTCTTCCTTTGTTATTGTTGTTGCTTGTTTTTTTTTTTTTTATTTTTTTAAGACAGAGTTTCTCTATTGTAAGTCTGGCTGTCCTGGAACTGACTCTGTAAACCAAGTTGGCCTTGGACTCACAGAGATCTGCTTGCCTCTGCCTCCCAAATGCTGGGATTGAATCTCCAGGCTTCTGTCTTGTATTTCTAAGAAAGAGAAGAATGGATAGATATCCTGAAATTGTGTATCCATTATGGGTTAGTGTTTTCATGAACTCTAGGCTTATGTTTGAATTTTCCACAAATATTTCTTGACATAAATATACGCTTATCTCAGGCTATATACAGACCTAGTAGACAATAATATTATCTCCATTTATTGAGCATTTTAACTCTGAAAAGGCACTATACTTAGATGTTAAAGTGAATTTCCCAATGTTGCAATCTAAATACCATGAAAGGAGAGAAATGAAAGTTTAGAGATTAGTGTACGATTTGCTCAGGCCCACCCTTAGTGATCACCATGCCACTCGACACTACTCAGTGTTTATACTCTAGGATTATTGGAGGAGAATGTGGATGAAGGCTTGAGGGTTTCTCTGTTCTTATTCCTCTTTTTTGAAGTGTATACTCTGAAATGCAGTCCTATTTTGAGAAAGCACACACACACACATATTTTTAAAAGAAGTTGGGGGGCCTTTGGCTGATCATGTGGAATGACTCAGTGACCAGTTATTATTTTCCATAGATTAGGTGAATCTGTGGTTGATATATTGTAGAGAAATAGGCCTGTGTAAAGGCTAGAAAGGGTTTATATTCCAGGGCTCTATATGAAGGAATCACATTTAGAGGCCTATGTGGTTCAGATGGAATGTGAAAAGAATGTTAAGAATGTTGGTACAAGTTTACTCCCAGCATTCAGAAGGCAGTGGTAGTCCATGTCTTTAATCCCTAAGATAGAAATATAGTGTGGAATAGACACAGGAAGCAGAACTCAGAAAGAGTCAGTATCATACAAGAAGTGACATCTGAGCTGAGTCAGTGAGGGACAGGCAAAGTGAATAATCAGAGGAAGAGATAGAAGAATGAGTCAGAGTGAAGATGTGCCCAACTATTGTGATAGAAAGGCTCTCAGCTCAGAGCAGTAACTTCCAGTGGATAGGTAAAGCAGGCAGAATGAGGCAAGTAGTCTGAAGCAGGCAGACAGGGAACAAGACACAGAGACAATGAAGTGGCCTGACTGAGGAGCAGAGAGGTTGACTGAAGTAGTATGGATCTCAGGGAGAGACATAGAGAAAGAGACAGCTTGGCAGAAGTCAGTATTAGATGGGAAGAGTAAATCAGTTTGAAGCTGAGCAGAGCAATTCAGTTTGGGGCAGTCAAAGAATCAGTCAGAGTTGGAAGAGAATGTCAGAAACAGTCAGCTCACAAGGTCAGTTTAAGCCAGCAACTTGGAGAAGAGTTTGAGCCAGAATAAGAGTGAGTTGAACTAGAAGAGTGAGTACAGCTCTAAGTTCAGAAGGAGCTAGTTAGAGTGGCTCAGTCAGCAGTAAGTCTCAGAGGTTGATTAGATTGCACAGAGGTTCTAATGTTCTAAATTGTACAGAGGCTGAGACTGAAGCCTTCCAGTTCTAGGCTTAAGAGTGGATTGCCTAGGAATTGGAAACCACCTAGATGTCCCTCAACTGAAGAATGGATAAAGAAATTGTGGTACATTTACACAATTGAGCACTACTCAGCAATTTAAAAAATGACTACATGAATTTTGCAAATGGTGAGAAAAAGAAAAATCATCTTGAGTGAGGTAACTAAGTCCCAGAACACAAACAAACAAACAAAAACATGTTATTTACTCACTACTATGTGGATATTAAATGTTAAGCAAAGGACAAATTGCTGCAATCCACAAACCCAGAGAAACTATGCAACAAGGAGGTTCCCAGTGGGGCCACAGGGATCTCCTTGGTAAAGGAGAAATAGAACAGAAGATGCAGGAAGAACAGGGAAGGATGGAAATGGGAAGAGAAGGGACCAGGAAGACAGAGAGGGATGGAGAGATAGAATATATGGAGAGACAACCAGAACTGGAGGATATGTATGCATGTATAGAGAATCAGGAGACCTAATACAGTCAAAACTCACTAGAATCAACAAAGAATACCCTAGCAGAGACCTATAGCAATGGGAGATAGGAAGCCTAAACAGGCCATCTCCTGTAATGAGCAAGGCTTCCAATGGTGGGACTGGGATACCATCCCAGCCACAAAAACTTCAACTTGTGGCCTGTCTTCCCAACAGGATCCACTGGGACAGTGGAAGGGCAGAACACTATGGTAAAGGAGGGAAACAATGGCTGATACTTCAGAGCAGGCCAGGAACTAGAGCCTGGACCATCAAATGAGGACTTCTAATGTAATCCTGCTCTCCTCATAGATTAGTGCCTAGCCCAATTCTCAACAGAGAAGATCCCCATGGCAGCTGAAGGGAGTAGATGCAGAGGCCCAGGGCCAAACAAAATGAAGAGCTCAGGGTGACAATTAGAGGAGGGATTGCTGGGATCAGAGAGGTTGAAGACACCATGAGAACAAACCCCATGGAGTCAACTGGACCAGCACTCTTAGGGGCTCACAGAGTCTGGAGCGGCAGACATGGAACCTGCTGGGTCCCCCAAATATGTCTTGAGTTTGCCTGACCTGGATCTCTTACAGAACACAAGCAGTCTGTAATAGGGTTATGTGTCCCTGATCCTCTTGCCCATCCTTGAGTACCTTGTCCTCCTAATGGGTTGCCTAGTCCAATATTGAAGTAGAAAATTGTGCCGGACCCTGTTGCCTCTTGTTATGCCATGTTTGAGCAGAAAAAAAGAGAGAAAAATAAAAGAGTAGATTGTAAGGAGGCTGAAAAGCTTCACGTCTCTAGGACAAGGATCAGTATTGAATTAGCCAAAGAAAAAAAGCACTTTTCCACTGTATTAACAGCTACAATATATAAAGTGGGATGTTCCTGAAACCCATGTTTAAATGGGAGGTTGCCAGTAGGCAATATTTTACTAATTACAAGTCTCCTCCAGCAGCTCACTTGCTGAATGCATCCCTGATACGGATTCATCTTGCTGCAAAATTCACATGTACTTTTAAATGGCTTGTCTCCCTATAGTTTCCCAAAGCTAAAATCTTAAGTTCTGTTTTTTTAAAAAAAAAAAAAACAAAACTTTTATCTGACACCAAATTAATTATGAAAGCTGTATGTTGATTTCAATATTGTATTACTCTAAGTCAATTGCTTTGAGTTAAAAATGTTCATGCTATGGCAAAGCTCCAGTACATTAAAAAAAATTAAGATGATAAATTTAGGTGTAGATATAAAATGGAACTATTTTGTCTTTTAATCATGCCACCAGACTTCCCTTCAGGGGTATAATCTGCTTAAACTGTGTGAGTCCTTCCTTCCACAGAACAAAATGAAAGCAGGCTTATGACATTTGTTTGCTGTTTCACCAGAAATTCTCTTTGATAGATGCTCAGGACTCACAGGGCTGGGGAAGGGCTGCCTGCCAGACAGACCTAGAATGTTTCAGTAAAATTTCAATATTTCCCCTTTTCTTCATGACTACATGACAGCAAGTACAGGGATTTGCTGTGAATTCATCATATTCTCACATAAATAGGAGATATATAATAAAATATAATCCAGTGTACAGCTTTGGCTGGTTGATTTAATAGTCAAGAGTGGATTTACATGTGTAGTGCTAGCCAGCAAAAGTGTGGATGTGTGGCAGGGCCTGCTTATTTTGGAGCCAGCCAATCATAGTAGTGGGAATGACTTCTGTGGATGATCCTTCTGGAAGAGCAGCGATAGAGTCAGGGAGGCTTTCCTCCTTGGCTGAAACCATTTCTTGCTGTCTTTGTTGCTTCTCATGGTTGGGTCTACACAAGCTGATAAAGGATCACACACAATGACTGAACCTCCTTGGTTCCAAAAGCCTCTGCAGCCAAGCAGATTGCAGCCTCTGAATCAGTCAAGGGAAGCTTAGATAGAAAAATGTGAGATGGGATTCTACAGTGGACCTGAAGATGGCTTGGATTCCATGGTCTGAATCAGTGGTCAGGAAATGTAGAGTGTTTTACATCACAAACAAAACAAAACAAAACAGGCGTTCTGCTTTTACCATTTCTCCTTTGTCTACAACATGCTCCTCCTTTTCGCTCCCTGAAATTATTCCTGTTTTCTCAATTGTCTAATATCCAGCTGAGTTTTCCTTTTATTTCCACTTTTGTGTGTCCTTTTAAGCCACCACACGGGAATATAAAAACCATTTGAACTTTGTCATGCTGATATATATTTGCTTCTTTTGATGATGGCAAAGAACAGGTAGTCCTAAAGGTCTGTGTTTCACTGAACACTGCGTTATCGGAAATTAAAAGTGTATTGTTTTGTTTTGTTTTTTGAATCACATTTGAGAACTGCTGCTTTGATTTTACTACTTCAAATCACCTCTTCACATTGCCCCTGGAAGTTTAAGGATTTGAAAACTGGACAAATAGTCTCAGTGTCTAATCTGTGAATATGTCATTTTGAATAATGCCAGCCGAAATGAACGCATAGATGACAGCATGTAAACACAATAAGGTCTGCAGAGATGCTCTGCCAACTTGTGGCTCATCCCAAGAAAATCTATGGCTAGATTTTCCTTGCTACAGTGCTTCACACATTTCCTTGCTGATGGCATGCCCAATTCCAGCAGTTTCAATTTGTTCTGGAGAAACTCTTGTTTGTGGGCTATACCGTGAAAAGAAAGCAGATATGCTCTGGGAATAGATATTTCAATATTCTGAGCAAAGAATAATGGGCAGAAGTATTCTCCTAATAAGCCAGACAGTATCTCCAACTGGCATTTATACAACAATTTTGTTGGTAAAAGTGACAGATTTGCCATTAACTAGTTTGGGAAAAGACAATTCATCATTCTGGGGGCTCAGTTCCCTCATCTGTGAAAGACAGTGATCAGTCTAAGTCATCACTAACACTCCCTCTGTCTCCAGCATTCTGATTCTGAGAGTGAGCTGGGATACATGCCAAAGACAGAGCCTCTCCTGTCACCCAAGGTAGTAGGTAGCCTAGATCTGACTAGACAAACCCTCGCTGCAAATATTGTTAGAATTAATTCATCAGTACTATTATCATGATTGTTTATTTTTATTATTTTTAAAACACTAATTTAATTTTTATTAGAATATCCAGTATTATATTTCATTATGACATTAAACATAATTGATTTTGATGAATCTCCTCTCACCTTTTCTTCCCCACCCCCTTTCTGCCTTCGGACCCTTCTTTTGTGTAGGAGTTTTCTCAGGAAAGCCCACTAAGACACAGGATGTTTACAGGGAGGTGAGACAATAGGATGTTGTAAGTATGAGGTGAAACATGGTCCAGGGAAACACCTTCTGCTCAGGAAGTAAATAATACAAAGACATTGGGGAGCCCTGAGAGTAACTAGATGCACTAGAACCCCCTCTCCCTGGGCAAATATAGGTTGTAAGGAACCTTAACAAAGACTCTCAGTCAAATCCGGCTTTTGAAACAGACAAGATCAGATGAACTTCCTAGAAGAGGCTCAGACTAGTTGAGATGTCAGGAAGAAACTGAAGCCTAAAAGAAGCCAACTAGACAGACTGCCTGGAAGAGCTGCCTGAAAAAGACATCCTCCAATGTTCCAAAAGGAGAAATTATAGTCTTTCCCATTGTGAACTGAAATTCCCAGGAAACAACAAAGCCTTACCTTGGTTTAAGATTCTATAAAGTTTACTGACTGATTAGAACTTCCAATTGTGGAGTTGTATTATTGCAGGTCCAAAATCTAATTACAACTGGTCTTGAATGATCTTCAGCCCCCATAATAGTGACATTCCTCCACATCTGATCTAATATCCTTATGACAATCTTTTGGGTAGTATTAGCTTAACAGAATATTAGATTTTACTAACTGAGAAGCTGGGTATACTTGTAGGTTTTCCTGTCAGGTGGCTAAGCTATCAGCTGCTACCTTAGTCTCCTGGAAGGAAAACATGTGGCATTGGTCAACAAGAACGTACAGAATTTCTGGGAGTCAATGGGAGAGGGCTTAAAACTCAACCCCCTAATTGTGGGGATGTGTTACATATATAGCCAGAAGAATGGTTCCTGTATCCTAGGAATGTCATTGGAAGCTCATTGGCTAGAACACTTGCATATTGGCGGTTGCCACCTAGACTTTGGTATTTTTCCAGGGACCAGAGGGTCCTTATATGGTTATGTTGGGAGAGGTTAGTTACAACTCCAGATAAGCGATTCTGCCATGTCATGCATACCTTGTAAAGGGTGGTGCCTTGTGGCAGGCAAGCAGCATAGCTGGTAGCCTGTCAGGGCTGCAGAAGGGAGGGTCCAAATTCCTGCTGCTCTCAGAATGAGACTTCCCTGGGCGTTCTAAGCAGGCCTTACCTTAGCTGCAAAAGGATCCTGCATATCCTCAGGTAGCATCAGAGGTAAATAGGAGAGATTTCTCTGATTTGTTCTCACCCACCTATTTAATATTTGTAAAGAGCTTTAATTCATGAGTTTCTTTTTTATATCACTATGAAAACTTCATGGAAACGTTACCTGGTCAGTACATGGAAGTTGGGGTAACCTAAATCTGTATTTCTGGGCCATGGCCTATGGAATTTGGCTCAAGAATATCTCCTATTCACTTAAAGGAAGAGATGTGTTTTGAAGTCAACAATAATTTTCTACTCAAAGGCTAAGAGTGTTAACCAGTAGCATCTAAGGCTTATGGCAGATTTCCTCACTTTGTTGAGACCACTTACCTGATGATCCTACCCATGAATTATGAAGATGCTTTGGTTTTTGGTTTTCTTTCATCCTATCACTGTAAGGATTTCATGAGCCTTTTTCCATGATGGATCATTATATTTTCAGTAAGCTAACTATGTTTTCTTAAGACATGGTTACTTATATTTGCCTCCAGAGAACCTCTCTCTTGTACACTTTGAGGTGAGAACTATGATTTTAATGTCAACAGGAAAATATATTTGATATACATGGATAGGCTAAACTATCTAATACAACATTAATTTGAATGTTTTAAAATACTTAAAAGCATTCGTTGACAATGAACAAAATAGATGGGCCAATTAAAACCATTTCAATTAATTTTTCAAGCTAGTTTTCTTTGAGATTTCATTAAGATATAATCCATGTGGGTATTCTAATGTTTGGGCATAGCAGGCAATTCATTTATATTTAGCATTCATTTGCTTAAATATTCATTAGGGATAACTTTTTATGTAAAATAGGACAAAGGATTATTTTCCTTACTACCAAAAACCTTGAGGAAAGCAAAAATTCAGTCACTTATTATTATCTATTTGATAATTTAGTTTCATAATAAGACCTAGTTACTTAGAGTCACTTTTGTGTTAGGGGAGTTTTGGGTCAGAGTGGAAGGCTACAGAACTACAGTAGCAACCAATAACTGCATAACACTCTTTTCAGAAACTTAAAGGAGTATCAGTAGACTAGAAGCCTCACTACTGAAACACAGCAAGAGAAAATAGTATTATGAGCTATCATTTGTCAAGTGTTGGCCTTAATTCCTGGGTGAATAGAGTCCTATTAAGAAAGTCTACTCCCACACCTGTTCCTTTCAGGGTCCTCATTACATTTTCTTCTAGCAATTTCAATTTCAGGTTTCACATTGTGGCCATTGATCTGCTTGCAGTTGATTTTTGTGTGGGGTGAAAAAATACTGGCTTAATTTCATTCGTGTAAGGCGGACATCTGTTTAACTACTTGTCAGTGATTCTTTCTTTGCCTCAGTATAAATTTTTGGTGTCTTTGTTAAATAGCAGACGGCTGTAGTTTCATATACTCTTGTTTAGGTCTTCCATTTTGTTCCATTGATCTAAATGTCAGTCTTTGTGCCAGTACCTTGAAGTTTTTATTGCCATAGGTCAATAATACAGTTGGAATATGGAATGGCAATCCCTCCAGCATCATACATTTCGCTTAAGATTGCTTTGGCCATCCATCGTCTGTTTCTTTCTATCTTTTTTTTCTCAATATAGATTTTAGGAGGATTTTTTTTTCTATTTCTGTGAAGAATGTCAAGTGTAATTTTGTTGGAATTGCACTGAATTGGAAAATGTTTTTGTGAGAATGATTATCTTCCCAGTATTAAATCCATCAACATGGAGGCCTTTTCTCTTTTAGTGTCTTCTACAATCTTTTCGTAGAGAATTAAACTTTTCATTGTAACGGTCTATCATTTCCTTCGTCAGGCTTATCCCTTGACATTTTATTTATTTACTTGTTAAGGTTACTGTGAATGGCATATATGTCTGTTTCATCTCTTTCTCAGTGTGTTTGATACTGGTATGTAGACAGGCCACTGATTTTGTTAAATGATTTTCAAATCTTGACACATTGCTAAAAGCAATCATTACTAATAGTTTTCCGGTAGAATTTTTGAGATGTCTTCCATGTAATATTGTATCATCTGCAAATATGGAAAATTTGATTTCTTTTTCTACTTGTATTACCTTAATTTTCTTGTCTTGCCTTAACTACTCTAGCTCAGGCTTCAAGCACTATCCTGAAAGAGAGTGAAGCTAATTGGGCAGCCTTATCTTATTCCTGATTTTGACAGAGTTCTTCAAGTTTTTTTTGCCATTAAGGATAATATTAACTGTGAATTTGTCACACATAACCTTTACTGTGTTGAGTTATGTTTCTTCTAATCCTATTCTCTAGGACTTTATTCATGAAGGCACGCTAGATTTTGGCAAGGGTCTTTTCTACATCTATTGAGATGATCTGTGTGACCTTTGTCTATAAGTCCATTTACATTATTTATTATATTTTTGACTTATATATATTGAAACATCACTGCATCTCTGATTATCTTGCAACTTGATTGTGGTGGTTTTCTTTTCCATGCCTGAGTTTGGTTTGCAAGTATTTTATTGAGAATTTTTGCGTCTATGTTTATCAGGGATATTGGCCCATAGTTTTTTATGTTATTGTATCATTTGAGCAAAACTGGCTTTGTAGAAGGAGTTTGAAAGTGTCTTGTCTGCTTCTATTTAAAAAAAAAAAAAAACAACTTTTAAATGGAATGGTATGTAGATCTTTGAAAATCTAGTAAAAAAGTTTGGTGGGAATCCATCTGAGCCTGAGCTTTATTTAGTTGGAATACTTTTTATTACTGCTTTTATCTCATTTGTTTTGGGGTCTGTTTAAGTTGTTTGTCTCTTCTTGATTTAATTTTGGCAGTTTGAATGAATTTGGAAACTTGTCTACTTATCCTAACTGACATATATGTCCTCATAAAATTAAGAACTGTTTGTACAGCCCCAAAAAATCAAAATCTGAGTTCAGAAAAATTCTGTTGAATGGGAGAGAATTTTTGCCAACTGTATATCTATATATCTCATAAAGAATTAATATCCAGATCACACACAGAACTATTAAAAAAAGATTTAAGAAAAAATGACTCATTTAAAAAATGGTCTACAAATATGAACACAGTGTTCCCAAAAGAAGAAACAAAATGGCTAATAAAATTTTTTTAATGTGTTCAATATCCTTAGCAAGGAGGGAAATGAGAATTTCCTCTCAACCAAGTTAGAATGACCAGGATGGAGAAAAAAAAAAAAAAACTGACAACAAATTCCAGGAAGCATGTGGGTAGTACCGGTATAGATGCTATAGAAATCTGTTAGAGAATTCACAAACAGTGAAAACTAAATGTGATCCATCACCGCCATGCCTTAGCACATGCCCAATGGACTACCAACCTACTGCATAGATACTTGCTCAGACATGCTCATTGCCATTTTATTCACAATAGCTAGAAAATGAAAATGTCAAAGACTCAGTGTCTTTGAATTGATGAACATATGATGAGAATATGGTACTTATACAAACTAGAGTTCTATTCAATTATAAAGAAAAATAGAATAATAAAGGCTGTAGGTAAATGGATGGAAATAAGCACTATTTTACTAAGTGGGAAAACCCAGAGCCAGGACACAAACAGTGCATAGTGTTTCTTATTTTTACATGTTATCTCTGAAACTTTAGATAAGAATATAATTTGGAGAGATCACAGAAATAGAAAAGAAAAAGGGGACCATGGTGAGAACACTAGATCAGAATAGAGTAGGACATAAGTTCTACAAAAGGCAACATTGGGAAATCAGAGGGGGTACTCTAACTGGGGAGGGAGGGAAATGATAACATAAATGAAGGGGAAAGAGAAGAAATAAACAACACTATAACTATTTGGAAAGGTTACAGGAAATCATATAATATATCATATTCATATATTATATTTATATATTCATAGTCATATATATTCATACAACTTTATATACATATGAAGTTATAAAACTTGAGTGATTATGCTCTTCCCAAGGCCATAGACTATTTAGCAAAATCCCTAGTTCAGGCATAGAAATCACCCTTGGAGTTGTTAGAGTTGTTGGTGAAGGAAGTCCTACAAATCCCCAAAACAATGTTGATGATCATTGTCATTGATTTTCTCCCAGAACTTTAAAGTAATACCCTATGGAAGGTATCACACATTTCAGAAACCAGACTTGAAGGAATAATGAACTAACTTGGAAGCCTCCTCTATGAAGATTAGCTCTCATAGTATCTAAAGGTGCTATGTAAATTGTCTAAGGGAAAAAGCAATTAATAGTCCTACCAAATTGTAAAGCCTATGGACTACAACAATGAGAAGTCCAATAGTATATCCTCAACAGTATACTAGTAGAACTCATGTATAAATGCCAGCACAGATATCTAATGAGACTCAAGCTCTGCTCCAGAGGAGGTAAGTCATGCTTGCTAATATAAACATAGCCAACTATCCATGGAGGTGAGATCATGGATCGAGTGGAGCACCTACTATTGTTGCTGTCCTAAACTGGTATAACTACATGCTAAATACTTAACCTAATACCCAGAAATAAACATAGCTCTCACCCCTGTAAAGGGTGTCTTTTCTTGCCCCACATTGGGCACGAATTGAGTATGAAATATTAATATTTACAGCGGGTTTCAATAAAGATCAAAGGCAACTTTCAGAGATGGAAAACCTGGATGGCTAGGGCAGAGGGTCTCGCCTCATATGGCTGACTGACCAATCTCAGCCTCTCATGGCTCTGACCTGCTTCTCCCCAGGCCATCATGTATGGGTATTTTATTGAGGGGAAGTACTTTCAACCAATACACAGGCCTTAATACATAAAGAATAGAACTTCTACAGTGCACCAATCCCCAACTTCAGCTGGCTGACATGAGGTTGTTTTACAGGCCAATCAAGTCCCTGGGCAAGGCCTTCCTTGACCAGTGCTTAGGCTAAGGGAGGCTCCAAAAAGTTCTTCAATTAGCATTCATATAATCAGATACTTTCAACAAAAACATCTCAGTGGGCAGAGTCAACACTCAAACTACAAAGTCTCCATTCAAGGGTAATTGCTGGTGCTTCAAACTAGCATGCTTTCTACTTTCCAGAATCCACACCGAAGAAGCTGGTTACAACAGTTAAGGAAGGTGACCTTCTGGCAATGGCTCAGGCTGATGGCAAAGCAGCTGCTCACAATTCTTATTACTGTGTATAAGTGCATATATCTTTATAATATTTGATAATATGTTCAAATATACTGAGATAGACTCCTCATCAACAAATCTTCTTTCTGAAGCAGATGGACACCAACTCAGAAAGCCACAACTTGTCAGAATGAAGAGAAAAACAGATCATGGGTTGCCCAACCCCAATTGGTACATTTGCAATGCACCCTTACACCTAAGACCCATTGAACATCACAGAATAGGGGAAAGAAAGAGTGTAAGAGTTAATAGACCAGGATATATGCTGAAAGATATCTTCTATAATTGACAGGGAACCTGCACTCATGAGCTCTCACCATGGCCATGTAACAAGACATTTACAATGACAATATTAATTGACATTCTAAGACGACCATTGGGGAAAATCTCCCAAGGTCCCACCACTAGGTAAATGAAGAACTACAGACAATTAATGGCTGCTGAGAGTAGTCATATCAGATTACTCCAATGATAAGTGCCCTGATAGGTATCCAAGTCCAATCTAAACACAAGTATACTCATTAGGAATACTAAATGGACTCAGCAGGAGATATATATATCCATATATATACACATATATGTATATATATATATATCCACTAAAAAAAGGTAATAAAGTTGAGGAGAACATAGGAGGAGTTGGAAAGTATAGAGAGAGGGGTAGAAATGATATGAATACAATATGAAAGTAGAAATTTCAAAGAAAAAATGAATTAAAAATTTAAATGAACAAAAAATACAAAATTCCAAGATAAAATACAATGCATGTGAACAATATTTAATAGTCAACTCATGATATTTAATCTCTCTGGCCCCTGAAACATTTTTCAAATTTTTAGTTAATAGACAATTTTATGCTTTAGAGGTTAAAAACAAGATGTATGCATGAGAAAATTGGAAGTCAAAGAATAAATAAAGCTTTCTTAATAAATAAAGAACATTAGAGATATTGTACAAGAAACTCTGATCCTGCAAAGACAAGACCTGAAATGAAGTTACTGTATTAGGAATCTCTTCAGGGAAGCAACAGTAAAGTTGAGATGAACAGTTCAACTCTGATGGAATCCACGTGCAGAGGATTAGCACTGTGTGAAAGCTAGTGTCTACATTCTAGGGGCCTACATTCAGAGGGCTCAGTGGTCTAGATAGAATGTAGACACACCTTTAATCTGAGTATTCAGAAGGCACTGGTGGTCCATGCCTTTAATCCCCAAGATAGAAACAGAATGTAGAAGCAGACAGGAAGTAGAACTCAGGAATCAGTGTCAGATTGGAAGTGACTTCTTAGATGAGTCAGAAGAGGAGTTACAGAGTCAGTTACAGAGTCAGTCAATTACAGCAGTCAGTTACGGCAGAGTCAGTTACTGAGGCAGAGACACAGAAGCCTGCAGAAAGGGGACAAGACACAGAAACAATATAGTGATCTGACTGGGGAGAACACAGAGAGGCAGAGAGGCTGACTGAGGCAATATGAATCAGTGAAAGCTTAGAGAGAGACACAGAGACCCAGCAAGCTCAGCAGAAGAAATCAGTATTAGACAGGAAGAGTGAGTCAGTCTGAAGCTGAGCACAGCAGTTAAGTCTAAGTTTGCTAGAGTCAGAAAAGCTTGGTCAGAAATAGTAAGCCAACTCAGAAGGTCAGTTTGAACCAGGCAGCTTGAAGAATAGTTTGATCTAGAGAACCAAAGGAGTTGAACGAGAACAGTAAGAGTGAAGAAGGAGATAGAGTTACTCAGTAAGCAGTAGGTCTTGGAAGCTGAGGTTGAAGCCTTCTAGATCTAGGCTAGCAGTTTAAATATTCTAGTTTGTAGAACAGCTGAAGCCTTCAGGTTCTAGGCTTAAGAGTAGATTGTAAGGAGTCCAAAAAACTCATGGGCTCCAGGTTAGAACCTGTGATTTGATTACCAAAGAATAAATCATCTTTGAACCCGAATCAACAGCTACATTCGGTAAATCTAGGGCTATATCCCTGACTATACCAACTAGTTCGCAAATAAACCTCTCCAGGAGAGAACAGCAGAAAGTGCAATCTCTCACACCCAACTGACCTGCAGGACCAGAAGAGGCCAGAGTTAAAGGTAGCAATATTAGGGAACCATAAGGAAAGGACAATATCCTCCCTACTAGAACCCCAAGAACTCTGAGGTGACAGAGACCAAAATTTTCCAGTTGTTCTTCTCTCTCTCTTACAGAAATAATGAATTCTTCTAAAGGAGTCAGAAAGATCTGAGAACTTCACCTTCTAATGCAGATCAGTTTTGACAGCAACACACTCAGCTTTACTGTATGCAAGTCCCATTTGGCACATTGCGACTATTTCAACTGAAAGAATATAGTGCATAAAAAATAAAGCAAATATAAAATAACACCAGATGCTTAAATCCCAATGAAATAACATGACAAGCATAAAAAACAAAGATGACATAACTTCCCCCATAATGTCTAAACCTACAGTAATGGCCTCTGTTGGAACACTTCCATGAATGAAGCCGTGTGAGGAGATTTCTCAACCCTTGTGAGAAAACACCAACTAAACAAGACAAGAGTCTTATAATCTCTGTTCCTCCACAACATGGGTTATTCTTGGAATATGCTTTTGTGCCCCTCCCAGGTGTAATAAGTAGGAGTATGTTTTGCTTCAGATTACCCATCATTTTACCTATAATTTCCTCGTTCAGAGAGAGACAGGAAATTTTATGGACTTTCTAAGTTATCTAGAAATGTGGGGATTTATCAGACAGAGCAAAAATAGCTGCTTTAGAAACCTATGCTCTTCAAAGACAAATGTGAGCAAAGTGTTTTAATTGCAGCTGATTTTGTCACATGAAGAGAGAGAGAAAGACAGAGACAGAGACAGAGAGAGAGACAGAGAAACAGAGACAGAGACAGAGACAGAGAGACAGAGAAAGATTTTCTGCTGGACACATCCAAGCAGGAGGTCCGGGAAGAATGGGGTAAAAATACTCCACTTTTTCACTTTTTTGTTTAAATGTTTCTTGGTCCTCTTGTTCTTCTGTCGTATCAAGAATAACTTAATAACAAATGTCCCTTCATGGAAAAGCTAAAACAACCACAACTTCTAGTATAGGAACAATTAAAATTAGGACATAAGTAAAGCACTTAAGCCAATGATGTTTATATTTCCTGAGGTATTGGTAATTCACTAATCAATACTTAAGTGAATGCTTAATTTGCATAATAAGGGAAAAGTTTAAAATGTGGTGTCATAACATTGAGCACACTCTTATCTGTTTATCACTACCAGGGATTTGGCTCTGCTCTTTATGCTGCTTTCTAGAAACTCAGTTAAATTCTATAACAAATGTAACACCTAAAGCAGAGCAGGTGATTACCCTATGAAATAAAGCTGTTGCTAAGGCTTATAGAATTAATCTCTCACTTAATTATGAAGTGTATAAATGCATGCATGTCACAATTCTCCACAGGATCTGTAACTCCTTATTTACAAAAATTTACAGATTTAAAGATGGGAAGAACACATCTTAAACAACTTACTGGTAAAGAGCCTACAGAAATTACTGTTCCACTAAATAAATTGTAGGTTGAATATTTATCCACACAGATTATAACTGACAGATTACATTAGCATGTTACTCAGCATATATAAATAATCACTATCCAAAAGATCTTTTAAAAATATTAAGATGCCCCATGGGTATTGTCTAAAATTACATCTAAAAATCTTAAGGAGATTGCTTTTCATGCTTTTATAGATGGTTCTTCTAAAGGAAAATGAGAATTATAATTTATATACAATTCCACATGCTCTACAAAAAAAATTATGTCTACCTAGATTATGCATTTCAAAAGTCTAAACTTGCTATATTGTCAATTAGCCTTATTCAATATTTCTCAGCCTTTGAATATTTTAACTGACCTCATGTATAAATTAGAACATGAAGGATAGAGATACACTGAGACTGGAAAAGGATCTGATTTGGAAGCAAAGGAATGTTGCAGAAGGATTGTGAATGTAGAAAAGACATTATAGAAGGAATTATTTGGAATGAGGTTCTCCAGGACAGAGTCTAGTAAACATAAGTTGTATGGGACATGAGTAGCTTGGAGACAGAAATGGTAAGAGGTAGAAAAGGAAAGAAGGTTTAGTGTACTCCTTCAGCTGAGTTGTCTTGCCTTAAAAATAAAAGGTAAATAAAAAAATGGAAACATTATTCAAATCCAATTAAAACACAGCAGCAATACTCAACTGCTAGCATCTCTATCTCTAGAGAACACAAGCAAGAAAAGCCTGCCTAGGAGGAGAACCCAGAGCAGCTATGTGTTAGAGTTGATAAAAAGCTGCTCTACATGGTTGGTGCACTGAATTTTGTCTGTTTGTTAGAAGAATCTAAACTGTCCTTAAATCCAAAACCACAAGCTGCTACTAAAGTGTGCTCTTCTCTTATTTTTCTGTTTTGGGTGTGCCTACTATTATAAAAACAGAATATGGACTGCCCTATAGTAGCAAAAATATTTTAAAACTTCTGTAAAGAATAAAATATTAATCAAATTACAAGTATCCCTTATAATCTTCAAGGTCAGGGTGTAATTGATAGAGCACATTGGACTTTAAAACAATTATTAAATAAAATTTTTAAAATGGGGAGTACCAAAGGATACTATTGCACTTTCATTATTTACTCTAAATCTTAAAATCATCTGCCTCAAGATGATAAGTGTTCATGAGCTCAAAAACATTTCTTTATAGAACATTCTGAACTGCGTTTAGACAGTCTGTATTGTTTAAACAATTTGAGACCCGGAAGCCCTGTTTGCTGAAGAGACTTGGGAAGGGATGTGTGTTTGTCACTGCATATGGATTTACTGAAATGTTATGGATTCCTTTTTGACACCTCTAGACAGACCATCAAGGACAAGAGTGGAGACAGGAGAAGTCACCAGAAAGATAACAAAGCTCCAGCTGAGAGGCAAAAGGAGATATCAACCAAGTTAGCAGAAGTCAAGTCTGCACACTGGGATCAAGTTAAGTCCCTATACACCAAGCGAGAAGATATTCTGAGAAACATACAGAGCCCGTGTCACCTGAGACTCTTTTCTAGCAATGCTAGCTGATTTGACTTGGGCATCTGAGGAGATCCTCTGAACATGTGTATTGGTTTCATGCTCTTCATCCTACTTTACTTTAGGTTGGATGGACTCAGCTCCTACTGTCTTTACCAATGACTCTGTGTTTATGCCTAGAGCTTGGGACTATAATAGACTCATTCATCCATTTGAAGAAACTCCATTTACTTTTCCTTGGATTTGAGTTACTTCCTATTTGCATGGGACATTATAATAAATACAGCCTTATGTTTAACCAGACACCAGAACTACTAATTATATGGGTCTCTTTTCAGGCTATTCTCTGGACTTTTTTGATTAATATAATAATAGAACCAATAGTACTGAAAGTAGTTTAAATCCTGTTCTTTTTATTCTTATGAAAATTATACATATAGCCCTGTTCTATGGTCCAGATGCTGAAGTGAAAAAAGAAAAATTCCTTCAACATGGAGGTCATATGTTAATTGATTAGGGTATTAATAGAAAATATGTTTTTAACTCTTCCTTGGATAATAGTCAATAGTGTAATTATAATCAATTTGTTCTATGGCATGTTCATAATTATACATGGGAATAGATTGAGGGAGAATTTAAGTTTTGATGTTAAACAGTTGCAGCAAGATTCATTCCATTTATAATTTGCTTATTTGTAGGATAGTCATATATCAAACGACAATTAGATTTATCAACAACATCTTGAATCAAAACCACTCCAGACATACTACACTTAAAAAGTAAAAAAGGGGGAGATGTTGGAATACATCCATGAATGAAGCTGTGTGAGATTTCTAACACCTTATGAGAAAATTCTAAGTAAACAAGACAAGAGTCTTGTAATCTCTGTTTCATGGGGTGTTCTTGAAATGTGCTTTTGTGTTCCTCTAGGCGTACTGAGTAGGAGTGGGTTTTGCTTCAAGTTACCCATCATCCTACCCATTATTATTCAGAATGATGTTTCCAACCAAAAGTTGTCCTGTAACTGTATATATAACTCATGTGACCTTGCACTTGTGACTATATCAACTTGAATTCAAGTATACTTTGATTCTGTGATGTTGCTTAACCCTAAGGATGTCCTCATAGTATACATTACCTGATGTTCTAAATAAAGTTGACTGTTGTGTGAGACTTTAGTTCTCTCATTTTTAAGCTCCATTTTCCCAGGCTCATTCCACAAACTAGATTTGCAACAGGGAGTGAGAAGATAAAGTCTCAGAGAACTCAAAAGAATGATTATAAACACGATCAAAGACCCCTCCAAATAACCTTTTATAATACAAATGATCAAATGAAATAAGTAAAGTGATACAAGAAATAAAGAGGGATTCAACAAAGAGAAATTCTGAGTCAAAATCAATATGAAATGCTGGAAAGGAAAAACATAGCTCAAATAATCTTTGAAAGTCTCTCCAGCGAGTGGGTAGAGGGGTGGACAGAATATCTGATCTTGAATACAAGGTGGAGGAGGAGCTGGGACAATCAGACAATGACGAAGTAAAAAGTAATAAGAAGGTACTAGTGAGAACTCCAAGATAGAGACACTCCAAAAAAGCTCTAAACCACAGTTAATAGGCGTAGAAGAAAAAGAATCTAGTTTTAGGGCATACGAGATATTTTTAAAGTAATCATAACAGAAAATTTGCTAGAGTTAGAAAAAAGATGCCAGTCTAAATATAGGAGTCACTTAGCGTACAAAACAGATAATTCAAGAAAATTTATTATAACTAAAACATTAATTTTACACAGTAAAGAATATCCATGGAAAATACTACAGAGAAACACCAAGTCACATATAAATTCAGGCCCTTGAGAATAAGCAGATTATTCACCTAAAACATTAAAGGTCAGAAGGACCTATACAGAGATAGCTAAGAAAGACATCAGTTGACAAGTTAGAGTTTTATGCCTAGCAAAGCTGTCTGTCATAATTCAAGGGAAAATTAAATCTATTATAAAGATGAACTAAATGAATTGATGTCCATTAATCCAGGTTATATAAGATACTTGAAAAATATATTTGAGCTTTAAAGAAAACTGAAACCACCTATGAAGCCATGGGGGAAAAATAAACCATACCAGAATGATAGTTAAATGAACAACAAAATCAACAAAATGACAGGAATCAATGTATATCTTTCAATAATAACATTGAATATTAATGGCATCAATTTTTCCAGTCAAAAGACAGAAAATAGCAAATTGAATTTAAAAAGCAGAAAACATTTATTTCCTGCCCCCAAGAAACATAACTCATCAGAAAACACAGTTCCAAACAAATGGGCCTCGGAAAGAAGCAGCTGTGGCTCTTCTGTATCTGATACAAACTGAAACTAGTGCGAAAAGCAAAGAAGGCCAATCTATACCGAGCAGGGGACAACACATCAGAAAGACATTAAGGTTCTAAGTATGCATGCCTAAACACAAGTGTATCCACATTTCATCAAACAAATACTACTAAATGCAAGCCACATATTAACCCTAACCAAATAGCAGCTGGTGTCTTCAATACACCATTCTCAGCAATTTACAGGTATTTACAACAAAAGAGAAATATGTAGCTTAAATGACTTTAGTGATAAAATAGACGTAACTGACATCTATAGAACATTCTACCCAAACACAGCAGAATAAGTACTCTTTTCAACATCCCATGGAAATTTCTCCAAAATGTATCTTACATTAGGACACATTAGGACTCTACATTCTACTTGAAATCTTACCTAACCTCTTATATCTGCTCACAGTGGAATAAGACTACTAATAAACAGCAAGAAAAAGTCTAGAATAATGGTTCTCAACCTTCCTAATGCTGTGACCACTTAATACAGTTTCTCATGTAGTAGTGACCTCCAAACATAAATTTATTTTTATTGCTACTTTATAACTGTATTTTGCTACTGTTATGAATCATAATGTTAATATCTGATATGCAGATATCCTTGGCCACCATTTTGAAAGGATCTTTGACCTCCAAAGGCGTTGATCCACAGGTTGAGAAACACTGTCCTAGAACATACGCAAATTTATGGAGATTAAACTATACATTATTGAAAAACAAGTGGATCTTTAAGAAATCATGATGGAAATAAAAGTTCTCCTAGAATCGCGTGAACCTGAAAACACAGCATATCCAAACCCATGGGATACAATGACAGCAGTCCTAGAAGAAAAGTTTGTAGCAATAAATGCTTACATGGAGAAATCAGAGGGATTTCACATAAATAATGATAAATCCTAGGCTTGCCCCCCAAAAGCAACAAGCCAAACTCCAAATCAGGAGATGGAAAGAAATGGTTACAATCAAGAAATAAAATAATGAAATGGAAACAGACAAAAACTCAATACAAAGAACCAATGAAACAAATAGTTGGTTCTTTGAAAAGCAAGATTGAACAGGGTTTGTCAACCAATCAAAAGAAAGAGAAGACACAAAATATTTGAAACCATAAACTCTCTTTGTCCCCAAGATCTTATGTTAATATTAATAGGGAACACAGTCCAACTTCTAAATGTCCAAGGTCTATAAATCAAAATCTAGTAACTGTAGGAAACTATGAAGAGAAAAACAAAACAAAACAAAACAAAAAAATCCCAAAAACCAAGTTATATGCTTTCAAATTTTAAAAGGGAAAAGCAGTCAGCACACATTTATAAGCAAAAGAAAGCCAAACCCCATCAAAGTGGTACAACTATCTCAGTGTACAATGTCTGGGATTTGCTAATGAACTTTTGAACTCCTAAGGGTTTGGGTAAGCAAATCTCTGACTGCCATCCACAGCATATGCAGCTTGCCTCTTAGGCTCAGATTGGCTGTACTCCACACCTGCTGCTGTCTTGATAGTCATCCCGTGGTCCTGGCATCTTCAATATGCTGGGGTCTCCACTACCACTTAAATTTCACCTTCGCTAGTAGCCTCTCCTGGCTTCTCTTACCTGACCTGACTTGATCATGATAAACAGTGGCAGGCCTCAGCTGCTCTCTCTGAGTCATCATGCCTTTAAGTACTAGTACCATGTGAAAACTCTTACTCAATAATTGCCAACTCCTGCTGCCAGTTTGATGTGCATCCTTGGTCCTCTGTGAAGAACTGCTTCTGTGTGCTGACCCCGAGGCACTAGTCCTCAGAAGATGATCAATGATGCTCTTTTATTAATCGTAGCCTCAGCTGACCATAATTTATCATCAAAGCAAAGCAAAAATTTTACTTCTTCATGTACTTAGTCCAAAATATTATAGAAGTGGCCATGATATAGTCTTTCCTTCTCTCTGAACTTACATAAGGCAGGCCTCCATCCTCTTCATGTCTCTTTTGGCATTACCCAAACTAGGATGAAACATACTAAGCTCTAAGCGTTCAATTGTTTTCTAGCCAAATGTTCTGAATACTTTTGCAATCACACCCCCCAAAAGAACATGATCAACTTCATCCCAGCAATATTTGACTTCCTGGTATCACTGATACTGTTTGCTTTCTTCTAAGGTGATAAATAACATGGTCAAAACATATGTAGGGAGGAAAGAATGTATTTGACTTTCAGATTGCAATCCATCATCAACAGAAGTCAAGGCAGGAACTGAAGACAGAAAGCTAGAAGGAGGAACTGAAACAATGATCATGGAGGCACACCGTGTTGACTTCAAGGCCCTTGTTCAGCTGCTCTTATTTTCTTTCAATTATTTTTCTTTTGTTTATATTGCATCAATATCATTTCTACCTTTCTTTGTCTCCCATACAGCTCCTCCTATGTCCCTACAAGTCACATTGCTTTCAAATTCATGACCTCTTCTTTGTTAAATGAACCACTGTGTCCATTTTAGAGTTAATCATATGTACGTGTATTAGAAGTTGACCACAGCATTAGGTTACTCATCAGGGAGCTATTTCCTGGGTAAAACTGCTTCTTCCTCTCTCAGTATCTGTTAGTTGCATGTTATTTATATATACCAGGCCAATATGCCTGCATATGCCTAGGGGGCGCTCTGTCCTTTTACATACATAAGTTAGCATTTAGGAAAATTCCTTTCAGACATATCGCTAGTCAATCTGATGGAGGCACTGTCTCAATTGCCATTTCCTTTTCTCAGTTATGACAAGTTGGCAACACAAGTAACTAGGTCAGTGAATTACAGAGAGAGAAAGGAAGAAAGAGAGGGGAGACAGACAGAGACAGAAACCGGGAGACAGAGACAGAAACAGACAGACACAGAGAGACAGAGAGACAGAAACAGAGACACACACTCACAAACACACACACATAAACTCTCAACCACAGAGGATATCAATGTGAGACGAAGGGGATGTTTGAAGTGTTTATGGAGGACGTGGAATGGGAGAGTTGAGGTAGGAAGCAATCAAGACATACTATATATGTGCAGGAAATTGTCTAAGAATAAATAAAAGATATTGTAAAATTAATAAATGAATAAGATAAATTGTAGAAATCTAGTCTTGTAAAGCCCATATCTATGTATAGGAAAGACAAACACTATACAGAGATATACATGGTGATACAAGTTATGAGAATTTATTACAAAGTGTGCATCTAAAACATGGAATTACTGGAAATCTTTTGTGTTGTTATGGTGAAGTACATATGCATGAATATGGCTAGTGCTTTCCCTCAATTAGAATGTTTAAGTATATGAACTTTGAACTACATTTTCTGCATAATATATATTTTGGGTATACTTTTGGATATAAATAAAAAATGTTAAAATGTAAATGTTAAAATGAATGAAATTAATGAAAACTTAATTTATAATGTTAAGCAATTATAGAGAAGCCATTTTTCTAAGAATATGACTTCCCAGTAGGGAGGTGATAGAGCTGTTTGCTGCCATTGGAAAACAGCTGCAGTTAATCTAGTAATAATTGGTTGTACTTAAAACACTTTGTGGTTTTGTTATGAATATGGAAATGAATCTAGGCTTCTTTTATGACTAAACCCTGCATAATCATCCAGAGAGAGTGTGACACTTGAGGAGACATTTACAAATGAAACAAAAGTTACAGAACAGAATTACCAACTCTTTAGAAATAAAACAAAGGAGCCCTGCACAGACAAAATTCGATAAAAAGCAAATTTAAAGCAGCAATGAACGCTTATTCGATTCCTTCAGAGTCTTTCAGAAGCAGGTGGAGTTTAGGTACAATTGAGACAAGATAAACAGGGAACACTAATGGGACACGATATGGTAAGGAGCCGCTTACCTTGGAAACTGGTTGAAATTTCTTGCTAGCTGAGAGTACAAAAATTCAGTATGATTATCAATATTTCTTATGAAGTGGCCACACAGAGACAAAGCTAGAATTACAAAGAGATGTTCTAAATAAAATTTAAATTAAAATAACAGGGAAGCAATCATGCTTAAGGTCCAGCAAGGATGGACTTCTTTCTCTCCCATCTTGAAACCTACAGTTTCTCAGGAAAGTACATTTATAGTAAAAATATGTTTTTAACACTCTGTGAAGCTCTTGGACCAGTATTTCTATTATATCATATTACAATTCAATCCCACAGCTATACTCTCATTTATTGAAAAAGAAGGGAAAAGGGTAGGCAATGGTCTCTCAAACCTATTGAGATGTGATTTGAGAGCTATCACAATCATATGCATGGCTACTGTGTGGCCCAACCTTGAGAAGCTCACTCAAGGAGAGGTCCTACTCTTTCCCTTGAGCTTTTCTCCTATTAATCTCCATGCTTAAAACTATACTGAAATACCTGCTCACGAATATCCAACTCAGCTTCACAGAAGTTCATCTTGAAATACTTTTCTGGGCAAAGTAAAAAAAATCACTGAATCCCTGAGTGGCGGTCTCTGAAAAGAAGTCCTTAGGATGCTGCAGGGGGCAGCATGGAACTGTGACTCTAGGCTCACACTGCACTATCCATGACACTTGGGGAAATCAGAAAATTTCATGATGACTTTAATAATAGACACCTGCATGATCACTGGGGAAAAAATGAGGGTGTTTATCACCATGTCCTTGACCAGATCTCCTCTGTTTCCAAGATCCTTGCTAGGTCAAGGGGACAATTGGAACCCAGAGGACTCAACCTGGACCATTCAAATGAGGGGTATATAGCAAACTGTTGACTCTCTATAGAAAGACCTGCTTCCTGAAAGAGAGCTATCCTGTGGAATATTGCTGCCCATGCAATGGTGAACCAAGCTAAGCAAATGGTCACCGTGTCCACACATTTTAGTCCATGCTACCTCTGCCTCTATGGTAAGCAGTGCTGTGAGGGAGCACTGTGGAGGGAACATGTTCTCTTAGTATAGCCATACACTCCTGAACCTTCCAAGCAGCCTTGTTGGACTTCCACATTCTTTGTAGACTCTCCCTGTTGATCTTTTAAGTTATCTCCTGATAACTCTGCTTCTACTAAGTGTTAATGAAATTTTATCTGCAGCAGTTTTTGCACACCCAGACATATTTTTGGACCTTTGACAGTCTACTCCACTACCATAGTGCAGCTACAATATGCACATCATAACCCTCAAGCCTGTATTTTTTTTAAATAAAGCGAGCAAAAATGAAAGAAAGAAAGAGAGAGAGAGAGAGAGAGAGAGAAAGAAAAAAGAAAGAAAGAAAGAAAGAAAAGTCCACACTTCCAAAGGTAGGTTCATGGATCAGAGATCAAATAACTTATTTAAATACACCCAAGTGGGTTATTTACACAGCAATGAAAAATGGTTTTCTAGTCTACTCAGATCACGGCTGAAGATATCATGATTCAGTAATTTCAGTATTTGTCTTCTCTGTGTACTGGTTGGTTTGTTTCTTAACTTGACAGAGCTAGAGCTCTCTAGGAAGAAGATCCCAGTTGAGGAAATGCCTCCAAAAGACTGGCCTCTGACATGTCTGTCAGGTACTTTCTTTATTAATGACTGATGTTTGAGGGCCAGGCCAACCCCACTGTGAGTGGAGCCAACTCTGGGCAGGTAATCCTGAGTTGTACAAAAATTCAGGATGAGCAAGTGATGAGGAGAGCAAGCCAGGAGGCAGTGTTGATTCATGGCATCTCCATCAGTTCCTAACTTGAACTACTGCCTTCACTTCTCTCAGTGATGAGGTGAGACCCAATAATTATTGGAATAATTGATGGAATAAACCATCTCCTCCAAATTTTTTTTGGTCATGTGTGTTTTATGGCAGCAATAGAACCTCTAAGACACTCTATTTCCAAATATATTCTTATTTTGTTTATAGAATTAACAAAATTTATAGAAGTTATAAAAGTTATAGAAGTTACAAAAATTTTATAGGAAACTCCCAGTGAATAATTTTGGGAGAAAAATCAAATGTGTATTTTTTTTGCAGAGATGAAATCAAGTCTTAATTATATGTCTTTAGATGAGGTACTTCCGCATCAAGGAATGACCAATCCCAGACATGCCACCGAATTTTACAAGTTGTCCTCTTCATACATACTCTTCCCCTGATGTTAGTGAAACTTTGTGTTTTATCATGTAATAAATTGAATATGTTCATTCCACTAAATACTATTCTGGATTTGGTCCGACCCACTCTCCATCATTGTTTTGAGGTTATGAAGCTGAACTTAGTGTCCCCTAAACTACTTAATTGTTGGGATTTCACTAAGGGAAAACACTGGATGAAGTCATAATTTTAAAAAAATATTTAAATATGTGTCTTATTATTCATTTACATGTATTTGTATGTGCACATAAGTATAGGTGCCTGTGGAGACCAGAAGATGGGGTGGGACTTCCAGGAGCAGGAGTTACAGGTGGTGATGAGACACTCAATGTGGGTTTGGAAACATAATCTGGGTCCTCTGGAAGAACGATAGGAGCTATTAACAACTTAGCCATCTGTATGGTCCTCTAAAAATATTTTATTGGCATATATTAATCATATACAAGAAAGGGCTTCCTTGAAATATTTTCATACATGCTTACAATGTTCATTGAACATATCCATGCCCCCAAATTCTTATCTCCTTTTCCTTTTCACTGGTTCCTTTTCTTTCCTTATTAGTCTCTCTCTCTCTCTATATATATATATATATATATATATACACACACACACACACACAAATATATGTGTGTGTGTGTGTGTGTGTGTATCCCTGAGATCTCCTTAGATTATGAACCCCCAGTAAGATATTGTCTCTTTGCATATATAGCACATGCTTGTCAATCTCTCATCTAAAGCCTTTTGACACTATTTTCATACTTTTACAGGCATAGAGTACCTAGACATCTCTCTTACTTTCCTATAAATTACCAATTTCATTTGGTGTCTACCTTTGACTATTCTGACTAGAATTATGTTTTTTGTTAGGTTGCTGACATATAGGTCATTTTCTCAATTGTATTTGATGGCAGCAATACACTGAAGATGTTCTTAATCTGATTGCAGCAGAAATGGTGTCTTATCAAATATTCAGTAGTCACATAATAATAATAATCAACATTCACGGGATGTGTGCCATGCTTCACAGGCTGTTCTAAGAAAGTTGCATGAGTCTGAGTCACTTTTTTTTGTCAAATATCCACATTTGGTGAATAGATGCTATTATAATTTTTAACTGCCACAGAAGGTAACAGAAACATAGAGGCTTAATAGCATGACAATTGTAGTGAGCACAGCAGATGCCAGAGTGAGACCATTTCAAATAAGTTTCTAAATGTGCAGCATCATTTCCAAACAGTTTGCTGAACCCTTAGCAAGTAGTTTCACTAATCTAAATTTCTGGCAGCACTACCAAAAGATGGCTTAAAGAACTGATCCCTGTATTAGCAATCAAGAATGGAAAATTTTGGCATTGCAGAGATGGCTGGGAGTAGGGCGAGAGCTACTTTTATAATACTACAAGACTTTTAAAATTACATTGTTTTATATTGTATACTAATATTAACATAAAATTTCAGGGACAAAATAGAAAGGAAGATTTATGGTGTCATAATAATGTGCCTATGTGTCAAGTAAACAAAGGATCAGTTTTTCTGAGTTGTATTGTTGCTGTTGCTTCCCATGTGATGCACATCTAGATATATTTGGGAACTGGGAATGTCAATTCTTAGTTGAGGAATATTCTTTATCAAGTCATTCTGTAGATAAGACTGTTGGGCATTTTCTTAATAATAATAGATGTGGGAAGGTCTAGTCTACCATGAAAGATGAAACTTTATGGCAAGTAGTCATGAAGTGTATTAGAAAGTAAACTGAGCAAGCCATGGGGGAAAAGTCCAGTAAGCATCACGCCTTCATTGTCTTAGCTTCAGGTCCTCCATCCAGGTTATTGCATAGAGTTCCTGCCTTCACGTCTCTTCAATATTTTGAGAACTCAATATTAATGGAGTGAATGAACATCTGTGTGAGATTATATGCTTTTAGTGTTTTTTCTGATATCATATAGAAAACAATCAAGGTTTCTGATCCTCATTAGAGGTTAAACAATTCTGAAAATTTTGCCTAATTTTTCAAAATTAGTGGATACTAGTACAAGAGTATGTTTCTCACTTTTTTCCCCAAGTGCCATAGAGAAGACTTGGTTCATCCTTCATGCTCAGTAAGCCTATATTATGTTTTAAACAGGCACATATAGAAGAGAAGACAGCATTTCTTTGAACTATTCAGAAGTATTTTATTGAGGAAAAGTTTAAACACACACAATATGAAAGTTAGAGAAAAGTTTATGTACTAACAATTTTATTCCAAAGTCAACATGTTATTATATGTTATTTGTGACAAAACTATCTTCTCTCCTATTCATTACCTTATCATTTGATTTTTATATATAATATTATTATTATTGTTTTTCTGTGATCAATGCATGAATTTAACTACTTCTACTAATTTTTCATTAACTAGGATGAAATATTAGTGTTATTAGATAAAATTGTTATAGTATATAGTTACCTATTCGATAAACTGAAGAAATAAATACAGTTAATTAATTTAAATTTAAATAAACATATTTTCAATATCCTCCAAAATTCTCAAGGATCTTTTTCATGAAATTCTTATCTCTATGCATTCCCATAAAAAAAACTTCTTTCCATTTGAAATTATTTAAGTCTATTCTAGAACTGACTTTATAAACATAGCTAAAATTTGCAAACCAAGGAGTTAATCTTTCCTTGTAATTTCACCAGTGTTCATATATTGCTGGATTCCTCATGGTTTCTAAATTACTTTTCATTTGTTTTTTGATGGTTAATCTATTCTAGTAAAGATTAAGAAGTACTATCAACTTCAGACAGTTGTTTTCTCAGTGTACTATAGTCTTTCTTGTAGTGAAGTATAGGCTTCTGTGACGTTATTTGTATCATGATGATTATGTTTATGGTGAATATCAGTAGATACATGAGTTTAGAGAGTTGTCTTTACCCAACATCAATCACTACTGAATTTATATATTGACCATGTTAATAACAAGACTTTCACATTGTAAATATTTTTAGAAATGTAGAATTTTCCCAAATCTGAATGCTAATGAAGAGAGCACAGTGATGTTGGAAATTATAAATCCACAAATTATGTATATAAGGAAAATATCTCAATAAAATTACAATTATATATGAGATAGCCACAACTAACATCATACTCAATTATGTAATGCTGAAATATTTTTCACAAGAACATGAATATTGACCCTCACCATTTCTATTCAACATAGGTGCTCTAGGCAATGAAATTAGGTAAGAGGAATAAATAAAACATTCAAATTAGAAAGTTATTACATTATCTTTGCTCACATATGGCACTGTTTAATATACTGAAATCTTTGAATATGGCATACAAATTGTTAAAGTAATAAACAACATAATAAATGAAACTTTTATAAATGAAATAAATGAAACAAAAAATAAATGAAATAATGATAACGTTATAGAATATAAAAATCAATGAAAAAATTTCATCAATATTTCTTAAAATAAAAATAAAATACCCCCCAAAAGAAATTTAAACAGTCCCATTTGCAAAAATTCACAATATTTATACTTAGGAATAATTTAAACCAAAAACTAAAATGCATAATAAGTAGAAAACCGTACATTATTTATAAGAGAAATTGAAGAGGAAGCATATTTAAAAAATGATATCTCATGTTCATTGGGTGGAAGAATTAATGTTATTAAAAAATCCATACTACCCAAATAAATATGCTTATAATGTAGTCCCTATCAAAATTCCAGTGACATTTTTTACAATAGGAAAAAAGTCTAAAACAAAGGACTCGAAAGAGCAACCTCGGAGGAAACAGCAAGAAAATAAAAGAAACTGGAGCCATCCTGTTTTTGAATTTGAAATCTACTACAAAGTTACATTATGCAAAACAACTATAACTATCATGGGGAAGTGTTGTTAATTTCAAAATTCTACAGTTAGACAAAGCTTGGTTAGTCAGATAAATACATGTTTCAGTAGAGACACAAGACCAACTTTAACATAGCAGAGGAAACATATTGTTCATGATAAATGAAAGAGATTTTTGTTTGATTAAAAACTTCTGAATCATTGAACTCTCTGCAGCCTTGTCATCATAGAGTTCCCAGGAAGGAAAAAAAAAGTGTAAACTGTCATCATTCTTTGGCATAAGTTTCTTATATCAAATAAAGCAGGGGTCTTAATTGAAGATAGCTGTCATCTTTGATATTTCTCTTTAGGAATACTAGAGATAAAAACTAGGAAGACCACAGAGGAATCATAATGAAGAAAGAGCTTCAGACACGGCATTTAGAGTAGTTTGAGATTAGTTAATGCAATCCAAAATATTAGTGTAAGAATCTGGACAGTGTCCCTAAATTTAGCATTTTAATATAAACTATCAGTAGATAAACTTAAGAACTCCTAGATTTACTGGACACCTCAGAATGTTCAACACAGACAAGAGGTAGATTTATGACTACATAATGTTCCCTGGGTGTGTGGAGTACAATTTCCTAGAGCAGAAGGCTCCATCTCATCAGAGCCTTCTTTCTAGATTACTATCATGTGTCTCTTTAATTCGTTGTCATGACTTTCACATGATTGAAATAAAGGCTCTTGTTGGGGAGATAAGATCACCTTTTACATAAATATATAGTATTACATACCTGCTTTGCCTAAATAATAAGTTAAGTTTAAACAAATTTCTACCCTGTGGTTGGCTATGGAACCAAGTCTCCATTCTCAGATTAGAGTTGAAATGAAATACATTTGATTCTAGATAGGTAATCTGTCGTGAAATGTTTGAACTTATTGTCAAATATTGGAAAGCTACACGCACTTCCGTGCAGTAAAATGAACTTTAAAACAGCTGCTGTATCTGGCAGATGGCGTTGTTGCTGGAAAGTCCTCTTCCTTCGCTGTTAGAATCATCTTTCTGGGTGTAGATGGTTTGCAGCTTTCTTCAATGTAGAAAGTTTGCTAGTCTGGAGTAGTGGTTATTGTCTACTCAATGCCTTTGGATGGAGCAATTGAAGTTCAAATTGCCTTGTGCACTGAGATCTTAATGTGAAAGCATTTGATTGTTCTATTTCTTATGGAGGAACCTTTTATGGTATCCTCCCTCAGCCTAAGACCCAGACATAGAATAGCCTGCCACAGGCCTTGTCTAACTCTCCCATAAACACTGTCAAATTGGCTAGCTAGAGCTTGGAGGTTGTTGTGGAGGTTCTGTTAATTTAGCAATTAAGACCTTTGCATCAATGGGTGGTTCCTTTTGTCAGTAAATTACCTGGGGACCACATGCTCTCTGGTCAGGCCATGATAGAGGTTAGATCCTATTCTAGGTGGTTCAGGCTTACATCTCAGTGATTTTCTTTTGTTCCTTTATGAGCTCGTTTGAGATAATAATTTACTTCTACAGTATTCTTTTTTTATGGTTACTTTTAAATAAAATCATTTTACACCTGGAAATTTTCACAAATGACACATCTTGTTCAACAACCTCTTACTGTGGCTGAGCCACAGTCTGGAACACAGAAGAATTATAGTTTTATGTTCTCATTTCCTGCTCTCCTGACCTCCCCACTTTCATCTTCTAATTACTTTCAGTTGAGTATAACACAATTACTTAGATACCATCCCCCACATAATGCAATAAACATAGGCAAAAGAAGGAAAAATGCCCTGGATTCTTTTATAGGGAGCTTTTGCACCTCCACATAGACAGGTAGCAAAATAGGACTACTGTTATAAAGATTTAAATAATTATCTCTCTATGTGTGTTATATTGCATGTAGTACATAGTTTTGTTACTTTAAACAGTCTTTCAAGTGGTGAGTTTGTATGATCAACAATAGGTGGGAAAACTTTTGCAGAGGAAACTTCTGTTCTTGGAAACAGAATTTGCATTTTCTTTGGGTCTATCACAAGTGAAACAAATCATAAAGCCAAAACAAATCCCAGTAGACAGGGTGGGCAAGTGAGAACGCTCTGCTGACTCTCTCTTCAGTTACCCTCAACATTCTTCTCACCTACTCGACAGCAGACTGTGAGTGATAGCAGTTTTCAGTTTTCTGTTCATCTATGCTTGTTCTTTAAATATTAGCTTGCTCTCTCCGATCATTACGTTCAAATGTTTTATGAAATTCCTGTGCATAAGCAAAATTTAAATGTCGTAACTGTAGGAGAAAGAGTGTCTAAGAAAAAGAATTAGTTACAAAATGACATGCACTGAAGTTGACTTAACAAATTATGCCTGCTATAGTTGAGGTAAGAAAGTTATATCCTACACAGTGCTTTTCATGCCAAGGAATTGTCTACTTGTAGATGTTTGTGTTTACCCAATTGGTTGAGGTAGAGGAGTTATGAAATTGAGATTATAAATTTTAATTTATGGACAATTTTGAAAACATAGCTTTAGTACTTTTACTCCTAATTACTTAATTTACATATCATTTCCATTCTCATTTCAACAGTGTCATGAGTTATACTAAAAATGACAAGGTAGAAGAGAAGAAGTATTAGTTGGCCTGAGAATCAAGTGGCCAATAAAATACACAGCCCAGAGTCTGCGAGGCAATCACTTAAATAAGTCTTAGTTCTTTTTTCATTTGGACAAAATCAAAGTTGGACCCGATTATCTCTGAAGTCATTGAAGGTTTTGGTTTATTAGTTCAAGTGGGACTGGGAAAAGAAATATATGTGGATGTGCTTGTAATATACACTTGAACCTAGGCTCACCCAGTAAAATTGTTTCTACTTCTCTTATTTGGTGACTTATTTCAAACCCTCAAGACAGGAAGTGTTTAGCAAGTATTTGGCAGATGGCATCAGACTCCTTGTGCTGGTATGTCCTCATTCTTACTGTATTTCCTCCCTGGAAACAAAATGGGGATCTGTAAAAGATCATTAATTGTTTATTTTTTTAGGAAAAAAGTGAGGAAGAACATATTCCATACATGCTTGTCAACAATGGAATCTGTGAATGTATTATTTTTCCATGGAAAGGAGAAATTAAGTTTGCAGACAGAATTAAGTGAATAAATTAATCTGAAAATAGTGAGAATATTTCTGGATCATCAGTATATGTTGACTACAACCAAATTGCCTTAACGTAAAAGAGGAAGGCAAACAGAGAAAGCAAAAAAGTAACAATATGAGAAGGTGTAGGAGAGGTTCAGAGAGAGAGTGAGGAGCTCAAACTTCTTGACTTAGTAAAGAAAGGAAGGAGCCTTGAGTCTTGAGGCAGCTCCAAGCAACTGGGGATTTCCAAAAGCTATTGACCAACAAGAAGATAAAGATTTACAGCTCTCCAACTACAAGGAATGAAATTCTCTGTCTACCCTGGAACAACAAGGAACAGGTTATTCCTAGAACTTTCAGTGAATCACATCAGACTAGCATCATGAGTACTCTCTAATAATGATAGAAATTCCTAGTTGCAGAATGGAATATATAATGAAATATATATATAATGAATATAATGAATATAATAATATAATGAAACCAACTGTACCAACCTGCCTGGATTTTCACTGAACTGTAACAGTTCATCTGTTACATCTGTCTACAGAAAGTAAACAACACAGCATATTATCAGCAAAGTTTTTCTTTGCATTGTGCTGGGGATCAAACCCAGGACTTTGTGAGTGACACACAAGTGTTCAAATATTGTCCAATACTCCCAACCCTTATTCTCTCTATTGTTCCATCTAACAAGTATTTAAATGATGATAGGCCCAGAAAGAGAAATAAAACATAAAAATCTTTTAGATAGTAAGTTATCAAAAGTATGTATTTTATGTCTGCTGTGACTCTGTGTGTGAAAACTCCCCAGAATCTAAGAGACAGCTCTAAAGAGGAAATCACTTGGAATTGAACCTCATTTATGATGAAATATTTTTAAGAAAATGTTATGGGTCAGAGAATTTTGATGGTTACTATCCAACTGCATTTCTATTCCATTGAGACAGTCCATAATGATGGAGAAGGCTTGAAATCATGTAGTGAGAGCAGGAAACTGAAAGACCAGTCTTCACCTGAAAACATGAAACAGAGCAAACAAACTGAATATTGAACAAAGCTATGAACAACTCACAACCCCCTCCCAGATACATACCTTTTCCAGTAGGTCTTCACTTCCTAAATGTTACACAACCTTTTCAAACAGTGCCATTAAACAGGGACTAAACAAGATGAATGGGACATCTCTCATTCAAACTACCACATGGCAAGCCAGATAAAGGAGAACTAAAAGAAGGAAACTTCATATTGTTTTCCTATTTGCCTTTACTATTGCTGGAAAGTTCATCTATTGCTGGTACAACCACATCCCTTTGTTGATATTTGAAACAGCTTCTTTGGGTTTCCAAAAGACTGAAGATCATTGCTGTATATTATAGGAATTCTCTGGGCTTTTATTTCCTTATTGGGAACTCTGAGACACCAATCCTTACAGAAAAGGAAACTACCAAATTCTTAGTGCATCTGGTATGACACAGCCACTGTTGGACCACTCAGGTTACACCACATAAGCTATTCTAATAAATCTATCCAATTATTCTTCTATCATCTCTCTGTAATCTACCTATCAATCAATCAATCTATCATCTATATATTTATCATGTATCTGTTCACTTTCTTCTCTTATTATTAAATTTCCTGTTCTGTTCTCTATGTTGCTCCCACACAGAGACAAACTGTTTTGTTTAAATTTTCTGAGAATGTTGAATTTCTTGGATTTTTATTTTTTATTTTTTATTTTGTTCCCTTTTCTTAGGTTCCTGTTTATCTCACACCAGCAACATTGCACTAGCTTTTTACTGACATGTGGTTTGTTTCTTAGTATCCTAGCCAGAGTATCAATTTCATTCCTTCTAAAGGTTGTTAAGATTTTGACATACATTCTAAGAAAATATTTTCAATATTTCTTAGATTTTACATGAATTTATCTTTTAAATACCTGTTCTTTTGTGATTCAAGAGTAGATAAGGACTTATTATGGTTCTATACATCTGTTTCTGACTAGTTATCATTTTAGAAGATTATTTTCTTAGAATTTATTTTTATTATGAAGGTTGTTGTAGTAGTTTTATTTTTAGTTATATATAAAATAGTTTTGTGCACTTTCAGGTGAGGGGCTGCCTAGGTTTTAGCATTTTGTATTGTCTGCAGATGCTTTATATAGGGGATATTTAATTGGTCAGGATCTGCTTGAACTATGAGTAAAATATCTAAAGAGAAATTAACTAATAAAAACAGCTGAGCTCAGATGCTCAGGGTTCCTTCCATCCATAGGATGGCAGTGGCCATGATGGTGGTTCCTTCTGTGGAGGTTTGTAAGGGCTTGCAGCAATTAATATGTCTCCTTGTCTTCCTTGGTGAATCACCACAGCAGTATAACAACTAAAAATGGCATACTAACATGGGGCACTGACATCACACAAGCCACATCCAATGTGGAGGCAAGGAAGAATGAGGAAACAACTTTAGACCTCGCAGAATCTGATTTATTTTGTTTGGTTTTATTTTCTACAAACCTGTCCAGATACTGGTGAAGTGATGTGGTCCTGACAAGTTCCATCTGCTATGTTGATGAGAACTCTGCCCATGAGGGAACTCTTCCTGCAGACAATGTTACCTGTTGTTTTTGCTACAAACCAGACTTTATATTAAAATACGTAAGATGTTTCCTCAGGGTCAGCACAGGGAATCTATCTTCCAGAACTTGACAAGATTGTATTTCATGATAGTAGCTAAACTTGGTACTATAAGAGTCACCCAGGTGGTGTTGGTTTTGAAGGCATGAAGGGGTCTTGGAAAACAGCTGAGGGTTGACACTGTGAGAGTCCAGGACAGGCCATTGGTGAAGATGTAGCCTCAGTGGCAGTTGAAGGCCAGTATCATGGGATGACTACCAAGACAGCAGCAATGGTGGAGGGGAGCCAGCCAGAATCTGGAAGACAAACTGTGTGTTGCAGAGGGCAGAACCCAAAGAGCCACCCAAACCCTTTGGAAGAGCCCAGAAGATACTGAGTGAATTCCAGATAACTGGACATTGATGGTGGTTTTTTGCTGTCCAACAACATTGTGAAAAGCTTGATAAATGTTTGATTTCATTTGGTCCTATCTTTGTTATTGTTCCTCTTGTAAAATGTTTTGCTGGTGTAATGTTAGATTGTGTTGTAGAGATAAAGCAATTTTTTCATTGCCCTATACAGAAAGAGGGAAATATTGCAGAAATTTATTTCTAGTTATGGCTAAAATGGCTGTTTTGTGCATTGTTTGGTGAGGCACTACCTAAGTCTTGACATTTTGTATTGTTTGCAAGTGTTGGATTTATATGGGGATGTTTGATTGCTCAGGCTCTGCATATGCTATCAGTAGAATATCTGAAGAGTTCTGGATCAATAAAACACCTGAACTCAGATACTCAGGGTTCTACTGTCTAGTGTGATGCCTGACATGATGGTGCCTTCACTCTGTTGAGGTCTAGAAGGGTTTGTTCCAAAGAATATGCCTCCTTGTCTTCCTTGGTGAGACACTACATCATTGCATTGCTACAAATGGTAGAGTTATAAAATATATAATTATTGCAAAAAAAAATCTCACTGATGGACCACTTATAACTTAACTTATACTGAGTGGGCTCAGGAGGAAGACACAGAGGCATTTTTGTAGATGTGAACCCTGCCAGGTCTCTGTAGATGGAACCACTAGCATGGCAAACACTATACTGGACAGTGGTACTCTGAATGTTTCTTCTTTGTCTCCACATTGGATTTAGCTGCATGATGTCATACCCTTCTGTACTTTTTGCCCACCATGTTGGCGCACCACTTATAGTTGTACACTACTGCATGGGCTCAGCAAGAAAGACACAGAGGCATTTTCGTAGATTAAATTCTGCCACACCTCAGAAGAGGGAACCACCTTTCAGGGCAAATACCATACTGGACAATGGAAACTTGAACATCTAATCTAAGGGGATTTTATTGATAACTAAGTGCCTCAGGTGTTCTACTGATAGCATGCAAATATCATGAGCTATCAAACTTCCCCAACATAAAGCCAACACCTGAAGACAATGCAAAATGCAAGACCTAGGCAGCCCTTCACCCAACAATGCACAAAACAGTCATTTTAAACATAACTAAAAATAAAATTCTGCAATATATTAAAATCTCAAAAAGCAGAAGAAATGATTACAAAGTGAAAGAAAATGAGATATTGCTTTTGAGAAACAAAAAATATAATAATAAAACAATCTTATAATTTAAAAAATTACATAAAAATTGTACATAAAATTTTTAATAATAATGTAAAATTTTATTTAGAAGGTTAATTTAAAAACTTAAAAACTACATCAGAAATTTCAAGCATAGGAGATCGAATGAGATAAGTCACACTAACAGAACCTCTGAAACAGCTTGCAAAACAAAGATCAGAGGTCCCACTGCATCTGATGCTGATTCACACAGATCATGAAGGTCCAAGAATTTCAAAAATCCTTTGGTGTTGACTATACTGGCCTGCAGGAACAAAGCAGGTTTTGCTCAGGAAAGTAAAGAAAGGCCACTGGAAATGTTCATGTCAGCAAAGCTGCCTGATGAAAAGCAGTAGGATTCTATCACTTTTCTTCCAAACTTCCTCTGTCTACTGGACATATATTCTCATGCTATTGTGTCTGGAATTCACTGATAATTGCAGGCAGACTGTCCCATTCTTCTTCTGTTCCTTTTCACAATATGACTCAAATTTTTAGCTACTGTTGTGAGCTGATGGTACTAAGTATACATGCTTAGTCTTTAGAAATATTGCTGTGTTTTATTTCATAATATGCTGTTTGGAACAACTGTATATATTTAATCTCATCAGATGGTAGCATGGACATACAGCTCCCCCTTCCTTTTTCCTTACTTTCTTTTTCTGTTTCATTTGTTTGTATTTCTTTGGATGACACCTTTAAATTTTTCATATTGAGGTCTAGAGAGATGGTTCAGTGACTGCAAACATTTATTGCTCTTCCAGAAGACCAGAGTTCAGTTCCCAGCATCCATATTAAGTGGTTTGCAGCCATCTATAACTCCAGGTCTTGAGGATCTGATGCCTCTGACCTTGGAAGGCACCTGTACTCACACAAATATAGACACAGACAAACACACATACAAACACACACACATACACACACACATGAACAACATAAATTAAAATAAAAAATAAACATTGAAAATTTTTTTATCTTAAAATATTTCTTATTAATCAAGCAATTGCAAAGATAGAATGCTGACTTCTTGAGTATGTTCTTTCTAGACTATTCTAATGTTTATATCTTAAGTGAACTCCACAATCATCAAAGTTAAAAAACTGATATTGCCATGATATTATTAAACACAACCTTCATTTGAATTTTGCCACATTTTAAATACATGATAGTTTTTCTTCAGCAGAATATAATCCAGGAAAATTTGCTGTACTTAGTTATCATTTGAACTTACTCTCTTCTTTTCTATAACAACACTCAGTCTGCCCCTGCATTTTGTGATCCAGATTTCCTTTTAATTAAAAAAATATAAAGTATATTAATAAACATTATAATAAAACCCCACAGAACATCACACACTCCAATTAATCAGACACGAAGACTGTACATCTGAATGAACCTCTGTACAGTTTGAACAGGAATTCTGAGGCCATGGAGCTTCATATTGGAGTTTACAGTTTCACTATGAGATATATTTTTATGCACATATCCACCACAAAAGCTAAGTTCTATTTAGTTTAGTTCTATTATAGAACTAAACAGGAGAAATTATTAGCTTTTTTATCCTCTTGTATAAATCATGTTCATTATCTGCATTGAGACTGGCAGCCATTTTTGTTATTTTTTTCTTCATGTTTTACTGTGCCCATATGTACATTTGGTGACATATATTCATATATTATTAATTAGATTATAGGGGAGAACATATGGTTTTTTTGTAGATTGTATAACATTATTTAATTTTCCTGCAAAATTTTTAATTTCATTTTTCTTTAAAGCTAAATAGTATTCCATTTTATGTATACACTAATTCTTATTTATCCATCCAGCTCTTGACAGACAGTTAGGTTGATTACAATTCTTTAATCTAGAGAATTAAGCAGCAATAAACATGGTGTTCAAATATCTCAATGATAGAGTATGAATGTTCTGGCTACATGCCCCAAAATGAAATAGCTCTGTCATATGATAATTCCATTTTTAATTTTTTGAGAAATTTCTAAATAGATTAATAGAGTGGTTGTATTAATTCACACCCCTACAAGTAGTGAGAAAAGATTTTTTTCTCCCAATTCCTTTCCAATTTTTGTTGTAAAATGTGTTGATTTAAAATTATTCAAACCAAGGTAAGATGGTATCTCAGAGTCATTTTAATTTCTATTTTCCTGATGGCTAGGGATATAAGACACTTTTAAAAAATAGTTATTGCCCAATTGTGATTGTTTATTAATTTCTTTCTTTATTTATTCATTTGAAAAGCGTCTATTTAGATCATTTACATATTTGTGGCTGGTAGTTTTATTTCTTAGTTATTTATTTTGTACATTTGTAAAGTCTGAACACTACTCCCTTGTCTGAAGTGTAGGTGGTAAAGATTTCTCTCAATCTGTACTATCTGTTAACTCTGTTAATTGTTTCCTTTAATGAAGAGAAACTTTTTATCTCCATGTAGTCCTATCTATTGATACTTTTGGATAGCTCCTGTGTTATTTTAAAGGTCTTTTACTTAAAAATTCCTTGCCTAAGGACACTGTCAATAAGACAAAATGACAGCCTACAGAACAAGAAAAAAAATCTTCACCTACTCCACTTCCAATAGAGGACTAATATCCAAAATATATAAGAAACTCAAGAAATGACAACCAAGAAAACAAATAATCCAATTTAAAAAATGGGGTGTAGATCTAAATAAGAATTCTCAAAAGAGAAATCTCAAATGGCTGAGAAACTCCTAAAGAAATGTGTGACATCCTTAAACATTAGGGGAATGCAAATCAAAACCACTTTAAGATCCATCTTACACTTGTCAGAATGACTAACATCAATAACACAAAGGACAGCTCATGCTGGCGAGGATGTGGAGCAAGAGGAACACTCATTCATTGCTAGTGGGAGTGCAAACTCGTACAGCCTCTATAGAAATCAATATGGTGATTCCATAGGAAACTGGAAACCAACCTACCTCAAGACCCAGCTCTACTATTCCTGGGCATATACCCAAAAGATATTCCCTCCTACCAGAAGGACACTTGCTCAACTATGTTCCTAGCTGCTTTATTTATACTACCAGAAATTGGAAACAACTTAGATTCCCCTTAACTGAAGAATGGATAAAGAAATTATGGTATATTTATACAATGGAGTATTATTCGGCTACTAAAAAATGCCTAGTGGACAAATGCGGGGGTCTGAGTCCAGCTCTAGTTCCTGCGATGGGTTCCTTAGCTTCCACGAAGGAGGATAAATGAAGTAAACTGGCAAGTGAGCGCAGTACCTCACTCTTCTATGGGACCCTTAGTTGGCAAGCTTAATGCTCTTTAATAAGACACATAGAATACGTCTTTTGGTGATTATGACACGCAAGAGCTCTTCTTTAATAGTAAAATAAAGAAAGATAAAGAAAAGCAAAGAATAAAATCAAAGAAAATAACAATGTGCACATTAAGGGAATAAAACAGAGTTTCTCTAAGCTAGCAATCCAACTCTAGGCCTTACAATCTATCTTCCTCAGTTAGTTCTTTTTGCCTCGTCTCTCCTGAGTTGTCTGTCTCTGTCTCTCCATCTGTCTGTCCGTTGTTTTTCTCCAAGACTTTTTCTGTCCCTTAAGTAGCACTTCAGGGATGCTTATCAGAGGGTTGCAGGTGTCAGGCACATCTCAAACAGGAACCAATGTGAAAGGTGTCTCTCCTCTTTACAGCTGCAGGCTTCAAAGTTACTCAGCTATCACCAAAGAGTAAATGATATAATGATTAATTAGTGGATGGTAGAGATGTTACTGCTGATTGCCATTTGCCTTGCACAGATAGTTCAGGGTGCCATGAAGGCACTAAGGGAGGATTTTATAGTTTTTTAGTTCTTTGGTATGTATATTATTCTTCTGGATCAAAAGCTCTAAATTTCTAGTCTTATCTGGTGGCCTGGCTAGGTTGAAGGCTATTTCTCTCTTAAGTCCTAGGAATGTTTACTTTTAAGTTGGTGCAGGCTTGCTATATTCTTCCTTAGTGAAGGGCTAATTGTCTGCTTGTCTTTCCAGGTGCACTAACTTTCTAACTAAGCTCTCTGGCTTCTATCTATTAAGGCTTATCTCTTCCTGGGAAAGATCAGCATTAACTCCAGGAATAGCTTTATGATGCACTTGCAATAAACCTGGGTCGCTCTCACATTCCAGGACTTGGAAGTCCAGATGAGATTACAATTTACTTCTGAATAGCATGGCTGTGTTTCATTCCAGCCCACACTGGCCAGCTCAGGGATTAATTTTCATATTACTATTAGGATATGCAGATCTTATTATTGATGAGGAAACGTATGTCACCGTACAGTAAAGATAAGAAAGGGGCAAGGCAGTTAAGGAATTCCAGTTCCCGACAGCGGATGCCCAAGAACCTTGTCAAGCTGAAGCTTCCATAGTCTGGGTAACCTGAATCTCAACAGACAAAGAAATCATCCCAAATGAGGTAACCCAGTTGCAGAAAGATATACATGGTATGTACTCACTTATATGTAGGTACTAACTGCTAAGCAAAGGAGAAAGGTTCTAGTATCCACAGACATATAAAAACTATGCAACAAGAAGGTCTCCAATTGGAACTACATGATACTGTGGAAATTGAACACTGGGTATACGTGGGAATGGGGAGGATGTGAATGGGAGCAGAGGGGACCAGAAGGAGGAGAGGAATGGAGGGAAAGAATATATGGAAAGACAACAAGAATTGCAAGATAATTAGAGGTGATTGGGAGACCAAATGTAGTGGAAACTCACAGGAATCTATGAGTAAGACCGTAGCAAGGATCCTTAGTAACTATAATCAGGGATAGGGAGCCACCTACAAGCCACCTCCTGTGGCCAGGCAAGGCTTCCAGTGATGAGACTGGGACACAAGTCTAGCCACAAAAATCTCTGACTTATGGACTATCCACCCTGCAAGATCCTCACTGACCATGGAAACGGGGAAGTCTGTGCCAAAGGAGTGAACCCCTGCCTGAAACTGTAGGACTGGCCAGGAACAAGAGACTGGATAACCCAAAGACAATTTCTAATGATGTCATGTTCATAGACTGCTCATAGGTACCTAATCTAGTCCTCAAAAGAAAGGCACCTTCCAGTAATTGAGAGGAGAATATGGAGAGGTCCAGGTTTAAACATTGTACAGAGATCCAGGAACCCCATGGAAGAGGGAGAGGAGGGATGACAGAAAACAGAGGACCTGAGCACACCAGAAGATTATCATTATCAACTGACTAGCACTCTTAGCAGCCCATAGATACTGAAGCCATAGAATCTGTAGGATCCCCTGTGGTTGAGGTTTTTTTTTAGTTATGTTTAAAATATTTGTTTTGTGTAGTTGGGTGTGCAACTACCTAGGTCTTGGCGTTTTGTATTGTCTGCAGGTGTTGGATTTATGTGGGAGATGTTTGATTGATCATGATCTACATGTGCTATCAGTAAAACACCTGAGGAGCTCTGAATAAATAAAAAGCACCTGAGCTCTGCTGCTCAGGTTCCACTGTTGAGTATGGTGCTTTCCATAAAGGTGGTTCCCTCTGCTGAAGTCTGGCAGGGATTGTACATACAAGAATGCCTCCATGTCTTCTTTGGTGAGATCAGACAGTAGTTAACTACTACCATCCCCTAAATACATTTCATGTCTATCTGGCTTGGTGTTCTTGAAAAGCTCCTACAAGCATGAGTGCTAGTGTAACTGATCATTTTACCAGCTCTTGAGACCCGTTTTCTCCTGCCAGGCTGCTTGGCTCACCCTCGATGTAGGGATTGGTGCTTGCACTTGTCCCATCTGGCTATGCCATTACCCTGATTGTGCTATATCCCTGGGGGAATAGTTCTTTTTTGGAGAGAAGGAGGGATGGGTGGTGATGGAGGGTAGATCTAGGGGAGATGGGAGATGGAGGAAGGGAAGGAGGGTTTGGGTTGTATTCCATAAGTTGTATGAGCCAAGAAAAACTGAAAATAAAATAAAATAAGTCCTTGCCTACCCCAGTATTTTTAAAGGTAATCTCCTATGTTTTATTTTAAAAGTCTTAGTATTTCCATTTCTAAATTAAGGTTTTAAATTCATTTTAAAATATTTTTTGTATAAGATGGATGATCTTGATTCTTTTGAGATATGCTGGTGATTCATTGATAGTATGTCCTACAATTTGGGCTTGTCTGGTATTTTCTCTTGATTAGAGTCAATTTACTAATTTCTAGGGAAATGACAAGGGATTAAGATGCCCTTCTCATCACACCCTGTGATGATGTATTGTAGAAGCTTATTTTTAGTTATGTTTAAAATGGTTGTTTTGTGCACTGTTGGGTGAGCAGCTGCTTAGGTCTTGGCATTTTATATTGTCTGCAGGTGTTGGCTCTATGTGGAGGATGTTTAATTGCTCACGATCTACACATGGTATCAATAGAACACCTGAAGAGCTTGGGGTCCCTGAAATGAGATGCTTGGGATTCCACTGTCCAGTATTGTGCTTGCAATGATAGTGGTTTCCTCTGTTGAGGTCTGGCAGGGTTTGCATCTATGAATATGCCTCCTTATCTTATCTGCTAAGTGACCCAGTAGTAATAGTGCACAACTACAAAGAGGTTTCTGATATCCACATGTTTTACTGATGTCTGATGACGCTGAACATTTGGCTGAGGCAATATACACCTGATTTCCCCACTGTGGGATTGTCCTTTTCCCCGGTTCATTTCAAACTTACTTGAAGAACATCACTAAATAGAGTCTGTACTCTAGAGGAAGGAAACTAATCTTATCTTTCAGAAGGGAAGACAAAATAAACTGTGACAGTAATCAATAAAGTTTTTAGGGAGAAACTTCATGAGTTGTCAACGATTTTGTTATTGTCTTTCTTAACAATCATGGCTCTCATTAGTGGGCCTTGTCCAGATTAAATATAACTGGTATCCACATTGTTTTTCTATATTATTTTTAAGTCTTCTTCAAGAAAGATTTCTTCTTCTCCATTTAATTACTTGAGCAGCTGTTTGTGTCATAATGCATCGATAGACAACTCTATTATTCTTTGAATTTTATCCACTAAATGAGCTTTACATACTGTGCTGTTCCAACCATTTCAGCTTTGGTCACTGTTAACCTTCTTGCCAGTCACTCTGCTCTCTAACCTCTCAATCTCCATTTTATTCAGCATTTATTGTCTGGCAGTGCCCAGTGTTGCAGAAGCATCTTGTATTTCCCTTGTCCCAAGCCCAGAGCAGTCTTCAAAGGGCTGATACTGGGATAGCTCCTGGCTACTATGTGTTTTTGCTTCTAGAACATTTCAGTGCACAGACATAGAAAAAATATACATGCACTCATACACTAAATTATAGTTATTCACTCTTTGTATCTACTGATGAAAATGTGAGTTTATACTAATATCTCTAATACCAAGTCAACAGAATCACAGAGCATGAGTTAAGGGAGAAAAATTTGAATATTATTAAAAATAATTATAAAAATATCACATTTTAAGCTTTGGGAGTGATACTCATATGTAAACATAATAAAATATTATTCCTTTAAAAATATCAAAGTATATAATGAAATAGCTATACTTACCAGAATGGAAGTGTACATTAAAAATGTTCCAAGTAGACAAAAGTGCATAGGTTTACTATATGTTATTTTAAAATAAGCATTTAAAAATATTTAATACAAAATACATGAGAACTAGAGATCTGGCCTATCTCAAGAGAATGATTAAAATTTCAATGTGTAAAATTATTTTAATTAATAGAAAGTTGTACTTTATTTTCAGGTAAATTAACTTCAATTCAGTGGTAATTTAAATGAACATAATTGTTGAAGGTTTAGTGCATCCACTGAAAGTATATGACCAAGTCCCAATCCCTTGGTGCTGGTGAATCAGAACTTATTTGGATGTAAAGTCTCAGGAAACGTAATTAGGAATCTCAACATTGCAAGGTATTACCATTCTGGATTTTCAGAGGGCTTCAATCCAAAATTTGAATTCTTTGGGGTGAAAATTTCCTTGCAAAGACAAAGGGGAGAAAGAGATGAATAGGAGAAATCAAGTGAAGACAATTACGATATTTGTCGTGGTTTATGACAGTGACAGATAACATAGGAATTACAATGTACCCAGAATTGAGAAAAATGGATAAAATGGTGTTACATCTTAAGATTGAATTCAAGAAATCCCCACAAATAAACACAGCCAAAAAAGGTTGGATAATAAAGATATATTTTGCCAGACATAAGAAAACATTATAAAATGATTGTCACTAAATCAACACAAAATAACTATCCCAACAAAGTAGCTATTTTTCATAGACATTTGAAGCATTCAGAATACATGAAAACTTCACAAATTCCCAAGTTCAAATTGGATTAGAAGATGAAAGGTAGAATAATTATGAATAATACAGGCTTCAATGATTCTCAGAGGAGGAAAATTAAACCAGGACTCTGCATTAATGTTACTGTCAAAAATTAAATCAAGATAAAATAAAGATTAAAACTTTTGAAGGTTTTAAATAAAGAGATCTTAGACTCATTTAAAGTCAATGGCCTAGGAATAAACAGTATAATAATAGTCATCAAAGAATATATTGATATATTTGAGAGTACAAAAATTTAAAATAAGCCCAACTTTTGGATAGAAGTTGATCTTGTTTCATTTATGGTGCTGTGACAAAGCATGCTGAAAAACTGAAATATTGTAGGAAGAATTTCTTTGTCTTGGAATTCTAGTATACACTCCATTATAGCACAGAAGTTACAATGACAGCGGCACATAGCACCTAGTCACATCATATCCACAATCACAGTAATAGAGAAATGAATAAACCCAGGCTGCTTGCTTATTGCTGGTAGGTTTCTCATGTTTTACATATTCTTCTCTTGGGAATAGTACTGCCCAGAGTGGACTTGGTCTTCCTACACCAATTAACAATCCAAACAGTACCCTGCAGATCTGCTCATAGACCAACCTAATAAATAGATTTTTCTTCCCAGGTGATTCTAAGTTGAAGAAAACTGATAGTTAAAATATAACAAGCCCAGTAGGAGACACTTTAAATCAAGAAATACAATTTATAAACAGTGTATACGAATGGCTCATAGTTGATCACAATGTTAACACACGTAGTATACCTGATAGAATAGGTACACAAGAATAACTTTGTAACACTGAAAGACAAAACATTCTTATAAAAAATTGGAAATATAGGGTATCAGAAAGCTAACAAGAATTTAACAATATAGAAATGAAATGTCAAGTTCTTCTCATCTACTACTGTTTATCTACCAGCCTGTGGGCTCCAAGGATAACAGCTATAAAAGAAAAGTGACATACTCATGGATAAGTCAACTAGTAACTATTCATTTAAAGACAAAAATAAATGAAGCTTATATTCTTATTCTTTTTTTTTCTCTGTTGTAATCCCTGCTGCCTTGGAACTTACAGAGATCTGCCTGCCTCTGCCTGCTGAGTGCTGGATTTAAAGGCTTGCATGCACCAACACCACCTGTCTGAAGCCTATATTCTTGATATAAAAACACTTCATATGTCATAGATATAAAATCTCTAGTATATAAGAGGTCGCCTTTAGAGCAACTGTGTACTTATATTTCTTTCACATATTACCTGACAATAACTTTAAAAGAACAATATTTAAAAATCACATCAAGTGATTTTTTTCCCATGATGTAACATCTGTATCATTTTAGAATTTGAACTGATCAGTGTCACTATTGAGAGAATAGAGACAAGTGGTTTCAGGAGAAGTCGAATGAAAAGTATGTGAACGTTTTTGGAAAAGAAGAAAGAGAAAAGTTTTCAAACATTCTAGCAAGGAAATAAACAGTTTAATATAAAAGAGATCTCTGATTTAATATTTACATATCTAGGTTGAAAATCTGAAAACAAATAAATCAATCGATCTAGAGAAATACTTGCTTCAAATAGGTCAAATATACAAAGTTCTTAATTTCAGGCTGTGGGTGAATAGAGTGCTTATCATGTACAAATTCTTGGTTAAATATTTAGCACAGCATAAACTGGATGTGGTAGAACATACCTGTAATCTCAGCAAATGGAAAGTGCGTGTGTGTGTGTATATGTGTATATGTGTGTGCACATGTGTGCATTTCCCTCTGTGTGTGTGTGTGTGTGTGTGTGTGTGTGCTCATGTGTGCCAATAATAATGAGAGAAGAAGAGGACATAAATTTTTGATGGAGTATAAGTCAGACAGGAGTGGTCTGGAAGGGGGAAGAGTATGGGATGGAAATAATATAAATGCAGTATTTAGGTAAAAAAAATTATCAAAAATATAACAATAAGCACTAAAGTAAAGTTTAAAAAATACATGATTTTTTAAAAATCAAGTAAAGGCATACTAAAAACACAGTAATAGAGAAACAAAGAACACTATGCATTGCCAATCTCATAAAGAAATATCTAAAGAAAAACTAAAATTGACTATAAATTACAGTAACATTTTATAATTGCAAAGTTACTTATTGTCATATTTAAAATTAGTGAAAATATTAAAATTACTATTAGATTACATTATGAAAACATTCTGCTTATAGTTTATGGAAAATGTTCATGAAAACATTCTGCTTATAGTGATGGAAAGTATTCGTTTTGCAAGAATTTTAACAATGCTTTCTAAGTGATATAAAATACAAACATGCCACCATCCCACTACTCTAGTAATATAAAAATAGCTGTAAAAGAATGAGAATATAATCAAAAGTATAAGCAAATTTCTCAGAGTAGTATTTAATTATGAAAAAATACCAATAATTTCATGTTATAATATAGACTTCTATATTTTTCATTTATTCTTAATGAATATTGTGTGGATTTTATAATTTAACAAAAATTATAGTTATGTCATTTTCATAATAACCATAGTAGACCAACAAAATTGTTATTATTTCCCAAGGTCAATGATTTGGCTTTATATTTAATATAACTGTAATTAGTTCTCTCAGGTGAAATTTTATGTTCTTTCCTTTCTCCCACACATCTTTGCACGTTTATTGAGTAAAGCATTGGACCATTGTAAGTGTATTTCTAGCATAGGAACTGAAAAATCTCATTCTTATGTGTGTATTCTATGGCTGTATTAATTCAATACTTTTGAGAGATAAAGACAGAAGCTTCCTTGAGAACTGGAAATATTCACAGTATACAATGTTAAGAATTCCCAAATGAATATCTCACAGTTTTAATGAAAAAAAGAAGAGAGATAGTTATTTTTACAGGAAGGAAACATGGTCATAGTTACTATTATAAATAACAATAAATAACTCTTCAACCCCATCAGTTTCTTATGGGTTTCAAAATTTATGGATATCAGTGGAAAGGCTACCATGTCAAAATGACATGACACAGATAATGTCTTTAAATGAGTATATTACATGACACATAAAATATTATTCTGAGAATGTTTTAAATTTTGTAAGTTTAAATATTTTTAATTCTATAATTAAATGTCTGGCAGAGACATCTAGATATTCCACCATCACATAGGTTTTATGTACCTGTCGTGAGGATATACTGGTTAAAGAACATACAATTTTAAGGCACAGAAACTACACTGAATGTCATTCTCATGGAGTATGTGTGATCGGAATTTTTCATCCTCACATAATTTTAATGGCAAAGTCTGATCCTTTATCTGATTGGAAATGATTTTTTTTCTGGGTCATTGTTTCTTATGATGGTATGCAAATGTGGAGTCTACAATAACAGAGGATAAATAACTTGCACTTGGACGTTCTATTCTTCATGATGAAACGGCTTCACATAAAAGTATTGATGAAGGTTTTTTGATAATGTTATATATCTATGCTTGGGTAATCACATGAATGTCAGAATGTAAAAGATATACCACTCACTGGCATCGGGGATTACAGGTAAGAAAGTGAAGGTTGGAATAGTCTGTTTGGAATTAGAGCCAGAGAAATAAGCATGACTTGCTTAATATGGCTACAAATTGACAAATGTATAAATATGGTCACATGTTGTTATACCTATATAACCACATATATCCAACATACGTATATGTCAAAAATGTAAATCATATTTTTATTGCTTGATTAAATGATAAGAATTTGAGTCAAGAGCATTGTCATTTCAATGAACACATTAGTGATCCATATTGTGATTTCTAATACTATTCTGTGATAAATGCAAATCAAACACTGTGGTATGTGACTGATGATTGGGCTCAGGTTGGAAACAATTTAGTGTGGACCTCTTATAAGTGCCAGAATTTGTGGAATTCTCAACAGATACGTGTGTGTGTGTGTGTGTGTGTGTGCACGCACATGTGTGCAACAGCCAGGTACTTCAAATGACATAGATGCCAAATGAAAAAAATATTTTCAAAACTAGAACAATATGAGAACTGAATATTTAAGATGTTGACATAAACTTCATAGACAATAGCTCATAATAATGCATGATTTAAAAATTCAATTGGAAAAAATATACACTGCTTAACTAATTTTATAAGATTAATATAGATTACAAAGTTAATAGGCAATAAAAATTTGCAGCATTTAGAATTCAAATTTGCTATGAATACATGAATAAACTGTCACACAAAATATTTAAGTCCCAAATGACCATGTGTTTATATTAAAAAAACTTATGTTACTAGATTTATTCAGTTGCACAAGAATATAAGGGTATATAAGAAACTAAACTTATTAATTCATCATTTTCAAAAAGTAATTTTTACATTAACATAGGAAAGAAAAACCATACAGCTGCATGCCTGAAAGCTTTGATAATAATTTTTAGTCTGTAAGAAGGCAAAAAGAATGATCACTCTATTAATGATACATTACAAAAATTACATTTGATATTATATAAAGTCCTGATAAATTTCATTTAAATCGGGACTTTTTTGTTCCCTGCATTCTTCACAGCTATGTAACCTAATTCTGACATAAATCATAACCTGGCATAATTGATATAACTCATCTCAAATAGAAAGCCTTACTCTCAAATTTGAACTGTCATTCATAATAATTAAATGAAAAGAAACAATAATAATGTATAATGAAAGGGAAGAAGTACAGACACATATCACAACAGTAAAATAATTACCCAAATGTCATATAAGCTTACTGAATTTCAGTGCAAACTTCAGACATATAAAATATATTAATGATGTTATTCACAAATTTATCAAAGCCAATGAAGACTCTAAATTGCTGTGTTTAAAAACTCTCTGATTTGGAACTGGAGAGATGGTTGAGTGGTTCAGAGCACACACTGCTCTTGAGGAGGACCAGAGCTTAGTATCCAGCACTCCCATCAAATGGCTCACATGTGCAGGTACCTGCAGTTCCAGAAAACCTGACATCATTAGCTTCCATGGATACCTGCATTCACCTGCACATAACCACACACAGACACACATGATAGTAAACAATTGAAGATAAAAGATACTTTTATGTATGCAATTTGAAAGCATTAAATGATACACAGATATGTGAATGTTCCTATATAAGAAGGAAATTTTAAGAAAATAATAGTTTTCTCAAGTTAGTCTACAGTATTTATCCATTATAAATTAAATTTCTTAGCAACATTTTTGGAGAAAGCATTACACATTCTCTGAAATGAACAGTGAAGAATAAGACTTTTCACTTAAGAAAATTCTCCATTAGAAAGAATATTACTACATTACCTTAAAATATAAATATATATTTATATTTTAAGGTAATGTAGTAATGTATATATAAATATATATTTATTTATTTATTTAAGATATATATATATATATATATGCCTGAAGACAATGTATTAATATTATGTACTATATAATATATTTATAATACATATGTTTGTAATATTTCAAGCTGAAAGAATAATAGAACACAGCAGGAAAAAGGAAATTCCCCCCAAAATGGTATGTGTGCATATATTTCAACAACTCACTATGTGGGAATTGCTTGGTATAGTGGATTCTGTAAATTTTGGCTTATCTTTAATAGCATATAAACATTAGACAAGGGCAGAAGTATGAAATACAAAGAGGTAATGAAAATTTTTCAACAGTAATAGCTTAGTAAAATCTTTTAGAAAACATAGAAAGACAATTTTCTGAACTTGACTGCATAAAGAATTACGTGTGATCTCAAAATTAAATGACAAGACGTAGTGAAGAGGAAGGGAATGAAGGCTGGAGGGAAGAGATGGTGAAAAGTAAGAGAGATGGAAACCCAGGGGAAGTCAGCATTGGGGAGGGTCAGGAACAAAACATTTCCACACCCAAGTAGGCTTAAGTGAAGTAGTAAATCAGCAGATGAGAACATGTGTAGAAAAATTAACAGATTAGTTGAATTTCTTTTATGATCTGTCTCTTTTATCTATTGTCCTATTGCCAACTCTTATTATAAATTTAGCTCATTGAAAAAAAAAATCTACCTGGCCTTGGTGGCACACGCCTTTAATCTCAGCACATGTGAGGCAAAGGCAGGAGGATCTCTGTGAGTTTGAGGACAGTCTAGTCTATAGAGTGAGTTCCAGGACAGCCAGAGTTACAACAGAGAAACCCTCTCTTGAAAAAAACCAAATTAATTAATTAATTAATTAATTAATTAATACATAAATATATAATAAAAATAATCTAACATTTAATGAAAATATTACATCATTTCTCCTTTCCTTTTCTTCTCTCTAGACCCTCCCATGCCCCTCCTTCCAACCCTTCTCATGTTCCTCATTCTCTTTTCTTTTGATTATTACTGTGATACACACACACACACACACACACATATATATATATACACACACAAATATACATATAAATAAATATATATTTGTGTATATAAAATATATAATATATTATATATAATATATGTATAATTTTTATACACACACAAATGTATAAATAAAATCTGCTGACTCTACATTTGTTTGTTTTGCATATATGTTTTCAGAGCTGACCATTTTCTATTGGATAATTAATTAGGAGCTCATCCCTGGGAGAGTTTAATTCTTCCTGTCTCAACAATCATTAATTGCCTGTAGTTCTTAGTTCAGGCATGGGACCCTGTGACATTTTGTTCCTTCCTCATTAACATATCTATTGATATTGTATTATTCAGTTCCTGTTTATGGAGACATTTCTAGGAGAAAGTCTCTCAGCAATCTACTTTGTATACTGGCTCTTAAAATTTTTCTGCCCCCTCTTTCCTGACAATGTTCCTGTGATATAGATGTATTCACTGGAGCTAGGGTCCCCATGATTCTTGATGATGTTCTGCATGATAGCCTGTTGTGATTTTCTATAATGGTTTCCACTTGCTAAAAGGAAAAGTTTCTTTGAGCTGTAATAGCCAGAGTTGTCTATGGATTTAAATTGTAATTAGTATTTAAACTGTCCCATTGAATAGGCAGTAATAGATTCTCTCCTAAGATCCATGGCTTCACTAGCACCCAGTAATTCACTAGGTTTCTAGTACCAAGCATGATTTCCTTCCTGCTGAATGGACCATAAACCCAATTAGATTAGGTTACCACCAACATATGAGTGTTAATAATTGCATCTTGATGAATATCTTGCCATGCTGGACATTGTTGTGATTCAAGTAGCTGGCTATGACTACTAGTTGCTTTCCTAACTTGGCAGCTTGCATAGTAATTTCTGGTACTACAGAAACTAAACCACAGGAAGGAGGTTTCAGTTTTGACACAGCTCAAATCATCCAAGTCTTGAGTACGAAGTATGTGGTGTCTTCTAGAACGGGGACTTACTTTTAACCTCCGAGAGAAGACCAAGGACAATAGGAATAGCTGTATTATCTTGGGAATCACTAGGACTATCCTGACCAACAAGTCAAAAGATGGTTTCTCATCCCTGGTACTGGAGGAGTTTTGTTAGAGTATATTTCTTGTAGAGAGCATTGTCATGTCAAGTGGAATAACTTTTTAAATATTTATATACATATATAATAAATATTAAATACAAGATATAAATATGATTGCTTGAGGCTTTAATCAAATCATTTTGGTGTCATTTTCCCCTCCCCTCTCCGCCTTTCATTTCCCCTGCGCAATTTTCCATTTCCTTTTTCATATCAACTGGATCCTGCTTTTCCTTTCTCAAGCTCTCCCCTCCCAGGGACATCTTAGCCTTTCCTAGCTCCTGTGATTACTTTAAGTTGTGTGCTCACATCTGAATATTTGGAACAAGGAAACACAACTGAGAGATAACATAGGGTATTTATCTTTCTCAATCAGGGGCTACCTCACTCAACATAATTTTTTTTCTGGTTCCATTCATTCAACTGAAAATTTCATAATTTCATTGTCTTTTCTTTACAGCTGAATAGAATTCCATAGAGTATATGGACCATATTTTTATTATCCTCTCATCAGATGAAAGAAATTTAGATTGTTTACATCTCCCTGGTGTTTAAATGGAGTGGTAGCAAACATTGCTGTGTGAGTATCTGTGGAGTGGATGGAGAGTCCTTTGAGTGTATACCAAATGGTATATCTAGTTCATATAGTATAATTGTTTTTACCTTATTGATGGCTCTCCATACTAATTACCAGAGTAGTTCTACACAAACAGTGTGCACTTCCACTAACAGTGAATGGGATTTCCCCTTTCACTGCAATCTCAATAGTGTTTGTTGTCTATTGTTTTGTTGTTAGTAGATCTGAGTTGAGCGACATGAAATTTCATATTCTCAATATTTCTCTGTCAGATAAATGACTGGCAAAGATTCTCATTCTCTGGGTTTCTTCTCTACATGACTGATTATTTCCTTAAGTGTACAGAAGCATTTCATTTTTTGAAGCCTCATTTGTCAATCATTGGCCTCAATTTGGAAAATCCTTCCCTATATGTATATTTTATATGATACTTATATTGCCTTCTGGCAGTTTCAGCATTTTAGCTTTCAAATTGATGTCTCCGATCTACTGGGAGCTAAGTTTTGTCCACAGTGTTTGATATGGGTCAAATTTCAGTCTTATGTATATAGACTGGCTTCCCAGCACCATTTGTTGAAGATGCTGCTTTTTCTCCAGTAAATGTTTTTGGCTTCCTTGTCAAAATTCATATGGCCGTTGTTATAAATGCTCATGTTTTGGTCTTCTATTTGTATTCCATTGGACTACCTATCTGTTTCTGTTTCAGTACTAGTTTGTCTTATTTACTATTATACTCTAACATATTTTTTAAGTGTGGAAAAACAATCCCTGCAATATTATTATTTATTTATTTATTTGCTCCAGATTGCTTTGTCTACCTTGAGTATTTTCTGCTGCCATATAAATTTTAAGATTTTTTTCTATTTCACTGAAGGATGTTTTAGGTATTTCGATTAATATTACATAGAATATGTAAATAGATTTTGGTAGAATTTTTATTTTCATATTAGTTTACCAACCCATAAACACCGAATATCATTACAGTTTTCATTTTCTGGTGTCTTTCAAATCTCTTTTTTTTCAAGTTTTTGAAGTTATTATTTTAGAAATCCTTCATATCTTTGCTACATTTATTAAGTATATTTGAAAAAGTCATAGAGAAACCTCCCTTTAACTGCTTGTTTGAGGAGAGTTCAAAAGCTCAAAGCAACATAACCTATTGACATTGAGTTACACTGATTCTCAGAACTGCAGTCTTGAAACCCTATGAATGAAGACAGCACACAAGATATCTTGTGGGGCCAGGCATTGTTGTGACTCATAGACTCATAATTGCTTTCCTTATTTGGCAGCTTGCATAGATAGCTTCTTCTAATATTATGAAGGCCATTCCTTAAGAATAAGGATTCCAGGTCAAGTCCAGCTCAATTTCTTCAAGTCCTATGACTAGAGAGAAATCTTATGAGAAGACTAGGGTTTTGTTAAATAGTCTATAACTCTTCGGGAGAGAATTATCACTGCTTGTGGTATAACTCCATTTGCATCTACATGAATCCCTATATGCATAGATATACAAAATGTGCATATACTATGTATATATTTAAAGAAGTTTATACAATTATGTTTCTCTATGGCTGTTCAAACATCCTTAGGATTATTTATCTCTCCTGTCCCTCTGCTACCCCTACCCCCTACCCTTTCAAGCTAGAATCCACACATAGTCTCCTTTCCCCCTTCAGAGCACCCTCTTCAGCTCATATCAACCTTACTTTGTCCTTTTCAGTTTTCTAGGCTTCACTGCTGATACCTAGTTATATATTCATATCTGAAGATTCAGAGTTAGAATCCAGAAATAATAGAGAACGTTGAATCTGTCTTGCTGTGTCTGGGTTATCCCACTCTGTAGACATTATCTAGCTTCGTCTATCTCCCTGAAAGTTTCACAATTTCATTTCTTTACAACTGTATATATTTCCATTGTGCATATGTACTACATTTTCACTATACATGCGTCCATTTATTGATATCTAGGCTGCTTGTATGTCATAGAGATTGTGAATACAGAAGCAATGAACATGGCTGAGGAAGTATTTCTCAAAACACAAAACAGCAGTTTTATGTTCAAAATGTGGAGTCCCTTGGGTATAACTCAAGGAATGATATAGCTGGGAGTATATATATGTGTATATATATACACATATATATGTATGTATGTATATATATATATATATATATATATATATATATATATGTCTTTTGAGAGTACTTCACACTGATTTCTCTAGTGGATGTGCCAGTTTACAGTCACACCAGCAGTGAACAGTTTCCTCTTTCACCACATCTGCATCAGCATTTGTTTTCTTGATTTTAGCCATTCTAGGGTAAAATAGTTTCAAATTACTTTGAATTTACATTTCTCTGAAGGCTAAGGATGTTTAACAATTTTTTTTTTTTTTTGAGACAGTTTCTCTGTTGTAACTCTGGCTGTCCTGGAACTCACTTTGTAGATCAGGCTGCCCTTGAACTCATAGAGATCCACTAGCCTCTGCCTCCTGAGTGCTGGGATTAAAGGCGCGTGCCACCACCCAGCTGTTTAAACTTTTTAAAGATGTCTCTTAGCCATTTTCATTCTTTCTTTTGAGGACTTTCTATTCAAATCTACAGTACATTTTTAATTCAGTTTCATGTTTTATTTGCCCATCAATTTTTGAGTTCTTTATATATCTCTCAAATGTACGGCTGGGAAAGTCTCTTCTACTGCGTGAGCTTCTTCCTGACTTGGTCGTTTCCTTCGATACATAGAATCTTCTTAGTGTTATGAGGTCCCATTTGTCAATTGTTCACCTTATTTCCAACTGAGTGTATCTCTATTCTTGTATCTTAAGGTTATGCTTTATTCTAGCACTTTTAACATTGCAGATTTTATGTTGAGGTATTTGATCCATTTGGAGTTTATTTTGGGGCAGGGCTATAGATATTTTTATTTTTATTCTTTTACTCTTCATTCTAATTTTATTCTTCTACATATGAACTGAGAGTTTTTCTACCATATTTGAAAGTGCCATCCTTCATCCAGTGTAGGCTTTTGTCCTCTTTGTCAAATATCAGATGGCTGCAGGCTGTATGTAGTTTCCTGCTTATGTTGAGGTCTTCTATTGTGTTCTATTTATCTACAGTTGTATCGTTGTACCAATGCTGTGGTTTTTTGTTTTTTTTTTCACCACGGCAATGTAATATAGCTAGAAAACTTGAACAATAATTTCTACATTATTGTTATTTTTGAGAAGGATTGTTTTGATTATCTGTGCTTTTTTGTGGTGTCATATAACTTTTAGGATATGTTTTTCCATTTCTTTTAGAAATCTTATAGGTAGTATGATTGGATTACATTCAATATGTAAATATTTTTGGTAATATGGCCCATTATACAATATTAATTCTGCAAATCCAAGAGCATTGCAGGTCTTTCCATCATTTAGCTTGATTCTCAATTTCTTCCTTCAGAGATTTAAAGTTTCCATGTAGCTACCTTCCACAGCCTTGATTTTGTTTACTCCTAGATTCAAAGTTTCTCTAAAATCAATCATATTTGGGAACACAGAAACAAATTTCACCAAACATAGTAAAATTATATCTTCGTGTATTCTACCTGACCACAGTGCACTAGAATTTGAAATCAACAGCTAAAGATTTCAGAAATTCATGGATATTAAGTAATACACTACTTAATGATGAATAGGTCAAAGAAGAAATCAAGAAAGAAATTTCCTTTTAAAAAAAAGTCCTAGAAATAAATGAAAACAAGAACATAATATACCCAATCTCCAGGATCATTAAAAGCAGTTCTAAGAAGAGAATATTTTGTTCTACATGCCTGTATAAAAATATCAAAAAGAATGCAGCTAATGCAATTTGAATCTTGATTAACAAGAATAAACCAAAATCAATTTAGTACCTGTAATACAAAGAAAACAATGAATATATAAACATTTATATGAGCTGGATCTTTGAAAAAAATAAACTAGGTCCATAGATATCATAACCCAAAAGAAAGAAGAGGCCCAAATAAACAAGATCAGAGACATGCAGGAAAACAGTTAAACAGATACCAAGAAATTCAGAAAGTTAAAAGGGAATAATTTTTAAAAGTTACATTCCAATAATTCTGCTTTCAATTTAACATGAATTAATTCCTTCAAAGTCAAAGTCTTAAGACTTTTATTTTTATACTCATTTTTACAGAAGAATTATAATATAAGTCCCATTTTCCTGACAGTCTAATTGATTTTTTTCTTTTAAAATTAGGATTAGAAAGTGATATGTTTCCTAAGAAATGTTTAGTTGAGTTCCCCAGATGGATATTTTAAATTCTCCTCATCTCTTAAGAGCCACATTTCAAATAAAAATCTTGCTTCTAAAACATGAACTGTTTCTGACTAATAGTAGAGAAAGGAGTCACAAAAGACCCCAGTGGCTGCAGTCCCAATTTTGCAATAACTGATGGGAAAAGATAGCAGAAATTCAAATGGAACACTTAAAGTATAGATACCTTCTAATAACAAAGTAATATATAAGTTTGATGTTATTCTCTGTGGAAAATTGACTCAGCTTGGACAAAGCATATTAATTTGATAATTACTTTCTAGGTAGGATAAATGGTGCAGGAGAAATGAAAAAAAAAAACCATGAAATTGGGATAGAAAAGATACATTTTTTTAAAGTCTTAAGAGTAGAATAAAATATTACTGTCTTTTCTCTTCTATTTTCTTTGTCAATATTAGAAGACATCAGAACCTGAAGTTCTTAATGAAATCAGTTTTTTAACATGTCATGAGCTTTAAAAATATATTTCTAATTAGTCATTTTAATTGGCAATAATTACTATTCTAGGACATGTTTTGTATTATTCAGCTGTTATGAGCTGTACTTAACTCTCCTAGTCTTTTAAATGGTAATTGCTCATTGATAATTTCCTTGTGTACAAAAGTTGACCATATATATATCTTCTCCTTCTAAACTCTGATCTGGGAATCTCCAAAGCAGGCTATGGTTACCTGGGTAACTAACAGTCCACAGGGAAGGTAACCTATTCTCTTGCCTCTGTGTTCTTGATTCTTTCGCTTGATTAACAGTTAATTACTTTTTTATCTTTCTTTTCTGGTGGATATAGGCATTCCCTGTAGCCTAAATGTTTTAACTTTTTAATTACACAGATCGGCCTCATAGCTTTTCTCCTGTTGAGTTAAGCTGCTGTCCAGGACACAGGTTGGCAGCACACAATACCACAACAGACTGAAAGGTTATACAATCAATCAGCAGGCTGTTGGGAAAGGTCAGTAATATTACAATTATTAAAAAGTGCATTTTCTTTGGGGATTGGAAATGAAGATCCTCAACGAGGAATTAATGAAGCTGAAGTTTGCACTGTTCTGTTTAAACATTCCAGGTGGTGTCTGACCTTCAGAGTTGTGCATTACCACAGATCCCTCATGAAAACTCTAATTTCTCTGAGTTACAACGAAAATGTGAAGCTTATGAGGTCATCTGGGCACCCAGTGATTAGAGTTCAACAATATAGCATGTCTTTCTCTTGAATTCTGCATGCTTTTTAATCCAAATGTTGGTTTAGTCCTTAAACTTTTTCTTCTGTGGTTGTTATATGAAACTACATAAAAGCAAACAGATAGAAACATGCTCTGCATTACAGACTCACAGGATCTAGTGTTCCATTTATATCTCTCTAAGTTTCAGAAACCTGGGAATCTGGGTAGTCTTGACTACAAAAGTGATATGTTTCTGTATTATTGTTCCTTCATATGTGTTTTCAATCATAAGTCGAAATTGTGCTTCAAGCTACAGAACATAAATTTAGTTTTAATTTTTAGCTACAACAACCGATACTTAAAAGTTCTGGTATTCTAATGCACAGCTAGGCAACTCTAGATAACACCAGACTACTTTATTGAAAATACTATAGAGGACAGGTACTTTAATGTCCTTACCATGAAGAAATTGCAAAAAGAAGGACATGTTGGTACTCTGATTAGATCTACATACAATATATATACACGCATTGAAATACTAAACTCTGCCCTATAATTATGCATAACAATAGAGTATTAATAAAAGTAAATTAATTATGAGTGAAGTTTTGGAAGATCTTTGTGTGATTGAAAAATATAACTTGGCAGATTGGCATTGAATCATATATATATATATATATATATGTGTGTGTGTGTGTGTGTGTGTGTGTGTGTGTGTGTATGTGTGTTTGGTGTATATATATATATGTATATATAAATGCACATATATTTGTATATATGTATATATTCTAGTAAGACTCTTCATTCTTTGGTTTATAAATCGTCTTGACTTAGTAATGACACAAATCATAATTCCATAAACCCTGCTGACATATAATAAGAATTCAATTGTGAAGAAAAGCAGTCTAATACATACATTTTCCTTTTGAGCTGAAGATTTCTGAGCAAGCCTCAGAGGGATTTGTTGTTACATTGTTCCTCTTGCTAGATCATATATATATATATATATGTATTTCCAAAGGAGATCTGTAGAAACACTTGAGAATGATTAGCAGAAAAGTAGAGATGCCTATTGAAAACAAAACAAAAATCAGAAATGTTGTAAATATTAATAGAAATTATAAACCAAAATCAGAAAAGCATAAAACCCATTGAACTTTCTGGTTGTTGTTTCAAAGGTTATTCAATGAAAATCTTACAAAATGATTTTTTATTGTTCTTGTTTCAAATAATTCCCTGGGAACATCAGTGTGTTTGTGTGTGTGTGTGTGTGTGTGTGTGTGTGTGTGTGTGTGTGTGTGTGCGTGTGTGTTTTTTTTTCTTTTCTTTTTTGTCTTTTCTAGCACCTATGTTGACATCAGGAAATACAAATAGGTTTAAAGTATCACTTAATTCTACATCATCTTTCTAAAAGATTTTCTTTTGCTTACATTGATTTCTTGGTTAGAATAGTTTATAAGAAAGTCCTCAGTGTTTGGAGCTAAAAGATCATCTAGGTGTGGAAATGATTAAGTTACCATTTCTGTCTCAAGTTCACTCTTGTGTATTCTGCTTCACAATTCTAGAGCTAGGGCTTTGCCAACCACATTTCAGCTTTTCCAGTTATAATCCCTGCCAATTATCACATTAGAAACTCAAAAGCCAGAGGAAGCAAGGCATAGTTCTTCATGTTCCTGATTTTTCTTTCTTTCTTTGGTTTTCAGTTTGATGGGGAGTTATTCCCAAAGCATCTTTTGCCTCCATTGGGTGCAGTGGTTCAATTGAAGTAACTAATTGCAGTTTTAGAGTTTTAAACTAACACTTGTAGAACTGGCAGCAGCATGATGCCTCAAATAAATCAGTGCCAGTCAGTCAGAGGTCTTACCATTAGCACTAAGAATACTCTGCTACTGTTGTATGCTCTATATTCTAACCATTTGCCTTTTCTCCAATAGGAAGGATTATACTTGCCTGCTGTAGTTGCTCATTGTGTGGTACTTCAGTGTCCCTTCTGAACTTTGGTATCTTGGTAACTATTCAATAATTCATTTCAGTGAACTACTGCTAGCAAACTCATGAGGTTTCTTCCTTTGACAATACTCTATAGTACAGTACATCTAGTTATCTCTAAATTTAGAATAATCACCCTTCTTATAGGGGTAAACCTTTCCATGAGATCAAACTGATGTCTAATGCTACCCTATATTCTCTACTCATTCATTTGGACTATAATAGACATTACTGAATTGTCCTTGGTACTGTAAGGAATTCAGAGAATTAATAGCCATAATTTCATGTGTAGATACTCAGGAAAATTTTAATTAACCTGAATATGTATATGATAATTATAATATATTAACCTCTTTATGACTATTATACAGAGTGAATTTTTAAGAAGTTGAGAGGAAAGAATTACTAGCTCCGAAAAATCAGGATATACGTGAGGATTTTAACAAAGAATAAATTGGAGTAGATTTGACTTAAAAAGCATATTTATAGGAAAAGTTAAGAGTTGTACTGGACTGGGGAGATTTTAGAGGTGAAACTGTAAGGGTGAAAAGAAAATGAACAGGGAAGAATATCAAAAGAATTTGAAGCAGACATTCTTTAATATTTATTAGGGCTGCAAAGCTTATATGATACAATGATGGGAATAAACTTCATGGAGTGGGATAGTATAATATCTTGCCTTCCCATGTTGTGATTTGAGGTGCTCTCTGAGATGAGAAACCAATAAATTTTCCAATGATGCCTTAAGATAATCGGTACTGTGCTCAGCCTTGACCTTGAGAAAAATCACACTGAACAGTGGCATATTATTAATATGATACATTGACCAACTTTTCCTTCAAAAGTGAGAGCCTCGGAACTCAGGGGCTGCCAGAAATCATCATGTCAAAGCCTTGTGGTTTTAGAATAAAAGGACAACAAATATCAATTACTGTGTTGGAACCTATGGGAGAGAGTGTGTTCATGTCAGGGTGATCAAAGATTTACATGAGAGCCTGAAAAACTTGATTTGTTTATTTCTCTTCCATGTGCATGCAGTTGTAGAACCTGTGATTGGAACAAACAGCACAGCATCCAGGGATGTAAGAAAGAATCATTTTAACCACCCTCATAATACAAGACAAAGGAAATGACTTAGAATAAGAGCATTGGCAAAGAAATTCTAAGAGCTAGGAGCTGAATGACATGACAACAAAATGGTCATAGGATCATCTGAAAGGAGAATACTTAAATGAGAATCATAATGACTTTCCAGTAAAGTCATGGAAGCAATAGAATGTTATGTTCTGGAATTCAACAGATGAACATTTCTCCTGATAAATAAAGCAAATGACTGTACCAAATGAGTCTGAGATAAGCTAGGTATGAACTATAGAATTATCACAAATTTTCTATTTAGAAACAATTTACATCCTTTGAGTAGTGCCATGGTGTGTGGCGGGGGCAGGGGAGTTAACTGGAGGGTGTTAAATCATTAGAAGAACAATCGAGGCAAAGAGGAACAATCCCATAGAGAAATTTTACTATAAAGAATAATGACAAGGGGCAGTAGGAAATGGGTTAAAAGGGGAATACATAAGTTTACATTTACAACAGCATCCTGATGACTTCCTGAGAAATGTCTCTTGGAGGAAGATGTTGATGGTGCATAAAGAAGGATAACAGTAGTTACAAATGGGGACTGAAGTGAGTGAAAGCATTGAATGATGGGAAAGACATTAGGCCTACCTGAAAACAAGGACAACTTATCCATGGGAACAGAAGCAAAACAAAGTTTGGGAACTGAAGCAAATGTGCATTTTAGGAGAATTTTTTTTTAGCAGGCATGTACAGGTTTTTCTCTAGGTGATTCTACTCTCTCAGTAAATGGCCAATGTTTAGTCATTGTGAGTATACAGAGTGAGGGAAAGAGGAGAATTTTTTAATTTTAGAGTGACAAAATATAGTCATTATACATATTGAAAAAAAAAACTATACGTTTAGTTAAAAGGAAGCCTGAGGTCTTTCTTGAATTTTATTGTAAATAGATGAGTGGCAAATGGTAGTGAGTTTTGAAAACTAATCACTTGGTTTAGTAATATGCTTAGGGTGGAGATATTTAGCCATTTCCGGGATTTGGCCTGACAAGTATAATGAATGAAAGTGGAGAACTGTAGCGTACCTGGTGGAATGCCTCCCATAAGGCAGGAAATGATTAGCTCATGTGTGAAAGACCCTGCTAGGGTCAGTTGATTTGGGGAATAGGAAATGCAAGAGGTGAAGTGGAGAAATGTGACTTGGTAATCAAGAAGAGAGATGCCTGGCAATAAGCATTTGCATTCTATACAATTATTGCAAAAGAGAAAAGTCCCACCCAGTTTTACATTTGGACTTAATAAAGTAAGCATGTAAGTATTAGCATTTAAACTCCCAAATTCATGTACTTAAATCTGTATTAAAACTGTTCCTCACTAAAAGTACAATTTTGTTTCGTGAAAGTAAAAACAAATCATCCAACTTAATAAAATAAATTTGAAGACAGAAATGATCATATTGGAAATGAAACAACAACTAAGTTGATAGTAGAAGACAACTCTATAAGGTCACAGACAAGTTTGAAAGAACATTCTCACAAAGGAAGCTGGAGTAACTTTATTAATATAAAAAATATACTTCAGAATAAGGAAACTTTCAAGGGGTAAAGAAAGCCATACATAACCATCAGATCAATCTATCAGCATATATTCATAGCAAATGCTTATGTAACCAAAAACATAATTTGAAAATAAATAGATGAAGATTTATTACATCTTCATCAATAGTTAATAGACATCTACAAAGTGGTAGAGATGCTGTTTATAGAATGACATACCCCCAAGAACACAGTATATCTTTTTGCAACATGTCCATGAACTTTGAAAGGTTCTGCTTATGCAAACTATATTCTATGACAGCAAAAGGTTATAAATAAGTAAATAAAATAAATAATTTACTCTATCACTATTATGCAGAAGAATTCCAAAGTATTCACGTTTATCTGGAATTTGTGGCCACAGAGAACTGTTGGGGCTTTTATGTACTAAAGTAGTCGATATATTAGTGTAGAAAACAGTTTGACAATCTCTCAACAGATTAAAATATAATTAAAAATGAGCTGATCATTTTTATTCCTAGGTATTCATCCAAGATAAATGAAAGCATATATCTGTGAATATATTATATCATATTATATATATGGTAGAAGATAAATTTCTGACACTCTCTAACAGATATAATTCAAATATTACATACAATGACATCAAGAAACTGGGTTACTTTTTTAAAGTTGATTCGCAATTAGAAACCTGATTGTCACTATGCACGCATTATTATTACTCTTAAAGTAATCATCCTGAACAAGAGAGGTATGGCAATGTAAAGAAGAGCAAAAGGTAATGTATAGTTAGCTCTTAACCTTGCAAAGAAATGTATTGTAAAAAAAAGTAAAAGCAAGTATATGGTTTTTTAGATATTATACAAGAGGAGGCTAGATTATACAGAGCATGAGGAAGCATTTGGAGATGGTGGAAGTAGGAATTATATTGTGGTGACAGTTATATGAGTAGACATGTCAAAACTCATAAGATTTTTACATTAGTGAGTGTAGCTTATTGTACTTCACACTGGAACTCTATCAAGTGTTTGAAATAAAACCAAAAGGGCCAATTAAATGGTTCTTTTCCCCAGCCATAGCACAGGAGAAGAATAGTATATATTTACAGCAGTTGATGAGATGGATTAGTGGAAATAAATAACTAATTTAAATGTCAGAAACTTTAGTGGAGATTCTGTACTACCACGGCAATCATGTGACCAGGAGAATGCTGTCCCTATCTTCTCTCATTCACGTTTCAGACCAAAGTTAGAAATATTTTGGTGCCCTTCATTAGAAGGTACATGTTATTTTTTCACCAAGAAACTCATGTATAGTAAGTAAGCAGTTAAGATAAAGCTTTGTTCATATAAAATGAATTTAATCTAAGACCTCGAGGTGATTCTGTTTCTTTGAAGGTAACCTAAGAAGAAATGAGATTCAGAAAGTGAAGACGTTAGAGATGCCCATGCGTGTGTGTGTGTGTGTGTGTGTGTATGTGTGTGTGTGGTGGGGCAGGGTTGAAGCAAAGCATCAGGAAGCACAGTTAATAAAGAAAACTGCAGAATCATACCAGGATACTTTTATTTATATAATGAGCCCTCATTACTCATTCCTACCACGAAGGCAAAATGGTGTATTTAGCCTTTACAAGCAGAAAAGCTAGAGTTAAAAAAGTTCTATCTTTGCATTGCTTTTAAACATTTCCATGGCTTCTGAAAGGCAAGGGTTTAATTAGCATTTCTAAAATCTCTGTGATCATAAAATCAATCTAAGGTAGTTTTCAAAAACCCAGCTGCTTAGGTCCCTGCCACAGGAGTTACCTGATTATGACCTGTAGGATGGTCTCCAGTTAGCTTCTCTGGTCAGCTCATGCTGGGCAAATTGCAAATAAGTAAAGCAGCTTTGCTTCCACACTACGGTAGGGGTTGGGCAAGTCTACACATCTGTGAGTAAAGATGTGGATTCCTAAAGTTTGGCACAATTAGTCTCACTTCTCTATCCAGGCAAAACAATTTTATATCCAAATACCAGAAAGAAAACTCTGGCAAGTGTTTTCACAATGTTCTTGTTACAGTGCTGTGGTAGACATAGTGTGAAATACATAATTAGATGTATATGTTTGGATTTAAATTCTATAGATTGCTGTGAAATTTGACAAGTCATTACTGAATTCAGAGTCTAATATGTCATCATAAATATATATATATATAATTAGATCTAATATATATATTAGATTTATGAATTTTATATATATATAATTCCTATATAGTCTACAAGTAATGAACAATATTTTTATACACTGTGTTTTTATACACTATACACTATGCATTATATGGTGATTTGAATAAGAAACGTTGCCCATAGGCTTGTGTATTTGAGCACTTGGTTTCAGGTGGTCCTATCTGAGGAGGTTAAGGTAGCCTTGCTGGAGGAGGCACAACACTGGATGGGGGCAACGGAGGCTCTATAGCCTCTTCCCACTTCCAATTTACACTCTTGATCACTGTTTGCAGATGAAGATGGGATCTTTCCAGTTTTTCTTCCTGCCTCCATGCCTGCTGCCTGTTGCCATGCCTCCTACCACAATGATGGTCTCTCATGGCTCTGAAACTCTAAGTCAAAGTAAACTCTTTCATAAGTTGCTTTCCGTAATGGTGCTTCATCAAGCAACAGAAAGGCAATTCATATTACATCTACATCATAAATATATATTTATAATATATCTAATTTGATAATATAATTTGCACATATCATACACTATACATAGATACTACATACAACATATATATTAGTTATAATATAAATATTGTATTTTGTTATAAATGTTGACTAATTGATTCCTATTCATGTGTTATCTGTATTTCATTATATAGCAACACATTAAATATTATTAATACAGTACACATTTATACAAACTATTATAAGTATGTATAGCATGTATATCACAGGAATGTATTACAGATATTAGATATTAAAGATAAAACACTTAGAGGCAATTTTTAATACAAACACATTGTATATAATAAATATGTGCGATATGTAATATATTGTAAATGAATGAATACAGCTCATTATCTTTATAAAGCCTTTGTGGTATTATTATGATGAAAGTAATTATCAGATTGCATTAGATGTCACTGTAAAAATTCCTTTAATTTACATGTTTCTATATAAATAGATTCTTTTTTTATAAATTATTTATCTGAATGTATATTGTTTTCAAGAAACAAAACATCTGAAGCATTGGGTGTAGTTGGTAATGTTAACCATTTGTTTGGTTTCTTGACTTGTAATGTCTTCAGTCTTAGAACTTACAGGTAAGTATCACACTTACATGCTGTTCACCACAGGCAGCAAACTTTTGGCCATTCACTGATGTAGCTGAGACAGTCCACAGCTCTGCTCATTTGAACAGTCTTCCTCTTCAGTAGAGCATTCTACTCAGGTATCCAGTTATTGTATCTGTTCTCTTGGCGATGACCTCTGTATCACTTCATTTCGGCCAAAGTTCTGTTAGAGATCCCTCTTCTCCTAAGACACTGCTTCATTACCTTTATTCTTTCCTTCATATTTAACATCTGTTTTTATTTTTTGGCCTATTGACAAATTCATATTTTTTGAGCACAAGTAAAATGATGTTTAGTCTTTAATGTTCACATAGTAACATTCGATTTCGCTGAAGTACTGAGTCCTCATCTTTTATGAAATCAAGACAAAGCAATTTCTGTGGCTCCAGAAATGATAGCATTACCACAGTGTCATTGTTCAGCACAGCTCATGAGAAATGAAAGTCAACTGGGTCTTATCTTAGGTGACATATTGCCAGTTGCCTTCTGTCAAGAAGACCTGTTCTCCTCACTTAAGCCTCTTGCTGGTCTCAGCACCAAAGAGCTTATTTTCTTCCCATGCGGAGGTTTTACAATTGTCAGTTATAAGAGTTCATGACCTGACTCCACTCTCCTCTGATTATTATTGGCAGACCACTCATCTCTAGTGGTTGCTCTGACAACAGCTGAAAAACAATGGATTAACAACCCGCCGGAATGTTGCTCAGACATAATTAATCCGTCCCTTTTGCATTTCTACCTCATGTATCTGTTCCACACCTTCCCGTTAAATTTTTGTTCTAATAGGCTCAGAAAAATACCCTAGATTCACCTCCCTATGACTCTTCCATGTAACCAGATTATATACTTTCTTCTGTAACAGAAAAGTCTCTTTTTCTGATCCTTCCTCTCAAATAGATTTTTTTTAAACAACAATCTCCAATCCAAAAAAAAAAAAAAAAAAAAAAAAAAAGCACAAGCAGTCTTTGGATCTTAATATATCATCACTCAGAGTCCATTATCCCAATGTATGTGGTGGAAAAAAGTATTTCAATAAATCAGGAGGCAACGATGTGGATAAGAGAGAAAATAAGAATTCTCTCCTGTGAGAGTAATTCACAGATATAATTACTTTTGGTTCGATATCCCTATTAGCCTAGTGTTTGCTAACTTCTGTAATTAAACAACTTCAGTGACTGAGTAAAAGTGTATTCTGCCTCACAGAACAATCAAGAAACTTGTGGCCAGGGAACTTTCCTGGAATCTTTTCAGTAAATGGGGATACTACAGTCCTCCAATGACACTGAAAACCCCCTCTGTGCTGATGGTATGCCTGAGGATTTGAATAAGTGAACAAAAGTGGGAAATCTCAATGTTATATTTGGAGTAGACCTCAAGTGACATCACCAATTAAGCCATAACCATTGGTGACAACTAGTTGCTGCAAGAAGTCTAAAAGCTTGCATTTTTGCATGTCCCTGCTATTTGTGGACACTTTCTCAGCCACAGATACACTTCTTTTCCTCATCGTTATGAACATAGCATCATCTCCTGGCTTGCCTAAAAATGGCTTCTTATTTTATTTGTTCTGTAGAATCACTAGAAGAATATTCTCGAACATTTTCATTCCTACTTTCCCTTAAGGAATTAGAGATGAACTAGAAATCCAAAAGAAAAGAGAAGAATCAAATAAATGATGAGAGACTTCAAGATAAAAGACTTATTAATATTGCTATTAATATATAGTACAAAATCATCAGTTTTTGTAGAGAAGATGAAGTAGAATTTAAAAAAAAACAGTATAAGACTCATAAAGAACCAAATTTCCTTCTGAGAAAATATATTGGAGAAATGTTCCAAGTGATAGGTGCTCTTGACTGTCACCTTGATGCTATTTGGAATCACCTAGGATGCACACCTCTAAGTGTGATCTTTGGAGATTTACAGAATAATATAAATAAAGAGAGACAGCCTTCTAAAATGCTTAGGGAGTCAGCATCTATGTACTGCAGTTCTTGGCTATAGAAACAGCAAGAAAAGAAAAAGTGAATGGAGAAGTAATATTTCTCCCCTTCTGCTTCTTGATAGTATATACAGTGTGACTAGCTTCCTCAGTGTTCCACCATCATGCCTTCTCTGCTATGGTAGACTGTATCTCTTCAAACCATGACCCAAAGTAAACCCTCATTAAGTTACTGTTATCAGGCAATTGGTTCTAGCAATGAGAAAAATACATCATGTTCTAGAAAGTCTAATCCATATTCAGGAATAAAAGGCAAAAGGAAGTGTTTTCATTACTTTTCTATTGCTCTAATAAAATACCATGATCAAAGCAACTTATAAGAGAAAGCATTTAGTTTCAGGCTTATGGTTTCTGAGGGCTGAAGTCTATGATTCTAGCACAGATGCTTGGCAAAAGGAAGAGCTGAGAGCTTATAGCTTGATTCACAAGTAGGAGGCAGAAAGAGAAAGATGGTATAGAAAGACAGAGACTTAAAGATAGAGAAACAACTGAAACCTGAAAACCTGCCTGAAGTGAAATACCCTTGCAAAAAGTCCATATCTTCTAATCTTTCCTAAACAGTTTTACCAATAGGGGCCAAAAAATTCATATATGTGCCTTTGCGGGTCATTCTTATTCACACCACAATAGAAAGTCATTGTAATAGTTTAGGAAAAGGAACTCATGTTTCATTCCCCTTCTTTCATAAATATATTATATGGATTTGATCAAAAACCTTCATTAGGGCAATGTACAAATATAAAATAAATCGTAATTAAAAAATACAGACCTGGTGTTGTATGCCAATATCAATGATGATAATCATATCAACTTAAATTATATGGCTTTTGGATATGTTCTAAAGTTTCACATTAGTTATTTTAGTGCTTTAACAATATATGAATTACCTGAGACCTTTGACTGAATACAGAGTTTACTAATTAATAAATGATCACGAGTAAGTGGGGCTTTGGAGGTGGGAGATTATGTTTGATTTGGCCTTGCTGTGACACAGTCCTTATAATAAATTAAGGGGAAGAGCAGTGCATTGGGGTCCATAGTTTCAGAAGTTTTAATATGTTATGGTAGAAGGAAACAGATTATGTCATGGGAGGCAGGTTGCACGGAAAGACAGGGAACCTCTTTCTCATCTACAGGAACCAAGTTTAAATTGACATTGAAGAAAATACAGACGCTACCTCTAGATCTAGACTAACTGGCTCAGTAGAGACAAAGACCTGATGTCAGGGTAGTAGAACAAGGGAGTTGGGATTGCAAGTGCAGAGGTCCCATATCTTATAAAGAAGGGAACATCCATCTTAGTATGAGCACCAAAAGACCTGGAGGAATAATGGGGAAAAAAAGCCGGTTCCTAGAATTTATTCATCATTACTAAAGGCTAAATTTCTACTGATTGAATATTTGTCCAGCTAGAATTATGAATGTCCCCAGGCTACCACAGAAGAAGTCACCTTAATGACCAGATGGGCAAATCATGGGAACTTCGTCTACTTGGATGCTGTGCTACCGACTGGAAAATACCCCTCTCTACCCAGTAGCAGTCTCCATCCGTGGATATGAGATGCCTTAGTGTATAATAAACACATGGATGTTGTTGAGTGGATCATTCCAGACAGTAGTACATGCCCCTAAGTAGTCACGATCCACATACTCTAAAGAAGTCCTTAGTGAATACTTGGCTTCCTGGCATATGTTTGTTGAGAGCTACAAAATTTCCCTTCCAGTTGTCGCACCATACCTGAATAAGATAAAAAAAAAAAAAAAAAAAAAGAGTTTCAGGCCACAGTCTACAAGAAAATTGGAGAACAAGGTAAGACATAATAGTGGTGTCACTGAAGAGCAAGCATACAAGTCAAATCTCATAGGAACAGCTGCTGGGGGACACTAAGGAATCATAGGAGAAACGTTTCCTGTCAAGACTGTAAATAAATCTTTTCAGAATCTCCAAGAATAAAAATGTGGGTACGGTACACAGAAATGTGAGGAGCTGTGCAAGGGGCATTTCTAAAATAAAATGTGGAGAGATAGAACAAAGGAAAGGAGAATTGGTCTCCATACAAACCAACAGAACTGAAGATCTTCCAGCAGGCTCTTGTGGGGCATAAAGATTCAGCCCTGTTGGAAGCAGTGGTTTCAAGCACGGAAAGTACTTTGATCACAAAGAAGAGATAGGAGATAAAACTACAGAAAATCCAGACTGAGATGCCTGCCAAGGACTAGGAGGCTGTTTCTAGCTTTTGCAGAAAAAGGCATTCCTAGAAAAAGAAAAAGAAAAAAAACCTAAATGAGATAGATATAATGGAGGTAAAAGGGAGCAGAGTTTAGTTGCCTAAGAGGAAGGCCCAGGCCTTGGAGCTGCCAGAAAAGGAGGCTAATTCTGAATTATGCCTTAGTTTCTGCAGAGAAAACCACTGACTGCGGAAGAAATTACAGCAGGTATCTCAGGAATTCCACAGCTTTGGAATGAACAAAAGCTGGCTAGAATACCAGGAACAGAAGCTGAGGAAGGGGCATTTTTTTTATAAGGAACAATGGGAAAAATAGCCGAGGAATGACTGAAAGTAGAGTAAGAGCTAAACATGATAGGTGCGCCGAGAGCTAGCTGCTCCCAAGACCACCCTGAGCAAGCAAGCACTGAATGAAAATAAAACTGAGCAATTCTATAGTAAGTCATGAATTAAGAACTGGCACAGGGGCCACATAAATACAGGATGCCTGCATTTGTATTGCAGACTACTGCATGAACCCACGTTTCAATCAGCTAGTAAGGGCCAAAACTACAATGAAATTAAACATCTATACCAATTTAAAATGATACCTGAAATTCTTCAAAATCCTTTAGCAACTCTGTTTTCATGCTTATCTATGAGACATTTGTCTTGTGGGATTAAGAATTTAAAGGTGACACATAAAATTACCTAATTCTAATAAGTATGTTAATTTTAGGGCACTTACTTTTTTCTTAATGTGTACACTTGATAATTCACACAGTAGTTTTATATACTTCACATATTTGTTCTTATTTTACTGGGACTAGGAATGTTACTTTATACTAGGATAGCTTTTACCTGGAGGAGTTGATTGATTTTGAATTTATATGATGGAAGCCAGACAAGTCACTTGTTGTACTACGAACCTGGGTTTGCACACATTGTTTAAGAAATGCTTTTGCGTGGCAAAACATGGTCATTCCGCATCTTCCAGACATTATTAGCAATGAAAGTCTTTGAAATACTTTCCAGAAATCTCAGACGTATTAACAAGTAAAACAAAGGAATTTTCCTTCCCTGTCTTTTAAATTTTAGCTTTAGAACTTTTGTAAGCTACTCTCTTGTTAAGTGATGTTTACTGTCATTAAAAGATAAATCTTATCTTCAACTGTAATTTTAAAACAAAAGCAACAGGTTAAATTCAGAGAAAGAGTGGTTAAAAAAAATAGAATACATGAGAAGATTATGTGGGAGAAGGCCCAGGAGACATGGGATTGGAGAAAGAGGTAAATATTCCCAGGGGCTGGACAGACACGGCTCAGGCAGCAGGGTAAGGAATAAAACATTTTAATTAGTTTTTTTGTTTCTCTTCCCCAATCCTGACAACACAGCACAAACATAGGAAAGATTTATTTTCTTGTACAGTTTCAGACTTTTCAGTTCATCAAGGTGAAAGGGCATGATGGAGAAGAAACACCCACTCCACTTGTTTGAACACAGAAATCATGATCTTGCATGGTTTCCTCTTTTTTTCCTTTATATTCCGTCTATGACAAACCCTCCCCAACCCATTTGATGACATCACACGTATTTGGAACTGGAATTTCATTCTTTAGTTAAACATCTCTGTAAATTTCACTACAGACATACCCACAAGTTTGCTTTTCCCAACTCCTAGCTCATTCTCCTATTACTTAAATCAGCAATGAAGGTTAACTACAAGTGCACCTCTTATCAACTGCTTCCCAGACACACCTCCTAACCATACCGTTTCACTTTGTGCCAGTAAAAGCTTGGTGTCCATCTCATAATACAAAATACAGTCTGTAAATCCCCAAGGGAACCAAGGGCTTTAACAGCTCCAGGATTACTCAAATGTTGAAGCTCAAAGTTTCATTCTCAGTCATTATACAATCAAATAGCAAAATATATACTTTTTTTTCACCTTCTCAAACACCTACTGACCTCTCAGGTTTTCTGTCAAAATCTGGTTGGAAACCTTTACAGCCTGGTGACTCTTGGATTCTGCAAGCTAGCAGTATTTGCACAATATGAACGATGCAAAGACCTGCAGGGTCTCTGTCTGTAGCTGGTCCTATGGGGCCATGACTGCAATACCTCTGAATAGAGTCTAGACAACTGAAGCAGGGAAACATGGTCCTAGGCAGTGGCATGTAGGCACACTGATCTACAACTCTCTTCTCACAGTGAAGACTTTCGTATGAGTTAAAATCCTTATCCCTTTGAATCTGGAACCAGCCAGCTTCAGAATCCCTCTAGAAACCCTTCCTACTATCCCAGTGCAAATGACTTGGTTTCTTTCTTGGTATTAGTCTCTCCCTCACTCATACTATTCAGTGAATGTCTTTCACTAATTCACTGATTCAGGTGTATGTCTTTTATGGGCAAATAAGAAAATTTTAAGCCTTCCTGCTTTGATATTTGCTCACAGTTTTCACCATAGTTCCAGTGAAAAGCAGCTAACGGTAACCATGCCACAGCCTAAATACTGGTCATTTTCTCCACTACATTAACAATAATGCTTTACCTTTAAAGTTAGCCTCGCACAAAGCTTTAGGAGATGGATGAAGTGTGGACAAGCGTTTTTGGAAGAATGCATCATGCATGGCCTTAGGCTAAATTCTGAACAGATTCATCAATTCCCCTAAACGACATTAATACCATAATCTTTGCTGCCTGCATACCTAACATCTTGTGTCTCTGGGTTCTCAGAAGAATCACCACTTAAACTCTACTTACAGAATTTTAAGGCTTCTCCAGCTTAACTCTTCAAGATTTTCCATCTTTCTTCACACACATAGTCACCAAAACTTCTGAATAGCATCACCGTAGGAGCAATTCTATACTCATTAACTCATAAATGAGTTAAGTTTTTGGATATTTTGAGATACACCCGAGAAAAACAGTAAGAAATTGCTTATTCCCAGTTCTTCAGCTTCTGTCCACATGTCTTGGACCTGTTGATTTGGGGTTCCTGGCTTTGCTGAACATCATCATGACAAGAAAATGTGGTAGGAACTAATTACTGCATGACTGACAGAAAGATTTAAGAGAAGGAAAATGAAAGAAAGGCCCAGGATAACACACAGCCCCCAAGAATGTTTCCATGGTTACCTAAAACCTCCAGCAAGATTTCATATTTAAAAGTTTCTAGAACCTCACAAATCCCACCATTTGTGACCAAGCTGTCCACACCAAACCTGTGTGGCTATTCCACATAGCTCACAAGAGAAACTGTTAATGAAGAGGAAAAACACTGGGGTCAGTGTAAGCTTGGATTTGGGTAGAGCAAAATGTACCACGGAAGCACATTACTTAATGGTGAGAAGTGATACCCAGGAAAAAGAGCCTGTCTCAGACTGCTTTCCAGGAGGAGGATTGGGTACCAGTTCTCAAGTACACTTCTGTGGCATTTGAGAAAAATCATGTTTTATTTCCCAGGCAATAATGACATGTTGTAGTACAAGGTTGGCAAACTTATTCCCTTCAGACTCCTACATATTTCCAGTTCGTGTGGAGTGGTTGCTTTGTCACTTATTTAATTAACTGTATTCCAAACTTCCTGCACTGTAAAGGGGAAAAGGTACTGAGATAGAAAGTTCAGGAACTGGATGGGAGGAGTTTTAAACTTCCATTACAGAAATATTCAGCCTCTATTGCAAACTCTGTCTCCTGGCTATGTTCTACAGTGCCTGCTGTAAGGGAGTAATTAAATCACCCTTAAGTTGAGTCTTACAACTTGCCTCGGTAAGTCAAGTTACAAAGACATATAAATTCAAGGTGTCTTCTTCCATGTCCACACACATACTAGGGCTCCAGGCATTTATTCGCTTTGTTCTGTTTCTTTCTCCTTCACAGAAAGACATCAAGCTGAGCCATTGTTATTTCCTGCAACCACAAATACACAAAACCTCAACTCTTACTTCTGTCTTTTTAAAAATAGATTTTAAAAAATATTTAAATAATAGATTTTTTTTCATTTCTCTCATTTTGTTACATGGTTTAAAGATAAATGATTATTTTGCATTGTTTATATGAGTTACAGAACATATCAAGTGGAATTAACGAGCTATCCAGTGGTAGATGAGAGAGGGAATCAAACATCCAGCTGATTATGGGTGCGTTACTCAGACTCACCAATTCCAACAGAAAGATACCTACTATCCCTATCAATTAATAAAAATAATGACAATTTAAAGGAATGTTAATTGAGATAGACTGTCAGGAATAGCTGAGACATGCATTCACTTCCTGACCCTAGTGCCATTTTGAAGTCTAGTGGGACTTATTCAGACACACACAGGTTATGCATTTAAAATTAATGATTTTCTAAAATTTGTTTGCTAAAACATAAACTAAACTTCAGCAAATACAGATTTCCAGGCCTATCATTCACTCAAATAACATGAGCTTTACCCTGTGGTAGATATAGTTGGGCTAAAGTATACACCCATGCAACGATGATTAAAATATCAGGACATGTACATATAAACATGTTTAAAATAAACAGGAAAAAGCCAGCCAGTGCTGACAATAAAGACATCTGTAAATTTATTGCATAATTCCATCCTGGTTACAACAATGTACAACCACCATGAGCAAGGCTGCTTTTCACAAACAAATTTATTACTTCTGGTTGCTCCTCTATTGCTTTCAATAAGAAATGCCAAAATAACTGTGATTTAAAAATGCTATCAACTGATTTGAATGCTCAATAGATTTGGTGCATTATAATAAAACTTGCCTCTAAGTGTTGTACTTAGGCGAAAACATTGTATAGACTTAAATCCTCTGCTTTGAATGCACATTTCTACCAATATATTTACTACAGACCACTGGAAGTCTGTCTTTGGTTTCTTATCTGCATATTCATAAGGCTGTTGAGCAGCTTGGAAAGAGGTTTTGCTTAGTTATCCAAATTTAAATATTGGGACTTGCTAATGTTCAATTTATGCAAATTTTTAGTTCAGCTCACATCATCCCTCTGATGCTGTGAGTAATAATTTCTCTTACGAGACAGACAAGAGATGACCCAACATCTGGATAGTGGACATCTGCACCTAGATCCCTGCTTCCTTCTGGCAGTTTTGAAGTTTGGTGCTATTTCTTTGTCATCAGAGACACCTAAATCCTTAACTGTGACTTTGTTTCACACACTGGTGAAAGAAACAGGGATGCCCAGACTTTTTGAAACTGGATGTGCATCTCAGCCTGTTCCCATAGATGCTTTCTTCAAAATGAACTTTGGTAACTCTGAACCTATCTTTGACATTTTATTTTTAACTGAAGAAATTGTATATGCATTTGTTGTGACTATGTGCTCCCTCTTTCTCCTTCTTTCTGTGTGTGTTGTATGTAGGAATCTCTTGAGCAGCATGAAATTGTTTAATATTGTTTTTAGAGCCACATTCATTCTAGCATGAATCTATTACTGCAGAATTTGATATACTTCTGCTATGAGAAAATAACTTTTTCCCTTGCTATTTCTAATTTTCAAATCATTCTATTGAGACTGGGTATAAATTGGTGTATAGAATTAACAGGTCAGTTTGGATCATTGTCTAAGCTAGTGGTTAAAATGTTAAATATTCATGTAAACTGGCTTTGACATTATCCAGGGAAAGACAGTATTGCAATGGTGTGTGTTTACCTGTGAGAATTATTGGCTTTAAATAATAAAAGTTCTCCAAACTCTCCTAAAATTCATGTGTAATGCCAAGACTTCTGAAGTCTCCTTTTTCCGTCTTCCATGCTCACATTGTTCAATGAGAATAAAATTTATTAGTTAAGTGGAAATGACATGTGGTAATCATTTCCCCAGAAATAATTTCTTTAAATTAATGTATTTATTAACATATTTATAATATTCCTGAGTAGAAAAATGGCTCTCCAGAAATAAAATGTCACAAGAGAAATATTCAGAAAAAAGTCAGACATCTAGTTGTAGGAAGTATTTTACTGGAAAGGAATTTGCTAAGACGATGTCTGGTAACTCCTATATTTTGATGTTTCAATGGAAAAGTAGCCACTTTGAAGAATATAGCTGAAAACATTTGAGAAGATAAATGTAATAGTTGCAATTTTGATTGCCTTCTATTGGCCCCAAATGATAATTTTTTTTCTTACTTGCAATTGGACTAAATACCTATTTGTATACATGAAGTATATGGTAAAAAATATACAGTTTCTGTAAACAACATGTCTTTCATAAACATTTCCTCATAGATCCAATATTACTTTAGAGAGACCTTGGAAGGTAAGCTGCTTCTCCAGAACTTTCAAAGAGATGGAGATTTCAGAGAGCTAAACTGTATTCAAATACTGTGAACAGAGGCCACAGTCTGACCACAGGCTGACTTCAGGGTATAACTGAACATGAGAAATAGTCCTGCACAGTTAATTACTGCAATGCATGACAGACGATTGTGAAAGATGAATCCCAAGACCAGCAGTAAGAAATAGATATAACAATAGAAAATGTTGTCTATTGTGGATTTGTTAGAGTACTGCAAAATTAAGACCACAAAAGGAAGGCTAAAGACTTGCAAAATGTGACATCTAATCTATAGAGAAGGGGACAGATCAGGAACCCATGATTCTTCAACACTCAGTTCAAATATTTCCTATGATCTATGATTTCCAATTATGTTCTACTATCTAACTTTATTTTCACAAATATATCCAATAAACTTTCTTTCCATGAAAATTGTTATATTGTCAGTAAACTTTTACCTGCAAGATTATTTGTGTCTTATTAAGATACCAAATCAATTAATTGATTATCTGATTATATTGGACCTGATAGCTAAGTAGAATAAAAGGATGTATAATTAACTGATTCATAGGTTACCTTAAGTCTTCCAAGAAAAAAAAATCATGGAATTGATAAGTTTCTCTCTATTCTGTCTCAATGAGGATTCAATCAAAACTAAATCCAAGGGAGAGAGGCTGCTAACAACCTGGAAGTGAAGAAATTAGTACTTTTTGACTTAGATATTTAGATTATTGTACCTGCTGACATTGGTTCACAATAGAGGTAAAGAAGGTCACCTTGAGGAAACCTTGATTGACCCTCAATTACATTTTGAGTATATTAGACTGTGTATGTACTTAGCAGGAATTTTAGAGACTGGGATTCAACTGTGAGAATTCCCCATTAGAGTTTCTGAGGCTGTCAGGATGAATGTAAAAAGAAATGTAATGGCTAAGTACTCCATGAATGCTAGCTTTTGCAGATTGAGGGAGACAGAGGCAAGGCAGGTTTCAGGTTTTTCCGCAGCCCTGGGAAAGAAATTGGGAGCAGCTGGTGAGTGTTTACAGCCATTCTTGAAGGGACTGGAATCCCAGCAGCACACAGCGAGGGGGAGAGCCAAGATGCTGTGCAGGCTGATGTCTTAGGGAGTTTCATGGAGTGAGCTGAAGGAAATTACATATTGGGAGGCTCAGGGCACTTACAGTTTGTGGGAGAATTGTAGAAGGAGATATATATGGGGGGGAGGGGGAGAGAGAAAGAGAGATGGGGGAGGGAGGGAGGGAGGAAGGGAGAGAGAAGCAATTCTTGTGGATTCCAACTGAGGGTTGAGAATTGGATCCTCATTAATGTTCATTGAAAGCTACAAGTAAAGGCCTGAATTGTTTTTTAATTACTCTTGCTAGACTTTGTAATCTTTAAAGTGCTGCCATGTAAAAAACTGGCCATGTGGGATCCCTGTTTATTGTTGCACTACATTTAAAAGCAATAAAATAATTTAACCATAAAACCATAGACAATAGAAAAGCATTGGGGAAAATATTTTCAGTTCTTCTATGAGTACTGAATGGCAAGCCTAAAGATTCAATCTACCTGCATTGTTTGTAATAAAAATCTTGGCCTAAGATGGGTTGTACACAGTGCTCAAGTTTTTATCAAGCATGAATGAGCCATTGCCTTCCCATAACACACATATCGGTAGAAACTTAATCTATTTTGTACAGGCTCCACCAATGCATTCACCATTCTCTAAGATTTCATGTTGTTTTCAGGCCCATTTGGAGCAGAAATTCCTACTAAATAATAATAAATGCATTTCCTAACTTTGAGCTTCTGTGTCTGTGTCCTCAGTTGATGTTAATATGCTTTTGACTGAACTCTGTGTGTCCTAAGGTTTCTCAGCTTATAATACTAAGAAAGTTAAAGTTGATCTTAGAAACTTTAAAGTTGGCCAATCCTCATAGATTGTGGCATATGACACATTCCTGTTCTCTTCAAACTATCCAACTGGCCGAGACAGCCACATTTACACATGCACTCATGATGTGAAGAATACATATCACTCATCACATGCACACATGTATGCACACACACATACTCACTCACTTAATGACTTCATAAACAAGGGGGAATGTCAAGTATGGGGAGAAGAAGAGGCACATTAACCTAGTCATCACAGAGCACATCCTCATCAGCACCCTTGTCCTGACCTGATGCATGTCTCCTCCCTGTAACTAGCCATCCTGGCTATTTTAAGTCTATGTCCTATGATCTACATCACCTTCTGAAATGAGGATGTTTTTAGCACAGTGATTAAGATGTTTGGTCTCCCTAAGAATTTACCTTATCCATGTGGTTGTTGTCCTGACATTGTAGGAGATACGTGTAAGATATCTTTTCTATCTTTAGTATTCTAAGATTCTGTGAAGAAAAAGATGAGATTTTGAATAATGACTAAATGTGCTAATCTGTGGATGTTAAGATACAAATCAATAACTTAATCCAAATATTAATATAAACTTACTCAAGTCCTTATGTGGCTTTCATATTTCAATATAGTCTGAGCACCAACATCATGTTAGCTTCATCTTAAACCATACCCATGCATACTCCCTTTTGCCTGGCAGATGTTTCCTTGCTGCCTGCTTTGTCAAATCATGTGTAATTGCTCTTCCTTTATAAGCAATGCTTATTCCTGGGTCATCAGCAGGTCTGTTCTCTCTATCCAACTTTTAAAATGAAATTTTACTTTCTTAGGAAGATTTTTACTATTGTTCTCCTTGCTGATACTTATTTTACCTCAAAATATTTTTTCAATTTTAACATACCAATCCATTTTGTTGTGTTACACATCTGTCAACAGATGTGTTTTCCTTACTGTAGTCTAAGTCCTATGAGAACATTTCATGGTTTTGGTCACCAAGCGATGCCTTCTAAGACAATGACTAGTACATGCTAAGGACACAATAGATGTCTTTTCATCTTACTATTGCCCATTGTGCCCATTCTTCCTGTAATTCCTTCTTCATCTTGACTTTTCTAAACCCTTTTCCTATAAGAATGACTCTCATCTTTTAAAAAGAAGATCAAATATTGCTTCCTACTTTTTAGGAAAAGGATTCAATTTAATTTCCTAACACTATTTCTCTTTATGTTTTTATCTGTGTTCATCATCACTTTTAACAAATAGGATAGGTATGGTATTCTGTGTTTCTTACTGTACCAATGAGTCCTTGTGATATCAAAGGCTGTTTGCTCTACTAAGTAAATACTTTTTACAAAGTATTACATCATTTTATTAGCTAGCAGCTCTATTTTTAAGAATTTGATAGATGCACACATGCACACACACACACACACACAGAGACACACACACATCACAAAAGTAAGCAAAGAATGCTAGGTTAAACCACAAATCTCTATAACAGAAAGGACATGCTTTAATTATTAGAAATTTGCCTCGTGGAATTATTTTTGTAGTTTTAGTACAAATTGGATTGGTGTCACCAATAGTTATGAATAAGTGAATAAATAAATGAATTGAATTTACTCTCAAAAAGAATGTTCCATTCCTAACCTATGATGTTGGTAGGAAGAAGTATACCCTTTTCGTTGGGAGAGTTGGGATCAGCTCAACAGAACGCCTAGAAGGTAGGAATTTGGCTTTAGGAATAATACAAAATGATTTCTTGTTTCTTGAAGCCATTGATATGTTACTTTGAAATTTCTTAAATCCTTCTTAAGGTTGGAATTTGTCCCAGAGCCGTGGGGAAATAAAGACTACAGCCAGAATGGAAGAGCCCAAATTCAACTCTAACTTTGTGAAGTCTCTTAACATTATTTAATATCTCTGTCAATCAGTTCCCTCACATATAAACTGAAATAATAACATTTACCCTGTCTGATCTTGTGTTGATTCAGTGAATTATTCTAAGAGAGATCAATTCACTGCCTGCCTGCTCATCTAAGGTTTCTAACTCCCCAGCTACAACTCAATGTTGCAAAGAGTTGAGGGTCAAGTGGACAAGGTATTGAAAGAGGCAAGTTTCTAATTCCAACCATTCACTACCATCTCTGGAGCATAATGTTAGCATGACTATTCTAAGTCAGCCTGGGAAACAAGTGCATCCTTCATACCCATTAAACAATAATGATTTTAAAATTTCTGTTTTAGCAGTCTATTTATTTGGGCTAATTGAAGTAATATGAATTTTTAGGAATTTAATAGAAAAGTGTCTCCTTTGACATTGTTTCACTATAGATACCAGGTCATAGTGTTCTGAGGTGAATTCCTAAAATAGCCATAGACCCACCTCAGAGAAGTGCTTGCAGAACACAGATGATGTTTGGTTCCTGAGGTTGCCAGGCAACAAGTCCTGTCCTTGGCATGGTAGTTAGCTTCCTGGAAACATTATCAGAAACAACCGAGACACGTTTGACTCTGCAGGTGTGCACAGATCACACAGATTAGACTTTCAAGTTATTTCCTCATATTAGAGAAAATTCTAGCATGAATTCTCTGAGCACATAGCCTATCAGTCACCATTTGGATTTAATCTAATTCCATTCCACAGTAAGCAGGGTTGACTGAATTAAACATTTAAAAATAAGAAAATAAGCAATTACTGGTAAGAAATCAGCTGGCTTTTTCCATGCAATTTACCATGGCTGTGTATCAGTTCTTTCTCTTTTTCCATTTCCCAAAGTCAATCAGGCAATTGATTGGTCAGCAACTCTTGTAATTCTACTATAATAGGAACATTTTTATTAGATATTTGGGATTTAAAGAATTATTTGCAATATCTTTCCTGTTTTCTGTAGATTTAACTACAGAAAGTCAGTAAGAAGGTTATTATATTTCTACAACAATGAAAAGATCTTTGCTTATCAGGGGTTAGAGGGAAGGGAGGACTATCTAACCAGATCACAAAGGATTTTTTAAAACAGTTTAAACTATACTGTGCATAGTGGTCTGCAGGCTACAATGACAGATCCATATGATTATGGATTTGTTAAGTCTCACAGTACTCCACTGAGAGTGAACCCAAATATAAAGTGTGAACTTTGGATCACAATGGTGACCTATCAATTTAAGTGTATTGATTTTTAACAACAATGTCAATTTGATGGGCTGTGTTGATCAGGGTAGAATTCATGTGTGTACATGAGAGAACAATGTGATTCTGTTTATTTTCTAATCAACTGTGGTAAAATGAAAGTATTCTCAGGTGAAATGTATTCAAGATAATTACAGATGTTAATATCATATATTAACAAATATAAAGGGAAGCAAGGCAGATTAAGAAGAGCATAGCATGACACCGATGTTTTGAAGAAGTATAGGGAAAATACCTGGGAAAGGATGCTGTATGAGTAGAAGCCCAAAGGAAGGGAATGTATGAGCCATGTGGATATATGAGGTGAAAACATTCCAAGCAGATGAAGTAGCAAAGAAAACACTATTACATTTCTACTTAGGGTCCCTAGAAGAATAGTGGACATCATAATGTTAGAATATCAGCAAAGGCTCTTTAAAACAAAACAAAACAAACAAACAAACCAAAAAACTTCTGATCGAGAGAATGGAACCTCTAGCCTGAGTAAATACTTGTTATTCCCATTGGACTGGGTTAATCGCCTGGCCAAAAGACCATACATAAGAAAATTGAGAAGCCTTTTCTTTACTGATATATACTTTTCCTTCCTAGAATTCCTAGTGCCTCTGAGCACTGTGCCTAAAATATGTCTTGACACTCAGCAGTGTCTGCCTATCTTTCCTTGACATGTCTCAGAAGGTACAACCTTCTCTTTTTCATTTACTGTCTGTTTCGTTCAGAATCTGAGTCTAAGTCTTCTTTTTCTGATATTTTGGACTTCCTTATTCATCCTCTAATAATGCTCCTCTCCTCACCATGTGGCTGCTTGTCCATCAGATATCTGACTTCTGTGGTCATTTAACCAGCATGGCTTTGTTCCCTTTTGCCTTCATTCTCTAGGGAGTTGCTGAGATTTAGAGCTTGTCTGCCCTGGGGCTTTTCTCTTAAATTCTAACAAAATTGTCCTTGAGTTTCTATTCCTAAAGAATTTTATTAGTAAGACTAAGAACTTCAAGAGAGACCCTGATTCCCTTTGAAGTCATGATAGCAAACAATAAAACAGGTCAGAGAAATGTCTCAAATCTCAGAATATTTTTGAAAGGTCCGGCCAACTGGTCACTCATTAATTTGTTTGCATACATTTTCCGTAGAACTGTCTTAGCATGTGCAGACTGGTAAAACAAATATATCATAAATTGGATGCTTTTACAGAGCCAGAATTTAGTTCTCGCAGGTCTGAAGGATTGGAAGTCTAAGATCAAGTTGCTGGTACATGTGACTCCTTAGGGGTTCACATTGTAGAAAAAGCAAGGAAGCTGAAATTGTTCTGTGAAGTTCAGAAAAGTTTCATATGTAATAATAATACATATTGATGAGGAGCAGTATTGATACTTATATAAAATGTGACACCAGTTGGTTATTTGCTATTTTTATCCCTTCAAAGATGTGTCATGCTACCAGCCTGGAAATTATTCTTTTTCATTTTTTATTTTTCATCATTAGGGCTAAGGCCAAGTACCTCAAGTTTGAAATTGTTTTATTCTTAAGATATTTTCATCTCACAGGGAAACAAATGGGCTTAATTTTAGTCACACAGCTACTAAGTAACAAAAGAGGGGTTCAAACTCTGATACCCTGGATCCAGGTTCCTTATAGAGTATAGTACACCTTTTCAAACGTGTTAAGCTATTAACCACTGTTAATGGTAAATACATAAATATGTAAATAAGTGCTAAATGGTAACACTTGCTGATGCACTAGAAGAATTTTTTTGGAAGCCAATAATTTCACTGTGCTATGGGAAACTGGAACTTATCCCTCCTATAGGCATTTTAATGCACATTATAGATGGATTGGATAATGAGGCCAGTTCTGAGGATACTAACCTCAGAAGACTCTGCCCTTACAATATATAATCACCTCCCCAAGCTTCCATCTACTAATAACATTGTATCAGTGCCTTAGTGACTTAGTTTCTATCCAAGACTTTTAAGTGGACACAAACATTGACCATACCAGAGGAGAACAGCTATGAGTTTAGTTATTTAAAATTCCACTTGGATATTGTACTGGCTGGTTTTATGTCAACTTGACACAAGCTAAAGTCATCTGAGAGTAGAGACTTACAATTAAGAAAATGCCTCCATAAGACTAAGAGGTAGGCAAGCCATTAAAGCATTTTCTTAATTAGTGACTGATTCACAGGGGCCCAGTCCATTGTGGGTGGTGCTATCCCCAGGCTGGTGGTCCTGGGTTCTACTAGAAAGTGAGTTGAGCAAGCTATGAGGAACAAGACAGTAAGTGATATTCCTTCATGGCCTTTGCATCAGTTCCTGCCCTGTTTGAGTTCCTGTCCTGTCCTGATTTCCTTTGATGATGAACTGTGATGTACAAGCATAAGCCAAATAAACCCTTTCCTCCCTAACCTCCTTTTGGTTATGATGTTTTATTATAGCACTAAAAACCCTAACAGAGACAGATTTATATTTATATTTAATTTTACTTAAATTTATATTTAAATTTATATATTTAAATTTTATAAATTTTAAAATTTAAATATAAAAATTATATATATTTAAATTTATATTTATTTTTAAATGTATATTCACATATATGCCTTAGGTACTACTCCTGTGCATCACTAGCTACCTTTTCATGCTTAAGCATGCACTGTTAAAAGTTCATGTATTCAGCTGGGCAGCGTAGGCACACCCTTTAATCCCAACACTGACAGAGGCAGGTGGATCTCTGTGAGTTAAGGCCAGCTTATTCTATAGAGAGAGTTCTGGGACAGCCAGAGTTATAACAGGGAAAGCTTGTCTCAAAACACAAACAGAAAGAAAGGATCATAGATTCAAGGAATAAATGCTGGGTGAGGATGTGTTGTTCTGCTTCCTTCACAGTCTCATAGATTTTAGTCTCATCCACTGTGATTCAGTCTCTGCTGATATAGAATATATTTTCCTAGAAGAAAAATGTATTCTATGACATTAAATAACTTTCCCAGCAAAAGTGGACACAATCTATTTAAAAAGTTAGACTTCAGAGTGACTGATGAATTTGTAACATAAAAATATATTGAAATTATCAAAACAAAATAAAATAAAACAAAATATTGATTGCAAAATGTGACACTGTGATAAAGCATTTATTTTTGTCATTTTATATGAGAGATCACTGAACTGCTTAGGAATTCTAAGTATATTCAACGAGACATATGTGATTGATTATACCCTAGGTATTTTTTTTTCTTTTTTTTAAGAAATAATAAAATGGTTTATAAATACTGAAATAGAAATTAGTATTTCACAAAACATATTTGAATCTATAAATTAACTTTTAGAACAACTTAAATGAGCTGATTTATTTCTGATGATTAGTAAAAAGTAAATTAATTTATATGGCTTTATTGAAGTTTAAGAAGTGAATGAGTTGATTTTAAATACAATATGACTCTTCAACTAGCAATTCTTTCCATTTTAGCCTGTATAAAATTCCATAACTTTTATATTTTGGCAGTTTTAACAAATTCTATTTTTAAAATAATACACAGTCATACCAACAGCTTATAGTAACAAGGTAATGTGTATTACACACAATGCCACACACAAATGTGTGCACACTTGATACATGTGCTCAAGTTACTTCTTTTTTTAAAATTATAATATATTGTATTCTGATTATGCTTTTCCCCTCCCAGACCCTCCCTTACCTCCCACCTCATCAACTCCACATTTTTTCTCTTTAAAAAACAAAAACAAACAAAAAACAAAACAAAAAACAAAAAAAATGGGCAAACAACAACAAAAATTTAGGGAAAACAAAACAAAACAAAAAAAAAAAAAAAGCAAGAAATTCAAACATACATACCACACACAAAACCACAAACTCGGAAAACATAATATACAATCAAAATGCTAATAAGAGAAGAGTTGTCCAGCAAGCAATATGAGAGAAAACATCTACAAAAATATCACTGAGTTTTTCTGTACATTGGGCATCTACTGCTGGGCATGGACCTTCCCTAAAGTATGAGGCACCACTGAAGATTCTTTGCAAATGGGTGTCAATTGCAGATAGCTTCTTTGTTGGGGATGGGAGCCCATGTCTGCTTTCCCATCTCAGTTCTGGTGCCACTTTTTGCTTATACTTTTGAAGGCCTATGAGTTCTGCCACAGAGTCTGTGAGTTCATACGTGCATCACTGTAGATGTGTCCGGGAGACTGTTTCCTGGCTCTTACAATCTTTCTGCATTCTCTTCCACATAACTCCCTAAAACCACAGGGGAGAGATTTGATAAAGACATCCTATTTAGAACTATATGATCCAAGCAATAGTATTTGGTTTTCCTCTAGTCCCATGACCTATCGATCAGGTTCCTGGCCTTCTGAGCAGTGTAAGGCATGGGTCCCATCTCCTGGAGTGGTCCTTAAGTTCAATCATAGAGTGGTTACTTCCCAATGTTTATTCCATTATTGCACCAGACAAGTCACTGTTTAAATAGCAGGTTTTGTAGCTGAAATGATGGTTATCTTTCTCTTTTGTTAGTGTGGAGATTATCTAGTGAGTAAGAGAGAAGGAACCAGCTCAACTTCTCTCTGTTCAATGAGATATCTAAATGTTGTCTTCAGCAATGGGGCCTTACCATCACTGAGAAGAGCAGCCAATAATGTAGGCAATATCTTGAGATGTTTGGGTCCCTTTGGCCAACAAATCAACTGAATGTAACCCATTTCTGGAACTGGATATTTTGCTTTGTGGCATAAGATTATCTAGTTGGGGCCTCATATAGTGGCTTCATTTAGATTTCTTTATATATGTATAGATTTTAGGATGATTTAAAAGTAGACTTTAGACTACATAAAACCCATACCTTTTATATTTTGACAGCTTTTGTGAATTAAATTATTTAAATTAACCCACAGGCATCCAAATAGCTTATAGTACTGGAATGTGTGACACAATTAATACATATGCACAACCTCAATATTTCTCTTACAGTACTTCAAATTGGTTTTTCTCAAAACACTGGTTCCTTCATTAATGAATTGAATAAAAATTTTCAAATGATTTCTATTTACATAAAAATTGTGTTGTTAGCATTTTGAGAGTTACATTTGACACATGATTGCTCTTGTGATATCAGATTCAACTAGCAAAGTCAGAATGAAAAGCGCCTCTCATACACAGCTCTGAATATTATCCATGTGTGCACGCTCATACTAGCAAAATGTTCTTTGGACATTTATAAATGTCTTAGAAATCAATTTTTAACCAGGACTTTCTAGAAAACGTGAATTATATGATTTCAAAGATTTAGGGGAAATGTTGATATAAACTTACAGACATGGAACTCTCTGTAACATCTCAACTGTTTTATGTGTGAGCTTAGTCAGGAGGTGAGCAGCAGGGCATGATTTGAGATAGAACATGAAGAAAAAGGTAAAGAGTTTTTAATCACTGAAATTCAAAATGAAATGTCAAGCATTTGCATTTTGTTAGCAATTTGTACTATGGGAGTAAGCAAGGCTGTGACTAAAGCCACTTATAGAAAATAACTTTAAAAAACAGACCAGAGTGGTCAGGGACACCAGGAGAACAAACCCATAGAGTCAATGGTACCAGCACTCTTGAGGTCCTTCAGAGCCTAAAGCAGAAGACAAAGAACCTGCAGGCTCTCCTAGATATGTCAGGCTGTTTTATGACTTGGTGTTCTTGCAAAGAAACCTACAGACTAGAATGTATGTGTCAGTTCTCTGATACATTGATGCCCTTGGGAGCCAATCTCCTGCTGGGTTGCCTAGTCCACCCTCATTACAGGGACTAGTGCCTGGCCTTGTCCCATTTGCTGTGCCTCTCTTGAGGAATAACCATGGAGTACTGATCTCTTCTACAGGGAGAAGGGGGGTGGGGAAATGAGTGGATGAGGATGGGGAGGATATATAAATAGGAAGAGAGGGAAGATGTGGGGAGCTGGGAGGAATGGGGGAATGGTAGGAGGGGTGTTGATATGTATTATACCAAAGAAGAAAATAAAAAAAATAACAGACCAGGAGAGAATGAACTTGAAAATTTAAAAAGATGTGTAATCACTTAAAAGCAGAGACAAGGGCAACGTAATTATCATATTTTAAGTTCTAACATAAATTCTGAATTTATTTATGATAAATTGACATTCATAGAAATTAAGAGTTTAACAGTAAGAATTCTGGTAAGAGTAAATCCATAGGACACTGTGCGTTTCCAAACAGCAAGCTATTCTGAGGAACTAGATGAAAAGTAGAATTCTAGGAGTGTGAACACTGGAGCTGGACCACTTGGATCCAGGGCTAGTTGGTCTAAACATATTTCTCAGTGATTGAATAAACTACATATAATTTGTTCCTGATTTTTATTAGCTGTGAAATATGACTAATGGCTATAATTATTATATAAAATACTTAAATATAGTATTCAGTCATGAATATAAAATATTGAGAAGCCCTCTTGGAACAAAATGCAGGGTATGCATATATAATGGACTGTTATCATTACATATACAATGTTAGTATAAAGGAAATTTAAAAAAAAGAAAGATAAGGACAAAATATTTTAGAAACAGGTGATGGGGTTGCTTCTGCTGTTTAGAAAGTATATACTTGTTGTTCAGGGGTATCCAAAGAGTATTAAAGCAATATAGGCTATTTGCTGTAGCCCTTGGTTAACTCTGAGAACTTGAAGGTAAGACCTTATAAAAAACAAGACATACTTTTTTGGACAAAACAGACCTGGAAGCCTCCTCACCAAAGACTAGCTCTCATAGTATAGCTAGGTTTGTGTAAATTTTCAAAGGAGTAAAGCATTTAATAGTCATACCAATCTGTAAAGTGTACAAACCACAACAATCAGCAGGGTTTTGCCAATAGTGCAATAATGGTGTTATTATCTTGGTGTAACCAACAGCTCCTCATTGGACTTAAAAGTCTGTTAAATAGGAGAAAATTGGTACCTGATATTGTAAACCTAGCCAACTGGTTTGGCTATATGGGTCATATACATTAGAGTAGATCATATTACTGCCTTTTTACTAACATCATATAATGTTTAACTGTATTCTGTATTCTAAATACCCATCTTTACATCCACAGATACGTGTAGTTCTCAATCCTCAAAAGGAAGGATTCTTTTTGCAAAAGTTTGAGACAATTACAGAGACCCAGAACTTGTTAAAATTGGGAGAATATGTGAGTATGGGTGCCCAGCCTACACTATTATGTCTACAATGTAATCCCATGGAACACTATGGAAGAGGGGCCGAACATTTTAGGAATTAGAAGATCCTGACACTTGCTGCCACCTATGTCTTCTGGACATGACAGGGATTTTGCTCTCTTGAAATCTCCACAATATGTTCAGTTATTAAACCAGACCTGCAAATGAAATTGCTAGTTGACATGCTAATACTGATGGGGAAATTTCACATTTCTAGCCCTCTCTAAAGAGTTAAATTCCATGACTACTGAAAGGATAATCATTTTTTGCACAGGACTTTGCTCTGATAGTTTACCCAACCTCGAGTGATCATCCCTAAGCTTTTATACATACAAGCAACATTAAATGGATTATATATATGTTATATATATTTGTGAGCATGTAAAAAGGAAAAGTGAAGGATAAAAGGTCCTGAACTTGAAAGATAGTGGAGATGGGAACGTGTAAGGAGAAGGCAGAGAATGAGAGACAGAAAAAATGTAAATATTGTACTCATGCATAAAATTCTCCAAGAAATTTGAAAGAATTTCAAGTAAAATGGATTTCATAAAATATTTAAAGCTTTTCTGCTTCAATAAGTATTAGATTTACCTAAAGATATGTCCAGTAGATTTTTGACTGATGAAACCCTTTGAAATCATGTAATGTAAAACTTCAAACCTTCAGAATAAGAAGGATTCTATAATCCTTTATTAATTTCTAAATATTATTATTTAGAAATGTATTTAATATTTATTTAATAATCATTAAATATGTATAATTTATATATTTATAATGTATAATAACTTATTTATATTTAATAAATTTGATATTTATTTTGTATGAATCAAAAACAGAGTCTTTTAAAGATACTGATGTTTAGATAATCTCCAACACTTACAAAAGCTAAAAAAAAAATTGGAGTGTCTTCAAGTTCTTGTGCTGCAGGTAAAATTTGAAGGAATAGTAGGCTTTAATCTAGTCCAATTGCCTCATTTAGCACATTGAAAATGGAAATAAAGATACAAGTTGCCTTAGGTAAGTTAAGATTCCCAATGTCACCTTTGAGGTCAGAATCAGTCCTTTGTCCTGATGGATATTCCTCCCTCCATACCACCTCAAAGAATGTAGAGCACAAGGATAGTATCATCCATACCTCACACCCAGGTGAGTAAAGGATGGAAGCATCCAGGAGGTTTCTGATTGAATACTCATTATAGCTTGGCATGCACCTGCACTTTCACAGGAAATGTCTAAGTGTTGCTTAGCAATGGCATTGTTCCAGAGCTCAGGATCACAGCATAGGATACAAAGGAGGTGTCGACTATTAAATGCTCCCCTACATCTCACTTTTGTATTTCTTCCAGTAGAATGTTACATGTCTACATTTCCTATCAGTGAAGAAAGTGCAGGTGCTTGCAAAAGAGGACTCTGTCATGATACCATCTTCATTTACAAAAAAACTGCTCCTTTGTGTGAGTTGGGGAAAGAAAGATGATGAGGTGTCAGAACATATGTTCGTCTTATTTATTTATTTATTTTTTCTCATTCTCATCAGAAAAATACGACATATTCTAGAAAATTGATGCACTTAGAAGCTATTTCCTGCCATTACTTTAAGTGTGCCCAACTCTTTATTATCACTGTATTTGAAATTCCCTCTGCAGGGAATTCTACCCTAGCTTCCAGAAGACATCTGGCAGCAGTGTGGGGCTGGGTTTGCCTTATGGACAGTCGCTGGAAGATGTGATAATTCCATTTTCTGTCGAACAGCCGAGTGCATGTTGTTAAATGTCAAGCATTTCCACAAACAGCTGGAAAAATGAAGCTGCAGAAAAGTCTTGTTTATTACCCTACCGTCTCTTATCCTTTACAGAAACAACTTTGACCATGTGGTCAGAATATTAATAGCATCTCCATCCAGGAAAGATTTATTCTCTCTTTTAACAGTAAAAATGTCTACTTTTTCCTTCTCTCATTTTTCTTCACACTACTTTGACTCCAAAATAATGTGAGGAGGATTTTCCAATTCTGCTTTCAAATTGACAGGGAGACAGTCCTCCTAAAGTTAATTCAAGCACACAATAAATTGTATGATCTACAAGGACTGATGGACTAATGTAACAAGGCAGAAAACTTGGATGGAGCCACCATCAAAATGAGAATTTAACCGATGCTGTGAAATGGGTTTGGGGGGGCATTTGCTAAAATTCAGATGGAGAACAAAAAGGATCATTTCTTGAAATACCAATTCATTAAGTTCTATCTTAATGTTGTGGTTTGTCTATAAGTCTATACCTTCTGGATATTAGTAATAATGATATTTCCAAATTCCCTTCTATAGATGCTCTTTCATTTTGGAAAAAAATACTTCTGGAATAATCAGCCACTGATCAGAAGGATCATAATCACTTTTTAAAAACTATATTATAATACTGAGTTCTTTAGAAGTTTATTCCAGTGATGATATCATAGTTGAAGCTAGAGGAAGTTCCCCCTGTTTACCTGTCATTTTGAATCAGTCAATCAACTGGAGTTTACTAGTTAATTTAAGAGCAAGAGCACTAGACCCATGTGAATAATGAGGAAAGTGAAAGGCTATTAAGTTCAGTGAGCAGAGGAAAGAGCTCACTGTTTTGGCAGGTGGCTCATGCTGCATGGCTTAGTTCTAGAAATGTGACTGTAGCAACAAATGGTTGAAGAAAGGAGAGACACATGGGCAGACAGAGACACACATATAGAGAAGCTGGAATCCGGATGGAGATGCACCCACCACCAGCCACAACCCAGAAACTCGGTGTGTTTATTTTATACATGTGAATTAAGGAGATAGGCTTATTATATACAGCTGAAAAATAGGGAAAATTTATGTTCTACAGCTAAACAGGAAGGCAGGGTTAGCTAAACCTGGTAGGGGGACCCTGTTGGAGAGCAGTCTCAGCCTGCAATCATCTAGAAGGAAGACGCTGTGGTCAATAGGAATGAGATGTCATTCTAAGAACCATTGTGGATTGCTGCTTTGCTTCCCGTAGAATCTCTACAGCAAGTTGCAGTATTTATTCTATTATGAACCATAACAATTTTGGACACTTGTTAATAAATCGAGGTAAAAAGCAGCATGCAGGACTCACCAAGAATAAATGCAAGTGATTTGTTGAACATTGAGTATGCCCCCAGTAAAAGTCATGCCTACCTATTACAGTCCTCGAACCCTCAGGCTTGATGCTCTCCATTCAGCATGGTTACTTTGACAATTAGTTTATCCAGAAAAGATACATATAACAGAGTGATGAGGAAAGTATGCGATTTAAGATGGCTGTTAGATTCTGAAAGAATCCGCTCACTTCAGGTGCTTGATTAAGAATCCTTACATGTAAAGACCATAAGCAACAACAACAAAACTTGGCTTTAAATGCCATAGTGAAATCTAGTACCGAGCATGATAATTTAAAAATAAAATGAAGTATCAAAATTTAAGTTGTATGCAGTGCTATTGAGACCCCTCTTCTTATATTTATCCTTTCCTTGAAGTAGTCACCACTGGCCCAGTATGCTAAGTTAACACTAAATTCATTTCTTTTAAGATGCTCTATGTGGTCCTGCCACTGCTACCAATTATCAAAGAGAAAAAAGAAAAGGAAAACACACACACACGCACACATGCACACACACACACACACACACACACACACAGAGAGAGAGAGAGAGAGAGAGAGAAAGAGAGAGAGATGCCAAATAAATCAACTAATATTTTAGTTCAGTTATTGAAATAAATTTTATTTTATTTTTGCACATTCCATTGAACCAAATGTTCATGCTGGCTACTTAAATGTAGTGTTAGTATAAATGCAAACAATATTTTTAAGAACCTGGTTTCTATAATTACACTTATCCCCCTGGAGAAAAAAAATCCTTTTGTTCTGGACATCCCTTGAGCAGGTTTTCCTCCTGCCCCAAATCCTCTTTATTTGGGCCAACCAGCATTCAACATGGAACTTGGCACAGAATGAAGACCCAGAATGTAGTCTCTAAAATTCAGTGTTCTCTATTCTATTTCCAGATAGAAATATATTTTTGTTTGGAGATTTCTAAACTGTTATATAGAGTGACTGATGTTGATCACAAGTTAGTAGATGGCAGCTGTCTGTGCTAAGAGCTCTTGGCATTGGTAAAGTCTGTGGGGCGTCAGGGTATGCGTCATAGTGAAGGGGCCACAGTAGCTTCAGAGGGATCAGATTTGTTTCATTTCTGTTGAGATGTTGCAGGAAAAAAAAAATAGCTGCCTTCGGCTTGAATTTCCTATGAGCCATGCCTGGGTTCTGGCCAATAGAGTACTGATTCGTATGGAGAAAAAAGTATTTATTAGAAGTACAAAAGGAGAGAATAAACTTAAAGTCTCTCCTCTGTGTGTTTTGTGCTTTCTTTCTCTCAAAGACAATCAGAGAGGAATTTTGGCCAAGATTTAAACTCTCTTGTTTACTTGGAAATGTCAATCAGTAAGGTTCATTTGAGACTTTCTAATGATCATGATCACGGAGGAGGAATATCATGTTTTTGTTTTTTTTTTTTATTGTTAAACGCAAAAATCAAAGACACAATAAGAAATTCTAAAATGCAGCAGAATGATGCATTGAAAAAGTAGTGATTAATTGGAATGAAAATCCAAGGGCAGAACACCAACTTTAAATACTCTTAAAGACTACGGCTTGACGAGCTTCAGCATCTTAGAATTTAAATTTGAAGACTTTTCTTTGACTTACTCTATTCCCAAGTATATGGCTGAAGTTTGTAAGAAACTTTAGAAAGCTGTGGGCACAGACCTCCCATTGTTTTTAGGTGGAGATCCATGATCTCTGTGGCAAAATTTTACCAGAGTCCAAGAAAATGGTACTCAAAGATCAAATTTGAACTCAGCAACCTACTCTTATGTTGTCAGCTGACTCCTTGGAGCAGCACATTCTCCACTTTTAAAATTTCCTCTTTGTACCTGACACCGTGAGATCTAAGAGCATTACATGACATGATTGATTTCCTCACCAAGAGCTTGACAGGGCAAAAGCTGAAGCAACACCTGGCTGTGTAGAACAAAGGAAATAAAGACACAAGGATCATCTGTGATATATTTCACTGTTCAGCAGATCTCTAGAATCTACATGAACATCTCGCAGACTTCTTCTCCCAGAGTTTACCTCCCTTGTATCCTCCACTGTGTAGAATTGCTTTGGATCCAGCTTCTTCTGTTAGGAGAGCTTTTTTTTTTTTTTTATCTGACATTCTAATTTGCAACCTGTACCATCTCTCATTCCACCATCATTATTTTCTATTCTCTATCTTACTAGACTTACATGTACTTACCATTTAGCTTGCTGTGCCATTCACCAATTAATGGTGATTACTGTTTACTTCCTGACCAACCGTTACTGTGAGGGAAGGGAGCTTACTTCTCCTCTTTATGACTGTGTCCCAGGAGAGTTGAGGACAGTGGCTAGGTCTATTAGGTCCTTAATAACATTTTGAGAGTGAATAAATGCACAAGTAGATAATAAAACAAACAAAATGTATAGTTAGATAAAAAAAATAGTTAAGTTAAAAATCATTTTCAGAGGTTAGGTTAAAGCTTTTTCTTCACCCGTTAATGAAATTCCCTAAACTGGCTAAAAAATTAATTATCATTCTTCTCAAATCTGAAATGAGAGTCACTATTACATTGTTTGAAGATTTTTATGAGCATGGTGTTTGGAGCTTGATGGATCTGTACTTGGAATTTACCTTGGTCATTGCTAGAGGTGACTACAGGCAAGTTACTTAATCTTATAAGATTAAAGAGTTTATTAAAATGAAGACAAAAATATCCACTACACATCTTCAATGTCATCACTAATTATAACATTTAAAATCTACCAAATGGATACAAGGAAAGATGAGAATTTTGTGACTAGTTGTTTTCCTTCGATTGTCTTTCTGTGTCTCCCTGCACAGGTATTCATTGAGACCACAAATGTTTAATTCTGCTTAAATTGATCAAATCAAAGGTAGGAGTGAGTGCTTTGGAAAGCTTTCAGAATATACATCTTGAATATGTGTATTAGGTATGCAACACTACAACTCATTGGGCCTCAATTTCTCTTTAATAGCAGAAGACATTTAGTTAGCATCTGTGTTCTCGATATCAGGTTTCAAATATTACATTTCACAATTTAGAAATGAACCTACCTATATATGAGACATAAACATTCTTAGAGAAAGAATAAACCTAGGTGTTATTGATCTGCATTGATCTGTATGCCTTTGAGCATGCACACACACACACACACACACACACACACACACACACACACACTCTCTCTCTCTCTCTCTCTTTGTCTCTCTCTGTGTGTGTGTCTGTCTATCCTTTCCTTTCATTGCAGCTTAAACATTTTATCTGTCATCTGACTTCTTGATGAAAGAGGAATGTATCTAAGAAATATTCCTGCTCATTATTTTAATTTCCCAAACATGTGCCCAGTGGCACTGAGCTAATAACATCCAAAATTGTCTTCTATCTTTCTTTCTGGAACTATACTCTTAAACTATGCTTCTTTAGTAATGAGCATCTTAAATTAAGCATGCTCATAAATGCGCCCTCCCTCAATGTGCTCTCCTATTAGAAAACTGAATGTTCTCTGACTAAAGTCCCAATACACCTTTTGTTTGAGGAGCACATTCCTTTGGAAATTATTCTCGTGCATTGTTAATATTGTGAAGATATGTCCTTTAACTCAATCTTTGTTTTCATTCTTTTACATGCTAGTTCAGTGTCATCCATGACTAAAGGTCAAGCTCAGAAAGAAGGAAACCCAGGATTTGTCAGGAAGTTTCTCTATATACAGAAATTCAAAGCACATTGGGAGATTAAAAAACACATTAATCTATGAGGGAACAAAGAACACAAAGGTAAAAATGATGGCACAGTTACAATCAAGAAGTCAGCATTGGCATGTTTGTTATATCCATGTGCTTTGGTTGCAGGTGTGTCAAACTACAGAGAACAATGGCTTGGTGAAATCTGAGGATCATGTTGAAAGATTTTGGTTCTGGTCTGTAATAGAAGACAAGTTCCAAAATAACTTAGAGTGAGGCCAGGTTCTTAATAATCAATAGGAAGTCTTCTTGACATAGGTCCTCTTTTCTTCAATATATCTTGAACAGGATTATCAGAGTGGTGTTTCTAAAATACCATTATGATTATAATTAGTCTCTTAATATTCCTAAGACCAATTTCTCATCAACTTGATAAAATGCCAACTTGTTTACATGGAATGTATTTCTTCTGCATTTGATTCCTGTTTATTTTTTTCTTTATCATTTCCTCAATGGTTGCTACTCCATGTCCATAAAACTTTTAAAGCTGTAACTACATTTGTTACATAATATATCTTCTTCTCACTACACATAATTTCCCCACATACATTCACATTTGACTTTTAGTGTTTTTCTAAGCTGATCTACTAAATTCCTGCAAGAGTGTCTTAAACATCCTATTCTAAGAAATGTACTTTACCAAAAGACCTTAAGCTCCCTTTAGGTCTTTTGGGTTTGTTCTCCTATTACAGTATTTAAACAGCATATGCAAGCCTACTTCTCTCACAGTATGTGGTATTAAGTTATGTTAGACTATTACTTTATAACAGTGTTAGTTTATGTATTTTATGTATTGTTTTTTGAATGAGATATGTTCTACATAGGCTCATGTTTTTTAACTTTGGCCCCCAACATGTGACAGCATTTGGGGAGGTTATAGAACCTTTAGGATAGGGAGCCTTGTTGGAAAAAGTATGTAACAAGGAGTGAGCTTCAGATTCCCCAATCTAGTCTACTGTGCTTTCTCTTTCTACTTCCTGTGTGTAGATGAAATTTCATCAGTCAGCTTCCTGACTTCCAGCCTGGCATCAAGTTCTTGTTGTCAAGCATTCTCAGCCATGATGGACAATATCCCCTCAGGACTGGTAAGCCAAAATAAACCCATTCTTGCCTAAATTGTTTTTATATCAAGATATTCTATCACAATAACTGTACAGTAACTAATATAGTAAGATATTATATTTCAGGATTGTAAGTATTTCATGAATAATGTAGTATGGAATTAATACCATTACCCAAGATATCATTGCTTTCTGAATTATGGGTTTAAACAATGTAGTTTAAAAAATATTGATGAAAACTGCATCTGTAATGAACATGTACAGTCTTTTCTCTTACTGTGAATTTTTAAAATATACAGTAAAACAACTATCTCTGTAGTCTTTATATTTCATTATGAACTTTAGCTAATGAGTTAAAGTAAATGGGAAGATGTGATAGGCTATACTCACACACCACATCCTTTTCTATAAGTGTATCTTTGGCATTTTCATGGATCCTACACTTAGTCCCTTATGCTTACTAAGGGGCAATTACTCAACAGTAGAACACATACATAGATTATTGTATAACAGTAAAAATTCAGTTATGAAGAATATGTAAAATACAGCTACATGACCCCAAATGCAAGGTAAGTTCTATCCATTTTCCAGAGAACCAGAGAATGGTTTACAGCCATTCACCTAAAGGTATCTTGATGAAAGCACTCATCATGTTGATGGGGTTTATTTCGTTTTTATTGAATCAAATCTTCAAATGGTCCCTCAATGCTTGCTAGAAGTCCTACTTAATTTCTCCAATAAATTCACTGGCTCACACCCCAGACCAATAATTCACATCTCCCTCCCTAACTCAACTTTTCTGTGTCTTGTAATCTCTACCAGTGTTCTTCCTTCTAATTTCACTGAATGGGCTCCAGATTAAAAACAAAAAATAAAAACAACAAAAACAATCTTATCTGTATCTCTTCTCCACATTCTCTAATTTTTCTCTTATTTGATTCTAGACTACTTACAAATCCCAATATTCCATCAAATACATTATTAGTTTATTTTGGCTGTCATCATACTCACCTTCACGCCCCTGGAAGGCAACCTCTCTGAAAATAGAGCTCTTTCTTCATATTGTTCACATCTGAGCCTCCAGCTCATGGTAAAAAATCAAAATCCCTGATAACATAAAATTTGAATGTTCTCACTGAGAAACATACCAGTCTCTGAAATTACACCAAGGTCATGTAATGTCTTGTCTTTAATGATTAACTTCTTATTTCTAATGTCTAAGACCAACTTTTATTTTTATGATCCTGATACAAGGCCATTATGCGTGATGATGCCATTTGCTCATTGCACAACAGTGTGTGGATAAGAGGACAAACCATAATTGAAATGCATCTGCCCAGAGGAAAGGACTTTTACTGAATAATTGCAGCAGGCGCTATTAACAGCTGTAATTAATTTTTATAATCTTTCATGTACTCAAGAACTTTTATGTGAAATTATTGTAACAACTGCCATCCAATAACAAATAATTACCTTTTATTCTACATTCTTTTCCAGCTATTGCTTCATCTTTATGTTATCCTTTATAAGAAAGGTTATAGAAGGCATGATCATATTAGTACAGATAAACTAGTTGAATTGCTCTAAAAAAATCAACCTTCAAATATCAATGGATTTGCAGCACAGATACTTATTTTTAAGTCATCTAAAATCTGAGGTAGGGTGGTCTAGGTGAGAGCACAATGCAGGTCAATTAGTGAACAAGTAGGGTGTGAATTATGTTTTCAAAATTAGCAAATCCACTTTCATCGATGTGGCGGGGTGGGGGTGGGAGGGAAGGCTGGAGTGAGTTTGGATCTCATCACCCATATCATGTAGCTCACAAATGCCTTTAAATCCAGCTTCAGAGTATCTAATACCATCTTTTGGCCTCCTTATCTGCATACATGTGGTACACATATATACATGCATGCATACACAAATAAATATAAGGAAATAAAATATTTTTATAATTACAATAATGTGATACCCTTAAAATATCTAATTCTTGGTTCTAAGTTTGCTTTTCTACTTTTCTGAGAATAATTCACAGATTATCTCAATCATTCCATAATGTGCACAATCCAGGGGATGTGTTTCTACTTAGAAGAATTCCTCTTAAAGAATCTCAAGTTGCCTGACCTACACCCCAAAGTAAACATTATCCTACTTTTTATCTTCATAGGTTTGTCTACTCTAAACATTTACTGTAACTGTAGTCATAGCAACCATGTTTGTCTGTGGTTTCCATCTGATACTACAATCTTTTAAGACTCAGTCACTTGCTAGCAAGTAACAGTTCTCATTGTCATTTTTGTCCAATAATATTCTATTGGATGCTTATACTGATTTGATTTACAAAACTCATCAGTTTCTGAACATTTTGCTACTGCTATCTGTTATGAATAGCGCTATTATGAACATTCACATATAAGTTCTTGCATGGATGTGACTTTCTTTGCTCCTTTTAAAAAAGATTTTATTTTATTTTATTTTATTAGTATGTTCTGCCTGCATGTATGTCTATGCACCATTCATGTGCCTGGTGCTCTTGAAAATCAGAAGACACTAGACTCCCTGGAACTGGAGTTATGGATAGTTGTGAGCTACCATGTGAGTTCTTGTAAGAATCCGTTTTCTCCGCAAGAGTAGCAAGTACTCTTAAACTACTGAAGCATCTCTCCAGCCCCAGTTTTCTTTGGTCTTGAGAACATATGCATGCCCCTCTCTCTGAAGAAATTTGTTAGTGTTTTCAAGGTGGCCATCATTTTACTTAAACACTGGAGGTACCTAGAGGTTATGATCCTCTTAGTGGATATCACTCTGTCATCACTGGGCTTAGAATTGTCATTTCCGTAAAAACCAGGAATACCAAGCATCTTTTCAAGTACTTGTGTATCTCCTTTGATACACAATATTTATACAACTCCTTTGCCCATATTGAATTTTGTAGCCATTCCTTACTGAATGCTAACTTTTCTTTATATACTTAGGGTTCAAGTCCTTTATTAGCCAAAATTATACAAACATTTCCCCTAGTCTGAGATATTTTACTAGACTCTCTTAATATTATTATTGCAGAACAAAATATTTTAATTTCAATTGAATCTAACTTATTTTCCAGTTGTGTATTGTGCCTTTAGTGTTCTAAGACACAATTTATTAATCCAAAGTCACAAAGTCATTTGCATGATTTCTTCTAAGGTTTTGATATATTTTCTTTTACATTCAAGCCTAACATCCTTCCCTGATTTATTTTTTGAGGGTAGAGTGAGGAGTTTGAACTTTCAACTTAATTTTATTCATGGCGATTTCTGTCTTCATTCAAAGACATTGACACTCATGTTTGAAATCAAGTGGATATAAAGGTAAGAACTAAACTTGAATTCTCAGCTTGACTTCCCTGGCTTGCATGTCTATCCTCATGCTATCTGGATTACTAGATTACTGAAATGAGGAAGGGGGTTCCAATTTTGTCCTTTTTCTGTGTTAGTGTCTGTACATGTGTGGTTATTCTGAGGCCTTTGAATACCTGTATGTGCCAATATCTTGCATGGTTCCAGGGATTGAGCTGACTCAGACAGGGAATGAAGAAAGGGCAAACATAGAGAGACACAGAGAAGTTGGTTTTGTAAGGAATGGGGTAGCTGATGAAGAAGGCGTAGCATCCTGAAAGCTTAGAGTGTTTATTAAATACAACTGGAGAGCAAGGTGGGGGTAACTACATACGACTGATTCAAAAAGACAGGATGGGGATGGGAAGGTAGAGTAGAGGAAAGAATACAGGGAAGAATATGTAATACTAAAGACCTTTTGAAAAGCCATATAGAAACATACTATGGTAAAGCTTCCTAAAATAACATGTATAAAATGAATTTAAATAGAATAATATTATAAAGATGGAGACAAAGTCTCCAACTAGACATCGTATTCTACAAAAAAAAAAAAAAGTACCAGGATTAATCTTTTTGAGTAATTGATCAAGGGTTTTCATACATACTACCCCCAAACACTGAAGGCTATTGGTTACTCTGTTTTATTTTGTTTTATAACTTCAGGCATAGTTTAAAGTTAACACATTTTCCTTTTCACAGCAATGATGTTACTTAATTGTGAAAATATTGCAATTCTTAAAAAAAAGTCTTTATAGAATGAATTCCATTTTCTAAAAAAAAAAAAAATCTTGTTTTTGCTCATAGTGCAAGTGTTACATTTTCTTTGACAAGACATGTATGTAGTGTGTGTGTGTGTGTGTGTCTGTGTGGAATAGTAACTTTTTAGCATTTTTACACTTAAGTTTTATTTTTTTTAAAAAAAGACGCTTTGTCACAAATTAAACAAGCAACCTCTGTATGGTGTAAAACATTCCTTATCACATTAAAAGTCATTGTAAAAATGCTAGCATCTAAAATTTAAATAGTGCTGAAATCCCCTTAACTGAAACTCTTCTCAATGTGCATTAGAGAGCTGAGGAAGCGGGGTTACCACTGCTTACGGAGCATTGACAGTCCTCTCTTTTCCATTCGGATTCTTCTGAACCTTACACAAGACATGAAATGGATGAGGGCTCTAGGAAATCCAGATAATTAGTTCTTATGGTTAATTTTGTTTCAAGAGTAGCAATACCTGCAAGGTAAGTTTCCCTATGATATGCCTGCATTTGCAAAGCATGGTAAGCTCACTCTAGGGAACATGGGACTTACTTTGTCCCTTTTTTATCTAGAGTGACCAACACTGCCAAGAAACCAGGTTGCTAAAGCATTAAAAATCATGCAGAAGTGTTGCCAAGTAATTAATTGGTGGCTTTGACTTACCTCAATGTGCTCTAATGCAGAAGCACAGGTGTGATCTCAGGAAATTAAAGAAGCTTAATAAAATGAAGAAAATCTATCAGGGCTTCAATGAGGACAAAGGTTGTGTCACACAGTGTGCACTTTTGAATTGAGGTAAAGATGCAGGGCCAAATTTGGGACTGTGTACCTGGAAGTCACAGCTGGTGGTTAGAGGAGTTGGTTCTGTAAGGTGTTGTGTCCTGCTCTGCTCCAAGTGCATAGGTTGCAACCCTATTTCCACTGTGACTGTATTTGGATATAATATCTATGAGGAGGTAATTAAGGTTAAATGAAATCATAAGATCAGACCATAGAAGACAGAGTTGATGGCCTTATAAAAGAAAAGACATCAGAGCTCTGTAGTGTTCTATGTGTTCCTGTTCTCTCTGCTGCACACACAAAGACAAGGCTTTGAAAAACAGCATCAATAGCAGCATCAGCAACAACGACAAAAACAAAAACAGAAACACATCAACAAGACTTGTCAACAGCCAGGGAGAGAATCCTCAACTAGGAACTGAAGGTGCTGGAATCTTGGCCATGAACTTCCTCCCTGTAGAACTGACAAGAAGTAATTGTCTTGTATTTAAGACACCAGTCTGCGGCATTCAATTTCAGGAGTTCCTGCAGACCAACATGAATAACAAGGATGGGAATCTTGTTTAAGTAGTCAAAATAGAAGCTGGCAAGCTGACCATTACACAAAATTAAACAATTCATGATTTTCGGGTTTTTTTTTTTTTTTTTTTTTTTTTTTTTCTGTATACAGGGCAATTAAACTGAGCAACAGTTTAGCTAATAAGCTAATCTTTGAAAACTCTTGAAATAGTTCCTGAGCAATGTGAGAACCTTTCTAAGCTTGAAATGAGGCGTTAAAATATATGCAAAATAAAATAAAATAATGCTCATTGTCAAACCGAGCTAATTTACTGCATAGCAAGCATACACTCAGTTGGTGAAAACATTTTTGGGTTCTACAAATCCAGTATGAAAAGAACAGATGTAGTCATTATCTTTATGGCTTACCCTAGTCTTCCCTTATTAACAATCATTCACAACATAGTATGAGCCTCCTGCATGGCTCAAATAATCTCTACCTTTAGCAATAATACATGCTACCTTAATCTCCAGGAGGCCAGATTTCGTCATAAAGAGGATCCTTCTTAGCAGGGCAATAAGTACAAAGAGTTTGGGGTGAAGTGTCACCATTAGGTTAGCTGAATCTTCCCTGATGTTGGTGTGCTCAGGGAAAGGAAATTGGAATTTTTATGAAGTAACTCCCTTTTGATCCTATCATTTAAAGCCTGAAAGATAAAATGACCCCTGTACTCCCCAAATCTCACCTCCGATGCCTGCAGAGTTTTACTGCTTCATAAAACTACAATAAAGCCCTACTACTTAAAAAAGATCCCAGGCTCCATCCCACGGTGTTTACAGTCTTTGATCATTTTAGGAAGGAGAGTTGGAGAGCTGCCAGAATCAGGGAACTGGGAGGTTTTTGTCCTCTCCCAGCCATTACAAAATTCTTATGCAGGAAAAAAAAAAAAAAAAAAAAAACAAGAAAGAAAAGAAAAACGCCTCAAACTAGGTACTTCTGAACTGTGTAAACGTTGTGATTTAATTTGCTAATTTCCAAATTTGCCTTGGAAAATAAAAAAAAAAAAAAAAAAAGCTACCTGGAAGCTATCAGCCTGGAGATAAATCTTATTGTTAGTATGCAAGCCTGTGAGCACACTTCTTGAGATTACATCTGCTCATTACATATGGTATAGTTTTTGCATATTCCATAAGCTAAACAAAGCACGAATATAGCCTTGGTGGCCAACAGGGAAGGATGACTCACGAATGTTTGGTGACATTGCTGAAAGAGGTTATTTAGACTGAGGTATGGTGGGTACAGGCATGTGATCTCTGCTGTCAGAAATCTGGAGGTAGAAGAGCCAGGTAAGTTCAGGGCCAGGCTGAGCTACATAGAAAATCCTCTTTTAAAATGTCTAGGTGAAGTTGTGGCAATTTCCTTAAAACTATTTAGAGTCTTTGATGGTAGTTTCATGATGCTAAGGACTTTATGATAATTGTACATGACACAAAGTCATAAGATATCATGAAAGACTTTTTGAAATTAGGCATGGTTTCCCACCTTTTTTAAGTAAGCAAGTTATGTTTGGGTTAAAATGTAAATGGCAAAAAATGTTCTCTTTAAGCAAAGAAATAAAAACGTTTTGTGTTTTGTTTTTGTTTTTGTTTTTTTCCTTGCAGATCTACTCTGATTACCTGGACCTTTAGCAAGGTTGAATATGTGTAAGTGAAAAAATTGTGATCTTTCAACTAAGATACACTTTCAAGCAAAGTAGGTTATAAATAATGTTTAAAGTGCATTTTAAATTATTCTATCTCTCCCATTAGGGTTTGAATGTTCATGAATAAGATGATGCTAACATGTATTTTTTCTGGTGCACTTTCCCTTTTTTTTTTCCTGTAGAAACATACTTGACTTGTCTCTAGGCCCACAGGCATTTGAATTTGCCCCATTTAATCCATTTACCATCAAGATTTCATCATCTTACTCAGCCCGATGAGGTAATCCCATTTTCATCATCATTCACCATTTGCTGAGTGTTTTCTGCCTCCTAGGTGCCTTCCTTTTCACTCTTGCAATGCCAGGCAGAGTCATCAGCCCATTAATCTAGTCCCTAGGATAAGTGCTCCAAATGCAGTTGTGTGTGGTAGCCACCTAATTTGGATGACCTGGGTCAAGCGGAAACACTGCTGGAAAGCCAACAGCATTCTTCTTCCATGGCAGTGTCTGGTCATAGTTATGACTGTGCATGAAGACTGGGAGTAGGGCATCTCGTGTCTGAAAGTATGAGATTCACTGTACACCTATCTGCATGACCAAGACCCAGAACACTGACAATACTGATGCCAAGGAGGATGTGGAGTTGGGGACGTGCTCCTCCACTGCACATGGAATAAAATGTTGTCCGGTACTTTGAAAGAAAAAAGGCAGTTTCATAGAGATCTAAATATACTTATACCACAGCACCAATATATGTGTCTCTTCTATTATTTCCTTATAAAAGCTCATACGATGATGTTTGTAGCAACAACTTAATGCAGCCAAACATGTTAGTGACCATGATGTCTTTTACCATATGAATGTCTAGATGAAATGTGACACTTTTAGACAGTTATTATTTGATATTATTATGAAACTAATAATGATCTTAATAATTATTTTAAAAAATGAGCTGGATGTGGTGGTGTATATCTTTAATGCCAGCACTCAGGATTCAAAAGTAGGCAGATCTCTGTGAGTTTGAGGTCAGCATGATCTACAGAGTAAGTTCCAGGACAGCTAGAGTACCCTGTCCAAAAAAGAAAAGAAAAGAAAAGAAAAGAGAAGATGTAAATTCATGTTATAAGGTAATACACACAATCAGAAAGAGGTATGTGTGGTGGTCTGAATGAAATTGGCTTCCATTGGCTCATAAGGAATGGCACTATTAGGAGGTATGGCCTTATCGGAGGAAGTGTGGTCATACTGGAGGAAGTGTGTCACTGGGGGAGGGCTTTGAAGTTTTCAGATGCTCAAGTAAGGCCCAGTTTCACTCTCTCTTCCTGCTGCCTATGAATCCAGATGTAGAACTCCCAGCTCCTTTTCCAGCATCATGTCTGCCTGTGTGACACCATGTTGCCTGCCATGATGTAAGAGGACATAATCCCTGAACTGCAAGCCAGCCCCACCTAAATACTTTCCTTTATAAGAATTGCTGTGGTCATAGTGTCACTTCACAGCAATAGAAACCCTCACTAAGATAGCACACATTATCAAATTCCAATTATTAGCCCCTAATTTAATGTTTTCTTTTATAAGAATTGCCTTGGTTATTGTGTCTCTTCATGACACTAGAACAGTGACTAAGACTAACATTTTTTTCAGAATTTAACTGTAAATAGACTAATACATTTTAGGAAAAGTTAAATGTCTAAGAAAATATACAGAAATGAAAAATAATCGAGAAAAATTGTCTAATAATATGCTAATGAACAAGTAATATGATAACTTCAAGAAATGTATTCTATAGGTGTGGTAGTTCACAGTTATAATCCCAGCATTAAGGAGGCAGAGGCAGGTGGATCACTGCAAGTTAGAGGCCAACCACTCTCATACAAGCTAAGCTGCCCGGAAAAAAAAAGAGACCACCTGGACTTATTGAAATAAGCAGAGAAGAGCCAGACTGTCTGAAAGATGCTCAGACAATGATGGGATTTGGCAGCCAACCCATCTTTGAGTCATTTCTGCTATAAGTAACCCCTCATATATATTTCTTTAAGTAACCATAGTAAAAACTCATTGGGTTTGGGGGGCATTGAATTTCAGGCATATCATTAATTTGTTCTTTCATTAGGTCTCTATTTGGAATGAGTAGACATTTCTTCAATCTCCCTAGGATTAGTGTCACACTTCAAACATTTTTATACAACTACCTGGTTTGTTTACATTTTTGTTTTTGAGGGGGATAAGATATTGTCTCAGTCTCAGCTCTCTGGTCACATTTACACAAGTTCCATTCCTTTATAACCTTTCTCCTCTTGCTAGGGATAGAAATCAGGGCCTTGTGAATTCCAAGTATGAATTCCACCACTGACCTACACCTGCAGAGGTTCCAGTCTTGAACAAAAATGGTACAGTACTCTGAAACAGCCAACCTCCCAAGAATGCTCACCATGCTGAATGCCTATGGTCTTTGGATTGAGCACTTCCGAGTGAATTAAAAGGCTTTTCCAAAAGCTACTTGATTTTTTCTTAGATTTCAGCACATTTGGCTATTTATTAGCTGACACAAAGCTTTGTGTACTCTTCTAAGCTTTCACAACTGAGGTATTGTAGCCAGATTTAATTGCAAAAAATAGCTACAACTCAAAATTCACTCACTACACCCTCCCACACAAAGAATAATGGTGAGAAAACAGTTCTGCAATGATGATTTCAACAAATGGCCTGACGGTTGTTTGTATCCTTTCTATTAAGTCATTCTAGCTGAAACATTCATTCAGCCTTTCTAAAATTGAAGCATTCTATACAGTGAAACCTGCTTATCAGGCACATTCTGTACACTTATTATTGTATTTTAAAATGAGCTTCTCCTCTTTCACTTTCAAGTGGATTGGAAAACAACAACCATCAGATGAGGTCATCTCAGCAGGAAACCCAATTAACTCAAAATTCAAAATCTCAAATGGTACATGAACCAGAACTCATAATCAGCATCCTCCAGGGTACTTTGACCCATTCTTGCATTCAAATGTGTTAATGTGATCTTTTTCCATCTTCTTCAACTCTGTTACCCTATTAACTAATATTTTATATCTTTCATGAGTAAACTGTTAGCTAAATGTGTATATTTATTTATATGCAATGTCTGTTCTCAAATCCAGTTCTGTAGATTTACTTAGCTACCTGATCAGAAACATCTGCTTTTGCTTCAGTGAGATTGATAGGGATTCTTCTAATTTGCCAATTCATGTTGTTCATTAATGCATTTATCAATGAAAAAGATAAACAGAAAAGAATGAGTAAAGAAAGAGAGACGGAGAAAAGAGAAAGAGGGAGAAAGAGAGAGAGAAAGAATGTCTAATTGCAGAGCAGATGCCAGAAGCGGTATTTATTCACCAAAACTGCATGGGTCATTCATTAAAATCTCAGTTTTAATTAGCAAACACCTGTTTTCTGTTTGATTTTACACTGATATCTACTGTCTGTAATTTGCTTTCTTCAGTAAGCAATTAGCTAGTCCTGACAGTAACGGTTAATCTAATTTGTTCAGAGGTGCCCAGGGAGGTAAGGATCGACTTACAGAGATTACAGATACGAGTGATCACGGCTTCATTCACCTGGATGGAGAAGATTTGCGCACAATTATTGTTAAGGATCACCTTTGGTCTTGGCCTTTCCTTATGGGCTGGGTTTAGAAAGAAGTAAGAATAATTCAATGCAAGGTTTTCAGCATTCAATACACTAGTTGCTATGCTAAGTCCAGAAAGCATTGAGCTGAGAGGTAAGACCATTGTACCTCCTATGATACCAGAGGTTAGAAACTGATGATGGAGAGAGGAATGTAAAACAAGTATTGTTTACCTAAGGGTCTTGGAAGCTCAGAGGTGACAAAATGCATTCAAGTGCTTTCACTCAAGAATTGAAATGCCCTGTGATAAATCTGAGTTGTCGTTAAAGGAGCAGCATAATGACACTGCCTCTTTTCAAATGAGAAGGCTGTCCTTATTGGCAAACAGGCAAAAGTGTGTTTGCAAACGTTTAATCTGTGTGACTGTACCAGAATGCTATGAGAGCTTAATGAATGAAGTTCTCTGATGTCTTTTAAAATAGATCAAGACATAGATGAAATTTTCCTCCTAACTCTGAAATTTAGTCAAAATGAGTTGCCACTGAATTCTCGGGTCTAGAAAATCGACATCAAAGAAGCAGTCAGTCATCAGACCTAATTCTGCATCACATTTCCATAATGGTGCAATGAGATGATTGGAGTAAATCGTCTCCTAAGTAAAGCAGAGGCTAATAAATGTCACTACTAGAGATGTCTGGCAGTGCTTCTCTTTCTTCCCTCTGGTTTCACTTCTCTTTCTTCCCTCTGGAAAAGAAAAGAGCCCAGGATTACTTGACTCCACTCACAAACTAGACAGACTATGAAGAAGCATCCTTTATGCACATAAAAGGCAGCAGCCAGGCAGTGGTACAAACACACAGCCAGCAATCTCTGATCCCATGACTTTAATACGATACCAAATATCATGGAAGAAGAAGACAAAGAAATTTACAGGTAGAAAACCACAGAAATCAAGTTCTACTCTATCTACCACCTTCCAAAAGTCTATGCAACAAGACTTTTGTCTGTTGGTATGCTGAAAGTGTTGAGTCATTGGCTAGGATTTTGTTTCTTCTTCATGTAAAAAGTTTGACCTTTCCTGAAAGGTGAAATTTGATAGGCTGAAAGATGAATATATCAAGAAGTTTCTTGCTCATAAATGTTGCACTGGCCACAGGCCCTGACGGTGATCAGTGTTATTGATGTTTCAGATATATTGCATCTTAGACTGCTTTGCATATATAGTGAAAACATTCTACTACATAGAGCATAGGGAAGGAAATGAACAGGTGTTAGGGACCCATGCCACCAGCATTGCAATTTTGTGCCACTGGTTATTCTCATGTAAATCATGCCAGCTAGATAGCTAAAATTTATAAAATATAGAAAGATGATTAAGTTACTGAAGCAATTTTCTTAAATGTCATATAGTTTGAAGTATCAATACATTGCCTTGTCCAATGTCCTTCTGATTCTTTACACTATCTTGCTCATTTTAAGAAAAGCCAAAACTGATGTTATATCATAGTCTATATTATAAAGTATATCTTTAAAAATTACATATGTATTTTGTACTAGGGACAGTGGCTAGCATTGGATCCTACTGTTTGAGTATTACATTAGGCCTATGACATTGTTAAGGTAAGCCATATTTCCATTATGTTAGAAGAGATAAACAATTAACAAGTCTAGAAAACTTTGGGCATATAAAAAAGATAACAAAGCACCAGATAAATGAAGATGAAATAATATATGTCCATTCCATTAAAACCCTCCATTCCATGGACACAACAGCCCCATATCAATAGAATATATGGTTCAATACAGACATTGTAAAGGGTTTCTTAAAGAGTCACATAGAGAGTTTCCATCAATGTGGCATCATTTTTCATTTCTAAATGACATTCCCCTGAAAAATATTAGGCTGCTGTATATTTCATTTGTTCAGGATGAAGAAACATCCTAACATAGGTTAGGATGTTCATGATAGCATATGTGGATACTATCCATAACTAGTAATCAATTGTACGCAGATACTCATGAAAAGATAAAAGAAAAATACTTGGTTTGTAGCATTTGTCAGTTCCTAGGGTGTAGAACCCTAATAGCTTCCAACTCTGACCATGGTTTAAATAGTAAGGAAATGGAGTGATGTTTGCAATTGCTTTCTGGAGCTAGTGGGAAGTGGCTTCATTATAACACTGACAGAGCTAGTGCTGGAGAATTAGATATTTCTTTGGAAGCCTTCACTCCCTTTCAGTACTCATTCTACCCTCTGTGACAATTTACCTCCTTGACACATGCCCAAACACTGATGCCCTCATGTCTCCTTCTTCCCTGGAACAACATTTGCAATAGAGAAAAAGTATGTTGATTAGTAACATGTCCTGGGGCCTTATAATTTTAATAATTCTTCATAATTTTGATAATTATGGAAAATAATTTTAAGAGTGAGCAGGTAAGGAGTTGAGACTTGTATACATTACTGTTACAGAAAAATAGTGAGAATAAGCAGGTAAAGGGTGAACTATAAAGGCAGAACCAATATCTGGGAAATCATGCACATTGCAGCATTAGCTAGAATTAGATAGATCTTATCCTAGATCATATGGAAAAGGCATATTGTATTAAGGATATTTTATCAGAATAAATAAAGTAGCACAAAGGAGTCCTTAATACAGAGTACCAAATGGATGAGACTTTAGTAAGCTAAGCCTTTTTGCTGCCATTCCCATCAAAGGATGCTGATGTTGTCAAGGACCTGGAGGTATCTTGAATTAAGGTGGTTGTTTTGTAATAGTGCGCCTTTGCTATTTTACTATTAATTCTTTTTTATTTCTGTTTCAGATTTTCTCTTCAGCACAAACCTCTTTGTTTTTACATCTTAGTTCCTAAAATGATGCAGAATCCAAATTAGTCCCTGTTGTCAATCCACTAGAAATGCTGAGGGGGAGTGGTATAATGAGTTACTTAGCAAATGGAGCTGTCATAAAAACAACCCTGGCTACTTTCAAATTTATATTCAATGCTTCGTTTGAGTATTGTTTTAATACTCATCAAGAAATTATCATTTTTGTTTTAAAAGGTTTGTTGAATTTTAAATTATCTTTCTGTCATAACTCCAGGCTTGTATTTTTTTGTAAAAAATAGATTTTCAATTTGATAATAGAGGTCATTGAGAGATTTGCATTTTGAAATGTACACTTCAGTGGGCTGTTTGTTGAATAAAAATAGCAAACACACATAGCATTAGGGGAAAGATATTGCACATGGTGCTGTACATGTGTTAACCTGTATATCCCCTTAACTGATAAGCATTATTATTTCTCTATTGTCCAAAATAAGGATATTAAAGCATGAAAAATCAGACAGATAAAATGTACTGGATCTGAGCACCATTTGATTATAACCAAGTTGTTTCCATAGGATCATTAAACTTTATTCTATAAATTTTGACTAAATATAAAAATTGTGGTTTATGATTTGCTCTAGCATATTGGCAACAACAAAGCCAAAGGATATTCAATATTTAGGATAAGCTACTGCAATCCTATTGAAAGAAGAACAGCAGAGACAGCTGGTATGTAAAGCCTATTCTGTTGTTAGATAAAAGAAAATCCTTAGTAGGAGTGAATCTCAGAAAGCACAATAATATTTGGGAAAGATAAGCCGCCCAAATTAGAAGCTTTGTGCGAGGCTTCCATTGTTTCTTGGCTTCTTCTACAACTGCCAGCGAAATTTCGCTGACACTATGAGAATGGTTTCTCCTCGTCACTTTCCTGTAGTGACTGGTCAAAGGACTACACTTACAGTGTTTCCTAGGTTTTATTGAGTAAGTGAAATGAAATAAGTAGGACATTGTTAATGGAGGCTAGACAGAATCACAGAATGGTTTAATCTGAAGTGTAGATTATATGGTCACTACTCAAATATAAATTTTGTTGGAGGATCAGAGCATCATGAGACTTCCTCCAGCAGAAATGCATGTATTTATCATAACTGGAAATTCTGTGTAATATTATCCATAAAGTAGTAACAGGCTATAAAAAATATAAGCCAAGTGATAAGGATGGCAGTATAACCAGAAAGGAAAGAAAATACATCACTTTTGAACATCAGATACGGATATGGGTATTGAAATAAAGGGGAACACAGCACAGATTTAAGTTGGGAAAAATCAGTAAAAATGTAAGGAAGAAGGAGGGGGAGTTTTGTAGACAACTGTCTAGTATCAGCAAAGAATTGTAATGGGAGAGACAATAAGGTTGAGAATTTAGTCCATGGGTAAGAGTTGAAAGTTTGATGTAACAAAGAAGATATGTGAGAGAGGTCAAACTCCTAGAAGGAGACTTCCTGAATGGATGCAAGGATGAGGCAGCGTTGGTAATACAGCCAAGCAGTCAGGGAAGGGTGCTTCTCCAGCCCATACAGAGCTCTTTCTCACAACCAGGGTAGGATCAGGGCTCATACTCACTTGCCTCAAGTTTTAAAAAGACAAATAAGTTATTGAAATATTCGAGTGTTGATTCTGATAGAAGGTAAAGTATGAAATAGCATACAACTTTTTGGCACCAAAAAGGGCTTTCTGAACAGGATACAGATAGCACAGAGACTGAATACTAATTGGAACCTCATGAAGCTGAAAAGTTTCTGTATAGAAAACGACACCATCATGCAGGCAAAGTGGCAGTCTACAGATTTGGGAAGAAAACAAAAAAACTTCACCAATTATTCATTTGACAGAATTTTATTATTAAAATATATAAAAAACTAAAAGAAAAAAACTGAAAAAGAAGAAAACAACACAATTTATTATTATTATTATTATTATTATTATTATTATTATTATTATTATTATTATTTGAGACAGGGTTCTCTGTTGTAACTCTGGCTGTCCTGGAACTCTGTAGACCGGGCTGGTCTAGAACTCACAGAGATCCATCATTGCCTCTCCAGTGCTGGGATTAAAGGTGTGGCATACTCCCCAGCCAGAAAAACAACCCAAATTAAATGATGTACAGAACTAAGCAGAAAGTTTTAAAAACAAGAAACACAAATGGCTGGGAAGCAACATTTAAAAAATGTTCAAATGCTTTTAGCCATAAGGGAAATAAAATTAAAATTCCATGGAGATTTCATCTTATACCAGATAGAACTGAGATCAATAAAAATAAAATTTAAAAAAAAATGACAGCTCTGTGATGATGCAACCAAGGGAATGCTTATTCATTTATGGGAGTACAAACTTGTACAGCTGCTACAGAAATTAGTATGGTATTTCTTTGGGAAGCTAGGAATTGATCTAATTCAACAACCAATACTATTGCTGTTGGGTCTATACTCAGACTCTACATCCCACTACAGAGATACTTCCTCATCCATGTTCATTGGTGTTCTACTCAGAGTAGCCAGAAATTACAAATAGCCCAGCTGTCAAACAATGGATGAATGGAATGAAAATGTGGTATATTTACACAATGGGATATTATTCAGATGTTATAAAAAAAGTAAATTAGGAAATCCACAAGATTCTAGGTAGAGTCAGAAAAAAAAAATATCTTGGTTGAGGTAACCAGACCCTAAAATACAAATATTGCATGTTTTCTCTTGTTTGTGGGTATTAATTTTTTAGCTTTTGATATTTATGCTAAAATCTGAATAACCACAAGGGATATATATATATATATATATATATATATATATATATATATATATACCTAGTAAGGACTAGGAGAGAGGAGAAGATCTTCCAGTAAAGCAGAAATAGAATACCTTGATAAAGAGAGACAAAAGAGAACACACAATAGATTAAATTAGGAGGGGGAAGGGAGAGAAGGGTAAGTGAGGGAACTTGGGAGGGACAGCTAATTCTAAAGACCATTTGTAATATAGTATACGCATAATATTAAATATTAGATACTATATATTATATATACTACATAGTATATGTACTATATAATACACAATATTATATTTGGAATATATTATATATATAATATCACACTATATACTATATAATATTATGTTATATTTGGAATATACCATATATAATATATTATATATTATATGCTATATATTATGTGTGCTATATAATGTATTATGTATACTACATAGTTTATATAATATAAAATATATGTATTATATATATAATATATATCAAGTGGTCTTTCGTGTTAGCTGTACCTCCCAAGTTCCCTCATTTATACCCCATATACTATATATATGTAATATATTTATATTACATATATGCATATATGTATAATACATATATATGGAGTATAAATACAGCTACCAATATCAGAGAGAGGAAACAATTCTTCAACTAGATATCTAATGCCACCAAGTAAAACCTCCAGTGCCAAGAATGGTTTACATACTGTTAAGTAATGGCCACAGGGGCCCCAAAGAAACTTTCAATTATCACAAGTGATTGCTAATATTACTGGTTACTCTCCATAACCTAATCATATGACCCTATTGCTGATACAACATTTACTTACATCATCAAACATGGAGAAGTTGAGGTGGTAACCAGGTAGAAGCTTTACCTCAGACTACTAACCAGCATTATTGGTACTGGAAGATACTTTCCAGGGTACCATAGGAGAAAGATAATCATCAATATAATCCAGCTACAAATTCTGCAACCTACAATAATAACCTGTTTGTACATATCCTAAAGAAACATAGCTATGCATTTATTCCTGGTGATATACTGCTCTACCCACAGATCAGTGCATTGCTCAAATCATATGAGAGAGTGAAGCTTCTTCCAGTAGATAGTAATTAACACAAAAACACACAACTAGACAACATGTAGAACTAGGAATTTTAAAACATGAGGCATAAATGGATTGTTGTCATCAAACCCCTCTCCTCAAGGTTCAGGTATCTGTGTGAAAGAGGAAGCATAGAGACTCTAGAGCCAGAGAGAATGGATGACACTAAGAAAACTGTCTTCTAGAACTAACAGGACCAATGGACATGTAAACTCACAGAGACTCTAGCTTCACATACAGGGCCTGCACATATTTGAGCCAGATAGAGTCCCATCACTGAGAGAAGGAAGTGGACATGGGTTACTACCTATAAACGACAAACTATCTGAAACTGACACCCACTGGCAAAAGGAAAATCAGTGCTCTCCAATGGAGTCTCACTGGATGTATAAACCACACTTCAGGGCATGGTCCACACTCAGATATGCCTGGCCAATACAAAATGAACTCAGTGATATTTTTGTGGGTTTTTTGTTTCATTTTACATTGTTAATTTTATTTTTTGTCTTCTTTTTTCATTATTTTGATTTTTGTATTTTTTTTTTTTTACTTTTCTGGTATTTTAAGTTTCTCAGTGTTTGTTTTTGTTTTTAAAAGAGAGAGAAAGGTAGCATCAAGTTGGGAAGGCAGAACTGTGGGATGATCTGGGAGGAATAGAGAGGGGGAAAGTATAATCAAAACATATTGTCTAAAAAATGTTTTTCAATTAAGAAAAGAAATACTCAAAGAAATATATACATAAAGATCAACATCACATTTTGGAATGTTATCAGGTTAGGGTAAATACATTTTGTTGATGCTTAGCCTACTTTAAAGATATTTGAGAGAGAATAAAATATCCAAGTAACTATTTAAAGTCACCACAAATGGGGCAAGAGCTTTCCATTAGTCAAATATTGACAATGAGAGTTATTATGACAACATTTGTTTGTAACTTAGTAGAGAAATATATTATGAGGAAATACTCAAATTTTGAGCTAATGAGCATAAAGCTGCATACACAATAATATCGTAATAATATAATTATTTGCTGATATCTATAAGTTCTAGTAACTCTTTAGAAAGAAGCATAGAGAAATCTATTTGGCATCCAAATTCATGTCTTGTAGAAATAATTGCTCTCTTAGGACCTTAGTCTGACCAGTTGGTTCACTGCTCTCATCATCTGACCTGACATATTCTACTGGGTGCTCACACTTGAGCAAATACCCTCTCTTATTGCACTGGAACTTCATTTTTTTAAGTTTTCGATAGCATCCCCTTTTGTATCTGCCCTTTGAGTTCGGAAGTGAATCAACTCAAAACTGTGAATTAATATTCTAGCCTGACTATGTGTCATAACACCTTAAGGTCTTAATGAACTGTTACAAAAAAGTTCAAGTGTTCAAAATGAGTTTCTGTGTTTATTTTACAGATGAGGAGCACAGGAGGTGAATGAGCTTGCTTTTGTTGCATGTGTGACTATTAATTCCCTTTCTCCTAACTGACTAACGTGAAGAAAATAATAGACATTTGGGACACATGTCCCATCTCACAACTACCCTTGTCAGCACGAAACAGTGGCATTTCTAGTGAAATTCTGACAATGAGAACATGTCTTCTCTGCGAGAAATATTTCAAACACGGTGTGCTCGATTGACAATGAGCTGGGTTCTTAAATAACTACCTATAGACAATGAACAAATTAAGAATTTAAACATAATTTATTTACATAATGAGACTTTAGTACTGATCTCAGCGATTCAGTGCAAGAGGCTTAGCAGGGGTGCTGGTGTGTGTATGAGTGCTTACTGGATGCAAGTTTGTTTTGTCACTTGTACGTATTTAACTCCTCATTATATCATTAACTCCTCATTATATCAACTTCCTTTGGAGCTCATAATCGTCCATGTCCTCCCAGTGGTACAGAAATATCTCTTCTTAAGATGAGTCTCATAATGTAAATTATATTGGTTTATTGCCATGTGATGCTTATTTAAAAGCTGGCTCTGGAAGCAATTTGCCTCACATCCAGGAAAGACCTGAGCATGTCTACATCCAATCCCCTGCAACTCTTCTACCCCATTCCTGGGTAGATTCTCTATTTAATTTCTTCAGGATTTATATAAGCACTCAATTTGATAATACTATACTTTGTTTGATATCTGGATTGTGCTACTCTAATCGTCTCTGCTGAGTGAGGTGAGCACCTAATTTGCTTTGGATCCTAGAAATTATTTCTGCCAGACTCCAAGTGTCCAGTCTAACTAATCAGCCAGGAAGCAGCTCCAATCCAGTTTTTAGTTCTTAACAATGAGATCCTCTATTACTGGGGAAGGCTTTTGTAAAACTATACTTGTGTATCACATTATTAATCCTGAAGAACAGGGTGAAATTTTAAGTTCAAAGTTTTAGTCATTGATATATACATCATCCTATGTCTTTCACAAAATGTTCCTTGGGAAAAACACTTTGTCAATAAAATTTCTCAGTTTTTATTGAACAAAATTATGAAACCCCTTGTTAATCTGCTGCAAAGAACGGTATGTATGAGTTTCTCAGGAAGCCTCCTTCCTCCAGAAGCTTTCCAATTATCTTACACTAGATTTGTACTTTCTACGTGAACTGGAGGCCAACTACTGGTTGCTAGACTTTAGCCCTTAGCTGAATATATTTTTAGGAATAGTGGCATCTTCACACATAATTAGAAAAGAAAGGCTGATTTCCTCTTCACTCTTACAAGACCAACTTGCTCATAGTTATAAAATCAGGTGTCAGCACCCACCTATCATTCCTGAACATGAACATCATGTCTTTCGTGTTTTGTTATTTGTGTGACATCTCCTCTTGCTTGCTTTTAGACCCTCACTCAAATGAGTTGAAACTTAGCACTATTTTTTTCTGGCCCTGATCACAGATGTTGTCAGTGATCGCAATTCAAATTTAACTGCCTGATTATGTAATTATGGATAAGCATTCAGTCACATGTGACTCTGTCATTGGTTTTCTCCTCACTCTCAAGCCCAGCACAGCTGCTAGGCTTACTAGGGCTTCACAAAGTGACACTCTCCATAGCGTCTATGCTCCATTCCTGTCACTCCTTTCTTCTTCTCACATTCAGATTCAGTCTTCATGAGCTCCACCTACCAGTGTAGTGAGATCTTTATAGATGTAGCCTGCCTGTTTATTTGTGTGTTATATGTGTAGGAGCTGAGGGAGATGAGGGACCAGGTGGAAGACTTTAGATGCATCAGTCAGGTACAAGCAACAACAGAGGAAAATTGAACTCTTGGAAGTAAAAGAATCTACTTACTAAAGAAGCTAAGTTTTACAGCCTAAAAGAGTTGAGCAATGTAATTCATCTTAGCTGTCTTATAGGAACAAAAGGTCCTACTGTCTTCATGTTTTGGGTGGAGTTTAATGAAGAAAATAGAAACAATAGAAAATGTCAGCTTGAGTCAAGTGGGCAAAGTGGAATTTGACTGAGTAAAGCAACTAGCCTCAGAACTGAAGCAGAACCTACTATGACTAAACTACATGCCTTATTTTTACATTGAAGAAGTCCTGAATTAATGCATACTGATGTCTCCCTACAGAAACTAGGCCAATCAAAGGTTATAAGACATGTCAAAATTGTGCCCAAATGCTGCATTTTCCTCTGCTTCATCAAGAAGCAATCTTTGAAATCAAGCCTAATAAAGAAACCCCTTGGAAATGTATTCATTTCTTCTACAATTATCTAGAAAGTGTCTGTTATATGTCAGACATAATTCTAGATGATGAGAATACATGGGAATTAAAGAAGGAAAAAGATCTCTTCCTCCCATACTAATAGTGGAAAAATGGCAGACATAAAATAAGTGGTTGAAACATGCACTAGATAGAAAGCCATCAAAGAATGGAAAAGAGTACAAAAGTCCATAAGGAGGCTGCTGATGTTGTGGG